>CM060904.1:353347525-358147525 GCA_030737815.1 Allium fistulosum
GGGTAATGGTCAATACCAGAGGGATGAGGTCGAATTATCTGTTCGACCCTTATGATTATACTACTTTGTATGGATCTCGGACTAAAGGAGTCGGTATCTATCTCCGGGTACATGACTACACTACTAATCCTGCACCGTAGGGTTTTTCTTAGTAGAACATTGTTCAATTGGTTCAAGAGGCTAACATTATTTATAAACGAAAATCATGCCAAGTCCTGCCTTATTACATTGGCCTCGGAATCCTTGGGTGGCTTATTTGCAGAAAATAAATTAAATAAAACAACGTAAAATAGCTTCGTAATAGGTCGCTATTCCATTCCCATGGAATCGGGATTCCGTTAACAGTAGCCAACTTGAATATTCCATCTCCAAGATTCTGTTTGATCACATAAGGACCTCCCTAGTTCAGACCAAGTGCCCCATATCCGGGAGAACTAGTTTAAAAATGAGATCCCATACTTCGAAAGTGTAGTTATGGACCTTGGTGTTGAAATGCCATGCTACATTTCTGGTGAGTAGCTACCCTTAATTCTACCACCTCTCATTTTTCATCAATTAAATGAAGGGAATCAAGTAAAATTCCTCGTTGACCTTGGGGTTACAATGACTTTTCTGGTAAGAAGGGACTTCCAATTCAATCGGTACATTAGCCTCTGATCCATAGGCCAAAGCAAATGGTGTATGTCTAGTTGCAGACTTGTGGATCATTCTATAAGCGCACAATGCCAATGGAAGCTTAGCAACCTAGTTGCTTCTAGAGTTTGTTAGCCGTTTCTTCAAGATGGACTTGATGATCTTATTTATTGCCTCTACCTATCCATTAGCTTGTAGGTGTGCTATTTTCGAAAATCTTTTCTTGATCTTGTGCCAGTTTAAAAAATCCTTGAACTTAGTACTCTTAAACCGAGTTATGTTATCCTTATAATTTTATGAGGTATTCCAAACCTACGGATAATATTCCTTGTTACAAAGTTGATCATCTTTTTCATTGTGATCGTGGTGAGCAGTTCCGCTTCTGCCCACTTTGTGAAGTAATCCACTGCAACAATTGCGTATTTAGTTCCTCCTTTCGACATTAGTAGCACACTGATTATATCAATTCCTCAAACTGCAAATGGCCATGAGTTAACCATTTGCGTAAGCTACGTAGATGGGGCTCATGGAAATTTTGCAAACCTCTATCATCGGTCACATCATCTAGTGTAATTGGCAGCATTATGGTTTATCATTAGCCAGAAGTATCTTTTGCAAAGTATCTTCTTCACTAAAGTTGCCCCCGGTGTGATCACCATAGCTACCTTCATGGACATGCATGAGGATTTTTCTAGCCTCATACTTGGTTACACACTAAAGCAGACGGGTCAAGAATCCTCTTCCATGTAGCATAAATCCTTGCATTACAAATCACGGTACTTTATGAAGGAGTTTCTGTCGTTTGTTTTTCCTACCCAGGAGAGTTCCCTTAAGCAAATAATCCTTGATTAGAATAATTCATGACTCATATTCCTCTTCAACCTTCAAAATTCGATCGACATTCATATGGTAGTACTTGGAGTCGATAGAACCTCTATTGGAACTAATCCCAATAGTTGCACATCTCTAGAACTGGCTAACTTGGCAAATGATTCAGCCTTCTATTCTCCTCTTTGGGGATGTGTGTAATCATGTAATGTTCTATATCATCCAGTAGTTCCACCGTCTTTGTCAAGTATGGGGCGAGGCTTGCACCCTTAACCTAAAATTCCTTCACATGGAAAACAAACAACTAGGAGTCATTAAATATATGCAGCATCTTTACCCTCAGTTCCTTTGCTAGCCCGAGTCCCACTATCAACGCTTCGTATTCAGCCTCGTTGATCATCATTCGGGACTCCAGCTTCAATGCATAACAAATTGATCATTCCCTCTAAAGTCATAAGTACTACTCCTGCCCTAGAGCTGCACTCAATACAAGCTCCATCTACAAACAGTTTTCATTAAGAAAGCATGGCCATATCGTTTTCATCTTCACCATCTCGTATGGTAAATTCGGTGATGAAATCTACCAGCTCTCGTATGTTTATTTCTCTCCTCGGATGGTAAGTGATATCATACTGTCTCAGCTCAATGTTCCATTTCAATAACCTTCTCGTAGTCTCGGTCGGAAAAGTATCCGCTTCAGAGGTCGCTCCATCAACATCTTAATCGGATGAGCCTGAAAATATGGTCATAGCTTCCTTGATGCAATCAACAAGCAATAAGCTAGTTTCTCAATTTTGGATAGTTCTTTTCATATCCATTAAACTGCTTTTGATATAATAGACAGGCCTCTAAATCCTTGCCTCCTCACGTACCAATGCTACGATTAGTGCATGAGCAGACACTGCAATATAGACGAGCAAATCTTCTCTATCCAACGGTTTGGATAGAACCAGTAATGTTTCCATATGCCTCAGTAATTACTCGAAGGCATCTTGACATTCCTTCGTCCATTTGAAATTCCTTTTTCCCTTTTTGAGGGCATCAAAGAATATATACACTTATCTATTGCCTTTGACATGAACCGATCAACGCAACAACCTTCCTGTTCAAGATTTGCAACTCCTTCTTTATGGTTGGGGTAGTTACGTTCTTCAAGGTGTTAATTTACCCCAGATTAGCCTTAATAACAATTGAATTCATAATAAATCCTAGAAATTTCCTTATACAACTCCAAAAGAGCATTTCAATGGATTCAACTTCATTTTGTACTTTCGCAATACTTCGAACATCTATGCTAGGTCATCTATGTGGTTCTTTGATAGTCGTGACTTTATGAGCATATCATCCGCATACATTTCCATCGTTCGTCTGATCTAATTCTTGAACATAGAGTTCACCAACCTATGGTAAGTGCATCTGCGTTCTTTAGACCGTACGACATTACTCGTTAATGGTACAATCCCAAATCTATTATAAAGCTTGTGTGCTCCTGATCTGGAACATGCACCAGTATCTGGTTATAACAAGAATAACCATCCGTGAAATAGAGTAATTCGTGTCCCGTGGCCCCGTCAACCAACTGGTCAATCCTGCGCAAAGGGAAGCTATCCTTCGGGCATACTTTATTCAAGTCCAAATAATCAATACACATACACCACATTCTATTTGCTTTCTTAACCAATACTGGGTTCGATACCTACTCAAGGTACAAAACATCATGAATAAAGCCGTTTGCTTTCAACTTATCTACTTTCTCCTTCAATGCAATGGATCGCTCTAGACCCAGACTGCATCTCTTTTGTTTTACTGTTGGATATTTCGGGTCTACATTCAGTGCATGCAACACTATCCAGTAATATCCCATACATATCTGAATGTGTCCAAGAAAACACATCCAAGTTTGCTCGTAGAAAACTAATAGTTTCCTTCCTTAATCCTGTGCTGAGTTGAGATTCGATCTTGAGAGCCCGAGTAGGATCATACATATCGATTGAAACATTAATCGTCAGCTTAGCTGGTGCTGCCCGCACTTCCTTTGACTTCTTCCCGGGATCCATAGACTTATCGAACCATCTATAGTTCTTGAGCCAGGGCTCGGGCTTTAGTTGCTATGCTTTTGAGCTTTTAATGCAGAGAGCTTTCTCTACATTCTTTCCTTTCTCCCGTTGCTCTCAAATCAATGACATAACATTCCATACCAGTGCTCTGGTCTCCCACTATCGATCCAACCCCATTTTCCTTAGGGAACTTCAACATCAAGCACCATGGAGCAAGTGCTATTTTGAAATCAGGTAGGGCCAGACAATCCAAAAGGGCGTTACACATTGAATACTCATCCACTATTACAAACTTCTAAACCTGCACTATCTTGCGGTCGCCATCTCCTAGTTCCACGGAAAAACCAATTGTCTCAATAGGTTGCTTTGCCTTATCGATAAATCCTTGAATCCTAGATTTACAAGGCTTAATATCCTTCATACTTATCCTCATTTGATCAAACATTTTTTTGAATAAATATTCACCAAACTTCCACTATCTACAAGACCCGATGCACCGTAGTCGGGCCAACAACAACCATAATCACTATGGGATCGAAGGTTGGCGCTTCTACCCCATTAGAATCCCTATTCTAAAACATAATATCATCCGTCGTCGTCATTTGCTGCTCAACTCTCTTATGGTACATGCCTTAACAAACTCGCGTACCATTCCACCTCATTCTAGCACTTCTCCGTTGGATGGGCCCTCCAATTATGGTATTTATAAATTTGCTTCCATCAGTACACCTGGCCCCTCACTACTGGGTCCAGGTTGGTTCCCTTCGGCATTTGGACCTTAGGGTCTAGCATTTTGTTTGCTATCCTACGGTTTTCTTACGTACTGATGTAATTTTGCTCTTTCTTATCAGATCCTCAATAAAATCACTTAAATGTTGGCACTCGTTCATGTTGTCCCCATGAGTTTGATGAAACCGACAAAAATTTCCTAAGCGCCACTCTTCCTCGATTGCCTCCCTCCTAAGGGACGTTTTATACCATTCTGTGCCTTGAGTGGAAAGGTGTAATTTTAGGTGTATCTTTCAAAGCCATATATTCATTTGGCCTCATATTCCGTAGGAACTTTTTGGCTTCATTTAGCCTACCTCCGATGCCCTGGTTTCTCTTCCTTTGATTACCATAATTTCCTACATTTACAACCATGTTATCTGAGCTCTCTCTGGTTTGTTTAATTGCTCTGAATCACTTCCTTCCACTGTCCACCACCAGTCTTTCCAACAACCTGACTTGCTTCTTCCAAACAAAATAAGTGATTAGCTTTCCAATGGAATTCCTCCATAATCATCGGCTACTTCATCCTTGAACATTTCCCAAAGTCCATGTCTGGATGTATGACTTGAACCTCAATGCCATTAACACCACACTATCGTTCGAATTATTAACTTTAGCTACTACTATATTAAACCTATTCAAGAACCATTTCCATGACTTTTGAGGTCCTGGAAAAGACTCGATAAGGACATCACATCCTTTGGTTAAGAAGTGTATAGCCTGAATTGCTCCAGAAACTTCTTTGTTGATTCCACAAAGGTTGATATGGACCAAGTAAACCGCATTGACGCAACTCCATCTAGAAAAATAGGGAAACATCTACATCGAACTACATTCGTTGCCCTAGCACCATGCATGTGCCATCCATACTTAAACAAATGCTGTTTGGGATTGGTAATCCCGATATATAATGATATTATTGGCATCGTAAACTTCCTGGGGTACTCCTCCCTTAGAATATTCTTTATAATGGAGTCCTACTAGGCACAAAACCCAGTCCTCGTTCTTTCTCCATATATTATCCTCCATCAACCACTTGATCATGTCTGCTATATGCTCCTCATTATCCTGTACTATGAAGGATAACTATCAAGAACCGCACCGAGTGTTTGACTCTGCAAACGGTCTGGGTTTTCCCGTTGACATTTAGGTTTCTAGTCTCCAGGAGAACAACTCCATCAACCCTTCTCTGACGTCTAATTGGCTTCATAGTAGTTATTTGCACACCAGCATCCCGAACTTCCACATCCAGTCCATCATCATCACTAACACATTGCAAATCATCCTCAAAGTCGGATAAGTTGCTGGCCTCGGCTTCCTACCCCTCTAAGGGCCTCAAAATCAGGTTGGTAGCGACTTGATTCTTATCGGTACCAATTTAAATTCCCTTTATAGGGGCTCCCATAGTTCCTCCCACACTTCTCCCTACCTCTCTAGTAGTCAGTTCCTTTTTTTTTTGTTTCCATCTCTTCTGTTCTGACTAGAAGTAGATGAGTTTTTCTTTTCAGATCCAGCTGGTGATGTTTCTCTCCTGCTCCTCCTAATCCTTTGCGACTGCTGGGTCAACAAGGTTATGCTAGCATCCATCTTGTCCAATAGAGACTTTTGACTATCTTCCATCCTTTAATTTAGCTTCGCCACAATCTTATGAAACTTCACTCTTGTGACCATCTCCTCACGGGTTGATGGTCCTTCCAATGCTGCTGTCGACTGGTTGCTAACTTCAGTTTGACGAGAAGATTCTTCATCTGCACCAGCAACCACTCTAAATCTACTAGATTCCTTGATGGTGCCATTGGTTTCAACCTGAAATTCCTTCAATCTTTAGATAGAAAACCTTCTGGATCTAACCTTTAGACACTCCAATCAACAATAGACGGCTAGATCTATGCCTGAGTTCAATTCTCAATGAAAGCACCAAAGATATTGAACCCAAAAAATGGCGCAACACCTCACAATGAGTTAAACAGATAGAACTGTCAAAATAAAACAACAAAGACAAAGAATTTTTATAGTGGTTCAGCAAATCTAAGGCCTACGTCCACTGTAATGTTATTGATAATAGATTTTAGTCATAAGTATTAAGGAATTCGAGTTCTAACTGCATAGAACACTGTCTTTGTGACTATGGTTCTATAGAGAAAGATAGCGAAGAAATTGAAGTGCCAAAAGTCCTTTCCCAAATGCTCCAAGTCTTGTGTTTATTAGGAAAATCGTCTAACAAAATCACCAGATCTTGATATACTAAGTCTAACTTCAGATCTAAGAATGCAGGAGAGGAAGATGGAGTCTTCTAGCTAATAAAATCATCTTGGTACCTAATTTCTTAATGAAAAAGTGTGTCATCTTCCTTTCTTCGATCCATCGAACCCCGAGCACTTTTCCATAGAAATCATGTCGTTCTAAGGTTTTGATATATTTAGTACTTGTCTTTTTTCCTTAAGAGCTAACTAGGAATTATTCATCTACTTCTTGAGAAATGCACCCTAAGATGTTCACTAATGCCAATAATCCATGAGTCTCTACTCTAGAGCCAACCAGGGGCAATAAAAAGTGCTTGATGCCGACCTCTCTTCCTTGCTCCATTCTTGCTCCAACTCCTTCAAGTTTCTTCCATTATCCTTCCAAGCATGCCTTTAGGTCCTTGAACCATCTTGTCTTCATCCTGACGTAAAGATTTAATTGTAAGACGCTTAGTCAAAAAATTGAATAACACTACCCATCACACCTAAAGGGACGTGGACTCTAAGTCTCAACTAAGGTCATGACTGGTGCCTCAAATATATAATGTATTGTTCTAAACCTGCTATGATACCAAATTGCAACACCCCACATCTATACCCATACCACCCAAGCGTAAACTAGGTCATACTATCAGATAATACTGGGAATAAGGTTATATGGGATACAAATTGGAATATTCCCTTAGGCTAACACTAGTACATATTTCAAAATCGAATATACAACTCACTTATATGAACACAATATCAGTATAAAACAATAAACACATGCGTCTCCAAGATAGAACAATACACAATATATAATAAGTAACACGGAGTAAGAGTTATTAAACACAACAATCAATATATAATAGAAAATATACAAAGGTATGATATACATCGCAATGTCATATATATATATATATATATATACATACACACAATGAGACTACATAAACAAAATAATATACTACACCACAGAATAACTAGTCTTCACTATGCTCAGAAAACATAAGCTGGTCTCATCATCCCTGGACTTGAAATGTCTTAGACTGGCCCTGAGTATTACATAAATAACGCACGGGCCAGACCATGTCTAAATATAGAGGTTAACGCATATATAATTGTAGAATACACATAGTATAATAATGATATCGCACATAAAAGTAGTATACCAAAATAGTAACAACCACGAAACCAAGCATAAGGATGCCATTACCTATATAAAATTAAGTCAATTAATAAATCATAGAAACAATATCAAATAGGTGAATATCCATATCCAGAATCATCATCAAAATCCAAAACTTATCAATACTTGAGATATCATCAAGTATAGTCAGGCTAGCACAGCCTAAGTATACCTCTTAATCTCAAATAATAAAATATCATTATCAAATTGTAGAAATCAATAAGAGAGACTGGCCTAGCACACAGCAATACCCTAAATAAATGTAGAGTAGACATTCCTGGATTTGTCAACTCATAAAATATAATATGAATCATCAATACATCCAAACATATAAATGCGACACATGCCTATGAAAAATATTGTTGATGACACATACCAAAGAAGGATACGGGGATAGACCATACATTAGACACGGTCTCAGGTATAATCATAGCTCATTGTCATAAGTAATATGTGTCTATCTACCACACATCAGAACTAGACGGGAAACTGATAACACACACTTGCTCTAGGAGAATATGCATGTGTCCATCTGACATGACTCCTACAGTCTTTGGTTACCTCCCTTCGGTATTGTGACAAGATCCATTAGTTTACTCGTCGACGTGAGGACTCAACTCAATCACCAACCAGCACTTGCCCTTATGGTAATAGACTACTGACCTCGGTGACATAGGGGTGAACACACACAATGATAGCACATAGTTATGAATATAAGGTGTCATGGATTCAGGGCGTGACCCTACAGTCATACTATCAGGGTGGATACTAGCCTAATCTAGTTCACTCCTGCATCATAAACGAAGTTGGATGGTGATAGACAAACACATACTACCAATCTATATGTATATATTGGCCGACACACAGCTATCTAAATATTTTGACACACGACAATAAGCACAAAGCCATATAAATATGCCGACACATGACAATAGGCACAAAGCCTAGCTCACCGCAATGAACTACACATCATAGTCTCATCCTTCTTATCCTCGTACAAGTGTCATCTACGAGCAAAGAATAATTAAATAAATATCACAATGGCATCCCATAGCACTGTGTGTTACTAGTCCGTTTATTCAGTGCTCACAAGTCACACTCGCTCCATCATATGTTCTATATCATCAACCATAAGAGTAACGAAAAAAGTATTACCAAATGTCCCATACTAAACGGTATTTCTAATCTATTTACTCAAATTCCTTACAATTTAGAATCTCTTCAATACTATTTTATATAACGAGTCCAAAGAATAATAGAAGAAATATTACTGAAAGTCCCATACCAGACAGTGTTATAACCATGTTTATTCAAATTCCTCATTACTGAAATGTAACATTTTGAAATCAGAGCAAGTATGAAGAAATTGTAAACATTCTAAATTTTAAGATTGGAAATAATTAAATAAAACAAAAATTGGAAATGAATATTCTAAAATTAGAAAGTTCCATCGATCGACAGCATCACCCAGACCGGTAGACCTCTAATTGTCGACCGTCTCAAGGAAAAGCAGTCAACCAGTAGATGATTCAGGATGAGTGTTTGGTTAGGCTAATGGCTCGGATTTAATCGTATATTGTTATCACGTTCAGGTTTGGATCGAATATTTTGAACAACCAGTATTACCTTGAACCCCTATAAATACAATGTGAACCCAAACCTTGGTTCACAAAAACTAGAGCAGAACGTCTAAACTCTGTCGAACTCAAATCTCTTCCTCAAATCACAAACTTATTCAAAAATAAATATAAATAAAATTAGAGAGATTGAAAAAATTAAATCAAGTGGAGAGCTAGTAAACAGAGTAGATCCCAGGCACAATTCGGAGAGGATAGCTTGGATTTGAGGTGAATGGGTGTATTATTGGTTAGATGATTACATGCGGTTAATTTTAATATACCTTATTTGTTCTAGGTTGTTAAAATCCAATTGAAAACATTATTAAAGAAGATTAGAAGTTTAATAGTTGTTATATGAATAGGATTTATGTTAACCTATAAATTAAGAAAATTGATAAATTTGTCGATCAGAGTATGAACCTCGGCCCAAGGCCCAAGTGAAGATAAAAATAGTTAGTGTGTATATATATTGTTTATATATACATATGAATGTTAATATAGATATGGGAGCTAGTTCCCTATGTTGATGACACTTGGATGTTGCAGGACTGGGTAAATGCTTTTTATCCAACAAGGGTTAATATTCGACTAGAGGTGATTCTATTGTAAATTGCACTCATATGCGGTTCTATGGTGGACGTGTAACACCGACGATGATACTTAGAGAACTGTGGGGCCCGACACTAACGGGAATTCCATGGTATTCTTGGGGATGTGACATGATGTGGTGTTGTTGATGGGTCCCGACATGGTGCAATAAGAGGCATTATGTTACCATTGAGAGGTGGACACGGATGCAGACGATGAGACACCCGACGAGTTGGCATTGCGGGCTTTCCCTCGATGCGTAACTAGGATACATGTAATCATAGTTTTAGGAATATAGTCCCATGATTGATACGTGTAGTCATAGTATAGGAACTAGTCCCATGGTTGGGAAATGTTAGGTAGCCCCTATATTAGAAAATGTTTATGTAACAATTAGCTGATCATTAGTTGTCTTGACGTTCGATTAGTTGTTCGACCCTAGGTATGAGCCTATACAAGTTGTAGTGTAGGTGTGTATTAAGCTAAACCCCTTAAGCATATGAAATAAGTAATTCATGGACACTCATAGGACCATTCTAGGTCACATAGGGTATTAATAAAGTCAATTGCATGTGATCACCATATGTTAATAATGTACTCATTCACCAGAATTTTGTCTGACCCACGCCTTTCCTTTTTTCCTAACCTTAGGAGGACAGGGCAGCCATTGATCGGCCAAGGTCAATACATAGAGAGACAAGCTTAGCTTTGGAGTTGCTTTATATTTCCACTTATCTCCATGTAACTACTTATCGTATTTAGTACTTAGTATTTATTAGACTCTGTATCATATTTCTATGTACTCTGGATTTGACCATGTACTGTTTTTGAGACTGTGTTTTGAGATATTTTCTGAGATGGTTATTTTCTACATTTATTTTTTTTGCCTTCCGCTATGAGATTGAAAGTGTAGAATGTCTTAGATCATATCCGTTATCCTTAGTCTCTATAATGTTTACGCCTAATAGCTCGTATTTCTTGGCACCAACGCTAGTTCGAAAGTCACCTTAGGCTTTGGATCGGTATGTCGAGAGGTGCGAGTTGTCACAGTTGGTATCAGAGCCTAGGTTTGAAATTCCTTATGGATTAGGGGCGTATTGAGAGAATGTACTTGGAAAGTTTTTAAAAAAAATTGTTTTTCAAATGTTTTTCAAAAAGTTTTGCCAAAGGTTTTCAGAATGGGTTTTCAAAGTATATGTGTGTGTATAGATAAATGGTTTTTCAAAAGTTTTGTATAAGTGTAATGCGAATAATTCTTTCCCTTATCTCTTGCCAGTACTATATGTGGAAAAGTTGCTAATAAATTCCTAAAATCAGATATAGAAAGGATGAGCGATCCTGCTGGTTGTGGCTCAGGCGATGTAGTGGAGATTTTATGTGTGAACGTCCCGAATTAGTTCCGTCAGTATTTGCAAGCAAGGGATCAATCCAAGCTTAATCCTAATAGAGAACCCATGGAGTGAGCGCTAGGTACAATTCCTGCCCACCCTCCTACCACCGATTTTGCTAAGCTATGTAAGGACTTTGCGAGCCTAAGATGGGAGCCTTATGTGAGGACTGAGTCACATGTATATTCGAGGACATGGATTCGTACTTATGGGAAGATTTTTGGGTTACGGACCTTAAAGATGTTGTAGGAGACAGCTTGCCACTTGACAGTTACAAAGTGAGGCTCTGAATCGGCGGATGTTGTAGTTGATAAGATTGATGAGGAAGAGATCACTTGGGGGAATTAAGTAAATGTTTTGAGATGAAGTTTATGTCTAGGGCTGAAGGAGTGCAGTTGGAAAAGTTTATTCATTTGCAACAAGGAGATATGTCAGTGAAAGAGTATGTCAATTAGTTCGATGAGTTGGCTAGGTTTGAAATGGAGATGATTAACACCCCTAAAAGAAGGCTTTGAAGTTTTCCAAGGGACTAAATCAACCTTTTTAGGATTTGGCCCTTAGTCATATTCCCTAGGTGCGACTTTTGAGGAATCGGTGGAGATGGCTTTGATGAATGTTGTTTCCAAGGAGAAAGTGAAGGGTGAGTCGAAGAAGATAGGAGGAAAGGCACTATAATAGAACCAACACAATGGTTGAATGGGACCTAAGGGAAAGATCAAGAAGCAAGAGATGCAGTGCGGGAAGTATGGAAAGAAGGGGAATTTTATAGGAGAATGCAAGGTGGACAGTTCAAATATTAAGTGTTACAACAGCAATTAATATGGGCACATGAGGTAAGATTATCCAGCACCTCAGAAGGCCTCTACCCAGGTGGTTTTAGCTTACGCACTAGGCACTGTTCCTAGCTTGAGTGCGCCTCTAGTTGCCCACAAGGGAAAGAAGGTTGTGATCGAAGGTGTGTTAACTTTATCTGATTTACCTGTTTATACCTTATATGACACGGAGGCATAACACTCTTTTATCTCGAGTAGACTTATGGATGAGTTACACTTAGACACTAGCATAGTTACAGACCCTGTATTTGTATCAAACCCTGTAGGAGGATCGACTTATTTGTCTATGATATGTAGAGGTTTGAAATTGTTTATTTTGGGGGTCGACTGTTATGCTTTTGTCTTAGGATTTTTTGGGTTTGGTTTTATTTTAGGCATGGATTGGATGACGATGTATAGGTAGATTACAAATTGTGATAGGAAGGTTGTCAGGTAGGTACCTATAGTGGACGTAGTTTAGAGGTTTATTGCAATGCCAAAGATTCAGTTATGTTGAGTTACCTATATTTATTAGACTTATCACATGACAAGTTAGATTTAGTGTCTTTAGTTAGAGAATACCCAGATGTCTTTTTCAAGGTTACTGGTCTCCCACCCTAGGGAGAGATCGAGTTCTGGATTTATCTTTAGGAGAATGCTAGCCTTTTGCCTTACCCTTGAGGCATATGGCTCCATAGGAGATACGCGAGTTGAATAAGCAAGTGAAAGAACTATTGGAGAAGGGCTTCATTAGGAGGATTATTTCAGAATGGGGAGCATCGGTTGTCTTTTCCACTAAGGCAGATAGTTCTCTACGGCTCTGCATCGATTATCGAAAGCTGAATAAGCTAATAAAAAAGAATCATTATCCATTATCTCGTTCAACTCATCCAAAATTGAAATCCGAGATTTTCTCCGAAATCTGAGATTTGACATCTTGGTTAGTTATTGGAGTTTTGATCTCCTTCAATTCAACTGAGATTTTAATTTGAGATTTTCTCTATAATCCGAGATTTGAAACCTTGTAGGAAATCTCTTTGATCAATTGGTTGGAGCGAAGGTGTTCTCTTAGCTTGACTTAGCTACCGGATTCCACCAGTTACATGTAGCTAAGGATAGTATTCAGAAGACCGCATTTTGTATACTCGATGGACTGTATGAGCGGATAGTCAGGCCCTTCGGATTGACCAATGCACGCGCCTTGTAATGCCCCAGAAATTCATGGAATCTTATTTTAGTTGAATTTTGAAAATATCTGAATTTATTTGTATAAGAATATATGGAATTAATTGTATGCAAGTATGTGTGCATGTGTGCACGTGCACACTGATATGGCACAAGGAAGAACTCCAGATTTCTTGAATTTAAAACAAGGATTAAAAAGCATTACAAACATGTTTTTGTGATATGGATATTTGATTTCTGTAATTATATGGATCATCCCAGAAAATAAGAAAAGTAAGTTTTATTTTAAAATCAGTAAACAGATTTTATTTAAAACCCAGAAAAAAAAATTTATACATATATATGTTATAAGGATTTGAAAACCTGTATACATATAGGTGCATATGTTTCTGAAATTAAAGAGGAATTAAATAAGCCTAGATAAGATATGTATACAAATATACATTTTTAAGTACTGAAAAGTATATATATATAAGCAAGTGAAACTATAACATTAAAATGACATGAAATGTAATACAAGTCAATATGCTTGTGTAGGCAAAAATAGCAAAGGGGATTCTCAGGAATAATTAAAATATAAAATAGGGTAGTCACACTTTTAACATGACTAGGTGAGTGGCCATTTTCTGAAAAAGTAAAGAAAAGAAAATGCAGCCTTTAATTGGTAATATGACCGGGGGTAATTAGGGATAAAAATGAGAAAATGCAAACACACAATGCATGATGCTAGCCAGGACAGAAATGGAATTTTGTCTTGAGTAAAACCCTAGTAAAAATATGTTTATAAATAAGTAGTTATGGCCAGAGAAATTGTTTTACCCGAGCTACTTATAATAGGAAAAGAAGAAAACATTTTAAAGGAAGAGAAAATACACTCAGGGATTTTCTGGATTTATAAGAAGAAATATTCAGGTGAGTAATCTCACTAAACCCATGGCATTAAGTCCTGTTATGAGGCAGCCAGATTTATGTTATTTTTCTATATGTTTTTGATTCCATTACTATGGTTTTAATGGATGCTTCAATGGATGTTTTAATGGGTGTCTCTGGATGTTTTGATTGCTTTGATGTTTGAGTGTTTTGCTCTGTTTGGTTACACCCAGAAAGGTAAAAGTATGAAATCATGAAAGTAAATAGAGAATACTTGTAACTGGTTTAGATATGGCATGGAAAACATAGAAACCAAAATGTATATGAGCTGCATTACACTTGTGTAAGTGCTGAGGCTCAAATGAAAGATTCAAGGTTGCAATGGAAATATCCAAAAGTGCTGAACCCTTGATCAAATAGAAAATCCATGAGCCAGAAATCTTGTTTAAGCTAGATCTTGAATTTAGTTCAAACATGGTTGCTTATGAAACAATAATAACCCACATGCCTAGTCTTTATTCCCAGTTGTAAATATTCTTGTATTTTCTTTAAGCCAAAATACTTGAAAATATGATTTTCCCTGGACATGAATGTTAGATTGTTCTTGAGTTATGCTTGTAAACTCTATGTAATGTTTCATGTATAATGGGATTTAGTCACCTAGCTATCTCACGATAGGATTAAACATGAACACTTAGTAAATAAACTAAGGATTGTGAGCCAAGAAGACTGCTGGAATGCTTGTCATATTTGAAGTATGCAAGTTGGCACATGGTTTGTTTAAGCCCTGAGATCTTTGTGCAATATTGTGAATTATTTTATTGCAATGTGTCCCCGTGATTCCTTTATGGCAGATGAGGCTAGGAATTAATTTGGTAAATGCAACCTTAAATTGATGAAGTAGGAACTTGAGTTATTCCTAAGATGGTTGGGCTGGAGCTATGATAGTTCCTGAGTATTTCTATTTGAAACATATGTTTGCATGGTTGAATGTGTGTACATGATTAGTCTTAAATACTGATCATATATGCACAAGTATATCATAAACAAGTCAGGCAAATTGTTCAAAGAAGATATGCCCACTTGTACAAAAGATTTATGTCTCACTCATTTACTTAATATCATGGAATTTTTTATTTTACTCATACCAGATCTTGTATCTGACCCTTGTTTGCTTATGGCATCTGGGGTGTCTCATCTAAAATGGGGCAGCCTCTAATGTTCTTTCAGGGAATGCTGGATCTAAATAGGAAGCTGCTGTGGCTAATGAGAGTGATTATATAAGCATGCTAAATTAGAATTGAATAAGAACTTAGAATGAAATATTTGCATGTAATCTGGGGAGTTTTTATAGTTCGGTTTTGGTTGTTATGTAATGATCTTAAAAGTTTGGATTTATTGGTTGTTCTAAATGAATCTAGTGATGTACTAAGTTTGGGATTAATCTAAAGACTTGGTTGAATTTTTCCAAGAAAATATATATATTTGAGTATTGTGGTGAAAATATGTAAATGATATGCTGTATTTGAGAAATGGATATGTATATGTACATATATTGTATTAGTTAATTTCAAGTTACTTAAAACCTTAAGTTTGAAGGTTAAAAATCTGAGTTTAGCTATAAAAACCTGGAATTATTCTTGTGGATATTTTTAAGTTCATATAAGTTAGATATGCCTAGGATTTACTGACTTGTTACAAATATTCAAAAGTATATAGTAATTAACTTTAGTCAGAACGGCTAGAATCCAAATCAAGCAGGATACTCTTGTTTAACAAAAAAATATATATACTCTGAATTTAAACAAGAGAAACACGTACATCCTCATATGTATGTGTATATTACTAGGGATGCACTGATATATTTATATTGGTAATAAGTTTTGAATCCTGGTTGAATTGTTTGAAAGAAAAAGAAATGACTCTGATAGTTCAAAGGAAGTTTAAATCAAACTTAAAAGTGTAAATGAATGTAGGTGGACATCCAGACACATATAAATTGAATGTGCATATGCATGTACATAGAGATCAAATTTAGACGTCAGTCTTAATAATTTAGACGTCTGAGATTAAACTCAGACGTCAGTCATAATAATTTAGACGTCTGAGGTTAAATGTAGACGTCTGTCACAAAAAATTTAGATGTCTGAATTTAGTTCAAAATGTCTTTTTCTCTCTGTTTCAATTTTAGATCTCTGAGCCGTCTGTCATAATTAGTTAGACGTCTGGGATTAAGTTTAGACGCCTGTCATAAGAATTTAGACGTCTGAACTGCTGATTTTGCCTAATTTGCCTATTTAGAAAAGAAATAAGTGGCTATGTCAATAGCTTGTATGGCATTTTGATTTCTACTTGATTTAAATTCCCTTTGATGAAGTAAAAAAAAATCCTTATGAAATTAAGGTAGAAAGAGGAGGGTCATTTCAGTTGGTATCAGAGCACTTGGTTGCATTGATTGCTAAGTATTATAGAAATGTATTTTGTCTGTTTGTTTTGGATGAAATAATTTAGATAAGAAAATAGTAATTATAGAAGTACTCATAATATACTAATACCATTTGCCCAGAACTTAGTTAGCAGACCATGGTAGGAAGAGGATCTCATCAGCATGCAGGATCAAGTGCACCACAAATGCTTGATATGCAAGACTTTATGAGGGCTTTAAGGGATGGAATTGGGCATAGGCCTGAGAACCCACATGAAGAACTTTCAAAACTACTAAAGACTTATTCCAATTTGGGAGGCAGGAGTTTTGAAGGAACTGAGAATGTGATGGAAATTCAAGCATGGTTGAGAACACTGGACAGAGTTTTCAATGACATGCAATTGGATGATCAAAGGAAGAGGCAAGTAGCTTCAAGACAACTGAAAGGGGTAGCTTTAAGCTGGTGGGAGGTGATCATAGCTGGAAGAAATGAAAATGAGATCACTTGGAATCAACTCAAGGAGATGTTGGAAGCTAGATTTGTTCCAGCATCAGCCAAAACTCTATTGCTTGAAGAATTCATCAGACTTAGGCAGGGAACTTTTAATGTGACTGAATATACTCATAGGTTTAAGGACTTGTCTAAGTATGGAGCTATGCTTGTGGCTGATGAGGCATCAAAGAATGATAGGTATATTAAGGGTTTAAACCCAGGGCTTAGTAGGGCTATGTTGCCATATGCAGATAAAACTTTTGATCAAATCATTGATCTGGCCTTAAAATTTGAGCAACATGACAAGGAAAGGGAGAAGTATAAGAATTTTAAGAATAACAACAATAAGAAAAATAGGGGAAGGTATCATCCCTATGACAAAAAGAAGGAGGAGACAGAAGGCAAGAAAACCAATGATACTAAGACCACTGATACAAAGAGAATAATAACATGTCATCATTGTGGAAAAGAGAGACATATCAAACCAAGGTGCCCAGAATTGAAGGGAGGAGCTTTCAAATGCTACCTATGTGGTAAGGAGGGACATATCAAGAGAAACTGCCCTGAGTATAAACAGCAAGGGAAGCTAGCAAGTTTGGAAAGCAGAAGCAAATCCACAGTAGAGGCTAATGCAGAAAACCATGGTCAAGTGGAAGGTACTTTATTTATTTGTACCCTACCCATATCAGTAGTGTATGATACAGGGGCAACACATTCTCTGATTTCCCATGAGTTAGTTGCATTGCTTAAATTAAATTTCATACTGGTTGAAACCCCTTTGTTAGTGCAAAGCCCATTGGGAAGTTCTAGTGTTTTAAACATGATGTGTGTGGATGTGGAATTGAACATAGGAGGAAATGTTTTTATTTCCAATTTATATGTTTTAAATTACCCAAATATAGGTGTTATATTGGGTGTAGACTGGTTAAGACAATACAAAGCAATAATTAATTTTGACTCATCCACCATATCATTACAAAATTCTAGAGGTCAAAGAATCACAATTTTGTGTGAAATAACCAAGGAAAGAAAATTATATCACTTGATTGACTTAAGTAAGGATTCCAGTGAGCCTTCTATTGAAGAAATCCCCATAATTAACAAATACTTAGATGTGTTTGGAGAAGTTAAGGGTGTTCCACACCACAGACCAGTGGAATTTCAGATTAATCTGATACTAGGAGCAAGTCCAATTATTAAGAAACCCACTAGGATGGGGCCAAGTGAGTTGAAGGAATTGAAGAAACAGTTAGAAGAGTTGGAAAGCAAAGGATTAATAAGACCAAGTAATTCATGCTGGGGTGCTCCAGTAGTGTTTGTAAGGAAACATGATGGTACTTTAAGAATGTGCATAGATTACAGGGAGCTAAACAAAGTCACTATCAAAAACAAGTACCCCTTACCTAGAATTGATGATCTTTTTGATCAACTTAGTGGAGCAAAAATATTTTCTAGGTTAGACTTGGCATCTGGATTCCATCAGATGAAGGTTGAGGACTCAAGTGTTAAGTACACAGCCTTTAACACTAGGTATGGTTTATATGAGTTTCTTGTCATGCCATTTGGGTTGACAAATGCTCCATCATACTTTGTAGACTTGATGAATAGGATATTCAGGGATTATTTAGACTAGTTTGTTTTGATTTTTATTGATGATATTTTGATCTATTCTAAAACAGTAGAGGAACATGAAAATCACTTACACCTTGTTTTGTCTAGATTAAGAGAAAAATATTTAAAAGCAAAATTTTCTAAGTGTGCATTTTGGAAAGAAGAAGTGCATTTCCTTGGGCATGTTATATCTGCCAAAGGCATTTCTGTAAATCCCAATAAAATTGTGGCAATCCAAGCATGGAAAAGGCCAAGCACAGTGGGAGAAGTTAGGTCATTTATGGGAATGGCAGGGTATTATAGGAGGTTTATAAAAGATTTTTCTAAGATGTCATCACCTCTTACCAACCTAACTAGAAAGAACCAACCCTATATATGGACTGAGAAATGTGAACAAGCCTTTAGTAGAATCAAGGAGGCCTTAGTCAATGCACCAGTATTGAAAGTACCAGAAGGAAATGAGGATTTGATTGTGTATACTGATGCAAGTGGTTTTGGGCTAGGAGCTGTATTGATGCAGCAAGATCAAGTTATAGCCTATGCATCAAGACAATTGAAGCCACATGAATCAAAGTATGCAACCCATGATCTTGAGTTGGCAGCAGTGGTATATGCACTAAAGCTCTGGAGACATTATCTTCTAGGTGCTAAGTTTATTTTGTACACAGACCATAAGGCATTGAAATATCTCTTTTCACAAAAAGATTTGAATATGAGGCAACATAGATGGGTTGAGTTTCTAGCAGCATATGATTTAGACATACTTTATACTCCAGGAAAAGCTAATAAGGTTGCAGATGCTTTGAGCAGGCAGCATGCAAAAGTAGCCATGCTAATGATAGAAGAGTTTAGAAATTTATCTCTACTTACTGATTTGGAAATTGAGGAAAACAGTGAGGTAAACATGGAGTTGATTGAAGAAGGAAGTAAAGGAAAATTAAGTTTGATAACTTTGCAATCAGATTTAATTTTGAAAGTGGGAAAAATGCAAGGGGGAGATCCAGATTTATTAGAAAAGAAGACTTTAATAGAAAAAGGAGAAGAAGTAGCAAACTACCACATTGATAAGAATGGTTACTTAAGGAATAAAGGTAGAATATGTGTTCCAAAGGATATAGAATTGAAGGAAGAGATACTCAATGAATATCATAGGAGCAAATATTCTATACACCCAGGCAGCACCAAGATGTACCAAAATTTGAAGAGGGATTATTGGTGGAGAGGGATGAAAACTGATGTGGCCAAACATGTTGCAAAATGCATGACTTGCCAACAAGTCAAAGCAGAAACCCAAAGACCCTCAGGCCTATTACAACCTCTAAGTATACCACAGTGGAAGTGGGAAGATATATCTATGGATTTCATAGATGGTCTGCCTAGGTCAAAAAGAGGAAACACAAGCATTTGGGTAATAGTTGATAGATTGACTAAAGTGGCACACTTTATACCAGTGAAGGCAGAAAGAAATGCACCTAAACTAGCTCAAATATTCATGAGAGAAATAGTAAGATTGCATGGAATCCCTAAGACTATAGTGAGTGATAGGGACACGATCTTTACATCCAGATTTTGGAAGAGCTTTCAAGAAGCCATGGGAAGTGAGTTATGCTTAAGTACTGCATACCACTCCCAATCAGATGGTCAAACTAAAGTGATAAATAAAGTTTTGGAGGATTTGTTTAGGGCATGTGCATTGGACTTTGGAGGTAATTGGGAAGATCACCTCCATTTGGCTGAATTTACATATAACAATAGTTATCAAAGCACCATAGGTATGGCACCATTTGAAGCCTTGTATGGCAAACCATGTTTGTCACCAATATGTTGGGTTGAAGCAGGAGAAAAGGCTGTCTTAGGGCCTGAGTATGTTAAAGAGACTACAGAGAAAATTGAATTGGTGAGGAGAAGAATGGCAGCAGCTCAAGATAGGCAAAAGAAGTTTGCAGATATGAGGAGGAAGCAGGTAGAATATGAAGTTGGTGATTATGTTTTCATCAAAGTTTCACCTATGAAGAAGGTGTTGAGGTTTGGCAAGCAGGGAAAACTTACCCCAAGATATGTTGGACCTTACAAGATTTTGGAAAAAATAGGTTCATTAGCATATAAGTTGGAGCTACCTGAAGAGATGAGTGCAATGCACAATGTATTTCATGTATCACAACTTAGGAGATGGGTGCATGATAAAGAGGAAATTCTAGAGAAACCAACTCAAGTTCAAATAAATCCTGACTTGGTCTATGAGAAAGAACCAGTGGGGATTTTAGCTAAAGAGGAAAAGAAGTTGAGGAGCAAAACTTTGAAATTGGTAAAGGTTCAATGGAGCCTAGACCCTAATGATTGTACATGGGAGTTAGAGGATAAGATAAAGATGGATTACCCTAAGCTTTTTGCAGTGGAAGGTAAAAATCTAAATCCCTAAAAAGTTTAATATGTATGGTTGTTTTGGCTGAATTGTTTGCTTATGCTATGTTTGATAGATTTTATAATATCTGGAAATATTTATAGTCAAAATGAGAAAAATTGTGAGGACACAATTCCTAAAAAGGTGGGGTGATTGTAATGCCCCAGAAATTCATGGAATCTTATTTTAGTTGAATTTTGAAAATATCTGAATTTATTTGTATAAGAATATATGGAATTAATTGTATGCAAGTATGTGTGCATGTGTGCATGTGCACACTGATATGGCACAAGGAAGAACTCCAGATTTCTTGAATTTAAAACAAGGATTAAAAAGCATTACAAACATGATTTTGTAATATGGATATTTGATTTCTGGAATTATATGGATCATCCTAGAAAATAAGAAAAGTAAGTTTTATTTTAAAATCAGTAAACAGATTTTATTTAAAACCCAGGAAATTTTTTTTTATACATATATATGTTATAAGGATTTGAAAACCTGTATACATATAGGTGCATATGTTTCTGAAATTAAAGAGGAATTAAATAAGCCTAGATAAGATATGTATACAAATATACATTTTTAAGTACTGAAAAGTATATATATATAAGCAAGTGAAACTATAACATTAAAATGACATGAAATGTAATACAAGTCAATATGCTTGTGTAGGCAAAAATAGCAAAGGGGATTCTCAGGAATAATTAAAATATAAAATAGGGTAGTCACACTTTTAACATGACTAGGTGAGTGGCCATTTTCTGAAAAAGTAAAGAAAAGAAAATGCAGCCTTTAATTGGTAATATGACCGGGGGTAATTAGGGATAAAAATGAGAAAATGCAAACACACAATGCATGATGCTAGCCAGGACAGAAATGGAATTTTGTCTTGAGTAAAACCCTAGTAAAAATATGTTTATAAATAAGTAGTTATGGCCAGAGAAATTGTTTTACCCGAGCTACTTATAATAGGAAAAGAAGAAAACATTTTAAAGGAAGAGAAAATACACTCAGGGATTTTCTGGATTTATAAGAAGAAATATTCAGGTGAGTAATCTCACTAAACCCATGGCATTAAGTCCTGTTATGAGGCAGCCAGATTTATGTTATTTTTCTACATGATTTTGATTCCATTACTATGGTTTTAATGGATGCTTCAATGGATGTTTTAATGGGTGTCTCTGGATGTTTTGATTGCTTTGATGTTTGAGTGTTTTGCTCTGTTTGGTTACACCCAGAAAGGTAAAAGTATGAAATCATGAAAGTAAATAGAGAATACTTGTAACTGGTTTAGATATGGCATGGAAAACATAGAAACCAAAATGTATATGAGCTGCATTACACTTGTGTAAGTGCTGAGGCTCAAATGAAAGATTCAAGGTTGCAATGGAAATATCCAAAAGTGTTGAACCCTTGATCAAATAGAAAATCCATGAGCCAGAAATCTTGTTTAAGCTAGATCTTGAATTTAGTTCAAACATGGTTGCTTATGAAACAATAATAACCCACATGCCTAGTCTTTATTCCCAGTTGTAAATATTCTTGTATTTTCTTTAAGCCAAAATACTTGAAAATATGATTTTCCCTGGACATGAATGTTAGATTGTTCTTGAGTTATGCTTGTAAACTCTATGTAATGTTTCATGTATAATGGGATTTAGTCACCTAGCTATCTCACGATAGGATTAAACATGAACACTTAGTAAATAAACTAAGGATTGTGAGCCAAGAAGACTACTGGAATGCTTGTCATATTTGAAGTATGCAAGTTGGCACATGGTTTGTTTAAGCCCTGAGATCTTTGTGCAATATTGTGAATTATTTTATTGCAATGTGTCCCCGTGATTCCTTTATGGCAGATGAGGCTAGGAATTAATTTGGTAAATGCAACCTTAAATTGATGAAGTAGGAACTTGAGTTATTCCTAAGATGGTTGGGCTGGAGCTATGATAGTTCCTGAGTATTTCTATTTGAAACATATGTTTGCATGGTTGAATGTGTGTACATGATTAGTCTTAAATACTGATCATATATGCACAAGTATATCATAAACAAGTCAGGCAAATTGTTCAAAGAAGATATGCCCACTTGTACAAAAGATTTATGTCTCACTCATTTACTTAATATCATGGAATTTTTTATTTTACTCATACCAGATCTTGTATCTGACCCTTGTTTGCTTATGGCATCTGGGGTGTCTCATCTAAAATGGGGCAGCCTCTAATGTTCTTTCAGGGAATGCTGGAACTAAATAGGAAGCTGCTGTGGCTAATGAGAGTGATTATATAAGCATGCTAAATTAGAATTGAATAAGAACTTAGAATGAAATATTTGCATGTAATCTGGGGAGTTTTTATAGTTCTGTTTTGGTTGTTATGTAATGATCTTAAAAGTTTGGATTTATTGGTTGTTCTAAATGAATCTATTGATGTACTAAGTTTGGGATTAATCTAAAGACTTGGTTGAATTTTTGTAAGAAAATATATATATTTGAGTATTGTGGTGAAAATCTGTAAATGATATGCCTGTATTTGAGAAATGGATATGTATATGTACATATATTGTATTAGTTAATTTCAAGTTACTTAAAACCTTAAGTTTGAAGGTTAAAAATCTGAGTTTAGCTATAAAAACCTGGAATTATTCTTGTGGATATTTTTAAGTTCATATAAGTTAGATATGCCTAGGATTTACTGACTTGTTACAAATATTCAAAAGTATATAGTAATTAACTTTAGTCAGAACGGCTAGAATCCAAATCAAGCAGGATACTCTTGTTTAACAAAAAAAAATATATACTCTGAATTTAAACAAGAGAAACACGTACATCCTCATATGTATGTGTATATTACTAGGGATGCACTGATATATTTATATTGGTAATAAGTTTTGAATCCTGGTTGAATTGTTTGAAAGAAAAAAAAATGACTTTGATAGTTCAAAGGAAGTTTAAATCAAACTTAAAAGTGTAAATGAATGTAGGTGGATATCCAGACACATATAAATTGAATGTGCATATGCATGTACATAGAGATCAAATTTAGACGTCGGTCTTAATAATTTAGACGTCTGAGATTAAACTCAGACGTCAGTCATAATAATTTAGACATCTGAGGTTAAATGTAGACGTCTGTCACAAAAAAATTAGATGTCTGAATTTAGTTCAAAATGTCTTTTTCTCTCTGTTTCAATTTTAGATCTCTGAGCCGTCTGTCATAACTAGTTAGACGTCTGGGATTAAGTTTAGACGCCTGTCATAAGAATTTAGACGTCTGAACTGCTGATTTTGCCTAATTTGCCTATTTAGAAAAGAAATAAGTGGCTATGTCAATAGCTTGTATGGCATTTTGATTTCTACTTGATTTAAATTCCCTTTGATGAAGTAAAAAAAAAAATCCTTATGAAATTAAGGTAGAAAGAGGAGGGTCATTTCACGCCTACTTTGTTTGTTTGATGAGT
The DNA here is from genome assembly GCA_030737815.1 of Allium fistulosum. Classification (NCBI taxonomy): domain Eukaryota; kingdom Viridiplantae; phylum Streptophyta; class Magnoliopsida; order Asparagales; family Amaryllidaceae; genus Allium; species Allium fistulosum. Next base: position 353,372,080 of record CM060904.1, read on the forward strand.
CGTGTATTTAAAGGGTTGCTTAATTAGTGTGTGATGGTATTTGTGGACAACATATTAGTTTATTCGAAAAGTGAGGAGGAGCACAATTGGATTTAAAAGAAATGCTCAATACAGTACGTGAGCATATATTCAAGATGAAGTTTTCTAAGTGTCGGTTTTGGTGCGAGGAGGTACATTTTTTAGGACACATTGTCCCGGAAAGTGAGCTGGCGTTAGATCCTAGTAAAGTCACTGCAATACAGGACTGACATGTGCTAAAAAATGCTAGGGAAGTGAGGAGTTTCCTTATTTTGGCAGGCTATTATAGAAAGTTCCTTAAGGACTTTGCGAAGATCTCTGCCCCTCTGACCCACCTTACTAAGAAGAATTTGGTTTTCTCATGGGACGCGAAGTATGAGGATGCTTTATTAAGTTAAAGGAGGCGTTGACTAGTGCATCTGTTATAGTATTACCCGATGACACGAAGGCATTCATAGTATATATCGATGCTTATGGTACGAGGTTAGGCGCGGTGTTGATGCAAGAATGGAGAGTAGTGAGCTTTCTAGTCAACAGTTGAAGGTCCACGAGAGAAACTATCTTACTCATGATCTTAAAGTGGCGGCTATTGTCTTTGCACTCAAGTCATGGAGATACTATCTTTTAGAAGAGCGGATTGAGCTGTATATGGATCATAAGTCTCTAATGTATTTATTCTCCCAAAAGGATTTAAACTTAAGGTAGCAGAGGTGGATGAAGTTCTTGGCATCATATAACTTCAATATCTCCTATACTCTAGGCAAAGGTAATGTTGAAGCCGACACCTTGAGTAGGAAGAATGCAATATCAAGCTCTATGTTCTTAGAGTGGAAGCACTTGGAGTTTATTTTGGGTTCAATTTTTGACCATCATCAGATATCACTTTGGGATTGTTAGGAGCGTTGAATGTGCAGCCTACACTTATGGACTACATAGGGTCTAGTCAGAAGTAAGATAAGTAGTTATTGGACATCTTCGAGAGGGTTAGTAGAGGAGAGTAGTCGAGTCACTTGAGGCAATATGACATTGACTCGAAGGGGTAGTTACAGAGAGATGGTAGATTATGTGTTCCTCTCATTATGGATTTGATTGACATGGTACTAGCCAAGTATCATTGTTCTAGAATGACCATTTATCCCAACGGAGAAAAAATGTAATATCATATAAAGAGAGCCTTTTATTGGTCGGGTATGAAGAAGTATGTGGCAGAGTATGTAGTCCGATGTATGACTTTCCAAAGAGTAAAGGCAGAGCAGAAGAAACCGGGAGGATTGTTACAGCCAATAGATATTCCTTAATGTAAGTGGGAAAGTATTTCTATGGATTCATCGACAGACTACCTAGGAGTAAGAGGGGGAATGAGCGTATTTGGGTAATAGTCGACTGACTGACCAAATGTGTTCATTTCATTCTAGTTAGGAGTACGGGGACAACAGTGGCTTTGTTGACACTTTACGTGAGGGAGATGGTTAGATTGCATGGAGTTTCTTCTAGCATCGTGAGCGACCAAGATCCACTTTTCACCAGCGAGTTTTGGAGGAGTCTTCAAGAGGCATTAGGCATGGAATTGAGTTTGAGTACCGCTTATCACTTGTAGATGGATAGACAGATAGTAAGGGTAAACCGGTTGTTGGAGGACTTATTTTAGATGTGTATCTTAGATTTTAGAGGCTTTTGGAAATATCACTTGCTGCTAGTGGAGTTTACATCTAATAACAGTTGTCATGTGAGTATTGGGATGGCATCTTTCGAGGCGTTGTATGGGAACCCTTGTAGATCACCGTCCTGTTTGTTGAGACTACGTATAGGATTATTCTTGGACCAAATATGGTTAGGGGGGCATTAGATAAGGTAGACTTGATCCGTAGGAGGATGAAGAGCGCTTAGGATAGGCAGAAGTCCTATGCTGACAGTAGATGCACAAAGTTGGAGATTGTAGTTGGCGACATGGTTTTTGTGAAGGTCTCGCCGCTTAGGCATGTTATGAGATTTGGTAGCTCGAGGAAGCTAACATCGAGATTTTTAAGGCCTTTTCCAATCACTGATAGAGTAGGGAAGTTCATTTATAGAATGAAGCTTCCTGAGAAGTTAGCAAGAGTACACGATGTTTTCAATGTGTCACACTTGTGAAAATGTCTACATGATACAACCGTTGTATTCAAGCCAAGTTAGCTAGAGGAGGTGGAAGTAGATAGAGAGTCTCTTGTTTGTTATGTACCCAGTTGTATTTTATAGCATGGTAAAAAGCAACTTCGCAACAAGATTATCAAGCTTGTTAAGGTCCAATGCGGAGAAGATCCAACGAAGAGTACATGGGAGTCTGAGGAGAAGATTTGAGCTACCCACCCATAACTCTTTTCTGGTATGTTTCCACTTTAGTCCAATAGGAATATACTACATAGATGTTATCTTCTAGCTTAGTATACCCCATAAGTTAGGACCATTAGATATTCGGATTGGTTGCGAACGTGTCACTAGGACATGTTTTGGATGATGGATGCTAATGGATGTATTTTTATACAGTTCTTTGCATGTTTAGAGCAAATATATTCTCGAGTTAGCATACACTCACACCATCGATTTTTTATTTACGGAGTTATATGCATATGGTTGCTGCATATGGATTGAATTGTTGTGCATACATATAGAATCGCCAGTATATTTACATATGATGTTGCATACATTATGGATACATGGCATGAGCACGTGCATTTGAGGAGGTCAACTAGATCAGTAGATCGCTTAATTTTTGCATTAGTATAGGTTCATATGCATTCCATACCTATATGTACATGCATTACATTAGACTTTAAATTGAGGACAATGATTGCCTGTGATTGATGGATGGGTAGATGGTTGAAGTTATTAATTTTCATACGTACGAGTTACATTTTTCCATCTTTGGAGTTTTCTAGGATGAAATCTTTTTAAGAGGTTTAATGCAACACCCCAAAATTTTAAGCTGAAAATTTAAATAAAGAAATTTAAATATAAAAAGGGAAAAAATGGTATTATTATTTTCAAATATAATCTAGCTATGAAACTTGCACCATTGCGTTCATTGCGATTTTATGGACAATTTGCATATATAACATTTTGAAATTAGAGCTAGTGAAGAAGTTATAAGCGTTTTAAATTTTGAGATTTAAAATAATTAAATAAAATAAAAATTGAAAATAAAAATTATAAAATTAGAAAGTTCCACTGGTCGACAACATCACCCTAACCAGTCGACCTCTAGCGGTCAACCACCTCAAGGCAAAGCGGTCAATCGGTTGATGATTCACGACGAGGGTTTTGTTAGGCCAATGGCCCGAATTTAATCGTATATTTTTATCAACGTTCAGATTTGTATCGAATATTTTGAACGGTCGGTATTCTCTTAAACCCCTACAAATACAACACTAACCCAAAACCTAATTCACAAAAATTAGAGCAAAATGTCCAAACTCTGTCAAATTCAAATCTCTTCCTCAAATCACAAACTTCTTCAAAAATAAACAAAAATAAACATAAAGAGATTGAAGAAATTTGATCAGGCGGAGAGCTAGCAAATGGAGTAGATCCCAAGCATGATTCGGAGGGGATAGCTTAGATTTGAGGTAAGTGGGTATATTGTTGGTTAGATAATTACATACGCTTAATTTTAGTATACCATATTCGTTCCAGGTTGTTAAAATCGAATTGAAACATTGTTAATAGAAACTGGAAGTTTAATAGTTGTTATATGAATAGGATTTCCCTTTACTAATGCAGATTTGATTTATGTTAAGCTGTAAATTAAGAAAATTGATAAATATATAAATAACCTTTTTATCAAATTGATAAGACTTGATGGCTGCAAATATGATATTGAAAAGGAAGTTTGAATATTTACAGATCATATTTTCACAACTTTGGTTAAATAAAATTAGATTTGATGTATGATAATATATGATACAAGTTTACTATACTAGATTTGGGGATGACACTAATTAAAATCACTAATCAAGAAGCAAAAATGAATTAAAATCGCTAATTAAAAACCCTAAATAGTGACGGCCGGTTGACCGCACTCCCTTGAGCGGTTCACAGCTAGCGGTCGACCGCTTTAGGAGTAGTCGGTTGACAGGTTAGCATTTCTAAGCGTAGTATGAACCTCGACCAAAGGCCTTGGTTATAGATAAAAATATTTAGTATGTATATATATGCAACATCCCTAAATTTTTATAACATTATTCAGAAGATTTAATTAGATAAATTAAATAGAATAATGATGAGAAGGGAATTCAAATTTAAATAAATTATATAGGGTCGTGCTTAACCATAAGAAAAATGGGCTTTAAATTGTTTTATTAGTTAAATAAACTACACATGGGCATATTAGTAAATTAGCCAATTTATTATGCACGGCTATATCTTTTTGTAATTGTCCATTCACTTTTCATTTTCCACTTTCACAAACAAAAAATCTAAAACCTAAACCAAAGCCGGCCATTACCAAGGAAGAAAGGAAGAAATTTATCTAAAGTTAAGGATCAAAGCTAAGAAGGATTAATCAATAACAAATCTCAAATTCCTTATCAAGTTTAAGGTGAATAATAATCTCATACCATCTCTATTTTTATTTTATGATTATATAGTCTCAGATTTATTATTTAAATTCTTTTTTGTGATAAAATGATGATGATATACTTGAGCTATATTATGTTGGTTTATTTTAATTCATACGCATCTGAATTTGCATGGTTTTGACGTAAAACCGAAAATCTATGATTTTAGATTGCCATGGAAAAATTTTATGTTAAGTAAAACTTGATTTTGAAAATGGGTTTTAATTTTTTGAACTTTCGAAGCCATGGAAATTTTATTACGAATTTTTGATGAAAAATATGATATAATTGGGTTTAAAAATTCATTTCGAGAATTTTAGGAAGAAATTGGGTCTAAATTTTAATATGTTTGATTACATGATGAAATTGAATTTCTGTGATTTTTGGGGATTTTTCCTAATTGATTTACTAGGGAAAATAAATTATTTTAAAAGAATGACTTTTCTAAAATAATTGGTTTTAGTATATGGAAGGGCTTAAACATTACATTTTTATGGTTTTAATCCGATATAAATGCGGCAGTTTTAACTGTAAAGTATTTGAAAAGGTTTTATGGCAGCCAATCAATGGTTTACAAATAGGCAAGTAGTTATAAAGTAATTACTAAAAGTTGCAACAATTCAGCCTTTAACTCAGAAAAAGGTGTTCTACCCCAGATAATAAGTACCTTTCGACTCCTTTGATTCCACCTCATCCCAGTCGAAACCAACACTTTCGACTAAAGTAGAAACCAATACACAAGATATCACTTAGATGGTATGAAGTGGATTAGAAGGAGGGCAGAAGCCTTGGTGCCGAAAGGTTAGCTTCTGATGGGGTTGAAACCCTGCTTTGTTTTCATAAGCTAAAATTCTTGCCTTGTTTTACTTAAAGCTTTCGACACAGTCGAAACATATGTTTTCGAAAGAGTTTTATAATTAGCTTTCGAAGAAGGTTGTCATATTATGTTAAAGTATTAGCTTTTGAAGGGGTACATTTTTCTTAAACAAGAGCTTTCGAAAGGGTAGGTTTCGACCTAGTCGAAACCTGGTCGCTATGCTAACTTTCGACTGTGATGTTTTGAAAGGTTATCTCTGTTTTAACCAAAGTTAACCGCTTCCTAATTGCTTTCGAAAGGGGTTGAGGGTTTCGAAGGTGATGGAGTCGAAAGGGGGTTTCAACTCTGTCCTTCGAAGTTTTAAATTTTTAAAGGTCTTTGCTTTCGACTAAGATGGTTCCGACACCATCAACTTTTCCCCAAATTAATTTTTGTTTGTTTTGAAAGAAATACTTTCGTATATAACCATTTTGATCCAAATGATGTTTTTTAAGAGTAAACCCAATGCTTTCGAAAGGGTACTTTATTTGTTTTGAAGCTATGTTTTAAAGAATGCTTTCTTGATACCATCGAAATATATCATTGGTTTCGAAAGGTACATATTTAGTGTTTTGAAAAGAGGTTTTCTATGTTTTCGAAGGAGGTCATCTAGTGGTTTCGAAAGTGATGTTTTAAAGTTTCAAAACAAATAACCCATTCTCATTTTTAAAGGAAAAAGCATGGCATAAATAAAGGTTTTGGAAATATTATTCACATTGTTATTAACCCATAACTGTATTTTGGGGAAAGGGCATAATAACCAGCTAGGTTGACCCAGTAGTGAATATAACTTAACAGATGATAAAATCTTAATTAAAGACATTGGCAGGGGCCAATAGGTTTACAGTAAGCCCATGAAAACTGTATGATATCGGCAGGGGCCAATAGGTTCCTAGTCAGCCCATGAAAACCATGATTTGATACTGGTAGGGGCCAGTAGGTTTGTAGTTAGCCCATGAAAACTATATCTGGATTAAGTTATTGACAATCAGTCAATAGGATTCTAGTTAGCCCATGAAAACTAGGATAAGAAATAAGATATTGGAGTTACCAATAGGTTCTTAGTGATCCCATGAAAACTAAGTAATTGGACAGATAGTCCATAAATATTTAACTGGTTAATAGTAACCCTAGAAACTATAATTGAGGCTGATAGTCAGAAGGAATGGGGATGGGTAATCCAGAATTTATTTATTTATTTTGCATTTCATCATAATGTTTTCAAATACTATGTTTTAACCATTGTGGATGCAGGAGCTCAGTATATGGTTTCATAAACATTTTAGGATACTAGTGAGGGGAAAACCTGTTCCGCTAAGCGGCGTGGTCTCACTAGGTATCTAAATGGTTTGAGATGGTAAATTATTATTCATACTAGGTTTTATGTCGGACTCGAAGTTTTTGTTTTCCCCATAAACTCTCGAGTATTCAATTGATTTTGAGTAGGTTGACAGTTAAGGTTTTCAGGTTTTCTTTTAGACGAATAAAGCTTCCAAGAACAAGCAGGAGGCAAGCTTTTTATTAGAGTTCTTTTAATTCCGCTGTGTGTTTTGCTTGTAAAGGCAAATTGTTGTCTTGCCTATCTATATACTATGATCATCCAAGGGCGCGTCTTCATATGTCACTCTTGGCGTATTTTGTAATAATTATATGTTATATGAACGTTGTCTACGAACTGGGATTATGTAATCAATTTGGAATATTTTGAAATGGAATGTGGAGTTTGTTTGTTGTTTAATTTTTTTTCCATATTCTTGTGTTTTTATGTATTAATATATCTAATATCACTGTGTTTGGTTGCCGAGGATTAATAACTATGGATGACTGCAGCATCCGTAGCTGTTATTTTTGGGCCTCCAAATAGGGGGATGTTACAAGTTGGTATCAAAGCATAGGTTTATGAAACTTTAAAGAAACTTAAACCTAAAAAAATTTCCAATCATAATCCAATGAATCAAATAATAAGATTGGGGTTTGGGTTAATGTTATAGTAACGTATTTGTATTTGCTATATATAGTTATATATATAAGTACGTATTCCCCACTCTTTTAGACCATTCTTCTATATCTTACTAAGGCTCGTATGCAGATTTACGAGAAAGGGGATATGGAAGCAGGAAACGGAAGAGGAAATCTCGATGGAGAAAGCACCACAACTAATGGAAATGATTTACCCACTATCAGGAGAAACCCGGGTCGACCGGCTAATGCTAGTAACCAAAATGCTGAAGCCAATGTGAGTGTTGGAAATCCTCCTATAGGTATGGGGACGATGTATCAGTTCTTTGTTGGTTTGATGCAATCTGGAGCTGCTGCTAGTGTTGCTGGGAATGCAGGAGGAGCTAATCCTATGGCTCCAGTTGGGAAGATTGCTTTGCTGAGTAGAGATTACACCAGTTTGGGTGGGAAGCCATTCTTGGGAACGGAGAGTGTCGTAGAGGTTCAGAATTGGTTGTTGCATTGTGAGCGTATATTTACTGATTTGGGTCTGAATGACGGGCAGAAGAGAAGGTTGGTCTCTAGACCATTGCAGGGGTCAGCACTACATTGGTGGAATAGTGTCACTGCCGGAGTGCCGGAAGAGCAGTTAACTTGGGTTGATTTAAAATGAGATTTGAGCAGAAGTTTGTATCTGAGTTTGCCAAGTCTGAGCCGATGAGGAAGTTTATGGATTTATTGCAAGGAGAGATGTAGTAGTTGAGTATGCTACTAAGTTTGAAGAGCTATCTAGATATGAATATGCTATTATAGATACTGACATCAAAAGGAATGAAAAGTTCATTCGAGGATTGAGGCCCGAGCTTGCTAGAATGACCATGACACATGTCCGTGATCCTTGTAACATAGTGATGGAGATGGCTATTCGCCATGAGGAGTTACTTGCTGATTTAGCTAAAGAAAATTCGGTGGTAACTCAGGGTTCTCAAGGGAAGAAGAGGAAGTTGTTTAAAAAGAAGGGAGCCCAGAAAGGAGATACTACTAAGAAGTCAAAGGCTGAGGTAGTTTGCTATAAGTATGACAAGAAGGGTCACTTTGCTAATGAATGTCGGTCGGGTAATGGGAAGAAAGCTGCAAGTAAAAAGAACGTGAAGTGCTTCAACTGTGATCAAGTTGGGCATTACAAGAATCAGTGTCCAGAGCTAGTTAGGAAGGACAAGGGAAAAGTTTTTGTTGTAGGTCCAACTAGGCCTACTACGGCCGATAAAGGAAAGACTGTGATGGAAGGTACACTTTTGATTCAGAGTATTTCGGTTAGAGTACCTTTTGATACTGGTGCATTACATTCATTTATATCTTAATGTTTGGTTGATAGATTATGCTTAGAACCCACCTACCTAGTTACTTCCTTAAGGGTTGCGAATCCAATAGGAGGGTATGCAACTCTAGGGTTAAGATGTAACCGGTTAGAACTTGACTTGTTAGGTCATAAGTTTGCATGCAGTTTGTAATTGATTTCGTAGATTTCAGGATCATTTTGGGTATGGATTGGTTGGGTAGGTATGAGGGTAGAATATTTTGCCAGGATAAAGAAATATCAATGAGACACCCCGATAGTCATAACCGAGTGATATTCTCAGTAGAAAATACTGACCAAAGTGTTAGTGTTATATTAATGCTATGGAGGTAGGAAATGAGTTAAGTCAGGTTCAGGTGGCAAGAGAGTTTGCAGATGTCTTTGAGCCAGTCACTAGACTACCCCCGAAAAGAGCTGTTGAATTTAGAATAGATCTTGTGCCAGGAGCTGAAACTGTAAGTAGGCCACCTAGCAGGATGACACCAACTGAGATGAAGGAATTGAAGGTGTAGCTAGTGGATCTAGAAGGAAGGAGTTTTATTAGACCAAGTAGTTCGCCTTGGGGAGTGGCTGTGGTGTTTGTGGAGAAACCAGATAGGTCGTTGAGGATGTGCATTGGCTATCGCAAGTTAAACGAAAGGACAATCAAGAATAAGTTTCCTTTGCCAAGAATAGATGATCTGTTTGATCAGTTGAGTAGAGCCAGAGTGTTTTCTCAGTTGGAATTAGTGACAGGTTTCCATCAGTTAAGAGTGGCGGAGGATAGTATTCCTTTGACAGCATTTCGAACTAGGTATGGTTCATATGAGTGGTTGGTGATGCTATTTGGATTGACAAATGCACCTGCTTTCTTCGTACATTTGATAAACTGAGTTTTCCGAGAGTACTTGAATAGGTTTGTGCTAGTGTTTATAAATGACGTTCTAGTATACTCTAATAATGAGAGAGAGAGCATGAAGCTCATCTTAGAGTGGTGCTTGAGACGCTAAGATAGAATCAGCTAAAGGCAAAGTTTACCAAGTGTCATTTCTGGAAGAAAGAGGTAAAATTTCTTGGTCACATGGTTTCACAGAAAGGATTGTCAGTCGATCCAGATAAGATCGAAACCATGAATAATTGGAAGAGACCAGAGACGGTGACTGAGATCAGGAGTTTTCTTGGACTTGCTGGCTACTACCAGAGATTTATTAAGGATTTCTCGCAGATGGAGCACCCTTAACTAAGCTAACTAGAAAGGAAGTGAGATTTGCTTGGTTCGATAAATGTGAGGATGCATTCCTTAAGTTAAAACATTTGTTGACCAATGCACCTGTGTTAGTAGTTCCAGACGGAAACCAAGGATTGGTGGTGTATACTGATGCATGTGGAACTGGATTAGGAGCGGTGTTGATGCAAAATGGTAAAGTCATTACCTACGCATCTAGGCAGCTTAGACCGCATGAAGTTAGATATCCTACTCATGATTTAGAGTTGGCAGCTATGATCTTCGCATTGAAGATTTGGAGACAATATCTCTTAGGGGAGAGATTTGAGTTGTATACTGATCATAAGTCTTTACGGTATTTATTCTATCAGAAGGAGTTGAATATGAGACAGCAGTGGTGGCTGGAGTTTTTGGCTGCATATGATTTTGGTATAGAATATACACCAGGAAAAGGTAATAAAGTGGTTGATGCTCTTAGCAGGAAACATCAGAATGTGGTGTTAGCTATGTTGGCGAAGTGGAAGGATTTGGAAGCCTTAGTCAGTTGTGATGTGCAGTTAAGATCGATTGCTGGTTCTACCTAGAGTACCACCAGGTTGTCTTGATTAGAAGTTCGACCAGTATTGAATGAGAAAATTGCTTCAAAGCAAAAGGAGTTTCATGTATTATCTGAAAGGATCAGAAGGCTTGAGGTTGGAACAGGGATCAATGATTTAAAGGATTTAACCTTGACAAGAAAGGATGGCTAAGAAAGAAGGGACGGTTGTGTGTTTCGAATGTGGAGGACTTGAGGAAGGAAGTTCTTGGAGAATGTCATCGATCCAAGTTACGATTCATCCTGGAGGGACCAAAATGTATCAAGATATGAAAAGGAGCTTCTATTGGGAAGGCATGAAGAGGGATGTTGGCTTGTGGGTTAGGCAGCGTGCAAACTGTCAACAAATGAAAGTTGAACATCATTAACCAAGTGGGTTACTACAGCCTTTAGAGATTCCAGTTTGGAAATGGGACTCGATATCCATGGGTTTTATAAACGAGCTGTTGAGGTCAAATACAGGTAATGAAAGTATATGGGTTATAGTGGACAGATTGACCAAGAATGCCTATTTCATTCCACTTAAATCCAGTAGAAAGGCACCCGATTTAGCTAAGTTGTTCCTGAAGAACATAGTTAAACTGCATGGAGTTCCTAGTATTATAGTCAGTGACAGAGATGCATTGCTTACTAGTGAATTCTGGAAGAGTCTATAGGAGGTGATGGGTACCAAGCTTAATATGAGTACTGCATATCACCCTCAGAAAGATAGGTAGACAGAGAGAGTCAATAAGGTACTCGAAGATTTATTGAGAGCTTGTGTATTGGACTTTGGTGGATCTTGGGAAGATCACCAACATTTGGTGGAGTTTTCCTATAATAATAGTTATCAGACTAGTACAGGAATGGTACCGTTTGAAGCTTTGTATGGAAGACCATACAAATCCCCAGCATGTTGGTTGGAGACTGGAGATAGATTAGTCTTAGGTCCAGATTTGGTTAGAGAGGCATCAGAGAAGATTGAGTTAATCCAAGGAAGGATGAAGGAAGCTCAGTCCAGACAGAAGAGTTACGCACATAAGAGGCATAAGGACCAAGAATTCTCAGTTCGAGATAAGGTTTTTATTAAGGTATCACCAATGAAGAGTGTGGTACAGTTTGGGAAGTCAAGGAAAGTTGGCCTCGAGATATGTAGGTCCGTTCCAGATTATAGAGAGGATTGGAAAGCTCGCATACAGAATAGAGTTGTCAAGCAGTTTGGCAGGTGTCCATAATGTGTTTCATGTGTCTCATCTTCGCAAGTATGTGCATGATCCAGAAACTACTATTCCTCCGATAGGGTTGGATGACTCAGTGGTAGAGCCTAATTTGACTTTTGTTAGAAAACCAGTTTAGGTTGTAGCTAAAGATGAGAAAAGATTAAGGAACAAGAGAGTCAGCTTGGTGAAAGCTCAATGGAGTGACAACGAGAAAGGCTATACTTGGGAAACAGAGGATAGGATTAGAGATACTTATCCCGATTTGCTTTGAGGGTATGTCTATATTAGATTTATATAGATATTTACTAGTCAGATAGAATAATATGATTGTTAGGAGTTGTTACATATGATTGGTATGTTTGGTATTTAGTCCTTACTGAATTTCGAGGACGAAATTCTTTAAGGGGGAGCCTATAACATCCTTAAATTTTTATAATATTATTCAAAAGATTTAATTAGATAAATTAAATAGAATAATGATGATAAGGGAATTTAGATTTAAATAAATTATATAGGGTCGTGCTTAACCATAAGAAAAATAGGCTTTAAATAGGTTTATCAGTTAAATAAACTACATATGGGCATATTAGTAAATTAGCTAATTTACTATACGCAGCTATATCTTTTTGTAATTGTCCATTCACGTTTCATTTTCCACTTTCACAAACGAAAAATCTAAAACCTAGACCAAAGCCAGCCATTACCAAGGAAGAAATTTATCTAAAGCTAAGGATCAAAGCTACGAAGGATTAATCAACAACAAATCTCAAATTCCTTATCAAGTTTAAGGTGGATAATAATCTCATACCATATCTATTTATATTTTATGATTATATGGTCTTGGATTTATGATTTAAATTCGTTTTTGTATGTTGATTTATTTTAATTCATACGCATATGAATTTACACGGTTCTGACGTAAGATCGAAAATCTATGATTTCAGATTGCTATGGAAAATTTTTATGTTAAGTAAAACATGATTTTGGAAATGGGTTTTAATTTTTAGAATTTTCCAGGCCATGGAAATTTTATTATGAATTTTTGATGAAAATATGATATAAATGGGTTTAAAAATTCATTTCGGGAATTTCAGGAAGAAATTGGATCTAAAATTTTAGTATGTTTGATTACACGATGAAATTGAATTTCTATGATTTTTGGGGATTTTTCCTAATTGATTTACTAGGAAAATAAATTATTTTAAAAGAAGGACTTTTCTGAAATAATTGGTTTTAGTATATGGAAGGGATTAAACGTTACATTTTTATGGTTTTAATCCGATATAAATGCGGCAGTTTTAAATGTAAAGTATTTGAAAAGTTTTTATGGTAGCCAATCAATGGTTTACAAATAGGCAAGTAGTTATAAAGTAATTACTAAAGTTGCAACAATTCAGCCTTTAACTCAGAAAAAGGTGTTCCGCCCCATAAAGTAACTACCTTTCGACTCCTTTGATTCCGCTTCATCCCAGTCGAAACCAACATAGTCGACTATAGTCGAAACCAATACACAAGGTATCACTTAGATGGTATGAAGTGGATTGGAAGGAGGGCAGAAGCCTTGGTGTCGAAAGGTTAGCTTCTGATGGGTTGAAACCCTACTTTGTTTTCATAAGCTAAAATTCTTGCCTTGTTTTACTTAAAGCTTTCGACACAGTCGAAACATATGTTTTCGAAAGGGTTTTATAATTAGCTTTCGAAGAAGGTTGTCATATTATGTTAAAGTATTAGCTTTCGATTGGGTACCTTTTCCTTAAACAAGAGCTTTCGAAAGGGTAGGTTCCGACCTAGTCGAAACCTGGCTGCTATGCTACCTTTTGACTGTGATGCTTTCGAAGGGTTATCTCTGTTTAAACCAAAGTTAACTGCTACCTAATTGCTTTCAAAAGGGGTTGAGGGTTTGTAAGGTGATGGAGTCGAAAGGGGGTTTCGACTCTGTCCTTCGAAGTTTTAAATTTTTAAAGGTTTTTGCTTTCGACTATGATGGTTCCAACACCATCAACTTTTTTCCAAATTAATTTTTGTTGGTTTCGAAAGAGATACTTTTGTATATAACCATGATGTTTTTTAAGAGTAAACCCAATGCTTTCGAAAGGGTACTTTATTTGTTTCGAATCTATGTTTTAAAGAATGCTTTCTTGATACCATTGAAAGGTATCATTGGTTTTGAAAGGTACATACTTATAGTTTTGAAAAGAGGTTTTCTATGCTTTTGAAGGAGGTCATCCAGTGGTTTTGAAAGTGATGTTTTAAAGTTTCAAAACAAATAACCCATTCTCGTTTTTAAAGGAAAAAGCATGGCATAAATAAAGGTTTTGGAAATATTATTCACATTGTTATTAACCCATAACTGTATTTTGGGGAAAGGGCATAATAACCAGCTAGGTTGACCCAGTAGTGAATATAACTTAACAGATGATAAAATCTTAATTAAAGACATTGGCAGGGGCCAATAGGTTTACAGTAAGAAAATGAAAACTGTATGATATTGGCAGGGCCAATAGGTTCATAGTCAGCCCATGAAAACTATGATTTGATACTGGTATGGACCAGTAGGTTTGTAGTTAGTCCATGAAAACTATATCCGGATTAAGATATTGATAGTCAGTCGATAAGTTCCTAGTTAGCCCATGAAAACTAGGGTAAGAAATAAGATATTGGAGTTACCAATAGGTTCTTAGTGATCCCATGAAAACTAAGTAATTGGACAGATAGTCCATAAATATTTAACTGGTTAATAGTAACCCTAGAAACTATAATTGAGACAGATAGTCAGAAGGAATGTGGATGGGTAATCCAGAATTGATTTATTTGTTTTGCATATCATCATAATGTTTTGAAATACTATGTTTTAACCATTGTGGATGCAGGAGCACAGTATATGGTTTCATAAACATTTTAAGATACTAGTGAGGGGAAACCCCATTCCGCTAAGCGGCGTGGTCTCACAAATATCTAAATGCTTTGAGAAGGTGAATTATTATTCATACCAAGCTTTATGTTTTACTCAAAGTTTTTTGATTCCCCTTAAACTCTCGGGTACTCAATTGATTTTGAGAGTTAAGGTTTCCAGGTGTTCTTTTAGACGAATAAAGCTTCTGAGGACATGCAGGAGGCAAGCTTTTTATTAGAGTTCTTTTATTTCCATTGTGTGTTTTGTTTGTAAAGGCAAACCGTTGTCTTGCCTATCTATATACTCTGATCATCCAAGGGCCCATCTTCATATGTCGCTCTTGGCGTATTTTGTAATAATTATATGTTATTTGAACATGGTCTACGAACTGGGATTATGTAATCAATTTGGAATATTTTGAAATGGAATGTGGAATTCGTTTGCTGTTTAAATTTTTTCCATATTCTTGTGTTTCTGTGTATCAATGTATCTAATATCGTCGTGTTTGGTCGTCGAGGATTAATTACTATGGATGACTGCAGCATCCATAGCCGTTAGTTTTGGGCCTCCAAATAGGGGGATGTTACAATATATTACATATATATGTGGATATTAATATAGATATGGCAGCTAGTTCCCAATATTGACGACACTAGGACATTAAAGGACTGGGTGAATGCTATTTATCCAGCAAGGGGTCGATATTCAACTAGAGGCGATTTTATCGCAAATTGCACTCACAAGAGGTTCTACGGTGGATGCGTAACACCGACGATGATGCCTCGAGAAGTGTGCAGCCTGGCACTAACGAAAATTCCTTGGTATTCATAGTAACACAACATGATGCTATGTTGTTAATGGACCTCGGCACATTGCAATAAGAGGCATTACGATACCATTGAGAGGTGGACATAGCTGCAGATGATGAGACATCCCGGTGAGCCAACATTACGGGTTCCTCCTCGATGCATAATTAGGATATGCATAGTCATAGTTGTGGGAATATAGTCCCGTGATTGATACATGTAGTCATAGTGTAGGAACTAGTCCCATGGTCGAGAATTGTAGGTAACCCAATGTTAGAAATACTTTATGTAATAATTAGCCGACCATTAGTTGCCTTGATGTTCGATTAGTTGTTCGACCCTATGTATGAGCCTACACAAGTTGTAATGTCTGTGAGTATTGAGCTAAACCCCTTAAGCATATGAAATATGTAATCCACGGACACTCTTAGGACATTCTAGGTCACATAGAGTATTACTAAAGTCAATTGCGTATGATCACCATATATTAGTAATATACTCATTCACTAGACATTTGTCTGGCCCACTCCTTTCCTTTCTTTTCCCCCGTCAAAGGAGAATAGGGCAACAGGTGATATGCCCAAGATCATTACATGGAGAGACGAGCTTAGCTTTGGAGTTGCTGTATATTTTCCACTTCTCTCCATGTATAAACTTATGATATTCGGTACTTAATATTTATCAGACTGTGTATCGTATTTCTGTGGATTACGTACTGTTTCTGAAACTGTATTTTGAGATATTGTCTGAGATGGTTATTTTCATTTATATTTTATTGCCTTCTGCTGTGAGATATAAAAGTGTAGAATGTCTAAGAACATATTGGTTTATCCTTAGTCTCTGTAATGTTTAAACCCAAAAGCTCATACTTCTTGGCATCGACGCGAGTCTGAAAGTCACCATAGGCTTTGGATTGGTGTGTCGGGGTGTGGGTTGTCACTCTTTAGCTGGTAGTGTGACGGTTTGGATGAATTTATCGCTTACACATCCTTTTGTTAAAATCCAATTTATTATTTTAAGTGATTCCCGGTAGTTACGATTATTTACACTAATTCTTTTCATCAAAACTATATCATTTTAGGACTTATGGAATTCGGTTTTGGTCAAAATTCCAATATAGTCCACATTTAACTCGGTTAGTCCAATCAAAAAATCTTTGATTCAGTAATAACAATTATTATTAATCGTACTGCTCTAGCTAGAGACTTTGACTTTGAGTTGACTATAATTTACCATGATACTAACCTCTATAACTATGGAGATGAATTCTCTATTGAATAGTGTCTCATTTCTAGCGCTTCAACTCAAACCCAACTACAGTCGCTCAATAGTCATCGTACCATGATTTAACTATAATCAAAGTGAAGTTTCCATATTGAAGTTTAATAATATACTCTAGTCAAGAGAACTGTGTAATATCGTCACTTTGAGATTCTTTGTTTGACATTAATTGTATTAACCAACAAAAAACTCTTGAATTGGTCCTTCCATGATTATCCAATAACTATTAGTACGTAACCCCTTGGTGATCCTAACAGCCATGAGTAGTACACTACCCAACATTTGGAAAGCATTACGTACTCTACTCTCAACAGATATATTGATATCTCATTCGAAACATCTTAACTAGGAATATTTAAAATAATATTTTATTTTAAGGTATAAAATTTTCTTGATTATAATTCATTGTAATTACTATCACATAACTGATCATTTAAGGATTTTCTATTTAATATATATAGTTAAATAGTTAATTATCATATCACAATATGACAAATATATAATAGAAAGAAAAACTCCTTTTATTTTGAATGAGATTTTATTACAGAGCTAATAATTTTACAATAAATTACAAAAATTTCCCTCAGGCATACCCTAAACTCTATCACACACAAGATCCCTTTGAGCGAATTTTACGTGCAGGCTCTCAACTCACATAACTTGTCAGCTCCTTGACTTAGGACACTAAGGGTTTCTTATCAACTCATATCTTATATGGGCTTGTGAATTATGTTTTAGATGAAAATAAATTTAAAATATGTACTTACTCTTAAGTACATATCCTTATAAACATAAGTTAATTTAATATCAATCATCCTCAATCGTACTTTATCCAACAAAAAATGATCAATCCTTGTTGTTACTTCGTTATGTATCATAGGAAGAAGTGGCTTTTAATATTAAATCTAATTCATTTTAGGTACATTTGAACTCGTTTCCAATATACTCACTTACTCGATCAAATCAAATTGTTTTATTTCCATTGCATGTTATGTTTATTACTACCGTTTTTAATTTCTATGAACTTATCATTGGTATACTATTTGTGCATCAAATACATACGTTCACGTCTATGATAATTCATCAATCAATTTAACCAAGTAAGTCGATCCATATAACATCCAAACTTTTTGACCCTCGAATGTCGACAATAATACATCCACGGTATTCACGTGTTGAGCACTTGAGTGTCGAAAAGGAAAAAGGTTAGGGTAAAATAAAAAAAAAGAACAGAACAAGGAAGAAGGAACACAATATCAGAATCTCGGTAGCAGAATGGTAATATATAATATCAAAAGAACAGTACAAAGGGTTACTCTGATATAAAAATTTCGGAGTTACAAAAGCTAAGTACTATCATCGGCTTGGACAGTTATACCAACATGTCCTCACAAACGCTGATATGTACAATATTGTAATGTAGTGGAAATAAGAATACCATGGTAGGCGAAACATCCAGCTCGTCTTCTCGAGCTCCAAAGAACATCAAAGAAAACATGCCTTTCTCAAACTACTCGAAAGAGTATGCAAGGAATTTAAGGAAAACGAAAACTAAACGTCAGACATAAGTATGGTATAAGAAACTCAAGAAATATGTGTACAGCATATAACAGTACTTTTAAGACCACATGGAATGCCATAACGGTTATCCCCACAAAAGAACCACCATCTAATAAGTACATAAAGTGATATATTAGATAATGTCTAAGGTGAAGAATATAAATCAGAAAATAGCTAGAATGGTTGCATTGGTCATATTCAACAACATACTAGGAGTATAATAAAAAACGTTAAGGTATGTCTGCATATTGGATTTTCCATGGAGATACCTCCAATAAACTAAAGCGGATCTCCATGCACAAGGATCAAAAAATACCTTTCAAGCCCCGTATATCTCAAGATAAAATATACCATAAGGTAAACACAAGCGGCCCATCTTCCAAACATAAACATGAACAACATGAAACAAATATCATCAACTTACGCCAACCAACGATCCATAAGTATCTCTAGATATGGAGTGGATAATACCCTAGCGCAAGTCAGCTAAACCCCAAATTATGCAACCTACTTTGTCTTTAGCTATTTTCGATGTCGAGGTTACTTTCGGCATCTTCTACATGATTTTTCATCATTCGAACAGAACATGAATCCCCAATTGGATCCCCACATCTCAGACAGATCTCAAAACCACACATGGATTCCAAAATCTTGAACATATCCACTTCCAAGAGAAAGAACACGTATCTCATCTCATTCTTGAAGTGGTTTTCGATAAGTAAAACACTTACCAATCCCGGTCTCTTCAAGAGTGAATAGACAAATTTGGTCATATTTAACAATAATGAGGACGGTCGCACACGGAAACCAAGTTTTGTATACTTATCATGTTTCCGATATTTTCACCTCACACTATCCCTCGATCAAGAGTGAAATCGGTAGGTTAGAGCTCTATTGCTCATTATCCTACACGAACATCAGTCTTAATTCCAACAGATAGACAAGCCTATTTCATCGGAGTTTAGTGCTAAGTATACAACTAATGTTTTCCATAAACGAGTAAATATAAAAAAGCATAATCAAGTCATACAAAGCATGGTTAAGTCACATAAGCAACTTCTAATCCCCTTTTTGTTTAATTAATCTTTTATTAATTAAAACCACTTTTATTAACAAAACTTATCTTATCTAATGAAACTTCATTTGTGAATTTCTACTATTCATTTGTACTCTTTCAATACTTCAAAAAGCATTTATATGTCTATCTCAAATGGTATAAGTATATTCACAAATTATTAACAAGATTTCTTACTTTTAAGCCTTTTCTTCTTTTATCTTTTTCCAAAAGATTCCTTACTTATAATTTTCTTCAAAATATCTATTTTAAGGATCTAAGTAATTTCACAAACCATTCAAAAAGGTTTAAGACTAACATTACATAAACATTGTCACTATAAACCCAAAACCATTTCACCTATGCTTATCTTTAAAACATTCTTTCTAAAATCTATTTACATTCACAAGTATAATAAAAAAAGGGTTAAAGATGAATGTTATTAACACATTGTCACATAATCCCAAAACCATTTCCATACTTATATCATCTTTAAAAAATTCTTTTTAAAGATCTAAGTTAATAATAGGTTAAGTTCGATAGTCGACTAATAGATTATCTATTTAAAACAGTTACTTATACAAATCAATGTTCGTATACTTAACTCATTTCCGACATTTCAACTTAACTATTCCTCGTTCAAGAGAAAATCCAGGTAAGTTGCACCACTAGTTGCATCAAAGCCTTGCCTAGATACTTCATTCTTGAATCTCACAAATAAATAAGTCTACTCGTCGGCTTTTAGTGTTAAGTATAGTATTAATAATTCCCATAAACAAATAGAAAACAACATGATTAACCTATTTCCTACATTTTTGACTTAACTATTCCTCATTCAAGAGGAAAGCCCATAGGTTAGAGCTCTATTGCCCATATCCCTACTCAACATCGATCTTAACTCTCACAGATAGATAAGCCTACTTCATCGGCTTTTAACATTAAGCAAAGTTAAGTATCTTTTAATCAAGTAAGTAAACAACAAGATTAACACGTTTTCGACATTCCAACTTAACTGTTTCTCATTTAAGTGGGAAGTCGGTAGGTTGGAGTTCTATTGATCCATCCCTACTCGACATTAATCTTAACTCTCACAAATAGAGAAGTCTACCTCGTCGGCTTTTAGTGTTAAACAAGTCAATTACCTTTTTCAAAACTTTAAAAATACTTGTAAATAAGTTTTAAATATCTATGTAAAATATTACTTGAAAATAACAATTTATAACTTGATGTAAAACACGTTTTATATTATAAAACCTCTTTACTTTGAAAATACATATATAATTATTAAAAATATATTTAAACTTCTAACCAACTTTAATATACTTCAAAACGTGTTAGAAGAATCTCTAAAAAGATTAGAGAAATTACCAAATTTAAATATCATTTTTAAACAATTAAAACCATAAGCGACTTATTACAGCATTTATAAACGTTGTTAAAGTCTTTGTTAAAGAACACATTAAAATGCACAATATTTACGACTAGTTTTAACCATTTTAACAAATGATTCAAGACTTGAAATTTTTATAGCAATTAAAACCTCTAGGGTACTTACTATCTATGTAACGAAAACTCTAAGAATATCTGTCAATTCATTTATTAATTCTAGAAATTCGACTATATTTGCAAAGTATGTTTATAATCACCTTTTTGTTCTAACTTTCACAACTTTGGTTCACAATTTCTATAACTTTCCAAACCATTTCTTTACTGTTTAACATACCAAAATATATATAGTGAAAAACCAAATCAAATTATCCCAAGTTAAGAACATAAATATCCA
This sequence comes from Allium fistulosum, assembly GCA_030737815.1. Taxonomy (NCBI): domain Eukaryota; kingdom Viridiplantae; phylum Streptophyta; class Magnoliopsida; order Asparagales; family Amaryllidaceae; genus Allium; species Allium fistulosum. The sequence goes on from CM060904.1 coordinate 353,393,216, forward strand.
ATTTATATAAGTTAAAGTTTAAGGGATATCGAAGTGCACTTATAACGACTATTCTTGCTTCAAACTTACTTCAATTCAACACAAAATCCAAACAACCATTTACATATCAATTCAAGGTTGCGCCACATGTTTAAGATGGTAATAGAAGTGATGTTACATAAAATAAAGTTTTCATTTGTTTTCAAAAGCAAGAAGGGTTTAAAGTTTATAACTTTAATTGGTTAATCTCACTTTAACTTCATATTTCAAACACAACACATATATACACAATATTTACTTATAAGACAGTGAGATAAATCACTTAGATCCAAGCCAAACACATGCTCAAGCACAACCCAACTAAAGAACACTTTTAGCCATCATTAAACTCCTAAAGATCTAACCTTTAGTACTTCTAAATCATGGCAACACCTCCCCTCCCCTTCCATTGCTCACGGCCCATCGAAGATCCCCTTCCTCCTTCACTTTCCTTCCGCTTTGACTTTAGATCTAAGCTTCCTAAGGTGTTTTATGGTGTTACTAAAAGTTTGGAAGAGATTAGAGTTGATTTGGTTTTGACTTGAAAAAGTTAGAGAAGAGTTAGTGGATTAGTGCTTAAGCACTTCCATCATTTTTGTTCCCTTACTTCATTTCAAGCTTTGTGAATTTGTGATTTATTATCAAGGGCGTGCCCCTCCTTTTATAAGATTAAAATGGTGTTGCATAAGATAGTTCTCACTCCCCCTCTCATGTCATGTAATGCTCACCTCCTATCACTTCCTCTTTACATAACACTTAAGCGTTAAGTCTTTCTTTAAAAGCTTATTTTCATAATATCTATGATGACATCACCCATGACATCATTCAAAAAATTTATTTCCATAAATGATAAAATAATTATTTAATTTTAATGATTTCCTAAGCAAATAAGTGTATGTAAAATAATATAAACAACTTTTGACGGTTAAAAACTATTTATCGATAAAACGATTTTCGGTCACATTATCGATATTTCTTCAAGGTAACTTTTTTTGTAAATATTTTTTAAAAAAACATGTTCATCGTCATTAGTTATGATATAAAAGGGGGTTAAGAAGCTTATTAAATCATTTTAATAACGTGTAATCCAAGATTTAGATATTTAAATACGAAGTGTCCAAAATTCTGAGTCGTTACATTCTCCCCCACTTAGAATATCTCATCCTCGAAATTTCGACACGAGCAACAAAAGAAACAATCACATAGTAATACTTAACAGTATTCAATCACTATAAAAGAAAACTCATGGCTTTCTCAAGGTCAAAATCCTATCATTTCACAAGGATGATAAACAACCTTCTAAGCATACCGTATGCTTAACAGCCTCATGTTATTACTTAGTAGATTGTCAAGCTACATCATAGAAAATCGAAGAGTCATCACCTAAACTCCCCCATAAGCCAATCAAAATATAGTATGCATATACTAAAGCCTGTACAATGCACATGGACCATCGGTATGCAATAGATTACTTGCTCGATCGCATAAATTTCACTTCCCAACTAGTAAAGATCACTTGACCTCTCTAGTGCAGACTCCAATCAGGTTCCTTGATTAGAAACCTTTGTTCTCCTTGCATAGATAAATACTATGATAGAAAACTTCAGGATCATATTGAGAATCCATATCAAGTGTTCGCCATCAAGAATCTAGTGAAACATCCTTGTTCGGACCGATGTAAACCACCTCGAAATAATGTACTCAAATACTAGATCAAGAATAGTCATGCAAATTAAATGATCTATATATAATTTACATATTTAACCTATTTGTTTCTTAACTACACCAATATTTTTTATCACATTCTTTTATACGAAAAGTATATTTCATTCAATACTAAAATCATTTATGAATCATTCCATAATACATAACTTCAAATTTATCAATAATTTACATCTTAAGTTCATATCCGTATAATACTCCACTACATTCTAAGAGTATATACAAAACATCAAATTTTGTTTTACTTAACAAGCAAGTTTAACCAATTCAAAGCTTGTGTTAACTTACTACCTTCTCAATTCAAGTGTTATATAAACTCAACTTTTATATCTTCACCAACACTTTTATTTTAAGTTCTATAATGATTTGGAAGTTTTTGATTGTCCAAAATCATCGAAAAATCCCGTTTCATTTTAACAAATGAAAACCACCAAACAACACATCATCACAAGATGCACATACTATACAATCCTAATGCATGGGCTACATGTATCCATGAAATAGTTTAACAAATTTCAATAATTTATTAAACACCCTTTTACCCAAAAAAAGGAAAACATGAAAAGGTTTCATCATTTATTATGGGCTATGCCACTACCACTCGGACACACTACATATAAAACTTTTATAAAAAGTTCATATCAAAAAATCTTTCTAAAGAAAAACCCTAAAACTAAACACTGGGTTTTATTTCAAATCGCTGAGAAATAATAATACATACATATACCATTTGTATAACAAATCAAATCAGAATCTGTTTTACTAAAATAATCATGTTGCATCCCCTACTTAGAAACCCAAAAATGTCGACGATGTTGAAGTCATCACCAAAATTGTTTTCAAGCGAAACAAGTGAGTTCGGTACATTAAATTAATGCCTTTTGGACATAACCAAAATCATTTCAAAACGACATCAAACACTTCGTAAATATTACTAAGTATGAGGATCCCAATTTCATAAACTAATTTCCTAAATACTTACTTTCAAATAATACTACTATTATTTTCTCCAAAATCTTGAAATACATTTTCAAAGACATCGGAGTTAAGTTCTCAAAATATCAGTTAAATCCTTCTTATTTATAAATTATGTTTTATAAACCTTGCTTATATAAAATCGCTTTCTTATATAAATTCTTTTCATAAATGTTTATTTCGCAAAATATCTTATCTTCCTCAAATTAAAATAAACATCTTTTACTAAATTAAACTTTTAATCCAACATTATCACTAAATGCCTTATAGTCAAACTGTGAAACTAAATTCACAAGATGTTCATTTCAATGCATCTACAAATACTGTCTACCTAACCCATGTAGTGAAGAGGTAAAAACTACACATATACTGGTCGAGCACAAATCCACAATCAACAAATCATATTTAATGCCCATAAAGTGGCCGACCATGAATAACGAAATTAATAAGGGGCAATGAATGAACATCATAAATCCCTAAGTTACCTTATATATGATCTTTAATTTTCGCTGTTGTAATTACTTTTAAGTATATGTTTGTAACAAAAACAAATATGCTTTCATATATATAATACATTCAGCTCATCTTAGGGCGTCGCTTACCCTATCTATAATGAGTCACACCCCACCAAAGCCAAGGTTCTCGTTTAACCTTCGACGGTGATACCAAGTGTAACATCCTGACTTTTCGACCCCCGAAGGTTGACACTAATACATCTACGCTATTCATGTGCTCAGCACTCTAGTGCCGAAAGGCGAAAAGTTAGGGTAAAATAAAAGCAAACGAATAGAACAAGGTAGAAGGAACATAACATTAGAATCTCACTAGCAAAATGGTAATATATAATATCAAAAGAACAGTACATAGGGTTACTCCGATACAAAATTTTCAGAGTTACAAAACCTAAGTATTATCACCAGCCTAGATAGTTATAATAACATGTCCTCACAAATGCTGATATATACAATATAGTAAAGCAACGGAAATAAGAATACTACGATAAGGAAACATCCAGCTTGTCTTCTCGAGCTCCAAATAACATCAATGATAACCTTCTTTTCTCAAACTACTCGAAAGAGTACACGAGAAATTTAGGGAAAAAAATTAAGCGTCAGACATAAGTCTGGTATGAGAAACTCAAGAAATATGTGTACAACATATAACAGTACTTTTGAGACCGCGTGGAATGCCATAACGGTTATCCCCTCAAAAGAACAACAATCTAATAAGTACATAAGGTGATGTATTAGATAATGTCTAGGGAGAAGAATATGAATCAGAAAATAGTTGGAATAGTTACATTGGTTACATTCGATGGCATACTAGGAGTGCAATCAAAACTGTTAAGGTATGTTCGCATATTGGATTTTCCATGGAGATCCCAGTAAGCTAAAGTAGATCTCCATGCACAAGGATTGGATAATATCTTCCGAGCGCTGTATATCTCTAGATAAAATATACCATAAGGTAGACACAAGCGGTCCATCTTTCGAACATAAACATGAAAAACGTGAACCAAATATCATCAACTCCCGCTAGCCAACAATCGATAAACATCTCTAGATACAGAGTTGATAATACCCGGACGTGGGTCAGCTAAACCCCATGTTATGCAGCCTACTCTATCTTTAGCGATTTTTGATGTCAAGGTTATGTTCGACATCTTCCACATGAGTCTTCATCACTTGAATAGAACATAAATCCCTAATTAGATCCCCACATCTCGAATAGATCTCAAAACGATGCATGGATTCCATCATCTCGAACATATCCACTTCCAAAAGATAGAACATGCATCTCAGTCTTGAAGTGGTTTTCGATAACTAAAACACTTACCAATCCTGATCTCTTCAAGGTTGGATTGGCGAATTTGGTCATATTCAACATAATGAGGACGATCGCATATGGAAACTAAATCTCGTATACTTATTACATTTCTGATATTTTCATATCACACTATCACTAGATCAAGAGTGAAGCTGACAAGTTAGAGCTCTATTGCTCATATCTCTACAAGAACATCAGCCTTAATTCTCACAGATAGACAAGCCTACTTCATCGGCTTTTAGTGCTAACTATACGATTAAATGTTTTCCATAAATGAATAAACATACAAAAACATGATCAAGTGTAACGACCCAGTATTTTGGACCATTCGCATCCATTATAAGTGTATAGGTAGACACTCATGCCGGAGTTGAATTGCTCAAAATACTGCGTTGTAAATAAAATTTGGCAAAACTCATGCATATACAGTAAATAAAATAATTACAGATCACAGACACAGAGTAATATAAAAATACTGCAGCGGAAACAAAGGATAGTAGTTCATGAAGCTACTATATATATATATAACAGAGTTAAACAAGATACAACAGAGGTCTCGAATACAATAGATGTCTCAATAAAATAATCAAATACCAGATCTGAATACATCACTGGATCGACGGAATAACTGAAAGCAGGATCGATAGATAGCTGGATCTCCAAGCGAAGCTCCAACTCCAAAGGTGAGTCTCCAAATGCTATATCACTCAGTCTGACCCGAGCGTAAAGCAAAACACAAAACACTCAAGTCAGGATTAACATTCTTATATTAATAAATCCAACTCAAGTGAAATATCAACTGAAATACAAGTAACTTAAAGGATGTTTGGGATAACCATCCCTAAGGATCCGTTAAACTATTTACTATGTAGTAATATTCGCTATTATAATAGTGTCTAAATAAGTAAAGTATAATCATATCGAAAAATAGCGTTAAGGGGATGGAGAACCTTAACGCGGTCGGATCTTAAAATCATAATCGTAGTAAAGCTCGGTATGGTAGGTGACACGGCACAACTAGGCAATGCCAGGGTAGATATACCAATTACGCACACGGACTGATGGATACGCATAGCAGCCACTACCGTTCCACCTCGAACAACACTCCCAAATCGGAGGATGGCCATCTAGTCAAATCACAAGTAAGAGTATAAATCGAAGAAATGCGTCCGAGAAGAGGTGCTACCTCACTGGTCCGAGATCGCTCCTGTTTTAGCCACCTTATGCCAACTCACGGGAGTTGGGTCCACGTAACATACCTTAAGAACGTCGCCACCATCCTACTTCATTCTGGAATCTCCACCGCGTACACGGTTGCCAAAGTGGTTTTCGGTATCGACAGAGAGTATGTCCATATCCGATCCCGGTCTCTTTGCCAACCAATCGTTATTATAACACCGTGGTCATTTCAAAATAGTTTATACTTCAAAACCAAAATATCATTATCATTTCAAAACCCGATTTAATATGATATCATTTCATTTCAAATATATCCATTTTCAAAATCGTATTACTTTCCAAAGTTATAATGCTTTCGAAATCATAGTTTGGAAATCACAGTATTTTGGAAATCATAGCACTTTCCTTTTAAACAGTTTAGATATTAAAATTTCGTTATAAAATAAATTAATTTCCTCAAATTTCACAAATCGATTCAAATTAACTCAAATTTCAAAAAAAATTAATTAATCAAATCTCAAATCATCCGTTTCAACTCGATTTAGCTTCTAAATAAACCATTTCAAATTATCAATTTCAAATACGTATCTAAACCATAAAATAAGCCATTTTAGTTTTGATATATTTCAAAGCTTTAAATATTCGACATTTCAAAACTAAATTCGATAAATAAATAAATATATATATATATATATATCAAATTCACTTTACAATTATTTAGTTTTGAAATATTAACTTAACATTTCCATAACATTTGAATACAATTTCATTTTTACAATTCAAATAAACAAGATATCTCATTTAAATATTTACGTTTGGAATATCCATTTAAGTCACCCTTTCAAAGTTCAAGTTGTAAATCACTTCTTTAAATTTCAAATTCAATACATTTCAAATCTAACTTATTTAAGTATAATTCTTAAATAAATATAATTTCAATCAATTTCAAATCATTATAAATTCTATATTTAAAAATATAGATATTAAATAAATACTTAACACATTATTTATCAACTTTATTAAATCAACTTTAATAAATCTTTAAAAATCAATATTTATAAAAACCATATATTTCTTTTCAAAACCATAGAAATCATTTTCAAAACGTTTATATATAAACCAACGGTGCCTGTATATAATTTTCTATCCTATGGTCAAGTGATACGGATATTTATCATTTCAATCCGCAATTTAAAACATATTCGGGTATATATCTTTTCAATCCGAAATCCCAAATTCAATTCAATGAAAATCGCTTGGGTTTATCATTTCAACCCATAACGATTTTCTCCTATTCTACAGATCGTTCGGGTATGTATCATTTCAACCCATAGTGATTCTATACTAACAGGGAACTTGCAGAGTGATAACAGGTATGATAATAAAATAACAACAGTAACAGGCATATATCAACAATAATAAATAACAGATAATGGTGTCAGATGTCACAGGTGAACAGATACAGAAATTGACATATATAACAATGTAAATAACTAACAGCAGCATATTTCAATTTACGTTTCAATTGAAATCAAATTTAATAAATATAAGAACATTAATCGTGAGTGATTGCTCACCTTTCGAGGTTAGAGAAGTTTGAAACACAACCAGCTACGAATTTGAATCACGATCTAGAAAATCGAACCATCCAAACAACAGCCCAAAGCAAAGTAAGCTGAGTGCGGATTTTGACAGACAAAGCTGAAAGATAGGAATCGATGAGAATGAATCCGAATTCTTGATATAAGCGAACAAGATATATATTATTATTATATTAATAAGATCAATAATTTAATTCAAGACAAATACAAAATAAAATATATACGTATAATTTAAAATTACTATTTCTCAAACCCATCAAAAATCAAGATATATATTTTAAAGTCTATATGTATTTTAAGGTCAAAATATTAACGTATATAACATATATAAACACATATATATAGTCAAACAAAATTTTCTCCCCTCCCGCCATTAGTTTAAATTCTAACATATATAAAAATTTATATGCAACCCGAATCAAAAATAAATAAATAAATGTATTCACATACAAGCGATGCATATATACATCTTAAATCAGTATTATATTAACACATATGCAAACAAGACACCCACTGGGCAAAAATAGCTTTGGAGACATAGATGCACACTACAATAAAGCAACACGTACACAACTTATATAAAATAACTATATAATATTTATAACATTTTATATGCAGCCTTATACAACAACATCAATAACTTATACTATACAAAAATAAATAAATGCCTCCCTAGCGAAGCAACGTATTATAACCTGTGTACTTAACATATAATATGCTTTTACATGAACTAACATATATAACTAATACCATATACCTATAATATACAGATGTCTCTACAATAAAATATAAAACAAACATATACATATCTTTCTTTTTCTTTTCAAATATATACACTAACATATACCTTTCTTTACTATATATTTAAAACAACAGCCCGAATCACAAAAAAAAAGATTCATTTCATATACTTTGTAAACATAAATATGTTACTCTTATATAGATAATAGCCATACCCACGTTTGTCTAGACATACACAATAACTAACTAAAATCAAATTTATAACTGACATGAACCAAACTCGAACCCATGTGTACATATATACAACTGAAAACATTTATAACACAACTTCGCATTTTTCAAAATTCCCAGATCAACATAAAACAAAATATATACTTATAAACAAGTTAACTTACGTCCACCTAATCTATAAACTAATATAACATGAATAGGTTACACTTCTATATAATATAACCTGGAAACAGCATGTAATATATATTCGAAATAATATAAACAATTCGTACATACATATTTTTATATATAAAATTTATATAACTAACTCTAACTTCAATATATATATATACACTTAACAGTATACTATATAACATATATAGACAACATGATATGAAAAATTGTATATGTTTAAAATTTATATATACATACGATATATATATATACTAATATATTCAAGACATAATACCTTTGCAAGGAGGAAAGGTGAAGCAAAGCTGGCGAAGGGACAAGGCTCGAATTGAGGTGGTGGGAAGGTGACTCTGCCATGCTTAGCGGTGATGCATTCCTCGGCTAAAGTTGCAGCCGAGCAAAAAAAAAAACTAAGCTTGAAATGGTGAAGGCTGAAGATGGGGACAGGCGGGCTTCTCGTGGTGGTTCTCGGCTGGTGTATTTGCAGGGGAAGAGAGGCGGCGGGTAGGAGCTGGGTGGCGGTGGAGGTCAGTGATGTAGGGAGGAGTTTGATTTGTGACGAGGTGGGGAAGAGATTGATGCCGAAGGAGGCAGGCATGGGGAGGTGATTGGGTCGCGTATGTAATTAATGGCAAGCAAAGAGTTTCGAATACAACAGGGGAGAAGACTTTGCTGCTAGGAAGAAAACACGTTTGGGTGATGATTTGAACGAACAGCAGATTTCCTTTTTTTAGAGGAAATGAACAGTCTTTATAAAAGAATAGCAACCAAGAGAGGAAAGAAATGAACCGTTCAAAAGATATTAAATAGAAACGAAGGAGATAAAGTGGCAGAAGAAACGTTCCACCGAAATTTTAGATTTAAAATTCAAAAGCCAAAGGGTCGAACAGCTATCCATTGATTTAGCAAAAGTTTTTAAAGCAATTAATTGTGATGCTTGGACAGCACGCCATCAGATTTTGTAACCAAAGAAAGAGTAAAGTCACGATTTATGATAACGATACAACGAACATTTTATAGTTTTTGGTGCGTACCGGACCTCAAAATACAGGAATAAATATACCGTGGAGATCAACACGGCGAGACGATCAGAATGGTATATGGATATCTGTGGTATGATCATCCGATCAAAAGTCGATAATCGGTACCGAAAATGCTGCTATTTTTCCAGAATTAAGATAAACGGAGTAATAGACATCCAAATTTGACGAAACGAAAGATGACGTCTCACTCAGAAGATGATTTACAAATTTTCTATGTAAAAATATTCAGGTTTGGAAAACATTTTATTATCACCAATTTTTAACTGATTAAATTGAAGTAAATTTACGCGCGAAATAAATATTCATATTTTCGGACGAAAATTTACCAGTTGCTATGTTTAATTGGACGCATCACAAATATCAAATTTATATTTCAAAATTTTACTGTTTAAAATTTCACACAAATTCAATTAATTAAATAAATAAAACCACTGAAATTTACGGGTCGTTACATCAAGTCATACAAAGCACGATTAAGTCACATAAGCAGCTTCTAATCCCTTTTTTTAATTAATCTTTCATTAATTAAAACCTTTTTAATTAGAAAAACATCTTTTATCTAATAAAACTTCATTTATGAATTTCTACAATTCATTTGTACTCTTTCAATACTTTAAATAGTATTCATATACTTATCTCAAATGGTATAAGTATATTCACAAACCATTAACAAGATTTCTTACTTTTAAGCCATTTCTTAACTCTTACAAGTAGAGAAGTCTACCTCGACGGCTTTTAGTGTTAAGCATAGTTCATTACCTTTTTCAAAACTTTAAAAATATTTGTAAATGGGTTTTAAATATCTATGTAAAATCTTACTTGGAAATAACTAATTTATAATTTGATGAAAAACATGTTTTATATTATAAAACTTCTTTACTTTGAAAATACATATTTAATTATTAAAAATATATTTAAACTTCAAACCATTTATAATATACTTCAAAAAATGTTTGAAAACATCTCTAAAAAGGTTAGCGAAAATTATCAAATTTAAATATCATTTTTAAACACTTAAAACCATAAGCGACTTACTATAGCATTTAGAAATGCTATTTAAAGTCTTTGTTAAAGAACACATTAAAATGCACAATCTATACAACTAGCTTTAACCACTTTAATAAATGACGTAAGACTTGAAAATTTTCTAGTAAGTACTCCCTTAGGGTACTTTATAAACAGGTAAAGGAACACCTAAGAATAACTTCCAATTAATTTATAAAAATTCCCGAAAGCAAGCTATATTTACAAATTGTATTTATAACCACCCTTTTGTTCTTACTTTCACAACTTTGGTTCGCCATTTCTATAACTTTCCAAATCGTTTCTTTACTGTTCAACACACAAAAATATGTGTAAAGAATAACCAAATCAAATTATCCCAAGTTAAGATCATAAATATTCAATTTACACAAGTTAAAGTTTAAGGGATATCGAAGTGCACTTATAACAACTATTCTCGCTTCAAACACTTTCAAACTTACTTCAATTCAACACACAATCCAAACAACCATTTAAACATCAATTCAAGGTCATTCCACATGTTTGAAAGGTTAATAGAAGTGGTGTTGTACAATATAAAGTTATCATTTGCTTTCAAAAGCAATAGGGGTTTGAAGTTTATAACTTCAATTAGTTAATCTCACTTTAACTTTATATTTCAAACACAGCATATATATACACAATATATATTTATAAGATAGTGATAACTCACTTGATCCAAGCCAAAGATATGCTCAAGCACAATCCAACTCAATAACACTTCCAGCCATCACCAAACTCCTAAAGATCCAACATTTAGTGCTTCCAAACCAAGGCAACACCTCTCCTCCCCTTCCATTGCTCTCGGCCCATCCAGGATCCCCCACCTCCTTCACTTTCCTTCCACTTTAACTTTAGATCTAAGATTTCTATGGTGTTTTAAAGTGTTGGTGAAAGTTTCGAAGAGATTAGAGTTGATTTAGTTTAGGCTTGAAAAAGTTAGAGAAGAATTAGTGGATTAGTGCTTAAGCACTTCCACCATTTTTATTCCCTTATTTCATTTCAAGCTTTGTGAATTTGTGATTTATTATCAAGGGTGTGCTCCTCCTTTTATAAGCTTCAAATGGTGTTGCATAATCTTGTTCTTAACCTTCCCTCTCTCATGTCATGTAAGGCTCACCTTCCATCACTTATCCTTTACATAACACTTAAGAGTTAAGTCTTTCCTTAAAAACTTATTTTCATAATATCTTTGATGACATCACCCATGACATTATACAAAAAGTTTTTTTCCACAAATGGTGAAATGTTTTTATTTCATTTTAATGATTTTCTAAGCAAATAAGTGTATGTAAAATAAATCTGAACAACTTCTGACGGTTAAGAAGTTGTTATCGATAAAACGATTTTCGGTCACATTATCGATATTTCTTCAAAGTAACTATTTTTGTAAACATTTGTCCAAAAAAAAGTTTAGCGTCATTGGTTATGATTTAAAAGGGGTTAACAAGCTTATTAAATCATTTTAATAACATTTAATCCAAGATTTAAATATTTAAATAATTCAGATATTTAAATACGAAGTGTTTGAAATTCCGGGTCATTATAATCCATTTTGGTATCATTAGACCTTGGGCTACATGCATTTATATGTATCAAATCAAAGAGTTCATTAACTCTTTCTTCACTCCCGTTGAATGTGTATTTTTCCCTTAATCTTTCATGATACAATTCACAAGTGCCATATGATTCATATCGTATGATCAAAAAATTATTCCTCAATGATGTTACTTTGTCCATAATTCCGAAATAATTGTAGGAAATTTTAGATGCTTCTAGATTCTTTATAGCTAATTCATCAATACCATTATTATAATAGATTCATTTTATGATGAATATTCATAATATTTGTATTAAAATAAAACTATATCTCTTTATATTCAATACCGGAAACATTTATATTTTCATAAATAATATTTGGTATGCTCCACTATTCCTACCACTAAAATAAAAATGCATTAAATACAAAGCTCCATCCTATCACTTATTATGGGATACTTATTTCATCCGCTGTAACCAGTTTACAGTTGAAAGTTTCAGATCAAATATCCTGATCTCAAATAAATTACTTTTATAGAAAACAATATGCTACAATAAAATATATTTGGAATATAAATCATATTAATCATTCCATATGTACCCATTGGTATTTTATACAATTCCCATCTCCAATGTCTCTTTATGAAGCAGAGTGGCCATTTACTCTTTTCAACCCAACTATGCCTATTTTACATTCATTATCAAACAATCACATTCCTTTCTAAATGGTCGAACAATTCAAAAGGAAACTCTTACTACAAGACTGCACCAAAACTGTTAACAAAAGCATGTTCAACCATCATTAACATTTTAAGGATATCGAATAGGTTGCGCTTAAGTAAACTGATCAAAACTGACTTGTTACGCCCAAATTTATCAAATGCTGCCAAAGAGAGCTTGATGCAGCTGCCAAGCAAAAAGAATTGCTCTCGCAGTAATAAGACCCAAAATGATGAAAAGAAACAACAACTAAGCCTAGATGATGCCGCACCAAGATAACATGAAGCTAAGGCAAATTAAAGGGACTACACCCATAATATAATTCAAGCAACGAAAAGGATGTGATAACAAAACCCAAGAGATACTGCACCCAAGCCCTAAGAACGGAAACATGGTTGCACTCTCCATTAGATATAGATTCGATATTACAATGCCGCATCGAAAATTGAAAACTCTTAAGGTATGAAGGCTAATCGAAAAAGCCTAACCTAGCAATGTAAAACAACGGCACATCCTCTTAAGCATCTACACGCTAATGGAGATGTGCCACACTCTTGAACTAATAACTAATGGGAGCAGGTCTACGCTGCAATTTTGTACAAAAAGGCAATGAGGAAGTGCCGCCATCATGATGTGATAGGATTGTAACGACCCGTAAATTTTGACAATTAAATTTGTTAATTTATAAGATTTTGTAATTAAATTTAAAAAGAAATAAAATCCTTATAATTTTTAATGAAGAATGTTAAGAATGAACCTATGAAATATTTTGTTGATTATTATAGACTTAATAAAAGAGTTGAATTGAATCGATCTATTTATTTGAAACCAATAAATTGGTATGCAAATTTATAATAATTGGGTTTATTGTAAGAAATTGAAATTTGATACTATAGTGTAATGGAATTTAGATAAGAATGGAAATATTGTTTGAGAATGAAAACTTATAAAGATAAGCATTTAATTATCCAATGCGATAATTTATTTATTTAACTTAGGCAATAAAGTTAGTCAAAGCTAGATTTGTATAAGTTGAATGAAATGGGTTAATGTAAGTATTATATTAAGTTATAAATCAAATGGAATAAAATGAGCGTAAAATTTGAATTAAAAATAAAATAAATTGATTATAACATAAACTTAAGTGTAAATTTTAAGGGTATGATAACAATTATTATAAGTTAATTAATTAATTGGTCAATGAATTGATTGGAAATAAAGTTCATTTAAATGATAAGTAATTATAATGCTGTTTTGGATAATAAACGTTACTTTAGTGATTATTAATATAGTAACGGAAGTGTGTAGGTAAATTAATAGTAGCGTATATTTCTTTTTAGTAGTAATTGGTGGATTGGGAAATAAGTTCAAATTATGTTAATTGAGAAATTAATAGGTAAAGTATGTAAAGAAATTTATAGAATGTAAATTTAATGTTGTGAATTTTATAGAATGTAAAGTATTTAAAAACCTCAATTAATGTGTTCAATGGATAGAAGTGCACATTTAAAAACGTAATATTCATTCAAATTAAAATGTAAATAGGCGTATATTAATGAAATGAAATAAAGTTAGCGTTGAATATGGAATTATAAATCTGGTTTGATAAGTGATGAACTTATAAATGCAATTAATATAGGTGGTTTGTTTATGTAAGGTGTTAAATAAACTTTGGAAATAAATTGTAATTAAATCTAAATTTAACATTTTGTTAATATAAATGAAAGTAATAATTGTAAGTAATGTTAAATAAGATAATATTTTAAGTAATGTTAAGTTATTTCATATTGGACAATTTATTGAGTTTTAAGGATTGGAAATAAAGCTTTATCAATTTATTTGGGTTTTAACCATAATAAGTGAAGTAATTGTAAATTTATGAAATTTAAAAATATAAGTATTATGTTAATTAAGAAGGAATGTAAGGATTTCAAATAGATTTTTGAATCCAATTTTATATTTGAAATTTATGAATGGAATAATCATTGATTTATTTAATTTGATAGAATTGTTGGAAATTATTTATAATTTTGAAAATAATGAAATTGAAGATTTGACCCTGCAATTGATAGATTAATCAACTTTAAATTTATATCTAAACTTGTTAAAATTTTTGTAGATGATTAGGAATTATAAAAGTAATAAAAAATTTCAATTATAGAATTGAGATTGAAATTTGATTTAATTAATTAATTATTAATTTATTTAATTAATGGAAAAATAGCCATTTTGGCCACTGACTCGGATTTCGACGAAACTAGTTTCATCGGATCCGTAATGGTGATTTATTGTAGGACTTCAAGTTTCGTAGCGATCGGACTTGTCGTTTGATCGTACGAACTCGAAACGCCTTGAAATAATTGCAATTGAAATCAATTTGGAAAATATTGTTTTTAGCATAACTTCTTCATATGATGGAATTTGGACTTGAAACTTTTTTCATTGTGTTTAAAATATTTTAAAACATCTATTTTGATATATGGGTTGACCCAATTTCGTTCCGGGGTCAGGACGGGCTTTTTGGACCACGTTGGCGTTAGCGCGTACACCTGTTTTATCCATCTATTCTATTTTCAACCTTCTCTATAAATATCCCCGCTAAACCCTAGCCTCCGCCTATTCTCATTTGTCTGCGCGTAAAATTTCTTCAGCTCCTTCTCCTCCTCAATGGCAGACAAAATTTCAGATCCACATACATTTCAAAAATCAAAGTCAAAAATTCAAAGTTCTCAGAAAAATCTCAAATTTATATATGTTGAAGCTCTCGACGAACGTAATTCAATGGTGTAATTCGTTTTTCTATTCGACGCATCGTTTGACCAGAAATCGCGGTCAAAATTGAATTGGGCGTTTTTGACTGGTGCGTCTGATCGGAAATTCCTTTCTGGGTTTTGTAGAGGGGCTAGCACATTGTTCATCGGCGAAGTTTGGAGGCGAATTGACGGTCGGATTGGCGGCAAATCGTGATTTGGGTTTCGAATTTGATGGTCAAAGGGAGCGGAGCTTGGGTTCGAACGCGCGTAAGGTTCATTGCGTGGATCTGGAGGGAGACTTGTTGTTGCTGACGTGGCAAAGGGGAGGAGGTAATGTGTTCTCTTTTATTTTATTTTAAAATTAAAATTCAACCACAATAATCGCTATATCTTTCACATACGAACTCCGTTTCACGCGCGGTTTCTTTTGTTAGGATCGTATTAAAATTTCGGACTTGATGACGCTGGTTTGGACGAATTCTAAGACAGTCAAATTTTTGGGTTTAAATCGGATCTAAATTCGATTAAAATCTCAAAGGTGAGTGTTTTAACCCACTCACAACTTCTAAGATTTCTTATGTTTGTTAAATTAAATTTTGATGTGATTTAAAATTTATCTATGATTGTTTGGGCATATATTTAATCATCATCTCAGTTAGATAGCATTTAGTTAAATTAAATTGTTATTTAATTTTATTATTGCATATAATTTGCCAGTTGAATTTATTTATTATTGCATATAAACTGTCAGTTGAATAGTTATTAATTTTTATTGAATATAAACTATTCGTTGATGCCGGTTATATTTTATATGCTTTATATTGATGTTTTGTTTAAATTGGATGATGATTGTAATAAATGGTTGTTTATTGATATTTGGATGAATGGATGCCATATTTTATATGGTATAAACTGCAAGTTATTATGCATTTTTATTTTATTCGGGATTGCGGTTTGAAATGATATATAACCGTAATTTTATTTTAAATTGCGGATTGAAATGATAAATATCCGTATCACTTGACCATAGGATAGAAAATTATATACAGGCACTGTGGTCTATATATAAAATATTTTAAGGGATTTTCTATGGTTTGGAAAGAAATATACGGTTTAATAAATATTAAATTTTGATATTATATAAATATTATTTTATATATGGTTAAATTCTAAAATTTAAGCTATGTTTGACTTGATGATGTTTTAAGTTTGATTTACGAATATTTCAAGTTTGAGCTTTATTTAAGTGATATTGAATTTATTAAATAAATATTTCTAAACTAAATAATAGTAAATTGAATTAAGGTATATATAAGATTATCATATTTGGTTGGGAATTTTGGAATATTTAAAGATTTAAAATATATCAAAATTGAAATGTTTTATTGAAATTAAGGTATTATTGTTTTTCAAAGTATTTGTTTTCGAAATTGTTATAACTTTGAAAGTAATATGGTTTGAAAATGAATTTATTTGAAATAGAATTTATTTAAGAATTATCTTTAAATATATTGATTTGAAACCGATTGAAATTTTGAGATTAAGAATATGACTACATTATGTGATTTGGGTTTAAGATGGTTTTAAAGAATATTTCAAGTTTTATAATTAAAAGTAAGAATAGTGATTGAAAATTTGGATTTTATTTAAATGATATATTATTGAATTTGGTTTTTAAGTATACACTATTTTGAAGTAAATGATATGTTTTGAAATAGCAATAATAATTTGGTTTTAAAGTATATACTATTTTGAAGTAAAGGATATGGTTTGAAATGGCAATAATATTTTGGTTTTTGATGTATATACTATTTCGAAATAAAGAATATGTTTTGAAAAGGGCAATGATTGTGTTTTTAAAAGTATATATATTTTTTAAAATGACCACGGTGTTATAATAACGATTGGTTGTTAAAGAGACCGGGATCGGATATGGACATACTCTCTGTCGATACCGAAAACCACTTTGACAACTGTGTACGCGGTGGAGTTCCAGAATGAAGTAGGATGGTGGCGACGATCCTAAGGTATATACGTGGACCCAACTCCCGTGAGTTGGCATAAGGTGGCTAAAACAGGAGCGATCTCGGACCAGTGAGGTAGCACCTCGTATCGGACACACTTCTTCGATACCATTCTATTACTTTGTGATTTTTGGTGGCCACCCTTGATTTGGGAGTGTTGTTCGAGGTGGAACGGTAGTGGCTGCTATGCGTATCCATCAGTCCGTGTGCGTAATTGGTATATCTACCCTGGCATTGCCTAGTTGTGCCGTGTCACCTACCATATCGAGCTTTACTACGATTATGATTTTAAGATCCGACCGCGTTAAGGTTCTCCATCCCCTTAACGCTATTTTCTATATGATTATACTTTATTGATTAGACATTATTATAATAGCGAATATTACTACATAGTAGATAGTTTAACGGATCCTTAAGAGGTGTGAATCCCGAACATTTCTTAAGTTACTGCACTCACGTTAGACACTGGATAGGAGATGTCAAACCTCGTAAACATCTCTGACGCCGTTTACACTCATATTTATTTCATTAATTTAACTCATAAGATCTGTTAGTTCTGACTCGAGTGTTTTGTCTTTTCAATTCGCTCGGGTCAGCCTGAGCATTTCAGGATTTGAAGGGCCTATTTCTGGAGGACGAAGACGAAGATTTTATTACTACTATTTATTATATTACACTACACCATTGTATTCCGCTGCATTTATTATCATTCTCTGGTATGTGTAACTCTGATATGTATTGTATAAGTATAATCAAATGTTTTGTAAAACAGCTTCATGAACTGTTATTTGATTTTTATATTCCATCGTTCCGCTGCAAGATTCTATTTTATTCTTTTATTTCTCCACTTTTACTTATTTACCCCATAACAATCCACCCTTCTGTATGGTTTAAGTTGGCACGTGTGTCTGCTTAAGCATACAAAAAGGTGGGATGTTACATCTGGTATCAGAGCTTTGGTTTAGCGATAAACCTTAGCTTTGTGGGGTCTGACTCTTTATTAATAGGGTAGTAATACCCTATGGGAGTCGCTGAGTGTATATATATGAGGGAGCGTATTTGTTAGTGTTATAAAAAGGTTTTAATATTGTGTTAATCTGTTCTGTTTTGTATTTATAAATTCTGGTTGGTGCATGGGACGCTATGACATCAATAGGGATTTCTAAACACTTAATAGGACAGACCGACATAATATTTGTTTTTAATATAGGTGAATGAAATAATTTTGCCTATTATATTTCTATATATAAAGTAAAATATTTTATAAAAGATATATATTTGGTTGCAATAGATTGGTTGTTAGGTAATGAAATTTATAAATAATAGTTGAATAAGATTTAAGATAAATTAAGTGAAAATTGGAAATTTAGAACTTAAGTTCCGGGTTTTTGGAAATTTCTTTCGAATAATTTTGGAATATAATAATATTGTTTATAAAGTAGTTTCTGATATAAATATTTCAATATAAATTGGAAGAATTGTTTTAAGTAAAATTTTGGAAAATAAGTTCTGTACTTTCCTCTCTGTCGCTGGAAAATAATTTCGATGATGAGTGCACGCATCATCGACATTCATTTTCGAGTTTCGAAGTGGGAAGGCCACTGTAGTAGTTTTACCACAGATTTATTTTGATAAACAAATAAATATTTTATTTTTTTTTAAATATAATTGGATATATATAAACGGTAAGTATATACATTTATCTATTATTTTAAAATGACTTGAAATTTAACCTGGTATTTAGTTCTTAAGTTTCCGTTAAGTAATAAGTTTCAATTAATGTAGTGAAATGGAATGGAACTAATTAATAAGTTGAACCTCTAATTAAAATAAGGATTTAATGCTAGGTTATAAATAAAATTAAAAGAAAAAGCTGAAATATGTAACCTAAGATATGTTTGTTGAGTATTAAATTAATTAAAGGAAATAGAATAAACTTGTAGAACTTTTAATTACATTTTTAAAAGCATATATATAACTTACCTAATTGTAAAAGTTGAAATGTTTAATAAGAAAATATAATGGAAATTGTACAAGTAAACTTATGTAATGAAAATGTTAAGTAAATTGCTCTTATTAATAAGAATTAAGGTTATAATTGTTATGCCAAGTAACTGAACTTAACATGAATATTATTAATAAATGAATGTAAATAAATGAAATCAAGTGATGAATGAATAAATATAATACAATAAGAAGAGAATTGACATGATGTGAATAAATTAAATGAAGATGAGTATAAATTGAATGAAGAGGAAATCAAGCAACAATATATGGAATGAAATTAATAATAATGAACTTGATCTATTGTTTGAATTTGTTGTTTGCGTAATTTATGGTTGTTTGGGGGAGGATACTTAAAATGGTTTGGATGAATAAATAATCTATTTAGTTCGCCTAAGACTGTTGAGTAAAAGGGTACACTTAGTAGTTTATTTTCATTCCGTACAATTTGAAGTTTTGAACCCGAACAACTATTTAGTGTGTTTGATATGAATGAATGATTGATGTGTGTTGACTTATGTGATGGTTGTTTGCTTGTTGCAAGTGATGGTTGCTATGTTGATTGTTGTTATTGATTTAAACAACTCCAAATACTTCAATTTATATAATTATTAACCCTTTTTGGATTATATAAGTGAAATACAGGTTATGGAAGCAATTGCTACTACTTTTGGTTTCATAATTAAGCGTTGTTTGCCCGACAAATAGGTACGTTCTCGGATTATGGTTTTTATAGCGTTATTTATTATTTTTCCCGTGTTGGGATATATTATTTTGGAAAATATATGTTATATATTGTTATGTTTGATATTATATTTTCTTCCAAGCCTCTCCGTACAAAGGAGACTCTGCCAAAATTTTCTGTAAATTGTGGACTTAGAAATTTTTTAAAATGTTTCCAAACTTTGTTAATTTGAGTATAAAAAGATTTAATGGTTATAAATTTGTATATTTTATTTAAATAAATTAATTTTGTAAATTTCATTGTTTATAAAGTTAATATTTTTGAATAAGATATATTGATTTCTTAATTCTCCTTTCCCTTCTTTTTCCTTTTCGGGGACGAAAAGTTTTAAGCGGGGGAGAGTGTAACGACCCGTAAATTTTGACAATTAAATTTGTTAATTAATAAGATTTTGTAATTAAATTTAAAAAGAAATAAAATCCTTATAATTTTTAATGGAGAATGTTAAGAATGAACCTATGAAATATTTTGTTGATTATTATAGACTTAATAAAAGAGTTGAATTGAATCGATCTATTTATTTGAAACCAATAAATTGGTATGCAAATTTATAATAATTGGGTTTATTGTAAGAAATTGAAATTTGATACTATAGTGTAATGGAATTTAGATAAGAATGGAAATATTGTTTGAGAATGAAAACTTATAAAGATAAGCATTTAATTATCCAATGCGATAATTTATTTATTTAACTTAGGCAATAAAGTTAGTCAAAGCTAGATTTGTATAAGTTGAATGAAATGGGTTAATGTAAGTATTATATTAAGTTATAAATCAAATGGAATAAAATGAGCGTAAAATTTGAATTAAAAATAAAATAAATTGATTATAACATAAACTTAAGTGTAAATTTTAAGGGTATGATAACAATTATTATAAGTTAATTAATTAATTGGTCAATGAATTGATTGGAAATAAAGTTCATTTAAATGATAAGTAATTATAATGCTGTTTTGGATAATAAACGTTACTTTAGTGATTATTAATATAGTAACGGAAGTGTGTAGGTAAATTAATAGTAGCGTATATTTCTTTTTAGTAGTAATTGGTGGATTGGGAAATAAGTTCAAATTATGTTAATTGAGAAATTAATAGGTAAAGTATGTAAAGAAATTTATAGAATGTAAATTTAATGTTGTGAATTTTATAGAATGTAAAGTATTTAAAAACCTCAATTAATGTGTTCAATGGATAGAAGTGCACATTTAAAAACGTAATATTCATTCAAATTAAAATGTAAATAGGCGTATATTAATGAAATGAAATAAAGTTAGCGTTGAATATGGAATTATAAATCTGGTTTGATAAGTGATGAACTTATAAATGCAATTAATATAGGTGGTTTGTTTATGTAAGGTGTTAAATAAACTTTGGAAATAAATTGTAATTAAATCTAAATTTAACATTTTGTTAATATAAATGAAAGTAATAATTGTAAGTAATGTTAAATAAGATAATATTTTAAGTAATGTTAAGGTAATTCATATTGGACAATTTATTGAGTTTTAAGGATTGGAAATAAAGCTTTATCAATTTATTTGGGTTTTAACCATAATAAGTGAAGTAATTGTAAATTTATGAAATTTAAAAATATAAGTATTATGCTAATTAAGAAGGAATGTAAGGATTTCAAATAGATTTTTGAATCCAATTTTATATTTGAAATTTATGAATGGAATAATCATTGATTTATTTAATTTGATAGAATTGTTGGAAATTATTTATAATTTTGAAAATAATGAAATTGAAGATTTGACCCTGCAATTGATAGATTAATCAACTTTAAATTTATATCTAAACTTGTTAAAATTTTTGTAGATGATTAGGAATTATAAAAGTAATAAAAAATTTCAATTATAGAATTGAGATTGAAATTTGATTTAATTAATTAATTATTAATTTATTTAATTAATGGAAAAATAGCCATTTTGGCCACTGACTCGGATTTCGACGAAACTAGTTTCATCGGATCCGTAATGGTGTTTTATTGTAGGACTTCAAGTTTCGTAGCGATCGGACTTGTCGTTTGATCGTACGGACTCGAAACGCCTTGAAATAATTGCAATTGAAATCAATTTGGAAAATATTGTTTTTAGCATAACTTCTTCATATGATGTAATTTGGACTTGAAACTTTTTTCATTGTGTTTAAAATATTTTAAAACATCTATTTTGATATATGGGTTGACCCAATTTCGTTCCGGGGTCAGGACGGGCTTTTTGGACCACGTTGGCGTTAGCGCGTACACCTGTTTTATCCATCTATTCTATTTTCAACCTTCTCTATAAATATCCCCGCTAAACCCTAGCCTCCGCCTATTCTCATTTGTCTGCGCGTAAAATTTCTTCAGCTCCTTCTCCTCCTCAATGGCAGACAAAATTTCAGATCCACATACATTTCAAAAATCAAAGTCAAAAATTCAAAGTTCTCAGAAAAATCTCAAATTTATATATGTTGAAGCTCTCGACGAACGTAATTCAATGGTGTAATTCGTTTTTCAATTCGACGCATCGTTTGACCAGAAATCGCGGTCAAAATTGAATTGGGCGTTTTTGACTGGTGCGTCTGATCGGAAATTCCTTTCTGGCTTTTGTAGAGGGGCTAGCACGTTGTTCATCGGCGAAGTTTGGAGGCGAATTGACGGTCGGATTGGCGGCAAATCGTGATTTGGGTTTCGAATTTGATGGTCAAAGGGAGCGGAGCTTGGGTTCGAACGCGCGTAAGGTTCATTGCGTGGATCTGGAGTGAGACTTGTTGTTGCTGACGTGGCAAAGGGGAGGAGGTAATGTGTTCTCTTTTATTTTATTTTAAAATTAAAATTCAACCACAATAATCGCTATATCTTTAACATACGAACTCCGTTTCACGCGCGGTTTCTTTTGTTAGGATCGTATTAAAATTTCGGACTTGATGACGCTGGTTTGGACGAATTCTAAGACGGTCAAATTTTTGGGTTTAAATCGGATCTAAATTCGATTTAAATCTCAAAGGTGAGTGTTTTAACCCAGTCACAACTTCTAAGATTTCTTATGTTTGTTAAATTAAATTTTGATGTGATTTAAAATTTATCTATGATTGTTTGGGCATATATTTAATCATCATCTCAGTTAGATAGCATTTAGTTAAATTAAATTGTTATTTAATTTTATTATTGCATATAATTTGCCAGTTGAATTTATTTATTATTGCATATAAACTGTCAGTTGAATAGTTATTAATTTTTATTGAATATAAACTATTCGTTGATGCCTGTTATATTTTATATGCTTTATATTGATGTTTTGTTTAAATTGGATGATGATTGTAATAAATGGTTGTTTATTGATATTTGGATGAATGGATGCCATATTTTATATGGTATAAACTGCAAGTTATTATGCATTTTTATTTTATTCGGGATTGCGGTTTGAAATGATATATAACCGTAATTTTATTTTAAATTGCGGATTGAAATGATAAATATCCGTATCACTTGACCATAGGATAGAAAATTATATACAGGCACCGTGGTCTATATATAAAATATTTTAAGGGATTTTCTATGGTTTGGAAAGAAATATACGGTTTAATAAATATTAAATTTTGATATTATATAAATATTATTTTATATATGGTTAAATTCTAAAATTTAAGCTATGTTTGACTTGATGATGTTTTAAGTTTGATTTACGAATATTTCAAGTTTGAGCTTTATTTAAGTGATATTGAATTTATTAAATAAATATTTCTAAACTAAATAATAGTAAATTGAATTAAGGTATATATAAGATTATCATATTTGGTTGGGAATTTTGGAATATTTAAAGATTTAAAATATATCAAAATTGAAATGTTTTATTGAAATTAAGGTATTATTGTTTTTCAAAGTATTTGTTTTCGAAATTGTTATAACTTTGAAAGTAATATGGTTTGAAAATGAATTTATTTGAAATAGAATTTATTTAAGAATTATCTTTAAATATATTGATTTGAAACCGATTGAAATTTTGAGATTAAGAATATGACTACATTATGTGATTTGGGTTTAAGATGGTTTTAAAGAATATTTCAAGTTTTATAATTAAAAGTAAGAATAGTGATTGAAAATTTGGATTTTATTTAAATGATATATTATTGAATTTGGTTTTTAAGTATACACTATTTTGAAGTAAATGATATGTTTTGAAATAGCAATAATAATTCGGTTTTAAAGTATATACTATTTTGAAGTAAAGGATATGGTTTGAAATGGCAATAATATTTTGGTTTTTGATGTATATACTATTTCGAAATAAAGAATATGTTTTGAAAAGGGCAATGATTGTGTTTTTAAAAGTATATATATTTTTTAAAATGACCACGGTGTTATAATAACGATTGGTTGTTAAAGAGACCGGGATCGGATATGGACATACTCTCTGTCGATACCGAAAACCACTTTGACAACTGTGTACGCGGTGGAGTTCCAGAATGAAGTAGGATGGTGGCGACGATCCTAAGGTATATACGTGGACCCAACTCCCGTGAGTTGGCATAAGGTGGCTAAAACAGGAGCGATCTCGGACCAGTGAGGTAGCACCTCGTATCGGACACACTTCTTCGATACCATTCTATTACTTTGTGATTTTTGGTGGCCACCCTTGATTTGGGAGTGTTGTTCGAGGTGGAACGGTAGTGGCTGCTATGCGTATCCATCAGTCCGTGTGCGTAATTGGTATATCTACCCTGGCATTGCCTAGTTGTGCCGTGTCACCTACCATATCGAGCTTTACTACGATTATGATTTTAAGATCCGACCGCGTTAAGGTTCTCCATCCCCTTAACGCTATTTTCTATATGATTATACTTTATTGATTAGACATTATTATAATAGCGAATATTACTACATAGTAGATAGTTTAACGGATCCTTAAGAGGTGTGAATCCCGAACATTTCTTAAGTTACTGCACTCACGTTAGACACTGGATAGGAGATGTCAAACCTCGTAAACATCTCTGACGCCGTTTACACTCATATTTATTTCATTAATTTAACTCATAAGATCTGTTAGTTCTGACTCGAGTGTTTTGTCTTTTCAATTCGCTCGGGTCAGCCTGAGCATTTCAGGATTTGAAGGGCCTATTACTGGAGGACGAAGACGAAGATTTTATTACTACTATTTATTATATTACACTACACCATTGTATTCCGCTGCATTTATTATCATTCTCTGGTATGTGTAACTCTGATATGTATTGTATAAGTATAATCAAATGTTTTGTAAAACAGCTTCATGAACTGTTATTTGATTTTTATATTCCATCGTTCCGCTGCAAGATTCTATTTTGTTCTTTTATTTCTCCACTTTTACTTATTTACCCCATAACAATCCACCCTTCTGTATGGTTTAAGTTGGCACGTGTGTCTGCTTAAGCATACAAAAAGGTGGGATGTTACAAGGATAGAGCCACAATCCAATATTGAATCAAATTAATAAAGACCGTGCTGCAATCCTGTAAACGCTGACCCTAAACAAAAAGCTCAAGGGTTGAGGAATGATGGAAAAGATTACTCCAATACTAAGAAGACCCAACCTAATCCTTAAAATCATGAGACCTGACTCAAAAACATAAGTGAAGGCCCAATTCCCAAATGATCGAGAGTATATTAGAACAAAATCACATAAGGCAACCACTATGAAAATAGTAACTCGATCTCTCCTACCAAGCAATGAATCCCAATTTCAGCTATCCCGACATCGTGATATGTCAATACCACAGAGTAGATAGTGTGGTACACCTTCACAAATGTCAGTGGAGTATTGATGTAATATGGTATCACAACATTCAACAAAGTAAGGCAGAGTCCTAAAATACTAGTGAAGGAGTGAGCTTTTCCTCAAAAGAAGGGCAGCACTCCATAACAATGCCATCCACCTCTGGGGGCAGAAATATAAGCATATGTGTTGTGCAGAATCCAAGACATATAAGCTACTCAAAACATTGGATTTTCCCTCCCAATTTCAAACACTGCTGCTACAATTTCAAGTTTCCCGCCTAAAGTCAAAAGTTCAACTGCTTAAAATATAATTTCCCATCGAAGACACATCTGCAATCCATGCATATCAAAGACGGATGGATGACACATGGCATGATCCAGAGGTGGAAATTAGAAGAGCGGAAGAAGGATGTTGACGATCCTCATGCATCTTTGTACTATAAATAGAAAAGGCACTATAGCAGACAGAGGGATCTTTCTTCTACTTTTTTTGGGCATACAAAACAAGAAACTATGTACCCTCTGCCCTTTTTTGTTTGTACTAAGAATATAAAAGGAAGAAAGTGATATTTTTCCCATGGAAGTAGGATTCCTTAACATCCAAACCACGTGAATTCTCTGTGTCCATTTACTATTTCCGATACTTTATTTTGGCAGCTTTATTATTGTTTGTCAGTTCTAATACCCAGATAATTAATTGATTCTTTAGCAGTTTACACTTTACAATGTTGTATGCAAAAAAAGTAATATAATTATTCCTCTTTAAGGCAAAGTTAGTATCACTTAATGTTGTTGATTCATAGTCGTAAAAGCACTCAGCGTCGCGATAACTTCACATGAAATACTTGGATGTTTATGAGACGAAAAATCTCACCAATATTTTTAATGCTAGAAGGAGGGCCGATTTCCCCCTCTGGCAAATTTTACGTGCATTTTCTTCAAATACCATCATAATATCATGGATTCCACCCCCTACACAAGAATAGTTACACTTGGTTTCAAAAACCTCGAAGAGGCCACTCATAACCTCAAAAGCTTTAGCGAAGGCGAAAGTTTCAATAGAGGTCCCCTTTGATCCCATTCTAGCTGCATTCTAGGCATTCACTAACCAAATGAACCAACATATGAAAGGGTAAGATAAAACAATGTCCCAACATACTGCCCTTACACCAACCTCTCATTAACCGTCCATAGCTCACCGCCTTCACTTACTAACTGCGTTGGCCATGCAATGCATGGGTGATAATGGCACTCTTAGAAATGAGAACGGTGAAGCTGGCCTAAAAACCGTTGCCAAAGTCAAAGACAAGACCTAGGCTAACCCACAGATCAAATTAAAACAAGCTAAAAATAACCCACTACAACTGAAAAAGCAGGCTAGGTCTGCTCTAGATGATGGTAACGTCACCTCATTTTACCCGAGAAATTCATCCTAAACAGATTCTAAGGAAGATGAGATCCATCAGTTGAAAGCTTGTATAGAGCAGCTAGCAAAGTATACTAGCAAAGCACTAGGGAAAAAGTAAAGGAAGAGTGTAATGACCCATAATTTTATCACTTTGAAAATAGAAATATTTAATTTTAAAATATTCAAATATAGGTTTATTTCGAAACAATAATCATTTTTTATACAGCAAATAAGAATGATGAACTTATTTTAGAACTTATTTACAAAATATAGAGTTTGGATTTTCATCATAAAAGTGACAAAAGTCGGTTTTCAATAAAATTGAATATATGATCAAATAAGTTTTTGAATGATAAATAATCTATTTCGATTTATTATAAGATAATAAAAAATGGTTTATATTGGTTTTATAAATATATATACTTGTCTATAGAAGTGTACAAACTTCATCGCACTTTGACAAATCAATGTCGTATTTTTATAATTGAACTTTAATATTATTTGTTATGGTTTTATAACTCAAATGATCTTGTTTTAATTAATTAAAGATGATAGGAAACTTATTTTCAAGTTTGGTTTACAAATATATATAGTTTGATTAAAAACAGAAAATGTGACCGTAAAACGTTTTGTCAAAAATCAACGTTTTGTTAAATATAAGTTATGTAAACGTTTTGCAACTTGAATAGTTGTTTATATGAACATACTATCACATAAACATGTATTTATAACTAACAAAGATTAATTAAACTAAGTGAGTAATTAATTAAACAAAATTAACAAAATCTAGTCAAATCACATCAAATCCAAACCAAATCTTCCCTTTAGCCACAAATGCATCCACATTCAATTCCTTAAGTGCTAAGGAAAGGGACAAAACATGAAGTGAAGTGTTGAAAGTGATGGGAGGGGATGATGTAAGGAGACAAAGCATAAAGTGAAGGGGGAGGTGATGTGCTTGCGCAAGGGGTGATGTAAGGAGGGGTGTTTTGGTAATTTGAGTTTTTCTTTATTCTTAAGGAATTCAAGGTTATAAATACCTACAACTTCCTTCACAAATTCCACACACTTTTCATTCTTCTTCTTCTTCCTTTTCTAAGCTTTCTACTGGCTTCTCTAATGGCATCTTCTTCTTCTCTTACAAAGTAAGGAAGTTATGCGAAAAAAATAGCAAAAAATAAAATAAAATATAGTAGTATATATACACTAGTGTTTCACCTTGAAAGCAAGTCAAACTCCACCACTCGACGTTCAAAACTCATAGCCACATCATCATCTCACCCTTGGTCGAGCCTAACATAAAGCAAAGAAGGATTCAGGGAGTTCCAAAGCAAGAAAATGAGGAGGAAGTAAACGCCGGTTTGGTTCCAAGAAGATAGGAGCAAGTTCAAAGTGTCGCGGAAGCTCAGGCGAATTTACGGCAGCTTAGGAAGGAGGGAGCATTAGTAATAGTGAGTACTCGAGTTATCTTTAAATTATTCAACTCCTTAAAATATTGTTAAGAATGATCAGTTTGTGAATTTATATGCTTGGTTGAGAATTGATTAATAATTAGATGATTATATGGATGTTAAGATGGTTGATAACTTAGTTGTGAAATTCTATAACCAATTGATGTGAAAATAATATTCAAGTTAGGTAATGGTTAGTAAACTAACCATAGTTAGTTAATAAATCCAAATGAAAAGTGTATGAAGTTGTTTAGCCTCTTTAATGATTAAAATAATAAAACATTGTTTTAAATAAGTTAAAATGGTTTTAATATGGTTTTAAAACATATTTGAGGCGTTTCAGACAAGTTTCGGAACAATTCACCAAATGGTCAAAATCGAGCTCGTCGCGTAGCGGTAATTCGTAATATTCGATCCATAACTTTAAATCAATGTGTAGGATGCAAACTAAGTCGAAAGTCTTTGAAATAAGAAATTTAAAGATCCTTGTAACCATATTTTTCAAATGAAAAAGAAAAATCAAGATTTCGTTTGATAGGGTTTGAGTTATGACCAAAACAAGTTTTCATAAAATCGCGATTTTGCAGTTTAAAACCGGAATTTGTAATTGATATAAAATGAATATTTTTAAATGTATAAAATATGAAATAAATTTTATAAATCCTTTAAAATGTTTAAAAGAGATTTGAGTTATAAAAATGAATTTTTAAATGATAGAAAAGTCGTTTTTATCAAATAAGCCTTTAAAGCACTATTCGCAGCACATTTTACAGTAGTTTTTAATAACTTTTGAAATATGGCTTTAAAGTTAAGTATTCTTTCCCAAATCTTTTATAAATGTTTTCAAATAAATAATTAAGTGGTTTAAAGATGATTTGAAGATTTTATAATTTATTTTAGAGAGTTTAAATAAATCATTAAAAGAAAAGCTGTCAAAATCAAGTGATTTAATATTGACTCTAAAAGTCGGCGAGTAGAATAGATTAGTCTATTCATGAGATCTGAGTGAGGTGCTTAAACTAAGGAGATGTTCAGGAGCAACCTGTGCACTGGCTCACCTGGCCTCTTATGGGCGAGGGATAGATAAGGTCGAAATGTCGGAAACGAGTTAAGTACAAAAGATTAAATTTTCCAAATTTAAGCAACTTGGATTGCATGGAGATAATCTACTTACACTTGGTATTAAATTCCAAGGAGGAAACCTGTACTATCCGTATGAATTTAAAAGGTGATTTCACCGCTATTCGATGGATAGTAAAGGTTAAATATGGAAATTGATATTGAGTAGAATTAGTATAATTTCCATGATCCTTTTCACTCGATAATGTTTTCCAATATGAGATTTAAATAAATGAATTGGAATTATTTTAATTCCTATGCTTGAAATTAATTGTTTTGGGTTTGCAGTAAACTATGTCTTAAATAACACCGTTTTTGACTCATTTAAAAGTTATGTTTTGGAAATATGAAATCGTTGATTGAGATTTAATAAATAATTTGGAAATGTTTTCCTAAGTAAAAGGGTGAAACGATTTTGAAATTCCAAAGTTTAAAAAGTTTTAACTAACCAAAGGATTTATTAAATGAGGCTTAATAATTCCATATACTCTGAAAAATATAAAGAAATGATTTAATGAATATATCTCTAAGAGATATTTATGAATGAATAAAAAGATGAATTTAATTGGTTAATGATTGATAATCACATAAGAACTTGACATCTTTTTAATCGATGATCGGTGCGAAGGAACCGGGGTCGGATTTGGGTAACTTCTATTAGAAAACCACTTCTAACCAATATATACGTTCGGAAATGATGACATCTTGATGATGAAGACATGTTGAAGATGATGATTATTGAAGACCGAAGATCTTCATAGCGAAAGGACTGCTTGTTGACATTCTCTGAGTCGCTCCCAATATAGAGATATTTATTATAGCAGTGGTCCTGTTGTGTTTTGAAATCTTTGTATTGCAAGGATTACTCGCTACTGATCCTAGGGGTGATTCCCAAAAGGATGTGGTAGGAAGAGTGCCTTCGGTTTCATTTAGTGGCAGAACGAACTTGTATGGATGAATGTCTGACATTGCATTTCCGAGATCGCAACGTTGATTTTTACAAACGTACATCTGCTTGGTGGCGGAGAAGACAACTTCTCTTAGCTTAACACCATTCTCTGAGACGTACGAGCTCAGAGGTTGTATGTTCGTGGAAGTCAATAGTAATCGAAGGAATGACAATATGGCATTCTAAGTGGAATGTGCTTTGTGGAAGAATAAAGCATGGCTTTGTGAAAAACAAAGTATGGCTTTATGAAAAGAAGAGCGTAGCCTCTCTAGCCTCACAACCTAGTAATGATACGGGATACTATATGGTCTGCAAGACACGGTTACAGGCTATCGAATGAAATGCAAAAAAGGCTATAGCCTTCCATGGGTAGAATAAGTGGTGTTTGAGTCCTTGGATGAGTGGCCATTGATATTGATTCCCATCAGTTGTTGATAGAATTATAGTGGCGTTTAAGTCCTTGGATGTGTAGCCGTTGGATATATGTTTGTTGCGACCAAAACACCGCATCAGAACACTAGTTCCTTGTCATGTTGGAAATCCGATCCCAATACGAGCTTTAAGGTTTTGATTATAGTCCCAAAATAGCTGTAATGCTTTGCAAACATTTTAGGTACCCCTTTGGTATCATATATTCCGTCCAGGAATATTCGGTTTGACCTAGTCTAGATATATTACCATAGACTTAGTCTAGGTATTAATACTTAGTTTATATATATTTACTTGAAAAATGGTTTCAAAGAAATGTCACTAATAATAATATCAAAGTGATTTTGCGTATAAAGTATTTTGGTTACCATAAGATAAAAATCCATCCTTATTTTTGTGTAGGCATGGTCTTATGAGATACCCTTCTTTTCAAAGGTTTTGATTGATATCAACATAATCTATACATTTAAAATTTCGAGTATCTCACGCTGGTTTATCATGCCTGATCCGGGTATTTTTAATACTCAGATCAGATTCGAGTAGTTCAGGTTTAGTTGAAAGCGCTTGGAGTTTCCAAAGGAGAAGCGGAGATCTTCATCAACGTATAAACATTTTCTATTATCTGCTTCATCTAATACATCTATTTGTTGTTTGTTAGCATTTGTAAGGACAAAGATTTATAGCTGTCTAGGCTGAATCTAGGTAAGACTCTGATATGTATTTCAAAAAAATTCGCTATAAAGATTATTGATATTATAAATTATTCCATTTGTGTGAGATTCTATTTTCTGTTCAATCTTCTTTTCACCCCCAACAATCCATCTTTCCGGCACTTGGAATTGTGGCACGTGAATACCGTGGATGTATTAGTGTCGATTTTTAAGGATCGAAAAGGTGGGTCGTTACAGTGGCATCAGAGCTTAGGTTCCGCTAATACCTGAGCCTAATTTGGGTAATGTCTCATCATAGATAGGGTTAGTAATGCCCTTGGATGAGTAACTCACTAGAGATAGGGTTAGTAACACCCTAGAATGAGTTTGAGAGTATAGCGTGTGTATGCATGTATATGTAAGGGCATATTTGGTAATGACTATTAAAATGTTTTGTGTTAGTTTATCTGTTGAGTGGTTTATGGATTCTGATCAATATAAGGGACGCTCTGCAATTGATAGGGATTCCTAAGTACTTAAACAAGATAAATCGACACACTGTTTTGAAAAGATTATATTATATTTAAAAACGAATATCATTCAAAAGATATAGATATTTGTGTGATTAGGAAAATTTATAAGACACATTCCCTTAGGACTGTTCAATGAATAAGGTCTTGATCTGTTTAGTGATGGTAGGAATAATCTTCTAAGTATTGACCAGATGTTGGCTTGGGTGAACCGTATTGAACACTTGGTAAATAATTCTTCTTATCATTGTACAATCAAGACAAGTTCAAAGCCAAGCAAGTCAACGTCGAGTTATTTGGATAAAATGTATTTTTAGACCTTTTGATAATACCTTGGTATATCACTTAGGGGCATGATGGCTTATTATATGTTGGGTAATGAGTTTTGGTTGACTCCAAAGCAAGAACGAAGAGCACGAGCAGCAGAAGAAGCTAAAGAAAAAGCAAGACTAGGACCCTATGCGGGCATCTATTGTTTTAGATATCTAAAAGAAGGACATTATGCAGTCCTATGTATGGACATGATAAAAAAGAAGAAGGAAAAACCGGTACGAGATGATATAGTTTGTTTCAAGTGCAAAAAGAAAGGGCATTTTATACATAAGTGCCCAAGAACAAAGAAGAAGCCCAAAGTCTCTATAGGAAAAGAAAAGAGTTGTTACTGCTGCAAAGTACTAGGACATATAGTCAAAAATTGCCATTTAAAAAAAGAGGGAAAAGCCGGCTAAAGTATATGCCATTCAAGCAGCACATCATACAGTCACTGTTATAGGTGGACAGAGTACTTGTACTTTTAGTATATACTATGAAGGAGATCACTTACGGGGGAGCTATCCCCAAAATAGAATTGGATTAGCAGGCATTGGTACCAAGGAAAAAGAATCATCTATCTCAGAAGGAGTCCAAGAATAAAATGTACAGTAATCCTAGTATCTATGTGTATGAATGTAGTATATGTTAGACGGTATTCCCTAGTAGTTACCCCTGAAAAGTTTGTAATATGGTCTAGGGTTTAAAGCGGATGTATAAATAGGATGTTAATAATAAATCTCTTTTTGATTATTTTCTTCGAGTATATCTTTTATCTTTCATTAGATCAATTTAATAAGATATTTAGAAATAAAAAGTTTAAAGATGTTACAAAGAAATAGGTTGTAAAAGTATTTAAACCAAAGATAAAAGCTTTAGGAAATGTTTTCAAAGAATTTTTGAATGTTAATAAGTATGCATATTGTAAGTAGATCGTTTCGTCACACAAATTTTGATCTAAGATTCGAGTGTAGAACTTTGAGGTGTTTACACCAATCCGTAAAAGGATTTATCGCTTGATTCTTGATGGTGAACATTGATAGGGGGTTTGTGATTAGGTACTTGAGTTTTATATCATAGTTGAAGCCATGTAAGGGAAACGAAGTTTTCTGATCATGGAGCCTGATCAGAGTCCGCACTAGAGGATCGAGGGATCAATACTAGTTAGGAAGTAAAGTTGTGGATTCGAATAGTAGATCGAATCAGATATTGCGTATTGATGATCTATATAAATCGTACGGGTGTAAGTTTTAAAAAATAAAAAAAATAGGTAAATGTTTTGGGCAAACACCTTTGAGTTTTCATTTTGGGGTAATTTCGAGGACGAAATTCTTTTGAGGAGGAAGTATGTAACGACCCATAATTTTATCACTTTGAGAATAGGAATAATTAATTTTAAAATATTTAAATATAAGTTTATTTCAAAACAATAATCATGTTTTGTACAATAAATAAGAATTGTGAACTTATTTTAGAACTTATTTACAAAATAGAGAGTTTGGATTTTCATCATAAAAGTGACAAAAGTCGGTTATCAATAAAATTGAATATATTATCAAATAAGTATTTTGAATGATAAATAAAATCAAAAAAATGATTTATATTGGTTTTATAAACATATATACTTGTTTTATAAAAGTGTACAAACTTCGTCGCACTTTGACAAATCGACATCATATTTTTATAATTAAACTTTAATATTATTTAATATGGTTTTATAACTCAGATGATATTGTTTAATTAATTAAAGATGATATGAAACTTATTTTCAAGTCTGGTTTACAAATATATATAGTTTGATTAAAAACAGAAAATATGACCGTAAAACATTTTATCAAAAATCAACGTTTTGTTAAATATAAGTTGTGTAAACGTTTTGCAACTTGAATAGTTATTTATATGAACATACTAGCACAAAAACATGTATTTAGAACTAACAAAGATTAATTAAACTAAGTGAGTGATTAATTAAACAAATTTAATAAAATTTAAACAAAATCTAGTCAAATCACATCAAATCCAAACCAAATCATCCCTTTAGCCACAAATGCATCCACATTCATTTCCTTAAGTGCTAAGGCAAGGGGCAAAACATGAAGTGAAGTGTTGAAAGTGATGGGAGGAGATTATGTAAGGAAACAAAGCATGAAGTGAAAGGGGGGAGGTGATGTGCTTGCATAAGGGGTGATATAGGAAGGGGTGTTTTGGTAATTTGAGTTTGCTTCATGCTTATGTAATACAATGCAATAAATACCTACCAATTCCTTCACAAATTCCACACACTTTTCATTCTTCTACTTCCTTTTCTAAGCTTTTTAGTGGCTTCTCTAATGGCCTCGTCTTCTTCTCTAATAAAGTAAGGAAGTTATGCGAAAAAAATAGCAAAAAAGAAAATAAAATATAGTAGTATATATACACTAGTGTTTCACCTTGAAAGCAAGTCAAAATCCACCTCTCCACTTTCAAAACTCACGAACACATCATCATCTCACCCTTGGCTGAGCCTAATATAAAGCAAGGAAGAATTCGAGGAGCTCTGGAGCAAGAAAAAGAGGAGGAAGTGACGCCTGTTTGGTTCCAAGAAGATAGGAGCAAGTTCGAAGTTTTGTGGAAGCTCTGCTGGATTTATGGGAGCTTGGGAAGGAGGGAGCATTAGTAATAGTGAGTACTCGAGTTATTTTTAAATTATTCAACTCTTTACAATATTATTAAGTATGATCAGTTAGTAAATTTATATGCTTGGTTGAGAATTGATTGGGAATTGGATGATTATATGGATGTTAAGATGGTTGATAACTTGGTTGTGAAATTCTATAACTAATTGATGTGAAAATAATATTCAAGTTAGGTAATGGTTAGTAAACTAACCCTAGTTAGTTAATAAGTCCAAATGAAAAGTGTATGAAGTTGTTTCGCTTCTTAATGATTAAAATAATAAAATATTGCTTTAAATAAGTTAAAATAGTTTTAATATGGTTTCAAAACATAGTTGAAGTGTTTCAGACATGTTTCGAAACTATTCACCAAATTGTCAAAATCGAGCTCGTCGCGTAGTGGCAGTTCGTAATATTCGGCCTGTAACTTTAAGTCAATATGTAGGATGCAAACTAAGTTGAAAATCATTGAAATAAGCAATTTACAGATCCTTGTAACCATAGTATTCAAATGAAAAAGAAAAATCAATATTTCATTTGATTGAGTTTGAGTTTGAGTTATGTCCAAAATAAGTTTTCAGAAAATCACAGTTTTGCAGTTTAAAACCCGAATTTGAAATTGATATAAAATGAATATTTTTAAATGTTTAAAAATATGAAATAAATTTTATAAATCTTTTAAAATGTTTTAAAAGAGATTTGAGTTATAAAAATGAATTTTTAAATGATAGAAAAGTCGCTTTTATCAAATAAACCTTTAAAGCACTATTCGTAGAACTTTTTGCAGCAGTTTTTAATCACTTTTGAAATATGGCTTTAAATTAAGTATTCTTTCCCAAATCTTTTATAAATGTTTTCAAATAAATAGTTATTAAGTGTTTTAAAGATGATTTGAAGATTTTATAATTTATTTTGTAGAGTTTAAATAAATGATTTAAAGAAAAGAAGTCAGAATCAAGTGATTTAATCTTGACTCTAAAAGCCGACAAGTAGAATGGATTTTTCTATTCATGAGATTCGGATGAGGTGCTTAAACTAAGGAGATGTTCAGGAGAAAACAATGCCCTGGCTCACCTAGCCTCTCTTGGGCGAAGGATAGATAAGGCCGAAATGTTAGATGCGAGTTAAAGTATAAAAGATTCGATTTTCCAAATTTAAACAACTTGGATTGCATGGAGATAATCTTCTTACAAATGGTGTTAAATTCTTAGGAGGGAATCTGTACTGTCCATATGAATTTAAAGGTGATTTCACTACTATTCGATGAATAGTAAAGGTTGAATACGGAAATTGATATTGAGTAGAATTAGTATAATTTCCATAATCCTTTTTACTCAATAATGTTTTCCAATGTGAGATTTAAATAAATGATTTGGAATTATTTTAATTCCTATATTTGCAATTAATTATTTTGGGTTTGTAGTAAACTGTGTCTTAAATAACAATGTTTTTGACCCATTCAAAAGTTATGTTTTGGATATATGAAATCTTTGATTAAGATTTAATAAATGATTTGGAAATATTTTTCTAAGGGTGAAATGATATAGAATTATTCCGAAGTTTGAAAGGTTTTAACTAACCAAAGTAGCGGGTAGACCGTGCCCAGTGCACGAATATGAAACCGCCCACAAACAATGGGAAAGATTATAACAAGCATGCAGCAAAAGATGCATGACAAAAACACAGTTTAGGGTCCGTGAATTACACAAGGAACCAAGCAAAAATGGCAAGAAGAGATGATACATGGAATGTAAACCAACCTAAATATTAGGTGCAATTCCAAAAACTACTTAAAGCTTGTCAGGTAACATCAAAAAGATTTCTTCATATTTACATAGCTCTATTACACTCACTGAAATCTAAACGTATTAATACAACCCATACATCGATTAACACTTTAAAAGTTTATAAGAAAAATAACAAACTACGGTTTATAATAAAACATTGCAACATCACGGGTCTGACTCGGACTTGGAAGAAGCGTTAGCTATGATTGTCCTTCGGTAAGAAGATCTACGGGCATCCAACGTCGAGCACTGAGTAGTAATAACTGAAGAGCGACTAGGAGCAACGCTGCTAAAAGCAATACGAGGGTCATAATTAGCATCAATCCAAACGTCACCATAGTCTTGCGGATCAAACTCATAGTCTGGACGATTGTATAAAAAGGTGAAATCAAGTCCAGGCCAGAAGCAAGTGAAGACATCGACCACACGCTTCACGTTAATACCTGCCATAACCCTTTTTACCTTCTCATTATGGAGTTGCTCCATCAAGGAAGCCCTATCTAAACTACCCAGAGAAGTAGCAGTAGAATTAAAATTGGATTGAGATTCTAAGGTAGAAACTTTGTTCTCAAGAGCATTTACGCGCTCCATAGCCACTCTCCTAACCCATTCAATCTCAGTCAAAATCCGATCCTTTGTTTTCTTAGTAGTTTAGAAAAGGGTGCAAAAAGCTCATGTGCAGTAGAATTAACATGCGAGCTGCTACTCCTCGTAGTTTTTGGTCTCATTTTAAATTTATTCTCCAACTCAACAAACTTGGCCATATAATATTCTTTCAAATCATTTTTCCACTTAAGAACAACATCAGGATATACCCCTAGCGGAGGTGCAAAAGCGACATGAGGCCTTGAAATTGCACCCGAAGTCAGGGCTACATTAAGGACTTTTCCAGCACTAATTTGCCTCGCAATCTACTTATTTAATTCCTTAACTTTGTGTTCCAAGGTCTTAATCTTGTTTGTGCATACTATGCCATATGCACTTTCGAAATTATTAAACAAACCTTCTGTGAGAAATGCGGATTACGGATCTTAAGGCTGGAATAACACTAGAGGGAGGGGTGAATAGTGTATTATGGATTTTTTTAAATCTTTTTGAATTTTATTCAATTTAAACACCAACAAATGCAATTCACAAACACATATATAATCATAGAATTGGACACAGATGCAAATACTAAATAAAAGCAGTAAAGAAAAGAACACACCAGGATTTTATACTGGTTCGGAGTTACCTTACATCCAGTCCCGTACAATCGTACGGATTTCTTTTCAAAATAATCTCCCAGATTACACCCTCGGTTTCAAGGCTACGAGGTACACCCTCATGTATTCGAGTCCAGGGCAACTCTCTTGATTTAACCAGGCTACAAGATCACCTAATTGATTTCCGGGGCTAGAATCACACCCAATTGATTTCAAGGCTAAACCGCACCTTTTACTCAACAGTTTGATTTACAAAAGATTCTATAACTCTGAATAGCACTAAGATCTTATGGAGAGAGTGGCAGAGAATCAAACAAGAGATAATAAAGTTTGATTCACTTGGTATTTTGGCAGAGTATAGTTTAGGATTCTTTAGAATAAATGTGGAAGATGAAGAGGGGAGAAAATAAATGAAAATCTAGTAAAAATTCGTTTAGAACTTACTGGTTTTTATAGTAGAGCAACAGCCATATCTATTCGTGAAAGGATACGACGAATAGACACTTCTTATGAAAATTGAAAATTGAAAATAACGGACATCATGTCGACGTGGGGGGTTGAGGGATGTCGACATGCTCAAGGCAAAATTGATGTTTTGATTTTCTTATTAAAATTGGTTTCTATAATTTTTCAAAACAATTTCTAAACTTTGTAAATATATTTGAATATAGTTTAAACAAATAAAAGAGTTTAGAAAATAATATATAATCTTAATCTATAAAGTGATTTAAAATCTGAGTATATAAATATTTTAAAGCTAAATATTTAAAACAAGAGATGATTTAAAAACAAGGACAATTTTGAAATCAAAATATTAAAAATGATAAAAATAGTTTTGAGGCTAAAATATTTCAAACAAGAGAGATGTCTTTTTGAAAAGAAACTTTTGAAAACATTTTTAAAAAACAAGAGATATATTTTTGAAATTTTTGTATAAAATTAGTGGATATCAAAATAGGACCACTATATGTTCCACTAGATATTTTCGTGGGTTCCATCCTACTAGGGTTCCATCCCTTTAATAGGCTCGAAGTGGATTCCATTCCACGAATAAATTTCGAATAAAGATGTAAGTGCTTTCAAGAATTTTAACATAATTCTAGACTGACTACATTATCTTGTACTGTTTGAAATCTTGGACTCTTGATAACTTGATTTCTTGATACTCATGAGTCTTCAATCTTGATATCTTCGATCTTTAAATTCATCAGTCTTGTACCTCTATACTGTACAGTCTTCATTCTTGGTACCTGCATGTTTATATTCTGCATATACATATATATCTAAACCATAATGTTAGTATTTATATTTTATAACAAGTCCTAAGTTTGTTGTCATCAAAACCATCATCTCAAGGACTAACAATCTCCCCCTTTTTGATGATGACAACCTATGTTTATAAAATACTTCACCTTCACTATAACTCCCCCTAAAACTAATAACTCCCCCTTAATCTAAGCCTAACTACTCTATTTTATACTTCTCCCCCTTTTTCATCAACAAAAACTAATTCTAAACTTATATAGCTCCCTCTTAATCTAATACTATCTAAACTAAATACTAATAAGGAAGTATAATAAGCGAAACAAAAAAATATTATTATATACGATGTTATATTTACATACATATATATATATATATGGAACATAAACACACAAATATATTCAAGTATATAAATTATAGAATAACACTACTAACGAGAGTTTTTGACAATTGGAGATTTGTGAATCGAACAATTTGGATAATGAAAACAAAAGTTTCCACGTTGTTCGACCAAATTCCCATCTTTGTCAAAACAGACTTCGCCTACGCAGACCACTTTGTCGTCTTCTTCCATAGGTGCTTCTCCCTCTTCTTCTTCTTCCTCTTCGTTGTGATCTAAGGGGTTATGCACTTGAATGTTAGGAGAATCTTCTTCAATCACAATAGGATTTGCATGATTATTGTAACAACCCGAGTTTTTCTAACACGAAAAACCGGACCATTTTAGTTAAGAAGAAGAGGTAGAAGAAGAAAAATAGAAAACAACAGCAGAATCTCACATACGTAGTGGAATAAAATATAATAGATAATAACAGATCTTTACCCAAAAAGAAATCTATATCTGTTTACATATACATCATCCAAATACATCATCAGAGTACATCACATCAATATCATACAACTGGACAGTAATCATAACTTGTCCTCACAATCTGAATACACATCGGAATATATAACTCAAATACGGAAGTACGTATCGCCATCCAGCTCCATAGCATCATTTCCTGTAATCTATAATACTCGGTCTGACCCGAGCATCATATAAAACAATACCCGAGTCAGTCTGGAAAACCAGCGTGAGAAAATCACACTCAAATTGATTATTAAAGTTTCAAAATCTTTCGAAAACAAAAGCATCTCGTAAGACCACGCCACACATAAACATGTCGGGTTTTTACCTTACGATAGCTAAAACACTTTTTATCAAATTCCTTTGATATTATAATAGTGTCTATATACAAATACTTATTAAAATAGCTGAAATTGTTACATTATTAAATTCCAGCATACTAGCCACAAAAGTGGGTAATACAAACAAATACCGTACAAGGCACGTAGAAAAAAATGGATTTCCAACGAATGACTAGGCACTGGGGTACCACCTATCACAGTACGTGGCCTAGATCACCGTACCGAGGAGTACGCCCGCTCCCCTGCAACACAAGGCCGGAACCATCCCTTACTGGATAATTCCGAATAAAATCACCCCACGGTTGGGATCAGCAACCGCACCACTAAGCCGAAATAAAAAGGGACATCTAGACAGGGATGACCTTACCCTCCAGTGGGAGCTACCCACGAAGCCTTGCTGCATAACCCCTGATTTTCAGTCATTCCCGGTTGATGAGGTTCGAGGCTAAACGATACCTTTTAGAGAACATATCCCTTAGAATGCCCATCGTCCGCTGACGATGTTTCGCAAGCATTCGTCCATACCAGTCCGTCCTGGGTTTGAACGGAACCGAAGGCACTATTCCTACTACATCCATTTTGGAAATATCCTCAGAATTAGTAGCGACTAGCCCTTGCACTTCACAGCTCCATCTTCGACTCTGAAATCGTTTTCACGAAACGTACAAACCGAATCGAAGTGGTATTCGAGTCTCCAGACCTAGAATCCCGGTATACGGAAACTCGATCCCGGTCTCTTCGAAACGATCAGCGCATTTGGCCAATATTGATAGTCGGTTATTTAACTATCAATTAACATCCACAAGCAACCATCACACAATTAAATAATTTCCCACATTATTTATTTACCCAAATATCTTTCCAAGATATATTTTCAAATTTTCAAACTCCTTTTGAAAACAATTTCAAACAGTTCCCGCTTACGGAATATATTTCCCAAATAATTATTTCTCTGAAACACCAAGTACAAAACACTTAGATTTTAAAATAATCTTAAAACACCTTACTTTAAATATATATTTTATAACATTGAAATCAAACTACTTTAATACTTTATTAAAAATATATACTTTAAAATAAACCACTTTATAAATATAAACTAAATTTCTCCTTTTAAAACATAATAGCAAATCACTTTTATATAATTACTACAATAATAGATTTTTAAAAATACCTACTTTGAAAATTAACATTTAGAAATAATCAATTTTCTAAAACATGCTTTTTAAATCATACTTAAAACTTTTAACTTATATTTAAAATTGCTTTGAAAACGTACTTGGCTATCCAGAGAAATACACTTCTCATTTCCATCTTTTAAAAATAAATCAACATTTATTTTTAAACCAAACCATATCTTTTTATAAATTCCCACCTTGAATTTATATTCAAATATCCACTGATATTTTATTTTACTTTATAAACCAAGTTTATATCTCCAAAATCTCACTTCTCTTTTAAAATTCCAATTTTTAAACAACTAAATCAATTTCCAATTGATTTTCCAATTTACTTTACTTTACTTTGAAATAAATTTCCTTTACTACTTCATTTATTTCAAAATACATTAACTTTTAGATTTATTCCTTTATTTGAGTTAAAACCCTTTTTAACTGAAAATACCAATTTTAAACTTCCAAAATTCTTTCTTTAGTCTTTAATTAAATTTAATCCTTACATTCAAAATAAATCCTTTATTCTTTAAATTTAATATCACTTTAGTTTAAAGTTAATATTTCCCTTATTCCAATTCACTTGAATTATTTATTTAAATTTTACTCTTTTATTTCTTTCAAAATCCAATTCAATATATTTTGATAACTCCTTTTATTGAAATATTCAATCCAACCATATCATTCAAAATATTCAATCATCAATAAAATCATCACAGGATATCAATATTCATAGAACAGAATATCAAAAAAATCTAAATAATTTTGAGGAATCCAGTTGGATCCCTCCAACCTGTTTCCCTGCATCCACAAACGTTAGCACAATACCAATTCCACTTCAAAGTGGAATATCGTGGTATATGGGATTTGTATAAATCATCCGCTATTATGCGGCGCATAGGGTCTCATCCGCTATATAAATGCGGGAATATCAACAACTCAAATATATACATATGCCAATATGTATATATTGCTATATACTACTATATATATAATATAGCATATTCAATCAATGCAATCATCCAATCAATTATTTAAATTTAACCATTTAAATTTAAAATAAAATTCAACTGAGTGAGATTAACTCACCTTTGATTATTGTTTTGCCGTCCATCCAACCCGATTTGATTTCCATAATCTCAGACCTTGTAAAAATATTTATACAGTTTATAAATACTTGAATTGATCAAATAATTAACTACCACTTAGTTACCAACCATTTAATTTAACTAAAGTTTGGTTAACCTAATAATTTAAATCTTACCCAAAATTTCCTTTTAAAAGATTCAATTAATTAACACTATAAATTTAAACTAAGCTATTGATCAGTTTCCTATTAGATAAATTATTTTTAATAACTGAAACAATTTACAAAGTTAATTAACCCAATTAACTACCTTAATATATTATTTCAGATAATTAACTATTTATTTTAGTGTAATGAATTTCCATATTTCATAAACTCTTCTATTTTACCTTTCTATTTAACTATGCTATCCATAC
This sequence comes from Allium fistulosum, assembly GCA_030737815.1. Lineage (NCBI taxonomy): Eukaryota > Viridiplantae > Streptophyta > Magnoliopsida > Asparagales > Amaryllidaceae > Allium > Allium fistulosum. Next base: position 353,436,907 of record CM060904.1, read on the forward strand.
ATATCCTTCTTAAAATTATTCAAAAACCCAAAGCTACAGGAAATACCTTACTGGAAAACAAGAACGGTCCCTCTACCACGAACACCATCGAACGGCATCACATGCAAACAATATCACCTCCGAACCTCCTCGGTAGATAACGACTTCACGACTTAGCCGTTTGCTTCTTGATGTCGCAAATTCCATCGAAGACCATACAACAACTTTCGCCCAGAACTCCTCGAATACCCAAACTTGACGAGCAGGCAACCCACCGCGAACATCTCTAGCTTGACCCTCCCCGTGCACGCGACCAAATCTAGCTGCCACCACGAAGTCGCGACCCTCTAAAACGATGTCGCCAGTACGAGCTTCCAGGTTCCCACTGCCTTACGCAAACCCAAAATCGACTCTGCTCGAGTCACGTCGCCCCACAAATTGAGCCGCCAGACGTTGCCGCTGTCGCTCGTGAACCCGAGCGCTACTCGACTTCGACGCCATCAGATGTTCGTCGACTTCCCCCTTCGAACTCGCGAAGTTCCTCGCGATTCAATATGCCGATATCTTCCCCCTCTTTTAATTATCGAACGAAGATTGATTTGATCTTTTTTTCTTTTTCTTTTTCTCTGCGATTTTGAAATTTGAGAGAGAGGGGAGAAGAAAGATGGGTTTTGAAAAGAAGGGCTACGTGCTTTGAATAAGAAGGGAGATAGGATTAGTCGGTTATGTTATTTTATTGTGGACGAGAGAACAGCGCAATTTCAGGGGAGTAGGTAGCGTAAATTCAGGATAGTTGATATCGTAAGGAAGAAGGAAACTAATTACAGTAATTTGAGAAAAGTTTCGACGTGATGGAATATACGGCTGAAAGATGGGTTTAGCCTAAGAAATATATTTTGTTTAAATCCCAAACGTCTTTATATAAATTTCTGCACGTTTACATACCGTACGATCACACAACCACTTCGAATGCTACGAAAATTGAAATCAATGATAATAGAATATTACGGATCCAATGGAACTGGTTTCGTCAAATTCCGAGACTGTGCCTCGGAAGGCTATTTTCATATTCAATTTAAACGATATATTTTTAAAACTGAACAAAACACCTTTAAATTAGATTCTATCACTTTTATTATCTTTCATATTATCAATATAAATTTTACAAGCCTATAAATTATTTTTTAACTGGCTCAAAACTCTCGATTCAACATTTTATCCAATTTTTAATTGTCTAATTCAATAATCTATCATCCAATAAATACTGTATATTTGAAAATTAATTTAAAATTTAACCTTCGAATATTTAAAATAAATTAAATATTCCCATTTCAAATATACAAAAATTCCGGGTCGTCACAATTATCCATTAGAACTTTTTGCAAATTCTGAAGAATTTTGCCTTACTTTTCTTGTTCTTTTGCCATCCTTATTTGCACAACTTGAAGTTCAGTCAACATTTGCATGGCATCCTTCATAGATTCTTCAATCTTTATTACACATGCCAGTGTAGTGCGTTGGAATGGACCAGAATGAGGAGAATGGAAAGAAACGATGTCATTTTGGTTTGATTTAGTGGAGGAGGCCATAAATTTTAATTTTCAAAAGTTTATTACAGAGAAAGAGAAGTGAGAAGACAGAAAAAAATCGAAATACATAGGTTTATATAACTACCAAACTGATTTTAGAGGGAAAATCAAATTTTCAAATTTTACCGTTGTATGTCGACATGGGTGGTAGGGGTATGTCGACATCCCTATGAAAAATTTGGTTTTCTTGTATATTTCTGTTTATTAAAAATATATGTTACTATATCTATATTCTATATTTCGGTTATTGAACAAATTCCTAGTTCTCTTCTTAATTTAGTAAATATAGGTTGATTTAAGGGTTTGGTTAAAATGTCAGCAATTTGATTCTCGGAGTTGATAAATTCAAGAGAAATAATCTCTTTACTTATATTATCTCTGAGAAAATGATGTCTGATATCAATATGTTTAGTCCTAGCATGATGAGTAGGATTTTTAGATAAATTTATTGCACTAGTATTATCACAATAAATTGGTGATTTTGAAATTGTTAATCCAAAATCATTTAGGGTTTGTTGCATATAAATGACTTGAGAGCAAGCCAAAGCAGTAGAGATATATTATGCTTCAGTTGTTGATAAAGAAACAGTGTTTTGCTTTTTACTAAACCATGAAACAAGAGAATGCCCCAAAAAGTGACAAGTTCCACTTGTACTTTTTCGGTCAGATTTACAAGCAGCATAGTCAGCATCACAATAAGAGATTAAATCAAATGAATCATTTTTAGGGTAAAATAAACCATATTCAAAAGTATGTTTAACATATCTTATGATATGTTTCACAACTTTTAAGTGAGTCTCTTTGGGTTGAGATTGGTATCTTGCACAGAGACAAACACTATGCATGATATCAGGTCTACTCACAGTGATATAGAGTAGTGATCCAATCATTCCTCTATATAGTTTTTGATTTACATCTTTTGAAAGATCTTCTTTATTTAAAGCTTCATTGGTTGCCATGGGAGTGGGTTTTCCACTCGCAATAGTCATACCAAATTTACTAACTAGATCCCTAGCATATTTTTCTTGACTAATAAAAATACCATTATCTAACTGTTTTATCTGTAAACCTAAAAAGAAAGCAAGTTCACCCATATGACTCATCTCAAACTCTTTTGTCATTATTTCAGAAAATTATTTATTCATTTCATGATTAGTTGAACCAAAAATAATATCATCTACATAAACTTGTACTAGTTGGATATCATTTTTATTTCTTTTAATGAAAAGAGTATTATCTACTTTACCAATTTCAAATTTTGATTGTAATAAAAAGATCTTAGTTTGTCATACTATGCTCTAGGAGCTTGTTTCAGACAATATAGAGCTTTCTTAAGTTTGAAAACATGGTTTGGAAATTTTTCGTCTTCAAAGAGTGGAGGTTGTTCAACATAAACTTCCTCTTTAACAAATCCATTTAGAAAAGCACTTTTAACATCCATTTGAAATAATTTGAAATTATTATAGTTTGCGAAAGAAAGTAGAATTCTAATGGCTTCTAATCTTGCTACGGGTGCAATGGTTTCATCAAAAGCTATTCCTTCTTCTTGACAATAACCTTGTGCGACTAATCGAGCTTTATTTCTAACGACCTCACCTAGTTCATTCATATTATTTTTATAAACCCATTTAGTTCCTATTATAGTTTTATCCTCGGGTCTAGGAACAAGTTTCCAAACATTATTTCTAGTGAATTGATTCAGTTCTTCTTGCATAGCCAGAATCCATGAATCATCAGACGATGCTTCCTTTGGATTTTTAGGTTCAATAGATGATATAAAAGCTACATTACTCATGTTATTTAGTTGATTTCTAGTTCTAACAATAGATTCAATATTTCCTAGTATATTTTCTATAGGATGATCTTTTAAAAGCTAAACCTTTTATTTGGATGAATAAGATCATTATTTGTTTCAATTGATTCATTATTTAGGGTAGCAAATTCTTCTTCATCATTAATTTGTTCAACATTTTTGAAATTTTCATCAAACGAAACATGCATTGTTTCTTCAATGGTATTAGTTCTTAAGTTGAAAACTCTGTATGCTTTACTTCTAATAGAATTCCGATAAAGATTCCTTTGTCGGATTTAGGATCAAATTTATCCAAATTGTCTTTTGTATTTAGAATAAAACATTTACTTTCAAAGGTTCTAAAATAAGATACCTTTGGTTTCTTCTTGTAAGGAAGTTCATAAGGTGTTTTATCAGTTAACGGTCTAATTAATATTCTATTCAAAATGTAGCAAGCTGTAGCGACTGCTTTAGCCCAAAAATGTTTTGGTAAATTACTATCTGAAAGCATTGTTCTAGCACACTCTTGAATTGTCTATTTTTACGTTCTACCACTCTGTTTTGTTGTGGAGTTCTTGGAAAAGAGAAATTATGAGTTCTTCCCTTTTTATTGCAGAATCTCTCAAAATTTTCATTTTCAAATTACCCACCGTGTTCACTACGAACAGTTATAATTTTGTAAAGAAAGCTGGTTTTGGAGTCTTTTTGTAAAAAAATTAAATGAATCAAAAGTATCACTTTTATGTTTCATAAAAATTGTTCATGTAAACCTAGAATAATCATCTACAATTACAAAGACATATTTATTGTGATTTATTTATTGAATTTGAGATAGACCAAACAAATCTAGGTGAAGTAACTCAAGAGGTTTTGAAGTTGAAATCATATCTTTTAATTTGAAAGAACTCTTCCTAAGTTTTCCTAATTGACAAGCATCACATATACTATCTATTTTAAAATTCATTCTTAGGAGACCTCTTACTAGATCAAGTTTAGAAAGTCTAGATAAGATTTTAAAATTCAAATGCCCAAATCTTTTATGCCAAATCCAAGGGTCACTTGTATTAGCCAAAAGACATAGATTATCATTTGAGATTTTCATACTAAGAGTATAAATATTTTTCTTCCTAATTCCTTCAAATATAATATTTGAATTATTATCTTCGATGTGACACTTATCTTTTTCAAATTTAATTTTGTATCCTTTATCGCAAAGTTGACTAATGCTAAGCAGATTGTGTTTCAGATTCTTAACTAATAAAACATCATAAATAGTAGGAGTTTTAGAGTTACCGACATTGCCGATGCCAATCACATATCCTTTTGAGTTGTCTCCAAAATTAACAATCCTCAATCTTTATAGATAATATCATTCAGCATATCTGGATTACCAGTCATGTGTCTTGAACATCCACTATCAAGTATCCACTTATTCTTCTTGATTTGCACACTTTTTCCATTGAGTGTTGATTCTTCAAAGGCCATATAACATTTTTCTTTCTGCACAGAATACAAACTCGGTAGATAACTTGATTTTCTATAATAACTATATGCAGACTTATGAGACAACGATGATTTGAACAGTTTTAAACTAGTGTTAACAAAATCCCCAAAATAGCCATTTTAAAAACTTTTTCAAAATTCAGATTATGAAAACTTTGAAAACCAATGCTCTGATACCAAATGTGAGAAATGTGGATTATGGATCTTAAGGCTGGAATAACACTAGAGGGGGGGTGAATAGTGTATTATGGATTTTTTTAAATCTATTTGAATTTTATTCAATTTAAACACCAACAAATGCAATTCACAAACACAGATATAATCACAGAATCAGACACAGATGCAAATACTAAATAAAAGTAGTAAAGGAAAGAACACACCAGGATTTTATACTGGTTCAGAGTTACCCTACATCCAGTCCCGTACAATCGTACGGATTTCTTCTCAAAATAATCTCCCAGATTACACCCTCGGTTTCAAGGCTACGAGGTACATCCTCCTGTATTCGAGTCCAGGGTAACTCTCTTGATTTAACCAGGCTACAAGATCACCTAATTGATTTCCGGGGCAACAATCACACCCAATTGATTTCTAGGCTCAACCGCACCTTTTACTCAACAGTTTGATTTACAAAATATTCTATAACTCTGAATAGCACTGAGATCTTATGGAGAGAGTGGCAGAGAATCAAACAAGAGATAATCAAGTTTGATTCACTTGGTATTTTGGCAGAGTATAGTTTAGGATTCTTTAGAATAAATGTGGAAGATGAAGAGGAGAGAAAATAAATGAAAATCTGGTAAAAATTCATTTAGAACTTACTAGTATTTATAGTAGAGCAACAGCCATATCTATTCTTGAAATGATACGATGAATAGACACTTCTTTTGAAAATTGAAATTTGAAAATAACGGACACCATGTCGACATGGGGGTTGAGGTATGTCGACATGCTTAAGGCAAACTTGATGTTTTGATTTTTTTTATTAAAATTGGTTTCTATAATTTGTCAAAACAATTTCTAAACTTTATAAATATATTTGAATATAGTTTAAACATATAAAAGAGTTTAGAAAATAATATATAATCTTAATCTATAAAGTGATTTAAAATCTGAGTATATAAATATTTTAAAGCTAAATATTTAAAACAAGAGATGATTTAAAAACAAGGACAATTTTGAAATCAAAATATTAAAAATGATAAAAATAGTTTTGAGACTAAAATATTTCAAACAAGAGAGATGTCTTTTTGAAAAGAATGTTTTGAAAACATTTTGAAAAACAAAAGATATTTTTGAAATTTTTTTTTATAAAATTATTGGATATCAAAATAGGACCACTATATGTTCCACTAGATATTGTCGTGGGTTCCATCCCACTAGGGTTCCATCCATTTAACAGGCTCGAAGTGGATTCCATTCCACGAATAAATTTCGAATAAAAATGTAAGTGCTTTCAAGAAGTTTTAACATAATTCTAGACTGACTACATTATCTTGTACTGTTTGAAATCTTGAACTCTTGATTTCTTGATACTCATGAGTCTTCAATCTTGATATCTTCGATCTTTAAATTCATCAGTCTTGTATCTCTATACTGTACAGTCTTCATTCTTGGTACCTGCATGTTTATATTATGCATATACATATATATCTAAACCATAACGTTAGTATTTTTATTTTATAACAAGTCCTAAGGTTGTTGTCATCAAAACCTTCATCTCAAGGACTAACACCTTCGAGTTCAGTAATTTGTTTAAGGGTGGACTTAAGCCTTTCCCTCTAGGTCAGTTGTCCTTATACCTCGATCAAAAGAGGTGGGCTGAAAATCAAACAAGCCCACACAAACAATATTAAAAAAAGAGTTAATCTACACGATACGCATACAACCAAAGATTATTCAACAACATAAATTTACAAAAATGTCCTAAGATATAAAACCACAAGACTGCATTAACTACAAAAATGCCTAAGGTATGCTAGCTAGAGGTGGAACAGTCCCAATGTGGACGGTCTTTCTTGGATCATAATTGGGGCCTGCCTAATGATTCGTCAGATCCTCGGTAGTTGCTTCAAAGTCCGATGTATTAACAAGGAAGCTCGGATCAAGCGAGGGGAAGAGATAACCAAAGATGTTTGTCGCGCGCTATAAGGCAATCTGCCTCTTCTTGCTTTTAACCTTCTCCCGTCTAAGTTTCTCTGTGAGGGCAACAGTCCTGTCCTGCCTAGACGAATTTACGGGTGTCGCAACTGTCCTAGGGGCAGCTTGGGTTAATGCAAAGAATCCTCAAGTTTATAGATCTCAAGTACAGCTTCCTTTCTCATATTCTCTAAAGCATCAATTAGTTCAACCCTAGTTTTTTTTGGTATTCTTGGAGAACCCACCAAAGTATTTAAGGGCATCTGCCATCCACCCTTTCCTCCGTGAGTGAGGAAGCACCGTCGGCCCCTTTTATGCCATTTGTCGCTTGTAGTGAGCTCCTATCTCTTTGAGTTTTCCCTAAAAGTGAATTTCCACTTTCTTTCTCCATTTATTTTCCAAGGAAGGGTCCATATCCACGGGGAAGGGGGGCAGGGACCACATCTGAACTAGACCCCTCTCCCATTTTCCCTACTTCAACTCCATCTTTTTCTTCAATTTGGCAGGAAATTTAAATGGACATACCCTTTATAGTTTTATTCAGCTTCGCTATCTCCACCTTATAATTTACCCCATAAATTGCCTCACAGTCTTTCAAGGATTGTTGTAGTTCATTTGGCTTTGATTCGGCAGCCTCAACCCCTACACGTAACTTAATGTTATGTTGATATTGGCTATCCAACGCATCTTCTGCCTCCTTAAGCTCCGAAAGGACCTCTTTTAACTCCTTCTCAAGCCTTTCATATTTAAGCATTAGATCAATATTCTCCTTCTCCAAGGCTGCAGCAGGAATTGTAGCCATGACCTTAAACTCGAGCATGCTAGTGTCATCTGTACCATGTATGGCAACGATCAAGGGAATGTTGGAGTAGAAAGATCTGATGAACTTAAATAGGGACCTGACTTGGGGACTGATCTAGTTGATAGTAATTAAAATTGGATTCAAAGGAAATCAAGACATATAAGGATAAAATTCAATAAAGACATATATTATTAAAAATGTCATTATACGATAGGCCCAGTGAATCCATATACAAAAATGATAATAATATGCAGGACATGATTAATGTAAATTGCTAAGCCTATTCCTAAACCACTCTAAGTGAGGGCTATCAGGTGGGAAAAAGCCACTTTCTAAAGTATACTGCTATTGGCATAGTACAAAATCACTAAGTGCCTCCTTTTCTTTAACTATTTGGTCAATCTTTAAGTGAAACCCTTGGGTTTCCTCTCTAAGTTATGTAAATGGCTCACTTAACTCTTTCTCACGGGTGCAAATTGTCGCTGCACTAAGGCCAAGATGATATATGGTCTGAGTTTAAAGTCTGTCCATGATTTCCTTCTGAAGTTTAGTGAATAAAACTTCTTCAGAAGACAAAAAAATAAACAAAGCAACAAAGACGACACGGTCATTCATAGGACAGAAACGAAATAGAGCAATAACAAAGGAAATCAACCATAACAAAACTAAGTAACAAGCCAATTTTTATTATATGATGAAAAAGTCTAAGATTATGTACAAAAAAAGTTAGGTAATTGCATGAACGTAGGGGTCGAGGTGACCTCATCTCCCTTAGGAGTCTCAAACTCCTTAGACACCTCGATTTCCTTGGATGTTACATCCTCGGTCGGTTGTGCAGAAGCAAAAGGTGAGGAATTCCCAATAGCAAGTTCCTCGGCCCACTTAGATCTGCAGTAGCCAAGAGCAACATTGATTTCATTGGTGTCACCTAAGAAACTAAGATCAACCTCAGTGGAAAACTGATGTTAGACTGAAGTGTACAACTATTAAAGCACATAGTAAGTAATCCACTCAAGGTCTTCTTGGGAATCCTTCAGAGCCTTCCCTTTCTCCTCCAAGTCATGACCCTTCAACTCCAAAGCCTCTGTCGCAGCCTTAGCGTCCCTTTTAGCTTTGTCCCGATACACCTTAAAATCTTCCTCAACTTTGGCTTTTGCAGAAATAGCTTCAACCTTCTCAAAAGCAGCCAAAGTAACGTCCGCTTCAAGTTTAACAATTCAGGCAAGGGCAACGACTTGGTTGCCTTCCCACTTCTTTCGGGCCTTAATCGTTATGGCTCTAAGCTGTAAGAATAGCAACAGGTGAGGAGTAATTCAGCAAGCCACCGTTAACGAAGAAGGAAAGAAAGACTTACATCAGTCCAAGGTTTCTCCATTTCAATCATGATCTCAAAGGGGGAGAGCTTAGCAAGTGGAAGGGAAATGAGAGAAGAAGGAGATGAGGCGATACTAGATAAGTTTTCTAGAGCAACCCTTCCTAACCTCTGAGCATGGTTAGTACAGCACTCTTAGGCAGAGGTGGGTATCGAGTGTGAAGGTCTTGGAAGGACAGAAAGGGTGGAATAGGAAATGCTTGTGTAGAGGGAGGGGAGGAACCATAGTAAGCTTCTTGATAGGTTGGTCAAAGCCCTTGTAACAACCCGCATATTTCACGATTATATATTTAAATGTTTTATTTAAATATAGCATCGTTAATCGGATTAAAGTCTGAAATGTTACTTTTTGTAAATAGTCGAATTGGGACTCGAGACCACTTCCATTGAGTCCAAAATGGCATTTACAATTTTTTTGAGTATAAACATCGGTATGTTTGGAGTTGAGTAGAATTTTGCTATTTTTGTATTTTGGGCTTTGGGTTTGGGTTTTAGCCCACTAACCCAACTTAATACCCTAACTCAACTCCTCTTCATTCATTTCATTCCTCATTTCCTAACATTCAAGCTCTAGGGAAAAATGGGGGAAAGAATGGGAAATAGAAATTCCTAAACCCTAGTTTTGTTTAGGAAACTCTAATTCAAGTCCAAAATCTAGGAGAAGCTTAGATAAGCATCCTCTTCATCTTCTCCATCTCTATCTCTCTTCAATTTCAGAAATTCCTAAACCCTAACTTAGAAAATATTTGCTTATTAGTTTAGATTGGAGCTTCTTGAGTTGAAGTTGAAGAGGAATTTGTCTTTCCTTTGTTTTAAAGCTTCTCATTCGTGTCTTTGAGTTTTAAAGGTGAGTTCTTTAACTCACATCTACGTCTATAACTTTCATTGTTGTTGGGTATGAACTCCTAACAATTATTCGTGTTCATTTGCTTTTGCTTTGAATTGATTTGGTGAATTTTACAATTTTTGGTTTTGAAGTCCAATTTTATGAAAATCCTCTATGGATGTTTGGACAAGATATTTGGGGTGTATCGAAGAGCTTATAAGGCTAGGTTGTCGCTCGGCATAAATCCCTAGTCGCCGTTGCTCGTCTGATCGCTCCCGAAACGTTTTGGCCATCTTAGCCTAGGCAAATTGTTGCCCAGACCAGGTGACCAGACGTTTAGTTATCAAGTCCAGACGTCTGGTTTAGACCTGGAGAGAAAAAATATATAACGTAGAAAATAAAAAATGGCAGAAACCAGTTCCAGACGTCTGATTTATAGGTTCAGATGTCTGGATTGGGTCTTAGACGTCTGCCTTGAAATTTCAAACGTCTGGGGGTTTTCTGGATTATTTCCAGAGAACAAATCCAGACGTTTGGATTCTAAACCAGACGTCTGGATCTGTTCATTTTGCCTATTTTGGCTGTTTTTGAATGGTTTTCCAATATTAATCGATTTTTTTGATCCGGTTGGTTGTTATCACTTGCTATCGACTTTGATGACTTCTTTCTTTGGATTTTTGGGAATATCCGTTTGATGGATTTGATATCGATTTTTATGGATTTAATTCACATTTTCGTATGTAAATTTTTGGTGATTGATTGTTTCTACAATCATTTCTATGGTTTGTCGCTTTAAAATACAAAGGTTTATATACTAGTAGTAAATACTCAAACTCTTTCACAAAAACGATTTCAACACTACTTTTAAATACAAAGCTCGGTTTTAAAACCGTTTTCCAATCTATTAGTATATACAAACCTTTACCTCATTCGTATGAGAAATCTAATTAAACGGCTTAGCAAAACAAGTGGTATGAAATGCTTGCATTTACTTCGTCGGTTAATTCTTGGACTTGTTCGATTGAACTCTTGTGACAATTTTCGAGTGAAAATCTACAATTTGTTCGTAAATATTTAAGTTAAGCTAGTGGTTATGGAACATGAAGCTAAACTCTTATATTTACTAGCTTAGTGTAATTTACACTTATTTTCGAGTGGAAGTCTACAATCTGTTCGTTAATATTTAAGTTAAGTTAGTGGTTATGGGACATGAAGCCTCACTCATTTATTTACTAGCTTAGTGTAATTTACACTTGTCGATCATTGATGATCATTTTGTGATTTAGACTAGCGATGTGCGATGTCTCTTTGTTTGTGTGGGGGACTAAAAACCCCGTTTGTGGAACTTCGGTTCAATTTGGTGGGGTAGCGACCCATGGTTTTTGGGCCGTTTGTGGAGCTTCGACTCAATTTGGTGGGGTAGCGACCCATGGTCATCGGGCCGTTTGTGGAGTTCCGCTCAAACTTGATGGTTAGCGACCATGGAATAGCGTTCCGTTTGTGACACACGTGTTGGGGAGTTTTCATGCTCCCGTTTATGATAGGCCTTCCCCTTTTTGTGATTTCTGGATTTCTGGATTGATGATTTCTAGAATTTGTGTTTCATCGATTTTTATGCGATTGGCATTGATATGTTTTGTCAATATTTGTGTTTTGGTGAATAATTTAAAGAATATGACATTCTTTTTGGTGTTTGAGAATATTTGAGATATTGTATGATTTTTGTTGTTATCTGATGTATACTTATCATAGTATGACATTATTATTATCATACGTTTTTGTGATACCTCTTATCATATCTCATTTGATCTGATATTTATAGCTAGGCTGATCCGTTTATTATTTTCTTTTTAAATAATACTCGGGTCAGACCGAGGTATTTCAGGTGCTTCTGCTTGACTTCTTATCAGGGTCCGTCACCTGACTTTTGGCTAACTACTTTAGCATAGTAGTTTTTGTTATTGTACATTTGAGATAGAGTGTGATGCCCCACCTCTATACCCATGCTAACCAAGAACACTACAATGTAGTGCTGTCAATTAGCACGGAGAATAAGGCTGTAGAGGAGCGACCATCCATGTAACTTCTTTGTGCGAGCACTGATATGTCACATAGAATAGAATGCATATCTTTTAAGGAGGAAATCCGACATACTGATACAAACTCAAAGCTATCACACGGTGGCTATATATAATCTTCGGAAACAAACATAGAAATAATCATAACATAAATCAGTCACAGACATCCATATCACAAAGGCGGAAGAAGATATGAATAAATATATAACACATGAAAATGTACATCAGGGTAGTGGTCGGAAAGATCCACGATAATACAAAAGAATAGCATCACGTGCTATACAAAAGAATAAGTACACAACATAGAGTCTATATCTCAAATGTGTACATCCAAAAAAAACTACTAATCTATGTAGTTAGCCAAAAGTCATAATAATTCTGAAGAGAAGTCAAGCAGAAGCACCTGTAACATCTCGGTCAGACCCGAGTATTATTTATAAGAAAATAATAAACGGATCAGTCTAGCTATAAATACCAGATGATAAGGTATAGGATAAGTAATATGGCATGAACATGTAACAACCATAACGACATACTACTATAAGTATGTAAATGATAATCAACAAAAGATTAATCAATATCACAAGAATCTTCTCAAAGATAAAATAGGGTATCATACCCTAAACTTGTATTCATAACAAGTCAATAACACATAAATTAACCAATGCACAAAAACTAATATCATATCAATGAAAATGGTGAAGCACTAATTCCAGAAATCATCGCAAGAAATCCAGAAAACACATAAAAGGGGGGAGGCCTAACACATGAACGGGAGCATGAAAACTCACCAACGCGTATAACACATGAACGAGAAGCTATCTCATGGAAGCTATCCATTAAATTTCCACACAGAAATGGCCCGAAGACCATGGGGTGCTACCCCATATATGTGATGGCGAAACATCACAAAAGCGGGGTCTAGTCTCATCGCAGACAAAGAGACATCACTCAATCGCTAGTCTAAATCACAAAAATGATCGTCATGATCATAAGGAAGTGTCCATTACACTATGCCAGTAAATATATGAGTTTAGCTTCATGTCCCATAACCACTAGCTTAACTTAAATATTTACGAACAAACTGTAGATCTTCACTAGGAAATTGTCACAAAAGGGGCTCAGTCGAATAAGTCCAAGAGCTAACCGACGAAGTGAACGCAAGCGTTTCATACCACTCGTTTTACTAAGTCGTTTAATTCGATTTCTCATTTGAGTGAAGTAAAGGCTTGTATATACTAATAGATTGGAAACGATTTAGGAAGAAGAGCTTTGTAATAAAATAGAGTTGAAATCGTTTTGATGAAAGAGTTTTGATATTTACTACTAGTATTAAAACCTTTATATTTTTGAAGTGACAAATAAAACGATTGTAGAAACAATCAGTCATCAAAATTCACATACAAAGACGTGAATCAAATCCAAAGAAATCGATACTAAATCCATCAAAAAATGGATATTCACATAAAATCCATAGAAAGAAGTCATCAAAGTCAGTAAAAGTGATAACGTCTAATCAGATCGACAAAACTCGATTAACATTGGAAGTTTTACTTAGAATTAGGCAGATAGGCAAAACTGGGAATTTCCAGACGTCTGAGGAGTTGGTCCAGACATCTGGATTTAGTCTTTGGAAATATTCCAGAAAACTATTCAGAGGTCTGAAACCTAAATCAAACATCTGAAAGCATTCAGACGTCTGGGGAAAAGTCCAGACGTCTGGATTTGGTTTCTGGAAATATTCCAGAAAACCAACCAGACGTCTGAAAACACGAATCAGACGTCTGACATCTTTTCAGACGTCTGGAACAATAGTTCAGGCGTCTGAAATTAGTCACTGCCCTTTTTATTTTTCTGCCGTTTGTTATTTTTCACCAGGAGGAAAAACCAGACGTCTGGCATTGATCTCCAGACGTCTGAACACCTAATCTAGGCTTAAATTTTCCTAGGCCAAGATGGCCAAAACGTTCTCGGAAGCGATCGAGCAAGCGATGACAACTAAGGATTTACGTCAAGTGACAACCCGGCCTTATAGGCGCTTCGATACACCCCAAACAACATATCCAAACATCCATTGAAGGATTTTCACAAGAATTGGACTTCAAAAACCAAGAAATTAGGATATTCACCAATTCAATCCCAAACAAAAGAAATGCACATAAATATGTGTTAGGAATTCATACCCAACACAAAGATAGATATAGACAAAGATGTGAGATAAAAATCTCACCTTTAAACCCAAAACAAATTAAGAAGAAGCTATAGAGCAAATGGCGAGAGCAATCGCACTTCAATTCCAACTCAACAACCTTGAATCTAGGCTAAAAAGAGAAGTATTTCCTAAGTTAGGTTTAGGAATTTTCTGAAATTGATAAGAGAATGAGTTGGAGAAGAAGAAGAAGAGGAGGAGGCTTACCAAAGCTTCTACTATTAGTTTGGAGCCAGAACTTGATTTGCAAAAGAAAACTAGGGTTTGGAGTTTTAATTTCCCATTCCTCTCTCCATTGTTGTAAAAGCTTGAGTATTAGGAAATAGAAATGAAGTAATGAAGAGAAGATGGGGTCAGACTTAGGTTAAATGAGCTAAAACACAAACCAAAGCCCTAAGTGGAAAAGTAGCAAAATTTTACTATCTCCAAACATATCAAAGTTTATACTTAAAAAGATCGCAAACGTCATTTTGAACTCAATGGAGGCGGTCTTGAGTCCTAATTTGACCGTATGCAAAAAGTAGCTTTTCGGACTAACATCCGATTAACGATTTAAATATTTAAATATAAAATCGATAAATATGCGGGTTGTTACAGACTCCCCTCCTTAAAGAAATTGCATCCTCGCAATATACAAGATGGAAATAAAAAGTAACAACCATAAAAGCATATTAACACAAAAGAAATTGGAAGTAAGAAGTTTACCTCAAAGAGCATGAGAAAGTAATTCCGGATGTGTACGCTCGATGAATTCTCTAGTTTCCCAAGAGCAATCCTTAGGATTTGAGGACCATTGAACTTTAACAAGCGGAACATCTTTATTTCGAAGACGTTTGATCTCCGAAGCAATAATTCGAACAGGATGCTGCTCATAAGTTAGGTTAGGTGAAACTTCAATCTCTTCCACAACACCGGGCTCAAGCATCGAATCGGAATCCCGAAGGCACTTCCGTAATTGAGAAACGTGAAACACGTCATGCATGGCAGAAAACTGAGCCGGTAATGAAAGGCGATAAGCCATGGAACCAATACGTTCGGTGATAGGAAATGGCCCAATATATCGAGGCGCTAACTTTCTCGATCGACTGAAACGTACGACTCCCTTCATAGGGGAAACACGAATAAATACAAGATCTCCAACAGAAAATTCTAATTTCCTTCTTCGATTATCGGCATAGGATTTTTGTCTACTCTAGGCTTCTTTCATCCTATGACGAATAAGTTCAATCTTTTCTGTGGAATCACGAATTAAATCTGGACCTAAAACCAGCTTCTCACCGGTCTCAAGCCAACAAGAAGGAGATCGGCATGGCCGTCCATAGAGTGCCTCGAAAGGTGCCATACCAATACTAGCTTGGAAGCTGTTATTATAGGAAAATTCAACGAGTGAAATATGATCTTCCCAACTTCCACCGAAATCAAGCACATAAGAACGAAGAAGATCTTCAAGAGTTTGATTCACACGCTCAGTTTGTCCATCGGACTAGGGGTGATAAGCGGTGCTAAAATTAAGCTTCGTTCCCAAAGCTTTTTGAAGACTCTTCCAGAATCCACTAGTAAACAATGGATCACGATCACTAACTATAGAAGTAGGAACTCCATGTAATTTAACAATTTCTTTGATAAAGAGTTTGGCCAGAAGAGGAACGGTTCGGTTCGACCGAACGGGAATAAAATGGGCGGATTTAGTAAGTCTATCAACGATCACCCATAAGCTATCATGACCCGAACGAGAACGGGGAAGGCCATCAATAAAATCCATGGAAATTTGGTCCCACTTCCAAATTGGAATTTCCAATGGTTGCAATAACCCACCGGGCCTTTAATGTTCGGCCTTGACAAGTTGGCAAGTCATGCAACACTTAACAAAGTTAGCAATATCAAATTTCATTCCCTCCCAATAATAAAGTCGCTTCATATCCGCATACATTTTACTACTACCGGGATGAATGGAATATTTGGAACGATGAGAATCTTCTAGAATATCTTTACGAAGATCACTAATATTTGGTACGATAAGTCTACCAAATTTTCGAATGCCGCCACGAGAATTAATATCAAAGTCTTTCAAACCTTCAATATCAACTTTATCCTTAATGCTTTGGCCAAGAAGAGCCAATTCGGGATCTAGCCTTTGAGCTTCAAGAATGTGGTATAAAAGAGAAGGATGAGCCTTAAGGCTACATAAAACAAGAGATGAACATAAATCGGAAACACGATCTCGAATTTCACAAGTGGATAAAACCTCGAGATCATTCCACTCGGATATCATCATGGAAACAACCGCTTGTTGTTTGCGACTAAGTGCATCGGCGACACGATTCCCCTTTCCGGGAGTATAAAGAATATCAAGATCATAAGAGGCAAGGAATTCAAGCCAACGCCGTCGACGCAAATTAAGTTTCTTTTGAGAGAATAAATATTTCAAAGATTTATGATCTGTATAAAGTATAAATTTCTCTCCCAAAAGATAATGTCGCCAAATTCGAAGGGCGAAAACGATAGCCGCGAGTTCTAAATCATGTGTGGCATATCTAGTCTCAGCCGGCTTCAATTGCCTAGAAGCATAAGCAATAACACGTTCTTTTTGCATCAGAACGGCACCTAAACCAACGCGACTAGCATCGGTATAAACAACAAATCTTGATTCCCTTCGGGAATAACAAGAATAGGAGCATCAGAAAGGAGTTCTTTTAATTTCTGAAAAGAGGTTTCACATTTGTCCGACCAAATGTATTTAACACCTTTCTTCGTTAAACCAGTAAGAGGCACGACAATCTTAGAAAAGTCTTTTATAAAACGGCGGTAATAACCTACCAATCCGAGAAAGCTACAGATTTCAGTCACGCTCTCTGGTCTCTTCCAATTTTGAATCGCTTCAATCTTTGAAGGATCCACTGCTATTCTGGATTCGGAAATAATATGACCGAGAAACTTCACACTAGATTGCCAAAAGTGGCATTTAGAAAATTTTGCTTTTAGTTGATTGCTCCTAAGAGTTCCCAATACAATTTGAAGATGCTTTTCATGTTCCTCCTCGGTTTTAGAATACACAAGAATATCATCAATAAAGATGAGGACAAACCGATCGAGGAAATCTTTGAAAACTCGATTCATAAGGTCAACGAAATAAGCCGGAGCGTTCGTTAAACCGAATGGCATAACTAGCCATTCATAAGATCCATAGCGTGTACGGAACGAAGTCAATGGAATACTATCCTCTGTAATACGAAGCTGATGGAAACCGGTAGCCAAGTCCAATTGTGAAAAGACTCTAGCATCACTAAGTTGATCAAACAGATCATCAATCCGAGGTAAAGGATATTTATTCTTAATAGTAAGATCATTAAGCTTGCGGTAGTCTACGCAAAGCCTAAGTGTACCATCGGACTTATTTACGAAAATAGCTGAAGCTCCCCAAGGCGAGGAACTAGAGCAAATAAGTTGCTTCATTTCCAACTCGGATAGTTGTTTGCGCATCTCTTCATTCTCCTTATTGGACATGCGATAAGGAGGACGGGTAATAGGTTGAGCTCCAGGTATAAGATTAATTTTGAACTCAATTGCTCGCTTAGGTGGTAATCCTAAGACGGGCTCGAATATGTCGGAAAATTCACGAATGACGTGAATAAGAGAAATGACATCCTCCTCATCATCATTGTCATCATCACGAGGATTTATAGAATATAAAGGTGCAACCAAAGCGGAATCCGAATCTTTAAGAATAATAGAAATCTGCTTAACAGATAGTGGATGTCGAAGATAAATAGTCCGCTCAGGACATAGGATATGAGCTTCATAATGGTTAAGCCACTCCATACCCAAAATCATTCCAAAGCCTAAGTAACGCATAACATGCAAATTGGCTAGGAAAGGAAAATCACACAAAATAATCTCCACATCTTTACAAAGCAAACTAAGAGTTGCGGATCCACCAACCGGATTCGCAATTCTTAAAGAAGTCATTAAAGCAACAACACTTAAAGAAAAAGTGTCTACAAGTTCCTTTGATATAAAAGAATGGGATGCACCCGTATCAAAGAGAACTCTAATAGGTTGATCATGAAATATAATAATGCCATCAAGGACAGAATGAGGCATACCTTGACCGCGAGATGTGTTGCCAGGGGCTTGAGCAACGTTTAACTTTCCCTCCTTCTCTTGAAGCTTAGGGCATTGGTGCATAAAATGATCTGGACTTTTACAATAGCGGCAAGAGCGGGGCTGTGAACACTTGTTAGAAAAATGGCCCTTAGCACCACAGTTGAAGCATTTCTGATCACTGGGGAAAAATGTCTTTGCAGCAGGAGTTGCTTGTTTACCCTTTTTGTTGAGATAAGGACCTTTGAACTTGTTAGGCCTTTTCTTGTTGTTGAAGTTTGGTTTAGCAGCCACCACTTCAACATCAGTGTCCTTATCAGCCTCTTCAAGACGAAGAGCGATATCAACGAGTTGATCGAAAGAAACTTCTAATTTTAGAAGTAATGACTTCTTGAGATTCTTGTTTAAGCCATAGACGAACCTCTGGTTCTTCTTCAATGGGGTGTTGATGTATTCAACCCTATATTTGGACAGTGACTCGAAGGATGCGACATAATCTGTCACAGAGGATGCACCTTGAACAAGGTCTATGAAACGACGAGCCAATGTCACTTTCTCTGCTTCTGGTACGAATTTTAATTCGAAGCGTTCCCGGAATTGCTCCCAAGTGAGATCCACTTCATTAATTTCAGAAATAAGAAGTTCATACCAGTCCAATGCTCTTTCTAGGAGCATACTGGAGGCCACCTGAACACGGTGAAGATCGACAAGATTCATGCGAGAAAAGATTCGATCGCATGATCTTAACCAAGCCTGGACCTCAATAATAGTTTCGGAACCTTTGAATGGCTTCCCACCCAAGTTGGTATAATCGTTGCACAAGCATGCAAATCCAGACTTAGGGTGAGTAGGTTCCTGATTAGGACCAGCTGCTTGAGCATTCTTTACTAAATCAAGAAGCTTTTGAGCGGTCATAAAAACTCCATCCTAGGGAGTAACAGTAGAAGGTCCAGCTCTGGGACGGCCTGGTCTAGACATTCTCTTCTTTAAGGAAGAGAAAACAAGAAAAGTTATTCTCCAAGTAAATATCAAGCAAATCTTGATAGATAAAACAAGGATACATAAAAGGGAATAGGATGAGTCGGTTCGAAGACTCGACTTAAATCCTAAGGCACGACTCCTAAGTTGGACTTAGGACGATGATCCTTGTTAAGTTATTCTACATTGTTCCGAAGTTTGGCTATGATACCAAGCTGTGACGCCCCACCTCTATACCCATGCTAACCAAGAACACTACAATGTAGTGCTGTCAATTAGCACGGAGAATAAGGCTGTGGAGGAGCGACCATCCATGTAACTTCTTTGTGCGAGCACTGATATGTCACATAGAATAGAATGCATATCTTTTAAGGAGGAAATCCGACATACCGATACAAACTTAAAGCTATCACACGGTGGCTATATATAATCTTCGGAAACAAACATAGAAATAATCATAACATAAATCAGTCACAGACATCCATATCACAAAGGCGGAAGAAGATATGAATAAATATATAACACATGAAAGTGTACATCAGAGTAGTGGTCGGAAAGATCCACGATAATACAAAAGAATAGCATCACGTGCTATACAAAAGAATAAGTACACAACATAGAGTCTATATCTCAAATGTTTACATCCAAAAAAACTACTAATCTATGTAGTTAGCCAAAAGTCAGAATAATCCTGAAGAGAAGTCAAGCAGAAGCACCTGTAACATCTCGGTCTGACCCGAGTATTATTTATAAGAAAATAATAAACGGATCAGTCTAGCTATAAATATCAGATGATAAGGTATAGGATAAGTAATATGGCATGAACATGTAACAACCATAACGGCATACTACTATAAGTATGTAAATGATAATCAACAAAAGATTAATCAATATCACAAGAATCTTCTCAAAGATAAAATAGGGTATCATACCCTAAACTTGTATTCATAACAAGTCAATAACACATAAATTCACCAATGCACAAAAACTGATATCATATCAATGAAAATCATGAAAATTGGTGAAGCACTAATTCCAGAAATCATAGCAAGAAATCCAGAAAACACATAAAAAAGGGGGAGGCCTAACACATGAATGGGAGCATGAAAACTCACCAATGCGTATAACACATGAACGAGAAGCTATCTCATGGAAGCTATCCATTAAATTTCCACGAAGAAATGGCCCGAAGACCATGGGGTGCTACCCCATATATGTGATGGCGAAACATCACAAAAGCGGGGTCTAGTCTCCCTCGCAGACAAAGAGACATCGCTCAATCGCTAGTCTAAATCACAAAAATGATCGTCATGATCATAAGGAAGTGTCAATTACACTATGCCAGTAAATATATGAGTTTAGCTTCATGTCCCATAACCACTAGCTTAACTTAAATATTTACGAACAAACTGTAGATCTTCACTAGGAAATTGTCACAAAAGGGGCTCAATCGAATAAGTCCAAGAGCTAACTGACGAAGTGAACGCAAGCGTTTCATACCACTCGTTTTACTAAGTCGTTTAATTCGATTTCTCATCCGAGTGAAGTAAAAGCTTGTATATACTAATAGATTGGAAAACGATTTAGGAAGAAGAGCTTTGTAATAAAATAGAGTTGAAATCGTTTTGATGAAAGAGTTTTGATATTTACTACTAGTATTAAAACCTTTATATTTTTGAAGTGACAAATAAAACGATTGTAGAAACAATCAGTCATCAAAATTCACATACAAAGACGTGAATCAAATCCAAAGAAATCGATACTAAATCCATCAAAAAATGGATATTCACATAAAATCCATAGAAAGAAGTCATCAAAGTCATTAAAAGTGATAACGTCTAATTGGATCGACAAAACTCGATTAACATTGGAAGTTTTACTCAGAATTAGGAAGATAGGCAAAACTGGGAATTTCCAAACGTCTGAGGGGTTGGTCCAGACGTCTGGATTTAGTCTCTGGAAATATTCCAGAAAACTATTCAGAGGTCTGAAACCTAAATCAAACATCTGAAAGCATTCAGACGTTTGGATTTGGTTTCTGGAAATATTCCAGAAAACCAACCAGACGTCTGAAAACACGAATCAGACGTCTGACATCTTTTCAGACGTCTGGAACAATATTCAGGCGTCTGAAATTAGTCACTGCCCTTTTTATTTTTCTGCCGTTTGTTATTTTTCACCAGGAGGAAAAACCAGACGTCTGGCATTGATCTCCAGACGTCTGAACACCTAATCTGGGCTTAAATTTTCCTAGGCCAAGATGGCCAAAACGTTCTCGGAAGCGATCGAGCAAGCGATGACAACTAAGGATTTACGTCAAGTGACAACCCGGCCTTATAGGCGCTTCGATACACCCCAAACAACATATCCAAACATCCATTGAAGGATTTTCACAAGAATTGGACTTCAAAAACCAAGAAATTAGGATATTCACCAATTCAATCCCAAACAAAAGAAATGCACATAAATATGTGTTAGGAATTCATACCCAACACAAAGATAGATATAGACAAAGATGTGAGATAAAAATCTCACCGTTAAACCCAAAACAAATGAAGAAGAAGCTATAGAGCAAATGGCGAGAGCAATCGCACTTCAATTCCAACTCAACAACCTTGAATCTAGGCTAAAAAGAGAAACATTTCCTAAGTTAGGTTTAGGAATTTTCTGAAATTGATAAGAGAATGAGTTGGAGAAGAAGAAGAGGAGGCTTACCAAAGCTTCTACTATTAGTTTGGAGCCAGAACTTGATTTGCAAAAGAAAACTAGGGTTTGGAGTTTTAATTTCCCATTCCTCTCTCCATTGTTGTAAAAGCTTGAGTATTAGGAAATAGAAATGAAGTAATGAAGAGAAGATGGGGTCAGACTTGGGTTAAATGAGCTGAAACACAAACCAAAGCCCTAAGTGGAAAAGTAGCAAAATTTTACTATCTCCAAACATATCAAAGTTTATACTTAAAAAGATCGCAAACGTCATTTTGAACTCAATGGAGGTGGTCTCGAGTCCTAATTTGACCGTATGCAAAAAGTAGCTTTTCGGACTAACATCCGATTAACGATTTAAATATTTAAATATAAAATCGATAAATATGCGGGTTGTTACATAGAGACTCCTTGATGTATACTTATTCTTTTGTCTAGCACTTGTATCTATTCTTTTGTGATGTAGTGGATCTTGTATGACCACTACTTTGATGTACACTTATATGTGTTATATTCATATCTGTTTCCGCCTTTGTGATATGAATATCTGTGACTAATTTGTGTTATGTTTATTTCTATATTTGTTTCTGAAGTCCACATAGCCACTGTGTGGTAGCTTTGAGTTTGTATTTGATATGTCGGATTTCCTCTTGAAATGAAATGTAAGTTATATTATCTAACATATCGGTACTCGCACAAAGAAATTACACTGATGGTCGCTCCTCAACAGCCTTATTCTTCGTGCTAGTCGACGGCATTACCCCGTAGTGTCCTTGGCTAGTGTGAGTATAGAGGTGGGGCGTCACAGCCCTCGCCTCCATCTTGTGCCCTCTTTTGACCTTTTTTAATCGCTCTTGCCAACTTCTTATGGTCGAGAAACTTGGAAGAAAGGTTACTAGCCATTTCACCTATGAAAAAAAACCCAAGGTCAGCAAAAGTCCTCATGAAAAGTCAAGAGCATAAAGTAATAATTCTTTAACCTGTTTTTAGCAATTTATAACCCTAGGTTCATCTGAAGATGGAGAAAACATAAAAATAGAACAAGAAAAGTGGCGGTTTGGGTGGAGGAAGTCATGCTTCTATAGCATCGAACCAGTGAAAAATAATTGCATTTTTCTCTCCTTTCTGCCTAAACCCAGGATGTGGTTCCTATGGGACTCGTATAACTCAGTAGCATGGACAGAAAAAATGGGTCGGTTGGGGTGTGGGCAAAAAGAAGAGGGGAAGTTATCAGTATTCAAAATAAAGAAATATTAATGGATCCATCTTTAGGTCTTGCAAGGGATGGATGTAAGGATTGAATTTTTGGCTTGGGCATAATAGAACCTAACATCCCTCCTTGTAGGACCCTTGTGAATGTCAAAAAAAATTAAATCTCCTCATAGGAAAGAGGGGAACCAGCGTAAAGGATAAAGATAGAAATAACAAGAGAATAAGAGGGGAAGCAAGTTGAATAAAAGCAAGTTCGATGGTGGTTAACCATTCACGAAAAACTGGATGTAGTGGATGATGAAGCCCACGTCGTATATGTTCAAAGGTGATAGACATAAACCTATCGGGAGGGGTATGGATGCGTTCGTGAGGATCTGGGACTATGACCTTATAACCCTCGACACCAAAATGGTCCAAGTGTTTTCTATATCTTTTAGTTAGGTTATCTTCAATTGGAAAGATGAGGGGGAAGGATATGTCATGACGAAACTATAAGATTAATCACTAGCTACTACCAAAAATTCAAAGGGAATAACAAGAGAAAGAAATCATTACTTCGATTCGAAAGAGGAACGACACTGGGAGAAAGCAAGATTAGCGGCAAGGGTTCTTATTATTTCTTCTTTTCAAAAACCCATAATATAAATGAAAGAAGAGGAGGAGGAAAGTATACACACACCATAACTCGAATGTTAGCTGCACAATCAGAATGGTGAGAAATTTTCCTAAATGACAAATGATTAACAGTAAGAATAATATGCACAAGAGTCAAAATGGATTTACCTAGAAAACGAAGAGGCCGATGTTACAACTTTTCAAAGGAGCGGTCAATGGGGGAATGGCACATGTACTAGAGCATTAAATGCAAAACAGCTACCAAGACTTTTTCCTCCTTTCGAAATGAAAGAAAGGAAAAGGTAAAAGTGAAGGGCTACATCAAGCGAATGAGCGTAAGTATAAGTCCACACCCATCTACGATTGTAGTAGACTTATGGGGGTAAGTTTTTACACCTAAATTTTGCAAATGCACAAAGAGAGCTTGATGTAGCTATTGAGTTGGAAGAACTGCTCTTGCAACAACAAGAGCCAAAATGAAGATAAGAAATAACAATTAAGCCCAGATGATGCCGCACCAAGATAACATGAAGCTAATGCAAAATAAAGGGACTGCACCCATTATATAAGTCAAGCTATGAAAAGGATGCAATGACAAAACCTAGGTGATACTGCACCCAGGCCCCATGGACGGAAACATGATTGCGCTCTCCATTAGATATATATTTGATATTACAATGCTGCATCGGAAACTAGAAACTCTCATAAGGTATGAAAGCTAATCCAAAAAGCCTAACCTAGCAGTGTAAAACCGCGGCACATCCTCTTAAATGTTTATGCGCTAAGAGGAATGCACCGCACTCTTGAACTAATAACTAATCATGGCAGGTCTACATCGCAATTTGGTATCAAAAGGCAATGGGGAAGTGTCGCCATCGTGAGGTGAGAGGACAGTGCTGCAATCTAACATTGATATCAAAACACTAAAGATTGCGTTGTAATCCTACAAACTCTAATCCCAAATACAAAAGCTCAAGGGATGGAACGAGGAAAATGACTGCTCTACTACCAAGAAGACACAATCTAATCCCCAAAATCATGAAACATGACTTAAAGACAAAAGCGAAGGCACAGTCCTCCAATGATCGAGAGCATATTAGAACAGAATCACATAAGGCAAGCACATTTGAAAATGGCAACTAGGTCTCGTTTACCAAGTAATGAAGCCAAACTCCCACTATCCCCACTTCATGATATGTTAACACCATAGAATAGATGGCATGGTACACCTTCAGAAATGTCAGTGTAGTACTAATGCAATGTGGTATCTCAATATTCAAACAGCAAGGTGAAGTCCTAAAATACCAATGAAGGAGTTAGCTCTCCTAAAAAAGAAGGGCAACTCTCCATAACAATGCCATCTACCTCTAGGGGTAGAAATATAAGTATAGGCACCGTGCAAAATCCAAGACATACAAGCAACTCAAAACATTGGATTTTTCCGCCCCAATTTCAAACACTCCCACTATAATTTCAAGTTTCCCGCCTAAAGTAAAACAAATTGACCGCTCAAATAATAATTTCCTACCGAAGACACATCAACAATCCACACAAATCAAATAAATGAGATGGATGGAGGACATGTAACGTAATCCCAAGGTGGAAATAAGAAAAGTGGAAGAAGGACGTTGACGATCCTCATGCATCTTTATACTATAAATAGAAAAGACACAATAGCAGAGAGGGTGGACTTTGCTTTACCTTTTTTTGCACACCAAACAAAAAACTCTATACACTTTGCCCTTTTTTGTTTGTACTAAGAATATAAAAGTAAGAAAGTGATATATTTCTCATCGACGTAGGATTCCTTAACATTCGAACCACGTAAATTCTCCGTGTCCATTACTATTTCTGGTACTTTATTTTGGCGGCTTTATTATTATCTGTCTGTTTGAATAACCAGATAACTAATTGATTCTTTACCATTTTACACTTTAGAATGTTGTATGCAAAAATAATAATATAATTACTCCTCTTTAAGGCAAAGTTAATATCACTTAATTTTGTTGATTCATAGTCACAAAAGCACTCGGCGTCGTGATTACTTTATACGAAATACTTGGGTGTTTGTGAGACAAAAAAATCTCATTAACATGACATTTCAGTTATTGAATTCCTAAGTTAGCCTTTAATCCTTGGTCTTTCGTTATTTTCAACATAATAAGATTATCATTGCATTCAATCATATTAAATGCATGATCTTGCATTTTGGTTTGCTTGCTCATTTCAAATGAACCTATTTCATTGAGATGTCTTATAGTACAAACGCTACTATTCACTATACAGCTTTCATATGTGATCGAATACGGATCAAATATCCATATTTTGTATTGCTTGAAGTTCAAAACTCACAGAAGGCAATTTATAGTCTGGGGCAACATGCCAAAGAATTTATTGGTAAGTATGTTTTATATTTCTTTATTAATCTTAATTCAATTAATTAGTATATTTCAGTTGATAAACAATTTATAAATTAAATCAATTGCATAAATTCATTGTTGTAGATAATTTTATTTTGTACAACATATGTTTTCACAATATTAGAAAGCTAAATGTGATCATTCCATTTTTCTAATAAGGCTCCCATTAGATTTTTATATTTTCCAAAACCCTAAGAGAAATATAGAAATCTTTCGATTCCTTAAGTAAGTGTTAAGACTCGCTTGCCTTGGCATTCTGACCATGAGTTTGCTCAACAAATCATAGACCCGCAAACAATAGATAACTCCTTAACCGTTGTATCATATACAAATCCTAACCTTGTTCCTTGCACTAATCATGATCTCGACCTTGAGTTGGTTTGACAAATCAAGAGAGATTATTCACTCTTACTTATCATTCCACAACGGCCTAAGTATAATGCACATACTTGAATTCGCTCAACATATACATGCGTATATTGTACCTCTCTAGCTTGAGTTTTTGCTCAATAACTTCTGTGTATGGAAGTAATCTATCAATACATAAATGATAAAGACAACTATATTAAAGATTCATAATCTTTAATATAATTTGTGTGATATCGATTTAAGGAATATTGTATTTCTTATGAAATACTCTTATGATTCAAGTGTTGGACACATTTGAAATTACAGTATACATACCATACGCATGTATTAATTCCCAAAATCTATTTGGTTTTTCCAGTTCAACTTAGATTTGATTTATACAAAGGATTATATAAGTTTAATTTATTTATAACTATTATAATTTAATTAACGCATAATATATATATATATATATCTTATTAATTAAATTGTATTTAACTAATTTAAATTCTTAATTTGATTAACTACTTTAATTAAATTTTATTTTAAAATTTCGGTAATTTTACTTTATTCATCTTAAACAATTTAAGAAGAATATTTAACTATAACCTTTATAGTTTTATATGTATCATATATATATATATATATTGTTTGCGCCAAGATTGGTCACAAACCCAAAATTTCGCGAAAGCACCAGTGTATGAACACAAATCAGCAGTATGTAATCACAGACCTCAGATCTCAGCAATGTGGAGGATAAAAAATAAAGAATAATAAACTTAAAACGTAGAGAGATAGACAGAGACACAAGGTTTATAGTGGTTCGGCGATCTTGCCTACATCCACTTTGAAGTTGATTACTTTATTGATATTCACTTGTCGATTACAATTGATTACAATGGGTTATGGTGAGTTATATTTCTAAAACTCGAGTACAACAGTAGTGGAATTCATTTTGCAGCAGTAGTAGTGGAGTTTGGAACTGGATCCGGCAGAGTCTGGGCGTTGGAGATCTCCAAGAATAAGAAGAACCCCTTTTCTGTTGGCTTTGGGGGTCTATTTATAGGTGTAGGAGGCTGGTATTTCGCTCAGATTTCGGGAGACCCTCTCTGGCACGTGACCAGGCCCGCGCGCCCAAGCCCGTGAAGTTTCGGTCCGATCCGTGATCGATACGAACAGATTTCGTATCGATCAAGATTTCATCCAATGGGGTCGAAATTTGGCGTGGTCATTCTTTAGCATGCACGTAGTCCTCAGTGAAAATTTCATAGCATTTGGACTTGCAGATTAGGAGATATGATCGATACGAATTGGGATCTTCGGTTGGCAGTTTCGTTCGACTCCCTCATTTCGACTCGCTCTTATTCGACTCGGTCTGGTTCGAATCGCTGTTCGACTCGATGACATGGCGTGCGTCCATCGCATCGATCTGCAGCGTACCTAGTTCGAATTGATGAAGACAGTCTAGTTCGAATCGGTTGATGTTGGCTTGTTCGCATCAATGGGAGGTGTGCGTTTCGTATCGATTGGTGATCGATCGATACAAATAGAACCTTTAAGACTAAGCGATGCGAAGAAGATGCAAGTGTTTGTCATCGAGGGATACGACATGGCATTGGTTGATCGAGTCGAACTGTTGCTTCCTGATGGATATAAATTTGGTCGAGTCGAATAGTGGTTTTTCTGATGGACGCGAAGTGGAGCGAGTCGAAGTGGAGCGAGTAGAAGTAGGCTTCCCAGATGGATCTGAACCGAGCGAGTCGAAGTGTAGTTGGTTTTCATCCACTTTTGTATCGTTTGTATCTTGAACATACGAGCTCGGATTGCCATGAGATTTGGAACGTTGACTCTCATAGCCTCGCTTGTCGTGCCAAATCAATTTTAGCTCGATCCGGACTCAGACAAAATTCGTCGATATCCATAGTGAACCTGTGTATAACTGATTTTCTAGACGAACTATCTTTGGTCTTTAGTCAAGTTCTTGGTGTCACGGCCTTGCCAAAAGGCGGGATAACATATATAGTAACTAAGTAAGTAAGTAATTAATTATTCAATTAAACATTTTCATCAAAAATTTATCAAATTTCAAAAAATTATTTTGTTTAGTTTCTCAAAAAACAATTTGAGAAAATCAAAACATTTTAATTTATTAAATTATAATCTTTATATTTTTATTTACATATGCATCGGTATATTTTGTAATTAATTAATAGTTAATTAACATTTTCAAAATAAATCATTTGTTTAATTAAACATTTTAGTTAAATATTTTAATAATTTTCAAAAATATTATTTGATTTACTTTAAACAATTTAAGATTAAATTTTAGTTCTAACTTCATAGTTATATATATATATCAGTATATACATATGTGTTTAATTAATTAATCATATATTTAAGATATTATTTTTTATCCTTCCAAAACCGATGAACAATCATTCTCCGACTCAAAACGTACAACGAAGAACCCATTTTCCATGGTTTGAATTGAAAATTTTGCCTCTGTATTCCACCTACGCTTAGTGGAAACTTCTAGGACTTTGTAATATAGCTAGACCAACAATATATAAAATCATATAGTTTTCCCAACTACCTTCCGCTTCCTTGATTTCCTTTGAGAATTTTCCCCTCTTTTCCCCATTTACATCAGCTTGTTCCATAAACACTATAGGAAGCCTCGTATCCGCTACTCCAACGACATCACTATAGAATACCATTTTCGCATTGCTAGTAGTTTGGAATTTAATTCCTGTTGAGTATGACCATTGGAATGGATTTCCTAATAATAATTGGCACTTTGTTCCACGCAACACCCTTTGTGGCCCAGGATTGCCCAGATCCTCTACTAGCCCCACCTTCCGCACTAGTTTTTGCTTTTTTCCTAGTCGCCTTCTATCACCCCTCATCTACCGCTTCCCCTTCTTCATCATTACGTGCTACATCCTCTTTCACCATTACCAAGATGAAATATGGCTTAGGTTTGGATTAGAGATGAAAATTTAAGAGAATATAGAAGAAAGATAAGTAAACGAAAATTTTGTTAGAGAAGTAAAACCTTAGCTGCCATTTTTGCCATTCTAATATATATATGTGTGTGTGTGTGTGTGTGTATGTAAAGGTCGGATCTCACTCGGTATTTTTCCTTTTTTCTCATAATTCTAGAATTCAGATATCCAACTCTTCGTGATTTAATGTACTCTCATGAAGATCACAAGTTCGAATCAAACTAAGCATACTTAAAATGTATATTAAAATAACTCCACTTTCCTTCATTCACTTTATTCCTATGCACCTGAGTTCTAAGCCTATTAACTTCTTTTGTAACGACCCAGAATTTTATTGTTTGATTTTGAATATTTAATTAATTTTAAATATTGAAATAATTCGTTTTTAAAGTTTAAAAATTTGAATTCAAATATAAGGATTATTTAAAATATTTGAATTGTGAATTTAATATTTGAATAGTGATTTAAATATCTGGGTTTTGAATTGAGTATTAATTAAATGGATTTAATGGTCTTATTTAACTTCTTTAAATTAATAAATAATAACAGTGAGTTCATTCTGTAAATTTATTGCAATAATAAATGGTTCGAATAAACAATAAGAAAACCAATTATTAATAGAACGACTCGGTTTTTATGGACATATTTTTAATTAAATTTATTTGATTTTACCATAATTTTTACTTTGGACAATATTAATTTATCGTTTGACGATTTTTCGCCAAATAACGATATTTTTGTGATTTTACAGAATCAGTTAATCAGTGTATATTATCATTGTTTTGAGATCATGTCTCATTTCTATACACGGTCGTATTTTTGTTTTGTCGTTCGCAGTTCGTACACGAACGAATTTCTATGCAGCGAGATGCTAGAAAATTGCAAATTTAATATAACCCACCACTTATACACTTCATCATTCCAATACTCTGATCCTTCCTTTCTTTCTTTTCAAATGTACTATTACAATCAAAATCAAAATAAAGAAAAATGGGAAAAAATCAAATATAAAAAATCAAAATTTAAACCTTGGGTTCACCAAAAATCACACACTTTGTTTCTTTGGATTAGTAAAGCTTAGATTTACATATAGGTAGGTTCTTGGAGGTTGCGGTTTCAAGTTGAGCAGTCGATAGTGAATTATGTGCAAAAGGTGGAGCTATGGTTAGGATTTTTAGGCATTTGGGAAGGAATAAGGCCAAGGCGAATGTGGATCCGGGTTTCCCTTGTGTAGAGAGCATGGGGGTGGAGTTTGAAGCGGGGCGGCTTCGTTTTGGGACAAAGACGTTTGTAGGTCGAAGCGAAAGAAGCTCGGGTCGCGATCCATTTTAGGTGATCGGGTTAGGAGATGATAGGTCAGGGGTGATGCTCGCGGGGAGAGAAGATCGTCGGTGGTGTCAGTTCGTCGAATGATTGACCAGAGTGGGAGGAGGAGTGCATGACTGTGTATTATGCACTGATAGTGTTTGTACAGGGGATTGCTAATTTGGGGAAGAAGGGGATGAGGAAGTGGATTAAGAGGGTAATTATTTTAGTAATATAATTAAGTTAATTAATCATTTTAAATTATTCAATAACTTGTAAAATTGATAATGCTCTCATACGAGGTCCAATCGAGATGAGACTTTTTACATTGCATTCATAATGTCATTAGCTATGCGATGGAATTAGTTTGGTTGAATTTAGAGCAAGTGAAAGTTTATGCTACAATCTAACGTCATTCGATTTTGGTTCAAACTGGAACGCTTCGGCGCCAACCCGAATTTCGATGAATTAAACTCACCTTTTTGGATAGTCGGTATGATATATAGTAAATAAAATTTACTATTTGTGTTTAGAAGAATTATTTGTTGGTTTGGTAAAATATTCGCTTTGAAAAGTGACTAACATTCAAAATGAAATATATGGACTTTTATAGAGAAATTCGGATTTCTCCTTGTTGTGAATTTTTAATCCCGATTATATAGATGTTGATTTTAGTTTAGTCATATACTTGTTATATAAATTTGTTAAATGGTAAAATTGGATAGTTTGGTCATACTCGGTGTGACACTGACATATCTTAAAAATTGAATCTTTTTAGAGAAAAGGTAGTAATAACATTAGTTAAGTGCTATAGAAACTATTGGCCTCGACATAGTATTTTGAGAAAATACTATGAAGTGCTGGTTGATTTAGAAAAGGGTTCTGATTTGGAAAATGATTTTTAATCTAACCTTTTGGATTTTCTATTATATTTTACTCAAAAATAGTTTTTTATACTTCTCTATTTTATTTCAACTTCTTTTATTATTCTTTTTCTAATATATATATAAGTAAATATGTTAATATTATTTGGAAAGCATCTATTTTTTTATGGAAAAACTATTATAATAATAAATGTTTATTTTAAAGGAAATAAAAGTGGTTTATCTTAAATTTAAAGTTTTTTTTGTTTCTAAAGTGTGATAGGACATTTGTGAAACATTTTATATAAAAATGTGTAGTAAAAGAACGGATTTATAAATGGTATTTTAGAAAGGGAAGTATTATCATTTGGATAAATTGGAGTGATAAATCACAGTTGTGCATTTATTGTAATATATGGAATGATCGAGTTATGGAAAGTATATGAGTTTTACAATTTTAAGTCCGTTTTATGTTTGGAGTTTGGTTTTACATTTGGAATTTTGTTTTATAAAAAGGAGTTTTGTAATTTTATTTAGAAATTTTTAAAAAGGAGTTTTATGAATGAATTTGGAGTTTTTATAAAAAGAGTTGCAAATAAATTTGGGATGTATAAATGAGTTTTTATAAATGACTATTCTATAAAAGTAGTTTTATAAAATGGTTTTATGAAGGTACAAAGGATGTTTATAAAGGAGCTTATTAAATAAATTAGGATATTTATAAAAGGAGGTTTATAATTATATTTAGGTATTTAAAAAGGGAATTTTATATGGTACAAATAATATTTCATAAAAGAATGAGACTTGATTTCCATAAATGATTATTTCAACTTATGGTGGTATGGAAAATGTTCTTTTCATACTTAACATCAAATTTCGAGGTATGGAAACTCGTCTCTATCTTAAGAATTAAGAATGTGTATAGAGGTAAGGATAGTTTTTTAACTTGTCTGATTTCATTGTTAATCGATAGTACTATTTGAAATCGGGACGTGGTGTAAGTATATATGGTTTAACTTCCATACACCAAAAGGGAAGTGTTTTTGGGTTTATTGTTATCAGCGTTTTAAATGACATTTGTTTTAACCAAAATAAGTATGGTTTGAAAATGGAATCTTTCTTATAATTTGTAAAATATATTTACATAGTTGAGATAAGTGTATTGATATTTTTCAAGTATTTGAAAGGAGTAGAGGTGTTAGCACCAAAATTGGTCACTGACACCCAAGAAAGGATTTGTGTAGAGAGATTAATGAAGATAGAAAATTAAAATAGAGGAATGTATGCAAAATTAACTACAGAAACAAGAACACCAGAATTATAGTGGTTCGGCGTAACTGCCTACATCCACTTTGAATTTAATCTTTATTGCTTCTTCAAACTATTGAATACAGATACAATCTGTACGCTAGCGACTTGATTACAAGTTTGGATCGAAAATAGATGAGTCTTCGAAATGGCAGAGACTCCCCGGAGTTCTCGAAAAAAAGGTCCTCTTTCACTACACCCCTGCCCCTTTATTTATAGACGAAGTTAGGCTGGGCTTCTTGTGCGGGCCTGGGAACAAGGTACTTCGGCCCATAGTAGACGACTTCTGTGCACCGAGCCTGGTATGCCGATCGAGACACGCCGAACGGCAAATGCCGATCGAAAGATGCCGAGCGAGGCCTTGCCGAGCCGAACGACTAAGGCGTCCATGCCGAGCGCCCCCTGGCCGGGCCGCTTGATCTCCCTTTCAATGTCGTTCGAGGGTCACCGAGCCACATAGCCTTCCTCACCGAGCCACACAACCGTCCATCTATGGCCAAGCAGCATGAGACTAAGGTATTCCTGCCGAACGCTCCAATGCCGAGCCACCCTTGTCGAGCGGCATATACTGTGTTCCTCCCGGACTGAACTACTTTTGAATAGGACTCCCCGAGACCGAACGAGAAATGCCGAGCCATCTCAACTGAATGAGGCATCTCAAATAATTCAGACCGAATGAGGCGTCCCTTCCTTTGACTGAGCCATGTGTTACTCCACTTCGTGAAGCCGAGCGGTACATACCGGGCAACGTTGACTCAACTATCCGAACGAGGCTTGCCCAGCCATGTGGACCGAGCAACGTGTGCCGAACCGTACCTAAATGCCAAAACATGTCGACTGCATCAAACCCGTATATCAACAGGCTCCTCTTGGTCAGAACCTTGTCTCATGCTCATGATAATGTCTTTAACTGTCGCCTTGTAGCCCGGCCAAGGTGCCGGGTAACATTTCCCCCCCAAAGTGTGTCGTGTGAGTCAACACAAAACGCTTTGAGTCAATGATCAATTCTTATTGTCCAAAAGTCGAATGTGTTCAGTGAAGGTTGAAACATGACCATCTTCCTTAGTATTTTGTACAATTCGGAGTCTATTTTCTCCTCTCTTTTTCCTTATATATAAATAAGGGGCCGTTCGGCATATAGAGACCGACCCACACAATCAACTTACTCGAACTAGGCCGTACACATCCAACAACTGACTTCTCAAACCACACTGACCGGTCCAACAGGAGATAGCATGTTCACCTCCCCTCCCTCATATATAAGAACTTTCTCTTTCTCCTTTTCCTCACCCTTAATTTATTTTTCCAAGATTTACCAAATTACCTTATCCCGAACCTCCGCTTTCACTCCAGTCCCCCTTCCTCCCCCTACTTCAAAACGTGCATTTCGTAACTGCCTCACTTAATAAACCTGAACGAATTCCGCTCCGAAATTCACGACCCCTACAATTTCCGAACCATTCTTGTAGGTACGAATCTCTTATTCGACCCATATTCCCAAATCAGGAATTTTGCATGAAGCTCGCGTTCGCGAGTACATTTTTCTTTTTCTGTTTAGAGTTATTGTAGATGAGGGAGGTCGAATTAGAAACAACGACATGTATTAGGTTAAGAGCTTGATAGGGCTAAATTGGTGGTTGAGGTCGTTCGGTGATCAAGGAGCGAGAGAGAAGAGAGTGTGAACGGGTCGGCATTTGTATTTTGGGTGGAAGTCGGTTGCTCGGTGGACTTCTTGTGAGAGTAATGCTAGGGGGTAGAGGAGTGGGGTGTCATTCGGTCTAGGGAGAGAGAACACCATTCGATGATGTCGTGTGTCAGCCAAAGTCTGATGGAGGGAGTCCGTTTGGTTGTTAGGAAAAGACAGGAATCGTGTGGGTCGGTCGGTATGAATGGTCTCGGGAGTCAGGGACAGTGGCCCGGTGTGGTTTCGGTGTTGAGGGAGAGAATATGGCATAACCAGTTAAGGGTTGTGTTATGGCCCGGTTAGAGACCACAAGGTGGGTTCGATATACCGAGCGAGTGCGGTTCGGTATACCCCTCGAAGACCGTTCGGTAAAGAGAGAGTGTTGGTCTAGTGAGTCGCTCGGCTTCAGGTCCTAGGGTCAGTGTTAATAATCATGACTGTCTCCACTTAAGTACAGCACATATCAAGACTACATACTTCCATGCCTTACCACAGAACAATGAACAACGACAACAATTTAGGCATACAAGCATATTGAACTGATTTTGACTAATAACTCCCCAATTCCAACAACTATAAACCCGAGTTCAACTCGATAAAACAAATAATAGCCTTCAACATATTGTATTAATGTCCGAGTTTAAGACTAAAACCGTCATAGGGTGTGCTCTCGGAGATGGTCAGCGATGACGGTCTTCAAAGATGACAGTTCAATGCTTAACCTTACTTTATCAACTTTTGGACCTTTAATTCTTTTACACTTATACTCGAACAATTGCACTAGTCCGCACACCACACGGGGGGAGTACTTTTGTCTTATGTCTAATATTGATTGTCTTTCAAGTATAGTTCAAACAGGTGTTTATTCTAAATTCGATGCTCATTGAGGATGTCTAGAAAGTCGAGCTCTGCAATGGTTTTAGACAAACCTGAGTCAAGTTCTCAAAAAGAAGTAGTGGGAATTTCGAATCCGTCGACAACTCCTACACAGGATATCCCAAACCCATCAGCAACAACCATTGACCCGGCTCCTGATGCGATAGACGGGGCTGTTATTCTAGACAATCCTAATGATTCCCAGGCTTCAAAAATCAATGAAACCGCTCTTATCCGACTATGTTCGATTCACGGAATCCCCTTTGATGACGTATTAGTTCCATCGGGACGAGATCGTCCTCACTTGCCCCCAGCTGGATATACAGCTTGCAACAAATTCATGTGCTGGGTTGGTAGCGTGCCACCATTCAACTCCTTTCTCCGCGAAGTGCTATAGTATATCGGGATCGCCCCGTCACAAACTACATCCCAATAGCCACGCGTTCATCCACGGCACTTGTATTCTCTTTATGAGCATCCTATTCAGGCTTCCAGCTCTTGGTGGCATCCTATACATCTATCGCTTCAAGCGACGATCTGACAGTTCATCTTTCATATTCCTTGAGCCGCATTCTCAGTGTTAGATTCTGACAGGGGCGTGGAGTAAATTCACCCAATACAAGCAGGAATGGTTCTATGTACGCTGTCTCCCAGGCTTTGCGAGAAGATGGCTGGAAGGGAGTAAGTTCCATTTCCGTATCAATACTTGTCTAAAGCATGAAGTGGATTGTTTCTAAACTTCTTCTGATTTTCACAGGTATCAGCCCACGTCCCAAAGGCATCGGGTACTCTGAGGCCGTTGAGGTCATTCGCGCTACTCTCGTAGAAGACTGGGAGATCAAACTTGTCATTTCCAATGAGTCGCTCTTAAAGTTTGGGTTGTTGGCGGAAGGTCGCCGAACAACTCTTCCACCCGGTGTCACTATAACCAGACCCGCGTCGAAAAAGGGTAAAGGACGGGCCGCAGCTTCAGTACCTCCTACAAGTGGTGCCCCCGACACATCCGAGGAGGGTGAGATTAGAGAAACTAGTGTGTCAGAAGCACTGGGTGAGAATGTAAGTCCTGCTCCAGAACCGGTGGTTGAAGTATATGGCACTGATGAACCACCTCCCCTTTAAAAGGAAAAACGAAACTAGCTTACAAGCCGAGGAAGAAGATAGTGGACGGAACTTCGAAAGTGAAGATTACTCCAATGGAGAAAGAGCCGTCTTCACAACACTTAAAGGGTTCATTGAAAGGCTTGTCTGACCTTACCATTCCCGATGACTTGCTCAACTACGGCTTTGACGATCCAGAAGCCCTAAAACTTCATTCGCCCACGAGAGGCGATGAAAGCGTTCATGCCCATCATCAAGTAGAATAAACTTCGATAAGTAAAGCTAAAGAAACTAGTCCGTCGGAGGGAAACACTAAGACACGCACACTAACACTCACACCTCATCTTACACTTAAACTTCAGCCACCATGTTATTCTTGCTAACTCGTACTTACTTAATTTCTGCGCAGGTGATATGGGACGCTCTCATGGATTCGACCGCCTTCGCGGGTCCTCTATTTTCCATCATTCCAGCCGAGACTCAAGGTCTGGAAAATGCCGAGATAGAGATGACAACAGCGATAGAGACTATCATTCTTGAGATTCATCGTCTCGAAGGAAAACTTATAGCCACTCTTCCTACCCCAACGATCCTCCCCCTCAACCAGAGCATAGCAGGGATAAATCTTCTCAAAGGGGGTCTCAACCTGAAGATCCTCGCAATTAATATTCCGGTTCATCAAGCACCAGGCAGTCCCATGAGCTTCACAAGAAATCTGTTGTTTCGATGAAACAAACTTCCTCCAGTCCTGCACATGATCCATCAGTAGCAGAGAAGCTAGCTGAGCTTAAAACCACATTTCCAAAAATATGTTTTGATAGACTGAAGTTTCTTTCGGCGATCCATCCTATTCCGGGGTACGTTAAACAAAGTGCCATTGCTTGTACTAATGATGTCTACGTCCAGCACGACGCATTCGTTCATCTGGTGGAAAAAGTTTTGGAAGTTTCGGTGGAACGCCAGCATGAAATCGATCGCTTGAAACTCGAAGCTGTCCATGACAAAGATATTATCAAAGCACAATATGAAGAGCTTTCCTCATATAAATCTCAGCTTGCAACTGCTCAAAAAACCGCTAAAGACATGGCCGAAGCTGTTGATTGTCCGAAAGCCGCACACAAAAAGGAAATTGATGAGGTGGTTCAATGTTGTGGCACTTTAGCCTAAGAGAAAGATTCCATCCAAAAAGAAAAGAATGCTCTCACTCAGCGAGTTAAAGAATTAGAGGAGCTACTCCTTAAAGAAAAATAAGAAAAACTGCAGCCCAAGAAGAGTCACAACGAGATTGTCTCCACACGACTCTTAAAAGTAAAGCTTGATGAGGAGATTTCCAAAGTTGAAGCGCTGAGGGATGCGGCCCGTGAAGAGGGAAAAAGAATGGTGCTCTTGGAAATCGACTCTCGCCTCGAGGCGGCCACTGAAGCCGGTAGGGAGGAAATTAAGTGCATGTTTGATCCACTCATAGCCGAGTATAATGCTCGAGTTCTCATGCATCATGACCTAACTTTTCTTGGCGGGCGTTACCTCGAATCTTTGGCCGAAGCATGGGACACTTTGATAAAGATAAAAAAAAGTCGAGTTGGGAACTGAAGAGGTTGATGAAGAATCCCTTGTGAAAGAAGTGCTTTGCAAGAATGAGCGTATCGATCTATCTGCGACAAAGGCCCTTTACGGGAGGGACTCTTCCTCATCGAAAAAAAATGATACTGTCGGTCCATCCGGAACCGAGTCCTCAGTTCCTCCTCTTATTCAGCCGACTGCTCGCTCACCACTCGATCCCTTTGAACAGCATATTGGCTATGACCCAGAGAAACCTGGACTTGATATTCACGCTCTATCTCCTATTCCGGAAGGTGAAACTCCCCGAACCGTTGAGAGTCAGCCAGAAACTGGTACATAGCTTTTTTAGAGTTCAAAAGGCTATTGCTTTTGACGAATAATAAATGTACCCTAACATTTGTCTCTTACGATTTCATGCAGGCCATTCTGACCTCGAGCAAACTCCAAGGAGCGATGCTGCCGTAGAAAAGGAGGGGAAAATGGGAGAGGCAACTCAGACTAGAGAGACCCCCGGACCGGACGCACAAGTGATCGGGGCGCTTGATGAAGACAAATCTAAAAATTTATCGCCCGTGGAGGAACATGATGAAGTTGAGATAACGGGCGCCTTTGAACACACTTCAAAATCGAGCATGGCGGAGCAAATCATAGAAGAAAAGAAGAAGAAGGCTGAGATTAAGATTGAGCCTCGGGTGGTGGAAATTGATGATCCATTGAAAAGGCCCCTGAAGGTTATACTCCCCGGTGGTACCTCGCCACAAGAAGTCCCTCTTCCTTCCCCAGGCACCATTTCCCTTGCAAGCAAGGTGTCTAGGAAAAAACACTCGGGGGAGGAGTCTTCAGAGAAACCGAAGAAGGAGAAGAAGTCGAAGAAGTAGCTATCATGCTTCGTTCAACGCGAATAAGCCTGGATTATGTAATTATTTCTATTTATTTTTCGTAGTCGTTGTGAATAGATTTTTTGCTCCGAGTTCAGGAGAAGTTGTAGTGAAACTGAATCCTTGATTAGTAAATAAAATTTTGTTTTTCTGATGATGTTCGATGCTTAGCTTCACCATCCATCTTGTGTTTGAAATCCAAAGCTATATGGGTCACGCAAGCACTTGTTCACTTCCATGTGACTCGAAGTTTTCTGAATCGCTTCAATTTTAGTCCGCGCTCTGGGGACTTAGAGATTTTTAAATCGTTTATACTTCTAGTCCGTACTCTGGGGACTCGGAGTACTCTAGTCCGCACTCCAGGGAGTTAGAGATTTTTTTAAAATCGTTTATACTCTAGTCCGCACTCTGGGGACTCAGAGTACTCTAGTCCGCACTTTGGGGACTTAGAGATTTTTCAATTCGTTATACTCTAGTCCGCACTCTGGGGACTCAGAGTACTCTAGTCCGCACTCCAGGGAATTAGAGATTTTTCAAGTCGTTTATACTCTAGTCCGAACTCTGGGGACTCAGAGCACTCTAGTCCGCACTCTGGGGACTTAGAGATTTTTCAAGTCGTTTATACTTTAGTCCGCACTCTGGGGACTCAGAGTACTCTAGTCCGCACTTTGGGGACTTAGAGGTTTCTCAAGTCATTTATACTCTAGTCCGCACTCTGGGACTCAGAGTACTCTAGTCCGCACTCTGGGGACTCAGAGATTTTTTAAGTCGTTTATACTCTAGTCCACACTCTGGGGACTCAGAGTACTCTAGTCCACACTCTGGGGACTTAGAGATTTCTTAAGTCGTTTATACTCTAGTCCGCACTCTGGGGACTCAGAGTACTCTAGTCCGCACTTTGGGGACTCAAAGATTTTTCAAGTCGTTTATACTCTAGTCCGCACTCTGGGGACTCAGAGTACTCTAGTCCACACTCTGGGGACTTAGAGATTTTCCAAGTCGTTTATACTCTAGTCCGCACTCTGGGGACTCAGAGTACTCTAGTCCGCACTTTGGGGACTTAGAGATTTTCCAAGTCATTTATACTCTAGTCCGCACTCTGGGGACTTATAGATTTTCCAATTCGTTGTGTGTGTTCATACGCCAGACAGATTAATGTAACTTAATTTCTTATTACGGAATTGTAACATACGGAAACATTAATAGTTAACGAAAAAGATGGCTTCAAGCCTTTATTAATTATAATAAATGGGAACAAACTGGGAATGTCTTATTACATGCCAAAAACTAAAAACAACAAAACAAACATACACTGGAAATAATTACAACTAAAATGCAAAAGAGATAGACTAGGTGTAATAACGATGCAAATGCTCGCTATTCCATGCATGAGGAAGTGTCACGCCATCTACGGTCGCTAGCTTGAAAATTCCTTCTCCAAGCCTCTGTTTGATGACATACGGACCTTCCCATGTAGGATTCAGATGTGATGGGGTTAGAAAAACTCGCTTCAAAACGAGATCACCCACATTGAAAAATCTCGGTCGAACTTTTTCATTATAATATCGAGCAACTCGGTGCCTATATACAGCCGCTCTTAAATCAGCTTCTTCACGTTTTTCGTCAACAAAGTCCAGCGATTCCAATAGGAGATTCTGATTCGTCTTG
Organism: Allium fistulosum; assembly: GCA_030737815.1. Lineage (NCBI taxonomy): Eukaryota > Viridiplantae > Streptophyta > Magnoliopsida > Asparagales > Amaryllidaceae > Allium > Allium fistulosum. The sequence continues at coordinate 353,477,818 of CM060904.1, forward strand.
GGGTCATAATAAGTTACCCGATGAGAAGGAACGTCAAGTTCCACAGGTATCACAACTTCAGTGTCGTATGCCAAGGTGAATGGAGTATGGCCAGTCGCGGACTTGTGGGTGGTTCTGTAAGCCCAGAGCGCTGTCGGAAGCTCATCCACCCACTTGCCTCTAGCTTTCTCCAAACGTTTCTTTAATATTGACTTGATTATTTTATTTACACCTTCAACTTGTCCATTCGCTTTGGGGTGAGCGACCGCTGAAAACCTTTTCTCAATGTGATATTTTTGGCAAAATTCTTTGAACTCCCTACTTTCAAATTGAGTTCCATTGTCCATAATGATAGTCCGTGGGAGGCCAAAACGGCATATGATGTTTCGTACAACGAAATTAATTACTTTTTTGGTGGTGATTGTAGCTAAAGGCTCTGCTTCTGCCCACTTGGTAAAGTAATCAACCACAACAATTGCATATTTCGCACCACCTCTGGAAATTGGTAAGGAACCGATTATATCGATCCCCCAAATCGCAAATGGCCAGGGACTAACCATTTGTGTGAGTTCCGTTGGTGGAGCTCTCGGGATTTTCGCAAATTTTTGACATTTGTCGCATTTTCTTATGTAATCTGCAGCATCCCGATTTACAGTTAGCTAATAGTATCCATAGCGGAGGATCTTTTTTGCTATTGTCTGCCCCCCAGTATGGTCTCTACATTCTCCTTCATGAACTTCCTTCAAGACTCGTTTTATCTCATCGTGGGCGAGGCACCAGAGTAAGGGAACTGATAATCCCCTCCGATACATTATTCCATCTTGCATTATATATCGTGAAGCTTTACGAATGACTTATCGTCTTTCGTTCTTTATATCAGGCAAGGTCCCATGTAGTATGTATTGTTTTAATGGGGTTATCCATGACTCCCTTTCAATTTCCGTTTCAAGCACAAAATCTACTTCCATCTCGTTTATACTTGGAAATTGTAAAACTTCAACAAGAACCAAGCCCATCTGTTGTGCATCGCCAGTACTTGCGAATTTTGCTAATGAATCGGCTTCCCTGTTTTGTTCACGCGGGACATGCGAAATATCATAATATTCAAGGTCTTCCAAAAGCTCCTGAACCAGAGCGAGGTATGGAGCAAGTTTCTGCCCCTTTGCTTGATAATCTCCCCGCACTTGGTACACCACCAATTGAGAGTCACAAAAGATTTCAACTGTTTTTATTCCAAGCTCCTTGACAAGTTTTAAGCCAGCGAGCAATGCTTCATACTTTGCTTCGTTATTCGTAGCTGGGAAATCAAGCTTCAAAGCATAACAAATAGATCGGTTTTCAGGAGTTACTAGAATGACTCCAGCCCCAGAGCAACGGTCATTGGATGCTCTATCGATGTATAGTTTCCATCGAATAGTGGGTATAACATCATCTCTGTCTGGTTCGTTGGACACGGTAAATTCTGCGATGAAGTCAGCTAGAGCTTGCCCTTGTATGGTCCTTCATGGCAGGTAGGTGATATCGAACTGACTCAACTCAACATTCCATTTTACTAATCTCCCTGAGGTTTTTGGATGTTGGAGCACCTGTCGCAAAGGTTGATCGGTGTAAACACTGATCGGATGTGCCTGAAAATATGGACGAAGCTTGCGTGATGCAATCACCAAGCAGTAGGCTAGCTTCTCAATTTTAGGGTAATTTTTTTTTGCTCCTGTTAAACGTTTACTGACATAGTACACCGGCTTTTGAACTCGGTCCTCCTCGTGAACCAAAGCTATACTGATGGCATGTTTAGACACGGCCAAGTATACATACAACCCTTCATGGTCTATAGGTTTCGACAGCACTGGGGGACTTTCCAAATGTCTTACCAAAGCTCGGAATGCGTCCTCGCAGTTGGGAGTCCATTCAAAATTTCTTTCCCTTTCTTTATTATATCGAAGAAGGGAATGCACTTGTCCGTCGCTCTGGATATGAATCGACTTAGCGCGGCCACTTTTCCGTTCAGGCTTTGTACTTGCTTTATGGTTCTGGGCACTTGAATGTATCGAATTGCCTGAATATTTTCTGGGTTAGCTTCAATTCCTCGCGCATTAACAATAAAACCCAAGAACTTTCCTGACGCAACGCCAAAGGAACATTTCAAAGGATTGATTTTCATTCCATAATACTTGAGTATATCAAACATTTCCGCCAAGTCTCGAATGTGGTCGTTTGACTGTCGTGACTTCACGAGCATGTCATCCACATAGACTTCCATCGTCCTACTGATTTGGTTTTTAAACATCTGATTCACCAGACGTTGATAAGTTGCTCCTGCATTTTTCAATCCAAAAGGCATCACTACATAACAGTACAGTCCAACGTCTGTGACAAAACTAGTGTGTTCCTGATCTGGAATGTGCATCGGGATTTGATTATATCCCGAGTATGCATCCATAAACGTCAATAACTCGTGTCCTGTGGTTGAGTCGACCAGCTGATAATTTCTGGGTAAAGGGAAACTATCCTTAGGGCATGCTTTGTTCAAATCTGAGTAATCAACACAGGTCCTCCATTTTCCATTCGCTTTCCTCACTAATACAGGGTTAGAGACCCATTCTGGGTAGAGGGCGTCGTGGACGAACCCATTGGCTTTGAGTTTCTCCACCTCCTCTCTGAGAGCTACAGACCTCTCCGGGTCCATGCCTCTCCTTTTCTGCTTTACCGGCACGTATTTCGGGTCTATGTTCAACATACGACTCGCAATAGTGGGAGAAATCCCGCACATATCGGAATGCGTCCAAGCAAAAACATCCAGATTCGCTCGGAGTAAATCAGTAAGATCCTAGATCATCGAGGGGTTGAGTTATGATCCAATCTTAAGTACCCGCGATGGGTCATCACGACTGACTGGAATGTCAATCGTCAGTTCGGCCGGTGCTGCCTTTTCCTCCTTAGGTTCTTCATCATTGTCCCTCGAATCTATGTCTCTATAGATCCGATCATGTTGCCCGAGCCAAGGCTCGGGAATTACTTGTCAATCTTCAGTGACTCGGATGCGGACGAAGTTGTCCACAACCTTTCCTTTCTCTCTTCGCTGGGCCTCTCTCAGCTCAGCCACATAACACGCACGACCAGTTGCCTGATCGCCCTGCACAGCACCAACTCCTTTATCCATCGAAAATTTCAAGGTTAAACACCATGGGGCCAAAGCTGCCCTAAACTCTGCCAGGGCCGGTCGACCCAAAAACACATTATACGGAGAATCGATATCCAAAACGATGAACGGTAGGATCTGCACCCTCCTACGTTCACCTTCTCCAAGTTCAACTGGCAATTCAACGAAACCCACTGCATCAGTAGCCGCACCATTAAAGCCATGAATGCGGGCTTTAGATGGGTTTAGATCCTTTGTCTCCATCTTCATCTGGTCGTATGCCTTTTTGAAGATGATGTTAACAGAACTTCCACAGTCAATCAGTATCCTTCTCACAAACGCTGGCCCAATAGTGGCCGAGATGACCATCGGGTCAATGGTAGGTGCCTCCACCTGATCGGCTCTCTACTTTTGAACACTATATCATCCATCATCATTCGTTGTTGCTTAGCTGGAGTTCCATCTTCCGTGTTTGAACAACATTCAAAATCTGCATGTTTTAAGGAACTATCATAGCGCTCCATTTCTTGTCAATTCTTGTCTACAGGGTGAGGCCCACCCACTATCGTGTTTATGACTAATCTACCTCCAGTCCGAACGGGTTCCTCAGACCGTCGTGGGGCCTATCCGCGATTGGGGTCGGATGTCCCTTGTCCGCCTTCCTGAGGGTTCTTCACAAACTCCTGTAACTTTTTCTGCCGAATTAGCTTTTCAATCGCATCATGGAGGTGCCTACACTCCTCGGTATTGTGCCCGTAAGTCTCATGGAAGCGACAATACTTTCCAGTCCGCTTTTTTTCTTCGGTGGACTCTTTTAGGCATGGCTTTCGATATTGGAAAGTATTACCGGTCGATAGGTAAATATTTTCCAAAGTTGCATTCATAGGAGTGTATTCATTGTAAGTTGGGATCCTTGGTTTCCACTTTTCGGCTTCCCTTTTCTTTCCGAAATTTCCTCCTCCGGATCCTTTTGACTGCTCAGGCTTGTTTTGAACATTGACTTGGACTTTTCCAGAGTTGTCGCCAGATTGTTTTACAGCAATGTTGCTTTGCACAGTCTCCTTGCCGGGTCCCGGCGCATTATCTCGCCTTGTCCACCTGGCTTCCTCCCTTCTTATAAATTGGTGCGCCTTTGAGTAAAAATGCTCCAGCGTAGCCGGAGGCTTCCCTGCCAGCCAGTCACCAAACTCTGAATCTGGATCTACTCCTCGCATTACGGCCATTAAAATGGCATGGTTATTTAGGTTGCTAACTTCAGTAGCAGCAACGTGGAATCTTTGTAAGTACTCCTTTAACGATTCCCCTGGAGCCTGAATTACACTAGACAAGGACAAAACATCCTTGGGACGAGTGGCATGAATCTTGAACTCCTCCACAAATTTCGTCGCTAACTCATCAAAATTGGAGATAGACCATGGAGGAAGTCGGGTAAACCACATGGTAGCGATTCCAGATAAAGTTATTGGGAAACATCTACATTTATTTGCATCATTCGCCCTAGCTGAATCCATCATCCACCCATACCTCATTACATGCTGTCGGGGATCAGTTTTCCTCTCGTAGGCCGGGATAGTTGGCATATTAAACTTCCTGGGGTACTCAGCTTGAAGGATAACATCTGTGAACAGAGTATGACTCCTAAATACGCCCCAATCATCATTAGTTAAACCTTAATTTTCCCTCATCAGCTGTCTGACCATGGCTGATAGGTCTGGGGTTTGTACGGAAGATGGCAAGTTAGAATCCGTCCTGTGGGACCGTTCCGATTGGTGCCTCCTCTGTTGGCAATCTACCAAACGTGTATCCTGGGGACCTGCTTCATCATGACCTTGGTGAGCCAATCGTCCAGCTTCCACCTATGCTCTAGATCCTAAGTTTACTGTTTTAGCTTGAGCGCGATTTTCCTGGTGCACTGCACCTGTTTGCGTTGTTTCAGTTCTACGACGTCTACGCCTGAGAGGTTCATCAGATGAAGCAGAGCTGTCGAACGAGGAGTAGGAAGCGGGACTTCCTCCAGCATTCTGATGTTGTTGTTGAGTAAGCTGAGTCATGAGGTTGGCGTTAGCTTGAATCTGCTCATTAAGTTGTCTCTTGCTTTTCATGAGTTCTCTCATCAGCTCGTTGAACTCTGTCATGGTGACAGCTTCCGTTTGGTTTTGGGCGGTGATGGTCCTTGCGCCCAGATTAGCTTGTTGATTGTTGGGTCCTGCTTGTTGGATGCTAGCGGTTTCGTTGACATCTGCATTGTGGGAGGCTGATCTAGTACGAGGTCTTCCCATTATAGAGTTTTTGGTAGGAACTCTGAGTAGAATCAACAGACTTCCTATGGATGACTTGGATCTCCTTCGGGGGATTTCTTCAATCCGGTAGCTACAAAGTAGATCCTAATAACCTGAGAATGTTCATTCTCAGTGAAAGCACCGAAATGTTAGCACCAAAATTGGTCACTAACACTCAAGAAAGGATTTGTGTAGAGAGATTAATGAATATAGAAAATTAAAATAGAGGAATGTATGCAAAATTAACTACAAAAACAAGAACACCAGAATTATAGTAGTTCGGCGTAACTGCCTACGTCCACTTTGAATTTAATCTTTATTGCTTCTTCAAACTATTGAATACAGATACAATCTGTATGCTAATGACTTGATTACAAGTTTGGATCGAAAATAGATGAGTCTTCGAAATGGCAGAGTCTCCCCGGAGTTCTCGAAAAAAGGTCCTCTTTCACTACGCCCCTGCCCCTTTATTTATAGACGAAGTTAGGCTGGGCTTCTTGTGCGTGCCCGGGAACAAGGTACTTCGGCCCATAGTAGACGACTTCTGCGCACAGAGCCTGGTATGCTGATCGATACACGCCGAACGGCAAACGCCGATCGAAAGATGCCAAGCGAGGCCTTGCCGAGCCGAACGACTAAGGCGTCCATGCCGAGCGCCCCCTGGACGGGTCGCTTGATCTCCCTTTCAATGTCATTCGAGGGTCACCGAGCCACGTAGCCTTCCTCACCGAGCCACACAACCGTCCCTCTATGGCCGAGCGGCATGGCACTAAGGTATTCCTACTGAACGCTCCAATGCCAAGTCACCCTTGCCGAGCGGCAAATACTGTGCTCCTCCCGAACTGAACTGCTTTCGAATAATTCAGATCGAATGAGGCGTCCCTTCCTTTGACCGAGCCATGTGTTACTCCACTTCGTGAAGCCGAACGGTACATACCGGGCGACGTTGACTCAACTGTCCGAACGAGGCTTGCCGAGCCATGTGGACCGAGCGACGTGTGCTGAACCGTACCTAAATGCCAAAACATGTCGACTGCATCAAACCCGTATATCAACAGGCTCCTCTTGGTCAAAACCTTGTCTCATGCTCATGATAATGTCTTTAACTGTTGCCTTGTAGCCCGGCCAATGTGCCGGGTAACAAGAGGGTTTGTGAATATACCTTTGTAAAAGTATTTTAATATATGAATTTACAAAGTGGGTTTAATTAATGAAAAGATTAATTTAAGAGGCTTAGTGGTTGCTTGTGTGCTTAGTTTCCTTGTGAATTAAAAAATCCGATTTGATTGATTGTTTGTTGATAGTTAAATAACCGACTATCAAATTTGGCTGGTTTTTAAAACTATCTTTATCAGTTCGGAGAGACCCGGATCAGATCTATTATCTGAAAATCACTTCGAACCGACATAAGCTTTCCAATGGAATCTAGATGGAGTTCTTTGAAGTGAAAGGGCTAGTTGCAACTAATCCTAAGGGTGATTCCAAAAAGGATGTAGTAGAAGTAATGCCTTCGATTTTGTTCAATTCCAGAACAAACTTATATGGAGGAATATTGGCATTGCATTGTTGATTAGAGGACAATGTTAGCATTTCAAGTGGGATTTGCTAAAAGGTAAAATGTAGCCTCAGGCCTCACAATCGGTAAATGACTAAAGTAGGGACATGCCGCAGGGCTATGTGGGTCGCTCTCATTAGGGTACGATCATTACGTGTATCTAAATCGACATTTATTTATGGGTTATCTATGTTTGTGGCCACGGAGACGATTTATCAAGGACAATCGAGGGATGATCATATTCAGTACTATTCAAGAAGGTGTAGGCCGGTCTTGAGTAGCAAAGGTGCAAATTAAGGCAACCTCGGTACATTTTCTCTAGAGGTGTACTGTATGGAAGGTAGACCCTTACCTTGTCATGTTGGAATCCATTCTCCAATAAGTGCCTTTGGGCTTAGCTATATATTTATTATGCTGGAATTTAATTAATGTAACAATTTCGGTTATGATTCCATATTTATTTTAAACCCTAGACATTATTATAATATAACTAGATTTTCTATAGAAATGTTTTGGTTATCGTAAAGTAATAACCCGTCCTGTTTATGTGCGACATGATCTTACTAGATACTTTTATTTTAAAAGGTTTCGTAACATTAAAATCCATTTGAGGTGTGTTTTTCATGCCGGTTTACCAGACTAATTCGGGCTTTATTTTTCTTATAATGTTCTGGACAGACTGAGCATATTTTTAGATCTAGTTATAGATGCTTGGATATTTAGATGACGAGCTAGATCCCTCCAAGACATATTCATGTATGTTAATTTCTGCTGCATTGGTTTTTTATATTTATCAGCATTTGTGAGGAAATGTTGTTATAACTATCCAGGCTAATGATGGATTAGTATAGTCTGATTTGATGTATGTATATTACAGTTTTCCTTTTGTAAAGATTTGTTGTATATTATATATTACTCGTCATGATGTGAGATTCTGTTCTGTCTTTCTTTCTTTTTCCCCTAACAATCTGTCTTTCTGGTACTCGGGTGCTCGGCACGTGAATACCGTGGATGTATTTGTGTCAACTTTTGAGGATAAAAAAGGCGGGTCATTACATATTTTAATTATTTAATATATCTTGGAATCATTTTGTTCGGTTAAAAAAGCCTTTGTTTTTTCCAATTAAATTCGTTTTTACTTATAAATTTCAATCAAAATCCAAGCTCTAATCCTACGGCTTTGTATTTTTTTAACCATTTTAATTATATAAGCATGATTTTTATTCGAATTTCCTTGATTTTATTCTTTAAAATATAAACTTCAATTAATACGTAACATATTTTAAACACTCATGATATAAGAATGGTAAGATTGAAAAAATAATAAAAAGGGTACTGGTATTTAAAAGAAAAGCATAATAAACAATAAATATATACATGGATTGAGTGATGCAGTGTTATCTTGATCTATATTGTTAAGTAAACAGATAGCTTATATGATATATAAAATATAAAATAGACTGCCTCGATTTTTCCAAACTAAACCGCTGAAATGATCTTATTTGATGTGGTTATTTTGATTAACAAAGCATGATCTATGTTTGAATTTCTTCGATGCTAAGTAAATTAGTATACAAATTAATGAATTTTAATCAAAACACAATAATCATGAATTCTAGATGCATCTTAGCATAGTGCAGTAATTCTCATTTTAACCTCAATTCTTCATTCGGTCTTTTACAAGTAAAAAGTATAAATTCAACCACCATTATCATTTTTTAATATACAAGATACAAGATATAAGATATAAACTTCAATCACTCAAATTACCTTTAGCTTTAATCTACAATTAAAATATCAAATATAAAAAGTATAACGTTGAATGAACTAAATAGTAATATATATCATATAAATTTAGAACAAGTGTAACTTATTTATTTTTCATACAATTTAAAAAGAAAGTCCAAACTTTTCAATATTCACAAAATTCAAGCTTCCCATTTTACAAAAAAAGGATAATATGAAGGTATTCCAAAATTTGTGAAATTGTTTGTCAACCAAGACAAAAATTTTTTTATTGTTTTTTAAATTTCTATACTTATAATTAAAAAGAATCCATAATATGTTCTTGATTTCTAGTATGAAATATGTAACAACCCGCATTTTCGATCCTCAGAAGTCGACATTAATACATCCATGGTATTCATGTGTCGAACATCCAAGTGCCGGGATGATAGATCATTGGGGTAAAAGAAAGAAAAGATAGAATAAAATCTCATAAACATGACGAGCAATATATAATATACAAATGATATTTACAAAAGATACTAAACTTTATAATGCATACATCAATCAGAGTACATCACTATTATACCATCAGACTGGACATTTATAACAACATGTCCTTACAACTTGCTGATAAATACAACTAGAACAAAAAAGCGAAAGATAACACAGAATACGAAAGTACGTCCTGGAGGTATCCAGCTCGTCTCTTGAAAGTTCCATAGGGTCCAGCTAAATCTAAAAAATATGCTCGGGCTGACCCAAGCATTGTAGAAAAACAACGCCCATGTCAGTCTGGTAAATCCAGCGTTAGAAACACAATCAAATGGATTACTTAATATTAAAAACCTTTTGGAAATAAAAGGTATCTCGTAAGGCCACGCCGCACATAAACACGGACGAGTTTTTACCTTACGATAACCAAACCATTTTTATTTAAAATCCAATGATATTATAATAATGTCTAAGGGAGAAAATAAATATATAAAATAGCTGAAATGCTTCCATCTCACATTTCAACATAGTTGGGTACAACTAAAACCATAAGGGCTTGTATTGGAGATTGAATTTCTAACATAGCAAGGTAAGGGACTACCTTCCGTACAGTACACCTCTAGATAAAATGTACCGGAGGTCAACAAGAACTTCTTGTCCTCTACTACATAGAGCCGGTTGCCCCTTTAACATGGCATACCGGATTACATCATTCCGAAGGCCAAGGCCCAAAAAATGTGCACCCTCCTTGGCCCCACTCCTTGCGTGCATAGCAAATCCGTAAATAACGACTCTAAATTTGGGGAATGATGCTTCTAATGGTAACGAACGACATAGCTCTGCTACATCCCCTGTTTTAACATTACCGGGTTGTGAGGCTTGTGAAGTCACATTTTACTTTTTTCCTCTGTTAGTGATTCCCACTTGGAATGCTAACATCGCCATCCAAGCATCAATGTAATCCTAGCATTCATCCATACAACTTGTCAGAATATGAACAAACTGAAAGCACTACTTCTACTACATCCATTTTGGAATCACCCTCAGGATTAGTAGCAACTAGCTCTTGCACTTTAAAGAGCTTCGTCTTCGATTCCATCATCTTCAAGATATCTTCAATACGTCATTTGAGTTGGATCGAAGTGGTTTTCGGATAATTCATACTTATCCGATCCTGGTCTCTTTGAACCAATATTTGATGGTTCTCGGTAAACTCAACTCCGTTTTTTTTGGAAGTATACAAACAATACAAAGGAGTGGGGATCACCCCTTAACCATTTAAGTAGATAGATCTCCCTATCATTTGCCATAGGAGAACAAACAAGATTTATACGCACAGTACGACATCATTGAAGATGACTATGCCATATAACTCAAGTATTTCTCCTAGATATTTTCAGAGTTACATCTTCGATGTTAATTAGGGAATTTCTTCTCTACCACCAAAATTAAGAAGTATTGTTTAGGCCAAGATTTGATTGTCGGTTATTTACAATCAACTAAAACAACAACCAATCACAGATTTAATTCCATAGGAAACTAAACTCGGTTAAGCCCATAAACAACCACTAAGCCTCTTTAATTAATATTTTTATTAATTAAATCACTTTGCAAATACTTGGAAACCATTTCCTTATACTTATCTCAACAGAATAAGTATATTCACAAAATGCTATATTTTCAATACATAGAAATGAAACTAGATACTTATCTCAACGAAATAAGTATATTCACAAAACCAAGGAAGATATCATATTTTTTAAAACATGTCAGATTGGTCAAAACAACTGTTATTTAAAAATATTGTTTATTATAAACCCAAAACACTTATCCTTTTCTATTTCAAAACAATTCTTTAAATTAATTACTAAATAATTATTAAAATATATTAATAATTCCAAACCCTTCTTTAATTGATTTTGCAATTTTTTAAATCTTACTTAAAAGGAGTTCTCAAATATCTAAGGTAGATAACTTTTCCAATGTAAACAAATCATAGAGTTTCAAAACTACATTCACAGCAACTATTAATATATAGACCAAAACTTTTAACTTATTTATAATTAAATAGCATTTAAGCTTCATTCCCTTTATTTATAAAATATGATATAAATCCTTTCCATTTTATTTATAAATATACTTTATAAAACATTTTCTTTAAATACCGTTAATTTAAATAATTAATTATTTAAACATCATTAGTAAATGATTAATTTCTTTACTTAACCTCATAAATCAAAATAAACAACTTAAACATCATTAATTAATTAATTAACCTAAACCACTTTGATTAATGAAATTAATTAACCTTAAACCTTTTTATTAAAATAATAAATCAATTAAAACATTTTATTAGAATAATTAATCAATCTTAAAAACATCTTAATAAATAATTAACTAATCTTTAAACATTATTTAATAATATAATTAATTAACTTTAAATAAAATATAATTAACTTTGGAAATAATTATCAAGAAAATCTAATTAACTATAAAACAATTATTAATTAAAATATTTAACTTTAAAATAATTATTAATTAAAATAATTAACTTTAAAACAATTATTAATAAAATAATTGGCAAACTAAATCATTACACAAGTTTGAAGCTTAGCGATCACAATGGATACTCAAACAAGCTACCTTTTTTTCCATATCTCAAAGAGGTTCATATGTCGATGTCATGTTCAATAAAACTAGGCTACCAAGCTTCTGGTAATTAACAATCAATAGTTACTTAACTATCCAATCCACATTAATTAATCCATATGTCAATTAATTCTACAACTAACAATTTACTTGTCAATTACAGATTGGGGATTTATTCTGCACAATAGATGTCCATAAAATCTATGCAATCCAACTTTGACTTAACAGTGTTTTATTTGGCCAAATAAATATCACTAATTAAGGTATAATAATCTAATGAAGTTATTATTTAAAATAACGTCATTATATTTCTGTCCCTTTTAATATGTCATAAATTTTAACCATTCCAGATCTACTAACAACTTATACGAGACATACTCGGCAATACAAGTACAATGCAAAAATCCATGTGAAACGGATATCATACGAGCAAGTTAAAAATTCAAAACCAACATACTAATTTATATAATTAAATTATCATTTAAAAAAAAGAATTCCTCACCCCCAATTGGGCTTGGCCCACAACGATCCCACCCGCAACCAATATGAACAGCACCTCCCCTTCTTCTCCCTATCGATCAAATTAAAAAAAACTCCCTGTACCCAAATCCATATGCACGGCGTGCAAGTGCACCGCCGATCCCCACCTCCAACCATTGATCCACCACCGCCAACAAACTCTACTCACCTTGCTCGTTGCATCCCCCAACTCGCCGACCCCATCGGTCCACCATAGCAAATTTCGACCGGATGTTGCTTCCCACCCCCCAAACTGTCGCTTTCTATCTCCTAAAGCTGCACGCCTCCGCGCTTCTCACAAGTCCATCTTCACACCAGAACTCCAAATCCGCCAACACCAAGTCTAAAACTTCCTCCATCACTGAAAATCTAGAACCCTAACTCGACCAGAAAAGGAGGAGTAGCTCCAAGCATGATCAGACATAGAAAAATGGGTACAGGAATGATGATCTCCTCCATATAGTCACAAAGAAATCAGCTTTTGATTTATTTAGAGGATTATGGATTTTATTTTGATTTTTGAAACTTCACTGTTCTTGCTATTGGTTTCTATAGACTTTTGTTTTTCTTTTGTTCTACACATTTTTTTCCTCTTCTTGTTACATTGCAAGGAAGAGGAGGAACATGGAGTTGTAAATGAAAAATGGAAGAGAAAAAGATGGCTAGAAATTTGATTTTTGATTTTTGATTTTAAATGGGTGGTGGCATTTCTTTTTTACTAACTTGAGTTTTTGTCCTTCTCTTTTTTTTCCTTTGCCTTTTTCTGATCCGATGAGCATAACAAGGAAGGAAAAATGAAAGCTAAAAAAAGAGTTGCTTTGGTCTTCTTTCATAATCCGAACTTTACTTCATTTCTAAGTTAACCCATTTTATTTTATTTAAAGATGCCTATCATCTCACCTTTCAAAGTCAATGAATTACCCAAAGGATAATTAGTGGATATTAGGATGGTTTGTACTTAAGTTGATTATATGGAGGATAATAGGTGAATTTAGTACCTTTTGTTCAATTTAATACTTAAGCCATCTTTTAAATTTCAACTTCACACGCCATCTCATGTTTTTGAAATTTAAAATATACTTTTAAAATCTTATTATTATTATAATATACATTTCTCAAAAGAAAAAATGTTTTCCTTTAAACACTTTATAATGTTGTTTTAAAAATACAACTAAAGATATTACAACCTTTTACAATTTTGTAGTTCGATAAAAGGTTGAATCCAAAAAACAGACTCCAGTCACATTTTCAGTTTTTCATCAAACTATTTATTTATGTAAATATAATTAAAAATAAATAATTTTTTTATTATTAATTATGAATTTTAAAAGTCCTTTTAATTGTTAAATCTATTATTTGAATATTTAAGATAAATTAAATATTCCCAAACTAAATCGATAAAATTCCAGGTCGCTGCATTCTTCCCCCGTTAAAAGAATTCCGTCCCCGAAATTTCATCCCTGTCCAACCCAGAAAACGAACCCTATAAATACTTAACAAATCCATAAACCATACGATGAACACCCATATGTAATACCTGATTCAATCAGTTACTCGAATACACAACTTCTCTTCCAAACTAGTATCGCCCACCCGACTTCTCTAGTGCAGACTCTGATCAGGCTCCTTGGTTAGAAACCTCTGTTCTCCTTGCATAGCCATTTACTATGATAGAAAACTTTTAGTCCCATACCAAAAACCCTAACCAAGTGTTCGCCATTAAGGGACGAGTGATAAACCCTTATTCAAGTCGGTGTGAGTCACCTCAAAGTCATGTACTCGAGTCACGAATCAAAAATAGTTGCACGAACAAATGATCTACGTACAACTTACGTATTTATTGCTATTGGTTCTTATTTATACTAATTTCATTTTCACTCCCAAAAATAATTTATGAAAATATTTCATAAAAATTTAACTTAAGTTTATTAGCATTTTCTAACTCAAGTTCATATTCATATAATATCCCTTTAAATCCTAGGAGTATATATACAATATCAAATTTATTTTACTTAACCAAAATATTTAACAAATTAAAACTGGTTTCAACTTACTGTCATTTCAAATTTATAAGTTATTAAAACTTATTTTCTTACATTCTCACAACAGTTAGTTTCAATTTCTATATTAATCTGGAAGTTTTCGACTATCCAAAATCATTGAAAATTTCATATTATTTTAACAAATGAAACTACCCAACAAACTATCATAATAAGATGTACACCTAATTTATCCTCATGCATTGGATACATGAGTCCATATAATACTTAACCAAAAACTTAAGAATTAAACACTAGGGTTATATATTTCAAATCATTTCGAAATAATCATGTATATATGTGTGTGTATATACACTTATAACTTTAGTATAAAAATCAGGATTTGTTTTATCAAACAACTTGAAACAAAACCACTATGGTATCATTTCCCCACTTAGAAACTCGAAAATGAACACTGATGATGCTATAGTCATCATTAGAATTATTTTCCAGCAATCGAAGTGAGTTCTGTGCTTTCTACATCCTTTGAAAGCTTTTAAAAATATTTATATTCACAAATACTATCAAATAATATCATTATTAACTTCTCAAAATTTTAAAAATAATTTTTCAAAAGCACCGAGATATAAGTTCTCAAATTCTCGATTCAAATACATTTTTATTTATAACCAATATTTACAAGTCATACTTACACAATTCTTATATAAAATCATTTTTCAATTTAATGTCCCTGTTTACTACAATAAATAACTCTTATTTAAATTAAATTTTTAACAAATCATTAATACGAACAACTTATAATCAAATCGTGAAACTGAATTCACAAGGTGTTTATTTCAAAGTTTCATAAATTTCTACCTACCCAACCCATGTAGAAGAACAAAACTGCTCACAACTGATTAAGTACAACCAAATTAGACAAATAATGATAATATTGAATATTATCATTCCCTAACACTTTATAAATCTATATAATAATTTTAGAAATTATTTCTTTAAATATAAAATATAACTCTTGGTAAAAATATTTCATTTATTAAATTTTAAAACAAAATTATGTCGGTTTGTCTTGCTCAAGTGTTTAGAAACCCTTGTCGATAACGTTGATCAAACGTATCGACCAGAATTCATAAGCCACTCAACATGCCAATTAATACAATATAAAACAATTTTTATACCACAAACAAATACGTTCTCTTATATGTCATACACTCAAACTCATTATTGGGTATCACTTACCCTATCTCTAATGAGTTAATCTCACCAAAGCCAAGGTTCTCGCTTAACCTTTAGCTCTGATACGAAATGTAGCAACCCCCCTTTTAGATCCTCAGAATTCGACACTAATACATCCATGGTGTTCACGTGTCGAACATCAAAGTGTTGGAAAGACAGATCAATGGGGTAAAAGAAAGAAAAGACAGAACATAATCTCACAAACGTGATAAGTAACACATAATATATAAATAATCTTTACAAAAGATACTAAACTTTATAATACATACATCAATCAGAGTACATCACTACCATATCATAAGACTAGACAGTTATAACAACTTGTCCTTACAACTTGATGATAAATACAACTAGAACAAAACCGTGGAAGATAACAGGAAATACGGAAGTACATCCTGGAGGCATCCAGCTCGTCTCCTTAAAGCTCCAAAGGGTCCAGTTAAATCTGAAAAATATGCTCGGGCTGACCCGAGCATTATAAGAAAACAACGCCCGGGTCAGTCTGGTAAAATCAGCATGAGAAACACAATCAAATGGATTGCTTAATATTATAAAACCTTTTGAAAATAAAGGTACCTCGTAAGACCACACCGCATATAACATGGACGGGTTTTTATCTTACGATAACAAAGAATTTTATTTAAAATCCAGTGATATGGTAATATCGTCTAAGGGAGAAAATAAATATATAAAATAGCTGAAATATTTGCATCTCACATTTCAACATAGTTGGGCACAACCAAAACCGTAAGGGCTCGTATTGGAGATTTAATTTCCAACATAGCAAGGTAAGAGACTACATTCTGTATAGTACACCTCTCGATAAAATTTACTAGAGGTCAACAAGTACTTCTTGCACCCTTGCTACATAGAGTCGGTTGCCCCTTTAAAATGACATACCGGATTACATCATTCCCTGGGGCCAAAGCCTAAAAAAATGTGCACCCTCCTTGACTCCACTCCTTGCACGTGTACCAAATCCGTAAGTACCGACTCTAGATCTGAGGAATGATACTCCTAATGGTAGTGAACCACATAGCTCTGCTGCATCCCCTATTTTAGCCATTAACGGGTTGTGAGGTTTGTGAGATCACGTTTTACTTTTTCCTCTCTTAGCAATTCTCACTTGAAATGCTAACACTGCCCTCCAAGCATTAGTGCAATGCTAGTATTCATCCATACAAATTGTTCAGGATATGAACAAACCGAAGGCACTACTTCTACTACATCCATTTTGGAATCACCCTCAAGATTAGTAACAAATAGCCCTTGCACTTCAAAGAGCTTCGTCTTCGGTTCCATCATCTTCAAGATATCTTCAATACATCGTTTGAGTTGGATCGAAGTGGTTTTCAAATAATTCATACTTATCTTATCCGGTCTCTCCGAAACAACATTCGATAGTTCTTGGTAAACTCAACTCCGGTTCTTTTGGAAATATACCTGCAATACATAAGAATGGGGATCACCACTTAACCATTTAAGTGGACGGATCTCCCTATCATTTGCCCTAGGAGAACAAAATAGATTTATACGCACATAGGGCTGTAAACGGATGCAAACGAATACGGATAGTGCTGTATCCGTATCCGTATCCGAAAAATAAAATCCGCATCCGTATCTGTATCAGCTATCCGCGGATATTTCAAAAAGAATATCCGTATTCGCATCCGCGGATATTTTCGGATATTCGAAAGAATCTGCATCCGTCAATATAGATTTGATTTCTTTTATGATATTTGCATAAATAATGTAATCAAACAGTACTAATAAACAACACAACGTAATGGGTATCATGAACAAGTTACAAGACATAATGACATGCTTCATTTATCCAATTTTCTGAAAATACTTCTGGGATGAAAAACACTTGAACTACATACACAGCAACTACAATCTGTTGTGATGAATAAACAAGGAAAAAATACAACATATTGTATCACACACACAACAAAACAAATAAAAATAGAGCATTCCTCCTCAAACTTCATATCATTTCTTCTTCTTCAAACGCAGGCCCACCTATAAAAATACACATTGAAATAACTTATTAAAAACGGTTACACTGTACATCTAGCATTAAACAGAGAATGAAATGCTGTACATCTAGCATTAAACAGAGAATGGGTTTTGTTTGTGATTTTTGAGATGGAAGAAACACAAAAACAAAAATGCACAAAGACAGAGTACAAGTTAATGAAGAACAGTGGTTTATAGCACAAATGTTACTACCTTGACCAATCAAGGACGACTAATAATTGAATAGTAGTGATGAAACCATACTTAATAGTTTAGATCATGCGGATTCTGGATATATGTTCTCGTCATTTCTAAAACCGCTATATAATTAAGCTCGTGTTCTTCTATAGTAATGTTCTTCAACAGTAGTGAAAACATAGTAATGAATTATCATTTATGTACTATCTGATATTACCTGCAATGGATGCATAACAATAATAGCAGCATTGACCAAACCTCCAATTGCATTGCATGCCCTGTCAACACTACCAGCCTTAAACGTATATCCTAACAAATAACAACAAAGAGCTTTAAACTGAAACAATACCAGCAATTGCTGCACATATAAACAGACTAGTCTAATTTTGTCAATATTTAGAATCATCAGAAACCAATAAGCATGTATTCTATGTATTCTAAAGTCCCTATCTAGTTTATCATTATTTAAAATCAACAATTCTAAAGGTGGGCTTACGACTGACTACCCTACAACTAAAAATGTTTCAATCACAGTTAGACATATGCATTTTAGCAGTAAAACAGATGCATTTTAGCAGTAAAACGTAGAACTGAGGTATGATGAGCTAAACAGATGCATTTTAGCAGTAAAACAAAAAAGGAAGGGGAGCTAATTTACCTAAATTATATCAAAATGCTAGACATACCTTGGCTTACATGAACGGAAGCTAAAGTGGAGCTGAAGCATCATCGACAAACTCAAGATTATGAGCTGTTCAAAGAATAAAAAATAAATTATATAAAACAATCATTATATTCAACCAAATATCTAAATTATATGTTATAGCAAATCCTAACCAATGTTTGATGGCAGCCAATCCTTTATGCAAGTCAATGATTCCACTATATCCGAAGACAATGATGATCTACCCTCTGTTATCAACCTACCTCCCATACTAAAAGTCGATTCGGATGCTATGGTGGATACTGGAACTGCTAAAATATCTCGAGCAATTCTAGCAAGAATCGGAAAAGTTGGACTATTAGTTTTCCACCACATCAAAATATCAAAGTTATCCTCGTCTTCACCCATTGGCAACAATTCATCTTCTAGGTACTTATCAAGTTTCGTCTTTGAACCTTGTGAGCTTCCAACTTTTTGCTCGACTTAGCATCTCCACTTTAGATCAATTTTGGTTCTTTTTTTAGGGCCACTATTAAAAGATTCCAAGATATCACAAGAAGTAGAGGTAGAGACATTTGTAGAGGAAGCGCTTTCTTTTTCGTATAAAGAAAATAGTTTTTTCAAAGAATTGTATATTTTTCTAACATGAAATTGTGAATCTTCACCATAAATCAACCCAAAGAAAAATTCAATATAAGTCATCCTATATCGGGGATCAAATATCATACCCATACTCATCATTAGATTGCAAGTATTCCAATACTTATCAAACTTAACCTTCATCTTTTCTGCCATAATACGGATATAGTCATTTTCATTTTGCTCCCAACTTAAAATACTCTCATAAACATCACACACACTCTTAAAATACAAATTAGCCGTTGGATACTTCACACCGGAAAATTTAAGTGTCACATCATAGAATATTTTCAAACATTCACAAATTTCTTGACCTATCTCTCATTCTTCATTTGATGGAAACCATTTGTAATCACTAGCTAAATCAACTAATCGCTCAAATGCCGGACGCACTTCAAGTGCACTTTCAAGCATGAGATACGTTGAATTCCATCGTGTTGCGACATCATAAGAAACTCCTTTTCCGGTTAATCTAGTTTGAGCTAACGCACTTTCCCAATTTTGTTTTCTCATTTGGGATGACTTTGTAAAATTTACGCTCTCCCTTATTTTTTCAATGAGAGTTTGAACAACTTTTAACCCATCATGTACCATCAAATTCAGTATATGTGCACAACAATGAATATGAAATAATTCGCCATTTAAAGGCAAAACGCCTTTACCAACTAACCATTCTTTAAGGTCTCTTATCATAACATCATTATTTGAAGCATTATCAATGGTAATTGCAAATAGTTTTTTGTCGATATTCCAATGTAACACTTTTGACTTGATAGAAGCACTAAGCATAAGTCCAGTGTGTGGAGGAGGCAATTCATGATAAGAAATAACTTTTTTTTGCAATTTCCAATCATCATCAATATAATGACAAGTTATACAGCAATAACCTATGTTTTGATGTTCAGATGTCCATAAGTCCGTAGTAAGACTAACACGACATGACAAACTATCAAATATCTCTTGTAATTCACCTCTCATGTCAGTATAAAGTTTCAAAACATCACATCTAACAGTATTTCTTGAATAAAACTTAACCGTTGGATTTATACTCTTGACATATTCTTGAAAATACACGTGTTCGGTCATATTAAAGGGATAATCGTGTTTGGCAATCATACGTGCAAAACACATACGAGTTCTATTTTGATCAAACCTCCAACTCGATAATTTGACTGGTTTGTTTAGAGAACTTTTGGTAGTCAAGAGTTGTTGTCCAGATATTTTCTTACAATTAGGATTTCTTGGACAAGTTTTTGTATGATTTTTCAAATGAGTTGTTCCTAAAGTGGTAGTTCCATTAAATACTCTAGAACAATGTTTACAAGTTGCCTTAATACCACCTTCTAGTATTACTTCTCTATCAAAATCTTTCCAAACTTCAAATTTCAAAGCTTTTGTATTTTGAGGTGCTGGTTTATCCAAATTTATAGAAATATCTTGATTTTGGGTTTCTGCTTGCACACTTGTGTCTAAATTTTGGGTTTCGTGCACAACGATTTTAGATAAATTATCATTGGCACTAGCATTGGAAGCACATGCAATAGATTTACTACTACAACTTGAAGACGAGTTTTTCATTTTCAGGTATCTACAATAACACAGTTAATAAATATAAACGACTAGTTTGACAACAACTAAGAATGTGGCATAAAAATCAAATAACATAATTACTACATACATACTACCAGTGAATGTACAGTGAAAGAATGTCCAGTGGATGGCATAAAATTCAAACTACAGACTTACTACTTGAAAATAAGAAATTTTAGCTGCCATCAAACAAATGTTAACTACATAATTTCTATAAATATCATCAAGTGCTATGTTATACTGGCTAACAGAGCTGTAAATGTAATTCAGATTGAATATAATTCCAGTAATGCAATTTACTCTTAAGCCTAGTTCATCATTTAATACTTTTAACTCTCAATTCAATCACTCTTGACATTTTGATAATGAATTTTTTAAGGTCCCCTTAGAGTTAGAGCATATACTAAGGTTATAAACTTATAATAACAAAATAACATTACTAAATTTGCATCATTGTGGTTTGACCTGTGGTTAAAGGTAGTAGAGTGATTAACAAACTTGGGGTTGAAACGATGGAAAGAACTAGAGGCGAGAAGTTATAAGTAAGTGATATCCTAGAAGGAGGTGTTTGGAAGACTAAATTCATCTTTTTAATTTGTTTAAATGATAATGTGAATAATTTGCATTTGCAGTAATCAAAAAGACGACTATTGGGTTTGGTCGTGCAGCGCTAGTGGTAATTATAATTTTAAAGATATTTGGAAATCGATTAAAACATCATTTTCTCACATTAAATGGGCGGATTTGATCTGGAATAAAATTCACGTCCCAAAAATGTCTATCTGTCTTCTTAAAGCAATAAACATTTTTTTACGAACAAAAAAGAGTGATCCAAAGAGGTTTTCTCATCGATCCTCTTTGTGTGCTCTGTAATCAACTGGAAGAGAACACGAGCACTTATTTTTTAAATGTCAGTTTATAGCTTACATATGAAATGGTGCAAAATTAAACTATCAAATCAAAGCTCGAGATAATCAAACAACTGTTAATAGTGTATTAACAGAATATCAATAACCAAACAATCTCTACTAAGTAACCAACTAATATTAACAGTGTAATACCAAATAATCAAACAATAGCTTTGAGTTCATACCACTGACTTGAAGAAGAAGTAGCTGTCGTCGTAGATTGAATTTGAAAAGTCGTCGATTTTGCTTGAACTTGAAGAAGACTGGCGACTGCAGATATTTGGAATCGTCGCTTGAAATAGCTTGAGTTGTCGCTCGGAATCGAAGTAGTTCAGTCGTCGCTTGAAGCAGAGACTGAAATTAGGTCTGATAAACGAGAGTATGAGAGGAGCTTTTAGTGTCGGCAGAGGAAGAACTAAGATAAGAAGATGCCATTTTTTTCTGAATTAGGTTTTAATTGAGTGAATGAGATAATGAGAGGCGGCTGTTTTGTGTTGTACGAGAAGATCTAGGGTTTGATAAAGGGAAGGATGTTGATAATAAGGATCCAACGGCTGAAAATAATATTTGGTTTTATAATTATTTAATTTGGTTAGTTGAAGAATTAAGTATAATTTGAAAATAAAAAATGGATATTTAAGTCCACAGCGGACAGATATTTTTCGGATACGGATAGTGTCATATCCGTATTCGTATCCGAAAATATTTTCGGATATCGGATATCCGTATCCGCTTTTCGGATATCGGATATTTTTCGTATTTTCGGATACGGATACGGACGGATTTCGGATTTTTCGGGTACTCATTGACAGCCCTATACGCACAGTACAACATCATCGAAGATGACTGTGCCATATAACTCAAGTATTTCTCATAGATATTTCTAGAGTTAAACCCTTCGGTGTTAAGTAGGGAATTTCTTCTCCACCACCAAAATTAAGAAGGATTATTTTGGCCAAGATTTGATAGTTGGTTATTTAACTATCAACTAAAACCACAACCAATCATAGATTTAATTCCAGAGTAAACTAAACTCGATTAAGCCCATAAACAACCACTAAGCCTCTTTAATTAATATTTCTATTAATTAATTAAAACATTTTGTAAATATTTGGAAACCATTTCCATATACTTATCTCAACGGAATAAGTATATTCACAAAACACTATATTTTCAACACTTAGAAAATAAAACTATATACTTATCTCAACAGAATACATATATTCACAAAACCAAGGAAGATATCATATTTTTCAAAACATATCAGTTTGGTCAAATGAACTGTTATTTAAAAACATAATTTATTATAAACCCAAAACACTTATCCTTTTCTATTTCAAAAACATTTCTTTAAATCAATTACTAAATAATTATTAAAATATATTAATAATTCCAAACCCATCTTTAATTAATTTTGCAATTTTCCAAATCTTATTTGAAAGGAGTTCGCAAATATCTAAGGTATATAACTTTTCCAATGTAAGGAAATCATAGAGTTCCAAAACTACATCCATAGCGACTATCGTTATATGGGCCAAATTTTTTAACTTGTTTATATTAAATAGAATTTAAGCTCCATTCCCTTTATTTATAAAATATCGTTATAAATCCTTTCCATTTTATTAATAAATATACTTTATAAAACATTTCCTTAAATGCCATTAAATTAAATAATTAATTACTTAAACACCATTAGTAAATGATTAATTTCTTTACTTTAACCTCATAAATCAAAATAATCAACTTAAACTTCATTAATTAATTAATTAACCTAAACCACTTTGATTAATGAAATTAACTAATCTTAAACCTTTTTATTAAAATAATAAATCAACAAAAACACTTTATTAGGATAATTAATCAATCTTAAAAACATCTTAATAAATAATTAACTAATTTTTAAACATCACTAAATAATATAATTAATTAACTTAAACCTTATTAATTAATACAATTTAACCAACTTAAAAGCATCCTTAATTGAATATAATTAACACTAAAATATCATTAATAAAATAATAATTAACTTTAAACATTTTTAAATAACTTTGGAAACAATTATCGATAAAATCTAATTAACTTTAAAATAATTATTAATTAAAATATTTAACTTTAAAACAGTTATTAATTAAAATAATTAACTTTAAAACAATTATTAATTAGAATAATCGGCAAACTAAATCATTACACAAATTTGAGGCTTAGCAATCACAATGGATACTCAAACAAGCTACCATTTTTTTCCATATCTCAAAGGGGTTCATATGTCGATGTCATATTCAATACGGCCAGGCTACCAAGCTTCTGACACTCAACAATTAACAATCAGTAGTTACTTAACTATCCAATCCACATCAATTAATCCATATGTCGATTAATCCCACAACCAACAATCTACTTGTCAAGTACTGAATGATGATTTATTCTGCACAACAGATGTCCATAAAAATCTATGCAATCCAATTTTAACTTAAAGTGTTTTATTTGGCGAAATAAATATCAGTAATTAAGGTATAATAATCTAATGACGTTATTATTTAAAGTAACGTCATTAAATTTCCGTTCCTTTTATAATAATCTAGAATTTCTCACCCTCAACTGGGCTCGGTCCACAACAATTTCACCCGCAACCAACATGGACAGTACCTCCCCTTGTTCTCCCTCTCGATCAAATTCAAAAAAAACTCCCCGTACCGAAATCCATGTGCACAGCGTGCAAGTGCACTGTCAATCTTATCTCAAACCATTGATCCACTTCCACCAACAACCTCTACTCGCCTTGCTCGTCGCATCCCCCACCTCGCCAACCCTTCGGTCCACCGTAGCAAATTCCGACCTAATGACTGCTTCCCACCCCCAAACTATTGTTTTCATCTCCTGAAGTTGCAAGCCTCCACACTTCCCTCATAAGTCTGTCTTTGCGCCAGAACTCCAACCCGGCCAACGTCATAGTCTGAAACTTTCTCCTTCACCAAAAATAAGGAACCCTAGCTCCGCCAGAAATGGGGAGCAGCTCCAAGCATGATCGGACAAAGAAAAATGGGTACATGAATGACGATCTCCTCCATATAATCACAAAGAAATCAGCTTTTGATTCATTTAGAGAAGTATGGATTTTATTTTGATTTTTGAAACTTCACTGTTCTTGCTGTTAGTTTTTACATACTTTTGTTTATCTTTTGTTCTACATATTTTTCTTTTTCTTGTTACATTACAAAGTAGAGGAGGAACAGGGAGCTGTAAATGAAAAATGGAAGAGAAAGAGTTGGTTAGAAATTTGATTTTTGATTTTAAAAGGATGGTTGCATTTCTTGTTTACTGACATGGTTTTTTCTCTCTCTCTTTTTATTATTTTTTCCTTTGCATTTCTCTAATCTGACGAACACAGCAAGCAAGAAAAAATGAAAGCTGAAAAAAGAGTTGCTTTGGTCTTCTTTTATGTAAACAGAATTTAAAAAATATATTCTATTATTAAGTATGAATTTTAAAAGTCCATTTAATTATTAACTCCATTATTTGAATGTTTAAAATAAATTAAATATTCCCAAATTAAATCGATAAAACTCCAGGTCGTTACAGAATATCATCAGGAAGACATTGTCTTTTAGTTTATTCCACAATTAATCAAAAAGTATATCTATTGTATTTTGTTCCTTCACTATATGCAAAGATAGTTTAGTCTCCAACTTTTATGCTCATTTCTTTTCACCAAAAGTCAATCAAAATAAAAGGTGTGCCGGTATTTTCCAATCAAAAAACGAACAACAATCAAATATTTGAAATATGTATCGACGTTAATTTTTATTAGATAAAAGAAAGATGAAGAACAAAGTTACAAGATTGGGTTGGGTCTATTGAAAATGATTGGGCTAGCAGTTCAGAAAATGAAAAATGGAAAATAAAAATAAAAATAAAAATAAATAATAATAAAAAGTTCAAATTTCAGATAGCATAATGCATTACCAAATACATTACATAAAATTGATTCACTACATCGACTATTTTATTGGAGTTTCATTGCAAAATCCATCATTTAGAATTTATCCATTGCTAATATCTAATTACTTGCATTTCAAAATACATCGAAAGTTTTTAAAATACCTCTCCTATGATCTCTCAATCGTATATGCTGCTCAACCCTAACTCTAGTTTGGATTGCGACCAAGCAAATCAATTTAATAAAAACAAAAAAGACAATGCCATGCAATATATTTTGAATACATAGGCTAGGAGGAATTAGGGTTGTGTTAAAAGGGAGGATTAGATTGAATGAAATATAAGTTCGATCCATATACAGTAAAAGTTATTTGTAACTTGTATAATTGTATTGGAACGGTATCAGATTGGGTTGGGTTTGATTAACACGTAAACTGTTAGCACGCACAGAACAGTTCAGCCCAGCCCATTAGAGAAAAACAATAAGACGAAGAAGGGTGGTTTCGTAAATAGGCGATGAACCAAACTTTATATAAACACATTTCATATTTTAGGGTTTTCTCTCCTCCTCGCAGCCTCCAAGTTTCCATACGTTTGAAGTACAGGTAGGGTTTAACCGACAATGGTTGAGAAGGGAGGAAAGGGAAGAAAAGAGGAGGTGGTTACCAGGGAATACACCATCAATCTTCATAAAAGACTCCATGGCTGGTATTCTATTCGCAAACAACCTATTTTAATCATTTTTGATTTTCGGATTTTTGTAGAGTAGCATTAAGTTCGTTTTAGCTCAAATTTTTTTATCGCGTACGTTCAAGTTGGTTAACAAGTTGATTTGCTAAGCATTTTAATTTTGGTTAAGTCGTACAGTGAAACATGGTAAACAAAAGGCATTGATTTATTTATTAAGCAATCCGTTTGATATACCTTGTACATGCGGATTGTTGTGAAACTTGTTTATACTTTTGAAAAGTTATGCAGTAGTGTTGCATCAAGGTAAATTATAAATAACGCAAGGAGCCGTTATCCTAAGTCTTATGTAATCGCCAAGGAATGATAGATACTTTGTATCTAGGCACAAGACAGGTTCTTGTTTAGTATATTTAAAATAAGATCAAACCAGTTTATTGAAAACTTTTTTTGGTGAATTATGTCACGATTCATAAATATGACGATCCTTTCTCTGAAGTATTGCATTTTATGAAAGTAATATAAGGTTATGTTTTGTTATCGTTCACATTGAGCATAATAAAGGCAAGTTATGTGTTGGATGATGATGTTTGACAGTTATATTGTTATCTTAAGCTTAATCTTCCAATTGTTTTAGTCTGTTTCCGGTGCAAATATCTAAATCAGTTTTACTACTTTCTATGTGTGATGGCTGTGTCGTATAAAATTCTTTGAAATTTTTTTTCAACTTGTCAACCTATATTAAATTTTTAGTCCTTAAATCTACTCCTGTCAACCATTACTTTTATATTACCATTACGGTGACATGAAAGGGTAAACTATCTCTCTTCTAATATGGTATGCCTATATGTTAAACTGTCCGTTTCATTTTATTCACTCCAAACTACATGTCAAACCAAAATGTCTATTCATATTTTTTTATTCATTCATGATGCTTTTAAACTCCTACTCCCTTTTTTTATGTGAATAATAAGAGTAATTAACATATTGCTTATGTATTAGCTTTTACTTGTCTAACTTCACTTACGTAAAACAATTCAAATATAATCACATCTGCCGTTTTCCTTTCAAAGAAATCATGGTCAATAATTTGTCATCAACTTTGGGGATTTCAATGTTGTTTTTTGGCACTATCAAATTTTAAGTAATATATGCTACTTAAGTTTTTTTTCAAGCTAATTGAATATGGTTATTTTTTGAAAAAATCTTAATGAACTATTGAAAACTGCATTAATCTTGTATAATGCTTTGAGGCATGTATATAATAGAGAGTTTATTTACTTAGAGCTTCTCTAGGTGTGTGCAACTCATCCATTGCTGAGTTGGAGAGGATAGGTTTTATTTTCTCCTTCGGTGTAGATGGTTTTTAGAGAACAGTTTATATACCTGAACAGTTTTCTGAAAACCCTTTTGCGGGCTAGACGTGTGTGTGAAAACCATGTAGATGCCAAATGGTATTTCATGGTTGAAATATTGTAAGTTTGCCTGCGGGGTGCTGGATATATTTATACTTTAGTTTAAAGCAATCTGAATATGTGACTGGGTCACTGACTTGTCATAATTTATTTCGCAGCTAGCACAAATCAATTCTATGTTCTCTTCAACCAGTTTTAATTTAACCTTTGGTAGCATGTTTGTTAACAATTCGATCCTTCTTTATCTTTGTAAATAAATAAAACAATCTGGTCAAGGACCTTTTGCGCAAGTGGTTAGAGGTATGACGTTTTAGATAGAGGTCACTGGTTCGAGCCAAAACAAAGAGCGCTCTATTTAAATAAAGTATCAATCATTTTATATAAAAACAACCTGGTATAGCCTTATCTAAATGTGCTATCATTATATACAAGAAAAATTCCTTTGCTGATGAGATCCTATCGGACACCATATTTGTTACCGTAATATTGATAATTATTTCCAATTAATTAAATTCACAGCACATTCAAGAAGAAGGCTCCAAAAGCGATTAAAGAGATCCGTAAGTTCACACAAAAGGCAATGGGAACGACAGATGTCCGAGTTGATGTGAAACTCAACAAGCACATATGGAGCCGTGGGATCCGAGGTGTTCCAAGACGAGTCCGTGTAAGGATTTCTAGGAAAAGAAACGAAGAAGAAGATGCAAAAGAAGAACTCTACTCTTTGGTTACAGTTGCGGAAGTACCTCCTGAAGGGCTCAAAGGGTTAGGTACCAAGGTTATAGATGAAGCTGATTAGATCTTTCAAGAAATTTTAAATTTCCCTATTTTGAAGTGGATATTTGTATTTGGTCATAAAATTTTGATTTCCTTGAGGGTTTTATTGAAGATTGAACTTTGTTTTGAGATGAAATTTCACGCTAAATTCATTTTGTTTGGATTTTTGAGGATGGTCCAGTGCTGTCATGATTGGTATAATTTTACTTGTTTTCTCCATTTTTCCACCATCTTTTTTGTGTTCTCTGACTGTGTGATGATATTTCTAAGAAACCTCCTCAACTTTGTGTTTGTCGGCCTGTTTCTTTTTATGGTGAAAAATTCAAATGTTAAACGCTTAGGATGATTCTTGCATCAGCCTAATTGGGTTCAACGTTTCGTGGATTTGCCAGATGGTGCATCTTAAATTAAATTCGGGTTTGGGTGCTTGGTTGAAAAGGATGGAATTTGGGAGGCAATATGGTTGAGCACGCCCGCAACCGGGATTTTTTTTTTGAAGAAAGGTAAAAGGGCCTATTCCAAGTTTTACATACAAGATATCGGGTAGAAAACACTTCTACCCGAAAACAACTTTACAAACCATCAAACCCTAATAGGGTTGCCGCCATAATCTCTTTACGAAAAAATAATCAAGCTATGCTCAAAAATGGCGGAAGGCGATTCAGAAAGCCGAAGTCATTTCATCTCCTTTCTTCACTCCACCCGCTTCATCACGTTCCCAATATGATAAGCTTTCGTTCATTTCTTCTCTCATACCCCTGTGCCTTCCACTATTGCTCGAATAGTTGAATCTGTTGAATAAGAAAGTAGGAATGTTAGATCTGGCGTCACTGCGATCCAAATCTGACATTTCCTTCTTTAGATCACAGCTGCTAACCATGTCGGCTCTAGGGTTCGGATTATTAGCTTCTGGAGCTTGTTTGAAGTGAGATTTACTGCTATTAGCTATATACGAGCTCCTATTCACAGTGTTAGCCTCAAAATCTTGTTGATTGCGGGAGCTAGACTCAAGAGTCAAATTATTAGTATGTTTGTCGATCTGGAAGCTTCTTGGTCGCGATAAATACGCTTCTAAATGTTTGCTTCTCGCTTTAGAATTCCATTCATCGACAAGGTAAGCGAACTTGGTTTGGTTTTTAATATTTTTCTTAGATTTTTGAAGAATGATCTTGCTGTCAGTGCTAATAACTAACCAAATCTGCTCTTTTTTCCTGCTGCCTTTGTTATGCACACACATATTTCTTTCTTTCCACAAATTATATACTGCAGTAGTTACGAGAATGTGAGCATAATCTGTTTCTTTGGACTTAGATCTGAATTTGTTGTTAATAACTTTGACAACATGTATCGGGTCCATTTGATTGTTGTCCTCAATGCCCAGAGTAGCTCTAATTTGATTCCAAATAAAGTAAGAGTAGCTACACTCAAAAAATAGATGATTAACATTTTCATTACACATTCTGCACAACGAACAAGGTGAATTCAGATTATTGCCCCATTTATTAAGTCTGTCCCAAGTAGGCAATCCGTTTTTAATTGCAAAATATGTACAAAATGTCATCTTGGGACAATTCACTCTGTTCCATATGCATTGATACCAGTCTTCCATTTGAAATTTATTTCTAATAAAATTCCATGTTGATTTAAATGAAAACTTCCCTCTATTGCTTGCTTTCCATTCCCAGTAGTCATTTTCTGCATAAGGATCAAATTGAATTTTGCATATTTCAACTTTATGAGGGTTAGTAATAGGGTGTACTTGTGGGTGCCACTGATTATTTATAATAATATCAGATACTTTAGCATTTGATCCATCACATATAATCAAACTGTTCCACCCAACCTTATTTATAAAATCCTCATTTTTAAACCATGGATCAAACCATAAACCGGTTTCTTCACCATGCTTAAATTTTCTTTCAAGCAATGTTTTGCCTACTTTCCTGCAATTTAATATTTGCTTCCAAGCATTAGATTGGTTACTGTTATGCACAGAAGTCCAAAAATTCTTTTGTTTCAAATACTTAGATCTCATCCATCTAGCCCACAAAGAGTCTGAATTAAGAAATCTTCAAAATAATTTTGAGTGGCAAGTAACACTAAGGTCTTTAATACTTCTAATGCCAAAACCCCTTTAATTTTTAGGTCTGCATACTTTTTCCCAACTAATTTTGTAATATTTATCCCTCCATAAGAAATCTGCATACCTACTTTCTAACTTTTTAATAGAAGCAGCTGGAATATGAAAAGTTTGTAGAAGTTTGTAGCCAGTATAAAATAATAGCATAAATCATAGTCTTAATAAGTTCACGTCTTTCATCAATAGAAAGTAACTTACAAGACCAAGTCTCCATTCTTTCTTGGATTTTTTCAATAAGAATAGAACAATCTGAATCTTTAATCTGATTTGTAGAGAGAGGCAGACCTAAATATTTAATTGGAAGAAATCCCTCTGCTATTTGTAAAACATCTAAAAACTCTTTTCTATATTTACTAGATTTGCTAAAATAAGCTTTACACTTATTAACATTAAGCTGGAGTCCAGCATAAGATTTCAGGTTCTCAAAATTTTTTTTATAGTGTCTGCATTAGCTTTATTAGCTTTTATAAACACCATGAGATCATCAGCATAAATCAAATGGTTAATACAGGGCTGGATTCTATTTATAGGGTGAATATTACCTTTAATAGCTTCTATTTCCATAAGTATGGAAAAATATTCCATAACCATAGCAAAAAGAAAAGGTGATAAGGGATCACCCTGTCTTATACCCCTATTACTCTTAATAAACCCTTCTGCCTTTCCTTGAATCAGAATAGAAAAGGTAGGAGTGTTAATACATTCAAACACCAAATCACAAAACTTTGTAAGAAATCCCATGCATTTCATAATATGATGAATAAAATATCTGTTTACCTATGCTTTTTGTAAGTCAATTTTGAT
Organism: Allium fistulosum; assembly: GCA_030737815.1. Classification (NCBI taxonomy): domain Eukaryota; kingdom Viridiplantae; phylum Streptophyta; class Magnoliopsida; order Asparagales; family Amaryllidaceae; genus Allium; species Allium fistulosum. Next base: position 353,509,171 of record CM060904.1, read on the forward strand.
GCATACATTATCACCCTGCTTTGTATTGAATTTTCTGACCATCTCATGTGCTAAAAGAGAATTTTCATAGATAAGTCTACCCGATACAAATGCACTCTAATTTTCAGAAATAAGAAAAGGCAAAAACACTTTTATTCTATTACTAAGGACATTAGCAATAATTTTGTAAATAAAGTTGCAGCAAGAAGTAGGTCTATAATCATCAATATTAGTGGGATTTTTATTTTTAGGAATAAGGGTAATAAATGTATGATTTAAACTTTTGAGAATTTTCCCTTTGTCCATAAATTCTTTAATAACTTCAAACACATGCTCTTTAATATTGTCCCAATGATTTTAAAAAAAAATTGCATTGAACCCATCAGGACCAGGACTTTTATTATCACTAGCATTAAAAACAATGAATTTTATCTCATCTAAACTCACAGGAGCAAGCAAGATTTCAGATGCATTATGTTTCAAAATATTTTTACAAGTAATATGAGGAATTTTTTTTTCTTTATCATATGCATTTGATAAATTACCCTCTTTATCTATAATGCAACCTATATTATTTAAGTGCTTTCTGTTACTCATTTTAGCATAAAAGAATTTGGTGCAGTCATCGCCTAAATTAAGCCAATCAACTTTTTCTTTTTGTCTAGCATTAATAGATTCTTTATACATTTCACAAGACAACTCATTTTGATTCTGAAATTTTTTATTAATAGTACTGATATCATCAGGTTTATTATCAGAAATATGCTGTAAGAGTTTTCCTTCCTTTCTCAAGCTAATAATCTTATTTTTATTCATATAGTTATTTTTGTTCCAGTTTTTAAGCTTATTTTTAGTGTATTTCAAAAACATACAAAACTGATACTATTTAGTACCTTCACAAGAAAAATTTAGAATGTTTTCCATTAAAATTTTATAATCTTCTTCAAACACCCAGCTATTTTTGAATCTAAAAGGAGATACTTTACTATTAAATTCACCATTAACAAAAAGGTTAACCAATAAAGGAGTGTGATCGCTTAAATTTTGTTCTAAAGTGGAACAGATACAATTATGAAATCTTTCTGAAAATTCTTTGTTATACAAAATTCTATCTAATTTGCAGTGAATATTTTTAGTTAGTCCAGATTTCCATGTAAATTTGTTTCCACTAATAATTGGTTCAATGAGACCAGAGTCTAATAGAAATTTATTAACCCTATCCAATTTACTTTGAGGGATTTTAATTCCTCCAAATTTTTCATTGACATGAAAAACAGTATTAAAATCCCCTAACACAATCCAAGGGAAATCATATATGGAATTTAGAGATTTAAGTTTCTGCCATAAAGCATTTCTTTCTCTTTCAAAATTACTACCATAGACACTAGTAACCTGCAAAGAAAAACCCCCAATATTTTTAAAACTGCAATCTATAAATTGACTATCTTTGTTTATATTCATATTAGTCCAGATATTAGAATCCCAAATAACAATGATTCTACCTTTACAACCGCAATCATTGTTATGTACATCTTTCCAATTACTGGACATCTTGAGGCAAAACCTTTCAAAATTCTCATCATTCAATTTATTCTCAATTAAAGCAATAATTGAAGGTTTGTAAACATTAATCATATAAAGGATATATCAAATTGTTTTACAGGGGTGTTCATCCTCCTGACATTCCAAGCAAATAAAGTCATATATATCTAATAATAAAAATAAGAAATTTAAATGGTACCTGACACTATAGTGCCTTTACCTCTCCGTTTATTATCAACACCCTTTGCTTTCAGTCTAGTAGACATTTGGTCTCATTCTGGATTGATCGAAATGTATTTTTGCTTGAAAGCTTTCTTCTCTTTGCTACCCTTTAACTTACCAGATGCTTTTGTTTTTTCAATATGTAATTCTGATGTATCAAACTCTTCGATATTGTCAACCCTCTCAGATTCATCTTCTTCCATTTGTGCAGATTCTGGGACCTTAATCAGGGAAATGTCAAACGATGTTGTGCGAGGCATGACTGATTCATTACATTCAGTCACTGCAGCCTGCTTTGGAGGAGGATCACACTTGCGAGGCAATGTTGAGTGAGTGCAATTAATCCTCTCAACATCTGCAGCAAGCTCAGAAGAGGATCCCTTCTCTATATCATTTTCTCGATTCTGGCTCTTATTCTGATGAAGATTGTTGACTATTTTTGTAACATTATGCTCTGTAATTAAACATGGCTCTGAAATAGGAGGGGTTTCAGAGTTAAAGACCTTTTTATTTTTACCCTTCTCTGTATTAATCGGAATCAGATCGTTTGAATTTTCTTCATAGTCTTTTAAATGATTAACTTCCATAGCAGTGATCTGATCATTTTGGTCAGTGAGCTCTCTTATATTATTTTCTTGATCGAAGATGATATCTTCTTGATTGATTCGATCATTTCCCTCTTGGGTTCTTGATTGGTTTTTTGTGTCTTTACTGATAACCAGTTCTTGAATCCCTTTAGATCTATTTTCTTGAGCATCAACTCTATCTTTATCACTGTTTTTAGGAATCCACATCTATTTCAGATTGCATTGCTCTCTAGTGTGATCGAAACACTTACAGATGCTACACTTTGGTGGAATCCATTCATATTCAACTTTTTGTGTTATGATTTCACCATTATAAATATTGAGACTAATTTCATCTAGAAGTTCATCAGTCGCAGAAACTTCCACTAGAAGCCGAGCGTAATTCAATCTCGTCTTCATGGTAGTAGCTGCGTCTATTTTTATGGGTTTTCCGATAATACTTTCCATAATACTAAAAGCCTCACGATCCCATAATTTGAGGTTTACACTGGGTAATTTAACCCATATCGGCATAGTTGACAGTAAATCTCTGTCCAAGTTCAGTGACTCAGTCCACCTTCTCATGATGATGAGCTTACCGTTGTAAAAATAAGGACCATTCTGAATAATGGAATTGCAGTCTTGAGAATCATTGAATTTGACTAGAAAAACCCATTTTCTCTGGAAAAGATTTCAAACTCTCCAGTCGGTTTCCAAACTCTTTTTATGTATTCTTTAAAAAACAAAAAATATGGTTTGCTGCCTACCACATAAACCAAAATGGAGTTATTCCAACACTCTACGGCTCTTTTACAAACTGCCTCCTTAACCACATCATATTTCTTGTTGTTGATTTGTATAGGAGAAATGGTTTCAAGACTGCATTCTTCATCTCTTGGTTCCTTCGATTGCTCTGAGACAATATCATCCCAGGATTTGTGTCCTAGTTCTTTATTCAGAGAGAATTTGATCGGCTTTCGGGTTTGCATCAGTTTGGTCTTACCCTGATTGGAGTTGGTCGTCAGACCCTCCTTCTTTTTCAGATCACCATTATTATAAGACCGAACTTGATCATTTCTTGGCTGGTATCTTCTCTGCGATCTTGGCTGAACCAATTGGAAGCCCTCGTCATCTATGATGACACCATTCGGCTTTCTGATATGAGGTGGTCTATCCTGAGGAGAAGGCCGAGAAAGAGGAAGATTGGATTGGTTTTTATGAGGAGATATGGTTTCCCCCATGGCAGAAGAAAACCCTAGGCGCAACCGGAAATTTTGAACTAACTATTCGTTGCTTCAGTAGTAGTTTTTATTGAATCTTTATATTTAAGTCCAAACGCTACCATTTATGAGTTTGTATTTAAAACTATTTAGAAGTTAATTATTCAAAACTGATATTAAGAAGTTACAGTATAAGTAGTTTTTTTATTCCAACCCGTGTTGTGGGTTTATATTCCTTAGAAAATATTTGATTACATTTATTGATGTCTCAATTTATTTTAATTTTGGCAAATTTTGGAGTGATCTTCTCATCTATCTATTCTATTATATAAGAAAGATAATATAGAACTCTTCGTATTTTTATTTTTCATATACTTTCAGACTGAATAATGCATTCTTCTTTATTTTTGCTACAATTTTTCCTTTATACCCCTTAAAAATTTTCAATCTTTCACAAAACTACCATCATTAACATGGCAATTAATGTTATCATTATTCCTTTTGATAAAATACTCTTATATACATTTATTTCTTTTGATAAACTCATAATCATTATTTTTTTGTAATCTAACAGAGATTTCTTTCTCTTCTCCATGTTACCATTACAATTTTTTCATTCGTCATTTGTTTCCTATCATTTTTTTACATCCATTTAATTTTTTTTTCATTATGTTATCTCTTTCCATATATCAGTTTCATACGTATACTACAATTAAAAAAAAGCTAAAATATCTATTTCCAATCTAAATGAACCTAAAGATTCTATCCAAATAATTTTAGTCAATCTCTTTATTTTTTACCTATTGAATTTATCATTAGTTCTTTAATTTCTATTTATTTAAAAAATTATCATTTTAATCAACTTTTGTAGAGATTGTGTTTTTATTTGTTGCTTTCAGTGTTGTAGTTTTTATGGAAAATTTTTCTAAAAACCTCCAAAAAACCTTGTTTACTGATCTATCAAGCTAGATTTCAAAGTTTGATTTTTACTTTATTATCTTCATTTTCATTTAAGTTAAAGTTGGATTTTTTGTTTTAGCTCTAATATATTATCGCAAATCTTTACTTTAAATTTTGTGTTAAAAAATTGTTTTCTTCTTATTTTTGTTACAATTTATATGGATATGAATATGGTTTCCTTTATATTTTTAGAAGGTTATTGATTTTATTAGCACATAGATATCATTAATCTTTGGATATTTTGTAAAATCTATAATACATGAAGCCTGACTATTTTTTATTCTTAAGTTTTCTAACCTTATTTGTATTCGTTTAGTACGATTATGTTTTTCATTTCATTCAGTCATTTTGTAGGGAATAATTGGCTTACTAACACACACACACACACAAACAAACACACACACACACACACATCTCTGTGTGTGTGTGTAAAATAATCTTAAACTTTTTATAATACACAAGAGGTAAAGTTGATCTTTTTTATTTTAAAATGTAAGTGCATACAAAATTCAAGTTAGAAAAAATCTTATACTTTCTTATTATTTAGTTTCAATCTGTGTCATTATCAACCTGGTTTCTTTCATATTCTGCAGGGGGTTATTGGATTGATTAATACATTGATATCATAATTTTTTTTTATAAAATCCTTGATATGTAATGTTGAACTATTTTTTATTTCTCAAGTTTTATATTTACATCGACGTTCATGTGATATGTGTTGTGTTTATACGATCATGGATTTTATTTCCTTTCCATATTTTGAATAGCATAATTAGTCTACTAACACGTGTATACCAAACAATCTTAAATTATGTATAATCTAAGACAAAATTAATGTGTTGCTACTTCTAAACAAATATATTCAAGAAAATCAAGTTGGAGAAAATATCATTTATGAACTAAAAGAATGGTCAAATAATAAATTTTTATGTCGTATTTGAGAAAAGAATAATAAATGTATAAATACTTTTTTCAGTCTACCGTATGTAACTTTATGTCGAAAATTTAGTTTTAGAAAGGCGTTATATGAACTTAATTTTTAATTAAATATTTTATTTTTTATACTCAGCCAAGACTCATTTTGTAATATGAGATATTATCCATTTTAATTGTCATACGGTTTAATATATTTTCCTATACGATGCTTCGTTGACCAAGAAATGTACATAAATAGCACACATTTTCCTATTTAATGCATGGTTAACACTGGATTCTCGGAGATCTTATGGAACATATTAGCAATTATCTTTTATTTTCTACAAAGGTTATTCGATGCTATATTATTTTGATTTTATTTTGTAGTTTGGAGATGTTTATCAATCATTACGAATTGAAGAAGTGTTATTAAGAATGTTTAGTCAAATGGAAACAACTGTATTTAAAAGGAATAAATTGATAGTATTCATTTACTTCAAATTCAAACTAATTTGAGAATTATTACAATTAATTCTCTTTTATTGAAATTTATTGTTAGAGAACAGTTACATGATAATCTTCATTAATCCTAATCAATTAGCGTTTACTTTTAGTCAATATAACATTTTATTTTTATGATGGATTAAGACTATTTTTAATTGCTTAATTGTATATCTCTAAAGTATACTTTTTAAACATATTATGTAGCTCTCATTGATATTATTTGTACATTTTCAAACAAACTAGAATAATGTTCAAGTAGTTGGAATCATCAAAGTTAGAATATGCATAGTAAACAAGTCAAGTTTTTTGAAAAGGCCTAATATAGTAAAAATAATACAATAGATACTATATACAGAATTATTAATCAAAAATTTATTGCATGATTTATAAACCTAAATGTTACTCTAGATACAAAAGATAGAAGGTCAAATGGTTATAGGTCAACTACTAACTCCCATCTACACTTTCAGTTTCGAAAATAATGGTAGGTTTAATTCCTTTAATATTTTTAATTTTAAAGCTAAATGCTATATTTCAAAAAAAAATTAACTCGATATAAAGTATAAGTAATTTAGTTAATTATATAATTTGGTAATATCTTTATTTTATAATTCGATTATTTGATGTTACAATAGAATTCAATCAAGTTTTCTGAAAATTAATACGATCATATTTGTGGCAAATTAGTTTCTTAAGTTAGCATCAAAGATAATTAATACATAATAAATTCGCTAATCTGTTTTGTATTTTTTAGTACGATCATGGATTTCATTTCCTTCGTAAATTTATAAGGCATAATTGGTTTACTAACACATGTACTTCAATGAATTTTTGATTGAGTATAATCTGAGATAAAGTTGATGTATTTTCCATTTTGAACTATAAGTATTTAAGAAAATCAAGTAGGGAAAATATCATCTATGATGTAAAAAATAGTCAAATAGTAAATTTCTATATTGCATTTCGAGAAAAGTATGTTGAAAGTTTAGTTCTAAATAGGCGTTCAATAAACTTAATTTTTATCAAAATATTTTATTTTGTTATACGCAACCTAGACTTATTTTTTGTAATATTAGATATTATCCATCTTAATCGATCTACGTTAATACATTTGTCTATAGTAATGCTTCAACGACCACGAAATGTTCATAAGTAGAACATATTTTCCTATTTAATGCATGGTTAACACTGAATACTTAAAGATCTTATAGAACATCTTAGCAATTATTTTTTATTTTCTATAAAGATTGTTTATGCTATGTTGTTTTGATTTTTTTTACAGTGTGGAGATGTTTATAATTCATTACGATTTGAAGATGGGTTAATAATAATGTTTACGAGTATGCTAACTTCAAACGGAAAGAATTGTGTTAAAAAGGAATAAATTGTTGCTAATTTCATTTGATTCCAATTTAAACTAATTTAAGAATTATTACAATTAATTCTCTTTTATTAATATTTAATCTAGTTAGGGAATAGTTACATACTAAGTCCCCGTTCATGGACATCAGAAACATTAACCAAAAAGCGTTTAGCAAGAATTATGTCTGACTTATCTTAGATAAGTCTGACATAACTGATACGTCAGCGGTTTAATGATTCGCGTTTTGGACTTAAAAAATGTAGCGCTTTTACAAGATGTATTAATCATGTTCGACATTAGTGAGATAAGCCAGACATAATTCCTGTTTTTTTGATTTTTTTTTGTAAATAATTAATAATACTTCATATTCAATACTATACATTAATTGATAATAATTAATTAATAATTATGTCAAATATAAAAAAACTATACATTACATAAATACTTCCTGTCCAACCTCTAATCTAATTTGTCCACGAACACCACAACCTCCAATCTCTAACCCCAAATCCTAATTGTCCGCTAAATCATCCTTATTCTCATTAATGCTAATAATTAGTATCCACTTTTAGTTCAGTATAACATTTTATTTTTTGATGGATTAAAATTAATATTTAATTTTACTTCATTGTATATTTCAAAAATAAACATTTATTAAATCCTGTTCTGTAGCTCTTATTCAGATTAGTTGAAACAAACAAGGATAATGTTTAATTAGTTGGAATCATGAACGTTGGAATATGCATAGTTAACCAGTCAAGTTTTTTTTAAGAAGCTTAATATAGTAACAATAATAAAACGAGTGTCATATACATAATTATTAGTTAACAAATTATTGCTTGATCTGTAAAGCAAAATGATACTCTAGATACAAAAGATAAAAAATTTGATTGCTTATTTCATATATTTTCTCATATCATATTATGCTATATGTATTTAGAACACGATGTTTGAAAACTACTATAATATTTTCTCTAGATTAATTAGTATGGTGTAATGTCAAAATGTGTAATAATGAAAATATTGTTTCACTAAGCCAAATTTAATTATTATCCCATTTCGAGCATAATAATTTCTCTACTCTAGGTTTGGAACACTATTATCAAACAAAATTATGTACATATTTAGATTTATATGTTAAAAATATGATAAAACGATGTTAAAACAATGTAACTTACATTTGAAATTTAATTAAATGGCATGCTTAGTAATATAGTGATTACCAAGTTAGGAACAACTGATAGTTGATGTAACCTTTTCTATATAAAGGCATTGTGCTCTAAAATATTAATTATACTCTATATGCTTCAAGACTATGTAAGTAGATTTATCAACATATTTTTGTTAGTGGTATTCATGAAAAAATTAATCTAAAAATTTATATCCCATAAATATGTGCTTTCATCTTCATATACTATAAAATCTAAAAAGTACACTGTTAACAGAATTATATACTAACCCCCATATACGTAGCACGGATTCGCACTCGTTACTTAACTATTTCAATAAAGAGAGAAGAAATTAAGGAACCACCAGCGCGAGAGAAGAAACGGAAACCGAGAGAGCCAATTTTCAAAGGAAGAATTGTCTGAGTTTTTCAAAGTACAACGATTTCTATGTCTATTCATAGGATCCCAAAACAACATGTATGAAATTCATTATAATTTTGATTAATAACTTTCCTTTCATGGACGTTTTATTGAGTTGATTGCCTCGTTGAAACTTACAAGAAAATATAGTGAAATCAAATCAGTATGATGAAAAAAGATTTTTGTATTCATAAGAATTAAAGTTTTTTATGATTAAACTGATCGACAAGAATTCAGTTTTCTCACATTTTAGTTCGTGATAAATGGATTTCTTTGAGCAACAACCACTTTTGATTTCGGTTAATATTGCTAAAGTTTTTGTTTCTAAGCTTAAAGACCTAAGGCTTTTTTCCAAAAAAAGTATAGCAAAGATGGATTTAGCGACATCAAGACTAGAAGAAAAAAATTACTTAGTTGAAAAAGCTAAAACAAACTTGAAAATCTCGAGCATGCATAATTTTCTCTTAAATCTGAAAGAATTTAACAAGGTCATGTTGCAAGAGGAAATAATATGCAAGCAAAGGTCTAGGATTATGTGGATGGACGAGGGGATAAAACCACAAACTTTTTTCGTAGAATGGTTAACGGTCGTAAGCGTAGTAATACCATAAACACATTACATATTAACAATGTGGTAATTTTTGAACAAAATGAACTCAGCACACTAACTGCTTTAAAGACATTTTAGAAACCAGTATGGGCCATAAAATCAATGCAGGATGGGAGGATTTTTATCCCATAATTATGAGGATTGCATGATATTTCGTTCTCGTAAAAGTGGATTTTGAGAGCCATCTCTAAGATGCCTAGTGATAAATCATCTGGGATGGAGAAAATAAATTCAATCAAAATGTGGTCTTAGACAAGGTGACCTCCTGTCGCCCTTCTTGTTTAACTTAGCAGTAGATGTTTTTTTCCCAAAAGCATAAAGTTTTCTACTACTAACGAGGCTCTATCTACTACATGTAACAATATCATTAGTGATAGTCTTTTCAGTTCCTCAATTCGTTGATGACACTATGCTTTATACCTCACATTTACCCCATTACATTCTTGCTCTTAAATTAATTTTATGTAGTTTTGAAATGCTTTCAGGACTCAAGATTAATTTTGACAAGAGTTCGGTTTTAGTCCTCAACGACATTGATAATGCTAAAAATTTGGTTTTTAATGCTCTTGGCTGTAAAGTCATGCACTTTCCCCTCGATTATCTAGGGTTTTCGATTAGGCCTACCAAACTAAAATTGAAGATTGGCAAACGATAATTGACAAAATAAGTAAAAGATTATCTAATTGAAAATGTAGATTTTTATCTAAGAAGGGTATAATCATCCTTATTAATTATGTATCAGTATTGCCAATTTATTGGTTGTCTTTTTATCCTTTTTCGAAATGGGTGATCGATAAAATAGATAAAATTAGAAGAAATTTTCTTTGGAGTGGCGATAAATCGTTTAGTAGTAGTATTTTTCTTGTCAATTGGGAAACTGTTTATAAATCCAAAGTAGATAGGGGCTTAAGAATTATAAACCTTCACAATCCCAATGTATCACTATTAGAAAAATGACTTTTGAAATTTACAAATAGTGAAAATAACCTAATCTGAAAAGAAATTCTTACGCCCCGAATATACTAGTCATCGTTGGATAACAAATGTGAAGCTTTAAAGCTATCGTGGGGTATTTTGTTGAAGCCGTCATGGAATATAAAGGGCTCGCAATGTGAAGCTTTAGAGTCATTGTCGAGTATTTTGTTGAAGCCATCATGGAATATGGATGTCATCATTACAGCCATCGTGGAGCAATATATCAAATCCATCATCATAAATAGAGATATGAGAGGCAAGCTATTAAAATAGCCATAATGGTGAATTTTTCGAAGCCATCGCAAGAATGTTCCTTAAAACCCTCAAAGCTATCATAAAGAATCTTTCAAGACCATCGTGAAGTGTTTTTAGAGCGAACTGAAATAAATCCTGAAGCCAAAGAGTTTATAAAGACCTATCATGATATAAGATATTTGGGATTATCGTGAGGTGTTTTCTTGAAATTTTCATGATAAAAAATCCTATGAGCCATTGTGAGGTGTTTTCATGGAGCCATCGTGAAATGACTAGTTAAATTCATCAAATGATGGTTTTGGAGGACTCCGTGGGAAGTTTGAAAAAAGCCATCATGTGAAATAAATTGGTTCGCTAAGCCAAGAAAAGACGTGCCACATAACGATTCAAATATGTGCCACATCGGCAGATCACAATTATCTATTCTCAACGAGGCGCCATGTGTCAAGAATGTCACAACTCGAATTCTCTATAAATAAGCATGTACCCCCACCTAAAAGGGGCCAATTTTTTTCTAGTTCTCCTTCGTCTTTATTTTCCATTTTTTTTCTTTCCATTGTAAAGTGAACTTTAATTTGGGGATTTATGGCCGCCAAGGAAAATTGAATAGAGAACTTTGTAATTAAGGACTTGTACTTTGGACAATTTGTATAATAAACTACTTTGGACTTTTGGCTTGTGAATATGATTACTTCTCTCCTTTAAACATATAGCATATGGTTTAAAACAATCATATTAACTATCCATCTCTACTTTACTTGGTTCAATAGCTTCAATATCCTAAAACATATAGAGCCTGGTTTTTGTTTAACATTAAGTGGTGCTTTCATTGAGGCCTGAACTCAAGGACCTTTTCTTTTCTTAAGCTTTCTATCCCACTTGTATTTCCATCATGACAGTTAGATCTCAATAAGGATCCAATGAGCCATGATTGAACCCTTTACCTTATCTACAAACCAATCGGCAAATTAGGAGAAGGCTAGCCCTACATATTTTGGAAGGAGAGTAGCTCAGTATAGTCCAACTAAATGGAGCCTATATCCCTTTTATTTATGAAGAGAGCCAATCTATGCCTTCGCCAATAGATTAAGATTGGAAAAGTCAAACCCAAAGTATAGGGATAATGCAAGACTAGGAAAAGACCATTCTGACAAGCCAGGCAAAGTATTCAATTGCAAGCATGAGCAACTATTTTTTAAGCCGAATTGAACTGTGATTTTTACCAAAAATGGAGAGATTTGGTCAATTTGGTCTTCAAAAGAGAGGATTTTGTTAAAGAAAACAGAAACTCGAAGAAGACTTAGTGGTTAGAATGTCCAAAAAATTATAGAGGTAGATCCACCCATGTTTTGGTCTGCCCAGACCTGCCCAGTTGGGTAATCGAGGAGGGTAGACCCTTGACCCGTTCTTGAAAGCTGTGGGTCTAGGGTCAGATCGGGGCTTGGCTGATCCGCTCCGACCTTACCTGCACTACTGAGATCTCATGTAACCACTTTATTACTATAATGATGATTTGTTAATCTTCTTAGATATAAGTGATTATAACATGGATATTATAATGCTCCAATCAATATGATTTAATTTTCTTATAGTATTAAGTCGCGTCACTGGTAATTATACAATAACAAATGCATATTTTTTCAACAGTTATTGTAAACCTCATTTTTTATTATCTTCCTTTATCATTGTAAACACATTGTTAGTTGTATATAATGTGTCATTTAGTAACAACAAATATAAATAAATAAATATATGTACAATGTACGCAATTTTGAATCGATAAATAGAGCCTCACTAGGCCTTGGGGCGTGGTGGGTTTACTCTGTCCTATATGGGTTTGGGGTTCGGGGAAAAATTTTCAACCAGCACCAGGTCTATGGGCGAGTCCAGGGAAAGTTCGGGGCGGGTTCTAGAATACCCATGGCAGGTCTAAGGCACAAAAACCTCAACCCGCCCCATTGTCATTCTTAAAGAGGGCCATAAGCTAAAATCGTCACTTCTATTCTCATCTCTCAAGATGAAGTGTATTTTTGTACCAAGGAAAGGTTAAACTATTAGATCTCCAACAACACTTCAAGAAAGGAAGAAAGACATAAGGGAGGAGCATACTGCTATTATCAGAAAGCTAATAAGCATTGCACTAATGATTCAAGCTCTGTCTGGGATCATCGAGTATAATGTAAGGAAAGGAGAACTACATGATTTTATAGAACCTCAATGCTCGAGGAGTTAGAGAAAAAGCAAACAAGGTCATATGTAAAAGACAACAACAATCAAAATTCTATCTTCGAACAAAGAAAAGCTTTAATGGATTCTAAAAGCTTTCGGTCTCGCCTCAAGGCCTGGCTGAAGCACGCATCCAAAGAGTGATGGTCAATTAAGCTATTGGTCTTGCTATTGAGCCTGATCAAGGTACACATCTAAGGGAGATGGACGAAAAACCTTCGGTCCAAATGAAAGGCCTGGCCTATGCACCCATCCAAAAAGTAATAGTCAATTACGCGTTTGGTCCTGCCGCCGAGCATGGCTAAAGCACCAACCTAAGGGAGATGGTTGAAAAACCTTCGATTTTGCCATAAGGCTTGGCCTAACCGCAGATCCAAAGAGTGATTATCAATTAAGCCTTTGTTTCTGCCATTAGGTCTAACCAAAGCACCTATCCAAGGGAGATGGATGAAAAGCTTTCGGCCCCGTCATAAGAGATGGCCAAAGCGCCCAACCAAAGGGTGATGGTCAATTAAGCCTTTGGTCCCACCGTCGAGCCTAGCTAAAGCATGCATCTGAGGAAATATGGGAAGAAAGCCTCTGGATCAGGGCATCTGTCTGAGAAGTGGCAATCAAAGCAAGCCTTCAAGTCCAAAAAAAAGAAAACCGATTCAACAATTAACTATCCAAAATTGTTTAGGATATTCATGAAACAAAGCAACTATGATGGTGAGCAAAAAGAAGCAATTTAATGTGAATTCGATATACAAAACTTTATTTAACACAACAAACATATTATGCCTTACCATGATGACATTACACAATTTCGTACACAAAATTTCACAATGTTTTACATTACGTAATAATATTACATAATGATTTCTTTTTACAACATAACGCTTCTTCTAAACACATGGCCTTAAGGATGAGAAAGAGGGTGATGCTGGTAAACCAGTTCCTTCCCTTTTCCAACAACATCTAAAGAACAAAATTGATGTTCACTAGTCGAGCCCGCATCCTTATATAAAATAAGGGGTCCCTTAATCTCTTTTAAAGCATCGGAACATCCGTATCGGAAGAAGTGTTGATACCTTGGGTAACTAGAGACATCTGCCTTCCTCAATATGTAATTTCTCTCCGTGTCTAAAAATGTGAATCAAATTTTATATCAAAAGCCAGTATAACTTCAATTAAGTAATCGACAAGAGAGTCAAGTTGTGATGCCCTGTTAGAATAAAAGTGCATTAACTCTAGTTGATCTTTAAGCTCTTTTACCTCGTTCATCAATGTTTTTTACATGGTAGTATGCTGAATAGCAACAAAAAGATATTTCTTCAATTTCTTCTCTTTGTGACAGATGACGTTGACGGAATCGGTGGAGTCGATATGAACTAATAGCGCTTTCTCATAAGTCTTGTTAGAATTTTTTTAACTGGGAAGCCTTAAGAGATAATTTGCTTTTATCACCTTCAAGTGTTTGAATCGTTAATGAAAGTTCATTACATCGTGCTCTAGAGTCTCAACATTCAATCTGAGTTCTGAGAAAGTGTCAATAAAAATTTTGTTTTAGTAGTCATTTATTTTTTGATTACACTTTAACTTGAAGTACCTACTTAACCGTGCAAGTTTACCAGACTTGTTTCTTAAAGATAAGTCAGATACACCGCTACCACACGCCAAACGCCATCGAGGCAATGAAGAAGAGCTACGTAAGTATGCTTTCCTAGGAGATTCGGTTGGAAAGGGAGTGGCTAGTCATTGTTCCTCCTCGTTTGATATGAGTTCATATGATCGACATTCATTCTTGTATTTCATCATATCGATTTCCAAATAAAAGATATGTTGGTTCAACTGAGAAATTCATGCATCATGATCTGATTATTATTGAGAATAGGAGAATAAGGTGAGCTTATTCGTCAGTTTCGCAATTTCGTCATCCTTTTATGAGACTTTATTTCGAGGATTCTCATCTATCTTTTGAGATTTCTTTAAAATAGATTTCACATAGAGATACTTTTCATACCGTTTGTTAGCCTCCGTCTCATCAATATATTTTTGAGCTAATGAGAGAATGAGAAGGTCAATCTTTGAAAGTTGTCGTTGGTTTAGCTTAAATGTTCTTAAGATATTGGTTAAGACTAGGATCATCAAAGATAAGGACAATTCTTCACCCTAATTAGAAAACGAATAACAATGAACTTTCAATAAAAGAGAAAGGAGATATATCAAAGATTGCAGACTTTTCATTAATAACCAAGAAACCAGTGCATTGATAATAAAAATAGTCATAAGAGATACAACACAACTAATTCCTAATTTTTGAAAGGCAGCCTTGAATCTTCTGGAAGGAAGAATGTGAGATGGGGAATGTAGTTCTAAAAGGAGCCTTAATGTTAGGATGGTGTTAATCGGAGGGACCAATGGTAGTCCCATTCTCTTGGAGGAGGGCTAAGTCTATTGCATAATAACCTAACATGCTTGGTTCGAATACCATGTAAGAATTGATCTTTGTGGTCACCCAGGAAAGAGAGATATAAATTTGGGAACCATATATACACATGGTGGACATCCTGAAGGAAGCAATATTTTGTTAGGTGAGATTTGTTAATCAAGGAGAAATTTTCTTTGAAATTCCATTTTAATCTGATAAATTTACCAAAATTATCTCTTGATATGTGAGATGATGAATAAATAAAAATAAATTTAGAAGTCTGCACATTGATAATCGATATATTAAAACACAAAGTCCACAAAACCATTACAATTTTGACCTAAAAACAAAAGATAATTGGTTTACAACATTAAAAAGGCTCATAAAGAGCAAATTCTTTATAGCACTCGGTAACTAATCTATCCTTATTAAATTTAACCTTATCAGGAGGTAGGGTATCAATAAGTAAAGGTGTGGTAGGAACCCTATGCAAATTCCAAAACTCCCTAGGGTGAGGATCAGATCCCTATCTAAATACCTCTTAATAAGGCATCTAATCAGTCCCTTGTAATCATCACCTAGAAAAGAAAAGTCGGTCATAGGAAATCAATCATATACAAGATATAGACACTCCATAAGTTTAGCTCTATCCTCAATCAGCATTCAAAAGAGCGCGATCAATTCTTACTTTTCCTTGCGAAAATTATCCTAGTAAAAAAATGAATTCTAAAGTAGATTTGCAACCTTTTTATTATTGAATCCTCAAGACACTTGAGATGTTTTAGAATTCTCATATATCTCTCATTCGATTCATTTATGTCTTTGCACAACCTTTCTCCTTCTCAATTAAGTCTTAAAATTTCCTCTTTCTTTTTATCTAATATATTCTCTACGTAATTTATATTGACCCTTCTATGTTGATAATTGATAGGTAAAAATGACTAACTATCGACTACATGTCCACCTATATAAACGAATGACAAGAAATCTATACAAGATACCTCTATAAAGGAGTCACTGTAACTTTTGGCCTAAAGGATCGAACATGTGGAACATCAAGAGGAGACTCGTCCAACCTACTTGATTCAACATGCATTCGCTTATCGGTAAGAGGTACAGAAGAAGAATCTTTATGAAGTTCATTGTTAGCACCAGAGGAAGGATGATCGGGAGTACAACTTTGGCCTTGAAAGTTTCCAGGTCCACCTTGGTTTGAACCATCATTTCCACCTCTTCTTGGTGTAACACCTCGGATAGAGCTGCCAGTGCCGCCATCTACATCATTGTTATCATTATCATTGTCGTCGTCACCGTCGTCTTTCTCGTTTGCTTTATCATTCTCTAAGTCTTCATCATCATAATCTGATGGTCTATTAATAAGAGCCCAAGACTTGGCAGGATCGATAGTAGCTTCCTTTTTAGCTTCTGAATCATCACTATGGATGCGATTTAAGAGAATGTCAAACTTTCTATTTAAATCCATTACCGCAGTCCTGTAAAAATTAATAAGAAATAAATAAGGTAAGATAAATTAATTAAATAGTATAAGGATAAAAATGGAAATTTTGTAAAAGTCGGAATTTGAAAATGGAAATTACGTCGTTGCTTTTGTGGCGATTTTCTAATCAATTTCCATAATAATATATTGAAAACAAAGCTCAAACAGAAAAGTTATGGATGTTCGAAGTTTTTGGATTCAAAATAATTTAAATAGAATTCAAATTCAAATAACTAAATAATTCTCAAATTAGAAATTCAAATAGTACCAGTAATTAGACTTGGGGGTTAAGTAGTCGTTAAAATTAACATTAACGTAAAAGAAGTAATAAAAGAATAAAATAAACAAATCAGTGACCTTTAAATAAACGAACCGGTCGATCGCTAGTAGTAGAAGGGTAGGGTAGGGGTGGTCGATCGATGAGCAAGTAATGGTTAAGGTTTGTTTTCACAGTGAATGTTCCAGTTTTTATTATTTTAAGTTGACCTAAATTCGATAGTTGTGGTGCATTCCAACCACTATAAATAAGGGGCTAACCCCCTTACTTTTATTCACATATTATTTTGGGGAACCTAGCGAAGTTCTATCAGTATCTCTCTTTAAAGGTTCAGAAATTTTTTTAGGATTTTAGGTGACAAATTCTAGATGTTTATTATTTATTTTCTAATTCTATCCTCCTACAATCCCTCAATTTCTGAATCTAATCTATATATACAAATCCTTTGTTATATATATCTAAAAGGGGAGATCTGGAAGAGATTATTGAAGACATGACAAATCTAAAAAGATAAAGAGCTAAGGACCTGTTGTGAATGGAAATCTTAATCTTTCTATTTTAGTAATTGAATAATGTAGTTTGGATTTGATATATGCTTTGGGGAATTTTGGTTCACGAAAACATCATATTAAAATCGCCAAAATTCCCCCAAAGTGAAATAACAATTCTAAGTTGGAATCTTAATTATTTTATATTAAAATAATGGATTTTGTGTATATTTTACAATTTTAATGTTTTAGCTTCTATTTTACTTCTTATCTTTTTCTTTGGATCTGATTAAGGGTTTTGATTAGGAAATGGTGCGTAAGGTATGAATTTTTATTCGTAGTTTGCACCACCTATTTCCACAATTTGAATAGAAATTCCCTTTGTGTAATATAATGTGAAAAGAAGTTGAATAGAGCGTAAAAGTATGTAAATTGTAGGTTTATATTATTGATTTATTCCATTGTTTTAATGTAAAATAAGTGGATTTGGATCATGCTTTTATATAAGTCTATTGATTTGATTTTGGATATTGGATTCATTGTATATGTGTTAATATGGGAATGAGACTTGTATAATTTTGAAGATTTAACGTTTAAACATTATTTTAAGGCGTAAATTCATACGATTATAAATTTACTAAGTACACATGCACACACACGTGCGCACACATGTGTGTATATATATATATGTGTGTGTGTGTATATGTGTGTGTGTGTATCAGCATAAATAACGTAAGATTATAATGTATTGATGATGTAATTAATATGTTATTACATTTAACGTTATTTTAGGGCTTAAACTTCGCACACTTAGAAATTTACTAAGTGTGCATACATATATATATATATATATATATATATAAGTGTGTATGTATGTATATGTGTGTGTGTGTATATGTGTGTGTGTGTATTGGCATAAATAATGCAAGATTATAATGTATTAATGACGTAATTAATATGTTATTAATTATTATTGAATCCCTCCTCAAGAAAGCGAGTGATTGTAGGGGCAAAATACGAAGTTTTCTTACAAGGCCTTAATTATGGATATAGTGAGATGTGTGATAATATGGTAAGACAATGTTATAAATTATGACTAAGTTATAGGGATGCGAGGTCAGTCACAAGCACATAGAAGTCTGCCCAGCCAATCTGGCTACGAGTAGTGTGACTTTGGGGCTGATGTGAGACATCGTTTATAATAAGTAACTACCGATGATGCGAGGTTAGTCAAAAATTCTATAGGGTAAATTTGCGCAACTAATCTGGCTACTATACCTACGAATAGTTAGACTAATGTGAGAAGTCACTATGTGGTATGAGTCATAGTACGAAGGACATACTTTAGGGATTGAAGGTATTAAGTGGCTGTGTTAGAGCCCATCTCTTCTCTATGTAGGAAGTAGTAAATGGTGGGGGTTAAGGTTAAGGGTTAGGCATGGTAGTGGATATCTTGAAAAGGGTCTGCTTCAATATGAAGTGTTAAGTGACCGAAAAGATTCCATGCAATATCAGCTAGATCAATACCGACGAGGAGTCTGCCTTGGGATAAGTATTAAATAATGGGGGACTGCCTTAAATAAGGTACTAAATGGTCGGATTCTACCTAATTCCCATTAAAAATGTATTAAGTGGCTTGGGTACTATCTCTAACATTGATTGAACATTAATGGCAATAGATATGGGTAATTGGGTTGTAAGAGTAACAACTATGGGATTGGAATTGGGAAAGCCTTACAGCTTAAAGTTGGAAAAACTTAGAATAAATCTAATATACGAATGACATATTCCTATTTAAATTATACCGCCTTAGTACTATTGTAGTAAGGCTTGGAATTTTTATTCACCAGACATATGTTGTTCTTACTCCCTCCTCATTACAATATAGGTTAACAAAGGCAATGCTGAAGGCGAAGGTGATGAGGAAACTTGTGGCAGTTTATTTATTTATTTACTTATGTTATTTTTTGATGTATCCATTAAAGAATAATGATTTATTTTGAAAATATTGTACTACGGGTTGTTCCTGGTATTATATTATGGATTTTATGACATTTGGATTTTAAATGAAATGGATACTTTTTCTGTTATTATATTTTATCCTTCCATTATGGGTTCTTGATGTGTAGATAAATAACTCTATATTGTTCTTCATACCAACTAACAACCAGCTTTGAAATGGGTTTAAGTTTTGATGGGCCTTTTTCTGAGTTGGAATTTAGGTCTGTTTCAAAATGGGTTATTACATTTGGTGTTAAAGCTTAGGTTACCCGATCAACGGGGATATGTATACGTATGAGAGGCGCACTTGTTATTTTTGAAAATGTTTTTCAAAAGTCCCACTATATATAAATACACACACACACACACAAACACACATACTTTTATTTTAAACATACAAAAAAACACTAGGCAAATCTTTACTTCAACATATGATATTATCTTAGGAAATGTAAAAGGAAAAGATTGTAACTCTAAAGTTAATAAGACAATAAACATGCAATAAATAGGGAGTTACAATAATTTAATAATGTTATAAATGGACAAATTAAAGAGATTATTAGGATAAACATGGAGAGATACCGAAGCCACAATAGGAAAAAATTAGAACAAATAAATAAATGCATTTAAAAATTGTCCTTTAGAATAATAATCATTTATTACGGAAAATTGACATTTTATAGAGATAGCAAATAAACATCTTAGATAGTAATTAAATATTATAAGGCAGTATAATAATCATTAAGGTAAATTATATAGCCTTAATTATACAGACGAAGGTTAGTGGGCCTAGCCCAATAAATAAAAATAAATAAGAGATAAGAACCTTTGTATTGTAAACATCCAGAAGTAAGGAATGATATAAAAAAAAGCAAAATGTAGTGGAGCAAGTTCCTACAAGAAGGTGTATATTAATCACCACAAGGAGATAACCAGATTTTTATAAAGATTAAGTAGGAAAGAAAGAAAGTTCAAAAGAAAGGACAATTAAACCCATTTTCTAATTCCAACCCCATGAAAAAGAATTTGATAAAGATTTTTGGAAAATACCTTAAAATGTTTTAATAAGTTTTCAAAGGATTTATTGGGAAGTTGTTGTTTTGAAAAAGCAAGGAAATTCATAATTTAAAATTTTATTGAGTCAAAAAATTTTGATTAAAAGGATTTTTCATTTTTGAAATACTAGTTTAAAATTGGTTAAGTAAAAAAATGATTTTTTGAGAAAGGGATTCTTCATTTTTAAAATAAATTTAAAGTAAAGCGTAGGTTGGATTGATGATTTATCTTCTATGTAATAAATTTTAAAGTTCTTTTTTTTGAAAAAAAATCTTCTAAAAAGGGGAATAAATGGAAATGGAACTTAATTAAATTAAAAATAGAGAATAGAAGGATAAGAATAACTAGGATAGGAGGAATATTTCCGTATAAGGAAAATACGGAGAATAACAACTAAAGTAGGAGCCAATGAGTTAGAAGAAATATAAATAGCGACAATATTGGGAGATTTAGATAGAAATAACATTAGGAATTTATACAAACAAGATTAGTAATCTAGTTACAAATTAATAAGATAGAAGTTATCCTTATCTACTTCACTTTTTATTGTTTAAGGTTACAGAATATGTTTTTGAACTTATTTTAACAATTGGATGAAATTATATAATGATAATTATTAAATGAATTGGGATAATTTTGTGATGTTACAAGGAAAAGAATTTATGTAAGGATGAGAATTTTATACACACATTTTCTATTTAAAACTTATTTGAATAAAAATAAAATACTATTGAATTTAAAATGGTAATGAAAGAGCATAAATTGGAATTGATAGAAAAGGGATTGGGAAAGATTATAGGAGTTTAAACAAGACTTAAACAAAGTTATAAAAAGTATTTAGCTAAGTGACTGTACATTTTGAGTAATAAAGCAATAGATGTTTATGTATATTTTTGGGATAATGTGACAACATGAAATTAGAAATTTGGCATGCATATGGTCTGCTAAAATAATTGTCTTATAACTGGAAATATCTTTGAAATAATGAATGTCTAATACAAGAAAACCTGTTATTTTGAATTGCTATTGAAGTTATAATCTTTGTAATAGATTTAAAAGGAGCCAAATTTGAAAATAATAATAATATATCCTTAAAATGGTAGTCGGTGAAATTTTCGTAAGTATATGCCATAATTTCATGGAGTAATAAATGTTGATTTTGAATTTAATGTAATAAGTTTATTTATATGAAAACAGTTTATTGTAAATTATTTTGTATGTTGTAGAAGGTTTTTGAGAAAGGAAATTATTTTGCTATGTTACGGAATTAATTTATTTTTGAATTTTTGATTTAATAATAGTTTGTTTTAATAATTGAGTTTAAATGTTTTGAATTAAAAGTCCAACTTTTAAAGAAATCATACCTGTTGTAGAAAGTCCATAAAAACGAAAAGTTGGTTAGCAAAAGAAAAAAATTTCACGGCTCCTATTGGGAACTATGCAATTTTGAAATTGACAAAAATGGTTTGGAATTTTATAATTTTAAAGATAAAGGTTTCATATAAGGTACTTTATAATTGCGAAATTTTAAGAGTGGTGAAAACTAAACCAATTTTTTTTATGGAGTAGGTAGGATTTACTACCTAAGTAAGGCAGTGTAAAGGTTTTAAGATATGAATAAAATAGAAATCATAAGTAAAACTTGATCTGCAAATTTTAAATCAATCCTAGATATTTAATTGTAGAATATTGATAAAGTTGTGAAGATATTCCAGATTTATAATCGGGTTGTAAGTTCGGTTGCCCTAGTTAACTTCGAATGTGAATTTCTATTGTTTTGATTTATTTAGTGCAGTTTCCATATAACTTCCATAAATTTTCCAATTTTAAAATATGTATAAAAGTGCAGTGTTTGAATTAATAAGGAATATACCAAAAAAGAAAAGAGATATGTAAGGTATGATATTCTTTTTCATAGTTTACACTGTCTATTTCGTTAAAAGGAGAGAAATAATTCCATGTAATTTCAAACGAAGCAAAGATCTTATTTTGGTTAATTTATGGAAAATTATAACGGTAATCCTTTTTAAAAGGATAACTTTGATAAACTAAAATGCAAAGGAATGTTCTGGTTTGGAGACTAATGATTAGAAATAAGAAATATATGTACACACGTATAACCGTGCTTAATGTATAAAAGTAGAAATTATTTAAATAGCGTAATTTAAGACTGTATACATATTAGTTAGTAATTAACGGATTAGGATTTATAGACATTAATTACAAATTTAACAAGCAATAATTTGTGATTAATGAAAGGAATTAAATGAGGAGTAATTAGAGAATTTAACATGGCATTTATGAAGGAATTGAATAGGAATAACAAAGGGATTTGAAATTGGTAAAAAAGAAAGAGATTAAATGAGGATTTATTACAAATTATCCAATTTTGACAAGAATTATATTATTAAGTGTATATTAGCTGAAGTAATGAATGGACCATATTATTAGAAACCAAGAAGAAAAATTAAGGAAATGGAGAATTAAGTGGAATGACATACTAAGAATGTCATCTTAATTTAGTAAAGAGTATTAGGGCCCCAACATCATTAACACCGGTTAATGATAAATTACAACTTCCAACAAAATTTTCTTTTAGAACTTTTGTTTTCGCTTGTTGTTTCCCTATTGTTATGGGAAAAGCGTATGATATAGCATAAGATATGTTCCTCTTTTATCATTGATTTTATTGATGATATTAGACTACTAGATAAATATATACATGGAGGAACAACGTAAATAAGGAAACTTCACAAGTACACTTAACTAACGATAAGCTAGGTAAGACTAGAAGTTAATGAAGAATTTAGGTTAGTTTAGGATTTTGGGAAAAACAAATTTTAACTTACGGAGAGACACCATTAAAAATGTCCCTTCATCCCGGAGGGGATAAGATGAATAAGGATAAGATATAAATAAAGTAAGAAAACGTAATTAAATAAAATAAGACAAAAAATGCATATTTTACAAAAGTTGGAATTTGACCATGGAAGTTATGTTGTTGAGTTCACGGTTAGTTTCAGGTCAATTTTCATATATAATATGTTGAAAACGGGGCTCAAATGGAAAAGTTATGGACGTTTGAAGTTTTCGAGTTCAAAATAATTTAAAGTAGAACTCAAATTCAAGTAATTAAATAATTCTCAAATTTGAAACTCAAAAAGTAACAGTAATTAAATTTAGGGGTTAAGTAATCATTAAAATTAACGTTAACGTTAAAATGGTAATAAAGGAATGAAATAAATAAATCAGCGGCAATAAAAAACGTTCCCTGAAATAAATGAACCGATCGACCGCCTACCTTGGGCCGGTCAACCGCTAGCGATCGGTTGGTAAGGTATGGGCGTTCGACCAGTGAGCAAGTGACGACTAGAGTTCTTTTGCACTATGAACGTTGCATATTTTATTATTTTAAACTGACTTAAATCTGATAGTTCTGGTGCATTCCAACCACTATAAATAAGGGCATAGCCCCCTCACATTTATTAATCTATTATTCTGTGGAACCTAGCGAAGCTCTATCAGTCTCTCTCTTCAAAGGTCCAGAAAAGTTCTTTAGGGTTTCAGGTAACAGATTTTAGATGTTTATTATTTTATTTTCTAAGTCTATTCTCCTCCAATCCCTTAATTCTGAATCTTATATATATATATATATATAAATCTCTTGTTGTATATGTCTAAAAAAGGAGATCTGAAAGAGATTATGGAAGACGTGACAAATCAAAATAGTGGAAGAGCTAAGGACCTGTTGTGAGTGGAAATCTTAGTCTTTCTAAATTAGTAATTGAATAGTGGAGTTTGGAGTAGATATATGCCTTGGGGAATTTTAGTTTACGAAAACATCACATTAGAACCCCCAAAATTCCCCCAAAACAATAAGTTAATTCTTAGGTTGGAATCTTAGTTGTTTCATATTAAAATAATGGAATTTGTAAATATTTTTCAATTTCAATGTTTTACCTTCTATTCCACTTCTTATCTTTTTCTTTGGATCTGATTAAAGGTTCTCATTAAGCAATGGTGTGTTAGATACAAATTCTTAGTCGTAGTTTGCACCACCTATTTCCACAATTTGAATAGAAATTCCCTAATTTCATGTAAAAAGAAGTTGAATAGAGCGTAAAAGTATGTAAATTGTAAGTTTATATTATTGATTTATCCATTGTTTTAATGTAAAATAAGTGGGTTTGGATTTTGTTTTTATACAAGTCTGTTGATTTGATTTTGGATATTGGATTTATGTATGTGTTAATATGGGAATGAGAAATATAATTTTGAAGATTAAACATTTAAAAGTCGGTTTATGGCATAAACTTCGCACGCTTAGAAATTTATTAAGTGCATATTTATGAGTGTGTGTGTTAGCATAAATAACGTAAGGTTATAATGTATTAATGATGTATTTAATAGGTTATTAATTATTATTAAATCCCCCTTAGGAAAGTGAGTAATTGTAGAGGGAAGATAAAATGATTTCTTATAAGGCCTTAATTATGGATACAGTGAGATGTGTGATAATATGTTAAGAGAGTGTTATAAATTATGACTAAGTTATATAGATGCGAGGTCAGTTAAAAATACATAGAAGTCTGCCCAGCTAATCTGCCTACCAGCAGTGTGACTTTAGGGCTGATGTGAGACATCGTCTATAATAAGTAAATATAGATGATGCAAGGTTAGTCCCAAATTCTGTAGGGTAATCTGGTTACTAGTACCTATGATAGTCGGACTAATGTGAGTCGTTACTGTGGTGTATATGTCATAGTACGAAGGACCTACTTCAGGGATTGAAGGTATTAAGTGGCTGTTTGAGGGTCCACCTCTTCCATATGTAGGAAGTATTAAATTATCGCGGTTAAGGTTAAGGGTTAGGCACGGTAGTGGATATCTTGAAGAGGGTCTGCTTCAATATGTAGTATTAAGTAACCGAAAAGATTCCGTGCAATATCAGCTAAATAAGTACCAGTATGGAGTTCACCTTGGGATAGGTATTCAATAACGGGGAACCTATTTTAATAAGGTATTAAATGGTTAGAGTCTGCCTAATTCCCATTAAAAAAGTATTAAGTGACTTGAGCATTATCTCTTACATTGATAGCGCATTACTGGCGATGGATATGGGTTATTGAGTTGTAAGAGTAACAATTATCGAATTGGAATTGGGAAAGCCTTAGGGCTTAAAGTTGGAAAGACTTAGAATAAAGCTAATATACAAAAGACATATTCCTTTTTAAATTATACTATCATAGTACTATTATAGTAAGACTCAAGATTTTTATTCACCAGACATATATTGTTCTGACTCTCTTCTCATTACAACATAGGTTAGGAAAGATGATGCTAAAGGTGAAGGGAAGGTGGAAACTTGTGGCAGTTCATCTATTTATCTACTTATGTTATTTTCTAATGTACCCATTAAAGAATAATGATGTATTTTGAAAATGTTGTACCGCGGATATGTGACGGTTGTTATTGGTGTTATGTTATGGATTTTATGACAATTGGATTTTAAATGAATTGGTACTATTTCTGTTATTATATTTTATCCTTTCGTTGTAAGTTCTGAATGTGTATATAAATAGCTTTGTGTTGTCCTTTATATCAAGTAACAACCAGCTTTGAAATGGGTCTATGTTTCGATTGGTCTTTTTCTGGGTCGGAATTTAGATCCGTTTCAAGGCGGGTTGTTACAGTTGAGTGAAGGAAAGTCCGAATTTGGGTATTAGTCAACATTATTCATATAAACGGTGAACGTAGCTGCTTCAATACACTCTTCCACCATATGGAAATGTCACTTAGGAAAGAAGAAACCTGAGATTTTATAGCATGCAGGTAGGACCTTAGTTTGCTGATAATAAGATTTTTCTTTCCTAAGCTCTTCTCTACGGCAGGAACTCGATCTGAGGTCATTCAAAGCTTAGCGACCTCCTATTGAACTCAAGAAAGTTTATCTTCTAAGGTTTTTACCTAATCCGCCATCTCATGAGATCTTTTCTTTTCAGACTCCTTCTCAAAATAAAATAATTCCTTCTCAAAAGAAAGCAACTCGTTGTTAGAATAAAGATCATGAAGCTGAGTTTCAAGAGTCGCCACCTTCAAAGGCAGTGAGGAGTTCATTTCCTGTAGGGAAGACATACTTTGAGAATAAAGGAAAGGACGATTGTAGGAGATTAGATAAGTGTTTCCCTATCTAAAAAAAATCTTGCTATAAGATTAATAAAGTAAGGGAAGCTTTTAATATACATATTTAAGGAAATACTAAAAAAAGAATCCGTACCTGAACAAAAGGTTATGAGAGGCAAATCCAAAACTCCTTGGTAAGGAGAGAAGAAAAGGCTTCTAAAGGTCTTATAGAAGTGAAAATAGGGAGCGAAGAATGCTCGCTAGCCATTATGCAAAATAAGTATTAGCAGGGGATTCTACCCCGAGATGAGGTAGAGAAGGAATATCCTCCAAAGATGGAGAATTAAGCCCCAAGGCTTGTTGTAAGGAAGCCATAAATTCATGGAGAGAAGGGTAAGAAGTATCAATGGGAGGATCTTGGGTCGGAAGAGTGGTTACAGTGGTGACAACGCTGGAAGTAGGAACTATGGGTCGAGGTACAGTGAGCCTGACTTCATTAGATTTTTTGAAGGAAGCCTCAGAGCAAACAAGTTCAATACCAAAACCTTTTTGTTTCTTCAATATATCCAGCACTAAAGCATCTTCTACCTTAGAAGCAATAAAGAACAAAAAGACTTTGGGTGGCATAGACTTCTTAACGACATTAGAGGAAGCAGGAAAATTGAAGGGACCCTTATTAGATGATAAAGCATCCGTGCTAACCAGATGAACTTCGGGAAGATCTATTCATAGGATAAGAAATCTTAAAGAAATTCATCTCATATAAAGAAGGAAAAGGTTAGAGACAAGACTTGGAGAGTATTCGGGACTGTCAATAGTTGAGTGATGTATTGGAGAGCTCACAGAGAAAACATCAAATTTGATTGTGTCAAGGGTCGGTAGGTAATTTCTTTTTCTTCATCATTGGAGGTTCACCAAAAATGTGATGAGAAGGTTGAATCTGAGATTGCTTTCTCAGTTTCTCTTTAGTATGGAGCCTCAATCGACCCTTGGAAAACTCAAAGGCATCCCAAAAGCAGTTAGCCTTAGTCAAAACTTTAGTATCTATGTTCTTCGACTCGGCAGTTGACAACCATCGTCAAAGGAAACTCAGTAAAGATCAATAAGACTAACATAAGCAACAATTAACAAATATAACTAGGGATAAAGTAATTTACCAGAAAGAGATATTTATAAGATGTGAATATTTCTTCGATTATAATATTTCTTCGGTTATTCTTCGGACTTGTTATATAGAATATTATGGTGATTAAGTAGAGTTTTTAAGCAGTGAATAAACATTTGAGTATCATGTGGTGGTATGTGATGCCATTTTGATATTTATTTGGTTATTCATTATAAGTAGATGTCACTCATGTGACGGGGATTGGTGGGGCTCACTATGGTAAGTCACATGTATTGCCATGTGTTGGTAATAGTATCAAGCTGTGTGGCAGTGATATCACGTATTGCCATGTATGGGCAATCGTATATAACCATGCATCGACAATATTATCAAACTGTGTAGCAGCAATATAGAGAGCTTTGTGTTGGCTATCATGTGTAGATACTATGGGACTACCTATCTTGTCCAACTCTCTTTATGTTTCGGGAGTAAATTAGATTGGCCAGTATCCACCTTAGCAGCCTGATCGCAGTGGTCGCGCCCTAGATCTATGACACCATTTTATATATTTTGGTCGTGTGTTGGCGTATGTGTTTGTTTTCTCGTGTGTCACCTAGGCCAGCAGTCATTTACCTATAGAGCAATGTATCAAATCATGATTTATGCAGAGCATAGTCCTGTAGTGTGTTTATGACATGCGGTGGATACTTTCATGATACCGATAGGGAGGTAACCGATGACTTGAGGAGTAGTGTCAGACGGACACGTGTGAGGTTTCTGGAGCAAACAAACGTGATGTTGGTCTCCCATTCGGTTTCGATGTGTGTGGTATTTAACCATATACAATTTATATTCCCACCTGAGACTATGTCTAAAGAATAGTTAATCCCCATATCTTATTTTTTAATAGGTAGATTGCCTATTCTTTTCAAGCAGACGGCCTACTCATTATTGGTTTTACATGGGCTTTGCAATGGCTAATCCAAACCTTTTATTAGTTTCTAGGATTTGATGATGATACTTTATAATGTGAGATTGAGGGATATATTTGGGCATTGCCATGTTTTAGCCCAACTATACATGAGGAATCTCATTCTTGATGATTTCTGGATTGTAATGATTATTTCTACATATGTATCATTCATCCCAATTGATATTGATTTTGTGATTTAATGATTGACGTGGCATTATATGGGTGATGACATATTTGTGCTTGGTTTTGTGGTCGTTGCTATTTTATTATACTATTATTTGTACGTTATCACTATTGTACTATGTATATTCTATATCTACATATGTATTGATCTCTAGATTTAGATATAGTTTGACCCATGTGTTATCTACGTAATTCTCAGGTCAATCCGAGACATTTCAGGTTTGAGGATGATGAGACCAACTTGTGTTTTCTAGGCATAGAGGAGACTGGATATTAGATATTATAGATTATCATTATGTATTGTAAAGTATGTGTATATCATTGTGATATATATTGGATATATGTTGTATATTATGTATTATATGTTATCGCTGTGATTGACTCTATGATCTCTAATATTTCTATATATTATATATTGTACTATCCTGAAGGCATACATGTTTATTGTTTTGAACTGATACTATATTTGTATAAGTGACTTATTTATTCGATATTCAAATACGTACCAGTGTTATCCCAAGGAAATATTCACATGTGTACCCCATATAGCCTCATTCACCGTATACTTAGTAATACCCTTGGATAGTATGGGTATAGAGGTGGGGTGCTTCAATTTGGTATCATTGTAGGTTCAGAATAATACATCATATATAGAGACATGAGTCAAGATCCTAGAGATACTTAGAGTTTGTGACCCCTTAAGTTGTGTTGGGTAGTTACACCATGTTATAGGAGTAGCAGGAGTATACGATGATTAATGGGGTAATCATCTGGGGACGTACTTATTTTTTTCCTGCTATATATATAAGTTATTATATCCTTATCATATTTGTGTGTTAATATCCATGTGGAATTTAAGTTGTTGATGGAGGTATTAAAATAAAGACTAGCTATCCATACCAGTAGTATCAGCATTGGTGTTGTTGAATAAACCTCTGTGTGGCAAGTTGAGTAGAAGGATCTAGTAGTGAACAGAGTGCGCAACAGATGATACATAGCCTTTTGCTACATGCAATTGTTTGTTTGATGTGTGTCTTCGGTTGTATTAATTTTTATTCTTGATTGGCCGAGTCTAGAATATGGGAATTGAGTAGAAGTTATCGCTCAAATATTTATTAACCCACTGAATCTGGATAGAGCCAAATATTCTTAGAAGTCAGCGGTTTGTCCAGATTAAACCCGCTTGGAGATAATAATTTTGTTTTAAGAAATGATAATAATATTATATAACTGAAATATGGAATGAAAAATTTAATTAAATTAATTGAGTGTTTGCTTGATATTATGATGTATGATGATTTGTGTTAATGTTAATGGTTGTTGAATTGAATGTATATACGAATTTTGAAAATAAATATTTTTATTTAAACAAGCATATGATTTAATAAAATATGAATTTGATTTTGCAAAGTGATTAAAAATATTTTAGTAGTTTATTTTGGTGTTAGTTTGCCCGTCGAGTGCTTTAAGAATTCTGGTTGATGCATTTGGTCAATGTATCAATAGGGATTCCTAAACACTAGGACGGGGTATATCAACACAAAGGTTTGAAAAGCATTGCTATTTTGAAAATAGAAGAAAAGAGTTTGGAAGTGTTATAAATATATATTGTATTTTATTAAAGTTATTTAGTAAATTTAATTTGTAAGGGAAGAAAGATATTTAGATTATTATGATTGGAAAAGTAGTTTGAAATTAAAGGAGTTTAAGTTTGAGTTATTTTCCAGTTTAAAATAATATGATTTATATAGTTTAAGTTCCAAATTTGGTGAAGAGAAAATTTATGAGATAATATTTTATGGACTTTGAAGTAGAAAATTTTTATGAAATGAAGTTGATTTATTTTTAAAATAATTTGAATTTGAAAGTAGTTGAAAAAAAATCATGTGATTTAACAAGGTAAAATATATTTAGAATATTAATGGTAATAATAATTCATGTAAAGATGTTTGAAAATCATTTTAAAAGAAATGAAATTCGGTGTAAAAAGAAATGAAATTCTGTGTGAAAAGAAATGAAATTCTAAGTTTGGTATTATGATAAATTTTCTGATTTGATAAATCTTATTCTTACTTTTTTTATTATGGAAATAAAATTTCAAAATTGTTATTATTATTACAATTGGGTTTTTATTGATTTTTAAGTGAATAAGGGATTTAGATATTGGTTTTGAAATTTAAATAGTGGCTTTGAAATTTCATATTCAGATTTTTGAAATGGTTTGAAATTGAAATCATATTAGAAAAAATATTTATGGAAGAGTTTGTTTTTGGAAAGAAATATTTTGTGTGTAACGTTAAATGAAATTTTACTTTTGAGATTTTTAGAAAATTTAAACTTGAAGTTTGCTTTTACCATAAATCTAAAGCTATCAATCCATTTTCGACTATTTTATTTTTAAATCTACATAGTTAACAGTAGTGAAAATGCAACAGCCTCACACGCTACACTGAACAATTCATAGCACGATCCCATAACTTTTATGTGCACAAGGAAAAGCAAGAAAAAGAATATTTTTGGGAAAAAAAACACAGATCCCAATAAAGCAATTTCTAAAGCATGCTTTGAGGCTTCATTTCTGAAATACTTCATTCCACTTACCAACCCTACTATATAGCAAAAACATCATTCAAAAAAGAAGAAGAAGAATATGATGATAAAGAGTTTGAGGTTGCATTTTCATAACATTTGGATATGAATATAAATTGATATGTGTGTATGTATGTGTTGTGTACCAGTAATGCGTATATATGTCAACCGAGACATTTCCAAAAGGCACTGTTGCATACCTGACGGCGCAAAACACCACAAAATGTGCAATTATATTCAACCCAATGGCTTTGACTATTTCATCCATTGTCCATCCGTATATATCCCTACAAGAGACTACATTTAACGACAATCCATACTGCACTCGCGAGCAGTAAAAAAAAACACAAATGTAAGGGGAACAAATTAAGCACTGTTAGATTGTTAACCTAAAAATGTTAAAGATGCTAACATAATATAAGTTACCTGAATTTCATTGCGCTTGACGGTTTCTAGGGAGTCATCTCTGTATCCAGTAATCCCTTCATCAACTGACAATAGAAGTAAATTGACGCCATAATTGTGATGATACATAAGCAAGCACAGTTGAATCTGTACAAATGAAACAAAGTCATTAGCAAATATAGTTGCTCTGAGCATCATTAGATAACTATAAATATACGGCAAAGGGGATGATATGGCAGAATTATAGCTATCTACTGTTAGATGGAACCAGCAAACACTATGTATTATAAATGTTTAGAAATAATATATACTACATACGCACCAAATAGTACCATAACAGCCTTCAGTAATGTGGTTTCTGGATATACAATTTTCTGACAAATGATGTAAACATATCCCACGAAAATTATTGAGAAAAGCTAGCATGTGATGACTCATGTCCTCTTGTAATTATAATCATCCACTGACGCTGAATTTTTTTGGTTGTAACTTTCAAACGTTTTATTCGATGTCAATGATTTGCCCTTTCTGGAAAGCTAAGGACCTAAGCAACAACTTTTGTGTTAAGCGTTGCTTAAAATTTTGCAGTTTTCTAGCCCAAATATGCAAACAAAATTATGTGCACCTACAGTTGAAATTTTCTGAGCCGAAGCATCACGATGTTTTAATCATAACTTTTGACATTCTCATCTGTTTTTGATGATTTTATACTATTTTTTAAAGCTAAGGTGATAACATTCAAGTTTCATTTTTAAAGTTTTGCGAAATGCTCCGGAAGACCATAACTATGGGAAGATATAATTCCCATAAGTGAAGTATGGATAATAGGTAATATCTAATTATTTCATTTTCAAGGTCATTTTATTTTAAATAATTATGGGAAACCGGGAAGAAATGCACATTTTTTCAGAAGATCATAAACAATTTGCTTTATGAACTTATGCGTAGGAGAGAATAGTTACAAAATGGATATCTAGATATCCATTTTGTAACTGAGAGAATAGTTATAAAATGGATATCTAGATATCCATTTTGTAACTATTCTCTGCCTTAAAAATGGTAGGACCGTAGAATAAAAAAATGTTTAAGAATTTTTAGTGTTTAGCAAAATCACCATAACTTTTAATGCAAACCTTATTTTTATGATCCCAAAGATGTTTTGAAAAGATATTTAATTATGCTACAACTTTGCTTGTGGAAGCATTTAACAATTTTGAGTTTTTAATACTTGAAACTTAGATGTAAAGTCGTCAAATGGAAATGCAAAGTTGTTTCTGTGATATGTCTATGAAAAACCTCTTCTTATTTATACTATATGATCTTATATGGTTTCTTTGAGTTAAAGTTAGATACACTAAGACATTATGGATTGGATTTTTGGTGCATACTCTCTTCTTCTTACACAAAATGAAATCAAATTGCTTAAAATGCAATGCTAAAGGTACGTTTTTAAGTATAGTATGATAAATATATGATTTTGTGTTGTTATATATTGTTTTCCATGTTTCAGGATGCCCCATTGATTGGGACAATTTTTTGGAATGCTCTCCATATAAAAGAGACTCTACCGAAATATTTTGGAAAATCCGACACTTAGAAAATTTTCACAAAATTTATCGTATGCAAAAATAAAAAGTCCTTAATTGAATCTATTTAAAATAATACGTATGACAACATGAGTTGGAATATGAGATCCACGTAGAGGATTGAATAGTTTAAGTTTGATAGAAGATCATAGGTATGAAGAAAGTCAAAATATGAGTTGTTTGACGTCTCCCTATAAGAAATTGCAATGATGCAATTTTCTTAAGGGGAGAAGTTTGTAACAACCTTGCTCTCTACGCCATAAAATTAAATAAATAAAAATAAAAATAAAATATTTGAATTCGATATTTGATAATTATTATCTTTGAAAGTAAATATTTATTTAAGTGAAGGCTATCTAATAATATATTTTATTTTAAAATAAATTAATAAATTCTTTTCGTATAATTGATTGAAATTGAATAAAAAATATTTTTTAAAGTGTAAATCAATTTAAATTACATTAAATTTAATTACAAATTAAAAAGGGGTTATTCAAATGAATGAAAAGAAAAGGAATTATTAACTAAAACAAGGTCCAAATTTTTTTTAACCCAAGTCTTTTTAAACTTTCTCCCTTTATCCAGAAAACTTCGTTCCTTTATCTTACTCAAATTAAGATCAAAACCAATAGGAACCCAACCCTAAATTCATATTTCTTAAAATCGCGATAGTAAAAAAAAATTCTAAATCGACGATCGAACGCATGGAGATGGCAACAACTTCAACGATGAGGGGAACGAATTGATGGTGGCTAACGCGATGTAGTGTGAGGGGAGACGCTACCTCCAGTTGGACGGTGATAGGCGATGAAGATAGTGAACCTGACATGAGCGAAGTGGAAACCTGGTGTTGCGATGGAGGTGGCATGTACAGTGTCATGTGTGGTTCATGTGACTTAGACTTATGCTAGGAGAAAGGCAATGTTGATGGGAGGTTGGAGCCGTGACAAGTGATGACTCAATGGGAGGTAACTCTAATAAGGTGCTAGCAGTAATTCTGGAGGTGGTTTGGGGCGGAGCTGCTATATAAGTGGAGTTGTAAGCGACAATGAGAAGTGGAATTGTAAGCGACAAAGAGGAGTGCGGTGACTAGTAAAAGCATGGTGCGGACTTGGCGATGACTAGAAATCAATAATAGTGATTAGCGAATGTGCTAAGCTGAGGGAAATCGATGATTTGAATTTTGGGCGTCGTTCCGGTAAGTTTGTAACTCACAACTATATCTATATTCTTTGCAAGTTATATATAAATTTACATTTATCCCGATATAGGTTAAATTGT
This sequence comes from Allium fistulosum, assembly GCA_030737815.1. Classification (NCBI taxonomy): domain Eukaryota; kingdom Viridiplantae; phylum Streptophyta; class Magnoliopsida; order Asparagales; family Amaryllidaceae; genus Allium; species Allium fistulosum. Next base: position 353,544,072 of record CM060904.1, read on the forward strand.
TTGTTTGTAATTGGGTGATTGTCTTAATTGGAAATGTCAATTTACAAATGGAATTATGTCCATTTATGAATTGAACTAAATAATTATTTATATATCGATGAGAGAATTTTATGGATGACCGGAGTTTGACGGAACTCTATTCGAGTCACATGATATATTTATAGTGATGATGTTGATATGTTTGTGGAGTCATTTTAGTCCATAATTTACATATGTAAATATTTATTTACTTATTGTTTTAAAAGATGTTTGAAAAGCTTTGAACATTGTTTATGGGTTTAATATTTTACTTAAAGTATTTTATAAATATTTTACCAAATTCTATTCGATTTAACTATTTTCAAATTTACACATATATTTTTAATCAAAAATATTAATATAGTTTTCTTTTGGTTATAAAACCCTTTTAAAAAGTTATATTATAATATATTATAGTTTGGAATTGTTTTAAAGGAAACTATAATATATTGCTATTTTATGAAATATATTATAAAGATAATAATATTATTTTAAGTGATTTTTATTATAAATGTTATTTAAATATTTTTGAAAGAGTTTTCGAACGTTGGGAAAATATAGAATTCTTTTTATAAAATATTTATAAGATTTCGGACATGTTTGGAATAAATAAAAATCCCTTTTTATAATATTAAAATTTCTAATATGGTATAATTTAAAGGAAAATGTTTTATTTCTAAATTAATTTGAGTATAAAGTGAAGATTATATTCTATGGTTTGAAATAAACATAATTTCTTTTAAAGTATATATATTTACATAAAAATAATAACTAATTATGGAAAATTATGGAAAGACCTCTATATAAAGGGTACTTGATTTGTAAAGTGATTTTGAATGTTTTAAAATATTTAAGAAGAGAATTGGAAATGAATTTTGGTATTTAACTCTTTATTTTGGAATTAGGTAAAGAAAGTTAAAGTGCTATTCAATATACAATATATTTAAAGGATTTTTGTTGATTTCATAATGTAAAATTGATTTAATATGAAAATTTATTAATTTATTTGTAAGTTTTATATTTAATTTTAAATGGTTATTTAACTTAATCCTTGAATATATTTATAATACATTTCTAAAGTTCAGAATTTTGTTATAATATAGTTATGTGTTACGATCGATATATTATTGGTTATTGATTTGTTTAATTCATACACACACACACACACACACACACATATATATATATATATATATATATATATATGTGTGTGTGTGTGTGTGTGTGTGTATTTTGATTAATCTATTTTATCTTACTTTTCTAATTCATACTTCTTTTACATATTTATTGAATTGGATAGTACAAATGATTCACCATTGATGTTGATTTTATTTAATGATTTGATGATACAGTGGTGATAACCTACCATATGAATTTGTGATATCCTTATATATGATTTTATGATGATTTTAATTCTGTATGATGAGAAATTTAAATAACAAAGTTATAATATCGTTTGGGATGGGGCACACGGTAATATTTCTCCAGTTATTTTTTTGGACTCATTATATAATATATGTGATTGAGTAGTTTATAAGCAGTGAATAAACATTTGAGTATCGCACGGTGATATGGGATACCATTGTGATATTTATTCAGTTATTCATTATAAGTAGATGACAGTCAGGGGACGAGGATTAGTGGAGGTTCGCTACGGTGAGTCACGTGTATTGCCATGTGTCGGCAATAGTATCAAACTGTGTGGTAGTGATATCACGTATTGCTATGTGTCGGCAATCGTATATAGCCATGTGTCGGCAATATTACCAAGTTGTGTGGGAGCAATATAGAGAGCTATGTGTTAGCTATCAAGTTTTGATACTATGTTTCTTTCTGTCCTGTCCAACTCCCTTTATGTTTTAGGAGTGAACCAAATTGGCCAGTATCCACCCTGGAGACCTGATCACGGTGGTCGCACCCCGGATATATTACACCATTTTACATATTTTGGCTGTGTGTTGACCTCTTGCCGTGTGTCAATATATGTGTGTGTTTACCGCTATGTCATCTAGGCTGTGTGTTGGGCCGTGATTGATGCAAAGCGCGGTCCAGTAGCCTGTTTATGACATGCGGTGGACACTTTCAAGATACCGAGGGGGAGGTAAATGACTAGTGTAGGAGTAGTGTCAAACAGACACATGTGAGGCTCTTGGAGCAAGCAGACGTATTGTTGCCTCTCATCTTGTTTCGATATGTGTGGTAGATAGACATATACTATTTATATTCCCACCCGAGACTATGTCTAGAGAATAGTCAATCCCCGTATCATATCTTTTGATAGGCAGATGGCCTATTCTTTTCAGGCAAGATGACCTACTCATTATTGATTTTACTTGGGCTTTTCCATGGCTAGTCCAAACCTTTTATTGATTTTTAGGATTTGATGATGATATTTTATAATGTGAAATTGAGAGATATATTTGGGCATTCATGTGTTTTAGCCTGATTATACTTGAGGATATCTCATTATTGGTATTTTCAGATTTTAATGATGATTTCTAGATATGGAAGATTCACCCAAACTGATAATGATTTTGTGATTTATTGATTGACGTGACTTTATATTGGTAATGACATCTTTGTACTTGGTTTCGTGGTCTTTGCTATTTTGTGGTACTATTGTTTGTACATCATCACTATTATACTATGCATATTCTATATCAACATATGTATTGACCTCTAGATTTAGATATAGTCAGGCCTATGTGTTATTTATGCAATAACCGGGTCAGTCCGAGACATTTTAGGTTCAGGGATGATGAGACCGGCTTGTGTTTTTTGGGCATAGAGGAGACTAGATATTTGATATTGTAGATTATCGTTCTGTATTGTATAGTCTCTCATGTGTATATCATTGTGATGTATATTGGACATATATTGTATATTATGTTTTATATATTATCCTTGCGATTGACTCTGTGATCTCTAATATTTCTGTATATTGTGTATTGTTCTATCCTGAATGCACACATGTTTATTGCTTTGTGCTGATACTGTATATGTATATGTGAGTTATTTATTCGATGTTTAAATACGTACCGGTGTTAGCCCAAAAGAACAATCACGTGTGTACCCATATAGCCTCATTCACCGTATTATCCGACGGTATTACTCGGTAATACTATTGGATAGTATGGTATTGAGGTGGGGTAATTCATGGTCATCTATGTGATTCATTGATCAATGTGATTTCTAAGAATATCTTCCATATAGACCTCCATAGTTCATTCGATCTGATCTTTAAACATCACATTCATCAATCGTTGGTAAGTAGCTCAAGCATTCTTCAAACCGAATGGCATGACTTGGTAACAATATAACTCCAAATCGATGATGAAGCTCGAATGCTCTTGATCTAGGACATGCATTGCTATCTGATTTTAGCTAAAGTAAGCATCCATAAAGGATAGCAGTTCATGTCCAACTATTCCATCTACAAGTTAGCCAATCCTAGGCAAGGGGAAGCAGTCCTTCGTGCATGCCTTATTCAAGTTCGAATAGTCAATGCATTTCCATCGCTTCTCGTTTGCCTTCTTGACCAACATAGGGTTAGATATCCACTCCAGATATAACACATCGCGAACAAAGCCATTTGCTTTTAGCTTATCCACCTTTTCCTTCAAGGCATCAGTTTGCTCCGGTTCCATACCGTTTCTCTTTTGCTTCACAGGATGATATCTTAAGTCCACATTCAAATGTGGCATGCTATCTCTAGCAAAATTCCACACCTATTAGAATGCATTCAAGCAAACACGTCTGTATTTCTTCTGAGAAACCCTACCAAGTCCTTTATCGTCTTTCGGCTGAGCTAAGGCCATATCTTAAGAACTTTTATAGGATCATCATCATCCATCGAAATGTCGATCATCAACTCTGTTAGTGCTGCCCTCGCATCCTTTGACATTAAGCATATTTTTAGAAATGTTTATTTCTAAAATAACTTATCTTTCTCAGATTAAAATAAACAACTTTTACTAAATTAATCTTTTAGTCAAACATTGCCACTGAACGCCTTATAGTCAAGCTATGCAACTAAATTCATAAGGTGTTCGTTTCAATGCATCTATAAATACTGCCTAACCAAATCATGCAATACAAGGTAAAGCTGCTTCATAAACTGGTTGAGCATAAATCAACAATCAACAAACGAAAGTTAATGCTCATAAACTAACCGAGCATGACTAAACTAATTAACAAGGGATAATAGATAAACACCATTAACCCCTACATTAATTAAACTACATTTAACAATTCACACTTATATAAGTTACTTGATATAAGATCTTTAATTTTCATAGTTATAATTACCTTTAAGGTATACGTTTATAACAAATACAAATACACTCTCATAACATTCAATTCATGCTAGGCCATTCCATTACCATATCTCTTAATGAGTCATACCCAACCAAAGCCAAGGTTCTTTCTTAACCTTCAGCTTTAATACTCGCTGTAATGCTCACCCTATTTCAAATGGTGACTACAAATGGTAACCCTATTCATGATTTTACGGCCAGCCTCTCAACTTCCAAACCAACCCGTAAAGGGATATGTAAGGATAAGAGATAAAGTTTCATCACATGTTCACCAGTATGAGAACCCCCTGTCATGCATGCTACGCACACACTAGGAACAGTAATATATAATATCAAAGGAACAATACAAAGGGTTACTCTGATACAGAAATTTCAGAGTTACAAAACCTAAGTACTATCATCAGCCTGGACAGTTATAACAAATTGTCCTCACAAATGATGATACATCAAATAGTAATGCAGTGGAAATAAGAATACTAAGGTAGGTGAAACATCCAGCTCATCCTCTCGAGCTCCAATGAACATCAACGAAAATCTGCCTTTCTCAAACTACTCAAAGAGCACGTGAGGAATTTAGGGAAAACAAAAACCAAGCGTTAGATATAAGTTTGGTATGGGAAGCTCAAAAAATATGTGATCAACATATAACGATACTTTTGAGACTGCATGGAATGCCATAACGGTTATCCCCCCAAAAGAAGCACCATCTAATAAGTACATAAGTTGATATAATAGATAATGTCTAGGGTGTAGAATGTAAATATATAACATAGACAGAATGGTTACATTCATTACATTCAGTAGCATATTAGAGGGTACAATCAAACCCGATAAGGAACGTTCGCATATTTGATTTTCCATTGAGATATCTTCGGTCAATGTCGAATCCAATCTTCTGCACAAGGGTCAGAAACTACCTCCGAGCATCGTATATCTCTAGATAAAATAAACTATTAAGGAAAACATAGTCAGTCCACTTCTAAATACGTGATCCCAAATATCAGTCACCTCCCACACGCAACATCAATAAGCATATTCTAGATATGGAGTGATAATATCCTGTCATAGGTCAGTCAAACCCCAAGCTACGCCCCTACTCTATTTCCTATCATTTCCGATGTCGAGGTTACATTCAGCATCTTTCACACGAGTCCTCATCACTCGAACAGAATGCGAATCCCCAATCGGATTCCTACATCTCGAACAGATCTCGAAACCACACATGGATTCCAGCATCTTGAACATATCCACTTCCAAGAGATAGAATACGTATCTCAATCATGAAGTGGTTTTCGATAAGTATAACACTTACCGATCTCGGTCTCTTCAAGACTGAATCGACGAACTTGGATGTTAATGAGAGCGATTGCATATGGAAACCAAGTCTTGTATAGTTGTCACATTTTCGATACTTTCATCTCATGCTATCCCTCGATCAAGAGTGAAGCCGGTAGGTTAGAGCTCTATTGCTCATATCCCCATTTGAACATCATTCTTAATTCCCACAAATAGACAAGCCTACTTCATCGGTTTTTAGTGCTAAGTATACGACTAAATTTTTCCATAAACGAATAAACATACAAAGCATGATCAAGTCACGCAAAGCACGATCAAGTGACATAAGCAACTTCTAATCCCCTTTTTATTTAATTAATATTTTATTAATTAAAACCTCTTTTATTAGTAAAACTTCTTTCATCCAATAAAACATTGTTTATCATTTTCTATTATTCATTTGTACTTTTTATAATACTTTAAAAAGTATTCATATACTTATCTCAAATGATGCAAATATATTCATAAATCATTAACAAGATTTCTTACTTTAAACCTTTACTTTTTCTATACTTTAAAAAGTATTCATATACTTATCTCAAATAGTATAAGTATATTCACAAATCATTAACAAGATTTCTTACTTTAAACCTTCTTTTTCTATCTTTTTTCCTAAAGATTACTTACTTATAATTTCCTTCAAAATATCTATTTTAAGGATCTAAGTACTTTCACAAATCCATTCAAAAGGTTTAAGAATATTGTTAGTTAAACATTATCACTACAAACCCAAAAACCATTTCACTTATGCTTATAATTAAAACATTCTTTTAAAGATCTATTTACATTCATAAGTATAATAAAAAAGGGTTAAAAACGAATGTTATTAATACATTATCATGACAAACCCAAACCCATTTCATACATATATCATCTTTAAAACTTTCCTTTATGGATCCAAGATATTATTTGGTTAAGTTCGATAGTCGACTAATCGATTATCTGGTTAAAACAATTGCTTATACAGATCAATGTTTGTATACTTAACTCGTTTTCTACATTTCAACTTATACCATTCTTCGTCCAAGAGTGAAGCCAGGTAAGTTAGAGCATTGGTTGCATCAAAGCCTTACCTAGACACTTCATTCTTGAATCTCATAAATAGACAAGCATACTCATTGGCTTTTGGTGTTAAGTATAATATTAATAATTCCCATAAACAAGTAACAAATAACATGATTAATCCATTTTCGACATTCCCGACTTAACTTTTCCCCGTTTAAGAGGGAAGATTGGTAGGTTAGAGCTCTATTACTTCGTCCTTACTTGACATCAATATTAACTCTTGGAAATAGATAAGCCTACTTCATCGGCTTTTACCATCAAGCAATGTTAATTACCTTTAAAAAAAGTAAGTAATAATAAGATTAACGCGTTTTTGACATTCTAACTTAATCGTTCCTCATTCGAGAGGGAAGCCGGGTAGGTTTGAGCTCTATAGCTACATCCCTACTCGATATCAATCTCAACTATCAGAAATAGCGAAGTCTACCTCGTCGGCTTTTAGTGTTAAACCTCTTCTTTACTTTTTCGAAATTTATATGTAATTATTAAAAATATATTTAAACTTCAAACCAACTTTAATATACTTCAAAACAGGTTTGAAAACATCTCTAAAAAGATTAGAGAAAAATGCCAAATTTAAATATCATTTTTAAACTTTAAAGCATAAACTATTTACTACAACATTTACAAATGCTGTTAAAAGTCCTTGTTAAAATAACATTGAAAAGAACAATTTTTGTAACTAGTTTTAACAAATTTAACAAATGATTGAAGACTTGAATATAGTAAGTACTACCATAAGAGTAATTAAAAAACATGGAAAGAAATTCCTAAGAATATTTTCTTATTATTTATAAAAATTCACAAAAACAAGAGATTCGGAAGTGCACTTATAACAACTATTCTTGCTTCAAACACTTTCAAACTTATTTCAATTTAACGAAGTGTCCAAAATTCTAGGTCGTTACAACTCATATTTATATTCAAAATCATTGATCATAATCACTAGATCATGAAAGACTAGGTAAACATTCAGATCCATGCGAATAGAAAGGAAACATAAGTGGTTTCGTTGAACAAAATCATGTCTGTACCGACTATAACATGGTCGATGTTGAGCATAGTTGCTTGTTGCTTAAGCACTTGTTTCTTCATGCTTATCTATTTCTTGAAGTTTTCAAGATCAGCCGTCAAAGTTGATCCAATAAATCATGTCGATACCAACATGATTGTCCCATGTGGGACTTGTCTTTTTCTATAAAGTATATGAATAGGTCATCTAACTATTCATAAGTGGGCCCCCACCTAAAATCATCTCGGCACCGACCATAATTGTAGTCGGGACCAACCGTAATTTAGGTACTCCAAATTGGCTCTAACTTTTTTTGCTCTATCATTCCATCATCCAAAGTAACCCCTTATGTTCTTGATCCATTCATCTTCGTCTCGAAGTTCAAATTCACTTAGAAGTTACTTGGTTCAAATGCTGGATAATACTTGCCCACAAAGTATGCTTTCATGAAAACAAAGTGTGATTTGGATCAAGGCAAGCCCTATAGAGTTAGCTGCACAAGGTTCATTGATCTACCAATCATCATCTTTGACGCATTGCATCCATTCCAAAAACAACTTTATCACTTCAAATAGTTAGCGTACAATTCTTTTTTAGTAGTAGAGTTGGAGCCCTCAATTTTCTAGAAGCTATGTTGTGTTTTGAATAGGTAGACTTCACTTCATTTTTTATATTTTTAATAATATGATGACCAAAACATGTCGGTACCGACCACAGTCTGTTGGTATAGACATGGTTCCTAAATTGTGCTTATATAACTCAACAGTTAGCAAAAAAATTCTCCACTTCAAATTCATTTGTGTGCATACTTGTTTATGTTCCAAATTCCATTTTTTTATCCTTCGACTTCTCTTTGCTTTTTCCACCAACATCACTGCCACTTTGATTGTCATCTTTCCAAACTTAGCACCATTGTGGATTGATCATGCTGCCACCATCATCAAGTCAGCGCTGAAAGTACTCAACCCAACTTCTTTCCTTTTTAGATGTTGATTTAATATATAAATGTGTTTTCGATCGTAGGCTTTAGTGCCACCATAGCCTTCGTCATCCCCATTGTCACTATGGACGAAAGTTCATCGTCGTTGACCCACAACCGACCCCGAATTGGTGCTTCACTTCACATAACCAGGTTAAGACATTGGTTTGGGGTCAAACTTGATTTCATTGAGGTCGACACCAAGTAAACTTTGGTTTCCTTCCAAGTTTAAAAAAATTTCTCGCATGGTGTGAGATTCGAGTCTTTAAAGCCATCGCTTTGAATTTTGTCCATAACCGGCCTTGGTTTTTCATGTGTGATAATCTATTTCACAAACAATAGTGGTGTGATTGACCATCATCGAACTTTGGTCAAATGTAGATCGATGGCTCAATGGTTTCGACAGCATTGAACACACTCCGGCATCAAAATAGAACACACGTGCCCATCTTCAAGTTGAACACCATAATGCTTCATTATTGCAAAGAAAAATCCATGTCACTCCATATAATGGTGCAGTTATCATATATTCTACAATAACAGGTAAAATACAACACATGGTTTTGTAGTGCGACAGAGTCATTTAACAGCACGATAAGCTATCTATACAGAGTGTATGCGTACACCGTGCTTTGAACACAGGACACACACTATATAAATTGACACTTCACACTACCCTGGTCAATGTGTAGAATCCGATTTGTCAACATATATCGACATCCGTTGGATTCTATACATCGGCTACATGGGTATTAATTAAGGTAATTCACTGATGTAAAACATATCTAACTACGTTCACCAACAAGCTTTTCAATTCAAAATGACTTAATGATATCCTCGCCTTAAAGTAAGCACTGAACCTTCTACCCCTCCAGAGGTGGACTCTTCTACGCATAAGCCTCTACGTCCACTCCGTCCAGAGAGAAGTGTTCTATAACTTGAGAACTTCAACTTCAGGCCCTTCCAACCATAGATGCTCACAGTCAAGCTCCTCAAATGGACGAATGACAATTCTAATGGTCTTGGATAATCCCTGACATCAGACACCATCTAACTTAACCGTAGATGGACTTCACTCAATCTACCTTAAACACAGGATTTTCGAGGATGAAGTCCTTTTACCAACACTCAACCAGCTGGCTCATCTCCTGTCTCCAGGCTATACGACATGATATATATATATATATGTATGTATATATGCTTATTTGGAGCTGTTCCATCATTCAACGACTTCATCAAATTCTTTCTTCAAGAGATCAGGCTAGCTCTTATACAAGTACATCCCAACGGATATGCCATGTTCAATTCTTTATACATCATTTTCATGATGCAACTTAATTGTACTCTAACATTTAGAGAACTCACTTACCTTATGAGCTTCAAGAAGAGGCAAGAGCCACCTTCTTTGTTACTAGTTAAGGCATAGAACCATTGCAAAGTTATCAAAGTGCTCTACCATGTGCACATCTATTTCAAAAGCGAATACTTCTCTATTGGTTGTCCCGAAGGCATCAACACCTTCTGGTTGTTTGGTCGTAAGTCCTCTTATCCAACATCTCTTTCTTACTTGTGTTTTCATCACCCAAACACCTAACAACCTTTCTATATTCTTCACATATCTCTCTGAATGTGAAGTCAATGATTAACATGCCAACACTTCGGAGATCTTGAAGGGGATTGAATATGAAATTAGAGAAACTTCTTATCTCCTCACAAATGCTCGGCCTCTCCAATATCATCTTTTGTATAATGGGAGGAGTGACGTTCCTAACGGAATCCCCACCCAATATTCTCTAGCCACCGTCGGTCCCTCTGACCCAGTTTGCGATCAGACGATTAATACCATAGGAAAGTAGATGGTCAAAAAGGCAGGATGGGAAGAAAGAAGAGAAGAAGAAACTATTTTTGAGGAAAGAGATGAAGGGATAGAGGAAGGAGGAGAGGAAGAAGGAGATGAGGAAGGAGGAGACGAAGAGGAAGATGAGGATGGCGAGGATAAAGAATATGAACTCGTAGGTGACTAGTAGTATGGAGAGACATCTCCGATGGAAACATAGTCATAGCACCTACCCGCTTGAAATGATTGGTCATCAAGTCTTCACAGCTTGCTCTGGGACCGAGCCTTGAACGAACTGAATAAACAACTCCTCATATAAGCTCCTTCGAGAACATCTTCGATTCCTTAGGCGATCTTGGGAACTTGTCTGCTTTTGGCTCTAAGACAGTAGTTCGCATTAAATTGCGTTTTTAATTTTGGCTAATTCGATTTAAACCTCAAAAGTACTGAGTAGCCCCCCTACAAAATTAAAAAAACCAATATACCCATGTTTTTGCCAAGTATGCCCATCTTATTGTTAAAAAAATTCTTTATACCCTTCTATAGTAAAAATCAGCCCATACAAGAAATTTAGCATAGAAAAAGTCACTCCATCAAAAGAATTTCACCATTTAAAAAATCACTCCAACAAAATCACGCAATAACATTAAATTCAAATTTCACCTCTTCTGTGAACTGTGCATTTTCAAATTAAAAAAAACTACATAAAACTCAAGTATTAACTCTTCTGATTCTATTAGATTTGTATTATCATCATCGTCATCCATCGATTCAAGCACAAGATTTGAGATTTTACCTAAAATTTGATTATTAAGGTTTATTTGATAAGAGGAATAAAAGAAAGAAAATATGATGCAAGGTAAAAAGAAGGATGAATGATAAAAGGATAATTTTGTCATAGATTTTTTTTAATTTAAGGGGCTATTAAGTAATATCACGTGTCTAAATAGAATTAGCTTTAGTTTAATGAGTATTTTGGCACGCACATGCGTAGGATGAATTGATATTGAAACACACTATTTGCAAGATTTTTTTGGATCTTCATGTTGCATTTTTTATATGTGCACAGGAAAAAAAATCAACTGTTTATCGGAATGTGAATGAGACTAAGTTATTTTAGAAAATAATAAGTAATTAACTATTATATCAATATATAGAGAAATGTAACAAATATTAAAATTAGAGTTTCCAGTATTTTGGAACTTAGAAATTTTGCATCATCTCCCTTTTAATAAGTAATAAATCACCATATTAATATATAAAGAATTTTTTTCCACCGTAAAGATCGCACTTCTCTTGATACTCTTTTACTCACAAACCCTCAATACTTTCCGAAGTATAAAAATACTCAATGCTAGTGTATAGATTTTGAAATTTCCTTTACATTAATATTGTTACTGACATGTTTAATGTGAAATCAGTTAACTGACAAGTGTGAATTGATAAAACATAAAACTTGTTATGATTTCAAACATGTTACTGACTCGTTTTATTAGGAACTATAGAATCCTAGCTCATGTTATAATTACCTAGTTGTGTATTATTTGATAACAAATTTTATAGTTAAATTTTAGAAAATAAATTCCAGTAAACTTGATCGTTTCTTGTTTATATCCTATCTAGATTATAAATATCCATAGCATACCATGCGCGTGGAAGAAAATAATTTCTAGATATGATGTGTGCCTCATGTGCGGAAGGGGAAGTTACAGCCATGTGATAGGAAATATTTTATACGAATTACATGAGTTTATATAAAGAAAACTCGGTACAGTTAAAAATTTTCAACTCATGATAAAGGACAACAATTGTTGCATCAATAGTCCATGTATATCATCATTAGTGCCTCATCCAGATTTCAATAAACTGGACTAGTGCTTGTGTAGAAGAATATACTTAAGCTGCAATGAAAAATAGAAGTCCAAAAAAATAAAGAGAGAAAAGGAAATTATAACTCATGGTTAGCATTAAATTCATACATCTGGATTCCACTTTTAAATCCCAAGATTTTACTTTTGTGCATACTTCAAGTCGTATAAACAATTTACATCAAAGTTATTATAGTGATTCGAAAGTAATATAGGCTGGATGAATTTCAAAACCATGTAGGCTGGATGAATTTTGTCACAAATCAAGGAAATACTGCTACAAAAAAACTATACACACCCACTCTACCGTATGTTCTGTTATATGAATCATATAGCTTCCACAAAAATGTTAGTCCTTTATCTATAATGTAATTAGAATAATGTCTCCAGCAACATGGAAAATAAGAATAACTTGAACTCTAGCATACTTAGCCACAGTTCTTGAAGTGAAACATCTCCAATAGCACACAGTTTAAATCGTAACGTGGACCTACAAAACACTAACAAAATGCATCTTGCGTTACAATTATTTCACATTAACATTAGTTAAGTTGCAGTCTAGTAGATCACATATTAACATGTTCAAATAAAGTCTAAAATATGAAACTGACTATACCTACATTAGAGAATAATCAACTCTAAATGTCAATTTGTAACTTTTAAACTGCCAAAAAAATTGTATAATCTGAAATGTATACAATGTGACATATTTAATCAAACTACAACCATTGACTACATTATAATGCTAGTAACATGTTCATCAAACTTCTAAAATGTGATCCATATGCAATTTTAACAAATTTGGGTGTATTTTCTTGAAATTGGTATGAATCATGGATCCATACAGAATTTCAAAACTGCACACATTAAAGATTATATATACGTGTCACAGAGAAAATTAGTAGCACAGGCCAATGTGTACATTTGGAGTCATGGAATTAAATGCACACCAAGACGTACAAAATGCTCAACTATTAGTATTTACCACTGAAATTATGGCAACATATAAAATTCTTACAGAATAAGTTTTGCTTCGAAAAAGCAAAAATTCTCATATAATAACATATTATGAATGTAAAAGTAACTTAAGTTCCTTTTGGTTTATTATTAAACTATATGTTAGAATATAGGTAGGGAAAAAACTTAAAACAACCAAAATAGGTAGGAAAAAATGATCATTGTGCTTATGAAGAACAAAATCACGTGTACGCTGCGAAGGTAACAAAATGAAAGTGAAAGCTTGCATAATTGTTTCCTACTTAACCATTTGTACACTATCATTATAAGCATTTTCTTGCAAATAAACATGAAGTAGTGAAAATGGTGATTTAATTTAGAAAGTCGGACAGTGGTTTATATTTTAAGTTTGAATGCAAAAAATTCAACTGATAATATCAACTATTACATATGCATGTTTAGGTATGAAAGTTAATATGAAAAATAGAATTAAAATGAAGACTTAAAACAAAATCAACAATGAACGCACATATAATTACAAAATAGTTTGATGTGCAGGGAATACCGTTAAGTAAAAAATATATATTCACACCACACATATACCCGTGAACACAGAAAATAGTGAGCACATACTTACAATTACAGAATTAATGGGAATATTTTTTGGATGTTCATGTGTTGGTACTTCTAATTTAATTAAGCATCTCAATAATGAAATTCCTCTACCTACCTCTTTGCTTGTTGCTAACCAACTTTTACACAGTTGACATCATGAAACACAAAAATAAGATAGGCTAAAACAAAAAACACAACCCCAACATAAACCTTTTATAAAAACAATACATATAATATTTTCAATTTAAAATAATTACTTTAAATTTTTCTTGTGCACCTCAGTAATGAAATTTCTCTACCTACCTCCCTACTTGTTACTAAACAACTTTCAAGTAGATGATATCATGAAATACAAAAATAAGATAAGATGAAACAAAAAACACAAAGCTAACACAAACATTTCATGAACAATATATATGATATTTTCAATTCAAAACGGAATACACCATATTACCTGATACTATCTTAAAATAACAGATAGTAGGAAACATTTTTGTCTTACTACCGCATGTATTTGTACTATCATCACATTTTATCCCATCCCTACTTACTTTTACTTGTTTGGTCACAAGTGTTTGCGCCAAAAATGGTCACAAACCCCAAGTGTTGTGAAAGCACCAAACTATGAGTATGAATCAGCAATATGGCAAACACAAGTCACAGATCTAAATAAGCAACAAACAGCAATCCAGAAATAAATCACAGGAACACGAGATTTATAGTGGTTCGGCTATCTCCGGCCTACTTCCACTTCAATGGTTTTTTATCTTTTATTGATGTCCTTTGCTGATTACAAATGATTACCGCAGATACAATGAATGAATTCGAGTATAACAGCAATGGAAAGAAGTAGAATTGAATCCGGCAGAGTCTGGACGTTGGACAGCCAAAGAGATCCCTTTTCTGCATGCTTCAGGGGGCTATTTATAGGCGTAGGAGGCTGAGATCACGCTCAAACTTCGAAAGACTTCTTCTGGCACGTGAGTGGACCCACGCACCGACCCCACCAAGTTTCGACTCGATCTGTGATCGATACGAAACCATTTCGTATCCATCAAAAAATGATCCAATCGAGCTGAAACTTGGCAGGGACATTCTTTACCTTGCATGCAAGCTACTGTGAAAATTTCGTTGCATTTGGATCTGTGGTTTAGGAGATATGATCGATACGAAATTGCAATTTTCGTGTGTTGCCGAGTTCGAAACCATGATTTCGTATCCATTCCTGTCGTATCGATCGGAAGCACGCACGCGCAGTGACGTGGCGCTAATTTTAGGGATCGATCCGATCTCTGTGGCGTGTTGACTGGGTTGCTTGCGCTTTGTTCGTTCCAAGATTGAAGTTTAAATCATATTGCATCTTGTTCGCGTTGACTCTGCATCCATAGCATTTGCATCGTTCGCTATTTTATTCGCACCGATCAACTGTGGTTATGTTTCGCATCGATCGAATCGATCGATACGAAATGGCTGTCTGGGGATCGATATGAAATGCGTGGTTCAAAAGGATGCAAACAATATCGATGCGTCGGCATGATACGAACAAGATGGATATGAATTGCACGAAGGTGGCGCCAGTCTGGTGTACGAAACCACTCGATTCGGACAAAACAAATATTGATGGATACGAATCCGATGGGTTCGAACAGAACATCTTCTCGACCTTTTGATGGATACGAACGACATACTTTCTTTAATTTGAATCGATCATATCTCATCCATACGAACTCCAATTAACCTGAAATTTGGAACGTTGGCTTTCATGGCTTTGCTTGTCCTGTCTTGTCAATTGCGGGCCGATCCGGACTCGGAAAAAATTCATCGATATGCATAGTTGATATTCATGGCTAGTTATTATTGATTTTCAGTCAGTTTTGGGTATCTCAGCTTTGCTAAAAGTTGAGATAACACTTTGCCCCCCCAAAACATGCCTTTTGGTAAAAGGTGTGTTTTGATCAGTCTCAAATCGAATGCAATGAGTTCACGTTTTATTCAAATCTTATGGTATTTTCAATCGAGTTCATGGCTGTTCGAAGCCAAATCATTATCCACTTCTTCTTGTGGAAGTTAAGAATGAAACTCCGTAGTCTCTCCGGACAATCAACGGTTACTCCGGACCCTTGCTAAGCCCATCCCAAACTTGGCGATTGAATAGAAAGATCCTATTGCACTCCAGCGTTGCTTTCTACCCCTTGCACTCTGGCTCCAGTTAGGGCGTAAAGCGATGTCTTGGTCGTTCTGGACCGATCGTAGCCTCTCCAGGCTCCTGCTGGATCCCATCCTGTCGCTCTCCGTTGAAGGGGAAACAACGTTAGGCGAGTCGATCCTTTCGCTCTCTGGCGAAGCGACTCACTTCTTACACTCCGGTTCAGTGTATCTGAACATTAAGCGATGTCATGGCCTAAATCGTGGGCCGATCATAGCCTCTCCGGGCTCTTATCGAATCCCAATCCAATCACTCTCCGATGAATGGGAAACGACGTTAAGTGAGTTGATCCTGTCGCTCTCCGGCGAAGCAACCCACTTCTTGCCCTCCAGACCCCGTCTCTCCGGGTAGGGTCATAAAGCGATCATTTTTATATTGGTATTTAATACTCATCCTTTAACTCTCCGGTCAAAGGTTTATTTCTAGAAATTCTTTATTTATTAAACTCAGGTCCTAGATGTTCAATCTCAAACATCAGGAAAAAACTAAACATTGCCTCTCCGGGCAGATCGGTCTATCTCCATCTCAGAACATGCCTAGGGATCTCTCTGGTTCTCGTACACGAGTAAGTAGAGTAGCCGTTTATTCTGAAAACAAATCTAATGAAATTATTTGACCGAAGTTCAAATCCTGAACTTGGCCCTTGCCAACTTAATCAGTTGATGACGAGTCGTGATCCCGATCCAGGATCGTTTCTGTTAGGTGGAGGCGGTAGTTGTTCAGGCCTTACCGCCGCTGCCCGTTCTCTAACATATTGTGGCAATCTACCACTCCTGGCATGTTCTTCCACCTCATCCTTTAGGTGGCGGCATTCGTCGGTTGTGTGCCCATCCAGCTCATGGAATAGGCAATATTTTCCGGTTCTACGCTCCCGCTCTGTGGGATCTCTCCTGGGTGGTTTTCGATAGGGGAGTTGCCCCCGAGTTTCAGTGTAAATTCGTTCCAAGCTTGCCGCCAAATCTGTGTATTGCCTGAATCTGGGCTCTCGGAATTTCTTCCGTTTATCAGGACCATCATGTGCGTCATCCTGCTTTCTCTTTCCTTTGTCCGCCCTGGGCTGTTCCCTGGCGGTTCCTTTGCCTTGTACAGCGTTTATTTCCTGCCTCTTGGCTCATGATTTTTCTAATCGAATGAATATATCAGCTTCATGGTAAAACTCTCCAAGATCTTGTAGTGGGTCTCTCGTTAAAGAATCCTTGAATTCGGTGCCTTCTCCAACTCCTGCCACTGCCGCCATCAAAATCATCGATGGATACGGGCGATCTAAAGAAGCCACCGTTGCATTAAATCGTAGCAGAAAATCTTTTATGGACTCTCCGGTCCTTTGTTTTATCGATGCCAAAGTTATCACACTCTTGGGTCGCATCACGTGGACCCTAAACTGTCTCATGAAGCAATCTACAAGCTCGCCTCATGTTCTGATCGATCCAATTTCTAATTGCCTGAACCAAAGTGCAGCCAAACCTGACAAGTATAGAGGGAAGCATCGAGCCATCACTTCCTCGGATGCCCCCAACACTTCCATGTGCCTGATGTATCGAGTAATATGCATCGTTGGGTCTGACTTCCCGTCATAAGGATCCAGCATAGGAAGTTTGAACTTGGGAGGGTTCCTTGCATTCCTGATATTCGGAGTGAACGGGCTCCGATTGACTTCTTCTAACCCTCCGCTAGACAATCCTCCTCTCATGATTCGTCGCACTAGATCAGCCATTCTTTCGTCTCTATCCAGGGGTTGACCCCCTGTCAAGTTTCTATCCTGTCCCCCGAGTCTTGAAAGGAACTCTGGTACGTACTCTTCGGGTGGCTCGTTGTCATTAGCATTGGCTCTAGCCTATTGAGCCCCTACCATCGGTCTTCCAGTATCGGACCCAGGGGGTCTGCCCCCAAGTCCTTGTTGATCGCCTTCTGGTCCCGCATTCTGACCTTGAGCTTGATCTCTATTAGTTTCTGCAATCCCAACTCCCTGTTCAGCACTTGTAGTTGTTGTGGTTGGTCCAAGGTTCTGCATATTTGCTGCTCTCATCTGTTCAAAGAAATTCTGCAGCATCTCTTGCTGAGTCTTCATCATCCTCTCTTGCAATGAATTTGTTATAGCTTCCATTTCATCTCTAGTGATGTAAATCGAAGCTTGTCCTTCTCCAGCACCAGAGGATGCCTCTTGACTTCCTCCCTGTTGGCTTCTCTCAGCTCTTTGTCTTGTTTGTCGAGTCATTGTCGAGTCAATCTGAATCCTTCAAACTTTCAAATCTAAACTTTGAATCTGGTGTAGCGGGTGCTAGTTCTTCTCAGTGAAAGCACCAAAGTGTTTGCGCCAAAAATGGTCACAAACCCCAAGTGTTGTGAAAGCACCAAACTATGAGTATGAATCAGCAATATGGCAAACACAAGTCACAGATCTAAATAAGCAACAAACAGCAATCCAGAAATAAATCACAGGAACACGAGATTTATAGTGGTTCGGCTATCTCCGGCCTACTTCCACTTCAATGGTTTTTTTATCTTTTATTGATGTCCTTTGCTGATTACAAATGATTACCGCAGATACAATGAATGAATTCGAGTATAACAGCAATGGAAAGAAGTAGAATTGAATCCGGCAGAGTTTGGACGTTGGACAACCAAAGAGATCCCTTTTCTGCATGCTTCAGGGGGCTATTTATAGGCGTAGGAGGCTGAGATCACACTCAAACTTCGGAAGACTTCTTCTGGCACGTGAGTGGACCCACGCGACCGACCCCACCAAGTTTCGACTCGATTTGTGATCGATACGAAACCATTTCGTATCCATCAAAAAATGATCCAATCGAGCTGAAACTTGGCAGGGACATTCTTTACCTTGCATGCAAGCTACTGTGAAAATTTCGTTGCATTTGGATCTGTGGTTTGGGAGATATGATCGATACGAAATTGCAATTTTCGTGTGTTGCCGAGTTCGAAACCATGATTTCGTATCCATTCCTGTCGTATCGATCGGAAGCACGCACGCGCAGTGACGTGGCGCTAATTTTAGGGATCGATCTGATCTCTGTGGCGTGTTGACTGGGTTGCTTGCGCTTTGTTCGTTCCAAGATTGAAGTTTAAATCATATTGCATCTTGTTCGTGTTGACTCTTCATCGATAGCATTTGCATCGTTCGCTATTTTATTCGCACCGATCAACTGTGGTTATGTATCGCATCGATCGAATCGATCGATATGAAATGGCTGTCTGGGGATCGATACGAAATGCATGGTTCAAAAGGATGCAAACAATATCGATGCGTCGGCATGATACGAACAAGATGGATACGAATTGCACGAAGGTGGCACCATTCTGGTGTACGAAACCACTCGATTCAGACAAAACAAATATTGATGGATACGAACCCGATGGGTTCGAACAGAACATCTTCTCGACCTTTTGATGGATACGAACGGCATACTTTCTTTAATTTGAATTGATCATATCTCGTCCATACGAACTCCAATTAACCTGAAATTTGGAACGTTGGCTTTCATGGCTTTGCTTGTCCTGTCTTGTCAATTGCGGCCCGATCTGGACTCGGAAAAAATTCATCGATATCCATGGTTATCCTGCAATGCATAGTTGATATTCATGGCTAGTTATTATTGATTTTCAGTCAGTTTTGGGTATCTCAGCTTTGCTAAAAGTTGAGATAACAACAAGGGCTTTTGTGACCATTTTCTACGATAACATAAACTACCACTTATCTCTAAAGTTGGCATATACACGTACATCGATCCATAGTATTATTTAAAATCACTGCTAAAAACACTACATATATGCATTTAACACGTCTTACATACACCACATTACATATATAGAGGATGCATTCACCTACACCAAAGTATGCATACCTTATGCTTAGTATATTCAATAGAGCATCATATAGTTACCTAAAAGCATATCACAGCATCAACTCCAGCCTTCATAAAAGCAACACATAAACTGATCTGCAACTGCAAAAGAAACCAAGAAAACATAGTTCTCATTTCCTAAACAACACATGTAATTTGAGCAGTAGACAAAGTATTCATACATTGCATATATCAACTCATCGTGACCTTCTCCATAGCAAGGTAACCTTTTGGCGAAGCAAGGCGTGACTTCATCACTAAAGCTATCTGCATCTAGTCTTCGAGAATAGTACATGGCTAAAATCAACAACAAAGCACGACCCTCGAAGATCTCGGTTATGTAATCGAAGCAGCAAATCGATTTGAATCTCCATGCAAATTTCGATGCTTCAGATCAACGACCATTATAATCATTCAATTTCATGACTCTATGATCAAACAAAATCAATAAATAAAAGAACTATTGGTATAAAATTAATTACAAAAGAAAAATTAATACCTTAATCAGTTGATGGTTGATGTGTATTGATACAAAACTCAACTTGAGGAAGAATCGATTTTGTAATATAAGGTTTAAATCAGAAGAAATAATCAAGAATATAGAAAAGGAGGCGTGTAGGTTTCTATTTGATGATGAATTGAGGAAAAATCTTTGTGTAGTTTTTGGAAGTGAGAAAATAGAGAAAGTGGGTATGAAAATGTATAAACTGTTTATTGCTTTTGTAACTACAATGTGCAATTTGGATATTTTGAAAAAGTCTTCAATTTGACCTGGTTGATCAAGTATTTGCTTTATATATAAGAAGATATAGGTGGGTCAATTATAACAACTTTCCAAATTTCATTTGCCACCACCTCCACTTCTATGACTTAAAAAAACCTAAAATCATCCCCAAATTATCCCCCTTATAATCCCTGAAAACTTCTTCCATGAAATCCCTATCAAATCATAAATCCGTCGTACTACTTGGTTACTTGACTCGAGTGCTTAGAATCATAAAATCACACTAATGCTGGAGCCCTTGGAACCTTAGAACCATGATATTTCATTTTCTCTTAGTCATCTTAGTTAAATCTCTTTCCTATTGTTTTTGTTTTGAAAACTATAGCAATTTTTTTATTGTTTCTTTCTCTATTACTAGTGCGAACCCGTGCTTCGCACACTGGTTGGCAAAATAAGTTGTTCATTTTTCTGAATTTTTATTTATTAAGACCAATAACAACTTATATTTCATCATTTTTCTTACTACATTGTATTTTTATCCTCAATCCATTATAGCAAAATTAAACAACCATGGTCTTGTAGCAAACCTGGGTATTGTGCCTTAAAAAAAGTGGTTGGAACCAAAGGCAGTAAAAAATGAGCGCAAGAAGAAATGAAAGCACGTCATTCATATTAGAAAACATATTGAGTGTATATACCTTTGAATAAAATGATATATTGAAATAGTAAGCAACATTCGCGAAGGTTTGTTAAACTAAACTAACATAAATCTTAGTAACTTAATTTACTAAGTATGCAATACTTGTTAACTTACCGTGTTTATACATCCTTTGATATGTCCATTACAATACCCGCAACAACTATTATAAGCAAGAATGTCAACAAATACAAACTTTCACCTATAAAATAATTATGTATACTGGAAACTGAAATAATAAAAGGCTCATTATATAAAAGATCTCAATACAATAGGGAATCAAACAAAAATCTTCAAGCAATAGTTACATTATTTGTCTAGAAAATGTTCTCAAATAGTTTTATTTTAGTGTAATGCTAAAAGCACCCAAGAAAATGCTTACTAATATCATTAAAAAGGTTAATCCATCTTAATCAATTCATGTGTTTTCTAACACCATACTTATTTCTCCACTCGGTTATTGAGTACCGAAGGAAAGCATGTTCCTTTTCTAAACTGTGTTTCTTCTTCATCATCATCATCATCATCACATAAATCCCAAAATCTTAAGCCTACAATTTCTCTTTCTTATTCAACATCTAAATTCCAAAACCCTAATATTTAACTTTCTTATTCTTTCTTATGTTAAAACCTAAACCCTAAACCTAAAGTCCTCATAGTTGAAACTCCCATTATCTAAAGCAATCTAAATTTTCTACTTTAGATTGCTAACCAATGAAGTACAAGGGAAAATGTGATTTAGAGAATAATCAACGTTCTAAGGAAGAAAATGAGGAGATTTTGATTTACACTAATTTTGTAGGCTTTCAATGTTATTTGTAACGTTTATTTGTTTAGGGGGTTGTTCAACCTATTTATGGTATTTAGAAATAAGGAGCAGTGCATGGATATTAATTTTCTTAATTGATTGATAGAAGACATTTTTTCATGAATTCAAATAATAAAAAGGAAGAAGAAAACTTCAATAATCTAAATGTGGTATGTATTCATAATTAAGCATTCAAATTTACGTTCATTTTAAAATTTTAATAGAAAATTAATTTTGTAGGTCTTTCTTAATGAATTTTTTGGGTATAAGAAAATAGATGATGTGTAGATTGATGATGTAGAGATTGAACCGTCCGATGTAAGTATTTTTTTTTTCATTCATTGGTTTAAAACGTAATATGTAAATATACACACAAATACAATTGATAACCGATGTTTTATGGATTGAATCGATTATTAGGTATTTTACATGAGCAATGAGAAAGCACCTGAGCATGACAATGAGTCAATTGTAGAAGCTGAAAGAAATTAGGGCTTGGGTGCTTGTTTTTAAATTGTTATGGTATTGGATAGCATATATTTTAAATAATTACGGCATTCTTTAGCAATGGTATTAGAAAGCACTTTCTTGGGTGCTTTTAGCAGCACACTTATTTTACTGACGAAATATCAAAGTTGGTAAAATTTAGTTTAAACAATTGCGATGCATCCTTGTAAAAATTTCATGAATCCTAGTTGTTAGATTTAGTCCATCCATCAACGTTATGTTTTGCTCAAAAGATCAAGACTCACCTGAACATATAGCAAAAGGATCCATGCATAAGAGTGAATAATTTTTTTATCATGGTTATATTTCAATTAATATAGCCTAGAAGAATGTGATTCTATAGTAACTGTTTAACCTTGAAAACAGTCCCAAAAGTTGTAGTGAAAAGTGTATACAAGTGTACCTAGAATGCACAGTTTGTAATCTTGAACAGTATACAAAGTTCAATGTTGTTTGTAACTCCATGTTTGAGCTAATTGAACACGTAATAATGCATATATTAAGTGAACAAACAAATCATGAAGATCGTCATAAAATACCTAGCTTGAGCCTATTTTTCGAAGGTGAGGCATAGGAAGAAGATAAGCAAGGCCAACTTAGACTCACAAAAGAGCACCGAAAATCCAAAATAATCATAAAAGTTTTAATTACACAATATATTTTCTTAAACTCCTATTAACATTCTTTCAATTAGTGTTACAGGATGTATTTATTCATTTTCACACATATTGATGTCATAATGCAGAAAGTATTCTCAAAGGGAAGCATCAAAATTTGTTCCAACATTATCAAATGCTCCAAAAATAAAATCACCATAAGATGGTAAACGACTGTTTTTATTTTGGAATATATCCATTTGAATGTAAGAATTATATTATTCTTTAAATGACAGTATAAAAAATAGTTTCGATAAGATGTACAATCACCTAATGGAGTCTTATTCCAAAAATTTCCAACAAATACAGAAATCACCAGTTTTGAACCGGACATATGAAAAAAATATTGATAGTTGCATCCCTATTAGCCAATTTACTGTTTTCTTGTATAATTCTAAACACTTGATAGTAGTAATTGATGTATGACTTGCCAAGCCAGGAGATATTTTACATTTTGTATATTTGTAACAACCCGCAAATTTTGAAAATATTTTAAATGAAAATTCATTTGAAACTTTGAATATAATTATTTTAAAATTTGATAATTTGGAAATTTAATGTAATATTTTGGGATTTGATGTGAAATATTCTTCCAAATTTAATAAAATAAAGACTTTTCTTAAATTTCAAATTTTTGTCAACTTTGGTCAAAGTTTGACTTTCTGTGAAAATTTTGAATTTTGAATTTTTAACGTTTGCTTTTTTTTATGAAGATGAATTTAATTCTAACATTTTCCTTGTTTTCGTTTTGTTAAATTTTGATTTCTACTTCTCAAAAACTTACAACTTTTGGCGTATTACACACAGTTATTTTCTCTTAACATTTATCTTATTTTCATTGTGACTTTGGGCTTGTACAAATGGGTTAGAAAACCCTTTAGTTAGATGAGAAGCCTATATAATGTCCTAGGGTTTGTGATAGACTCTTCACTTTCATTTGTGCCTCCATAGAAAAAAAAATGTAAGTTCCTTCTTCATCTTCCTCCTCAAACCCTAGACTTTCTCCCTCCTTTCCTCAACAATTTTATTCCTCCTCTCCTCAACAACTTTCGGCCATGCTTGCCACTACCCCATCTCCTCTTCCTCCAACCAAAAACCCTAGCCAAACTACCTCTTCTCCTTCCTTTTCCCCATTTCCTCTTCACCAATTTCGGCCCCACCACCTCCTATTCGTTTTTCGCCTTTTTCCCTTCAACCAATCCGGCCACCATCACCATTTACTTTCCCAAACCCTAACTGTGACGCCCCACCCCGAGACCCACATTAACAAAGAGAATTACTGGGTAATTCTGTCTATTAATGCGGAGAATAGGGCTGGTTAGGAGCGACCATCTATAATCTTGTCTTAAACATCTACTGCATACGTCGATAAATGCTCTATATTTTTTTTTTCTATTTTAAGTGGATCGACATATCCAATAAATGCTTAATACAAAACTATAGGTGGCTAATGGATCTATCAGAACAACGTACAATAACAGTGTGCATATCACATCACAGAACAGTAATCATCATATATATAAATACATATACACCGATACATCCCAGTACAATACAAAACGATATACAAAAGTGGTTCAAAGACCACACTATATACATCGAATCAAAATACACATCAGAGTCAAACGGAAAGAAATATAAACTACACAAAAATGCTAGGCTGATATCCAAGCAGATGCATCAAAGCTAAGTCCTGAAACTGATAGCTAACCTGAAATAACTCGGTCTGACCCGAGTGATAAACACACGGGTCAGGCAACTGAATCTTATCGTTAGAAAGGAAATACGATAAGGTATAAGGGAAACATACATCAAGGGATCAATAATTGATAAGAATGACTAAGGTTGATATCAAGGATTGTCTATCTCTAAGAAGTTATAATTCTACACTTACTTGGGTTAATACTAGGGGATTCATGCATATAAAGAAAACATCCAAATATGATTCATGAATAAATAAACTTCTCAAAGTGGTAAATGAAACCCAAGTATAAAACCATAAAATTGAAATCACCAAAATCCTCAAGAACTCATATTTCGCCTTATTCATCTCTATAAGGCTAAGTAAACACATCAAAATATGGTGAAATCAAAATTCTCTTAACTCATAAAATAAATCTCAGATTGGCCAATAATTACATGCTAAAGCATGTTGCACGTGCTAAAGTTCTCAGACTAGTGCTAGTAATATAGTTAGGTACCCAACAGAGATCTCAAAGGCGACCGAGGTCACCTTTTCCGGATTTCTCAGATTCTCAGATTCTCAGATGACCCGAAGGTCATAGCACTAGTAATTCTAGAATGTGTCCCTAACTTTCGGAGAGGAATCTGTAAAGTGTTAACATGTGTCCCATACCACACGTTCGCACTAAACAGTTTACTAACCGTTAGTCAAATCCACATTAAAATAGAAACTCAGATGTTCCCAAAAGTCATATACCTTGCCTCATATCATCGGCATATGGTATAAAATACTAAGCTCAAACTATTCGCAAATCAAGTGAAAAAAACAAATCATCGGAAAACTCATCAACCAAAGCAAATACAACACACAAGACTACATGCAAGTGCTCAAGACAGTGATCTTGCATCAGCTATTTCAATCCTTTATTCACAGAATTTCATAAAGTGATACAAATGAAAGTTGTCACATTCTTTCTGCAGTTTCCAAAACTTTAAAAATTATAGGATTTGGATAAGAAACGCAAAAGTTATGCTCAAAATACTAGCTCAGGTTTGCACAAAACACTGAGTACACTACAACAACAGGACAGCGAGTTTGCAAGAGGTGTTTCAACATTTTAATCAATGAATTTCAGAAAGTGATACAAATTAAAGTTGTCACACTCTTTCTGCAGTTTCCAAAACTTTAAAAATTATAGGATTTGGATAAGAAATGCAAAAGTTATGCACAAAATACTAGCTCAGGTTTAAAATTATATAACTGAGAACAATATGCATAACAACAGGGCTGCGACTTAAAGAGCCATTTTGACCCTGTAGATCATAGATTTTGACAAATCATAAAACATAAAAGTTGAAGAGCATTTTCATAGCTAGAATTCAAAAAAAGAATCACCTGATTCGGACTTACAAGTCAAAAGATATACCCAAAACAATTATCAGGTATGGATTTATTATCGCTGTCTTTTGCTCTCGGGACAGCGACAAAGAAGTGCATTTTTGACCAAATTAAACTCAAAAATTCATAAAACTCAAAACATGAAACTTTTAGCTTAAATCCTAAGCTTTCCAGAACATCAAAGATCATCCAATTTGGATAATAAACGTCAGAGATATGATAAAATTAGTTTCAGCTTCAAGATAGACAGAAATAAGCTACGAATTTTTTCAACCAGAGGCAAAATTCAGCTACTGTAAGTTTTATACTTACTGTACTTAGCAAAGGAGACGATTTTTTGCAAGAAGACTTGAGCTTTCAGCGCTCTGGAGCTTCGATTCCACCTATAGAAGCTAAAAGAAAGCCATGCAAACCAAAAAGAGGGGTAAATAAAAGTTACAGTATATGAAAAATGGATTTCTCCTCAAATTGGAGAGATAAATAGATTAGAGATTACCTTCTCTTGTTTTTGGACTAAAAATCTATCTAATTCGAGCAATAAAATGGAGATTTGGATGAATTCTAAGTTGAGGAGGCCATTTGCAAAGCTTCAGGAAGTTTTCTGAGGAAGGAGATGAAAGAAGAGAATGAACTGTACGTTCATTTTCATGTTTCTCATCCAGAAGCTTCTCTAGGCAATGGGTTTGGGACAAAAGCAATAGCAACCCAATAAAACTTAATCAAATTTTAGTTTATCAAATTATGTTCATGTCATTTATTTAAATCTTCATAACTTCTTCAATTTAAATCCAAATTTAGCAAACTTGGACTTGTTGGAATCGTCTCAACACCTAGATTCCAAATAAAAATGTAAAAACCCAAATTTTACACTTTTATTATTTATTTTACTGATATTACTAAATTTAACTAATTTCTACACTTTTGCAAAATAAATTGCAATATGATACAAATTGATTAAATATAAACGTATATTACATTCCAATGAATGTAAATACATGTTCTAACACTAATAAAATATTTTGCATCATTATTAATCATATTCCCCGTGAATAATTATTATATTAACCAATTCTCATATATTTAAATTAATAAAATGGCAATATTGGCAAAAAATCATAATATTGCACACATTATCAATTTTTAATTGAATGTACCCAAAACAATACATTCAACATTCATGAAATAAAGTAAAACTTTATTTCTCTCATGTTTATCATTTTATTTAGCCCAAGCTAACCCAAATCCATTGTTTATTAAAATAAATAATATTTTCTACTTATTAGTCCAATTAATTCCAATATTAAATTATAATCACCATTATAATTTAATATTCAAGGTAATCTCAAAAACCAGGGTTGTTACAGACTCCCCTCCTTATCAAAATTGCGTCCTCGCAATTTCTAGAGAAGAGTTTGTATTCAATACAATTATTTCATCAATCAAAGAAGGATAGACAAGCATGAGATCAAAATTCCTCACTTTCAACTCAAGATGAAAGAAGACCAAGATAAGTTTGCTCGATTAATTCTATGGTTTTTAAAGTGCACATATGGAATTACCGAACCATTGAATTTTCTGATTAATACACAAGATTTCGAAGGCGTCTCACCTTCGAATAAGAGCATAACAAGATGCTACACAAAGGATCAATCAAATGAGATTGATTTCTCATAAGCTCCTCGAGTAGAGTCGGGACTTAGCACAACTCAAACTCGAACTCTAATCAACAAGATGATTATCGATATGATCTTTCTGTATAACACTACGGAAGGAACCACACCGATACAAGATATACACAATAGAGGCAAGATAGTTCAACGAAAAGGTGGTTTCAAACTCGAACGAACACATAAATGCACGTCGTTAGAAAATAGCACAAGAGTAAGATAATCACAAGGAACTAAAATATATGTATATACTCTCAATCAATAATTCTTAGAGTTCCAAAATTTCAATATCTTTATAGTTATAACCATAAATTTCAACTCTTGAATTTTTTTTTCAAAACTTCTTACTTGGATTTTAAATTTAAATTTATTACTCTTCATTAGAGTAAACAAATTTTAAGTTGTTTATTCTCTAATTCTTCCATAGGTATACTCTAGTTTGTAACATATTATTTTTTTCAATTTGTTTCTCAAATTTTCTAAGTGTTAGAACTTTTCGGAAAAATCGGCGGAGTCTCCTTTGTACGGAGGGCCGTATACAATTTTACAAAAATGAATTATATAATATACATCGACCATTAGGTCGGAAACACAATATATATCATCATTTAACACTTTAAAATTAATCCGAAAACATACCATCCTTTTTAGCATTTCCTTTAGCGAGTTTGCACAAACTTATATATATTCTTTTTGATCAAGATATAGTCCAACTATCCTCTTTTTACCTGTACTTAACTCAAATAGATTATATTAGTTCATGTTCATAGATAAGACGTGCTACACTTAACAATTAAGGGAAATAGAACAATTTTATTTCAGATCTGCTGTAAAGAAGACCCGTTTGGACTCAGCAAACCACAAAATATAAAAAACTTTATAATATGAAAGTTGTTCTACTCAGTTTAAGCTTTCCAGAAATATAAAGATCATCAAAATCGGATTTACGGTTTGAAAGTTATGTTAATTTTACTTTCAGCTTAAGTCTTAGAGAATTTTGCAATAGGGCAGAACTGCCTATCCACTTTCAAACCCAATTTAGGCTTAGTAAAAAGAAAAATATTTAAAAGTGGTAAAAATAAACTTTATTGTTTATTGAATGTTCTTTCATTTACAAAAAGATTCAACTAATTTGGAGTTATAAATCTCAAGTTATCTCTGTTTTAGTACAACACTTTTCTAAATGAAATTTCAGTTTTTCAAATCAATTTAAAATTTGAAATTTTCCCAAACCATTTTAATTTCAAACTACAATTTCAAACAAGCTTTTTGCTAAATCATTTATTAAATGATTCTCTTTTTCCCCGAAAAGCTAAGACATATAAAATTATGATCAACCTTATGTAATTATCATAAAATATTCTATTAAGTGGAAATATTTTCATTACTTTCCAAAATCTAGCTTTAAAAACAGTTAATTATAAAAACTCATTTTGGAAGAGATAATTAATTTCTTCCATTATCAAGAGATGATTATTAATTATCCATCAAAATAAATTTTTATAGTCATCATTAATTACTTGTACTAAAATATTCAATTAATATTTTAATTTTCAAACCAAAGTATTCTTTTACTTTAAATACATCATTTTATTAATCAATACATTAAATGATATTTTCTTCTAATTAAGACATTTCCTTAATTAGAATTATTCACTTTACTTACCCAAATTACCATATTAAATTTCATAAATTTCAAATAATTTAAGGGTATTTCCTCGCCATTGATTTATAGTGAATGACCTCATTGATTGGCTGCAGAGTTGATCGAGTGATCAAAACTGCCTCGCCACTCATCCAAAACTCACTATGGTTCAAGGGCTTTATTAAACATTTAAAATAAAATTAATAATCCATCATATTAATTATTTCAAACATTACTTATTAAAACTCAATTTACCGTGTCTGACTGTCTCATCATAGCGTTTAGGAAATTCCTATCGATAACGTTGGCCAAACGCATCGACTAGAATTCTTAAAGCACTAGACGGACAACCCAACACAAAAATTCATTTTCTTTAAAAAGAAATACCTCATATATAATACTCAAAATTATTCTTTGGTTTTCCCAAAAACAAAATCCAATTTCTCTTAGAAACCTAACTTCAATTTTTGAAAAATTTGAAAACGCAGTTTGTTACTTATTCTCAAAATCAAGGAACACAAATAGAGCTCATCGAGATATTCTCATAATACTTGATCCTCAAGATTGATGGAAAAGACTGGAGTGTTCATTATTCTGTATGGTATAACGAACCACTCACAAGACGTATAACGAGTTCGGAATGCGGTAAGAGTAACGCTATCCTCCGCAACTCGTAGCTCATGAAAAATCGGCGTAGGGTCAAGGTTAGGAATGACCCTAGCACCACTTAATGGATTACAAAGAGATCAATGAGATATAGAGTAAGGTTAAGATATCTTACCGAATGAGAAGAAGAATACTAACAACATATCATTACTTCAAACAAAGTAATGCTACAATGAATAACACTGATTGAGTATCCGAAAAGGATAACTCAAAGAAACTGAATGATAAACTCAATCAAACTCGAACAATCTAGAAACTCACCCATTCCTTAGTGGAAGTCCTATTAGAAGGATAGCCGAAGGCTAACAGCTAGGACTAAGGTTAATTTAACACTTGATTGCCCGATTGGATATCAAACCCAAACAGACTCATCAAAACTCAACAAAGTCACCTTGACTGGAATTCGAGATATTTCATCAACATCTCGATACTCAAGAGTGAATTTAGAAACTTCGGAATCATCATTAACATTCCAAAGTGACAGAAATAATAAACCAACCAAAATAGGAAATCTAAATATACAATAGGATCCTATAAAACAAAGGATTGGACTTAATATCAAATAAGTCAATCCATCCCAAATCAAATGCATCTCAAGATTGTGAGTAACAAATAGATACTCACAAAAGCAACATCAAATAGAAATCTCAGAATGCTCATTACAAGCCAATCGTTGTGTATCCCCTTAATAGGATTCACAACACTCAAATAAATACAACATGAATTCTCAAAGGAATCAATAAGCTCCATCGATACGAACTCACTCGTATCGACAAAAATAAGAATAGAATAATCTCCTAATAAGATTATTCACATGATAAGATAACATCAAACTCAATTATTAAATACTACGAAAATAATATATTCCTAGAAATATTCCATCTCAACCATACCAAAGATTCGACAAGGAATCAAAGCACGATTCGAAAACAAGCTCAAATAAAGGACAATGATTCACTCGTACTGTACTTCGAAGTATCGTGATAAACGTACTGTTCTGTATTTATCCTACTTTGTTCTGACCTCAGCTCTGATACCAAGCTGTGAACGCCCCACCCCGAGACCCACATTAACAAAGAGAATTACTAGGTAATTCTGTCTATTAATGCGGAGAATAGGGCTGGTTAGGAGCGACCATCTATAATCTTGTCTTAAACATCTACTGCATACGTCGATAAATGCTCTATATTTTTTTTTCTATTTTAAGTGGATCGACATATCCAATAAATGCTTAATACAAAACTATAGGTGGCTAACGGATCTATCAGAACAACGTACAATAACAGTGTGCATATCACATCACAGAACAGTAATCATCATATATATAAATACATATACACCGATACATCCCAGTACAATACAAAATGATATACAAAAGTGGTTCAAAGACCACACTATATACATCGAATCAAAATACACATCAGAGTCAAACGGAAAGAAATATAAACTACACAAAAATGCTAGGCTGATATCCAAGCAGATGCATCAAAGCTAAGTCCTGAAACTGATAGCTAACCTGAAATAACTCGGTCTGACCCGAGTGATAAACACACGGGTCAGGCAACTGAATCTTATCGTTAGAAAGGAAATACGATAAGGTATAAGGGAAACATACATCAAGGGATCAATAATTGATAAGAATGACTAAGGTTGATATCAAGGATTGTCTATCTCTAAGAAGTTATAATTCTACACTTACTTGGGTTAATACTAGGGGATTCATGCATATAAAGAAAACATCCAAATATGATTCATGAATAAATAAACTTCTCAAAGTGGTAAATGAAACCCAAGTATAAAACCATAAAATTGAAATCACCAAAATCCTCAAGAACTCATATTTCGCCTTATTCATCTCTATAAGGCTAAGTAAACACATCAAAATATGGTGAAATCAAAATTCTCTTAACTCATAAAATAAATCTCAGATTGGCCAATAATTACATGCTAAAGCATGTTGCACGTGCTAAAGTTCTCAGACTAGTGCTAGTAATATAATTAGGTACCCAACAGAGATCTCAGAGGCGACCGAGGTCACCTTTTCCGGATTTCTCAGATTCTCAGATTCTCAGATGACCCGAAGATCATAGCACTAGTAATTCTAGAATGTGTCCCTAACTTTCGGAGAGGAATCTGTAAAGTGTTAACATGTGTCCCATACCACACGTTCGCACTAAACAGTTTACTAACCGTTAGTCAAATCCACATTAAAATAGAAACTCAGATGTTCCCAAAAGTCATATACCTTGCCTCATATCATCGGCATATGGTATAAAATACTAAGCTCAAACTATTCGCAAATCAAGTGAAAAAAACAAATCATCGGAAAACTCATCAACCAAAGCAAATACAACACACAAGACTACATGCAAGTGCTCAAGACAGCGATCTTGCATCAGCTATTTCAATCCTTTATTCACAGAATTTCCTAAAGTGATACAAATGAAAGTTATCACATTCTTTCTGAAGTTTCCAAAACTTTAAAAATTATAGGATTTGGAAAAGAAACACAAAAGTTATGCTCAAAATACTAGCTCAGGTTTGCACAAAACACTGAGTACACTACAACAACAGGACAGCGAGTTTGCAAGAGGCGTTTCAACATTTTAATCAATGAATTTCAGAAAGTGATACATATTAAAGTTGTCACACTCTTTCTGCAGTTTCCAAAACTTTAAAAATTATAGGATTTGGATAAGAAATGCAAAAGTTATGCACAAAATACTAGCTCAGGTTTAAAATTACATAACTGAGAACAATATGCATAACAACAGGGCTGCGACTTAAAGAGCCATTTTGACCCTGTAGATCATAGATTTTGACAAATCATAAAACATAAAAGTTTAAGAGCATTTTCATAGCTAGAATTCAAAAAAAGAATCACCTGATTCGGACTTACAAGTCAAAAGATATACCCAAAACAATTATCAGGTATGGATTTATTGTCGCTGTCTTTTGCTCTCGGGACAGCGACAAAGAAGTGCATTTTTGACCAAATTAAACTTAAAAATTCATAAAACTCAAAACATGAAACTTTTAGCTTAAATCCTAAGCTTTCCAGAACATCAAAGATCATCCAATTTGGATAATAAACGTGAGAGATATGATAAAATTAGTTTCAGTTTCAAGATAGACAGAAATAAGCTACGAATTTTTTCAACCAGAGGCAAAATTCAGCTACTGTAAGTTTTATACTTACTGTACTAAGCAAAGGAGACAATTTTTTGCAAGAAGACTTGAGCTTTCAGCGCTCTGGAGCTTCGATTCCACCTATAGAAGCTAAAAGAAAGCCATGCAAACCAAAAAGAGGGGTAAATAAAAGTTACAGTATATGAAAATGGATTTCTCCTCAAATTGGAGAGATAAATAGATTAGAGATTACCTTCTCTTGTTTTTGGACTAAAAATCTATCTAATTCGAGCAATAAAATGGAGATTTGGATGAATTCTAAGTTGAGGAGGCCATTTGCAAAGCTTCAGGAAGTTTTCTGAGGAAGGAGATGAAAGAAGAGAATGAACTGTACGTTCATTTTCATGTTTCTCATCCAGAAGCTTCTCTAGGCAATGGGTTTGGGCCAAAAGCAATAGCAACCCAATAACACTTAATCAAATTTTAGTTTATCAAATTATGTTCATGTCATTTATTTAAATCTTCATAACTTCTTCAATTTAAATCCAAATTTAGCAAACTTGGACTTGTTGGAATCGTCTCAACACCTAGATTCCAAATAAAAATGTAAAAACCCAAATTTTACACTTTTATTATTTATTTTACTGATATTACTAAATTTAACTAATTTCTACACTTTTGCAAAATAAATTGCAATATGATACAAATTGATTAAATATAAACGTATATTACATTCCAATGAATGTAAATACATGTTCTAACACTAATAAAATATTTTGCATCATTATTAATCATATTCCCCGTGAATAATTATTATATTAACCAATTCTCATATATTTAAATTAATAAAATGGCAATATTGGCAAAAAATCATAATATTGTACACATTATCAATTTTTAATTGAATGTACCCAAAACAATACATTCAACATTCATGAAATAAAGTAAAACTTTATTTCTCTCATGTTTATCATTTTATTTAGCCCAAGCTAACCCAAATCCATTGTTTATTAAAATAAATAATATTTTCTACTTATTAGTCCAATTAATTCCAATATTAAATTATAATCACCATTATAATTTAATATTCAAGGTAATCTCAAAAACCAGGGTTGTTACACTAACCCTAAGCTACCATGGCCGAACCTACTCCCAAACCCTAGCCGAAACCCTTGTTTAGCCTAAGTCTGAACCCACCTAACCCAAAACCTAGCCATGGCCGAGCCTAGCATAGACCAAACCCCACCCAAATCTAGCCTAGACCGAACCCAAATAAACCTTAGACCAAACCTATGAGTCCCCTAGGCAAGCCCTCTTCACATGTTTATAAATATATAATTTTTCTATTTTATTTTTCTATGTGAATTATTTGTTTACGTATGGAATTTATTTTATTTTGAAAAGCGTCGGATTTAGATTCTCCTCTAACTCAAGTTTGTTTGTAATTTGTTGTGCTTGTCGTAGTCGTTGTGTTGCATTTTGAATCACTTCTCTAACCAAAGAAAGGTGAGTAATCACTCTTGACAACGTACTTATATTTTGGTGAATTGATGACAATGGAATTGTATGGATTTGTATATGCAAGTTAAGAAATTTCACTATTGAATATTATTATGTTATTTCATATCATATTTTACCTGTTATGATCATATGCCATCATATATTGAATATTATTATGTTATTTCATATCATATTTTACCTGTTATGATCATATGTCATGATATATTGAATATTGTTATGTTTATTTAATATTCTGTAATCATACTGCAAGTTCCTTCACTATGGGTTGAAATGATACATACCCGAATGATTTTTAGATAAAGGAAAATTGTTATTGGCTGAAATGATAGGCCTAAGCAATTTTATTTGACTTGGGATTGCGGGTTTGAAATGATATAAAAACCTGGAAAATTAATAAATTGCGGATTGAAATGATATATGTCTGTATTTACTTGACCCTAGGGTAGAGAATTTTATACAGACTCCGTGGTTGATTTAAAATGATTTTTAAAAAATTATTAAGTATTTTGGATTTCTATATATGGATCTCAACTAAAATTTAATGTAATAATTTCTGTGAATTTGTTTACATGAGTTAAAATTTTTATAAAAAGAAGAAAATTAGTTGGAAATGTAAATTTTGGAATCTAATTTAGAGAATGAAGGTTAATTGAAATTTAATAATCCGATTTGACTTAATAATGGTATTTTATTCTAACCTATAAACTGTAAGTTTTAATTCATGTAATGGTGATTAAAATGATAAATGTTTTTTCTTTTTGTGGAAAGAAAAAAATGTAAGTTAAAACATACATTTGACATGTAAGTTTAACTAATGTAAATGATTTAACTTGGGTAATAAAAATGATAAATGATATTTACTGAAAAGAAAATAAAGGGTAAGTTAATAATGTACTTTTAACTTAGCATAAGGATTTCAGCTTTAAAATTTGACATTATAGTAACAAAGTTATTTAACTAAAGGTGTGGTTTCTTTAATGACCAAATAGCTAAAATTAGAGTAATACAATAGGAATGATATAATGACTATAATAAAAACTGTAAATATATGTACTATTTGATTATATAAACTATTGTAGTAGGAAGTATTACGGTAACAATTCAAAACTGCTGCGATTTCTTGCGGTAACAATTCAAAACTGCTGCGATTTTCTTACTGTAACAATTCTGCACTGCTGTGGATTCTTACAGTAACAATTCTGCACAGTTGCAAATTCTTACAGTAGCATTTCTGCACTGCTGTGAATTCTTACAGTAGCATTTATGTACTGCTGCGTTTTCTTAAAAGCGACATTTCCTGAATGCTACAAAAATTTTCTAAAGGGTTATAGTTCTGAATGTTATGATTCTAAAGGTTACATTTTTAAAGTGCTATGATTTCTAAATTTTTATGTTTCAAAGGGATTATAATTAAATGAATTTGGAAGTGTACGACTTTGGAAAATGAATAATATTTTAAAGAATAATGATATTGGATTTATGAGGTTTTGAAATGAATATGTTTGATATGAAGTATAAACCTTTTGAAATTGAAATAACCAAGGGTTATAATAACGTTTGGTTGTTAAAGAGACCGGGATCGGATATGGGCATACTCACTGTCGATACCGAAAACCACTTTGACAACTGTGTACGCGGTGGAGATTTCAGAATGAAATAGGATGGTGGCGACGATCCTAAAGGTATACATATGTGGACCTAACTCCCGTGAGTTAGCATAAGGTGGCTAAAACAGGAGCAATTGACGGGCCAAGGAGGTAGCTCCTCCGATCGGACACACTTCATCGTTAGCCATTCTATTACTTTGTGATTGATTTGGTGCGCACCTTTGATTCGGGAGTGTGGATCGATTTGGGCGGTAGTTGCGGTTATGCGTTACCAACAGCCCGGAAGTGTAATTGGTATATCTACCCTGGCATTGCCTAGTTGTGCCGTGTCACCTACCCTAGCGCGCCTTCTACGAGTTTGGTTTGTACCATACCTATGGAGTGCCCTCTGACGACGTCCAGTACGGGCGGGATTACGGTACTGTATAGACTATGGGAAATAAAAATGTGTTAAGGGGGAAAATGTAATGCCTTAACGCTATTTTAATAGTTTACTTTACTTTAGACATTATTATAATAGCGTAAATTACTACATAGTAGATAGTTTAACGGATCCTTAGAGGATGGGCGATCCCAAGCATCCTCTAAGTTACTGATGCATTTCTTTACAGTTCACTTGAGTTGATTTACATTTTATAAGTATGTATGTCCTGACTCAAGTGTTGTGTGTTTTGTTTTACGCTCGGGTCAACCTGAGTTTCACAGCTTTGGTTTTATCATTTTGGAGCTAGAGATCCGCCGGAGATTTAGCTGTCTACCTGATATTTCTATTCCGGTTATTTCCACTCAGCTTTTGCTTTTGTATTAGAGAACTTATATACCTAGAATTTCCAAATGTATTTGTTTTTCAGACTGTGGTATTATGTATTAGTTTTGAGACTTTGTATCTAGTAGTTTCATGAACTACTATAGTTATTTATTCCGCTGCGAGTTATTCTGATATTCTGTGTCTGTGATTCTGTGATTGATTTTATTTGCCCCAAATTTTATTAACAATCTGTTGTTTTGAATTATTCAAGTCTGACATGTGTGGTTTTATTGTCGATTTGAATGGTCCAAAACGGCGGGATGTTACAGTTAGTATCGGAGCTTTGGTTTTAGGCAAACCTTAGCCTACGGGGCAAAAACTCATTAGAGATAGGGTAGAAATACCCCAGAATGAGTGAAATCAGTCTTAGAATCATTCCTTGTGAGAGAATGTATTTTTAAGTATAAATTGATTTTAAAATGATTTTAAAAAGGATTATTTTGGATATCAAATTTTTCTTGTTTTAAAATCTAATTTTCCTTAGAATTTCCTTCTTTTCGAATCCACCTTGTATAATAGAATTCTTTGATTAGGATTTCCATCCTAGTTGAATCTTGTCTTTTGTCTTTCTCCTCTATCTTGGTCCTAAAGAAAAATTCATTCTTGAATTTTCAGGATGAATCGTAGGAATGCCAGAGGTCAGGGTCGTGATGTTGCCCCGGTTCCAGCACCAGTTGCACCCATTAGGTTTACTATTCTCTGTAAGGAGTTCACTCAGCTAGGTGGTACTAAGTTTATAGGATCAGAGACCATCATTGAAGCTCAGCAGTGGTTGAGAAGTTTGGAAAGGATTTTTACGGGTTTGGAGGTCACCAACGCTCAGAAGTGTCAGCTAGCAGCATGGCAGCTGCAGAAGGCAGCCTAGGATTGGTGGGAGTCTATTACAGCCAACACTATTTAGGCAGATATTTCTTGGGAACAGTTTCGGTATTGTCTTGAGTTAGTCCTTTTGAATTTGATTTAGGTTATCCCTTTTGGAATCTTTCTTCAGTTTGGATATCGTGTTTTAGGGAGGTTTTTGTGACGAAGTGGGTGCCAGAAGCTGGAAAGTCTCAACTGTACAGGGAGTTTGTGGATCTTAAGCAAGGGGAGATGTCATTTTCTGAGTATGAGCGAAAGTTCAACGAACTTTCCAAGTTTGGTCCTAGCTTGATTGATACCCCTCTTAAGAAGAATGAGAAGTTTATAGCTGGAGCCCGTCCAGAGTTTTATGATCGTCTGATTTCTCATGTGCACAGCCCTATTACTGGATTAATGGATATGGCCATTAGATGTGAGAACCCCACTTCTAAGGAATCATTTGTTGCTAGTGCACCTTCATCCCAGCCTTCTTCTGGCAACTCTAAGAAGAGGAAATCTAATTTCCATCGACAGAAGCGGAATTGGCTTAAGAATCCAGGTTTAGGATCTTCTTCTCCTCGAAGGCAGCCTGTTGATCTTTCTTCCATCTTTTGCTTCAAGTGCGATCAGAAGGGTCACTATGCCAATAGTTGTCCCACTTTAGCCGGAGCTGCTGTTCCTCCAGTTCAGGTGACTAGGCGAGACATCTGCCATGTCTGTTTGCAGCCTGGCCACTTCAACCAGGATTGTCCCTTGTATCAGAAGGGCAAGACATCTGGAGTCTTTGCCATGACTTCTTCCACTCATGCTTCGCCTACTCCACCTGCTCCTAGTGATACCCAAGGTACTCTCCAGAGCACCTTTACTTTGTTTGATTTTCCGATTCGTGTTCTATTTGACACTGGAGCTTCGCATAGTTTCATTTCTGTAGACCTTTGTGATAAGTTTGAGCATATCCTTTCACCTAAGTTTGCAACCGAACCTTTGTGTGTTACTAATCCTATTGGTGGTCCCGCAAACCTTAGTAGGATTTGTAACAATGTGAAACTCTCCCATTCTGACCATCGCTTTTCTGGTGATTTCTATGTTCTTGGTTTCGATGCTTTTGACATGTTGCTTGGAGGAGATTGGTTGAAGATTCATGAAGTTGTCATCTCTTGTAAAACCCAGACCGTTTCTCTTGTTGATGATTTTGGTAAGCCCTTGGTGATTCAGTGCCGTATGCCTCAGGAGTATGCAGGCAGTTTTATCTACTCTCTTGATTCTTCCCCTAGTGATCTTGATTTTACTCCTTTGGTCAAACTCTATCCCGATGTGTTTGGTGAAGTCACTTCTTTACCTCCTAAAGGGGAAATTGAATTCCGTATAGACCTCGTTCCTGGAGCTCAACCTGTAGTTCTTCCTCCTAGAAGAATGGCACCCCGCGAGAAGGTTGAGTTGAGGAAGCAAATTGAAGACTTGTTCTCCAAAGGTCTGAACAGGCCCAGTCATTCCGAATGGGGAGCAGCAGTGGTTTTTGTCACTGAGTCTGATGGTTCTTTAGGGATGTGTGTTGATTATAGGGAGATGAACAAGCTCACTATGAAAAATGGATATCTTATGCCTCATATTAATTATATGTTCGATCAACTTTATGGAGCTATTGTATTCTCTCAGCTTGATCTTGCCACCGGTTTCCACCGGCTCAGAATTGCTGAGGAATGTATTCCCAAAACTGCTTTCCGTTCTGAGGATGGTTTCTTTGAATGGTTAATTATGCCTTTTGGTTTGACTAACGCCCCAGCCTTCTTTGTCGACCTTATGAAGCGGGTTTTCCGTGATGTTCTTAATAAGTTTGTTCTAGTCTTCGTCGATGATA
This sequence comes from Allium fistulosum, assembly GCA_030737815.1. NCBI lineage: Eukaryota > Viridiplantae > Streptophyta > Magnoliopsida > Asparagales > Amaryllidaceae > Allium > Allium fistulosum. Next base: position 353,584,355 of record CM060904.1, read on the forward strand.
TCCTTGTTTTCTCTAAGTCTGAGGAGGAGCATGAATCTCATTTGAGCTTTGTTCTGGGGACTCTCAGAAGTCATCAGTTGAAAGCCAAATTCTCGAAATGCCATTTCTGGAAAGATGAAGTCTGATTTCTTGGACATATTGTTTCTGGTAATGGAGTTTCCGTTGATCCAGTTAAGATCGCTGCGATCGATGTAAGTCTATCTTCTCTTCTTTCCTTTGTACATTAATTATTCTATCTCTTTCTCGGTTCTTATTTTCCCTATTCTATTTTAGAATTAGGAAACTCCTAGTACTTCATCTGATATCCGTAGTTTTCTGGGCCTTGCTGGTTATTATCGGAGATTCATTGAGAATTTTGCTCGGATTGTTGCACCTCTCACCGCTTTAACTCATAAGAATGCTAAGTTTAGATGGAATGATAAGTGTGAAGCTGCATTCAATGAGTTGAAGCGCAAGCTTACTTCCGCACCAGTTCTTACCGTTCCAAATGGAAATGAGGGATTAACGGTATACACGGATGCTAGTCGTGAAGGTTTGGGAGCCGTTCTGATGCAGGATGTGTGAAGGTTATCGCTTATGCTAGTCGCCAGTTGAAGACCCATGAAGCAATTATGCAGCCCATGATTTGGAATTGCTTGCCGTAGTTTTTGCTTTGAAGCTTTGGAGACATCATCTATTGGGAACTAAGTTTGAGCTCTTTACGGATCATAAGTCTTTGAAATATATTTTCTCCCAAAAGGACTTGATTCTGAGGCAAGTTAGGTGGCTTGAGTTCTTTGCTTCTTATGACCTCGACATCAACTATACCCCCGGGAAAGCTAATGTTGTAGCCGATGCTCTGAGTAGGAAGAAGGCGATGTTAAGTCAGCTTGTTGTTTCTTCTCCTCTTATGGATCGTATTATTGCTAAGCAAGATGAGGATGAGATGCTTAGGCTTATTATGGAAAATGTTCATAGTAGGGTTGGTGGTAATAGCCAAGATGGAAGTGGAGCTCAGATCGATGATAAAGGGATTTTGAGGATTAATAATCAGATTTGTGTCCCGAATTTCGATGGATTGAGGCAAGAGTTACTTCGGGAAAATCATCGGTCTAGACTTTCTATTCATCCAGGTGTGACGAAGATGTACCATGATATGAAGAAGCTGTATTGGTGGAGTGGTATGAAGCATGATATCTCCCTTTTTGTTAGTAGATGTGCAACTTGTCAACAGGTTAAGGCTGATCATCAGAAGACCGCTGGATTATTGCAACTCCTTGAGGTTCCCAATTGGAAATAGGAACAAGTTTCTATGGATTTTATTGATGGGTTACCAAGGACTAGGAGAGGTAATGAAAGTATTTGGGTTATTGTGGATAGATTGACTAAGTCAGCTCATTTCATTCCGGTTAATTCTAACCGTTCTGCTTCTAGTTTAGCTGAGATTTATATGAGAGAGATAGTCCGTCTTCATGGTGTTCCTGTTAGCATTGTTTGCGATAGAGACCCCATCTTTACCAGTCAGTTTTGGAAAGCTTTTCAGGAATCTTTTGGTACTCGTCTGAATCTGAGCACTGCTTACCATCCGCAGACCGACGGTCAAACTGAAAGAGTGAATCAGATTCTGGAAGATCTTCTTCGTGCTTGTGTCCTTGATTATGAAGGATCTTGGGAAGATCTTCTCCATCTCGTTAAATTCACCTATAACAATAGTTATCAGGTATAATATCAAATATCTGTTTAAGGTTGTCTTAAACATTTGGTTATCTTATTCCATCTCTTAAATTTCAGGCTAGTATCGCAATGGCTCCATTTGCTGCTCTTTATGGACGACCTTGCAAATCTCCAACTTGCTGGATTGAATCCGGTAATCGTTTGGTTCTTGGTCCGGATATGATTCTAGAAGCATCTGAGAAGGTTGAGGAGATTAGAAGAAAGATGAGGATTGCTCAGGATAGACAGAAGAAGTATGCTGACAGGCGTAGGAGGAGTTTGGAGTTTTCTGTTGGCGATCAGGTTTTCCTTAAGGTCTCTCCATTAATAAATGTGATTCGGTTTGGATGGAAAGGGAAGCTCGCTCTTAGGTTTATTGGTCCTTTTCGCATCTTAGAGAGAGTTGGTTCCTTAGCTTATCGTTTGGAATTGCCTGAGAAACTTTCTGGAGTGCATAATATGTTCCATGTTTCACATCTTCGTCGGTATCTTCATGATCCATCTTTGATTGTTCAGCCTTCTTCTCTCGAGAGTTTGGATGTCGAGCCAAACCTTACTATCGAGAGGAAGCCACTTCGTATTATCGATAGAGGTACGAAGCAGCTTAGAAGAAAATATGTCAACCTAGTCAAAGTGCAATGGAGCACTGATGATCGGGATTGTACTTGGGAAACGGAAGAGAGCATTCATGCTTCGAATCCGGAATTGTTTGTTCCGGGTATTATTCATTATCCTACCTTATCCTTCTTTGTTTTTTGTGTCTCGTTCCTTTTCGAGGACGAAAAGTTTTGAGTGGGGGAGAGTGTAACAACCCGCAAATTTAGAAAATATTTTAAATGAAAATTCATTTGAAACTTTGAATATAATTATTTTAAAATTTGATAATTTGGAAATTTAATGTAATATTTTGGGATTTGATGTGAAATGTTCTTCCAAATTTAATAAAATAAAGACTTTTCTTAAATTTCAAATTTTTGTCAACTTTGATCAAAGTTTGATTTTCTCTGAAAATTTTAAATTTTGAATTTTTAATGTTTACTTTTTTTATGAAGATGAATTTAATTCTAACATTTTTCTTGTTTTTGTTTTGTTAAATTTTGATTTCTACTTCTCAAAAACTTACAACTTTTGGCGTATTACACACAGTTATTTTCTCTTAACATTTATCTTATTTTCATTGTGACTTTGGGCTTGTACAAATGGGCTAGAAAACCCTTTAGTTAGATGAGAAGTCTATATAATATCCGAAGATTTGTGATAGACTCTTCACTTTCATTTGTGCCTCCACAGAAAAAAATATGTAAGTTCCTTCTTCATCTTCCTCCTCAAAACCCTAGACTTTCTCCCTCCTTTCTTCTACAATTTTCTTCCTCCTCTCCTCAACAAATTTCGGCCATGCTTGCCACTACCCCATCTCCTCTTCCTCCAACCAAAAACCCTAGCCAAACTACCTCTTCTCCTTCCTTTTCCCATTTCCTCTTCACCAATTTCGGCCCCACCACCTCCTATTCGTTTTTCGCCTTTTTCCCTTCAACCAATTCGGCCACCATCACCATCTACTTTCCCAAACCCTAACCCTAAGCTACCAGGGCCAAACCTACTCCCAAACCCTAGCCGAAACCCTTGTTTAGCCTAAGGCCGAACCCACCTAACCCAAAACCTAGCCATGGCCGAGCCTAGCATAGACCAAACCCCACCCAAATCTAGCCTAGACCGAACCCAAATAAACCCTTGACCAAACCTATGTGTCCCCTAGGCAAGCCCTCTTCACATGTTTATAAATATATAATTTTTCTATTTTATTTTTCTATGTGAATTATTTGTTTACGTATGGAATTTATTTTATTTTGAAAAGCGTCGGATTTAGATTCTCCTCTAACTCAAGTTTGTTCGTAATTTGTTGTGCTTGTCGTAGTCGTTGTGTTGCATTTTGAATCACTTCTCTAACCAAAGAAAGGTGAGTAATCACTCTTGACAACGTACTTATATTTTGGTGAATTGATGACAATGGAATTGTATGGATTTGTATATGCAAGTTAAGAAATTTCACTATTGAATATTATTATGTTATTTCATATCATATTTTACCTGTTATGATCATATGCCATCATATATTGAATATTATTATGTTATTTCATATCATATTTTACCTCTTATGATCATATGCCATGATATATTGAATATTGTTATGTTTATTTAATATTCTGTAATCATACTGCAAGTTCCTTCACTATGGGTTGAAATGATACATACCCGAATGATTTTTAGATCAAGGAAAATTGTTATGGGCTGAAATGATAGGCCTGAGCAATTTTATTAGACTTGGGATTGCGGGTTTGAAATGATATAAAAACCCGAAAAATTAATAAATTGCGGATTGAAATGATATATGTTTGTATTTATTTGACCCTAGGGTAGAGAATTTTAAACAGACTCCGTGGTTGATTTGAAATGATTTTCTAAAATTTATTAAGTATTTTGGATTTCTATATATGGATCTCAACTAAAATTTAATGTAATAATTTCTGTGAATTTGTTTACATGAGTTAAAAAATTTTAAAAAGAAGAAAAATAGTTGGAAATGTAAATTTTGGAATCTAATTTACAGAATGAAGGTTAATTGAAATTTAATAATTCGATTTGACTTAATAATGGTAATTTATTCTAACCCATAAATTGTAAGTTTTAATTCATGTAATGGTGATTAAAATGATAAATGTTTTTTCTTTTTGTGGAAAGAAAAAAATGTAAGTTAAAACATACATTTGACATGTAAGTTTAACTAATGTAAATGGTTTAACTTGGGTAATAAAAATGATAAATGATATTTACTGAAAAGAAAATAAAGGGTAAGTTAATAACGTACTTTTAACTTAGCATAAGGATTTCAGCTTTAAAATTTGACATTATAGTAATAGAGTTATTTAACTAAATGTGTGGTTTCTTTAATGACCAAATAGCTAAAATTAGAGTAATATAATAGGAATGATATAATGACTATAATAAAAACTGTAAATATATGTACTATTTGATTATATAAACTATTGTAGTAGGAAGTATTACAGTAACAATTCAAAACCACTGCGATTTCTTACGGTAACAATTCAAAACTGCTGCGATTTCCTTACTGTAACAATTCTTCATTGCTGTGGATTCTTATAGTAACAATTCTGCACCGTTGCGAATTCTTACCGTAGCGTTTCTGCACTGCTGTGAATTCTTACAGTAGCATTTCTGTACTGCTGCGTTTTCTTAAAAGTGACATTTCCTGAATGCTACAAAATTTTCTAAAGGGTTATAGTTCCGAATGTTATGGTTCTAAAGGTTACATTTTTAAAGTGCTATGATCTCTAAATTTTTATGTTTCAAAGGGATTATAATTAAATGAATTTGGAAGTGTACCGACTTTGGAAAATGAATAATATTTTAAAGAATAATGATATTGGATTTATGAGGTTTTGAAATGAATATGTTTGATATGAAATATAAACCTTTTGAAATTGAAATAACCAAGGGTTATAATAACGTTTGGTTGTTAAAGAGACCGGGATCGGATATGGGCATACTCACTGTCGATACCGAAAACCACTTTGACAACTGTATACGCTGTGGAGATTTCAGAATGAAGTAGGATGGTGGCGACGATCCTAAAGGTATACATATGTGGACCTAACTCCCATGAGTTAGCATAAGGTGGCTAAAACAAGAGCAATTGACGGGCCAAGGAGGTAGCTCCTCTGATCGGACACACTTCATCGTTAGCCATTCTATTACTTTGTGATTGATTTGGTGCGCACCTTTGATTCGGGAGTGTGGATCAAGTTGGGCGGTAGTTGCGGTTATGCGTTACCAACAGTCCGGAAGTGTAATTGGTATATCTACCCTGGCATTGCCTAGTTGTGCCGTGTCACCTACCCTAGCACACCTTCTACGAGTTTGGTTTGTACCATACCTATGGAGTGCCCTCTGACGACGTCCAGTACGGGCGGGATTACGGTACTGTATAGACTATGGGAAATAAAAATGTGTGAAGGGGAAAAATGTAACGTCTTAACGCTATTTTAATAGTTTACTTTACTTTAGACATTATTATAATAGCGTAAATTACTACATAGTAGATAGTTTTACGGATCCTTAGAGGATGGGCGATCCCAAGCATCCTCTAAGTTACTGATGCATTTCTTTACAGTTCATTTGAGTTGATTTACATTTTATAAGTATGTATGTCCTGACTCGAGTGTTGTGTGTTTTGTTTTACGCTCGGGTCAGCCTGAGTTTCACAGCTTTGGTTTCATCTTTTTGGAGCTAGAGATCCGTCGAAGATTTAGTTGTCTACCTGATATTTCTATTCCAGTTATTTCCACTCAACTTTTGCTTTTGTATTAGAGAACTTATATACCTAGAATTTCCAAATGTATTTGTTTTTCAGACTGTGGTATTATGTATTAGTTTTGAGACTTTGCATCTAGTAGCTTCATGAACTACTATAGTTATTTATTCCAAAATGACCACCATCATCTTTATATAATGCCCAATTTTCCTCCTTTTCGCCCAAACTTCTCTTTATCCAGTTGTGTGCTCTTATACTGTTGGTTTTAATTTCTTCTCGAATCTTTACATACTCAATCTCCTCAGAGGCACATGCAGCAGTGAAAATTTGATTTCAAATGTCTGGCACAATATCTATGTTTATGTGCGGCTAGCCATTTGCTCTGCAACGCGGTAGGTATTCCTTTCATTCTATCAGAAATGAAAGTAATACGACGATTGTTCACGCTGTGAATGAACCTTTGCATGCATGCAAAAAACCAACCCCAAGTATCAGTGGATTCAGACTCAACGATGGCAAATGCCAAAGGATATAGCTGATCATTTGCATCAACGGCAGTTGCAACAAGTAAGGTGCCTTTGTATTTTCCATATAGATGTGTACCATCTATGCAAAGTAATGGTCGACAATGGACAAATCCCTCAATACATAGCCCAAATGACCAAAAGGCACGATCAAAAACTCCATACTCATCAGTAGTCACATGTCCTACACTTCCTGGATTTGTTTTGCATATTTTACCGAAGTATTATCATAGGTTGGAATATGACTCTACCCAATCACCGTAAATTCGTTCAATTGCCTTGCTCAATGCTCTCCATGCTTTCAGATAGCTAATTTTGATAAATAGTTGTTCCTCCATTAGAACCTGCACCGTTCCGGCTGTAATGTTCAAATCAGATTTCACGAAAGGCATGATCTTCGATACCATAAAAGATGATGTAGCTTGCCTATGATTTGATTTCACTGTAGGGTTAACGCATGTATGATCACTAGGATATTTTTTAATAACCCACCATCCAGTCTGTGTCTTTTTTGAGTCAATAGCATGTATTCTCCAAGGACAACTGTCATCGACGTTGCAAATGGCGGTGTATTTTGCTTTGTTCGACCTTATTGGCTTAAAGGACACTGCATGTAAGATTGACCATTCTGATAGTTGTTGCAGAAATTTAGCTTTACTCTCAAACACCATGCCAACTTTGAAACCAGTCTGTACGTTGCAAGATAAAAATAATTCGCTGTTGAAGTTTACATTTGCTACAATTGACTTAGCCATAATTTGTGCACTGCACAAATCATCATCCAACGGTATCTCCATTTCCAGTTCATCGTTGTCCACATAATCTGCTTCTGTACCTCCAAAATCATAGTCCAGTGGATCATTGTTTACTTGCATATTTTCCACCCAGGTTGTATCAACCTCTGGTATTGACACAACAGACATACTATCAAGTGCAGGAACATCTTCAGCTTGTACACCTTCTTCATCATCTACATCCATATCATCGTTGCACATAGTATGACCTGCTGGTTCATTCGGTGGTTGGACGTATGACTGTGTAGTAGTGTTGTTTGCTGCGCAGTTGCAGTAAATTAATTCATCAATTTTAGTTTATTTCTACATACCAACGTTTTTGCAACATATTGCAATATTTAACTTACTTTTGGCTTAAATGGTAAAATTCGGGTGGAGTTGGCTGCATTCGTTCATTTGTACGGCTACTCGATGCTCTAGCACTTCTTTGAGTGGAATTTTGAATTGGAATAAAACTGCACGGGAATACAAATAAAGTATAATAATTAAATAAATTCAATGTAACAGATCTCTATGTAATCACGGCTAAATGATACCTCTGACTCATTCGTGGAAAGCTGTCCTGTGTCAAATGGGGATAGGTAAATTGGACATTTGGCTGCAAACTCATTAATGGATGAAAACCATAATACATTTGTTGTTGCCCGTATTGCGATATGTGCTGAGTCGGATTACTAAAACTAGGTGATGGAATTCCATGCCCAAAACTTATGTTCCCCACCATTCTAGAATATTCTTCAACACCAAAATTTGATACGGGTGCCGGTGTTGGTTGTTCTACAACCGATCTTCTTTTTTTCCCAACAAACAACTCAATAGATTTGGTCGAAGCAGCAAACATTAATTCAACATCGTCGTCGTCAACAATTTTGATTGCTTTGGATCTGGAATCTGTTGGCCAATTGCAAACTATATCAATATCGTACTCTTCCGGTTTTATCTTTGTTGCTTTGTAAACCGACTCTTTCAAACGCTCAAAAGTAGAACCTCTTCGAACTTTAGCCGGTTTGTAAGATCCACCAACATATTTCCCACACGTTAAATCATCAATAACCAATTCACCATCAAAATAACATATGGTTGGAATAAAACTAGGAGTCATTCTACATCAACCAAAAAAAAATTAGTTTGCAGACTAATTTCAAAACTTAGGGTTTCTACTGCATACCTTGATTGGATTCAACCTTACGACGGTTTGCTATGCTTGAGGTAGATCTTCGAAATCTATTACTTTTAAGGAGATTAAATGAAATTTAATCGGGTTTTACAAAAAAAATTGAGGTAGAGGGTATTGGGGGTTTTTGGAGATGGAGAGAAAGGGGATAAAGTGAAGGAGGAAGAAAGGGGGCTCTGGTTTTGATACAGAGCCCCGTTTGGGTGACTTCTGTGAAGTCGCCAGTGGGAAACTTCCCAGAAGTCGCCCAAATTTTTTTTAAAAAATTAGGCGACTTTTGGGAAGTCGCCCGCCTGCATGTTTCGTGCAAAAAAAAATGTACTGACGACTTTTCAAAAGTCGCCAGTACGTTTTGGTCAGCTCGGAACTGAGCTGTTCAAAACAAGGCTACGTTTGATATTAGTTTTGATATTGGGCTATTTGCGATAATTAGTTTTAAAAGGAGACTAAATGGAAAAAGAAGTTAAATGACAGACTGAAAGCTTTCCAAAAAGGAAAAGGAATTATGTGTTCACATTTCATGTGCGTTTGATAAATTATATTCTTCAATGTATAGGTCGTTGGTTCTAGGCTAACTAAGTGGAATCAAAAAATAAAACTAAGGTATAAGAAAATAAAATTAAGAGACCGTGTGCTGTGGGTTATGATTTATTTTATTGAACCAATTATTAGGGTACACCATGGTAAAAAAAGGGTAGAGCCAATGATTTTTCCAAATAGTTCTATATACTTCAAAGCAGCTGCAAATCCAATGGAGTACCCGTGTATAATAAAAAATATTGGAAACCCAAAAGTTTTGTCCATGCTTCATTGAGGAAGTGTTCTTGATCACTAGTTCTCTTTTTATCTCTTTTATTACCTCTAGCGTGATTGCATGATCGTTTCTTTCTATTCCGACTTTACCCTCTGAACGTCCTGTCAGTGACATAGTATTGTGTCAGACAAAAGTATTAACTTCCTTTTATTTGAGAACTCTATAAAATACTGATGAGGAAGTGCTTATCTTGTGCTACAAAAATGCAAGAAAGATTTAACACAATATATATATGTTAGATTAAATGCCAAACATAAACCCAAGGATAGCTAATGTCTCTAAGTTCTATGTATCGTTGTAAAATTTCCCTAACTTTTTGTGTAGTCACATAATTTTCCTCTTCAATGATTCCAGGTTGTAACATAGTTAGACGTTGAATCTAAGGATCAACTGTTGAATAAATACCTTTGCAGCCAATCCTCTTAATAGTACAACAGTAGCATTATAGAAATTTAATATTTACTTTCTACTGATGGAATATTAATTATATTGGATAATAATGCCCAATATACATGTAAAAATCATAATGATACTCACTGCTATTGTGCCAATGTTATTTCTATATGAGGCATTCCCATATACCTATGTTAAAGTTTATTTCTCTACATAGAAACTAAATTAATTTATTAAATCTACGTGCCAAATATAGACAACCTAAACTTTGATATATATTCATACCTTGGTGGATGAAGTCGAACGACCTAACGAAGCTGCTCGGCAACGACATAACTTCAGCTTCAACGACCTAACACTAAGTCGCGTCCGACCTAGCTCCTCACGACCTACCAATCCCCACGACTCAATTTTATCCTCCGACCTAACCAGAAATCGCGACTTATCCTCGCCTCCACGACCTAACATCACCGACCCAACTCCACTTCGACCTAAACTCCACATCGATCCAATTCCACGATCTAACATTCCACGCGACCTAACTCTAACTCCTTTCCATGACCTAAAAACAATCTCCGACCTATCAATACCTCGACCTACCAGACCCCACTTCCCTAAGTCGTTTCAACGACCTAACTCCACCGCGACTTAACTCCACTTCCCTAAATCGCTCCAGTGACCTAATTTCCCTCCCCACGACCTAACGATTCCCAACCTAAAAGCTATCTTGAGACGAAGAAGGAAGCTACGCGATTTCTCTTAGGTCGTTCAATCGGGCTACGTGATATGCCTTAAGTCGCGAAAGAATTATGTCGCTGCCGTTCTTTTTTTAAGTCGTGTGCGTTTATTTTTAGGTCGCAAACTTTATTTCTTAGGTCGTTAACGACTTAGCTTAAGTCGTATACTTTAATAAGTCATGAATTGTAATGTGTTGTTTTTGGTTGTAACTTTCTTAAGTCATTTGTGATGTTGTAAACCCTATAAATAGGGATGTAATGTCATTATAAGAGGTTGTTGATTTTTGAATAAAATTCTTGTTTGTTAGCTTTGTGCTTTCAATTAAAATCGGTAGTTGAGTGTGTCTCCTATCTCCACCTTCGACATTCGAGTGCGCTCGAATCTTCGATCGTTGAAGCCAATTCGCGGAATCAAGTGCGCTTGATCAACGCTCGAAGAATTGTAGATCTCTCTTCACGGTATCGTGCGCGATCAACGTGTCAGAGATAGCTAGAATTCGGCATCTTCGGATCAACGAATTTGGGCATTTCAGTTTTTCTCAATCCACCGATTGCTACGTTCATCGTATCATCAATTTTTGTATTCCGCCACTGCGTCATTTGGTATCAAAGCAAGACTTAGCCAATCATAGCTAAGACGAGCCTGTTGGAGCAAAGAGAAGTGTTTTCTCAATTTCAAGCGAGCCTATCAGTGTTAGATCCGAGAGCTAGTTACAGCCTTGCATCATTTTGTAGATCAAGGCCGAGTTAAAGTGTTGAAGTTAAGTTGAATCCAAGTTAAAGTTAGTTGGAGATTGTTCGATTCAACAATGCATCCGAGAAGAGGCAATCGTCATCAGAATATTGCCGATGTGTATAGAAGAGAAGATGCTAAGGCAATAGAGCAACGAATTAGTGATAACCTCGAAGAGAAGTTCAATAAAGGTTTTGGAAAGTTGGAGAAGTTGATGATGGATTTGAATCAAAGTCAAAAAGGAAGGTCACCAGTCTTGAACCATGGAGGAAACAGAGTTTCGCCATCGGTTACGGAAGCAAGGAGGGTGTTGCCACAATCTTATCAAGCTAAAAGGGAATCATTAATGTCAATGAGACGAGATCACCATGGTTACAGAGATGAGGAGAGAAGAACTCCACGAGAATTTGACAATGAACCATGTCATGATGTCAAACGACCGAGTAGAAGAAATCTGCATGATCATAGAGACATACGTGGACGTAGAGACGAAGGGTGTAATTTGCCAAAGCATGAGAACGATTCTATTTGGCTAAGGAACAATATTTTTCAGTCTACTTGTACTATCTTGGGAAAGGTTTGCAAGTTTGTTATTGATGCTAGAAGTTGTGACAATATTATCTCTACAGAAGCGGTGAAGAAGTTAGAATTAAAAACTGAGAAACATCCTAAACCGTACAAGTTAGCATGGTTGAGGAAGGGTGGTGAGGTGAAAGTTGGACGAAGGGCTTGTGTTAAATTTTCAATTGGGAAGAAATACAAAGATGAAATTTGGTGCGATGTTGTAGATATGGATGTCTGTCATTTGTTGCTGGGGAGACCGTGGCAATATGATAGGACGGTGCAACATGATGGGCGAAACAACAGTTATAGTTTCATGTTTGAAGGTACTAAAATCACTTTGGTTCCTAAGAAGCGACAACACGAAGAAAACAAACTGGAGGAGATTGAAGAGCTGAAAACTTTATTATCTTTGAAGGAGTTTGTTAAGGAGGTTGAGGAAGAGCCGGAAGTATATTTGTTGATTGGGCGAGAGAGCAGCGAAGAGGTTGAAATTCCAGAAGAAGCGAAGCCAGTTTTGAAAGAATTTGAGGATGTATTTCCAAAAGAGTTACCGAAGGAGTTACCGCCACTAAAAGACATTCAACATCAAATTGATCTTGTTCCGGGAGCAATGCTGCCACATAGACCACATTATCGAATGAGTCCGAAGGAACATGAGGAATTGCGAAGGCAGGTAGAAGAATTGCTTGAACATGGGCGTGTGCAGGAGAGTTTAAGTCCTTGTGCTGTACCAGCTTTATTGGTACCCAAAAAGGATGGAACGTGGAGGATGTGCACCGATAGTAGAGCATTGAATAAGATTACTGTGAGATATAGATTTCCGATGCCAAGGTTGGATGACTTGCTAGATCAATTGAGCGGAGCTACTATCTTTTCGAAGATTGATTTGAAGAGCGGATATCATCAAATTCGTATTAGACCAGGTGATGAGTGGAAGACAGCTTTTAAAACCAGGGAGGGTCTATACGAATGGTTGGTAATGCCATTTGGCCTATCAAATGCGCCAAGTACATTTATGCGGGTGATGAATCAAATTTTTAGACCATTCATTGGGAAGTTTGTGGTGGTGTATTTCGATGATATTCTGATATATAGTGGAAGTCCAGAGGAACATTTGAATCATCTGAGAGAAGTGCTGATGGTACTGCGACAAGAACAATTTTATGCTGCAACGAAGAAATGCGTGTTCATGACGCATAGTGTTTTATTTCTGGGGTATGTTGTATCAGAGGAAGGGATACAGGTGGATCGGAGTAAAGTAGAAGCGATTAGAGATTGGCCACAGCCCAAGACGATAACAGAGGTTCGGAGTTTTCATGGGTTGGCTTCATTTTATAGAAGATTTATTCCACACTTTAGTAGTGTGATGGCGCCTGTTACATATTGTATGAAGGGTAAGCAGTTTTCATGGTCAGAAGAAGCAGGAGATGCTTTTGGAAAGATCAAGGAGTTGCTGACGTCTGCACCAATTCTAGTATTACCAGATTTTCAGTTGTTGTTTGAGCTACACACTGATGCGTCAAAGGTTGGGATTGGAGGAGTGTTGAGTCAGAGGGGACGTCCGATTGCATATTTCAATGAGAAGTTATCAGGAGCGAAGATGAGATATAGTACATATGATGTGGAATTTTATGCTGTTGTGCAAGCTATTAAACACTGGAGACACTATCTATTTCAAAAAGAGTTTGTCCTTTACACTGACCATGAGGCGTTGAAACATTTACAAGGGCAAGACAAGATTTCAGCGAGACATGCATCGTGGATCGCATATCTGCAACAGTTTACTTTTGTTGTTAAACACAAGTCAGGGGTGAACGAATCGAGTAGCTGATGCTTTGAGTAAAAGGAGTCATTTGTTGACTACACTAAAAGTTGAGGTGACCGGGTTTGAATTATTGCCAGAATTGTTTGAAGAAGATCCTTATTTTGCAAAGCTTGTTGAGAAAGTCAAAGACGGAAGTACTGACGAGTTTGTGATGGTAGATGGTTTTCTGTTCAAGGGAACTCGATTATGTATACCAGATTGCAGTTTACGGTTGAAGATTGTGAAAGAATTGCACGAAGAAGGTCATGTGGGTAGAGACCGTACACTACACCTGATTTCTCAATCTTACTTTTGGCCATCGATGAGGAAAGAGGTTGAAAGGTTTGTGGAGCGATGTCATATCGGTCAGGTTTCGAAAGGAACTGCGACCAATGCTGGATTATATATGCCGTTACCTGTACCAACTAAGCCTTGGGTTGATGTGAGTATGGACTTTGTTTTAGGTTTGCCTCGAACTCAAAGGGGAAACGATTCCATTTATGTGGTGGTTGACCGATTTTCGAAAATGGCACACTTTATTGCTTGTAAGAAGACGGCGGATGCTGTTCATGTTGCTCGGTTATTCTTTAAAGAAATATATCGTTTACATGGATTACCTGAATCTATTGTTTCCGATCGAGATACTCGATTTCTGAGTCACTTTTGGTTGAGTTTGTGGAAAATGGTGGGAACAAAGCTGAAGTTTAGTAGTGCATATCATCCTCAAACGGATGGGCAAACTGAAGTTGTGAATAGATCATTGGGAAATCTGTTGAGATGTCTTGTACAGGATAATTTGAAAAGTTGGGATATGAAGTTGTGTCAAGCGGAATTTGCACATAATCATGCTGTTAACCGAAGCACTGGTTTCAGTCCATTTCAAGTTGTATATTCAAGCTTGCCAAAGGGGCCGTTGGATTTAACGATAGTACCACAACCGAAGGGGACAGTTAAACGAGCTGCTGATTTTGTTGATGGGTTGACAGAATGCCATAAAATCGTTCAGGAACGTTTGGAGAAGACAAATGAGAAGTATAAACGAGATGCAGATAAGAAGAGAAGAAGTGTGGAGTTCAACGAGGGTGATTGGGTGTATGCTGTGTTAACAAAGGATCGTTTTCCAGTGGGTGCTTATAACAAGTTGAAAGCCCGAAAGATTGGTCCAGTAGAAATTATAAAACGGATTAATGAAATTATATGTGATGTTTCGCCATCACATATCTAGGGTAGCACCCTACGGTCTTCGGGCCATTCCTGTGTGAAAATTTAATGGATAGCTTCCATGAGATAGCTTCTCGTCATGTGTTTACGCGTAGGTGAGTTTTCATGCTCTCATTCATGTGTTAGGCCTCCCCCCCTTTCTTATGTGTTTTCTGGATTTCTGATGATGATTTCTGGAATTTTGTGCTTCACCAATTTTCATGATTTTCATTGATATGATATCAGTTTTGTGCATTGGTGAATTCATGTGTTATTGACTTGTTATGAATACAAGTTTAGGGTATGATACCCTACCTTATCTTTGAGAAGATTCTTGTGATATTGATTAATCTTTTGTTGATTATCATTTACATACTTATAGTAGTATGCCATTATGGTTATTTCATGTTCATGTCATGCCTTTTACTTTATACCATATCATCTGATATTTATAGCTAGACTGATCCGTTTATTATTTTCTTATAAATAATACTCGGCTCAGACCGAGATGTTACAGGTGCTTCTGCTTGACTTCTCTTCAGGATATTTCTGACTTTTGGCTAACTACATAGATTAGTAGTTTTTGGATGTACACCTTTGAGATATAGACTCTATGTTGTGTACTTATTCTTTTGTATAGCACGTGATGCTATTCTTTTGTATTATCGTGGATCTTTCTGACCACTACTCTGATGTACACTTTCATGTGACATATATTTATTCATATCTTTTTCCGCCTTTGTGATATGGATGTCTGTGACTGATTTATGTTATGATTATTTCTATGTTTGTTTCCGAAGATTATATATAGCCACCGTGTGATAGCTTTGTGTTTGTATCGGTATGTCGGATTTCCTCCTTAAAAGATATGCATTCTATTCTATCTGACGTATTGGTGCTCGCACAAAGAAGTTACATGGATGGTCGCTCCTCCACAGCCTTATTCTCCGTGCTAATTGACAGCACTACATCGTAGTGTTCTTGGTTAGCGTGGGTATAGAGGTGGGGCGTCACAATTTTCATCTAATTTTATAGTTAAATGATTGATGCAGTGCAATCTGCCAATTCATCAGAATGGAATCGTTCAAGGCCCTTAGGTCGCTCACGACCTAGTGAAACCTTAGGTCGCTCACGACCTAGTGAAGGTCGCTCACGAGTTAATGGAATCAGTGTTAAGTCATGCAAGCAACTAAGCGAGATAAGCGGACCAACATTAGGTCGCTCCGACCTTTCAAATGTGGACTGTTTCGAGTTACGACCTAAGTTAGGTCGCGGGAAGATAGGTCGCTCGATCTTATGTCGCTGGGAAGATAGGTCGCTCGATCTTATGTCGCTGGGAAGATAGGTCGCTCGATCTTATGACGCTGGAAGATAGGTCGCTACCTTGTATTTTAGGTCGTTATGTGTAAATATGTTAAGTCGCATGTGTTGTAATTTTCTTATGTTTGTTAAGTCTTAGGTCGTACCTGGTTAGGTCGGCCGTGTATGTACTAGGTCGTTTATTTGTTGTAACGTGTATGTTGTTAGGTCGTTGATCTGTTAGGTCGTTGGTGACCTATGTTAGGTCGGTGAAGGCTTTGTGATGTATGTTGTGTTGTAATGTTTTAGGTCGCAGGTGTTAGGTCGTTCACGACCTATGTGTTGTAATTTGTTGAGTCGTGTATGTGTGTTGTTGTAACCCTATAAAATAGGGATGGTGGTGTCATTTGTAATGGTTAGTTGATTTTCAATAAAACTTTGTTTAAGTGCTTTGTGCCTCTTTGAAATTGGTAGTTGAGTGTAATCTCCTATCTCCACCTTCGGTATTCGAGTGCGCTCGAATCAACGATTGTTGAAGCCAATTCACGGTATCAAGTGCGCTTGATCAACATTCAAAGAATTGCAGATCTTCTTTCACGGCATCGTGCGCGATCAACGTGACGAAGATAGCTAGAATCCGGTATCTTTGGATCAACGGATTTGGGCCTTTGGTATCTTTCAATCCACCGATTTCTACTTTCACCGTTACATCCATTTTCAGTTATCCGCTACTGCATCATTTGGTATCAGAGCTAGACTTAGCCAATCATAGCTAAGCCAAGTCTTGGAGCCAATTCTTATTGAAGAGTTCAAGCCGAGCCAATTGAGTAGGCCGAGCTAGTTGAAGGGCGTGAAGTGTTTGAGCCGTGCATAGTTTGTTCATTTCTAAATCAAGGCTGAGAGTTAAAGTGTGACAATGCCGCCGAGAAGAGATAATCGCCATCAGAATGTTGAAGCGTTGTATAGAAGAGAAGAAGCCGAGCAAATGGAACAACGCATCAATGAAAAGTTTGATGAAGGCATTGGAAAGTTAGATAAACTGATGAATGATATGAATCAAGGATAAAGGAGAAGGTCGCCAGTCTCGAACCATGGAGGAAACAGAGTTTCGCCATCGGTTACGGAAGCGAGGAGGGTGTCGCCGCAATCTTACCGAGAAAGAAGAGAATCTTCAGTTTCATTGAGAAGAGAACATCATGAGTATAGAGATGAAGAGAGAAGAACTCCACGTGAGTTTGAACATGAACCATACCGTGATGATGAAAGACAAAGTAGAAGAGATATGCATGATCATAGAGATGTGGGTGGTCGAGATCGTTATCGAAGTACATCTGTTTTTGATGAAGATGGTGGTAGATGTAGTGTTCATTCTCGAGATCGAGACCAAGTACGAAATGCATATCGGGATGTTGAAGATGATCGTCGATGGGAGTCGGGGATGAAAACTGAAATTCCAGAATTCAAGGGTGGAATGGTAGCGGAGGAATTTTTGGATTGGTTGTCTAATGTGGAAGAAATTTTTGACTTCAAAGAAGTACCCGAGCATCGTAGAGTTAAGTTGGTTGCTACACATTTGAAAGGGAGAGCTATGGCATGGTGGCAACAAACTAAACTTACATGGGAGAGGATGGGAAAGTCAAAGATTGAGTCATGGGAGAAGATGAAGAAGTTGATGAAAGCTACTTTCTTACCTTACAATTATCAATCTCTTATATATCAACGTTTGTAGAACTTGAGGCAGGGAACAAAGTCAGTGAATGATTATGCGGATGAGTTCTATCAGTTGATTGCGAGGAATGATATCATGGAGACGGAGGAGCAGTTGACAGCTAGATTTGTTGGAGGGTTGAGAATGCAGATACAAGATATGGTGAATATGTTTGATCCCAGATCTATTGCTGAAGCACATCAAAAGGCTCTAGCTTGGGAGAAGCAAGGAAGGAGAGGTGGTGGTGTGTTTACAAATTCCAACAATCCAATGAAAGGAGCTAGTAGCAATGCGAATGTTTCGAAGGCTGTTGTAAAACCGGTTGTAAGTGAAGTTGCTAAGACCAAGGTCAATAGTGGTATCAAATGCTTCAATTGTCAGGAGTTTGGTCACAAAAGCAATGAATGTCCAAAGCCAAAGAAGCGAGTGATGGTTGCTGAGGCAGAGGATGAGGAAGTAGAAGCTGAATGTTCTAATTCACCACATGTTGAGGAAGAAGAAAATATGTCGGGAGATGAAGGGTATTCATTAATGATGAAGAGGTCGTGTTTGACACCAAAGCAAGAGGATGATTCAAGTTGGTTGAGGAGTAACATCTTTCAGTCAACATGCACTATCTTGGGAAGGGTTTGCAAGTTTGTCATCGATGCGGGAAGCTGTGATAACATCATTTCTACCGAGGCTGTGAAGAAGTTGGCATTAAAGACTGAGAAGCATCCGAAACCTTACAAGTTAGCTTGGTTGAGGAAAGGTGGGGAGGTGAAAGTTGGACAAAGAGCTTGTGTTAATTTTTTGATTGGGAAGAAATACAAAGATGAAATTTGGTGTGATGTTGTGGATATGGATGTATGTCATCTGTTGTTGGGGAGACCATGGCAGTATGATAGAGCGGTGCAACATGATGGTCGTACTAACAGTTACAGTTTCATGTTTGAAGGTACTAAAATCACTTTAATTTCTAAGAAGCGACAACAAGAAGAAAGCAAGTTGGAGGAGATTGAAGAACTTAAAACTTTGCTATCTTTGAAGGAGTTTATTAAGGAAGTAGAAGAGGAGCCTGAAGTATTTTTGTTGATTGGACGTGAGAGTAATGAAGTGGTTGAAATTCCTGAAGAAGTAAAGCCAGTGCTGGAAGAATTTGACGATGTATTTTCTGAGGAGCTACCAACGGAGTTACCACCGTTGAGAGACATTCAACATCAAATTGATCTTGTTCCAGGAGCTGTGTTACCTCATAGACCACATTACAGAATGAGTCCAAAGGAACATGAGGAGTTGAGAAGGCAAGTGGAAGAGTTGCTTGAATAGGGGCGTGTACAGGAAAGTTTAAGTCCTTGTGTCGTGCTAGCTTTGTTAGTGCCGAAGAAGGATGGAACGTGGAGGATGTGTACGGATAGCCGGGCACTCAACAAAATAACTGTCAGATACAGATTTCCAATGTCGAGGCTTGATGATTTGTTAGATCAGTTGAGCGGGGCTATTATCTTTTCGAAGATCGATTTGAAGAGTGGTTATCATCAAATTCGAATTAGACCAGGGGACGAATGGAAGACAGCATTCAAGACGAGAGAAGGATTATATGAATGGTTGGTTATGCCGTTTGGTTTTTCGAATGCACCTAGTACATTTATGCGGGTGATGAATCAGATCTTTAGACCTTTTATTGGGAAGTTCGTGGTGGTGTATTTTGATGATATACTGATATATAGTAGAAGCACAGAAGAACACTTGCATCATCTGAAAGAAGTGTTGACGATACTGCGACAGGAACAATTTTATGTTGCAACGAAGAAATGTGTGTTCATGACGCATAGTGTTTTATTTTTGGGATATGTTATTTCAAAAGGAGGTATACAGGTGGATCAGAATAAAGTTAAAGCAATCAGAAATTGGCCACAACCCAGGACGATAACAGAAGTTAGAAGTTTTCATGGTTTAGCATCATTCTACCAAAGATTTATTCCACACTTCAGTAGCGTGATGGCACCAGTTACTGATTGTATGAAGGGGAAGCAGTTTTCATGGTCAGAGGAAGCAGGATTTGCTTTTGAGAGAATCAAGGGACTATTGACGACAGCACCAATTCTAGTATTACCAGATTTTCAGTTGTTGTTTGAGTTACATACTGATGCATCTAAAGTTGGGATTGGAGGGGTGTTGAGTCAGAAAGGACGACCAATTGCATATTTCAGTGAGAAGATTTCGGGAGCCAAGATGAGATATAATACTTATGGTGTGGAATTCTATGCTATTATTCAAGCTATAAAACATTGGAGACACTATTTGTTCCATAAAGAATTTGTTCTATATACTGATCATGAAGCACTGAAACATTTGCAGGGGCAGGACAAAATTGCAGCCAGGCATGCTTCGTGGATCGCATACCTACAACAGTTTACATTTGTGGTGAAGCATAAGTCGGGAATTACAAACCGTGTGGCAGATGCATTGAGTCGAAGGAATCATTTGTTGACTACAATGAAGGTTGAAGTGACGGGGTTTGATGTTTTGCCAGAATTATTTGTTGATGATCCTTACTTTGCGAAGTTTGTAGATGAAGTCAAGGAGGGAAAGACGGATGAGTTTGTATTGATGGATGGTTTTCTTTTTAAAGGGAATCGATTATGTATACCAGAGTGCAGCTTACGAATGAAGATTGTGAAGGAGTTGCATGAGGAAGGTCATGTGGGTAGAGATTGTACTTTGCAGTTGATTTCTGAATCATATTTTTGGCCGGCAATGCGAAAAGAAGTTGAGAGATTTATGGAGAGATGCCATATCTGTCAAGTTTCAAAGGGAACCGCTACAAATGCAGGATTGTATATGCCATTACCTGTGCCTATTAGACCGTGGGTTGATGTGAGCATGGATTTTGTTTTGGGTTTGCCTAGAACTCAAAGGGGAAATGATTCCATATATGTGGTGGTAGATAGATTTTCCAAGATGGCGCATTTCATAGCTTGTAAGAAGACAGCTGACGCCGTCCGTGTTGCTCAATTATTCTTTAAAGAGGTGTATCGATTACATGGACTACCTAAATCTATTGTTTCTGATTGGGATACTAGATTTCTAAGCCATTTTTGGTTAAGTTTGTGGAAGATGGTTGGAACGAAGCTGAATTTTAGTAGCTCCAATCATCCGCAAACAGATGGGCAAACGGAAGTGGTGAATAGATCATTGGAAAATTTGTTGAGATGTCTTGTGAAAGATAATTTGAAGAGCTGGGATATGAAGTTATGTCAGGCGGAATTTGCACATAATCACGCTGTTAATCGAAGTAATGGTTTCAGTCCATTTCAAGTTGTATATTCAGCAATTCCGAAGGGACCGTTAGATTTGACGACCGTGCCATATCAGAAGGGAGTTGTTAAGCGAGCTTGTGATTTTGTGACTGAGTTATAGGAGTGCCACAGAACTGTTTATGAACGATTGCTTGCATCAAATGAGAAGTATAAACAACTGGCAGATAAAAAGCGAAGGAGTGTGAATTTCAGAGAAGATGACTTGGTTTATGCCGTGTTGACAAAAGATCGTTTTCCTGTTGGAACTTACAACAAGTTGAAAGCTCGAAAAATCGGTCTAGTAGAAATTTTGAAGAAGATTAATGATAATGCGTATCAATTGAACTTGCCAGAGCATATTCACACTGCAGACGTTTTTAACGTCAAATACTTGATTCTGTATCATGGGAATGAGCTTGTTGTGGAAGAGGAAGGTGCAAATTCGAGGTTGAATTTTTGTCAACCGGGGGAGGATGATGCAGCGCAATCTGCCAATTCATCAGAATGGAATCATTCAAGGCCCCTAGGTCGCTCACGACCTAGTGAAACCTTAGGTCGCTCACGACCTAGTGAAGGTCGCTCACGAGTTAATGGAATTAGTGTTAAGTCATGCAAGCAACTAAGTGAGATAAGCGAACCAACATTAGGTCGCTCCAACCTTTCGAATGTGGACTATTTCGAGTTACGACCTAAGTTAGGTCGCGGGAAGATAGGTCGCTCGATCTTATGTCGCTGGGAAGATAGGTCGCGGGAAGATAGGTCGCTCGATCTTATGTCGCTGGGAAGATAGGTCGCTCAATCTTATGTCGCTGGGAAGATAGGTCGCTCAATCTTATGACGTTGGAAGATAGGTCGCTACCTTGTATTTTAGGTCGTTATGTGTAAATATGTTAAGTCGCATGTGTTGTAATTTTCTTATGTTTGTTAAGTCTTAGGTCGTACCTGGTTAGGTCGGCCGTGTATGTACTAGGTCGTTTATTTGTTGTAACGTGTATGTTGTTAGTTCGTTGATCTGTTAGGTCGTTAGCGACCTATGTTAGGTCGGTGAAGGCTTTGTGATGTATGTTGTGTTGTAATGTTTTACGTCGCAGGTGTTAGGTCGTTCACAACCTATGTGTTGTAATTTGTTGAGTCGTGTATGTGTGTTGTTGTAACCCTATAAATAGGGATGGTGGTGTCATTTGTAATGGTTAGTTGATTTTGAATAAAACTTTGTTTGAGTGCTTTGTGCCTCTTTGAAATTGGTAGTTGAGTGTAATCTCCTATCTCCACCTTCGGCATTCGAGTGCGCTCGAATCAACGATTGTTGAAGCCAATTCACGGTATCAAGTGCGCTTGATCAACGTTCGAAGAATTGCAGATCTTCTTTCACGGCATCGTGCGCGATCAACGTGACGAAGATAGCTAGAATCCGGTATCTTTGGATCAATGGATTTGGGCCTTTGGTATCTTTCAATCCACCAATTTCTACTTTCACCGTTACATCCATTTTCAGTTATCCGCTGCTGCATCAATGATGATCTCTTTTCAGTTACATCTCCTTGTTATCTTAGCAGAATAGTGTAATTCACCTCGTTCCTTCTACATTGAAATGAATACAGACTGCTTCCATGCAAAATATCACAAAAGTAGTTATATGATATTATTATAATATTCTTGTAACTAATGTGGCTTAGTTTCTTATATTGTTTTTATTGTGATTAATTATCTGTTAGAACCGTATAATAGTGTTTGATGCCTATGGTAGCGTTTGATACATATTATGTTGGATAATATCAAACAATATCATTTAAGAAAAATCGCAAACACCAACCCTCGTTAGGTTTAAGGGGTGGAATAAAAGACAACAGAATACAAAGTGAATGCAACCGAGTCAACATAACCCTTATTTCTTAATATCATAGAATGCAGGTCTCTAGCCCTCAATGCAAGCCCATTATCTGTTGTTATATTACATTACAAATATAGACTTGAGAGTCTACACTATAGCTAATTATATCATTTCGTAAATACAAATTATCAATAAAATCATTCTCATTCAAACTTTAATTTGGTATCAGAGCCAAAAAGAAAAAAAACTACTTAACGACAGAAAATTCCAAGCCTAGATAACCATTGGAGAAATTTATCATTTGATAATCTGGCTGCATCTGGCTATCATCTGAGAATAAAGATTCTCATCATCTGATCATTGCCATAGTTGAGTTACCTGTTCTGTTTCAAGAGCAACATCACCTTATCAATTTCATACCGAAGTTCTTGGTGTGCCTCACCTCGCCAAGAAACTGCCATCAGAGAAATCTCATCACCTGGAATCTTTGGCTGCACATCAAGTGTTGTCAAAGAATACTCATCAGTTAGCAATTCTTGATATGATCTCCTTAGCATAATGGCAGAAGGAGATGTTGATAACTCTCACTACAATAAAAAGACCCTATTACAACTGTATTTTTACAACTGTAACAAATAGTCAGTTGTAATAAAGGATTTTTACAACTCTTTTTATCTGAAAGTTGTAATAAACTTACTTATAACAACTCTTCTATTTTGTCAGTTGTAATAGATGCCTATTACAACCATTGTTTTTTGTCAGTTGTAATAAATGTCTATTTTTAACAACTCTTTCTTGTGCCAGTTGTAATAGATGCCTATTACAACTTTTTTTTTACCAGTTGTAATAAATACCTAGTTTTAACAACTTATCTTTTTTGTTAGTTGTAATAGATGCTTATTACAACCTTTTTTGCCAGTTGTAATAGATGTTTATTACAACCTTTTTTTGCTAGTTGTAATAGATGCATCTTTTTAACAACTCTTCTTTTTTGCAGTTGTAATATGGCATATTACAACTTTTTTGTTTGCTGTTGTAATAATTAGTTAATAATTATAATTAAATAATAGTACCTAATAATTAATAATTATAAGAAAATTAATAATAAATAATAATTACTATTAAATAATTATAATTAATTTGAAATATGAAATAATTAATTTTAGTAATTACTATTCAATATAATTAATAATTAATATAATAATTAATAATTATTAAATAATTAATAATTAATAAATAAGAGTAAATTTTTTATAATTAATAATTAATATTAATAATTAAGAAATAACAATTAATATTAATAATTAATATTTAATAATTGATATTAAAAATATAGTAATCAATAATAAATAAATAAACAATAAATATTAAATTAAAAATTAAAAATTTATAAATTAGTTACCGTTAAATAATATTAACTAATAATTAATAATAAATTTCTAATAATAAATAATAATTAATTAAATATAATAATTATAAGTTAAAAATCAATACTAAATAATAATAATAATTAAATAAAATAATAATAATTAAATAAAATAATAATAATTAAATAAAATAATAATAATTAAAATGAAATAATATTAATTTATAATTTATATTTAATAATAAATGAATAATAAAAAATAGTTAAAAATAATAACTAATAAGTAATCTTTAATAATTTAGAAGTAATATTTATTATTTGGTATTTAATATTCATAAATTTTAAAAATAAAATTTTGAAACTTTCATAAAGTTCAAAAATAAAAAAATATTGAAATAAATTTAAAAATATTCATAAAATAAAAAAATTGAAATTTTCATAAAAAATTTAAAACAAAAAAAATTAAATTTTAAATAAATTTAACTTATTATAAAATATTCAAAATTTTAGAAAATTCCAATGCCATTATTATTCTGGTTAGATAAATAAAATATTTATAATTTATTTTTTTTAACATAATATTACATAATTTAGAGTTTTTCATTTTTGAAATGGAGATTTCGTTTGCATGTCATAGCAATGTTCCTTATAAAATCACACATATTACGTAGGCAACAATCCGAGGCAACATGTAAAAGCTAATCTCAACCATCAAACTTCCATCCAACCATCATAATAATTTAAACGTGGATCCCTAACGTTTCCCTAAATTTTACCGCCAAAAAATTTGTCCCAACTTAATTTTCATTTTCCCGCCAAAACATTTAACCCCAAATTCCCTCCTCATTTCAGCTCCCTTTTCTTCTTTATTCACGTGAATTGTTAAGTTTGACTGAAAATAAAGACTCCGCCAAATTTTCGTCTTCATTGAAAATAAACTTTCCCTTCTTCTCAAACGTTATTCTCATCTTCCCCTTTTCTTCTTTTCTTTATAATGTTTAGATCCAAAAATTAAAACAACAGATTGCCTCCTATTTTATTCCCAATCAAAACATATTCTACCTTCACTTGAAACTTACCATCTAAGTTTGCAATGCTAAAAAACAAAACTTTCAATATCAAAATTATTGTGGTTACAAGATCTAAAGCTAACGCTGTAAGGAGAACATGAGGTTAACATCGCACCGCCTGGAGTGGTTTGATCTATAGTTCTTGCCTAAATTGCATTGTGTGTAATGGGATTTGGAAGTGTCTAGTTTTCGCCTGGATCTCAGGCCATCAATTTGGAAAGTAGAGCTCGCTATCTAAATCCCTGCGTTAGTTGATGTCGAAGTCCTGACTGCTGCACCTTGAAGCTTGAAATTCTCTTATCTAGACTTGTTTATTCTATTCAAGTGCTTACGTCTTGATTCGTGTTTGAAATAATGCCGACGAGATAAAATGATACAAGTTTTTTTTTTCCTTTCCTTGGTTGGTAAACTTTACCGAATTCTGCAAATATAGAGAGTGTAGTATTTGAAAGCATTCAGGCCTTTCAATATACAAATTCATCCAAGTATTAGTTTGCATATGAAGAAGCATTAGATTTAGTAACTTTCTGGACAAAAGTTTTACATTAAACTGTAGTAATAATAATATTATTATTTTCATAAATGTCCTCAATACCGCTGCTCCGTAGCAGCATAGTGCTACTGTGTTACAACAACTTTTAGGACTAACATGCATTCATGACCGATGTAGCTTGTACAATGTTGAGCTTCTATTGATTGCTAGCTATGCCTGACCAATATCTTGTTACAGTATTAAAGAAGAATGGTGTGCATGCTTTTTCCAGTTTGATTGGTCGGCTACTGTCAATATTATTATTATGATTATTATTATTATTATCATTTTCCTTGCAAAATTTTTGTATCAGACTAGATTCTCTTCTCCCAGCAAAAAAAAGATGAATTTTTATACCATACTTCTCAGGTGCACATGTTAAAGTTATTTGGCAGTCACACATCATTTCATTATCAAGTCGATGACGATGTCTTCCCTTGTGTAGATTGGTCTTGCTTGAGAAAAGAGATGCTGATGACTTGTATCTAAAGCTGATGTGAGGCAATTCTGTTGAACTTATTCAGAAAGCTACAAAATTTTGAGGTGGTTGTTTCTGGTATGAGATGTTTGGTTTGGAAAATTATCTTTGAATTTCATGTAGTGGAAGTAGTGGAGATTACAATTTAGAAACCGTTCTAACTCTCTTTCTCCATTTTTTAAACTGACAGTCATGTACTCATATATACTTATGTTTACCATTGTACCATTGCTCGCTACTCATATTGTCATTAGTTCTATTTTCTCTTCACTCAAAAAACTATTTGAATTACCTTTTCAACTTACTGCTGTACTGGGATTATCTTTGCCACACTTTGCAATTTTTTTCCTTTCTGTTGGTGATTTTTGTTTTTTATCTTCTCAGTCCGCTCTTTCGCCATTTGTACGTAATTTGTTATTCTTCAACATATGCTGAATAACATTATATTGACTGAATCATGAAGGTGCACCGAACCAAAATTTTCAAATGCTTCCCGACTTGGTCTAAGGAACTAACAGAATAACCATCATAATTAGGGTGGATAGATGATGATCACTTCCTGCTGCTAACTAATCTGAGATGAAATAAACCAAGTGAACCTGAGATGTTGCCCGTAATCTTGACTTAGAGAAGCTTAACATCGGTGATTTATTTCTTTGGGTTGAAGTTTGTAGTAGGGAATGTTGTTTTGAGACTGAATTTTAGTACTTAGTTTGTTTCTGTAGATGGAAGATGTAATCTGTAGGGTGTAATGGTTTGAGATTGAATTTGCTTATAGTGTACTGTTTGATTTTCTCATAGTGTATTGTTATTTTTAGTGCTTCGTTTATGCTTATCTGTGATTTGCTTCGATTGCAAAATGTGTATAAATTTTTTTAAATTTTTTTTGCATCTTATTAACAATGGCTAACACAACAGTCAAAACAGCTATAAAAAAGTCTTCTACAACTGCCAAAAGCAGTTGTAAATTAGCCTTTTACAACTGTCAAAAGCAGTTGTAAAATAATCTTTAACAACTGCCAAAAGTAGTTGTAGAAAAGTCCGACTCTATTACAACTGCGGATACAACGACAGGTGGTTGCCAGTTGTAATAGATCTATTACAACTGCTTTTGGCAGTTGCGAAAGGGTATTTTTGTTGTAGTGTCTACATCAACCAATTCAAACTCAAACAACTCTGCAACAAGGCATAATGCAACTCAAGATTTGATCAAGGCCATAATCAAACCCGAAAGTCAGTTGATCACCATACAACTCAATGAATCAAATTTTCTTCTTTGAAAATTTCAGTTGAAACTGCAATCAGAGGATATGGGCTTGAAGGTCATGTTCTTGGAACTTTGATTACACCACCAAGATGCATCACAGAAAATGAAGGGAAGCTAGTAAGAAATCAAGAATATGTAATTCATCAAAGACAAGATAGCCTAATCAGTTCTTGGCTACTATCATCAATCAGTGCAAACTTATAGCCACAGTTAGTTGGATGCAAAACTGCTCATGAAATATGGTCAACAATTGAGCAAGTGTTCAATACACAATCAACAGCAAAAATATTGTACTGTAAAAGAAAACTACAGAACTGCAAGAAAGAAAACTTATCTATGAGAGAGCACTTGATAAAAATCAAGATACTTTGTGATCAATTAGCATCATTTGGCTACAAGATCACTGACACAGAGCAAGTCTTGTGCATATTAGTAGGTCTTGATAATGAATATGAGTCTGTTGTGGCAGTGATGTCCTCAAAGAAATAACACCATCTATTTAATATGTTCATTCTATTATAACCTAAAATTTTGATGTTTGGATTGTGACAACTATATAAGTAAATACTATATGAACTAACCAAACTTGCAGGAGAAGATTTTGTTTTTACTCGAGAAATAATCTAACAACTTGCGGACCAAATTCTGGATTGAAGCTTCAGCAAAGTATTAAGTTTAAAGTCTGAGTTTAGCAGAAAATTAATGTTAAAATCTCTCCAAAGTGGTATATGCATGCACATGATTTAAAGTTTTCTCAAAACATTGATGTGCCAGAAATCACAGAATTCAGCCGGCTGAATAGCTTGGTTCAGACGGCTGAATGTTGTGCATGTGCACAAATTTCTTTGAATATTCAAACGGCTGACGTTGCAACTTCAGCCAGCTGAATTGTGTCACTTTTGCACTATTTTCTTGCTGGTTCATTTTTAAATCCAATCGGCTGGTTGAATTGCTCCATTCAGACGGCTGAATCTTCATAACGGCTATATTTTGAAAAGCCACTTCAACTCAATGTACAGAAACAACTCTTGATTCAAGATTTTCTTACATATCTCTTCATGTCTATCTTTCACGAACGATTACAACTCTTCAATTTCTATAAATTACCATGAATTCCATTGTTTTAATCACTAATACTAATTCAAATTTTCATTCTTATTTTCTAAACCATCTTGCTATTTGAACTCTAAGCATTCAATGCTTCATTCCAATCACTTGTTCATTCAAGCATATTTCATTAGTGATTTAATAAACTTCATAGCTTCACGAATTACATGATATACCGCAAAGGAGAAGATTATAGGAAGGGTGTACTCTAAAGACTTATCTGTGCTATTAAAAGGGCACATTCAGTCAAGATAACTCTCTATATTATTGAAGTCCTCTTCGGTTTCTTAGGCGGTTGAAGTCCTATTATGTTGCTTAGGTGGTTAAAATCATGTTCGGTTGCTAAGGTGGTGTAATACTTGTTCCTCTGGATTAAATGAGGGTTGATCGTTAAATTCTAGAAGGAGTCTGGAACAGGACGTAGAACGGGAAGCTCAAACCAATATAAAAATCTCTGGTGTCATTTACTTTATTATTTTACTTTCATATTTATATTCCGCACAAGTAAATAGTTGAGTTAATATTCCATATTACACGATCCTTAGTCACTTTCACTTGGTATCAGAGTAAGGTCATCATATAACCATAACACAGTTATTTGAAATTTAGTTAATATGGAAAATAACACTGCTGCAAATTTTATTGAAGTATAATCCACTACACAACCACAACTATTTAATGGTTTGAATTACAATTATTGGTCAACTCGCATGAAAATTTATATGCAGGAAAATGGATATGACACTGGAATATAACCCAGGATGAATATATTATACCAACCACACCATATGCACAATGGTCAAACACACAAAAGATGGATGCTACTTCAAATGCAAAAGCCATGAATTTGCTATTTTGTGCTTTACCTTAGAATGAATTTAATAGAGTTAGCATGTGTACAACGGCTTCTGAAATTTGACGAACTCTTAAAGACATATATGAGACAAAGTTAAACAAAGCAAGAAAACTATGCTTAAAATTCAATTTCAAAATTTCAGAATGAAACAGGATGAGACTATAAATGAAATGTATTCTAGATTTCAAGACATATCACTCACTATGGGCACTAGGAGAAAAATACACTAATTTCGATATTGTCTCGAAAATCTTAAACTCTTTAATGGATGAATGGGAACTGAAAGTCTTAGTTATAGAAGAAGCTAATGATATTTCTACCATAAAACCTGAAGAGTTAATAGGAAATCTCATGTCGTATGATATGAAGTGAACTTGTAGGTAAAAGGAGATCAAGCACAAGACAAAAGGAGTATAGCATTCTAAGCTGAACAAGAAGATTCAGAAGAAGATGACGATGACATGGCTTTTATTGCTAAGAACTTTAAGAAATTTTTAAAATTTCAAAAGAACAAAAAATTCGGAAATAACAGGAGAGACAACACCAATAAACCACCAGCTTCAAATCTCAAATGTTAAAGGGTCACATAAAGAAGGACTGTCCTGGTCAAAAGAAAAACAAGCACAAGAATAAAAGGGACAAATATAAGAAAAAGCGATCATTCTTCGTTACATGGGATGATTCAAAATCGTCTTCCTCATCAGATACTGACACTGACAGTGACTCTGAACAAGCCAGTGTGTGCTTTATGGCTTCGACTGAAGATGTAAATGATCTAACTTTTGATGATTTAATTGATATAAACTCGGAGTTATTGGATAAACTAAAAGAAGTTAAAAGAAAATATAAAGATGCTTTAGAAAAATTAAACATGACTGAAATATAAATTGGTATGCTTAGAGATGAAAAGAAAATCTTAGAAGAACTTGTCAAAACACAAGAATCTTTGTCTAATGTATCTTCTCAACTCACTATGCTATCAAATGAGATTGAAATTCAAAAAGAAAAGAATATGACATTAGCTGCAGAAAATCACGATTTAAAATCAAATGGTAGAATTCTTGAATTAAACAATACTAGTCTCTAAACTAAGATAGAAAATATTACTAAAACTGTTTATAACTTTAATAAAGGTAGAGAAAATCTTTCTAAAATTATTAGTAACTCTCAAACCTCTTTCGATAAGAAAGGTTTAGGATATACAAATTCCTCAAAATCTAGTTCAAAGAGAAACATTTCACTAAATAAAAATTTCAATATACATAAGAATTTTGTAAAAGCAAAACGAAAACCAAAGGTTTTCACTCAAAAGGACAGTTACACCATGAAAAATATAAAGATTTGGGTACAATAAACTAATGATAATTCAATTAGAAATAAGTATATTAAGACTTTTATAAATATTGTACATAAAAATGAAAATTTTACTTATAAAGGGAATTCCAATCCCTCTTGGGTTTGGTTTCCTAAGAACTAACTCTTAGGACCCTAATTAATGGTGGGTACCAACGTCATCTCTAAATTTTTTGCAGGTACCAACTAAGAAAAGAGGAAAGTGGGTACTTGATAGTGGTTGCTCAAAACATATGACAGGAAACAAAGATTTGGTGACTAGCATTATCTACTCAGATGGAGGATCTGTCACATTTGGAGATAATTCCAAAGGATATATCATCGAAAAAGGCGATGTGAGCAATGATGGTAAATCTAACTTACATCTTATTACAAATGTTTTACTAGTTAAAAATATAAAACATAATTTGCTTAGTATAAGTTAACTATGTGATAAAGGTTTTAATATATCTTTTTCGAAAAATAAATGTAACATATTTGATCAAAACAAGAATCTTATCTTTGAAGGAACTAGAGAATGTAATATATACATATTAAATATGAAAATTAATCATAACACAAATTTGTGTCTCGTAGCTAAAGAAAATTATCCTTGGTTATGGCATAAAAGATTTTGTTATATAAACTTTAAAGCAATAAGCAAATTCTCTAAAAATAATTTAGTAAAAGGTTTACCAAAATGAATTATAAAGTAAATAGTGTTTCTGATGCTTGTCGGTTAGGAAAGTTAACCAAATCTACTTTTAATTCAAAGAAAATTATTTCTACATTACAACCACTTGAGCTATTACATTCAGATCTTTTTGGACAAACTCAAGTACAATCTATAAATCATAATAGATATGTTTTTGTAATTGTAGATGATTTTTCAAGATACACTTGGACAATATTTGTGAAAATAAAAGTGATAGCTTTGAAAATTTTAAAAAACTTTGCTAACAGGAATCAAAATATAAAAATTAAAAACATTTGAAGCGATCATGGTGACAAATTTAATAATAATGTTTTTGAAAAGTATTGTAATAAGAAAGGAATTGTTCACAAATTTTCATTTCCTAGAACTCCGCAACAAAACTGAGTTGTAGAAAGAAAAAATAGAACACTTCAAGAATGTGCTAGAATCTTATTAAATGGAAGCACTCTACCTAAACATTTTTGGGTAGAAGCTGTAGAAATTGCTTGTTATGTTTTAAATCGAGTCTCCATTAGACCATTAACAAAACATACTCTATATGAACTTTTTAATGGAAGAAAACCTAACATATCATATTTTAAATTTTTCAGTTCAAAATGCTTTTTATTAAATACAAGTGACCAACTTGGTAAATTCGATCCAAAATTCGATAAAGGAATATTCATTGGATATTCGAAACGAAGCAAGGCATATAGAATTTTGTAATAAAAGAACTAAAATAATTGAACATGTGTCATTCGATGAAAATTTCAAACTTAATAATAAAATGAAGATGAAGAAATATTCCAAAATCAAATATCACATAAGATGATATTGAAAATATTGAAACTAAAAACAACAATTTACCTAATGAAAATGAGATTCGATCTCCACCAAGACTACATAGTAATCACCCAGTTGAAAATGTTATTGGAGAAATAAATTCTAACATAAGAACACGAAATCAATTAAATCAAATGGTCATGTAGTTTTCCTATCAAACATTGAACCTAAAAATTCTAAAGAAGCCTCGATTGATGATTACTGGATTATAGCTATGCAAGAAGAGTTAAATGAAGTTTGGGACTTAGTTCCTAAACCTAGTAATCAAATTGGCATTGGTACTAAGTGGGTTTACAAAAATAAAGCCGATGAGCAAAGGAATATTATTCGAAACAAAGCTAGATTAGTCGCTCAAGGTTACAATCAAGAGGAAGGAATAGACTATAAAGAAACATTTGGTCCTGTAGATCGACTAAAAGCAATACGTATTTTATTAGCTTTTGCATGTTTTCATAACTTTAAACTATACCAAATGGATGTAAAAAGTGCTTTTCTAAATGGTTTTATAAAAGAAAATGTATATGTAGAACAACCATCTCTATTTGCACATGAAAAATTTCTAGACCATGTTTATAAATTAACGAAAGCTTTATATGGTTTAAAACAAGCACCTCGTGCTTGGTATGATCGTCTTAAAAGTTATCTTATAAATTCTGGTTTTAAAATTGGAAAAGTAGATCAAACTTTGTTTATAAAACAAGATAAAAAGGATATTTTAATTATATAAGTTTATGTAGATGACATCATTTTTGGTTCAACAAATGAAAAATTATGTCAAGAATTTTCGAATATTATGATAAAAGAATTTGAAATGTCTCATATGGGAGAACTTTCATATTTTCTTGGATTACAAGTTAAACAATTAAATAATGGAATTTTTATTAATCAGGAAAAATGTTGTAACAATCTAATAAATCATTTTGGTATGCAAAATAATTTTGCTAAACCAACACCTATGAGTACTACAGTACATCTCGATCAAGATGAAAATGGCAAAAGTATTGACTAAAAACTATATCGAAATATGATCGGATCTTTACTTTACTTGACTGCTAATCGTCCCGATATAATGATGAGTGTATGCTTATGTGCACGATTTCAAGCAAATCCCAAAGAATCACATTTGCGAGCAGTGAAATAAATTTTGTGCTACTTAAGCAAAACTAAAGACTATGGTCTATTTTACCTGAAAGATTGTCCTTTTGAGTTAGTATTATACAGTGATGCTGACTTTGGAGGATGTCGAACGGATCGAAAGATTACAAGTGGTACATATCATTTCATTGGACAATCTTTAGTATCTTGGTTTAGTAAAAAACAAAATTGTGTTTCACTTTCGACGTGTGAAGCAGAATATATTTCTACTACTTTGGCATGCGCTCAAGTAATATATATGCAGCAAACACTTCAATATTTTGGTATAAACTTATCTAAATCAACAATTTATTGTGATAATACAAGCGTTATTAATTTATCAAAAAATCCTACAAACCACTTTAGATCTAAACATATTGACATTCGACATCATTTCCTTCGTGATAACATAGAAAAAGATAATATCTCTCTTGATTTTGTATCTTCAGAAAATCAAGTTGGAGATATATTTAAACCTTTAAATGAAACTATTTTTCTTAAATTAAGACGTGAACTAGGAATTATGTCATTACATGATTTATAATTTGATATTAAAGTATAAAAAGTTATAAAAATTAAAATTTAATTGGACAAAAATTGTAGATGATGGCACTCGAATTCTGCACTCATGGGAGATAGTAAGATGTCATTTCAATATTCTATTGTGTTACTTGCTTTAACACCTTACATTCTTTCTATTTAATATACGGCCTTAATCTTTTTATATTTTTTAACCTTACATTCTTTCTATTGGCTGAAATTTAGTAATCAATATTAACTAGAAGCTATAAAACTTCATAAAAAGAGAATAAATCCAATATATTACATGAAGAGATTTTTTTAATTCGTATAAAACCAAGGAGGAAATTGATAAATTCATCAGTATCAGTGTGAAACTTTAAGTGTACAATGTGAGATGTATTACGAGCAAAAACACCATGGTAGACGTTTAAATTTTCTTGAACAATTCGCTCTCAAATTCTATGGAACGACTCCTAAGCAAGGTGTGCACAATCCATCTCCTCATCGACCTCACGTATCTCCAAATTCTTGGGAACAAAGTGCTCAACGTAATGTTTGGTCTCCTATTAATCCGTTACATGATGTCACCAAAGTTGAACCAAGCTCAGACGAATCCAAGTCATCGGAAAAATAAAATCTACGTTTTTATAAATTTATTTTCATGAAGTTGGTATTGTCATTTTGATATGTAACACGTTTGTTGAAATAAAATTATATTTTTTAACATGAGAATAAAGCTCGAAAAACAAATATATATATATATATATATAGCTTGTTTGTTTAACCAAATTAGAATAAACTAAAAAAATAAGCTCAATCTCACAGAATCAACAGTTTTAGCCAGCTGAACCTATGGGTCCAACCGACTGATTATTCAAGAATATTAAAATTTTATTCTGAATTCAGCCGACTGAATTTCCAAATTCAACCGAATGAAACATGGCATTTTTTAACTATTAACTTGAGGGTTGCAATTTTTCAATTTCAACCAGCTGACTAGTAGGATTCAGCCGACTGGACATTCAAATGTACAAAAAAATTAACTCATATTTCAGCCGTCTGAACCCTCCATTTAAGCAGACTGTTTCATACCATTTCGTAACTAAATTCTTGCGAGTTCTAATTTTCCTAAATCCAACCAACTGCCTTCATCATTTCAGCCCGCTGGATCATCTATTCTCTGTTTTTTAAAATAAATCTCCACGTTTTTCAATGCAACTATTCAATCTAACCTACTTCTTTATACCATGTACCCCTTCATTTTCAACCTACCCAACCATTCACTACTCAAAAAACCCAAAAGCAAACCCTAACTTCTTCAAAAAACTTCAATTAATTTTCTAATTTCATAAAACAAAATGTCTCCAAGATCAAAGAGTGCAAGAGATCAACAACCAGACCTTTGGAGAGTCAAATTAGAGCATGGTTATACAATGATACAGCGATAAATAGATTCAATAGCATGAGAAATTCGAAGCTTTTCGAAGGAGCCTTTATGAAATTTCTTGACTTCAATGGCTGCGCGATTAGGGAACTGGCCGAAGCTCATGGTTTCAATTCACTTATCGGGTATGATTCTAATAATGTTAAAATCTACCCTCTTTTGATTAAGCTATTCTATGCCAATATGAATCTCGATCATCAAAGTCCCCAAAACAAAGATGATTGTATATGGACATTGGTTTGTGGAGTAAAAAATTTTTACCTCTTCAAAGATTAGGCCATATTTTAAGATGTCCATTCGAAGAGTTGGATATTGATGATGTTGATGTTGATATGTACAAACGCGATGAAGTATCTCATCTTTTCTTATCAGACAATTTAACCATTTTAAAATCTAGTGCCTTACGTTCGAAGGCAAGAATAATCCATCGTGCACTTATTCGATCTCTACAACCCCTGACCAGAAGTTATGAAAAAGTCTACAAAAGAGATTTTCAAGCTTTATACGCTATTTACTCCTTTCAACGAGTAAATTGGAGCAAAATAATATTGGATGAATTTCTTACTGTCAATCATAAATGAAGCTATAAAACGATTCACTATGGAGCTTACATAATGTGGATTCTACAAAATTTTGGAGTTCCATTGCCCGATTCTGACTTCATGACTATAGGTGAGCTTAACTCCAAGACACTTAGTATAATGGGTCTTTCAAAGCGTCCCAAAAACTAGCAAATCATTAACTTTCAAGAATGGGTTGAAAATCATAATCGAGGAATTCCGCAACCTAGAGACACGAATATTGCTTCCTCCTCCTCTCAAGTTCCTCAACAAGAAGAAGAGGATGATGAAATTTATGAACTTCATATTGATAATCCTCCAAAGCAAGCTCTTGTAACGTTATTGCGGAATCAAAGCAAAGTTAGTCGACGTTTAGCTAATGTTGAAAAGAATTTTCTAAAACAAACAAAAATCTAAACTTGATAAAGGGTTTTCTAAATAAAATTTGGGAAATGGTTTCTTGTTCCGAATCCACTTCGACCGGTGTTCTTGAAAATTCGGCACCATTCTCTTGGATGACCTCAGAAGAAGAAGATGAAGAAGAAGGTAGTGAAGAATTCTAAACTCTTTTTGTTCTGTTGCTATGTTATTTAATTCATGAAAAATTTGTAGTACTATTATTTCGTTTAAGACATATTTTTATGTGTTTGTTGTACTTTCGTCAATCAAAAATGTTCTATGTGAAGTTTCTATGTAAGATGGTTATTTATTTGTCATGTTTATATTCTTATATGTCTATGTGAAATGTTCTATTTCTCATATCAATTATTTTTTCCTTTTTGTCGATGACAAAGGGGGAGAAAATGATTGATAGGGGGAGTATACAGTCAGGGGGAGAAAATTACTTTATATATTTAAAAACTTACATAGTTGTTATCATCAAAACGGGGGAGAATGTTAGAACCTAGAATTTTGATGTTTTGGTTGGGACAACTATATAAGTAAATATTATATGAACTAACCAAACTTATAGGAGAAGAATTTGTTTTTACTCGAGAAACAATCTAACAACTTGCAGACCAAATTCTGAATTGTAGCTTCGGCAAAGTATGAAGCTTAAGTTCTGTGTTTAGTAGA
The DNA here is from genome assembly GCA_030737815.1 of Allium fistulosum. NCBI lineage: Eukaryota > Viridiplantae > Streptophyta > Magnoliopsida > Asparagales > Amaryllidaceae > Allium > Allium fistulosum. Next base: position 353,621,515 of record CM060904.1, read on the forward strand.
AAATTAATGTTAAAATATCTTCGAAGTGGTATATGAACGCACACGATTTAAAGTTTTCACAAAACATTGTTTATGTGCCAGGAAACACAGAATTTAGTCGGCTGAATAGCTTGGTTCAGACGGTTGAATGCTGTGCATGTGCACAAATTTCTTTGAATATTCAGACGGCTAACCTTACAACTTCAGCCGGTTGAATTATGTCACTTTTGCGCTGTTTTTTTGCTGGTTCGTTTTTAAATCCAATCAGCTGGCTGAATTGCTCCATTCAGATGGCTGAATTGCTCCATTCAGATGGCTGAATCTTCATAACGGCTATACTTTGAAAAAACAATTCGATTCAATGAACATAAACAACTATTGATTCAAGAGTTGCTTCCATATCTCTTCATGGCTATCTTTCACGAACGATTACAACTCTTCAATTTCTATAAATAGCCATGAATTCCATTGTTTTAATCACTAATACTAATTCAAATTCTCATTCTTATTTTCTAAACCATCTTGCTATTTGAACTCTAAGCATTCAGTACTTCATTTTAATCACTTGTTCATTCAAGCATACCTCATTAGTGATTTAATAAACTTCATATCTTCATGAATTACACGATATATCACAAAGGAGAAGATTATAGGAAGGGTGTACTCTTAAGACTTATCTGTGCTATTAAAAGAGCACATTCAGTCAAGATAAATCTTTGTATTATTGAAGTCATGTTCGGTTGCTTAGGCGGTTGAAGTCTTATTCTGTTGCTTAGGCGGTTGAACTCCCGTCGGTTGCTTAGGCGGTATAATACATGTTCCTCCGGGTTAAGTGAGGGTTGATAGTTAAATTCTAGAAGGAGTTTAGAACTGGACGTAGAATAGGAAGTTCAAACCAGTATAAAAATCTTTGGTATCATTTACTTTATTATTTTACTTTTATATTTATATTTTGCACAAGTAAATAGTTTAGTTAATATTCCATATTACATGATCCTCAGCCACTTTCACATTCCACCCTTCTTGCCCATGAAGGTAGAATAGAACAAAAGAAATCTACAGTTTCAGATTTCTTTGCTAATTTTGTTAGCAACAATAAAGGCAAAAACTAAGAAAAAAGCAATTATAGTAGAAATCAAACCAATAACTATCAAAGAGGAGGTCGGCAGAGACAGAGGAAGAGGAGGAAGGTGGAGTAATAAAAAAACAATAGACTTGGACGTCAAATTTGTGAGAGATTTGCCCATGGTGGAAACAACTGCTACTTCGGACTTGATGCAATTTACACGTCATCATAACAAAGCAACAACAATTCTAGAAATTATACTCCAAGTGCTAATATGGTCAACACACAGCAAAATAGTAAAAATCATTCAGAAAGTTTAAATGCAGAATCAACAAACTGGAAGATATTCAAGATGAAAGCTGATACCCAGATTCAGGAGCTACTAATCATGTGACCAAAAATCTAAGCAACTTAAATCTCGGCAACAAGGAGGATAGAGGTAAACAGTCATTACATATGGGAAATGGTAAGTCAATTAAAATTACTCATACAAGGGATGCATGTATTAAGGGTAAAAGGCAGTTCTATCTTCATAATTTGTTAATAGTCCCTTTAATTAGGAAAAATATAATAAGTGTATCACGGTTCGCAAAAGATAATGACATTTGTTTTGAACTTTATCCCAAATATTGTCTAGTTAGAGGCATTCTAATTGAATAAAATTCTTTTGCAAAGTAGAGAACTTAAGGGACTTAACAAATTCAATGTTGCTAATTCAAGAAATTCTAGATATAAAGAGTGTAATGTTTTTGAAATCAAACAGGAAGAAACAGTAAGAAATTTGATGTTTGGCACTGTAAATTGGGATATCCAAGTGTAAAGATTGTAAAGAAAGAGTTGAATAATAATAATAATATCTCTGTTGATAATTTCTCTATGCCTTACATTCGTACTTACTGCCAAATAGGTAAAAGTCATAAACTTGCATTACCAGATTCTGGAACTAAGTATAATATACCACTAGAATTAGTTGCAATAGACTTATAGGGACCAACACCAATTAGCATTAAATATGGGTATAAATATTACATTTCATCTATTGATGCTTATTCTAGATATGTTTGGATGTATTTTTTAAAGTCAAAATCTGAAACTCAGAATGAAGTGTTACAGTTTATAACTAATGCTGAAAAGCAAACAAACTGTCAATTAAAGGTCATTTAAACAAATGGTGGAACAAAATTCATGCCACTCAAAGAATATTTACAAAAGAAAGGAATAACTCAAAGGATGACATGTCCACATACATCAGAACAAAATGGGTTTGTTGAGAGAAAACAAAGACACATTGTTGAGACTGGACTCACTCTACTTGCTCATGCATCCATGCCACTAAAATTCTGGCCAGCTGCATTTTCTACATTAGTGTACTTGATAAATACGCTACCTACAAAAGTGTTGCAGTTTAGGAGTCCAATAGAAGTACTATATAAAACAGGCTTGATTATCAAAGTTAATGTTTTTGGGTGCCAATGTTTTCCTTATCTAAGACTTTATAATACTCACAACTTAAGTTTAAGTCATCACGATGCAATTTCCTAGGTTATGCTACAAATCAGAAAGGTTACAAGTGCTCAGGCAGTAATTGAAGGATATATATATCAAGACATGTAGTATTTAATAAGCAAGTGTTTCCATTCAACTAGCCAGAAATCAAAACTGCACAAAAGATACATAACCCAAAGTTTTCCTTACCACCAATAACTATTCAACTGGATGGGATTATATTACATCAAAATGAAGAAAGTCAGAATGATCAACTTTTACCAGTATCAATTCAAGGTGATTTCAACCCACAACTCACAATGTCCAATTCAGAACCAGGTCATGACTCAAACAGATCACCAGAAAGTTCAAACCATGCATCACAGCAAAGTATCAGTACACAACCAGACCCTTATCAAGTATTGTATGATGCATTATCACCTAATACTCAACAAGAGGCTGTAACAAGCAATAGAGATCAATAACCTGCAAGAACTGGGCACCATATGATATCAAGAGCAAAAGGCAAAAATATATAGTGCAGGCTTGAAAAATAAAGAACCAAGCACATATCATCAAGCTATGCAAAGTGAAAAGTGGATGACAGCCATGAAAGATGAATATGATGCACTAATAAGAAACAAGACATGGGATCTTGCTCCCTTACCAAGCCACAAAGTGCTATATGATGCAAGTGGACATACAAATTAAAGAAAATTGATGATGGTTCAATTTTTAAATACAAGGCAAGACTAGTGGCCAAGGGGTATTCATAACAACATGGTTTTGAGTTTAATGAAATATTCTCACCTACTGTGAAACCAACCTTGTAACGACCCGAAAATTTTAACGGTTTTAATAACGTAATTAACTAAAAAATTTGCATGAAAATAAATCATAAAATTTTGAAATGAAAATATGATATTTAAAATACGCCTATTTAAACATAGTAAACGGTAAATTTTAATTTAAAAATATGAAAGTTAGTTTGTATGTGAAATTTCAAAATTCAAGATTCAAATCAGTTAAATGGTTGAAATTTAAATATTTCCGAAAACTGAATATTTTTATATAATAAAAATGTGAATCATTTTCTGATTGAGACGTCGTAATTTTTTTCGTCAAATTTGAACTGCTATATCCCCGTTTATCTTATTTTCGGCATTTTCAGCGGCGAAAAATCGAGTTTTTATAACTTGGTCGCATCGTTGATATCTATGTACCATTCTATTCATCTCGTCATGTTGACCTCCGCGGTATATTCATTTCTATATTTTGACATCCGATACGCAGCGAAATCGACGTAACGGTTTGTCGTAGCGGTTGCATGCCTTTTTGTTTCATGTTCTTTCAATTGCTCAGCCGTATACTATCAAAAGCCATTTCCTTTATTATTTTACCTGAATTCTCGTCTGACTCTTTCTATTCTGTGAGTTTGATATATATTGTGTGTCCCTTCTTTGTCTTTCCTTTCTTCATTCTGAAAACAAGATAAACAATATACATCTTCGTTGCTTCGAGTTTATGCTCATTCCTTTTTAGGTTTGTAATGCTTCCGCTTTGAGAAATTTTAAGATTTGTTTCATATCTTTATTTATCTGTGCCTTATTTTCTTTCCTCGTGCAAAACTGAGTCAGGCCGTGCTTCTTTCTTTGTAGCCCAAGGTTCTGCTCGTACGGTTCTCTCCAAAACTCGAAGCACCACGTCAACTGACCCGAGCCTGACCCAAACGGCACTGTTCCCACCTGCTTCAGCCCCTTTCCTCCACGCCATCGCTTCCTCTGCCTTCCAGTCACCTTCGGCCTCTGCCCCTCACCGCCACCAAACGCCTCAGACAACCCATGCCATACTCGAGTCTCCATCATCCAAAACCAAAGCAGCCGGGCAATCGACCCCAAGCAGCATCTCCCCTAACTCGAAGCGAACCCAGTAGCTACCCTTCTCCCTCTGACCCGAAGACAAAACCCGAGTTTTCCCCTGCTTAGCTCGAAGTCGTACTCGAAGACACCCAGAACCCTCCTGACCCAACTGCCTGAACTCCCTTTTCTCTTTTTCCCTTTCTCTGTTGATTATATGATGTATATATAGAAAGGTTATATATATATATATATATGTTTTGCATATATTTGGCAGGGAGATTAACTTTATTATATATGTATTATTACACATATATGTCTTGTTGGCAGAAGACCACGGCCTTGCTCTGACCACCCAGATTGACATATATGTGTGTGGTCGCCTTCAATATCTCCGTTTGTTGTGTGTGCTTCAATTTAATATATATACTTTTCTATATATGTTGCATGTGCAAGTTGCATATGTCTAGGTGGCAGAGAATTGCATTTGTTTAAATCTAATCCTATATATATGTTGTATATATAATACATATATAGATTGTCAACAGATGTTATATATGTCACCTGTGTATTGGTCGACGGAAATTATGTGTTGTATAAATATATTTGTTCCTTCTAATATTAATAAAACAAATGTATATATATAGCATATTGTATATATATTTGTTTTCATCGAATTCTCATGCTAAAATATGTTTTGCTTGTCGCCGCTATTTGACGTGTCGTGCCAGTGTCCGTGTTCATATCCATGTCAGTTGCTTCTCATTTCCATCGTTCTCTAGCCACGAAAGGTGAGCAATCACTCACGATTAACGTTCTTATGCTGAAAATTAATTTCATAAGAAATGACAATTTAAAAATGTTGTTAAATTGGAATTATTAGTTATTTAACTGTTAAATATGATAGGTTGACATTTTAAGTTGTTCACTTGTGAAAATTTGATCCAGGACATGTTAAATATTATATTTAAATTTGTAAATGATTGTATATGCCTAAAATATATGTTATGATATTTTATTTATTATTTCTATTGTAGCTTCATGAACTACTATTTATCTTTTCCGCTGCTTATTGTTGTAAACTCTGTGTCTGTGATTTTGTAATTAATTTATTTATTGTATATGCTAAGTTTTTGCCAATTATAAATTAACAATCTGTTATTTTGAGCAATTCAAGTCTGACATGTGTGGATTATTGTCGATTTGAATGGTTCGAAATAGCAGGTCGTTATAGTTGGTATCAAAACTCTGGTTTAGGAAAAGCTTAGCATATGGAGTAAACTCATTAGAGATAGGGTAGTAATACCCTAGAATGAGTTGAATTAATTACGGAATCGTATTTGTTCGTGCTTGAAATTCTTAGCTAAAATTCTCTTAGGATTTCCTTTGAATTTTGAACTTTATCTTTGTTCTAAAAACTATTCTTGTCTTTTCCAGATGAGTAACTGTAGGAATGTTCATGGTAGGGGTCGTGGAAATGCCCCTGCACCACCAACTGCCCCTGCTCCACCTGTTGTTGATCCTGTTCCACCTGTCCAGCCTGTTAGGTTCACCCAGCTTTGTAAGGAGTACTCTCAGCTTGGAGGTACCAAGTTCACAGGAGCAGAGAGTATTATCAAGGCTCGGCAATGGTTGAAGAGTTTTGAGAGGATTTTCACTGGACTTGAGATCATTGATGCTCGGATGCGTCAGCTAGCTACTTGGCAGTTACAGGAGTCCGCCCAAGATTGATGGGAATCTGTTACCACTCAGACTGTCGAGGCTAACATCACTTGGTAGCAGTTCAGGTGAGATCTTAGCTATCCTTTTCTAGCTTATCTCTGTTGAATCTATCTCTTTGAAATTTATTTCCTTTATCTTTGTCTAATCTTGGATCCATCTTTTCAGGGATGCTTTTGTGGCCAAGTGGATGCCCGAAGTCGGGAAATATCGGTTGTATAGGGAATTCATGGATCTTGAGCAGGGTGATATGACTTTTGCTGAGTATGAGAGGAAGTTCAACGAGCTATATAAGTTTGGACCTGGTTTAATTGACACTCAGCTCAAGAAGAACGAGAAGTTTATTCATGGTGCTCGCCCAGAGTATTATGACTGTTTGATTAGTCATGTTCATGGCACCTTCACTTCTCTTATGGATATGGCCACTAGATTTGAGAATCCTACTTCCTAGGGTAAGTGGGCAGTTTCAGCATCTCAGGGTAGTTCCAGCAGTTCTAAGAAGAGGAAGCCCAACTTCCAGCAGTAGAAGAAGAATTGGTAGAATGCTCAAGGTATTGGATATGCTCCTCAGAAGCGATCTCTTGACCTATCTGCCATCACTTGTTTCAAGTGCGACCAGAAGGGTCACTATGCCAACAGTTGTCCATCACCTGTTGGAGCCGCTATTCCTCCACCTCAGGCCACCAGAAACAACCTTTGCCACCTTTGCCTACAGCCTGGTAATTTCAAGAATAACTGTCCCACCCAGCAGAGAGGCAAGACCTCTGGAGTCTTTGGCATGATTTCTTCCACTCCTCCTCCTCCTGCTAGTGATAACCAAGGTACCCTTCAGAGCTCATTTTCTTTGCATGGTTTTCATGTTCGTGTTCTATTTAACACTAGTGCATCCCATAGCTTTATATTTGTCGATCTTTGTAATAAATTCGAGCGTATTTTGCAACCTCAATTGGCGACTTCATCGTTATGTTTGACTAATCCATCGGCGTTCCCGTCAATCTTAGTATGATCTGTAAAGTGGTGAAACTCCTTTACAAGAAGCGTCGATTCACTAGAGATTTTTATGTTTTGGGTTTCGATGCATTTGATATTTTACTTGGAGGTGATTGGTTGAAACGATATGATGCTGTCATTTCTTGTAAGGCTCGAACCATTTCTCTAGTAGACGACCAGGGCAATTCTCTTGTAATTGAATGCCGAATGCCTCAGGATTATGCAGGCAGTTTTATCTTCTCGCTGGATGCTCAGCCTAGTGATCTTGAATCCACCCCTATTTTCAAGGATTTTCCTGATGTTTTTGGAGAAGTCACTTCTCTTCCTCCTAAGCGGGAAATTGAATTCCGTATTGATCTTATTCCTAGTGCTCGACCTATTGTTCTCCCTCCCAAGCGGATGGCACTCAGAGAGAAAGTCGAGTTGAAGAAGCAGATTAAGGATTTGTTCTCTAAGGGTTTGATTAGGCAGAGTTTTTCTTAATGGGGTGCAACTATAGTCTTTGTCACCAAATCTGATGGTTCTCTAAGGATGTGTGTTGATTATAAAGAGCTGAACAAGCTTACTCTTAAGAACGGATATCCTATGCCTCGTATCAACGATATGTTTGATCAGCTCTACGGAGCTAATGTATTCTCTCAACTGGATCTTGCTACTGGTTTTCACCAGCTTCGTGTAGCTGAGGAGAGCATTCCCAAGACTGCTTTTCGAACAGATAATGATTTCTATGAATGGTTAGTTATGCCTTTTGGATTAACCAATCACTACAAGAATTTTGATTTTTAGTAGCGCTCAAACAACGCTACTAAAAGTTTTAGCAGCGTTTTGATAAACGCTGTTATAAAGCCCGCGACTAAAAGTACCTGATTTTTAGTTGCACTTATTTCAACGCTACCATAAATCATTTTACTACAGCGTTTATGAAACGCCACTAAATTCTTTTTTTGCAGCGTGTATAAAACGCTACTATATATGCTCTCCTTCGACCCTTTATTTTTTGTAGCGTTTTTTAGGAGCATTTTCGAAACGCTACTAAAAATATTCCAGCTCTGCTGCCTCCAGTTCAATCTTGTTCATAGCTTATAACATAATACATAAACACATACACATTAAACAACCGCAAAATACATATACATATACACATACACATTCAAACATAAACACATTTAAAAACCACAAAAATACATAAACAAAAGCACTAACGTAAACAATATGTTAACCGTACATAGAAGTTTACACAACCGAACAGTAGTTTCAAGACAAAAGGTTAACCGTACATAGAAGTTTACACAACCGAACTACGTACCACAAACAATATGCTACTGCTGCAGTTAAAGTACCATAAACATCTGAACTAAGCAAGTACAATAAACAACCAAACTACCTAACAAGTACGATAAACTAGTGCTACTACTGCTCATTCTTCAGAAACGCCTACCTGTAGACAAAATATAATCAACAGTGAGACTCAAGTTATAATCAATACTGAGATAATAATGACAGGACCATCAATACAGAGAAAACAATGAGACTAAAGTTATGCACAACTGAATATGTGCAATCTTGTGTTCAACTGAATAAGCACAACTGAATATGAAAACTAAAATAATGTGCATGTTAGTTTTGGCCAAGAATAAAATGAAAATGAAGATTTGTCATCAATGTTTTGTACATTTTATCTCTATCTATACATTTTCAGAAACCTATACTTCTGTGCATCATCATTCCCTTTATATCTTAATTTCATCACTGCCTTATACCCACTGACATCACCATCTTAACTACATACCATCTTTCACCAACCATCCACCACTTCAGCCATTTCATCCAAAACCACTCACAAACATCCATTACTGCCTGGCCTCAGTAACACATACATACCCTACTCCATCCATACATCTGCCATTCAATGATTCAAATATTGCCTGAATCAACAAACTCCTCACTGTCTTCAGACTGTGACCCTTCTTCTACCACTCACCCAAGCAAACAGTCATCAACTTCCAGTTCTTCTCCAATCACTGCTCCACGACCTCTATTCCATTACATTGTCATTACACAATCCATACCATATTATCTCCTAATCCCTACAATCACCCTACTGACATCACCATGCACAGTGATATAACCAGAAACACTGCAGTGCATTATACACAAACTACTTCGCTGCCAAACTGTAGCATCCATCCAACTTCACACCCCTCCAATCAACTTTGCCTACTTCCCACAATTCAACAACCTCACCTATACTTCTATCACTGCACATACACAGTGCATCAATCCCACCATCTCATCCACAATTCTACCCTGTCATACATCCTACTATCATAAACATCAACCACTAACAGCTACTACCACCAATACAAACCACTTACAAAACTGCAGCTCCACCATTTACATACAACTTACCCATCAGCAACATATATAAATACCTCACCTTGATCACTGCTACTCCTCTGTTTATCAACAACCACTTCACTATCACAAACACTTCACCAATACTACCCATCAACCTCCAACCACAAACTTCACCAACCTACATCTCAGTCACTGGCCACTCATTACCTGAAACCACCACTTTGCAACTTCCACCACATCAAACATTTCCAACAACTTAAACAATCCACTATCATACATCTTCATTACCTATTGCCATCAAACCCCCTACCACTTCAAACAAAATTGCCCATCCACTTCAAAACCAAAAACTGCAGTTTCAATTAACCATCTACATGCACACAAACCCCCTGACCACCATATCACTTCCATCCACCCACAGTTCAACAACCACCTAAACATCACTTCAACTTCACAAAACCAACCTCTGCAAGCATTTCTTACCACATCAAATATTGTCATCACCTGACCACAGTATCACTTCCAGACCACAGTATCACAAACCTTCCACCTGATCAGAAAATGTGCCACTACATTACTGACTTTACTGCAATTCACCACCTAATCACCTAATCTCCTCTGTCAGTACTTCATCATCCCCCTTACAAACCACTCATATCAAACTACAACTTCATCCTACATTGCCCTCTACAACCCTTCATACCACATCAAAACACCCAGCTACATACCCTCTTTCACAACATCAATCACTACCCCTGTGCACTACCATTCCTCAAAATACCCCTACCAGTGCACAAACTTAGTTATAATATTGTTATTTATAAATTTTAGTTAACTTAAACTTAGTTAATTTTATAAAAGTTATTTAATTTTAACGAAACTTAGTTAATTTTTATTAACTTAGTTAACTTATCATCATCATCATCATTATTAAAACTTGGTTAACTTAATTGTATTATTATTATTATATACTTAGTTAATTTTTATAAACCTAGTTAATTCATTATCATCACCATCATTTATAAAACTTTGTTAAATTAGTTATATTATTATTATTTTTAAATTTTAGTTCACTTAAGTTTAGTTAATTTTAACAAAACTTAGTTAATTTTTATTAACTTAGTTAACTTATACTATTATTAAAACTCGGTTAACTTAATTATATTATTATTAGCGCTGCTACATTTGAAACTCGGTTAAATACTATAAGAAAATTTGAGATATAGAATTAGCGCTGCTACATTTGAAATGAATTATATGATTATTAAACAGGGCCAACCAAAGAAAAAAAGAAGAAAAGGGAAAACACCTACAATTTTCTAAATATTCACATCAAATACTAGGAATAGCTTCACAAAATTTTCTATAAGCATTCCAAGTGATTTCTCTCTCTTATGTCTTAAACGGTAAATATGTAACATATTTAAGTGGCATTACTTGCTCCTATCCAACTGTTGAAAATGGTATTGCACCTTTCCTCTTTGTTATCTTCACTATGATTTAAGGGCTTGTCATCTTCATTATCTTCCTCGCAATCCTATATCAAGTTAAATCGTCTATCAATTTGATAATCCTTATTAGTAAAATAGGATCCTGCACCATAAGTCAGTAGAAACAATCAAATTTAAACTTACGTCCTGTGAGCATATAGTGTCCTGTGAACATCTAGCTTCCACATTAATTCCTGATTTTTCCTTCAGTGCCATTTCCTATAAAGTAAAGAAACATACTCAAAGATACATCCAAAAACAATTTCATGCTGAGCCTATCTAGGCTGATAGAATTTTATAAAGAATAAAACATAATAGCGGGAGTTGTAAGCTTAACTAAGATAAGATTCGAATGTCTAACGAATAATAAGCCAGGTATGCAGCAACATATTTGTAAGATTTGCGGCAGGTGATATTTTGATGAGACTGCGAGTCGAATAAAGGTTTAGTAGGTTGGATCAAGAAATGAATATAACAAAACCACAACTATAACCGTACTTAAAGTGCAATAGAAACCAACACAGCTAAATGTAATAACATAATTTACATGCTTTTATATTAAGATACGGTCGAAATACTTATCCTCATCAGACACGGATTTGTTAAAAGTTTTTCCATCAAAATATGAACAAGATGTGAATGAACCAATATTATTATGCCAGAGAGAGCACATATGTGTTAATATAGGACAATTATGGCAACAGATGGTTGGGTATGATTAATAAAACAGGCTAATTGGTCCCCAACATGTACCATAAAGAAACTAGATACTTCTGGTCTATCCTTACCTCAAGAGAAATCCTACAAAATAAATGGAGCTCAGCTTTGGTTTACATCTATCCCAATCATGTAAAAGGCTTTACCTGGTAAATTATATATTATCATATTTAATAATCCAGTTAGCTGCAGAAGCAAGAAGTAATAATCTATAGATGATCCTGGAGCAGTCGACACACAAATCAACAATGCATAAACTAATATTTGGTCATGAAGTGTATAGAATGCAAAACATTAATAATGAAGCAAGGCAACTGTCAAACATATGCACCATGAGGATACCACACATTACAGTTCACAGTTCGCTTCATAGAACTTAATTATGTCAAAATAATAGATAACCATACTAAGAGGATACCACACATTACACTTCTAAGGAACTTAAAACAATAGATAATCATCAAGTTTATGAACTAGTTTATAAACTCAGTTAACTACGTATACTCTCACTAATATTGGTACTTATTACATAAAACCTCAAAACACATTCACATTTTAATACTATAAGAGAATTGGCCAAATCGATTAACCTAACCACAACCATGACCACAATCACAAAATCGACCATTTGAATAACATACCACAATCATAGAATTAGCGATTAACCTAACCGCACCTGATTAGAAGCTAATTAACCTAATCACAAAACCGATTAACTTTAATCACAACAACAAAATCGATTTATAAAAATCATATGTAAAATTTTCTACGATAAGGAGAAAATCGTCGATGAGGAGAAAACCACAGAAGAGTAGAAGCAACGATGACAATAAACTACAATATAGAGACGTGCTGCAATGATGCGGAGAGAAGAATGGGAATCGACCTTTGTTTGTTTGCTTTTGTTGAAGCAATTTGGGATTAGATTAAAATTTTCTAAGTGAGAGAGTGCAAACATACTGGTTACGTTTATTGTATTTACGCGGAAACATTTTGGCATGCGCGGGATAGTGAAATCTTTTTGCGCGTTTATAATACAGGCTGAAATGTTATTGGTTGCATTTAGGAAAAAGGCCACCATTTTATGCAACAAAAGGCTGATTTTCTTATAGTGAATGCTCCTGCCTTCTTCGTCGATCTTATGAATTGCATTTTCCGTGATGTCCTCAATAAGTTTGTTTTGGTTTTCGTTGATGATATCCTTGTCTTTTCTAATTCAGAGAAAAAGCATGATCACATTTGAGCTACGTTCTCTAAACTCTCAGGAGTCATCAGTTGAAAGACAAATTTACTAAATGCCATTTCTGGAGAGATGAAGTCCGATTTCTTGGGCATATTGTTTCAGAAAATGGAGTCTCGGTTGACCCGGTTAAGGTCACCACGATTAATGTAAGTCTATCCACCTTTTTTCTTTTACATTCATTTGTCTTATCTGCCTTTGAACTTATCTACCTTATTCTATTCTCCAGGATTGGGAGACTCCTAAGACTCCATCCGATATTCATAGCTTTCTGGGCCTTACCGGTTATTATCGGAGATTTATTGAGAATTTTGCCTGCATAGCTACACCTCTCACCGCTTTGACTCGTAAGAATGCTAAGTTTGTTTGGAGTGATAAGTGTGAAGCAGCATTTAATGAGTTGAAGCAAAAGCTTACTTCTGCTCCTGTTCTCAACGTTCCGAATGGGAGTGAAGGATTATCGGTTTATACCGATGCTAGTCGTGAAGGTTTGGGTGTTGTGTTGATGTGGGAAGGGAAGGTCATTGCTTATGTTAGTCGTCAGCTGAAGCCCCATGAAGCTAATTATGTCACCCATGATTTAGAATTGCTTGTTGTTGTGTTTGCTTTGATGTTGTGGAGGCATCACCTTTTGGGAACCAAGTTTGAGCTTTTCACCGATCATCAGTCTGTTAAGTATATTTTCACCCAAAAGGATTTAAACCAGAGGCAGGTTCGATGGCTTGAGATCTTAGCATCTTACGATCTCGTCATCAACTACACTCCTGGGAAAGTCAATGTTGCGGCCGATGCCCTCAGTCGTAAGAAAGCCATGTTGTGTCAGATTGTAGCTTCTCCATCTCTTATGGATCATATTGCAACCAAGCAGGATGAAAGTGTGATGCTTAGGCTTATGAAGGAGAATTTTTGGAGTAGAGAAGGTGATGATTAGAGTGAGTTGGGAGCATAGATTGATCGGAATGGAGTTTTGAGGATTAATAACCGGATTTGTGTTCCAAATTTCAATGGTTTGAGGCAAGAGGTTCTTGGGGAGAATCATCAGTCCAGACTCTCCATCAATCCAGGTGTCACGAAGATGTTCAAAATATGAAGAGGTTGTATTGGTGGAGTGGTATGAAGCGGGATATCTCTATCTATGTCAGTAGATGTGCAACTTGTCAGCAGGTTAAGGCTGATCACCAGAAGAACGCTGGATTGCTGCAACCCCTTGAGAATCCCATTTGGAAATGGGATCGGGTTTCTATGGATTTTATTGATGGTTTACCGAGGACTAGAAGGGGTAACGAGAGTATTTGGGTAGTTGTCGATCGATTGACCAAGTTCGCCCATTTTATTCCGGTCAAATCGAATCGTACTGCTCCGGCTTAGCTGATATCTATATAAGGGAGGTTGTCCGTCTCCATGGTGTTCTTTCTAGCATTGTTTGTGATCGTGATCCTATCTTTACCAGCAAGTTCTGGAAAACTTTTCAAGAAGCTTTGGGTACTCATTTGAACCTTAGTACGGCTTATCATCCCCAGACTAATGGTCAGACGGAAAGGGTGAATCAGATTTTAGAAGATCTCCTTCATGCATGTGTTCTTGATTATGGAGGATCATGGGAAGATCATCACCATCTTGTTGAATTTGCCTATAATAACAGTTATCAGGTATAACTCTATCTTTGAATTTTCAATCATCTCAAGCTTCAATATATTAATCTTATTCTTTTTAATTCAGGCAAGCATCGAAATGTCTCTGTTTGCCGCTCTTTACGAACGATCCTGCAAATCTCCATCTTGCTGGATCGAATCCGGTGATCGATTAGTTCTTGGACCTGATATGATTCTAGAAGCATCTGAGAAGGTTGAGGCGATTAGGAAGAAGACGGGGATTGCTCAGGATAGGCAGAAGAAGTATGCTGATAGGTGTAGAAGGGATTTGGAATTCTTAGTGGGTGACCATGTCTTTCTTAAGATCTCGCCGCTGAAGAATGTGGTTCGTTTTGATTGAAGCTTGCTCCTAGATTCATTGGTCCTTTCCGCATACTAGAAAGAGTTGGTCCTTTGGCTTATAGAGTTGATTTGCCGGAGAAGTTGGCGGGTGTGCACAACGTGTTTCACATACCTCACCTTCGCAAGTATCTCCATGATCTATCCTTGATCGTTCAGCCTGCTTTGTTGGAGAATTTGGACGTCAATCCAAATCTCACTATCAAGAGGAAGCCACTTTGTATTGTCGATAGAGGTACGAAGCAGCTTCGGAGGAAATCTGTCAGTCTAGTCAAGGTACAGTGGAGTACAGATGATCGAGATTGCACCTGGGAAACTGAGGAATCCATGCGTGCATCGAATCCAAAATTATTTGACTCGGGAACCATTCATTTGATTTATTTTATCTTTCTGTTTGTTTCTGTTTCTCCTATCTCATTCCTTTTCGGGGACGAAAAGTTTTGAGTGGGGGAGAGTGTAACGATCCGAAAATTTCAACGGTTTTAATAACGTAATTAACTAAAAAAATTGCATGAAAATGAACAATAAAATTTTGAAATGAAAAATTGATATTTAAAATACGCCTATTTAAACATAGAAAACGGTAAATTTTTATTTGAAAAATGAAAGTTAGTTTGTGTGTGAAATTTAAAAATTCAAAATTCAAATCAGTTAAATGGTTGAAATTTAAATATTTCCCAAAACTGAATATTTTTATATAATAAAAATGTGAATCATTTTCTGATTGAGACGTCGTAATTTGTTTCGTCAAATTTGAACTGCTATAGCCCCGTTTATCTTATTTTCGGCATTTTTAGCAGCGAAAAATCGAGTTTTTATAACTTGGTCATATCGTTGATATCTGTGTACCATTCTATTCATCTCGTCGTGTTGATCCCCGCGGTATATTCATTCATGTATTTTGACATCCGATACGCAGCGAAATCGGCGTAACGGTTTGTCGTAGCGGTTGCGTGCCTTTTCATTTCCTGTCCTTTCAATTGCTCAGCCGTATACAATCAAAAGCCATTTCCTTTATTATTTTACCTAAAACTCTTTCTATTCTGTGAGTTTGATATATATTGTGTGTCCCTTCATTGTCTTTCCCTTCTTCAATCTGAAAATAAGATAAACAATATAGATCTTCGTTGCTTCGAGTTTATGCTCGTTCCCCTTCAGGTTCGTAATGCTTCCACTTTGAGAAATTTTAAGATCTGTTTCATATCTTTATTTATCTGTGCCTTATTTTCTTTCCTCGTGCAAAACTGAGTCAGGCCGTGCTTCTTTCTTTGTAGCCCAAGGTTCAGCTCGTACGGTTCTCTCCAAAACTTAAAGCACCACGTCAACTGACCCGAGCCTGACCCAAACGCCACCACTTCCCACCTGCTCCAGCCCCTTTCCTCCACGCCATCGCTTCCTCTGCCTTCCAGTCACCTTTGGCCTCTGCCCTCACCACCACCAAATGCCTCAGACAACCCATGTCATACCCGAGTCTCCATCGTCCAAAACCAAAGCAGCCGGGCAATCGACCCCAAGTAGCATCTCTCCTAACCCGAAGCGAACCCAGTAGCTACCCTTCTCCCTCTGACCCGAAGAAGAAACCCGAGTTTTCCCCTGCTTAGCTCGAAGCCGTACTTGAAGACACCCAGAACCCTCCTGACCCAACCGCCTGAACTCTTTTCTCTTTTTCCCTTTCTCTGTTGATTATACAATGTATGTATAGAAAGGGTATATATTTGGCAGGGAGCTTATCTTTATTATATATGTATTATTACACATATATGTCTTGTTGGCAGAAGACCACGGCCTTGCTCTGACCACCCAGATTGACATATATGTGTGTGGTCTCCTTCAATATCTCCGTTTGTTGTGTGTGCTTCAATTTAATATATATACTTTTCTATATATGTTGCATGTGCAAGTTGCATATGTCTAGGTGGCAGAGAATTACATTTGTTTAAATCTAAGCCTATATATATATATATATATATATATTATATAATACATATATAGATTGTCAACAGATGTTATATATGTCACATGTGTATTGGTCGATGGAAATTATGTATTGTATAAATATATTTGTTCCTTCTAATATCAATAAAAGAAATGTATATATATCATATTGTATATATATTTGTTTTCATCGAATTCTCGTGCTAAAATCTGTTTTGCTTGTCGCCGCTATTTGACGTGTCGCGCCAGTGTCCGTGTTCATATCCATGTCAGTTGCTTCTCATTTCCATCGTTCTCTAGCCACGAAAGGTGAGCAATCACTCAAGATTAACGTTCTTATGCTGAAAATTAATTTCATAAGAAATGAAAATTTAAAAATGCTATGAAATTGGAATTATTAGTTATTTAACTGTTAAATATGATAGGTTGACATTTTAAATTGTTCACTTGTGAAAATTTGATCCAGGACATGTTAAATATTATATTTAAATTTGTAAATGATTGTATATGCCTAAAATATATGTTATGATATTTTATTTATTATTTCTATTGTAGCTTCATGAACTACTATTTATCTTTTCCGCTGCTTATTGTTGTAAACTCCGTGTCTGTGATTTTGTAATTAATTTATTTACTGTATATGCTAAGTTTTTGCCAATTATAAATTAACAATCTGTTATTTTGAGCAATTCAAGTCTGACATGTGTGGATTATTGTCGATTTGAATGGTTCGAAATAGCAGGTCGTTATAGTTGGTATCAAAACTCTGGTTTAGGAAAAGCTTAGCATATGGAGTAAACTCATTAGAGATAGGGTAGTAATACCCTAGAATGAGTTGAATTAATTACGGAATCGTATTTGTTCGTGCTTGAAATTCTTAGCTAAAATTCTCTTAGGATTTCCTTTGAATTTTGAACTTTATCTTTGTTCTAAAAACTATTCTTGTCTTTTCCAGATGAGTAACCGTAGGAATGTTCGTGGTAGGGGTCGTGGAAATGCCCCTGCACCACCAACTGCCCCTGCTCCACCTGTTGTTGATCCTGTTCCACCTGTCCAGCCTGTTAGGTTCACCCAGCTTTGTAAGGAGTACTCTCAGCTTGGAGGTACCAAGTTCACAGGAGCAGAGAGTATTATCAAGGCTCGGCAATGGCTGAAGAGTTTTGAGAGGACTTTCACTGGACTTGAGATCATTGATGCTCGGATGCGTCAACTAGCTACTTGGCAGTTACAGGAGTCCACCCAAGATTGATGGGAATCTATTACCACTCAGACTGTCGAGGCTAACATCACTTGGTAGCAGTTCAGGTGAGATCTTAGCTATCCTTTCTAGCTTATCTCTGTTGAATCTATCTCTTTGAAATTTATTTCCTTTATCTTTGTCTAATCTTGGATCCATCTTTTCAGGGATGCTTTTGTGGCCAAGTGGATGCCCGAAGTCGGGAAATATCGGTTGTATAGGGAATTCATGGATCTTGAGCAGGGTGATATGACTTTTGCTGAGTATGAGAGGAAGTTCAACGAGCTATCTAAGTTTGGACTTAGTTTAATTGACACTCGGCTCAAGAAGAACGAGAAGTTTATTCATGGTGCTCGCCCAGAGTATTATGACTGCTTGATTAGTCATGTTCATGGCACCTTCACTTCTCTTATGGATATGGCCACTAGATTTGAGAATCCTACTTCCTAGGGTAAGCAGGCAGTTTCAGCATCTTAGGGTAGTTCCAGCAGTTCTAAGAAGAGGAAGCCCAACTTCCAATAGTGGAAGAAAAATTTGTAGAATGCTCATGGTATTGGATATGCTCCTCAGAAGCGATCTCTTGACCTATCTGCCATCACTTGTTTCAAGTGCGACCAGAAGGGTCACTATGCCAACAGTTGTCCATCACCTACTGGAGCCGCTATTCGTCCACCTCAGGCCACCAGAAATAGCCTTTGCCACCTTTGCCTGCAGCCTGGTAATTTCAAGAATAACTGTCCCACCCAGCAGAGAGGCAAGACCTCTGGAGTCTTTGGATTTCTTCCACTCCTCCTCCTCCTTCTAGTGATAACCAAGGTACCCTTCAAAGCTCATTTTCTTTGCATGGTTTTCCTGTTCGTGTTCTATTTGACACTGGTCCATCCCATAGCTTTATATATGTCGATCTTTGTAATAAATTCGAGCATATTTTGCAACCTCAATTGGCGACTTCATCATTATGTTTGACTAATCCCATCGGCGTTCCCGTCAATCTTAGTATGATTTGTAAAGGGGTGAAACTCCTTTACAAGAAGCGTCGATTCACCAGAGATTTCTATGTTTTGGGTTTCGATGCATTTGATATTTTACTTGGAGGTAATTGGTTGAAACAATATGATGCTGTCATTTCTTGTAAGGCCTGAACCGTTTCTCTAGTAGATGACCAGGGCAATTCTCTTGTAATTAAATGCCGAATGTCTCAGGATTATGCAGGCAGTTTTATCTTCTCGCTGGATGCTCAGCCTAGTGATCTTGACTCCACCCCTATTTTCAAGGATTTTCCTTATGTTTTTGGTGAAGTCACTTATCTTCCTCTTAAGTGGGAAATTTAATTCTGTATTGATCTTATTCATAGTGCTTAACCTGTTGTTCTCCATTCCTGGCGGATGGCACCCAAAGAGAAAGTCGAGTTGAAGAAGCAGATTGAGGATTTGTTCTCTAAGGGTTTGATTAGGCAGAGTTTTTCTTAATGGGGTGCAACTGTAGTCTTTGCCACCAAATCTGATGGTTCTCTAAGGATGTGTGTTGATTATAGAGACCTGAACAAGCTTACTCTTAAGAACAGATATCCTATGCCTCGTATCAACGATATGTTTGATCAGCTCTACGGAGCTAATGTATTCTCTCAACTGGATCTTGCTATTGGTTTTCACCAGCTTCATGTAGCTGAGGAGAGCATTCCCAAGACTGCTTTTCGAACAGATAATGGTTTCTATGAAAGGTTAGTTATGCCTTTTGGATTAACCAATGCTCCTGCCTTCTTTGTCGATCTTATGAATTGCGTTTTCCGTGATGTCCTCAATAAGTTTGTTCTGGTTTTCGTTGATGATATCCTCGTCTTTTCTAAGTTAGAGAAGGAGCATGATCACATTTGAGCTATGTTCTCCAAACTCTCAGGAGTCATTAGTTGAAAGCCAAATTTTCTAAATGCCATTTCTGGAGTGATGAAGTCCAATTTATTAGGCATATTGTTTCAGAAAATGGAGTCTCGATTGACCCAGTTAAAGTCGCGGCGATTAATGTAAGTATATCCACCTTTTCTCTTTTACATTCATTTGTCTTATCTTCCTTTGAACTTATCTACCTTATTATATTCTCCAGGATTGGGAGACTCCTAAGACTCCGTCTGATATTCTTAGCTTTCTGGGCCTTGCTGGTTATTATCGAAGATTTATTGAGAATTTTGCTTGCTTAGCTGCACCTCTCACCGCTTTGACTCATAAGAATGCCAAGTTTGTTTGGAGTGATAAGTGTGAAGCAGCATTTAATGAGTTGAAGCAAAAGCTTACTTCTGCTCCTGTTCTCAACGTTCCGAATGGGAGTAAAGGATTATCGGTTTATACCGATGCTAGTCGTGAAGGTTTGGGTGTTGTGTTGATGTGGGAAGGGAAGGTCATTGCTTATGCTAGTCGTCAGTTGGAGCCCCACGAAGCTAATTATGCCACCCATGATTTAGAATTGCTTGCTGTTGTGTTTGCTTTGTAGTTTTGAAGGCATCACCTTTTGGGAACCAAGTTTGAGCTTTTCACCGATCATCAGTCTGTTAAGTATATTTTCACCCAGAAGGATTTGAACCAGAGGCAGGTTCAATGGCTTGAGTTCTTAGCATCTTACGACCTCGACATCAACTACACTCCTGGGAAAGTTAATGTTGTGGCCGATGTCCTCAGTCGTAAGAAAGCCATGTTGTGTCAGATTGTAGCTTCTCCATCTCTTATGGATCGTATTGAAACCAAGCAAGATGAGGGTGTGATGCTTAGGCTTATGTAGGAGAATATTCAGAGTAGAGAAGGTGATGATCAGAGTGAGTTGGGAGCATAGATTGATCGGAATGGAGTTTTGAGGATTAATAACTGGATTTGTGTTCCAAATTTCGATGGTTTGAGGCAAGAGGTTCTTGGGGAGAATCATCAGTCCATACTCTCCATCCATCCAGGTGTCACGAAGATGTTTCAAAACATGAAGAGGCTATATTGGTGGAGTGGTATGAAGCGGGATATCTCTATCTATGTCAGTAGATGTGCAACTTGTCAGCAGGTTAAGACTGATCACCAGAAGACCGTTGGATTGCTGCAACCCCTTGAGATTCCCATTTGGAAGTGGGATCACGTTTCTATGGATTTTATTGATGGTTTACCGAGGACTAGAAGGGGGTAATGAGAGTATTTGGGTAGTTATCGATCGATTGACCAAGTCCGCCCATTTTATTTCGGTCAAATCGAATTGTACTACTCCGGCTTAGCTGAGATCTATATGAGGGAGGTTGTCCGTCTCCATGGTGTTCTTTCTAGCATTATTTGTGATCGCGATCCTATCTTTACTAGCAAGTTCTGGAAAGCTTTTCAGGAAGCCCTGGGTACTCATTTGAACCTTAATACGGCTTATCATCCCCAGACTGATGGTCAGACGGAAAGGGTGAATTAGATTTTAGAAGATCTCCTTCGTACATGTGTTCTTGATTATGGAGGATCATGGAAAGATCATCTCCATCTTGTTGAATTCGCCTATAATAAAAGTTATCATGTATAACTCTATCTTTGAATTTTCAATCATCTCAAGCTTCAATCTATTAATCCTATTCTTTTGAATTCAGGCAAGCATCGAAATGTCTCTATTTGCCGCTCTTTACGAACGACCCTGCAAATCTCCATCTTGCTGGATTGAATCCGGTGATCGATTAGTTTTGGACCTGATATGATTCTGGAGGATCTAAGAAGGTTGAGGAGATTAGGAAGAAGATGAGGATTGCTCAGGATAGGCAGAAGAAGTATGTTGATAGGCGTAGAAGGGATTTGGAATTCTCAGTGGGTGACCAGGTCTTCTTAAGATCTCGCCGCTGAAGAATGTGGTTCGTTTTGGTTAGAGGGGGAAGCTTGCTCCAAGATTCATTGGTCCTTTCCGCATTCTAGAAAGAGTTGGTCCTTTGGCTTATAGAGTTGATTTGCCGGAGAAGTTGGCGGGTGTGCACAACGTGTTTCACATACCTCACCTTCACATGTATCTCCATGATCCATCCTTGATCGTTCAGCCTGCTTTGTAGAGAATTTGGACATCGAGCCAAATCTCACTATCAAGAGGAAGCCACTTCGTATTGTCAATAGAGGTACGAAGCAGCTTCGGAGGAAAGCTGTCAGTCTAGTCAAGGTACAGTGAAGTACATATGATCGGGATTGCACCTGGGAAACTGAGGAATCCATGCGTGCTTCGAATCCTAAATTATTTGACTCAGGTACCATTCATTTGATTTATTTTATCTTTCTGTTTATTTCTGTTTCTCTTATCTCATTCCTTTTCGGGGACGAAAAGTTTTGAGTGGGGTAGAATGTAACGACCCGAAAATTTCAACGGTTTTAATAACATAATTAACTAAAAATTTTGCATGAAAATGAACAATAAAATTTTGAAATGAAAATTTGATATTTGAAATACGCCTATTTAAACATAGCAAACGGTAAATTTTTATTTGAAAATATGAAAGTTAGTTTGTGTGTGAAATTTCAAAATTCAAGATTCAAATTAGTTAAATGGTTGAAATTTAAATATTTCCAAAAATTGAATATTTTTATATAATAAAAATGTGAATCATTTTCTGAGTGAGACATCGTAATTCGTTTCGTCAAATTTGGACTGCTATAGCCCCGTTTATCTTATTTTCGGCATTTTAGCAGCATTTTCATCAGCGAAAAATCGAGTTTTATAACTTGGTTGTATCGTTGGTATATGTGTACCATTATGTTCCTTTCGTCGTGCTGATCTCCGCAGTATATTCATTCCTGTATTTTGACGTCTGATACGCAGCGAAATCGGTGTAACGGTTTGTCGTAGCAATTGTGTGCCTTTTTGTTTCCTGTCCTTTCAATTGCTCGGCCGTATACTATCAAAAGCCATTTCCTTTATTATTTTACCTGAATTCTCGTTTGACTCTTTCTATTCTGTTAGTTTGATATATACTGCGTGTCCCTTCATTATCTTTCCCTTCTTCATTCTGAAAATATGATAAACAATATACATCTTCGTTGCTTCGAGTTTCTGCTCGTTCCCCTTCAGGTTTGTAATGCTTCCGCTTTGAGAAATTTTAAGATTTGTTTCATATCTATATTTATTTGTGCCTTATTTTCTTTCCTCGTGCAAAACTTAGTCATGTCGTGCTTCTTTCTCTCTGGGCCAAGGTTCTGCTCGTACCGTTCTCTCCAAAACTCGAAGCACCACGTCAACTGACCCGAGCCAGACCCAAACGCTGCCACGTCCCACCTGCTCTGGCCCCTTTCCTCCACGCCATCGCTTCCTCTGCCTTTTAGTCACCTTCAGCCTCTTCCCCTCCACATCGCCACCACCAAACGTGTAATGACCCGATATTTTGAACCATTCGCGTCCATTATAAGTGAATAGGTAGACACTCATGCCGGAGTTGAATTGCTCAAAATACCGCGTTGTTAATTTAAATTTGGCAAAACTGAACATATACAGTAAATAAATAATCACAGATCACAGACACAGAGTAATAAGTGCAGCGGAAATAAAAAGATAGTAGTTCATGAAGCTACTATATAAATGTATGAGATACATCAGAGTTTACAACAGAAGAGTAATACGATACATCAGAGTTAAACCAGATACAACGGAAGAGTAATATGATACATCAGATACAAATCAGAATACATCACTGGAATCATCGAATATCTGAAAGCTGGATAGATTGCTGGATCTCCAAGCGAAGCTCCAACTTCAAAAGGTGAGTCTCGAATACTGTACACTCGGTCTGACCCGAGCGTAAAGCAAAATACAAAACACTCGAGTCAGGATTAACATTCTTATATTTATAAATCCAACTCAAGTGAAATAGCAATTGAAATACAAGTAACTCAAAGGATGTTTGGAATAACCATCCTTTAAGGATCCGTCAAACTATCTACTATGTAGTAGTGTACGATAAGTAGATAATGTCTATCAGTAATATAAAAAGATATCAAAATAGCGTTAAGTCATGGCCCATTCCACCCTTAACACATTTTTATTCCCAAAAGCATATACAAGACCGTAGTTTCCCCAAAACCGGAAGTCACCAGAGGGCAATCCATATACTAAAGGTACAAATCAAAATCGTAGTGGTCGCGAATAGGATAATCAGTATGACAAGGTACATGAGGCGATACCAACTAGGATACTAGTAGTTGCCTGATCCGGACTGATGTTGGGCATAGCAGCTACTACCCCAACACCGCGAAACAACACTCCCAAATCGAGGGGTGCACCCAAATCGAATCACAAAAGTAATAGATATGGTATCGAAGAAGTGTGTCCGCTAGAGATGGCGATCCTCAATGGCCCGGCGCGGCTCCTGTTTTAGTCATGTCAGGGGTCATCCAAAATCGTTCTCTTTCTTCAGTCAACGCGTTCACCAAAACCATCCACTTCGTTCTGGATCAACACTCCGCGTATATTAGTTATGAAAGTGGTTTCGGTATCGATAGAGAGTATGTCCATATCCGATCCCGGTCTCTTTAATAACTACGTATTATTACACCGATTGGTCATTTAATATATTTCAAAACCAAATCAATTTCCATTTCAATCAGAGTTTATAAATCAACATTTCATTTGTCTTTCAAAACGATTTCCATAATTTACGTTTCAACTTCCAAATTCATTTCACAATCCTATAATTCAATTTCAAACTTTATTTAAAACGATTCAAATATTGATTCAAGTTCGTATATCAGTTTCATTTCGAAATCATTAACTTAATTTAACATTCAAATCAATTTCAATTCATTTATCAATTTCATTCAATGTTCGTTAAGTAAATTTGTCATTCAAAACAATTTCTATTAAATTTCCAAATCGTTAAATCAATTTCTTAAGTTCACTTCATTAAATCACAACTTACAATTTTGAATTAAATTAAATTCGTCAAATCAATTTCTTTAAATTTCAAGTCTTACATTAATTTCAATAAATCACATTTTATTTCTTGATAAAGAAATCCAATTTTACTTATTTACTTACTTAAATAATTTTCCAAAACTTAATTGATAAAGAAACTCAATTTCAGTTATTACGAAGTAAAATTCACTTATTCAAAAATTCAATTTCTCTTATTAAAGAATCCAAATCAATTTAATCATTAAATAATTCAATCTTATTTAATTATTAAATAATTCAAAACTTAATTGTTAAATAATTTCAAAGTTTAATAATTTCAAACTTAACTATAATTTCAACTTAATTATTAAATCATTTCAAACTTTAATAATTTCAAACTTAATTTTTTATTTCAAACTTAATTCAATCATTTCTCAAAATTAAACAACATTCTTTCATCAATTACATTTTTAATATTAAATATTCACATTTAAATTTCATTAAAATTCAATTTCCAACTTCGTTTCAAAACAATATTATTTATTCAAAATAAAACCTTCATTTTATTTTTAAATCAAATTTATTGACCAATCGGGTTTTATTTAATTTCCTATCCTAGGTCAAAGTTCAATTTGGGTATTTATCATTTCAACCCGATTCCAATTCAATTCAAAATCAAAATATAACAAAGGGAACTTGCAGTGTGATAACTGGGATGGTGTCAAAGTAAATAAACAAGCAATAACAACAATCAATAACAATCCAATAATCAATTCCAATAATCCCGAAATAATCGTACTAATTCGCATTGTTATTTGTACGAATTAATATAATTATTTCTAGAATCTACACTGTCATTTCATGTAGATTAAAGATTATTACATTACGGTTTTCACTTGTCATCTATTTACAATTTCATACATCATCAATTTAACAACATACATTCAAATGGTTCAAGGTGTAATTCCATATTTCTACGTGTCAATAAATTCAACAGTTAAAGGGGTCATATTATACAAATGTCAGTTAATCAAATTTAACATTTAACTGTCCTATATCAAGTTCAATTTCAATACTATTTATCATTTTAACATTAACAATTTAACGTCCAATATAAACATCAACAATCAATCAATTATCAGCCAAACTGTATTATCATCGCATAAATAATTAACAGATAATGGTGTCAGATGTCACAGGTGAACTGATACAGGTAATAGCATATATAACAGTGGCATATTTCAATTGTCGTTTCAATTGAAATCAAATTTAATAAATAAAAGAACGTTAATCGTGAGTGAGTGCTCACCTTTCGAGGCAAGAGAGAATAGACAATGGAACGAACCACGAATCCAACATTGAATTTCAAAACGGAACGGAATTGGCACGAATTGGACGGACAAAGCTGATAAATAGGCAATACCGGAATCAAATCAGAACAGGATCGATGCAGAATATGGTACAAGTGCATAAATATATATGACTATATATAACAATATGTATAAAATCGTATTCTAAATCCAAACATGTGTTACGATAAAGTATACATCATATTTTATTTATTTACAAACCAATATTTAAATATATATGTACTAATCCAAATTCACATATACACTACCAGATCATATAAAATCAATACTAAAACAAATCTCTATAAACAAAATTTCGAAATGGATGATAAACATATTACATAAAGTCTGTACGTGTGTAAATTATGTTACACCCCATACTGTAGAGACAAATACATCTACCATTTATAACATTTTTTTTCTTTTTTCTTTTTTCCCAAAATAAACGTATACATGTAGGACTGGCCTATCCTTTAACTTCAAAGAAAAACTAATAGATGGAATATATATAACAATAATTTAACTTATATTCAGTTCAAAAACCTTGCTGAACTCATTTATATTTGTATACATGTGCTAATATGAACATCTACCTAGTAGACTTACGTTTGTTCATTTATCTCAATCCAACTTAATTATAAAATCCAGTAACTTCTTTTATTAAAGCTTGTCTACAACGTGAAATCATATATAGAATATACAACTTATCTATAGTCTCAACAATCGTTTATAATCCATGTAGGTAAGCTATATATACACGAGTCCAACCATAGATAACTTATATATTTATATATATACAATAGGTTATCATCATATAAAACTATATATTTACAAACGCTAAAACCTTATACCAAATATAACGTTATGAATAGAATATATATACCTTGAACATATAATATATACCAAGCAAGTACTGTTAACATGTAAGTCCATATATAAAAATAAAAATTCAAATACTAAATCTCATATAGATCTGGAAAATGACACTTCTTATCTCCAAATAATTACAAAGCACAAACAAACCTGATGACAAAATATGTATATGCTAAAGGTACTTACGGCAACTGCAAGGAGGAGAACGGTGCTCAAAGGAGGGAGGGGTGGAAGTTGACATATCGGAGAATGAGATGAGGTGGAGTGCGCGTGGAGGAGAGGACGAAGATGTGGTGTTGGTGATGGATGCTTGTGTGCATGCGGTCAGGGGAGGGGAAAGGCTGGAGGCGTAGGACTGGGCTGCAGAGGGTGTGCGCAAGTGCTTAGGTGATAATGGCGGCAGTGGGTTTGGGTGGTTTGCATGCAAGCATGAGTTTCGGCGAGCAAGAGAAGTCGGCCTAGGTGGTGACGCAGAGGAGAGAGTTAACGGAAAAAAGAAGATGAAACATGAAGCAAAGAGAAGTGTTGGGAGCGGGTAAAGGAAGAGGTGGGGAGATGAAGGGGCGTATGCATGAGGAGTGAACAGAGAGGTACATGGAAAAATCGCGAACAGTTAAATAAAATGGACTATGGAAATAAATTGAGAACGTGGAGAATAGCAAAGGTTATAAAAGTTGAATCTCAAGAAATTAAATGCTATTGAACTTTGGAATTTACACTTTGGTTAAATAAATAGACAACTGAATTCAAAAAGTTCAAAACGGTACCGATACGCTTACTATTCACGCGGATTTCACCGCGTACCTGACTTCAAAAAAAAACAGTATTGAATATACCGTGGAGATCAGCACGATGAGACGATCAAAACGGTATATAGATATCAACGATATGGTTGAATTATAAAAATTCGAATTTTCTACCGATAGAAAATGCAAGAAAAACGCAAAAGAATAAGATCGACGGAGCTAAAGATGTCCGAATTTGGAAAAACGACAAACTGGTATCTTGCTCAGAAGATGTTTTAGAATTTTTCTATATAAAAATATTTAGGTTTCGGAAACATTTTATTTTCATTGCTTTTTAACTGATAAAATTGAAGTGAATTTACGCGTGAAATAAACTTTCATATTTTCGAACGAAAATTTACCAATTGCTATGTTTAACTAGACGTATTCCAAATATTAAATTTTTATTTTAAAATTTTATCGTTTAAAATTTCACAAAATTTCAACTAATTACGTTATTAAAACAGTTGAAATTTACGGGTCGTTACACTCTCCCCCACTCAAAACTTTTCGTCCCCGAAAAGGAACGAGGTAGGAGAATAGAAACAACCAGAAAGAAAAAAAACAGATTTGAAATACAAAATAACAATTAATTTAAACCATATAAATTCAAATTTAAATTAATTGATATTCAATAATTGATTTAATCCATTTGATTTCACTAAAATCAAACTCAACCATTTCTAAATTCACTATCTTATTATCCAATTATCCTCAATTTACAATTTCTAAAACCATAAATTTGAATAATCTTTTATTATAATCATATTTTATTTTCAACAATTTAAATTCTTCTTTATTCCAAATTATTGTTAAATTTATTCTACTTAATATATCTAATCACATATATTTAACCCATATAAATTAATTTAAAACATAAAAGTTCCGATTTAAATTAATTTACATCTATTAATTTCTTTAAAATTCAAGGTATTTCATATGTTGATCAAATTTCAATTTATTAATTCTTTCAAAACAAATTTATTTCATTATTAACTGAGTTTTACTTATTATCCTATCTAACTCTATTTACATCTTTATAATCAAAATTTAGTGTATAACATTTATTATAAACACTCAAATTTTATTTATAAATCCATTTTATCTTATATATATTATCCAATTACATATTCAACTTCTGAATGATCTAAGTAAGTTGTATTAGAATGCAGTTGAACAATATACAAATGAAATTTTCCCAATTCAACTATTCAAGTTTAAATGTTTATTCCAAAATTTGGTTTTTATTTATAATTAAAATCATCCTTTAACAAAATTTAAGATTTAGATTTCCGATTAACTTTAAACAATTTAGAGATATATATAATATATTTATATCAAATCAAATTAAATTTTAAAATAAGATACCTATATATATGTGAATCAAAATACACTGAAGAAATTCAAATCAAAATATTTTTCAAAACAAAACCGTAGCAAATTGCTACAGAATAGTGTCTCTGCTTCGAAACTCGAAAATGAATGTCGATGATGCGGCCGCCATCACCGAAATTATTTTCCAGCGACAAAGAGAAGAGCACTGATTTCAACATTTTAAAATTCTTTGGAAATGATTTCTATTCGAAAATACTTCCAATAATATATCCTTTAAAATTTTAAAACCAAAGTTCGAAATCATCGGAAACTAAATTCTCAAATTTCTGAATTAAATTCATTTCAAATTCCAAATCAATTTATAAACCATATTTATAAATTCATTTAGAACAATAAATGATAATCAAATATTATCATTTCAAACAACCAATTTAATTAACTTATTAAATTCCAGAAAATTTTACTTATATTTTTACAATATAATCAAACAAATTTGAAAACAATATTGTGTCAGTTTGCTCTGCTCAAGTGTTTTGGAAATCCTATCGATAGCGTTGATCAGACGAATCGATCGAAAACCCAAATCAACATCAGCAACTCAAACAACACAATATATAAAACATTTTTAATATAAATTTACAAATACACTTCCTCGCTTGACGATACAAGAATGGATTTTAAAGCAAGGGTAGAGATTCAAATTTTTGCAAGACTCAAATCAAAAAGAATTCTGATTCGAAGATAAGTTTGAAACAGAAGATAAGATAATTCAATTACCACAATCGGGAGATGGATGAGTTTATTTAATTCACGGGCAACCTTAACCGGATCGTCCGTAACTTCGAGAATAAGATCGATGCTGAATTCCGAGGTAAATCATCACTCGATCTCAAGAGATGGAATTCGGGTATAGCAGGGAATAGATAGCATCGTAAACCGAGGATACAGAAATCTCCGGTAAATCGATGCCTATTATAAAGGAGTTTCACCCCTTTACAAATCATTCGAAGTTTGGCGAGACCGCCGATCTATTATAGATAACATTCAGAATGGAGTTATGGGGTGCTCCATGATTGAAAGAAGACGGATAGTGAAGGACACGACTGAATTTCAGAACCGAGGGGAACGTTCCAAAATTCAAAGGAATTGAGTCAAAGGAAGAGATTGAAACTCGAATGAAAGTGATTCGGTAAATACATTTACCCTATATGCTGAGTTTTGCCTAGAGCTACCAAAGCTCTGATACCAACTGTAATGACCCGATATTTTGAACCATTCGCGTCCATTATAAGTGAATAGGTAGACACTCATGCCGGAGTTGAATTGCTCAAAATACCGCGTTGTTAATTTAAATTTGGCAAAACTGAACATATACAGTAAATAAATAATCACAGATCACAGACACAGAGTAATAAGTGCAGCGGAAATAAAAAGATAGTAGTTCATGAAGCTACTATATAAATGTATGAGATACATCAGAGTTTACAACAGAAGAGTAATACGATACATCAGAGTTAAACCAGATACAACGGAAGAGTAATATGATACATCAGATACAAATCAGAATACATCACTGGAATCATCGAATATCTGAAAGCTGGATAGATTGCTGGATCTCCAAGCGAAGCTCCAACTTCAAAAGGTGAGTCTCGAATACTGTACACTCGGTCTGACCCGAGCGTAAAGCAAAATACAAAACACTCGAGTCAGGATTAACATTCTTATATTTATAAATCCAACTCAAGTGAAATAGCAATTGAAATACAAGTAACTCAAAGGATGTTTGGAATAACCATCCTTTAAGGATCCGTCAAACTATCTACTATGTAGTAGTGTACGATAAGTAGATAATGTCTATCAGTAATATAAAAAGATATCAAAATAGCGTTAAGTCATGGCCCATTCCACCCTTAACACATTTTTATTCCCAAAAGCATATACAAGACCGTAGTTTCCCCAAAACCGGAAGTCACCAGAGGGCAATCCATATACTAAAGGTACAAATCAAAATCGTAGTGGTCGCGAATAGGATAATCAGTATGACAAGGTACATGAGGCGATACCAACTAGGATACTAGTAGTTGCCTGATCCGGACTGATGTTGGGCATAGCAGCTACTACCCCAACACCGCGAAACAACACTCCCAAATCGAGGGGTGCACCCAAATCGAATCACAAAAGTAATAGATATGGTATCGAAGAAGTGTGTCCGCTAGAGATGGCGATCCTCAATGGCCCGGCGCGGCTCCTGTTTTAGTCATGTCAGGGGTCATCCAAAATCGTTCTCTTTCTTCAGTCAACGCGTTCACCAAAACCATCCACTTCGTTCTGGATCAACACTCCGCGTATATTAGTTATGAAAGTGGTTTCGGTATCGATAGAGAGTATGTCCATATCCGATCCCGGTCTCTTTAATAACTACGTATTATTACACCGATTGGTCATTTAATATATTTCAAAACCAAATCAATTTCCATTTCAATCAGAGTTTATAAATCAACATTTCATTTGTCTTTCAAAACGATTTCCATAATTTACGTTTCAACTTCCAAATTCATTTCACAATCCTATAATTCAATTTCAAACTTTATTTAAAACGATTCAAATATTGATTCAAGTTCGTATATCAGTTTCATTTCGAAATCATTAACTTAATTTAACATTCAAATCAATTTCAATTCATTTATCAATTTCATTCAATGTTCGTTAAGTAAATTTGTCATTCAAAACAATTTCTATTAAATTTCCAAATCGTTAAATCAATTTCTTAAGTTCACTTCATTAAATCACAACTTACAATTTTGAATTAAATTAAATTCGTCAAATCAATTTCTTTAAATTTCAAGTCTTACATTAATTTCAATAAATCACATTTTATTTCTTGATAAAGAAATCCAATTTTACTTATT
Organism: Allium fistulosum; assembly: GCA_030737815.1. Lineage (NCBI taxonomy): Eukaryota > Viridiplantae > Streptophyta > Magnoliopsida > Asparagales > Amaryllidaceae > Allium > Allium fistulosum. The sequence goes on from CM060904.1 coordinate 353,653,690, forward strand.
TACTTACTTAAATAATTTTCCAAAACTTAATTGATAAAGAAACTCAATTTCAGTTATTACGAAGTAAAATTCACTTATTCAAAAATTCAATTTCTCTTATTAAAGAATCCAAATCAATTTAATCATTAAATAATTCAATCTTATTTAATTATTAAATAATTCAAAACTTAATTGTTAAATAATTTCAAAGTTTAATAATTTCAAACTTAACTATAATTTCAACTTAATTATTAAATCATTTCAAACTTTAATAATTTCAAACTTAATTTTTTATTTCAAACTTAATTCAATCATTTCTCAAAATTAAACAACATTCTTTCATCAATTACATTTTTAATATTAAATATTCACATTTAAATTTCATTAAAATTCAATTTCCAACTTCGTTTCAAAACAATATTATTTATTCAAAATAAAACCTTCATTTTATTTTTAAATCAAATTTATTGACCAATCGGGTTTTATTTAATTTCCTATCCTAGGTCAAAGTTCAATTTGGGTATTTATCATTTCAACCCGATTCCAATTCAATTCAAAATCAAAATATAACAAAGGGAACTTGCAGTGTGATAACTGGGATGGTGTCAAAGTAAATAAACAAGCAATAACAACAATCAATAACAATCCAATAATCAATTCCAATAATCTCGAAATAATCGTACTAATTCGCATTGTTATTTGTACGAATTAATATAATTATTTCTAGAATCTACACTGTCATTTCATGTAGATTAAAGATTATTACATTACGGTTTTCACTTGTCATCTATTTACAATTTCATACATCATCAATTTAACAACATACATTCAAATGGTTCAAGGTGTAATTCCATATTTCTACGTGTCAATAAATTCAACAGTTAAAGGGGTCATATTATACAAATGTCAGTTAATCAAATTTAACATTTAACTGTCCTATATCAAGTTCAATTTCAATACTATTTATCATTTTAACATTAACAATTTAACGTCCAATATAAACATCAACAATCAATCAATTATCAGCCAAACTGTATTATCATCGCATAAATAATTAACAGATAATGGTGTCAGATGTCACAGGTGAACTGATACAGGTAATAGCATATATAACAGTGGCATATTTCAATTGTCGTTTCAATTGAAATCAAATTTAATAAATAAAAGAACGTTAATCGTGAGTGAGTGCTCACCTTTCGAGGCAAGAGAGAATAGACAATGGAACGAACCACGAATCCAACATTGAATTTCAAAACGGAACGGAATTGGCACGAATTGGACGGACAAAGCTGATAAATAGGCAATACCGGAATCAAATCAGAACAGGATCGATGCAGAATATGGTACAAGTGCATAAATATATATGACTATATATAACAATATGTATAAAATCGTATTCTAAATCCAAACATGTGTTACGATAAAGTATACATCATATTTTATTTATTTACAAACCAATATTTAAATATATATGTACTAATCCAAATTCACATATACACTACCAGATCATATAAAATCAATACTAAAACAAATCTCTATAAACAAAATTTCGAAATGGATGATAAACATATTACATAAAGTCTGTACGTGTGTAAATTATGTTACACCCCATACTGTAGAGACAAATACATCTACCATTTATAACATTTTTTTTCTTTTTTCTTTTTTCCCAAAATAAACGTATACATGTAGGACTGGCCTATCCTTTAACTTCAAAGAAAAACTAATAGATGGAATATATATAACAATAATTTAACTTATATTCAGTTCAAAAACCTTGCTGAACTCATTTATATTTGTATACATGTGCTAATATGAACATCTACCTAGTAGACTTACGTTTGTTCATTTATCTCAATCCAACTTAATTATAAAATCCAGTAACTTCTTTTATTAAAGCTTGTCTACAACGTGAAATCATATATAGAATATACAACTTATCTATAGTCTCAACAATCGTTTATAATCCATGTAGGTAAGCTATATATACACGAGTCCAACCATAGATAACTTATATATTTATATATATACAATAGGTTATCATCATATAAAACTATATATTTACAAACGCTAAAACCTTATACCAAATATAACGTTATGAATAGAATATATATACCTTGAACATATAATATATACCAAGCAAGTACTGTTAACATGTAAGTCCATATATAAAAATAAAAATTCAAATACTAAATCTCATATAGATCTGGAAAATGACACTTCTTATCTCCAAATAATTACAAAGCACAAACAAACCTGATGACAAAATATGTATATGCTAAAGGTACTTACGGCAACTGCAAGGAGGAGAACGGTGCTCAAAGGAGGGAGGGGTGGAAGTTGACATATCGGAGAATGAGATGAGGTGGAGTGCGCGTGGAGGAGAGGACGAAGATGTGGTGTTGGTGATGGATGCTTGTGTGCATGCGGTCAGGGGAGGGGAAAGGCTGGAGGCGTAGGACTGGGCTGCAGAGGGTGTGCGCAAGTGCTTAGGTGATAATGGCGGCAGTGGGTTTGGGTGGTTTGCATGCAAGCATGAGTTTCGGCGAGCAAGAGAAGTCGGCCTAGGTGGTGACGCAGAGGAGAGAGTTAACGGAAAAAAGAAGATGAAACATGAAGCAAAGAGAAGTGTTGGGAGCGGGTAAAGGAAGAGGTGGGGAGATGAAGGGGCGTATGCATGAGGAGTGAACAGAGAGGTACATGGAAAAATCGCGAACAGTTAAATAAAATGGACTATGGAAATAAATTGAGAACGTGGAGAATAGCAAAGGTTATAAAAGTTGAATCTCAAGAAATTAAATGCTATTGAACTTTGGAATTTACACTTTGGTTAAATAAATAGACAACTGAATTCAAAAAGTTCAAAACGGTACCGATACGCTTACTATTCACGCGGATTTCACCGCGTACCTGACTTCAAAAAAAAAACAGTATTGAATATACCGTGGAGATCAGCACGATGAGACGATCAAAACGGTATATAGATATCAACGATATGGTTGAATTATAAAAATTCGAATTTTCTACCGATAGAAAATGCAAGAAAAACGCAAAAGAATAAGATCGACGGAGCTAAAGATGTCCGAATTTGGAAAAACGACAAACTGGTATCTTGCTCAGAAGATGTTTTAGAATTTTTCTATATAAAAATATTTAGGTTTCGGAAACATTTTATTTTCATTGCTTTTTAACTGATAAAATTGAAGTGAATTTACGCGTGAAATAAACTTTCATATTTTCGAACGAAAATTTACCAATTGCTATGTTTAACTAGATGTATTCCAAATATTAAATTTTTATTTTAAAATTTTATCGTTTAAAATTTCACAAAATTTCAACTAATTACGTTATTAAAACAGTTGAAATTTACGGGTCGTTACAAAACGCCTCAGACACCCCATGCCATACCCGAGTCTCCATCGTCCAAAACCGAAGCAGCCAAGCAATCGACCCCAAGCAACATCTCCCTTAACCCGAAGCGAACCCAGTAGCTACCCTTCTCCCTCTGACCCGAAGACAAAACCCAAGTTTTCCCCTGCTTAGCTCGAAGCCGTACTCGAAGACACCCAGAACCCTCCTGACCCAACAGCCTGAACTCTTTTCTCTTTTTCCCTTTCTCTGTTGATTATACGATGTATGTATAGAAAGGTTACATATATGATGTGCATATATTTGGCAAGGAGCTTATCTTTATTATATATGTATTATTACACATATATGTCTTGTTGGCAGAAGACCACAACCTTGCTCCGACCACCCAGATTGATATATATCTGTGTGGTCTCCTTCAATATCTTTGTTTGTTGTGTGTGCTTCAATTTAATATATATACATGTCTATATATGTTGCATGTGCAAGTTGCATATGTTTGGGTGGCAGAGAATTACATTTGTTTAAATCTGAGCCTATATATATATGTTATATATATAATACATATATAGACTGTCAACAGATGTTATATATGTCACTTGTGTATTGGTCGACGGAAATTATGTGTTGTATATATATATTTGTTCAATCTAATATCTATAAAAAAATGTATATATACCACAAATTGTATATATATTTGTTTTTATTGAATTCTTGCGCTAAAATCTGTTTTGCTTGTCGTAGCTATTTGACGTGTCGTGCCAGTGTCTGTGTTCATATCCGTGTCAGTTGCTTCTCATTTCCATCGTTCTCTAGCCACGAAATGTAAGCAATCACTCACGATTAACATTCTTATGCTTAGTAAATTAATTTCATAAGAAATGACAATTTAAAAATGTTGTTAAATTGGAATTATCAGTTATTTAACTGTTAAATATGATAGGTTGACATTTTAAATTGTTCACTTGTGAAAATTTGACCCAGGACATGTTAAATATTATATTTAAATTTGTAAATGATTATAAACACCTAAAATATATGTTATGATATTTGGCTTATTATTGTCACTCTGCAAGCCTGTTAGCTTCGAAATCCATATGGGTTGAAATGATACATACCCAAACGATCTTATAGAATAGGGAAAAATCGTTATGGGTTGAAATGATAAACCGAAGCGATTTTCATTGATTTTGAAATTTTGGGATTACGGATTGAAATGATATAAGCCCGTAAATTTAAATTATTGCGGATTGAAATGATAAATATCCGTATCACTTGACCATAAGGTAGAAAATTACATACGAACACCTTGGTCTATTTTTAAATGATTTTCAAAGTTTTGAGAAAGGAAATATATGTGTTTGATTTTAAAATATAATTTAAATGTTTTATTTTAAATTCAATATGTGTATAAATTTAGATTTTTAAAATTATATGTTTTGGAAATTTTAAATTATAAGTTAAGTTTAAAATGTAAATTTTAAAAAAAATTCTTTTAATTTATTTTTTTAAATATATAAAATATAATTTAAAATAAATTTAAATAAAAAGGTTTAATTTAATTTAATTTTATAAAATTCAATTTAACTAATATATAATATATTTTTTTAAATGTTTATTTAAAATTTATATTAATATTAAAAATATATTTTTATGACTTTAATCAATTAAAAGTGGAAAGGTAGATTGAAATTGATTTGCAATTTAAATTGGTTAATAATTGAATTTAAATAAGGATTTATTTGGAACTTAATGATTTTGGAAATTTAAAAGTATGTTTTATAACTTGATCTGATTAAAGGTGATTAAATGAATAATTTCAAATTTAAATAAGATTAAAAATTGAATATTTAATTTTGATTTTAAATTGGTGATTTGAGATTTTGTTTAGAAATTTATAAGTGATTTATAAAACGAACACGGTGTGAAATAAGTGTTTGGTTGTTAAAGAGACCGGGATCGGATATTATCATACTCTATGCCAATTCCGAAAACCACTTTAACAACTGTGTACGTGGTGGAGATTCCAGAACGAAGTAGGATGGCTTGGCGATGTCTACATGAAGTATGAATGTAACCCTGACTCCCTCGAGTCAGCTTGATATGGCTAAAACAGGAGCCATGCTGGGCCAAGTGGGTCGCTCACCCTATCGGGCACATTTCTTCGAAACCATATCTATTGATTTTGTGATTCGATTTGGTGTGCACACCTTTGATTCGAGAGTGTGTCTCGAGGTGGGCGGTAGTAGCTGCTATGCGTTACCACCAATCCGGATCCGCAAAATGGTAGTATCCTACCCTGGGCATTGCCTTGTGTGCCTTGTCATATGCCTTATCGCGCCCTCTACGAGTTTGTTTTGTACCGTACCTATGGAGTGCTCCTTGAGTATCCCATCAGTTTGGTGGGGCTTACAGTACCTATATAGACTACGGGAATATATAAAATGTTTAAAGGGGATATGGGTAACGCCTTAACGCTATTTTGATATTTTACTTTACTGTAGACATTATATATGTAGCGTATTGTACTATGTATGTAGATAGTTTATCGGATCCTTGAAGGATGGAATCCCAACATCCTTTAAGTTATATTGCATTTCACTTGACATTTCACTTGAGTTTGATTTACTTGCATAAGAATGTTAATCCTGACTCGAGTGTTTTGTATTTTGCTTTACGTTCGGGTCAGCCTGAGTATCACAGCTTTTGAAACTCATCTTTTGGAGGTTGGAGTTCGCTTGGAAGATTTATCTTATCTGTTTCAGCTTTCAGTTTATTTCTGTTATTTTTAGTTGTATGTTTCAGACTTGTTGTTTTGCTTTTGTGTTAGAGACTTCTGTGTACTGGGATTTATGTTGTATTCTGTTGTGGACTTTGTTATTTTTGTGGTAGCTTCATGAACTACTATTTATCTTTTCCGCTGCTTATTGTTGTAAACTCTGTGTCTGTGATTCTGTGATTGATTTATTTACAGTATATGCTAATTTTTTGCCAATTATAAATTAACAATATGTTATTTTAAGCAATTCAAGTCTGACATGTATGGATTATTGTCGATTTGAATGGTTCGAAATAGCGGGTCGTTATAGCTCTATTAGAATTATCTTAATATTTCCTTGCATAAAAATTGGACTATCAAGCAATTAGATGTGAATAATGCATTTTTAAATGATATGTTGCAAGAAGAAGTTTACATGGAACAACCCCATGGATTCAAACAAAAGGGGAGTAAAGAACTTATTTGCAGGTTAAACAACACAATTTACGACCTTAAACAAACTCCAAGAGTGTGGTTTGATAAATTAAGGTCAACTTTAGCTAAACTTGGTTATAATTCTAAAAAAATCAGATAATTCATTATTTACCAAGTTTATTAATAATACTGTTACTTACATACTAATATATGTTAATGAATTTATAATTACAAGCAACAGTGAATCAGAAATCAACAAGCTTACACTACACCTAATGAAGAATTCTCCATAAAAGATTTGGGAAATCTAAACTACTATCTTGGCATTGGAGTAAAAAGAGTGTGAGACACTGAAATGCATCTAAGTCAAAGTAAATACATTTCAGTGATACTGATCAGGGCTAAAATGAATCAGGCAAATCCCTATCTACTCTAATGACAAGCAACTTGCATTTATTAAAGAATAAAGGTGATCCAATAACAAATGACAAACACTATAGAAGTATAGTTGGAGCACCGCAATATTCTACAATAAGCAGGCTAGAGATCAAATTCAATGTAAATAAAGTAAATTAATTCATGCAAAGACCACTGGACAAGCATTGGAAAGCTGTAAAAAGAATTCTCAGATATCTTAAAAGGACTATAAATCAAGGGCTGATTCTTGAGTCATGCAAAACACTAAACATTAATGAGTATGCAGATGCAGACTGGACAACTGATCATGATGACAAAAGGTCAACTACTGAACATTGTAAATTCTTAAGCAAAAACCCAATTTCACGGTGTTCAAAAAAACAACCCACTGTATCAAGATCAAGACTGAAGCATAATATAGAAGTGTTGCTAGTGCTATAACAAAAATAATGTGGATCAAGTCACTGTTGAGTGAACTAAAAATTATACCTAACAGCAAAGCGACAATATGGTGTGATAATCTCAATGCAACATTACTAGCAACAAATCCAATATTATACTTAAGAACTAAACATATGTAATTTTATCTCTACTTTGTAAGAGAACAAGTTATGAGAGGTAAATTAGTCATGAATCTTGTACTTGCAGCTTGCCAAAAGGCAGATATACTCACAAAACTGTTGTCAAAGCAAAGCTTTACCAGGCTGAAACACAAACTAGAGTTGATGAAGTCAAGCGCGACCATCAAATAACTCACAAATCATAGATCCAGCTTCGGTTGTCTAGGAAAGGAACAAATATTCTTGCAAAACCACTCCTGAAGCACGATTTTGCGAGATTGAAGCATATGAAAAGTAATTAAGTCAGCCCTATAACTCAACATAGCTCACAATCCTCAAATTGCACTTCAAATAACTCATTATTAAGTGAGAAAACCTACAAAACCACTACCGAAGCAGGATTTTGCAAAATTGAAGCGAAAATATTGAAGTTTAATAAAGTCGACGGTGATTTGCGAAAAATAGCAAACCCTAACCCTTGTTAAGTTTTAGGGTTTCGGGGGGGAAGTGAATGCAACCGAGTCAACATAATTTTTATTTCTCGATATCATAGAATGCGAGTCTATGGGCTTCAATGCAAGCCTATTATCTGTTATGTTACATTATAAATACAGACTTGAGAAAGTACACTACAGTTAATTGTGATTTCGCAAATACAAATCATCAATAAAATCATTCTCAATCAAACTTTAATTATGCTATTTGAACATTTCCATTATAGATTGATGTAAGTGCAAGTAATTACTACAAAAATAATCCTTCGCTAAAAGTTTCATTTTGTATGAGAATGTACGCATGAGTAATTCATGTCAGCTGCAACCTGTCTGAACAGAATTGGAATATAATTTATTCTCTCACATGATTGCATTTAATTCCCTTACATAATTCACGCACGTATTTCACTGGTCTATAAAAATAATTCCTTTGTATTGCATGTTAAGTTGTATATATAACTTTCTAGAAGTGATTTCTTATGACATGCTCTCCCAGAAAAGACATTCTAAATGATATACCACTTAAGAAAAATATCTAGAAACGACAGGTCATGATTATTGATCATTGTTATAAAAGAGAACTATACCGACCGTAGGAACTAATGAGTAATGTTATAGTTTGATCGGTTAGCCATTGGTAATTGAGACTGATGTAGCACCAAATGCAGTAGCATCCAGAATGCATCACCTGTAATTGCTACGAGACCTAAAAGGAGCACTAAGATATCAAACCGTTATACAAGGATTAGCAGAAAGAAAGTGACAATGCTTATAATATAAAAAAATTATTTTTTTATTTAGCATGGTTCGTTACAAATCAATGGCCAAGAATGCTTGGCAAATAGATAATGGACAGCTGTATAAAATATTACATGCAGTTGCCTAGATGGAAAGGAAATGAAAAGATATTGCAGGCAGGATCAATTACTTTTTCTTTATTTTCTTGCTTCTTCTTCCTCAAAATTTTTACTATAAAATTTTCATTTGTAGTTTAATGCAAAACATTGCTCTTAAGCCTGACAAATTAGTGCTTTCACTTTCCCTACTACTCCTCCCACCATGGTCAAGACAACCTGCAACCGTCAAATTGATGAAACACTCCACAACCACCAAACCTCTCTTGATGCCATTAACAACACTTTTTCTTCCCAATAAACTTCCCTATCGGACCAAGAAAACTCCATCATCAACCAATAAATGACATAGCCGATATCAATTCCACCTCGCCTCCCAACAACAATCCATCACAACTTGCCCAAACATTAGCCGAAATCAACTCAAAATTATCTTCTACTGCAGTTTTAATGTTGATATGTTTTGTCTTAAAATTTCTAGAGCTGATGCCATGTTTGGCATTCAATGGCTTTAAAATTTGGGTCCAATTATGGTGGACCACAAGAAAATGACCGTCATTTTACCACAAGAAGCATCCCCTCGCATTATTGGGCAAGGGTACCTTTACAGGCCCAACATAAGTTTCTTTGCATCAGTTAAAGAGGATGCACCCTATAGCTTCTCTGTTTTGTTACTGAATTTTCTTCCAGATCCAAGCCCAATTTCCACTGAAAGCCCAAATTTCACACACCAGCAAATACATACAATGCTCCATCAATTCCCGAACTTCTTCTAAAGACCCACCGACATCCCACCTCATCGTGACCATAACCATCATATCAACCTCCAACCAAATTCATAACCCGTCAATGTTAACCGTACCGTTATCTGTATTCTAAAAAACAAAATTGAATCACAAATCTATGACATGGTAAACTCCAACATAATCCAACCCTCCACTATCTCATTTTCCCCACCCGTCCTTCTTGTCTAGAAAAATGATGGCTCGTGGCATTTTTATATCGATTATAGGGCAATAAACGTTATCACCATTAAAGATCGATTTCCGATACCAACGGTCGATGAACTACTCGACGAGTTACATGGATCTACATATTTTTCCAAATTAGATCTTCGTAGTGGCTGTTTCCAAATCTGAGTCCATCCACCCGACATACCTAAAACAACATTTCGAACATATAAAGCCCATTATGAATTTCTCCTCATGCCTTTTAGAATAACAAATGCACCATTCACATTCCAAGCTACAATGAATACCAGCTTCCATCCTCATAGCCGAAAATTTATATTAGTATTCTTTGAAAATATACTTGTTTATAGCAAATCATGGGCTCATCTAGATCACCTTCAAACTACCTTGACAATTTTAGCCGAACACTAATTCTATGCCAACTCCTTCCCATGTTTTTTTTGGTCTCACAGATTAATATTACTTGGGCCATAAAATTTCTCAGTAAGGGGTTCAAGTGGTCCCATCAAAAAGTTGTAGCAGTAATGAATTGGCCTCCACCAACAAACCTTTCAGCAGTTAGAGGAATTTTGGGCCTCATTGGCTACCACGAACATTTTACAAAAGGGTGTGCACAATAACGACTTTATATTAAAAAAAGGAGAAGCATTCTTATGGACCCAACACACCCAAGAAGCATTCATCTTCCTCAAGCACACAATTACATCAGCTCCAACCCTAGCACTCTCTGACTTTTCTAAACACTTTGATGTTTAGACTGACACATCGGGCTACACATGCGGTGCCATCCTCTCCTAAGATTTTCATCCAATCGCTTTCCATAGTCAGCGACTTCCCTCACGCCTGCAATCAGCTTCCACCGCATGTCAATTTTAGCATGTGTAAAATTGACCGCATGTCAATTTTAGCATTCTTATGGACTCAACACGCCCATGAAGCATTCCTCTTCCTCAAGCATACAATTAAATCAGCTCCAACCTTAGCACTCTCTGACTTTTCTAAACATTTTGATGTTTAGACCGACGCATCGGGCTCCACATGCGGTGCCGTCCTCTCCCAAGATTGTCGTCCAATTTCTTTCCATAGTCAGCGACTTCCCTCACACATGCAGTCAGCTTCCACCAAATATTGTCATCCAATTCGATTCAACAATCCAATTCCATGATTTAAATTTCAATTCAATACTTATTTTAAACCATTTCAATTTATGTCAATTTCATGTCCAATTTCAATCTACCGATTTAAATCGCTTAAATCAAATTAAACTTCATTGTTCAATTTTAAGGTCCAAATCTTAAAATAATTCAATTTCCAAAATTAAAGTCATATATCGATTATAACTTTACATTTCCAAATCAATTCTTTTAAACAATTTCTTTTAACCAATTTCAACATTTTAAAGCTTGAATTAGAAAAATAATTTATTTCATATAAATCCACAATTATTTCCTTTAAAATAATGGCATTTAATCAAAAATCTAAATTCAGTATTTTAAAACCATTTAATTTAACCAATCCGGTGTCCGTATATAATTTTCTACCCTATGGCCAAGTGATCAGTTATTTCAATTTTAATTATAGGGATGGATATATATCATTTCAATCCAAATCAAAGTGTCATAGGTATACATCATTTCAACCTATTTCTTAATTTATTCAAAATAATTCAAATAACAGTTTATATGTTGTCACTTAATATACAGAGTGATAATAGGGATATATAAGAATAAATAAACATCCAATAATCCAAAATATCAACAAATAGACATCCACCACAATCAACATCCAAATCAGTCAATAAATCACAACAATTAACTGGTTATCAATATCAGGTATTTAATTATCAATTAAATTTCAATATTAATTTAAATGGAAATTTAATTCAATAAAATTCAAATTAAATTTAAATGACGATATAAGTTACCAAATAGCAACCAATAAAATTCTTATCAATTCATAAATTTAATTCAACTAACATAAGAAAGTTTAGTATTGTGTGAGTGGGTTAAACCACTCATCTTTGATTTTAGCCCATAAAAATCCAAACAGAAGCGCAAAATCTCAACTGTCTCCAAATTCAACCAAATCAGTTTCATGTTGCCCGGAATTTAAATATGAATCCAATAGAAGAAACCGCGCGTGAATCGAAGTTTATATGCAAAAGATATTCATATTATAAGAAATATTATTAAAATAATAATTGGTACACGTTCAATAAAAAATAAACAAAGTTTAATACTTTCTTTTTTCTCAAGATGAGGCTTCAGGCAAAGGTGGAGGAACAAACTAAGATGAAGGCAGGACGTGTAGGAAAAATGAAAAAAATGAAACTCATGTTTCATAAAAGAAAGATTTTGAATTTGCAAAAATGAGAGCTTTTGAATTTGCAAGCTCGGGTTAAAATGATTCGAGGAAAGGAAGATTTGAAATGGAGATCTGAACATAGAAAATGAGGTGGTGACAAAAAAAATGAAGGGACAAGTTTAAAACCGTGAACAATTTTGTGATAAGAATATACCTTCAGCAAAGACCAATTTGAACTAATTGAATATGAGGTGTCGGGAGAAACAAAACGCAAATAAAGAAATACAATTGCAGGTTATTTAATAATAAGGAAATGAAGGTGGAGGGACAAAAACTAATGTCACAATTTGTTTTGAAAACTTCAGGCATTAATAGTGCATAAGGGAATGTGCGTAGGAATGGGAAAGTTTGCAAACTAAAGAAAAATAAAACTCTGTACAACTAAAAATGAGATGGCAAGAATTAAATATAGCCTAAAAGTCTAGGCTCAGGTATCAAACAGAAGGAGAAATGAACGGATCAAATAGTAATAATGAGGTAACTATTTTAAAACTACGGGCAACAATGAATAACAAAAGATATGAAGGGACCATGTGCATCGCACAACCTTTTGAAATTCAATTTTTGAAATGTAACCAAGTTAATTTCATTAACTCAAATAATACTCAATTTGTACACATTTAATTTTCTAATCAACACATAATAAGTAAAATTATACTTACCTTAAAATGAAAACGTTCAATTTGGTTTTCTCAAAATGATTTCTTATTTCCATTAAAACGCCCTTTCTATTTAACACAAAACGTGTGTTTTCTTTATTAAATCTACTAATTGCAATCAACGTTTTCTTTCCTTTTATTTGAAATACTTCAATTACATTAGTTGCAATTAATTACAAAATTAAATTTCAAAAGAGGTAAACTAAAATGAATGAAAAATAGAACAATTGTTTCTTTTAGTCATTTAAACACATTTATAATTTGTTGTTTATACACTAGAGTAATAAATAACTTACTTAAATATCGTGAAAGCACCAGTGTATGAACACAAATTAGCAGTATGTAATCACAGATCTCAGATCTAAGTAATGTAGAGGATAAAAGGTGAAGAATAATAAACTTAAAACGGAAAGAAATAGACAGAGACACAAGGTTTATAGTGGTTCGGCGATCTTTCCTACGTCCACTTTGAAGTAGTTTACTTTATCGATCTATCTTTGACGATTACAAGTGAATTCAATGAATTACAGCAGGTAATTATGATTTGCGGTAGTGGAATACGTTGGTAGCAGCATCAATGGGGTTCAGATCTGGATCCAGCAGAGTTTGGGCGTTGGAGATCTCAAAGAAGAAGAAGAACCCCTTTTCTGTTGGCTTTGGGGGTCTATTTATAGGTGTAGGAGGCTGATATTCCACTAAGATCTCGGGAGACCCTCTCTGGCACGTGACCAGGCCCGCGCGCCCAAGCCCGTGAAGTTTCGGTCTGATCTGTGATCGATACGAACAGATTTCGTATCGATCAAGATTTCATCCAATGGAGTCGAAATTTGGCATGGACATTCTTTAGCATGCACGTAGTCTTCTGTGAAAATTTCATAGCATTTGGACTTGTAGATTAGGAGATATGATCGATACGAATTGGGATTCTCGGTAGGCTGTTTGGTTCGACTCGCTTTTGTTTCGACTCGGTTCTGTTTGACTCGGTGACATGGCACTAACTTGTATTGACTGATGTGCTTTGATCCACATCGATGGACACGAAGTAGAAGTCTTCAGATGGATGCGAAGTCGACGAAGTGGAGCGAGTCGAAGAATGGCTCGAGGCGGAGCGAGTCGAAGTGAGCACTGATTGAGCGAGTCGAAGTGAGCGTTGGTCGAGCGAGTCGAAGTGTGTGTTGGTTGAGCGAGTCGAAGAAGGAATCTGATGGAGGCGAAGCGGAGCGAGTCGAAGAAGGAATCTGATCGAGGCGAAGCGGAGCGAGTCGAAGTAGCCACTTCTGATGGTTGCGAAGCGAGTCGAAGTTGTCGCTTCTGATGGTTGTGAAGCGAGTCGAAGGTGTCACTTCTGTTGGTTGCGAAGCGAGTCGAAGCTGTCGCTTCTTATGGCTGCGAAGCGAGTCGAATCTGAGCGATTCAAAGTTGGCTTCTGGTGGTTGTGAACGGAGCGAGTCGAAGAATGGCTCGAAGAGGAGCGAGTCGAAATGTGCACTTCCTAGGGATTCGAACTGGAGCGAGTCGAAGAAGGCTGTTCTTAACCAATTTTGTATCGTTCACAACTTGAGCATACGAACTCGGATTGACTTGAGATTTGGAACGTTGACTCTCATAGCTTCGCTTGTCGTGTCATATCAATTTTGGCTCGATCCGGACTCAGAAAAAATTCATCGATATCCATAGTGAACCTGCGTATGACCGATTTCCTAGACGAACTGTCTTTGGTCTCTAGTCAAGTCCTTGGTGTCACGGCCTTGCCAAAAGACGGGATAACATTTGCCCCCCAAAGTACGTCTTGTGGAAACATGATGTGCTTTGAAATGCTGTAATCTTTACTCTGAATATTTATCGTTTCTTCGATGAAAGTTGTTGCTTTGTAATGCCATGAGCTGGATGTTCATATCCTATTGATGACCTGCAAAGGAGTTGATAGTTTTATCAGACCGCGAATGACGATCATTCAGGATCGTATGTCATTCGAGGTGATGTGTGACCATTCGCGGTCGGATGCCGTTCGCGGCGAATGGTGACTGTTCGCGGTCGGGGTGCCGTTCGAGGCGATTGGTGATCGTTCGAGATCGGGTGCCGTTCGAGGCGATTCGTGACCGTTCGCGGTCGGGTGCCGTTCGAGGCGATTTGTGACTATTCGCGGTCGGGTGCCGTTCGAGGCGATTTGTGACCGCTCACGGTCGGGTGCCGTTCGAGGCGATTTGTGACCGTTCGCGGTCGGGTGCCATTCGAGGCGATTTTTGTGTGCCCGGGGGGGACTTAGTATTATCAGTGCCAGATTTCACGTTCGAGTGAGTTTCTAAACTGTTTGTGGTGGCGGTTTATCGCCATCTCAGAGCATTCATGAGGACCGTTCGCGATCCCTTACATGTGTAAGTGGCTTAGCCATCTTGGCATCACAAATGGCATATTTTTCATTCAAAATGAGTTTTTCAACAGAAATGTCCAACAAAATCAAGTTCAAGCATTAGAAATGGAAAATAAAAGTAAAACATGGACGTCAAAGTGCAAACACCTACACCGTTGCGATTAGTAGTCGTATCAGAGCATGCCTGAGGATCGTTTGCGGTCATGTACATGTGTAAATGACTTAATCGTGTTGGTGTGGAGTTTGCTACTTATTCGTCGTTACCCCAATCAATTGATGACAAGCTGACGCCTCGATCCCGAGCCGTCCCCAGTAGGTGCAGGTGGTGGTCGCTCTCGTTCCACCGTTGTTGTTCCCCTTCTTACATACTGCGACAGCATACCATTCCGGATATGTCCCTCAACCTCATCTTTCAAGTGTCTGCAATCATTCATGCTATGACCATTCAGCTCGTGGAATAAGCAGTACTTGTCTGACCTTCTTTCATTGTTGGTCGGATCCCTTCTCATCGGCCTTCGATAGGGAATCTTCCCCCTAGTATCCTGGTAGATTCGCTCCAAAGTCTCACTTAACTTCGTATAAGAGGTGAATCTTGGTTCCTTTCTTGGCCGCATCGGTCCATCATTAATATCCTCAGCCTTTCGTTTCCCTCGGTCAGTTCCTGAATCTGCTTTAGGAAAGTTTTCACCCTTGACGGCACAAACATCAACTCCTTCTCCTTCTTCTCTCTCAGCATTTGCATCCTCTAATCGTAAAAATCCTTCAGCTTCATGATAAAATTCTCCTAGGTCCATAGGAGGATCCCTTGTTAACGAATTCTTGAACTCTTGCCATCAGCTATGCCAGATACAGCTGCCATCAAAACCATAGATGGATCGGGTCGATCCACCGATGCTGCCGCTGCATTGAATCGTGTCAGAAAGTTCCTCAAAGACTCCCCGGTTCTTTTCTTCAGTGCTGCCAAACTCATCACATTCTTGGGTCTTGAAATGTGAACTCTGAATTGCCTCATAAACCTCTTAGTCAGATCGATCCATGTTCCTATGGAGCCACTCTCCAGCTGTCTAAACCATAGTTTTGCGATGTATGTCAAATACAATGGGAAGCACCGGGCCATGACCTCCTCCGACGCCCCCAACACCTCCATATGCCTCATGTATCGTGTCAGATGCACTGCAGGATCTGTCCTTCCATCGTACGTCTCTAATGTTGGTAGCTTGAATTCTGGCGGATTCCTAGCTTGCCTGATCGTAGGAGCAAAGGGACTCCTATTCACATCCTCCAGATCTCTATTCACTAGTCCACCTCTCATGGCGCGTTTGACCATCTCTGCCAATCTGTCACTATCTCCAAGTTGTAGTCCTTGTCCGTTGTTTCCGATTTGCCCCCCGAGTTCACAAGGGATTCCTGGAGCCAGCTCTCCTGAACGAGCATTCGCTTCTCTCTCAACGTCGTGCTGCTCAGCTCCTCTTGGTACTGCTCCTGGGATCGGGTCAACATGCTCTGGGTAAGTGCCTCCTAGTTCTGGGGCTGTGCCAGATGGTCCTGCTCCGTTCTGAACTCTGGTTTCCTTGATTTTGCGCTTTAAGCTGCCCAATCTGAAGAAGCAAGTTCTAGATCATTTCCTCTTGTCTTTTCATCATTGTCTCTATCTCATCCCAGGTGATGAAGATTGATGTCTGATTTGCACCTGAGGAAGCCTCTTGACTCCCTTCATGCTGACCTCTCTCTGGCCTTTGTCTTCTATTTGATTGCCTTGTCATAGTTTTTCAGATCTGAATTCTTTAAGCCTTCAAATTCAATTTCCAAATGATAGAATCCTGAATTAGCCTTCTCAGTGGAAGCACCAAAGTGTTTGCCCCAAAATTGGGCACAAGCCCCAAATATCGTGAAAGCACCAGTGTATGAACACAAATTAGCAGTATATAATCACAGATCTCAGATCTAAGTAATGTAGAGGATAAAAGGTGAAGAATAATAAACTTAAAACAGAAAGAAATAGACAGAGACACAAGGTTTATAGTGGTTCGGCGATCTTGCCTACGTCCACTTTGAAGTAGTTTGCTTTATTGATCTATCTTTGATGATTACAAGTGAATTCAATGAATTACAGCAGGTAATTATGATTTGCAGTAGTGGAATTCGTTGGTAGCAGCAGCAATGGAGTTCAGATCTGGATCCGGCAGAGTGTAGGCGTTGGAGATCTCAAAGAAGAAGAAGAACCCCTTTTCTGTTGGCTTTGGGGGTCTATTTATAGGTGTAGGAGGCTGATATTCCGCTCAGATCTCGGGAGACCCTCATTGGCACGTGACCAGGCCCCGCGCCCAAGCCCGTGAAGTTTTGGTCCGATCCGTGATCGATACGAACAGATTTCGTATCGATCAAGATTTCATCCAATGGAGTCGAAATTTGGCGTGGACATTCTTTAGCATGCACGTAGTCTTCTGTGAAAATTTCATAGCATTTGGACTTGTAGATTAGGAGACATGATCGATACGAATTGGGATTCTCGGTAGGCTGTTTGGTTCGACTCGCTTTTGTTTCGACTCGCTTTTCATTCGACTCGGTTTTGTTTGACTCGGTGACGTGGTGCTAACTTGTATTGACTGCTGTGCTTTGCTCCACATCGATGGACACGAAGTAGAAGTCTTCAGATGGATGCGAAGTCGACGAAGTGGAGCGAGTCGAAGAATGGCTCGAGGCGGAGCGAGTCGAAGTGAGCACTGATTGAGCGAGTCGAAGTGAGCGTTGGTCGAGCGAGTCGAAGTGTGTGTTGGTTGAGCGAGGCGAAGAAGGCATCTGATGGAGGCGAAGCGGAGCGAGTCGAAGTAGCCACTTCTGATGGTTGCGAAGAGAGTCGAAGTTGTCGCTTCTGATCGTTGTGAAGCGAGTCGAAGGTGTCGCTTCTGATGGTTGCGAAGCGAGTCGAAGTTATCGCTTCTGATGGTTGCGAAGCGAGTCGAATCTGAGCGATTCGAAGTTGGCTTCTGGTGGTTGTGAACGGAGCGAGTCGAAGAATGGCTCGAAGAGGAGCAAGTCGAAATGTGCACTTCCTATGGATTCGAACTGGAGCGATTCGAAGAAGGCTGTTCTTAACCAATTTTGTATCGTTCACAACTTGAGCATACGAACTCGGATTGACTTGATATTTGAAACATTGACTCTCATAGCTTCGCTTGTCGTGTCATATCAATTTTGGCTCGATCGGGACTAGGACAAAATTCGTCGATATATATAGTGAACCTGCGTATGACCGATTTTCTAGACGAACTGTCTTTGGTCTCTAGTCAAGTCCTTGGTGTCACGGCCTTGCCAAAAGACGGGATAACAATTCCATCATAATATTATCTTTTAATATTAAATCTATTTATAAATCATTTCAACATTTTCATAAATTTATAGTCATTAACTTAAATATTATTCGCTTTTTACTATTCAATTTAATTATAAATCACTTCAAAACATTAACTTAAGTTTATAATATTCTTGTAACATCTTAATTCTTTTATTTATAAAAATATGTTCATTTTGAAGCATTTTTGTTACTTAAGCTTTTACTTGTATAATATTCTATTACATATGCATATTTAACATTGCAACTTTTTAAACCTTTTTGGTAGGTTTTATATATGTTTTTAGAAAGTAATTGAGTGTTATACAAATTTATCTTATTCGTTTTAGTTAACAAAAATGTTCAATAATTTACATCTTCTTAATTTTCATTATCTTTTAATTTACAATTTACAAATCTCCAATTTCTTTACAGTTTCATTAAACACTTAGCTTCTACTTTCTTATTTCTCATTTTAGAAGTTTCCAACTATTAAAATTTCACTTTATTTCCACAACTGAAATCATTAATTTACAGGAACTTAAGAATTCAAATACCATGTTCATTTCAAATCATTTTGAAATAATATATAATTATATCATTTTATATATATCAAATCATGTTTAGAATTTTAAATCAAAATCCGTTTATCAAACCAAATGCATAGCAAAGCTACTAAGTGGTCTCCCCCACTTTGAGACTCGAAAATGAATGTCGACCAAAATTATTTTCCAACGACTGAAGTGGGGAGTAAAGAACTTATTTTCTATAAAATTCTTTTTAAAACATTTCTTTCAAACCTCTTTTGAAAATATTTCTATTTGAAAATACTTCCAAATAATACTAATATTATTTTTCAAAATCTTTGAAAACCAATTTCAAGCACCGGAATTTAAGTTCTCAAGTTTTCATTTAAATTCATTTTATTTGTAAATCATATTTTATAAACCATATTTATAAAATTACATTTTCTTATAACATACAATAGTCAATAGTTTATAAGAACTTTGACTAACCAAAATAATTGACAATAATCAAATATTATCATTTCCTAACAAACAACACACACAAAATAACTATCAATTTATGAAAAATAATTCTTTTTGTATATATAAAATATAGTTTTAGGTAAAATCATTTCATTTGCCAATTTCAAAAAAAAACAATACATGTCAGTTTACCATGTTCAAGTGTTTAGAAATCTCTATCGATGCCATGGCGTCCTATGTACCGATCGGAATTCATAAATACTCAACTGAACAAATTAATACAATATAAAACATTTTTATAGCACTAACAAATACGCTCACACACACACACACTCATACTCATTCTAGGGTATTGCTAACCCTATCTCTAATGAGTTAACCCCAACAGGCTAAGGTATCACTAAACCAAAGCTTTGATAGCAACTGTGACGACCCATCTTTTTGGACGCTTTAAATCGACAATAAACCACACATGCCTAACTCAAACCATTCAAAAGGGAGGATTGTCAATAGGGTAAATAAGAAAATAAGAGAAAAGAAGGAAACAAAATACAGAATCTCGCAGCGGAATGACAAAATATAATAATCAACTAAATAGTTCATGAAGTTGTTTTACAATATACATTTGATTACACAACTTTTACAACATAATCAGAGTATAATCAACACATACCAAAATGATGCAGCGGAAAATTACTAATAATATATATACCAAACTCTATCTTCGTCCTCCAAAAATAAAGCCTTCAAACACTGAAATGCTCAAGCTGACCCGAGCGAAATGAAAAGACAAAACACTCGAGTCAGAACTAAAAGTTCTTTTGTAAGTTAAATCAACAACAAGTAAATATAAGTGTAATAGCTTCAGAGATGTTTATGGGGTTTTACATCTTCTATCAAGTGTACAACGTGAGTGCAATAACTTAAGAGATGTTACGATAATTTCCATCTTCTAAGGATCCGTTAAACTATCTATAGGTAGTAAAATACGTTATATAAGTAGTGTCTATCAGTAATGTAAAGTATTCAAATAGCGTTAAGGCTTTACATCGATCCCCCTTAACACATTTTTAAGCAGATGGTCTATGCAGGTCCTGTAACATAACCAGTAACGTCGGTAGCCAGTGAGTCACCTATAGGTACCATAATAAAACAAAATCGTAGTGGGAGCGTATAAGAATAAAAGTATGATAAGGCACATGAGGCAATGCCCAAGGTAGGATACTGCCAGTTCGGGTCGTAGGGCTGGTGGTAATGCATCGTAGCTACGACCGCCCACCGCATCCAACACCCCCAAAAAATCAAATCAAGGTGCACCGATCAAGCCAACATCAATATAGTAATACGAAGAGGTATGTCCGCTAGGGGTAGCGAGGCCACTAGGCCCTGACAAGCCATCCTATTTTAGTCATTTCAAATTGGCACAAGTGCTGGGGTCATCCATCATCATTCTCTTTCTTTAAATCCATCAAACGTTCACCAAATTCATCCACTTCATTTTGGATCATCCACCACGTACACAGTTGTTAAAGTAGTTCTAATATTGACAGAGAGTATGCCAATAAGAGGCCCCGGTCTCTTTAACAACCAAACGTCATTTTTCACACCGGTTGATTTGTTTACATTTCGAAAGCGATTCATATTTGATATTGAAATATCATATTCACTTCAAAATATCACTTCATTTAAAAATACAATATTTACTCAAAATATGTCATTTTCGCCTGAAAATATCATTTCAAATTCCAACTTAGATTATAACCTCATCTAACCACATTCGCATTTAAATCAACGATTTAAATATAAACATTCCAACTTTGCACAGTTTAAAATTTAGAAAATAGTTTGAATAGTTATAATGGTTTAAAATAATTTAAATAGTTTGATATAAAATGGTTTGAGTATTAAAAATGGTTTATATAGTAAAATAGTTGGAAAAATCTAAATAATTTGAATATTAAAAAGATAGATTTTAAACAGTTTATATTAAAATAGTTTATTTTGAAAATAATACCAAATCAAATTGTTTCTTTCCATTTCAACAAATCTGGACCCATGTCCAAATTTCAAATCAACAAAACTCAATTTCTAATCATTTAATTCAATCGACTCAATTTTGATTTAGTGTCAAATCAACTTGATTTCAATTTCAATTTGAATTAACTTCAAATTTCGAAATGTTCATTTTTAACTTCAAATTCGATTCAACAATCCAATTCCATGATTTAAATTTCAATTCAATACTTATTTTAAACCATTTCAATTTATGTCAATTTCATGTCCAATTTCAATTTACTGATTTAAATCGCTTAAATCAAATTAAACTTCATTGTTCAATTTTAAGGTCCAAATCTTAAAATAATTCAATTTCCAAAATTAAAGTCATATATCGATTATAACTTTACATTTCCAATTCAATTCTTTTAAACAATTTCTTTTAACCAATTTCAATTTCAACATTTCAAAGCTTGAATTAGAAAAATAATTTAATTCGTATAAATCCATAATTTATTTCCTTTAAAACAATGGCATTTAACCAAAAATCCAAATTCAGTATTTTAAAACCATTTAATTTAACCAATCCGATGTCCGTATATAATTCTCCACCCTATGGCCAAGTGATTAATTATTTCAATTTTAATTATAGGGATGGATATATATCATTTCAATCCAAATTAAAGTGTCATAGGTATATATCATTTCAACATATTTCTTAATTTATTCGAAATAATTCAAATAACAGTCTATATGGTGTCACTTAATAAACAGAGTGATAACAGGGATATATAAGAATACATAAACATCTAATCATCCAAAATGTCAACAAATAGACATCCATCACAAACAACATCCAAATCAGTCAATAAATCACAACAATTAACTGATTATCAATATCAGGTATTTAACTGTCAATTTAATTTTAATATTAATTTAAATGGCAATTTAAGTTAATAAAATTCAAACTAAATTTAAATGACGATATAAACTACCAAACAACAATCAATAAAATTCTTATCAATCCATATATTTAATTCAACTAACATAAGAAGGTTTAGTATTGCGTGAGTGGGTTAAATCATTCACCTTTAATTTTAGCCCATAAAAATCCAAACAGAAGCCAAAATCTCAAGAGTCTCTAAATTCAACCAAATCAGTTTCATGTTGTCCGGAACTTAAATATGAATCCAACAGGAGAAATCGCACGTGAATCGAAGTTTATATGCAAAAGATATTCATATTATAAGAAATATTCTTAAAATAATAACTGGTACATGTTTAATAAAAAAATAAACAAATTTTAATACTTACGTTTCTCTCAAGATGAGGCTTCAGGCAAAGATGGAGAAACAAACAAAGATGAGGACAGGACATGTAGGAAAAATGAAAAGAATGAAACTCAAGTTTCATAAAAGAAAGATTTTGAATTTGAAAAAATAAGAGCTTTTGAATTCGCAAGCCCACGTTAAAATGATTCGAGGGAAGGAAGATTTGAAATGGAGATCTAAACATAGAAAATGAGGCGGTGACAAAAAAAATGAAGGGACAAGTTTAAAACATGAATAATTTTATGATAAGAATATACCTTCAGCAAAGAACAATTTGAACTAAATAAATATGAGGTGTTAGGAGAAACAGAACGCAAATAAAGAAATAAAATTACAGGTTATTTAATAATAAAGAAATGAAGGTGGAGGGACAAAAATTAATGTCACGATTTGTTTTGAAAGCTTCAGGCATTAATAGTGCATAAGGGAATGTACGAATTGGAAAGTTTGCAAACCAAAGGAAAATGAAATTCTGTACAACTAAAAATGAGATTGCAAGAATTAAATATAGCCTAAAAGTCTAGGCTCAGGTATTATCGGGTATTAATAATAAGGTAACTATTTTAAAACGTACAGGCAACAATTAATAACAAAAGAAATGAAGAGACCATGTACATCGCACAACCTTTTGAAGTTCAATTTTTGAAACATAACCAAATTAATTTCATTAACTGAAATAATACTCAATTTGTACACATTTAATTTTCTAATCAACACATAATAAATAATATTATGCTTACCTTAAAAATGAAAACGTTCAATTTGGTTTTCTCAAAATGATCTTTTATTTCCATTAAAACATCTTTCTGTTTAACACAAAACGTGCGGTTCCTTTATTAAATCTATTAATTGCAATCAACGTTTTCTTTCCTTTTATTTGAAATATTTCAATTACATTAGTTGCAATTAATTACAAAGTTAAATTTCAAAAGAGACAAACTAAAACGAATGAAAAATAGAACAATTGTTTCTTTTAGTCATTTAAACACATTTATAATTTGCTGTTTATACACTAGAGTAATAAATAACTTACTTAAATAAATTATTTTTCTATTCCTGTAATCAATCTGTATGCTAAAACACAGTTCAAATAAATATTCATTATATTTAATATAAATGTTCTTTTCATTAAATCAAACTTTCCTTATATTTTCACAAATCATAAGTTACGTTTAATTACACCTACTAATTTACAATTAGTATTCTCTCTCCTATTAATTGAAATTATTCGATTACATTAATTTCAGTTGATTACAATGGTGAGTTTCAAAATGGACTGAATGAATGTAATGAGAAATAGAACAATTATTTCCTATCTAATAGTAATTTAAACATATTTATACACTATTGGATACAAACATTAATTATACATTTCTTACTAAATAATAGTTTCTCGTCTCTGCAATCAATCTTTCAACTACCAAACATTTCAAATAAATAAACATATGATTTCTTCTTTAATAAAGAAACATTTATTATTCTTTGTTAATATTTGTTATTCCAATCAGTTGGAAATTTACATTCAGACAGTCATTTATTTCTTTCAAACCAATGTCATTAAAATATAGATTAACATATGTTATCATTCTTACCTTATTGCAAAACCTCTCATTAATAGAAATTTAAATTAAGTTCATACCTTATATTATATTAATTTGTATCAATACAATCTTAAATTATTATTTTTAAACTGTTAAAAATACGAGTCGTTACAAAAGATATAACATAAAAGTATATGACATTAAAATTAATACAAATGCCACAAGTATAAACAAAGCATTGAAATAGTTTAACTTAGAATCCATTTCAGGTTATGTAAACATTTCAAATGCAAAAGACGGAATAACTCATGAGAACCTATAAATTCCAGCATAGAAACAATAATCTCCAAAACTTCAAGGAAACAAAGTCATATCGATCTTAATGATCGTATGCATACCATAGAAAGCAGAAGGTGGTATCTCTCATACCGATCCGATATCAATGATCGTGCATAGCGTGAAAACAAATCTTAAATCCAAGAAAACAAAATCTCAACCGATCACAAGGATCGTGTAAGAATTCATGAGTTTACTTATTAAGAATCTAGCAGCCTCATGCCACACACCAAAAGAGTGTAAACTCTAAAGTTCCAAATACTAATCATGAGAACTTAACCAAAATGTCCCATACCGCCTGGTGAAATCAAGCATTTACTAGAAGCTAGTAAATCTCACTCATTTCAGATACCAATGGAAAATCTAAACTATATTCCCTTAAGGATCTATCAGTCCCACCGAACATCAAAAGAGAATACAACTCTAAAGTGTTAAATACTTCCCTATAGCAATCACAAGAACTTAACCAAGGCATCCCATACTACCCGGTGAAATTTAAGTATTTGCTAATGGACTGGTAAGTACCAGTCAAACATTCTATTCAATAGGTTGTACAATATTCGATGAAGTGTTACGCATGAACATTTAAAACCAACCATAACACTATATCGATTATTAGTACTCCCCAAATTATTGAATTGAGGTTCTCAAAACATTTTATTTTATTGTAAAAATCCAAAAATCACATGAAAATATCCAAATATGTAAAACCAAGATTTATTTTAAAATCTGTAAATAATAGGAAGTCACATCATTGGAGAAGTATAAAATAGTTTGGAAAGCAATCTTTGTGTGTGTGTGTTTCATAAACCATATTTGTAAACTTTAAATGATCCAATTTCTTTTAGAAACTTTTCCCAATCAAAATAATATTTGTATAAAACTTTCCCGCAACCACTTAGAAATTTAAGTAGTTCTATACACACATACACACATTCCACAAAACATTCTTTTCCAAATTGAAGATAATTTTCATATACATATAATAGAAAACAATTCATTTTAACAAGGAATTTGCTTTGTAAATATCTTTGAAAATGCATATAAACCAATTGTATATTTTTGGTACTTGAATATAGAACAAAAGCTCACCACACAAAATCATTAAAGTGGTTCAATCAACATGGAAATGCAACTTAAATCACCACAAAACCAAGCTCAAAATAGTGCTAAGAAGAGTACGCAATCAAGGCAAAAACTAAACTCAATCATGGCAGCAAACAAAGTGATATGGTGGAGCTACATGGAGCTGAAACAGCTCTAGGAAACCGCCCACCGATCGACCGATGGAGTCCACCGGTTGACACGAGTTCTAGAGTTGTTCCTGCTCCAAAAACTACTTCGGTCGAACTCTGATTATGACACTTTACTCCACCATTTTATGGGTGTGATTCTAGGCTTGCATGCATCCAATTTATCACTATAATTCCACTAAGAATTGGTATTAGGGTTCAATATGAAGTGGGTTTCCAAACTCAGTTTACAGTAAAAGAACAAAAAATAATTTCACCAAAGATCAAGCAATTTAATCACAACATATAGTAAATCAAATTCCAACAAGTAGAGATAGGTTTTGTGAGTTAAACTCACCTTGATTCCGTTTTCTTCTAAGCAAAACCACAAAATTACTACTGCTTCTTCTTAAATAAGCAACCCTGGGCTAATTAGCTTCTAAAATGATTCACGTGGCAATTAAATTGATGGATTTGAGTTTAAGGTGGAAAGAGGAGTTTAATTTCCTATTCTCAGCATTCAAAGTTTACTGTAAACTTTGAGCATACAGGAAAAGAGAGAGAAAGTTTTTCTCTTAAGTTTTAAGTTTGTTACTGGGCTTGGATTTGCAACTAAATCCAATAAGAAAATAAAATTCCACTTAAATAAAAAAGGTAATTTCTCTTTTATTCTAAAGAAGTTAAACCTTGTTAACAATAAATTAGAAACAACCCATTATAAATCCTAAATTAAAATACACTCTTTTACACTAGAGTTAAATTATTACAAATTTATTTCTTCATTTTAAAACATATTCATTATTTCGTTTTCAAAAAATTCACATTTTCTTTTTACTTAGAAAATTCCTGATCAATTTCTAAAATGTTTCATTTCATCATGATAATTAAAGTAAATCAATTTAAACCAAACTCAATTTAACTTTCCAAATAAATGATTTATTTCATTACTACAAATTCTTAATAGTTATTTTTAACAATTCCTTAATAAATTAAAATAATCCCAAATAATAACTATATCCTTTTTAATTAAATTAAAACAATCATTCAAAATCAAGTTGAAATGCATAATTAAAATTCAAAATCTCAATTTAGAATTTATCAACGATAATTAAATTTAATTAATTTGATCCTTAACAACAGGGTTGTTATAGACTCCCATTTAAAAAAGTTGCGTCCCTGCAATTCCCTTAATGAACAGGATCACTTAAGAAAATCCTCCTAATTAACCCTTCCATTACATGCCAAATTTAAATATCTCTTATTTATTTTAAATTTCCCGATTACTCTATTTAATTAAAAATAATTTTTTTTGCTCACTATGTAAATAATATTAAGCCACTAATTACTGTGATTCACTTTGTTATTTACGAAGTTGATCGCGTATGCTATCTACAATATCTTACCAAGTCCCTCCGTTTCACACAACTATATTATGGCAAAATATTATTTCAATTTATTTTTAACTCAATGATATTTTTTCCAAAACAATTATTTTAGATTCTCATGTCAAAATGTCTCGATCGATGTTTAGAAATTCCTACCTATAACATGGTGTTCCATATATCGATCAAAATGCTTAAACATTTACCGGACAAGTCAACATAATAATTAATTACAAGTTTTCTATTAGTTATGACTATTTTTTTATTAATAGCATCCATGTTCCAAGTTGAATAAATATTACTAAACAATCAATTTCTAACAACCAATCAACCAAAAGCAAATAATTTTTATCCTAAATCCTATCCTTGAAATGCAAAAGGTCACATAAATAAAATGAGGGGTTTAGGGTGTAACGACCTGCCTTTTCGACCCTTAAAAATCGACACTAATACATCCATGGTATTAACGTGTCGAACATCCAAGTGCTGGAAAGAAGATTGTCGGGGAAAACGGAAGAAAAAGAAATAACAGAATCTCACATCGTGACGAGTAATATATAATATACAACATATCTTTACAAAAAGAAAAGGCTGTAATATACATATATCAATCAGAGTCAACTAAACAATCATCATCTTGGACAATTATAATAGCCCGTCCTTACAATTTTTGATAAATGCAACAAGGAGATGCAGCGGAAAAAAAAGATATGTGAATACGTCTTGGAGAATGCAGCTCGTCTCTTGAAAGCCCCAAAGCATCCAAACTAGATCTGTAATATGCTCGGTTTGACCCGAGCATTATTAGAAAACAACATCTGAATCAGTCTGGTAAACCAGCGTGAGAAAACACACCACAAATGAATTTTTTAATGTTATAAAACCTTTCAAAATAAAAGTATCTCGTAAGACCACGCTGCACATAAACACGAACGGATTTTTACCTTAAGATAACAAAACCATTTATATTAGAAAATCCAATGATATTATAATAATGTTTTAGGATGAAAATATCAATAATCAAGTAGCTGTAATGCTCGTGAGTGTACATCACAACAATGGTCCTCTTGCACAAGGATCAAAGCTATCCTTCCGAAGCAACAATACATCCCTAGTGATGTACAATAGGAAATACATAGCTGGCCACACAAGGTCGGATGCATCGCTCCATGCATGCATAAAAACTGTAGGTAACTCTACGAAGGAGATGACTGCACCCTTATCGGTTAGCTAAACCCCTGGATATGCATCCTATTCCTGGTTTTAGTCATAACCGCTGGTGAGGCTACGTTTGGCATTGCAGCTCACACACCGCCAACTGAACAGGTCTTGGAACCACACATGGATTCCCATACCTCAATGAACCACACATGGGTTCCCACATCTCAATAGAGATCTCAGAATCACATATGGATTTCCATACCTCAATGGGTCTTGGAACCACAGATGGGTTCATACACCTTAACATAGATCTCGGAATCCAACATGAATTTCCACACCCCAACTGGTCTCGGAATCACACATGGATTATAATATCCTAAATAGATATCAAATCTCCTTCAATTATAGAACCTGTATATGGTTTTGGAGTGGTTATGGTTTCGAATCGTCTCTTACAAGTATACTACCTGCTTACCAGATGTTCCAAAATCAACCGGTCGATTTCGGAATGCTTAATACCGGTTTTTTTGGAAATAATCAGACAACACAAAAGAGCGGGGATCAGCCTCTAACCGTTTATGTGGACTGATCTCCTCATTGTTTGTCCTAGAATAACAAAACGAGTTTATACATACAGTATAGCACCACTGACGGTAACTATACCATATAATCCCCATGTTTCTCCTAGATATTTCTAGAGTTAAAATCATTCGGTGTTAAGTAGAGAATATTCCAGTATGACCAAAATTAAGAAGGATTACATATTTAGGCTAAGGTTTGATAGTCGGTTATTTAACTATCAAATAAACAAACATTCCAAACAGAGATTACATTTCCCATGGAAACCACCAAGCCTCTTAAAATAATCTTTCATAAATTAAATCTTTTTTCTAAGAATATTTATCGAAATATTCATATACTTATCTCACTGTATAAGTATATCCACAAATCATTCCTTTCAAAACTTGGAAAATCTTTTTCACATACTTATAAAATGGTATACGTATATTCACTAAACACTTAGAGAGATTTTCTATTCCAAAATCATATTAAAATGGTCGACCCAAATGTTGTTTAAAACGGAGATAAGGATAATCCCAAACACTATTCCTTCAGTGTTAAGTATGGAACGAATGTCCATACCACCGTAATTAAGAAGGTCGGTTAAGGGAAATCCAATCTCAATTTCTTTTATAAATTTCCTTCAATGAATCCTTTTTATAAAGCTCTTCCATTTATGAAATCTCCATTACTTAAATCCCAAATCCATTTATAAAACACTTTATAATTCTCCAAGTTTATTTATAAAACTTTTTATAAATTTCCAAGATCATTTACACGATTTATTTCCAAATTTCAAGATCCCTTCTTTATTTATAAAACTCTTTTCATAAATTTTCTTTCTTTAAATAAAACCTCTTTAATAAACCTTAATCAATAAAGTTCCTTTGATAAATAATCAATTACTTAAAACACTTTTTAAATAATAAGTTATTATTTAAAACGTCCTTTTATTTAATTATCTTTAACCCTCATTTAAAATAATAACTTTAAAATATCATTAATAATTAATAATACTTTAACAGTATTATTATACTGATAAATTAACTTTAAAACAATGTTTTTTTAGCAAAGCTAAGCGGGGTTAACTGGGCCCCCACCAATTTATTGCAGAAATAATAAAATAAGACAGCATCGTAATAGCCTACGATACTGAAGAGAAGATACAAAGGAAAATACAACAATGGGAAAACAAAAAATTTAGATTGCCACAAGCAAACTAAATCCAATTGCTTAGTGTTGAACTGTCAAAACAGTAAGTATTATACAAAATTCCATGCTTTATAGCTAGCTTTAATTCATTCCATAATTGCACATCACTCCTGATCTTGGCAATGAAAATTCTATCGTTCCTTTGCCTCCACACAACCCTAATAAAAGTTTTAAGGATCAATAGTAACATGATGCCTGAGTCATCTTTCCATCTGGTAGCCATGTATATATTACACCATTCAATACTGCTAACTCTAGATATATTATCCCTACCAAACAGCCTCATTAATTGTTGCCAGAGGGAATAAGTGAAGTTCTAGTTAAAAAACAAATGAACATTTGATTCATTTTCATCAAGGCAGAAGACACAAGCAGGATCAACATGCATACCCAAAGTCATCAATTTATCTTTTGAGTTGAGAGCATTTCTGAGCAATTTCCAAAGGAGAAAGTTGTCATTCTCTTTACAATATGGATTCCATACTCTTTTATTCCAAGCAAACTAATTGATCATAGGGCACCTGTTCATGTTACTGTACACAAGGGCCATAGAGTGATCCTGAAAATCAATAGATCACACCACCGTATCAGATTGCACTATGGGATAGTGTTGCCTCATGATTTCATACCACAACTGCCTGATTGTCTGCTTGCTGGAATATGGTAAAGAAATCATACCATTATTGATGAAGTCACTAGCTTTGGCATCAAAGGAGATGCTAAATTGAATTTTTTGGTTGAAAGAGAGAACATTTTCAAGTATCCATGCATGGACCATGGATCATGCCAAAAGCTCACCTGCCCATCTTGAGAAGCAAGCATTCTTATATGAGGTAAGTAACCGTCTCTGAGTTTAAGAATGGATCTCCATGTCCAGCTACATCCTTGTGGTATGTACATGGTCCAGAACCTTTTGCTTTTGAGGTTGTGCTTTAGTGTCCAATTAACCCAAATGTTATTCTTTTTGTTCAAGAGGTTATTAACATGTGAGCTAAAAGCAGCCCTGTTCCAGTTACTAAGACTTAGAATACCAAGGCCACCATACTTTTTCTTTTGTTCAGTTCTAAAGAAACTGATTGGCTTCAACTTGGTCGAAGCAACACATCCAGTCCATAAGAAATTGCAAATGGCTTTATGTATCATATGAATAAGCTTCTTAGGGAAGATGAAAATCCCGCACCAATAAGTTGTATAGGAGATTAATACAGAATTAATTAGAGTTAATCTACCAGCTTGAGATAAAAATTTGTTGTACCAGCCATTCATGGTAGAGGTTATCTTTTCATATAATTTCATACACTGGCAAGTGGTAACCTTGGAAGTAACCAGAGGTATTCCAAGACAAGAAGAGGACTCAAAAGCAAATGCAAGGCCATATAAAATTCTAATTGAGTTAGCTTGCTGCAGAGAGATACCAGCAATTAAAATACTGGACTTATCACAATTGATTGCCAACCCAAAGAATTTATAAAAGGTGTCAAGGGTTTTGAAAATAGAATTAATGGATGCTTCATTAGGTTTGGTATAGATGATTAAGTCGTCAGCAAACATTAAAGAGGAGATCAATGGGTCATGACATTTAGGATGCACATTGATATTCTTGGTTACAACCTCTTTATCAATTAACCTGGTTAATACTTCCATGACCATGATAAACAGATGGGCAGACTTCGAATCTCCCTATCTGATCCCTTGATTGCTCTTGATGTATCCCACAAAAGTGCCATTATAGCATAAGGAGAAATGTACTGTTGAAAGGCAAGTATATATCCAAGAGGCAAAGTGATCTGGAAAGTTCAGTCTAGACAGAACCTTAGTGATGGTTGTCCATTGCAGTGTGTCATAAGCCTTCCTAATATCCAGTTTGAGCATAGCTATAGGAGAAACTCCAGATTTGTTGTAGTCCTTAAGAAGTTCATGGATTAATAGTACATTGTTAAGGATGCTTCTATGAGGTAAGAAGGCTGCTTGGTTTTCAGAGATCAGGGAAGGAAGAACAAACTTTAATCTGGAGGCAATAATTTTGGCTATACACTTGCAAGTTATATTGCAGCAAGCTATTGGCCTAAAGACAGCAACACTAACAGGATGCTCACATTTGGGAATTAAGGCAAGATTGGTGGCATTAACTCCAGATAGCATTCTACTGTGATTAAAGAAACTAAGAACTGCTTTGCATAGATCATGTTGAATTCTTTCGCAAAAGGAAGTGAAAATTGAGCATTGAAACCATGAGGACCCCCACACGAGTCTTTGTTCATACTGAAGATGCTTGCTTTAATTTCCTCCTTTATTACTTCAGTAGATAGATAGGACACCTGATCTGAAGATAAGGTTGGCATGTCAATGTTATCAATTAAAGAAAGATCAGGAACAAACCAATTAGAGTTGCTAAGCATGTTTTTATAGTAGTTAAGGAAGCTTTTTTCTATCATGTTAGGGGGAATAGCAGGAGATCACTGTTGATCATTGATGATATGGATACGAGCCTTGGCTTGCTTGACCTTTAAACTGTCATGATAATAACTAGTATTTCTGTCACCAAGAACATTCCATTTTATTCTCAACTTTTTCCTTCTCAAGTCCTCCTCAGTGCTGAGAGCTCTTCTATAATGCTCAAGAAGATCAAACTCATTCTTAGCCAGCACAGTATCATTAGGACTTGACATGGACAGGTGTTGAGCTTTTGCTAGTTCAGGTTCTAGAGTCTTTGATAATAAGTCACCTTTACCATATTTGAGCTTAGCCTAGGCTCTAAGAGATGTTTTGACCTTTATAAGCTTCTATTGAAAAATGTACATAGGAGTTCCAAAAAGGTAAGAAGTCCATGCAAGTTTAACTTTACTAAAAAAATCGGGATCAAGGATCCAAGCATTAAAAAATTTAAAAGAGGCTTTTCTTTCCATAGTAGCCACTTCAAGCTTAAGGATTTGAGGAGAGTGGTCAGAGAGAAGGGGGTTAGGTAAGTAGAGATGTTTGGCCAGATGGTGAAGGAGGCAAAATTGCAAAAGGAGTGGTCAATTTTACTATATATTCTATTGCTAGATCTACTCATGTTATTCCACGAAAATATCTGGTGCCACTATAAAAAAATTGTATCAAGTTAGGAATGTTGATGGTAGAATTCAGAGAGGAGGTTTCTTTGAGAGTAACAAGATTACCACCAATTCTATCATCAGAGCAGAAAGGGCTGTTGAAGTCACTAATAACTAACAATGGATGGGTTTCTTGAGCAAAATGAGGGAGATAATCATGAAGAAGTTGTCTATTTGATGTGTGATTGTCAGCATATATGATGGTAAGATAAATGGAGGTTGAACTTGGTATATGAAGGAGGTGTGAGTGAATAAATTGTCTATGAGAGAGGATGGGGGATACTGTGAAGATGTATGGGTTTGATAGTAACATTATTATACCATAAGGAGATTCCAGAAGGTTGTGGTGTAAATTCCAACTGGGATTAATGATTCTAGCAGCTCTGGTGGTAAGCTTTTGATTCAACTTTGTTTCTAATATGGCAAGTAATTGGAGTTTATAAATGTTGATGATTTCCTTTGCTTGATTAAGCTTAATATCCTGGTGGGCACCCCCGATATTCCACACACCAATGTTGTGTGTCATTTGATCAAACTATTGTTCAGTTGGAGATTTCCTAGCTTGCTTCTGGTTGTAGAAGAGGGGGGGTTCCAGTTTCAGGGAGGATACTGGTGGTTAGTAATATGTTAGACTCATTCATATCTTTGTTCCTTTTGAGATGTTTCTTATTTCTAAGGTTTTTGCTGATGGATGCACAATTTGCATTATTCTTGTTTGGATTTTGATAGTTGTTGTTGTATGACTGTGTTGATATGGTACTTGAATGATGTTTACAGTTCACTGTGGCCTCATGGTTAGGGTATCCTAGTGGTGGTGGGAGATGATCATATTGGCCAGGAGATGGAGGAAGGACATTAAGAACAATATCATCAGATAAGGGTGGGTTGAAGCATACAATGTTACTTGGGGGTGGAATAGTGGGTGGGTCTAGATTGGGATTGTTTTTGCATGTGTTATCATTGGCTTGAAGTGATGTTTTATTGTAGAGTAATGTTCTTAGAGTTGATGGTGTCTTTTGGAGTTGTTGCTTTGAGGAATTATCATGGTTGACATTAGTTAATTAATTAATTCAAATATTATTAATACAATAGTTAATTAATTTCAAAATATCCTTAATATAATAATCAATTAATTTCAAAACAGTATTAATATAATAATTAATTATTTTCAAACATTATTATTATAATAATTAATTAAACTTTAAAACAATATAATGTAATAATTAATCAACCTTTAAATAATATTAATATAATCATTAATTAACCTTTAAACATAATTAAATAACTTAAATCGTTATCTTTAAACAACCTTGATAAGTAATTAATTATCTTTAAATAACATTAATAAGATAATAAATTTAAAACATTATAAATATAATAACAGTTATCTTTACTATAGAAATAATTTTACAAAATACTTTGTAAAACAGAAATTAAACAAAACACTTTGTTAAAATAATAATTAAGTAAAACATTTTACTTCAATTATAAAATTTGAAGTTAATTTAAAACCATAACTTCCAAATCCATAAAGAAAGAGTCTCAACGACCTCAATGGTACTTAAACCAGCTACCATTAAATTCAAATTAAATTCTCAAGTTAAATTACAGATATTTACATAAACATGCACATATATAAACCAAATCCATAATCAATAATAAATTGTTAACACATCACATATCCAACATAAATCAACTGACACTTAAATAAATGTCCAGGTTTATATAATAGCAGAATGCATATTTATTCTGCTAAACAAATGTCATTTAAAATAAACTGTTTCATTTATTATTAGACGGTGTTTATTTGGCCAAATAGATAACACCAAAGAGATATGCTTAAATTAACTACGTTATCATTTAAACAATGTAATTATTTAAAATCGGTATTATTTTTACCACTTTATACATTAACCATTTTCAAAATTGATAATTTATCCAAACCAAACAACCAGCAAACCTCACATGCAAGCAGGCAATCAATAATTTTTATCTACTATGTAACATACTGGTTAACCAAAAAAGTGAGTTTAACTCACCGAAATTCCAATTATCGCTGAAGCGTTCTAATTTCGTCTACGTTCGATTTTAGCTTGAAATTCTATAAACTTCAATCTCCACTAATCCAATTATGAGATATAGTTAACGTCATTTAGAACCCAGTGCGACTGACTGCTTTCGATTTGGAGCTTGTATGATAGAATTTTCAAATTATACGCTTTGAGAATTTTTAATATAACTTTACAATTTGTCAAACTAATTACCTAAATAAAACAAATCCCTCTCCACTAATTCTTCTCCTTCCCTAGTCTTAAACTCCTTCCCGCCTAAAACCTAAAGCCATTTCCTCTTTTTCCCACCACCATACCGCGAGCTACAATCCGCAATATCACGTACAACAACCACCATTTCTCTCGTGGATCAAAGATGAACATCCCCGCATCCATCTTTTCACCTCCGCACACCACCCTTGGAATGCGACATCTGTTGCTCGACCTCAACAACCCCAAATGTCGTGTCCAAAATTCTAGCACCGCACCTCGTTGAAAACTAGTCGTCGACTCTCCTCCACTCTATGAACACAAATACACACTAGACCAAGCTTATCACCTCCTAAATCGCATCTCAAGCCGAACCCCAATTCCAACCACAAAATTCGAACACCCTCAAATCACGACCGCAACCTCTAAAAATCCATCCACATAAAG
Organism: Allium fistulosum; assembly: GCA_030737815.1. Taxonomy (NCBI): domain Eukaryota; kingdom Viridiplantae; phylum Streptophyta; class Magnoliopsida; order Asparagales; family Amaryllidaceae; genus Allium; species Allium fistulosum. The sequence goes on from CM060904.1 coordinate 353,689,795, forward strand.
ATCTCAACCTAACTAACTCAAAGAAACAAGCTTTGGAATTTTTCATTAAGCATTCAATTTGTTTTTTATTTTTGAAAGGGAGTATGATCATTTTCTTTTTACCAGACACTGGTACAAATGAATGGAACGGAAAATAGAAGAAAATGTGTGTTGCTTGTACGAGTGGATTTTGAGTATGTTTTATTTTAAATTTTCCTGCATTTCATTACACAGCTTTTCATTCGCATACGGATCCCGAACGATAATACAAATATATGGTGATGCTTAAAACAGCGACACGACCTCAAACAATAAAAATGTACACTGGTTTACTGATTGTAAAATCACAAAAAATGTTGTCGTTTGCTGAAAAATCATTAAACGATAATTTGAACATTTTCGAAATTGAAAATTATGGAAAAAATCAAATATTTAAATTAAAAATACGTCAACAAAAATTGAGTTTACAAAGTGAATTCACGATTATTATTTATCATTTATAACGAGGTAAATAATACCATTAACCCATTAAATTTATATTCAATTTAAAAACTCGATATTTAAATCACTATTCAATTATTTTTTGACAACTCAAAGATTTTAAATAATCTCTATAATTTAATTCAAGTTTTAAAACTTTTAAACCAATATTTCAATAATTAAAATTAACTAAATATTCAAAATCAAATGACCGAAATTCCGGGTCATTACATTTTTCCCCCTTAAAAGAATTTCATCCCCGAAATTCCAAAGGTAGGAAAAATGCCTTCAAACCCTTAAAATTTTCAAAATCAATTAGTTGAAACTTGTTATCAAATTTTCTAAGTGCTTTAAAATTACGGAAAATTTCGGTAGCATTTTCTTTGTGCGACTCGACCGGGAAAACTACAAGTCGCCACTATGTGCCAAAACCAATAAGAGAAAATAAAAGCCAAGTAACCTCCCATATCTGGGGCATAAAACCATCAATCGAACAACAATATAAACATGTACCTATTTGTCAGGCAAACAACTCTACTCATGAAAGCAAAGGCATCAAACTAGCCTCTGCTTCCATAAACCTACATCTTATTCACAAATAGTATGCAATCATATAACTCATAATCATATAATTTTGCATTTTCCAATGTCAAACATAAAATTTATTAAAGACCGTACGATTTACATATATCATTCATATGCAATATCAAATCTGGTCACTTACTCGATCACACAATTTCACTTTCGAACTAAAGTCACTCACTCAACTACTCTAGTGTGGATTCTGATTCGGTTCCTTGATTAGAAACCTCTATTCTCCTTATATAGCCATAACTATGATAGAAACTTCAGAATCAAATCAAAAATCTGTATCCAGTGTTCGCCGTCAAGAATTGAGTGGAAAATCCTAACTCGGATCGGTGTAAATCACTTCGAAATCGTGTCGAATCCGGATCAAAAATTCTCATGTGAATAAAATGAACTACGTTCATCTTATGTATTTATTCCAATTGGTTTCTTAACTATACCAATTACCTTACATTTTAAATCAAATTCAGTCTTTATTTAACAACACTCCATTCCATACTAAATCCATTTTTGAACCATGACATAAAACATTACTTAAGTGTATAAATACTTCATAACTTAAGTTTGTATAATACTCCACCTCTAATTACACCAATAGTATTACATCTAATACCAAAGTCATTTACGAACCATTTCATAAAACAATCATTTAAGTTTATTACATCCTTTGAAACACAACTTATGTAAATCAATCACCCTTTAAACTTAAGTTCAGATTTGTATAACACTATTCTATATCCTAAAAGTATATATACAAATTTCAGATTTTTTTTTACTTCAATTATCCAACAAATTAAAATTTGTTTTAACTTAATAATTCTCAAACTTATAAGTTATAAACTTATTTTCTTTTATTTCACAAAACACCTAGCTTTAATTTGTATATCCATTTGGAAATCCCGACTGTACAAAATCGTCGGGAATTCCATTTCATTCAATAAATGAAAATTACCAATCAACATATCATAATGAGATGCAAAACCAAACTACCCTAATGTATAGGATGCATGCATCCATATAATAACTTGACTGAAAACTTCAGACTTAACACCCAGTTTTATTCAAAATCATTTTGAAATAAATTAAAATATACATAGCTCCTTTTGTATAACAAATCATGCTTTTAAGATTTTAAACCAATTTTGGTTTACCAAAACAACTCTATACCCAATTACTATGGTAGCAATCCCTCACCTAGAAACTCAAAAATGAACACCGATGATGATGCAATCATTATTGGAATTATTTTCCAACGATCGATGTGAATTCAGTGCTTTCTATCTCCTTCAAAATATTTAAAAATATTTCTATTCAAAAATACTTCTAAATAACAATAATATTATTTCATCCAAAACTTTGAAAAACCATTTTCAAAAACACCATATTTAAATTCTCAAATTCTCAGCTTAAATGCTTTTTCTTATATATCATATTTATAAATTATACTTATATAATTCCACATCCTTATATAAAATCATTTCACAAATGTATATCTTTATTTAGATTATAATAAACAAATTTTATTAAAGTTAAATTTTAACTCAACATTATCACCGAATGCGTTATAGTCAAATTATGAAACTAAATTCATAAGGTGTTCATTTCAATGTTCCCACAATTACTATTTACCCAACCCATGCAGTGAAAAGGATAAAACTGCTCCTAATCAACCACAATATTCAATGCCCATAAACTGGTCGGGCATAACTGCTTAATCAACTAACAATAGCCAATGCTCCTAACTGGGTGAGTAACTAATCAAACAATAAATGATAATAAGTGAATATTATCATTCCCCAACCATAACATATCAATAATAACTATATAAATTTCTAAAAATTATTCCTTTATATATGAAAAATATATTCTAGATAAAATTATTTCATTTACCCAATTTCAAAACAATACCATGTCGATTTTCCTTATTCAAGTGTTAGAAACCTCTATCGACACTGTGACATCTCATGTCTCGACCAGAATTCATAAACCACTCAACTGATAAATCAACACAATATAATTTTTTTATAGCACTAATAAATACGTGCTCTTATATATAATACACTCAACTTATCCTAGGGTCTCGCTTACCCTATCTCAAATGGGTAATCCCCACCAAAGCTAAGGTGTTCACTCAACCTAAGCTCTGATACCACATGTAACGACTCGCCTTCCGACCCTTAAAAATCGACATAATACATCCATATTATTCATGTTTTGAGCGTCCAAGTACTGAAAAGACGGATTGTTGGGGAAAAAGAAAGAATAGAATCTCACATCGTGATGAGTAATATATAATATACAACAAAACTTTACGTAAAGAAAAAAATTTATAATGTACATACATCAAGCAGAGTCAACTAAACAATCATCAGCTTGGACAATTATAACAACCCGTCCTTACAATTTCTTATAAATACAACAAGGAAATGTAGCGGAAATAAAAAGATACGTGAATACGTATTGGAGAATCCAGTTCGTCTCCTGAAAGCTCCAAAGCATCCAAACTAGATATGTAATATGCTCAGTCTTACCTGAGCATTATTAAAAAATTACACCCGGATCAGTCTGGTAAACCAGCATGAGAAAACACACATCAAATCGATTTTTTATGCTATAAAACCTTTCAAAATAAAAATATCCCGTAAGACCACGCCACATATAAACACAGATGGGTTTTTACCTTACGATAACCAAATAATTTATATTAGAAAATCCAATAATATTATAATAATGTCTAAGGGAGAAAATATCAATAACCAAGTAGTTGTGATGCTCGTGAGTATACATCACAATAATAATAGGTATATAATAAAAACTAATAAGGCGTGTTTGCTAACTGTGTAGGATTCCATGGAGGTGCCTTTGGTACTTCGAGAACGGTCCTTCTGCACAAGAATCAGATTTATCCTTCCAAAGCAACAATACATCCCTAGTGATGTACAATAGGAAATACATAGATGGTCATGCAAGGTCGGATGCATTGCTCCATGCATGCATAACAACTATAGGTAACTCTAGGGAGGAGATGATTGCACCCTTATAGGTTAGCTAAACCCCTGGCTATGCATCCTATCTTTATTTTTATTCATTACCACTAATGAGGCTACGTTCGGCATTCCAGCTCACGCACCATCAACTGAACAGATCTTGGAATCACACATGGATTCCCATACCTAATAGGTCTCAGAACCACACATGGTTTCTCACATCTCAACAGAGATCTCAGAATCACATATAGATTCCCATACCCCAACAGGTCTTGGAACCACACATGGGTTCCCACATCTCAACACATATCTTGAAATCACATATGGATTCCCAAACCCCAATAGGTCTCGGAATCATACATGGATTCCAACATCCTAAACAGATCTCGAATCTCCTCTAAGCATAGAACCCATATACGATTTTGGAGTGGTTACGGTTTTGAGTCATCTCTTATGAGTACACTCCCTCACTAATCGGATGTTCCAAAACCAATTGATCCATTTTCGGAATGCTCGATATCGGTTCTTCTAGAAATAATTAGATAATAAATAAGAGAGGGGATCACCCCCTAACCGTTTATGTGGACGGATTTCCTCATCATTCGTCCTAGAAGAACAAAACGAGTTCATACGTACCATATACCACCATTGACGGTAGTTGTACCATATAATCCCATGTTTCTCCTAGATATTCCCAGAGCTAAAAACCTTCTGTGTTAAGTAAAGAATATTTCCGTACACTAAAATTAAGAAGGATTACATATTTAGGCCAAGATTTGATAGTCGGTTATTTAACTATCAAATAAACACACATTCCAAACAGAGATTGCATTTCCCATGGAACCACCAAGCCTCTTAAAATAAATCTTTTATAAATCAAATCTCTTTCCAAGAATATTTTTTGAAATATTCATATACTTATCTCACTGGTATAAGTATATCCACAAACCATTCCTTTCAAAACTTGGAAAACCTTTTTCACATACTTATAAAATGGTATACGTATATTCACTGAACACTTACAGAGATTTTCTATTCCAAAATCATATTAAAATGATCGACCCAAATGTTGTTTAAAACGGAGATAAGGATAACCCCAAACACTATTCCTTCGGCATTAAGTGTGGAACGAATGTCCATACCACCATAATTAAGAAGGTCGGTTAAGGGAAATCTATCAATTTCTTTTATAAAATTCCTTCAATAAATCCTTTTATTAAAGCTCTTCCATTTATGAAATCTCGTTTACTTAAATTCCAAATCCATCTATAAAACACTTTATAAATCTCCAAGCTTATTTATAATTTTTTTTATAAATTTCCAAGATCATTTATACGATTTCTTTCCAAATTTCAAGGTCTCTTCTTAATTATAAAACTCTTTTCATAAATTTCTTTATTTAAACAAAACCTCTTTTATAAACCTTAATCGATAAATTTCCTTTGATAAAGAATCAATTATTTAAAACACTTTTTAAATAACAAGTTATTATTTAAAACATCCTTTTATTTAATTATCTTAAAACCTCATTTAAAATAATAACTTTAGAATATCATTAATAATTAAAAATATATATTAAATTAACTTTAACAATTTTATTATACTAATAAATTAACTTCAAAATAATATTAATATAATAATTAATTAACTTGAAATATTATTAATACAATAATTAATTAATTTCAAAACATCCTTAATATAATAATCAATTAATTTCAAAACATTATTAATATAATAATTACTTATTTTCAAACATTATTAATATAATAATTAATTAAATTTAAAACAATATAAATTTAATAATTAATTAACCTTTAAATAATATTAACATGATCATTAATTAACCTTTAAATATAATTAAATAACTTAAATCGATATAATTTATTATCTTTAAACAACCTTGATAAGTAATTAATTATCTTTAAATAACATTAATAAAATAATAAATTTAAAACATTATAAATATAATAATAGTTACCTTTACTAAAGAAATAATTTTACAAAATAGTTTGTAAAATAGAAATTAAACAAAACACTTTGTTAAAATAATTATTAAATACACATTCTACTTCAAATTATAAAATTTGATGTTAATTTAAAAGCATAACTTTCCAAATCCAGAAAGAGGATCAACAACCCCAATGTGCTTAAACTAGCTACCATTAAATTCAATTTAACTTCTCAAGTTAAATTACAAGTATTTACATAAACATGCATATATGTAAACTAAATCCATAATTAACAATCAATTGTTAACACAACACATATCCAACATAAATCAACTAACACTTAAATAAATGTCCAAGTTTATATAATAGCAGAATGATGATCTATTCTGCTAAACAAACATCATTTAAAATAAACTCTTTCATTTATTATTGGACAGTGTTTATTTGGCCAAGTAGATAACACCAAAAGGGTATGCTTAAATTAACTACGTTATTATTTGAACAACATAATTGTTTTAAATTAGTATTATTTTTATCACTTTATACATTGTCCATTTTCAAAAATGATAATTTATCCAAACCAAACAACCAGCGAATACCACATTCAAGCAGGAAATCAATAATTTGTATCTAATATATAACATATTGGTTAACCAAAAGGTGAGTTTAACTCACCGAAATTCCAGTTATAGCCAAAATGTTCTAATTCCATCTAAAATAGCTTGAAATTCTACAAGCTCCAATCTCCACCAATCCAATTCCAAGATGTAGTTAACGTCATTACGAACCCAACGCGACTTGCCACATTCGATTTGGACCTTGTATGAGAGAGTTGTTCAAATTATAAATTGAGAAATTTTAATATAATTAATTACAATTTGTTAAACAAATTGCCCAAATAAAACAAATCCCTCTCCACAAATCCTTCTCCTTCCCCAATCTTAAACTCCTTCCCACCTAAAACCTGAAGCTGTTTCCTCTTCTTCCCACCATCGTACTACGAGCTACAGTTCACAATATCACGTACGACCACCACCATTTCTCTTGTGGATCGAAGACGAACATCCCCGCATCCATCTTTTCACCTCCGCACACCACTATTGGAACGCGACATCTGCTGCTCGACCTCGACCTCGACCTCGACAACCCAAATATCGCGTCTGAAATTCTAGCACATCATATCGTCGAAAACTGGTCGTCGACCCTCCTCCACTCTACGAACGCAAAAACACACTCGACCAAGCTTATCACCTCCTAGATCACATCTCAAGTCGAACCCCAATTCCAACTGCAAAACTCGAACACCCTCAAACCACGACCGCAACCTCTAAAAATCCATCCACATATGGATCTTAGCCTAATTAACTCAAAGAAACAAGCTTTGGAATTTTTCATTGAGCATTCAATTTGTTTTTGATTTTTGAAAGGGAGTATGATTATTTCTCTTTACTAGACACTGGTACAAATGGATGAAACGGAAAACAGAAGAAAACGTGTGCTGCTTGTACGAGTGGTTTTGCGTTAGTCTTATTTCAAATTTTCCAGCATTTTGTTGCACAGCTTTTCGTTCGCGTACAGACCCCAAACGATAAAACAAAAATTGGATCACGCTTAAAACAGTTACGCGACCTCAAAACAATAAAAATATAAACTGGTTTACTGATTATGTAAAATCACAAAAATGTCGTCGTCTGTCGAAAATTTTTTAAACGATAATTTAAATAATTTTCAAATTAAAAATTATGGAAAAATCAAATAAATTATATTAAAAATACATCAACAAAAATCAAGTTGTTATATTAAAAATAAGTTTTCTGATTATTTATTCGAACTATTTATTGCTGCAATGAGTTTACAAAATGAATTCATGGTTATTTATCACTTATATTGAGTTAAATAAGACCATTAACCTATTAAATTTATATTCAATTTAAAATCTTGATATTTAAATCACTATTCGAATATTTATTTACAATTCAAAGATTTTAAATAATCTCTATAATTTAATTCAAGTTTTAAATCTTTTAAACTAATATTGCAATAATTAAAATTAATTAAATATTCAAAATTAAACGACCAAAATTCTACACTGTTCCATAGGGTCTTATTTTAGTGGTTGGAACGCACTGAAACTATTGGATGAAGGTCAGTTGATAATTATAAAATCTGAAACATTCAAATTCACAAACCCTAGTCGCCGCTTGATAGGGAGCAGTCGACCGCCCCTCTATCACCGGTCGATCGGTCGAGATTAGGGGTCGACATCTCCCCTTGTTTCGGGAATGTTAATTTTCTACAGTTGTTTTATTTATTATTTCCTTAATTGTACTTTAATTAATGTTGATTTTAATGTTTGCTTAACCCCTAAGTCTAATTATTGTTAACTTTTGAATTTCAAATTTTATAATTAATTATTCATATGAATTTGAAATCTTTTATTTTAAACCCAAAAACTTCAAACGACCATAACTTTTCCGTTTGAGCTCCGTTTTCAACCTATTTTATATGAAAATTGGTCAAAGTTTCGTCATGAACGCAACATCATAACTTTCCTGGTCAAATCCCAACTTTTGCAAAATTTGCATTTTTATCCCTATCTTGTTTAATTTAATTTAGCTAATTTATTTATTTCTTATTAATTTTTACGAGGTGTTACAGGTGAAGAAATGGCCAAAGTAGAATATGCTTAACCTTTTTGGGGATACATTTTAAGTATCCAAGTGGGCATTGCCATGATTGCATTAGGCTATATAAATGGGACGGTGAGCAAGGCTTGGCACTATGACAATGGGATTGGTACCATATTCTGGAGTTGGAGTTGTTTCATAGGTCGAAATGTCATCGGTCCTGAGCGGTTAGCGGAAAGACGAGGGTTACACCTAAATAGGCTACACCTTCTACTAGTGTAGATCAAGTTTAGGTCATGCATTGCCATAGTTGTTTGTTATGAGGCAAGACTATATAACCCTTAATAGAGGTCTTTCAAACGATTAGGGTAGTCCGAGGAGCCGAGTCTTTAATAGTCCGTGAAGCCGAGTCCATAATATGAAGCATTTAGATAAATCCTCAAGACGAGATAGAATGCAACTAAACAATTGTGACACCGTTATTAGACATTACGGGAGTTTCTTGATATGCACGACGACGAGGATGTGATACTGCATTGACGATGGATCCTAACGAGATGCCGAGTTATAGATACTAGCGGGGAAGTATCTTGGTCCAAAAGAGGAATGTGGTACTTATATATGTGTGTGTAGTTATTGTCTACTTCGAGTAAATGGGGCAAATCGTACGCGTACGTGGAGTCGAGACGATTTAGTAAAATAAAAGACATAATATGTAATGGAAGACAACGACATAAACTAGCGTTATATAAAGTATGTAATTTACCAATCACTGGAACGTTGTTCTGGCTCCCCTCCTCATTACAATCCACATAATAGCTTTAAAGGGACATGTACCGGTGTAAGGCGGGAACGGTGGAATGACAGATTTCCTTATGCATGCTCAACACTAACATGGACGCTAAATATCAGAAGTGTCAACTATGGTCAGTAGCTATATGTTTTATTGTACTTTACTATTTCGTTGTGAGTTTATATCGGTAGTACTCTGACATGCATTTGTTTATTTGCAGAATACCAAAATCAACGATCTGTATTTTTGTGGACTTGGGTTTTCGATTTAGCGAAAATTCATGCCCATTAAGGAGGTGTGGGTTGTCACAAACCATATTGATTAGCATAACCCTAATGAACTAAAAGATAACCGCAAAACCCTAGTGTAGTCAAATACGAATAAAATTAGCAATAATGATTATTATAACGCCAGTAAACTAAAAAACAACTACATAACCCTAATGTACTAAAATTAATCATAGTTTCTACAAATATACCATTTTTGAATGATAATAATTGCATAAAACAAATTAAAATAATCGCAATAATAAAAAAAACGATTATACAATTTTCGAATCGTACAGCTTACAATGCTTGCTACAATACGCATTACATTGCTAAGCATTTTCATTGCATAACCTAACTTTACATTTGGAAAGACTATGTGATTGATAGTGTCGAGAACTCTTGATCTCGATATTAGATTCCACATCTTTACTTCTACTCGTTCTCATTTCCAACTTAAATTTCATTTATATGGCTAAATTTGAGATCACAAAAGCATTTTATAAAGAACGAACAAAGAAATTTTTTAATTTAGAATTTATAAAGTTTTTGTAGAAAATGAAACTAAAAATCTTGCCATATGAAAGCAGTTCTAATTGGAGAATTGACATGAGGTTAAACATAGCAAGGGCAGCTGAAAACATACCTAATTTACGAAAGAAAGAGAGGGGATAAATAAATAAATAAATAAATAAAAAGCTTTATCAATTTCCATTTCTATCAACGTCAATTAAAATGTTAGGAAGATAACCATGATTTGTACAACATTACATCAATCTAGTGTCCCTGATCCAAAGTCAAACATGCTAGTAAAAACACAGGGGGTTTACTACTATTTACCCACCAAGTGCACAATCTCTATCTCCTTCACTCACTTTTAATTCTCTAGCTCAAGATCCAACGAAACAAAATCAATGAACTCAGAAGACGACAAACCCCCAATCAACCGCCTTTTCCTCCGCCCACGCCGCGAACCATTCGAGCACGGCCTCCTCCCAATCCCCAAGCTCATCTTCACTGACGGAATCCAAACCCTAGCTCCGTTAAAGCAACGACTTTCCGAACGGAACCCTAACGCCGTCGTGTCCGCCCTCTTCCTATCTGTAGAACTACAAATCTCGCTAGACTATGCTCAACTAGTCATTGACACTCTAAAAGCCGTTGATTTAAATTGCAAAGATGATCGGACCGATGGGGTTGATTTGGATGATTTAATGTTGTTTCTGTACTTGCAGAGCTATAAGAAAATTGTACCGAGAGGGCATAAGGATTCAGCAGCAGTGGCAGATGTTTGGCCGAATATATCGGCGTTTGACGGGTGTTTGTCTGCTATGTCGCCTCTTCAGGTTGGTTTAGGGTTAGTTTTTGGAAAGAATTTGATATCTCGAGTAAATTTTGAACTTCGGTTGACTATTTTGAATGATTATGGTTATTGTGTGCCTTTCTTGAGAGTGTACATTTGAGCTAGATGTTCTCAATAGATGGGTTTTTTTAATATAACGATTAGTTTTTTCAGTAGATGATGTTATATTGGAGAGATGGGTTTATATCTGGAGCAAAATATGAATCCCTTGGTGGGTTAATTTGCAAAATAAGAACCTTTTAATCAGCTGTCGACGTCAATGGAACAGCCTTCTACAACCAATCAACTAAACAAAATCAACAATCACAAAATCAAATACATATAAGGAATAAAAATGCAAATGATCAGAGCAAGAAGACTTATAGTGGTGGTAACCTACGATGTAAAAAATGCTCTTAACCAACATTTAAGCAAAAACTCATTGAGCTTAAGTTTTTCCAGAATTCAATTCCAATAGGCAAAAAATGCTTAAAGGACATTTATTGGCACCTCAACGTATTTATGAGTTCAATTAAGCGATGATGGTTTGAAAAGCTGTTGATTTCGATAGTGATAAGTTTGGTGAATATGCATTAGAACTAATGCTTTTTTGCAACAAAACAATGAACACTAAGCGTGAAAAATATTAAATTTGATTCTTTTAGGTTCTTATTGCTTGTGTCTCTTTTACTAATAAAAAAAAGTATGCATGTTAGTAGTTTCAATGTATCATAGAAGTATTTTGAAAGAGTTATTATTAATAAGTAGATACTAATTGTTATGTTAAAAACTTGGTACCCATTAACGAAAAAGTAAACAAGACAATATCCTTTTTGTCGCACGACATCGCTTCTCATCTAGTACAACATATGCGGTAGTGATTTGTTTGTATCATTCTAATTTGAAAAAACTACTGGTATATTACGACTCAGATCACTATCACCTTCTCATCCATAACACGTGTTCGACCCAAGTGTTGAATAGCATGAGAGATTGACTACTAGGTGTTGAATAAGAGGAGTAGGAAGACAAAAACCGCCTTCATTCTTTTGCAAATAATTAATTAGTTAGTTGTATTACTTTTTTTTTTCTTTTTTCTTTTTGTTATTGCCTGGCACACAAAAAATGTTGAACTTTCAAATTGGTTGTAACCGATTTTGGCATGTACTGTTATTGAATGAAACAGTAGATACTATATTTAAAAAGAATTCTTCCTCTACCGTCCTCTTTCTCTTCTACCTCCATTTTTTGTTTCTTTTGCTTCTTCTTATTGTTATGCAATCAATCAAACATAAGCACTTTGGTGCTTTCAGTGTCACCACCATGGTCGAATCATTTCAAGTCCGTACATGTGCCATTGACGACTTCATGCAAAAACTTCTCTATTCTATTTCACAATTTGTATCAAAGCTCATTCATGATATTGGAAACTCAAATCAAAATGCTTGAAACAATGAAATTAGTTTTAATTGTAAACCTTGCTAAAAAACAAAAGGCTTGGAACACATCATTTAGCTCTTCAACAATGACTTCTGGCAGTTCTTGTTTACTATCCAAGCACTGTCATAGTTATCAATGGCGTGCGGCGCGGTGTTTGCGCCATTTTCACTTGTGGTGCGGCGCACATGAAAAGGCGCGCCTTTTTATTATTTTATTGTTTTTGTTTACTTTTTTATTTATTTTTCATTTTTTGCATTTTAAACGGTATAAAATTAGTATCGATAATGCATCCGATGCTGAAGATGAACTTGTATTTGACGACGACGACTTGACATGGGACGTTGCTACGAGAGCGGTAGGAGTGGAGGAAGCTGGATATCCATGTAGAAGAACTTCCACGTCAAGGGGTTTTTTAGTACCTGCTTCAGCTCCTTTACGTCTCCATGAAGAAGAAACTAATCTAAATGAGACGGATGAGGAAGATCTCGAAGCTTATGGATCCGATGATGCAGACATTGATTTGGAAAATATAATTGTTGAAGCGGATTCGGATTTCTAGTTTATCAGTAATATGTATTATTATATTGAATTTTGAAAACTATTATGCTTGAAATTATATGCTAAATTGCTAATGATGTTATATTTGATGATGTTTCTTTTTACAAAATGCCTAAAAATCTTTGATTGCATATGTTTTAGCAAAAAATATTGAACTTTTTAAATTTGTTATCATATGTAGAAAAAAAATTTAAACATGCGCAATAAATTAAAAGGCGCGCGCCAAGGCTCCAGAAAGGTTGTGCGCATTTTTGCGCCGTGCGCTATTAATAACTATGAGCACTGTCAAGTTGGAAGAAATTCTTTTCTTATGTTATAAATCTCACAAGATGATTCCTTAAAGATTATGGTTCAGATATTGGTGAGCTTGGGAAAACTACGGTGGATTTGAACGAATTAGCAAAAATATCCATTAATTTCATGTTCATTGAAGTTCCCAAGAAATACATTGCATCAACAACAAATATGATCAATGCAGCTTTTATGAACCAAAAATCAATCTTGGAGAAAGTAAGATTTTAAATGATCTTTCACCCATCGCTTCTACTTGGCATGCCTAATTCATTAAATGGTGTGGAAAAAATAATAAACACAAAAAAGATGCTTATGGAAATGATTAAAAAAGAGTTGATAGCATATGAGATTCATTTTTGTCTAATTGATTGAAAACTTGTTCAAATTTTTGTGAATATTTTGCTTGAACAAAAAATAGATGTTTCTAAGAAAAGCGTTTGTCTTTGATTCGGGTGGAATTGTTTAGACAACGTATGATGTCAATCCAAAAGTATTTGATTGCAATATTCATGATGTCATCGGGGAGTTCCTGTTCAATCTTGAGAATTTGGTCGTTTTTTCAAGTGGTTGACAATGATATGGTTCAAACACCATCCATAACGCAAGATTGGCCTAAGTGAATATAAGAGTATCTACCTAGCGGTTGGAATAGGAGGGGAGGCAAATACGACGTATGGAAGGCAAAAGTTGTATACTTATATTTTGCAAATAATGTTTTTTGGTTGTATTACTTTATATTGTTGCATTTCACAAAAGAGCGTTTGTAAATAATATGGAATGAGAAGGGAAATACCAGGTGATTATATCCAAAAATAAAAAATATTCCTTTATTGTTTTCTCTCTCCCTTCTATCTCATTTTATATTTCTTTGCTTCTTATTGATATAGAATCAATCCAACATAAGCATCATCCTTTATTTCATATTTTTAGCTTATTTAATCAATCCTTTTAACGTGTAGGTTATGTTGATTCTCAATAGTGTTGCTATACCTACTTACAAGAGTTGATGATAACATAATGAACTAGTCAATAGTGCAATTAATATAAATGTCAAATTTAAAATTGTTAATGTTTGTAGAAGTATGTAAGGTCATTGATAAGACGAGACAAAAATGATTCTGTCGGTTGACCTTAAACCTTTAAAAAAAACACGAGATCTAATATAATTTTAGCTTGTAGAGGCCAAACGATAGTTTTTTTAATAGATCACAATCTAAAACTAGCTCAAAATCATCAGAAGATAGAAAGAAAAATGATAATCCAATAAATCGAGTAAAATTGTCTTTTTTAGTCAAATCTAGTTTGCTGCAATGGCACATGATGGTTTATTTTAATCAAAATATATTTAATTCTTGATAGACTATTTTTTCAAATTTTATTGAATTAAGATTTTTATTTACCAATGTATATTATAGTAGCAAAATTTCAAAATTGAATGACGTATATAGTTTTCTTAGATAAACAAATTTGACGTGAATTTTAAATTTTTTAACGACAAAATTTACAGCCTTGTAAATTATCGTTTGAAGACGATAAGCATAATATTCATAAAAAAAGAAATCCATATAGGATATAGCACAATATATATTCTTCAGTTGATGAAGCTAATGTCGTTTGGTTTAAATTTTGAACAAATGTTTTCCACTCTTTCATAAAATAAACTAAACATAGAAACTTATATTAGTAAACAACCAAAACCAATGCTTTTTAATCGCTCTTACGTCATACGTTCTATGCAACAATGGCTTGAATCCTGATTCTACTTTATTTGGATCATGATGATTGGAAGGTAGAGAATTACTATTGGATTTTATTTTTGGATAAAAGTGCGGTAAGTTTTCGTGAGCATCAACAAATCATCAATTGTATTAGTAGTGACTTGATACTGTAATTTTTGAATTGCATTAGATAATATTAGTATTTAAATATGAAGAATTATGGGATTGAGTGGATAAACAAATGTCAATCATTAATCTACATACATTCATATCATTCACCATATTGTTATAAAAATATTAAAATTTTGCGATTTGAATCCCGCTTTAAATCAAATCTCTCCCATTAAATTTCAATCTCAAAATACAGTTCAAAACTCAATCAATATTACAATTGAAAAAATGTCAAGTTCATGCCGAAATAAAATTTTCAAGATACTTATTTTGAATTTACAGTTCAACCATTATTGTTTTCTTGACGACGTAAAGGTAAAAGAAGAAAAAAAATTGATTTTCGGATGTAGATGTAGAAGCTTTACCTTTAAAATAAAATTTGAAGTACAAAATATTACTTAAAAAAGAAAACCGACGTTCTTACACACTTTATTGTTATTTGATAAGCTACATAAAACAAAATGTCCAACTCTAAATGTGGTATAATCATTAAAAATATGAATCTATCGAATCTACAATTCACGATATGAATTCATTTTTGATTTGAAGTTTACGACTTGAATACCTTTTAAAAAAAATGATTACTACACTATGTTTTATTAGTTGGTATATGTATGTAGCCTTCTTGTACCATTTTATAATCCATTATAAACGAATAGCCAATATCAGTTAATTATCCGTTAAAAAACAAGTATTTCATCTAGTTGAAATTGTTTTGTAATGTCCAACATACCCTTGACGTAAATTATTTATAAATCCATGTTCATAAATAAAATTCAGATTCTATTTGACTCCTTAATTCTCCTTTTGAATTCCTATTCATTATCTATTTATTTTCATTTAAAGAAAATTCATATCCACTTGAAGAAAGTACAAATTATATTGTATATAATTATAAAATTGGTATTTTATTTTGGGCATTAATATTTACTTTTACATGCATGTGTGCAATGCATATGTTCAGGTATTGGTAATAAATAATCCATATTAGGGTATGAACATAAACAATTGATCTTGTGTCGACGATTTTAACAGATTTGTATTAAATACATTTAAGGATTCTCTTAAATACATCTAAGGATTCTCTCATGATAAAGGAAAATCGCAGAATTTTATTAGAAAAATCGCATATCCCGCTTCATTCAAACTTGGAAGAGCAATAGCAACAAGAATATAATCGTTGGAGAAATTTCACTTTAGCTAGCGTATTGCAGCTCTTTTTGAATGGATGAATAATAAATTTTACTTCGTAAGACCATGTTAAACCATCTTTCTTCAAGGTTGATTTTTGATTGTTAGCATTACCCTATGACTGCTAGAATATATCAATTGTCTTGTATTTTGCCATTCCAAGATGAATTTTTTTTTAATGCAGTGTAATGCAATATGATCATATCAATTAGCATTTGATTACAATATTTGTAGAAATGTAGGTAACTGGAGGATTTAGGGGATATTTTATGAGATAAGGGCATTAAGTATATATCTTCCTGTATTATAGCTATCTTTGGTATTTATGGATTTAACCAATTAGGTGGTTATTTTAAGAAATTTAATGAAAGGCACGATAAGGCGTGTCCCGGCGCGGCGTCTGTGTTTTTTGGTCTCATAACAGGGAGCACATGAAAATGCACACAAAATGGCGCGAAGGCACACAATGCACAAAAAGCACAAATTTTTATTTTATTACTTTATGTTAATTTTTGTTTTTTAGTCTTTTTTCGTGATTGAAAAATGCATAAAAATTAGTATTCATAGTACAATTGTGCAAATTAATTTGCCTTTTAGGTTGTAAAGAATAATAATTTTTTCCTAAATTCTCATATATTATATATTTATTTGTCCAATGATACGATAAATTAACGCAGGATCTATGTTATGGATTTTCATACTTTGATGTGACCTAAATAATACGAAACAATTGTTAGAAAAATATAATATAAAAAAATGCAGTGTGAACTAAATATATTCAAATAACATGAAACAAACAAAATTTGACAAAATATCACTACACAAAATAAAATATAATGAAATATTGTATTTCTTCATTTTTGTCACGTAAGATCAAATGTTACTATGTTAGTAATACAAAAACGGCTATATATATATATATATATATATATATATATATGTGTGTGTGTGTGCGCGCGCGCGCGCGCGCTTATAATGGAAATTTTATTGTAGACATTAGTTATAAGCTTTTAGTTCAAAATTTAATCTTTAAACAAATGATCAAACGCTGAACGTTATAACATAATTAAATGATGTTATATGTTTATGACATTATGTTTAATGATTTTTGCGAAATGATTAATTTTATTCTGAATATCTGTAGTAGAAAAATATGAATTGTATTAGTCTTCTTAATTAATTATGTTGTATAATAAATATACAAATTTTTTATATACATGTATAGTAAATCGAAAAGGCGTGCATCACGTGCCAGGGCTGCAGAAAAAAATGAGCGTTCTAGCCCAACTTGGTCATCAAGACGGAAAGGTTTAGTATATATAGACAGCTAACGATGAATTAATTTAGAATTTGGACATAAACTCATTCTCAAATATCTTAACTTGAGTAAATTTGTAGAATGTGTTGATTATTGAGCCAATGCTTTGGCAGTCTTCCAACATGAGAAGAAATATCTAATATGGAATTAATTTGCATACTAAGGCATCAACATTGATGGTGGTTTCAGTTATTTTATTTTATTCTTTTGGAGTCACAGTCGCAATTTCAATGATGTATGATTGATTAGGTTTATCCTGTGTATGTGTACAACATGTTGCATTAACTTTTCATTTTGTTTAACTCAATCTCAAATTTTAAGCCGTCTTTGTACTAAATTGTTACAAGAAATAATGCCTGAAAACGTAATTTTGTACGAATATTTCCTGATTTCTTTTACCCAATTGTATTTTTAAAGTGGAATTAATTTCATGGATTCATATTGTTGACTGTAGATTCTGTTATGCTAGAAACATAGGTATTATTGATTTGCCAGCATTTGTGGTCCCCACCCCACCAAAAAATAACACTTGTTTCTTAGGAGTTTGGTTACACCGCCTTCTGTATACTGTACTATCATAGTGGGTTTTTCCATAACTTTCACCATGTGTTGCTACGATATCATCTGTTATATATGTTTTTTTACATGTTCTAAAGTTTTTTGCTTTTTGTGTCAGCTTGTACGCAGTAATAGCCGCCGTTTTATGCCTACACAAGCAGATGAAGAAGCACATCAACTCTCATATTTACAAAAACACATGGCTAATATATTAGCTCTATTATCTGACTCCATTGAAGGAGAGGGTGAAGATTCCCTGGTTAGTTTGTTTCGATAACTAACTTAAATTTTGAATAGATAAGACGAGTGACATAAAGTTTCCATAATAGTTTCTGCTGTTTCTTAAATTGAATCATGCTAGCAAAGCTGTAAGAATGTTCTGTTGAATGCTACTTGCAGTGAAGTATTGCACTGCAAGATATCCAAAATGGCTACTTACTACATCCTTGTAATTCCAACTTGTTAACTATAAAATGTGTGCTCCGTAAATTCTGACATGGTGTTGCTTATTAAGTAGCCAAATCAATAATCAATCCTGTGGATAGATTTAGTATATACAGGAAATAATGCGTTCTTAAGCAACATGCGGACATAACCTATTAATAATGCATGTTATAATATATAGGTGTAGTTTGGAAGTTTATGGGCACATCAATGTTGTGCTTGTATTATTATTTTCTCCATGTTCTGCTTACCATCGTCGTATGAATTTGATGGGAAATTGCCTTTCAATTTGATTTGAGGTAATTGAATGATCTTGATTATGCTTTATAGATTCCTGTTGTTGTGCAACTTCTTTTAACCCAATGCAAATAATTATGATAGATATTATGTAGCTGATAAAAAAATGATTATGCTTATGGATTCCTATTGTCGTGTAACTTCTTTTAACACAGTGCAAATAATTATTATAGATTTTATGTAGTTGATAAAAAAATGCTTCCAATATTTACTGAAACTTGTTTTTTACAATTATAATATCCTCCAATTGTAAGTCTGTTCTTTCAGCAATACTGTAGGTTTCACACAGATTTTGATCTTATTTTCTTATGAACATGTTGCTTGCTTCACTTTTTTATTAGTTATTGTACACCTTCTGTACGAATTTCTCAATCGTTTGTTAATTTTTCAACCTTTCGTTAATTTTTCTCTCGATTTTAATCAAAAACTCATGGTATATTTTGATCATCATATGGATATTGCTGAAGTTATAGTAACCACATTCAAATAGTAGTACTTTCTTTACTTGCAAACTTATGGTGCCTAGATGTAAGATAAGCGGAGTCATATTCTATTAGCGGTTTTGTGTTTAGTTCCTTTAAAAGTTGAAGCAGGTATCTGATGGCCTCAGTATCATCTAATAAGATTGTGAAAATAATTGGCGAACCTTGTGGAGATGAGAACATTTTTGCTGCTAATGAGATCTGGTGACTTCAATTGCTGCATCGATAATATCCACTCCTTCTAACAGACATTTTCTGCTAGGGATGCACCTGGATCTATTATCTAATGAATTGAATCCAATCCAAAATAAATTGCATCAGAACCAATTTAATTTAAAAATCGGATCGGACTCAAATTATATAAATTCAATTATGGTGGATCAGTTGGCGGAGTTTTATGGTCGAAACCAATTGGATAACAGATCCAACTTATTATAGATTATCAATATTAAATGTCCACCTTTGATTTTAAAGTTGACAATTTTGTTTGATTGTGAGTAATTTTTTTTCGTCTTAGGGTTTTTCAGTTCTTATTTACTTTTGATTTGTACTTTTTCTTGTTTTAATTTTGATTTTAAACTCGTTATTGTCGAACTCATTATGTTTTCTCATGTCTTCGTATTTTTATGATCAACTAATTAACATGTATGAAATTTACGTGTTTAAATTATACTTATTTTATTTTGGTTTAAAACTTGTTATTTCAATAGTTTAATATAATATATTTTGGTTCTTGTCCTGCTATTATGGGGTTGTTTGTTTCAATCTAAGTATCCGAGTCGCTCAGATTTTGTTAAGTTAAATGTTGATAAAATAAAAAATGTGACATTTTCTATCTGATTAATTCAGTTAGAGGCTAGAAAATGATAATTTTATACTACGGTATATTCCATGTTTAATTTCAGTTTCATCTAATTTGCTTCAATAAGCAAATGCCATCTAGTTTACAATTTCAAATTTTTGATACAGACAATTATTTATAGTAATGTTATAAATTTTTAATAAAATTTAATGGACAGTTAAAATTAAACATTATGGACTATACAATGAAAAAACATTAAAAATTTGTGCCTGATATCAGAGGGCTACAAAATATTGCTAAATAAAGGGTGCTACACACACATTGATTGATGAATTTGATAAAATATGACTTAATATATAATTAACGATTTTCATGCGAACGATCCGCAAATATTACCAATTTGGTAAATTTTAACATAATCAATAACCAATATCCAATCCAATACAAGAAATTATTTGATTGGATTGGATTTATGGGTCAGGCGGATCGGATGCGGACCAATTTTAAGATCCAACTACAAATTGGATTTGGATCATTACTGCCTAATTCCATTGCAACTGGTACGTCATGCAGCCCTATTTGCCGCTCAACTACCTACTATGCATCAGTTGCCAGTTCACATGAACTAGGAGTATCATACTTGGCCCTCTAATCTGGGTACGCTGCATCCAGTTTCATTCATAAAGTACTATAACATGTACTATCAGGGACGGAACCAAGATTTTACATCGCCTTGGGCTAGGATTGTGCTTATGCAAAATGACATTGAATGTAAAAACTGCAAAAAATGATATTAATTATGTATTTTTTGATTATTGACATAACTGAAATTCTTTAATAATTGAATGTACAGATATTAGAAAGATATAATTGGTAAAAGATTCCATGCGAATGTGAAAATGCAAACAGATGTACTTCACCTAGAAACGTGAATTATAAAATTTGATAATGGATCACTTCTGATTTCTTATTCTTCTTTGAATTTTCCTCACTTGTCATTATGTTTTTATTTTATTTATATGAAATTTATGAAATATAATAGAGACTAGAGGATTTGAATATAAGCCAAAGATGGACTTAATCCAAGAATAAATGATACACTTATTTTACTGGGAGAATGAATACTAAAAGTATAATTGAGCCGAGATTATTATATGGTGTTATCACTATACATAATGCATGTTTACAAATCCTACCTGGGCTATAACCCAGGGTCTCTCACACATAGCTCCGTCTTTGTGTACTATCGTGTCATTAGCTTGTCCACAATATGCTTTTGATCCCTAATTCATGAAGTTAAATGAATTTAAGCTTCAATAACAAAGTTCACTCCAACATCATGCTCTAATAAAGAAATAAAGTATCTGAGTTCTTACATGGCACTGTATGTTCATTGTATGCAAAAATTTCATCAGCAAACGCTTGAGCCCAATATCATCATACATTGTACGCTTTTGTACATGTTTTCTTAAAGCATACTCATGCATATATTGCTGTTTATTTACAGATTTTAACATTAGAAAAGTTTGTGCGTCTGGAATTCCTTATTCAGTTTGGCGATAAGAGAAGTGAAGGAGTCCCTCTTAGTCAGGCAGCTCCGTTTTTTGCGAATTCAGATCCAGACATGCCCGCTGCACCTGTACCTGCTGCACAGGTTCATGATTGGGTCCTAGAAAATATAGCCATGTCATTGGAACACACGGCAGAGAAAGTAGCAGCAAAAGAGAATGGTTCGTGTGGTGCGTTGGATCAAGATGTAACTATGGTTGATGCTTCAGCAACACAACCAAAGATCCAGAGCAGCCCTTCCTATTCTCGAAGTCAAACCTTTGTGGAGGGTGTTTCCAGAACATCTGTTGTGAAACAGGCAAATGACGTCAAAGGGCATTCTATTAAGGTAGTTAGGAAAATCCTAAATGGGTTGACGGAACTTATTCTTCAAGTTATTTTTATGAAAACATATTATGTGAGAAAGACCCCAGGTTTGATTATTTGAATTATTGAACTGTTCCTTTACCAACTGTGCTTTCATATCACTCATATTTATTTTTCATTCTTGCCACAAAAGTTGCCTCATCAAATCCTAGCCAGGAACCCTTTTTGGGTATCCCTCTTAACTAAACATGTGTAGCTATCATCAGTTTAAACACTCTTTATTCATCTCGGTCGTGATCTTCTAATGGAAAAAAAAAACTATGCTGTTTGAATCCATTTACCAAGATGGTCCACTTTCCTAAATTCTTTTCAACAAAAGTGCTAAGTATTTTTTTTTAAATGAACTGCAAAACTTCGATCGTTTTAAATATCATAATCAATTTTGTGTGATGAAAGAGATGCATCTTTTGCCTTGTGCATGTTTTCCTTCATCGTATGATAAAACTAAACTGGTTACTGAAATCTGTCAAGCCCTATGAGCCGTGAATTTTGTCCCCAAAATGGATTCTTGAGCAAACCGATTTGTCCATTTCAATATATGCAACAACTGGACAACAGGAACTTGATGATAAAGGACCAATTTCTAGCATGCTTGTAAGAATGAACAACTTAGGTTACTGGCTTAGTGTGTTTCAATAATTTGGCTTTGCTAACTTTTAGGAATGTTAATTAGTTAACTCAGTTATTAAGAATTTCTGTTTATTTCTGGTGGATACATCCACATATATGCTATGCATAAGTACATATATGTATATACACATATACCTATGTACGCGCGCGGACACACAAGCATATATTTGTGTATTTATAGGGAAGTCTGTTAAACACGAATAGATGATACGATTGGTGACACAATAGAACCATTAGACCTCCCCCTCATTTCAACCTTATATGTAAACATAACGGGTCCAACAGTCAACATATATTGTGTCCCATTTTGTGTCCAAATAGCCGCCTTATATATATATATATATATATATATATATATATAGAGAGAGAGAGAGAGAGAGAGAGAGACCCAATTAATATACTAGAGGTCGCCTATAGGTCGCTCCTTCCTTTGCTTCCTGGGCCCAAAGCAGTGCTTTGTTTCCTGGCCAAATCAAGGATTTGGGGCTTCTTGCTATATATTCATCGAAAGACAGATCCATCCATCTATCTGGATATCTAAAAAAGAATTGATTTCATTCAACGATTCAAAGAACGCCCTCTCGACAATATGAAGCAATAAGTTAGTTATTAGTTTTTTATATTTTTTTATATAGTAGTTGTAGTTATTGAATTAATATTAGGGATCAGTCTTTTTTTGATCCTACTAAAAACTTCAAAGAAAAAAGTAACGAGTTACACACTAAGCATAGCAATTATAAAAAAAAAGTTAATTTTTTTTTATTCAACCTTATAGAATTCGAATTATTTTATTTTTTTGATTTAACATAAAAACAGAAAAAGAGTGTGTGTGTATTCACACATTATTTTTTTTGTACGTGTCCGGCTTTTACCGTAGAGTGGTATCAGCAACCCTTGTATTAAACTGCCGTGAATGTTGCAGGTTGTGAATTGTCATGATACCCTAATATATATCCTGGCACCTTTGAGGTTTGCTCTTGTCTATGGGTGCTCTGATGCAACAATTGTTCTTGGTGCTATTGGTAAGGTAGGTTCTGATATTACAACTCCTGCATTTAAAGAGGATCTAAATGTGGTGGTGGGTTTATCTTGCACATTACGTGTTGTGACAATATATACAAAAATATATAAAATGGTTAAGTCTTGGGTTCTCTTATTTTTCATCTTTTGTTTTAAACTATTTTAGATATTTGCCATGCTCGCCACGATCTTACACATAGTTAGACTTAAACTTATTTACTTGTTACGTACAATACATTGTCTAAAAAATGCTGCAAAATTAAATTTTAACATGGACTATGACATCTTTGAAGAAAAGCTAGATTCTAGTTTACTTAATTTATTTTGCTAAATTTTTGAAATTGAATTATGTTTAGTGAGTGTCTTACAATAACTACTTACTGCAACTATTTCTTTAGGTATGCAATACCCTTAGAGCTCGATCCCTAAATAACAAATGTCTCTGTTTCTGTTTATGCCGTCATTAACGCATAGATATAAACAAGCTGTTCATTGTCCTAGATTGAAGAGAGAAAATTTCTTGGTTTGTGTTTGAGCCAACATTATCTGATTGATAAATAGTGTACATACATAATAAGCAGCATATAAAAAAAGTGTTTATGAGAAAAGTTCCAATCATGAATAAATGATTGACATGCTAGCAGGCTGTCAGAGTAGAACATTGTGAAAGAATACAAGTCATTGCAGCAGCAAAGCGTATTTGTATTGCAAATTGTCGTGAATGTGTCTTCTACTTGGGTGTTAACCAGAAACCTCTAATTGTTGGCGATAATCATAAAATACAAGTAAGTATTTTATTTTCCTTCCAGTGGCAAACTTTATTGCATATTTTCAGTCATACATACGTAAAAACAATATGATTAGTAGTTTCTTGCTTTCATAGCTTTTTGTATCAATATACAACACATCATGCGGTCTTTTATGTTTCAGACCGGGCATTGTTAAAGGGACTGCAAATTCAGTTAGGAGGGTTGTGGTGGTGGTGGGGATTTCAGCAGTCCTTTAACAATGCCATTCAGATCTATTGGCAAAAAAAACCTGTAGGCTTTGTTATGGTTTGCCTCTTTTGGCTCCTGAATCAGCGAGCAAATAACTAAGTATTGGTGTAGTTTATCGTTTACTCATTTGCTTATTCTTTTCTATTATTATATCGTTTTTGCGAGTCAGGTTGCGCCTTTCAACACCTTCTATTCTCAGTTAGGAGATCACTTATCTCAAGTTGGTATCGATCCTAGCATCAATAAATGGAATGAGCCCTTAGTGTTAGGAGTGATCGACCCACATGATTCACTCTCTCATCCCGCTGGTGTATCTGACGTGCAGGCTGAATCTGCTACTTGCCTTGATCCTGACTCATTCACTAATTTCTTGGTATGAGAGCTAATTATATTGAATATCAACTATCATGGTGTCATTGTTTCTTGATCTTTTTTCCATGTTGAAATGCAGATTCCTAACTGGTTCGGAGCTGAACTACCATACTCCACGAAAGATAATCCTTTCAGGTTGCCTGATATGTATTTGGCATCTCAAATAAAAAAGGTAAGTTTATTCTTTTATCTTATCAGTATGTTTTGTTTTTCACAAAAAAGCAAAACTTAATTTGACTTGGGCTTTTAAGATAAATAATTATTCATCTATACCTCTAATATTTTGTTTATATGCGTTCCATTTTACATGCAATAATTGTTGCTTACTCAGCATTCGACATTGGTTGAGATACAACAAGCTCTAAGAGATGTACAAATTGATGACAGTCGGAAAAGAGACCTGCTAAGTGCTTTGCACACACATTTCAAAGACTGGTTATATGGTACTGCTCTCACTTGTTAAATGATATTAGTTATTATTTTTACCCATCTCCTCACTGTAGTAAAAACTGTTGATATTCAATCTGAATTCTACTCTCACTATATTTATCTTTCTCCCTGTGATTGATATAAAATGCATAAATACAAATATTAGCTTCCAGTCACTTTTTCAACAAAACCAATTTGAACTCTGCATTATTCTCTCTGTTTCTCACACGTATTTTTGTTTCACTTAGATTAAATTATGGTGATTCCTTCAAGTACAAAAACTCCCACTTTCCCATTTGTAAGGAATTTTATCAGCACAAAGTGTATAAACCAACTTCCAAGATAATAATAACCATTCACTCTACTGTCTCACTTCATCTCATTTCATCCAGTATACAAGTCTGATTTTTTTTATTTTTATTTTTTTTTAATAAAAAGATGATCAAAGTGTATCATGTATAGTTGGATAATGTAAAATCAGGGTGAGCCTTGGTTTTGGAGGAGGTCTTATTTATTTCTTTTTTCCTCTTCTTTTTATATTAGAAGGCACACTAACACCCCTTGAATTTCGACCCAGTAGCGCCAAACTGGACATGAAATCTGAATAGATAAGGTGTCAGATTTTAAATGGTGTATCCTCCTTAAATTGACTTCATGATTTCATCCCTTTGTATTAGTTCTGCTGTTGTCACACTTTATAGTGAGTGCCAACATCAATCCTATGTTTCTTGTACTCTACATTCAAAACAAAAAATCACCCTTGTCTACTTTTTTATGCGCTTAAGTATAATAGATTGACCTATGCATATTTCATTTTTTTGCAGCTTCAGGAAATATCCGTCAGCTCTATTGTCTACAAGGAGATTAATAAAACCAAATATTTTCACATTAGATTGTAATTCATGAGCAAAGTTTTTGTAAATTAGCTGTGTTTCTTAAAGGAAAAAAAAGAAACTAAAAAGAAAGAACTGTGTGAATATCAGTGCATAATCTAACAGCTAGCTGGTGAGAATTTTTCCAGGCCATCGTGGCTTGTATAATATTTTAGGTGCATTCAATCACTTGTTCTTGTTCTGCACCCATATTAAGAGTATAATTGTTAACAGCTCCATTCACTTGTGACAGCTTCTGTGTAAATTTCTGTTTGTTGTTTTGTGCTGAAGGATACTAGTAGATTTTAACTTGATTGTACTTAACACTAATAAGGAGACATTTTTTTTTATGGCTCGTGTTTTTGCAGCATGCCAAAATTACTTTGTTCATTGTGCAAGCAAAATTTGTTCATGATTTACACAATGCCAGATGATTTACATGATACGTTTGCGAAGTTTAAATTTTGTTTCATGAAAGAGAGGAGAGTCTGTGCTAAACCAACGTTGTTAGTTCAACAGTAAGGTTGTATATTTCTTCAATTATTTCGGTTAAAAAGTTTGTATACAAAGGTATTTTCTTTTTTAAATTACTTCCCAGCACATTGTGAAAAAGACCAAAGGCTTTAAAAAAAAATCAAAGAAAATAAGGTAAACAGAGCCAGATCATGCGGAACTTTTACAATAGTGCATTGAAAGTATAAAATCTCAAGAAACATCACTCAATACTTGACAACCATAGATAGTGCTACAAAATTTCAAATGTAGCAATAACTAACAGTATTCATGCATATTAAACAAATAAATGAACATCGGAAACAAATACAAGCGCGGATTAATGTTTTTTGAAAATATGCCTGAACGTTGGCTATAACATGAGTCTGAATATGAATACAGGGCTACGAAAATCTTGAAATTTCTCTGAACCATCTAAGGGGTTTAAATAAATTTCTTCTCGAGGCTCATCGTTAATTCCACTCTGAGTTGCATACTCCAACGCCATCTCATAATCCACCTGATATATGTAAGGGATAAAAGTAAGCCAGCGCACATATGCTACACAAATCAATATTTGTTGAGCAGGTAGTTGACAAAAATCCACAACAAAATTACAAGTTTTTGCTGATATCGTCGAAAAAATGAATAAATTCCATGCTTGATAATATGATGGAAAAGGGTTTGATAATTACTTGTTCAACATGTTGAGCTAGATTTTCCGTGAAGGTTGATTCAGTAATATCCTCTGATGCTAATTTGTCTAGCAATTCAGCTGTCTCTCCAATATACTTTCGCCTCTTTGATGCATGATCATCAGCCATCTCGCTCAGCACCTCCATTACTGCCCTTGTCGCATCAGGAATGTATCTATGAAATAAAAATAACATGAGCCACACTTATACTACGTAAAATATTAATATAAAGTGGGCAGGTGAACTTTAGGACCTCTAGGACCAGGGCATAATGAGATATGTATATATCTGACAAATATACTATAGTTCATCAGAATTTAATAACTGTTTGATTTGTTGAGGATTTGGATAGACATTGAATTCGAGTTAGTCAAAGTCTTATTATATGATGGCATGAAGAATATGATTAAAGGTGGCTGGTCTCACCTGGTTATGTTCCGTTTCCTATCCTGTCTTTCACGGGCTTGAAGTTTCTTCATTATCTTCGTCTTTAGTTGATTGCAACACTGCTGAAGGGCTGACTGGAAAATTTAAAAACTGCAGTTCTTTAGCTTATACTAATTTATACGTCGATTAAGATCAAGACCAAAAAAAAGCCAGCTACCTTGACAGCAGATGCAATTTCAGTGATGTCATCTCCAATATATTCTTTCCCTGTTCCTTTGAAAGGTATCTTTGTACTCACAATGCTTACAAACACCCCAATTTTATCTTGAGTCAAATTGATCTTGTAGTTATTCCAACTGGGAAAAAGGAATATTCGCTTTTATATATGATGTAAAAATATATGCATCAAATCTTAGATTTGATCAACCTTTTATATAAAATTAAAAAAGGACAAATAATCTAACTTTATTCTTTTTAAGGCGGTCCTTGTTACAACGTCAGCACCTTGTTCAAAAAGAAGTGGTATGCGGTTTGCAAAGCGAAAAATATTTAGTCCCTGTATAAAAAAGATATAGCAGTAAGAAAGAAACTTTTAACTAAGTGACTAATATTGAGTAATACAGAACCAATGCACAAATGTACACTTGTATCAACTTATAACAAAGACCACATATTTTACCATTACTTCTCTTAGTAAAGAAAATGCTTGCCTGTTTAACATCTTTTCCTCCCAAACTAATTCCAGCTTCGACAATGAATGGATGTCCTTCAAACACTTGAGGACTGCATTGACAAGTTGAAAAATATGAATTAGACAAAGCAATTTTGGAGATAAAGAAACACGTCACGAAAAATGAGTATGTTGCACATAATCCTACAAACAAATAATCTAAGGATGCCGACTTAGATGCTATATTGTAGAGTTTACCATAATAATTGATTGAAAAAACATTACAAATTAGAGATTTACCTACTAGCACCGAGAAGTGTATGCGAGGATTGTGGCTTTGGCAAGAGTTTGCCAACCGATGATATTTGAGGAAGAAGTGTGACTTTAATTAAGTTAGATCAGGGTTATGGCCAGTTAGCCTGATCTTAATTTTAATGGATTGAAGTTGTGATTTTATCAACACAATATGACTATAATATTCTTACTTACAATAGGAAGTCCAGATTGATTTTGATGTAAATCAGCATAACACGAACCTGGCTGCATATGTGGCTACCATATCTGGCTTAAGCTCTTTAACAATCCCTAGTCGTAGATTGTATTCCCCAGCTGGACTAAGACACTGCAAATGATTTTTTATTTATACAATTATAATCATTTGATGCAAAATAAGTAAAATTGGGATAATTATTTTAAATGACAAATCTTCTAGCAAAGGTATCCAACTTACATCTCCGTTTGGATCATCAAATTTAGCCTGGCGAAACAGCTGATGAATTCTAACAATTTGCTTTGGTGTAAGACTTTTCACATTCATCTTAGGATCAAAATCTGGCCCCATCTCACCTAATAAAAAAAACAACTGATGCGATAAGTTGACTGTTCAACCGAGTTATTGTTGTCAAAATGAAGGTCAGCTAACATAATATCCTATTAAAAAACAAACTGGAATTTCAGTCACTTTTACTTTCTACTGACAGACTGATGAATGCTAAGTACGACAATGGTCCTTCATCCAGTCCTGGGATGGAGAACTCAGAATAGTTGAAGCATTGCAGTAGCAGTTAAGCACCATGTATGGATGGTATAGCAAGTTTTGAAATGTAAATACGAAGCCATGATAATTTGAATGTTCTATACTGGTCAATTTAATTACTACTGTTAAATCATACTAATCTTATAGTTCATATAAGTATGCTGACAGCAAGCATTTGTTGAACAATTTAAATCGTCTTACTTTACAGTGCCCAAATGCAAAGTCAACAAAGCAATTCACTCATTGATTCAGTTATTTACCAATCAATCTTTCAGCGTGTGCTTTGCCAATTTTGACAAATTCATGTTGAAGGAACTGCAAAAGATTTTGCTTTGACGTTTCTGCGATGAGGCGTTTAATCAGAAGTAGATCAACCGAGGAAGGATGGTGTTTGGTCTCAAGAGGAACCGGGGGCATCACATCTGTTCTTCTAGCAAATTTTATGGTCAAATTTTTGCTGTCACGGAAAAATTGTAATTAGATCCAGATGTCAGAAGAATATGTTAAATCCTTAAACGAACTGCAAAAAAACTTACTCAGCTGTGTCTGAAATGAATTTAAAAAGGAACTGTGAATAAGGAGTGATTACAGCCATCTGACGCATATAGTGCAATATCTTGGACTATATGGATAAACAATTGCATAAGCACCAGTTAATGCACTCAGGTAAAATGGTGAATTAATGCATTCAATTGAATGTGTACATTGAAACAATCAATAGAAACTAGCGAATACAAGCAATGAACTCACGCGGTATGTTGTCCAGTTACCCTCAATAATAATTTGAATTTCTGCCCCATGCCATCCATCTTGGTTCTCTCTTTTCTCTTGCAAATGGATATGAGGGATGTTTCTGAATACAACAAAAAAGGTCATCTACTACAATCGGACATACAGATTAAACAAACAAACAAAATGGCATCAAGCACAGGATTTCTTATAACTAGATGGATCGAGTTGTATAAGAATAGCATACCGATGGATATCAATATCAAGCCTACAAAAAGAAGTATAATTTTGGCCCTTCATGGATGCTGTAATCTCTATAGGCAGCCCAGTACTCATCTTTGACCAAATTAATGCCTGTTGTAACCAATTTATAAACGAAAAAACATCTCAGTTGTATCTGGGAATTGTTCAAAGGTCTGAAATTTCATTATTTGCTTGTTAAATACTTAATTATGGATACTCAATCAGCAATGCTGTAAGAAGCTGCTGGCTAAATAGACTAATTCTATAAGGGAAATAGAACAGTTGAATACTAGAGCGGTGCAAAAGGAAAACATTTACAACTTGAATACACCCCTACGGTTTGTGGTGCTACACTATTCCAAATCAAACGAAACTTCGGGATGTTCAATCTACACTATGAACATAATATCCACAAAAAGTGAGATCATTTTGAAACTCCTAACACGTTCAAAAGGTTAAGTTGAATATCAACAACCAAAAAACTTATTTTAACCGTTGACTTGAAACATGATTTTGAACATGTTAGGATTATTCAAATTAAACCAAATGTTGTAGAGATGATCTTGAGCTATGTAAGAACATATATACAACTTTTTCTTTGATTTATATATATATATATATATATATATATATATATATATATAGCTAATTTCACTATTAATAATGGAACTTAAACAATGACAACCGTCGATGAGATTGTAAATCACCCTCGCCGAACTCCTCAATTTCAACCGCCAATGGAAAATTTAACTTCAACATATTATGTTTGTTGTTTCAGCTTTATGTTTAGCTCAAAGTTTTTTCTCTTCCAGGAATCCCATGTACGACGCTCTAAATTAAACAAATAATCAACAAAGATTAAAAAAAGGCAATATATATTCATATATACGCTCTTAGATCACAAGAAGAAGAAGAAAATGAGATTCAAAATAATTATTATGTCATTATTATCATTCCACAAAACATCATTGTATTTCTGTATGTATACATACATGTATACATACATGCATACATGCATACATACATAAATATGTATGTGTGTATTGGATGGGAGCATCACATGTAATTTTTGAAGAGGATATAAAATTAATGTATGCTTGCACATTGTCCTTGCCGGTGTGCTAGTGCTCACATAAAGAATTGCAGTCCTATATGCAACCAATACAAACAAAACAATCTATCTACCAAGATAGCAGAAATAAGACGTGTGTAATAAATTTGCATTAATTAAAAGAATAGTAGTGGAGCTTAATATCTTCAAATACAGTTCAATTAGGGTTTGCTGAATCCTCCCTGTTTTATAAATGATGTTGTAGCTTTTTTGGGAATTATAATATGTTATGTTAAGAATCAATAGCGTTGAGTATTTCCTAAAAGAGGGAAACAATTTTTTAATTATAAACATCATATCATGCCCAGAACATTAAGTACGATAATTGGAAGCTATATTGTTTGAGATGGAGTGGAGCGACTGGCGCCAAGAACGACCCCAAAGTCCAAGCGGAGCGTGGATTCCAGATGAAGTTCCGGTGGAAATAGACATTTTGGCAGATAATTTTGATACTTTTTCTTTACATTGAGAGAGAGTGTGTGTGTGTATTGGACATAATTCAATTAGTTTTTATTAGATCCTTGTCTATTCATCAAACCGACCGTTAAGTAGGTTTGTCTACTGTAATCTTGCAAAATCAAGTAGTGTGAAGACAAAAAAAAACAAAGAACATTCAAGATATTGTATTTAACATATCGTATTAAATCTCTTCAATGCTATTTATTTTATTCTCTCCACAAATATCTCAAATCAATTTTCTCATACTTAGTATAATATTCAAATGTAGTTTTTTTTCTAGAAATTTTTTACTTTATTCATAAACTTTCAAATCCATGTACTCGTAGTTTTAAATTCAAAATTCAAAATTTCGAAAGTATGAATATTCAAAATTTCAAATTCAAATTTCAAATTAGAATTTCAAAATTTTCTAAAACCGAAAACAAAAATTCTCAAAGTTTCAAATTTCATATAGACTTTTTCCTTCCTTTGAAGAAGGTTTTCCAATTGAACCTTTTACTTGAAAAAATAAAAAAGAATAATCAAAATTTTAAATTCAAATTTTGTCATTTCAAAATTCAAAGCTTGTAATTTTATTTTCAGATTCAAGTTTAAATTTTAAAAGTTGATTTCAAATTTTGTAATTTCGTCAAGGACCTCTAGCTCAAGTGGTTAGAGATGTGACGCCTTAAATAAAGGTTAAGGTTCTAGAGATCATGGATTCGAGCCCCTGAGACATCATAATGAGTGCTCCGCTTAAATAAAGTATCACTTTTGCTATAAATTTTTTGTAATTTCAACTTCAAATATTCAATTTTGAATTTTCTGATTATAAATCAAATTTGAGTTTCAATATTCAAAATTTAAAATTCAAATACAAAATTCTAAAGAAAATCTAATATATTATCATTTTGTGTTTAATTGAAATTGGTGAAAAATACAACAAATATTCTTTTTTGAAATTATGCAACCGATCAATTGGTTTTCCCACCATTGTGCGGTGTACTAGTTATTTTACTATGTTTGATGTGTGATAAATATATTTAAATGTTTTGTCAGTTTACAAATATCAAAATAAACCAAACACTATTATAGTTTACAAAAATAACTCAATTTATACATAATAAACTTCATAGCGTAATTGTTATAAAATATTTATATGTTTGATACTCATGAAAGCTTAGAAATATAAAATACGCCAATAGTGAACAATTCAAACAAAAATATTAGTAAAATACTAGGCTATATAAAAAATATATTTACAAATAGAAAATAAAAATAAGCATAAACAAGATGGAAAAAAATGAGAAAACATTAAAATCAAGTTTGAAAGAAGTGGGAAATTCAAAAGGTAACTTTTGCTTTACCCTCACTTTGAATTATGTGGAGGGATAGTTCTTAAATGTGGAGGAATAGTAAGAGAAATAAATTGTCTGAAACCTATTAGAATATGAAGAGCTTAAGCAAATAACAAAGTTATTGAGTGCTTTCATGTAATTCAGTTTAATTTGTTCAAAGAAAAAAAACGTTTATTTCCCTGGCACCATAACAAAATTTTAGCTCTCTTGCCTCAAATGCAGAGTGAAACAATGTACCAAAGCAAAATAGGTTGTGCGTTAAAATGCAAAGTAGCGCCAAAACGACGCCACTGACAACATAGATGGAAGGAGTGACTATTCGAGATGCAAGATGAGTCATCTTTAAAGTTTCCAAGTACGGAGTAAATCAACTTCACGACAAAAAAACACAAACACATCTAAATCTTATATCTTGCATCGTATCAAGTGATATGTACAATTAACTTGATGATTGCAAATTATGAATGTTGGTTCCCGTTTCTATGTTCAAGGGTTTTTTAAACATTGCTCTTGATGAAAATTATCTTTTATTTATGTATCAATCCAAGAAAGCTCCCGAGCATAAAGGTATTATCAGAAAATCTTTGTCCAGGAATTCATACAAAAATACAGATGCAAAAAACGTACCATTTTTGCACCGAGCCCAAATTTCCCACGAGTTTGTTTCAAACCATATTTTGTGCCAGAAAGAACTGCATAAAACCAATAGAAACCACATAAGAATCACAGTAATTACATTTCAGAACCAAATCAAATAACATCATTTAGTGGTAAGTACGACAACAGAACCTCGTCCAAACATATTAGGTATGTCATCATGTGGCATTCCTCTTCCATTGTCCTGCAATAACCATGACGATAAGCTTAAAAGAGTGTTATATCTATGTGCCTACTAAATTGTTTAGGTAATAAACATGGATGAAGAATCTAGATACTTGCTGACAGCAACTGATAACACAGATTAAGAATAATTCAGAAGGTAAATGAAAGAGCACCTTGCAAGTAACCTTAAAGAACGAAGCTTCGCCTCTTCCTTTTGCTCCCTTCGCGGAGTTCATTTCTTTTGTCTTCTTACCAGCTGATGCATTCTTAGCTTGAATCTCCTGTGCACGTGTTTCCTTGGCAAGTCTTTTCTAATTTCCATCCAATTAAGCAGTCCAAAACTATCATATTTGGCTCGAATATCTCTCAAGAATACATGGAATTTGATTAAACAATGAAACCAAACAACGCACCTCACGAGCCTTTGCCGATTCAAAATCATCATATAATTCTTGATCAACCCGATCTCGATCAACGAGACCTATCATTGTGTTGAATTTACTTTTACTGATTTCTTCTCTGAAACGTAAATTATACCAAAACAATTCGGTTAAAGATGTTACACGGATAAAACATTTCACGTGTTTATTGAAACAGTTCATTTAGTTCTTACATTGTCAACTCAATAACAGGAAGTTCAGAAATTGACTCAGCGGAATCTAATGAGTTTTCGACAAGCTCCCGGACAGTGGTATACAGTGATTTCCCAGGCTATGAATCAAAATATTAATTCAGACGCGTGTGTATTACATACATACATGCGTGCATACACATACACATGTATGCAAGTACGCATATAGGAGGAGAGGATATATGAAATTATAAACATAAAATGTGACTCTTGACCATTATATCTCATTTTGTTCACTTTGACGATGAAATCATGGAGCAATCCAATGGTTGAGATGCATCGTGACACCATTTTGGATTCTAATAGAATTTCGCGCGCACGTACACACAAAATCCTCTTTATCGCACATGAGTCAGAATTGATTACCGCTACTTGAGTAGTATCAAGCAATTAAATCATAGTAATAGTCATTATACTAAAGTGTACATATTACAATATTTTTATATTTCCTCCATGTTTTTAACAACTCTGAAATGAAATACCATTTTTTTTATCATTCGTTAGAAATTATAAATCAAATAGAACACAATCCTCTTTATTGCACATGAGTCAACCTAAGAAACATTTGATGATCAATTAGAATAAGCAAGAAATCATCCACTCCAATGATGAAGTTGTATTTGCAATTATATTTGAAATCCTAGAAAATTTTAAAAATAATTATGCGTACTTACAACACGTTGTACAAACCTTTTGCAAGGTATATCTGATAAGGTGGTTGTACCAGTTACACAGCCAAAACAATACACACAAAGTATAAGTTAATAGAACACACACTAGAAGAAGGCTTGAACAACACATGTTTAGGGAGGTGGGAAACAAATTATTTGATTAAACAGACAATCACAAGCCCCATTGTTCTTGCTTTGCCTGATTAGAGGCTTTTTCTTTATTAGCTTCTATTACAGTGTTTAAAGACCGACATACTTTAGCAGGGGTTATATACAGACTATTAAGCATTCCAGTTCTAATTTCACATCCTTGTCAAATTTTTGGTTGTATGTTACGTAGCTATTTGCATTGTCGATTTCATCAAATCGACAACAGATAAGCTTACATTATCGAATCCAGCAATGTTCTTATTCTCAGCAAAGAACTCTGCTGGTGATTCTGCACAAACAATATCATTATGTTAGATAACACTGAATGAAAATGTGAAGTAAGAATAGGATATCTAGAAGATCTCACTTTGCTTGAGAACGCTTTCTTTGGAGTTTTTTGGCGTTTTCGACCGTCCTTTTTTAGGCTTATCATCCTCACTGCTAGCTTCGGAATCCATTATTTTTTCTGATGATCTATATGATATGAAAGAAGTATTAGAAAATTAGGGTTTGAAGATGGACATGATCATCTTTTGAAGGTGTAGGGAATTCATTACAGAATTTATTGTAACTGTTTAAAATAATTAATGCTTATGGAATCTTTATTCCAAAATTCATTTAAACTTTGTAATAAATTTATTCACAGTAGGTTAAAGTACTTATATAGGATTAACAAACGTATTTGTCAAATTTCTGTAAGAAAATGATGAATACACGAATACTGTGTTACATCATACTACGTTTTTCCACTAACATTTGTCTTAACTCTTTGATTATCCATATGTGATTTCGAAAATAGCCAGTTATGTCAGCTGATTATACATACAAATAATTTCTGTGTGAGGACAAACACCTATGACTGACAAAGAAACATAAACAAGAATAATGAGTTTATAATAAGGTAATGTGAGTACACTGTACCACTAGCTTATATATCTGAAACTAAGAAACCTTAATACCAATATAGGGCATAAGGACATAGTTTATTAGTTGCATTCCAAACCTAGCCTTTGATCATATTCATTTGTTCATATTGAGCCACCAAATCGCTCATATTGAGTTCTCAACCAAATTTATATCTTTTGGTCATCGCCCCGTCTCTCCAAACAGGACTATATGTTCAATCAATATCAGTCATCACGTTCCAGTGATGTCTATCTCAAGCTCAGACAAAAGAGAATAGAAAACAATTGATAAATAAATGGTATATTGTTTATCATTTACACATTTATGTTTGTTCATTAGGCATTCGGGTTTCTCATGATTGTCCTGACAAATATTCCAACTAATAAATTTTGTGCACAACATATTTTTTTCACTTTAATATTTACACAGTAACCAAGTTTATGTATAAATAAAATGGATACATGGAGTTTTATGGGCGTTTGTATATACTTTTTGCATTAAAAAGAATTTAACTCGTATAGTTTTGCATGGTCCAATGGACGTGTCTTACATACTGGTATAAATAATGCAAGAAGCTAACAAAAAGTCAACTTTTAATCGCTTAGAATTTTAAATAGTCATTTATTATGTAAATGTTATATTTAAGATATATATAATGTATAATGTAATAGACAATAGAATTAAATTGAAGAACTCAAAAGACATATACTTAGATATGCTAATATGATTCTTTATTTGGGCTAATTACATTTGAATATCATAATTTAATTCTATATGAGTGACGGTAGAAATACTGTTATTCTCAATATGGCTTATTTGGATTTTGAGCAGAAATAAATCACATAAAATTCAATCAAAATATTGATGAAATATAAGTAATTAGCACTCTTCATACCCATTTATTATCATGTATGGTTAGTAATACTTAAGTCAGATACATTGTTTATTTAAACAGTTAACAGCTGATCAGTAAACTTAAAATATTCCATGGAATATGAAAAGTATAAATGATGAACACACATATGGTAAAACACACTTGCCTTACATATCACTTTAGAATTTAATTCATATATAGACTGAATCAATACGTGCTCGAATATAGCTGCAAAATAGAACTTTATTCGTATTAAATGATTATGTGCTTCTTAGTACATACCACATATTGGCAGACATGTTGATTTTAGCAGATACTTGGACAATTATACAAGTAGTTGAAAAGAATTTTCAAATAAGAAAGTAACATAATGCAGTCCCAATTAATAATTGACATGTCATCATATGCACATGAGCATCAAAAATAATGTGTATTAGCCATTTCTAGCATGACAAAGAATATATTTAGAAGAAATCATTACATAAATATCATAAAGCTTTAGTAGCTACTTGCAACTACAAACAATCACGGCTGCAGTTGGAAAGAAGCATAATAAATTTTGAGATGTTTTTCTAAGAAGAAAACTTGGATACAAACCTTGATGCACCCCTCCTTGAATTACGTCATGTGTACTAAAAGACAAATGAAATTTTTTTATTGAATAAAATTAAAGTAACCATGTTTTGTTTTTTTAGCACACATGCTGGAATCCGAGGAAAGTTGCATCAAAATTTTGATACATGTATGAAGTATTGCCCTTTTTCTAAGGTTCATTTCCTCGCATTGTCAACAAGGAAACGTAATAATTTGTGAAAAGTTTTTTCAAGGTCTTACTACAACAGAATGGAAAAAAGCGAAAACGTCTTATTCTTTGGGGTTTGTTCGCTTTTTAACTCTTTAATAAAATAGTTTATTCAGTCACAATAAATTTGGAACTTGGGAAAATATTATATTTGGTAAGAACCTTTTTTAACTCATAATGGTAAACAATGAAAAACAAACAACACAACAATCAAATGTGAATTAAGTGAACTTAATTGGCCACCATAACGTCAGACAATTTACTGCCACAACATCAACTAATCAATAAGTAGGCAAAAATAGCATAAATTTATTGATTATTAGATCAACTTTGTGCAATGTATGAATTTGCATTATTAATCGCTATAAGGATATTTGTTAGATACATCATGCTTTGACACTCGCTGAACTTTAGCTTTATATACTGAACTTACATCAACTAGACAAAATGAATGAATCCATTAGTAAGGTCCAACAAAGGAAATGTCATTTTGCGGATCAAAGGCAATGATAAATCAATATAACAACCAAATGACATTAAAATTAATATTTCTCATACCCAAAGGTTGAGTATTCCTTTGAACAAAATATCTTATACCAATTGACGAATGTAAAAGAATCTCATCATTCTAAATTTCACATCCTACATTTAAATATGTGGTTTCTCGAAAGAATGATTTCATTTGGTAAACACATTTTTTATGTGCTTGATAGCAATACATTTTGCATTTAGACATCAAATAAAGGCAAATCAACAATAAACCAAGTTCCCCGTTTGAAAGAATGCAAAATTTCCATTTTACATATTCATTTTCTTCCACTGATTACACTCCAAAAGGACAGACATATAGCTAATCAAAAAATCCAGATGATTAAAACATGAAAAATGACCAAGATATTAATTAAATTAGGAAATTAAGTTATGCTCATACCAAGAAAAAATAAGACGAAGGCAGTTGGTGAAGCTTTGACGTCTCGGTTTAGTCGACAGTGGAGAATCGGCGTCGGATACTAATGAGCGCGTTGCAGATGCAATGATTTGTTGAATTGTAGTGTTGTAAAATTTTCGGTAATTAGAGATTGTGATAATAGATACTTAGAATAAACATTAAAGCTGAAAATTTGAAAAATTTAGGGCACAGCACTCAGCAGAAGGCGAAGCAGGAGGAAAAAGAAATTGCAGATTTGCGTTTTTGTGTCAAGCTGTCTTCACGAAGTTTTATTTCCATTTCCCAGGTTTAGTACCCAAGACTTCCTAAGGTCCCTCGTCACCAAATTTAGCCACGTTACTGTTTCCTACGCATCCGACGCGGTCCATTGACCGTTGTGCCAAAAAAGGAAATAGATATCTTCGCGTCGGACGTGTCATTTCGTTTGCAACAATGCTACAGAGCCCGAAAGTAAGGCCAGGGAATAAGCCCGAAAGTAAGGCCAGGGAATAACAAAATCCCCCCTGAAATCCATCTTTGGATTCATTTTTCCATGTCCCGCACACATAATTTTTGGGTCCTGTAGCGTGTTTCTTTTGTTTACCCCTCTCCCACGGCTCCCTCTTCTTCTTCATATCTTCCTCTATTTATTATCTCCTTCCTCATCACCGACTCTACACTCCCAAATTCGAAAATTCATTAGTTTCTACATGTCGATCTTATTATCTTTTCAGATGTATTTTGCATATTTGTGTATATTTTGTTAGTATCTATAACATATATTTTTTTAGAATTTTTGTTATATTTTGTAATTTTCAATTTTCAGAATGTCACACGGATCTTCTGCTTCTGCTTTCTTTCAGTCTGTCGTTATATGAACGCCTGAAAGACTTTCAGTTTTCATGGACTTGTGCGTGTAATTTTTACCTGAAAGAAGGAATTCTGTTAACTCGTTTTAAGCGTCGGTGACTAGCATTTTTAACAATAGACTGAATCTTAACTGGTCGGAGAAACAAATCAAAAACAAATGGGACAGCTTAAAGCATACATGAGTGGACTGAGATAGACAATTATAGCTGGAAGAAGGGGTTTGGGATCCAGAGAATAATTATATTGAATGTCCAGAAGTGTGGTGGGATACAATTGCACGAAGATTCAAAGATTCAGAAAACAGTCTGTATTCAAATTCAAACAGTTGGATGAACTTTTTAGAGGCTGCATAAGTAAGGGGACTTGCAGATATCCAATAGCTTCTAAGCCACCCTGTAACATTCCCCACTTGGAGGCCCAAAACTAACGGCTATGGATGCTGCAGTCATCCATAGTTATTAATCCTCGGCGACCAAATACGGTAATGTTAGATACATTGATATAACAGAAACATATGGATATGGAAAAAATTTAAAATCATTACACAATTTTCACATTCCATTTCAAAACATTTCAAATTCATTAAATAATCTCAGATTCGAGAACACGTTTAAAGAAAATATAATTATTACAACATACGCCAAGAGCGACATATGAAGTGCCCCTTGGATGATCAAAGTGTGTGTGTGTATATATGTATGTATGTATGTATGTATATATATGTGTGTGTATATATAGGCAATTAAATAACTTTGCATTTACAACAAAACACAACAGAATCAAAATAGAAAAGGTCTCCTATTAGCTTGCTTGCCTCCTACACGTCTCCGGAAGCTTGTTCGTCTAAGGAAAACCAGAAAACCTCAACTCTCAGACTACTCAAAATTAATTGAGCACCCGAGAGTTTAAGGGGAAAATATAAACTTCGAGTCAGACATAAAGTCTGGTATGGATAATAACCTACCATCTCAAACCATTTTAAAATATCCAGTGGGACCATGCCCCTTAGCAGAACGGGTTTTCCCCTCACTAGTATCGTATCCAAAAATATATAGTAACCATATACCGTGCTCCTGAATCCACAATGGTTAAAACAACAATTTAAAATATTATGATGATATGCAAATAAGTAAATTATTCTGGATTTCTCACCCCATTCATTTGACTATCTGTCATAGTTATAGTTTCTAGGGTTCCTATTAATCTATTAGTTTTCATGGACCGGCTAATAACCTGTTAAAGTTTATGGACTATCTGTTTGGTTTCATATTTTTCATGGGATCACTAAGAACCTATTGGCCCCTTCCAATAACTTCATATATTCATGGGTTCTCCCTGAACCTATTGGTATCTTCAATAACTTCTCTTATATCATGGTTTTCATGGGTTGACTAGGAACCTATTGACTTTTATCAATAACTTAATTCAGATATAGTTTTCATGGGTTCACTACAAACCTATTGGCCCCTACCAATAACTCTTTATAAACATAATGTTCATGGGTTTACTATGAACCTGTGTATATGATAACTTCTTTAATCAGTATTTAGGCATCCTATATTTTGGTCTTCCTGACCTCTTAGATGCAATTGTAAGGACCCGATTCTTCGACTTCCAAATATCGACATCAATACGTCCACTGTATCGACTGCCGAGCCATCGAATGCCGGAAAACCAAATACTTAGGGTTTTAAGAAAGAAGAGGTAGGAGAAAAGATAGAAGAAAAAGAAAGAAGAACAACAGAACAACATCAGAAACAGAAACAATATCAGAATCTCACATTCGCAGCGGAACAACATATAATAGATGAATGAATAATATTTAAATCAAAGAACTATATCATTTTATACATTACATCATCATCAGAGTTTACAACAACAATACAACACTGGACAGTTATATAAACTTGTCCTCATACTGAATACACAGCGGAATAAATAATATCATATACAAGTGGTACGTCTCGCCATCCAGCTCGCCACTAAGCTCCACAGCATCCCGAATCCAGAATGACCTGATAACCTAACTCTAGACTGCCCATGTGGAAATTGGTGGGCACCCAGAGTTTAGGAAGGAAACAATAAACTCCAGGTCAGTCATGGTGACTGGTGTGAGAACTAAAACAGTTTATCTTTAAAACAAACAACAGGAAGATTTTAAAGTCAATTTCGCAATGCTTTTGGAAAATGAGACTACCATAAGATGTGACGCCCCACCTTTATACCCACGCTAACCAAGAACACTACGGTGTAGTGCTGTCAATTAGCACGAAGGATAAGGCTTTTGAGGAGCGACCATCCGTGTAACTTCTTTGCGCGAGCACCGATATGTCAGATAGAATAGAATGCATATCTTTTAAGGAGGAAATCCGACATACCGATACAAACACAAAGCTATCACATGGTGGCTATATATGATCTTCGGAAACAAATATAGAAATAAACGTAACACAAATCAGTCACAGACAATTCATATCACAAAGGCGGAAAGAGATATGAATATAACACATGAAAGTGTACATCAGAGTGGTGGTCAAATAAGATCCACAATAACACAAGTGAATAGATACAAGTGCAAGATAATAGAATATGTATACATCAAGGAGTCTAATCTCAAATGTATACTAACAAAAACTACTAAACTAGAGTAGTTAGCCAAAAGTCAGAAGATGGCTCCAGATAAGAAGTCATGAGGAAGCACCTGTAAAATCTCAGTCTGACCCGAGTATTATTTAAGAAGAAAATAATAAACGGATCAGTCTAGCTATAATTATCAGATAAAATGATATAGAACAAGAGATATGGCATAAACATATAAGATATCCATAAAAGCATACTACTACGAGT
The DNA here is from genome assembly GCA_030737815.1 of Allium fistulosum. Taxonomy (NCBI): domain Eukaryota; kingdom Viridiplantae; phylum Streptophyta; class Magnoliopsida; order Asparagales; family Amaryllidaceae; genus Allium; species Allium fistulosum. The sequence goes on from CM060904.1 coordinate 353,732,995, forward strand.
ATGAAAATGATAATCAACAAGAGATTAATCAATATCACAAGAATCTTCTCAAAGATTAAAAGAATGTCATATTATTAATTTAATTCACCAAGCCACAATAAAATGACATACTCATCAATGTCAATGGTAAAAGCTGGTGAGACATAAAATCCAGAAATCTCAAGAAAAGAAGATGACAAATCCCATAAACTGAACATCGACGCACCTAGAAAGATATGCCCCATGTAAAGTCTAACATCGATACACCTAGAAAGATGCACCCCATGCATAAATAAACATCGACGCAACTAGAAAGATACGCCCCATGTAATGTCTAACATCGATGCACCTAGAAAGATACACCCCATGAAAAGACTAACATCGATGCACCTAAAAAGATACACCCCATGTAAAGTCTAGCATTGACGCACCTAGAAAGATACGCCCCATGCATAAATAAACATCGACGCAACTAGAAAGATACGCCCCATGTAATGTCTAACATCGATGCACCTAGAAAGATACACCCCATGAAAAGTTGAACATCGACGCACCTAGAAAGATACGACCCATGCATAGATGAACATCGACGCACCTAAATAGATACGACCCATGCGAGAAGTAAACATCGACGCACCTAAATAGATACGACCCATGCGAGAAGTAAACATCGACGCACCTAGAAAGATACGACCCATGAGCCTAAACCATAAAATGATCGTCATCGATCATAAAGAGTTTCAATATGTGTGAATCGAAATCACACCAATGAGGCATAGACTAACCTTGAAGATAAAGAGATATGTGTGAATCGAAATCACACAAATGGTGTCTAGTCTAACCTCGCAAACAAAGAGACATAGCACAATCGCTAGTCTAAATCACAAGAATGATCATCGTGATCATAAGGAAGTGTCGATTACACTAAGCTAGTAAATATAAGAGTTTAGCTTCATGTCCCATAACCACTTGCTTAACTCAAATATTTACGAACAGATTGTAGATCTGCACTAGGAAATTGTCACAAGAGTTTCAATCGAACAAGTCCATCAATTAACCGACGAAGTAAACGCAAGCGTTTCATACCACTTGTTTTGCTAAGCCGTTTAATTATATTTTCTCATACGAATGAGGTAAAGGTTTGTATATACTAATAAATTGGAAAACAATTTTATAAACGAGTTTGATATTGAAAATCGAGTTGAAATCGTTTTAATGAAAGAGTTTTGATATTTAATACTAGTATAGGAAACCTTTATATTTTGAAGTGACAAATCATAGAAGTGATTGTAGAAACAATCAATCATAAAAATTCACGTTCGAAGACGTGAGTAAAGTTCAAAGAAATCAATCCCCAAAACCATCAAAGTAAGGAGTTCTGTTGATCGCTTTTCAGATAAGATTGCCTACGCAGAGTAATACGGGGTTCGACCTAGGGGAAAAACAGGTCAAACGACCAAGTACTAACTCGCGAACGACCTAGGGGAAAAACAGGTCAAACGACCAAGTACTAACTCGCGAACGACCTAGGGGAAAAACAGGTCAAACGACCAAGTACTAACTCGCGAACGACTTACGACTTAAGGGAGGCAAGTGACTTACGACTTAAGGGATAAGGTCATACGACCTAAGTGGAGAATGCCACGCGACTTAGCAGAAGAACAGATCGAACGACCTAGGGGAAAAACAGGTCAAACGACCAAGTACTAACTCGCGAACGACTTACGACTTAAGGGATAAGGTCATACGACCTAAGTGGAGAATGCCACGCGACTTAGCAGAAGAACAGATCGAACGACCTAGGGGAAAAACAGGTCAAACGACCAAGTACTAACTCGCGAACGACTTACGACTTAAGCCTTGAACGACTTAGTGGAACGAACGACTTAACGACTTAAGCTTCAATTCGAGCTACGAGCTAAGGCTGGAACGACCTAGTGGAGTTAGGTCGGGGACGACCTACGACTTAAGGTCATACGACTTAACAGTTGCGAGCTAGCGGAGTTGGCATGGCCTAGCGACTTAGTAGAAGCAGCGACCTACGACTTAACGATTTAAAAGCCAACGACCTAGGACTTAAGAGCCATACGAGCTACGACTTAAGCTCAAATACGAGCTACGACTTATCACTTAACTCGCGAACGACTTAGCACTTAACTCGCGAACGACTCAAGCCAGTAACTCGTGAACGACTCATCACTTTAACTCGTGAATGACTCATCACTTTAACTCGTGAACGACTCAAGCCTTTAACTCGTGAACGACTCAAGCCTTTAACTCGTGAACGACTCAAGCCAGGCGAACAGAAATACAAAGGCGGTGACTTTTCAACGCGCGCGACTTAAGCCCTTAACTCGCGAACGACTTACGACTTAGGCTTAACTCGTGGACGACTCAGCGAAGGCCAGAAACGACTTAAGGCCAGAAAAATCACCAAAACGCTGAAAATTGAAGTTTTTCGCCAATCCAATCCAAACCAAATGCAAATGTTGATGCAAATGCAATAGGGGATCATTCCCAACAGTCCAAGATAGATATAGGTAAGATGTGAGATCAAAAATCTCACCTTTTCACGGAATTTGATGAAGATGAAGCTCGGGGGCAAAGCAAAGATCAACCACAAGCTTGAATCAATGTCTTCACTTTGAATTTGGAGTTAGATGTTGAATTTGCTAAAGAACTTGAGCTTGGAATTTTGATTTCCTATTCCCTCCACCATTTTTGCTAAAGCTTCAAAGTTGATGAAGTGATGAAGAGAAGGAAGGGGTTGGGCTGAGTTAGAAGAGGTGCAGCCCAAACCAAAAGCCCAACACAAAAAGTGACGAAAATTTCACTATCTCCAAACATATCGAAGTTTACACTCAAAAAGATCGCAAACGTCATTTTGAACTCAATGGCGGTGGTCTCGAGTCCTAATTTGACCGTATGCAAAAAGTAGCTTTTCGGACTAACATCCGACTAACAATAAAATATTTAAATATAAAATCGATAAATATGCGGGTTGTTACAGACTCCCCTCCTTAAAGAAATTGCGTCCTCGCAATAAGTAAGATGGAAATAAAAGAGTAACAACCATAAAAGCATATCAATACCAAAGAAAATTTGAAATGAGAAGTTCACCAAAAAGAGCATGAAAGAGAAAACCCGGACGAGTTCGCTCGATGAATTCTCTAGATTTCCCAAGAGCAATCCTTGGGATTTGAGAACCATAGAACTTTCACAAGAAGAACATCTTTATTTCGAAGGCGCTCAACCTCCGAAGCAATGATGCGAATAAAATGTTGCTCAAAAGTCAAACAGGCGAAAATTCAATTTCCACAATAACACCGGGCTCAAGAATAAAATTGGAATCCCTAAGGCATTTCCGTAGTTGGAAGACGTGGAAAATGCCATGAATAACAGAAAATTGAGCCGGTGGAACGGCATAGCACAAAAAGCGATATGCCTAAGAAACTGGAAACCCGAACAACTCCGAACACCGACGTAGTACAAAAACGGTACGTCCAATGAATCGAAGGCCATAAAAGAACATCGGACGCAAGTCCATAGAAGAAATGAGATAAAACTCCATAAAAACGAAGTATGTCAAAACGTCCGATGAACTTGATAAAAAGATTATTCCTTTAGGACATCATCAAAGAATCAACCACTTGTTGCATACGAATAAACGTATTGGCAACACGATTTCCCTTCTGGGAATAAAAGGAATATCAAAATCATAAGATGCAAGAAACTCAAGCCAATATTAAGTTCCTTATGAGAAAATAAATATTCCAAGGATTTATGATCGAGGTGGAGAACAAATTTCTCCCCCAAAAATGATGATGCCAAACTCTCAAAAGCGAAAACAATAGCTGCGAGCACTAGATCATGAGTGGCATACCTAGTCTCGATAGGCTATACTACTTAGAAGCAAAAGAAAGAGAACAACATCCAAACCAATACAATTAGCATTGGTACAAAAGATAAAGTCTTGGTTCCCATTGGGAATCACAAGAATGAAAGTAGCGGAAAAGAATTCTTTCAAATAATCTTCTTTCCTGAAAAGCTAAAACTTTCCAAAAATTACAAATATTCTTTAGGTAATAATCTTTCTAGAGAAATTTACATTTTACTGTGTCTGATTGTCTCATCAAAGCGTTTAGGAAATTCCTATCGATAACGTTGATCAAGCGCATCGACCAAAATTCTTAAAGCACTCAATGGGCAATACAATCACAAAATCATCTTCAAGATAATAAACATGTTTCCTAAAAACTCTTAAGAATATTCTTTGTTTGCTTAAAGAATAAAAATCCAATTTTACTTATAAATAAATCTTATGAAAAAGGTTTGCAAAATTTTAAATTGCTATTTTCATCCAAAATCAAAGAATGGAGTCATCGAGATCGTAGAATACTCGATTCATCAAACGGATGAAATAGTTTGACAAACTGAATGACATGATAAGTCATTCATAAGTTTCATAACGAGTGCGGAATGCTGTAAATGAAATGCTAACTCCCGCAACTCGTAGCAAATGAAAATTGGTGGCAAGGTCGAGCTAAAAAGAGTCCTTATCACCACTCAAAAAATTGTTTAGGTGATAATCCTAAGATAAAGTCAAAAATACCAGAAAATTCTCAAACTACATGAATGAGAGAAATGACGCCTTCCTCATCATGTGAGCTTGAAGAATAAAATGATGCCATCAAATTGGGATCAAAATCTCAAAGGAAAAACAGAAATCTGCTTAACAGATTGAAAATGTCGAAGATGAATAGTCCACACGGGACAAAGGATATGGCTTCTTAAAAATTAAGTCAATCCTTACAAAAATCAATTCCGAAGCATAAATAAAAATTAGATCGGAAAGAAAAGTCACATAAAATAATTTCGACATTAATTAAAAAAAACAAACTGAGTGTTGCGGATCCACCAATCTGGATTCGCAATCCTCAAAGAAGTCATAAGCCAAGAAATGTTTAAAGAAAAAGAATCGCAAAGTTCTTTTGATATAAAAATAATGAGATGAAACCTATATCAAAAAGAACTCGAATAAGATAATCACAAAATAAATGTCATCAAGGATAGAATGGATACCTTGACCAAGAGAAGTGCTAGAAGAGGCCTGCACAACCTTTAGCTCTCCCTCCTTCTTGCTTGAAGTATGGGACACGCAGTTATATGATGACTCAAACTTTTGCAATAGCAACAATAGAGGGGTTGCGGACACTCCTTTGCATAATGGTCCATAGAATCACAATTGTAGCATCGTCCACGACTAGTGGTAGGAGTCTTTGCTACCGGAATTTGTTGCTTCCCTTTCTTGTCGGGATTGGGATAGGGATTGGGGCCTTTAAACTTAATAGCCCTTTTTATGTTGTTGTTGAAGTTTTGTTTAGCACTCACATCTTCAACATTACTCTCTCTATCGGCCTCTTCAAGACGAAGAGCGATATCGATAAGCTGATCAAATGAAACCTCGAGTTTCAGGAGTAATGGCTTCTTAAGATTCTTATTCAAGCCATAGACAAATCTCTGGTTCTTCTTCAACGGGGTGTTGATGTATTCAACCCCATATTTGGACAGAGATTCGAAAGATGCGACGTAGTCCGTCACAGAAGATTCACCTTGAACAAGGTCGATAAAACGCCGGGCCAAAGTTACTTTTTCAGCCTCCGGCACAAATTTCAATTCGAATCTCTCCCGGAATTTCCCCCAAGTGAGATCCGCTTCAACGGTTTCGGAAATAAGAAGCTCATACCAATCCAATGCTCTTTCTTGGAGCATGCTAGAAGCCACTTGGACTCGGTGGAGATCAATAAGATTCATGCGAGAGAAGATGCGATCGCATGTTTTGAGCCAAGCTTGAATTTCAATAACACTCTCGGATCCCCGGAATGGCCTTCCACCCAAATCGGTATAATCTCTACACAAGCGTGCAAAACCGGATCGAGGATGAGTATGCTCTGGAATGGGTCCGATAGCTTGAGCATTCTTAACAAGATCTAGAAGCTGCTGGGCAGACATAAATACTCCCTCCTGAGGAGTAGCACTGGATTGACCGGCGCTGGGACGGCCAGGTCTAACCATTTCTCTTCTTTAAGAAAGAAAGAAGAAGAAAATGTTATTCTCAGAATGAATATCAAACAATCTTGATTGATAAAACAAGGAATCATAAAATGAAAATAGGATAGAACGGTACGAAGACCCGAATCAAATCCTATGGCACGATTCCTAAGAAAGACTTAGGACAATGATCCTTGCTAGATTATTCTACATTGTTCCGAAGTTTGGCTCTGATACCAAGCTGTGACGCCCCACCTTTATACCCACGCTAACCAAGAACACTACGGTGTAGTGCTGTCAATTAGCACGGAGGATAAGGCTTTTGAGGAGCGACCATCCGTGTAACTTCTTTGCGCGAGCACCGATATGTCAGATAGAATAGAATGCATATCTTTTAAGGAGGAAATCCGACATACCGATACAAACACAAAGCTATCACACGGTGGCTATATATGATCTTCGGAAACAAATATAGAAATAAACGTAACACAAATCAGTCACAGACAATTCATATCACAAAGGCGGAAAGAGATATGAATATAACACATGAAAGTGTACATCAGAGTGGTGGTCAAATAAGATCCACAATAACACAAGTGAATAGATACAAGTGCAAGATAATAGAATATGTATACATCAAGGAGTCTAATCTCAAATGTATACTAACAAAAACTACTAAACTAGAGTAGTTAGCCAAAAGTCAGAAGATGGCTCCAGATAAGAAGTCATGAGGAAGCACCTGTAAAATCTCAGTCTGACCCGAGTATTATTTAAGAAGAAAATAATAAACGGATCAGTCTAGCTATAATTATCAGATAAAATGATATAGAACAAGAGATATGGCATAAACATATAAGATATCCATAAAAGCATACTACTACGAGTATGAAAATGATAATCAACAAGAGATTAATCAATATCACAAGAATCTTCTCAAAGATTAAAAGAATGTCATATTCTTAATTTAATTCACCAAGCCACAATAAAATGACATACTCATCAATGTCAATGGTAAAAGCTGGTGAGACATAAAATCCAGAAATCTCAAGAAAAGAAGATGACAAATCCCATAAACTGAACATCGACGCACCTAGAAAGATATGCCCCATGTAAAGTCTAACATCGATACACCTAGAAAGATGCACCCCATGCATAAATAAACATCGACGCAACTAGAAAGATACGCCCCATGTAATGTCTAACATCGATGCACCTAGAAAGATACACCCCATGAAAAGACTAACATCGATGCACCTAAAAAGATACACCCCATGTAAAGTCTAGCATTGACGCACCTAGAAAGATACGCCCCATGCATAAATAAACATCGACGCAACTAGAAAGATACGCCCCATGTAATGTCTAACATCGATGCACCTAGAAAGATACACCCCATGAAAAGTTGAACATCGACGCACCTAGAAAGATACGACCCATGCATAGATGAACATCGACGCACCTAAATAGATACGACCCATGCGAGAAGTAAACATCGACGCACCTAAATAGATACGACCCATGCGAGAAGTAAACATCGACGCACCTAGAAAGATACGACCCATGAGCCTAAACCATAAAATGATCGTCATCGATCATAAAGAGTTTCAATATGTGTGAATCGAAATCACACCAATGAGGCATAGACTAACCTTGAAGATAAAGAGATATGTGTGAATCGAAATCACACAAATGGTGTCTAGTCTAACCTCGCAAACAAAGAGACATAGCACAATCGCTAGTCTAAATCACAAGAATGATCATCGTGATCATAAGGAAGTGTCGATTACACTAAGCTAGTAAATATAAGAGTTTAGCTTCATGTCCCATAACCACTTGCTTAACTCAAATATTTACGAACAGATTGTAGATCTGCACTAGGAAATTGTCACAAGAGTTTCAATCGAACAAGTCCATCAATTAACCGACGAAGTAAACGCAAGCGTTTCATACCACTTGTTTTGCTAAGCCGTTTAATTATATTTTCTCATACGAATGAGGTAAAGGTTTGTATATACTAATAAATTGGAAAACAGTTTTATAAACGAGTTTGATATTGAAAATCGAGTTGAAATCGTTTTAATGAAAGAGTTTTGATATTTAATACTAGTATAGGAAACCTTTATATTTTGAAGTGACAAATCATAGAAGTGATTGTAGAAACAATCAATCATAAAAATTCACGTTCGAAGACGTGAGTAAAGTTCAAAGAAATCAATCCCCAAAACCATCAAAGTAAGGAGTTCTGTTGATCGCTTTTCAGATAAGATTGCCTACGCAGAGTAATACGGGGTTCGACCTAGGGGAAAAACAGGTCAAACGACCAAGTACTAACTCGCGAACGACCTAGGGGAAAAACAGGTCAAACGACCAAGTACTAACTCGCGAACGACCTAGGGGAAAAACAGGTCAAACGACCAAGTACTAACTCGCGAACGACTTACGACTTAAGGGAGGCAAGCGACTTACGACTTAAGGGATAAGGTCATACGACCTAAGTGGAGAATGCCATGCGACTTAGCAGAAGAACAGATCGAACGACCTAGGGGAAAAACAGGTCAAACGACCAAGTACTAACTCGCGAACGACTTACGACTTAAGGGATAAGGTCATACGACCTAAGTGGAGAATGCCACGCGACTTAGCAGAAGAACAGATCGAACGACCTAGGGGAAAAACAGGTCAAACGACCAAGTACTAACTCGCGAACGACTTACGACTTAAGCCTTGAACGACTTAGTGGAACGAACGACTTAACGACTTAAGCTTCAATTCGAGCTACGAGCTAAGGCTGGAACGACCTAGTGGAGTTAGGTCGGGGACGACCTACGACTTAAGGTCATACGACTTAACAGTTGCGAGCTAGCGGAGTTGGCATGGCCTAGCGACTTAGTAGAAGCAGCGACCTACGACTTAACGATTTAAAAGCCAACGACCTAGGACTTAAGAGCCATACGAGCTACGACTTAAGCTCAAATACGAGCTACGACTTATCACTTAACTCGCGAACGACTTAGCACTTAACTCGCGAACGACTCAAGCCAGTAACTCGTGAACGACTCATCACTTTAACTCGTGAACGACTCATCACTTTAACTCGTGAACGACTCAAGCCTTTAACTCGTGAACGACTCAAGCCTTTAACTCGTGAACGACTCAAGCCAGGCAAACAGAAATACAAAGGCGGTGACTTTTCAACGCGCGCGACTTAAGCCCTTAACTCGCGAATGACTTACGACTTAGGCTTAACTCGTGGACGACTCAGCGAAGGCCAGAAACGACTTAAGGCCAGAAAAATCACCAAAACGCTGAAAATTGAAGTTTTTCGCCAATCCAATCCAAACCAAATGCAAATGTTGATGCAAATGCAATAGGGGATCATTCCCAACAATCCAAGATAGATATAGGTAAGATGTGAGATCAAAAATCTCACCTTTTCACGGAATTTGATGAAGATGAAGCTCGGGGGCAAAGCAAAGATCAACCACAAGCTTGAATCAATGTCTTCACTTTGAATTTGGAGTTAGATGTTGAATTTGCTAAAGAACTTGAGCTTGGAATTTTGATTTCCTATTCCCTCCACCATTTTTGCTAAAGCTTCAAAGTTGATGAAGTGATGAAGAGAAGGAAGGGGTTGGGCTGAGTTAGAAGAGGTGCAGCCCAAACCAAAAGCCCAACACAAAAAGTGACGAAAATTTCACTATCTCCAAACATATCGAAGTTTACACTCAAAAAGATCGCAAACGTCATTTTGAACTCAATGGGGGTGGTCTCGAGTCCTAATTTGACCGTATGCAAAAAGTAGCTTTTCGGACTAACATCCGACTAACAATAAAATATTTAAATATAAAATCGATAAATATGCGGGTTGTTACACATAAGACCTCCCGCCACACACACAATGCAAACACAGAATTGGAGGAGATTTCTTCTTATGATAGTCAAAGATGCTTACTACGCAAAATCAAATCCTTTTTGATATTATTATTAGTGCATAGCGTAGAAAACATTTCGAAAGTATAATATAAATCTTAGCCAGCATAGGCATTCCGCACTTATGCATACTATAGCTACCATCCAAACAGTGGTGACCACCATAAGTGAATGATAGGTTCTACAACTAAAACCGTCCAAAGTTCGTATTGGAGTTTGGATTTCCAACAAATGGTCAGGCCAAGGAACTTCCCATTGCCACATGGAAACGCTTCTGGAATGACGTCCCGAGAAATAACCTAACATTACGGTTAGATCTCTGCCAACACAAGGCCGGGTTACCCCTAACTGGGTAACTACTGACACGAATATGTCATCCCCCGATCGTAACCGATCTATATCCGAGGATCCTCAATTTCCAATAACCACATAAGAATAATAATGCAGCAACCACATAGATTAAGTATCTGAGCTCCATACCATGATACCACCTCTATCCAGAAGGAATGACATACACTAAAGGGGCGCTACCTCCTAATAACCTTGCCGCATCTTTCCTGTTTTGACCATTTCCGGGGTGTGAGGCTCGACGAAGTCTCGTCCATAAAGCTACGCTTTGTCACAAAGCCATGCTTCGGGTCAAACAAATGATCAAAGAATTGATCACAAAGATAAATGATCAAACAAATGATCCTATCACAAATGATCAAACAATGATCATTTCACAGTAACACTCAGCATGCCACGTTACCAAATTGGGAGTATATCACTGATAAATTTCAACTACATAGCTTCTGAGCTCGTACGTCTCAGAGAAGGGTGTTAAGCTAAGAGAATAAATTCTCCGCCACCAACAGAAATGTATTTGAAAGGAATCAGCTTTATATCTCAATTTGTAACGTCAGACACACAACCATACAAGTCTGTTCCGGGATCGAACAGAACCGAAGGCACTTCTCACGAAGCCCTTGCACATCCGGATAATTTTCTAATCACGTCCGGACTTCCCGTCACTAAGGGTGATAAAACCTCTAAATCGGAGATCAGCCGATGTAGAGTAACTCGACAGTAATCCTTCCGTTTTCAAAAATATCCGGTCTTCAACACCGCTCATCAAATGCAATTCATTATGACGTATCACACATTCGGAATGGGTTATACGACCCCATGGTCCTTTCCCGGCTAACCCGAATAGTGAGCGCTTATTCAAAAATAAGTGTGGCATTCAAATTCATCCAATTCACAACAAATACCCATTCAAGGGTAAATATTGATAGTCGGTTATTTAACTATAAATAAAGATGCGCTACATCATCAGATTCCAAATAATTTTCCAAATTATTTAATTTCCAAAAATATCTTTACAAGATATATAATTTTCCACACTTAACCATTTGAAACAATTTTCAAATATTCACTTTTCAATTTATCTTTAAAAGATAAAATTTCAAACCTTTCATTTCATATTGGAAAAGCATTTCCATGCTTATTTAAAAATAAGTAATTCACAAATAATTTATTTTCAACACTTGGAAAATATTCGATATACTTAAATCATAATTAAGTATATATTTCATTCTTTAAGGAAATCATTCTCTTTCACAAATTTTATTTGAGTCAAAACGAATGTTACGTAAAACATCGTTACGACAACTCAAAATCACTAGTATAGGGATTCGAAATTTAGATAGATATATATAAATCCCAATACTATATAAAACATTTCCTTTCGAAAATCATTTACTATAACAATAGTGTTATAGTCCATCATTTCCTTATTTCTCAAAAACGTCTATTTCAACAATGAATGTTGAAATCTATGTATTCGATACTTAACACGTTTTAAAACATCTTTTAAGACAATTAGTTCATTTCGTAATATCACTTCTCCAAAACATATCCATTTTATTTAATAATATATTCATTGTCCAAAATTGTGAATATACTTCGTTAACGCATTTAACGTTTCTACAAATTTTATTTAAAAGATTATCCACTGTCTAAAATCGTGGATAAAATTTCCAACCAAACTCTTATTATTACTACATTTAACTTAAAGGATAATTCGTTGTCCAAAATCACGAATATATCTCCTTCATTATACTTCTATGTTTAATTTATCAAATTCAATTGGTTTCGGATTTATAAAACAACGTTTATAAATTCCATTTCTATTTATAAAAACTCCAACTTATAAATCTCATTATTAACAAATTCCATTCATATCTCATTTAAATGCCAAAATCCGATTTATAAGATAATTGCTTATAAATCTTTTATTTTACAAATAAAATCTATTCGTTTAATAACTTCACAATTTATAAATCTATAAATTCCGTTCACTTATGAAATCCATTTATACTTCCTTTTAACACTTAAAAACTCGTTTTATAATTCCAATATTTTTAATTTATAAATATCAATTTTATAAATCTTTTATATAAACCGTTTAAAATAATTCAAAAATCTCAATTTAAACCATTTAAAATAAATCAACCAACTATTTATTTCAAAAATCACACTTTGGTTATATTTCAAAAAAATCATAATTTTTATAACTTTAAAAATGGATCCAATGATGCAACAACACCAATCATCAATCACGACAATCAAACATCACATATCATCATATGATAACAGAATATATCACAATATCTGTAAATAAATCAATACGGGTGTGGAATCCAGTCGGATCCCTCCAACCTGTTTCCCTGCATCCACAGATGTTAGCACAATACCAATTCCGCTCCAGTACGGAATATCGCGGTATATGGGTTTAATAAATATTATCCGCTATTATGCGGCGCAATAGGGTCTCATCCGCTATACAATGCGGGAAATCAACTCCAATATATACATATTCCAATATATATATATTGCTATATACATAAATAATACCAATTTCACTTCAATGTGAAATTATCGCGGTATATGTTTTTAATAAATAACCTCCGCTTACTAACGGTGTATAATGTCTAATTCAACAATCAATAGATAGCAATCATCATTCAAACATACAATCAACAATTTTAAATCTAACTATTTAAAATTAACATCGAAACAGTTCGATTGAGTGAGAAGTTCTCACCTTGATTTTCCAATAGCAATTTGTAGCGTTTTATTTCGAATAAAATTAAACGGACGTTTAATTTCACTCAAAATTTTCACTGACCCCGATCGCTTCCAATCCAGTTTCATAGCGAATTATTCGACGATACGAATGCAACGCAATTCGTTTCGTCCGATTCTGACCTCGTATGAGAAAGATATGCATTTTTAAACATTTGAATGAATTATAAATAAAATAAATTACAATTTCTTTTTCTTTCTTTTTTTAAATTTATAACTTAAATCCATCATCACTGTTCATTTTCAAACCCTTGTAATCTGGGCCGCACGTTGTATCTTCCTCCACCCAGGCATCTCATACGCGAAGAAACCCATTGCACGTTAGAAAACCTCGACGTCGGCCCCCTCTACACTCGACGAAACCCCATCACCTCACCTCCATTCGAACGCCCATCGAAAACCCCACCTTCGCCGGCCGACCACACCTTTCTAGCGCCACCATCTCCTCGTAATTTGTGAACGAACGTTGGGCGTTTGAGGCCACATTGCCGTCAAGCCACACCTCTAAAACCCATCTCCACCGTCCACTTTGTAGAACTCAAGACGATCTTCAAGGTTGCAGTTGAGTGTTTTCGTCAATTATTTGTGGATTGGCCAGAAATCGAGGAAGAAGGAGGGTGTTTCTCGGCCATTGGTTTAAGAGGGTGGCGGCTGCGTATAGAGAATTAGGGTTTTCCATTTTCTTTTGCAAATGAAATTTTAAAGGTGCTTTTATAGAAATTTTTCGAAACACTATTCATTCCGGAATTTTCGAACTTCGATTTACGCGCGGTGACCGGCGTTTCTGGGGTTTATCCCGCGTTCTGGACATAATGGAACATATTTCGGGAGCTAATTCGATCATCTGTGCGAGATACGGAATTAAACGATCAATTTTAAATTAAACCGATTAAACAAATTTCTAGACGTTTTGGTTTGCCCCGGACAAACGGTAAATCCAATTGACATGAAATTTTAAACCTTACAATAATATCATATTACGGATCCGATGAAACTAGTTTCGTCGAAATCTGAGACCGTTTGAAAAATGACTATTTTAACTGGCCGAATTAAAATTAAAACAATTTCGATGCGTTTGGAGCTGCCACGGTCAAACGACAACTCCGATTGCTACGAAAATTGAAATCCGATAATAACAAACTATTACGGATCCAATGGAATTAGTTTCGTCCAATTCTGAGACTGTTCGAAAATTGGCTATTTTTCAATCGATAATTAAATATTAAAATATTCAATTTTCACAGATTAACTTTTAATTCAATTTTAAAAGTTCTATAACGTCACTATAACTCCAACATGATTTAATATAACTTTATAAATCATTTTCATTCACATTTAAACTGAATTTTTCAAGTAAGTCTGGAATTTCACTATTTAATTTATCGATTTAATTACCCAATTAAATCCAATTATTCGAAATTAAAATTATTCGACTTATTAAATTCACTTATTAATATTTAAAATTAATTAAATATTCAAATTTAAATTAATATAAATTCTGGGTCGTTACAGCAATTCTACTCATTCAGGAGTTAACTCAATTTATATTCACTACTAGGTCACTTAACCGGTTATTCTGCCCTTTCTCCCCAAAATACAGTTATGAGTCCAATTTACAGTGAATATGTATATTAGAAGAAACAAACATGATAACATAATACCACCAATAGCTATGGTTTAATATCCTTGAAATCGTTTTCATATGAAACAAGGTTAATCCCTTTAGCCTATTACTTTATCAAGGAAAGCTTCTTCAAAATCTCTATACTTAAAAGCCATTTCAAAACTCATTTATTTTGCCATTTGCTTTCCTTTAAAAATGAGATTGGGTTCTTTGTTTTGAAAACTAAGGCTTCGAAACCTTAGACCTTTACTTTCGAAACCATTGGAAAACCTCCTTCGAAAGCACTCAAATCTTCTTTTCAAACACTACGCATATGCCTTTCGAAACACTCAAAGCATATGACTATCAAAACCTTTCGAAAGCATTAAAACCTTCCTTTCGAAACCCTCAAAGCAATCCTTTCGAAAGTATTAAAGTATACCAAGAAGTATTGCTTCGAAACCATTTGAAAGTACCTCTTTCAATACCATTGGGTTTATCTTTAAAATATCTTTTGGGTTCAAAGTGAATATAAACGAAAGTACTCCTTTCCAAACCATTAACCTTCGTATAAAAGAGTTTGGGGAAAACTGATGCCTTCGGAACCAACCTTTCGAAAGCTTAAATCATTTAAGTAAAACATTTGGAAGGATAGCTTCGAAACCCCTGTCGATACCATTGCCTTCGAAACCTTTATGTGGCTACTAGAGCCATTTCAAAAGCTTTTGGAAGTGACTTATTATATTTATAAAACAAAAGCTACCTTTCGAACTAGTTGATGACTTCAATTCATTCGAAAGGTATAAGGTCGGCAGCATGGTTTCGACTGGGTTCAAACAACCCTTTTGAAATCATTGATTTAAAACTAGGGCAACTCATTCGTAGGCTACATTTTAACAAAAAGGCGGCAACCTCATCAAAAGTTATTTTAAAACCTTTTGAAAGCATTATTTTGAAAACAAGGCAAGTGGCATCTTCGAAAGCTATTTAAGTGGGTTTCGACCCCTTCGTAAGCATGGTTTCGACTCCATACCTATCGTCATTCTCTAATCCACTACGTACCAATGCATTGATACCTTGTGTATTGGTTTCAACTTGGTTGGGATAGAAGTATAGGGTCGAAAGGTACTACTGGAAGTGGCGAAACCAAACTTCTGTACAAAAACTGTTTTATTGCATTTTCAAGTAATTGCTTTTCAACTAACCCGCCTATTTGTAAAAATTTAATTGGTTGCCATAAACTTTTCAAATTCTTTTCTAAAAACTGCTGCATTCATTTCAGATCTAGATAAAGGTAATTAGCAAAGAAGCCCTTCCCTTAGCCAAAACAATTAAAACATTTAAATCCTCCAAATAAATTAATTTAATTTCCATAATAAATTACTTAGGAAAAATCCTCAAAAATCATAGAAATTCACTTTTAATATGTTATCTTACATATAAAAATTTCCGACCCAAATTCCTTCATTTAGCAGCCGAAATAAAATTTAAACCAAAATATTCATTTCTTTCTTCAAAAATTCATAATAAATTTTCCATAGCCTGGAAAATTATAAAAATTAAACTCATCTCCAAAATAATATTTTACATAACATATTAAATCCTCATAGCATTTGAAATCCAATATAAACGATTTTAGCTTTAAAATCGAATAAAACATATATCAAACAAACTTGTTTGAATATAACATATCATGAAATCCAAGCATATCATCATCAAAAATCATCATAATGGATTTAAACTTAAACCCAACATCAAATGCTCTTAAAAACGAAAATAGAGATGGTTTTGATTATGATTTACCTTGATTAGGATAAGGAACTTGAGATTTGATCTTTGAATAATTCTGCTTGCTTGATTGCTTAGCTTTAATTGTTTTTTCCCTTTTTCCTTCCTTAGGTTATGGCCGGCTTGCTCTTCTTTGATTTATGTTTTTGAGTTTTGACAAAAGAACGTGCAAAGAAATGGAAACGAGATTTTAACGGTAATGGGATTATGGGTGCAACTATTACCCATAATGCCCTTGTTTTATTCTCTTATTCATTATCTAATAAACCATTTTGATAAACTCATTCTTTATGTTTATTTAAGCACGACCTCTAAATAAATTTTCAAATCTCAATCCCTTTATCACACCAATATTTACATTATTCTATTTAATTTATCTAATTAAATCTTCTAAATAATGTTATTAAAAATTAGAGGTGTTACACACTCACTCAGCCTTTTACTATTGCCGATACAGAATATTGCTCTGATTAGATAGCCCGTGACATCGACACTACAATTACTCAATCGACTAGACGGAGTAGGCACGCCGAGCAAGACAGTTGGAGTAGGCATGGCGTAGGAAGGTCGATCGTGAAAGAGATAGCGGTATACCATAGGGAAATTCTGTAATTTGTTGTAAATTAATTAACTATATAATCAATTCTCGTTTGTAATAAGGTGTTTTTTATTTCTGTTATATATTTGTTATAATGTGTTAAATGATTAAATATTTAATTAAAATATACTTAATAGAAAATCCATAAATGGTGTGTTTGCGATAATAATTATAAATAGTTATAATCATGAGTATTGTATGACAATATAATAAACATATCATTTTAAATGTTCATAGTCAAGATGCATCGATACTGGATATAGATGTATCCATTGAGACTATAGTACGCAATGCTCTCCAAATGTTGGACAGTATAATACTCATGACTCATGGGCACCAAGGGGTTACGTATTGATAGTTATTAGATAACTATGGAACGACTCACTCGATGGTTTTCTGTTGGTTAATTTGACTAAGGTCAAATAGAAAATATCAATGTGACTTATATACACAGTTCTCTTGACTTGAGAATACTATCGATCTTCATTATGAAAGCTCTACTTTGATTATAGTCAAATCATAGCGCGACATCTATCGTGTGACTATAGTTGGGTTGAGTGGAAGTATAAGAACTATATGGAGTAGTATCCCGGTCAACTCAAGTCAACTTAAAGTCAAAATCTCTTACAATAGTAGTCTGATTGATAATAAATATTATTATTGAACCAATGATTTTATGTTTGGACCATAGAGTTGAATATGGACGATACTAAAATTTTGACCGTTACCAAATTTCATAAGTTCAAAGTGATATAGTTTTGATGAATAGAATTAATGTAAATAATAGTCATAACCGGGCAATGCTTAACAAAGTAAATTGGATTTTACTGAAACCAATTAAGCGATAAATTTGGCCAAAATCACACCATCTACTAAGTGATGTGTAAATGTTAATATTCAAGTAGTTCGATGTTGACCAAATTTACACCTAATGAGTCACACAACCGAAACGATGAATACTCCTTCGATCAAAACGATTTAATTAATTTGAAATTTTTATAGATTAATTAAATTAATTAATGTTTACGAGATATTAATTATAAAAATTTGATTTGATGAACAAATGTTATTAAATATATTTATAATAGTTATAAATATATTAATCGATATACAGTATTGATAAGCATTAAATTAGATTTAATTGCAAATTATTTGTTTGGGCTTTAAAGAGTTTATAAGCTTATATAGGGGACGATCATATTCAGCAACGATGAGGGGCTATATGCGGCCATAATATGGTGCAACAAAGGCTTTAAAATGGAGGACTAAGATGAAAGAGAATTGGTAAGAGATTATGTAGGATATTGATCCTAAAATATCTCCAACTTCTCCTCTATATAAGCATCTCTAACCACACTAGTTTATGATCTATTTTTAGCCTCCACACCCCTCTAGGTTTGGCCAAACTCCCCCTTCCATTTCACTAATTTCACAAGCTCAAATCAAATCAAGTGTTATTCAATAGCCAGTGATCAACTGTTCAAGGATCAGCACTCTTTTTAATTAGAAATCATTTCAAGGAGTTTATATAATCATTTCAAGATGTGCTTTTGGGCTTTGGTTATAAGGTATAGATCTAACTTATTTACAATCATTTATGTTTACATATAATGTTTATATATATATATATATTTATATACTGTTAATTAGGCGATGATTTCGATATACAAATTTATTGTCCCAATTAGATTGGTTGTTGGTTTGCATATAATTGGATATTTAAAAAAATTATCATATATGTATCAAATTAGTATGGCTCAACAATTAAAAAACATTTTTCAATTTTACTAATTTAATATATAATATTTAATTAGATATATATATATATTTTATAATTTAATTATAATATCATACTTTAATCAAATATGGCCATTTATTTATGTAAAGTATTAATGATATAATAGTTTCGAGAATGATAAAAATATTATATGTATGTATAATAATTATTATTATTTAAATATTATTTAAGTTAAATAATAAATAAATAAATTATATCAATATATTTATATCATGAAAATCATGTATTATATTTTATAAAATAATATTAGCATGAACTATTGTAACACCCTGTAAAATGAACCATAAATAAATGAAGTAAATTAAATTAAACGTGACAAGGTAGAAAATGGAAATCTTATAAAAGTTGGAATTTGACCACGAAAGTTATACCATTGCGTTTATGGTGAAATTTTGATTAATTTTCATATATAATGTGCTGAAAACGGAACTCGAACGAAGAAGTTATGAACATTTGAAGTTTTCAGATTTAAAATAATTTGAATATGATTCAAATAAATAATTAATTCCATAATTTGAAATTTGAAATTAATTGTGATTAGACATGTGGGTTAAGTAACATTAAAAATTAGCAATTAGTGTTAAAAGTTAATTAGTGTATGAAATCAGTAAATAATCAAGCAACAGTAAAATAAAATAAATACCTTCCCAAAATAAGGGAAGAACTCGACCCAGCACCTTAAAGGGTCAACCTTTAGAGCATGGGGGGTCGACCACTTCCTTGTTGTGGAGCCTATTTTGATGAGTTGTATGTTCCAGATTTATACGTTTTTAATCTATTCTCATTCAACGGTTCTAGTGCGTTTCCAACTAGTATAAATTAGACCTTAAACCTTTCACCTTTATCCACAAATATTTTGCGAACAATAGCGAAACTATGCCATTGTTATCTCTCCAAATTAGATTCAGAAACTCCATGGAGAATTCAGGTAAGAATCCAATCTATTTAATATTTATTTCTTCTTCCTCCAACCTATTCTTATTCTATTCTTCTACTACTATTCTGAATCTAATAAATATATATACCTCTTCCCTATTGTGTGTGTATATGTCAAAAGAGATAGATCATGGAAGAGATTGCGAGGCATGCAAATCAAAGGAAGGCGAAGCTAAGGCTATTCTGTGAGTGGAAACCTTAGTATTTCTTTTCAGTAATTATTTAGTGTATTTCTTTTTGGATTTGAATATGCCTTAGAGATTTCGAGATTCCGAAAATATGATAGATAAAATCCTCCAAAATTCCTTTTTTATTTCGATATGTCAATTATATGCTGAAATTTCCAATTATTTACATTAATTTGATGGAATTTGTTTCGTTTATGCGATTTTTGATAATTTCATAGTCTGTTCCACTTCTCCTTCTTCGTTGGGTCAAATTGTGATTCTTCAATAAAATAAGGGGTTTAGATTACGAATTCTATTCGTAGTTTACACTACTTATTCTTATATATTTCTTTATAAAAGGGAGGAGTTGAATAGAATATGGAGTTTAAATTGCAATTCTTATTGTTTAAGATATTCCTTTGAATTGTTGTAAAAAATTGAGTTTCTATTTTATTTACAAGTCTGTTATTGTAGTTTTGGTTATGAATATTTATTCCCCGTTTCAGATATTAGAATCCCATGAAATCTTAGGAATATGAAGAAAAAAGGACTTGTAAATAATATTTAGTTAGGGTATTGACATTTTACGCTAGTTTAGAACGTAAAATATGTGCATTTAGGACTTATTAGGCGTGAATGTTTATTTATCTCTATTTGCGTAATTAACATATAATTACTAGGAGTGGACGTGGGTCGGTTTGTTTTGGTTTGGGGCTCAATCTGCTTTCGCACCGCATCAAATGGTTAATCAAAAATACAAATCATTATACTAATTTTAAAAGGTTCGGTTTCAGTTCAGTTTAATGTAATACAGTCCGGTTTTCATTCGGTCCGGTTTGAACCCATATTAAATATAAAATAAGAGAATTACTTCCATCAATAATCAATTTACGAAGGCAACTGTGTGAAGCTTTTACATTTAAAGGTTAAAACACATAATGTTATACTGAAATAAAAGGTTAGTTCTTAATAGTATGAATATTTCAATTTATCATTTAGCTACAAGTGATATTTGTTTTAGTAGATTAACCAAACATCAACGTTAATCAATTCATAATCATTAAGTAAAATAACTAGAATAAAATTATAATTAGCATTTATCTAAAAAATGAGATGAAAAATATTATACTAAAACTATAACTTCTTCTTTTATGACAACGATTATTATCAATATAACAACAACATATGCTGAAAATAGAATATACATCTTTAGAATCTAAAATAGGATAGGAGTTGCTTATATTTTTATCATAAGATTACTAGTGTAAACTTTTGGTTCAGTTCGGTTAAATATGGTCGGTTCAATCGTCCAAACAGCAACCGAACCGTATCGATGCGTGTCGGTCCGATTTAGGGTATTTGCTTTGATCAGAAGATTCGGTGCGGGTTTCCGCACCATTTTTGCGGTCCAGTGTGAGCGGCTTCCATATAGTAGTGCAGTTTATGCCTACCCCTAATAATTACTGCATATATAGCATAGTTAATTAGGCATTTATTTTCATTTATTTCCCTCATTATGAAGGTAATTAATTGTTAGGTGAAAATAAGAGGAAACTCTTATATAGCCTAATTATTATTTTAAGGCGTAATAAGGAAGATTCCTTATAAGGCCTTATTTATGAAAAGGTGAGATGAGTATGCGTGTGTGTGTGTCTATATATATATGGAGCGCAATTGATTATGGCTAAGTCATAGGGATGCGAGGTCAATAGAGTTACATGACGGAAGTCCACCCTTACTTCAATTCCGGCCCAAAACAAGATAGTTCGTTGAACTTCGTCTCATACTCTACTACAAACAGATCCCCATGCTTAAAGTCCATGAAGTTGCAGTACATCCTCGTTCTTCTAGCTGTTGCCAAGAACTGTTCTTCAAAAACTTCTTTAAATCGGGCCCACGAAAACTCGTCTTCAGGAATATTTGCAGTGAGGGAATCCCACCAAGCTGCTGCTCCCTCCTGCAGTTGCCATGCTGCTACAAACCTTTTCTACTCATCTGATAAACCAAGACCTTTAAAATATTTTCACAAGATCGCAACCAAGCTTGCACTTCCATGATAGACTCGGTTCCTTTAAGTGGTTTCCCTCCAAGATTGGTGTAATCCTTGCATGAAGTTGCGAAATTCACTCTTGGCTGCTCTGGTACTGCCTCTTCGGCAATCCGAACTCCTTCAAGATTTGGAGTTTGACCATTTGTAGTCATAGTGCTACCTACTACCTTACCTCATCTACCTCTATTACTCATGTCATACCACCTGGACATAGGAAGATAATTCTTAGAATACTTGGATGAAATAAATCTTAAAAGAAGGGTACTAATCAAACCTATCCAACTGATTTGCCTATCAGACACACACACATATATATACGAATAAAAATTACAAATACGCACTCTTAAAGTTAACCCTAACCCAAAGCCTAAGTATTTGCTTAACCTAGGCTCTGATACCAAAATTTAACGACCGTCTTTCATGCACCGAAAGATGAGCCATTAAGGGTAGAAGAAAAGGAAAGATAAAAAGAAACTACACAATCACAGAATCTCACCATGAATCAGAACAACATATAATAGAATCACAGAATCTCACCACGAACCGAAGACACTATTTCCACTACACCTGTTTTGGAATCACCCTCAGGGTTAATGGCAAACAACCCTTGCACTTCAAAGTCTTCATCTTGGACCTTTCCTTTACCATTTCCAATTCGAACGTTTACGTTGGTTTGAAGTGGTTTTCGGATAACACTAACGTCTGATCCCGGTCTTTGTAAACCAACGTTCGATAATTTTTAAAAGATCAAGTTGTTTATAGTGGGCTATCCCATTATTAGGGTGTAAAGATTTACATATGAATATATGTTCCATATGCTTAGATTATTATGACCTGCTTATCAAAGTTAACCCCCTTGTATTCATCATAAGTGCAGTACTTGTGACAAGTACAAGCCGACTTACTTTTAATAAAATGCATCATCATTTTATTTCTACTACTTTAATTCATTTGGCTACTTAATAGCATGGACAAGAGATCCTTGGGTCTAAAATAATTTACTTAAACAAGAAAGTTGGTTAAAAATAAATAACTGATAGAGTTGTAAAAGAAACTTTAAAATAAATATACTTTAATTAAATCATAAGTTTAAAACTCAATTAAACCCTAATTAATCTTTGATTAATCAAAATTAAATCATTAATAATCCTAATTTTATCAATAATTATACCTTAATTAAAATTTAATTAAATAACCTTTATTTATGAAATTAAACCCTAATTAAGTGGATAATTAACCTTTGATCAAATAATAATTAATTAAATAATTAACTCTAATTTATTAATTAATTAAAATAAAAAAACTTGATTAAATAAAAATTAATTTCCTCTTATCTTAATCAATCATGATTTAAAACTTAATTAAAAATAATTAACTTGATAAATAATTCCTTAAACTCTAATTACTTAACCTAATTACTTAATTAATTAAATAATAATTACCCTAATTAATAAATAAATTAAATAAATTATTAAATAAATAAAACTGAAACTTTTGACTCACTTAATAAATTTGAATGAGTTTTCAAAAACAATCCAAAAGAAAACACTTTAAAACTTGAAATCGTGAAATTTCCCGCACTAGATCCATAGCGACTATCGCTATAAGCATAGTTCGCTAGAATTGATTTCTAGGTGGACATATCACTTAACTCTAGATACCACATGTTTGAAAACACAATTGTAAGAGTTTTAATAACTTAAACAAAAGGTAAAAACTTGGAGAAAAAACATTTTCAAAAATCCAAAGCTAGAAAATAGCTTTCGTTTTCAAATCGGATCTCAAGTCCTTTGCGACTTTTCAAGGTGTTAACTTCACCACATTTACATCACATACACTTGATTTTGTTTCATAATTATACTACCATCATATCATAACCAATATCACATATCCATATTCATATACATATCCAAACATATCAACATATTATCCATATCACCAATCTATACCAAACAACCAACTTGCAATTATATATCATCCAAACAACGTGATAATTCAACACCACAAACAATATAATTTCACAACATATAGATCATTAAAACAAGTTGTTTTCTTTTCCAAAAATATTAGTTTTACTCACCGAAACTTTTCTAAATCAAATTGAACATTTTCCAAAACTTGAAAACACTTTCGAACCTTTGCAAAAATTGAACTTTTGGTTGCTCGAACCGTTGAAATGGGCTTGGCCAAGTGGGTTTGGGCTCGGCCTAGGCCTTGTTGGGCATGACCATGGGTGATTTTGGCATGGCCATGGGTGATTTTAGCTCTGCCATGTGGTGTGGGGTGTTTGTTTGCTTGAGTTTTGGAAGAGAAGGTGTTGTAGGAGATATAGAAGTGGTTTTGTGAACTAAAGGAGGAATTTTTGCATAAAGAAGTGACTTTTTTCCAAATTTAAAAAGAGGAGGCCATGGCTAAGTTTCTTAAGCTCTTAGAATTTGAAATGAATAAGGAGGTTGTAAACATGAAAATATGAAGATAAAGGGGTATATATAGGCTTAGGATTTAATTAAAATAATATAAAGTGTTTTATATTTAAATATGTATATGCATGCACATCCATACTCTTCCCCTCTTTAAAACCATCCACCCTAGTACCCTCCCCCTCTTCAACTATTCACACCATGCTCTCTTGTCCTTGTGTTGAAATGTATATTTTTGAATATGTTATGTGTATATATTTTTATGATATAAAATCTTATATTTACTTATATGTATTAATATGTTTAAGGAGAAACATGCACATGCATATATAAACATGCACACACCATGTTAACTTAGTTTATATTGTGTGCATGTATATTTAACATAGTGTTATAATCTTTTGAACAACTTTTAACAAATGACAAATCGATATTTCAGAAAATAACTTCCGATCACATTTTCTATTTCTTTATACACTATATATATATATTGGTAAACACATTTTGAAAACGATTTTATCATCATTAGTTATTATATAAAAAATATATTTGTTAATAAAATACATTTATTAAATATTTAAAATATAATTAAACATTCATTTAAATAGCGATCCAATTCTGAGTCGTTACACTCTCCCCCCTTAAAACAATTTCATCTCGAAATTAGCAATAAAGGAGATAATCTAGACCATGAAAAAATCTATATATTCGTATCATAAACACATACAAAGACATGTACTAAGCACCCATAGCAAACAAACATACACTATAAATACAACAGATACTCAACTAACTATCCTAACATCAATTCGAGGTAGGCTTCTCTCATATGATCCACCATCTCCCAAGTGCAGTCTCTAGGATTATAACAACCCTAGTTTGGAGATTACCTATCAATACCAAAATAATAATGGTAATTATAATTTAATATTGTAAATTAAATTAAAATTGGAGAAATTAAATTGTTTATTTGGAATAAACAATAAAATTGGAATTAAATTGTGAAAATAAAGCTTAAAACTTTATTTTATTTTGTTAGAGTGATAATAAATGGAATATGGGCTTTAAATAAAGAAAATTTCTTTATTTTAGAGAAAATGCAATAATTAAATTAATTATTGCCCATTTACTTCTTTTAATAATTTTTAAAAGAAGTATTTTATTTTTAAAGGTGGATTATTGAAATAAAAAGGTAGAAATTGGTTTAAAAATAAGTTTTGGTTATAAATAATGTTTTGAAATGGTTTAAAATATTTTTCTAAGTGAGAATATAAATTTTATGGAATTTTAGAAGTTAAAAACAAGATTTTATTCATTTATTGAGTAAATAGTGTATTTTTGTTAAATAAAGGATTTTAATAATAATAATGTTTTAAAAAAATTAATCTTTTTATATGGTGTAAAATAAATTATTTCATGAGTATGTAAATTTACATGTTTTGTTTGGATGAAAAATTGAAAAGAAAATGACTTTGTTTTATTGTATAGTGTAAATATGTGAATATTTGTTTTATATGTGAATTATTGCTTAGGCTAAGTTAATTTCTTTTATTTCTTGGGTCCAAAGCCCATTAGACTTAACCATATAAGTGAAGAAAGAAGAAAATTACTTACTGTACGTTCATTCCTTACCTCCCTTCTTCTTCATCTCCTGAAACAAATACAGTAAAAGAAAAAGCTCCATTTTCTTATACCAAGCTTTCAAATTCAAGTCCTTTTTCAAATAAATTACTGTTCTTATCAAATCTAGAGAGAATTGAAAGGGTAATCAATCTCCAAACTCTATAGTTTCATCAAATCTCGATTTTAGAAAATGGTTTTCTAATTTACTGTTATCTTCTTCTTGCATGCACTGTTTTTTGAGTTCTACAGGTTGTTGGAGGCCATTATCTCCTCAAAGTTTCAATCTTTTAGCATAAATTCGAGGTTTGATCATCCCTAACAGCAAGGTAAGTTGATTAACTCATGAAATCTAGCAAAAACAATGCTTTGAAGTGAAAAAACTGTGAATATATTTGCTTCAGCAGATAAATTTATAAACTTGTTTTCTTTTTGTTCAAAATCGCTCTGTACAACTTCTTTGGAGGCTTGTATCTATAACTACGGCAATGAAATGTTGCCGGACTTTTTTCAGATGATAGATTACATGTTATACTTTGTCTCTACAAAAATTCACTGCAAAATAAGGTCATATTTTATGTCAAAGTGTTGCCTGAATATCAATTCGTCGCTTGAAAATTGTCTGGAGGAAAATTTGCATGAGAAAGGCGCATAGGTCGACCATGCTTACCCTTAGGTCGACCGTACGGTTGACCTAGAGACAAAAGGGGTCGACCTGACAGTCGACCTAAGGAGCCTCGTCTCATGTGTGTTTTTGTGTTGCTCCCTTTGGTTTCTGGTTTCGTTTCCTACTTGTTTTCTTGACTTCTGCTTCTCGTTTTCGAGATATATTTGTGCTGTTTTGAGAGCTATGATGCCTATCAATAGGCTAGCTAAATTTTGAGAATTTGAAATTCAAATTTGAATTGATTTTGAGTTGAATTTTGAATTGAATTCGATTTGAATTTGAGTTATCGGTTTGAGGTATTTTCTTTGTTTTTCTTCGTTTTCGAGCACGAATTTTTCCAAACCTTTTTGAAATAATTTTTAAAAACAAATGGGCATTTCAAATTATTATTATATAGTATTTTTAAAGTACTGTCAAATATAAAATCTATTTATTCTCTATAATAACGGAATTTTTAAATATGGCTTTCAAAATTGATTTTGAAAAGGGTTTTTAAAGCTTGTTTTTCAAAGTAAATTATTTTATATATAAAATACACATTTTTGCACTGTTTGAGCGAATGAGGAGGAGAATTAAATGGTTTGGTAAAATGGTGGTATGGGACATATGCGTTTATCTTATCGGTTAATTCCTGACTTGTCCGTTTGATCGTTTTGAACTTCGGGTCGAGTTTACCGATGAGATGAGGTAAACTTTTTACTGCTTTGAGTGTGAAATTTACTAGCGGTTAGTAAACCGTTTAGTGCGAACGTGTAATATGGGACACACGTTAACACTGTTTGGGTTCCTATCTGAGAGTTTGTGACACATTTGTCTAAGAGACGTATTTTCCAGTACTAGACCTTCGAGTCATTTGTCCTTCGGGATGTTTGTCTAAGAGACGTTTGTCATTGTTCTTCGGGATGTTTTTCTAAGAGACATATTTATTTATCCTTCGAGACGTTTGTCTAAGAGACGTGGCACCCTATATTTGTGAGAACAGTACTTGGTAGGCTTCGGCCATAAGCACATACTTTATCTTTGTGATGATTTCATTGATTTCCTTGTGATTTTCCAAGTGTATCGCCTTTTTACATTATTGGCCATTTGAGCCGTTCGAGCTATTATATATGGCGATTACATCTTTGGAAATTGAACTCCTTATTGAGTTCTATATTTGAGATTTGGGTTTGCCAACACTTGGCGTTTATTTGGGACTATATCCTCCTATATGGAAATATATGCATTTGCCTTATGGCGTATTTTGTGATGGTAATTTCTTGAGTTGCTTTTGAGTTTGCCGATATGACGGGTTTGGGATTTCTCCTCTTTGAAGTCATGTTTTTCTCCTAAACCATATTTGATGTTTTGTGATACACCGATGAGATGAGGCGTGCTTTTATTGTAAGATTTGTTATGAAGTTTTATCGCCTTTGAGTTGCATTCATATTTAGTGATATCCTTATATCACTTGAAATTACTATACCTACTTAGTTATGCCATGTGAAGTAACTATACACCCTTGAATTATTCCTTCTCACTTGAGAAGATTGTCACCTTGCCTTATGCTTATATTATCACTTATCCTTATAAACTGATTTGTTTAGCTAGACTGACCCGTGTATTTTATACTCGGGGTCAAACCGAGGTGTTTTAGGTTAGGTACCCTTATGGACTTAGCCTATTCTGCTTAGCGTGGACTTATCTGCTAGCCCTTTTTATTGTAGTCTTTTTGTTGCTACTCTGATATGTATATTATTTTTACTCGTGTGTATATTGTGGTCGTCATACCACTTATGATGTATTATTTGCATTGTATTGGGATGTATCAGTATATATGTATATATATATATCTGTTTGTTGTTCTGTGATGTGTTATGCATTTGAGTCGTTGTATTTTGTTCTGATAAATCCTATAGCCACCTGTAGTTTTGTATTAAGCATTTATTGGATATGTCGATCCACTTGAGAAAGGAAAAAAAATTAGAGCATTAATCAACATATTCAATAGATGTTTAAGACAAGACTATAGATGGTCGCTCCTAACCAGCCCTATTCTCCGCATTAGCAGACAATAGACCCAGTAATACTCTTTGTTAATGTGGGTCTCGAGGTGGAGCGTCACAAGGATCCTCACTTCACCGAAACTTGACTAGTCGCACCACCTTATTATGCAATCTCTTTTCATCCTGATCCACAACATAAATCGGATGTCTAACAACTGTCAGGGTCGGTTCTATTTCCAATTCCTCTTGAACCGATGACTGTAGAATCAAAGATGGGTCATGAACATATTTACTCAAATGAGACACGTGGAACACGTTATGAACTACCACCAATCTCTCTGGCAACTCGACCCTATAAGCAAGTGAACCGATCCTCTCAAGAATACGGAAAGGGCCAACATACCTTGGAGTTAACTTCCCAACTTTTCCAAATCTAACATCTCCTCTTATTGGTGAAATCTTTACAAACACAAAGTCTTCAACCACAAATTCCAAATCTCTACGTCTCTGATCCGCCTAACTCTTTTGGCGATCATGGGCTTCCTTCATTCTTTTCTTAATCGCTGTAACTTTCTCTATATCCTCTCTGATCATGTTCGGTCTAAGAATTAATTCATCTCCTGTCTCAACCCAACATACTGGTGACTTGCATGGTCTTCCATACATGGCTTCATACAGTGCCATCCCGATGCTTGCTTAGAAACTATTGATATAGAAGAACTCAACCAAATGCAAATGATCATCCCATGATCCACCAAAATCCAGAATACACACTCTCAAGGGATCCTCTAGAATCCGATTCACTCGCTCCGTCTGTCCGTCGGTTTGGGGGTGATATGTTGTGCTTAAACTCAACTTTGTTCCCAGCGTTGTTTGCAACGCTTTCCGAAATTGACTAGTAAATATGGGGCCTGATCACTTATAATACTCATAGGAACTCCATGCAACCTAACTATCTCCCTCATATAAATTTCAACTAAAGAAGCAGCGGTCCTTGTTGGTTTCACCGGGATAAATGTGTGCTCTTTGTTAGTCGATCAACGATCACCCACACTCCTTCATTTCATTTTCTTGTTCTGGGAAAACCATCGATAAGTTCCATTGATATCATTTCCCATTTCCAATTGGGAATCTCCAAAGGTTGTAATAATCTGGCTGTCTTCTGATGATCACCTTTGATTTGTTGATAGCACGAACACCTACAAGATAGAGATATCTCTCTTCATTCCCTTCCACCAAAAAATTCGCTTTATGTCCCTATGCATCTTTGAGACACCTGAATGGATTCTCAACTTAGAATGATGACATTCCAACAAAAATTCCTGCCTAAGGCCGTTGACATTCGGTACATAGATCAGTCCATTCATCCTCAAAGCTCCTCGGTTGTCAATCTTAAAACTTGTACACTGCTCCTCCTTGACCTTTCTGATGATTGCCACTAAGCTTCTGTCCAATCTTTACTCACTCGCTATTCTTTCCAGGAGAATTGGGGTAACTTTCAAAAGAGTCATAACGACATTCCTGCTCAAGGCATCCATCACCACATTAGCCTTCCTTAGGGTATAAAGAATATCCAAGTCATAAGCCGCCAAAAACTTTAACCACCTCTGTTGCCTCAAATTTAGATCCTTTTGAGTAAAAATATACTTCAAGGATTTATGATCCGTGAAGAGCTCAAAATTTTCACCTAATAAAAGAAAGAAAACTTACTCCTAGATTCTCTAAAGACTAGAAAGAAACTAAGTGGGATAGAAGGATCCTTACCTAGTAAGTAGTGTCTCCACATTTTCAATGCAAAGACAATAGCTAGCAACTCTAGGTCATGCATAGCATAATTCTTCTCGTGAGGCTTCAACTGCCTTCTTGCATACACAATCACTCTATCATGCTGCCTCAAAACAACTCCTAGTCCCACTCCACAAGCATCTGTGTTAACCGTGAATCCACTATTTCCATCTGGAACCACCAAAACTGGTGCACTGGTCAATCTCCTTTTCAATTCCAGAAATGCCTCTTCACACTTTGGAGTACATATAAACTTCTCCTCCTCCTTAGTCAGCTTAGTCAAATGGGAGGAAATCTTGGAATAATCTTGAATAAACATTCTATAGTATCTAGCGAAACCTAAGAAACTATGAACCCCTATAGGAGTCCGCGGTTGCTCCCATTCTTGAATAGCCTCCGCTTCACCGGATCCACTGAAATATCTTCTCCTGTCATGATATGTCCTAAGAATCTTACCTCCTATTTCCAAAAATGGCACTGAGAAAATTTCGCCTTCCAGACATGTCTCCTCAATGTCTCTAACACCAGCTCTAAATGATGTTTATGCTCCTCCTCGAATTTGGAGTAGATAAGGATGTCATCAACGAAAACTAACACAAACTTGTTAAGACATCTTGGAAAACACTGTTTATGAGATCTACAAAATATGCAGGTGCATTGGTTAGCCCGAAAGGCATAACCAACCACTCAAAGAAACAATCAGGGCCTCTAAAAGCAGTTAAGGGTATGCTATCTTCAGCAACCCTCAATTGATGGAATCCAGTAGCTAGATCCATCTGAGAAAATACTGTAGCTCCATGAAGTTGATCAAAAAGATCATCGATGCAGGGTAAGGGATACTTGTTCCTAATGGTCAGCTTATTCAACTCTCTATAGTCCACGCACAACCTTAAAGATCCACCAGACCTCAAATACCATAACAGACCCCCAACTCGAATGACCGGGTCTAATCAATCCTCTCCTTAATAGGTCCTGGGTTTGACTTACCAACCCCTCTCTCTCCCTCAGAGCCATCCTGTGCTTAGGTTGAACTATAGGCCTTGCACCAAGGACCAAATCAATGCAAAACTCTATCGCTCGGTGTGGGGGTAAACTTTTAACTTCTTCAAATATATTGGGAAAATTCTTAACAACTTCAATAGACCCTAAACTCTCCTGGGCTGCTTCCAAGACATACAAGAAACTTCACATATGAGTACCAGATTCCTTACATGATACCTTAGCTTTTCTTCCTATATCAGCCATTAAAGATACAGTTCTCTTATTACATTTTAAGACAGCTTTATACTTTGATAACCAATCCATACTAAGAATAATTTCAAATCCTTTAAAGTCCAAGACATATGGGTCGCAAGAAAAGTGATGGGAAAGGTAGGAAATTGGCACATTCTTACAAATCACACCACCTATGGGATTAGACACACACATAGGATTTCCTACAATACTAGAAATAAGATGAAATTTGCTTACTGATTCACTAGAGATAAAACTATGAGAGGCACTGGTATCAAATAATGCTCGAACAAAAATACCATTAATCAATAAGGTACCTTCAAGGATGCCTTTCCCCTTCACATCCGTTGAAGTATACGATTCATTCTTAATGGCATACACCTTAGACGGCTGCACCTTCTTCATGAGTGGGCAGTCCTTTACCATATGCTTAGACTAATGGGAATTAAAATAAAGAGTCTTCTAGACCATCGGGGAGATAGGTCCACTTTGCTGTTGCTGCTTCATTCCAGAATTCTTGCAAAACTTTGCGATATGGCCCTTATGTTGACATTTTTGGCAAAAAAAATCCTTAAAACGACTCCCTTGAGTTCCACCTCTAGGCTTTCCCTTTCCCCGATTCTTCCAGTTTGGATTAAACTTCCTCTTGTTAGAACCACCTCCATTGGTATTTCCACTAAGTGCTACTGGAGTAGGCTTCTTCTTTACCAAGGCCTCGTATCTCTGAGCCATATCTACTAAATCCACAAAAATACCTTTAATACGAGCAGTCATTTTCTCATGGTACTCTTCCCTCATACCTAAAACAAACATCTCATTTTTCTTCAATGGGGCGTTGATCAATTCCGGCCCAAAACAAGATAGCTCATTGAACTTCTCATACTTTACTACATACATATCCCCTTGCTTCAAGTCCATGAAGTTGCAGTACATCCTCGTTCTTCTAGCCGTTTCCAAGAATTAGTCTTCAAAAAATTATTTAAATCGGGCTCATGAAAACTCATCTTCAGGAATATTTGCAGTAAGGGAGTCCTACCAAGCTGTTGCTCCCTCTTGCAGTTGTCATGCTGCTAAAAACCTTTTTTGCTCATCTGATAAACCAAGACCTTTAAAAATAGTTCTGCAAAATCGCAACCAAGCTAGCACTTCCATGATAGACTCAGTTCCTTTAAATGGTTTCCCTCCAAGATTGGTGTAATCCTTGCATAAGGTTGCGAAATTCACTCTTGGCTACTCTGGTGCTGCCTCTTTGGCAATCTGAACTCCTCGAGGATTTAGGGTTCGATCATTTGTAGTTGCAGTGCTACCTGCTCCCCTACCTCATCTACCTCTATTGCTCATGTCTAACCACCTAGTCACAGGAATATAATTCTTAGAATACTTAGACGAAATAAATCTTAAAAGAAGGGTACTAATCAAACCTATCCAACTGATCCACCTATCAAATACACACACACATACACGAATAAAAATTACAAATACACACTCTCAAAGTTGATCCTAACCCAAAGCCTAAGTATTCACTTAACCTAGGCTTTGATACCAAAATGTAACGACTTCCTTTCATGCACCGAAAGACAAGCCTATAAGAGTAGAAGAAAAGAAAAGATAAGAAGAAACTACACAATCACAGAGTCTCACCACGAATCAGAACAACATATAATAGATAACATAAGATATTATATAGTCATTCCCATAATATTTAATACATCAGAGTCATTACATTACAACTTCCAACCAGAAAGTCATAACTACCTGTCCATACAAAATACATAGATCAAACATAAACATAGCGGAATATGATAAAAATTAACTAACGGTGAAACCACCTGCTCCAGCTCCTTCAAAATGCTTCCGTAAGAAATTTGGATCACTTGGCTACTCCTACAAATTTGAGTATCCAAGAGTTCTAGGAAAAGAAAATAAAACTTCGGGTCAGACATGGGTTTGGTGTGAGTAAACTCAAACAACTTAATTTTTTTCTTTTATAAAATGATTTGAAAATAAATGGTATCTCGTAAGACCAGGCTGCACATAATCATGGATGGATTTTAACCTTACGATAACCAAAACACTTTATGTAGAAATCCAGTGATTTATCATAATATTTAGGATTTTTAAGTAAATAATGAACATGGCCGAAATTGTTACATTATTTAAATTTCAACATAATAAGTATACAACTAAGACCGAAGGCACTTATTGGGAAATGGATTCCATACATGACCAGGTAAGGAACTACCTTCCGAAGGTGCACCTCTAAATAAAATACACATGGGGTCTGACAAGAACATCTTGTACCCTTGCTACATAGAATCGACCTACCACTTGACTTATAGTACCGAATACATCACCACCATGGTTGGGATCAGCAACCATACCGAAGCATACAAAAATGGGTCAAATATTGATTCTAGATATGGTGATGACATATCCTGATGGGTGCGACCCACACAACCCTGCTGCATACCCTATTTTGGTCACTACCGGTTGATGAGGTCTGAGGCTACGTTTACCTTTAATATAGCATTGCTGCTTGGAATGTTAACATTGCCTTCCAAATGTTGACACAATGTCAACATTCATCCATACAAGTCATTCAGGAGATGAACAAACCGAAGGCACTATTTCCACTACACCCATTTTGGAATCACCCTTAGGGTTAGTGGCAAGCAGCCCTTGCACTTCAAAGTGTTCATCTTGGACCTTGCCTTTACCATTTCCAATTTGAACGTTTACGTTGGTTCGAAGTGGTTTTCGGATAACACTAATATCCGATCTCGGTCTCTCCAAACCAATGTTCGATAATTTTTAAAAGGTCAAGTTGTTTATAGTGGACTATCCCACTATCAGGGTGTAAAGATTTACATATAAACATATGTTTCATATGCTTAGATTATCATGACCCGCTTATCGAAATTAACCCCCTTGTATTCATCATGTTCCCGAAGTGCGGTCTTTGTGACAAGTACAAGCCGACTTACTTTCAATAAAATGCATCATCATTTTATTCCAACTACTTTAATTCATTTGGCTACTTAATAGCATGGATAAGGGATCCTTGGGTTTAAAACAATTTACTTAATAAGAAAGTTGGTTAAAAATAAATAATCGATAGAGTTTTAGAAGAAACTTTAAAATAAATAAACTTTAATTATGAAACACCCCACGCCCCTTAGTATACCCAAAAAGGACACACTAGAGAATGTGGTGCGTTATAAGTATAGCTAAATATCACAGAGACTAAGATTCACAAGACAAATAAATAAAAACAGCGGAAACATTTAAATAATCAACTAGACATTTAAAATTAAACTTCATTTCAAAACTTACTTAATTAAAAATAATTAATTTGATAAATAATTCCTTAAACTCTAATTACTTAACCTAACTAATTAATTAAATAATAATTACCCTAATTAATAAATCAATTAAATAAATTATTAAATAATTAAAACTGAAACTTTTGACTTACTTAAAAAATTTGAAATGAGTTTTAAAAAACAATCCAAAAGAAAACACTTTAAAACTTGAAATCGCGAAATTTCCCAAACTACATCCATAGCGACTATCGCTATAAGCGCAGTTCGTTAGAATTGATTTCAAGGTGGAAATCTCACTTAACTCTAGCTAGCATATGTTTTAAAACACCAATGTAAGAGTTTTGAAAACTTAAACAAAAGGTAAAAACTTGGAAAAAAACATTTTCAAAAATCCAAAGCTAGAAAATAGCTTTCGTTTTCAAATGGATCTCAAGTCCTTTGCGACTTTTCAAGGTGTTAACTTCACCACATTAACATCACATACACATGATTTTGTTTCATAATCATACTACCATCATATCATAACCAATATCACGTATCCATATCCATATAAATATCCAAACATATCAACATATTATCCAAATCACCAACCTATACCAAACAACCAACTTGCAATCATATATCATCCAAACAACATGATAATTCAACACCACAAGCATTATAATTTCACAACATATAGATCATCGAAACAAGTTGGTTTCTTTTACAAAAATATTAGTTTTACTCACCGAAACTTTTCTAAATCACAGCGAACTTTTGCCAAAATTTGCAAAAATTGAACTTTTGGTTGCTCGAACCCTTAAAATGGGCTAGGCCAAGTGGGTTTGGGCTCGGCCTAGGCCTAGTTCGCATGACCATGGGTGATTTTGGCTCGGCCATGTGGTGTGGATTGTTTGTTTGCTTGAGTTTTGGAAGAGAAGGGCTTGTAGGAGATGTAGAAGTGGTTTTGTGAACTAAAGGAGGAATTTTGCATAAAGAAGCGATTTTTTTTTTCAAATCTATGAAGAGGATGCCATGGCTAAGTTTCTTAAGCTCTTAGGATTTTCAAATGAATAAGGAGGTGTAGGATCGATTTCATCCTAAAGGGGGGTGAATAGGGTGATACTAATAATAATAAAAATTAATGCGGAAATATATATAATAATTGCAACACTGATAATAACAGAATAATAAAAGTAGAAATAGAACAACACAGATTTACCCAGCTTCGACAATAACGTGCCTACGTGCTGCCCCTAAGGTTTCTACTAGAAATTAAGTAGTCAGACGCTTACACATGTAAACTTGCGACACCCGCTAACGACTAACCTAACTCTATGCTCAAAACCCTGCCACAACTCAGCCATTGAGTTGCGAATTCTCGAACTACACCACTGTAGTTCGTCCCTAGTCATACGACTAGAATTTACACAAGTTTAAAAGAAAAT
Organism: Allium fistulosum; assembly: GCA_030737815.1. NCBI lineage: Eukaryota > Viridiplantae > Streptophyta > Magnoliopsida > Asparagales > Amaryllidaceae > Allium > Allium fistulosum. The sequence continues at coordinate 353,769,484 of CM060904.1, forward strand.
TACAAACTAAAATAAACAAAACAAAACAAAACAAAAAACAAAACCCTATTTAATATTTTAAGCCCAATATAAAATATATAAAGGCCGGCCCAATTAGTAAATAAAAGAAGAAGCATTCCCCTTTATTTTTTTTATGGGAAAAACTTCAACCGCTCCTTTCTTTCTTCATTCCTCTTTCACTAGCTAGGGTTTTGTTCGATTGAAGTCGTTGCTTCGATTATGATCAATTAAGATTATAACTTCACTCGATTGGCTTCGTTAATTGATCATTAACATTGGTTGGCTTTCGGCAGCTCCAATTTGTTGAACTCGAATACTTGGATGAAATTGGTACGTGACTTTATTTTTTTGATTTTGATTATTGCTCGACTTGATTCGAGTTTTCGTGATTTATTGCTCTTGTATTTTCTTGAACTCGAATGCGATGATTTGCCAATGATGATAATTGGGTAATTTATAGGGTTCAAACACCCTATATTTTCGTTCGTATAATTGTGTTGAATTCTTCAAATATTTTTGCTTGCCCATTCGATTTTGCTTGAATACTTGTGATTTATTTTGACTGGTTCAATTAGAATATTTTTCTGATATACTTTGCTTGGTCACCACGGCTTGCATTTGGTTTTCGAATCTGTGATGCTTGTTCATCACGCTCTTTCCATTTTCAAATATTTTTGACTTTTGAATTTGTTCATCTCAGCCTTGACTTGGTTTGAAACTGCTACTCATCATGTTGCCTTTTGTATTCTCTAGTTCTTGTGCATTTGTAACCTGTTAGCCGAGTTATCCTATTGCCTACATAATTGTGCTATTATGTGTATGTATATAATTGCATATATGCATACATATAAGTTGCTCTGGTCCCTGTTTGAATGTATGACCCACGGCTTGTTGAGTTCATCTTATTTGGCTATGCCTATCTTTGTGTTCATTCAATTTTGATGGTCCGTTGTCTTCATACTTATATGTATGTATATATGTGTTTTCGTGAGCCTGTTTAAGCTTGCCCATGTTATCTTGTGCCTTGTTCCATTTGGTGGTCTGACTTGTTTTTAGGTGCTTATTGCATTTTGAGTATGGTTTGAAGCTTTTTGCAGTCCGAGTCTTGTATATGCCATTGCCTTTTGTGTTCTCATGTGTGCATTGGTGAAACTAAGCTTGTTGAGACTGAGTGCTTGCATGTTGTTTGGTCGAGGCTTGTTGTAGTGTTGTTAGTGCATGTTGAAGTCTGTTGAGATTTGTATTCTTGAGTCATGTGGTCTTTTTGTTCCATGGTTTGCATTGTGCTGGTTGCTTTGAGTCTGGATGCTGTTGACCATGTTTGGTTGCCATTCACTTGTTTTCAGTTGTTTATGAACTTGCTGTTGCATTTGATTCTTCAAGTGTACATTTGTATTCATGTGAATCTTTTTGATCCTTTGAGTCTACCACTGCTTGTCTCTGAACAGTCTTGTTCTGGTGCATGGCCCTGATTTGGTCCAATACGGTTTAGTGCGATTGCATATTCATTGTGCATGTTGGTCGAGTCATGTGGCATGTTTTGATTTGAGACTCATGTTGGTCTTGCTCATTGATCTGGTCTGGTTCATTTGAGTGTTGTATGTGTTCATGTTTTTGAGTCTGGTTCAATTATGAGCCTTCATGTGTGAGCATTTACCACTTTGAGTCAGTTGCTTTTCATCTATTCAGTTCACCACTACTGGTCTTGGTTTGGTTCATCTTTATGTATGTAGTTTCCACTCATGTTGTCTTGTGGTCATGACTTCATAACATTGCAGTTGCATGTGTGGTTGTGTCCTCTTGGAATCTGGCATACTTGTGATTCTGGCCTTTGTTTCATGTGCACTTGGTTCTTGCATATGGTATCATGTGCATGTCTAATTGTCGAGTTATAGTGCCTTGGCTCTATTTACTTGTTAGACTTGCATTGATATGTCTAGACTGGTCATTTGCCTTGTACTTGAAGTCTTGATTAAGGCTTTACTTCCATGCTTTGTTGTCACCTCTTGAAATCTGGTTTGACCATGTGTATATTTGAAGTGTTGTATGTTGTTTTGCGCCTGAGTTGAATCCAACATTTGCTTGCGTTTGACATTGTGCTCACCTGTCCCTATAATTTTAACATGCAAGTGTATATCGGTGTGCACGACCTTGTGACATGTACAGTGATACACCGTGCATGTTACAAGCTGTTCGTGTAAGATGGACTAAAAAGAAAAATGATGACAAACAACTCAAATAACTGAGGCAAACAATATTTTCAAAACACACATTTCATTGTACACTGCAAAATATTTTCTTTTTCAGTTTTACCGCGTCAGTGTTTATTTTGCAGATAGCTCAGATGCTGGATTCAAGCTGGAACAGGGTTAAAGATAAAAACACGAGTGTTGAGTGAATATGTAGTGAGGACAAAATTGTAAATTGGAATTCGTGATGTAATCGAAATTGTATTGTAATTGACAATGTGTAAATGTAGTGAGAGCTCAAATTTGTACTATTTGAATTTGTAATAAAATATTTGTTTGAATAAAATATTTGTTTGAATTTGTATTCTGTGTTATTTATTTTATCCAACCAATATTTATTTAATTATGTGAAAAATAAAATAGTACAATATCAAATACATTTAAACGAATATATATATATATATATGTTTATTATCATCAAACAAAAATCATAGGCTATTGTATTCTACAATCTCCCCCTTTTAATGATAACAAACATATATTAAGATTTTGACTCTGTTAAATATATTTGACCTTGATGAATTCCATTTGCTCCCCCTATTTGAATGCTCGTCCTTCACATATGCATGAAAATAAATAAAAAATATGCAAATAAACCTAGATGGGAATAAGCAAATAAAAAATATGACTTGACTTATTTGCCAAAATCTTAACTTCTCTCTCTTTCTTTTGTTATCAGCAAAAGAGTAATAGTGTTAGAAAATTAGAGATAAAGTGATAGACATTAATACAACATTAGTACCCAATCGAGTATAAATATTAAATTTCAATTAAAATCAAACAAAAATCATAAATATTCTATTAGGCGCATATTCCACTTTAGAGTGATAGGGGTGATGTCGGCATATAAATCCATATAGTTGTATATATTTGTGGTATATTTATGACATGAATTTGAATACTTACTAACCATGCATAACCGTTAGGACTATTAAATGAGATTAGTAGTATTCCCAATTTTATTTTAAAAAATGAATTTCAAGTGTCTTCTAACCATGCATAACTGTGAGGACTTTTAAATGGGATTAGAATCAACTCGTCTATTTAATAATTAATTTTGATATGTGTTCCATACATGCATAACCGCGAGGACTTTTAAATGAGCATGAAAGCACATAATCAAATATTCCAAGTAATTCACCCATGCATAACCGTGAGGACTTTTAAATGAGAGTGAATACTTTGGATGTTTTTATTTAATTAAAAAATGATTAATTTCCCATTGAAAATACCACATCTTGACATACTATGTTGGATTTTGATGAGTGATGGTCATTAGAAATATGATAGAAATAAAGATGGTCATGGAATTTTTACCAATCAAAGTTATTACAAATTTTGTTTAAATTTTTAAAGAAATTTACTAAATATACTGTCTCAAGTCATAATATATGATTAATATCAACACTCATCACTTTTTCAGTCACTATTTATCTTTTCGATAATCAGTAGGGAGTCAGATTAGTCAACATAGACATTTAAGATCAAATCATAAATATAAAATCAAATTTCTAAAATGCCTAAACTGAGACGAAGTTGACAAAAACTATTTTCTGGAAGGGGTTTTGTAAAAATGTTTGCCAATTGAGAATCAGTTGGAATGAAATTTATGCAGAAATTTTCTTTAGAAATGTGAACTCTAATGAAATGATGTCTAACATCTATATGCTTGGCGCGAGAATGATGTACATGATTATTTGTGAGATCAATTGCACTTTTGCTATCACACATAAGTGGAACTCGTTTAAAATTTAGACCATAGTCTTGCAAAGTTTGTATCATCCATAAAATTTGAGTAGAGCAACCGCTTAGAGCAATATATTCTGCCTCGGTGGTAGATAATGCAATACAATTCTGTTTTCGACTTGACCATGCAACTAACAAATGTCCTAACATAAAACACGTTCCGCCAGTACTTTTTCTATCAACTAGACTTCCAACATAGTCTGCATATGGATACCCTTTTAACTCAAAGTTATCATTAGTTGGATACCATAGACCAAAGCGTGAGGTGTGCAACAAATATCTTATAATCCTTTTGACAGCTTTTAAATGGGATTCTTTTGGATTTGATTGAAATCGTGCACATAAACAAATAGAGAACATAATGTCAGGTCTGGAAGCAGTAAGATAAAGAAGTGATCCAATCATACCTCGATATTTCTTTTGATCAACTACCTTACCTTTTTCATCCTTGTCAAGTTTAATTGTTGTACTCATGGGAGTTTTTGCAGGTTTAGCATCTTTCAATCCAAATTTGTTGACAAGCTCTCTGATATATTTTGTTTGGGAGATGAATGTACCTTTTTCACTTGTTTGATTTGAAATCCCAAAAAGAATTTCAACTCTACTACCAAGCTCATTTCAAACTTTTCTTGCATGACTTTTTCAAATTTCTCATACAAAAGGTTGTTAGTGGCACCATAAATAATATCATCAACATATATTTGAACAATCAGAAGATCATCATTTTCATGCAATAGAAATAATGTGGTGTCTACACAGCCCTTTTTGAACCCATTTTCAAGAAGATAGGTGCTAAGACATTCATACCAAGCCCTTGGGGCTTGTTTTAATCCATATAGAGCTTTCTTAAGTTTATATATATGGTTAGGGTATTCATGACTTTCAAATCCTTCAGGTTGTTCAACGAATACATCTTATTTCAAAATTCCATTCAGAAAAGCGCTTTTAATATCCATTTGTCTTAGTTTATATCCTTTATAACAAGCCAAAGCTAATAGTATTCTAATGGATTCTAGTCTGGCTACCGGTGCAAAAGTTTCATCAAAGTTAATTCCTTCAATTTGATTATAACCTTTAGCAACTAACCTTGCTTTGTTTCTAATCACATTACCAGATTCATCAAATTTATTTTTAGAAATCCATTTGGTTCCTACAACTGGATAATCATTAGGTCTAGGTGCTAGAATCCAAACATTATTTTGTTCAAATTGATTCAGCTCTTCTTGCATAGCCATAAACCAACTTTCATCATTGAGAGCTGTATCTATGTCTTTGGGTTCAATTTCTGAAATAAATCCACTGTATAGGCACAAATCACATAAATTTCTAAAGGAGGAACGAGTTTGAATTCCTACAGTAGGGTTACCTATTACCAATTCTGGAAGATGATCTGCTTTGAATTTCAATCTCCGTGGTTCTAGATTTCTTTGGACTTCTTCTGTGGTTGGAATTTCTTTTGGATTTTCACTTTCATCTTTTTCGTTCTCCTCTTTGACATTGCTTTTGATTGTTTCCTTGCTTCGATCATCAATGCCTTCATCAAATTTCACATTGATTGACTCCACGATTGTTCTCGTCCTTTTGTTGTATACTCTATAAGCTTTGCTTCTGGAAGAGTATCCCATGAACATGCCTTCGTCAGCTCTTGGCTCAAATTTTCCAATTGATCACCTGTATTGAGAATAAAACACGGATAACCAAAAACTTTGAAATATGCAATGTTTGGCTTATTGTTGAACCATAGCTCCTATGGTGTTTTCTTAAGAATTGGTCTAACCATAACTCTGTTCATTACATAACAGGTTGTATTTACCGCCTCTACCCAAAAGAACAAGGGTAGTTCATACTCATTTATCATAGATCTAGCCAACTCTTGTAATGTTCGATTCTTTCTCTCAACTACCCCATTTTGTTGTAGAGTACGTAGGGCAGAGAATTCATGTTTAAATACATTTTCATCACAAAAATTTTAAAATTCTCCACCATGATCACTTCTTAGCGAAATAATAGAAACTTCTTTTTCATTTTGAACTAATTTTGTGAATTTAGTGAAGTATGAGAAAGTTTCTGATTTTTTAGCTAAGAAGTATACCCACGTGTATCTTGAGTAATCATCGACCAATACAAAACAATATTTCTTACCACCTAAACTTGTAATATCGTTAGGTCCAAACAGATCCATATGAACTAGTTCAAGGACTCTAGAAGTACTTATAGTGTTCTTGGCATGAAAAGATGATTTTTTAAGTTTTCCCATAGTGCATGCTTTACATAGATTTTCTGTTTTGAAATCATGAGATGGTAAACCTCTTACCAAGTCTTTTCTTTTCAATCTGTTTAATAGATTCATACTAGCATGTCCTAACCATCTATGCCATAAGTTTACTTCTACATCCTTAGCTATCAAACATTTTGAAAGAGTGAGATCATCAAAAGATAGAGAGTATATATTACCTTTCCTTTTACCTGAAAACAATATTTCTTTTGATGATCGGTCAACAATTTTGCACAAATCAGAGTCAAAAACAACATTCATTCCCTTATCACATAACTGGCTGATTGAAATTAGATTATGATGCATATTTTCAACATATAATACATCATTTAAGGTAAATGTACCGTAACCTACTTTACCTTTACCGATAATTTTACATTTGTCGTTGTTACCCATTGTGACTCTGCCACCTTTGTATTTCTCTAGGCTAAGGAACTTTGATTTGTCGCCTGTCATGTGCCTGGAACAGCCAGAATCCAGGTACCAATGTTGTTGTTCCTTAGCCTGCCAACATAGACCTATTTGTTTTTATAAGTCAATGATTGTTAGTGACTGGAGATTTTGAAAAGCAAGTTTGTGTAGAACCAAGACAATCTATATTTGTTCCTTTCGACACCTAGATTTGTTTGACTTTAAGGGATTTTATATTTGTGCCTTTTGGAACCCATTGGTATGGTTTTCACGTGTTTGGGTCTATACCAGCAATTATTGTGATTGTGTCCAATTTCTCCACAAATCGTGCACTTGGAATTGACTTGATTAATTTTGCTTCTAACACATTCAATTTGAGTATATCCAAGTCCTTGTCTAATAGGATTAACAGTTTGTTTCCCTAATAACATATTTAGTGATTTATCTCCTTTGGAGAATTTCCCTAAAGTTGTAGACAATTGTTGGACTTGTGTTTTGAGAGATTCATTTTCATTCAATAACAAAGTGCACTTTTTAATAGAATTTTCTCTCCTAGTGTTTTCACTTTCTTTCAAAATCAGAATTTCATTTTCAAGTGATTTAATTCTAGTTTTTGATTTTTTTATTTCCTCTTCTAATGATGGACACTTATCACACTTAGGGCTTTTATTTCTATAGTTTTTAACCAGTAGATTAAGCTGCTTATTTAGTTCTATCAAACTATCTCTTTGTGATTCTATTTTAGCGTATTTTTCCCTAAGTCTTTCAAAATAGCCATTTACTTCATGAAAATATATAAGTAATTGTGCGTGAGTAAGTTTTGATACCTCGCTGGGCTCATCATCATCGCTGTCACTTGTTTCTACGAGAAGACACGGATTTTCTTTTTCACTCTCACTGCCAGTGCTTTCATTTTCATCTTCATCACCTTCATCCCAAGTTGTTGCAAAACTTCTCCTTTTCTGTTTCTTTCCTTTGTTGACTCAATTTTGAGGACAATTTGGCTTGATATGACCCAGTTTAGTACACTTGTGGAAAATGATCTCCTTTTTTTCTGAGTTGTTTAGAACTTTGATGATTATGCTCTTCAGTTGTTGATTTTTGGTTGGATTTCCATATTTACGGTTCCACCTTTTGAATCTTTTTATTATTAGTGCCAGTTCTGCTGCACCATCACCATCATCATCATCATCATCTTCACTTTTAGTTGTTCCTTTGAGAGCTATTGATTTCTTTCGAGTATCACCTCCTTCACGTTCTTCCTTGAATTTAATTTCTAACTCATATGTGGTGAGGTTTCCAATGAGTTCTTCAACTTTAACTTGTTTCAAATCCCTTGATTCTTGAATGGCAGTAGCTTTCACTTCAGAATTTCATGGAAGGACTCTGAGGATTTTTCGGACTATTTCCAATTCTGTGTATGGTTTTCCGAGAGCTTTTGATTTGTATACGAGATTAGAAAGTCGTCCATACATCTCTTTGACATTTTCATCCTTGGCCATTGTGAAGTTCTCGTATTCGCTACTAAGCATGGCAAGGTGAGATTCTTTGACTTGGGAGGCTCCTTCGTGAATCACTTCAAGCGTATGCCACATTTCCTACGCAGTTAGACAATGTGAGACACGATTAAATTCAATTTGACCTAATGAACAAATAATAGAATTCATAGCTTTAGCATTAGTAGTTTGCAACTTATTTTCTAGATCTGTCCATTGATCCATAGGTTTTTCAACTTCTTGATATCTACCATAACAGTTGGTATCCTATATCCCGTCTGAACAATATTCCATGCATCTATGGTTTTTAGAAAAAAATTCATTCTATTTTTCCAATAAGCATATTCACCATTGAACATGGGTGGTCTAACTATGGACTGACCCTCAACAAAAGCATTATTAAAAGAAGGCATCTAAAAAAAATTAAAATTAAAATTGGTTTTTGAAAAAATCAAAATTTTAAAACAAAAAAGATGGTTTTTGTTCCTAGCTCTGATACCACTTGTAGGATCGATCACCCTAGAGGGGGGGGGGTGAATAGGGTGATACTAATAATAATAAAAATTAATGCAGAAATATATATAATAATTGCAGCACGGATAATAGCAGAATAATAAAAGCAGAAATAGAACAACACAGATTTACCTAGCTTCGGAAATAACCTGCCTACGTGCTGCCCCCAAGGTTTCTACTAGAAATTAAGTAGTCAGACTCTTACACACGTAAACTTGAGACACCCGCTAACGACTAACCTAATTCTATGTTCAAAACCCTGCCACAACTCAGCCACTGAGTTGCGAATTCTCGAACTACACCACCGTAGTTCCTCCCTAGTCAGACGACTAGAATTTACACAAGTTTAAAAGAAAAATACAAACTAAAATAAACAAAACAAAAAACAAAACCCTATTTAATATTTTAAGCCCAATATAAAATATATAAAGGCCGGCCCAATTTGTAAATAAAAGAAGAAGCGTTCCCCTTTATTTTATTTTTCTATGCGCAAAACTTCGGCCGATCCTTTCTTTCTTCATTCCTCTTTCACAAGCTAGGGTTTTGTTCGATTGAAGTCACCGCTTCGATTGTGATCAATTGAGACTATAATTTCACTCGATTGGCTTCGTTAATTGATCACTGGCTTTGGTTGGCTTTCGGCAGCTCCAATTTGTCGAGGTCGAATACTTGGATGAAATTGGTACATGACTTTATTTTTTTGATTTTGATTATTGCTCGACTTGATTCGAGTTTTCATGATTTGTTGCTCTTGTATTTTCTTGAACTCGAATGCGATGATTTGCCAGTGATGATAATTGGGTAATTTATAAGGTTCGAACACCCAATATTTTCGTTCGTATAATTGTGTTAAATTCTTCCAATATTTTAGCTTGGCCGTTCAATTTTGCTTGAATACTTGTGATTTATTTTGACTGGTTCAATTCGGATATTTTTCTAATATACTTTGCTTGCTCAACACGGCTTGCGTTTGGTTTTCGAATCTGTGATGCTTGTTCATCATGCTCTTTCCATTTTCAAATATTTTTGACTTTTGTTGAATTTGTTCATCTCGGCCTTGACTTGGTTTGAAACTGCTACTCATCAGGTTGCCTTTTGTATTCTCTGGTTCTTGTGCATTTGTAGCTTGTTAGCCGAGTTATCATGTTGCCTACATACTTGTGCTATTATGTGTATGTATATAATTGCATATATGCATACATATAAGTTGCTCTGGTCTCTGTTTGAATGTAAGACCCACGGCTTGTTGAGTTCATCTTATTTGGCCATGCCTGTCTCAGTATTCATGCAGTTTTGATGGTCTGTTTTCTTCATACTTATATGTATGTATATATGTGTTTTGGTGAGCTTGTTTAAGCTTGCTGACCCATGTCATCTTGTGCCTTGTTCCATTTGATGGTCTGACTTTTTTTTAGGTGCTTGTTGCATTTTGAGTATGGTCTGAAGCTTTTTGCAGTCTGAGTCTTGTATATGCCATTGCTTTTTGTGTTCTTATGTGTGCATTGGTGAAACTGAGCTTGTTGAGACTGAATACTTGCATGTTCTTTGGTCGAGGCTTGTTGTAGTGTTGTCAGTGCATGTTGAAGTCTGTTGAGTTTTGTATTCTTGAGTTATGTGGTCTTTTTGTTCCATGGTTTGCATTGTGTTGGTTGCTTTGAGTCTGGATGCTGTTGACCCTGTTTGGTTGCCATTCACTTATTTTCAATTGTTTATGAACTTGCTGTTGCATTTGATTCTTCAAGTGTACATTTGTATTCATGTGAATCTTCTTGATCCTTTGAGTCTACCACTGCTTGTCTCTGAACAGTCTTGTTTGGGTGTATGGCCCTAATTTGGTCCAATATGTTTTAGTGTGATTGCATATTCATTGTGCATGCTAGTCGAGTCATGTGACATGTTTTGATTTGAGACTTCATGTTGGTCTTGCTCATTGATCTGGTCTGGTTCATCCGAGTGTTGTATGTATTCATGTTTTTGAGTCTGGTTCAATTATGAGTCTTCATGTGTGAGCATATACCACTTTGAGTCAGTTGCTTTTCATCCATTCATTTCACCACTACTGATCTTGGTTTGGTTCATCTTTATGTATGTAGTTTCCACTCATGTTGTCTTGTGGTCATGACTTCATAACATTGAAGTTGCATGTGTGGTTGTGTCCTCTTAGAGTCTGGCATACTTATGATTCTGGTCTCTGTTTCATGTGCACTTGGTTCTTGCATATGGAATCATATGCATGTCTGATTGTCGAGTTATAGTGCCTTGGCTCTATTTACTTGTTAGACTTGCATTGATATGTCTAGACTGGTCATTTGCCTTGTACTTGAAGTCTTGATTGAGGCTTCACTTCCATGCTCTGTTGTCACCTCTTGAAATATGATTTTACCATGTGTATATTTGAAGTGTTGTATGTTGTTTTGCGCCTGAGTTGAATCCAGCATTTTCTTGGGTTTGACCTTGTGCTCACCTGTCCCTGTAGTTTTAACACGCAAGCGTATATCGGTGTGCACGGCCTTGTGACATGTACAGTGTGATACACTGTGCATGTTACAAGCTGTTCGTGTAAGATGGATTAAAAAGAAAAATGATGACGAACAACCCAAATAACTGAGGCAAACAATATTTTCAAAACACACATTTCATTATACACTGCAAAATATTTTCTTTTTCAATTTTACCGCGTCAGTTTTTATTTTGCAGATAGCTCAGATGTTGGATTCAAGCTGGAACAGAGTTGAAGATAAAAACACGAGCATTGAGTGAATATGTAGTGAGGACAAAATAGTAAATTGAAATTTGTGATGTGATCGAAATTATATTGTAATTGACAATGTGTATATGTAGTGAGAGCTCAAATTTATACTATTTGAATTTGTAATAAAATATTTGTTTGAATTTGTATTCTGTGTTATTTATTTTATCTAACAAATATTTATTTAATTATGTGAAAAATAAAATAGTACAATATCAAATACATTTAAACGAATATATATGTTTATTATCATCAAACAAAAATCATAGGCTATTGTATTCTACATGAGGTTGTAAACATGAAAATATGAAGATAAAAGGGTATATATTGGTTTAGGATTTAATTAAAATAATATAAAGTGTTTTATATTTAAATATGTATATGCATGCACATCTATACTCCTCCCCCCTTAATACCATCCACCGTAGTAATCTCCCCTCTCTTTCAACTTATCACATCTTGCTCTCTTGTCCTTGTGTTGAAAATGTATATTTTTAAATATTTTATGTGTATACATTTTTATGATATAAAATCTTATATTTACTTATATATATTTATAAGTTTAAGGAGAAACATGTGTAGGATCGTTTCCACCCTAGAGGGGGGGGGGGTGATACTAATAATAATAAAAATTAATGCGAAAATAAAAACAATAACAAAAGGTAATGCAGTAGAGATCACACATAGATTTACCTAGCATCGGCAATAACCTACCTACGTGCTGCCCCCAAGGTTTCTACTAGAAATTAAGTAGTCAGACGCTTACACATGTAAACTTGTGACGCCCGCTACTTGACTAACCTAACTCTACGCTCAAATCCTGCCACAACTCAGCCACTGAGTTGCGAATTATCAAACTATGCCCCGTAGTTTGTACCTAGTCACACGACTAGAAAGTTACACAATTTAAAATAGATAATTACAAATGAAAATAAAAAACTAAACAAAACCCTATTTTTAACAATTTAAGCCCAAATAAAATAGGGCTGGCCCAATATAGTAAATGATAGAAGACGTTTCTCCTTTATTCGTATATGCTGGCCGTCTCGTTCCTCTTTCTCTTCGATCTGAAATTTAAGGTTTTTCTAATTGAAGCTTCGCTTGAAAATTGATCGATTGAAATATGCTTTCACTTGATTGGCTTCGTCAACCGATTCTCTGGCCTTGATAGTTCACGGTGGCTTCAATTTGTGTCAAGTTCGAATTATACTGGTATGTGATTTTTACTTTTATTTCTCTGTTTAATATGCTTGAACTCGACTGGGATGCCGATGATGATAATGGGTTGAATTTATAGGGTTTGAACCCTTATAATATCGTTCGTAATTTTGAGTTTGAATTCTTCACGTGATTTGCTCTGCCATTGATTTTTGATCGAACTATGTGATGAAATGACTTGTTCATTACTTGATGCTGTTTGATTTTCTCTGAATTGGTTTCGTTCTTTTCTCCTATGACTTCGGCCATTTGATTTTTGCTTGAATAGTTTGAGTTTGTTCTGTTCATCACTAGCGCTGACTAGTTCAATTTGTTGCTTATATGACCTCTGATTGAAAATGTATGACCCACAGCTTGATCATTTCTTGACTTTCATCGAACTGCTACTTCACTGTCATTTTCTTTGATCATATCATGTTCACAAAAAAAATTGTCACCAATGTGTGTATATATATATATGCTGGACTTATTGAAGTGTGGTATGGTTGATACTTCATGTGTACTCTAGTTAAACTAACTGATGCTTCGAGTCTTACTTGCTATTTGTTGTACATATATGTGTGTCATTGTTTGGTAGCATTGCACATGTCTTGTTCCAGTAGCTTTGTACATGTCTGAATGCATGTTTATCCTTTGTCCATATCTTGTTAGCCTTTCATTGATCTGTTTACTTGAGTGCTTGCTTTCCGATGACTCCCTTGCATTGCTTCGAGTCATTTCTTGGTTTCATGTGTGTGTCTTCACTTGATCACTGTCGCTGTGCTTGTGTGAGTTCATATATATATATATATCTGTTTTTTCTATGTTGCATTGTAGTCATTATTGTATGTGGTCTTCTATTGTCTTGTGTTGCATTGCTTTGAGTTATGTTTGTAGTTTCTTCTAGTCTTTGTTGTTTTTGAATCCATGCCTCATTGTGTTCATTTGAGTCTACACTTGCCTTTGAGCTTCTGATTTTATATGTGGAACTGTTGTGTTGAGTGGCCTTGTTAGACTTGCATTGATCTAGACATGTTGTTTCCTCTGTTGCATTGTGTCTGCACTTGCTCATTTGAGCTGCTGTCATTTGAGACCTGGTGTGTTCTTGTTATTGTGTTCCATTTGATTGATTTCACTGCAACTTAAATTGACTTGATCTGGTTGAACTTGAACTCCAAGTGCTCTGGTTGCATTCGCTATATGTGAACTGCTTCATGTTAAACTTCCAGTTGCTTCGAGCTTCATCTATGCAGTTTGATTACCTTTGTCTGGTTCCTGGTTGTTGTGCATTTTAAAACTTTGCATTGATGACTGTTCTGGTTTGTTACCGCATATTTGTACATGTCTAAAATGATTCACTTGAGTCTGGTTGGTATGTTTCACTTGAAAGCTCTGGCTGGTGTCTACCACTACTCTGGTCTGGTTGAGTATTATGTGTTGTGTCCACTGCTCTATTGCTTTGCACTTTGGTCCATGGTTTTGTTCATGTCTCTGAAACTGATATGTATATGCATATAAGTCTAGTTCAAGTGTGTTCATCATGTGTATATATACATGTATGTATGTATATATGTGTATGTCCTGAGCATGTTGAAATTATCGTAGCCTCCATGAGTCTGCACTTTGAAGATCCTGACCATTGTGTTGAACTTGTACATTTTCTGTTTTGGTTTTGACTTCAACTCTATTGTAGTTTTGAGTATTCATTTGCACCTGACCATTTCATTTGAACATGCACATTTCTGGTGCCTTTGTTGTCGTTAATTTGAGGCTTCTGATAAGTGCACTTGAGTAAAATCCAGCTTAGGCTTGGGTATGACCTTGTGCTCACCTGTCCCTGCAGTTTAACAAGCAAGTGTATATTGGTGTGCACGACCTTGTGACATGTACAGTGATACACTGTGCATGTTACAAATTGTTCGTGTAAGATAAATTCAAAAAAATGGCGACGAACAATCCAAATAACTAAGGCAAACAATATTTTCAAAACACACACTTTATTTTGCACTGCAAAATATGTTCTTTTTTAATTTTACCCCGTCAGTGTTTGTTTTGTAGATAGCTTAGATGCTGGATTCAGGCTGGAACAGAGTTGAAGATAAAAATGCGAGTGTTGAGTGAATATGTAGTGAGATGTAATATGTAAATTGAAAATTGTGATGTAATCGAGATTGTAACGTAATTGGAAATGTATATATGCAGTGAGAGCTCAAATTTGTACTATTCGAATTTGTAATAAAATATTTGTTTGAATAAAATATTTGTTTAAATATGAATTCTGGGTTATTTATTTTATTCAACAAATATTTATTTAATTATGTGAAAAATAAAATAGTAGAACAACAAATACATTTAAATGAATATATATATATATATATATATGTTTATTATCATCAAACAAAAATCATAGGTTATTATATTCTACAATCTCCCCCTTTTGATGATAACAAACATATATTAAGATTTGACTCTATTAAATGTATTTGGTCTTGATGAATTCCATTAGCTCCCCCTATTTGAATACTCCCCCGCAACAAACTCCTCCTACACAAATGCGTGTAGTTAAAACTAAAAAATTAATTAAAAATAACTTTGAATAAAAACACTCTCGAATATTAGTAAGGATATTGCTAAAAAATCAAAATCTTAACCTCTCTCCCCCTTTTGTTATCATCAAAAATAATAATAGTAATTGAAATAGCTACGATTTTGATTAAAAATATAAAATCAAATCAAGAGGGTAATACTAATTTCAAATTCCAATTAATCAAACAAAAATCATTTATTAATTAGAAACAAACTCCACTTTAGAGAAATGGTAGGTTTATGGAAAATTTTATATGGTGACAAGAGTTTGATATTTTCAATAAAGGAATAATTTATGCATTTTCCCTTTTCAAATATTATACAAAAAAATGTGAAGCACTTACTAACCATGAATAACCGTTAGGCCTTTTAAATGAGGTTAGTAGCTTCTCCTTTTTAAAAAAAAAATGTCAAGTACTTTCTAACCATGCATAACCGTGAGGACTTTTAAATGAGATTAGTATATACTTGATATTTATCCCTTTCTTATATGCGTCCCATCCATGCATAACCGCAAGGACTTTTAAATGAGAATGGAAGCCCATATATAAAAATTCAGGTAATTCATCCATGCATAACCGCTAGGACTTTTAAATGAGAGTGAATACTTTAGGATATAATTATTTTACAACATTTTTTTCCTTATTTTGAAATACCAAATCCTGCACACTATATTATGATGTATGGATTGACAGAAAGGTGAAAGTGATAGAAATGATCATTAAATAAGTACTAATCTAAAAATATTGTAAAATTTGTTTAATTTTCAAGAAATTATAAAATTATACTTCCTCTTGTTATGAAATATATTTTAATCACTATCCATCACTTTTCAAGCACTATAATAATTTTGATAAGTTCCAAAAGATTCGATTATTCAATGATTATCTTTTCTAGAGTACATTACCGAAATAAACTAGAGTATTTTTAACTTGATGAAAACCCGAGTTTCAAAATTTAAAATAAGTGAAAATCAATTTTCTGTAAGGGGGGTGTTGTGAAAATGACTTCTAGTTGAAAATCAATATAAATAATTAAATAATTGCAAAAATGATTTCAACATGAGATGATATCAGATACCACTTGTATTTGAGATATTCGTGATGATATATAGTGGTATATAAGAAAAACATGTACTCCTCAACACTTGAATTGTTTTTTGAAAATTTTCAACATGTTCATTTATATCAAGCACAAGTAAAGTAATCTATATTGAGCAAAAAACACACATTCAAAAAATTCGTCAAAGCAGTTTTTCATGACATTCCAAAGCGAGAATCAATAAAAACTAAAAACAGAAAAGTTGTAGCATTATCGGTTAGCTTTTCAGAACTTCAAGAATTTCAAAAATCAAAGTTGAAATGCTCAAGATATGGTAGAAATACTTCAACAATGTCAATGAAAACATAATTAACAATATGTGAACAAAATTGAGTTAAAGAGATCATACCCCACTTTCCTTCGATGCTGTGATATCCGAAATGCGACGATCTCCATCTAATTTTTATAGGCTAAGGAACATTTAAATTTTAGTTTATCAATCACCTAGAACAACTCGAAATCTATCTCCATCAAATTTGTTCCTTAGCCCACTTACGTGTCTAAATTTTGGAGAAGGCAAGTGGTCTAACTAAGGATGTAGGACTATTATTATTATCTATCGAAATCTTTGGTACCCAAATTTGTCTATATAACAAACCGTTATCATCTACAATTGTACCCTTGGGAATCCAAATTTGTTTAAATTTCAAACCATTTATATTCGTACCTTTTGAAATCCATATTTGTTTAACGGTTTGTTGTTTGTATATATTTTGACAATTATTCTTGCCATGACCAATATTTCCACACTTTACGCATTTAGGTATCACACTTTTCCCCTTGACAGTGTTATTAGTCGTTTGTTCATATTTTGACACTTTTGCAAATCCAAATCCTTTCCTTTTATTCAGGAAGAGTTGATTTTCTAAAAGCATATTAAACGATTTTTCTCTAGTGAAAAATTTCCGAGTAACCAACTCAAGTTTATTAACTTTGGATTTTAAAACTTTATTTTCATTTATTAGCTTCGAACAACAACTAATGGTACTATCTCTCTTTTCAAAATTATTCATTTTCAAGCCCATATATTCATTTTTAAGCTCTCTAATTTTAGTCTCAATTTCTAGCATCTCAGTATCAAAGAGTTGGAGTTTTTTAAATTCAGTTTTTTTAAAATCCTTGATTTTTTCAATCTCCTTTTCAAACTCGTGATTTAATCGAATAATTTCAGATTTGCTCAAAGTCACGTTTTCTTTTCCAAGTGTTTTGAAATTTTCGTTGACCTCATTTAATTTCTTTTCAAAAATCGCACATTTAGAACTTTCCGACCTCTTAAAACTATCCAACTCTTTTTGCAAAATATTATTTTTACAAATCAACTCAGTTTTGTTTTTCTCCTGAATTAAAATTTCGTTTTCTAACTTTTGAAAGTTTTCATCAAAACAGGCAAATTCTTTTTCATAGTCCAAACACCTTTTGCAATTAGAATTTTTATTTTTCTTAATATTTTTAAGCTCATTTTCCAAATCATTATTTTTCTGATGCAGTTTAGATTCTTCCCTTTTCAACTTATTATTTTTCATCTCAAGAGCTTCATTATTTTAAATTAATTTTTGGCACAAGAGTACTAAATCATTGAATGAAAGATCACTTATCTCATCGGCTATTGAATCTTCATCACTACTGTCTTTTGCAAATCTTGTCAAGCATGTTTCTTCAACTGAGTCGATTGTGGAGGATTTCTCACCGTTGTTGACTTTTGCACCATATATTGCATCAAAAGTATTCCAGATTTCATATGCACTTTCACAATGAGAGATATAGTTAAAATTGTCTCGATTAATATGAGAATATAATATATGCATAGCAAGAGCATTAATCGAAGTATTTTTCTTGTCTACTATATCACATCCATTTTTAATAATATCCCAACATTTAGAATTAACAGATTAAAAATAAAATTCCATTTTTAATTTCGAATTTAAAAAGTCTATTCCATCAAAAATTGGAGGAATAATATTGGACCGACTCTTGCTAGATTTGCAACTAGGGTTAAATATCTATGCTATTAATCCTTGCTCTGATACCACTTGTAGGATCATTTTCACCCTAGAGGGGGGGGGTGAATAAGGTGATACTGATAATAATAAAAATTAATGTGGAAATAAAAACAATAACAGGAGGTAATGCAGTAGAGATCACACACATATTTATCCAGCTTCGATAATAACCTGCCAACGTGCTGACCCTAAGGTTTCTACTAGAAATTAAGTAGTCAAACGCTTACACATGTAAACTTACGACACCTGCTACTTGACTAACCTAACTATACGCTCAAAACCCTGCCACAACTCAACCACTGAGTTGCAAATTCTTAAAGTACGCCCCATAGTTTGTACCTAGTCACACGACTAGAAAGTTACACAATTTAAAATAGACAATTACAAATTAAAATAAAAAACTAAACAAAACCCTATTTTTAACAATTTAAGCCCAAATAAAATAGAGCCACCCCAATATAGTAAACGATAGAAGACGTTTCTCCTTTATTCGTATATGTTGGCCGTCTCGTTCCTTTTTCTCTTCGATATGAAATTTAGGGTTTTTCCAATTGAAGCTTTGCTTGAAAATTGATCGATCGAAATATGATTTCACTTGATTGGCTTCATCAACCGATTCTCTGGCCTTGATAGTTCGCGACGGCTTCAATTTGTGTCGAGTTCGAATTATACTGGTATGTGATTTTTACTTTTATTTATCTGTTTAATATGCTTGAACTCGACTGGGATGCCGATGATGATAATGGGTTGAATTTATAGGGTTCGAACCCTTATAATCTTGTTTGTATTTTTGAGTTTGAATTCTTCATGTGATTTGCTTTGCCATTGATTTTTGATCGAACGATGTGATGAAATTGACTTGTTCATTACTTAACGTTGTTTGATTTTCTCTGAGTCAGTTTCGTTCTTTTCTCCTATGACTTCGGCCATTTGATTTTTGATTGAACAGTTTGAGTTGGTTCCGTTCATTACTGTCACCGATGTAACGACCCGATATTTTCAACCATTCGCATCCGCACATGTCGGACTTAAATAATTCAAAATACCGCGTTGTTAATTTAAATTTGGCAAAACTGAACATATACAGTAAATAAAATAATCACAGATCACAGACACAGAGTAATAAATGCAGCGGAAACAAGAGATAGTAGTTCATGAAGCTACTATATACATATCAGAGTTAAATAAGGTACAACAGATGTCTCGAATACAAGAATCAAATACAATATCAGAATACATCACTGGAATCATCTGAATATCTGAAAGCTGGATAGATAGCTGGATCTCCAAGCGAAGCTCCAACTCCAAAGGTGAGTCTCGAATACTGGTACACTCAGTCTGACCCGAGCGTAAAGCAAAACACAAAACACTCGAGTCAGGATTAATATTCTTATATCAATAAATCCAACTCAAGTGAAATAGCAATTGAAATACAAGTAACTCAAAGGATGTTTGGAATAACCATCCTTTAAGGATCCGTCAAACTATCTACTATGTAGTAGTGTACGGTAAATAGATAATGCCTATCTGTAATATAAAGTATCAAAATAGTGTTAAGGCGTTACCATTATCCCCCTTGACACATTTTATATAAGCGTTATAGTCTATACAGCACTGTAAACTCCACCGTAAACTAGTGGGATATTAGGGAGTACCCATAGGTATAACGCAAAACAAATCGTAGTGGTCGCGTATAAAGGGATACAAGTATAACAAGGCACATGAGGCAATACCCAAGGTAGTGAACTACCGTTTGCCTGATCCAGACTAGTGAGAACGCATCGCCGCAGCGATCGCAACACCACGAAACAAAACTCCCAAATCAAGGGTGCACCAATCGACAACAAGTAATGAGTAGTTCGAAGAAGTGTGTTCGCTCGAGGCAGCTAACCCCCATTTGGCCCGGCACGGCTTCTGTTTTAGTCATTTCCAATTTGACACAAGTGTCAAGGCTATCCACTATCGTTCTCTTTCTTCAATCATCACGTACATCATTCCAACCACTTCATTCTGGATCACACTCCGCGTGTAGTTATTAAAGTGGTTTTCGGTTTAGACAGTGAGTATGTCCCTAACCGATTCCGGTCTCTTTAATAACTTTCATGATTATTACACCGATTGGTCGTTTAATAAATTTCAAAACCAAATCAATTACAATTTCAATTAGAATTTGTAAACCAACATTTCATTTGTCTTTCTAAACCAATTTCAATGATTTACGTTTCAAAACATCCAAATTACCATTTCAAAATCATATAATTCGATTTCAACTTTTGTTTAAACAATTCAAATATTGATTCAAATTCATATATACATTTCATTCCGAAATCATTTAAATTAATTTAATTTAACATTCAAATTAATTTAAATTCATTGATCGATTTTATTCAATATTCATTAAGTAAATTTGTCATTCAAAACAATTTCTATTTAATTTCCAATTCAATGAATCAATTACTTAAGTTCAACTTCATTATATCAAAACTTCAAATTGAATTAATTAGATTTGTCAAATCAATTCTTTACATTTCAAGACTTACATTAATTTCAATAAAACACATTTTCATTTCGTGTTAAAGAAATTCAATTTCACTTATTCATTTACTTAGTTACAATTTCAAAGCTCAATTAATAAGGAAACTAAATTTCACTTATTCAAGAAGTTCAATTTCACTTAATAAAGAATTCAATTTTATTTAATTATTAAATAATTCAATCTTATTTAATTATTAAATAATTCCAAAACTTAATTATTAAATAATTTCAACTTATAAATAATTTCAAACTTAATTATTAAATAAATTTCAAAACTTAATTCAATCATTTCTCAAATTAAACAACGTTCTTTCATCAATTACATTGTTAATATTTTGTTTCATATTATTAAATATATAACATTTTCCTTAAAATTCAAATTCCAACTTCATTTCAAAACCTTATCATTTATTCAAATAAAATCTTTATTTTATTTTTAAATCAAATTATTGACCAATCGGGTTTTATTAAATTTTCTATCCTAAGTCAAAGTTCAATTTGGGTATTTATCATTTCAACCCGATTCCAATTCAATTCAAAATCAAAACATAGCAAAGGGAACTTGCAGTGTGATAACTGGGATGGTGTCAAAGTAAATAAACAAGCAATAACAACAATCAATAATAACAATCCAATAATCAATTCAAATAATCCCAAAACAATCGTATTAATTTACATTGTTGTTTGTGCAAATTAATGAAATTATTTCTAGAATCTACACTGTCATTTCATGTAGATTAAAGATTATTACACTAGTTATTCTATGCAATTCTACACTTGACATCAATTATTCGATTTCATACTTCATCAATTAGTACAACATAAATTCAAATGGTTCAAGGGTAATTAACTATTTTTCTACGTGTCAATTAATTTAAACATTTAAAGGGGTCATATTATACAGATTTGTCTAATAAATTCAACATATATATCAATTTCAAGTCTCTAACAATCCTACGTCAAATTCAATTTCATATTTTTATCACTTCCTACATTAACAATTTTAACGTCCAATATCAATATCAAACAATCAATCATTTATCAACCAAACTTGATTATCATCATATAAGTAACAGATAAGGGTATTAGATGTCACAGGTGAACTGATACAGTTAATAACATATATAACAGTGTAAACAACTAACAACAATATATTTCAACTGTCGTTTCAATTGAAATCAAATTTAATAAATAAAAGAACATTAATCATGAGTGATTACTCACCTCTTGAGGCTAGAGAAGTTTGACGAATGAAACAAGTTAAGAGTCCAAGCACGAATTCCAAGGCACGACACGATGAATACAAATTTGATGGACAAAGCTGATAAATCGGAATTAAAGAGATAAATTAGGATCTGCTTGATATAGACTGAAACAGATATATAATATATTATATATTTTCTTCTTAAAACCAAAAATCAATCTAAAATACATATTCAAAATCTATATATCAATATGTGTAATTTAAACTAATTATCCAAATAAAATCATTGTTAACTAAAGCTCATATATCAAAGTCTAACATGCATATACATAAAACAATTTTGAATCAATACATTAAACTTAATGGTCTTATATAAACTTATATACATATCAACTTATTATAAAACTACCGAATACTGAAAAGAACTATAGGTACAGTAACATATATTTGATATATACCATGTTAAAAATTGTTAAAATAATATACATGAATTAAATCAGGTAATATAAATCTGTAACCCATATACATATATAGTACTGCAACTACACATATCTACTGTAGCTTTTATAAACTTATACCCAGACCATAATATAAATAACAGTAAATGAACTTGTTAACAACTTTAGTTAATACTTAAATATACGTATATTCTTAAATTTAAACAATACCTTATATATTTTTAAAACTATATATACCCTCTATTCGAACCTAGACTAAACTATACCCGTTTATATATATAAAACAAGTATATTCTCATCTCTGATTAAAGCTTACATCAAAAACTTTCTAAAGTACAAATAAAATTGTAAATAATACATATTATATAGATATAAACATACCAAAAATGTTAACAAAACATACTTCCTGTAAATAAGCACAATGCCGAATATATATATATATATACACTTAGATTATTTATAAAACAATTGTATACATATACTATATATAAAACTAACATCTACAAGACCTAAGACAACTAATATTATATACATAACTTGTACAGGCAAAGAGCAACCTATATCTTTAAATATACAATGTATATAACAAGGATATATATTTTAACTATGATACCTTCTTCGTAAAACCAGAGAAAAGAAAGGAAGGCCGAGCTGGGAAAAATGCGAGGAAAGGAGGTAGCTCAGGGTAGGTGGTGTAGGTGAGGCGGTTGGCTACATGGGTGGGGAAACGGTAGGTGGTGCTTGCCAAGGTGGTAGGTGGAACGAGCTATCAAGGCGGAGCGTGGCCGAAGTGGGAGGTGTTCGGTTGTTATAGGGTGATTGAGATGGTGGGAAGGCCGAGGAGCAAAGTGCGGTGGGGAAGATGCGGGTGAGATGGCGGAGGTCGGTATCGTAGCCGGAGGTGGCGACGTTCATGGGCGCTTGGAGGGTAGAGTGGAGTGAACGGCGGCGGCAAGGTCAGTGGACGGAGGCGAATGTGTTGAGCCGGGTTCTGGTGCGTCGTAGGCGGGCGGTACGCTTAGGTGGAGGCCAGCATGGGTTTGTGTCGGTGATGGGTGGAGGTAAGGAGGATGATGCGCCGGAGCTTGCGATGAGGCGGACGAAATTTTCATGGCAGCCTTTTAATACATACTTATCTCTCTCTTTTTTTTAGAATGGAATGGACCAAGGAGAAGTGGCCGAGAAGAATTGGCATCTGTAGGAAAAGAAAACAATAGGCAGCCTTTTCAACAGTCATAGCGTTTCTTGAAAAATGTATTCATTTATTTCTCTATGAACCGTTCAATTTTATTGGAACAAGGAAAGTCAAAAATTTTTTTTTTTTTAGAAAGAGTGGAAGGCAGGAACAAAAATTCGGGAAATAAATATAATGGCTGTTGATGATCATGGTGGAAAATAAAAAGGGTAAGAAATACCAAAAGGTTTAAAACCAGTACCGATACGATTATTGTTTTGTCGTTTCCGACGCGTATCGAACCTCAAAATACAGAAATAAATATACTATAGGGATTAGCACAACAAGACGGTCAAAACGACATACAGATATCATTGATTAGATTAAATTATAAAAATTTGAATTTTCTACTATCGGAAAATGCAAGAAAATCGCAGAAAAATAAGATCGACGGAGCTAAAGAAGTCCGAATTTGGAAAACGAAAAATGACGCCTTGCTCAGAAGATGGTTTGGAATTTTTCTATGTAAAAATGTTTGGGTTCCGAAAACGTTTTATTTTCATCGCTTTTTAACTGATTAAATTTGAAGTGAATTTACGTACAAAATAAAGTTCATATTTTCGGACGAAAATTTACTAGCTGTTTAACTAGACGCATTTCAAATATTAAATTTTTATTTCAATATTTTATTTTTAAAATTCCACAAATTTTCAATTAATAACGTTATTAAAGCCGGTTAAATTTACGGGTCGTTACAACCGACTTGTTCAATTTGTTACTTATGTGACCTTTGATTGAAAATGTATGACCTCATATCATGTTCACAAAAAAATTGTCACCAATGTATGTATATATATATATATATATATATGCTGGACTCATTGAAGTGTGGTCTGGTTGATACTTCATGTGTACTCGAGTTAAACTAACTGATGCTTCGAGTCTTACTTGCTGTTTGTTGTACATATATGTGTGTCATTTTCTGGTAGCATTATACATGTCTCATTCCAGTTGCTTTGTATATGTCTGAATGCATGTTTATCCTTTGTCCATATCTTGTTAGCCTTTCATTGATATGTTTACTAGAGTGCTTGCTTTCCGATGACTCCCTTGCATTGCTTCGAGTCATTTCTTGGTTTAATGTTTTCATGAGTGTGTCGTCACTTTATCACTATCGCAGTGCTTGTGTGAGTTCATATATATATATATGTCTGTTATTTCTATGTTGCATTGTAGTCATTGTTGTATGTGGTCTTCTCTTGTCTTGTGTTGCATTGCTTCGAGTTACATTTGCAGTTTCTTCAAGTCTTTATTGTTTGAATCCATGCCTCATCGTGTTCATTTGAGTCTATACTTGATTTTGAGCTTCTGATTTTATATGTGGAACTATTGTGTTGAGTGGCCTTGTTAGACTTGCATTGATCTGGACATGTTGTTTCCTCTGTTGCATTGTGTCTGCACTTGCTCATTTGAGATCTGGTGTGTTCTTGTTATTGTGTTCCATTTGATTGATTCCACTGCAACATTAAATTGACTTGATCTAGTTGAACTTGAACTCCAAGTGCTATGGTTGCATTCGATATATGTGAACCGCTTCATGTTAGACTTCCAGTTGCTTCGAGCTTCATCTGTGCAGTTTTATTGCCTTTGTCTAGTTCCTGGTTGTTATGCATTTTGAAACTTTGCATTAATGACTATTCTGGTTTGTTACTACATATTTGTACATGTCTGAAATGATTCACTTGAGTCTGGTTGGTATGTTTCACTTGAAAGCTAACTAGTGTCTACCACTGCTCTGGTCTTGTAACGACCCTGGATTTTATATATTTTTAAATTAATAATTAATTGGATTTTTGAATAAAAATTGTGAAATTAAATTGATTAAATGGAGCGAGTTTCCCCGGATCAAATGTATTCTGTATAAATCCTTTTAATTTAAATATATTATAAAAATTGCATATATGTGAATATATATGTATATATGATATATGAGTAAATTTGAAATTCTATATATAAGTATATATATATTATTTTGGATTTAAAATTGTAAATAAATGGTTTGATAATAAATACTAAAGTAAAATAAATAATTGAGTTTATAAAGAAATACAAAATAGTTAGTGGTAAAGTAAAATAAATATTTAAGTTAAAATGGAAGTAAAACTATAAAGTAATGACAAAAGAAATATAAGTATGGTACAAAGTAGTCAATGCAATATCTTTAGCATGCAAATACATATACCTTCAGCCGAGAAAAATAAGAACAAAGCAAACAAAGATAAGAAAATGTCTTTAGTCAAACAAGCAAGACATCAGCCACCATACCATATCAATGCAGCAATTAATGCAAGCATGGCCAAACAAAGGAAAAATCACTGCGTATTGTACAAAATAATAACATGCCTATCAACTTCTTTTCTTTTTATATACCAACCTCATACATATCAGCTTCCTCCTCTCAATTCATTCGAAACTGAAAAAGAAACACTAAAGTAAAACCTCTCAAACTCAAAAACAAAAGCAACTACATCAATTCAAACTAAAGCAACAATTCAATCAATGAAAACTAGAGAATCAAAGAAGATCTTCAGCTAGCAAATTCAAACAGGTTTTAAAATCAAGTGAGGCTAAATAAAAATTCCAGATCAAAGTTTAAAACAGTTCTCTGCTTTCAAACATCAAGTTCAGGTGAGTAACTCTTCTTTCTAAAATTTTCAACATAGATCTGTTTGCAAGTATTTGAGGTAAGTACATTTGTATACAAGTATGTTTCTCTGCGTATACATGAATGATGAATAAATATATGTGCTCAGTTATCTCCTGTATCATCTCTCTGCCAGTTTTCAAGCTCAAGTTTTAATTCAAAAAAATCAATTCTTTTGGTTCATTGACTTTTTGTATTGGTGATCAAAACAAAAGTTGTTTGTTACCTAGTATATTAAGGTTTAAAAATATATACAAGTTAAAATAACTTGTCAAGGTTCTGGAAGACAAAGAACAGAGCCAAGGTCCAAATAAGTTCAAATTTTAAACTTGTTAATTTACGAATTCCGGCATATACATTGAATTCGTACACTAAATCATGATTTTTAAAGTAAAAGTTTTAAATTTTAGAATAAGGATTGGTGAGGAATCAGGAATTGACTGGATTTCATAGTTCTGGTCGTTTCCGGTGATCTCGACGTTGAGGGGGGCCGGGGTTCTTGGAAATGGTAGAGGAGGGATCGGGGCCCCTAGGAAAAATGTTGGTTGGGGTTGCAGGTGGATGCCGTGGCGACGGTGATGGGTTCACGTACGTAGCCCTAGTTTTTGGTGGGGTTGAGTTTCTCTATTCGATCATCGCCGATAGGCGATCGAGTGACACGGGGTTTTGGAAGGTGGAAGAGGGAGTGACGACGAAGTGATGGCCGAAGTTTCGTACGTTCCGGTGGTCGAAGGAGTGGATGCGAAGCGTTAACAGGTTTCGAGTGATGTTTCCTGTCATTGTTCCAAGTTTCGTCCTCACGTTCGTTTTCGTTTTCGAGGTGATCTGGGTGGTTTCGATGATCGTGGCGGAATGCGAGGGAGGTTTGTGACTTGCGGTGATCATCGAAGATGATCGACGTCGTCGATCGCGACTGTGCACGTGCACGCGTATGCGGGTGTATCTGGAAGTCATGGGAGTGGGGAAGATGAAGAAGAGAGAAGGAATAGCTCGGGTTCAGGTACGGGGGAAACAGGCGTTCGACTCGAAGTCGAACTCGAGTAAAATTGAAAGGCTACCGGGTCGAAAACAAAATTTCGAAAAAAATACTCACTCGGGTCGATTTCTGGAAAAACTCGAAGCAGAGGCCAAATTTTCTCGGGTATGACTCGAAGCAGGCCTGGGGTTGTATATTTCCAGATTTTAAAATTTGAACAAATTTAAATCATTTTAATTTGTAAACTTATTTTTCTTAAAATAATTATTGTTAAGTATAAATATCAATTTGTGTTGAAAGGTTTTGAAATAATAATATTTCTAAAGTTAATTAAGAAATTTAAAATGGTTTAAACTTAGATTTGAAAAGGGGTTTATTTTAAATAAAACTTAATTAAGAAATCAAGAAATTGATTTAAATGTTTTAATGTGTTAACTTAAAAGTTAGGTTAATTTTATATTGATTAATGATTTAAAATTAACTAAAGATCAATTTATTATAAATTTAAAGCTAATTAATTTATAAGAAAGGATAATTAATTAAATGGTAATAAATTAAAGGTTAATTTATTAATTGAAGACAATCAATTAAATGGTGAAATTTATAATTAAAGATTGATGAATTAAAATTAAAGGTTAATTAATTTATTATTAACGGTTAATTATTAAATGATTAAAGAATAATTAATCAAAATGATCTGTAATTTATTAATGTTAATTAACCAGGATTAGTAATTTTCGTAAGTAATTAAAACTGATTTGGATTACTCAACCAATTAACTGATGTTACGTATAGATGTTTGATATTTTATTACATGTTATGTGATGGATTGATATATCAGTTATGTGATGCGATGCTATGTTATGTTTTGTGCTTAGCTGTGATTTCTGTTTTCTGTGATATATTACTATGTGAATGTGAAAACCTTTTGACCCGTAAAACGGCACTTGAATTTCGATGCGATAGGGAGTCGGATTTCAGTTGGTTATCCGAAACCCACATCGAATTATAATTGTGAATCTTTGTGACCGATAAATTTATTTTATCTATGAATCTGTGAATGAAGATAAGCGTTATCGATTATACCGCTTATCGATATATCTGTGATGATTGATGTTGCACTATTGTGTGTAAAACCCTTGGACCACACTTATACACACACAAATATGGATTTCACGTGGAAATCGGTTAAGTCACAGATGATTTAAATTCGATGTTTTGAAATTGAAATTTTAATTTCAATTGATTTTGAAATTGGAAATTTGGGTTTGAAGTGGAAAGCTTTTGAAATAGAATTTCAAAGATAAAAGTCATTTTGAATAACTTAACCGAGTTTTTGAAAATTTAAATAATTAAATTTAAATTTGAATTCAAGTTTGAAATTAAATCTATGATTTGAAAACTAGGGATAAAAGATGATATAAATGTGTTTGTATGAATTAAACCATTTTAAAGTATTAATTTGGGAATTTGAATTTAAACCAAGGATTTCAACTCGTATGAATGAATCAGATTTCCAAATTGAAAACTGTTGTTTTCAAATGATAAAAGCTTTTAGATAAGAAAAGAAATTCCAGTTTAAATTAAAGGAATTTCAAGTGAATTGAAAAAAATGGATTTTCCAAGTTATGAATGAATTGTTTTGAAAGCTATGAATTAAATCTATTTATTTTTAACAGATTTAAAATGATTTATTTAAACCATTTGAAATGGAATTGTTTTGAAAGCTATTAGTTAAATCTTTGATTTAAAGATTTAACGAATTAATTAAACTGAAATGGAAATCGATTTGGAAAATCTGTGAAGGAATCTTTGTGAAATTAAGTGAACTTTGTGAATTGAATCTTTTTGTTTAAAAAGATTAAAATGGTAATTTGATAAACCATTTGTAAAGAAAGTTTGGGTTTAAGTTGTGACTTAATTGAAATCCCAATATCCGTATGTTTTTAAATATTTCGCTCACTATTCGGGTTAGCCGGGAAAGGACCTTTGGGTCGTATAACTCATTCCGAATAGTGATACGTCGTATATGGATAGCATTTGAAGACCGGTGTTGAAGACCGGATATTTTTCGAAAATGAAAGGACAACCTGTCGAATGTCTCTGCACTGAGTCGCGCCGGTATAGAGATTTATATCACTCTTTTGTGACGGGAAGTCCGGACGTGATTGAAAGTTATCCGGAATTGCAAGGGCTTCGTGAGAAGTGCCTTCGGTTCTGTTCGAACCCGGAACAGACTTGTATGGATACATGTCTGACATTACACTTTGAGATATAAAGCCGATTTCTTTCAAATACATTTCTGTTTGGTGGCGGAGAATTTATTCTCTTAGCTTAACACCCTTCTCTGAGACGTACGAGCTCAGAGGTTATGTAATTGAAATTTATCAGCGATATATTCCCAATTTGGTAATGTGACATGCTGAGTGCTGCTGTGTGATGATCAGTGTTTGATCATTTGTGATATGATCATTTGTTTGATCTTATATCTTTGTGATCATAGGTTGATCATTTGTTTGACCCGAAGCATCGCTTTGTAGAAAGCGTAGCTTTGTGGACGAGACTTCGTCGAGCCTCACACCCCGGAAATGGTTAAAACAGGAAAGATGCGGCAAGGTTCTAGGGAGTAGCGCCCCTTAGTGTATGTCATTCCTTCTGGATAGAGGTGGTATCATGGTATGGAGCCCAGATACTTAACCTATGTGGTTACTGCATTATTATTCTGATGTGGTTGTTGGAAATCGAGGATCCTCGGGAAGATCGGTTACGATCGGGGATGACATACGCGTGTCAGTAGTTACCTATTTTTGCAGAGGTAACCCGGCCTTGTGTTGGCAGAGATCCGGTTAGGTTCTCGGGTCGTCTATTCCAGGGACGTACCCATCGTGGAAGAGGAAGTTCCTTAGCCTGACCATTTGTTGGAAATCCAAAGAAACAATACGTGACTTGTACGGTTTTAGTTGTATTACCTGCTATGGAATGTGGCGGTAACCTGCTATTGAACATAGTAGCTATAGTAGGCATAAGTGCGGAATGCCTATGCTGGCTAAGATTAATATTATACTTTCGAAATGTTTCTACACTATGCACTAATAATAATATCAAAAATGATTTGATTTTACGTAGTAAGCATCTTTGACTATCATAAGAAGAAATCTCCTCCAATTCTGCGTTTGCATTGTGTGTGTGGTGGGAGGTCTTATGGTAGTTTCATTTTCAAAAAGCATTGCGAATTGACTTTAAAAATCTCTGCTATTTATTTTTAAAGATAAACTGTTTTTGTTGCTCACACCAGTCCCATGACTGATCCGGAGTTTATTGTTCCTTTCCTAAACTCTGGGTGCTCATAATTTCCTACACGAGCAGTCTAGAGTTGGGGTTTTCAGATATTCAGGTTTAGTAGATTTTCTGGAGTTGGTTCAGTCTTTGGATCAGACTGCACTTGCTTATCTTTGTGCCTCGTTATTGGGAGTTCGAGCTATTTCTGGATCGTGCTTTGGAGATGAAGATTATCCGCTGCTGATGTTATCTATTTTTCTTTCCGCTGTAATTTATTGTATCATATCTCTGATGTATATAGATATTCATTGTATCATCATTGTATCTGGATATTGTATCAGATGTTGTATATCTATATTCTTTTTATTCCGCTGTGATATTTACTTAACTGTGTTATAAGCTCCGGCGACTCGGATTTGAACGCTCGAATCTACGACATTCGAGTACGATGTAAAGTACGGATGTCGATGTAAGTACGTTACATTTGGTATCAGAGCTAAGGTTGAACTTTAGCTCAGGAGTATAACACGTTAAGTAGCTCATTAGAGATAGAGTGAAGTAAACTCTAGAATGAGTATATCCTTAAGATATCCGTCTGAACGTCTCAGTAAATTCTCTTGCTATCCACTGATAGTGAGTATGAGTACAAGAAGAAGATGAGATAGGGGACAGGGAAGAGACTATGAAATGGTCAATACCCTGCAACAGTGGAAACAATCTTTCTCTATCAAATTTCTTTGATTCAGTTCCAAATTCTTTTGATTTCTTCGTACCAGCTACAAGAAGCAGTTTCGGTGTGAAGATGGCTCTACGAATCGTTGTAGAAAATTCTTCATATTTCATTGGTTTCTTATCAGATTTTTGGATTTAAACCTTAATGAATTTGAAATTGGAATTTGAAATTGAATTAAATTGACTAATAAAATATGAGGGTAAATTGAATTAAATCGATAAAATGATTTCGTTTGAAACCGAATTTGAAATTCTATAGTAATTTCTTGTGAAGACTGAAGTCCGAAGAGGAACAAATTGATATATACTTTGGAATATTCCGACTTGAATTCGGAATCCGTATCTTGTGTTTGAGGAATTATAGGAGATCAGATCTATCTATCTCTGCGTTATTTTCGTGCCTGCGAATTTCGAGGACGAAATTCTTTTAAGGGGGGGAATTTGTAACGACCCTGGATTTTATATATATTTAAATTTATAATTAATTGGATTTTTGAATAAAATCTGTAAAATTAATTGATTAATTAATTCGAGTTTCCCCAAATTTAAATAAATTCAGTATAAATCATTTAAACTTTAAGAATTGTATATATGTGAATATATATGTGTTTGAACATATATGAGTCAATTTGAAGTTATAAATAATAATAAATGTAAGTTAAACAAATAAAATAGAAATTATTTATATTATAAAGTGAATATAAACAAATGAATAATAGGCTAGAAATAAACATATATAACAAGTCAAAGTAAAGAATGCAAGACATCTCTGGTACAAATATATAAATCCAAGTATGCAAAGAAACAAATCAAGACAAATATCTTTAGCACACAAACAAGAATTAAAGCCTGGAAATAGAAACAAATAAAAATACAAGCCTAGTAATAAATGCAGCCCCCAAATTTGTTATCTCAGCCGAGACAGGAGATACAAAATCAAGTATAGGCAAATTAAAATAAGTATAGATTTGAACAAAGGCATTTAATGTCAATATCTTTCCCCACCATAACAAAAATCCTCTCAGCCGAAATCAAAGAAAAAAAATGAATTTGTACAATGCTAAATAGTATAAGTGTTGATTGTACAAAACATTAAATGCAAGCATGGCCAAACTAGTAATCAAAGAAAAAAAAACTGCTGTACATTTCATTCTTATACACCAAGCCTCTTCATCTCAGTTTTAT
The DNA here is from genome assembly GCA_030737815.1 of Allium fistulosum. NCBI lineage: Eukaryota > Viridiplantae > Streptophyta > Magnoliopsida > Asparagales > Amaryllidaceae > Allium > Allium fistulosum. The sequence continues at coordinate 353,802,054 of CM060904.1, forward strand.
TCATTCGAGCTGAGAAAAAAAAAAGCAAACATCATTTTGAAAACTAAAAGATGATCAACAATTTCAAACTTCAACTTTAAACAATACCAATTGATCAAAACAAGCCAGAGAGTAGGGAGGCAAGTTTTAGCTAGAAATTCAAAGCCTGGTTCAACAGAAAAGTTCTGTTCTTCTTCCTAAACATCAAGGTGAGCAACTCTTCCTTTAAAAACCTGCTCTGTCCTTTCTTCTTGTCCAAGTGAGTAAACATTTTTTTCAATTAAAACTTAAATAGCTAATCTCCTGTTGCATATGAGTTCTGTGATGAAGTTTGTTTATGTGTATGTTTATGTGCAAATGTTGTGACTTTATGTAGTGTGCATGTCTGTAGATTTTAAAACCTCCCTGATCTCAGTTCCAATCTTTGACCTGAACTGTAAATGTGAGTAAAATTTTAAAACCAACCTTAAGTCACTTGTGAAAGTCTGTGTTATGATTGTTTATATGCATGAGTATCTGTGGGTTTTGTGAATATATATGTGTGCATATCAGTAGTTCTTAAACAGCTCTGATTTAAGTACAACCTCTGTTTTTCACCTGTAATCATGAGATACCTTTAGTTTGATTCATATGGCTTATGTTTTATGTAAGCTTGTAATATACGTTTGGAAATAAGTGGATATGATGGGTTTAAGGACTCTAGAACTTATGTGAATGCCTGGTATTTACAGAGATCACCCCTGTTTTTATTATAGACATTAAAACTTGGATCAATATTCAAAGGAACTTCTCATTCAAGACTTTTGAACTTAAGTATTTAAAACAAGGATGTTGTTTAAAACTTAACTAAGCATTTAAAATATTTGCAAGGATTTATAGGTAGAAAACAATGTCTGGAACAAATGAAACACAGAACCATTTGAGAAATGTCAAAAATCAAAACGTGTAATTTGTTGACATTATTATATAATTGGAATCGCATAACAAAGATAGGATTTTTAAGACCGAGTTTACAATTTTTAAGGAAGTATTGAATGTGGTATTTAGTAATGTCTGAGGAATGATTTTTCGAGATTCTCTGGTAATCTGGTTGGTCTGGGAAGTTGCCGCGCTTTCCGGAGGTGGTAGAACGAGCGGGGACTTCGACAAAAATGTCTGATGGTGATTTACGTCAATGGGGAAGTGGTGGTTGTCAGATGAAGTCCAGAACCCTAGTTTAGTGAAGCTAGGAAGAATTGATCGCCGTGGTCTCTGTAGTGCATCGAGTTCGACGAATTTTTGGAAATTGGTAGTTGACGCGTAGGGAAAGGCGACGCCGGAGTTTCACAAGCCATGCTGGTCGGAGGTTGGAAGACGTGACGATTCCAGTTGGGTTGGTGAGGACCTGTTAGTCCCAAGCTCTCGAAACTGAAGCTCGTTTTCGATTTGTGGGTAATAGTCGAGATGTGGTGATCGGAGAAGGACGTGGGGTTGATTTCTGACTCGTCGCGATCGACGCTGGTGATCGCCGGCAACTGTAGCCTCCGTGCATATGTACGTGCACGTATGGGTGTGTGTATCTGGGAAATGGAGTTTGGGGAAGAGGAAGGTGTCTCGAAGTTTGACTCGAGGAAAATGGGAAAGAGCTCGGGTCTGAACTCGAAGTAAAGGGAGTGGTTGCTCGAGCGTTTGATCGGAATTGTTGGTTTGGGTTTCTTTGACCTGAAGCAAAATAACGAATTTGAATAAGCTTCAAACCAGGATGTTATCAAGTTCTCAATTAAATCAAGGTTTGGAAGTAAGTTTAAATCAAAGTTTTGAATCAAAGTGAAATTGATGGATTCAAGTTTTCTTTGAATCCAAATCTAGAAATTTAAATCAGTTTTTAAATCTGAATTGTTTTAAAGAAAACAAGTTTAAATTAAAATAGCTTTTAATAGTAAATTTGTTTTCAAACAAAAATTTAAACTTGACTTTTGATAAACTTCCTTTATAAATTAAAGTTGTAAGTTAAAAATGTAATGTAAATTAAAGAAATAATTAAGATAATCAATTGTAAATTGTTATTTCTTAATGAAGGTAATTAAGGGGTTAATTTATTTTGAAATTGGTTCAGAGGTTAATTTAATTAATATGATAAATTAAGGATAAATTAATTAATTAAAAGTATTTGATAAATTAATGTATATCAAATGATTTATAAATTAATAAATCAAGATTTGATAATTTATTCATAAGTAATTGATTTAAGTTGAAATAAATTGAATTACTTAAGATTAAATAATTAATTAATTCTGCTTATAAAGGATTATTAAATACTTGACCTTACTTATGAATGTTTGGATTCTATTAAATGTGAATTGTTTGATATCCCTGATATATGATGCTGTGTGATACGTCCTGATTTATGTCGTGATATGTGATTTTTGTTTTCTATGATATATTACTATGTGGATGTGAAAACCCCTTGACCCGTAAAACGACACTTGAATTTCGATGCGACAGGGAGTCGGATTTCAGTTGGTGATTCGAAACCCACATCGAATTATAATTGTGAATCTTTGTGACTGATAAATTTATTTTATCTATGAATTTGTGAATGAAGATAAGCGTTATCGATTATACCGCTTATCGATATATCTGTGATGATTGATGTTGCACTATTGTGTGTGAAACCCCTGGACTACACCTTTACACACACAAATATGGATTTCACGTGGAAATCGGTTAAGTCACAGATAATTTAAATTTGATGTTTTTGAAATTGAAATTTTAATTTCAATTGATTTTGAAATTTGAAATTTGGGTTTAAAATAAAAAGTGAAAAGCTTTTGAAATGGAATTTCAAAGATAAAAGTCATTTTGAATAACTTAACCGAGTTTTTGAAAATTTAAATAATTAGATTTAAATTTGAATTCAAGTTTGAAATTAAATCTATGATTTGGAAGCTAGGGATAAAAGATGATATAAATGTGTTTGTATGAATTAAACCATTTTAAAGTATTAATTTGGGAATTTGAATTTAAACCAAGGATTTCAACTCGTATGAATGAATCAGATTTCCAAATTGAAAACTGTTGTTTTCGAATGATAAAAGCTTTTAGATAAGAAAAGAAATTCCAGTTTAAATTAAAGGAATTTCAAGATCGAATTGAAAAATTGTTTTTCCAAGTTATGAATGAATTGTTTTTGAAAGCTATGAATTAAATCTATTTATTTTTAACAAATTTAAAATGATGTTTGTTTAAACCATTTGAAATGGAATTGTTTTGAAAGCTATTAGTTAAATCTTTGATTTAAAGATTTAACGAGTTAAATTGAAACGGGAATTGATTTGGAAAATCTCTGAATGAATCTTTTGTTTTTAGAAGATTAAAGTGTGGAAATTGTTTTAAACCATTGAAGGTTGTTAAAATGAATCTTTTTGTTTAAAGATTAAAATGGTAATTTGTTAAACCATTTGAAAAGAAAGTTTGGGTTTAAGTTGTGACTTAATTGAAATCCCAATATCCATATGTTTTCGAATATTACGCTCACTATTCGGGTTAGCCGGGAAAGGACCTTTGGGTCGTACAACTCATTCCGAATAGTGATACGTCGTATATGGATAGCATTTGAAGACCGGTGTTGAAGACCGGATATTTTTCGAAAATGAAAGGACAACCTATCGAATGTCTCTGCACTGAGTCGCGCCGGTATAGAGATTTATATCACTCTTTTGTGATGGGAAGTCCGGACGTGATTGGAAATTATCCGGAATTGCAAGGGCTTCGTGAGAAGTGCCTTCGGTTCTGTTCGAACCCGGAACAGACTTATATGGATACATGTCTGACATTACACTTTGAGATATAAAGCCGATTTCTTTCAAATACATTTCTGTTTGGTGGCGGAGAATTTATTCTCTTAGCTTAACACCCTTCTCTGAGACGTACGAGCTCAGAGGTTATGTAGTTGAAATTTATCAGCGATATATCCCAATTCGGTAATGTGGCATGCTGAGTGCTGCTGTGAAATGATCAGTGTTTGATCATTTGCGATATGATCATTTGTTTGATCTTATATCTTTGTGATCATAGGTTGATCATTTGTTTGACCCGAAGCGTGGCTTTTTGAAAAAAAAGCGTAGCTTTGTGGACGAGACTTCGTCGAGCCTCACAACCCGGTAATGGTCGAAACAGGAATCGTGCGGCAAGGTTTTCAGGGGTAGCTCCCCTAGGGTATGACCATTCCTTCTGGAAAAGGGTAGTATCATGGTATGGAGCCCAGATACTTACTCATGTGGATACACTTTCTTTATGATGTGTGATGTTGGTTATCGAGCGCTCGGTTAAAGGTCCCAAAGGACCGGGGGTGGCATATCTGAGGTTTCTTTTATCCCTTGGGAAAAGGGGTTGCCGGCCTTGTTTGGCAGAGAACAGTTGGTTCTCGGAACGTCCCGCCAGAGGCGTTTCTTTCGTGGAATAGGAAGTTCCTTAGCCTGACCATTTGTTGGAAATCCAAACAAAACAATACGAGCCCTGTACGGTTTTAGTTGTATTACCTGCCATGGAATGTGGTGGTAACCTGCTATTGAACATGGTAGCTATAGTAGGCATAAGTGCGAAATGTCTATGCTGGCTAAGATTTATATTCTACTTTCGAAATTGTTTTCTACACTATGCACTAGTAATAATATCAAATGATTTGATTTTGCGTAGTAAGCATCTTTGACTATCATAAGAAGAAATCTCCTCCAATTCTGCGTTTGCATTGTGTGTGTGGTGGGAGGTCTTATGGTAGTTTCATTTTCCAAAAGCATTGCGAATTGACTTTAAAATTCTCTGCTATTTGTTTTAAAGATAAACTGTTTTTGTTGCTCACACCAGTCCCATGACTGATCCGGAGTTTATTGTTCCTTTCCTAAACTCTGGGTGCTCATAATTTCCTACACGAGCAGTCTAGAGTTGGGGTTTTCAAATATTCAGGTTTAGTAGATTTTCTGGAGTTGGTTCAGTCTTTGGATCAGACTGCACTTGCTTATCTTTGTGCCTCGTTATTGGGAGTTCGAGCTATTTCTGGATTAGTGCTTTGAAGATGGAGATTTTCCGCTGCTGATGTTATCTATTTTTCTTTCCACTGCAATTTATTGTATCATATCTCTGATGTATATTGATATTCATTGTATCTCGCTATTGTATCAGATGTTGTATATCTATATTCTTTTTATTCCGCTGTGTTATTTACTTAATGTTGTTATAAGCTCCGGCGACTCGGATTTGAACGCTCGAATCTACGACATTCGAGTACGATGTAAAGTATGGATGTCGATTTTCGAACGCGAAAATTTGGGACGTTACATTTGATACAACGCTGTCACATACCGAAATTTTCGACTTTCGAAAATTCGACATCGATACTCACTTTATCGACTGCCGAGGAATCGAGTGCCGGAAACTCCAATAGTGAGGGTTTTAAGAAAAAGAAATAGAAGAAAAGATAGAAGAAAGAAGAACAACAGAACAACATCAGATACAGAAACAATATCAGAATCTCACATATCGCAGCGGAACAATATATAATAAATAAACACTAGTCTTTTAAAACAAAGAACTATATCATTTTATACATACGTCAATCATCAGAGTCATATACAACAATGGACAGTTATATAAACTCGTCCTCATACAGAATACACAGCGGAATAAATACTATTAGATACAAATACTACGTCTCGTCATCCAGCTTATCTCCAAAGCTCCAGAATATCCAGAATATCCTAATAATATAACTCTAGGCTGCCCGTGTGGAAATTGGTGGGCACCCAGAGTTTAGAAGGGAAACAATAAACTCCGAGTCAGTCATGGTGACTGGTGTGAGATCGTAAAACAGTTATTCTTTAAAAAAAATAAACAGCAGAGAATTTTTAAAGTCAATTCGCAATGCTTTTGGAAAATGAAACTACCATAAGACCTCCCACCACACACACAATGCAAACGCAGACTTGGAGGAGATTTCTTCTTATGTTAGTCAAAGATGCTTACTACGCAAAAATCAAATTCTTTTTGATATTATTATTAGTGCATAGTGGAAAACATTTCGAAAGTAGAATATAAATCTTAGCCAGCATAGGTACCATTATATTATGCCTGCTATAGCTGCCTCCTGAGGAGACAGGTTATACAATTGAAATCGTAAAGGCTCGTATTGTTTCTTTGGATTTCCAACAAATGGTCAGGCTAAGGAACTTCCTTTTCCACGATGGGTACGTCCCTGGAATAGACGACCCGAGAACCTAACCGGATCTCTGCCAACACAAGGCCGGGTTACCTCTGCAAAAATATGTAACTACTGACACGCGTATGCCATCCCCCGATCGTCACCAATCTTCCCGAGGATCCCCGATTTCCAACAAACCACATAGAAAAAAAATAATGCAGTAACCACAGAGGTTAAGTATCTGGGCTCCATACCATGATACCACCTTTATCCAGAAGGAATGACATACACTAAGGGGCGCTACTCCCTAGAACCTTGCCGCATCCTTCCTGTTTCGACCATTTCCGGGGTGTGAGGCTCGTCGAAGTCTCGTCCACAAAGCTACGCTTTCTCAAAAAGCCCTGCTTCGGGTCAAACAAAATGATCAACCTATGATCACAAAGATATAAGATCAAACAAATGATCATATCACAAATGATCAAACACTGATCATTTCACAGCAACACTCAGTATGCCACGTTACCAAATTGGGATATATCGCTGATAAATTTCAACTACATAACCTCTGAGCTCGTACGTCTCAGAGAAGGGTGTTAAGCTAAGAGAATAAATTCTCCGCCACCAACAGAAATGTATTTGAAAGAAATCAGCTTTATATCTCAAATTGTAACGTCAGACACACAATCCATACAAGTCTGTTCCGGGATCGAACAGAACCGAAGGCACTTCTCACGAAGCCCTTGCACATCCGGATAATTTTCAATCACGTCGGGACTTCCCGTCACTAAGGGTGATAAAACCTCTAAATCGGAGATCAGCCGATGTAGAGTAACTCGACGGTAATCCTTCCGTTTTCAAAAATATCCGGTCTTCAACACCGGTCTTCGAATGCAATTCATAACGACGTATCACATATTCGGAATGGGTTATACGACCCCATGGTCCTTTCCCGGCTAACCCGAATAGTGAGCGATTATTCAAAAATAAGTGTGGCATTCAAATTCATCCAATTCACAACAAATACCTATATAAAGGTAATTATTGATAGTCGGTTATTTAACTATCAATAAAGATGCGCAACATCATCAGATTCCAAATAATTTTCCAAAATTATTTTATCTTCAAAAATATCTTTACTAGATATATAATTTCCACACTTCGAAAATAAATCAATATTTATTTTTAAAACAACTTCCCTTTCTTTTATAAATTCCATAGTGAATTTATATTTTCGAATATCTACTGATATTCGATTTTCAATTCGATTTCAATATTCAACTTCAATTTATCTTTACAAGGATAAATTCTCAAACGTTTCATTTCATTTTGGAAAAGCATTTCCATACTTATTCAAAAATAAGTGTTTCGCAAATCATTTATTTTCAACATTGAAAATATTCAATATACTTAAGTCAATATTAAGTATATATTCATTCTTTAAGGAAATCATAAATTTTGACAACATTTATTTGAGTCAAAACGAATGTTACGTAAAACATCGTTACGACGACTCAAAATCACTAGTATAGGGATTCAGAATTTAGATAGATGTGTAAATCCCAATACTATATAAAACATTTCCTTTCGGAAATCATTTACTATAACAACAGTGTTATAGTCCACCATTTCCTTAAATTTCTCGAAAACGCCTATTCCAACAATGAACGTTGAAATCTATGCTTTCAATTCCCAATACATTTTAAAACATCTTTAAAATGTTTAACTTCATTTTTAAAATCACTTCTTCAAAAATGAATCCATTTTATTCAATAATATATATTCACTGTCCAAAATCGTGAATATATCTTCTTTAATAACCTTCTATAATTCACTTATCAAATTTAATCGATTTCGAATTTATAAACACGGTCATAAATTCTATTTCAATTTTAATAACAACCTCGACTTATAAATCTTCTTTTTATCAACTTCTATATTTTTACTTATCAAAATAAGTGATTTCGGATTTATAAACCACTTTTATAAATTCCAATTCTATTTATAAAACTTCAATACCAAATCAATTTCAATATTGATTTCTAAATTTATTTTCAACCTTAAATAAAATTCCCATACTGATTTCTCCAAAGTTCTTTTCCAAACATTAAATCAATTACAGATTGATTTCTAATTTTATTTATCCCTACTAAAATAAATTCCTTATTTTCCTTCAAATTATCCAATATCCTATTTTTAAATGGATTCTTTAAATTGAAATCATTCTACATGGATTTCCCAAATTATTTCAATTTATCAATTAAATTTCCAATAGGATTTCCAACTTATCTTCTCTTAAATAAATTCCTTTTTAAGAAAATAAATTTCAATCGTTTCTTTCAATCTATTTAAAAATCCAAATTTAAATTAAATTCTTCAATTTATAATCACTGTTTTTTTTTTGAAATCCATTTATTTAGCATTTTCACTTTATTCTGGAATAAATTCGATAATACTATAAAAATCAACTTTTATACCTTTAAATTCTTTTCTTCAAATTTTATTCATTTTCAAAAAATCAATTCACTTAAAATTTTCTGCTTGAATTACCAAAAATTCAATTTCGTTTATTTTTGGAATCCAATGATATCAAACATCCATTCAGCTAAATTTTAGCTTTCAACAATTTCCAGACATCAATTCAATAACATCAATAATCATTCACAGATTATCACATCACAGTAGAAATAAATTCAATCAATGTGAGGGGTCCAGTTGGATCCCTCCAACCTGTTTCCCTGCATCCAAAGACGTCAGCACAATACCAATTCCGCTCCAGTACTGAATTATCGCGGTATATGGGTTTTATAAAAATCCGCTTACTAACGACGCAATAGGGTCTCATCCGCTATACGAGGCGGGAAATCATCAATCCAATATATACATATGCCAATATGTATATATTGCTATATATATAGATATATCCTATTATATCTAATACCACAATCAATAGCAATCAACACAATCAATAAATAACTGAAAATTCCACTTTCATTTTTGAGTGAGAAAAATCTCACCTTAGCCTTTTATTTTGCAATCCGTTTACTTTTCCGGCTTGTTTTCCATTCTTAACCTTGTATAAGCAATTATACAATTGGTTAACATTCGAGATAACGAATAACCAATTCTCGTTTGGTAATTTTAATTATCCAATAAATTAAATTTCTAACAATTTTTCTTTTACAAAATATTTTTCATTTGAAACAAAAATTTTAATTCAACTAATAATTTAGTTTTAAACAAATTTTACTTTTAAATAAATTCCTTTATATGGATTCAAAAATCAAATTTTTAAATAACCTCTGCAATATTAAAAATATTTATTTTAAAAATTATGAACACATGCATATACTGACCAGATTAAGGATCTGTCAAATTTATTTTTTTATGCAAACCCTACAAAAATTTTCATCTTCAAAATCTCATGTTTGTATATTTTTTTACAATTAATAAATTCCAATATTTTTTTCTTTCAGTATATACATAGATATATCATAACATCAAATAAACTGTGAAATTTAAACCAATTCAATTGCTCAACTTCATACAAGATTTATACCTTACTGTCGAAAGGAGAATCCAAATCGAAGCCAGCCTCGTCGCACTGGCCTCGCGAGCTCCCCCACTTCACGCTTCCAGTCCCTTACTTTCGATCACCAGTGACAATCCCACCATCGCGGCCCACGTCGCCATGAATCGAATCGCGAGCCTCTACCATCGATAACGAGCTCCAGTACGTCGCCCCTACGCGAGTCGCCTTCACCTCCGGTTGCCACGAGCTTTGCCACTGCCTAAATCTGTCGCGAGCTCGAGTTCATCGCGAATCCCCCAATCGTTCGCCTGCCGCCTTCCCCCCCTTACTTTCGGCGTCGATGTCGAGAATGAATAGCAGGGGATGGAACGTGATTCAATTTAAATGTGAGGGAGGGTGAGTTTGATTCGCTTGGCCGCGATTTCTTTCTCGATTGCATTTTTAACGAAGGGAAGACGTTTTCTTTTTATCTTCCTCGAACGAACGATTTTGTGTTTACAGTGGCCATTAATTTTGATCTCAATTTGAACGAAAGGGAGGTATTTAAAATCGAACGAGTATGGGTTGCGTGATGGGTTGCACGACTTGTTTCGTGATTTCTGCGTGATTGTTGGCGTGAGTTAAGGGAAGACGACGTGTGAATTTGAATATATATATATATATAGATATATATTTTGACTTGAGTTTAAATTGTAAATAAATAATTGATAATAATATTAAATATTAAAATTTATGGTTAATAATAATTTGAATTTACAAATAGGATAATAAATATTAAAGTAAGATAACAATATGATTTAAAACTGGAAATAGAAAATAAATTTGACAAATTCAAATAGATATATATATATATATATATAATAAGATAAATTTTAAAATATAAAATAATATATAGTTAGATTCAAACAACATAATTTAAAATAGGAATTTATTTACAATACAAAGTTAAAAACAAACAAGAAATAGGAATACAAACAAAAGAACTTACTAACACCTTTCAGCCGAAGTCAAGGATGGCCAAAGCAAAGAAGTTTAAATATATATATACACTTGCAAAAATAAGAAAAAGAAAAAGTAACAAAACCAATACAACATCATACCCCAGCCGAGACAAGCTTGTAAAGCAAGTACAAACAAGAAAAAGAAAATATGTACAAAGCATGGGCAGGCAAGCCACTAAAATCATCTCAGCCGAGTTTGAAAGCTAAGAAAGTATATATGGTACAAAGCAATAAATGCAACATGCTTCAAGCATTTAATGAAAGAAACCTCAGCCATGATATTGTATAAACAAAACATCACCTGTACACTTCCTTTTTTCTCATATATCAACTTATTTCGTATACCAAAGGGCTGAGTAAATCCCAGTTCAAAGTTTTAAACAAGAAAAAAAAAAAATGAAGTGATATCATCTCAACCTTAAACACCAACCTGAAGCAAATATAAATTGAAGTCTGCAGACTGGAAAATAAAACAAGTTGAAGCTTTAAACAAAATTCAAAACTGCAAGCAAATCTAAACAACAAAGCAAGTTCTGTTCATCTTCTTAAATCGGTGAGTAACTTCACTCTTAATGGTTATGCTTATATATCTGTTGAATATTCATGTTGAGTAAGTATGGAATGAGTGAATGTTAATTTAATTCTAATTAGTACATATGAATATATGATATACAAGGCAGATGGATTAACAGAGTACTCCCTGTGTTCAGTTCCCAGGCTTGGGTTTTCAAAAGAAATTCAAAAATCTTTTTGTTTATTCTCTGTTTAAACTTAAGTTTTAAATAAAATTGTTTGTTTAACTACAAGTTTTAGTTTGGTAATTCATTCAAGTTATTAAATGTAAATATTTCTGGAAACCAAGATACTGAGTGAAACTTTAAAATGGTCAAATTTCAAATCTCCTAATTTAGAAATTCAGGTTTATAACTTGAATCCTTAAACTAAAATTGGATTTTTAAAGCAAGAATCAAAATTTTTAGATGGGGGTTTAAGAAGCAGTATGGGTTTGTTCGAATTTCGAAATTTTGGCATTCTAAGGCGACCCACTGTCTCGTGTTGATTAAGTCTTGGGCTGGCGATAGAGGGGCCTTCGGTGAGTCGAGGAAAAATGGTGGGGTGGTCAACAGTTGGTCATGGTGGCGGCGGCGTGAGGTTTTCATTTCTAAACCTAGTTTTGTGAGGAGTGGGGATTTTTGGTTCATTCGTCATCCACGAGGAATCGAGTGTTTCGCGTTTTCGTGTGCAGGAAGAGGAGGTGTCGAGGGGTTGGTGACCGGAGTCGCGTGAATTTTGGCGGTCGAGGTTAGGCGAACGGCGTAGTTCCAGGTTGTGGGTTTAGTTTCAGTTTTCACGACAGGTACTCGAATTTGATTTCAAGACGAAGATGTTGATCGGAGGTCTGGGAATGGACGTAGAGGTGATCGTCGAGGGGTGGAGATGGTCGTGGATGACCGGAAGTGGTGGCTGGTGGCGTGTACGTGCACGGTCGAGTGTCTGGTTTTCGTTATGGTGACAGGGAAATGAAACTCGAAAATTGCTCGAGTAATTCTTCGTTTGGCTCGGGTGATTTCATGATTTGCCTCGAAGTAAAATAAGAGAACTCGAGTTGTTTGGTTTACAACATTTAACAGCGCCCAGTTTAAACTCGAATATATACTCGGGAAAAATACATTTTGGCCCGGGTAAATTTATAATTTTCTCGAAGTAAAAACACGAAGTCTTAGGTCAGTTCGCTTTCCAGTTTTAAACAGTGCAAAAATTAACAGTTTTAAAATTATTAAGTTTTAAAATTTTAAATCAAGTTGAACTGAGTTTAATTTAAGTGTTAATTCCAGATTTTTGAGGAAAAGAAAAGTTATAAATTTAAATACTCTTAAATAAGTAGATATTCTGAAAATTTTATTGATCAAATTTGTAACTATAAGTTTAAAGGCATTAATTAAAGTTTAAATAATGGAATCTAGTTTGAAATAAAATAAGTTTTTGAATTAATTTTTTTTTACTACTTTAAAGTGGTTAAATAGTTTGAATTTTAAAATGGAAGTTTCTAAAATGTTTTACTTTAAAATTAATAAGGAAATTAAAGAATGATTTATTTAAATCATGAATAAATAATTTAGACTAATTAATAATTAGAAATGATTAAATGATGATTCCATCTAAGATAATTTCTTAAGAAAGCAATTAAAGAAATGTTAATAGTTAATGAAGATAATTAACTAGGAATTACTAGGTAATCTAAATTAATGCGATTAATTTTGATAATTAATTTGATTTATTAATTAAGAAAATCAAATTTTAAATTGTTAATTACTGAATGAAAGAAATTAAGGGATGAATTTATTATGTGATTGGGTTAAAGGTTAAATTAATTTATATGATTAGTGAAGAATAATTTGGATTAATTAAGGCAATTGATTAATTAATATCAAATGATTTGTAATTAATAAACCAAGATTGGATAATTAATTCATAAGTAATTTATCTACTTGGAAATAAATTGAATTTATCAGGATTAAACGATTAATTGATTCTGCTTATAAATAACTATTGAATACTTGACTTTACTTATGAATGTTTGGATTCTATTGAATTGAATTTTTTGATATCCCTGATATATGATGCTTTGTGATACACCCTGATTTATGTTGTGATCTGTAGTTTACTTACCTGTGATCCCAGATACTTAACCTATGTGGTTACTGCATTATTATTCTGATGTGGTTGTTGGAAATCGAGGATCCTTGGGAAGATCGGTTACGATCGGGGGATGACATACGCGTGTCAGTAGTTACCTATTTTTGCAGAGGTAACCCGGCCTTGTGTTGGCAGAGATCCGGTTAGGTTCTCGGGTCGTCTATTCCAGGGACGTACCCATCGTGGAAGAGGAAGTTCCTTAGCCTGACCATTTGTTGGAAATCCAAAGAAACAATACGTGACTTGTACGGTTTTAGTTGTATTACCTGCTATGGAATGTGGCGGTAACCTGCTATTGAACATAGTAGCTATAGTAGGCATAAGTGCGGAATGCCTATGCTGGCTAAGATTAATATTATACTTTCGAAATGTTTCTACACTATGCACTAATAATAATATCAAAAATGATTTGATTTTACGTAGTAAGCATCTTTGACTATCATAAGAAGAAATCCCCTCCAATTCTGCGTTTGCATTGTGTGTGTGGTGGGAGGTCTTATGGTAGTTTCATTTTCAAAAAGCATTGCGAATTGACTTTAAAAATCTCTGCTATTTATTTTTAAAGATAAACTGTTTTTGTTGCTCACACCAGTCCCATGACTGATCCGGAGTTTATTGTTCCTTTCCTAAACTCTGGGTGCTCATAATTTCCTACACGAGCAGTCTAGAGTTGGGGTTTTCAGATATTCAGGTTTAGTAGATTTTCTGGAGTTGGTTCAGTCTTTGGATCAGACTGCACTTGCTTATCTTTGTGCCTCGTTATTGGGAGTTCGAGCTATTTCTGGATCGTGCTTTGGAGATGAAGATTATCCGCTGCTGATGTTATCTATTTTTCTTTCCGCTGCAATTTATTGTATCATATCTCTGATGTATATAGATATTCATTGTATCATCATTGTATCTGGATATTGTATCAGATGTTGTATATCTATATTCTTTTTATTCCGCTGTGATATTTACTTAACTGTGTTATAAGCTCCGGCGACTCGGATTTGAACGCTCGAATCTACGACATTCGAGTACGATGTAAAGTACGGATGTCGATTTTCGAACGCGAATCTCCAGATCGTTACATTTGGTATCAGAGCTAAGGTTGAACTTTAGCTCAGGAGTATAACACGTTAAGTAGCTCATTAGAGATAGAGTGAAGTAAACTCTAGAATGAGTAATCCTTAAGATATCCGTCTGAACGTCTCAGTAAATTCTCTTACTATCCACTGATAGTGAGTATGAGTGCAAGAAGAAGACGAGATTGGGGACAGTGGAATACGACTATAAATGGTCAATACCCTGCAACAGTGGAAACAATCTTTCTCTATCAATTTTCTTTGATTCGTTTCCAAATTCTTTTGATTGCTTCGTATCAGCTACAAGAAGAAGTTGTAGAAAATTCTTACCTCGTATTTCATCGATTCCTTATCAGCTTTTTGATTTAAACCTTAATGAATTTGAAATTGGAAATTTTGAATTGAGTTAAATTGATTAATAGAATACAGAGCTAAATTTGAATTTAATCAATAAAACGATTTCGTTTGAAAACCAAATTTTGAAATTCTATTGAAATTTCTTGTGAATACCGAAGTCCGAAGAGAGACAAATTGGTATACATTCTGAGATATTCCGACTTGAGTTTGGAATTCATATCTTAGTGTTTGAGGAATTATAGGAGATCGAATCTGTCTATCTCTGCGTTATTTTCGTGCCTACGAATTTCGAGGACGAAATTCTTTTAAGGGGGGAAGTTTGTAACGACCCTGGATTTTATATATTTTTAAATTAATAATTAATTGGATTTTTGAATAAAAATTATGAAATTAAATTGATTAAATGGAGCGAGTTTCCCCGGATCAAATGTATTCTATATAAATCCTTTTAATTTAAATATATTATAAAAATTGCATATATGTGAATATATATGTATATATGATATATGAGTAAATTTGAAATTCTATATATAAGTATATATATATTATTTTGGATTTAAAATTGTAAATAAATGGTTTGATAATAAATACTAAAGTAAAATAAATAATTGAGTTTATAAAGAAATACAAAATAGTTAGTGGTAAAGTAAAATAAATATTTAAGTTAAAATGGAAGTAAAACTATAAAGTAATGACAAAAGAAATATAAGTATGGTACAAAGTAGTCAATGCAATATCTTTAGCATGCAAATACATATACCTTCAGCCGAGAAAAATAAGAACAAAGCAAACAAAGATAAGAAAATGTCTTTAGTCAAACAAGCAAGACATCAGCCACCATACCATATCAATGCAGCAATTAATGCAAGCATGGCCAAACAAAGGAAAAATCACTGCGTATTGTACAAAATAATAACATGCCTATCAACTTCTTTTCTTTTTATATACCAACCTCATACATATCAGCTTCCTCCTCTCAATTCATTCGAAACTGAAAAAGAAACACTAAAGTAAAACCTCTCAAACTCAAAAACAAAAGCAACTACATCAATTCAAACTAAAGCAACAATTCAATCAATGAAAACTAGAGAATCAAAGAAGATCTTCAGCTAGCAAATTCAAACAGGTTTTAAAATCAAGTGAGGCTAAATAAAAATTCCAGATCAAAGTTTAAAACAGTTCTCTGCTTTCAAACATCAAGTTCAGGTGAGTAACTCTTCTTTCTAAAATTTTCAACATAGATCTGTTTGCAAGTATTTGAGGTAAGTACATTTGTATACAAGTATGTTTCTCTGCGTATACATGAATGATGAATAAATATATGTGCTCAGTTATCTCCTGTATCATCTCTCTGCCAGTTTTCAAGCTCAAGTTTTAATTCAAAAAAATCAATTCTTTTGGTTCATTGACTTTTTGTATTGGTGATCAAAACAAAAGTTGTTTGTTACCTAGTATATTAAGGTTTAAAAATATATACAAGTTAAAATAACTTGTCAAGGTTCTGGAAGACAAAGAACAGAGCCAAGGTCCAAATAAGTTCAAATTTTAAACTTGTTAATTTACGAATTCCGGCATATACATTGAATTCGTACACTAAGTCATGATTTTTAAAGTAAAAGTTTTAAATTTTAGAATAAGGATTGGTGAGGAATCAGGAATTGACTGGATTTCATAGTTCTGGTCGTTTCCGGTGATCTCGACGTTGAGGGGGGCCGGGGTTCTTGGAAATGGTAGAGGAGGGATCGGGGCCCCTAGGAAAAATGTTGGTTGGGGTTGCAGGTGGATGCCGTGGCGACGGTGATGGGTTCACGTACGTAGCCCTAGTTTTTGGTGGGGTTGAGTTTCTCTATTCGATCATCGCCGATAGGCGATCGAGTGACACGGGGTTTTGGAAGGTGGAAGAGGGAGTGACGACGAAGTGATGGCCGAAGTTTCGTACGTTCCGGTGGTCGAAGGAGTGGATGCGAAGCGTTAACAGGTTTCGAGTGATGTTTCCTGTCATTGTTCCAGGTTTCGTCCTCACGTTCGTTTTCGTTTTCGAGGTGATCTGGGTGGTTTCGATGATCGTGGCGGAATGCGAGGGGGGTTTGTGACTTGCGGTGATCATCGAAGATGATCGACGTCGTCAATCGCGACTGTGCACGTGCACGCGTATGCGGGTGTATCTGGAAGTCATGGGAGTGGGGAAGATGAAGAAGAGAGAAGGAATAGCTCGGGTTCAGGTACGGGGGAAACAGGCGTTCGACTCGAAGTCGAACTCGAGTAAAATTGAAAGGCTACCGGGTCGAAAACAAAATTTCGAAAAAAATACTCACTCGGGTCGATTTCTGGAAAAACTCGAAGCAGAGGCCAAATTTTCTCGGGTATGACACGAAGCAGGCCTGGGGTTGTATATTTCCAGATTTTAAAATTTGAACAAATTTAAATCATTTTAATTTGTAAACTTATTTTTCTTAAAATAATTATTGTTAAGTATAAATATCAATTTGTGTTGAAAGGTTTTGAAATAATAATATTTCTAAAGTTAATTAAGAAATTTAAAATGGTTTAAACTTAGATTTGAAAAGGGGTTTATTTTAAATAAAACTTAATTAAGAAATCAAGAAATTGATTTAAATGTTTTAATGTGTTAACTTAAAAGTTAGGTTAATTTTATATTGATTAATGATTTAAAATTAACTAAAGATCAATTTATTATAAATTTAAAGCTAATTAATTTATAAGAAAGGATAATTAATTAAATGGTAATAAATTAAAGGTTAATTTATTAATTGAAGACAATCAATTAAATGGTGAAATTTATAATTAAAGATTGATGAATTAAAATTAAAGGTTAATTAATTTATTATTAACGGTTAATTATTAAATGATTAAAGAATAATTAATCAAAATGATCTGTAATTTATTAATGTTAATTAACCAGGATTAGTAATTTTCGTAAGTAATTAAAACTGATTTGGATTACTCAACCAATTAACTGATGTTACGTATAGATGTTTGATATTTTATTACATGTTATGTGATGGATTGATATATCAGTTATGTGATGCGATGCTATGTTATGTTTTGTGCTTAGCTGTGATTTCTGTTTTCTGTGATATATTACTATGTGAATGTGAAAACCTTTTGACCCGTAAAACGGCACTTGAATTTCGATGCGACAGGGAGTCGGATTTCAGTTGGTTATCCGAAACCCACATCGAATTATAATTGTGAATCTTTGTGACCGATTAAATTTATTTTATCTATGAATCTGTGAATGAAGATAAGCGTTATCGATTATACCGCTTATCGATATATCTGTGATGATTGATGTTGCACTATTGTGTGTAAAACCCCTGGACCACACTTATACACACACAAATATGGATTTCACGTGGAAATCGGTTAAGTCATAGATGATTTAAATTCGATGTTTTGAAATTGAAATTTTAATTTCAATTGATTTTGAAATTGGAAATTTGGGTTTGAAGTGGAAAGCTTTTGAAATAGAATTTCAAAGATAAAAGTCATTTTGAATAACTTAACCGAGTTTTTGAAAATTTAAATAATTAAATTTAAATTTGAATTCAAGTTTGAAATTAAATCTATGATTTGAAAACTAGGGATAAAAGATGATATAAATGTGTTTGTATGAATTAAACCATTTTAAAGTATTAATTTGGGAATTTGAATTTAAACCAAGGATTTCAACTCGTATGAATGAATCAGATTTCCAAATTGAAAACTGTTGTTTTCAAATGATAAAAGCTTTTAGATAAGAAAAGAAATTCCAGTTTAAATTAAAGGAATTTCAAGTGAATTGAAAAAAATGGATTTTCCAAGTTATGAATGAATTGTTTGAAAGCTATGAATTAAATCTATTTATTTTTAATAGATTTAAAATGATTTATTTAAACCATTTGAAATGGAATTGTTTTGAAAGCTATTAGTTAAATCTTTGATTTAAAGATTTAACGAATTAATTAAACTGAAATGGAAATCGATTTGGAAAATCTGTGAAGGAATCTTTGTGAAATTAAGTGAACTTTGTGAATTGAATCTTTTTGTTTAAAAAGATTAAAATGGTAATTTGATAAACCATTTGTAAAGAAAGTTTGGGTTTAAGTTGTGACTTAATTGAAATCCCAATATCCGTATGTTTTTAAATATTTCGCTCACTATTCGGGTTAGCTGGGAAAGGACCTTTGGGTCGTATAACTCATTCCGAATAGTGATACGTCGTATATGGATAGCATTTGAAGACCGGTGTTGAAGACCGGATATTTTTCGAAAATGAAAGGACAACCTGTCGAATGTCTCTGCACTAGTCGCGCCGGTATAGAGATTTATATCACTCTTTTGTGACGGGAAGTCCGGACGTGATTGAAAGTTATCCGGAATTGCAAGGGCTTCGTGAGAAGTGCCTTCGGTTCTGTTCGAACCCGGAACAGACTTGTATGGATACATGTCTGACATTACACTTTGAGATATAAAGCCGATTTCTTTCAAATACATTTCTGTTTGGTGGCGGAGAATTTATTCTCTTAGCTTAACACCCTTCTCTGAGACGTACGAGCTCAGAGGTTATGTAATTGAAATTTATCAGCGATATATTCCCAATTTGGTAATGTGACATGCTGAGTGCTGCTGTGTGATGATCAGTGTTTGATCATTTGTGATATGATCATTTGTTTGATCTTATATCTTTGTGATCATAGGTTGATCATTTGTTTGACCCGAAGCATCGCTTTGTAGAAAGCGTAGCTTTGTGGACGAGACTTCGTCGAGCCTCACACCCCGGAAATGGTCAAAACAGGAAAGATGCGGCAAGGTTCTAGGGAGTAGCGCCCCTTAGTGTATGTCATTCCTTCTGGATAGAGGTGGTATCATGGTATGGAGCCCAGATACTTAACCTATGTGGTTACTGCATTATTATTCTGATGTGGTTGTTGGAAATCGAGGATCCTCGGGAAGATCGGTTACGATCGGGGGATGACATACGCGTGTCAGTAGTTACCTATTTTTGCAGAGGTAACCCGGCCTTGTGTTGGCAGAGATCCGGTTAGGTTCTCGGGTCGTCTATTCCAGGGACGTACCCATCGTGGAAGAGGAAGTTCCTTAGCCTGACCATTTGTTGGAAATCCAAAGAAACAATACGTGACTTGTACGGTTTTAGTTGTATTACCTGCTATGGAATGTGGCGGTAACCTGCTATTGAACATAGTAGCTATAGTAGGCATAAGTGCGGAATGCCTATGCTGGCTAAGATTAATATTATACTTTCGAAATGTTTCTACACTATGCACTAATAATAATATCAAAAATGATTTGATTTTACGTAGTAAGCATCTTTGACTATCATAAGAAGAAATCTCCTCCAATTCTGCGTTTGCATTGTGTGTGTGGTGGGAGGTCTTATGGTAGTTTCATTTTCAAAAAGCATTGCGAATTGACTTTAAAAATCTCTGCTATTTATTTTTAAAGATAAACTGTTTTTGTTGCTCACACCAGTCCCATGACTGATCCGGAGTTTATTGTTCCTTTCCTAAACTCTGGGTGCTCATAATTTCCTACACGAGCAGTCTAGAGTTGGGGTTTTCAGATATTCAGGTTTAGTAGATTTTCTGGAGTTGGTTCAGTCTTTGGATCAGACTGCACTTGCTTATCTTTGTGCCTCGTTATTGGGAGTTCGAGTTATTTCTGGGTCGTGCTTTGGAGATGAAGATTATCCACTGCTGATGTTATCTATTTTTCTTTCCGCTGCAATTTATTGTATCATATCTCTGATGTATATAGATATTCATTGTATCATCATTGTATCTGGATATTGTATCAGATGTTGTATATCTATATTCTTTTTATTCCGCTGTGATATTTACTTAACTGTGTTATAAGCTCCGGCGACTCGGATTTGAACGCTCGAATCTACGACATTCGAGTACGATGTAAAGTACGGATGTCGATTTTCGAACGCGAATCTCCGGATCGTTACAGGTCTGGTTGAGTATTATGTGTTGTGTCCACTTCTCTATTGCTTTGCACTTTGGTCCATAGTTTTGTTCATGTCTCTGAAACTGATATATATGCATACAAGTTTGGTTAAAGTGTGTGCATCATGTGTATACATACATACATATATGTATGTATATATGTGTATGTCCTGAGCATGTTGAAATTATTGTAGCCTCCATGAGTCTGCACTTTGAGGCTCCTGACCATTGTGTTGAACTTATACATTTTCTGTTTTGGTTTTGAATTCAACTCTGTTGTAGTTTTGAGTATTCATTTGCACCTGACCATTTCATTTGAACATGCACATTTCTGGTGCCTTTGTTGTTATCAATTTGAGGCTTCTGATTAGTGCACTTGAGTTAAATCCAGCTTAGGCTTGGGTATGACCTTGTGCTCACCTATCCCTGCAGTTTAACAAGCAAGTGTATATTGGTGTGCATGGCCTTATGACATGTACAGTGATACACTGTGCATGTTACAAGCTGTTCGTGTAAGATGAATTCAAAAAAAATGATGACGAACAAACCAAATAACCGAGGCAAATAATATTTTCAAAACACACTTTATTTTGCGTTGCAAAATATTTTCTTTTTCAATTTTACTACGTCAGTGTTTATTTTGCAAATAGCTCAGATGTTGGATTCAAGCTGGAACTGAGTTGAAGATAAAAATGCGAGTGTTGAGTGAATATGTAGTGAGATGTAATATGTAAATTGAAAATTATGATATAATCGAGATTTTAATGTAATTGAAAATGTATATATGTAGTGAGATCTCAAATTTGTACTATTCGAATTTGTAATAAAATATTTGTTTGAATAAAATATTTGTTTAAATATGAATTTTGGGTTATTTATTTTATTCTACAAATATTTATTTAATTATGTGAAAAATAAAATAGTACAATAAAAAATACATTTAAACGAATATATATATGTTTATTATTATCAAACAAAAATCATAGGCTATTGTATTCTACAACATGCACATGCATATATAAACATGTATACACCATGTTAATTTAGTTTGCATTGTGTGCATGTATTTTTGACACAGTGTTATAACCTTTTGAATAACTTTTAACAATTGAAAAATTGATATTTCGGAAAATAACTTCTGGTCACATTTTCTATTTCTCTATAAACTATATATATTGGTAAACAAATTTTAAAAATTATTTTATCATCATTAGTTATTATTTAAAATAGTTTTATTGGTTAATAAAATACATTTATTAATTATTTAAAATATAATTAAATATTCATTTAAATAGAGATTAAATTCCAGGTCGTTATAGAAATTTAGGCCTGTTCCGGGGTGGGTTGTTACATTTAGTATCATAGCCTAGGTTACTCGATCAACATGGAAAGTATATTATGCGTAAGAGTAGGGTACTTGTTATTATTGAAAAGGTTTTTCAGTTTTTTCTTCTAAAACTCATACTATATATACACACTTATTTTGAATTTACACTTAACTCTATAAATTCCAACTATAGAATTAGCTACTACCATATTCCGAAAGGGTGGACGAAGCAACTATGAGTTGAAAAATAAATAGAGTTAAATTTATACTTCTTTGTAGGACCTGTATTTCCTTATCATTATAGGCCCCCTATAAGTATTAAGGTAAGAGGGATATGAATCGTAGATGGAAAGGTTGATAGGAAATAAATTACCTTAAGGAAACATCCGTTAGGCTGACAATTAATATGGACAAATTAACATTTATAGAGGTAACAAATGAAGGTGTTATATATTAATAAAATATGGAAGTAAGGAAAGGAGCAAACTTCCGTAAGAAGGAATACATCTTTCACCATTAGATTTTTAAAGGGTGAAGTACAAAGGTTTAAAAAAAGAACAAATTTTAATCCTACCTTTTGGGAAGTTCCTTTTAAAACTCCTTGAAAATTTTAAAAGTGCCTTTCAAAAAATTTTGGAATGAAAATCTTATAAGTTAGAAATTTTTGGTAAAAAGTGATTTTAGATGACCTTTAAATTATACCACCTTTTGTTTATAAAAAGTTTGAAAAGATGTTGTAAATTTAAAAGGGCGGTGAAACATTATTGGTAGGTGATTTTAATTTAAAAATTTGGTGACTTGAGAAGTTAAAAAAAGTTTCCATTTATTAGCTTCTCAATTTAAAATTTGATTGGATTAAAAAAGCTTTCAAATTCCTTATTTTTGTGTTCTTCTATTTTTCTATGTTATATTTCCTATGAAATCAATTTGAAAGTTCCTCCCTCTACAAGTTCTTAGAGGCTTTGGAAATATACCATCATTAGTTTTAAAAAGTTTGGAAAGGTAATGTAATTTTTAAAAGCGGTGAATTTCTTTAAGACAAAATGGTGGATAGTTTTAATTGTAAATTAATGACTTGAAAAGTTTTCATTTGTTAACATTTTTAATTCGATTAGAAAGATTTCTATTTTTGGTTCTTTGATTCTTCTATTTTTCCTTGTTTATAAACCTAAAAGTTCTTTCTTTAAAACTCTTTTTAGGGGCCTATAGATAGAAATAACACCTATTTTGGGATAGAGAAACAGAAAATAGAAAGAAAGGAATGTTCAACAGTATAGAAAGGAGAGCATTCCCATATAAGGTGAAGAAGAGAATAATGGCTATTTAGGTAATAATAGAATTGCAAAATCTGATTGATGAAAGGAGTAATAGAATAAGATAGATGTTATCTTTGTCTATTTCATCTATTTTTTTATCGTATAAAGTTATAAAAGGTATCTTTGACCAATGATTGAATTTAAATGATGATTGTTAAATAAGTTAGATGTTTTTGTATAAGGAGAAGCATTTTATGTAAAGATGAGAATTTTATATGTATTTCCTAGTTTGAATACAAAAGTTATTGAATAATAATAATATTGGATTTGATAAAGAAAAGTGTTGCAAGAGATTTTAAGAGTTTTTGAGCAAAGTTACAAGATATATTTCGTCAAATAATAGTATGTTTTGAGTGATAAGTTATTAAATATTATTGTATGCTTTAAAAGGAAATAACTGTTATTTTATGATAATTGCAGAAAATTTACTATTTTGTAAATGATAATTCTTGTAGTTAGAAAACTCTTTGAAGCAAAAATGGACTAACATATTATTTTGGAAAGATAATTAACTTTTGAATCTTTTATGAAAAAAAAAATCCTATTTTCAAAAAGGAGCAAATCCTTATTTTAGTAAGCTATTGAAAAGAAAGTTTTTCATAAATTCCTTTTTGAAAAATCAAGAAAATTTGAATGCCATAAATTAGAAAGTTTAACTTTTAAGGAAAAAAAGTTTTGATAAGGAAAGTTTAAAAAGGGAGATTATTTTATTCCTATTTGGGAACAAAGGAATTTTGAATCTTTGATAAAGGTTTTTATTAAAGTTAAAATTTTTAAAGATGGAGATATTGAATTTGATACTTCATGCTTTAAGTATTGTAAGAAATGAAGTAATAAATGCTTATTCTAAAATAAGTTTATTTGTATGAAGTATTTTATTTTGTATGCGAAAGTTATGATTTTGTAAAATTTAATGAAGTAGATATGGATCATGACCTAGGTAGGATAGACTATGGTTTTTTTAGGATATGAATAAAATAGAAATAGAATGTACAACCTAATCTAGAAATTTGAAGTCTGTCTAAATATCTATTTGAAGAAGTTGGTAAAGTGTAAAGATATTCCAAATCTGTAATTGGGTTGCGAATTAGGTTGCCCATAGGATATGAAAATCTATATTTTAATTTTGGAGCAATTTCTATGTAATTTCCATAAATTATCCAATTCCAAAATACATATAAAAGTGCATTGTTTGAGGTAACAAGGAATACACTAAAAAGGAAAGAGATGTGTAAGAGATGGATATTCTTTTCCATAGTTTACATTATCTATTTCCTTATAATTTCCTTATAATTTCAAACAAAGCAAAAATCTTAATTATGGTTAATTTATGATGGTAATCTTTTTGAAAGGATTGCTACAATAAATTAAAATATGAAAATGAGTATTCTAGTTGTAGAATTAGTAGTTAGATATAGATATCGTACAACTACGCTAAACGACTGGAATATATATAGGTACTATAGATTACGACTATATGCGTATTAGTTAGTAATTGATGGTTTGGGATTTATGGACGTTAATTACAAATGTAACGGGCAATAAATTTGTAATTAATCAGAGGAAAAGTAATCTAATGGGGACTGATTAAGGAAACTTGATATTGCATTTTGAGGAAGAAAGAAATTTGAGTAATGAATGGATTAGAACGTGAAGAAGGTTAAAGGATTGAGGAAAGATTAATTTGAAATGTCTAATTTTGACAGTAATGATCAGCTGCTATGGATATTAATTAAAGCAATAAATAGACCACATTTATTCAAGACCGAAAAAAGGAAATTAAGAAAATGGGTAGCAATGGAATGAAATATTAAAGATAGCACATCTTAATTTAGAAAGGAGTGTTAGGACCTCAACACCATTTATATTAACTGATAATAACTGGCAACTTCCAGTAAAATTTTCATTTGGAGTTCTTGGATCATAGTCGCCAGTTGTCTTCCTTAGTTATTGGAAAGTGGATGATGTAGTATAAGATATATTCCCATTTATTCCTGTGTAGACTTTATGCATAGGATTTAAACCACTTAATATATGTTGGGAAGCAAAGTAAATAAGGAAATTTTATGGGAACACTTAACTAGCGATAGACCGTAGGTAAAACTGGAAGTTAATGAGGAAATTAGGTTAGCAGCCTAAAGTGAGTAAATGTTGCAATCTAAAAACTTTAGATTTTGGGAAACATAAGGGATTTAGCTCACAAAATGCCACCAAGCAAGGAAAAGAGAAAATGTAAAGGAATGAAAATGGAATTTCCGATTGATCAATAATTAAGAAGAAGGTTGCAGAAATTTTCCATTAGAAATAGTGGAACCGCAACATTCCAACACAACTTTATGGAGTTGTGCTTTGCGTCGTTATTGATGGGGACCTTTAGTTTACTAGCAAATTTAAAGGGGTTGGCTAGTAGCTTTAGGAACTAGCTTTAGAACCTTTGTTGAATCGGAGCATCGGTTACCGACCGAAGACCGATGGACAAACTAAAGGAATGGATACGAACTTGGAGGATTTGTTGAGGGTTTGCATCTTGGACTTTGAAGGACCTTAGGAGTAGCGCTTACCCTTAGTAGAATTCACATTGGATTGTAGTCATAAATGGACGATTAATATGACACTCTTGAAGCATTTTTTGCGGAGTCCATGCAATTCATCAAATTGTGGATGGGAAACCACCGACAAATTCTACTCGAACTAGATTTGTTTTGCGAGACTTTGGAAAGTCAGAATTGATTAGGCAGCATGTGAAAGTCGTACGATTTGGATAGTTGGAAAGTAGGCACCAGATTTATTGGGCATTTTTCCCAATATGGGGAAAAAATAAGAAAACTTTTATGTTGGCTTGAGTCCATGACATTTTTGCATTTGAAGAAATATCTTCATAGCATAGCAATTGTTGTAGAGCCTAATCAATTTTGGGATTTTAAGATGGAGCCAATAACACCCCGTGCCACTGCGTGCATCGTAGAGCATGGAACTCGAAGGCTCCGTAACTAAGAATTAGATTAGTTCGAGTACAATGGTGATAAAATCTGATGGAATGCATGATGACTCTTTGTCCTAAACCTCTCTTTGGAAAATTTTCTCTCCAAAATTAGGATTTTGGTTGCATCGTGGTTGCTAGATTAGATGGTAGGAGTGGTTGCTATATTTTTTGCACAACCGCTTTACACCGATATAGAAATTTTTATGCATGTTTCGGGTATTTGCATACGTACTTTCATGACACGATTACACACTCACGTTAGGATTGACTGGGATTGAGCTCATTTTAGTATGTTTGCTGAAACGACCCGTATTTTTACGGATCGAAACATCGTAAAACTGTTGTCATTAGATCGATAAAACTGTTAAATCGTTTGAAGCTTGAGTCGAGAAGAAGCTTAAGTCGTGTAGAAGATGAGTCGAGTGGTAGTTTAAGGATTGGAGCGACTTATAGAATTGGCGACTTAAGATAGTGGCGGCTTAAGAGTTAGCGGCATATGGATAGCAACTTAGGAAAAACTGGGCGAGTTAACGACTTAAGGGATAGGTCGGTTGAGCGACTTAAGGAGTTGTTGTAGTTAGGTCGTGAGCGACCTAAGTGGTCTGTGTTTAGTTAGGTCGTGAGCGTCCTAAGTTTAGGTCGTTAGACTACCTAAAGATGTTAAGTCGTAAGTTGTTAGGTCGCATTGTCGCTAAGTCGTGTGCACATATTTTAGGTCGTGACATTTTAGGTCGTGACATTTTTAGGTCGTGACATTTTAGGTCGTGACATTTTAGGTCGTGACATTTTAGGTCGTGACATTTAGGTCGTGACATTTTTAGGTTGTGGACGACTTAAGGGGGCGGGCGACCTAAGGATTTCCAGCCTATAAATACATGGTTCTACTTCACTTTTTGGGATCCGGATTTTGAAGCGATGAAGTGCTGCCATTTTGAGAGCTCGAGTTCTACACTTCTTCACTTCTTTTCTCCACTCTAATCTTATGATTCCTTCCATCCAAATCGAAGATCCAAGAGCTTAGATTGAAGATCTACAACCATCGAAGAGAGATTTCAACGTTTGAAGCGGAATTTTGGAGAATCGAGCTAGATCCTTCACTGTCTAGATCTGAAGTGTGTTGCTTTTGAGGTGTTTAGGTGATTTGGTGAGTGGTGGTTATCTCTCACACGGATCCAAAGGAGTATATCGGATTGGTGGCTTGATTATGTGTTAAAATAGTGATTTCCATGCATTTTCATAAACTTAAGTGTAGATCTATTATTCATGATGATTTGACATCCATTTTACTACATGTTAATCTATGCAAGTTCATTCATCAAGTTGTAGAGATATTGCTCATGATTCATGCTTGTTAGATTTGGACTCTTTATTTACAAAATTGCCATTTTAGTTATAATTGCTTTTAGATCTTTTTTGCATGATTGATTACTTGGAATGATTGATTTGATTGATTGTTATAAATTGATGGATTTAGACAAGATGGTCGAAGATGATTCAAAAGCTAAGGGAAAGGCTCTTGAATTGGAAAAGCTGCTCGTGGCATATGTGGCGGTTGATGAAGCTCATATGGATAGATTTGATGATGATGTTGAGATGAGGCTTTGCTATGACATGAGATAGCCTTGGTTTAATCCAGACGGGATCATTCCAAGCATGTTGATAACTCGGTGAAATGGTTCGAGTTGAGGATAATGGTTGGCTCGAGAGGCGCTTGGGCTAGTATGGAAATAGTCGTCGAGGAGGATGACTAGAAGGCTGAGGTTTCATCGTTATTGAAGGTTCTAGCAGGCTCAAAGCAAGAGTACGTTGGGCAGATTCGATAGTCCCTAAAGACTATGATTGTAGTCGAGCACTCTGGGCAGATTCGATAGTCCTAGGCACGGGCTGCGACGACGTGCAGAGTTCTGTCTAGTACCGGGGTTGCCATTAACCCTTGACGGACGGCTGAAAGAATGTGCCGGTCATTCAATTAACGGTGGTATCGAAGCAATGATAACAGTGATAGCCAGAGTCATGGATGTTTGGTTGTACCGTCATTCGGTCTCAAGAGCGATGTTTTCTGGGTGCTTATCTGATCTTGGTTTAGGCCTTGGGGGTTTGTACTTGGAAAACACCGACCTTGACTCGAGTGATAATTGCTTTACTTTAATTGTCTGATTGCTATGTTTACTTCTGCTTAGTGTGTCTGGGGCTATCACTGTAGAAAGAGGTGGAGTGGGAGGGTTGGATTCCTATTCCTTTACCTTTATGCTCTTTTGGTATGTTGTTAGTTAATTTATCGCTCACTAAGACTGTTTTCTGACTCAAGGCTTTATGTTTAACTCTTATTGCCTTGGGCAGTTCATCCATTTTGGGATGGGCAGACTAGGTAACAGGTGACAGGTGCTGTTCTTAGTTTCCGACGATGCTGATGACGAAGACGAGCTGGAGGCTTGCATATTATTTTCTTACTATATGTACTAGATGTTCCGCTGCTTTGAATAATTCTCTGAGTGATATGTAGTGAGGCTTGATGTATTGACTATTCAGATGTTTGTATTCAACTATTATGAAGCTTAATTGATGAGGTTTTATTTTAAGATGCTTCACTATATATATTCTCTATTGTATTTTATCCATGCGCTGTGAGTAATATGATAGATTCTGTTGTTTTAATTTAACCTTAGCAATTGTCCATGGCTGCCTGGCACACTTTACAGCGCACTATTTCTATATCTAGTGCAGGGGTCATAGGCGGTCCTCACATTTGGTATCAGAGCTTTGGTTAATCGATTTTACCCAACGCTCGCTGACGTAACTACGTATGAGAGACGTAATTGTATTTTGATGGATGATTACTATATATAATATAGTAGCTTAGAATGATTTGAACCCCTTATGCAGTTGTTTCTCAAGGTGTATTAATCATTTCTTTTATAGATATTGAGAATGAGTCGAAGAGGGAGACCAGCTGCTAGGGAAGGCCGTGCTGCTGAGGGGGCTGCTGATTATGCAGCTATGTTCGAAGCTATGATGACCTCGATCATGAGAAGGATGCCAGCTTCAGGGCCATCAGTAGATGTTGGAGTTCAAGTTCAAACTCCAAGACCAGTGGATTTTGCTAAGATGTGTAAGGATTATACTGCTCTTGGAGGAAAGATTTTCTTGGGAACAGAATCAACTATTGAAGTCCAGAGATGGATAGATGCTTGTAGAAGGATCTTTGGTGACTTGGGAATCGAGGATGCAACCAAAAGGAAGCTTGCATCAAGACAGCTTCAAGGAAGAGCTTTTGATTGGTGGAACTCTATCACCATTGACACACCGGAGGAAGAAATTACTTGGGTGCAATTCCAAGCAAGATTTGAAGCTAAGTTCATTTCTACAGCTCAGAAGTCTGTTCTGTTCAAGAAGTTTGTGGAGCTCAAGCAAGGTGGAAGACCAGTCCTTGAGTATGTTTCTGAGTTTGAAGCCTTGTCCAAGTACGCCCGGTCATATATTGAATCTTCATATCAGAAGAACGAGAGGTTTGTGATAGGCTTGGACAACTATCTTGGGAGGCAGTTGGTGGATCATTTGGACGATCCATTTGAGAAGCTTGTAGAGAAGGCTCTCAGACACGAGAATCTGTTTCCTAAAGAAGGATCTGTTGTTGCTGTGACCAGGGAAGAGTCTAAACCACAGCAGGGTGGAAACAAGAAGAGGAAGCAGCAGCAGAAAAGGGTAAGGATGGCCAGAAGAAGCCTAAGGGCGAAGTGACCTGCTACAATTGTCAGCAGAAGGGCCATTTCTCCAGGGATTGCAAGAATCCGAAGGTGCCGATGAAGTGCCACAACCGTGACAAGCCGGGGCATATCAGGAAGAATTGTCCAGAACCGCGAAAGGACAAGCAGATTGTGCAAGCTTATGCTTTGGGGGCTGTTCCATCATCTTCAAAAGCTCCTACCACTGAAGAGAAAGGAAAGAGTGTGGTGGTTCAAGGTACTCTTTCCATATGTGGTGTTCCAGTTAGAGTGTTATTCGATACTGGAGCGTCGCATTCTTTTGTTTGTAATGAACTTGTAGGCCGGTTGGGTTTAGAACCGGATATCGTTGATAGACCATTGATTGTGACTAATCCAGTTGGGGGTTTGTCTTGTCTGTGTATGCTATGCCGTGGTCTGATTGTATCGAGTCATGATTGCTCCTTTGTTTGTGATTGTTTTGTTCTGAACTTTGCGGGGTTCGGAATTATTTTGGGTATGGACTGGCTTAGGAAATATGCGGCAAAGGTTGATTGTGAAAGGTTGGAGGTGACAGTCGAGAATGTGGAAGGGCGAAAGGTTGTGATACGATGTAAGCATGAGGAAGGCGTCTTCATGAGCTTCATGTATTCGCTGGTTGTTCCATGGGATGGACTGTCATCGGTGCCAATCGCTAATGGATTTGAGGATGTCTTTGATGATGTCAAAGGGTTACCGCCGCATAGAGAGATTGAGTTTCGTATCGATCTAGTTGAAGGAGCCAGACCTGTTGTGATGCCTCTTAGGCGGATGGCGCCTAGGGAACAGCAGGAGTTGAAGGTGCAGGTTGATGATCTTTTACAGAAAGGATTCATTCGGCATAGTGTGTCCGAATGGGGTGCACCAGTTGTGTTTGTAACCAAAGCGGATGGATTGTTGAGGTTGTGTGTGGATTATCGTGAGCTGAATAAAGTGACTAAGAAGAACAAGTATCCATTGCCGAGAATAGATGACTTGTTTGATCAGCTTCACGAAGCTAAGGTGTTTTCTCAGATGGATTTAGCTATGGGATTTCACCAGTTAAGAGTGGCTAAGGATAGTGTGCCGAAGACTGCTTTCAGGACACCATCCGGTTTCTTTGAGTGGCTGGTAATGCCGTTTGGATTGACCAATGCGCCAGCATATTTTGTGGATCTTATGAATAGAGTGTTCAGAGATTAGTTGAACAAGTTCGTACTAGTATTCGTGAATGATATTTTGATTTATTCCAGAACTGAGGAAGAGCACAAGACGCACTTGCGTATTGTTTTGGAAATCTTACGAAAACATCAGCTGAAGGCTAAGTTTTCGAAGTGTCACTTCTGGAAGAGCGAAGTGAGGTTCTTAGGCCATATTATCTCTGGAAATTGAATAGCGGTTGATCCCGCTAAGGTGGCAGCAATCCAGGATTGGGTTAGACCTAAGAATGCATCTGATGTGAGAAGTTTTCTTGGATTAGCAGGATATTATCGCCGATTTATCAAAGACTTTTCCAAGGTGGCTGCACCATTAACATGATTGACAAAAAAGAACCAAGTATTCAGATGGGATGCTAAGTGTGAGCAAGCTTCCGGAATCCTGAAAGAGCGATTGACAAGTGCTCCTGTTTTAACCATTCTAAGTGGGAATGAGGAGATGGTGGTTTACACCGACGCATGTGGTACTGGACTTGGAGCAGTGCTGATGCAGAAGGGTAAAGTTGTTGCGTATGCAAGTCGACAACTGAAGCCGCATGAAAGGAATTATCCGATTCATGATTTGGAGTTGGCAGCGATTGTTTTTGCTCTGAAGATGTGGAGACATTATCTACTGGGAGTTCAATTCGAGCTGTTTACAGATCATAAGTCGTTGAAGTATCTTTTCTCCCAAAAGGATTTGAATCTTCGGCAGCAACGATGGCTAGAGTTTTTGGCATCATATGATTTTGATATAGCCTATACTCCGGGAAAGGGTAACGCAGTGGCAGATGCATTAAGTCGAAGACATGCAGGATTGGGAGCCATGTTTTCAGAATGGAAGAATCTCGAGTATTTAGCTGGATTTGACTTCAGGCCTAGATGTGAATTGGAACCTGAGATGTTGGTAAACTTATCGATAAGACCGACTCTTGTGGAAAGAATTGGCAAGAGCCAAAAGCGAGACGATAAGCTTGTCAAGATTATCCGTGATTTAGAATCTGGATTGGACCCAGAAAAGGATAAAGGATTCGAGGTCGATCGAGAGGGTTGGCTTCGAAAGCAAGGACGACTAGTTGTTCCCGATATAGATGAATTGAGGAATGAAGTTCTGAAGGAAAGTCATCACTTGAAGCTGACAATTCATCCAGGTGGAAATAAGATGTATCGGGATATGAAGAGAACCTATTACTGGGAAGGTATGAAGAAGGATGTGGGAAATTTTATTTCCAAGTGCATGAATTGCCAGTTGGTAAAAGCCGAACAGAAAAAGCCAAGTGGATTGCTTCAGCCGTTAGAAGTTCCTACATGGAAGTGGGAGCAAATATCGATGGATTTTATTGATGGGTTACCTAGGACAAGAACGGGAAATGAAGGGATTTGGGTCATCGTAGATCGTTTGACTAAGAGTGCAAGATTCATTCCTGTTCGATTAACTAGGACCGCATCAAAGTTGGCTGAGCTGTATGTTAAGTGGATAGTTCGATTCCATGGTATTCCGAAGAGTATAGTGAGCGATCGAGACCCATTGTTCACTAGTGGATTTTGGAAGAGCTTCCAGGAAGTTTTGGGAACCGAGTTGTGTTTGAGTACAGCTTATCACGCCCAAACAGATGGTCAGACCGAGAGAGTCAACCGAGTTTTGGAAAATCTCCTTAGAGCATGTGTTTTGGATTTCGGAGGATCATGGGAAGATCATCTTCATTTGGTGGAATTTTCGTATAATAACAGTTACCAGTCAAGCATTGGTATGGCACCGTATGAGGCATTGTATGGAAGACCGTGTAACTCTCCGACATGTTGGTTAGAAACAGGAGAAAAGCTGATACTTGGGCCAGAAATGATTCGACAGACATCAGATTGCATAGCGATCATTCGGCAACGAATGAAGGCAGCCCAAGACCGACAGAAAAGTTATGCTGATAAGCGTCGTAAGGATTTAGAATTCGACGTAGGTGATATGGTTTTTGTGAAGATTTCTCCACTAAAGAATGTTATTCGATTCGGGAAGAAAGGAAAATTGACTCCGAGATTTGTTGGACCATTCCCGATTATCGAGCGAATTGGAAAGCTCGCCTACAAATTGGAGTTACCAGAAAAGATGTCGAGTGTGCACAATGTTTTTCATGTGTCGTATCTACGAAAGTATGTGCACGACTCGAATATAGTGGTTTCTGCTGATAGTTGTGAAGATTTTGAAGTCGATCCAGTTATTGAGAGACCTCGTAAGCCGCTTCGTGTTGTGGAAACCGACACGAAACAGCTTAGGAGGAAGGTAGTTAGGTTGCTCAAGATACAATGGAGTGATGATGATAACGACTGTACATAGGAGGTGGAAGAGAGGATGAAGGCAACTCATCCTGAACTCTTCAAGGTATGGCCATAAGGTGTCGTGTCATCTAACGACATTGTAACTTATTCTAGTCTTAGAATTCTGCATGCTAGGTTAGTAATTGGACGCATGGTTTGTTGATTGCTATGGATGGTAGGCATGCGGAATAGTTTTTGATTGCTATTGTTTGTTTAGAATTTCGAGGGTGAAATTCCTAAGGGGGAGAGAATGTAACGACCCGTATTTTTACGGATCGAAACATCGTAAAACTGTTGTCATTAGATCGATAGTATTGTTAAATCGTTTGAAGCTTGAGTCGAGAAGAAGCTTAAGTCGTGTAGAAGATGAGTCGAGTGGTAGTTTAAGGATTGGAGCGACTTATAGAATTGGCGACTTAAGATAGTGGCGGCTTAAGAGTTAGCAGCATAGGGATAGCAACTTAGGAAAAACTGGGCGAGTTAACGACTTAAGGGATAGGTCGGTTGAGCGACATAAGGAGTTGTTGTAGTTAGGTCGTGAGCGACCTAAGTGGTCTGTGTTTAGTTAGGTCGTGAGCAACCTAAGTTTACGTCGTTAGACTACCTAAAGATGTTAAGTCGTAAGTTGTTAGGTCGCATTGTCGCTAAGTCGTGTGCACATATTTTAGGTCGTGACATTTTAGGTCGTGACATTTTAGGTCGTGACATTTTTAGGTCGTGACATTTTAGGTCGTGACATTTTAGGTCGTGACATTTTAGGTCGTGACATTTTTAGGTCGTGGACGACTTAAGGGGGCGGGCGACCTAAGGATTTCCAGCCTATAAATACATGGTTCTACTTCACTTTTTGGGATCCGGATTTTGAAGCGACGAAGTGCTGCCATTTTGAGAGCTCGAGTTCTACACTTCTTCACTTCTTTTCTCCACTCTAATCTTGTGATTCCTTCCATCCAAATCGAAGATCAAATCGAAGATCCAAGAGCTTAGATTGAAGATCTACAACCATCGAAGAGAGATTTCATCGTTTGAAGCGGAATTTTGGAGAATCGAGCTAGATCCTTCGCTGTCTAGATCTGAAGTGTGTTGCTTTTGAGGTGTTAAGGTGATTTGGTGAGTGGTGGTTATCTCTCACACGGATCCAAAGGAGTATATCGGATTGGTGGCTTGATTATGTGTTAAAATAGTGATTTCCATGCATTTTCATAAACTTAAGTGTAGATCTATTGTTCATGATGATTTGACATCCATTTTACTACATGTTAATCTATGCAAGTTCATTCATCAAGTTGTAGAGATATTGCTCATGATTCATGCTTGTTAGATTTGGACTCTTTATTTACAAAATTGCCATTTTAGTTATAATTGCTTTTAGATCTTGTTTGCATGATTGATTACTTGGATTAATGATTGATTTGATTGATTGTTATAAATTAGTTGATGGATTTAGACAAGATGGTCGAAGATGATTCAAAAGCTAAGGGAAAGGCTCTTGAATTGGAAAAGCTGCTCGTGGCATATGTGGCGGTTGATGAAGCTCATATGGATAGATTTGATGATGATGTTGACATGAGGCTTTGCTATGACATGAGATAGCCTTGGTTTAATCCAGACGGGATCATTCCAAGCATGTTGATAACTCGGTGAAATGGTTCGAGTTGAGGATAATGGTTGGCTCGAGAGGCGCTTGGGCTAGTATGGAAATAGTCGTCGAGGAGGATGACTAGAAGGCTGAGGTTTCATCGTTTTTGAAGGTTCTAGCAGGCTCAAAGCAAGAGTACGTTGGGCAGATTCGATAGTCCCTAAAGACTATGATTGTAGTCGAGCACTCTGGGCAGATTCGATAGTCCTAGGCACGAGCTGCGACGACGTGCGGAGTTCTGTCTAGAACCGGGGTTGCCATTAACCCTTGACGGACGGCTGAAAGAATGTGCCAGTCATTCAATTAATGGTGGTATCGAAGCAATGATAACAGTGATAGCCAGAGTCATGGATGTTTGGTTGTACCGTCATTCGG
This sequence comes from Allium fistulosum, assembly GCA_030737815.1. Lineage (NCBI taxonomy): Eukaryota > Viridiplantae > Streptophyta > Magnoliopsida > Asparagales > Amaryllidaceae > Allium > Allium fistulosum. The sequence goes on from CM060904.1 coordinate 353,837,696, forward strand.
TCTCAAGAGCGATGTTTTCTGGGTGCTTATCTGATCTTGGTTTAGGCCTTGGGGGTTTGTACATGGAAAACACCGACCTTGACTCGAGTGATAATTGCTTTACTTTAATTGTCTGATTGCTATGTTTACTTCTGCTTAGTGTGTCTGGGGCTACCACTGTAGAAAGAGGTGGAGTGGGAGGGTTGGATTCCTATTCCTTTACCTTTATGCTCTTTTGGTATGTTGTTAGTTAATTTATCGCTCACTAAGACTGTTTTCTGACTCAAGGCTTTATGTTTAACTCTTATTGCCTTGGGCAGTTCATCCATTTTGGGATGGGCAGACTAGGTAACAGGTGACAGGTGCTGTTCTTAGTTTCCGACGTTGCTGATGACGAAGACGAGCTGGAGGCTTGCATATTATTTTCTTACTATATGTACTAGATGTTCCACTGCTTTGAATAATTCTTTGAGTGATATGTAGTGAGGCTTGATGTATTGACTATTCAGATGTTTGTATTCAACTATTATGAAGCTTAATTGATGAGGTTTTATTTTGAGATGCTTCACTATATATATTCTCTATTGTATTTTATCCATGCGCTGTGAGTAATACGATAGATTCTGTTGTTTTAATTTAACCTTGGCAATCGTCCATGGCTGCCTGGCACACTTTACAGCGCACTATTTCTATATCTAGTGCAGGGGTCATGGGCGGTCCTCACATTTGCAGTACATAATCACATTGCACTATTGGTTGAGTAGATGGTTATGTAGATAACTTGATTGTATAACATGGATGTTATTGCATGTTACGCTGTTCGCTCCTTAAAAGATTTTCGGACAAAATCCCTTTTAAGAGGGGAAGAATGCAACAAACCGTAAAATGAACCATAAATAAATAAAGTAAATTAAATTAAATGCGATAAGGTAGAAAATGGAAATTTTATAAACGTTGGAATTTAACAATGAAAGTTATACTGTTGTGTTCGTGGTGAAATTCTGATTAATTTTCATATATAATATGCTGAAAACGGAGCTCGTACGAAGAAGTTACGAGCGTTTGAAGTTTTAAGATTTAAAATAATTTGAATATGATTCAAATAAATAAGTATTCCCTAATTTGAAATTTGAATTTAGTTGTGATTAGACTTTGAGGTTATGAAACTTTAAAAATTAGCAATTAATGTTAAAAGTTAACTAGGGTATAAAATCAATAAATAATCATGCAATAGTAAAATAAAATAAATACATTCCCAAAATAAGAAGTCGACCCAGCACCTCAAGGGGTCAACCGCTTGGAGAATGGGGCATCGACCGCTTCCTTGTTGTGGAGCCTATTTTGATGAATTGTATGTTTCCGATTTATTCGTTTTTAATCTATTCTCATTCAACGGTTCTAGTGCGTTTCCAACCACTATAAATTAAACCCTAGACCTTTCACTTTTATCCACAAATATTTTGGAAGTATTAGCAAAACTCTTCCATTGTTATATCTCCAAATTATATTCATAACTCCATAGAGAATTCAGGTAAGAATCTAGTATATTTCTATTTATTTCCTCTTCCTCCAACCTATTCTTATTCTATTCTCCTCCAACTATTCTGAATCTTACAAATATATATACCTCTTCCCTATTGTGTGTGTATATATCAAAAGAGAGATTCTAGAAGAGATTGTAAGGCATGCAAATCCAAGGAAGGTGAAGCTAAGGCTATTCTGTGAGTGAAAACCTTAGTATTTCTTTTCAGCAATTGTTGTGTATTTCTTTTTGGATTTGAATATGCCTTATGGATTTTGGGATTTCGAAAATATGATAGATAAAATCCTCTAAAATTCCTTTTTTATTTCGATATGTTAATTTTATGTTGAGATTCCCAATTATTTACATTAATTTGATGGAATTTGTTTCATTTATGCAATTTTTGATAATTTCATAGTCTATTCCACTTCTCCTTCTTCGTTGGGTCAAATTGTGATTCTTCAATAAATTAAGGGGTTTAGATTACAGATTCTATTCATAGTTTACACCACTTATTTTTATCTATTTCTTTGTAAAAGAGAGGAGTTGAATAGAATATAAATTTTAGATTGCAATTCTTATTGTTTAAGATATTCCATTGAATTGGTGTAATAAATTGAGTTTCTACTTTATTTACAATTTTGTTATTGCAGTTTTGTTTATGAATATTTATTCCCTGTTTTGGATATTAGAATCCCATGAAATCTTGGGAATTTGAAGAAAAAGGACTTGTACAATATTTGGTTAGGGAATTGACAATTAATGCTAGTTTAGAGCATAAAATCCATGCGTTTAGAACTTATCAGACGCAAATATTTATTTATCTCTACTTGCGTAGTTAATGTATAATTACTGCGTATATAGCATAGTTAATTAGGCGTCTATATTCATTTATTTTCCCCATTAGGAAGATAATCGATTGTTAGGTGAAAATAAAAGGAAACTCTTATATAGCCTAATTATTATTTTAAGGCGTAATAAGGAAGATTCCTTATAAGGCCTTATTTTTGAAATGGCAAGATGATTGTGTGTGTGTGTATGGAGAGGAATTGATTTATGGCTAAGTCATAGGGATGCGAGGTCAATAGAATTACATGACGGGAGTTTGCCCTTCACCTTAAGCCCACCAGCAGCTGTGTACACTTTGATTGATGTGAGATATCCTTAGGATAGATATTTGTAATGACGTGAGGTTGGTCCCAAATTCTGTAGGTGAAATCTGCCTAGCTAATCTGCTACCGGTTCCTACGAATGGCGAACTAATGTGAGACGTCATTATGAGTATGGGTCATTAGACGAAGGGCCTGCTTCATAGTTTTTGAGGTATTAAGTGGTTGGACTGGCCTTTTTCCTCGAATGAAGTATTAAATGGCCAAGGAGACACATTAGGTGGTATCTCTACAGGGGTCCGCTTTTGGAACCAGGTCTGATGGGGTCTGCCTTAATTAAGCTATTAAATGACCAAAGTCTACATGTTTTCCACTTGGAAGTATTAAGTGGCCTATGAGATTCCATATGATGTCTACTAGATAGTACCATTGAGGAGCACACCTTGGAAATAGGTCTTAAATGATGGGGCCTGCCTTAATTAAGGTATTAAATGACTAGAGTCTGCCTATTTCCCATTAAAAGGTATTAAGTGACTTGGGTACCGTCTCTCATAATATTAGCTATTTATAACATATGATTGGGATATGAGATTTTAGAAACCTACTTCTAGAATGGAAGGTATTAAGTGGTTGGACCCGTCTCGTTTCCTTATAAAGAAGTATTAAATGGTTTTAATGGTTTTATGGTCGAGACATATTCTTAATTTGAAATATACTGCCCAAGTACTGAAAAGGTAAGACTCGAGGTTTTTATTCATCAGACACCTGTTAGTATGACTTCCTCCTCATTACAACATAGGTTAAGAATGGAGTGATGGCAGTGACGATGCTTAGAGATGGATAAGCTTGGTTTGTGGCAGTATTTGTTATTATTACTTGCTTTTATGTGCACCCTTGGATTTAGACAATTGTTGTTACAGATATTATGTTAAGGTTTTTATGGAATTTTCTGTTATGACATTTTTATGGTTTTGAAATAAATTGGTACACTTTACTATTATATTTTGTTCCATCCGCTATGAGTTCTGAAAGTTTAGTTATGACTCTGCAATGTTATTTCTTTTTATTACCAACAGCTTGTCTTAGAATGGATCTAAGTTTCGATGAGCCTTTTCTAGATCGAAATGTAGGCCTGTTCCAAGTTAGGTTGTTACAACAATACTCTCGATAAAAATTTAAAAAATATATTTTAAATAAAAGCCGAGAAAAAAGAATTCAATTTTAAAATTATTTTAGATAATAAAAGTTTGTAATAAATATTCAAAATATATAATGTCATTTAGGATTTACTGGAAATTTTAAATTAAGTTTTGAAAATAATCTTTTATTAAAATTGTAAATTTTCTGTATGGACATTTAAATAAAATATATTTTTTAAATTAAAAAAATACTCAGAGTCGAGCGAAATACCTTGTCATATATATTTATATATATTTTGTGAATTTTATAAACATTAATTTATATATATATATATATTATTATACATATATTTATATATAAATATCTGATATATATATATATAAATTAAATATACATACATACATACATACATATATATATATATATATATATATATATATTTAATACATTTGTATATATTGCTTTCGACTTTAGAAAAAAATTACATATATGATTTATTTATATTCATATTGTGTGTATATATAATGTTAATATTTTATACATATGTTTATATATATAATTATATAAAAAAATTAAATAAAATTATAGTATATATGTGTAAATATACATATATATATATTTGTATTATATATATATATAAGTGAAAGTATATAAACACACAGTTGAAAAATATATATTTGTATATTGGATGAGCTAACTTTTCCATTTCAATATAAATCTCAACATCTATACGCAGGCATGTTATAGCTTGCATGAATTGATATATTACACATGCGCATACATATATATGTGTATATGATACATGTATGTGTTTATGTGTGTGTATATATATATATAACATCAATTAAACAATACTATATCATTATATAAATTTAAATAAAATAAAGATTTTATTTAAAATAAATTTAGAAATGTTCTAAATAAATTAAACTTCAGGCCCAATAAAGATTCAACATGGTAAAAAATTTGAAATTCACTCGTAACTTCCGCCGAGGGCCGACCCAGTCCCAACGATGGTATTAGAGCCCAACAACCTATATGGTCTAAATTTATCATGCCTGGGTTAACTAATTAAGCTCACATCCCACTTAGTATAGTGTCTAGAAAGGTAATATCTTGGATTGAAATTTGGTAATCAAATACTCTGTCCTATCTGGTTACCAACCTTGCCTGAAAGGTGAAGTAAGCCCAAAAGGTTACCCCTAATAGAAAAGGCCCAATTTGAATTGGGCCTTAGCCTAATTTTTAAAATTGTTTGAAAAACTAAAAAATACAAGATTCTAAATTTAAATGTTAAATTTAAAATAAGATATAAATATAGTATAAAAGTAATAATATGATAAAAAATCTTAAAATGTTTGAATATATATATATATATATATTAATTTCAGAATATTTTAAAATATTTATTAATAAGATTAATAAAATAATTTAATTAAATAAGTCAATTACTTAATAAATGTATACATGTATTATATATTATGATATATGTTATGTTGCTTTAAATGTTTAAAATAACATAAGTATGCATGCATGTATATGAAATGAATTTTGAAATTACTATAATTTAATTAAAATTGTTTAATTAAATTAGTTAATTAAAAGGTTAAGTAATTAAATAATATACACATGTATATGATATATGTGTTATACTATACAGATTATTGTTAACCTGCCTTTTGGCAAGGCCGTATGCAGGCGGATTTAATCCAACAGATTTCACAGTTATTGAGGCTGGAATATCATGGATTTGGTTGAGATGGATGGATGGAAAATCAACTACGGAAAATAATATGAAGCTAGGATCAAACACAGTCGATGGATAAATGATGCAAGGAACTTGAATTGTGAATTTTGGCTTGAATGAGGAAGGGTCGGCATAAGAAGGGATTGGTTTACTATGGATCAGTATAGGAAGGGATCATCATAAGAGGGCTTGGTGTAATATGGATCGGCATGGCATGAAGTAACATGGTTTGGATCCACATAGTTCCAGGAAATATGCGTCGGCACTTAAGGGGTCGGCATACCATTTAGGACGAGTAGGGATCGGTATAGCGGGATAAAGAGTAATGGATCAGTATAGGTGAAGGCAGAGCGTTCTTTAACGGATCGGAATTTTCGAACCTCGAAAATCAACATTAATACGTCCACTGTATAAAATGTCGAGCAGCGAGTGCTGGAAATACCAGTTCATTAGGGGTAAAGAAGAAAAAGGTAGAAGAAAAATTAGAAACAACAACACAGAATCTCACATTCACAGCGGAACAAAATATATATATAATAATAGATTTTTATACAAAAGAATCTGTAACTGTTTAATACTTACAATCATCAGAGTACAACGATCACTACATCAAATCTGGACAGTTATAACTTGTCCTCATATACAGCGGAAATATACATCAAGCACGGAAATACGCCTCTGTCATCCAGCTCGTCTCCTGAGCTCCATAGCATCCTGTCATGAGTCTGTAATACTCGGTCTGACCAGAGCATTATAATAAAATAACACCCGAGTCAGTCTGGAAAACCAGCGTGAGAAAACACACTCAAATTGAATTATTAACTTTTATCAAATCCTTTGAAAATCAAAGGTATCTCGTAAGACCACGCCATACATAAACACGATGGATTTTTACCTTACGATAACCAAAACATTTTTATCAAATTCGTCTGATATTATAATAGTGTCTATAGAAAGTAAATAGAAAACAGCTGAAATGCTTGCATCTCACGTTTCAGCATAGTTGGGCACAATCAAAACCGTACGGCGCTTATTGGAAAATGGATTTCATTGAATGACTGGGCCACTGGGGTACCGCATACCACAATACACCTCTAGAACAATGTACCGAGGACCACGCCGAGATCCCCTACTACACAAGACCGGCCTACCCCTAACCTGGATAGACCGAATATGTTATCACCCCGGGTGTTCCCACCCTTACCATCGAGCGCTCCTTCCATGCACAACCATATCCATAGTATAAAGGTTTCCGAGGACATCTAGAAAGGTGATAACATACCCTACTTAGGTGCGACCCACTTAGCCTTGCTGCATCTCCCCTATTTTAGTCATTCCCAGTTGATGAGGCTCGAGGCTAAGCGTTACCTTTCAAGAACAAAATTTTACTAAGAATGCTCATCGTCCTCCAATGACGATGTTCTGATAGCATTCATCCATACAAGTTGTCTTGGGTTTGGACAAATCGAATCACCGTCTTCATCATCTTCACGGTATTCATTCGTAACGTTCAAACCGAATCGAAGTGGTTTTCGGATAATTAAATCCGATCCCGGTCTCTTCGAAACAATTAACGAAATTGGCCAAAATTGATAGTCGGTTATTTAACTATCAACACACATTCATAAACAATCATCAGGCCTTATTATAATTTTTTCCAAAATTATTTCAAAATATCTTTATAAGATATTACTTCCACTTCTTCAACTTTTGAAAAACAGTTTTCAAATACTTATATTTTTTTAACGGAACATTCCCAACCTTTTCCAATACTTAGAATATTTCCCACTTCATTTTATAATCAACATTTAGAAAATACTCCTTTTATTTCCTATTTCTTTTCTCAAAATCATCTACAATTTTATTTGTAAATTTCTTAACTCGTTTACACGAATTTTATAAAATCCGAAATCCTTTAATTAATTCCCTTCAATATTTCCAAGTCATTTATGCTTACTTATAATTCCAATTTCCCATTCTACTTCTTTATGAATTCTATTTCATTTTTCGAAGCCTACTTTTTATTTAACTACTTCGGAATTTTCTAAATTTTTCCTTCCCAATTCCATTTAAGAATTTTCTTATAAAACATATCCACCGAATAACCCCATTTCCAGGCTTCCAAGGAGGTTTATAAATAAATTTAAAACGTTTCAAAACTCTATATATATGTACAATAATAATAAGTATTTAAAAGAATAATAATTTATTTTTAAGACATTTTCAAATAGTTATCTAAAATATTGAAACACTTTTTATAACATCACTTTCAAAGCAGGTATAAAATTTAGTATTTTATTAAAATAAATGTTAAGTATTTGAAATTACATTTCTTGAAGTATTCAATACTAACTAACTTTAAAATTACATAGTTTAATAAATTAACCTTCCTTTTTAAAATAAAAACTTAACTTATTAATAAAAACATGTTTCTAAATCCCAATAACCAATTTCCAACTTATAACCCCTCTCGATTTTTATCACATCACCTCCATTTTGGTCTCCTTAACCATTTTCACTTCAAAAAATAGTATCCACTATTTTTCTCACCCTATTTCCATATTTTAATATAATTTCTTCCCGTAAATTTATATTCCAAATTTATCATCCGATACCACTTTCCTTCATTTATAAACTTCGTTTATAAATTTTTATAACTCCTTTGAGTTTCACTAAAAATAATCTCATTTATAATATTCCAATTTAAAAAAAGTTCAATTTCTTATAAATTCCGTTTATCTTTGCCAGTCTATTTTTAATATCGATTTTCACATTTTTTTTCTATAATTCTCTAATATCATTTTTAAATCCCGTCTTTAAAAATTCCTTTATATAATTTATTTTAAATTCTCTATTTAAAATATTTTTCGCGCATTATTTTGTATGATCAAAAATCTATTTTTGCTTATTCAATCAGTCTTCTTTAAATAACCCAAATTTCGATATATATATAATTTTTTTAACTTAAAAATCTCTTTTCCATTCCTTAGAAATTTAAAATAATATTTATGGTATTTAATATACCAAAATTTAATTCCCATGTCCTTTTAACATTTAAAAATTTACAACACACAACAATCCAGCATTTTATACATATGACAAATAATAACACATTTGAGGAATCCAGTTGGATCCCTCCAACCTGTTTTCCCTGCATCCATGGATGTTAGACAATAATAAAAATACCAATCCCACTTAGAGGGGGATATCACGGTATATAGGGTCATCCGCTATAATGTGCAAGAATACCACTCCAATACTAATATATATACTACTATATATATAGTCATCCACAAATAATTATAAATTTATCAATCAATCAAGCATCCAATAATTTAAATTTAAACATTTAAATTTAAATATGGTAATCCAAACGAGTGAGAAATTCTCACCTTGATTTTTAATTTCGCAATTCGATCCAATCTCGACTTGTTCTTTCCCGATTTTTAGCCTTTTAACAATTTTAACACGGTATTTATGAGAAAACGATTTTCATTCCTATAATTAACTAATTACACAACACGATAAAATTTTACCTACAGTAATTAACAGAAATTAATTACCTTGCAATAAGCTAGACTGTTAAATCCACCCTTAGAGGATCCCACGCGTGTTCTCTGGAAGAAAGACACACGTTTGACCGTTCCCTTAAGCATGCATCCAATATCTCCGCCCCCTGTGTTCCACGCTGCCGCTCCATCGCTCCAAGCTCCACCCTGCCTCGAAATCGAGGTCGAACCAAACTGCTCGAGAACTTCAGACCAGTGAAATCGAGGCAGCTTTGAAACTCCATCGCTCCAAGCTCCATTCACGAGTCCACTTCCCCATCGCGACTCGCCCAGGACCACGCCTCATGCCACCCGATCCCACGCGCGCGCTTATGTGCGATGACGAACTTCGTCGAAACCTTAACCAAGCTCTGCCACTCGCCTCGCGTCTCGCCTCTGGCCGCGACTTCGGCCTCCCCTCACGATTCTCTTATTATTATTATTAAACGAATTGATTTCGTCTTGAGGAAGAGAAGGGAAAGAACACAGTTTTTTTTATTTCCTTTCCCTCGTGATTTTGGATTGAATAGAAATGAAGGGAGGGCTGGTGATTTATCTTTTTTTTGTTCGGCCGTGCTTTTTAAAGGTTAGGAAACGTGCTTTTGGAGGCAAAGGAAACGTATAAGGGACGCAATAGGACAATGATGCGATGGAATATACGGCTGAAAAGTATGTTGACTAGGCAATACTTTTATTTAAATTCCAAACGTCTCGATTTACGCAACTCAAAATCTCGAGGCCTTATCGAGGTGTGCCGCTAGGCGTTTATAATATTATACCCTTATTCCGAATGCAATGGAAAGGTTTCGAGTCCTAATTCGATCATATGGAGACGATAGCTTTTTGGACCCAATTTATTATATTGAATTTCGATATTAATTTCAACGCGTTTATATACCGTACGACCAAGCGATAACTCCAAAAGTTAAAAATTTGAAATCCGATAATAATATACTATTACGGATCCAATGGAACTGGTTTGTCGAATTCCGAGACTGTCCCGGATGGCTATTTTTAAATGTCAATTTGAGCAAACTATTTTTAAAATTGAACATATCACTTTTAAATTCAATTTTAAAACTTTTATTATCTTTATTATTATTAACATAAATTTTACAAGACTTTAAATTATTTTTATCGGGCTTAAAACTAAAGATACAAAAATTTAACCAATATTCAATTATAAAATTCAATAATTAGATTATTTAATAAATCACTATATTTAAATTCTGAATTTATTTTATAAATAAAAACCTAAATTTTCCATATTCAAAAATCATATATAATTCAAATTCAATATTTAAAACCATTTAAATATTCAAAATCGAACAACGAAAAATCCGAGTCGTTACAGTTCGGCATGTTTTCGTGGGTTAGTATGGATCGACATTCCGCTTAAGGAAGGAAGGGTCGGCATTTTCTTGGAGGAAGAAGGATCGATATTGGTTTGGATGAAGAGGGATCAACATTTTCACAAAGGAAGAGGGATCGACATGCTTGGATCGGTATGCCTCAGGAAGATAAGGGGTCGGCATTTTCGTGATGGTAGAAGGATCGACATGCTTCAGGACGGAAGGATCGGTGTAGTTTGTTGGAGGGCAATAGTTCGACATGCTTTAAGGAGGGATTGGCGTTGATTTGGCTGAAGGGATAACGATCGGTGGTATGATGCCAATCATTATTTTTGGACGAGTTGTGCTTGACGATCATTTTGGTGAGCCCACGTGGACTAGAAGACCCTCTAGCAGAAGTCTCACTTATAAATACAGCATGCTTGGCTTCGAAATAAGGATCTTCATTTTGCTTCTCTTCATCTTCTACCTAGAGGCAACTCTGCCATTTTTATTTTGGAATTCTTGATTGTAACTATAATCAAACTTCGATTTAATAAAAAAGATTGTTCTGGAGTGGACGTAGGCCGGAGTTAGCCGAACCACTATAAATCTTGTCTCTCTTTTATTTTCTTTCATTTTAGTTTGCTTATTCTTCATATTATATTCTCTACATCATATACTATCTGTGATCTATGACTGGATATTGGTGCTTTCACATATAATTGGGTGTTGGTGGCCAATTTTGACGCCAACAATTATAGTATATAATAAATATAAAATACAATGTTATATTAAGATAATATAAAATTAATTAAAATGTTAATTAATTAAAATTAATTAAATAGGCTTTAATTAATGTAATATCATACATAAGACTGTTATATAAGTAATATGAAATATAAAATTTATATAATAATAAAACTTATAAAATATGAATGTATAAATTAAAGGTGGAATATTAAGAAACCCAAACTAGACTTAAGGAATAAATACATATGTAAATGTATGTATACCGTGATTTTTGATGTATCAGACACTTGAATCACGAGAGTAATTCATAAGAATTACATTATTCCATAAGTCGATATCATTCAATGTAATATATTAAGATTATGAATCTTCAATATAATGTTTGTTAGTCGCTATGCGGATCGGTGATGGCCAAATATATAGATATCGAATTGAAGCATAGTAATTACAACAGCAGCAATAAAATATAATAGCAGCGGGAATAAATAGTAAAGCAAAGCAAGAAGCAATCACATCAGAGTTTTTATCAGACTTTCCATCCAACATCCAGTCCTATATTCCTTTTGGAATTAAATAACAAACACCCTCACTTCGTCCGGAAGAATAGACACTGAGCAGCAGAACATGATTTCAATACACTTGCCCGAGCAGTCGAAGGGGACTTCAATCTTTTCTTTTACAAAGAATTAACTTGACTATATATTGTGTCTTCAATACATTGAGTTGTCGATTTGGAGTACAACTTCTATAAACTTTAATAAAGATGCAGAATGAGTGTGCAGAGGTTAGGGAGTGGATTAGGACCGGACTTGAATGTTATGGAGTGAAAGGGCATCGATCTAAATTTGCTTTTAGAAAGAATATGGAGTTGAGTGCTTTTGGAAGCAATATGAGAGTAGTTTTAGAGCATAGGATTGAATGATTTCTTTTGGGATGGTGAAAGGCTTATATAGGAACGATTGGAAGTCAATAAATAGGTGCAACCCTTCAGAAATTTGCATTGGAAAAATTGCATCGATTGGAACTTTACAACTCTTCAAAAAATGCTTGAATGGACACTTGAACCTTTCCTTTTGCAACGATCATATAAATTGTGATGGCAGCAGTAATTCAAAACGCTCTCTGGCAAGGTTGTTGGCATGCGCACATTGTTACTTGAGCACCTAGGTTCGAGTATGACTTTCGGCCATTTTACTAACTTATTTTCTTCATTTTCGGCCCATGATAAAGAATCGCAAACCAACATAAAACCAAAAACATTTATAGTGTGGTTGGTAACCAGGTGGCATCTCTCTAGGTTGTCAGAGTTCAATTCCTGCCATGTTATTTTTATTTGCCTATTTGTTCCACCTTTCACTACAAAAATGAAATTCTAAGCAAATGTTTGTCAAGTAGTTGTGGCCTGATTGGTAGTGATGCGTGCTTTTGTCCTTCATCACCTGGGTTCGAGTCCCACTTCGTGTTTTATTTTATTTTGATATTTTTGGCTGAAAACATTAAAGCGTAACCAAATTATGCATCATTTCATTTGTAATGCAGTCGGTATGTGATTTGTTGCAACTTGCTTGAAGATTCTTTCTTTCATGTCTTTCAATAAGGCTCGTATAAACTTTGTCATCCATTGATAGCCACTTGATTTGAAATTACTCGATAAACATATCAGTAGTATTGTCATATGGTTGTTATCATCAAAACACGGATTGTATTTTCAACATTCTCCCCCTTTTTATTGATGATAACTATACGACTTTCTAAATAATGTTATATTATTCCACTTAATATTTGCTCTTCCTGAATTTATGCTCCCCCCTATCAACATACTCATTTTTCTCCTCCTTTGTCATCAACAAAAATGTTGAAAATCATCATTGGTTTTGGGTCGTATATCAATTTTGTAAATTTAGTCTAATATTATTTTTTAGTTAAATTTACCTTTTAATTTTTTTAAAATGTGATTATTAGCCAATTTTAAAAATATTTACCAATATGTACATAATGTTGCCTAATATTAGGTACAAAAAATGATTTATACAATATTAAGCATAATTATACATTTCAAAATATTTGTTGCTTTCAAAAAAATATTTTTATTTTCCTTGAAATAATTTTTCATACTCATTTAGCATAATGGAAAAGGTTTAATTATTTCTAGCACTTTTAAAAGCAACGTCTTATATAAAAAGAGTATTTAATTTATTTTTATTTTTAAAACATTACTTTGTGATACTCTAAAAATAACGATACCAAACGCAAACTATTTATAAAAAGAAAAATGAATTAGATATATCGAATTTTCTGTAGTTCCACTATCCAAAAAAATGTCCATTCTCCATCATATGTACGGAACATTTACTATTCGAAATACATCTCATCCTTCTATATTTATTTGGTACTACAAAAAATAAATTCTATATTTTTGTACCCACTTCCTACGTTATGGTCCAAGGGATTAGGTCAAAGATAACCATACCTAAGTGGGTTTGGTGGAACCTTTGAAAATAAATTTTTCATTAATTATTGTATCAAAATAATCATCAATGTATTTTTTTTCTATTTTTCTAATTAACGGGAACTCAAATACTTAGATAATTTTTATTTATATTTCCTATCAAGCATTTTATACTTCTAGAGATATTATAAATATTATTGGTCATAGAGGTACTTGAATTTCTATAAAAATTGGATTTAAATTTTACTCGAAATCTAATGCTAGCATTAATATTTTTACTATACACGAAAGTGTACCTAGTACTATCTCTGCAATTAGTTTTATTACATCCTAAACCACTTTTATCATGTAAAGGTCTAGAACCTGATAAAATCACATTTAAATTGTTTTGACCTTTATTAACTTTTGCGACTTCATTTTTAAGTTTTACGAATTTAGCTTTAAAGCCACAATTATTATTTTTAAAAGAAATATGATTATTTTTCAAAATATCAACCTCTTTATTTAATTTAGAATTCTCATTTTTTAACGTAAAGTTCTCATTTTCGAGAAGAAAATTTTGAGATTCTGAATTATCTAAAGTGGATTATAGTAAATCATTTTGTCTTTTTAAATCAAAAATTTCTTTTGAAAATTTTTCTTTATCGTTTTCAAATATAGTATTTTGTCCAACTAAAAAATCTTTAAGGGTTATAAAATTATTGTTCAAAACAACAAGCTTATTTTCTGATTTTAATTTCTCATTTTCAAGTTCGATAGGTTTCATCGTTTCTAAAATAACAAAATTATATTTTGAGATCTTGTCGCTTGTACTAACTAATTCATTATTATCTTTATTAAAATTTGTAAATCAAAAATTACCTTTTTGTAGTCCTCATTAGTAGCTTTGATAGTATCGAGGATTTTGCTTGCTATAATTTGACCGATCTTTTTCTGGCAATTATTCTATGATGTTATGACGATCGATAGAATTCCAGGCTCCGATACCACTTGTTAGTTGCTATGCAAATATATAGATACATAATTGAAGCGCAGTAATTATAGCAGCAGCAATATAAATATAATAGCAGTGGGAATAAATATTAAAGTAAAGCAAGAAGCAATCACATAAGAGTTTTTATACTGGTTTGGACTTCCCGTCCTACGTCCAGTCCCAGAATCCTTTTGGAATTAACTAACAAACACCCTCACTTTGCCCAGAGGAATAGACACCTGAGCAGTAGAACAGGTTTCAATACACTTGCCTGAGCAGCCGAACGAGACTTCAATCTTTTCTTTTATAAAGAAATAACTTGACTATATATTATGTCTTCAATACACTGAGTTGTGAATTGGAGTACAACTTCTATAACCTATAGTAAAAATGCAGAATGAGTGAGCAGAGGTTAGGAAGTGGATTAGGACTAGACTTGAATGTTATGGAGTAAAAGAGCATTGGACTAAATTTGCTTTTAGAATGAATATGGAGTTTAGTACTTTTGGAAGCAATATGAGAGTATTTTTAGAGCATAGGATTAAATGATTTCTTTTGGGATGGTGGAAGGCTTATATAGGAGTGATTGGAGGTCAATAAATAGGCGGAACCCTTTAGAAATTCGCATTAGAAAAGTTGCATCCATTGGAACTTTGAAACTCATCAAAACAAATGCTTGAATGGCCACTTGAATCATTTTCTTTTACAATGGTCGTATAAATTATGATGGCACTAGTAATTCAAAACGCTCTCTGGCAAGGTTATAGGCATGCGTGCATTGTTACTTAAGCACCTGGGTTTGAATACCACTTTCCGCCATTTTACTAATTTAATTTCCTTATTTTCATCCCATGATAAAGAACCGCAAACCAATATAAAACCAAAAGCAATTGTAGTGTGGTTGGTAACCAAGTGGCATCTCTCTTGGTTGACCAGAGTTCAGTTCCTACCATGTCATTTTTATTTGCCAATTTGTTCCATCTTTCACTACAAAAATGAAATGCTAAGCAAATGTTTGTCAAAGTAGCTATGACTTGGTTGGTAGTGATGCGTGCTTCTATCCTACACTGCCTAGGTTCGAGTCCTACTTTGCATTTTATTTCGTTTTGACATTTTGGGCTGAAAATATTAGAAGGTAAGGAAATTATGCATTATTGCATTGTAGTGCAGTCGGTCTGTGATTTGTTGCAGCTTGCTTGAATTTTTTTTATTTAGTATCCTTTAATAAGGCTCATAGAAACTTTATCATCCACCATATAGCCACTCGATCTGAAATTACTCGATAAACATATCAGTAGTATTGCCATATGGTTATTATCATCAAAATATAAATTGTATTTTCAACAAGGTTGTCCTTTACGATATGTATGTGTGTGTATTACTTGCATACTCCTTATTTGTTGAGCAACTCAAGCTAGGAATTTTATGTGTAATATTATTAGTTTATTGAATAGACGAGGTAACATAGCTATATGTATTTATTGATCAAACCCAAGGTACATAAACTATACTTAGGCCATCGCGATATGATAGGTATGAGTGGATAATTTCATTTCGATTTGTTGAGCAAACTCAAGGTCAAAGTAAAAACATGACGGAGGTGTATATGATATCACTGATAACGAGTTATTCATCGTCCATGGAGCTATGATTTGTTGAGCAAACTTGTGATATCCCGGAATTTTTGGCAATATAAATTTAATAATCTGTATTTAAAAATTGAATTGATTTGATAATTTCTGTAAATAAATTTGAATTGATTCAATAATATTCTTTAATAAATATTTAATTAGTGAATTAATCTTTTAATAAGATTAATAAATGTTTTATTTATTCAAAATATATTTTGACCTAAGTTTGTATATTAAAACAAGTTATAAAATGTTTGTTTTATTCTTTTTAAAATATTGATAAATAAATTTGATTTGTAGAATAAATATGAGAATTTAAAATACAATTAATAAATGAATCATGCATTCATTAAAATAACAAATAAGTTACAACCTCTTGTATAAATTTATTTAATATGATTAAAAACATTATTTTTAAATGATTGTTATATATATTGTTTTTATTTATAAATATAATGTTTTATTTCTTTAAAAAATTAGCTATACATATAAGCAAGTATTTATAAATTAATTAAGTTTAAAACATTCATTACCTTTAAATAAAAATACTAATTAATTAAAAGGACATGTGTAAATATATTAAAGCCTAATGTAACATGTGTTAGATGTTTAAACAAGGTAATTAACAAGTGTTGAAATTCAAGCCATGTGTCAAATTTTAGTTTTAATTTTCTTTAATTTTTAATATAAATCATAAATATAGTTATATAAACTCATGCATTCTTTCTTTCCTTTCCCTTTTTCTCATTTTCCAATTCATAACTAAGAAGTCTTCCAGCTGAAACATTTTCTCTAAAACAAATCTGAGAAAATTTGCAAATCCATTTTTTCAAAACCAAATCAGTAACCATCTTCAAACAAGATTCCTTTAACATATTTCAAAACAAGCCTGCATTCATCATCCTCAAAACTGAATCCTCTACATCATTTTTCTTCAATCTGAAATTGTTTTCCTACATACAACCTCATTTTCAAGTTCAAAGTATTTTCAAACCAAGCACAAAAAGTATTTCCAATTTATGTAACATGCAAATTAAAATCTGAAGCCCACATTCATCATTTTCAAACCTGAGATGAAGTCATTTCTGCATTACAACTGCATTTCAATTCAAGCTGTGCACTTTTATTTCAATCTGGAAAGTAGCCTCTGCATGCAAGTTAAAGACCTCAGCAACATTCAAGTTTAAAGTTTTTAAAAGCAAGTTTTCAAAGGATTCACAAAGTTTTTTTTTAAACTGGTGCTCTGCTCATCAAAAATCAAGCTCTCTGCATTTAATTAATAAGGTGAGTAACATTCTTACTTAAAATAACTTAAGTATAATTATGTTTGCATGCTTAATTCTGTGATAATTGTGTTGTGGTGTGAATGGTTATGGTTGATTCTGCATATACATGAATGTATATAGGTGTGCATGTTGCTTTGTATCAATGTGTCTCTGTTTTCTTTAATTCCAGGCTCCAGTTTTGATTTAAAATCATTACCCCATGATCTAGTGTTAATTTGGATTTAATATTTAAATAAAATATGTTTGTTTTATCATAAACTAAAGTTTAAAATTTAAATTAAGTCAAATTTAAACCTGAGTGTCTCTGTAACCAAAAACAACAGAGAAATGTTATATAAAAGTAAAAATTTAAACTTTGTAATTTATAACTTCAGGTTTATAAATTGAATAGATAAGTTATAATATGATTTTTAGCATTAATATCATAATTTATAATTTGGAAATAAAGGAGCAGTTCTGGTTTAAGTTAGAAATGAATTTTTGGTAATTTTGATGATCTTAGTGAAATTGGGATGTTGTAATCTTCAGTAGGGATGGAGGAATGATCGAGGATATAAGGAAAATTACTGGAAATCGAATTAAAACATTGAGGAAGAAATGATTTAGAATTTGATTTTTTAACCCTAGAAAATGAAGCTTGGAAGAATCGATCGTCGTGATCCCTGTAGTGGATCGAGTTCGTCGAGTTTTTGGGAATGAGTAGTAGTCACGTAGACGGTGTCGCGGCCGGAAGGGTTGACCTGCAGATGATCGGAACGGCGAGCTTTGGGTGATGACAGGCTTTGGCGAATTCGAACTGATGGTTTCCAGGCCTGGGAGGTGATCGAATTTCGATTCGTTGGTGGATATGGTGACCTGGGTTCACGTGAGAGACGGCGAGGCTAACGCTGGTTGATCAATGATCAGGGGAAGAGTCGGAAGGTGTTGATTCGTGGGTGTACGTGCACGTGCACGAGATTGTGAGTGTATCTGGGTAAATTTCTGGAATGTTAAAGCGTTGGGGAAGAAGGCATTCTCTAGTTCGTACTCGAGTTGTTCAGGTGAGTGGCTCGAGTGTTTTGGAGAGGCGACTCGAAGTATTTTGAGGTGTCTCGGGTAAAAGTCTGGGTTCCAGATTTTAAAACTAAACTGTTTAAAAATTTAAAACAAAATTTAAATGGTTAAGTAAAAGTTTTAAACAAGTCTTAAGTCTAAGTTTAAAACTGATTTAAGTTAAATTTGAATCTCAGTTCAAATTTATAATAAGTTGTTGAAATTTAGAATATTTAGCAACCTTTAAAATGATTAGATAGTTGAATTTAAAAAGATGAAGTTTTAAATTTGCAAGTAAGTTTAATCTAAGTTTTATCTGGAATTAGAATTAAATCTGTATTTCAGTTTTGAAATAAAAGAGGGTTTTTAAATTAAAATTGTTTAATAACTTTAATTGTCAAAATGGATATTAAAAGGGTAGAATTTAAAAGTAAATTGATTTAAATTCTTAAGTTCTTTTACAAAATTAGTATTTCTTCACCATATGATTTTAAGAGTTTTAAATGGATTTTAAGGTTTGTTAAGGTTAAATTTTTATTCATTTTAAATCTCATATTTAAAATGGAATTTAAAAATAATTTGAAAGTTAAATGTTTTCAAATATGTTTTGAATGATAAATATCATTAATAATGAAATGTTTTCTTAAGACTTAATGAATTGTGATGAATTAAATTTATAAGGTGAATTAATATGGATAATTTATTAATTCAATTAATTAAAGGTTTGGTATTAATTAAAGTGTAATTAAAAATATAAATTAATTAAGGTTTAAGATTAATTAAATAGGATAATTAATTTATAATTAAGGATTATAAATTAGAATATTAATTAATGATTAAGAATTAATTAGTAAAGTAATTAAATATTAATTAAGTTATGGTTAACACTTAATTAATTAAATAATCAAAGATTAATTAATTGGTTAAAAGATTTATTAATTTGAAATTAATAATAATTAATCTAAGTTAATTACTTAAGAAAAGTAATTAAAGAGTTGTAAATAGTTAATGAAGGTCATTAACTATGGATTATTAAATAATTAATTAATGTAATTAATTTTAATAGTTAATTGGATTAATTAATTTAAAGATAATCAATTATAGAATTTGTTTAAATGAATTTCTTAATGGAAGTAATTAAGAATTAATTACTTATTGTAATTAATTGAAGTTAATTTGATTAGTTAAGTTAATTAATTAAGTTTAATTAATTTAGAATAATCAAGAGTTGATTTGATAAATAATTACTTAATGTAATTATTAAGGTAAGATTATTTAGGGAAGTAAATAATATGATAATTACTGGAAGTAATTAGTTGAATAATGATTTTATTAATAAAAGTAATTTGAGTTAATTACTTTGAATAATTAATCAAGGGATTAATTAAGAAATTAATTAAGGAAGTAATTAATTTAGTTAGTGAAAGTAATTAAGGGTAGTTAATTACTGATTAAAGATTAATCAAGGTGATTAATAAATGTTGTTTAATTAAAGATTAATTACTTAATGTAATTAATTTAATTGAGTAATTAATAATTAAGTTGTAATTAAGGATCATAAATTAATATAATTAATGATGTAACTAAGATTGATTAATTAAGTAATAATTAATAATTGAAGTGATTAATTAATGTAATTAATTAAGGATTAATGTAATTAATTATAGTTGATTAATTTAATTATATTATAGTTAATTAATTAATGAAGTAATTAAAGGTTAATTACTATAAGTGGTTAAGGATAATTAATTTAAGTAATTAATTAAAGATAAATTACCTGAATGGAATTAAAGGGTAATTAAAGGATAATTAATTAATTTGTAATTAATTAATGATTAAGTAAGCAGGATTTATAGAATGAAGTAATTAATTTAATTCATTTTAAATTAATTAGAAATGGTATAAATCATTACTTAAGAATGGATGATAATATTGAATGCTTTGCATTGATTGATATCTCTGATGAGATGTATGCTGTGTGATATGGATGTTTAGTTGAATTGTGATGATAATATGGATTATCTGATAATGTTGATTATCTATTGTGAATTATCCTTCTATGTGTATAAAGATAATTGAATTGAATTGTTTTAACTTTAAAACAACTTGGCCTTAAAAGATACGTTTTGGATTTCGATGAGACCGGGATCGGGTTTCCGTATACCGGATTTCCAGGTCTGGAGACCCGAATACCACATCGATCCAAATTAACGATAGGTCGTGAATCAAGTGAAGATGAAGATTCAGAGTGCAAGGGTTATTGTCGTTAACTCTGAGGGTGATTCCAAAACGAGTGTAACGAGATAATGCCTTCGGTTTCGTTCGAACCCGGAACGAACTTGTATGGATTGAATGCTTTCAGCACATCGTCAGGTGGACGATGAGCATTCTAAGTGATGTGTTCTTTTTTTAAAGGTAATCGTGACCTCAAGCCTCACAAACCGAGAATGGCTAAAACAGGGGAGGTGCAGCAAGGTTAGTGGGTAGCACCCAAGTAGGACAAGATTACCTCTGTCTAGAAGTCCCTTCTTATTTCGGCTTAGTGTGTGCGGTTGCTGATCCCAACCGTGAGGTATCTTGTGCGGGAATTATCCAGTAAGGGATGTTCCGGCCTTGTGTTGCAGGGGATTGGGAGTGATCCTCGGTACGGTGATCTAGGCCACGTACTGTGACGGGCGGTACCCCTGCCATTGTATGGAATCCAAACTCCAATAAGTGCCGTACGTATTAGTTGTGCCCAACTATGTTGAAATGTGAGATGTAAGCATTTCAGCTATTTCTGTATTTTACTTGAAAACCCTAGACCCTATTATAATACAATCGAATTTCCTATCAAATGCTTTGGTTAGCGTAAGGTAAAAACTTACCCATGTTTATTTGTGGGAAGTCTTACGTGATACCTTTTCTTTCAAAATGTTTTGAAGTTAAACAACTTTAACCTGTTACTCACACCAGACCCATGTCTGACCCAAGTTGTTTATTTCTGTTTTATAAACTCTTGGGTACTCAAATTTTTACGAGTAGCCAAGGGATTCAGGTTAGCCTTGACGAATTGTGGAGGAGCAATGGAGCAGGAGGCTTCAGCGTTGTAGATATAGATAGTAGTTTCCGCTGTGTTGATCCTTTTTAGATCTTTGTTTGTATTGAGATGTAATAACTAGACAGATGTTTATAACTGTCTAGTATATGATGTGAATCTGTGTAACTCTGATAAGTGTTGTATATGATACTATGTAATATTTATGTGATATAATATATTTTGTTTCGTTTCGCTGTGAGATTCTGATATTGTTTAGTTCTTTCTTTCTCTTCTTTTCTCTTTCTATCCCTTTCTTTCTTATTAGCGATACGACTTTCTATGGAGAGAAAGTCGTGGTCGTTACAAAACTCAAGGTCAGAATTCCAAGACGGACGAGTCTTAACACCTACTAGTAAAGTCGAAAGATTCTATATTTGACTTAGGGTTTGGCCAAACATAAAAAACGAGTGGGAGGTTATTAGTAAAATGAAACGTAAAGTTTAACCTTACTAATATCATAAGAACATCTATTATGAATTGTTTTAATAATCTACAACTTAAATTTGCAGAAAATGACAACTCCAAAACTATTTTCTGAAAATGACAAGCTTACTGGACCCAACTATACCGACTGGCTAAGAGCAATTAAAATAACCGGCCTGAATTTTTGTTAAAACGAAAACCCAAGTCTTCCAAAGTGTGGAACATTGATTTGGTATCCTGTAAATAAACAAATAAATGCATATCAGAGCACTATCGATATAAACCCATAGCAGAACAGTAAAGTATAATAAACATATAGTTACCGACCAAATTGACACTTCCAATATCTAGTGTCATTGTCAGTGTCAAGCATGCTTTTGGAAACCAGTCTTTCCACTGTTCCTGCCTTGTATCAGTACCTGTCCCTTTAAAGCTATCCTATGGGTTGTAATGAGGAGTGGGTCAGAACAACGTTCTAGGGACTGGTAAATTATACACTTTGTACATAACACTAGTTTATGCCGATTGTCTTCCATTATATGTCATGTCTTTTAATTTTACTTAGTCATCTGGACTCCACATTCGTGTATGATGCGCACCATCTACCAGAAGTAAACTATAACTACTTAAGTGTACACACACACACATATATATTAATCCTCATTTGGACTAAGATATTATCCCTGCACGTATCCATAATTCTGCACCATTGGGCATCATCATTAATGTCTAAGCCAAATTTGCTCACGTACAAAGCAGAACTTCCCGTTAGTGCCTAATAACGGCATCCCAAAAGTTTGGCCACATTCTATCTTGCCTTAGGGATTTACTAACTTGTCTGCTTTCTATTGTTGACTTAGCTCCACGGACTATCCCAACCATTTTTGAAAGAACTCTTCAATGGGTTAACTAGCCTTGCCTTAACAAACAAACTATTAAACAACTATGGAAGTGCATTACCTAATGTGGACTACCCTAGTAGGAGGCCTAGCCCATTAGGTGTAACCCTGTCTTTTCTGTATTGACCACTCTGGACTAATGACTCACTCAACCTATATAGCTCTTACTCCTGATTTGGTGCCACACCTACTGACATAGCGTTGAGCTGCTCACCATCCTATTTAGATTGTTTAATGCAATCAAAGCAATACCCTCTTTCCTATTTTTGAAGCAAACTTCACTTTCTATTGGAGTATTCCTTTATCTTCAAACGTATAATCTCCATGGGTCCTATGGTTAGATATGTCCCACATCAGTATAATGCATACAACAATCTCTTGTGGTGGGCAGACTTCTATTATGTAATACTACTAACCTCACATTCCAACCTACCCTAATAATTATGTCATTCTTATTTACCAGGTTATTTACATGCATATATATATATATATATATATATATATATTTCACCCCCATTGTTCGCAAATTTCTTTGCCAACCTAATATGCAAGGAAAACTAAGGCCGGTTGGAATAAGGGCTTAAGTGGCCTTATGCACATCCAGGAGAATATGCAAGTCAAGATCAAGTCCAAGTCTGAAGATAAGTCATATGCCATATGTATGTCCATGGTTCAAGTTCAAGTCCATAGTCAAGTCAAAAGTCATATGCATGTCCATAGTCTAATAATAGTTTAAGTATACATATTTGAGAGAAGTACTATGCAAATTTAATTGTTCAAGTCCTTATGTTCAAAAAGTTCAAGTGTTACAATTGCTCTAAATATCCCCAAATCAATTTAGGGTTTATAACTGGAAAAAGTAAGAAACAAGGAAAGAATCATCTCCTTCTTCTAAGTAATGATGGAGATCTATTTATAGGGATGCCAATCACGTGGGATGATTGACACGTGTCATGGTTCTAAATCCAAGGGCTCTGATAGCACCATCATGAAGAACCTCAGCATCGCTTTGTAGAGTCTCGATACCACTTGCTTATAGGAATTCAATAAACCAATCCTCCTTATAGAAGCTCGACAACCCTTACGTGTTTAAGGCTTCAACATCTTTTGCTGTTTGTAAAAACTCGAAATCCTTTGCTAGTGTTGATGCTCATCATTTAGAATTTGTTATCCTTGTAAAAGCTCGATATCACTTTCTTTTTATAGATGCTCTACAACAGTTACTACTGTAAGGGCTCAATGGCAGTTTCTATTCCAAAGGCCGGCTCTCAATAGAAACTCAATATCCTCCACTTGTGACTAGATGTTCAACATCCAATAGTGGTGCGGAATCCCTATTTTATTACATACTCTACAACACTTTGTGTTGTAGAGGTTCGGCATCTCTTCCTACGTCTTTGACAACCCTGCTATCTTTAGACACGACAACCTTTGTGCTAATGAAGATCGGCATTTGTTATTGCTTGATGTAATGACTTGGAATTTCGAACCATTCAAATCGACAATCATCCACTCATGTCAGACTTGAATTGCTCAAAATAACAGATTGTTAATTTAATTTGGCAAAACTTAGCATATACAGTAAATCAATCACATAATCACAAACATAGAGTTTTACACCAATAAGCAGCGGAATAAATAAATGGTATTTCATGAAACTACTATATAAACATCAGAATCTGAAATAAAATACAACAGAAATCTCAAATACAGGGAAGTCACTAATAAAAAAGCAACTGACAAGTCTGAACATAAACAACTGGCAATAGCTGAAAGCTAAATAGATATAAGATAGATCTTCATACAAAACCCAAGGCTCCAAAGGTGAGCCTAAAATGCTACGACACTCAGTCTGACCCAAGCATAAAGCAAAACACAATACACTCGAGTCAGGATTAACATTCTTATACCAGTAAATCAACTCAAGTGAAATGTCAAGTGAAATAAAAAATAACTTAAAGGATGTTTGGGATTCCCATCCTCTAAGGATCCGTTAAACTATCTACATACATAGTACAATACGCTAAATATATAACATCGGTAGTAAAGTATACTATTAAAATAGCGTTAAAGAATTACCCATATCCCCCTTAACACATTTTTATATATTCCCGTAGTCTATACAGATACTGTAAGCCCCACCAAACTGATGGGATACTCAGGGAGCACTCCATAGGTACGGTACAAAACAAACTCATAGTGGACGCAATAAGGCATGTGACAAGGCACGCGAGGCAATGCCAGGGTAGGATTCTACCGTTTGCACTCTCGGACTGGTGGTAACGCATAGCAGCTACTACCGCCCACCTCGAGACACACTCCCAAATCAAAGGTGCACCCAATCAAATCACAAAGGCAATAGAATGGTATCGAAGAAATGTGCTCGATAGGGGGAGCGACCCCACTTGGCCCGGTATAGCTCCTGTTTTAGCCACATCAAGCTGACTCGAGGGAGTCAGGGCTGCGGTAATACCTCATACAGAATCGTCGCCAAACCATCCTACTTCGTTCTAGAATCTCCACCACATACACAGTTGTTAAAGTGATTTTTGGTATTGGCAGAGAGTATGACAGTATCTGATCCCGGTCTCTTTAACAACCAAACGCTTATTTCACACCGTGATCATTTATAAAATCACTTTTATAATCATTCAACTAGTTTATATTTCATATCGAAATATCATATTCATTTCAAAACCAATATCACATTTGAAATCGTATTCACTTTTGAAATCATAACTACAAAATAGTTTAAACCATCTTATTAAATATTTTCATTTAAATCTATTAAATCTAAATCATAATAGTTCTCACTTAAACAATTTGAATATTTAAAAGTAGTTTTTATATATATATATATATATTAGAATAGTTTATATTTAAAATAGTTTCTAGATAAATAGTTTTATATAAAAAGTAGTTTATATTAAAAGAGTTTATATCGAAAATAGCTTCAAATTAGAATTGTTTCGTCCAATTCCATAAATTGATTCAAATCAACTTTAGTTCCAAAAATCCAATCTAAATCAATACCATTTCATCAATTACAATTCAATTCAAATTCTCAGTAAAACCATTTTTACTTTAATCGATTTCAAATTTGAACCACTTCCAATTCAATAGGTTCCAAAGTTTAAATATTCAAACAATTTATAATAACTCAAACTGATAAATTTCATTTATATTTCAAATTCAACTTTAAATTTATCAAAATTAAATATTCGATTTCAATTTTATTTAAATTTAAAATATTCATTAAGTCCTTTTTAATCAAAATCAAGTTATCAAGTTATAAAACATATCTTTAAAATCTCAAAATCAATAAGTTCAAATCAAATCTTATTTAAATTCAATTCTAAACAAATTTAATTATAAATCAATTCTCATTTAATTTGTCTTTCCAACCTCCATTTACTTAAAGTTAATACAAAAATCTAATTTAAATAAATACTTAACATATTATATATATATATTATTAGTTAAATTAAACTCTTAATAAAATTTATTATATTAATTATTATTAAATTAAATCTTATTTTTATTAAATATATTTTAAATCTTATTCTATATATTTAAACTAATAAAGTTATAAGTAAAATTATATAATTTACATTTTAAACTTAACTTATAATTTTAAAATTCCCAAAACATATAAATTTTAAAATCTAAAATTTTCACATATTAAAATAAATATTTATATTTAAATTTAAAATCAATATTTATCAAAACTTATATATTTCCTTTCAAACCTTGAAAATCATTCCAAAAATAGACCAACGGTGTACGTATATAATTTTCTATCCTATGGTTAAGTAATACAGATATTTATCATTTCAATCCACAATTTAAATGTAATATTTACGGCTATATATAGTTTCAACCCGTAATCCCAAAATTCAATTCAATAAAAATCGCTTGGGTCTATCATTTCAACTCATAACGATTTTTCCCTATTCATAAATATCGTTTGGGTATGTATCATCTCAACACATAGGAATTTCTAAGCTAACATGGAACTTGTAGAGTAAGAACAAATATGATAATAATATAACATATCAACAATGTAACAACCCTAGACTTTGCATATACTTTAATTTTGACTTTATTTTTATTTTAAATTATTTTAAACTTGTTCTATTTCAAACATTTCATTTTAAATATAAATGTTGATTATTAAGTGATTTATAGTTCAAACTAGTATAAATTGGTTAGTTTACTGAAAGTGAATTTCTGTTCAAATAGTTCAATCTTTGGCTTTTAAATTTAAAATTTAAATTATATAAAATCTTAAAATTTATCTTTTATTATGAAAGTAAATATAATTTCAAGAATACTGCTTTTCGTTTCGTTGAAATCTGATTTATAATGTGAAAGTTATGCCCTTTTGAATATTGTGTGTAATTTGCTGTATTTAACAAAATTGTTTATTTTAAATTATATAAATAATCTTTTATTTGGTCATGTAATGTTATAATATGGGTAAAATAACATGTTACGTATATATTTTAGTTTTAAAACATTTTAAAAAGTGTAATTGACATTTTCCAATGTCAGTTGTATTCGGTTTATAATTTCTAATTTCCAATTTCATTTAATAAAAGAAATTCTTTATTTATTTTCTATTTTCTTCAAATCTTATTTTATTTTCATTTCCA
Source organism: Allium fistulosum (assembly GCA_030737815.1). Lineage (NCBI taxonomy): Eukaryota > Viridiplantae > Streptophyta > Magnoliopsida > Asparagales > Amaryllidaceae > Allium > Allium fistulosum. Next base: position 353,865,252 of record CM060904.1, read on the forward strand.
CTTCATTTTGTTCAACATTTATTTTATTTACTTGACTTTTATTTGTTTAAAAGTATTGTTATAATTTTTAAATGTTTATTGTACATTGTTTATATTTTAAATGCTAGTTCCAATATATTTGCTATTTTCTTAATTATTTTCTATTTTTTTTCTCTTAAATTATTTACTTATTTTCTTTTTCACTTTATTTTAAATTTAATTTCATTTCAATATTTTTATTTTATAACATTTTAAAAGTTTTAAAAGTGAAGTTACAACTTTCCAAAGTTAAGTGTATCTTGTTTATATTTTAAATGCTTGTTTCAATATATTAGCTATTTTCTCATTTTATTTTCTATTTTTACTTAAATTATTTATTTATTTTCTTTTTTCATTTTATTTTGTTCAGCATTTTATTTTTATTTACTGAAATTTATTTGCTTTATTTTGATATAAAGAAATAGAAATACAAAGAGTCAAAAACCTTTTCATTTTCTGGAGACTTTTCATCTACTTGTCTTTTCATTTTCTTTGCCTTTTCACCTCATTGCTTTTGGCCGTTCATTATTTTTGCATAGCCGTGTATTCCCCTTCATTTTTCACGTGAGAAACTTTCTCACATCTCAAAACTCACGGCCAAGAAAGAAAAAATAGCAATGGCTACCTCTCCTTCCTTTTCTTCTTCATTTTCTCTTTGATTTTGCCTTGCTTCTCTCTAGTTTTGCTTGGCCACAACCACCACCATCTCCACCAACCACCACCATCATCTCCTCCTCATTATCCACAGCCTACAACCATCCCTCTCCTCTGTCCATAACAGGCCATGACCATCCCATGGAGAAAACACCACAAAAACATCTCAAAAACCTTGCAAACTATGCATAGCCGACCTAAACTTCACCACCACCTTCATATCTTGCCTTGGCCACCTCCCCATGCTCCACCTAGACCGGTCAAACGGGTCGGGTCGGGTTATAATGGGTCAGGTCAAAATTAACCCGACCCATTTTGTGACCCAACCCTTTTAATACATTTATTAAAAGGGTCAATGTAACGACCACGACTTTCTCTCCACAGAAAGTCGCATCGTTAATAAGAAAGAAAGGGGTAGAAAATAGAAAAGAAGAGAAGAAAGAAAGAAACAACAACAACGATCTCACAGCGGAACGAATAAATTATATTAATAACATAAACTATTACATAGTATACAACAATTTACAGAGTTACACAACATATACATCACTTACTAGACAGTTATAAACATCTGTCTAGACATTACAACTCAAATACAAGACAAGACACTATCACAGATATCAACACAACGGAATACTATATCTACGAACGCCGAAGCCTCCTGCTCCATTGCTCCTCCAGAATATTCGTCAAAGCTAAACCTGAATCCCTTGGCTACTCGTAAAAATTTGTGTACCCAAGAGTTTATAAAACAGAAATAAACACTTGGGTCAGACATGGGTCTAGTGTGAGTAACAGGTTAAACTTGCTTAACTTCAAAACCTTTAGAAAGAAAAGGTATCACGTAAGACTCCCCACAAATAAACATGGGTAAGTTTTTACCTTACGCTAACCAAAACATTTGATAGGAAATCTGATTTTATTATAATAGGGTCTAGGGTTTTCAAGTAAAATATAGAAATAGCTGAAATGCTTACATCTCACATTCCAACATAGTTGGGCACAACTAATACGTACGGCACTTATTGGAGTTTGGATTCCATACAATGGCAGGGCTACTGGGGTACCGCCCGTCACAGTACGTGGCCTAGATCACCGTACCGAGGAGTACGCCCGCTCCCCTGCAACACAAAGCCGGAACCATCCCTTACTGGATAATCCCGAACAAGATAATCCCGTAGTTGGCGCGACCAACCACACACTAAGCCGAATAAAAGAAAAGGGACCTCTAGACAGGGATCTATCTTGCTCTCAGTGGGTGCTACCCACGAAGCCTTGCTGCACCTCCCCTGTTTTAGCCATTCCCGGTTGATGAGGCTTGAGGTTACGATTACCTTTAATCAGAACATATCACTTAGAATGCTCATCGTCCGCCTGACGATGTGCTGAAAGCATTCAATCCATACAAGTTCGTTCCGGGTTCGAACGAAACCGAAGGCATTATCTCGTTACACTCGTTTTGGAATCACCCTCAGAGTTAACGACAATAACCCTTGCACTCTGAATCTTCATCTTCACTTGAGATTCACGACCTATCGTTAATTTGGATCGATGTGGTATTCGGGTCTCCAGACCTGGAATTCCGGTATACGGAAACCCGATCCCGGTCTCATCGAAATCCAAAACGTATCTTTTAAGGGCCAAGTTGTTTTAAGGTTAAAACAATTCAATTCTTATCTATACTACACAAAGATAGATAATTCAATAGATAATCTACATTATCATCCCAAATAGATAATTCACATTATCATTTCAATTCAACCAAAACATCCATATCACATATCAGTATATATCTCATCAGAGATATCAAAACAATGCAAACATTCAATATTATTCATCCATCCATAAGTAATGATTTATACCATCTCTAATTAATTTAAAGTGAATTAAACTAATTACCTCATTCTATAAATCCTGCTTACTTAATTATTAATTAAACCAATTAATTAATCATTACTCTAAATATCCATCTTAATTAATCATTCCTGATTAATTATACTTTAATTACTTTAAGTAATTAATCCCTAATTAATTTCACAAATTAATTATCTTAAACCATTTCAGTAATTAATCTTTAATTACTTCATTTATTAATTAACTGTACTTAATTACATTACTCCTTAATTAATATAATTAATTAATTACTTTAATCACTTATTATTAATTAATCTTAATTGATCAATCCCTAATTACATCATTAATTATATTAATTAATGATCCTTAATTACTCTTCCATAAATTAATTACTCATTAATTAATTATCTTTTAATTAATCCCTTGATTAATTATTCTAAGTAATTAAACTCAAATTACTTTTATTATAAAAATCTTCTTTAGTTAATTATATCCACTAATTAACTTTAATTACTTTCCTAAGTAATTATACTTCATTAAATTACATTAAGTAATTATACTTCACAAATCATTAAGTGATTATCTTAAATTAATTAAACTTAATTAATTAACTTAACTAATCAAATTAAACTTAATTAATTACAATAAGTAATTAATTTCTTAATTTCTTCCATTAAGTATTTATACTTAATTAAACAATTCCACAAATGATTAACCTTAATCAATTAATCCATTTAATTATCAAAATTAATCATATTAATTAATTACTTATTAAACCCAAGTTAATGATCTACATTAACTATTAACTATTCTTTAATTATTTTTCTTAAATAATTAAACTTTAATTAACCATTATTAATTACAAATTAATTAATTCTAATTACCAATAAATTTATTTCTAATTACTTAATTAATTAAGTACCTAACAATAACTTAATTAATCCTTAATTACTTGATTAATTTTCCTAACCATTAATTAATAATCTTAACTTATCTAATTAATGATCCTTAATTTCAAATTAATTAATCTTAATTAATTTAATTAACCCTTAATTAATCAATTTAAACCCTTAATTACTAATTTATTAATCCAAATCATAAATTAATTTAATTGATCAATTATCTTTTAATTACCTTAATAATTTATTTTATTCCAAATTATTAAATCTTAATTATTTTTAAGATAAATTCTATTCTTATTAATGATTAAATTATCATTAATAAAGTATTTAAAGCAATTTACTTTTAAATTCCATTTTAAATTTAAGATTTTAAAGGAATACAAATTTAACTTTAACAAAGTTTTAAAACCATTTAAATCCTTTTAAAATCACATGTTAAAGAAATATTTACTTAATTAAAGAAATTTAAAACCAAATTCATTTTAAATTCAAATCAATTTAAAATACACTTTAACATTCAAATGGTTTAAAACATTTTAAATTTAAAAACTTCTTTTTATTTCAAATTTGAAATGCATATTAACTTTGATTCCAGATTAATCTTTAGATTTAGAAACCTATTTACAATTTTAAAACTTCATTTAAAATTCAAACTACTTAACCCTTTTAAAAGTAGTTAAACCAATTCAAATTTTAAAAACTTTATCTTATTTGAAAACTGAGATTTAAACTTAAAATCCAGATTAAAACTAGATTTAAAACTTATTTAAAACTTTACTTTTCATTTAAACTCAGTTTTAAATTTTATTTTAAAATTTAAAACAGGACAACAGGTTCTGTTAAAACCTGTCACACATAATTAACCCGAGACACCATCCTTAATGCTTCGAGTCAAAACCAAATTACTTCGAGTCAACAACCTAAATTACTCGAGACAATCCCAAAGCCAAACTTCATCAGACAATACAGTGCACCGTGCACATGCACGGTGACATTGATCGCCTCTGATCATCAACGGTGATCATCTCACATCAATAAACACTCATCCACCCTAATACGATCATCAGATCGTAACCCAAAACTCGAAATCGAAATCGAGTTCAAAACTTAACCTGGAACACTAAACCCCTCTTCAAACCCAAACCTGTCAACGCTTCAAACACTGACCTCCGATCACCAGAAAAGTTGCTACTCCGGCCACGACTTTGCCTACGACCAACCTTCCATCTCCCAAAATCCCACTGCACTCGATCAACCCAACTGTCGTGATGATCGATTTATTTTACTTAGTTAAAACTAGGGTTCCTAAACGAATCTCGCCATCGCTGCCTCCTCGATGAGATACATCGCCATCCAGTATTTTTCCAAGATACTACGATCACTCCTCCATCATTAGGAAGAACCCCGACCCATTCAAATGCATAGATCACCAGAAAACCCCAAATTCCTCTTTTTAGTTCATCACAGAACTGCTTCCCAAATCCCAAACTAAAAATTATAATTTTACTTCTAAAAATCATGTTTTTGGATAGATATTTAGTATATATATATATATATATATATATATGAATTCATAAATTAAGATGTTTGAGTTTTCACTTATCTTGAACTTGCTCTGTCCTTTTAAGTTTCCAGTGAGATTTCAATTTCAATTTAACTTAATTAAAATTTTAAAACTTAATCTATAATCAAACAAACAAATATTGTTTGAAGCCTAAGTCCTAACAGCAAGCAGATCAAGAGATAATGGTTTTTAAATCAAAAAAAATTTGTGTCTGGAAACAAAAATACAGTAGTCACAGAGACAATAGCATGCACACAATCATTCATCCAGTCATATATATACAGAACACACTTATATATATTCACACAAACATATTCATTCCATTAATTAGCATGCAATCCCAATTTATACTTAAGCTTTTAAAAAATTTGTTACTCACCTGTTCAAATGAAACAGAGGACAGTTTTAGCTTTTGTAAACCTGGATTGTTTTAAAACTGGAAATTTGCATTGCCATTGCTTTTGAAAACTTTAAACTTGAAACTTGAATGCTTCTTTGATTTAAATACTTGAGTTGCTTGCTTCCAAACAGAATTTAAGTTGCTGGAATATGCTCCGGGTTGAAGAAATGCAGGTTTTTGAATTTCCAGTTTGAAGGATTTGATTTACAGGCTTTGATTTGAAAACGAATTACAGATTTTAGATTTGATAAATCTCTGGTTTGAGGAGTTTTGATGATCAGATTGTTTTAGAGAATTGGTTATAGGATTTGGCTTTTGATTTTGGAAGATGTTTACAATGTAATGATTTTTGGTTTTGAGGAATTGATTTACTGAATATCAGATTTTGTTTTGAGATTTTGTTACAGCTGAAGTTTCTTAAGTTTTGAAAAAGAATAGAAAACGAAAAGAAGATGAGAAGCATATGTTTATATATAGGCTGAAAAATGATTTAATAAAAATAAAAGAAAAACAAATTTAAATGACACTTGTCTCATTGTTAATCCATTACTTAACACATGTTATTTAGGTGTCTTAATTTTATTACACTTGTCTTTTAAGTAATTAATACATAATTTTTTATTTATTTTAAAATGTTAATAAAACTTTTATATTAGTTTACTATTTATAAATACTTACCTAAATGTATATATGTATATAAATTACTTTAAAGAAAATGTAAATAAAACCAATTATATAAAATTAAAAGCTTTTTACTTAATTTATAAATTTACAAATACTTATCTATATATATAGATAACTTTTAAAGAAATAAAACAAACCTTTTATTTAAATTTAAACTTAAGCTTAAATCTATTTAAACAATTAAACATTTATTTTATGTATTTTAAAACCATATAGTTATTTGTTAAATAACTTTGAAAAGCTTAATATTAAATTAATCATGATTCCCAAATTACCAAAATATATATTAGAAAACAAGATTTATTTATTTCAAACCAAAGCTCATCTATTTACAATATATACAGTTATATATATATATTATAAATAGAAAATATTTTATTAATTTTTAAAAGATAAAATTCACCAATTAAATACTAATTTAATCAGATTATTAAATTAAATTCAAATCTTATTATCAAAGATTATCCATATCAATTTAATTATTCAACAGATTATTAAATTGATATTGTTAAAATTTCCGGGATATTACATTCCTCCCCCCTTAAAATAATTTCGTCCCCGAAATTTAAACAAAGGTAATTTAATAATCTTATTAAAGATTTAAATTTAAAACACAAGCATCTACTATCATCCATATGCTAACAACCATAGTAACCAAATCATCCAATCAAACAATTCTAACTATCTAGACTAAATTCTAGATAAAATCCCTCGAGTTTCCCCAAGTATATATATATACCGGGATACTCGGTCTACAAACAATCTAAACAACTAAGCTATAGATCTCCTACACATCTAGATCTATATAACTAAACAGAATATCAGACTATAGACGAGTCTGACTCAACTACCCAACTTCCAGAACTGCTGATTCTACAATCAAAGATAGATCAAATACGTACTTCCTCAGAGATACGTGAAACTCAATGAATTCAAGTCATCCAAATTGACAATTCAACCAAGTAGACCAATTACTTATCCAAATCAGAACACAAACGAGATCCAAACATAACTCTACTTCACAACATCAGTAGATTCCAAACTTACTTCTCCCATCCAGAGATACACTCCAAACTGCTTTCGCTGCTCAACTCTGATCTGAGGTAGAACACAAGCACAGACTGGACAACTCATTCCAGAAATAAGGTTCACTGATCCATAAAGAAAACTCAGATACTCCAGCAAAACTTGAGCTGCTTCACCAACTCCATCTCTAGGAAACATCCTTCCACTAGACTGAACCACCGGTATCACTCCTGGAATCCAGTCGATAAGAAAACTCAACCTTCAGATGCGGACAAACTTCTGACTTCTCTGAAGACATCCAGAAAAACTATGATAACCCAAGAGAACACTCAGACAATCGCAAGTCACTTTTGCGATCAACCCATCCTAATTCCAAAGAAAACTGTCCTCTCTTTACTAATTAGAACAGCTTACACTTATTTATCCAATTTATCGAAGAAATGGATCCACTCTGCTGCTTCTGAACTCTACCTTCAGAAAAACTGCTCAGCCAGAAAACTTCCTGCCAATGCACAGAATACTCCGAGCTGCACTACTGCCACAGGTGCCAAAGACTTCTCAATCCAAAGCTTCTCGAGAAACTCGATTCCCAAACAGAATCACCATGGTGAACTCAGCCACAACACCGAAACAGACACACTTCATTAACTTGTTCCAAAGAAAACATCTTCGGGAACATCCATAGTCATTGCGTCTCATCACACAGCTACTATTACCTGAGATACCATCACTCGCTTCTGTTCTCCGACAGATCCAACTCTACCCATCCAAACTTCAAAGATGAACTCCGAACCTTAACAGGTTTTCTTCAGAGATCGATGAAATCCTCACAATTGCAAAGTTCACTTGAGACGGTATTAGGTCTACAGTCTCGACAGATACACTTCCAACCTCAACACTCAGACTTCTAATCCTAGATGATAAATTATTATCATCTCAACCAATCATTACAAATACCATATACATTTAAAATGATACTTTTTTATATAGAAATTATATTTGGGTAAAATTATTTCATCTACCTTTTTTAAAACAATATTGTGTCCGTTGGCCTGGTCCAAGTGTTTAGAGATCCCTATCAATAACGTTAGCTACTCGTATTGACCAGAATCCATATACCACTCAACCGATCAATTAACACAATATAAAACCATTTTATATAACTAACAAATACGCGCTCTCGTATATATATATATACACTCGGACTCAAACAGGTTGCTACAGATCCTATCTCTAATGAACAACCCTTCCCAACCTAGGTATTCACTCAACCTAGTGTTCTGATGTTCACTTAACTAAAAGCTTAGGCATTCGCTCAACCTATGCTCTGATACCACTGTAACGACCACGACTTTCTCTCCACAGAAAGTCGCATCGTTAATAAGAAAGAAAGGGGTAGAAAATAGAAAAGAAGAGAAGAAAGAAAGAAACAACAACAACGATCTCACAGCGGAACGAATAAATTATATTAATAACATAAACTATTACATAGTATACAACAATTTACAGAGTTACAAAGCATATACATCACTTACTAGACAGTTATAAACATCTGTCTAGACATTACAACTCAAATACAAGACAAGACACTATCACAGATATCAACACAGCGGAATACTATATCTACGAACGCCGAAGCCTCCTGCTCCATTGCTCCTCCAGAATATTCGTCAAAGCTAAACCTGAATCCCTTGGCTACTCGTAAAAATTTGAGTACCCAAGAGTTTATAAAACAGAAATAAACACTTGGGTCAGACATGGGTCTGGTGTGAGTAACAGGTTAAACTTGCTTAACTTCAAAACCTTTAGAAAGAAAAGGTATCACGTAAGACTCCCCACAAATAAACATGGGTAAGTTTTTACCTTACGCTAACCAAAACATTTGATAGGAAATCTGATTTTATTATAATAGGGTCTAGGGTTTTCAAGTAAAATATAGAAATAGCTGAAATGCTTACATCTCACATTCCAACATAGTTGGGCACAACTAATACGTACGGCACTTATTGGAGTTTGGATTCCATACAATGGCAGGGCTACTGGAGTACCGCCCGTCACAGTACGTGGCCTAGATCACCGTACCGAGGAGTACGCCCGCTCCCCTACAACACAAAGCCGGAACCATCCCTTACTGGATAATCCCGAACAAGATAATCCCGTAGTTGGCGCGACCAACCACACACTAAGCCGAATAAAAGAAAAGGGACCTCTAGACAGGGATCTATCTTGCTCTCAGTGGGTGCTACCCACGAAGCCTTGCTGCACCTCCCCTGTTTTAGCCATTCCCGGTTGATGAGGCTTGAGGTTACGATTACCTTTAATCAGAACATATCACTTAGAATGCTCATCGTCCGCCTGACGATGTGCTGAAAGCATTCAATCCATACAAGTTCGTTCCGGGTTCGAACGAAACCGAAGGCATTATCTCGTTACACTCGTTTTGGAATCACCCTCAGAGTTAACGACAATAACCCTTGCACTCTGAATCTTCATCTTCACTTGAGATTCACGACCTATCGTTAATTTGGATCGATGTGGTATTCGGGTCTCCAGACCTGGAATTCCGGTATACGGAAACCCGATCCCGGTCTCATCGAAATCCAAAACGTATCTTTTAAGGGCCAAGTTGTTTTAAGGTTAAAACAATTCAATTCTTATCTATACTACACAAAGATAGATAATTCAATAGATAATCTACATTATCATCCCAAATAGATAATTCACATTATCATTTCAATTCAACCAAAACATCCATATCACATATCAGTATATATCTCATCAGAGATATCAAAACAATGCAAACATTCAATATTATTCATCCATCCATAAGTAATGATTTATACCATCTCTAATTAATTTAAAGTGAATTAAACTAATTACCTCATTCTATAAATCCTGCTTACTTAATTATTAATTAAACCAATTAATTAATCATTACTCTAAATATCCATCTTAATTAATCATTCCTGATTAATTATACTTTAATTACTTTAAGTAATTAATCCCTAATTAATTTCACAAATTAATTATCTTAAACCATTTCAGTAATTAATATTTAATTACTTCATTTATTAATTAACTGTACTTAATTACATTACTCCTTAATTAATTATAATTAATTAATTACTTTAATCACTTATTATTAATTAATCTTAATTGATCAATCCCTAATTACATCATTAATTATATTAATTAATGATCCTTAATTACTCTTCCATAAATTAATTACTCATTAATTAATTATCTTTTAATTAATCCCTTGATTAATTATTCTAAGTAATTAAACTCAAATTACTTTTATTATAAAAATCTTCTTTAGTTAATTATATCCACTAATTAACTTTAATTACTTTCCTAAGTAATTATACTTCATTAAATTACATTAAGTAATTATACTTCACAAATCATTAAGTGATTATCTTAAATTAATTAAACTTAATTAATTAACTTAACTAATCAAATTAAACTTAATTAATTACAATAAGTAATTAATTTCTTAATTTCTTCCATTAAGTATTTATACTTAATTAAACAATTCCACAAATGATTAACCTTAATCAATTAATCCATTTAATTATCAAAATTAATCATATTAATTAATTACTTATTAAACCCAAGTTAATGATCTACATTAACTATTAACTATTCTTTAATTATTTTTCTTAAATAATTAAACTTTAATTAACCATTATTAATTACAAATTAATTAATTCTAATTACCAATAAATTTATTTCTAATTACTTAATTAATTAAGTACCTAACAATAACTTAATTAATCCTTAATTACTTGATTAATTTTCCTAACCATTAATTAATAATCTTAACTTATCTAATTAATGATCCTTAATTTCAAATTAATTAATCTTAATTAATTTAATTAACCCTTAATTAATCAATTTAAACCCTTAATTACTAATTTATTAATCCAAATCATAAATTAATTTAATTGATCAATTATCTTTTAATTACCTTAATAATTTATTTTATTCCAAATTATTAAATCTTAATTATTTTTAAGATAAATTCTATTCTTATTAATGATTAAATTATCATTAATAAAGTATTTAAAGCAATTTACTTTTAAATTCCATTTTAAATTTAAGATTTTAAAGGAATACAAATTTAACTTTAACAAAGTTTTAAAACCATTTAAATCCTTTTAAAATCACATGTTAAAGAAATATTTACTTAATTAAAGAAATTTAAAACCAAATTCATTTTAAATTCAAATCAATTTAAAATACACTTTAACATTCAAATGGTTTAAAACATTTTAAATTTAAAAACTTCTTTTTATTTCAAATTTGAAATGCATATTAACTTTGATTCCAGATTAATCTTTAGATTTAGAAACCTATTTACAATTTTAAAACTTCATTTAAAATTCAAACTACTTAACCCTTTTAAAAGTAGTTAAACCAATTCAAATTTTAAAAACTTTATCTTATTTGAAAACTGAGATTTAAACTTAAAATCCAGATTAAAACTAGATTTAAAACTTATTTAAAACTTTACTTTTCATTTAAACTCAGTTTTAAATTTTATTTTAAAATTTAAAACAGGACAACAGGTTCTGTTAAAACCTGTCACACATAATTAACCCGAGACACCATCCTTAATGCTTCGAGTCAAAACCAAATTACTTCGAGTCAACAACCTAAATTACTCGAGACAATCCCAAAGCCAAACTTCATCAGACAATACAGTGCACCGTGCACATGCACGGTGACATTGATCGCCTCTGATCATCAACGGTGATCATCTCACATCAATAAACACTCATCCACCCTAATACGATCATCAGATCGTAACCCAAAACTCGAAATCGAAATCGAGTTCAAAACTTAACCTGGAACACTAAACCCCTCTTCAAACCCAAACCTGTCAACGCTTCAAACACTGACCTCCGATCACCAGAAAAGTTGCTACTCCGGCCACGACTTTGCCTACGACCAACCTTCCATCTCCCAAAATCCCACTGCACTCGATCAACCCAACTGTCGTGATGATCGATTTATTTTACTTAGTTAAAACTAGGGTTCCTAAACGAATCTCGCCATCGCTGCCTCCTCGATGAGATACATCGCCATCCAGTATTTTTCCAAGATACTACGATCACTCCTCCATCATTAGGAAGAACCCCGACCCATTCAAATGCATAGATCACCAGAAAACCCCAAATTCCTCTTTTTAGTTCATCACAGAACTGCTTCCCAAATCCCAAACTAAAAATTATAATTTTACTTCTAAAAATCATGTTTTTGGATAGATATTTAGTATATATATATATATATATGAATTCATAAATTAAGATGTTTGAGTTTTCACTTATCTTGAACTTGCTCTGTCCTTTTAAGTTTCCAGTGAGATTTCAATTTTAATTTAACTTAATTAAAATTTTAAAACTTAATCTATAATCAAACAAACAAATATTGTTTGAAGCCTAAGTCCTAACAGCAAGCAGATCAAGAGATAATGGTTTTTAAATCAAAAAAAATTTGTGTCTGGAAACAAAAATACAGTAGTCACAGAGACAATAGCATGCACACAATCATTCATCCAGTCATATATATACAAAACACACTTATATATATTCACACAAACATATTCATTCCATTAATTAGCATGCAATCCCAATTTATACTTAAGCTTTTAAAAAATTTGTTACTCACCTGTTCAAATGAAACAGAGGACAGTTTTAGCTTTTGTAAACCTGGATTGTTTTAAAACTGGAAATTTGCATTGCCATTGCTTTTGAAAACTTTAAACTTGAAACTTGAAACTTGAATGCTTCTTTGATTTAAATACTTGAGTTGCTTGCTTCCAAACAGAATTTAAGTTGCTGGAATATGCTCCGGGTTGAAGAAATGCAGGTTTTTGAATTTCCAGTTTGAAGGATTTGATTTACAGGCTTTGATTTGAAAACGAATTACAGATTTTAGATTTGATAAATCTCTGGTTTGAGGAGTTTTGATGATCAGATTGTTTTAGAGAATTGGTTATAGGATTTGGCTTTTGATTTTGGAAGATGTTTACAATGTAATGATTTTTGGTTTTGAGGAATTGATTTACTGAATATCATATTTTGTTTTGAGATTTTGTTATAGCTGAAGTTTCTTAAGTTTTGAAAAAGAATAGAAAACGAAAAGAAGATGAGAAGCATATGTTTATATATAGGCTGAAAAATGATTTAATAAAAATAAAAGAAAAACAAATTTAAATGACACTTGTCTCATTGTTAATCCATTACTTAACACATGTTATTTAGGTGTCTTAATTTTATTACACTTGTCTTTTAAGTAATTAATACATAATTTTTTATTTATTTTAAAATGTTAATAAAACTTTTATATTAGTTTACTATTTATAAATACTTACCTAAATGTATATATGTATATAAATTACTTTAAAGAAAATGTAAATAAAACCAATTATATAAAATTAAAAGCTTTTTACTTAATTTATAAATTTACAAATACTTATCTATATATATAGATAACTTTTAAAGAAATAAAACAAACCTTTTATTTAAATTTAAACTTAAGCTTAAATCTATTTAAACAATTAAACATTTATTTTATGTATTTTAAAACCATATAGTTATTTGTTAAATAACTTTGAAAAGCTTAATATTAAATTAATCATGATTCCCAAATTACCAAAATATATATTAGAAAACAAGATTTATTTATTTCAAACCAAAGCTCATCTATTTACAATATATACAGTTATATATATATATTATAAATAGAAAATATTTTATTAATTTTTAAAAGATAAAATTCACCAATTAAATACTAATTTAATCAGATTATTAAATTAAATTCAAATCTTATTATCAAAGATTATCCATATCAATTTAATTATTCAACAGATTATTAAATTGATATTGTTAAAATTTCCGGGATATTACAGTCAATATGACCCAACCCGTTTCATATATGGGTCAACCCGTTTAACCCATTTAAAAAATCAAAAAGTGAAAATATAAAAGAAAAAGTAAAAAACATCCAATGCATAATTAAAAACCTAAGACAATAACACAGACTGCAATGTTAAATAACATAGTAAAAGTAATAAACTAGAGGGCATAAAAAAGACAACATCAACAGAAGCCATCTTTAAAACAGAGAAGATACCATACTACCAGTAATACAAAGGGAGACAAAAATCAACATCAACATTATTCATTGCTCAGTTTACAGCATGCTTCATCACCAAAGATCGATTCAGATAAAAAAGAACTACTTATGTCCTTGGAGAAAATGGAATGATCCAAGGTTGATTCTGCAATATTCTCATCTTCTTTACATACACATTGCTCCTGCAATTCAAAACCCACATTAAACAAAATAACACACAAAAAAAAGAGATAGAAGTTAAATCTGTCCATGTTTGCCTACTGCACATTAAGTCTAGAAAAATATACACCATGTTAAGACGGTACCTCTTCGGACAGTTTTCGTATGTACCCAACAAGAAACATTTGAAAATTTTCTTTTGAATTGTAATTGCTAATTTCGCCAAACAAACGTCTATGCTGCAATAAAATGTTTATTAAGCATAGATAAGCAATAATGAAAAACAACAGATGCATGCATGCATTTGATCCTAATATATTTTAGAGCACTCACGATCTTTCGAGTACTGATTCCCGAAGAATAATCCCATCCTATTGCCACCACTGCTTTAAATATGCCTTGTTTTTGTAGTTTCATCCAACCAAAGAAAACACCGGAAATTTGATCAGGAAGAGCTGCATACAATTGTTTTCTGCTTTATCCATATGATTTGGCAAAGTAAAGTGTAAATAAAACAAAACCTGAATACTAAGCATAATTTTATAAACATATATTTACTGGCCTGCAATCGTATCAAGCCATGTATAGCCATCGGGAGCATGTATATCGTCCATTGAACCAGTAATATGTAAAGGTTCAATTGGTAAAGCATTTTCAATCCCTGGATGTTTGGATCAAAATATTATATCAGCAATAAAATTTTGTAAGCTACAAAATTAGAAGATGCAACTTACATCTGAAGAAGGTAGTGGATCTTTATACTCAAATTTCTTACTCAAAATCTTATTCAAAGTAACAATCGTTGAACCAACACATAAAGAAAAATATGAGATAAAGAAAAATACTAAAAATGTAAGTTTATTTATTTATATTATTAAACATACAGTATTTCTTTCCACTAGAGAATAAAAGAAAACAAAACTAGTCACGCTTAAATTTGGTTACAGCAGACGGTAGTCTAAACAATAATTAAGTAAATACTCACCGACTTATCTATTCTCATGGTTTTCGTGCTTGTAATCATAGAATGTATACAAGTTTAATGTAAAATAGACTTTAGTGTGTGCGGGATAACTATCATCATGTCTCACCAAATTACATAGGGCATCCTTCAATAATTTGTTCTATACTTGAATTTCCCCAGGAAAAAAAAGGAATAAACACAATGTACTTGGATCATTACACTTTTATTTTCTAATATTATGTTTCCTTATCTGTGAATCAAGAAAAACTTATTATACATTGTTTAAAAACTTCTTTTAAAAATAGCAGTACCATATAACAAGTTTATAATTTTGCAACATAACTTTGCAATCATCAGGACCCATTAATCAGCCAACGTTATAAGATAACTATCTTATCTAAAAAAAATATTCTTTCCTAATTATTTACCTAATCATAATTGCTTCAGAAATTTACTGAAAAAGAGGATTCAGATGCACGACGAGAAAGGGTTTGCTGCAAATGCAATAGATTTAAGATTTTAACTCTTCATTATTCAATCAGCGACCATAAATAAATTTTCAAATAGAAATATCATACCTTCGATTGATTAGAGCTTTTAACTTTGAAAGCTAAATCGTGCGAGGTTTTGAAGAAATGAGAGAGAGAGAGAAATCGCGAGAGCAAGCGCAGGCGTTTGGAAATCTGAATCGAGCGAGACGGATTAGGAATTGAGGGAGAGAAAGCCAACCGACTTCATGTTGTTTGGAAACGAGAGATAAATTGAAATTAGGGTTTGGGTTATGGACGAGTAAAAGGGTTAAGCGGGTTGTATCGTATTTTTTGTGAGCTGAACGGGTATCGACCCTACACTGAAAATGATTTAATTAGTTTGGACCCGACCCTATTAAATTTGAGCTAAAAGGGTTGGGTTAAAGGGTTGGGTTGAATTTTGACAGCCCTAGCTCCACCACCACCTTGATATGACCATTTACCCTCAGCCTTACCTCTGTCCTGATCTGAAACATGTATGGCCGAACCCAAAAATGACATAGGTTGAGCCTATGTTGACCAAAACTCCACTTTGTGCCTTGTTCATTTGTATTCCTCACTTTGTAACCCCAAAACCCTTCCTCTTCTCAAGCCTAGCCATGTATTTTCAGTTCCAAACCTGATCTATTTCCACATGAAAACATGTTGTGACTGAGCCATATACATGTATGGTTGAGCACAAGTTGAGGCAAAGTCAAGCAAATTGTTTAAAAGCTAGGTGATGTACTTGTCTAGCCTAGTTTCTATTTGTTTCAATCTAACTTTGGTATTGAAATTTTATTTATATATGACTTTGTTTTGTTGTTGTATACAAGATTTATATCTTGGTTCTCTCCACTCAAATCAAAGGTCGTGCCATATCGTGCTTTCTGGAATTCGTTGTGTCATTTGATTTGCAAACTTCAACTTAAAAAGGTGAGTTACTCTCACCAGACAATATGTACCTATATAACTGATAAACCGACACCATTTGAATATGTAATGTATACCATCATGTTATATATGTTTATATTATTATCACATGATGTTCACACCTGTTATTACACTTATTATATCATATGTTACTATTATTTAATGTTATTCTGTTATTTATATCTGTTATCACCATTGCAAGTTCCCTGTAGATTAGAATCACTATGGGTTGAAATGATACATACCCGAACGGACTTTAGAATAGGGAAAAATCGTTATGGGCTGAAATGATAGGCCTGAACGATTTTTATTTAATTTAGTTTAACTTGGGATTGCGGGTTTGAAATGATAGAACCCGGATTTTTCTTTTTTAACTGCGGATTGAAATGATACATATCCGTATCACTTGACCTAGGTTAGAAAATTATACACAGGCCCGTGGTTATTTTATAAAGTGTTTTGGATATTTTTAAGTATTTTTAAATATAAATTTATGAAATTTGATTTAAACAGATTTTGAAATATTTTGAATTAAAGAAATTATGATTTTTCTATGTGTTAAAAATGTAATTAATGAATGGTTTAACTGGATTTTTGAAATATAACTTAAGTTGGAAATTTGGAATTTTGGTTAAAAATGATATTTAAGTTATATAAATAAAATGGATATTAAATTTTATTTGGAAATGGTAAATATGATAATTTGATTAAATTTGAATTTAAGTGATTTATTTAAGTATTATTGATTTTACTATGAATTTAAGTGGTTAAATAAATGAATGTTTAAAAGTGATCTTTTAAAATATAACTTGACTAGGAAATGTGAAATTTGGTTTTAATTAAAGGTTTAAGTTAATTAAATAAAATTGGAAATTTTGTTAAAGTGTGAAATGGTAATTTAAATTTGAAGTGTTAAGTCTATTTGTTGAAATGTGAAGAATCGGAAATTTTACACTTAAACTTATTAAGTAAATTGTTGAAAATTGGATTTAATTATAAGAAATTTATTGTGAAAGAAACGTGTAAAGTTCTAATTTATGAAAGAAATATGTAAAGTTTAATTTATGAAAGAAACGTGTAAAGTTCTAATTAATGAAAGAAACATGTAAAGTCTTAATTAATGAAAGAAACATGTAAGTCTTAATTTGTGTAATATTGATTTAAAATAATAAATGCCCTTTTTGTAATAAAACGTAAATTAAAAACATACATTCGATAATGTAAGTTTAATTAGTGTAATATTGATTAAATGATAAATGCTCTTTACTGTAATAGAAATGTAAGTTAAAAAGTACATTTAATATGTAAGTTTTATTTAATGTAAATGACATATTTTAATGACTAAAATAATAAAGTTTCTTTATTGTATTGATAATGTAAGTTAATAAGGTACTCTTAACTTAACATAAGAATTTCAGCATTAAATTGGATATTACAGTAACAAAGTTTATTTAACTATAAGGCTATGATAAAATGACCATGTTAAAATTTTGTAAGTATATAAATACTTTGATTATATAAAATGTTAAATTGGAAAGTATTACATTCCAAAAATGCTATGATTACTTAAGGTTACATTACCAAAATGCTATGATAATTTAAAGGAAGATTTCAAGTTTAATAAATTAAAGGAAATATTCAGTGATTTTGAAATTTGGGTTTTATTGAAATGATATATTATTGAATTGGTTTTGAAATGGAAATGATATATTTTTGAATTGGTTTTGAATAGATTTGTTTTGGGTTTGAAAGTATGTATTAGTTTGAAATAAATGATATGATTTTGAAATGGTTTAAAGGATGTATTCTGATTTGAAACATAAACTATTTTTTAAAAGTTATAACCACGGGTTATAATAACGATTGGTTGGCAAAGAGACCGGGATCGGATATGGACATACTCTCTGTCGATACCGAAAACCACTTTGACAACCATGTACGCGGTGGAGATTCCAGAATGAAGTAGGATGGTGGCGACGTTCTTAAGGTATGTTACGTGGACCCAACTCCCGTGAGTTGGCATAAGGTGGCTAAAACAGGAGCGATCTCGGACCAGTGAGGTAGCACCTCTTCTCGGACACATTTCTTCGATATTATACTCTTACTTGTGATTTGACTAGATGGCCATCCTCCGATTTGGAAATGTTGTTCGAGGTGGAACGGTAGTGGCTGCTATGCGTATCCATCAGTCCGTGTGCGTAATTGGTATATCTACCCTGGCATTGCCTAGTTGTGCCGTGTCACCTACCATATCGAGCTTTACTACGATTATGATTTTAAGATCCGACCGCGTTAAGGTTCTCCATCCCCTTAACGCTATTTTCCGATATGATTATACTTTACTGATTAGACACTACTGTATATAGCGTATATTACTACATAGTAGATAGTTTAACGGATCCTTAGAGGATGGGCGGTCCCAAGCATCTTCTAAGTTACTTGTACCCTTATTACAGTTCGCTTGAGTTGGTTTACATTATATAAGTATATATTGTCCTGACTCGAGTGTTTTGTGTTTTGCTTTACGCTCGGGTCAGCCTGAGTTATTCACAGATTTGGATTTCCGCTCTCTTGGAGATTTGAATCACTGGAGATTTTCTGCTTGTCTTGTCCTATCTATTTCAGTTCCGTTGTTCTACTCAGCTTGTACTTGGTTATTTTATTGAGACTTTTGTTGTACTCTATTTCTTCTGTTGTATCTTATGTAACTCTGACATATTTAGATAGTAGCTTCATGAACTACTATTTCTTTTACTTCCGCTGCATTATTTTACTCTGTGTCTGTGATCTGTGATTATATTTATTTACTGTATATTCTGAGATTTGCCAAATTTTATTTACAACGCGGTATTTTGAGCAATTCAACTCCGGCATGAGTGTCTACCTATACACTTATAATGGATGCGAATGGTTGAAAATATCGGGTCGTTACAAACAACATGCATATATCATAATTGACAATATAACATATATATATGTAACAGGTTATTGGTGTCAATACTGTAAATTAGCATAGGTGAACAAATGCAAATAATAACATATCATATTTAACAATTTAAATAACTAATAATTTAAATCTAACAACATATTTCAATCGCCATTTCATGTGAATTAAATTTATTAATTATAAGAATGTTAATTGTGAGTGATTGCTCACCTTTCGAGGCTAGAGAAATAACAAGAACGAGATGTGACAATCCAAGCACAAATTTCAAAGCACGACACGATGAACACGAATTCGACGAGAAAAGTTGATCACTAGGAATTGATGGAAACAAATCAAAGCTAGCTTAATATAAACTGAAACAAAATATATTTTATATTATATATTCATTTCAAAATATTAACATAACATATTATATATATATATATATATATATTTCCTCTAAAATCAATATTCAATTTAAAACATATACTTAAAATAAAAAATCTTTATATTTACCTTTCAAAATCATCGTTTCTTTCAACACATATATTTAAGAGGAAATTAGTTTAAAGGAAAAAGTTTAATAAAATTTAATTTTAACGGACGTTAAAATTAAACTTTGGTCTAAAGGACAAGCGCCAAAAATTGTATTTCTTTCGTACTTCTGTAGTTTCATTTCTTCTGCAAACAAAATTTCTTCTTCATCAAACAATGGCAACCCAAACCGAAATCAATTTTCTTCCTCAAACTGATTTAAAAGCGCAATCGACTTCAGAATCTAAGTCGATGGACGTAAATCAAAATATTTCAATAAATCCTGAACAAATAAATGATGAACCTACGATTTCAAAAAGTAGGGTTTCCAATGCTATGCGTACAGCAGTAAAGAGAAGGCGAAAAACTACTTCATCAACGGCTGTTGATTCGGATGAGATTGACGAAGATACAAAGAGGACGAAAAAACCTAGGGCATGTAAAACTATGAATGAAGACGAAAGGAAGAAACAACAGCTTACTGATGAAAACGTTAACAGAAAAAGAAAAACAAAGGTAAAACAACTGATTATTTTTTAAAATAAAAGATAATTTTACAATGATAGTTCAACTATCATTTGATTTATTATTGAATGATAGATCAATGTATCATTTGATTTGTTGCATGTATAATATTGATGGTAAAAAATAATTAGATGGATACTTATTTAATGATAGTTCAATATATCATTTGATTTGCATGTGTAATATTGAAATATGAAATGATGGATGAACATAGCATTCCGTCTTTGACAGATGATAGACAATGATAAGATGAATATTAATAGAATGATAGAAATATATAGCATTGAAAAAAATGTTGGACAAACATATCATGATAGAATGATAGTTGAATATATCATTTTATTTACAGTATTTGCTAGTATAGTATGATAAATGATAGTTCAATATATCATTTGATTTACTGTTTTGATGGTTATAGAATGATAGTTCAATATATCATTTGATTTACTGTTTTGATGGTTATAGAATGATAGTTGAATATATCATTTGATTTACTGTTTTGATGGTTATAGAATGATAGTTCAATATATCATTTGATTTGTATGCATCATATTAAAATATAATATGATAGATGAACATATGATAGACAAACATAGCATTCAATATTTCGACTTTAGAAGCATACATTGAAAAAAAGAAATGATAAATTTTAGTTTCATTTTATATGAAATGATGGATGAACATAGCATTCAGTCTTTGACAGATGATAGACAATGATAAGATGAATATTTATAGAATGATAGAATATATAGCATTGAAAAAAATGTTGGAGAAACATATCATGATAGAATGATAGTTGAATATATCATTTTATTTACAGTATTTGCTAGTATGGTATGATATATGATAGTTATAGAATGATAGTTCAATATATCATTTGATTTACTGTTTTGATGGTTATAGAATGATAGTTCAATATATCATTTGATTTGTATGCATCATATTAAAATATAATATGATAGATGAACATATGATAGACAAACATAGCATTCAATATTTCGACTTTAGAAGCATACATTGAAAAAAAGAAATGATAGACAAACATAGCATTTGAAAAAAGAATGATAGATGTATATATCACTAGTAAATTATGCTTTCATAATTGTAAAAATTGATAGATAAAAATAAGAAAGCATTTTAAAAATGAGACATAAAAATAATATTATAGTTTGTTAAATATTGAATTATTCATTCACAGTTTTTTGTACAGGGATCAATAGGTAAAACATTAAAGAAAGCAAAAACAACTGAAGGAAAAAAACCAAAGAAAGTTTCTCAGAAAAAAATTCAGTATAGATGTAGCTTACTGCCAATGATAAAAATTTTCAAGAAAATTAAGGAAAAAGGAGGTTATCTTATAGATCAATTAAATTATTTAAAACAAACACCTTTCGAAAAATTCATGCTAGTGTTTTTCAAAGAAATTTTAACCATAGCTGCTTTTACAAAATCATCAACAATCTTAGATGATATAATAGAAACATTTTCTATCAATGATGAAGCTTTTAAAGTAGGGAATATTTTTTTTAAAATTAAACCTGAGGATGTTTCAATTATTTTTAGCTTACCTTTGTCTAGAGTAAATATTTTTCCAGTACCGAAAATGAGTTTACAAATCCTTCCAGACAATTGCAAAGATTTTGTACTGAGAAACTTTGGAACAATAGAGCACATCACAAAGGATCTTACAATTTCGAAGATAAATAATGTGCTAGAAACACAACAATTTCAACATGAAAATGATTTTCCAAAATTGCTTATAATTCTTGCAATGATAACCTTCTTCTTTCCTGGTAACCAAAGATACTTACCATGGGGATATATTCCCTATATCTTAGATCAAAACAAAATGAATTTAGTATCTTGGCCAGTTTCAATTCATCATTCATTGATTAGAGCTTTGACAACTTTCAAAACAAAGCCAAGAAACATGCCAGGTTGTTCCATGCTCCATATTGTAAGTACAGCAATCTAACTTTATGCTCATGCATCTATCTGTATAAATTAAATTATACACATTATATGTTTTAACAAGTAATATTTTATTTGTAGTTTTTCCTATGTGAGCATGTGAATTTGATACCTCCATTAGCAACATACTGTTCAAACTTACCTAGATTTGGGAGGTGGAATATTGCAAGCTTGAAAAAGGTGATCTCAAGAGACGCATTGATGAACATGGACAATAGAAAGGTATTATTTATCACACTAGTATAACAAATATATAATGATAGATAAATATATCATAACATAGTGTATATCAGCAGTTGTCATTTTGTTATTATATCATAACACTAGTATAACTAAAGAATGATAGTCAGATATAGCATCACATGAAAAATGACAACTATATATAAAATTAGTTCATCCTTGTATGTTACCTGATTCATTACTATTTACGTTATTACATAGATTTTTGTTGAAATAAGAAATCTGACTGAAGATGAAAAAGCACCTCTTCAACAAAATAGCCAACAAAAATTTGTCCAGCTGGATAATAATGAGAATATTGAGATGCACAAAATAGAAAATGTGGAAGAGACATCAAAAGACCAAGTTGAGACAATGCAGCAGTACATCATACAGTTGGAAAATAAATTGAAGAAAAGTGAAAAAGAATTAGAAAAGGAAAAACATAAAAGAATACAAGCAGAAGGCACTGTCATACAATTGAAAAAGGAAATCAAGATTTTAAGATCAAAAGAAAAAGTAGAAATAGAACCACCATCATTTGATATCAAAATAAATAACTCAGGAAATTGAAAAGATGCGGAAAGAGAAAGAACAACAATATCAAAACAAACCTTTAAAGGCAACAGAAAAATCACCAGCAGTGCATGAAAAAACGCAGAAGAAACCAAGCTCTTTAGTTTTGAGGGTCAAAAAGCGCCAACGAAGGAGTAAAATTGATTCTGATTACCAATATGAAATTGTGTGCAGAAAAACAAAGAAAAATTTTGACAATGAAAACCAAAAGCAACAATTTGAAACCAAGGAAGGTCAGAAAGAAAATACAAATGAACAGAAACAAGAGGAACAAAATGAAGAATCAGATTATGAACATGAATCTGAAACTGAAACAGATGAACAAGTCACAACAACTGAAAATGAAGAAATTATTGATGTTGATGGATACTCGCAATCAAGTAAAACCTATAAGAGTAAGGATATCACAAAAAGCAGTATTCTACAATTATTGAATGAAGAACAGCAAAACAAAATTCTTACTTTCTTCAAATTTAACAAAAATGAGAAGTAAGAATTCTAATATTTTTTATTTCATTATATTTGTAATTAAGTAAAATTGAAGGAAAATATAGTTATCAATTATTAATTTTCAATTACAGCACTGTAGCATATGAAAAAGATGAAGGACACAAAGGAGGAATCACAATAGTTAAATCTATGCTGGAAGCTGTTCTGTTCGAAGGGGTTACAGATGGACAGGTATGCATCAAATTAAAATTATGATAACTGTCTAGGATGGGAGAATGAGTAATAAAACTAGCATTCATAGTTTTTAAGTGCATATAAGTGTATAGAATGAGAGAATGATAGTTAAAACTAGCATTCAAAGTTTCAAACTGCATATAAATGTATTGAATGAAAGAATGGGAGTTAAAAATAACATTGATATTTGTAAACCACATATAAATATATAGAATGTCCAAGATGACTGATTAAATGATCATTTGCATTTTTCAACGCATACAATGTAGTAAACATATAAATGAAAATGAATACTAGCATTAATATTCCTGATCCAAAATAAATTAATTATCCCATGAAACTTACAACCTTTGTTGTTTGGTTTAACAGATTATTGATTGGTTTTTATTACAATCAAGAGATGTATGAACACAGTTACTACTTCACCACAATGATGATGGTAAGTATAAGCTTTTTAATATAAATGTTAAAAATTAATATAAAGTATTCTAATACATATAAATGTGCAGAATGCTTTAACACATGACCAGCAAACTGTGATCAAAGACATAGTTATACCAACAGTAGATGTCATTGTCAAAGATGAATTTACAGAGAAAATTTTCTTCCCTCTACATTATGCAAACCATTGGAGCTTGTTGATGCTAAATTATGAAACAATGCAGTGGAGTCATTATAATTCAACAAAACCAAAAAATAGATCAACAAGGACTTCAAACCCCAGCTACAACCAAGCCTTCGTTCTTGTAAGAAAAGTATATTTTTGAAATCACTCTAACATTAATATACAGTACTAATTTTACTTCTTGTAGAAAGACAAAATTGAATTGATATTCAAGACAAAATGGGCAGAATTAGGAATACTGAACAAAGAATTTCACAAACCTAAAATGCTGCAGCCAAAAAGCCCACCACAGGATTCAGATTCGTAAGTAAATAATTTCATTTCTTCTCTTGTTTAAACTATCATTTCTATTTTTAAATTGCAGAAGAATGCATGAAATATGCAAAATGATAATTAAAACTAGCATTGCTAATTAACAGTTCATTGATCTGCACTTATTGAACAAAAAGATAATGTATAAGCATGCACATTCCACACACAGCAATGTTATCTCTATGAATGCATTGATAAATATTGTGATCGAAATATAAAGCTATGTTTTAGAATTCTGGAGTAAAAATTGCAATATTATTTTAGAATTAGGTTTTACTGTAATATGAACTAACATTTGTATATTTGAAACAGACTTGATTGTGCGTTCTTTGTCATGGTAAACATGAAAAAACTAGACAAGGATGAGGTACCAGAAAAATATCCAAAGGAAATGCTTAGAAACCTAAGAGCTGTAGTGGTGTATAGCATACTCAATGATCCACAATACAGTTGGTCACTGGAGAAACTCTGCAAAGATTCTACATAAAAAAAGCTGTTCTATTGTAACTTCGAAAAACTTTGGATATATTTGAACTGAACCATTTGTGCTAATTAAACTGATATGGAGTCTGATATGGAGTCTAAGATGGAATCTGAGATGGAGTCTGAGATAAAGTTTTATATGTTTTCCAATAATTGAATTTTGTTCTCAGTGTATAAACTGTGTAGATGAATTTGAACTTCTTGATTTGAATTTGATTTGATAATAGTTGTCTAATTTCAATGCATGAACTACAGTGTATAAACTATCAATATACTCAAGTGTCATTTTTATTTGTTTTTAATGCTTTTATTGTATTTCTGATGTACCAAATAATGTTTTATACCGAAATGCTAGATAGAACTAGCATTATGCGAAAATACATTTCTCAGTGATTGAATAGTGATCAATAATGTGTGAATTTATCCATATCGAATTTTTATATGATTTCCAATGTTTCAACTCCATTTCAAATATGTTGACTATTGTTTACACTGTAATGCTACTTATAACTAGCATTAAACTGAAATGATAAACATATATAGGAAATTATGGATATGGTAAGTGCTGGGGTAGAAACATGGAGATAGTGGTTTTATTGTAATGAAGATATCTCATTTACAAATAACAGAAGATATCTCATTTACAAACTTAAATGATAAACAGATATAGGCAATTATGGATATGTTATTTTCTGAAACAGAGAGATGCAGTTTGCATAATGAAGATATCTCATTTACAAATTACTATTAATTATTTTTTCCAACTGCTGTTTTTAACAATAACAGAAGATATTCAGATGCAGTGTAGAAGAAA
Source organism: Allium fistulosum (assembly GCA_030737815.1). Lineage (NCBI taxonomy): Eukaryota > Viridiplantae > Streptophyta > Magnoliopsida > Asparagales > Amaryllidaceae > Allium > Allium fistulosum. The sequence goes on from CM060904.1 coordinate 353,891,731, forward strand.
TATGGGAACATATGTTCCACAATTTCATATAAACAATACATCATCATACTGAAAAATCATTACAAAAACACTTAAATAATCTAACCAAGTAATCATATAAACAATATATCATCATCATCAAATCCTTCATTCTTGCTCAAAAGCTTACTTAGTTGTATACAATGACCGATGATTGATTTCAATGACAGAACATTGAATACTAATTATAATTAAATGCTAGTTACAACTGGCATTCAATTGAAATGATAAGTACATATAACATTGAATACAAATATCAATACCAAAATGCAGAGGAACAACAGATATCACAAATTTAAAAAAATAACCAAAACATATCAAATTTTATTTTCTAATGATTTCACAATGTCTAACTGCATTTTTCTATAAGCTTTAGCAGCTGTAAACTTAAAAAACTTCTCAATTGCAGTAACAAAACACATAAATTTTCTTAAATTTTTGAAGAACCAAGACAATTCCTTTTGTTGTGGCCAACTTTATTACACTGACTGCATCTATTTCTTTTACTTTGAGAAGATTCAAATCCACCACGCCTCTTTGTAGATGGTCTTCCAGCACCACGAATTTCTTTAGGAGGCATAATCAAAACATTATTTTCAGCAACAATTGGCTTATCAAAATCTGGAATTGGATTGATAGCATTAGCATATGAAGATCTGAAAGCATTAACAGTGAAATAGTCCTCCACAAAATCATAAACTGATAATCTACACTAGTTAATGCACTTAATTGCATGAGCACATGGAAAACTAGTAACTCTCCATTGATTACAAGAGCATAAACGATTTTTAAGATCAACAACCTGTGACTTAGGAGATTTAACTTCAAACACAAATTCCGAAGACTTAAAAACTTCCCAACCAAAGCCATCTTCTACTAACTTTGACAAACATTCCTCCATAACAGGACAAAGATATGTTGTCCATAGACATCATTCCTCTCTTCGTCTCGCCATTTGCTCCATAACTTTCACACGAATACCATCCAAACAAGAAGTTATAGGCATAACTCTATTTTCCAAAATCCATGAGTTGAAACTTTCTGCAACATTAGAAGAATACTCACCATAACGCTTTCCTTGAAAAAACAAATCTGCCCAATGGTCAAACGGTTTATCTCTTAAAAAATTTCTGCAGATATACCCCCAATATCTTTAAATTTGGAAAGATATCGCTCAAAATCATACACATTAGAAGCTCTAGCACAAAGTTTGAACAAATCCACAATAGATGAATCACCTTTACCCGCCTTGACAACAATACCAATATTCTGTTCCATGTGAAGTAAACAATAGCTATGATATGAAAAGGAAATATTTTGGGAACACCTAAAACAAGACCCCATTGACGATCAGACATAAAAACTAAAGACCGATCTTTATTAAGCATTCCTTTCAGATGGGATAAAAACCAAGACCAATTAGATTCATTTTCATGCGAAACAATACCCATAGCAAGAGGAAAGAAACCTACAAAATAAATAATTAAGGACAGCTCAGTAATGAGAAACATGGATTATATTAAACATCAAAACCATTATTAAAGGTTAATAATTTCTGTTATACACAGTTAAAGTAAATTCAAAATGATATATGAATATAGCATACGTTATTTAAAAGTCTTTTAGGTACTGCTGCATAAAATTTTATTTCATGTTTTTGTAAACATTTCTACCATAAACATTTGTACTATAAATAGGTCAATAATTTAATTAAATAAAGCCAAAAATTCTTGTGTAAACATGGCTGCATTAAAATTATGAACAACTTTGAACAATGATAGTTTAATATATCATCACTAGAAAAACAAATGAGTAAATAAAAAAAAACTAAAATGAAACTCATACCTTGATTACCATTTTTAGAAGTAGAAGCTAACAAAACACCCGGTCTTCCCTTCAAAGCAGCTGCGTCTAAAAATATTAATGGCCGACAATGTTTAAATCCAAGTAGACAAGCACCAAAACCAATACAAACTCTCTCAAACTGATCAGTTGAACCATTAACTTCCAGGGCCACATAACTACCAGGATTATACTTTTGCAACGCTTCTAAATACCAATGTAAATCATTATATGACGTAGCATCATCGCCATATATTTCTTTCAAAGCCAATTGTTTTCCGCTATAAGCATAATAATATGAAAGAGTAAAATTGTAATCTCTTCTAAATTCCTTCACTATATCTGTTGGCTTCTTCATAGGAGCATCTCGAATTTGATCAACAATCAAAGATTTAACAAATCTACTTTAAATATTAACTTTATTAACATCTCTAAGACCGCCTCCATACGAATGAGCAAAATTGTAAGTTCTAATAAAAAACCGAGAGAGTAGACCAGGATCCGAAGAAGCATTAAGATAAAACTTACAACCATCCTTCAACCAAGAGCAATTAACCGATATTCTATCTGGAGAATTTCTTATAAAAAGCAAATCATAACCATTTTTTATTTGATATGCCATTAAAAACTCCCGAAAATCCTCAGCTCCATTAAAACAAAAACCAAGAAAATCCACAATAGTTTTTTGACAACCTTTCTTCAACATATCTTTCAAATAATAAGAAGAATCAGCATGTGAATCACTATTTGAACCAGAAGTACTACCAATTGAAGAGCTTTGAACACTTGCATTGCCTAAACCACAACCAGCAATATCAGCTTCCTTAACACAAACATTTTCCTTAACAGTAAACTTAAAATATTGACTCTTCTTGAAAATTAAAAAACACACAATACTGATCAAATCTAAATCAGTATCAATGATTATATTCTTATTCTCAAGAACATAAGATATCTCAATAGAAAATGGACTTAGATGTGGCCAAACTTCACAGATTTCAGTCTTAACACCAAACAAAGATGAGCCCATCGTGAGATGACAAGAATAGCAATTCCCATTATGTTCAAAAATAACTAGCAAACTTTTTGATTCATCATCATAGATATCGGTACTGCGAAAGAAATTAAAAAAACAGTTAACAAACTTACTTAATATTATGACAGAGCAACAACAGAAAATGTTAAATTAACATAGCATAACAAATCAAAATGATAATTAAGACATAAATAAAAGAAATATAAATCAATTAAAAAGCAGATGATAAATGAACAAAGCACAATCAAATTACAACAAAATATGAATACAACAGCAAAAAATGCTATATAAATATAGCATAACGAAAAAAACTACATATGAAATTCACTCGTAAGATAGATGAACAGTAAAATTGTAAAACCTTAAACTATACCGAAGAAACAGAATAATACACAATAAAATCTTACCTTGCCATTGAAACAAATCCAAAATAGGAACTGAAATCTGGAAGAAGACAATCTACACAACCTACAAAAAAAAATACTAATCGAACGATATTTTATCAGAGAAAGATAAAAAGAATATAGAAACAAATAAAAATAATATACCTGAATGTAACGAAATTGTAAAGATCCAGAGCACGATGAAGATCGACGATGAAAAAACACGACGAAGATGGATGACAATCGAGAAGATCGAATACAAAACGCGTCCTTGAATCGAGAAGATCGACGAACAAAGATCAGTAATATCAAAAAGAAGGTGGAGAAGAAACAAAGAGGAAAATTTAAATTTTATAGAAGTTTGTCCTTAGAAAGAAAAAAGTAAGCCCGCATCCTTTAGACGAAAAAAAAACATGCGCGTCCGTAGGCCCAAAAACAGAAATAAAAACTTCCTTCAGCCCATTTTCCTGTATATTTAAAATCAAATTATACACACACATATATATATTATATTTAATATTATATCCTTAAAACACATGTAAAAATAAAAATATTTATATATTATTTCAAAATAAAAAACACACATATTAAAATTAAAAAAATAATATATATATTTCAAAATCAAAACACATATTAAAAATTAAAATGAAACCTATATATATAATATATTTTCAATACAATACCTAAAACGGTAATTATATGTGAACAAAAAGAAGGCTGCTTGATCAAGCTCAAGTGCAAGGAGGTGCTGCCGTGGATGCTTGGCCAGTTGAAGATGACGTTCTGGGTAGGTTGTTGTTCGGCTGTAGTTAGAGAGGAGGGAAGGAACATGGTGGCTGTCGAGTGGTTTTGGGCACTGTCAGAGGAGTTGTAGGCTGGTCTCGGCGATGGAACAGTGACTAAGGTGGTTTGTGGGTTTGCAGCGTGGAAGGTGGTGGAAGGAATGGGAGGCAGTGGGCGAGATCAGGCGGTACAAGGCTGTTTCGGCAGTAGTGGGGCAGTTAGGCTTTAATGGCGTTCGTGTGAGGTTGAGGATGGCTCTGGGTGAACTGGCACGGAGGAGGGGTTTAGGGCTGAAGGCTGAGGTGGTGGATCGTTCAGTTTTTGCATGGGCTGTGCTTAGAGGGGCGAACTGCTATGCTCATGTGGAAGGCTGGTGGTAGCTTCGGTGGAGACAGTTGCGGAGTTTTGTGGGCTTGTTTCGACTGTAAGAAAATAAGGGGGAGAAGGATGCGGAGGGTGTTGAGTCAAGATTTTTATAGAGTTTTGATTTCTGACAAAGGGATAAGCCGTGATCGACAAAAAGAAGTTATTCATTGTTTTAAAGAGACAGAAAGAGCTCCATACATTAGAGGTTGATTATTTGGTATGTTAGTAGTGTTATTTATGTTAAAATCTATCCTCAAATAATCTCATACCTTCAATCTTTGAATATAAATGTATATATGTATGAGTGCACATTAACTGTGCTGTCTGGGCTAAACCGGTCGACCGGTTTAAAACAAGGCGGTCGACCGTTTCTGCCCAGAATGCACAGATAACGTGCACAAGTGTACATAACGTATATATATTCAAATTCCTGTCTACTGGTCCATTTTGACCTGTCGACCGTTTTCAAACAGAAAGCAACCTTCCGTACAGACACTTCCTTTTCTTCAACGGTTGCTTCTCTTTCTCTTCACCAATGATCATGACCTTTACCTTTTCACAAAAGGTTACAACTGTTTATTTCTTATATAAACATCATGAAATCATTATTTCAAATAATCAATTCTATTATTCTAATCTCTATTCTATTGATCTCTGTCTTGAGCTCTAAAACATTTCAATTGCTTATTGAATCATTGAAATCATTTCATATCTTTTGATTCAAAAAGTAATATACTTCCTTCAATCTTCACATACATCATTCACATATTTTGAGGATAAGATTATAGGAAGGGTGTACTACAAGTGACAAATTCGTGTTATCAAGAGCACAAGTTGTCAACGACAATTGTATTTGTTTTTTGTTGAAGTCCTCGGTGTTGTAAGAGGCACGAAATCCCGTTCGGCTGTTCGGGTGTTGTAAACCTGTTCCTCCGGGTGAAGCGAGGTAGTTGGTTGTGAAAATCCAGATAGGAGTCTGGGACTGGACGTAGGACGGGAGGTCCGAACCAGTATAAAAATCCCTGGTGTGATTTTTATAGTTTACTGCATTTACTATTCTATATCTGTGAATTGCTATATAGTTAGTTTATTGAATATTTACTTGTATAGCAATTGTAAATAACATTCCGCATATATTGTTAGTCCATATTACACGATCCATAATTACTGTGCACAAGCATACACACTTTCATTTGGTATCGGAGCATACAAACTTTCATTTGGTATCAGAGCACGGTCATCATATAACCGTAACACCGTTATTTGATATATTCTTGTAATATGGCAAATAACGCAAGCACTAGCACTAAAACTTACACGGAAGGTCAATCAACACAAAGACCTCCATTCTTTAATGGTCTCAACTATAGCTATTGGGCTACACGTATGTCATTTTTTATGCAATCAAATAGCTATGATGCTTGGAATGCTACTCAAAAAGAAATAGTGAATCCAACAACTGAATATTCAGAATGGACAACGGCTGAGAAAACGGCAGCAGCCGTAAATGCAAAGGCAATAAATATGTTGTTTTGTGCATTAGACCAAAATGAATATAACCGTGTTAGTATCTGCACTACTGCATATCAAATTTGGCAAACGCTGAAAACCACTCATGAAGGTACTAACAAGGTTAAACAAGCCAAAATAGCCATGCTGAAAAGTCAGTTTCAAAATTTCAAAATGAAACCGAATGAGACAATCAATGATATGTATTCAAGGTTTCAAACTATTCATCATGCACTTATCGGACTAGGACAAAAATATTCAGATTTTGATGTTGTGTCAACAGTCCTACATTCTCTGACTAGTGAATGGGAAGGAAAAGTATTAGCAATTGAAGAAGCTAATGACCTTTCCATCATGAAGCCAGATGAATTGATAGGAAATTTAATGTCCTATGAAGCAAATTTGCAGGCTAGAAAAGAACAGAAAGAAGAAAAGAAAAATGTAGCATTTCATGCTGAGAAAGATGAAAATGAATCAGATTCTGAAGATGAAGATTTGGCATTCATTGCAAAAGGATTCAAAAAATTCCTAAAATATCGAAAAGCCAGTCGTTACAACAAAAGGAAACCTGGATCAAACAAACCATCTTCATCAACTATAGAATGTTTCAATTGTCACAAAAAGGGGCACATGCAGAAGGATTGTCCAGAACAGAAGAAGAAGTCAGAAAATGATAAATTCAAACATAAGAAGGACAAGTCAAAGAAACGAGCCTTCTCAGTAACATGGGATGATTCAGACTCATCCTCATCTGAAAGTGAAAGTGATCAGGAGAATGAACAAGCTAATGTTTGTTTTATGGCAACAGAAGATGAGGTACAAATTCCTACATTTGATGAATTACTTGATATAAATTCTGAATTGATAGTCAAATATAAAGACATAAAACGTCAATTAAAAGTAGCCAAAGCAGATTTGAGTAGAGTAGAGTTTGAACGAGATATGTTAAAAGACGAGAAAAAAATATTAGAAGAAGAACTTGAAAAACTTCAAGAATCATCATCTAATGTTGACTCTTAATTATCTCTTTTGAGTCAAGAAATTGAAACTCAAAAAGAGAAAAATGATGCTCTCACTACTGAAAATCATGAGCTTAAGGCAAAAATCAAAAATCTGGACCTAGAAAAGGCGAGCTTACAAACTAAGTTAGATGACATAACTCAAAATGTTTCTAACTTTAACAAAGGTCGAGAAAATTTGACAAAAATCATTGAAAGTTCACAATCTGTTTCAAATAAACAAGGTTTGGGATATAGGAAACAAGAAACCAAGAAACATCTTGGTAATGAAAGGAAAAAGAAAGTACAAAAGACGGAAGCTAAGAAAAATCTGAGTTTATTATATTCCAAACCAAAGCCAGTTGTGAAATTTCAGAAGAAAAATGTCAAGACTATCAAAATATGGGTTCCTAAAACAAATAACAATTTGATTAGGAACAAATATATTCAGAATTTCATGAATACTGTGCATTATAATTCTAATTATGTATATAAAGGGGATGCCGGACCCGTATGGGTTTGGATTCCTAAGATCTAACTCTTAGGACCCTATAAAAAGTGGGTACCATGGTCTTAATTATATTTTTTGCAGGTACCACTTAAGAAAAGAGGAAAATGGATATTCTGGTTGATACATTCCTATATTATTCCATTATCTATTACTCCTTTTTGTCGATGACAAAGGGGGAGAAAGAGCTAACAATTATTTGCAGGAATATATATATATAAAGAATACAGACAAAATCTCAGGAAGATCATATATTCAGGGGGAGATTCAGAACTTCAGATATATGTTGTCATCAATCAAAAAGGGGGAGAATGTTGAGTCAAGATTTTTATAGAGTTTTGATTTCTGACAAAGGGATAAGCCGTGATCGACAAAAAGAAGTTATTCATTGTTTTAAAGAGACACAAAGAGCTCCATACATTAGAGGTTGATTATTTGGTATGTTAGTAGTGTTATTTATGTTAAAATCTATCCTCAAATAATCTCATACCTTCAATCTTTGAATATAAATGTATATATGTATGAGTGCACATTAACTGTGCTGTCTGGGCTAAACCGGTCGACCGGTTTAAAACAAGGCGGTCGACCGTTTCTGCCCAGAATGCACAGATAACGTGCACAAGTGTACATAACGTATATATATTCAAATTCTTGTCTACTGGTCCATTTTGACCTGTCGACCGTTTTCAAACAGAAAGCAACCTTCCGTACAGACACTTCCTTTTCTTCAACGGTTGCTTCTCTTTCTCTTCACCAATGATCATGACCTTTGTTTGTACCTTTTCACAAAAGGTTACAACTGTTTATTTCTTATATAAACATCATGAAATCATTATTTCAAATAACCAATTCTATTATTCTAATCTCTATTCTATTGATCTCTGTCTTGAGCTCTAAAACATTTCAATTGCTTATTGAATCATTGAAATCATTTCATATCTTTTGATTCAAAAAGTAATATACTTCCTTCAATCTTCACATACATCATTCACATATTTTGAGGATAAGATTATAGGAAGGGTGTACTACAAGTGACAAATCCGTGTTATCAAGAGCACAAGTTGTCAACGACAATTGTATTTGTTTTTTGTTGAAGTCCTCGGTGTTGTAAGAGGCACGAAATCCCGTTCGGCTGTTCGGGTGTTGTAAACCTGTTCCTCCGGGTGAAGCGAGGTAGTTGGTTGTGAAAATCCAGATAGGAGTCTGGGACTGGACGTAGGACGGGAGGTCCGAACCAGTATAAAAATCCCTGGTGTGATTTTTATAGTTTACTGCATTTACTATTCTATATCTGTGAATTGCTATATAATTAGTTTATTGAATATTTACTTGTATAGCAATTGTAAATAACATTCCGCATATATTGTTAGTCCATATTACACGATCCATAATTAGTGTGCACAAGCATACACACTTTCATTTGGTATCGGAGCATACAAACTTTCAGAGGGTGGTGGCTTCATGGCTATGGTTCAAGCGGGGAGAGAGAACGTGGGTAAAGGAGGGCAGAGGGTTTTGGTTGGTTGGAAAACAAAGGGCGAAGACGGTTGCAAATGGGTTGAGGGTGGAAAACGATGAGCAGTATTACAAGAAGGAGGCGAGGCAATTTCCCAAAGCAGACCGAATGAAAACTCCAAGCAAAACTCGAATCTCAATCTAAAAATCTAAATGAAAGCTTCAGGAAAATATAAATAAAGCTTTGCTTTGCTTTATTTCTTTTTTTATATTTTTCATTATGAAAATAGAGCAGAACGAAAATGCAAGGGAGAGGAAGAGTGGAAATGAACCAGAAATAGTATTGAACAATTAGGAATAGTGAAAGTCAGCAATATTAAATTCTAGGAAATAAAAAGTAGTGACTATTTGTTTTTCAACCGGCAGATAGATGAAACGGCATAGGAAACCCAAAAGGCCCAAATACGGAACTGATACGGCAAATCATTTCGTAGATTCCGCCGCGTACCAGACACCGAAATATACAAATGAATATACTGCGAAGATCAGCACGACGAGACGAACAGAATGGTACAAAGATATCAATGATACGACTATCCTATCAAACTCGATTTTCGCTGCCAAACTACTGCTAAAACGCCGAAAATAAGATAAATAGGGCTATAACAGTCCAAATTTGGCGAAACAAAATACGATGTCTCACTTAGAAAATGATTTAAATTTTTATTATATAAAAATATTTAGATTTCAAAGATATTTTATTTTCATCAAATATTAACTGATTTAAATTGAAATTGAAAATTACATAACAGAACTAACTTTCATATTTCTCAATGAAAATCTATCATTCGCTATGCTTTAATAGACGCATACCAGATATCAAATTTTCATCGTCCAATTTAATTGTTTAAATTTTCATAAATTTCGGTTAATTACCTTATTTAAACCGTTTAAAATTTCCGGGTCGTTACACTTGATATCTTTAAGCATTTACTGGTTCAATATCTTTATCCTCTTACAAGCTCGACACCCTTCTTCAATATTAATATTCGACATCGCCTTCTATTTGTTAAATGCTTCGGCAACATTTGCCATTGTAGGGGCTCATTACCCCTTAGAGCTCGACAACTCTTTGTTATAAGACGTTCGATACCTTTAGAGACTCGACTCCTATTTGTTATTAGATATTCAATACCCTCTTGTTATTGCTAGAGACTCGCTATCCTTTGCTTGATAACTTTACCTTCTTTAGGCTCGTCATCTCTCGTTATCTTCAAATTTGACATGTTCTCTTTAAAGGCTCGATACTCATATTTGCAATAACATTTACCCCCCATGTAGAGGAAGCATATTACACTTTGGTATAATTCCACTTTTCGCATTGCCACCACTGGTATTTTAAAGCCTTTAATCTCATTTGTCCATTCAAATAGGAGTCCATGTTTCCTACTGCTTCTCCCGTCTTCTATAAATACCTTCCTTTTCTTCCCTCAAAATTTTACCCGAAACTTAAAACTCAAATTGCAATAATAAATTTTCTTTTCAATCTTACAATTTCCAAAGGATGCTTTTGATTTCTACCGTATTCAAACTTAATTTAAGGTGCGAGTTCTATTTCGGTCGACTTAAATATAGAAAAGGGGGTTTTTAAATTTTAAAACTAGGGTTTTATGAATCAGGTATTTATAAATTGCTCGAGTCTGATTGGCAATTTGAATTCAAATACTATTGTAATTTGGGCATTCTCATGTTTGAATCCAAAAGCTGTTTGCAATTCGTATCTTTAATGATTATCAGAAATTTCATGATAAATAAGGTTTTGATAATTATCATGGACCCAAAAGGTTTTCTTGAAATTCGACAATTAATTGAGGTTTTGATAATTGTTAAAGACTCGACATCTGCTCAGAGACTCGGTAATTATTAGAGACTCGATACCCTACTAGACACTCGCTAACTAGCTATAGACTTGCCAACTAGTTATTAATTCGACAACTAGCTAGTGACTCGATAAATGGTTATGAACTCCGCAACTACTTAGAAGATTGTCAATTAGTTACAAACTCGACATCCATTATAGAGTAGTTAATTAACTTTAAATTCAACAATTATTTATATGTTCGACATCAAGTCATGAACTCGATGACTAATTGAAGAATCTCTAACTAGTTATGAAATCACCAACTATTTATGAATTCGATACATGGTTATAAACTCGATAACTAGTTATAAGTTTATTATCATGTTATGAACTCAATAACTAGTTAAGGAATCTCTGTGAATTCACCAACTATTTGTATGTTCGATATCTGGTTATGAAATCGATAACAGGTTATCGGTCATCTTGTTATGAACTTGATAGCCATCTAGAGAATCGTCAACTAGTTATGAAGTCGGTAACTATTTATGAGTTTGGCATTTAGTTATTCATTTTTCCTTAATGTTTTCTTAACTATTTTATTTTTTTATAAAGTATATGATACTTCTCTGACTTTTGCATTATATTTTTTAACAGATAAATGACTGGCAAGAAAGATTCTAAATCCTCTTCTTCTTAAGCATGCTTGAAATCTTCTGCTTCATAGAAAGAAGACTGTAGACTCATTCAATCTTCTATAATTTCTCAAAATGAAGTAGATACTATGCATTAATAGTTTGGCATTATCAACGTGGAAGCTAGGGTGGCTGCCCCATTCAGAAGGATAGACAATCCTCCGAAAAGATTTTGTTTGCTTTCACTCCAATCCATATTTGGCATTTGGGCTACCTTCCCTTTCTACAATTCCTTATACAATTCTTGGACCACTTAGGAATTGCTCCAATATAACTGCCTCATAACTCCTATACCTATGTGAGTGCTTGGAAATAGTAGCTAGGGAGCTGATCTTTCCTCACTCGATGCTGAAACTCTTTATTCATTGGTAAACCTTGTTAAAGTAGGGAAACAACGAGGTGGTACACTATATCGCCTTCTTCCTCATCCAAAGAATTGATCACTAATTTGATCGACATGACTATGGATTGGGAAAATCAGTTCTTTTATATTAAGAGCCATACCCCTAGAATCAAGAGGTCCTTCTCTATTCCAAGTAAGACTTGTTGCTTTTTTCTTTATTGTTTATTCTGTATTATGTTGTTCTCTTATAATATTTATTCTCTTTCAGAACCTGCTTCTAAGTGGACAAATTCTTCTGTCGCTAGTACAATCAATGCATTGAGCTTGGCCTCTCCAACTATTGGAGATAGACTTAAACTCTTGACTGAAGCCAACCTTCGAAAGTATTCTTTGATTCTGGAGAATCACAAAGTGCTCGGGAAGCCCCCAATGGTCAAGAAGGATGCCCATGGAAATCAAGCTATGGTTATTGTCAATCAAAATGACTTTTCTCCATCTTCTCCCATCCAGCATAACTGTTTTGGTAATCTCCTAACATGGTTTTACTATGACTTCTTATACCGTTATCTTATGATTTGTTCTTCGACTTAGATTTGACTCTTATTATCCCAGTTGCTAAGCCAAAGGAAGCTAAAGCTCCTACCTCCTCCTCTACCGTGACTACTAAAGCCGGCCCCATTGGTGGTTTTATCGCCGATGCTCTTAAAGCTATTGAGAGTCACAAAAGAAAAAAAGATTCTAGTGATCCGTCTAGTGCTAGTTTCCTACCAAATGAAAAGGGCAAACTTAGGGATGATCAAACATGGACTGCTATTACCGAGGATCCGAATGCAACTACAGTCATCATTAATCAAGATTCTGGTGTTATTGATTTAAGCTTTCTAGATCATAATCCTCAGAGCCAAACAGACTTTGTTCACACTCCGAGCCCTGCTATAGATATCATGAATCCCTTGTCTGCAACCATCATACAACATTTGTATCAGGAGTTAGGCCCGATCCTCCCCCCCTTTGAATCTCATCCTTACAAAGCTCCATCCCAACTCATCCATTTAGGTTTTAATGATTTTGTTCATATAGTCTTCCAATCCCCATATATGGCTTCTCTAAGGCCACTATAGCCTTTTGCCCTTTCTAAGGACCATCTCCACAATTTCAGCAGCTTCTCGTGGTGTGTATCTTTACGTGTTTGGCTAATATAATTTTTGGCTTCATATATTTTTATTTATTATATATCTTTATATATTTTAGGTAGCCAAGCACATGTTTTTCTGCAATAAGCTTCTCATGAATCTGTCAATCAAAATTCCAAATTTTGATGAGCATATTTCATCATTGATGGATAAAGTTAGGTCCCTTAAGGGCCAAATTATTGAAGTCACGACAAAGAGGGATGAGATTGCCATTGAAAAGAACAAACTATCCTCCACTTTAGATGCAAAAAGAAAAATGAAACTGGTAGCTGGAGAAAGAGTGAAATTGCTGGAAAAGAAACTTGAGCAAACCCAAACTGAAAATACTCGAATGACTGCACAAGTTACAACCTTGAAGAATGGTCTGGAAAGTAAGGAGGCTACTCTTGTCTATACAAATAACATTATTAAGGATGCCAAAAAGAAGGTTTCTTTCTTTATAGACCAATCCCTTCATCAAATAAAGGAGTAGTGTTATGAGGAGGCCCTCTTCATTGCATATTTTGATAATATAAACCACTAGCTAGAGTTCTTCACTAACATTAAAAGAAAAGTTCAGGAGGAAGTTCGACCTTAAACTGGGGAGAGTTCATGGGTCATTACAAGTTGAATTCCTAGAAAAGGATGACGACGACGATGATAATGATTCCAGGAAGGATGGGGGTGATGGTATCAAAGACCCTAAGTTACCAGGAAGCGGTGGTAATTGGTCAACTGGCATGACTTAGGCTCATCTGCTCATGATGCAGACTTTCGTGACCTTCCTAAGTTCTAGAATGCTCTAGAGGGAGACATTTCATCAAAGAATATCCATGCCCCCGGCCATCAAGGCAAAGAGGAGATTTAGGCCTCTGCCTCACTAGCTCTCGCGATACAGATATGAAGTTTATCTTCTTTAAATGCTTACAGTTATCCATTAGCTTTAGTTAATAAGTTTACTATTTTAGTTAAGTCACTATGCCATAAATGGCCTTCTGCAACACAAAAAAAATGTTGGGTCAGGCCCAAAAAATGTTGCCATAGGTCTATGGCAACACTTTTCAGGTGATGCAATTTTTACCGTTGCCTTAGACCTCAAAGGCAACATTTTGACTATCTAAGGGAACATAAGTAATATTGTTGCAATAGAACCCTATTTGGGTCTATAGCAACATCCATAGGTGTCTGTAGCAACATTCCAAAATGTTGCTATAGATATTAACTTTCTGAATTTGTGGGGCCCACAATGTAGAGCATATTTGATTTTTTAACAGAAATAAATATTTATTTAATAAAATGCTATTGCACAGAATTTGATATTCAAACAGTAATTTATTTAAATAAATAATTTATTTCAACATTTGAAATAGTACAAATTCCCGACTCCACTATTTACAATTCAATGATATATAACACTGATATTCACATATACAGATATTCCTCGCTACATCACTCAGTTCACTCATTACATATGCAGTTTCAATTTATACAGACACCGACACTGACAAATATATGACGAGCCGAGTGCCGAGCCGAAGGTGAGCCGAGTAGCGGGTCTGGGCGTAGCGCTGGCGGGGGTCTAATTTCGGAAGATCGAGCCTTCTTTGAAACCTGTCTTCAAGCTCATACACTCATGCACATTTGATTTGACTCTGTCTTCAAGCTTGTATCCAGCTATCCAGTCTTCAATACCTATCACATATAATTCAAAAGCAGTAGAAAATAATATTTAACTCGAACAGAAAATGAAAATATTTTTGTTATATTATTTGCCTCAGGTATTTGGGTTGTTTCTTTTCATATTTTTTTCTGACAGGGACCAAATATTTGCACGGACAACCTGTGATATACACAGTGTATCACTGCATATATCACAAGGTCGTTTCCCATTTTTTATCTCATGGACGACTGAAAATTCCCACAAAAATGGACATGGCAGAAGGTCAAACCCAAGTCATCGACTGGATTCAACTCAGGGCCTAGTCAACCAGTGCAGCAGCAAAATAGTGCACAAGTCAGCTGTTCACAAGTGCATAAGCCAAACATGAATGCAACACATGGATACAAGACAATATGGAAGACAGCAAGCAACAGTTCAGGCAAAAATGTACAAAGGAGAAGCCAAGTGCACAAAGTAGTACTCAACACAGCAAGCAACATAACATGACCAAGAAATGCATATACATGGATGAACATACATGCATCATAAGGCTTGGTACAAGAAACTACTCAAGTGCAACTACTCAAGCGCAAGTTCATACTCAAGTGCAGCCAGATATGTAGACAAACCAAAAAAATGGACACGACACAAGGTCAAACCCGAGTCATCGACTG
Source organism: Allium fistulosum (assembly GCA_030737815.1). Taxonomy (NCBI): domain Eukaryota; kingdom Viridiplantae; phylum Streptophyta; class Magnoliopsida; order Asparagales; family Amaryllidaceae; genus Allium; species Allium fistulosum. The sequence goes on from CM060904.1 coordinate 353,907,031, forward strand.
GATTCAACTTAGGGCCAAGCAACCAACAAAACAAACAAGAACCAGGTTCAGCAAAATGTAGACAAGCCAGTGCAAGAAACACAGCAGTACACATATGCAGCCCATCAAGCAAAACAGTGAATGCATCAGGCATGTACAAGAGAAACATAGGCAGTAATATGATATACAGAGGACTTGGAGCATCAGTTCATGTTAAAGAACAAGGTTAGCATGGTACCAGTTCAGTCCAGACCAAGCAAAACCAACAAAGCTTAACAGACATATGTTTGTATATATCATGGAAATCAAAACTCAATGTTCAGATTAGTCAATAGTTTTAGAAAACCAACGATCAATTTCAAAGTTCTGATTTTCAAAAATGCAGAAGTTTTCAAGTGAAGCAGTTTTCAAGAGGATAACAGAATACAAATACTTCAAGTTCTGGTTTAACAAATGCAGCAAGGTACAAAGGTATGTGAACAAGTTTAACAAAGGTTCAAGTTCTGGTTTAACAAATGCAGCAGAAAGGAGCTAACAAGCTCAGATCAGAAATAAAAAACAAGCCAGTGAACCAAAATCCAACATACCAAATAATATCGCATCGCAATTCATCATCGGCAAAGCAAAATCAAGCCAGTGAACCAAAATCCAACATACCAATACATCATCGCAATCCAACATACCAGATTTCTCAAAGTCCAACAGAAAGATTAAACTCGAGATTATAGGAAATAAAGCCTATAAATAAATCCCAATTCATCATCGGCAAAAGCGTGCGAGTGTAACCAAAATCAAGAATAATCAAGTAAACCAGAAGGCAGAAAAAATACCAAATAATATCACATCGCACCCGACGACGAAGTCAAAGCAATTCGAGCAATCAATCAAGGAGAACGAAGGAGCAAGCTACCAGGAACGTTTCTCACACTAGATTCGATCAATTAGAGCATCAAAGCAACTGGAATCGCGTGCCCTAGTTTTCACAGAGAGGAACGAGAAAAAAAATCGCGTGCCCTAATTTTCACACAGAGAGGAACGAGAAAGAAAAGTAAAGTGGAAAATGGAAATTGCTAAGGTGTGGATTGATGGTTGAGATTTTGTTTTAAATGATGGTGTGGATCGCTGAGGTGTAAAATTTTATTAATTTTTTTAATTTGAATATATTTATAGCTACTGCAACATTTTGCTGATATCTATGCTAACACATTGAAGTGAATGTTGCAATAGACAAAAATCAGCATAGCTATCGTTACATTGTAGCTAGCAACACCTTGTAATTTTGTTGCAATAGGCCATCTATGGCGTAGTGAAAAGAAACATATATCACTTTGAGATTTTGCATGAGAAGAGTGAAGATTTTGCATGAGAAGAGTGAAAAGGATATGCTGCAAATAAATAGAGAAATTAAGAGATTGATTGAAGATCATAATAGTTTATCTAAGAAGTATAGGTACCTTCTCATTTATGCCAACCGATTAAAAGATTTCAATGAAAAATGGGTAACCCAACTCCTGTAAAGATCCTGCCTTCATCGGGAAAGAGTTTTAAATGAGAATACAGAGTTAACCACACTCTTTAGGATGCTTTTTGAAGACAGAGACACTTCAGTGGAATTCCTCTATAGATCTATACTAGGAATCATTTTACCGACTTTTCCTTCCTAGGGGAGGTGGGGTTTTATTTAGGCGTCTTCATGGTAGATATTTGAATGGTCATGGGACCGATCCTCATCTTGGGGAATGTTGGAATCTTCTAAGATCGCGATCGTTCCACTTTCCCCCAACACTCTTCCTCTTGAGAAGGTTAAGTTCAGCAAAGAAAAATTCATTTCTAAATTTTACAAAGTGTCCATCTTTTATGAACCTAAGTGATTTCATGGTTCTATTATGTAATTTAGACAATTTTATAAATTTTAGTATTCTTATTTCTTTGTGGCTTAGTTTGCTTTTCTTAAAATACATAGATTAAGGAACCGCTGAGCACTTCGGTTTTAAAAGAACTCTTAAGTAAATTTGTCGAATTAAAAAGGGATTTTAAGGAGAAAACATTAATTCTCAAAACCTCTCAACTAGCAAAATACTACTTTTGTAGGGATCTTTAAGAAGTTTACATGCAACTCCCCCACATGTATTTTGACTTCTTAGGTGATGAAAAGGACAGTTTACTTAAAGAAATTCGATCTGAATATGCTAAACTGTTATGCCGAAAAATTAGCCCTCCTGTTAATATATGGGATTATTACCAGTTTCTCCCAGCCAATACCCCTCATGGGTTTAGTATTCCCTTTGACTCCACTTTCCATATGTCCACGGGTTCACTCAAAAAAGCTAAGACCGTTTCTTCTAGAATTACGGATTGAATGTATAAAACTTGAGTTGTTGATGTAATTTGAACTTGTTTATGCTTGTAATACTTTATTGTTGTTAATGAATGAACATATTTTTCCCTAAGTGTTGACTTTTCTTTTGTTTATTACTCTATACTTGGAGAAATAACCAATGCTTGCATCTAGCGAACCTGACCTCTTCTCTCGGCTGGAAAAGCTCAAATCTAGGCTGATGTTAGATATTGGAAAGCGCTCTTCTAAAGAAGCCTTGGTCATACCATTTTCGGATAACCAAGAAGCATGTAAATTGTATAATAAATATTATAAGTTAAGGTCAACATTAAGTAGTATGAATGAATTCGTCTCGAGTTTAGAGGAGAAAATCAAAGAAGAAGACAAGGAGATTAGGGAGCTGAAAGAAAGCATAAATACAATTTTTTGATCTGGACCCTTAAACCAAAGCATTGAGGTCGATGTAGAAATTGATTGATTATATCAAAAAATTGAGGACCTTGAAGTTGACTTGTTAGAAAGCCAGGTGTCATGCCAATCTCTAGAACTTATTGCAAGTGGAAGCAAATCCAGTCTTCCCACTCCTGCCCTCACAAGGACAACTAAATCCAAATCCTCAACTGGTAAAAAGAAAATTTCTTCCTTGGAAAACTCACCTCCAAGTTTGGATGATGGAGAAATTGTTAGATGGTGCTAAGAATATTAATATGAATTCACCCAGTTTCTGAAAGGAAAGTAGGACAAACAAGTTTCAAAATATCTCAAATTATCAAAGTCTGGTTGAGGAATTTGGATGGAGAAATGGCTCTTGAATAGAAAGTTAAAAATTTAAAAGGGGTTAATAAAAAACTCGAACATGCATTAAAGATTCAAATTGTCTCTATTAGTGACATGAATATTACCCAGAAGAAGGAGAGGAAACTTAAATAACTACTAGATGTGACGATTCATTATATTACTGAACCTTCCTTAGCCGTTGAAATCTTGAAGGGGCAAGTGCAGGACCTTGAGTTTCAATTGGAAATAATCAAGTTAATGTCGCTTAAGAATTCCCTATTAGATTCACTTGTGGGTTATTTGCTTGAAATATTAGTTGCTTTTGGCTTAAAAATCTACTATTCTTTCTTTGGTCCAGAAATGAACCAATGGTTGAGCAAAGTAGTAGAGGTAGGATACAAATGTTATCAACACTTCTTTTTATATGGGTGTGCCGATCATCTCAAGAATATTAGAGGCCCTCCATTTTTACTTAGAGATGTCTCTACTTTAAGCGAAAGTCATCCATGTCTTCTTAAGGTTGAGGAGAAGGGGAAAGAAAAAGTATACTAACATCATCCGCTTCCTCCACCTCCCCCTCAAGAAGACTTGAATGACTTTTCTTGATACTTGTAGCTTTTTGTATCTACATTGATAAAATAACCTTTATACCTTAACAATTGGTATTTTGAATGGATATTGCATTTTCTTTCTTATTCTTGTCTTGTATATGAACTCGTCGAGCTATTTGAGATTTGTGATTTACTTTAGAGCTTTAATTTGATTCAATATAGTTTGTGGTCTTTGATTAAGCATAGATTTATTTGCTACCCTCCTTGTATGAAAGAAGCTTTTTACACTTTTGTGTTAGTACCTAAATATCTTCTTACCTTTCCAGCTCTTACTTCTCTTTAAACCTCCTTTTCCTTTGAAAAATATAGTAAATAGTGATATCTTTCATAATTTCAAGAAATTATTTCTTTCTCAAACTGATCATCTTGTTTTGTTAATGCTAAAGAAATTTGTGAAAAAGGTTTCTTGCTGAACTTTGTAATTTTGAAAGCTTTTAAAATCACTTTTGGAATGATTACTAAATTGGTAGAATAAGCCTTTCAAATATGCAGGTCGATTTGCCTTCTTATGTTTCTAGGCTGAATGTCTTTGTAAGCGAATTTTCATTGCTAAAATATTGTTACTATGGCTAGCTTTAAAACTTCTTTCCCTCAGTTTGTGTTTCCTGGAAGACTATTCAATAACTTTTCTTTGTCATATGAGATTATATGAGCATGAAAAGTTACTTGTTCTTTCCTTTGAAGGTTACTTTAACTTTGTCTTAATGCAAGATTGATTCATCTTTGACTACTCTTCCTCTAGAAGAATTCTTTATCCTATCTCTAGGATGAAATTAGATTTGCATGAGTGATATTGTTTGCCCAATCTATATGTTTTAGGTAAGGATTTAGGCTTTGATTAATTTCCTTTACCCTTTATTACCTTTTAGGTAAAGATTAGGCTCTTTTGATTTCTTTTGCTCCTTCTTACCTTTTAGGTAAGGATTTAGGTTGTACGGTGCATTGGTTAGCCATCTTAGGCAAAAAAAATGTCTTGCCCGTCCTCCCTCTAGGAGGCACTCCGGTCAAGCTTTAGAGGCGGAATCGAAGGCTGGTTGGTGTCTTGGCTAGGCCATCCTAGGCGGGACCTAAGGCTTACTCCGTCCTCCCTCTAGGAGGTGCTTCGACCAAACCACTAGGCGAGACTTAAGGCTTGTGATGCTCTGGCCAGGCCTTATAGGCTGACTAGAGTCTTACTCCGACCTTTCTCTAGGAGGTGCTTTGACTAGGCCCTTGTGGCGGGATCAAAGGCTTTTCGTTTATTTTATAAATTCTTTTCATGAAGCATTTCTCTTTGTTAAGCACTTGACCTTTGTAGATGCATTAGCCTTTTGCTCAATCTTGTTAACAAACTCTTGGAGTTCTCCTTTTCCAAAAAAAATCTCTATCGTCCCTTTTAGGGCTCGACACTGATTTGTTTCATGTCCATTCGTTCGGTGATATTGGCAATAAGCATCCTAGAGATTCCTTTTATTTCCTCGTTGCTTCTTATTTGAATGCTAATAGCCCAACCTCTGTTTAGTTAAAAGATAGATGTTTCACAGAAGGTGGCAAGGAAATTGGCTCCGGTAGATCGAGAATTCCTAGATTATTGTGTCTTTGATCCCTATTTGGATTTTTTGTAACATTGGATAGACTCATTAGCTCTAATGGCAAGTTTTCTCTTTAAAAGTCCTCGAGTTTTGGTTGGTGTTGGAGAGCGATCGATTGCTCCTTCAACTTTTGGGCAAACTCATCAAAATACTTTCTTATTTCATTTCAAAGATAGTTCCTTTAGCTTGGAGCTGTATAGTTTTTCTTATTTTCGAGAACGGGTCATTCCTTCTCTTGTTCTCTTTTCTTAAAGTAGATAATAAGCAAAGATCATGGTAGATCCCGTATGGAATGGATTTATGCTCTAGTTATCTGGTCCTAAGGAATTACTCGCCTCTTTTTTGCTAGAGTTTTTAGTGCCAAGTTTCTCAACTTCAAACTTGTTCCTCACGGAATTGAAGGTTATGAGTGACTTGATAAGTTGAATTAGTAAAGTAAGGCTCGGAGTGGTAAGCTAAATTGGTAAAGTAAGGCTTGGAGGATCCTTATTCAGAGACAGTCATTATGCAGTTTAATGGGTTATGTAGGATACAGAAAGTCCTCAATAGGAATATGCTGGATATGGAAAGTCCTCTGTAGGGATATGCCGGATATGGAAATTCCTTTATAGGGATATGCGTGGAGTCAGAGGTTTAGGCCATCCTTTTAGCACCAAAATGTTATCTAATTTCTTCGCTTAACCTAATTATGCAAGGTAGACTAAGGCTGGTTGGAATAATGACTTAAGTCTTATGCACATTCAGGATAATATGCAAGTCCAAGCTCAAGTCCAAGTCTAAAGATAAGTCATAAGCTATATGCATGTCCATTGTTCAAGTTCAAGTCCATAGTCAAGTCAAAAGTTATATGCATGTCCATAGTCCAATAATATTCAATTATACACATTCAAGAAAAGTATGCTATGCAAAGTTAATTATTCAAGTCAATATGTGCAAAAGGTTCAAATGTTACAATCGGCTTAACAATCCCCAAATCAATTTAGGGTTTACAACTTGAAAAAGTAAGAAATAAGGAAAGAATCATCTCCCTCTTCTAAGTGATGATAGGGGTCTATTTATAAGGGTTCTAATCATGTGAGATGACTGATACGTGGTATGGTTTTGAATCCAAGGGCTCCGATAGCACAATCCTGAAGAATCTAGGTATTCCTTTGTTGGGTTTCGATACCATTTGCTTATAGAAATTCGATAACACAATCCTCCTTGTAGAAGCTCGACAACCCTTACATCTTTTGTAAAAACTCGAAATCCTTTGCTAGTGGTGATGCTCATCATTATTTTATAATTTGTTATCCTTGAAAAAGCTTGATATCACTTGCTATTTATAGATGCTTTGCAATAGTTACTATTGTAAGGGCTCGATAGTAGTTGCTATTCCAAAGGCTTGCTCTCCATAGAAACTCAATATCCTCCACTTATGACTATATGTCCGACATCCTATAGTGGTGCGTCATCCCTCCTTTATTACATACTCTACAACACTTTTTGTTGTAGAGGTTTGGAATCTCTTCCTACGTCTTTGACAATCCTGCTATCTTTAGACATGGCAACCTTTGTGCTGTAGAAGATCGACATTTGTTGTAGCTCGATATCTATAAGCATTTGTTGTTTGTTTAATTGTATCTTCCTTTAATTGCCTATTTAGTCTTTTTACTTCCCTATTCGTTTGACTGTATCTTCTTTGTTTACTATTTTTTTCTACACCATCTTAACTTACATACTTTAGATTTCCTTTTTAAATTGTTGTTATTATTCCTACTTACATTACTTTAGTTATATATACCTTAATACATCAGAATTACTTCTTTCCCAAAGGAAATTATTAACACTATAATTTTCTATAAATTACTTAAAAGAAGACTTGTGTTATGTGTAAAATAATAATGAATTATCTTTTATTTTTCTATTGGAATAGACAGTACAAAATACGACGATTCTCTTATTTTGTACATACCTCCCTTTTTGTTTACATTCCTTGTTACTTTAACCAATACACTTATGTTGTATTTTTAGACAATTTATTGAAATTCACGTTGTTATATGATTCATTCCAATTTATTAAAGTATTGTCTAATTCCAATTTAATTTATAACCAATTCTAATTTATATTCACAATCTATATAAACTAACCAAATCTAGAATCCCAATATGATTTTGTTAACAAGTTATTTATAAATCTATTGTCTATATACCCCTAACTACCCAAATCCCAAATTTATACAATATTTATCAAGTTTAGGGTTTTCCATAGCATACAGGCATATTTTCCATAATCATTATGCGTATACAATCAAATATCTAAATTGTGATTTATATCAATTCCCTACGTGTATAAAATTAAATATCCAAATCGTGATTTATATTTAGGTATAAAAGAAATAGATTTACAATGATATAAATACAATATTATTACAAAATATGTAATTTCCCACTCACCTTGCTTTAGCTTTCAAATTCTTTATATCTAGATCTATTCCATTTCAATTGACTCCCTCTTACTTTCAATCCAAAATATAAAAAGGGTATACACATATTAGAACTACATATTTGGGAAAAGGATTGAACTAAATTTAGCTTTGAGTTGCACGATTTACCTTTGTTTATGTGTTCTGAATCAATCCTATTCTTCTCTTCTCTTATTTTCTGCTTTTCTCTACTTATATATATATATGTGTGTGTGTATTATATATAATATTATTGTTTTACTACTTTTAGAATTTGGAGGAGAAGAGAAAATGGTAATCAGTACACATTAAGTTTTCTAAATAAATTAGGGTTAGGTTAGCTATAAATTTATCGAGGTTAGGCATTGATTTAGAGCGTTAGATTTAGTCCAAGAAATCTTAAGATCCATCTTGGATGCTCCTCACTAAGTTGGCAGCAAAGTAAATAATTAGGTAAATCAATGTTATTCAACCGCATAACCTATTTACAAATTTTACTCGTCAATGGTCGACCATTCATAACCGTGGGTCGACTACTACCGATCGAACTGGGTGCATCTAGGGTTGACCTTTTTTGTTTTAACGATGATTTAATTGGCCTATCGTGATTTGTTTAGTTTTATTCCTTGTTTGACCGATTGCTATAACTTGTTTTCACTTTACTCAAATTTGCTTTAACGTTAACATTTCTTAACGTCTAAGTTACTGTTAATGTTAGTAATTAACATTAGTTAACTTTTATTACCATAATTACATATATAATTATTTCCTATTCAAAAACTTCAAACGTTAATAACTTTTTCGTTTGAACTCCGATCGTAAAACATTACATATGAAAATTGATTAGAAAATCACCATGAACCCAATGGTGTATGTTTCGTAGCCAAATTCTGATGTTTATAAATTTTTTATTTTTGATGTTACTATTTATTAATTAATTTCTTTTTTAATTAATTATCGTAAAAATTATGGGGTGTTACATTCTCCCCCCTAAAAGCAATTTTGTCCCCGAAATTCCTATAACATCCCCCATTTGGAGTCCCAAAACTAGCTGCTACGGATACTGTAGTCTTCCATAGTTATTAAATCTCGGTAAAAATGCGGTAATGTTAGATACATTAATATAACGGAAACACATGGAAATGAAAAGTTTTAAAACCATAAAACAAATTTCTCATTCAACTTCAAATCATATTTCAAATTCATTACATAATCCTAATTTGTGAACCATGTTCAGAGAAATATAATTAATACAAAATATGCCAAGAGCGACATATAAAGATGCCCCCTTGATTGATCAAAGTCTAAATATAGTCAAATAAACAACTTTGCCATTACATCCAAAACACTGTGGAATCAAACAAAAAGAACTCCTAATAACTAGCTTGCCTCCTGCACGTCTCCGAAAGCTTAGTCATCTAAAGGAGAACCTGAAAACCTTAACTCTTAATACTCAAGATCAATTGAGTACTTGAGAGTTTAAGGGGAAAACATAAACTTTATGTCAGGAAAAAAGCCTGGTGTGAATAATAACCTACCATCTCGAACCACATGAATATCTAGTGAAACCACACCGCTTAGCAGAACTGGTTTTCCCCTAACTAGTATCTTAACTCAATTTATAATAACCATATAATGTGCACCTACATCCACAAGGGTTAAGACATAACATAATAAAATGTATCATGATGCTATGCATACATGCAATATATTATAGATTTCCCATTCCCATTTATCCGACTATCTATCTCAAGGTATAGTTTCTAGGGTCACTATTAACCTATTAGTTTTTATGGGCTGACTAATAACCTATTCAAATCTTATAGACTATCTGTCCGGCTTCATAGTTTTCATAGGATCACTAAGAACCTATTAGTATCTACCAATAACTTCATTCGATTATAATTTTCATGGGCTCATTATGAACCTATTGGGTTCTCCAATATCTTCTCTTATGTCATAGTTTTTGTGGTCTAACTATGAACCTATTGATCTCTGTCAATAACTTAATCCAGATATAGTTTCCATGAGATCACTAAGAACCTACTGGCTTCTGCCAATAACAATTTCCATACATAGTTTTCATAGGCTTACTATTAACCTGTCTAAACCACTAATCCTTTGATCAATCTTTGGGCATCCTACATTCTGGTCTACCTGACCACCTAGATGCAATTCTACGCACACATGAGTTAACTCAATATATATTCACTATCGGGTCAACTTAACTAGTTATTCTGCCCTTAATACTCCAAAATGCACTTATGGGTTGATTTTAAGGTGAAAATGTTTACAGAAGAAGCACATATGTTAACTAATCATATAATAACATAACATCTATGGTTTAATTTCCTTGTAATCATTTTTCAAATGAAACATGGTTAATACCTTTAACCTATTATCTTTAGCAAGGAAAGCTTCTTCAAAAACACCAAAGTTACGCCATTTCAAAACTCTTTCATATTGCCATAGGTTTGCTTTAAAAATGAGATTGGGTTTCTTGTTTGAAAACTAAGGCTTTCGAAACCTTAGGTCTTTTCTTTCGAACCATTAAAAACGTACTTTTCAAAAGTATTCAAACCTTCCTATCAAAGCTCTTAAAGATATACCTTTCGAAACACTTAAAGCTTATCTTTCGAAATACTAGGAGCACACCTTTTGAAATGCCCAAAACATACCCTTTGAAAGACTTAAGGCATTCTCTTCGAAAGCTTCACAAAAACCATTTAAAAATGTTCCTTTCGAAACCATTGGGTTTTAACACTCAACATAACTATTGGGTTAAGAAGAATAGAAGTTAAAGTACCCCTTTCGAAAGCATTAAATTTTAAATAAAAGAATTTGAGGAAGAGGATGGCTTCAAAACCAACCTTTCGAAAGAATTGATAAAAGCGGCTACAGGAACCTTTTCGAAAGAATTGAGAAGGCGACTTCAAATTTTTACAAGGGCAAAAGCTCCCCTTTTGAAAACATTATTTTAAAGTTATAAATAAAGCAACCTTTAACTAACTTGAAACGCATGAATGCGGCAGCTTGGTTTCGACTAGGTTCAAAAGTGGCTACCCTTTCGAAAGCTCCTTTTTAAAACGAAATAAGCGACAACTTATTCGAAAGCTTTTCTTAAAACAAAAAGGCAGCAACCCTTTCGAAAGCTTTTTTCTAAAACAAAGGCAAGTTGATTTATTCGAAAGCTAATTGACTTCAACACCCTTCTAAAGCATCATTTATAAACATAAGTAATTCAAAGTTAATAAGAATAGCTTCAACCCCTTTGAAAGCAAGGTTTCGACACTGTCCCTTCCGCCTTTCTCCAATACACTTCGTATCAATTGTTTGATACCTTGTGCATTGGTTTCGAATCTTTAGTAGAGGTATGGTATCGAAAGCTAACAGATGGAAGTGCAGAAGTAGTAAATCTAAACAAAACTGATTTTTAGCCTTTAAAAAAATTCCGTTTTACCTAACTTACCCAATTTGTCAAAATACGATTGGTTGCCTAATTCTTTACCAAACTCTTTTTCCAAAAAGGCTGCCGAATTCATCAATTAATAATTGAAAATATTTTAGTAAAAAAGACCTTCTTCTTAACAAAACAATTAAAACATTTAAGTCCCCAAACTTAACTATTTTAATTTCCATGGTAAATCACTTAGGAAAAATCTCCAAAAATAATCATAATTTACATTTAGTATGTTTTCTAACATATATAAATTTCAGACCAAAAATCCTTTATATAATTGTCGTAATTAATTTTAAACCCAAATTAACAATTTCTTCCATTCAAAATTTATAATAAATTATCCATAGCTTGGATTATTATGAAAATTTAAACCCATCTCTAAAATAATATTTTACATAACATATTCAACCCTCATGGCATTTGAAACCCTTTTTACGCGATTTTAACCTTAAAATCGAATTATACCTTTACACAAAAATACTTGTTTAAATCAAACATGGCGTATAATCAAAACATATTGTCATTCAATATATCCAAACGGTTTTTAAAAAACTTAAACGTAAAATTACAGTGTTCAATAAAACATATATGAGATGGTTTAGACTATTATTCACCTTGTTTGGATATGGAACTTGAGATTTGCTCTTGCTTTAACCTTCCTAGCTTGAATCTTAGCTTCTAATGGATTTTAAGCTCTTCTTCCCCTAGGTTAACGGCCGGCCTTAGTTCTCCTTAGTTTTTGTTTTATGAAAGTATGAAATGAGAATGAGGTAAGAGTTTAGGGGTTATAGAGTTATATATGGCTATTCTCATATAACCCTTGCCTTATTCTCTTTGGTATTTAACTTATAAAACAATTTTATAAACCCATTTAGTTAAGGTACGACCCTAATTAGTTTTCTAATATCAATCCCCTTATCACTTTAGTCTCTACATTATTCTATTTAATTTATCTAATAAAATCTCCTGAATAATGTTATTTAAAATTATGGGTGTTACAATTCCTAAAGGACCAATCATCGTAACACAACGTACAACCATTCTAAACTAACCAATCAAATAGCGTGCGACCAATTTTGCAACAATCATGTACAAGTGCATAGTATATCACAACATATATGATATGCACACTGAGCAATACTGAGTCGGCCCTTCCTATATGAATGCATCTTTTTAAAACAGTTTTGAAAATATGATGCAAACAATCTAAATATACTGGCAGTTCTATATGTATGTAAAATTTTAAAATCAAAAACTTGTTTTTGCACCCAAATTTTCCCATACTTCTACGAATAGAAATATAGTTCAACAAATTTTTCATCCAATTCCTACCATCCAAAATCCTAGCACACCATTGATAACATCCAAATTTTAGAAAAATTTATTTTTCTAAACCTGTATTCTTAAAATGGTCTAGATGAAAAATTCCATATTTCCATCCTTCTCTTATATGCCCTTTTTTCACTGCACCTTAGAACCTTCCCATTTACCCCCAATTCTCTTCCAACATTTCCAAATATAGTTCGCATAAGTGAATTTTATTTTAAATCTTTAAATTCTTGAAAAAGAATTATTTTAAAACCAGCCTAGACCTACCGACAAGGTATAGTCAAAATAGGGTTTAGTCAATAGTCTAACGCGCACAATGGACTTTATATGTTTACGCGGTAAATTTTAAATTCCAAAACATTTCCTTTTATTTATAATAGCAACCAACACACAAGATCATTCGTAAATTTTAGCTTTCAAGGTACAGGGACATTGATCCGTGAGTATGCAACACCTTTTCCTATCCTCCGTATACTAAAATTTATTTCCTAAAATTTTTTCCTATTTTTTCGGGACTTACAATCTTATTTTATTTTTATCTTAGTAGTTTGTTAAATAAAGTTTCTTAATTTATTTCTTAACTTCCATCTCCACTATTTTCTTTTCCTTTGCATTAGTTAAATGTTCTTTCTGAAATTTCCTTGTTTTTATTGTTTTCCCTATAATGTCGTGCTCCATACAAAAAACACATAAAAATGAACATTTCCACTAATATCTTACGCATTTTTACACAAAAGAAACAACTAATGCTTACAACCCAACTAAAAGTAAAACAACTACTGGAAGGAAATACAACTACTACTAGTAGCTGCTAATTACTACTACCTATGGACCTTTCTAATGTACCATCATTCTTCAACCCGCATATCTTAACTTTCTTTTAAGGCTTCCGATGAATAAGGTCCATCCATTACTTCCATTACTACACCCAATTATGGAACAAACTGTGCATCCTTATACTGTAGTGGGTGAATAATACAAGCTTAAATTGGGTTGGCAGAATAACTTTTCTGCCCTACATCTTGTCTTCCTTAACTTTGACTTTACCAATGTCCTCTACACGTGTTTGTCTTTTCATTATCCTTTGTTACCATCTTCTTTTGATCCAAATCTTAATATTTACTTTCTTTATCCTTGAACCTTCGTACGAGCATACCTTAGAACTCGTAGAAGTGTACTTTAATATTATGTATCATTCTTTTGCGGCTCTTTTATGGCTTGCACACATGTCTAACAATACATTCCTAGGTTCTCACCAGTATTCTTTATAGTTTACGGGGATTCCTTGTCGCAACTCTATGAGTACTCATCGCTATCTTCTTCATACCTTTATCTTTTATCCCATCCTACGTAGGTGGTCATTTCTATTTACTCCATATTTAAAATTTTGTTTTGGTCTTTGCTAATTTTCTTTAAAAATTAAAACTTAAATTTTTTAGAGTATTTAATCCAAAAACTCTTATATTTAGAAGTAAAACTTAGAACTTTTTAGGAAATTTAAAAATAACTTAGTGTCTTAACTTTTAAAAATACTATTAAATTTTTAAAAGTTCTTTTCATTTTAAAGATCCTTTCAACTTCTACTTCTTAAAAATCGAGACTTTTACTCAAACCATTTATTAAGTTTTTCATTTAAAAACTCAATTATTATACCAAACTATTTTTTCTAAAATGTACTTTACAGTATTTCTAAACATCCTTTATAATTTTAAGCAATAAAAACCAGAGTAGATAAGAACAACTCCCACTCTATCATTTTTGTATCACTCAATACTATCTCCACTTCCAATCCTTGACGGAGTCTCTAATATTTTATGAGGTGGACTTTTAAAAGATGCTTGCAATAAATGCGCACAATAAGTGGGAAAATGTCCATTTGTCTTTGTTTTTCCTTTAATTTCCTATGTTGCTTTTAATTTGATTACTAGCATTATTTTCAATATAATTTCCTAATGTTATTTCTAGTGACTAACATTTTATATAAATTCTTAATATTGTTTTGATTTATATTTTATAATGTTACTACTATTAAACCTTCTTCTATCTTAATTGTCCTTATTCCAATTGGTTATTGTCTTCTTAGTTGAATCATTGTAGTGCATTCGCCTACTGCTTTTATTTTAGGCTTCTAATCTTCTTTCCCTTTCTTTTTACCTCATTTCAAGCTTGCACCATTTCCTATTTATAACATCCCCTATATAGAGGCCCAAAACTAAGCGCTATAGATGCTGCAGTCATCTATGGTATTAGCTTCCGGTGACTAAATACAGCTATGTTAATGGTATCAATAATATCAGAAGCACCTGAATATGAAACAAAACACAGATTTCAAAAACCACTTTTACTTCATTACATTTCAAAATCAAATGTTTCACATTCACAACACATAATTCCAAATCGTTCCCAGGCACGTATCAAATATAGTTATTACAAAACACGCCAAGAGCGGTATATAAAGATAAACCCTTGGTTGATCAGAGTCATATGGTCATAATAGACCTAATACAAACAACACAACGGAAAACTCATCAAAACATAACAAGAACTCCAAATCCTAAATAGCTATCCGTTGCCTCCTGCATGCTTTCGGTAGCTTATTCGTCAACATTCTAAAACCCGAAAAAGACCTTAACCCCTTAGCCTACTCAAATCAATTTTGAGCACCCGAGAGTTTAAGGGGAAAACATAAACTTCAAGTCAGACATAAATCCCGGTGTGAATAATATTATACATCCCGGTTTAATTATGTTAAGTGAGACCACGCCGGTTAGCGGAACGGGTTTCCCCTCACTAACATCCTTTTAAAACATATCTTTTGTTAAACCTTTCATAAAACCATATGATGTGCTCCTGCATCCACAATGGTTAAAACATATATTGATAAAACATTATGGTAATATGCATACTTGAAAACAATTAGGATTTTCTCATCCCCAATTGGAGTTTAATAATATCAAAGAGGGACTACCTATTCCATATTCATTTTTCTTAAGTTGATGTAGACTATCCATCTCTCATCACATGGTTTTCCTAGGATGACTATGAACCCTTCAATAAACATTTGGAGACCATCCATCCCTAACATGATGTTAGCTATCCATTAAAGATATCATAGTTTTCCCAGGATGACTATGAATCCATTATTTTTCCACTTGATTCATGCTAGCCCTATGAATCTAATTATCTCATGTTAGCCCCATGATTTTAATTGTCTCATGTTAGCCCATGATTTTAATTGTCTCATGTTAGCCCCACGATTAACCTATTTCCATCAGTGTCCCTAACTTAGGTTATATTCATTTATAGTTTTCATTGGTACCCTCAAACCCTTTGAAAATCAAACATTTCGAAACCATTGAACTTCAAACCTTTCGAAACCATTGAACTTCAAACCTTTCGAAACCATTGAAATCATATCTTCCGAAAGCATTAAAACCTTAGGCATCCTATTTTAAAACAACTTGAAACATTGCCTTAGAAAACCTTTGGAAACCCTTCCATTTAAAACCTTCCAAAATCATTCAAAAACAAAACTTTTTGACCTTGTCGGAAGCTACTTTTCGACCCCTTCGAAAGGTTACCTCTCGACTCCATCGAAAGCTTTGCTTTCGACCCCTTTAAAACCATTAAATAAAAAAATCCTTTCGAATGCATTAACCCTTCTTAAACACAACCTTTCGAAAACTTTCTGGGTTCAATTTAAAACAAGTGGAAACCTTCTTTTAAAACCTTTCGACTCCATTGGAAGCAACCTTTCGACTAAGTCGAAAGCTCTACTTCAGAAGCTTTAAGCATACCGTTTAAAACAATAGGACTTAGCCTTTTAAAACAACTCCTTTGAAAGCTTGGTTATACTTCAACTAAAAATAAGGGTAAATCACCTAAGTCGAAAGCTCTCTTTCGAAAGCATTGGGAGAAGCGGTTGGTTTTAAAAACAAGAAAACCTTTCGAAATGAATCAAATTAAACCTTTTGACTTTGTCGAAAGGTTCAAACCAAGACATTCATAAAGCGGCAGTAACTTTCGACTGTGTCAAAAGGTTTAAAACCTTTCTTTTAAAAAATTGACCTGGTCGAAAGCAACTAAGTCGAAAGCTCTAATTCGAAAGCAAAGCAGGTGAAAGCTTTTGGTTTATAAAACAAAAATATCCCTACCTCTTTGGCCATCAACCTTTCGACTAAGAACCCTTCGACTTTTTCCAATTAATTATGTACCAAGTAACTTGATACCATATGCATTGGTTTGACCTTGTCGAAAGCTATGAACCTCTCGACCTTATCGGAAGGTTTACTGCCGTAATAGGCTGAAACATGCTAAAAGTATGATTTCTTTGTTTTTAACTTAAAAAGGATAACTTTTCAACTAACCGCATTTGTTTGTCAAATTCTCATTGGTTAACAAAATTCTTTTTAGAAATATGTTGCCACTAATATTTAAAATTAAACAATCATTTTATTTTACAAAATACCCCTTCTTCTTAATTAAATATATAAAATATTTAAGTCCCATACCTTAAATAATTTTATATATTCATTAAAACACTTAGGAAAATTCTGGAAAAATCCTAAAAAATCTATTTTAATATGTTGCCTAACATATAAAAATTTCAACCCCAAATAATAATTATTTTAGCCGTAAATAATTTATAACCCAATAAACAATTTCCTTCACTAGAAAATTAATATAAAATCCACCTTAATTTAGAAAATTATGAAAATTGAACCCCATTTATGAAATATCATTTCCGACGTATATTTAAATTTTCAAGGCATTTGGATGTCATCAATTAGTGTTTTCATATCAAACATATCATTTAAACAAGTATGAACATGCATATTTCACCAACAACATACATATAACTTTTAATCATCAAAACATGGAAATTACTTGCAAAAACATTTCAGATCTTATTCTTAAAACCGAAAAATAAAAGAAAATGGGATGTGTTAATTATTCACCTTAGCTTTGAGATTATAGATGTGAGATTTGATGTTGATTTAGTTGATTATCCTCCTTCTCTTGAATCCTAGCTTTAGTCTTTTCTTGAGAATAAAAATGGTGGCCGTCCTTAAGAAATTTTAGTTTGAATGAAATGAAATGAACGTGAGTTTCATTTCCTAAGGGTTTAGGGTATAAGCCCCTCCTATTTCCCATTTTTCCCTTGTCATTTCCTGACACCTTTGTTTAGATTATCTTATTTTAGTTAACACACTAACATGACACGACTACCCTTAGCTATAACAAATCTCCACCTATTAATCTCCACATTATTTTGTTTAATTTAACTTATTAAATATCCTAAATAATGTTATGAAAATATGGGGTGTTACAGACTCCCCACCTTAAAGAATTCCGTCCTCGAAATTATGATAAGGTACACAACAAAACAATCAAAGGTAAAGCATACCATCAAACAAATTAGGGTAAGAGTCTCTAATCCTGCTCTCCGTCTCCCAAGTACAATCTCTAGCATCGTCACTCCACTAAACCTTTACTAACTTGACTGTCTTGTTCCTCAACTTCTTCTCATCTCTAGCCACAATCTGAATCGGCTTTCTAACTATGGTCAAATCCGGTTCTACTACTAAATCTTCTAACACTGTACGTGATATAGTAGTCTTCGGGTTTCTAACACACTTTCTAAGATGAGAAACATCGAAAACATCATGGACTCCAGCCAAACTACTCGTTAACTCTACTCTATAAGCAAGTTTCCCGATCCTCTCAACAATACAGAATGGTCCAACGAATCTAGGTGCTAACTTTCCTGACTTTTCAAATCTAATCACACCCTTCATCGGTGAAACCTTAATAAACACAGTCTCCGATAGAAAATTCGAAATCTTTCCTTCTTCTATCAGCGTAACTTTTCTGCCTAGATTGAGCTTCCTTCATCCTAACTCGAATCAACTCAATCTTCTCCGCAGCTTCCTTTACCAAATCCGAAACAAGAACCAATCTATCCCTGGTTTCTAACCAACATATGTGAGCCTTGCATGGTCTTCTATACAAAGCTTCAAACGGTGCCATCCCAATACTAGTCTGATAACCATTGTTATATGAGAACTCGACTAGATGAAGATGGTCCTCCCATGATCCTCCAAAATCCAATACACAAGCTCTTAACATATCCTCTAAGACTTTGTTAACTCTTTCCGTTTACCTATCAGTCTGTGGATGGTAAGCGGTACTCATGTTGAGCTTGGTTCCTAAAGCTTCCTGTAGACTTTTCCAGAAATCACTAGTAAATAAAGAATCTCTATCACTGACAATACTACTAGGAATCCCGTGCAGGCTAACTACATTCTTCATAAATAACTTTACCAAAATAGGTGCCATCCTAGTTGACTTTACCGGAATGAAATGAGCACTCTTAGTCAGTCTATCTACTATGACCCATATACTTTCATTTCCTCTACTAGATCTTGTCAAACCATCAATAGAATCCTTAGAGATAGAATCCCATTTTCACAACGGAACTTCTAATGGTTGAATCAATCCACTAGGCTTTTGGTGTTCAGCCTTTGCCTGTTGGCAATTCAAGCACTGCTTAACACATACACCAATGTCCCATTTCATACCTTCCCAGAACAAATTTCTCTTCATGTCCTGATACATCTTCGTTCCTACGGATGGATAGTGAACTTTGAACGATGGCAATCATCCAAAAATTCCTTCCTTATGTCTCCTACATTCGGAACACACAACCTCCCTTTCTTTCTCAACCACCATTTCTAGTCAAGACTGAAATCCTTTAGGTCATTGTTCTCCATTCCTTCCCATAGACTTTTTGATCCGTTCAGCCAAAATTGGATCTTCCTCTTGCTTAGAAGCCATCTTCTCAATCATTACCGGTTGGTCTTCTAAACAAAACAACACACCACTTCCTGCACTTGAACCTACCTTGGATCTAAACTACACACTACAAGCTTATAATGCTTCCAAATCTTTCCACTCGGCAATCATAGCCAATATTGCATTCTGATGTTTCCGGCTGAGTACATCCGCTACCTTGTTTCCTTTTTCGGGTGTGTACTCAATTCCAAAATCATAAGCAGCAATAAACTCTAAGCACCTTTGTTGTCTCATGTTCAGCTCCTTCTGAGAGAACAAGTACTTCAATGACTTATGATTAGTATAAAGCTCAAACCGCTCTCCCAAAAGATAATTCCTCCACACCTTCAAAGAAAATATAACGGCAGCTAACTCCAAGTCATGCGTTGGATACCTAACTTCATGTGGTCTGAGCTGTCTAGAAGCATAAGCAATCACTTTACCTCTTTGCATCAACAAAGCTCCTAATCCAGTTCCACACGCATCAATATAAACAACCAAATCTTGATTCCCCTCTAGAACCACTAACACCGGTGCATGGGTCAACAAGTGTTTCAAGCTCTGGAATGGTTCCTCACACTTATCAGTCCATACGAACTTCACATCTTTTCGCGTGAGCTTGGTCATCGGTGCAGCTATCCACGAAAAACCCATTATAAACCTTCGATAATATCCAACCAATCCAAGAAATCTCTTAATCTCGGTCATTGTCTCGGGTCTCTTCTAATTATTCACCACCTCAATCTTAGTTTGATCTACAGACAACCCTTTCTTTGAGATGACATAACCAACGAACTTCACTTCTTCTTTCAAAAATGACACTTCGAAAACTTAGCCTTCAGCTGATGCTCCCTCAATATTTCAAGCATAACTCTAAGATGAAATTCATGCTCCTTCTCATCCTTAGAGTATATCAAAATGTCATCTATGAAGACCAACACAAATCTATCCAAGTGCTCTTGGAAAATACTATTCATTAGATCCACAAAGAATGCTGGTGCATTAGTTAGTCCAAACGGCATAACTAACCATTCGTATGATCCATATCTTTTCCTAAACACCGTCAAAGGAATGCTATCCTCTGCCACTCTAAGCTGATGAAATCCCGTTGCCAAATCCAGCTGAGAGAATACCTTGGCTACACTTAACTGATCGAACAAATAATCAATTCTTGGCAATGGATATCGGTTCTTTATCGTCTTCTCATTCAACTTACAATAATCAATACATAGCCTTAACGATCCGTCCGGCTTCTTAGCAAACACCACGACAACCCCCCATGGTGAACTACTTGGTTGAATAAAACTATTGCCTTCCAAATCTACCAGTTGCACCTTCAACTCCTTCATCTCTGTAGGTGTCATTCTGCTTGGCGGCCTACTCACCGGTTCTGCTCCAAGCACCAAATCAATCCGAAACTCTATGGCTCGTTTTGATGGAAGTCCAACTACCAGCTCAAATACATGAGCAAATTCTCTAACTACAAAGTCTCGATGCAATTCATCTTCCAACTCCATGATACCCAATAAAGCATTCACTTCACAACTAGGGTTCACTATAATATAAACTATCCGATCACTACAATTCGGGTGACTATGTGATATTTTCCTATCATGGCAAAATATCCTAGCATTATATTTACTTAACAAATTCATCCCAAGGATAATCCCAAATCCCACAAAGTCAAACACATGCAAACATCAATCAAAAGTATGGCCTAGCAAATCAAATCCTAAATGGTCACACCTCATCCCAAGTGTTGCATACCCTCATATCAGATTTGCAACCCTTAAGGAAGTAACTAAATATGAGGGTTCTAGGTTAAGCTTATCTACCAAACATTGAGAAATAAAAGAATGAGATGCTCCGGTATCAAACAATACCCTAACTGGTATGCCATGGATCAAAAGCGTACCTTCCATCATAGACTTTCCTTTCTCAGCAGCAGTTGGTTTAGAGGATGATGGCTCCAAATCAAAGACCTTTCCTTTTCCTGCCTTGGCGGCTTTAGGACATTTATTCTTATAATGCCCTATCTGGTTGCAATTGTAACATTGCACATTCTGCTTCCCCACAACCGACTTTCCATCTCTCGAACGACAGTCATTAGCATAGTGACCCTTCTTATCACACTTGTAGCAAACTATATCTGCTTTCCCTTTCTTGGCGGCTCCTTATCTCCGAGCACCCTTCTTCTTGAAGAACTTCCTCTTCTTCCCCCGAGGACCATGGAATTCATCTGGCTTCTCCCTAGCCGAAATAACAAGCATTTCCTTATGGCGAATGGCCATTTCCACTACCACATTAGAAGGATCTCAGATATGGGCCATAGTGATTCTGCCTAGATCTGGCCTCAATCCTCTAATGAATCTCTCATTCCTTCTATCATCCGTGTCAACCAAAGCATAACCATATCGAGATAGCTCATCAAACCTAGCAGCATACTCGATCACAAACATCTGTCCGTGGACAAGATCCATAAACTTCCTCATTAATGCCGACTTGGCCAACTCAGACAAGAACCTCTGCTCAAACCTCCTCCTGAAGTCAGCCCAAGTCAACTCTTCCTCTGGCACTCCGGGCGTCACACTGTTCCACCAATGAAGCGCTAACCCTTGCAACTGCCTCGAGGCTAGCCTTCTCTTCTCTCCATCATTTAAGCCTAGATCCATAAAAATCCTTTCACAGTTCATCAGCCAATTCTCCACTTCAACAGCATCTTCCGTTCCAGCAAAACGGCTTTCCTCCCAAACTGATATAGTCTCTATTCAGCTTAGCATAGTGATATCCAACTGGAACTACATGATTTTCTCCACGAACATTCCCATCAGCTCCTACTTGCAAAAGGTTTTCCAACAACTGATACAAGGCTGCCATATCCACTTAAGGAACCCCAGCACCCACATTTTCAGCTTGAGCCTGACCGGAACCTCTTCTAGCATTTGGTCGGGCATTTCCATTTGTGGTGGTACTATCTCCTCCAAGATTTACTCTGCCTCTTCTTCCTTTCATATCTATATTCAAACCTCATGAGATACAAACGAATAGCCTAACTAAGATTGGAGTCTAGAGATATAGCGTATACTTATATATATATATCAAATACAAGT
The DNA here is from genome assembly GCA_030737815.1 of Allium fistulosum. Taxonomy (NCBI): domain Eukaryota; kingdom Viridiplantae; phylum Streptophyta; class Magnoliopsida; order Asparagales; family Amaryllidaceae; genus Allium; species Allium fistulosum. The sequence goes on from CM060904.1 coordinate 353,929,484, forward strand.
ACGTTACTATAGCATTATCCCATACCCCGATCTTAACTCTAATTTCTAAGGATTATGTTTTCAAAAATCATTTTTAGTTAAAGTATTTCATAAACCATGCTCCGATACCAAGCTATAACATCCCCAATCTAGAGGCCCAAAACTAAGCGCTACAGATGCTACAGTCATCTATAGTATTAGCTTCCGGCGACTAAATACGGCTGTGTTAATGGTATCAATAATGTCAGAAGCACTTGAATATGAAACAAAACACAGATTTCAAAAACCACTTTTACTCCATTTCATTTCAAAATCAAATGTTTCACATTCACAACACATAATCCCAAATTGTTCCCAAGCACAGATCAAATATAGTTATTACAAAATATGCCAAGAGCGGTATATGAAGATACCCCCTTGGTTGATCAGAGTCATATGGTCACAATAGACCTAATACAAACAACAATGTAGAAAACTCATCAAAACATAACAAGAACTCCAAATCCTAAATAGCTATCCGTTGCCTCCTGCATGCCTCCGGTAGCTTATTCGTCAACATTCTAAAACCTGAAAAAGACCTTAACCCCTCAGCCTACTCAAATCAATTTTGAGCACTTGAGAGTTTAAGGGAAAAACATAAACTTTGAGTCGGATATAAAGCCTGGTGTGAATAGTATTATCCGGTTTAATTATGTTAAGTGAGACCACGCCGCTTAGCGGAACGGGTTTCCCCTCCCTAACATCCTTTTGAACTATATCTTTTGCTAAACGTTTCATAAAACCATATGCTGTGCTCCTGCATCCACAATGGTTAAAACATGTATTTATGAAACATTATGGTGATATGCATACTTGAAAACAATTAGGATTTCCCCATCCCCAATTGGAGTTTAATTATATTAAAGAGGGACTGCCTATTCCACATTCATTTTGCTTAAGTTGATGTAGACTATCCATCTCTCGTCACATAGTTTTCCTAGGATGACTATGAACCCTTCAATAAACATTTGGAGACCATCCATCCCCAACATGATGTTGGCTATCCATCAAACATCTCATAGTTTTCCCAGGATGACTATGAATCCATTATTTTTCCACTTGATTCATGCTAGCCCTATGAATCTAATTATCTCATGTTAGCCCCATGATTTTAATTGTCTCATGTTAGCCCATGATTTTAATTGTCTCATGTTAGCCCCACGATTAACCTATTTCCATCAGTGTCCCTAACTTAGGTTATATTCATTTATAGTTTTCATTGGTACCCTCAAACCCTTTGAAAATCAAACCTTTCGAAACCATTGAACTTCAAACCTTTGGAAACCATTGAACTTCAAACCTTGCAAAACCATCGAACTTCAAACCTTTCGAAACCATTGAAATCATCTCTTCCGAAAGCAATAAAACCTTAGACATCCTATTTTAAAACAACTTGAAATGTTTCCTTAGAAAACCTTTGGAAACCCTTCCATTTAAAACCTTCCGAAATCATTTAGAAACAAAACCTTTCGACCCCTTCGAAAGGTTACCTCTCGAATCCATCAAAAGCTTTGCTTTCGACCCTTTAAAACCATTAAATAAACAAATCCTTTCAAAAGCATTAACCCTTCTTAAACAAAACCTTTTGAAAACTTTCTGGGTTTAATTTAAAACAAGTGGAAACCTTCTTTTAAAACCTTTCGACTCCATTAGAAGCAACCTTTCGACTAAGTTGAAAGTTCTGCTTCAAAAACTTTAAGCATACCATTTAAAACAATAGAACTTAGCCTTTTAAAACAACTCCTTCAAAATCTTAGTTATACTTCAATTAAAAATAAGGGTAAATCACCAAAGTCGAAAGCTCTCTTTCGAAAGCATTGGGAGAAGTGGCTGGTTTTAAAAATAAGAAAACCTTTCAAAATCAGTCAAAGTAAACCTTTCGACTTTGTCGGAAGGTTCAAAACAAGACATTTATAAATCGACAGTAACCTTTCGACTGTGTCGAAAGGTTTAAAACCTTTCTTTTAAACATTTTGACCTGGTTGAAAGCAACCAAGTCGAAGCTCTAATTCAAAAGCAAAGCAGGTGAAAGCTTTTGGTTTATAAAACAAATATACCCCAACCTCTTTGGCCATTAACCTTTCGACTAAGAACCCTTCATATTTGTCCAATTCATTACGTACCAAGTAACTTGATACCATATGCATTGGTTTGACCTTGTCGAAAGCTATGAACCTCTCGACCATGTTGGAAGGACTGGGTCAGAAGGTTTACTGCCGTAATAGGCTGTAACATACTAAAAATATGATTTCTTTGCTTTTAACTTAAAAAGGATAACTTTTCAACTAACCTGCCGTTGTTTGTAAAATTCTCGTTGGTTAACAAAATTCTTTCAGAAATATGCTACCACTAATTTTTAAAATTAAACAATCGTTTTATTTTACAAAATGTCCCTTCTCCTTAATTAAATATATAAAACATTTAAGTCCCATACCTTAAATAATTTCATATATTCATCAAAACACTTAGGAAAATTCTGAAAAAAATCCTAAAAAATCTATTTTAATATGTTGCCTTACACATAAAAATTTCAATCCCAAATAATTATTATTTTAGCCGTAAATAATTTATAACCCAAAAACAATTTCCTTCACTAGAAAACTAATATAAAATCCACCTTAATTCGGAAAATTATGAAAATTGAATCCTATCTATGAAATATCATTTCCGACGTATATTTAAATTTTCAAGGCATTTGGATGTCATCAATTAGGGTTTTTATATCAAACATATCATTTAAACAAGTATGAACATGCATATTTCACTAACAACATACATATAACTTTTAATCATCAAAACATGGCAATTACTTGCAAAAACATTTCGGATCTTATTCTTAAAATCGAAAACTAAAAGAAAATGTGATGTGGTAATTATTCACCTTAGCTTTGAGATTATAGATGTGAGATTTGATGTTGATTTACTTGATTATCCTCCTTCTCTTGAATCCTAGCTTTAGTCTTTTCTTGAGAATAAAAATGGTGGCCGGCCTTAAGAAATTTTTGTTTGAATGAAATGAAATGAACGTGAGTTTCATTTCCTAAGGGTTTAGGGTATAAGCCCCTCCTATTTCCCATTTTACCCTTGTCATTTCCTAACACCTTTGTTTATCTTATCTTATTTTAATTAACACACTAACATGGCACGGCTACCCTTAGCTATAATAAATCTCCACCTATTAAATTTTCAAGGCATTTGGATGTCATCAATTAGGATTTTCATATCAAACATATCATTTAAACAAGTATGAGCATGCATATTTCACTAACAACATACATATAACTTTTAATCATCAAAACATGGCAATTACTTGCAAAAACATTTCAGATCTTATTCTTAAAACCGAAAACTAAAAGAAAATGTGATGTGGTAATTATTCACCTTAGCTTTGAGATTATAGATGTGAGATTTGATGTTGATTTAGTTGATTATCCTCCTTCTCTTGAATCCTAGCTTTAGTCTTTTCTTGAGAATAAAAATGGTGGCCGACCTTAAGAAATTTTTGTTTGAATGAAATGAAATGAACGTGAGTTTCATTTCCTAAGGGTTTAGGGTATAAGCCCCTCCTATTTTCCATTTTACCCTTGTCATTTCCTAACACCTTTGTTTAGGTTATCTTATTTTAATTAACACACTAACATGGCACGGCTACCCTTAGCTATAATAAATCTCCACCTATTAATCTCCATATTATTTTCTTTAATTCAACTAATTAAATATCCTAAATAATGTTATGAAAATATGAGGTGTTACACTATTGTCCACACCTAAAAATAATTTTCCATCTTAAAAATTTTCATCTTAGAAAAATTAATGAGCTACATACGCTATACTATTTTTTTCAAAGATTAACCTTTTTATTAAAACCTATTTACTGTTATTTTTGGTCTAACAAATTTTGAATTTTCTACTAAAACTATTTATTTAAATAACATAGTTATTTATATTTTTTCGAAAATTTAATATTTACTTACTTTTCAAAAGTAGGGTTTTTCTATTTTAAATAAACATTTTGAAAATTATTTCAAATATATCATTTATATATTTTCTCTAACTTTTATATTAAAATCATTTCAAGTTTTATATTAAATTCTTTTATAAGGGGTCGAACTCAGAGTGGATTTTTATTCATCCCTCCTTTTGGCCCTTTCTTCTTTTTTACTTTCTTTCTGACTTATCATCATCTAAATATTAAAATTCGGCTATCATCATGGAGTGACTACTTCACACTTTCCTTGGGAACTCAATTGCTTTTGGATATCTACAACATATGGATTCCTATTTTCCCTTTATTTGGACCTTTTGTACATCATCAATTGGCAACCATACGGGGATCCACAATCATTGGGTGATCCGAAGCCCAACTAGGCAGTCATGTACTATCCAGCTTCAAAGACCAACCATATGCTGCACTCATGCTCTTTATGAGTCAAAACCTTTCCATACAACCTATTTCCCATAAGGTAATCGGGGTGGTGTATTTCTTCAACTTCTTCCATTATTCCGACACATAATCAACTTATCCATATTCCAGGTATGGTTTCTACTACTCTATAGTCAGTATTTATAGGATTTGGCAAATATTTATAGGCAAAGTACAAATATGTTCACCCATCGTTTTCTAATTTTTCAAGATCAGTTAAATGAAGCTCTTATACCAAATGTGACAACTCGCACCTTAGTGGGCCTGAATTTTCATTAAATCGAAACCCAAGTCCACCAAAGTGTGGATCTTTGGTTTCGTATCTTTTACATAAATAAATAAATGCATATCAAAGCACTATCGATATAAACTCATAGGAGAATAGTAAAGAATAATAAACATATAGTTATTGACTAAGTTGACACTTCCAATATAATATCCTTGCCAATGCCGATAATACTTTAGGAAACCTATCCTTCTACTCTTCCCGTCTGGTACATGTCCCTCTAAATCTACCTTATTGGTTGTAATGAGGAGGGGGTCAGAACAACATTCCGATGACTGGTAAATTATACACTTTGTACATAACACTAATTTATGCCGATTGTCTTCCATTACTTGTTATGTCTTTTAATTTTTGCTTAGTCATCTTGACTCCACGTTCGCGTACGAAACGCCCCATCTATCCAATGTAGACTATAACTACCTATGTATACATATAAATATATAAGTACCATAGTCCTCCTTTGGACCAAGATACTATCCCTGCTAGTATCCATAATTATGCACCGTCGGGCATCATCATCAATGTCTAAATTTGCCTGTATACAAAGTAGAACCTCATGTTAGTGCCTAATAATGGCATCACAAAAGTTTAGCATTATTCTATCTTGCCTTGGGGATTTACTAACTTATCTACTTCCTATTATGGACTCAGCTCCATGGACTACCCTATCCGTTTTTGAAAGAATTCTTCTATGGGTAAATTAGCCTTGCCCTAACAAAAATACTAACAAACAACTACCTAACGTGGCCTACCCTAGTAGGAGGCATAGCCCGTTAGGTGTAACCTTATCTTTCCCATTTTGACCACTCTGGATCGATGACACACTCAACCTATGTAGCTCCTACTCCTGATTTGGTGCCACACTTGCTAACATAACGTCGAGCTGCTCACCATCCTATTTAGATTGCCTAGCACAATCAAGATAATACCCCCTTTTCTATTTTTGAAGCAAACTCCACTTTTTATTGGGGTATTCCTTTATTTATACACAAGTTTATATTCTCCATAAGTCATAGGTTGGATATTCCCCCACATCAATATAATGTATACACAACTGTTGGTAGCCCCTTGCGATGGGCAGACTTTTATTGTGTAACACTACCTACCTCACATTCCAACACACTCTAATGATTATGTCATTCTTATTTACTAAGCTATTTACATACATATATATTTCATGCCCGTCATAACGTATACTTTGAATATACATGCATTTAATTATTACTTTTCTTTACTTTTAATCATTGTTGTTTAATAAATCTTTCATAACTTAGTTTTGATTTATTCTTGTCATTTACTATTATTTGTTATCCATTTCTAATTTATTGACTTAAGTGTCATTTATTATTTTTCTTTTGTTTAACATTATTGGATGAAATCCCCTATTTCCTTTTTAACCAATATCTCCCTTTAATTCCCTATTTAGACTTATTACTTCTTAATCATTTAACTCTATCTTCTTTGTTTACCATTTGTTTTCTACACCATCTTAAATTACATACTTTAGGTTTCTCCTTTAAATTGTTGTTATTATTCCTACTTACATCACTTTAGTTATACTTGAGGATTTTTATACCTTAATACATTCAAATTACTTCTTTCCCCAAAGGAAATTGTTAACACTATAATTCTCTATAAATTACTTAAAAGAGGACTTGTGTTATGTGTAAAATAACAAGGAATTATCTTTTATTTTTCTATTGGAACAGACAGTACAAGATATGATGATTCCCTTATTTTGTACATCTCTTCCATTTTGTTTACATTCCTTGTTATTTCAACCAACACACTTTTATTGTGTTTTTAGAAAATTTATAGAAATTCATATTGTTACATAATTAATTCCAATATATTAAAATATCGTCTAATCCCAATTTAATTTATGATTAATTCTAATTTATATTCACAATCTGTATAAACTAACCAAATTCAGAATCCCATTATGATTTCATTAACAAGTTATTTATAAATCTAGGGACTATTTATACCCTTAACTTTTCAAATCCCTAATGCATACAATATCCATTAAGTTTAGGGTATTCCATAGCATATAGGCATATTTTCCGTAACCATTACGCATATATAATTAAATATCCAAATCGTGATTTATATCTATTCCTTACTGTATAAAATTAAATATCCAAATCGTGATATATATAGGCATAAATGAAATAGATCCATAATGATATAAATCCAATATTATTACAAAATATGTAATTTCCTACTCAAATTGCTTTAGCTTTCCAATTCTCCAGGTCTAGATCCATTTTCTTTTTATTTAACTTCCTCTTACTTTAAATCCAAAATATAAAAAGGGTATATACCTATTAGAGTTACAAATCCGGGGAAAGGATTGAATTAAATTTAGATTTGAGTTTGATTCACGATTTACCTTTGTTTATGTGTTCTGAATCAATCCTATTCCTCTTATCTTATTCTCTGTTTTTCTCTAATTTGACACACACACAAAATAGTTTTACTACTTTTAGAATTTGGAGGAGAAGAAAAGATGGTAGAGTTTTCGTACGTAGTAAGTTTTCTAAATAAATTAGGATTAGGTTAGCTGTTAATTTATAGGGGTTAGGGGTTGATTTTGAGTGTTGGATTTAGCCTAGGAAATCTTGAGATCCATTTTGGATGTACATCACTAACTTGGCAGCAAAGAAAAATAATGGGTAATCAATGTGTAACGATTTGGATTTTCGCGCTCGAAAATTGACATCCATACTTTACATCGTATTCGAATGCCGTAGATTCGACCGTTCAAATCCGAGTCGCCGGAGCTTATAACAACATTAAGTAAATAACACAGCGGAATAAATGAATAATACATTGATATACAATATCTGATACAACAGAGAGATACAATGAATATCAATATACATCAGAGATATGATACAACAAATAGCAGCGGAAAGAAAAATAGATAACATCAGCAGCGGATAATCTTCATCTTCAAAGCTTCAATCCAGAAATAGCTCGAACTCTCAATAACGATGCACGAAGATAAGCAAGTGCAGTCCGATCCAAAGACTGAACTAGCTCCAGATAATCTACTAAATCTGAATATCTGAAAAACCCAACTCTAGACTGCTCGTGTAGAAAATTTTGAGCACCCAGAGTTTAGGAAAGAAACAATAAACTCCGGATTAGTCATGGGGCTGGTGTGAGCAACAAAAACAGTTTATCTTTAAAAACAAATAGCCGAGATTTTTAAAGTCAATTCGCAATGCTTTTGGAAAATGAAACTACCATAAGGCCTCCCGCCACACACACAATGCAAACGCAGAATTGGAGAAGATTTCTCCTTATGATAACCAAAGATGCTTACTATGCAAAATCAAATCATTTTTTGATATTATTATTAGTGCATAGTGTAGAAAACATTTCGAAAGTATAATATCAATCTTAGTCAGCATAGGTACCATTATACTATGCCTACTATAGCTACCATATTAGATGGCAGGTTCTACAACTAATACCGTACAAAGTTCGTATTGGAAGATGGATTTCCAACAAATGGTCAGGCTAATGAACTTCCTATGCCACGAAGGAACGCCTCTGGAATGACGTCCCGAGAACCTAACCGGATCTCTGCCAACACAAGGCCGGGTTACCTCTGCAAAAATAGGTAACTACTGACACGCATATGCCATCCCCCGATCGTAACCGATCTTCCCGAGGATCCTCGATTTCCAAAAACCACATAATAAGCAGTATCAACATAGGTTAAGTATCTGGGCTCCATACCATGATACCACCTCTATCCAGAAGGAATGACATACACTAAGGGGCGCTACTCCCTAGAACCTTGCTGCATCCTTCCTGTTTTGACCATTTCTGGGGTGTGAGGTCCGACGAAGTCTCGTCCACAAAGCTACGCTTTGTCACAAAGCCATGCTTTGGGTCAACAGATGATCAACCTATGATCACAAAGATATAAGATCAAACAAATGATCATATCGCAAATGATCAAACACTGATCATCACACATCAAAACTCAGCATGCCACATTACCAAATTGGGATATATCGCTGATAAATTTCAACTACATAACCTCTGAGCTCGTACGTCTCAGAGAAGGGTGTTAAGCTAAGAGAATAAATTCTCCGCCACCAACAGAAATGTATTTGAAAGAAATCGGCTTTATATCTCAAAGTGTAATGTCACACATGTAACCATACAAGTCTGTTCCGGGTTCGAACAGAACCGAAGGCACTTCCAAAGAAGCCCTTGCAATCCGGATAATTTTCTAATCACGTCCGGACTTCCCATCACAAAAAGAGTGATATAAATCTCTATACCGGCGCGACTCAGTGCAGAGACATTCGACAGGTTTTCCTTTCATTTTCGAAAATATCCGGTCTTCAACACCGGTCTTCAAATGCTATCCATATGCGACGTATCACTATTTGGAATGGGTTATACGACCCAAAGGTCCTTTCCTGGCTAACCCGAATAGTGAGCGAAATATTTAAAAACATATGGATATTGGGATTTTAATTAAGTCACAACTTATTACCCAAAATCTTTTCAAATGGTTTAACAAATTACCATTTTAATCTCTTTAAACAAAAAAGATTCAATTCACAAAGTTTAACTGAATTTCACAGATTCATTTACAGATTTTCCAAATCGATTTCCATTTCAGTTTAATTAATTCATTAAATCTTTAAATCAAAGATTTAACTAATAGCTTTCAAAACAATTTCATTTCGAATGGGTTAAATAAATCGTCATTTTAAATCTGTTAAAAATAAACAGATTTAATTCATAGCTTTCAAAACAATTCATTCATAACTTGGAAAATCCATTTTTCAATTCACTTGAAATTACTTTAATTAAACTGGAATTTCATTTCTAATCTGAAAGCTTTTATCATTTGAAAACAAACAGTTTTCATTTCAGAAAATTTGATTCATTCATACGAGTTGAAATCCTTGGTTTAAATTCAAATTCCCAACTTATACTTTTAAAATGGTTTAATTTATACAAACACATTTATATCATCTTTTATCCCTAGTTTCCAAATCATACATTTAATTTCAAACTTGAATTCAAATTTAAATCAAATTATTTAAATTTTCAAAACTCGATTTAAGTTATTCAAAATAATTTTATCTTTGAAACTCCATTTCAAAAGCTTTTCACTTTAAACCCCAAATTTCCAATTTCAAAATCAATTGAAATTAAAATTTCAATTTCAAAAACATCGAATTTAAATTATCTGTGACTTAACCGATTTCCACGTGAAATCCATATTTGTGTGTGTAAGTGTGGTCCTGGGGTTTTACACACAATAGTGCAACATCAATCATCACAGATATATCGATAAGCGGTAGAATCGATAACGCTTATCTTCATTCAGAGATTCATAGATAAAATAAATTTATCAGTCACAAAGATTCACTATTACAATTCGATGTGGGTTTCGGATAACCAACTGGAATCCGACTACCTGTCGCATCGAAATTCAAGTGCCATTTTACGGGTCAAGGGTTTCATATTCATATAACAATATATACATCACAGATAAAATAGCTCAGCACAAAGTAATTCACATCACGAAGCATCACAATCACAAACAGAAATACCAATCCAGTACATAATATTGGATAAATAGATTTAAATTAATCAAAGTAAACTAAATTAATTATGATGAGCAATTAATTTCTTAATCTTTAATTTAAAATCAAAACTTATCTAATTAATGATTCTTAATTCCCAATTAATTTACCTTAATTTATTAATTCAAACCCTTAATAACTTAATAAATTCAAATCGTAAATTAATTATCCTATCCATTAAACGATATTTATTTACCTTAAAATTTAAATGAATTACAAATCATTAATTCTTAATTAACTTTAAATAAAAACATTATTTTGATTAATGATTTAATTATCATTTTCAAACCATATTTGAAAACATTTTAACTTTCAAATTTAATTTCAAATCCCATTTCAAACTAAAGATTTGAAATAACTATAAATCTAAATTTTAGTAAATTTAACTAAGTAAGAACCCTTTTATTTTAAAATCAAATGTTAGTAAAACATTTACCTTATAAAAGAAATTTATACTAGATATTAAATTAATCATTTAAATTCAACAGACAGGTTTTACCTAAAACCTGTAACCATCTCAACAACCCGAGACAAACTAAAATTTGCTTCGAGTCCAGACTTGATTTACTTCGGGTAAATCACGAAATCACTCAGGAAAAACTCGAGTCTCAAACCTGCTTCTTCTCTTCCTACTTTTACTTTTTAAAACTTGCTTTATTTTAAATTCTGAAACATGTTACACTCGCGTACAAACCCAATAATCACTCAAGCCCATCACCCAATTTTCTCGAGATCACTTCGAGAAGAACTTCTCCTTCCCCCATCTTTATGAACTGATACCAGTTCATCATCGTGCACGTGCACAGATCGTCCCCGCCGCCGCTACCTCCGATGACTCCTCACACACATCAGCGATCCATCACCTGAACGATTCCGACCCACGAACTAATGCCGCGAAGCCCAAAACGAAATCGAGTATTCTCGAGCTCCACTGGAACAACAAGCTCCGTCCAAAACACCCTCGTCCAAACGACCCCGATCATCGGACAACGAGACTCTCTGGCCACTTCGTCTCCGTCCATCCACGAAGCCATCCTCAAAAATTCGTACAACTCGATCACCTGGATATGACGTAATGCTCCCATTTTCCTAGTTCGACAAAAACTAGGTTTACAAACTCCACGCACTTGCCGCAGTCGCCACCGTGATCGTGGCCACCTCCGACTATTATTCCCATCTCCACCCTAGCCTCCTCTATCACCACGAGAAAACCCAACCACCCAGAGAGCAGAGATCACCCACATTTCCCAAAATTCCCTTTTTAGTTCATATACGAACTGCTCTTAACCCCCATTACTAAAATTCTTGACTTTAGTTTTAAAAATCAAGTTTTGTTACAAGGATTCAATGTCTGTTCCTGAACTTGTGAATCTAGAGGTTTAAATTTTTTACTTATACAAATCTTACTATGTTGTTCTAGATTTCCAGAGTCATTTACATTTTTTTTCTCAACTTCAATACAATTTAAAACTAAGGTTTATGATTAATCAGACAAGTTCCATTTGAAACTTAAATTTAAACATAGCCAAGATCAACAGGTTTAAAGTTTTAAATCAAAACTTGAATACTGGAAGATATAAGCAGAGAGCACAAAGAAGAAACAACATGCATACTATACAGGATATATATGCACAACAGATAACATACAATACACATTTATTTCAACTTTCATAGCATGCAATCAAATTTTACCTACTTAAATTTTTAAAGGTGAAGTTACTCACCTTAGAATTATGAAGCAGAGACAGTGAAGATTTATGCCTGGAAATGATGTGTTTTGAAAAACTGGAAATTGCATTTGAATCTTTACTTTGGGTTTGAATTTCAAAACTTTTAAATCTAAAGCTTGTTGAAGCTTGATCTTGCATGAACTATAGATTATACTACAGGCTCGAGTGTCTTTGCTTGCTGAAGCTTTTTAATCATAAGTTTGAATTGATTTAAGTTGTTTGTTTCAGCTTTTTTCTTCTTCAATAAACGAATTGAAAATGAGGAAGGTGATGTATATAAGAAAAAGTGTACAGGGTATTGTAATGTTTTGTACAACAAGCACGGCTGAAGTTGCTTTAGAGGCATGGTGCTTTACAGGCTGCATTTATGACTTGGTAGCTGATGATAGTGCTAGTAAAATTTGCTTTGTACATTTACATTTGTTTATTTCTTCTTTTGCCTTTACTTAATATTGTGCAGGTGATAGTGTTGTGTACAAACGATATGGCAGATAGTATACATTAATTGCTAGAGGTATGTTACTTTGGTGGCTTGCATTAATGACTCGGCTGATATGTATTATATTGTGTACTTTGTTTTGTTTGGAAACACACACACACACACATATATATATTTGCTATCTTCTTGCATACACTTGTTTATTTGTTTCATTCCCTACTTATATTTGTATTTGTATTTGTATATAGGTACTTATAAATTTTGGTTTGTATTTCTTCTTTTTCTTTTTGCTTTGTTTCATCACTTTGAAAATATAAATAAACTTCTATAGTTGTTAGAATTTGCTAATGTGTTAATTTTATATTTTACAAAATTTATTAACGTATGGTTTGAATTTTAACTATGTATAACTATTTTATTTTTTTGTTTAACTTACATTAATTGCCTTGTATTATTTTATAAACTCAATTATTTAATTTACTTTAATATTTATTGTTTTATATTAAATATATAAATTCAAATTATTATTATTAACCATCAATTGTAATATTATAAATTCAAATGATTTATACAGAATTCATTCGAACTCGGGGAAACTCGCATCACTTTATAATAATTTTCACAAATTTTTATTCAAAAATTCTTTTAATTATCAATTTAAATTTATTAAAAATCTAGGGTCGTTACACAATGCCATTCAATCGCACGTCCCATTTACAAATTATACTCTTCAACAGTATACGGTTCATGACCGTGGGTTGACCGCTACCAGTCGACCTAGGTGCATTTTGGGTCGACCGTTGTTTGTTTTAATGGTGATTTAATTAGTCTATCGTGATTTGTTTAGTCAATCGCTATAATTTGTTTCCACTTTACTCAAATTTGTTTTAACATTAACATTTCTTAACATCTAAGTTTCCATTAATGTTAGTAATTAACATTAATTAACTTTTATTACCATAATTATATATAATTATTTTCGATTCAAAAACTTCAATCGTTAATAACATTTTCGTTTGAACTCTAATCGAAAAACATTATATATGAAAATTGATTAGAAAATTGCCATGAACCCAATGATTCAAGTTTCGTAGCCAAATTCGGACGTTCATAAAAAATTTATTTTCGATGTTGTTATTTATTAATTAATTTTTTTAAATTAATTATCGTAGAAATTACAAGGTATTATAATAAGAACAACTACTCTTATTTGTCCTAATAATCTACCACTTAAAATTATAGAAAATAACTACTCCAAAATTGTTTTTTGAAAACAACAAGCTTACTGGACCAAAGTATACCGACTGGCTAAGAGCAATTATAATAACGTTAACCTACAAGCACCTATGGTCATCTATTACATGTGGTCCCAAAGAATAATCTATTGATGATGAAGATCCCAAACTACGACTGTCATATGAAAATGGGTATTTGTAATGTCCACATTAGACAAGCCATTGTAGAGGCAGCACGAAAATATATCGTCCATGGGATATTTGATAATCCCAAGGCTTATTTGGTGAACAGTCATATTCCGCAAGCGATGATCTTACGAAGAAGCTGTTCAATTCCAAAATAACCAAAGGATAGAAAGTAGACGATTACATGTAGATGATAAAGGACTATATTGATAAACTTTTGCAGTTGGATATGCAAATAAGAAAAGAATGGAAAGTTGATTTGATCCTTGGTTCTCTTACTCCTTAGAATGAACCATCATACTGAATTATAATATGAACCGGTTAAATGTCGATCTTATAGAGCTCCTCAATATGCCGAGGCCGGCCAAGTCTACATTGAAGGATTAAAGGATTGTACTTGCTATTAAGGGTAGTGAATTATCTTCGAAGACTTGAATAAGTGGAAAGGAGTAGGTAAGGATAAGGAAAGTGAGAAGACCAATGATAAGGGTGAATGTCATCACTGCCAAAAGAAAGGTCAATGGAAAAAGAATTGTCCCGACTACTTGAAGATTATCCGGGAAAAGAAGTAGAATGGTTCTACGGCTCCATCAGATACATTTATGATTCAAATTTATTTTGTAATCGATAAAATGTCTAGGGTCTTAGATACTGGACCTGATACTGATATATGTAATTTGTTACAAAGGCTTAGGAACTGGCACTGCTTGGCAAGAGGAGAGATGAGGCTCCAAGTTGCTGATGGATCTATAGTAGATGCAACGGTAGCATGAGATTATCATTTAAAATTTTCTAGTGGATTAGTATAAATATTAAATAATTGTTATTTCGTAAAAGACATTATTTGTGGGATTATTTATGTTTCTAGATTATACGAGACTGGATATATATTTCATTGTACAAATAATGTTATGAACATTAGTTTGGATCGAATAAAGCTGCAATTGAATTCTTGGAAATGACATTTATGTGATTAATACCAATTATGTGTGTTCTGTGAATAATTCTTCTAACAATATAAATGATAGTTATCTTTGGCATTGTAGGCTAAGTCATATTAGTGAGAAATGACTACATAAATTGAAAACTGATGGTTTTCTACCATTAATTAATTTTGAATCATTTGACACATGTGGATCGTGTCTCAAAAATAAAATGACCAAGCATCCCTTCAGTGGGGGTAAAGGAAGAGTTGATGAACTCTTTGGGTTAGTACATAGTGATGTATGTGGCCCAATGCCTATAATTACCAAAGGTAATAGCTCTTACTTTTTTACCCTCACCGACGATTTCTCGAGACTACGATATATGCACCTTATGAAGAATAAATCCTATATCTATGAGAAATTTGTTGAATAGAAAAAAGTAATAGAAAACCACCAAGATTAAGATTCTTCGTTTAGATAGAGGAGGTGAGTATGTTGGATAGGATTTCCAAAAATACTCAAAGTATAATGGTATTACTCTCAGGTTACTCCCTATATACTCCGCAACACAAAGGTGTGTTAGAGCGAAGGAACCGAATCTTATGGTTCAATCCATGATGAGTAAGGCTGAGTTACCTCTGTCCTATATGGGATATGCGCTAGAAACCGCGGCACATATGCTAAACTTGTTACCCACTAAATCTATGCCTAATATAGCATATGAGATGTGGTATGGTAAGAAACCACAACTCAAATATTTGAAGGTGTAGGGTTGTTTGGTATACGTTAAGAATGTTGGTCCAAATAAACCAGAGGCAAGATTATTATTGTGTAAATTTATAGGATATCCCAAAAAGTCGATGAGATATATATTCTATAATACCAAGGAACAAAAGGTTATTGTTTCTCGACACACTATCTTTTTAGAAAAGGAATTCCAATCAAATGAAATTAATAAGCAAGGTTGTAGACTTGGATGAGATCCAAGAAATTAAGATTGAGGCCGAACTAGTGGGAGAACCAAGTTCATCCGTATATGAAAACATGCGATCTATTAGAAGGTCTAGTAGGAAATCTCGTGCACCAGAGAGATACTATGGTTTCTTATGGATGGTGAGAAGGAGGGCCGTGTCTTAGATGATGACACTCCTCTATCATTCCAACAAGCATAGTAAAGACTTTGCACATGGCTTGGAGCTATGAAATATAAGATGGATTCCATGTGCGAAAACAAAGTTTGGACTTTGTCAGACATACCCAGAGGGATAAAACTCATCGGTTGCAAATGGATTTTTAAGAAAAAGCTAAATGCAGATGGAGAAGTAGAGACTTCTAAGGCATGGCTAGTTGCGAAAAGATTTCATCAAATTTAAGGTGCTGATTATGACAGGACCTTTTCGCCCGTAGCCATGCTTAAGTTCATTCATATTATGCTGGCTATCGCTGCATTCTTTGACTACGAAATATGACAAATGGATGTAAAAAAGAATTTTCTAAATGGTGATTTAGAAGAAACTGTTTATATGTGACAGCTTGAGGGTTTCGTGGTCAGTGGGAGTGAAAGCAAGGCTTGCAAATTGTTAAAGTCCATTTATGGACTTAAACAACCTTCAAGGAGTTGGAATAAGTGTTTTGATAAAGTAATTAAACCGTTTGGTTATATTATATCATAGAGGAAGAGTGCGTAGATAGAGAGGAATAGGTCAACACTATCGTACCTAGTGCTCTATGTCGATGATCTATTATTGATTGGCAATGACACTTCGTTGTTGCAATCAGTGAAAGCTTGGCTTTCCAAGAACTTCTCCATGAAGGATTTGGGAGAAGCAGCCTATATACTTGGTATAAAAATTTATAGAGTTATGTTTAAGAGGTTTTTGGATTTTTCCCAATCCTTGTAGATAGATACCAAACCGAAGAGGTTCGGTATGGAGAATTCCAAGCTTTGAAATGTTCCAATGCAGTCCGGAATCGTCCTTTCTAAGAAAGACGCTCCTCAAACCGATGAGGAGAAAGAGCACATGAAGCGTATTCCCTATGCTTCAATATATGATCCATAATGTAAACTATGCTATGTACTAGATTGGATGTGGTATACACATTAGGATGCGTAAGCCGATACCAGTCTAATCCTGAAGAAAAACATTGGATGGACGTAAAATGTATAATGAAGTATTTAAGAAATACTTGAGAATTATTCCTTATATACGGAAATGGAGACCTCCTTATGAAGGGGTCTATAGATTCGAGTTTTCAAAGTGATATATGATAGCAAATCAGTGTTTGGTTATGTCTTTATGTTTAACAGCGAAGCCATTTGTTGGAAAAGTTCCAAGCAAGAAACAGTGGCCAATCCCACGATGAAGGCCGATTACATCACCCTCACTGAAGTAACTAAAGAGGCAGTCTAGATCCGCAAGTTTTGATTGAGCTCAGAGTGATTCTCGATACCAAAAATCCTATGGCATTGTTCAGTGATAAAATTGCAGCGATGCAGATCACAAAGGATCCAAAGTACACAAGAAGTTACGACATATTCTTTGGAAGTTCACCGGAGTAGAGAATTCATTGAGAAGAAAGAGATCGTGATACAAATGGTAGACACCAAGAACAACATAGCAAATCCATTCACCAAGTGTCTAGCTCGATTGGCTCTTGATAATCTGATTGAAGAGATGAGATTGAGATTCCATAATTAGCCCCAAGTGCAAGTGGAAGATTGATAGAGTTAGGGGTATATCATAGAAACAATTCTATAATTCATTGTAAATTAATTAACTCTATAATCAATTTTCGTTCGCAATAAAGGTGTTATTTCCTTTTGTTATATACTTGTTATAATGTGTTACAAACAATTAAATATTTAATTAAAATATATTTAAAAGAAAATCCATAAATGGTGTGTTTGTGATAGTAATAAAAAATAGTTTAATCATGCGTATTGTAGGATAATATAATAACCACATAATTTTAAATGTTCCTAGTCTAGATGCACCGAGACCGGATATCGATGTATCCTTTGAGACTGGAGTACGTAACACTATCCATGTGTTGGGCATTGTATTACTCACGACTGTTGGGGCACCTAGAGATTACATATTTATAGTTATTGGATAACTATGGGATGACTCACTCAATAGTTTTCATTTAGTTAATATAACTTAGGTCAAATAGAAAATATCGATGACTGATTTACACATTTCTCTCAACTTGAGAATACTGTCGATCTTTAATATGAAAGCTCCACTTTGATTATAGTCAAATCATGGTACGACAGCCATCAAGTGACTATAGTTGGGTCGAGTGAAAGTATTAGAAGTGAAACACTATTCAAGAGAGGATTCATCCCCTCAGTTATATAAGGCTAGTATCACGGTCAACTCAAATTCAAAAATCTCTGGCTAGAGTAGTACGGTTAATAATAATTTTTATTATTGAACTAAGGATTTTGTGTTTGGACTATAGAGTTGAATATGGACGATATTATAATTTCAACCATTATCAAATCAATGAGTCCAAAGTGATATAGTTTTGATGAAGAGAATTTGTGTAAATAATAGTCAAAACCAGGTAACGCTTAGCAAAGTAAAATTGGATTTTACCAAAACCAAGTAAGCGATAAATTTGGTTAAAATATTAGACCACATTGTAATAACCCACACCTTAATGGAGCCGAATTTCGACTGAATTGAAATCCAAGTTCATTAGGGTACATATCGTTAGTTTTGGTAACCTGTAACAAAGACAAGCATATAAGAGAGCGGTTAATATAAACTCACAGTGAAATTGAGAAATATAATATGACATACGTATTGACTAAGGCTGCTACCTCAGAATACCATTCCTTGGTATTGCCTTGTCAGCGCTAAGCATGAATAAGAAGATTTCACCATCTGCAGTTCCCATCTTGCTCCAGTATCCTGTCCTTCTATACCTAACCTATGGGTTGTTATGAAGAGTGAGGGTCAGAACAATGTTCTAATGACTGGAAAATTATATACTTTACACATCCCATTAATTTATGCTAATTGGTTTCCACTTAAGTGTTATGTTTATTATTTACGGCTAATCCATTAGATCTTATATGCATGTATGATATGTCTAACCTAACCTTCTCCGAGGTATAACTATATAAGTATATGCCTATCCACATATATGTCTAATCGTTCCACTACCCAAAACCTCCACTTAATACTCCTTAAATAGGGAGGGGGCGGACTCTATACCTTAGTCTATGAAGCAGGCCCTTTGCAACAGAACCGCTAGTCAATCGGTCCTAACTACATACACCGATGACACTTAGATAAGGCTTTATAATAATTTCCACATTACTAATGCATCTCAACTCTACAACTTACCCTCAACTATAGGCCAAAGGCCCTTCCCAGTCCCACACAACTACTATCAATCATGTCCTAACAATGTAAAGATAGTAACCGAGCCACTTAATACATTTTCAATGGAAACTAAGAAGACTCTGACTATTTAATACCTATTTTTAGGCAGGTCCCTGTCAATTAATACCTATCCCAAGGCGGACTCCTCTCTGATACTATCTAGTTGACATCGCATAGAATCTCCTTAAGGCACTTAATACTTATTTATGGTAGAGGTGGACCATGTAAAGCTACTTAATATCTCAAACCCGAAGTAAACCCTTCTCGAGATATCCACTACCTTTCCTAACCGCTAACCCTGACTCTTTAATACTTCCTAAATAGGGAGGAGGCATAACCTATAATAGCTACTTAATACCTCCATCCTAAAAGTAGGTCCTACATCCTACGCATACCCCTTCTCCATGGGTCCTATGATTGGAGATGTCCCAAATAAGTAGTAAGTGTACACAATTGCTTGTAGACTCCAGGTAAAGGCGAACTTCTATTGTGTAACTCTACTGACCATCACAACCCACAAAACCAAACTTATCACCCAAAGCCTAAGTGTTGGGCTAGGCCCACTAATTCACGCTTGTCCTAAACGTGTAATTAAAGCTATATAATTTTCTACTATGAAAATTATATTGCCTTCTACGTGTATTTAATAGTATTAACATTTGATATTTAGTTGTTCTCTACGTGGTTATTCCTAATTTATACGCATAGGATTTGGTTTCCTTCTACACTCCAATGTCTAATAAATGTCAATTACTCGTAATAATTGGTTATTATTGTCAAAACTGGACAATCTCTAATCAATAATCATTTAATTCCTTTAATCTATTCACCAATTTCAAAAGTCCACCTATCATGCCTATTCAATTTCCCCATAAGTGCTGTAATAATTCCCTAATCAGTCCCCATTTAATTCTTTTTTAACTCTCTATTAGTTACAAATTTATTGCCCTTTAAATGGTAATTAATGTCCATAATTCCTAGTTCTATAATTACTACACTATTAATAATTAATACAAATATCATCGTAAATTACGCTATTTATATATTTTTATTTTTGAACATTAAGCGCAGTTATATGTATTTATTTATTTATAATTCTAACTTTTAGTTTCTATACTAGAACATTTCTTTCAACGTTGTTATTTATTAGAGCTGCCTTTTCAAAATGGATTACCAATATAACTTTCCATAAGTTAACTAAAAGTTAGATCTTTGCTTCGTTTGAAATTATAAGGAATTATTTCTTTTCTGTTATTGAGACAGTGTAAACTACGAAAAAGAATATCCATATCTTACACGTCTCTTTCTCTTTTTAATATATCCCTTGTTAATTCGAAGGACGAGCTTTTATACATATTTTGGAATTGAATAATTTATGGAAATTACATGGAACCTGCTTCAAATAAATCAATACATAGAAATTCACATTCCAAGTCAAGTAGGACAACTTAATTTACAACCCAATTATAGATCTAGAATAAACAAACATTCTACAATAATAAATATTTGGGATTGAATTCAAATTTCCAGATTAGGTTGTGCATACTATTTCTATTCCAATTACCTATTTTTATGAATTTGTAGGCGATATTCATATACATTTGTTTTAAGCCTACAATCCATTAGATCTTATTTAGACATAATAATTAAATAAAATCCACCGATATAAATTTCAATGTCATAAATAAATTATATAATTTTCTACTCATATTTTAAAGCTTCCCAAATCTCCAAATATGAATCCATTCCTTTACTTAACTCCTTTTCCTTTCCAATCCAAAAGAATATGTACAACAAGGCATATACATGTTATTAGAATTACAGATCTGAGAAGAGATTTAGGGTTAAGGGGAATATATATTTATAATTATAAAAATGACCTTTTTCCACAGTATTGATTTTCTTCTTCTCTTCTTCTCTTTTATTTCCTACCTTCTCCAATTATATATTTATATATAATATTTTATAATTTTTAGAAGAATGGAGAAGAGAAAATGGTAGAGCTTCGCTGTTTGGATATGAAAATATGAGAAGTGAAGTGAGGGGTTAGGCCTTTATTTATAGATACACGAATCAATTGTAACCATTAGGTTAATATAATTAAATATGGGCTGTTGGCCATGGTTCAAACCCTAGCCGCAACGTTCGAACTGGTCGACCGCTCCACTGTAGGTGGTCGACCACTAGTGGTTGATCGACCCAAGGAGGGGTCGACTGGTAGGGTCCCGTATTTAATGTTATTGTAACAACCCGCATATTTTTACGATAATATATTTAAATGATTTATTTAAATATAGCATTGTTAGTTGAATTTAAAATTCCAAAACGTGACTTTTTGTAAACGATCCGAATCCGGACTCAAGGCCACTTCCATTGAGTCCAAAATAGCGTTTGCGACCTTTTTGAGTATAAACATCGATATGTTTGGAGTTGATTAGAATTTTGATATTTTCATTTGGGGCATTGGGTTTGGGTTTTAGCCCACTAACCTAACAAAGAACCCAAATCCTCTACAGTAACAACTCCCACTCCACTCCTTTTCATTCATTCATAACATTTACTAACACTCAAGCAAAAGGAAAAATGGGGGAAAGAAGAGTAAATTAAAATTCCTAAGCCCTAGTTTACTAGGAAATTCAAATTGTTGCTATAAAATCAAAGAGAAGCTTAGGTAAGCATCCTCTTCATCTTCTCCACCTCAATCTCTCTTCAATTTTTAGAAATTCCTAAACCCTAACTTAGAAAATATTTGCTGATGAGCTTAGATTGGAGCTTGTTGAGTTGAAGTTGAAGAGTGGTTGTTCTTTCCTTTGTTTTAAAGCTTCTCAATCGTTGTTTTGGGTTTAAAGGTGAGTTCGTGAACTCACATCTATGTCTTTAGCTTTCATTGTTGTTAGGTATGAATTCCTAACATCTATTTCATGTTCAATTGCTTTTGATTTGAATTGATTTGGTGAATTTTCCAATTTTGGTATTTTAAAGTCAAAATCTTTAAAGATCATATCTTGGATGTTTTGACATGTTTTTGGTGGTGTATCGAAGAGCCTATAGGGATGGGTTGTCGATTGGCATAAATCCCTAGCATCCATCGCTCGTTCGATCGCATTTCAGTTTGGATTTTTTCCCTTTTTGGGCTAGGCTGATTTTTGCCTAGCAGGAAATTTCATACGTCTGGATTGAAAATCCAGACGTCTGGTTGAAAAATCTAGACATTTGGAATTGGTCCCTGGAAAAAGAAAAAAGGCAGAGGCAAAATCCAAACGTCTGGAAATCCAACCAGACGTCTGGTTAGTGGTTCAGACGTCTGGTTGGTAATTTCAGACGTTTGGAACTGTCCAATTTTGCCTATTTTGGCTGTTTTTGAGTGGATTTCCAAATTTTATTGATTTTTGTTGATCCTGTTAGTTGTTGTCAATTATTATCGACTTTGATGACTTCATTTATGGATTTTTGGGAATATACATTTGATTGGATTTGATATTGATTTTTATGGTTTGAATTCACGTCGTCGAATGTGGATTTTTGGTGATAGATTGTTTTTACAATCATTTCTATGATTTGTCACTTTTACATACAAAGGTTTCTATACTAGTAGTAAATACTCAAACTCTTTCACAAAACCGATTTCAACGTTACTTTTAATACAAAGTTCATTTTTAAAACCATTTTCCAATCTATTAGTATATACAAACCTTTACTTCATTCGTATGAGAAATCTAATTAAACGACTTAGCAAAACAAGTGGTATGAAATGCTTGCGTTTACTTTGTCGGTTAATCCTTGGACTTGTTCGATTGAACTCCCGTGACAATTTTCGAGTGAAAATCTACAATCTGTTCGTAAATATTTAACTTAAGCTAGTGGTTATGGGACATGAGGCCTAACTCATTTATTTACTAGTTTAGTGTTAATTTACACTTATTTTCGAGTGGAAGTCTACAATCTGTTCATAAATATTTAAGTTAAGCTAGTGGTTATGGGACATGAAGCCTAACTCATTTATTTACTAGCTTAGTGTAATTTACACTTATCGATCAATGATGTTCATTTTGAGATTTAGACTAGCGATGTGCGATGTCTCTTTGTTTGCTTAGGGACTAAACCCCGTTTGTGGAGCTTCGGCTCAATTTGGTGGGGTAGCGACCCATGGTCTACAAGCCGTTTGTGGAGCTTCGGCTCAAATTTGATGGGTTAGCGACCATGGAATAACGCTCCGTTTGTGATACACGTGTTGGTGAGTTTTCATGCTCCCGTTTGTGATAGGCCTCCCCCTTTGTGTTTTCTGGATTTCTAATTGTTGATTTCTAGAATTTGTGTTTCACCAATTTTTGCGATTGACATTGATATGTTTTATCAATATTTGGGGTTTGGTGAATAAGCTAAAGAATGTGATATTCTTTTTCGATATTTGACGAGATTTGAGATATTGTATGATTTTTATTGTTATCGAATGTATACTTGTCACAATATGGCATTATTGTTATCATACGTTTTTGTGGTATCTCTTATCCTTTCTCATCTCATATGATATTTATAGCTAGATAAATCTGTTTATTATTTTTCTTCTTAAATAATACTCGGGTCAGACCGAGGTGTTACAGGTGCTTCCACTTGACTTCTTAGCAGGGGCTAGCTTCTGACTTTTGGCTAACTACTTTAGCTTAGTAGTTTTTGTTTTTATACATTCGAGATATGAGACTCCTTGATGTATACATATTCTTTTGTCTATCACTTGTACCTATTCTTTTGTGATGTAGTGGAACTTGCATGACCACTACTTTGATGTACACTTCTATGTGTTATATTCATATCTGTGTCCGCCTTAGTGATATGAATATCTGTGACTGATTTGTGTTATGCTTATTTCTATATTTGTTTCCGAAGCCCACATGGTCACTGTGTAGTAGCTTTGAGTTTGTAATTGATATGTCGGATTTCCTCTTGAAATGAAACGCAAGTTATATTATCTGACATATCGGTACTCGCACAAAGCAACTACACAGATGATCGCTCCTCAACGGCCTTATTCTTCATGCTAGTCGATGGCATTACCCCGTAGTATCCTTAGCTAGTGTGAGTATAGAGGTGGGGCGTCATAGCTATTTATTTCCTTTTTCCTTTTTAATTTTTGCTCCAGAAACTTCAAACGCTAATAACATTTTTTAGCTCTGATCGTGAAACTCTAAATACGAAAGTTGCTCAGAAAATCGCCACGAACACAAAGATGCACCTTTTGTAGCCAAATTTCAACGTTTGCTCAAATTCCATTTTGGAGCCATATTAATTATTTATTAATTATCGTTAATTTTATAGGATGTTACACACTTGCTAAGTGGCGTGTGAACATTAATATTCGAATAGTTCAATATTAATCGCTAATCAAATTTACATCTAACAAGACACACAACCAAAACGATGAATACTTCTTTGATCAAAATGATTTAATTAATTTGTAATTGTTATAAATTAATTACATTAATTAATATTTATGAAATATAAATTATAAATTTTATTTTATTTTAATGGAAAAATATTATTAAAAATATTTATAATAATTATGAATATATTAATCGATATACGATATCGATAGATTTAATTACAAATTATTTGTTTGGACTTTAAAGGGTTTAGAAGCCCATATAAGGGCTGATCATATTCGGCCATGATAAGGGCTAGGTGCGACCATAAGATGGTGCAACAAAGGCTTTAAAATGGAGGACTAAGACGGAAGAAAACTGGTAAGATATGATGTAGGATATTGATCCTAAAACATCTCCAACTTCTCCTATATATAAGCATCTCTAATCACACTAGTTCAGGATCTATTTTTTTACCCTCCACATCCCTCTAGGTCTGGTCAAATTCCCTCTTCCATATCACTAATTTCCTAAGCTTAAATCAAATCAAATCAAGTGATATTCGATAGTCGGTGATCAACAGTTCAAAGACCATCACTTGTTTGAATTGGAAACCATTTCAAGAAGTTTATATCATCATTTCAAGGTATGCTTTCTAGCTTTGGTTATAAGGTATAGATTTTACTTATTTACAATCATTTATGTTTACATATAATGTAACATCCCTAATTTTTGATAACATTATTCAGAAGATTTAATTAGATAAATTAAATAGAATAATGATGATAATGAGATTAAGATTTGATTAAATTACATAATAGGGTCGTGCTAATTAACAAAGTAATTTGGCTTTAAAATGGTTTATTGGTTAATTAAACTACACATGGGCATATTAGTAAATTAGCCAATTTATTTATACACGTCTATACACTCCACATCTTTGTCCATTCACGTTCATTATTCTCAAAATAAAAAAACGCAAGAACCCTAATAGAGCCGACCATTAACAAAGGAGAAGGAGAATTTTAATCTAAAGCCACTGATCAAAAGCTAGGGGGATTAATTAACAACAAATATCAAATTCCTTATCAAGTTTAAGGTGAATAATAATCTTCTACCATCTCTATTTTTGTTCTATGATTATATGGTTATGGATTTATGATTTAAATCTGTTTTTGCGATAAAATGGATGATGATATGCTTGAGTTATATTATGATGATTTGTTTTAATTCATAAGCACAAGAATTTGCACGGTGTTGACATGGAACCGAGAATACGTGGTTTCAGATTGCCATGGAAAACTTTTATGTTAAGTAAAACATGATTTTGGAGATAGGTTTTAATTCTCAAAATTTTCCAGGCTATGGAGATCTAATTAGGAATTTTTATTGAAAAATATGATATAATTGGTTTTAAAATTTATTTCGAGAATTCTAGGAAGAAATTGGGTCTAAAATTTTAATTTGTTTAATTACACGATGAAACTAAATTTCTGTGATTTTTGTGGATTTTCCTAATTGATTTACTAGATAAAATATATTATTTGAAAAGACGGACTTTTCTAAAATAATCGGTTTTTGTATATAGAAGGGCTAAAACGTTGCATTATTTAATAATTTTAATCTGGTATTAATGCAGTAGTTATAAAGGTAAAGTTTTTATGTCAGCCAATCAATAGTTTACAAAAGGCAAGTTGTTAGAAAGTAATTACAAAAAGTTGCCATGATTCAGCCTTTAAACCAGAAAAAGGTGTTCAGACACTGTTAGTAGTACCTTTCGACTCCTTTGATTCCGCCTCATCCCAATCGAAACCAACACAGTCGAAACTATCATAGTCGAAACCAATACATAAGATATCACTTAGATGGTGTGTAGTGGATTAGTAGGAAGACGGAAGCCTTGGTATCGAAAGGGTAGCTTCCGATGGAGTCGTAAACCTGCCTTGTTTTCATAAGTTAAAATTCTTGCCTAGTTTTTCCTAAAACTTTTGACACAGTCAAAACATAAGCTTTCGAAAAGATTTTTACTTAGCTTTCGAAGAAGGTTGTCATGTTTTGTAAAAGCATTTGCTTTCGAAGGAGTACCTATTTTCTTTAAATAATTGCTTTCGAAAGGGTAGGTTTCGTCGCAGTCGAAACCAAGCCGCTAATTTCCCTTTCGACTGCATTGAAGTCATCTATGTTGTCGAAGGGGTTACTTCTGTTTTCACCTAAGCCTTTTTCCTAAAAGCCTTCGAAGGGGTTGAGGGTTTCGAAGGTGATGGAGTCGAAAGGGGTTTCGACTCTGTCCTTCAAAGTTTTTGTTTTAAAGGTTTTACTTTTGACTAAGATGGTTCCGACACCATCAAATTTTCCCTAAACTAATTTTTGTTGGTTTCGAAAGAGATACTTTCATATATAACCATTTTGACCCAAATGATGTTTTTAAAGAGTAAACCCAATGCTTTCGAAAGGGGTACTTTCATTTGTTTCGAAGCGCTATATTTTAAAAAGATGATTTGATACCATCGAAAGGTATAATAGGTTTCGAAAGAGAATGTTTACTACGGGCTTCAAAAGGTATGTATACAATTTTTTGAAAAAGAAGTCTTTGCTTTCGAGGAGGCTATCCGGAGGTTTTGAAAGAGATATTTTTATGGTTTCAAAACATAAACCTAATCTCAATTTAAAGTAATAACCATGGCATAAATAAAGATTTTGAAATGTTATTCACATTGTTATCATCCCATAACTGTATTTTGGGGGTAATGGCAGAATAACCAGTTAGATTGACCGAGTAGTGAATATAACTTAACATATATTAAAATTTTAATTAAAGATATTGGCAGGGGCCAATAGGTTTACAGTAAGCCCATGAAAAATGTATGATATTGGCATGGGCCAATAGGTTCATAGTAAGCCCATGAAAACTATGATTTGATACTGGCAGGGGCCGGTAGGTTTGTAGTTAGCCCATGAAAACTATATCCGGTTAAGATATTGGCAGTCAGCTAATAGGTTCCTAGTTAGCCCATGAAAACTAGGATATGAAATAAGATATTAGAGTTACCAATAGGTTCTTAGTGATCCCATAAAAACTAAGTAATTGGACAGATATTCCTTAACATTTTACAGGTTAATAGTTACACTAGAAACTATAATTGAGACAGATAGTCAGAATGAATGGGGTTGGGTAATCCAGAATTGATTTAATTGTTTTGCATATCATCATAATGTTTTGAAATACTATGTTTTAACCATTGTGGATGTAGGAGCATAGTATATGGTTTTCTAAATGTTTTATGATACTGGTGAGGGGAAAACCCGTTCCGCTAAGCAGCGTGGTCTCACCAGATATCTAAATGGTTTGAGATGGTAAATTATTATTCATACTAGGCTTTCTGTCTGACTCGAAGTTTTTATTTTCCCCTTAAACTCTCGGGTACTCAATTGATTTTGAGTAGGTTGAGAGTTAAGGTTTCCAGGTGTTCTTTTAGATGAATAAAAGCTTCCGAGGACGTGCAGAAGGCAGATTGTTATTAGAGTTCTTTTATTTCCGCTGTGTGTATGTTTGTAAAGGCAAATTGTTTTCTTGCCTATCTATATACTCTGATCTACCAGGGGGCATCTTCATATGTCGCTCTTGGCGTATTTCGTAATAATTATATGTTATCTGAACGTGGTCTGTGAATTGGGATTATGTAATCAATTTGGAATATTTTGAAATGAATATGGAATTTGTTTTGCTTTTTAATTTTTTTTCCATATTCTTGTGTTTTTGTGTATTAATGTATCTAATATCGCCGTGTTTTGTCACCGAAGATTAATAACTACGGATGACTACATCATCCGTAGCCGTTAGTTTTGGGCCTCTAAATAGAGGTATGTTACGTATAAGTTATATTTTTTTATATACTTTTAATTAGGTGATGATTTCGATATACAAATTTATTACCACAATTAGATTAGTTGTGTGTTTGCATATACTTGGATATTAATTTTTTTATCATATGTATATCAAATCAGTACGGCTTGACAATTAAAAAAACATTTTTAATTTTAATGATTTAATATATAATTTTTAATTAGATATATATAGTTTATAATTTAGTTATAGCATCATACTTCAACAAAATATGGTCATTTTTTTATGTAAGGTATTAATTATAGAATAGTTTTGGCAATGATAAAAATATTATATATGTATATTATTTAAGATAATAAGTAAATAATTTAATTATATTAATATAAATATATCACGAAAATTATGTATTACATTTTATAAAGTAATATTAGCATAAAATATACTCTCAGTAAAAATAGAAAATAACATTTTTTTATTTTTTAAAAGTATTTTAAATAAAAGCCTAGAATAAGAAAATCTATTTTAAAATTATTTTAGATTACAAAATTATGTAATAAATATTCAAAACATAGGATTTACTAAAAATTCAAAATACAAATTAAAGTTTTGAAAATGATTTTTTATTAATATTTTTTATTTTTTATATGAATATTTAAATAAAAGATATATTTTAAAATTAAAATAAATTACTCAGAGCAATGCATAAGACCTAGTCATATATTATTATCAAAATATTTTTTTGTGTATTTTATAAACTTTAATATATATATATATATATTATATTATTGTACATACGTTTATATATAAATATTTAATATATATTGCAAATATATATATATATATATAATTAATACATTTGTATATATTATTATCGGCTTTATAAAAAAGAAATTTTATAAATGATTTAATTATATTTATATTGTGTATATATATATATATTGTTAATATTTTATACAATTGTTTATGTATATCTATACGTATGTGTTTATATATTTATATAAAATTATTTAAATAAAATTATATAAGTAAAAGTATATAAATATACATTTGGACGATATATATTTGTATATTGGATCAGCTAACGTATTACTCACGATATAAATCCTAGCATCTATACACGTGCATCTATACCTTGCATGGATTGATATATTATACATGAACACACATATATATGTTTCTATGATACACGTGTGTGTGTGTGTCTATTATAACATAAATTAAATAATACTATATCTTTATATAACTTTAAATAAAATAAAGATTCTACTTAAAATAAATTTAGAAATATTTTAAATAAATTAGACTTTATAGGCCCAATAAAGATCTAATATAGTAATTTTTTTTAATTTCACCTATAACTTCTGTTGCGAGCTGGTCTAGTTCCAACAGATTATGAATACGAATCATTTCAATAATGCTGTCCAGCGTTATTATAGTTTATTGGTTCCTATTACACCTTCAGCGGTGAGAGCTTATGCTAATTTTTCGCAACAAAGCTACAAACTTGGATATCATGTAAGAATTGAGTGATGAAAAAGTAGTTGGATTTATAATGTCTGAGTTGGATTTATTGCGTAGTCGTCGTCATTATTTTATTTTGATTTTTACATGTTTTTTATATTTCATTATGCATATGAATTTGAAAATGTTTTAGTTTATTTTAATGAAATTGCATAATTTATTTCTTGTCACGAGCATTACGGCATGCTCTTTGCGCGTGATCATGGCATGCACTTCGTGCATGAATTGTATTTCTACAAACTATATTTGTTTAACACATTCAAGAATAAATGATTTGCACGAATATTTAGCCATATTTTTGCGTTGAATTCACTTGTACTTAGAATGAATTTTTATTTCTAAGTTGCAACATCTAATTTTTTTTTGTTTTAATTTTTATTTACATGATAAATTAATAAAGAATGAATTAGTAAAAGAATTTTACTTGTTAGATCGTATTTTTAAGTGATATAAAGATTTGGTAATATTTGTGGAGAGGCGGTTTGAATTTATAAGAAAGTTATTTGTTAGATCCTAATTTTAAGTGATATTAGAGGGGCGTTTTTGGTAGTTCACGCTAACACCAATGAAGTGTGACGCCAAAGGTATTCCAACTATTATTAAAGATTTGGAATTATTAAACACATATTACACAATAACAACAAATAATTAATTACTTGAAAATCAATTAAATTAAAAATCACATTTCAAATACTCCACTTAGATACCCCTTTCAAATCGCCAAACACATTCCCCTTTCAACCAACTTCCCCGCTCGGTACCCTGCTCAAATCTCACGCTCAAATACCCCACTCACTTCGTAAAGAATAAAACCTAATAGTCATTCTTTAACGTCGATTTGATAATGAGTGTTTAATGAATTTTTACATCCTTTTGGTAAAATTCTTGAGCACTTTATCACATGGAACTGATAAAAAAAGTGCAGCCTTGCCGAGAGGCAACATGAAAAAGAGAAAACAATAAACAATTTTTACTGTTGGAGGACTCAAATAAACTATTTTTTTTCTTTGTGAAAGTCAAAACGGATTTGTTTTGACTTTCAAAATAACAAAAAAACAGCTTATTTAAGTCGATTCAAATAGCCCGTTAGAGTAGTTTAAACTTGAATCACTCTTATGTTAAACTTGCCTTTCATTTTGGATTTCACTACAAAATTAAAAATCGGTTTGCTTCTAACAAACCATTAATGACTCCTAAATTTTTAGATAGTTTCCAAGATTGAAAATGAGAGGTGAAAAGAATAAGATAATGAAAATATATTCTTTTGTCGATGGGTACGAGATTTGTATAGTAATTTATTGTTATTGGATACTTGACATGTATCCTCAAACTAACGGTTTTAATTAGTTTTTCATTGTATCGTTGAGACTTGTCGGAAAAAATGGCACTAATTTGACGATTCTACCTATTGGTCCTTGGTTTTATGACAAGCAAAGATCAAACAGTTACAAATGCTCTATCCTTGATAAAGGAACGATGAGGTTGTCCAACCAAATGATGTCACATGACACTTTGGTGGAAATATCAAAATCTTCGTAATTTAGTATTTTGAACAAATTTAGATGAAATTCTCGAACCAATCCGGGCTTGTCACGTGTCAAACGATGATTGGTCTTTAAATTTACGGTGACTTCTATAATAAGTTGCGGTAATTCCTATAACTAAAGTTATGGTAATTGGTACCTAACCAAATAGAATTGAGATGTATCTTTTATGAAATGTGTAAATTTATCGACTTCACTCTATAATGTTGTACTATTCTTACTGTTACTCTCCACCTCCCCCTTCCATAAATTTCTTATCCATAGATGATCTGCCTCAATTAAAATTCAATCACGCTTCTCCGTATTCCCTTCTTACTTATGCAGATGCACTTAAATCTGGCTATACCCATTATTTGAAATCCCAAATCTCAAAATCCTTATCTCACTTTACATGGCCGAGGCCTCAAAACAAAAAAATGGATTTGCTATCAATGTGGAGGGCCGGGTCATCTTGTGTAGCTTGTAGAGATCGTATATGCTATTTTCACTATGGCAAGGTTGCTCACAAAAGGTCCTCCTATGCTATGCTTTTAAGATCTAAGGTAGACCACAACTATTCATCGGTCACTTTAATCAAATCCAAAACTTTAAAAGATTACCACTAATAGTTGTGCATTTAGTTCCTTGAACTGCAAATCTAGATTAAGTCCCTACATTGCCTTCAATAGCCGCTCCAGTCTTGAAAAAATTAGAGTGCTTCCTTGTTGCTTTTAACAACTACACTTCTACAGCCTCTTACTTACAGCCAAAGCCCGATGTGGGCGAATTCCATCTTAGTAAATGGGTTAGCGAGGACTATATGGTAGCTCGAAAGGCAGTTGACTATGTGTCAATGAATACACCCAATGCAATGACCATGGGCCCTGGAATTTTCACATGTCAACAACCGATTGACAATTTACAACTTAACCTTATTTATACTGCTACCAATTATGCTAACAACTCGATAATCGCTTGTAACAATGCTTGTCTAAATTCAAGCTCAAATTTTGTGTAGGCATACAAGAATTGCTCCAACCAAAAAGCTATGGTACGTTTCACTACTCATAATAGATTTGAGGTATTGAATGAAATTGGTTTGGAAAATGAGGATGAAGAGCCTATGTGTATGGGTGAGGAGAGAGATGTTTTGTGTGAGATGCCTATGTCTGTAGCGTGGGATGAGGCTGAAGGTTTGGTAGTGGAAGGGGATGTATTAAGGTTGTTTGGTGGTCTGGCTGCCAGACTAGAAAGCCATATCATGGCAGTAGACATGGCGACATTGAGAGGAGAAGATGAAAGTAGAGTGGTAATTATAAACAATGAGATAAAGCTTTGTACACTATGGAGTGCAGATGATTATTTGAGTGATGATAATTTTAATATTGGCCATTGCATGGTAGGTATATCATGTATACGTAATTTTGTTGGGAGAGAAAATGAATGCTCCGTGGTTAAGTATTTGGGTAGTTTGATTGTTAGGAATTGTTTATGGCATATAACGCAAGGAATTGTTTGGGTAGGACTGATTTTGGTGAGAAAGTGTTAAAACACAAGTGGGATTATGGGAGAGGTGAATCTACTTTATTCATATCTGTTGGCGATGTCATAGGCATGGGCTGACATGTTGTATAGGTGGAGGGGGAGGATATATTTAAGGATGCTGGTGAAGAAATCACTACGGGTTTTGCTGAAGGGGTTTGCTCTAGTTCAGATGAGTCTGATGTTCCAAATAAGCTTGATCAAGAGACTAGGCAGCTATTGGGTGGGGAGGCGTCAACTTTGCCTGGTGCATTAAGATCATAACTTTACTTAGAGATCATGGTGCTGAATTCGCTGAGTTCAGCTTCATTGGTGGACATGTCGACAAGCTGCAAAAGTTCCTCAACAAGAAGATCTCTTCACTATGTAGGTTCGGTTAGGATGATACAAGAATGCAGGGGGATCCCTCTTCTTCATCTACCAGGGCTTCAGGTTCTAGCTCTGGTTTGACTAATCTCTTAGGTAGCACTTATAATTCTTTTGTGTTGAATGAATTATCTACTTCTTCTATGTTAGATTTAGCTAAGAGATCGGGTTTTGTCTTCGTCCTGGATCGATCAGATATAAACTTTATTAGAAACAAGGAACTAGAGAGTATTAGATCTCTTAGATCGTGAGATTCATTAACTGGAACGTTGGAGGTCTACATGACCAGATATAGAAACAAAATTAAATATGTTTTGAAAGATAATTACACTGATATAACACTTTTGCAAGAAACAAAAATACAATGTCCATATTACCATTTCTATAAACGCCGGGGGTTTTAGTAATTGGGTCTGTCTCCCTACTTAGGGTAGCTCGGCCAATGGTGGGTTCATACCATAACCGTGTTCAACTTTTTCAAGTTATTAATAACTATCACTCGATGCACCTTATCTTCACGGATTTAAGTTATGACTCGCTTTTAAATGTTTCCAATATTTCTGGACCTCACAATAAGGTAGATAGATGGGTCCTCTGGAACGAATGCCTAAAGTTTAGATCCCTCTTTATAGGTCCTTGGGCAATAAGAGGATCTTAATGTGACTACATTTTTAGGTGAAAGCTCGCCTATAGAAGGCAACTTTTTTGATATGCAAAAATTCGACCAGTTTATTTCTAACAGCAATCTGTTTGAATTATCTCTTAGCAATAGGAGGTTCACTTGGTTGAATTCAAGGGAGTTACCCTCTCAAGCACTTTAGATCACTTTTTCATAAGCGATGAGATGGAAGATGGGGTTTGTAACAACCCGCATATTTTACGATTATATATTTAAATATTTTATTTAAATATAGCATCATTTGTTGAATTTAAAGTCCAAAATGTTACTTTTTGTAAACAGTCGAATTCGGACTCGAGACCACTTCCATTGAGTTCAAAACACTATTTACAACTTTTTTGAGTATAAACATCGATATGTTTGGAGTTGATTAGGATTTTGGTATGTTGTTTGGGCTTTGGTTTGTGTACTAGCCCACTAACCCAATAAGAGAACCCAAACCTTCTACCAAATACCTCCCACTCCACTCCTCTTCATTCATTCCACTTTCTAAATTCCTAACACTCAAGCCTTAGAAAAATTGGGGAAAAGAAAAGAGATTAGAAATTCCTAAGCCCTAATTCTCTTAGGAAATTCAACTTCAATTTGTAAATCAAAGAGAAGCATAGGTAAGAATTCTCTTCATAACCTCTCTTCAATTTTTAGAAATTCCTATAAACTAGCTTAGGAAAAACTTTGCCTTTGATAATCGATTGAAGATTCTAGAGGTATAGTGAAGAGGAATCGATCTTTCCTTGTTTTAGAGCTTCTCAATTGTTGTTTTTGAAGTTAAAGGTGAGTTTTTGAACTCACATCTATGTCTATACCTTTGATAGTTGTTAGGTATGAATTCCTAACATCTATTTCATGTTCATTTGCTTTTGATTTGAATTGGTTGGTGAATTTTCCAAATTTTGGTATTTTGAAGTCAAAATCTATGAAAATCCTACAATGGATGTTTGGACATGTTGTTTGGAGTGTATTGAAGAGCCTATAGGGCTGGGTTGTCGCTTGACATAAATCCCTATCCACCATCGCTCATCCAATCGCTTCCGAACTGATTTTGCCGTTAATGACCTAGGCTTATTTTTTGCCCTGAGCTTCAGCTCAGACGTCTGGGAAAACACTCAGACGTCTGGGCCATCAGAATAAAAATTCCAGATGTATAGCTCAAACGTCTGAGGTTATTGTTATTCCCAAACGTCTGGGTGATCTGGAAGAAAATTTCCAAATTCTCAGCTCAGACGTCTGGGAAAACCACCAGACGTTTGGTGCTGTTTAATTAAGCCAATTTGCCTAATTTCCAGTGGATTTCCGTTTTATCGATTTTTGTTGATCCGGTTGGTTGTTGTCATTTATTATCGACTTTAAAGACTTCTTCTCTGGATTTTTGGGAATATCCATTTGATGGATTTGATATCGATTTTCATGGTTTTAATTCACGTCGTCGAATGTGAATTTTTGGTGATAGATTGTTTTTACAATCGTTTCTATGATTTGTCACTTTAAAATACAAAGGTTTCTATACTAGTAGTAAATACCTAAACTCTTTCACAAAAACGATTTCAACACTACTTTTAAATACAAAGCTCGCTTGGAAAACTGTTTCCTAATCTATTAGTATATACAAACCTTTACCTCATTCGTTCGAGAAATCCAATTAAACGACTTAGCAAAACAAGTGGTATGAAACGCTTGCGTTTACTTCGTCGATTAATTCTTGGACTTGTTCGATTGAACTCTTGTGACAATTTTCGAGCGGGAATCTACAATCTGTTCATAAATTTTTAAGTTAAGCTAGTGGTTATGGGACATGAAGCTAAACTCATTTATTACTAGCTTAGTGTAATTTACACTTCTTACTGATCTATGATGATCATTTTATGGTTTAAACTAGCGATATGCGATGTCTCTTTGTCCGCGTGGGGGACTATACCCCATTTTATGGAGCTTCGTCTCATTTTTAGGGGCTAGCGACGTCTGATCTTTTGACCGTTCGTGGAGAAATCGGCTCAACGAGTTCGGAGCATGGGGCGTATATTTTTAGATGCGTCGATGTTCGGCGCAATAAATATGTGCATGGGGCGTATCTTATTAGGTGCGTCGATGTTTGCCAGTGCATGGGGCGTATCTTTTTAGGTGCGTCGATGTTTAGCTTATCAGTCCCCAAGGGGGGACTGAACCCGGTATTTTTATGGGATAACGTCCCGTTTGTGATACACGTGTTTGGTGAGTTTTCATGCTCCCGTTTATGATAGGCCTCTCCTTTTTATGTTTTCTGGACTTCTAATTATTGACTTCTAGAATTTGTGTTTCACCAATTTTTGTTATTTGTATTGATAAGCCCTATCAATATTTGTGGTTTGGTGAATAAAAATAAAGAATATGACATTCTTTTTGGTGTTTGAGGAGATTTGAGATATTGTATGATTTTTGTTGTCATCATATATATTTGTTATATCTCTTATCCTATCTCATCTTACCTGATAATTATAGCTAGACTGATCCGTTTATTATTTTTCTTCTTAAATAATACTCGGGTCAGACCGAGGTGTTTCAAGTGCTTCCACTTGACTTCTTAGCAGGGATTAGCTTCTGACTTTTGACTAACTACTTTAGCTTAGTAGTTTTTGTTTTATACATTCGAGATAGAGACTCCTTGATGTATACATATTCTTTTGTCTAGCACTTGTACCTATTCTTTTGTGATGTAGTGGATCTTGTATGACTATTACTTTGATGTACACTTTTATGTGTTATATTCATATCTGTTTCCGCCTTAGTGGTATGCATATATATGACTGATTTATGTTATGCTTATTTTATATTTATTTCCGAAGACCACATAGCCACTGTGCATTAGCTTTGAGTTTGTATTCGATATGTCAAATTTCCTCTTGAAATGAAATGCATGACATACTATCTGACATATCGGTACCCGCATAAAGCAATTACACAGATTGTCGCTCCTCAACAGCCTTATTCTTTGTACTAATTGACGGCATTACCCAGTAGTGTCCTTGGTTAGTGTGAGTATAGAGGTGGGGCGTCACAGCTTGGTATCAAAGCCAAACTTCGTAACAACGCAGAATAATCTAGCAAGGATCATTGTCCTAAATCTTTCTTAGGAATCGTGCTTTAGGATTTAATTAGAGTCTTAGGACCCGTTCTATCCTATTTTCTTTCATGATGCCTTGTTTTATCAATCAAGTTTGTTTGATATTCATTCCGAGAATAACCTTTTTCCACTTCTTTCTTTCTTTCTTAAAGAAGAGAAATGGTTAGACCTGGCTGTCCTAGCGCCGGTCAATCCAGTGCTACTCCTATGGATGGCGTATTCATTTCTGCTCAACAGCTTTTGGATCTTGTAAAGAATGCCCAAGCTGCCGGTCCCATTCCTGAGCCTACTCATCCTAAATCCGGGTTTGCACACTTGTGCAATGATTATACCAATTTGGGTGGAAGTCCATTCAAGGGTCCCGAAAGCGTTATAGAAGTCCAAGCTTGGCTTAGAACATGCGACCGCATCTTTTCCCGCATGAATCTTGTGGATCTACATCGAGTCCAAGTGGCTTCTAGCATGCTCTAGGAAAGAGAGTTAGATTGGTATGAGCTTTTGATTTCAGAAATTATTGAAGCGGATCTTACTTGGGAGAAATTCCGGGAAAGGTTCGAATTGAAGTTTGTGCCAGAAGTTGAAAAGGTAACTTTAGCCCGACGCTTTATTGACCTTGTTCAAGGTGAATCTTCTGTGACGGATTATGTCGCATCTTTTGAATCCCTCTCTAAATATGGGGTCAAGTATATTAATACCCCATTGAAGAAAAATTAGAGGTTTGTCTATGGGTTAATAAGAATCTCAAAAAGCCTTTACTTCTGAAACTAGAAGTTTCATTCGATTAGCTTGTAGAAATCGCTCTTCGACTTGAAGAGGTCGATAAAGAAAGTGATGTTGAAGTTGTGGGTGCCAAACATAACTTCAACAACAACAAGAAGAGGCATATTAAGTTCAAGCCTAATCCAACAAGAAAGGGAAGCAGGCAACTTCGATAGCAAAGACTCCTACCCCTAATCATGGAGAATGCTACAATTGTGGTTCTAAGGACCACTATGCGAATAGGTGTCCGAAACCCCTTTATTGCCGCTATTGCAAAAGTTCGGGTCATCATATATCTTCATGTCCCAAACTTCAAAGCAAGAAAGAGGTAAAGCTAAATGTTGTGCAATCCCCTAGTAACATTTCTCTTGGTCAAGGTATTTATCATTCTATCCTTGATGACATTATTATGTTTCATGATCATCCTGTTCGAGTTCTTTTTGATACGGGTGCATTTCACTCTTTTATATCAAAGGAACTTGTTGATACTTTCTCTTTAAATGTTATGGGCTCGATGACTTCACCGAGAATTGTGAATCTGGTTGGTGGATCCGCAACATTCAGTTTATTTTGTAAAGACGTTGAGTTTATTTTATGTGATTATGCTTTCCGAGCCAATTTGCATGTTATGCGTTAATTAGGTTTCAGAATGATTTTAAGAATGGATTGGCTTAACCGTTATGAAGCCCACATCCTATGTCCCGAGAGGACTATCCACCTTCGACATCCTCAATCTATTAAGCAGATTTCTATTGTACTTAAAGATTCAGATTCCAATTTGGTAGCACCCTTATATTCTCTAAATCTACATGATGACGATAATGATGACGAGGAAGATGTCATTTCCCTCATTCACGTTGTTCGTGAATTTCCCAATATATTTGAGCCCGTTTTAGGATTACCACCTAAGCGAGCAATTGAGTTTAGAATAATCTAATCCCTGGAGCTCTACCTATCACTCGTCCTCCTTATCGTATGTCCAATAAGGAAAATGAGGAACAATTATCCGAATTGGAAGCCAAACAGTTTATTCGTTTTAGTTCCTCTCCATGGGGAGCTTCAACTATCTTTGTGAAGAAATCTAATGGTACACTTAGGCTTTGCGTTGACTACCACAAGCTTAATGATCTCACCATCAAGAATAAATTTCCCTTACCTCAGATTGATGATCTATTCGATCAACTTAGTGGTGCTAGAGTCTTTTCACTGTTAGTTAGCAGCCGGTTTTCATCAGCTTTGAATTGCAGAGGATAGTATTCCTTTGACATCGTTCCGTACTCGTTATGGATCTTATGAATGGCTTGTTATGCCATTTGGTTTAACGAATGCTCCAACTTATTTCGTTGACCTTATGAATCGAGTTTTGAAAGACTTCCTCGATCGATTTGTTCTCATCTTCATAGATGATATTCTTGTTTATTCTAAAACCGAGGAAGAGCATGAAAAACATCTTCGGATTGTGTTGGAAACTCTTAGGAGCAATCAATTGAAAGCAAAACTTTTAAGTGCCACTTTTGGTAATCTCGTGTGAAATTTTTATGGCATATTATTTCTGAATCTGAAATTTCCATGAA
The DNA here is from genome assembly GCA_030737815.1 of Allium fistulosum. Lineage (NCBI taxonomy): Eukaryota > Viridiplantae > Streptophyta > Magnoliopsida > Asparagales > Amaryllidaceae > Allium > Allium fistulosum. The sequence continues at coordinate 353,969,013 of CM060904.1, forward strand.
TCCTTCAAAGATTGAAGCGATTCAAAATTGGAAGAGACCGGAGAGTGTGACAGAAATCCGTAGTTTTCTTGGATTGGCGGGTTATTACCGTCGGTTCTTAAAAGACTTTTATAAAATTTCCGTACCTCTTTCTATTTTGACAAAGAAGGGAGTTAAGTACATTTGGTCAGACAAATGTGAAGCTTCTTTTCAGAAATTAAAAGAACCCCTTTCCGATGCTCCTATTCTTGTGATTCCCGAAGGGAACCAAGACTTGATTGTTTATACCGATGCTATTCGTGTTGGTTTGGGAGCCGTTCTCATGCAAAGGGAACATGTTATCGCTTATGCTTCTAGGCAATTAAAGCCTGCCGAAACTAGATATGCCACTCATGATTTAGATCTCGTGGCCATTGTTTTCGCCCTTAGAATTTGGCGTCATTATCTTTTGGGAGAGAAATTTGTTCTCTACACTGATCATAAATCTTTGAAGTATTTGTTTTCTCAAAAGGAACTTAATTTGCATTGACAGCGTTGGCTCGAATTCCTTGCATCTTATGACCTTGATATTCTTTATACTCCTGGAAAGGGAAATCGTGTTGTCGATGCCCTTAGTGTAAGCAACGAGCGATTGTTTCCATGATGATATCTGAATGGAATGATCTCAAGACTTTGTCCACTTGTGAGATTCGAGATCGTGAATCCAATTCGTGTTCATCTCTTGTTTTATGTAGCCTTGAGGCTCATCCTTCTCTTTTAAACCGCATTGTTGAAGCTCAAAAGCATGATCCCGAATTGGCTCATCTTAGCTAAAGTTGTAGGGATAAAATTGGTGTTGATGGTTTGAAAGACTTTGAAATCGATGTTCATGGAGGTATTCGAAAATTTGGTAGACTGATTGTGCCAAATATTAGTGATCTTCGTAAGGACATTTTAGAAGATTCTCATCGTTCTAAATTTACCATTCATCCCGGTAGTAGTAAAATGTATGCGGACATGAAATGACTTTATTATTGGGATGGAATGAAATCTGATATTGCTAACTTCATTAAGCGTTGCATGACTTTCCAACTCGTTAAGGCCGAGCATCAAAGGCCCGGTGGGTTATTGCAACCTTTAGACATTCCCGTTTAGAAGTGGGATCAAGTCTCCATGGACTTTATTGACGGTCTTCCCCGTTCTCGTTCGGGTCATGACAGTTTATGGGTGATCGTGGATAGACTTACAAAATCCGCCCATTTTATTCCTGTTTGGTCCAACCGGACCGTACCTCTTTTGGCCAAACTCTATGTTAAAGAAATTGTTAAATTGCGTGGAGTTCTTACTTCTATTATTAGCGATCGTGATCCATTATTTACTAGTGGATTTTGGAAGGGTCTTCAAAAAGCTTTGGGAACGAAGCTTAATTTTAGCACCGCTTATCATCCTCAGTCCGATGGACAAACAAAGCGTGTGAATCAAACTCTTGAAGATCTTCTCCATGCATGTGTTCTTGATTTTGGTGGAAGTTGGAAATCATATTTCTTTTGTTGAGTTTTCCTATAATAATAGCTTCCAATCTAGTATTGGTATGGCACCTTTCGAGGCACTCTAGGGAAGGCCATGCCGATCTCCTTCGTGTTGGCTTGAAGCCGGTGAGAAGTTGGTTTTAGGTCCAGATTTTATTCGTGATGCCATAGAAAAGATTGATCTTATTCGTCATAGGATGAAAGAAGCTCAAAATAGACAAAAATCCTATGCTGATAACCGAAGAAGGAATTTGGAATTTTCTGTTGGAGATTTGGTATTCATTTGTGTTTCACCTATGAAGGGTGTTGTGCGTTTCAATCGTTCGGGAAAATTAACACCTCGATATATTGGCCCATTTCCCATCACCGAACATATTGGTTCCGTGTCTTATCGCCTTTTACTACAGGCTCAATTTTCTGCTATTCATGACGTATTCCACGTTTCTCAACTACAGAAATGTCTTAGAGATTCCGATTTTATTCTTGAGCCCGGTGTTATTGAAGAAATTGAGGTTTCACCTAATTTGACTTATGAGCAACATCCTATTCGCATCATTGCTACAGAGGTTAAACGCCTTCATAATAAAGATGTTCCGCTTATGAAAGTTCAATGGTCCTCAAATCCTAAGGATTGCTCTTGGGAATCCAGAGAATTCATCAAGCGAACACATCCAGACTTAATCTCTCGTGCTCTATAAGGTGAACTTCTCAATTCAAATTTTTATTTTGTGTTGTAATGCCTTAGAGTGGTTGTTACCTTTTATTTTCTTCTTAAGTATTGCGAGGATGCTATTTCTTTAAGGAGGGGAGTCTGTAACAACCCGCATATTTTACGATTATACATTTAAATGTTTTATTTAAATATAGCATCGTTTGTTGAATTTAAAGTCCGAAATGTTACTTTTTGTAAACTGTTGAATCCGGACTCGAGACTACTTCCATTGATTTCAAAACATCGTTTACAACTTTTTTGAATATAAACATTGATATGTTTGGATTTGATTAGGATTTTGGTATTTTGTTTGGGCTTTGGTTTGTGTACTAGCCCACTAAACCAATAAGTGAACCCAAACCTTCTACCAAATACCTCCCACTCCACTCCTCTTCATTCATTCCACTTTCTAAATTCCTAACACCCAAGCCCTAGAAAAATTGAGGAAAAGAGAAGAGATTAGAAATTCCTAAGCCCTAATTCTCTTAGGAAATTCAACTTCAATTTATAAATCAAAGAGAAGCTTAGGTAAGCATCCTCTTCATCTTCTCCATCTCAATCTCTCTTCAATTTTAGAAATTCCTATAACCTAACTTAGGAAAAACTTTGCTTTTGATAATAGATTGAAGATTCTAGAGGTATAGTGAAGAGGAATCGATCTTTCCTTGTTTTAGAGCTTCTCAATTGTTGTTTTTGAAGTTAAAGGTGAGCTTTTGAACTCATATCTTTGTCTATACCTTTGATAGTTGTTAGGTATGAATTCTTAACATCTATTTCATGTTCATTTTCTTTTGATTTGAATTGGTTTGGTGAATTTTCCAATTTCTGGTATTTTGATGTCAAAATCTATGAAAATCCTACCGTGGATGTTTGGACATGTTGTTTGGAGTGCATTGAAGAGCCTGTAGGGCTGGGTTGTCACTTGACATAAATACCTAGCCACCATCGCTCATCCGACCTCTTCCGAACCGATTTGGCCATTAATGGCCTAGGCTGATGTTTACCCTGAGCTTCAGCTTAGACGTCTGGGAAGACACTCAGAAGTCTGGGAAGACACTCAGACGTCTGGGCCATCGGAATAAAAATTCCAGATGTACAGCTCAGACGTCTGAGGTTATTGTTATTCCCAAACGTCTGGGCGATCTGGAAGAAAATTTCCAGATTCTCAGCTCAGACGTCTGGGAAAACCACCAGACGTCTGGTGCTGTTTAATTAAGCCAATTTGCCTAATTTCCAGTGGATTTCTGTTTTATCGATTTTTGTTGATCCGGTTGGTTGTTGTCATTTATTATCTACTTTGATGACTTCTTCTCTGGATTTTTGGGAATATCCATTTGATGGATTTGATATCGATTTTCATGGTTTTAATTCACGTCGTCGAATGTGAATTTTTGGTGATAGATTGTTTTTACAATCGTTTCTATGATTTGTCACTTTAAAATACATAGGTTTTTATACTAGTAGTAAATACACAAACTCTTTCACAAAAACGATTTCAACACTACTTTTAAATACAAAGCTCGCTTTTAAAACTGTTTCCAAATCTATTAGTATATACAAACCTTTACCTCATTCGTACAAGAAATCTAATTAAACGACTAAGCAAAACAAGTGGTATGAAACGCTTGCGTTTACTTCGTCGTTTAATTCTTGGACTTGTTCGATTGAACTCTTGTGACAATTTTCGAGTGGAAATCTACAATTTGTTCGTAAATTTTTAAGTGAAGCTAGTGGTTATGGGACATGAAGCTAAACTCATTTATTTACTAGCTTAGTGTAATTTACACTACTTATTGATCTATGATGACCATTTTATGGTTTAGACTAGCGATATGCGATGTCTCTTTGTCCGCCTGGGGGACTATACCCCATTTTATGGAGCTTCGTCTCATTTTTATGGGCTAGCGACCTCTGGTCTTTTGACCGTACGTGGAGCAATCGGCTCAACGAGTTCAGAGCATGGGGCGTATCTTTAGATGCGTCGATGTTCGGCTCAATAAATATGTTTATGGGGCGTACCTTTTTAGGTGCATCGATGTTTGCCTGTGCATTAGGCGTATCTTTTTAGGTGCGTCTATGTTCAGCTTATTAGTCCCCAAGGGGGACTGTACCCCGTATTTTTATCTGATAGCATCCCATTTGTGATACACGTGTTTAGTGAGTTTTTATGCTCCCGTTTATGATAGGCCTCCTCCTTTTATGTTTTCTAGATTTCTAATTATTGACTTCTAGAATTTGTGTTTCACCAATTTTTGTGATTTGTGTTGATAAGCCCTTTCAATATTTGTGGTTTGGTGAATAAAAATAATGAATATGACATTCTTTTTGGTGTTTGAGGAGATTTGAGATATTGTATGATTTTTGTTGTCATCATATATATTTGTTATATCTCTTATCCTATCTCATTTTACTTGATAATTATAGCTAGACTGATCCGTTTATTATTTTTCTTCTTAAATAATACTCGGGTCAGACCGAGGTGTTTCAGGTGCTTCCACTTGACTACTTAGTAGGGACTAGCTTCTGACTTTTGGCTAACTACTTTAGCTTAGTAGTTTTTGTTTTGTACATTCGAGATAGATACTCCTTGATGTATACATATTCTTTTGTCTAGCACTTGTACCTATTCTTTTGTGATGTAGTGTATCTTGTATGACCATTACTTTGATGTACACTTCTATGTGTTATATTCATATCTATTTCCGCCTTAGTGATATGAATATTTGTGATTGATTTATGTTATGCTTATTTTATATTTATTTCCGAAGACCACATAGCCACTGTGTAGTAGCTTTGAGTTTGTATTCGATATGTCAATTTTCCTCTTGAAATGAAATGCATGACATACTATCTGACATATCGGTACTCGCACAAAGCAATTACATAGATGGTCGCTCCTCAACAGCCTTATTCTTCGTACTAATTGATGGCATTACCCAGTAGTGTCCTTGGTTAGTGTGAGTATAGAGGTGGGGCGTCACGGGTTTCAAGCTTTGCACGTTAAGGGCCTTCCAACTGTTTACTCTGACCAGTGTCCCATGGTTCTTTTCTACGAGAATCAACACATTTTTCAAAGAACCTTTAGATTTGAAAAGGTGTGGTTTCTAGGAAGCAATTTTAATAACTTAATTACTAATAAATTTATTTCTATGAGTCACAATAACTTTAGATATTCCAGAAACATTGCTAAGGCTTTTGTTAGTAAGCTTAGGGATTTAAGATTATTTCTTAAAAAATGAAATAAGGACGTCTTTGGCAGCATTAAAAATAAAAGGGAGAACTTACTTGTTGAAATTCTTAAATTAAATAAAGTGGAAGAAATAAGAATCCTAAATGCTTCTGAGCTAAATGTGCTTACCTTAAGGAAGAGCTCGATAAGGTAATTAAGCAAGAGCAAATAATATGGCATTAGAAGCCTAGGGTCCAATGGATGGATGAGGGTGACAAAAATACTAAGTTTTTCCATAGTATAGCAAATGGTCGTAAATATAATAATACCATAAACACCACTTGCATAAACAACATGGAAATCACTGACCAAAATGAACTTAACAACGTCATCACCAACTACTACAAGGACATTTTTGGATCTATTAATGGGTACAAAATCGAAGCAAGGTGGAATGACTTATACCCTTAAAATTGTAGGATTCCTTTAGAGGATCTGAATAAGCTATTTACAGAAGAGGAGATCTTTGGGGCCATCAATGGCATGCCTAGTGATAAATTGTCAGGACTAGATGGTTCGCCATGTAGTTTTATAAGAAAATTTTGCACGTATTAAAATATGATCTAATTAAAACATTCGATGAGTTATACAGTGATAACCTATAAGTAGGAAGATTTATTTCTGCTAACCTAATTCTACTTCACAAGAAAGTGGGAGCGATAGAGCTTAAGGATTTTAGACCTATCTCGTTAATAAACTGCTCCCTTAAAATTATTTCAAATGTCTTATAAGCCGAGCACCAAAATGGGCACTCTAATTGACACTACCCAATATGCCTTCATTAAGGGAAGAAACACCACAGATGGGGTTGCAATAGTCCAAGAATTTATCAACTAATATTACAAAAATAATATGACCCATGCCCTCTTAAAACTTGATTGCGCTAGGCTTTCGATTCAATAAACTGGTTCTTTCTTAAAGATCTGCTATTAGCTAGGGGATTCAATACTAGATGGGTAAACTGGATCATGACCTTACCCAAAACTATAAATCTAGTATTATGGTTAATGGAATCATAGGAAATAAAATTCAATCCAAATGTGGTCTTCGACAAGGAGACCCGTTGTCTCATGTACTCTTTAACTTAGCGGTGGATGTTTTCACTAGGATCGTTAAGTTAAATATTAAAAACAGGGTTCTAGATAGCATAAACAATGATATCACTAGCGACGGTCTTTCAACCCTCCAGTTCGCTGAAGACACCATGCTTTTTACCTCTCATCCACTTCATCATATTGCATCTCTTAAGTTTAATTTGTATAACTTTTAAATGCTTTAAGGGCTTAAAATTAAATTGGATAAGAGCTTAGTTTTAATTTTGAATGACATAGATAAGGTTGAAAATATTATAGCCGATACCCTCAACTGTGAAACCATGAAATCCCCTATTTACTATCTAGGTTTCAAGATTAGACCAATAAAGCTAAAAAGGAAGGTTTGGCGAGTGATAATAGATAAAATTAAACAAAAACTATCAAATTGGAATAACATAATTCTATCTAGAGCTGGTAGAATCATCTTAATAAACTCGATCCTATCAGAACTTCCTATATATTAGATGTCTTATTAACTCTTTCCAAAATGGGTAATTGACACAATAGATAAAATTAGAAGAAATTTCTTATGGAGAGGAAGCGGTTCTTGTAGTAGCATTAACTTAATTGGGAAACAATTTGTTAATTCAAAGAGGAAGGAGGTCTATGAATCATAAAATTTCATAATATCAACGTGTCTTTACTAAAAAATAGCTTTGGAAATTTAATAACAACAATAAAAACCTAATTTGGAAAAATATGATTTTTAACCAATTTTATGGTAGAAACTATAACCTTCACATATATCCTCTAACCCTAATAACATGTCCTACTTTTGGAAATCCATTTTAAAAAATTTAACATCTTTAACCTTTGCCTTGGTCATATAGTTCGTTCTGGTAGTGATACCTCTTTTTGGCATGATAGTTGAATCTCGACTTTACCTTTGAGAGTGAAATTCAATGATCTTTATGATTTTATAATTTCAAAGAGGCCTTAATTTCAAAGATTTCTAGACTCAATAATGTATTAATGAACTTTAACTTCAACCATGGCCTAGAAGGTACTACCTTGACTCAATTTTTAACACTTAGTACAATGATTGAGTTCAACAACTTGGATAATGAAGGTGATACTAAAATTTGATGCTGGGAAAATAGTAAAATATACTCCTCAGACTTAGTTTACAAATTCTTAACTTTCTTAAGGACTAACCAAAAGACCTTCAAACTAATTTGGAAAGATAACGCACCCCTTAAAACAAAGTTATACGTATGGTTAACCCTATACAACAAATTAAACACGATTGAATTTTTAAAGGAAAAAACTACCCTGGATAAAAAAATGTGTTTTTTGTAACTCAAACTTAGACATAACACATCTATATTATAATTTCCCTTTCACTAATTATATGCTTGCAAACACTCTTCAAAATTTAGAATTTAACTTAACCAACATGGATTTTAATTGTGACCTTTATTGGAATGTTCTCAGATTCCAATTCACCCATGGCTATAAAAATCTACTGGACACTGTCTTCATAATTACCTATTGGTATCATTTGTTTGAAAGAAACCAAAGGATGGTCAATTGTGTTAGAACCCCTTTTGATAACTTGAGTTACGCTATTATTATATTCGTTTACAATTGGATTGCAAATCCTGAATACATATTAGTCAAACATTTATCATTCGAGGAATTTATTAAAAGGGTAAAAAGCCAAATTGATATCTTAAGTTCAAAATTGTTCACAACATAGAGAGACATAAAATGGCCTTTAGCACTGAACTAGTAAATCCCTTTAATGAAGATAATCACTCGGTTTCCTCAATTTTCTTGATTACTATGTCCATTTTTTATTTGTTTACCTTTAATCTTTCACATACATATGTATATAAATAATTCTACATACATATACATATGTGCATGAATCATATTTATTGTTAAGATTTTCAGGTTTAGTAGACTCTTATGGGTTGGAACGGTTAGCTACAACCACCTTATGCGATAGGTCACTTATGCTAACTGATTTTGGCTTATGCTTTTATAGGTAGTCACGACTGCACAAAGTGCATCGACCTCTATCATATTGAGTCCTAGTAGGCATTACCTCAAGCTGGCCTACTATAACAACCTGTACCTTAATGGGCCTAAATTTTGACTAAAGTGAAACTCAAGTCCATTAAGATACAAATCCTTGGTTTTGGTAACTTGTAATAAATATAAGTATATCAGAGAGCTAACTACATAAACTCACATCGAAATAGAATAATATAATATAACATATATGCTGACCAAGGCTACTACCTTGGAATCAATATTATTCGTTTAGTATATGATTGCCTTGCAAGCGTCTATCATGAATGAGAAGACTTCACCATATACAGTTCCCATCTTGCACCAGTAGTCTGTCCCACTAAATCTATCCGGTGGGTTGTAATTTGGTGATGGTCAGAACAATGTTTAGTGATTGAAAATATTATATACTTTATCCATAAGTCTAACTTATGCCGATTGATTCCTGTTTAAGTGTTATGTCCATTATCCACGGCTATTCCATGTAATCAGTCTACGCGTACGATATGTCTCATATTCTCTGAGGCATAACTACATATATTCCTTTATACATATATATCTAAATGTTGTACCACCCAAAGTAAAATCTCGTCCACTAAATAATTCTTAAATAAGGAGGACGTTGACCTATTGGCCATTTAATACCTCAACCCCGAAGCAAGCCCTTCATAACTTAATAACTAGTCATCGATTCTAGATACAAAGACCGATGACCCCTAAATATGACTTTATAATTTAATTGTCGTATTACAGACTCATCTCAGTGACTTATCTAATGGTTAACTAGCCCACCCCCGACAAACAAACGACTAATTAAATAATGGGGTCTTTGCGTATCCCATACATATTCTACACTAGTAGGAAGCGAAATCCTTAGGGCATAACTTAAGTCTTTCCTAACGACCGCTTGGGACTTCTGGTCGTCATTGTGACGCCCCACCTCTATACTCACACTAGCCAAGGACACTATGGGGTAATGCCGTCGACTAGCACGAAGAATAAGGCTGTTGTGGAGCGACCATCTATGTAATTGCTTTGTGCGAGTACTGATATGTCAGATAGTATGACATGCATTTCATTTCAAAAGGAAATCCGACATATCAAATACAAACTCAAAGCTACCACACAGTTGCTATGTGGCCTTCAGAAACAAATATAGAAATAAGCATAACACAAATCAGTCACATATATTCATATCACAAAGGTGGAAACAGATATGAATATAACACATAGACGTGTACATCAAATTAGTGGTCATACAAGATCCACTTCATCACAAAAGAATAAGTACAAGTGCTAGACAAAAGAATAATTATACATCAAGGAATCTCTATCTCGAATGTATAATAACAAAAACTACTAAGCTAAAGTAGTTAGCCAAAAGTCAGGTGACGGACCCTGATAAGAAGTCAAGCAGAAGCACCTGAAATACCTCGGTCTGACCCGAGTATTATTTAAGAAGAAAATAATAAACGGATCAGTCTAGCTATAAATATCATATAAAATGAGATAGGATAAGAGATATCACAAAAACGTATGATAACAATAATGCCATACTGTGACAAGTATACATCAGATAACAACAAAAATCATACAATATCTCAAATATTCTCAAACACTAAAAAGAACGTCATATTCTTTAAATTATTCACCAACACACAAATATTGACAAAACATATCAATGCCAATCGCAAAAATCGATGAAACACAAATTCTAGAAATCATCAACCAGAAATCATAAAAAAGGGAAGGCCTATCACAAACGGGAGCATGAAAACTCACCAACACGTGTATCACAAATGAGCCGGAGTTCCTCCAAACAGGGTATAGTCCCCCCTAGCGGACTATGAGCCGAAACTCCTCCAAACAGGGTATAGTCCCCCTTTGCAGACTATAAGACGAAACTCCTCCAAACAGGGTATAGTCCCCCTTTGCGGACTATGAGGCGAAACTCCTCCAAACAGGGTATAGTCCCCCTTTGCGGACTATGAGCCGAAACTCCTCCAAACAGGGTACAGTCCCCCACGTGGACAAAGAGACATCGCACATCGCTAGTCTAAATCATCAAAGGATCATCATTGATCGATAAGCGTAAATTACACTAAGTTAGTAAATAATGAGTTTAACTTCATGTCCCATAACCACTAGCTTAACTTAAATATTTACAAATAGATTGTAGATTTCCACTCGAAAATTGTCACAAGAGTTCAATCAGACAAGTCCAAGAATTAACCGACGATGTAAATGCAAGCGTTTCATACCACTTGTTTTGCTAAGCCGTTTAATTAGATTTCTCATACGAATGAGGTAAAGGTTTGTATATACTAATAGATTGGAAGACGGTTTTAAAAGCAAGCTTTGTATTAAAAATAACGTTGAAATCATTTTTGCGAAAAAGTTTGAGTATTTACTACTAGTATAGAAATTTTTGTATTTTTAAAAGTGACAAATCATCGAAAAACGATTGTAGAAACAATCGATCACCAAAAATTCACATACGACGACGTGAATTAAATTCGTAAAAATCGATATCAAATCCGTCAAATGGATATTCCCAAAAATCCAAAGAAAGAAGTCATCAAAGTCGATAATAAGTGATAACAACTAACCGGATCAACAAAATCGATTAAAATGGAAATCCACTCAAAAAAATAGGCAAAATGCACAGTTCCAGACGTCTGGTTTAGAATCCAGACGTCTGGATTTAGGTTCTGGAAATAATCCAGAAAACCCCCAGACATCTGAAATTTCAAAGAAGACGTCTGGGACCTAACCATGTGTCTGAACCTATAAATCAGACGTTTGGAATTGGGTTCTACCATTTTCTTTTCTACGTGCTTATATTCTTTTCTCCAGAGATTATAACCAGACGACTGGACTTGATCACCAGCCGTCTGGTCACCTGCTCTGGGTAACAATTTGCCTAGGCCATGATGGCCAAAATGATTCGGGAGCGATCGGACAAGCAACGACGACTAGGGATTTATGTCAAGCGACAAGCCAGCCTTATAGGCTCTTCGATACACCCCAAATACCACATTCAAACATCCATAGTAAGATTTTCATAAAATTGGACCAAAACACCAAAATTTGGAAAATTCTCCTAATCAATTCAAATCAAAAGCAAATGAACATGCACAAATGTAAGGAATTCATACCTAACAACAATGAAAGTTATAGACGTGGATGTGAGTTAAAAAACTCACCTTTAAACCCAAAGACAATGAATGAGAAGCTTAAAACAAAGGAAAAATCAATTACTCTTCAACCTTAACTCTAGAAGCTCCAATCTAAGATCATAAGCAAATATTTCCTAAGTTAGGTTATAGGAAATTTCTGAAATTGGAGAGAGATTGAGATGGAGAAGATGAAGAAGATTCTTAGCTAAGCTTCTCTTTGATTTTGGACTTAAATTTGTATTTCCTGATCAAACTAGGGTTTTGGAATTTATATTTCCCATTCTTTCGCCTATTTTTCTTTAGCTTGAAAGTGTTAGGAAATGGAATGAATGAATGAAGAGGAGTGGGGTGGAGTTAGGGTATTATGTTGGGTTAGTGGGCTGAAACCCAAACCCAAAGCCCAAAATAGAAAAATAGCAAAATTCTACTCAACTCCAAACATATCGATGTTTATACTCAAAAAAGTTGTAAACGCCATTTTGGACTCAATGGAAGTGGTCTCGAGTCCCAATTCGACTGTTTACAAAAAGTAACATTTCAGACTTTAATCCATTTAACGATGCTATATTTAAATAAAACATTTAAATATATAATCGTGAAACATGCGGGTTGTTACAATCATAGCCCTTATGACAACCCTACTAAATACCTGTACAATAACAATACTGACATAGCCTACTGATCTCCAACAACTGAAATTCCATTTAGACTAATCTAATGTAAGTCAAGGAAAATGTCCATTCTAGTTACTTAATATCTCTTGTTATAATTGAAACCGACCCAATTTCCTTATTAGGTACCATCATAGGTTATTTAACACTTCTTAAATAAGGAGAAGGCGGACCCAATAGCTATTTAATACCTTCCACTTTGAAGCAAATCCCTTGACATCCCCAAAGGTACCGAGTCTTTTAATATTTCAAATCCGAGGCGAACCCCTGGTATATTTTACCTTACCTATACACAAAAGTATATACCTTCCCCACGGGTCCTATGGTTGAAGATGTCCTACATCAGTAATAAGTATACATAACCGCTGGTAGTCCTTAAGTGAAGGATATATTTCTGTTATGTAATTCTACGGATCTCGCATCCCAACCCATACTAAACCAAACCAATCATCTTAGACCTAAATATTGGGCTAAGGTCATCAATTCATGCTCATCCTAGATGTATTATTAAGGCTATATAATTTTCTGCTATGAAAATTATATCGCACTCGGTATTTAATTCTTATCTTATACGTTTGTTACGTAAATTCTCTATTTCCCTCTTATGTCCCATAAATGTAAATTATCCTAAATAAATGGTCATTATTATTCTAATTAGACAATCACTAATGACATTTATTTACTTGTTCTAATTCAACCTTCTATGCCTATTTCATTTTCCTGCGAATGTCATATTAAACTCCTTAATCCATCCCATTGAAGGCATTTATGTCCCCATTTAATTCCTGTAACTCCCTATTAATTGCCCATGTATTGCACTGCTAATTTGGAGTAACTATCTATTTTTCATATACACCTCCTAGTAATATAATTCACTACACTATTAATAACTAGTCATCCTAATTATAACTAATATGAATATCGACGTATATTACGCTATATATATATATTTAATCGGTAGGGGTGGTTATATGTGTGCATGTGTGTGTGTGTATTCCTATTTCTAACTCATTAATTCCTACGCTTAGGAATTCCATAACATAATTATATATACATTCCATAAGGAATATTTATTTTCATATTTTAATATATTAGAGTTATCCTTCTCAAAAAGGATTACTATTATAATGTTCTATAAATTACCCAAAAATGAGACTTTTGCTCCGTTTGGAATTATAGGAAATTATCTCTTTTCTTTTATTGAAATAGACAGTGCAAACTACGGAGGAGAATATCCGTACCTTACACATCTCTTTCCTCTTTGGTATATTTCTTATTATTTCAAACGATGCACTTTTTATACATTGTTGTGGAATTAGATAATTTATGAAAATTACACAGAAATAGTTACAACTAAATTATACCCAAAACGCTTCCAATAAATTAAAACATCGAAATTCACATTCCAAGTTAAATTAGGGCAATCCAAATCTATTAGAACAATTTTGCAACCCAATTATAATAAACCTAGAATAAATCTTGTAATCTTATCAACATCATAATTTAACAAATTTAGGGACTGATTTTCAAATTTTCAGATCATGGTGTAATACCTTCCCTATTCCAATTACCTAACTAACAGAATATGTACGCGAGATTGAATACATTCTTTCTAAGCCTACAACTCAACAGATCTTGTGTAGGCATAATAATTAAATAAAACTCAATAGTATAAATTTCAATGTTATAAATAAATCATATAATTTTCCACTCACCTTTCTGGCTTTTCAAATCTTCCAAATATGAATCCATCCCTTTAATTTAACTCCTTTTACCTTTTCAATCCAAAAATATGTATAACAAGATATATACATACTATTAGAATTACATATATGAGAAGAGACTTGGGGTTAAGGGGAATATAGATTTAAAATTATGAAATTTACCTTTTTCCTCAATATAGATTCGCTTCTTCTCTTCTTCTCCTTTATTTTTTGCCCTTCTCCGATTTTATATATATATATATAATATAATATCTTATAATTAGTAGAAATAGTGAAGAAGGGAAAAAAAGCAGAGCTTCGCTGTTTTGATAAGAAAATATGAGAATGAAAGGAGGGGCTAGGCGTGTATTTATGGCACTCGAATCAATCATATCCGTTAGATTTAAAATAATTTAATCCAGGCCGCTCGGTTGAGGTTCAACCCTAGCCACCACCTTCCCGACCGATTGACCGACCCAAGGAGGTGTTTGACCAGTGGGGCCCATGACGTTAACATTGTGTATTTCCTTTTGTTCCATTTTTAATTATTTTTGTTTTGAAAACATCAAACTCTAATAACTTCTTCATTTGAACTTCGATCGCAAAACTTCAAATATAAAAGTCACCTAAAAAATCGCCACGAACACAATGAAGGAAGTTTCGTGGCCAAATTCTGACGTTTGCTCAAAATCCTTTTTTGAGCCTTAATAATTATTTATTAATTATTATTAATTTTACGGGACGTTACATTCTCTCCCTTTAAAAGAATTTCATCCCTGAAATTCCGGAATGGTGAAATCATGTAACATAATGTGCAACCTTTCTAAACTATCCAACCAATTAGTGTATAACCAATTTTGCTGTGAAATGTGTACAAGTGCATGGTGTATCACAACATATGTGATATGCATGCTGAATAATTCTAAATCGGCGCCTTCTATACAAATGCATTTTTTATAGACATTTTGAAAGTATGATGCAAACAACTTATATATGATGGCAGTTCTATATGTATACAAGTTTTCAAAAATCAAAACCCTTGGTTTTACACAATAATTTCCATACTCCTACCAGTAGAAGTATGGTTTAACCAATTTTACATCCAATACCTTACATATAGTTTCTAACGTCAAAAATTTTGAAAATCCAATTTTCCTAAATCTACTCTCTTATGTCGAAAAAATAATTTGATGGTGAACTTTACATTTCCATCCTTCTTATAGTTATCTATTCCGTTGTACCTTGGAACCTTCTCTTTTGCCTCCAAAACTTTTCAACTTTTCCAAGTACAATTTGCATAAGGAGGTTTATTTTTGAATGTTAAAATAGAATTATTCTAAATGTAAGGTTTGTTCCTATCAACAAGGTATGAAAATAGAAACTCTAAAGCTAAAACAGCTTTTTCCCTTGTTATTCCCTATGTTTTGTATACTGTCATCCTTATCAAATAGTAAAATTCATATTCACTAACACGTTGACCCTTCCAATGCTAAGCATGCGTCATTAGAAATTGGAAATTTTCATTTTCTTTCAAAAATCCTTTTCCCTCTTCCAACCAAACTTGCAAGTAGTTTGAAAATTTGAATACCCAGAAGCATTTAAACACCAATTATTTTCAAAAGCACTTGAATAAAATTTTCCAAAAGCATTTAAACCCAACTTCTCAAAAGCATTTAAGCAAAAAAATTCGAAAGTATTCAAACATAATTTTTTAAAACATTGTCACTCCACCCTTAAAACAAATCAAGCCGCATTTTAATGTAATCGGGACACAGTCAATGAGTTAATGCATATGACTGACCCTAGCATTGTGCAGTTAATATTAGATTTGGGGAAATCTTTCCTTTTACTTCAAAATAACAAATCCCACACAAGCATATTTATAAATTTTAGCTTTTGAGGCCTAGGGACAACGACCCGTGGTTTGGCAACAACCCTTCTTTGTCCTCCACATGCTGATTTTTTTTTCTTTTCAAAATTCTGAAGTTTTTGGGATTCAAGCATTCTTTATTTCTAGTTGCCTATCTAATTTCCTAATCCATTCTATAAACTTCTAGCCTTAATTACATTTATCGCTAGTTAAATGTCCATATGAGATTTCCTTATGTACACTGTTTTCCAATATATATAGCGATCAAAGCTCCCCTAGAAAATCAACACAATAGTAAAATAAAAACATATCTCATACCATATCGTACGCTTTTCCAATACCCAAAGTGAGACAACTAGCAATCACAATCCAAATAACTTAAAAAAACAATTGCTAGAAGCTACCCTCCAACATCAAATGGTGTTAATGGTGTCGTGGCCTTATCAATTCTTACTCAATTAAGATGGACATTTCTAGTATGCCATTAAACTATAATCCACATGTCTTAACTTACCTCCTTGGTTCCCAATAAATAAAGTCCATCCATTACTTCAATCATTACACTCAATTATGGGATAAATATTGCAGTCCCACATTGCAGTGGATAAGAAATATAAACTATGCACATTTAAAATAACCCATTAGAAAATTGGCTTGGAGGAATAGCTTTCCTACTACTTGCCTTCTTTAACCTTGAGTTAACCAACATCCTCTATGTGTATTTGCCTTCTCATTACTCTCTTCTCTAATCATATTACTATCTTCTTTCGATTAAAATCTTTTGATAGTATTCTCAAACTATGGTATCTACCTTCTTTATCCTTGATTTTTCATGCAAATATACCCTAGGACTGAGCAAAAGTGTACTTTGATACCATTGCCCATTCCTTTGAGGGTTCTTTTTATAACTTCAAATAGGTCTAATAAAAAATTCATAGGTTCATACCAATATTCCTTATATTTAACGGGGATTCCTTTTTGCTACCCTACGATCATTTGTAGTTATTTTACTCACAGCCTTGACCTTTACACCATCTTAGCTAGACAGTTATCCATATCTGCTCCATATTAAAATTGGTTTGATTCTTCACAATTCTTAAAAAAAATAGAACTTCATAGTCATGGAATACTTAATCCAAAACCTTTTATCTTTGAAATTATAAACTTACAAATCTTTTCCAAAAATATTTTGGTTTCCAAATGGAGCCATTAAAAATTTCCCATTCTAACCAACTTTCCTTTTTCAAAGACTTTCTACAACAGAGATTTACCTCATTAATAGTAGGATTTTTAAACTCAAAACATCTATCATGTTTGCATTCAAAAACTCAATTGTTATACCAAATTATTTTTAAAAAATACCTTCTATAACTTCAAATAATGAAAACTGAAGCAGACAAGGAAAACTGTCATCTTATTATTTTCCTACTGCTCATGCTATTTCTGCTTTCAACCTTAGTAGAGAATCTAAT
The DNA here is from genome assembly GCA_030737815.1 of Allium fistulosum. NCBI lineage: Eukaryota > Viridiplantae > Streptophyta > Magnoliopsida > Asparagales > Amaryllidaceae > Allium > Allium fistulosum. The sequence goes on from CM060904.1 coordinate 353,986,446, forward strand.
AGAACATAAGGGAGACTTTTAAAAGATATGCACAATTACTGCACATATTTATGGAAACTACGCATTTATTCTATCCTATCCCTTTTGTTTTTCTCTATTATTTCTAACTAATCACTAATCATATTTTAATACAAATTCCTAACAATTTTCTATTCAAATTTCCTAATATTGCTATTATTACATTTTTTTACCTAAATTACCTTCAAGTGGCTTCTCCTTACATAGCTCTTGTCTTCTTTTATTGTTTTCCTCATTGACTCGTTGAAGTGCATTTGCCTACTACTTTAGTCATTATGCTTTTCTTCAATGAAAAGAGATATGTATAAATCTATTTCAGGCGTTTTTCTCCATATTTTCCTTATATAGGAATATTCCTCATATCTTCTTATTGGGTGTTCTTACCATTCTATTCTTTTTACCCCATTTCAATCAAGTACCATTTCCATTTATCTACCCCTTAGAAAGAATTTTAAAAAGGAATCGCCAATTTACAGAAATAGGAAAATTCATTGAGCCAAAAATATGCTCTATTTTCCATTTATAAAAATGAAAAATCCCTTTATCAAAAACCTTTAAATCAAAACTTTTTGACCTAATTAATTTTTAAACATCAATAGAAATCTCTAAATAGCTCTTTAAAACTTCCATGCTTTTTTCAAAATATCTACTTTTCAATGATAGGGTCCTTCTATTAAAATAAATCCTTTGAAAAATCATCTAAAACATTTTAAGAAACTTTCAAAATCTTTTTGTTAAGTACGTCTTCAATCGGCAATCCATCTAAATCCACAATCATAAGGCAGCTTAGGCCCAATAAAAGAGTCAAGTACCATCCAGTTTCCAGGGTCCTTATATATGTTGTGCTCATGATCTTCTTGGTCCATGCCTTGCGATACGATCTACACTCAGTGGGGTAATCAGGGAAGGTGTACAAATTTAACTCCATTCATTGTGCCAACTCATAGTTCCCTCATCCATCTTTTCAAAATATGGTCACAACTACTTTTATATTCGGAATTCATGGAGTCTGGTGTATAATATATATATATATATATGTAAATATAAATATGTATATATATATATGTATATAATTATAGGTAAAATAAAAAATACGTTCTCTTAGCATATCCTAATTCCTATGATCGACTAACCTAAGCGCTAATACCAAATGTAACAACCCACATCTTAATGGACTTGAGTTTCGAATAAATCAAAACCCAAGTCCATTAGGATACAGATAGTTGGTTTGGTTACCTATAATAAATATAAATATATTAGAGAGCTATCTATATAAATTCACAGTAGTATAGAAAAATATAATAGAACATAAATGCTGACCAAGGCTACTACCTTGGAATAAATATTTTTCCTTTAATATTTGATTGTCTTGCTAGCGTTGAGCATGAATGAGAAGACTTCTCCACCTATAGTCCCCATCCTGCACTAGTAGTCTATCCCTCTAAATCTATCCTATAGGTTGTAATGAGGAGGGGGTCAGAACAACATTGTACAACCCAAAATATTGTACTACCGAAAAGAAAACCTCAACGACTTAATACTTCTTAAACAGGGAGGAGGCTGACCATCGACCATTTAATACCTCAACCTCGATGCAGGACCTCTGTAACGTAATTACTAGTCAATCCATTTTAACTACGGAGACCGATGACCCCTAGGTATGGCTCTATAATTTAATTGCTGTATTACTAACGCATCTCAAAGACTTATCTAAGGGTTAACTAGCCAACCTTTGAATAATAAACAACTAATTAAATAATGAGGTCTTTGCGTATCCCATACAGATTCTACACTAATTGAAAGCGAAATCCATCAGGGCATAACCTAAGTATTTTTTAACGACCACTTGGGACCTGTTGGTGGTCATAGCCTATATGCCAGCCTTATTACGAAATACCAGTACAACAATAATACCGACATAGCCCATCGACCTCCCACCACCGAAATCCCATTTAGACTAAACTAATGTAAGTCAAGAAAAATGCGAATTCTAGTTACTTAATACCTTTTGTTAGAATTGAAGCAAACCCCATTTCCCTATTAGGTATCATCATAGGTTATTTAAGACTTCTTAAATCGGGAGGAGGCAGACCCAGCGGCCATTTAATACCTTCCACCCTGAAGTAAATCCCTTGGCACCCCTAAAGGTACCGAGTCATTTAATTCTTCAAATCCGACGCGAACCCTTGGTATATTTTACCCTACCTATACACAAATGTATATCCCTTCCCCATGGGTCCTATGTTTGGAGATGTCCCACATTAGTAGTAAGTATACACAACTGCTGGTAGGTTCTAAGTGAAGGGCAGACTTCTGTTGTGTAACTCTACTGACCTTGCACCTAAACCCTTACTAGACCAAACCAATCATCCTGACCTAAATAGTGGGCAAGGCCCACTAATTCATGCTCATCCTAAACGTATTATTAAGGCTATATAACTTCCTACTGTGAAAATCACACTGCCTCCTAGTATTTAATTCCTATCTTATACGTTTATTACATATACTCCTTATTTTCCTCTTACATCCCTTAAATGTCAATTTTCTGTAATAAAGGGTCATTATTATTCTACTTGGACAATCACTAATGACATTTAGTTATTAATTTTAATTCAACGTTATATGCCTATTTCATTCCCATAAATGTTATATTAAACTCCTTAATCAGTCATACTAAACGCATTTATGTCCTCCATTTAATTCATGCATCTCCCTATTAACTGCACAGTTATTGCGCTACTCATTTTGGAGTTACTATCTCTTTTCCATTTACGTCTCCTAGTCCTATAATTTACTATGCTATTAATAACTAGTCATCCTAATTATAACTAGTATAAACATTGACCTATATTACACTATATATATACGGTTAGCGTAGTTATACATGTGTGTGTATTCCTATTTCTAACTCATTAATTCTTATGCTTAGGAATTCAAGAACATACTTATATGTACATTTTGTATGAAACATATATTTCCACATTTTAATGTATTAGAGCTATCCTTTCCAAAAATCATTACAGTTATAACTTTCCATAAATTACCCAAAAATGAGACTTTTGCTCCGTTTTGAAGTTACAAGGAATTATCTCTTTTTTTAACTAAAATTGATAGTGCAAACTATAGAGGAGAACACGTACTTTACACATCTCTTTCCTTTTTTGGTATACTGCTTACTATTTCAAATGACACATTTTTTATACATAGTTGTGGAATTAGATAATTTATGCAAAGTACACAGAAATAGATACAACTAAATTGTACTTAAAATGCTCCTAATAAATTAAAACATATTAATTCACATTCCAAGTTAAATTAGGGAAATCTAAATCAATACTAACAATTTGCACCCCAATTATCATAAATTTGGAATAAATCTGGCAATCTTATCAACACCCCACTTTAAAAAAATATTAGGGATTGGTTTCCAAATTTTTAGATTAGGGTGTAAATACCATTCCTATTCCAATTACCTAACTTACAAGATATGTAGGCAAGATTTAATACGTTCTTTCTAAGCCTACAATTCAACATATCTTGTATAGGCTTAATAATTAAATAAAATTCAAAGACATAAATTTCAATGTTATAAATAAATCATGTAATTTCCCACTCACCTTTCTAGCTTTTCCAAATATCCCAAATCTAAATCCATCTCTTTAATTTGACTCATTTTTCCTCTCTAATCCAAAAATATGTATAACAATACACACACACACAATTAGAATTACAGATCTGAGAAGAGATTTGGAGTTAAATGAAATATAGGTTTATAATCATGTAATTTACCTTTTCCCCAGTATCGATTTGCTCCTTCTATTCTTTTATCTTATTTTCTGCACTTCTCCGATTATATATATATATACATATAATATAATATCTTATAATTAATAGAAAGAGTGGAGAAGGAAAATGGCAAAGCTTTGCTGCTTTGATCAGAAAATATAAAAAGAAAAGTGAGGGGCTGGACTTGTATTTGAAAACGCTCGAATCAATTGTATCCGTTAGATTTAAAATAATCAAATCTGGCCCGTTCGACCAAGGTTCAACCCTAGCCGCCATTTTCCCGACTAGCTGACTGGCTGAGGAGGGATTCGACTAATGGGGCCCATGCCATTAACATTATTTATTTCATTTTTCCCTTTTTAATTATTTTTGTTCTGAAAACTTCAAACGCAAACAACTTCTTCGTTTGAACTTCGATCGCAAACTCCACATATGAAAGTTACTTAGAACATCGCCATGAACACAATGGAGTAATTTTCATAGCCCACTCTGACATTTTCTCAAAATCCATTTTGAGCCTTAATAATTATTTATTAATTATTGTTAATTTTATAGGATGTTACACATACCTACGTTTTTACTAGCCTCGTGAGTTCTTTAGTCTATAGGAATGAGAGGTTTTTCTTTTTATTAATGTACGTGGATTTTTTTGCTACCTATTAGACTTGTTAGCAATCCCTCTTTTAAGTGTGGAGAAATTACGTGAGTGCTCTTCTCCTTGAGAGGATCACTCATTTTACTCAAAAATTCTTTTATGAAACGTGTAGTAATTGATTATTTATTAGCTATCTACTATTGTATTTCATTTATTCCTAGAAATTGTACCGTGTCTATTATTAGTAGAGAGGTGTTGTAGTTAGATTTATTTTATACTGTATTATTTTGTTTATTTGGGATTGTATTATTGATTAATTTTATATTTTATTTCTTCTGCTGTGAGTTTCAGAATGTGTAGAGTATTATAGATAGCTTTATGATCTATTTTATATTTTACCTCAAAAATGATCCTCCGTCTATAAGGTATGCGATGTCCGTACATTTTATGCATGCATTAGGATGTCATGGATGGAGGGTTATTTAATTTGGTATTGAAGCTTAGGTTACGAGATTCCTACTAAATACAGCATATGAGAGAGAATATTGGTAATTTTTATTATATATAGAATTTGTGCGCATCACCCTTATATTTTGGCTCATAGAGGTAGTTGTTGGCCTATCTCTTATAGAGGTAAAGAACTATGAGTTAAATGATTGTTGAGATTTAAATAATTTTTGATGGAAGATAAACCATCACATTTTTTATAATTTACTCCATAGAGAATTGCTAAAAGAGAATTTATACGCCAAGTAGCTATATAGTAAACTGTGGGACTAGGGGTGAATATGAAGAAGAGAAATACCCTTATATCCATATACATAGTGTGATGTTGATAAGGCATAATGAAGGCAGTAAAGCATTTTACTTAGATTGTATAAACTAGTTAGGCTTATGTAAGTTATGATGTACTCCAATTAAAGTATTTAAGTTAATTTAAATGTTCTCCCCAAAAAGTTAAAGATACCGGTATTTGAGATTTTTGGAAGAAACAGAAAATAAAAAAGTCGAAATTTGTTTAATGTTTCGAAAAATAATAACTCCATAGTGTGAGTTTCAAAAATAGGAAAAATTAATTTTACATAACTATTTTTAAAGGTTTTATTTTTTCTTAGTGTAAGCACGTTGTTGTTTGTGACGAAGAAACTTTTAAAAGTAAATTACAAAGTAAGTAAAATGCATGTTTATGAATGTCTTTTATTTTATTGGTACTTGAAGATAAAATACTATATTTTCTTTACAATTTTGTGAACATTTCTTATTTGTAAAAGTAAATTTAAAAAGATAATATTTACATGCCTATTTCTTTAAGTTAAATTGAACCACCTTGGATAGAGTTTGAGTTGAGAAAAAAGAGGATGTAAAGTTATTATATTAAAACTGTGGAATTTCACTGTTTTAGTATGTATGTATTTTCGAATGGAAATTAAAAGATTTTTGATACAAAATCTTGAAAAGTACGCATTGATTATGTATTTAAAATTTAGGAAATTATTCCATAATTCGGTTGAATATAATTATCAGCCAAAACAAATTTAAAAACATAGTTTTTGTACATTTATTAGGTATCGTTTAATGATGATTGAAATTGGCTAATTATTAAATAAAATGACATATATATATATTTATGTATGTATGTATGATAAAATTTTTAAATTACATGAAATAATGTTTTAAAAATGTTATTTCGAAAAATAACCAAAGTTAATTAAATTTTAATTAAATTTTGATTAATTAATATTAAATTGGTAAAGGTATAAAGGATTGAATTTTGGAGGTTAAATATCTTTAAAAATGGATATTTTTTAGAGTTGTTAAAAATAAAGCTTAGCTTTAGAAATCTAAATTATATTAATTATTTTATTAAGAGACCTATGAATATATATAATGTTTCCTGGGGATTTGACCAGGCAACTAGTACTCGGCAATAAGTGCTCGGCATCAGAGAGTGTCCGGCATCCAGGAGTGTTCGGCGAAGCAACTGTCATCCATGAGTACTCGGCGTAGTACTCGGCATCAGAGAGTGTCCGGCATCCAGGAGTGTTCGGCGAAGCAACTGTCATCCATGAGTACTCGGCGTAGTACTCGGCATCCATAGTGTCCGGCGTCCAGGAGTGTTCGGCGTAGTACTCAGCAGTGTTCGGCGTCAACTAGCACTCAACGTCAACCAACGCTCGGCATCGAGACTACTCGGCGTAGTACTCGGCAACAAGGGTACTCAGCATCAAGTAGTGTTCGGCATCAACTGGCACTCGGCAACAACCTATGCTCAGCGTCAACTAGTGTTTGGCATCCCATGGTACTCGGCATCCGGAGTACTCGGCATCCAGAGGCACTCGGCGTCAGTAGAACTCGGCGATAGGATAACTCGGCAACGAGAGCGTTCGGCATTCAGAAGGCATTCGGTATGCACAACTACGCAAGGTAACAATATCATTCGACCGACATACATTGATCGGTCAAGAGCTTCGGACAGAGATACGCTCGGCTTCACTGCAACCATCCTACACTTCCCATACATCAGAAGCACCGTTCGGCATGGGAAGGACCGTTCGGCATGGAAGCGTTCGGCGTACCTGGTTCGGCATGCAGCGCCCGGGCTAGAGCGTTCGGCTATCAAGCCCACTTGGGTAGTCCAGCCCACTTTTGCCTATAAATAGAGGGGCAGGGTCACAGTGAAATGGATCCTTTTTTGGTAGAGAAAACACCGGGGAGACTCTGCCATTTTCAAGACTCATCTTCTCTACTTAACAACTTCATTCAAACATTTGATTCACGAATTGTATTTGTAATCAACTATAAAGAAGATCAATAAAGTTTAACCTCAAAGTGGACGTAGGAAATTACGCTGAACCACTATAAATTTGGTGTTCTTACTTTCTGTATTTAGATTAGCACTGTCTTCTCTGTTTAATTTGATTTCATCACTTATATCTCTTCACAATCTTCTTCTACGAGGTTAGTGACCAATTTTGGTGCTAACACTTTGGTGCTTTCATTGAGAGTCGAATTCTCAGACCTCAAGGATCTGCTTTGAAGCTACTGGATTGAACAAATCCCCCAAAGAAGATCCAACTTACTGATAGGACATCCGTTGATTCTACTCAGAGTTCATACCAATAACTCTACAATGGCAAGACCACGTACCAGGTCAGCTTCTCTTAATGCGGATGCCCGAGAGACTGCTAGCGTGCAACAAGCAGGACCTAGCAATCAACCAGCGATCCCGAGTGCAGGGATTGCCGCTCAAGAACAGACTCCAGTTGTCACCAGAGTAGAGTTCAATGACTTGATGAGAGAACTTAGGGAAAGCAGGAGACAACTGGGAGAACAGATGCAAGCTAATGCCAACCTGATGGCACAACTCACTCAACAACAGCAACAGAATGCTGGGGGCAATCCAGCTGCTTATTCCTCATCTGACAGCTCTACTTCTTCTGATGAACCACCCAGGCGTAGACGCCGTAAGACTGAAGCTGCAAGGGCGGATGCTGCTGTTCGAACAGCTGGAGACCGCGACCAAGCCAGAACTGGAAGCTTCAGAACCGGAGTACAGATGGAGGATGGAGCTCCAGATCATCAAAATGCTAACAATGTTGAACCTCAAGACGCACGATTGGCAGATCGCCAGGAAAGGAGGCATCAGCATGGACAGGCGCGTAGAACTGACTCCAACCTCCCAGCTTCCATACAGACTCCCGATCTGACAGCCATGATCAGGCAACTGATGAAAGAAAATCAGGGCTTATCAAATGACGACTGGGGAGTGTCAAGAAGTCATACTCCGTTCATGGATGTTGTGCTGCAAGCGGCGTACCCCAAGAAGTTTAGCATGCCAACCATTCCTGCATACAAAGGAAAGACTGACCCCAGACAACATGTAATGAGGTATGAATGGATGATGGATTCAGCCAGAGCAAATGATGCCACCAAGTGTAGGTGCTTTCCGATTACTCTATCTGGGATCGCTACTATGTGGTTCACCCGACTTCCTCCGCGATCCGTATCAAATTTCGAGGAGTTGGCAAAGAAGTTTATTGAGCAGTTCAGGATACACACTACACGCCCGAAGGATGTAATGTCTCTGTCAAGTGTAATCCAAAATCCCGGAGAGTCGCTGAAGGAGTACTTACAAAGATTCCACGTTGCGGCAACTGAAGTCAGTAATCCCAATGACCATGCGATTCTAATGGCTGTAATGAGAGGTGTAGATCCGGATTCTGAGTTTGGAGACTGGCTGGCAGAAAAACCTCCGGCTACGCTAGAGCGTTTCTACTCCAAGGCACACCAGTTCATAAGAAGAGAGGAAGCTAGGTGGGTACGACGAGATAAGGCACCGGGACCTGCTCAAGAGTCAATCAAGAGCAATATTGCTGTGAAGCAATCTGGAGACAATTCGGGAAAGGTCCAAGTCAATGTCCAGAGTAAGCCTGTGCAGCCCAAAGAGTCCGGAGGAAGAAGTCAAGGAAAGAGGAAAGAAGCGGGAAAGTGGAAGTCGAGAATTCCCAGCTACAGCGAGTACACTCCGCTAAATGCCCCACTTGAGAACATCTACCTATCCACCTGCAATACTTTTCAATACTGAAAGCCGCGCCCGAAAGAATCAACCGAGGAACAGAAGCGGACTGGGAAATATTGCCGCTTCCATGAAACTTATGGACACAACACGGAAGAGTGCAGACACCTGCATGACGCTATCGAGAAATTGATCAGACAAAAGAAGTTGCAAGAATTTGTAAAGGATCCACAGGAAGGAGGACAGGGGATGTCCAACCCAGGTTGTGCACCAGCTCCACGTCATCCTGAGGAGCCTGCCCGGACTGTTGGAAGACTGGTCATAAATACAATTATCGGCGGACCTCATCCCGCAGATAAGAACTGGCAAGAGATGGAACGATATGCAAGCTCCCTGAAGCATGCAGATTTTGAGTGATGTTCGAACGTAGAGGACGGGGCCCCTGCTAAGCAGCAGCATGTGATGACAGACGATATTGTGTTCAGGAACAGAGACGCTGATCAGGTAGAGGCTCCGACCATCGATCCCATGGTCATATCTGCAATGATCGGACCAGCATATGTAAAAAGAATTTTGATTGATTGTGGAAGTTCAGTCAACATCATCTTCAAGAAGGCCTACGATCAGATGAAGCTAGAGACAAAAGACTTGAAACCATCCAAAGCTCGTATCCACGGCTTTAACGGCGCTGCGACTGATGTAGTAGGATATGTCGAGTTACCAGTTGAACTGGGACAAGGCGAGCGTCGGAGGGTACGAATTCTACCCTTTGTAGTTTTGGATGTGGACTCTTCGTATAATGTTTTCTTGGGTCGGCCGGCCCTGGCTGAATTTAGGGCGGCATTAGCCCCGTGGTGCTTAACTTTGAAGTTTTCGACTGACAAAGGAGTAGGCATTGTTCACGGTGACCAAGCAGCTGGTCGTTCCTGTTATGTGGCCGAGCTCCGAGAGGCCCACCGGAGGGAGAAGGGAAAGGTTGCGGACAACCCCGTCCGCATCCTCAATGCGGATAATTGATAAGTAGCGCCCGAGCCCTGGCTCGGGCATAGTTCTCGGATCTACGGAGATATAGATCCGAGAGACGACGATGAGAAACCCAGGAAAGAGAAGGCGGCACCGGCTGAATTAACAATTGACATTTCAGTTAGCCATGACGACCCCTCGCGAATACTGAAGATCGGATCACAGCTTGGCCCCGCAATGACTGAAGACCTTGGCGACTTCCTCTGGGCGAATCTTGATGTTTTCGCCTGGACGCATTCTGATATGTGTGGGATTTCTCCCGCCATCACGAGTCATATGTTGAACATAGACCCGAAATACGTCCCAGTCAAGCAAAAAAGGAGAGGAATGGATCCGGAGAGATCCGCCGCTCTTGGAGAGGAGGTGGACAAACTCAAGGTGAATGGGTTCGTCCGCGACGCCCTCTACCCTGAATGGGTATCCATCCCCGTGCTAGTAAAGAAGGCGAATGGCAAATGGAGGACTTGCGTAGATTATTCCGACTTGAACAAAGCATGCCCAAAGGACAGTTTCCCGTTGCCTAGGATCGATCAGTTGGTCGACTCCACCGCAGGACACGAGCTGTTGTCATTCATGGATGCGTACTCAGGATACAACCAAATCCCAATGCATATTCCGGATCAAGAACACACCAGCTTCGTTCCAAATGTCGGACTGTATTGCTATGTAGTGATGCCCTTTGGATTGAAGAATGCTGGAGCGACTTATCAATGGTTGGTGAATCGAATGTTCAAGGACCAGCTGGGTAAAACCATGGAAGTCTATGTGGACGACATGCTGGTGAAGTCACGACGGTCAAACGACCACATTCAAGACTTAGCTGAAATGTTTAACATACTCAGGTTTTATGGAATGAAGATCAACCCGTTGAAGTGTTCTTTTGGCGTTGCATCAGGGAAGTTTTTGGGATTCATCGTCAACGCTAGGGGAATCGAAGCCAACCCAGAAAAGATCCAAGCTATTCGAGATGTACAAGCGCCCAGGACTATAAAGCAGGTACAGAGCTTGAACGGAAAAGTAGCTGCACTGAGTCGATTTATATCCAAGGCAACTGACAAGTGCATCCCGTTCTTTGACATAATAAAGAAAGGAAAGAGAAATTTTGAATGGACGTCTAGCTGTGAGGAAGCGTTCCGGAATCTGGTAAGGCATTTGGAAAGCCCACCAATGCTATCAAAACCAGTTGACCATGAGATGTTGTACGTTTACTTGGCTATATCCCCTCATGCGATAAGCACAGCTTTGGTTCGGGAGGAGGATCGAGTCCAGAAGTCGGTGTATTATGTTAGCAAGCGTTTAACGGGGGCAGAGAAGAATTACCCTAAAATCGAGAAATTGGCTTACTGCTTGGTGATTGCATCACGCAAGCTGCGCCCATACTTTCAAGCGCAGTCAATCGGTGTTTATACCGATCAACCCCTAAGGCAGGTACTCCAACGGCCGGAAACTTCTGGAAGATTGCTAAAATGGAACATCGATTTGAGCCAGTTCGATATCGCGTACTTACCACGGAGAGCCATCCGAGGGCAAGCGTTAGCAGACTTCATCGCTGAATTTACCATACCCATCAAACCGGACGATCACGACATCATTCCCCCCGTTCGATGGAAATTATACACTGACGGTGCATCAAACGACCGTTGTTCCGGCGCAGGCGTGGTTCTTATAACTCCGGAAAACCGATCAATCTGTTATGCCCTGAAGCTCGATTTCCCGACTACGAACAACGAAGCTGAATATGAAGCACTGATCGCTGGCTTGAAGCTCATCAAAGAACTCGGGATCGAATCAGTCGAAATCTTTTGTGACTCGCAGTTGGTGGTTTACCAAGTACGAGGAGACTACCAAGCAAAGGGACGAAAGCTTGCTCCATACCTCGTTCAGGTCCAAGAACTACTATCAAATCTTGAGCGTTATGACATTTCACATATCCCGCGAGAACATAACAAAGAAGCCGACTTGTTGGCTAAGTTCGCAAGTACCGACGATGCTCAACAAATGGGATTGTATCCCGTTGAAGTCTTGCATGCCCCGAGCATAGACGAGATGAAAGTCGATCGCGTGTTGGGAACAGAAATCGAGAAGGAGTCATGGATAACCCCATTCAAACTGTACCTGACAACCGGTGCTTTACCAGAAAAAAGAAGCGAAAGACGACAGGTCCTTCGAAAGGCTGCGCGGTACGTAATGCAGGGTGGATCCATGTATCGAAAAGGATTCTCAGTCCCATTATTACGGTGCATCGCTCATGATGAAACAAAGCGAGTCTTGAGGGAAGTTCACGAAGGGGAATGCGGCGACCATACTGGGGGGCAAACGCTAGCAAAGAAGATCCTCCGCTATGGATATTACTGGCCCACCGTAAACCGGGATGCCGCGGACTACGCAAGAAAATGCGACAAATGTCAAAGATATGCAAAAATCCCGAGGGCTCCATCAACGGAACTCACACAAATGATCAGTCCATGGCCATTTGCGATCCGAGGAATCGACATAATCGGCTCTTTGCCTTTATCCAAGGCTGGTGCGAAATATGCAATAGTTGCAGTCGACTATTTCACGAAATGGGCCGAGGCAGAACCTTTGGCCACTATCACCTCTAAGAAGGTCATTAACTTCGTTGTACGAAACATTATATGCCGCTTTGGCCTTCCACGCACCATCGTTACGGACAACGAAACGCAATTTGAAAGTAGAGAGTTCAAAGAGTTCTGTTTGAAGTATGGCATCGAGAAAAAGTTCGCTGCCGTTGCGCACCCAAAAGCTAACGGACAAGTCGAGGCCGTTAACAAAATAATCAAGTCCATATTGAAGAAGCGTCTGGAGAAGGTTGGAGGCAAGTGGGTAGATGAGCTCCCGACAGCATTATGGGAATATAGAACTACCCACAAGTCCGCGACCGGCCACACTCCGTTCGCCTTGGCATACGGCTCTGAAGCCGTTATACCCGTGGAGCTTGAAGTTCCATCGCACCGAGTGACATACTATGATCCCAAGACGAACCAAAACCTCTTGCTGGAATCACTGGACTGCATCGACGAAAAGCGGGAAGAAGCTGAATTAAGGGCGGCGGCGCACAGACATCGAGTCAAGCGTTACTACGACGACAGAGTCCGCCCAAGAATCTTTGATGTGGGAGATCTCATTCTGAAACGAGTCTTCCCGGTACCATCACGCATGAATCCCAGCTGGGAAGGTCCATACGCCATTGAACGGAAGCTTGGAGAAGGAACATTCAAGCTAGCGACCGTTGATGGCGCGACACTCCCCCGAGCATGGAACAGTGAACATTTGCGGCACTATTACATTTAGCATGTTTTCCTTTCTTGTTGTAGGCACTGTTGTTTCCTGCATGTTTCCATTCAATAATGACTTAGTTTCCTTTTAAAGTTGTAATCAAGCAATTTAGTTGATTTTCATTAATAAAGGCTTGAAGCCACATTTTCTATGAAGTTTCTATATCTCTTAATTGGATGATAAATTACATTATCCTGCACGACATATAGACTCGTACGAACGATTCCGAATCTCCGAATCCCCAGAGCGTGGATCGGAGTACTCTAAGTCCCCAGAGCGCGGACTAGAGTATAAACGACTTCCAATCTCCGAATCCCCAAAGTGCGGAGCGGAGTACTCAAAGTCCCCAGAGCGCGGACTAGAGTATAAGCGACTTCCAAATCTCCGAATCCCCAGAGTGCGGAGCGGAGTACTCTAAGTCCCCAGAGCACGGACTAGAGTATAAACGACTTCCAATCTCCGAATCCCCAGAGTGTGGAGCGGAGTACTCTAAGTCCCCAGAGAGCGGACTAGAGTATAAGCGACTTCCAATCTCCGAATCCCCAGAGTGCGGAGTGGAGTACTCTAAGACCCCAGAGCGCGGACTAGAGTATAAACGACTTCCAATCTCCGAATCCCCAGAGTGCGGAGCGGAGTACTCTAAGTCCCCAGAGCGCGGACTAGAGTATAAGCGACTTCCAATCTTCGAATCCCCAGAGTGCGGAGCGGAGTACTCTAAGTCCCCAGAGCGCGGACTAGAGTATAAACGACTTCAAATCTCCGAATCCCCAGAGTGCGGAGCGGAGTACTCTAAGTCCCTAGAGCGCGGACTAGAGTATAAACGACTTCAAATCTCCGAATCCCCAGAGTACGGAGCGGAGTACTCTGAGTCCCCAGAGTGCGGGCTAGAGTATAAACGATTTCAAATCTCCGGATCCCCAGAGTGCGGAGCGGAGCACTCTAAGTCCCCAGAGCGTGGACTAGAGTATAATCGATCTCAAATCTCCGAGTTCCCGGAGCGCAGAATCGGAGAGAGTCCAAGTACTCAAGAACGGACCGGGAGATAATGCAACTCATGAGAACTTGAGTTATGGCTACAGTTAGTCAACAAACCAAAGAAAGACAAGAGTATCATTCAAGCAATAAAGAAACTAAAATTTTATTCGATAAGTCCAAAACGGGGATACATGATCACTCCTACAAAATTCAGACCTCTCTATACAAACTGCAAGTTGTGAAAGATAAAAGCAACTACAAGACTTAAGCAAAAAACTCGTTGAACGAGTGTATCGATTATTTCTTCGACTTCTTCTTTTTGTCTTCCTTTGATGTTTCCGACGACTCCTCTCCCTCACGTTTTTTCTTGGACTTTTTGCTTGCTAGAGAAACAGAGTCAGGAGTAGGAGACGGAACATCTAGTGGTTTGGACCTGCCCGGGAGAATGATTTTCAAAGGTCTGTTCCGCGGGTCAGTGAGTTCCAGCATTTCAGACTCGACTTTGACTTTGACTTTTCTCTTCTCCTCGTCGGCAAGACGGTCCTTCATGCTCATCTCTGAAGTATGCTCAGAGGCGCCAGTGATTTTAATTTCATCGCTTCCTTCGACAGGAGACGAAGTATCAAGTTTGTCATCATCAAGCGCCCCGATCACTTGGGCGTCGAGACCGGGAGTTACCCCTGCGTGAGCAATGTCGCTTGTTTTCCCTGCTTCCTCCTTGGCGTCATCGCTCCTCGAAGTTGGCTCGGCGTCAGAACAACCTGCACGAAAATATAAGAAATGGGCATTAGAACGAATAACCGTTGCTGAAAAATGACGGGATCTCTTCGACTTCTAGAGAAAGAAGAATTTCCTACCAGGATCCGGTTGGCTATCAGTGGCGCGCGGGGTTTCACCCTCCAGGATAGGTGACAACACATGAACGCCGAGCCCGGGATCTTCGGGATCATAACTGGCATGCTGCTCGAATGGATCAAGCGTCGACCGACCGGCCGATTGAGCAGCATAAGGAGCGGCGATGTGAGGAGTAGTAGCGTCGGCCTCTGACGGGCCGGCCTCGTCGTTCTTCTCTTTTGAAGGGGAAGAGCCTTTGCCATAAAGAGCCAATGCTGCGGATAAGTCCGATGGCTCATTCCCCCTCAAGAACTCCTTCACCAATGCATCCTCGTCGACCTCTTCGGGGCCCGACTCGACTTTCCTGATCTTTATCAGAGTTTCCCATGCCTCAGCCAGGGATTCGAGGTAGCCGTCGCCCAAGAATGTTAAGTCACGGTGCATAAGGACGTGGGTTCCGTACTCGACGATCAACGGGTCAAACATACTTTTGACCTCTTCCCTGCCGGCCTCTGTGGCCGCCTCAAGGCGAGAATCAAGCTCCTCCACGGCCATTCTTTTGCCGTCCTCACGGGCCTCATCCTTCATTTTCTCGACCCCGGCAAGTTCGTTGTCGAGCTTTGTCTTCAGGAGTCGGGTAGCAACAATCTCATCACAATATCGCTGTGATTCTTCCTGAGCAGCTATTTTGTCTTCTTTCTCCTTGGAGAGTTGTTCTTTCAGCTCTTTGACTTGAGTAGCGAGCGCGTCCCTTTCTTTTTGGACAGAGTCTTTTTCTAGGGCAAGGGCGCCGCTGCGCTGAACTGCTTCGTCAAGCTGCTTTTTGTGAGCCACCTCTAAGCGAGTAACTGCCTCAGCAGTATCTTTCGCACCTTGTTCAGCGGCTTCTAGCTTTGACTTATACGAAGCGAGCTCTTCGTCTTGGAGTTTGATGATTTTCTTATCGCTGTCAGCCTCCAGATTCAGACGGTCAATCTCGTGTTGACGCTCGACAGATACTTCCGAGATCTTCTCCACCAAGTGCACGAATGCGTCATGTTGAACATAGACGTCATTGTTGCAGGCAATGGCACTTTGCTTCACGTGCCCAGGAATGTGATGGATGGCTGGGAGGAATTTCAAGCCGTCAAAACAGATTTTCGGAAACTTGGCCTTAAGGTCGACCATCTTTTCCGCAACAGTTGGGTCCACGGCAGGAATAGGAGGAGGAGGCTTAGAGAATTCCGTTCTTTTACGTTGCTCTCGGACTTGCCTCGTACTCGATGAACTGGAATGTTGTTCTCGAGCAGCATCAGACTGATAACCCTTCTGCAAAGACTTCTCTTTATCCGGCTCAGTTGGAGGAGGAAGATCGCGGGACTGGGAAGATTGAGAGTGTGCTTTCTTGCGGTGAGATGACTCGCGAGGACGATTGTCCCTATCTTCATAATCACCTCGGTCCCTGCGTCTGCCTGAACCGGAATCCCGTCCGGAGTGATGGAATATAGAAGACCCCTGAAGGCGATCAAGTCCGTGTGAGCGGCCCATATCACCTGCAAAGAATGGAGATAACAACGAGTTAAGGAGAATTCACGAATTAAAAAGACTTGAAGTATATTATGGAATGCGCATGTGCGTGTGTGTCCTAGTGTTCCCCCCGACGGACCCGTTCGTTTTTCTTTGCTAATCGGAGTATTGTCTCCTTGAGCCGGGAGTTGAACTCCTACATTGCCTCTAGCGGGCGAAGAGAATTTGAGAGCTTCAGGATCATCGAATCCGTAATTTAGTAAATCATCGGGAATGGACAAGTTGGATAGACCCCTCAGAGAACTTTCCAGGTGCAGCGAAGAAGCCTCTTTCTCAGGAAGGATAGGCGTAACTTTTGAGGTGCCACCAACTTTCTCCTTTCGAACCGTATATTTCAACTTCTTCTTTCCCTTCGAAGGGGAGGATGATGTCTCAATATCCTGAACTTCGATTGCCGGATTCCAAGCGGGACCCACGTTCTCGCCCTGAGTTTCGGGGGCATCATCCTCTTTACGCTCGCCTTCTTCGTGCATGTCGGAAGCGCGACGCGACGACGGTCCGGCAAGTTTTTTCCCTTTACCAGATGGAGGTTTGGGAATTGTAACACCTTCTGGAAGGATGATCCGACGACCAGGGGCTAGCAAGCCGAACCCCGACAGCGATTCATTTGAAATGATAGTTCGGATGTCTCGATCCTCAGCAGGAAGAGCTCTAATGGCTTCAACAGCCTCAGAATATCCTCGGCCTTCCGGACGCGGGTTGATACCTGAAAAGATGAAATGAAGAGTTAGGAAAAGCATGACTCCAATTAAATACGAATAACGATTCGGCAGAGAGACTTACTGCCTTCAACCCATCTCCTAGCGAAACCAGAAGGGCAGCGCACATAGAACCATTCCTGTTTGTACAGGGCGAATTTGCTACAGGCCCCTGTCAAGATCTGGCACTTGTGGTATGGCTCGAGGAACATAAAAGAAGGGCTATCTTTCCGTCTCTTGAACATATAAATGTATCGGATATCACCGGGGGTCGGAGGTCTGGAAAAGACGGCCATGAAAAGTAAATAAGTCCCATATAGAAATGCATGGCCATTCGGGTGCAGCTGCGACGGAGCTATGTCTATGTACTGCAGCACATCCCGGAGAAATAAATTGAATGGAGGCACGCTGCCCATCCAACACATGAACTTGTTGCAGGCAGTGTACCCGACTGGGGGCAGATGAGGGCGGTCGTGTCTCGAAGGAACTAACACGTCAGCAAAGGGAATCCCGTGAATGGAGCATATCCGTCGTAGAGCAGCCTCGTTGATCTTCGAGGCTTGAGAATCGATCGGATTGTCTAGTAAGATGGTTGACTCCAGAGCATCAGGCGCCAAGTTATGTGCGGGAGAGGTTGACGGGTTAGAAGTATCTGCGGCTCCTTGCCTCGATGACGGCCCAGGCCTGTCGGATATGGTGGCGGAGCTAGATTTTCTCGACATCCCAAATAAATAACTAATTGCTTGAGAGAGCTATACTCAAAAAACGTTGAACGTTAGAATTAGCAACACGAGTTTTCCCCCCCCCCCCCCACGTGGTGTGTGAACTAGTGAAAACAATTGTGTACAAGCAGTGAGATTTTAAAGATATAATGATTAGCTTCGAATCGCCGTCTTCGAAGACCGTCATCGCTGACCATCCCAAAAAGCTTGCCTTGAGGCGATTACAGTTCCAGATTCAGAAAACATGTGATTTATGAAGTGTCCGGCGTAAGTCTAATTTGACATTTATATCGTTTGGCATTTAAATGTTGTTCGGCATGCATCTTGGTTCGGTCAAGTCATAGTCAAGTGTTCGGCTAAAGTCCTGGCCCGGCTAAAAGCCTCGTTCGGTTAAAGACATTGTCCAGTCAAAGGTTCTGTTCAGCATTAAAATTGTTCGGCATGTATATGTTTGTTCGGCATATAACTACTGTTCGACATGTCTAAGTCCTGTTCGGTGTATATGTGCATTCGGCGTGACTAAGTCCTGTTCGGTGTATATGTGCGTTCGGCGTGACTAAGTCCTGTTCGGTGTATACGTTCGTTCGACATGTCTAAGTACTGATCGGCACGATAGTTGTTCGGCGATTATGTCGTTCGGCTAAAGGTTATTCAGTGAATGCGTCTATTCGGCATTAGGGTAGTGTTCGGCTTAAGTTCGTTCGGCTAGAGTAGAGCTCCGCCTTAGATCATAACTCCACCCTGCTCCCACTCCATTTACGCCGAACAACAGAGACAGATCGCCCGACGCAGGTTACGCCGTTCGACTCCCCATCTACCTTTTTCTTCTTCCAATCTTGATCAGCGCAAAGGAGCTAGGCTCAACTCCCGTGCACCGTTCGGCGATTCCAAACGAGCGAACCACTCCCACTAGCCATGCGTTTACAACTAAAGGAAATACTCTGTTTCCATAAGATGAACCTAAAATGGAAGTAGTGCAATTGTTAGAGGAAGGATACCTAATTCGACGATCGAAGTTGAGAATGGATTATATAGGCTTTATATCTGATAGGATTGCAAATCTCTAAGAGTGATAATAAAGAAGACGTAAAAGAAAATGGTGGAAGGGCGCCTGGTTATATAGAGGGAGGTAGAAGACGAAGAGGCTATACCCGGTAGAACCGGTCAATACCAGAGCGTTCGACACACGAGGTACGCTCGGCTTCGAACGTATCGTTCGGCATCCCAACCTTGTTCGTCTCGCACCTCCTTCACTAACATTCTTGAAGAGGTACCTCCGAGGTAGACTGTACCAGATTCAAAGCGCATCACGTTCGGCCACGCAATACACTTTGGGGGGCAAGTGTTTCCTGGGGATTTGACCAAGCAACTAGTACTCGGCAATAAGTGCTCGACATCAGAGAGTGTCCGGCATCCAGGAGTGTTCGGCGAAGCAACTGTCATCCATGAGTACTCGGCGTAGTACTCGGCATCAGAGAGTGTCCGGCATCCAGGAGTGTTCGGCGAAGCAACTGTCATCCATGAGTACTCGGCGTAGTACTCGGCATCCATAGTGTCCGGCGTCCAGGAGTGTTCGGCGTAGTACTCAGTAGTGTTCGGCGTCAACTGGCACTCAACGTCAACCAATGCTCGGCATCGAGACTACTCGGCGTAGTACTCGGCAACAAGGGTACTCGGCGTCAAGTAGTGTTCGGCATCAACTGGCACTCGGCAACAACCTATGCTCAGCGTCAACTAGTGTTCGGCATCCCATGGTACTCGGCATCCGGAGTACTCGGCATCCGGAGTACTCGGCATCCGGAGTACTCGGCATCCAGAGGCACTCGGCGTCAGTAGAACTCGGCGATAGGATAACTCGGCAACGAGAGCGTTCGGCATTCAGAAGGCATTCGGTATGCACAACTGCGCAAGGTAACGATATCATTCGACCTACATACATTGATCGGTCAAGAGCTTCGGACAGAGATACGCTCGGCTTCACTGCAACCATCCTACACTTCCCATACATCAAAAGCACCATTCGACATGGGAAGGACCGTTCGGCATGGAAGCGTTCGGCGTACCTGGTTCGGCATGCAGCGCCTGGGCTAGAGCGTTCGGCTATCAAGCCCACTTGGGTAGTCCAGCCCACTTTTGCCTATAAATAGAGGGGCAGGGTCACAGTGAAATGGATCCTTTTTTGGGAGAGAAAACACCGGGGAGACTCTGCCATTTTCAAGACTCATCTTCTCTACTTAACAACTTCATTCAAACATTTGATTCACGAATTGTATTTCTAATCAACTATAAAGAAGATCAATAAAGTTTAACCTCAAAGTGGACGTAGGTAATTACGCTGAACCACTATAAATTTGGTGTTCTTACTTTCTGTATTTAGATTAGCACTGTCTTCTCTTTTTAATTTGATTTCATCACTTATATCTCTTCAAAATCTTCTTCTACGAGGTTAGTGACCAATTTTGGTGCTAACATATAAAATGATAAATTTGAGATAAATTTGATTTTTGATTTTCTATGAAATGATTTAACGTGAAATGTCCAAAGTAAAACTTTTTGAAAATTTATTTAAATGGAAATTAAAGAATTTGATTTGAAAAAAATGTGTTACGATTTTATTAAATGCTTACTAAAATTAACAAAGAATTGTATGCACATCAAATCTTACAAGTTATGCAAAGAATAAGATTTGAGATCAATGATTTTGATTTCAAAATTAAATTGAAATGTTATTGGTATTTTCAATTTATATTTTGTTGGAGGTAGAAAAGAATTACACAGACTATAATGTTAATTGATTTTGGTTAACTAACTAGCATAGTCGATATGCCAGTGTGCTAAGGACTTGTTGGAAAAGAATGTTATGGGTTTGTGATTTAGGGATTTGTACTGAAAATTTATGAGGGTATTATTTTTGAATTATGGGAAAATTTTGAAATAATAATGATAAATCTATTTTGAATTGAGAATTTAGTATTATTTATTAAGTAAAGTGGAATTTAAAAAAATAGTAATATGATGTTCGGAAGACTGCATAAATTTGAGCAAATGATAATATGATAGCTTTATGGAGTTTATGGAAAAAAAATTACCCAAAAATCTGCACAATTCAAGCTGATAATAAACCACACATGTCCAACCTAATTTGAATAGAAAGACGGATAGTTATAGGAAAGAAAGAAGAAAGAAGAAGAAGAGAAAATAAAACTAAAAACAACATAGAATCTCACAATCACAGTAGAATAATATATAATATAATATCAATGATCTTTACAAAAGAGAAACTGTTATATATGCATCAAATCAGAGTACAATAACAAATCACAATCATCAGTCTAGACAGTTATATCAACCCATCCTCACAAATGCTGATAATTTCAACAATAATACAGGTGAAAATAAACATATACGTGAATACGACTTGAAGATCTCTAGCTCGTCTCCTGAGCTCCAATGCATCCAAAGTAATCGGTAAATATGCTTGGTCTGATTCGAGTATTCAAATAAAATAACACCCGAGTCAGTCTGGTAAACCAGCGTGAGAAAACATACCCAGTTGGATTTTTAAAATTTTCAAACTCTTTTCAAAACAAAGGTATCTTGTAAGACCACGCCACACATAAATATAGACGGGTATTTACCTTACAATAACCAAAACATTTCATATGAAACTCTATGGTATTATAATAGTGTTTAAGATATAAATACTTATTAATCATAATTGAAATCGTTACATTAATTAAATTCCACCATAATAGGTATACAACTAAGATCATAAGGGAACGTATTGAAAAGTGGATTCCATACAATGAATGGGCTACTAGGGTACTGCCTGTCACGGTGCACCTCTATAAAATAACACCGAGGTCCACGCCAGGATCCCCTGCTAACAAAGAATTGGCCTACCCTTTACTGGATAGCACCAAATATGATCACCCCTCCGTTAATGGCCCCAAAGCATACAAATGAGAAATAATATCGACTCTAGATAGGGACGATCATACCCTATTTAGGAGCGACCCACTTATTTCTGCTGCATCTCCTCTGTTTTAGTCATTCCCGGCTTGAGGCTACGTTTACCTTTTATATAGCAGTTCCCAACTTGGGAAGCTAACACTGCCCTCTTGGAAACAATGCAATGCCATCATTCATCCATACAAGTTCACCTTGGGACTCAACGAAAACGTAGGCACCACTTCTGCTACATCCATTTTGGAATTACCCTCAGGATTAGTAGCAAGCAGCCCTTGCACTTCAAAGAGATTCATCTTCAATTCCATCATCTTCAAGATGTCTTTACTTTGAAATGCTTGAGTTGGATAGAAATGGTTTTCGGACATATCCGATCCCGATCTCTCCGAAACAACATTCCATAGTTTCCGGTAAATTCAACCACGGTTCTTTAGGAAACAAACAGTAAAAGATAAAAGCGGAGATCACCTCCTAACCGTTAGTGGTCAGGTTTCCTTATCGTTTGTCCTAAGAGAACGAAATGAGATTTATACGCACAATACAACATCATTGGGGATGACCGTGCCACATAACTCACGTGTTTCTCCTAGATATTTCTAAAGTTACATTTTGGGTTCTTATTTGATAGTCAGTTATTTAACTATCCACCAACACACATCCAAATCAGGGATTTATTTCATAGGGTAAACCAACATTGGTTCATCACATAAGCAGCCACTAGCCTCTTTTAATAAGTCTTTTAATTAACTAAAAATCACCTTGTAAATATTCTTAACAAAATACTTTTACAAAGATTCATTCAAAAACCTTTGTATTTTCACTACTTGGAAAATATCCATATACTTATCTTAAGGTATAAGTATATTCACAAAATAGAGAAAGATTTCCCTTTTTACACAATTTTAAAAATAATTTATAAACTCCTTATAAATCCATAAAACCATTTATAAACTACATTTATAAATCTATAAACCCATTTATAAAACTCTTTTATAAACATCTAAGAGAATTTATAAAACTCTTTTTACCCTTTAACTAATCTTCTAAAGTCACGACCGAGATTTTCGACCTTCGAAAATCGACATCAATACATCCACTGTAATACATGCCGAACAATCGAATGCCGGAAATACTAGATCGTTAGGGAAAAGAAGAAAGAGGTAGAAGAAGAAAACGGAACAACAACACAAAATCTCAAAATCGCAGCGGAACAATATATAATAAATAACAATAGGTCTTTATACAAAAAGAACTATATCTGTTATAATTACATTACATCATCAGAGTACAACCCATCAATAGCACAATAACGGACAATTATAATAACTTGTCCTCACAAAAACTGAATATACAGCCTACAATACACAGTGGACTCAAATCAAATACGTGTTTCCTTGCATCCACAGATGTTAGTACAATATAAAAATTAAGTAGTCAGATAATAGCAGAATAATAATAGCAGAAATAGAACAACACATATTTACCCAGCTTCGGCAAAACCCTGCCTACGTGTTGCCCCCAAGGTTTCTACTAGAAATTAAGTAGTCAGACGCTTACACACATAAACTCACGACACCCACTATCGACTAACCTAACTCTACGCTTAAAACCCTGCCACAACTCAGCCACTGAGTTGCGAATTCTCGAACTATACAACCGTAGTTCGTCCCCTAGTTACACGACTAAAAAATTATAAACTATTAAAAGTAAATTACAAAATGAAAACAATATAAAAATGAGAAGCCCTAAAATTTAAAAACTAAAGCCCAATGAAATTATAAGGCCGGCCCAACAAATGTGATAATAAAAAATATCCCCTTTTTTCTTTTTATTCCTTCGGCCTTCTTTCCTTTGCGTTAAAAAAATGGCTGCTTCTTTTGTTCGTTCCTCTTCGTTCAAAATTAGGGCTTCTAAAAACAAATTGAGCACGCCGACTTCATTGATCGATCGAACAGATGTTTTCGCGTTCCTTGCTTTGTCGATCGATCATCTCTTTGATTTGCACACGGCTGCTTCAATTCGCCGAGTTCGATATGCATTGGTATGTAATTTTCTATGATACTCTCGTTGATATGCTTTGAACTCGATTCGATTCGAGTTATTGATTTAAATTTTTTCTGTGATATTGTTTGAACTCGAATGATTGATTGCCGATGATGTTAAAGGGTTTAAATAGGGTTCAAACCCCTTAATTTTCATTCATATACTTCTGATTTGAATTCTTCTTAATTCTTGCTTGGCCATATGATTTTGATTCAATGCTCGTAATCAATCTTGACTTGTTCATTTCGTACGTGTTGCTTGATATATTTGCCTTGGTCACCACGACTTTGATTTGCTTTGGAATTTGATTCCGTTCTTTTGTAACAACCCAATATTTTTTCAATTATTTTAAATTAAAATTTTATTTCAATATTTTTATTTTTAAAACATTTTAGAAGTAAAGTTATAATTTTCCAAAGTTAATTGTATTTTGTTTGCAATTATTTTTAATCTAGTTTCAATATAATAAACTATTTTCTTTATTTACCTTTTATTTTTCCTAAGAATAATTGTTTATTTTCATTTTCACTTTATTTTGTTTGTCCTTTATTTTTATTTACTGTTTTTATTTTGTATAAATATAAAGTGGAATTTCTAAGAGACAAAAAGCTTTAAAACTTTTGACTTTTCATTTCCTTGACCTTTCATTTCTTGGCCGTTCTTTTCCTTTATGGTAGCCGTGAGTTTTATTTTCTTTTTCATGTGAAAACTTTCTCATTTCCATCATCAATTTTCAGCCAATTCATTTCTGAAATTTTTGGTAATGGCTTCTTCCCTTTTCTACTTTTTCTCCTCATTTTTTCTATTGATTTTCCATTGTTTTGCTTGATCTCTTCTATATGATTGCTCGGACTAACCACTTCACCACCTTCACCGACCACCACACCACTTCCTCCTCATCACCATCCACGGCTTGACCTCCTCCTCCTCTGACCAATACTGGCCGTGACCTTTATATGAACAAAACACCACAAAAACTTTGCTAAACCCAAAAATAATGCATAGCCGATCCCTAGTTTTCCCATCCCCTTCATTTTGACCACGGCCATACCCTTAGCCACCACCACCAGCAAGTACACCACCTCTGGCCATCACATCAGTCCATCACCTGACCTGTAGCAGCCCCTGGCCGAGCCATATTGACCCATAGGCCGAGTCTAGATGCACCAAAACTCCACTTGTTAGCCTTGTCTCTTTGCCTTCCTTGCTTGCAAACTCCTACCCCTTCACATTCTTGCCTAACCATGTCATTGTATTGCCAAACCATGCCTTTGTGTTGCCAAACCCGAGCCTTACCATCCATTAAAACATGTTGTGGCCGAGCATATGTTGAGTTATGGTTAAGCAAAATTGTTTAAAAGCTTGGTTATGACTTTTGTTTATTTTTGATTCCATTTTGTTTCAATTTAATCTTTGTATTATAAATATATATTTATATTGCTTTGTTTTATTTTGTATACAAGATTAATATCTTGGCTCTCTCTCCACTCAAATCAAAATTCGTGCTATCGTGCTTTCTGGATTTTTTTTTGTGTGTTTGATTTGCTAACTCCAGCGTAAAAAGGTGAGTGTTCACACATGACATTTATACTTATAGAATTGTGAAGTGACAACAAGTGAATATGTAGAAATTATTATATCATGTTATACCTGCCTGTGATATGTATTTTATGATGTTAAACTCTGTTATTAAACCTGTCACATCATCTGCTATGTTATATTTTATTATACAGTTTATTTATTTCTGTTTCTTACACGGCAAGTTCCCTGTAGAATAGAATCACTATGGGTTGAAATGATACATACCCGAATGGACTTTAGAATAGGAAAAAATCGTTATGGGCTGAAATGATAAGCCTGAGCGATTTTTATTTATTTTTATTAACTTGGGATTGCGAGTTTGAAATGACAGAACCCGAATTTTTCTTTATAAATTACGGATTGAAATGATATATTATCCGTATCACTTGACTTAGGCTAGAAAATATTATACAGACCCGTGGTTATTTTATATGGTTTTATGGAAATTTTTAAGTATTTTAAAATGTAAAAATATGATAATTTTAATTAAATTGAATTTAAAATGATTTAATAAAGTGATAATGATTTTTCTATGTATTAAAAATGTTAAATAAATGAATGGAAAAATTGTGATTTAAAAACATAACTTAATTTGGAAATTTGTGATTTGATTTTTAATGGAAGTTTAAGTTAATTAAATAAAAGTGGAAATTAAATTTTATTTTGAAATGGAAATAAAATTAAGTGTAAAGGTAAATTGTTAAAAATGAAAAGAATAAGGAAAATAGTACACTTGAATTTAATAAGTGAATTATTGAAAAATTTGATTTTATTGTAAAAATTTTCTTTATAAAAATCATAAGTTAAAGGGTATTTAAATGTACATTTTTGAAGTGGGAAAAATATGATTTTTATAAGTTAAATTGGTTAAAATTGAGGTTTAATTGTTTCTGGAATTTTGGTATAAATCTGGAAATTCTCTTAATATCACATCAAAAATGCTATCATTTCTGAAACTAACTTAAATCTGAAGTAAATGATACTGCATCACTTTGTAAGTGCTGTGGTTGATGCAAATGAACTAATGGCTAAATTAACTAAGGGCTACTGCAGCACTTGGTAAGTGCTGTGGTTGCTGAATTAAAACTAAAACTGTAACTAATAAAAGGGCTACAGTAGCACTTGATAAGTGCTGCAGTTTGCTGAATTTAGATTTTCCAATTGAACCTGAACTACTACAGCAGTTTATAAATGCTGTCTTTGCTGAATTGAATTGTTTTCAAATATAACTTACCGCAGCATTTTCTAAGTGCTGCGAATGCTGAAATTTTAATGTTTTAAAGTATTTAAGTGGATAAATGAACTCAGAAAAGGGTAAAATTTTAGGAATTGAATATTTGATTTGTAAGTATAATGATGTTACTTTTAAATTGTTTAAATGATGTATTTTGATTTGAAATAAAACTATTTTTGAAATTTATAACCACGGGTTATAATAACGATTGGTTGTTAAAGAGACCGGGATCAGATATGGGCATACTCTCTGTCGATACTAAAAACCACTTTAACAACTGTGTACGCGGTGGAGTTTCCAAAATGTAGTAGGACGGTGGCGACGATCCAATTGTGATATGAACGTGGACCCGACTTCCGTAAGTTGGCTTAAGGTGGCTAAAACATGACCGATCGACGGGCCAATGAGGTAGCACCTCTGATCGGACACACTTCTTCGATACCATTCTATTACTTTGTGATTGATTGGGGTACCCCTTTGATTTTGGAGTGTGGCTCGAGGTGGGCGGTAGTGGCTGCTATGCGTTTCCACTAGCCGGATGCATAATTGGTATATCTACCCTGGCATTGCCTAGTTGTGCCGTGTCACCTACCATGCCGAGCTTTACTACGAGTTTCTATTTGTGTCGTACCTATGGAGTATCCTCTTGTAGCCTCTGGAGGTATGCAGGTACTGTATAGACTATTGACACTATTATATGTTAAGGGGAATATTGGGTCACTCCTTAATGCTATTTAAAAGTAAGTTTATTTTACTATAAACACTATTATATTAGCGAATTATTATTACATAGTAGGTAGTTTAATGGATCCTTAAAGAATGGGCGATCCCAAGCATTCTTTAAGTTACTTATGCATTTTGTTACAGTTCACTTGAGTTGGTTTACATTGTATACGTATGTATGTTCTGACTCGAGTGTTTGTGTTTTATTTACGCTCGGGTCAGCCTGAGTATCAGCTTTGGATCTCACCTTCTGGAGCTAGGACTGCTGGAGATCATCTTTTATCTAGTTGTTATCTATTTCCATTCAGTATTTCTATGTCAGCTTTGTATTAGAGACATATGTATTTGGGATTTCTTCTATGCTTATGTATTCAGAATTCTGCTGTATTTGTTTTCAGACTATGTATTTTGAATCTGTTTTGAGACTGTGTATTGTAGTGGCTTCATGAACCACTATTTATTTTATTTTCCGCAATGAGTTAGATATTCTGTGTCTATGATTCTGTGATTGGTTTTATTTGCTCCAAATTTTATTACAATATGTTATTTTGCATTATTTAAGTCTGACATGTGTGGATTATTGTCGATTTGAATGGTCCAAAATAGTGGGTCATTACATTTGGTATCAGAGCTTTGGTTTTGGGCAAACCTTAGCCTATGGAGCAAAAACTCATTAGAGATAGGGTAGAAATATCCTAGAATGAGTGAAATCAACCTCAGAATCATTTCTTTGTGAGGGAACATATTTTCAAAGTATAAAATGATTTTTAAATGATTTTTCGAAGGATTTTTCAAAGATTATTTTGATATAAAATTTTCTTCTTTTAAAAGAATTTTTTTCTAAAACTTCCTTCTTTTCGTATCTACCTTGTTAGAAATTATTTAATTAGGATATTGATCCAAGTGAATTTATCTTATCTTATCTTATCTTATCTTTGTCTTCTCTGTACCTTTGTCCTAAAATTCATTCTTGATATTTCAGGATGAATCGTGGAAATGCCAGAGGTAGGGGTCGTGGTATCGCCCCAGCTCCTCAACCTGCTGCACCTGTTAGGTTTACTATTCTCTGTAAGGAATTCTCTCAACTTGGTGGTACCAAATTTACCGGTTTAGAGAGCATTATCGAAGCCCAGCAATGGTTACGGAGTTTAGACAGAATCTTTACCGGTCTCGAGATTTCTGATGCCCAGAAGCATCAATTAGCAGCTTGGCAGCTGCAAGAGTCGGCCTTGGATTGGTGGGAGTCTGTTACAGCTCACACTAACGAGGGTGATATTTCCTAGGAGCAGTTTAGGTATTCTTTGTGTTATCTTGAATTTTGTTCCCATTTCCTTTCTTTTGAATCTATCTTAAGTTTTGTTTCTGTATCTTCCTTCCAGGGAGGCTTTTGTGGCGAAATGGATGCCAGAAGCCGGGAAATCTCAGCTTTATCGTGAATTCATGGATCTCAAGCAGGGTACCATGTCCTTTTCTGAGTATGAGGGGAAGTTCAATGAACTTTCCAAGTTTGGTCCTGGACTTATTGACACCCAACTTAAGAAGAATGAAAAGTTCATAGCTGGAGCTCGCCCAGAGTTCTATGATCGTCTCATTTCTCATGTTCATGGCACTTTCACCGAGCTTATGGATATGGCTATTCGTTATGAGAACCCTACTTCCAAGGGTCCTGCTGTTGCTAGTGCTCCTACGTCTCAGTCTTCCTCTGCTAACTCTAAGAAGAGAAAGCCAAATTTCCATCAGCAGAAGAAGAATTGGCTCAAGCATCCAGGTTTGGGATCTTCATCTTCTCCTTCTCAAAGGCACCCTATCGACTTATCTACCATTACCTGTTTCAAGTGTGATCAGAAGGGACACTATGCTAATAGTTGCCCTACTTCAGTTGGTGCTACTGTTCCTTCACCTCAGAGTGCCAGGAAAAACCTCTGGCATGTTTGTCTTCAGCCTGGTCATTTCAAGAATGATTGTCCGTTGTATCAGAAGGGTAATCCATCTGGTATTTTTGCTGTTACCTCTGCTTCTTCACCTGATCCTGCTCCTAGTGATGATCAAGGTACTCTTCAGGGCACCTTTTCTTTATTTCAACATCCTGTTCGTGTTTTATTTGATACTGGAGCTTCGCATAGTTTTATTTCTATGGCTATTTGTGATAAGTTTGAGCATCTCCTTTCTCCTGAGTATGCTTCTGTTCCTTTATGTGTTTCAAATCTTATTGGGGGTCCCGCAAATCTTAATAGGATTTGTAAGCATGTGAAACTCTTTCATTCTGGTTATTGGTTTTCTGGTGATTTCTATGTTCTTGGTTTCGATGCTTTTGATTTATTGCTTGGAGATGATTGGTTAAGGAATCATGATGCCCGTATCTCTTGCAAATCCCGAATTGTGTCTCTTATGGGAGATAAAGGTGTTCTTTTGATTATTCAGTGCCGCATGCCTCATAATTTTGCTGGCAAT
The DNA here is from genome assembly GCA_030737815.1 of Allium fistulosum. Lineage (NCBI taxonomy): Eukaryota > Viridiplantae > Streptophyta > Magnoliopsida > Asparagales > Amaryllidaceae > Allium > Allium fistulosum. The sequence continues at coordinate 354,016,477 of CM060904.1, forward strand.
TTTATCTATTCTTTGGATTCTTCTCCCGTTGACCTTCAGTCGACTCGTATGGTCAAACTTTATCCTGATGTATTTGGTGAAGTCACTGCTTTACCTCCTAAGCGGAAAATTGATTTCTGTATTGATCTTATTCCTGGAGCTCGACCTGTAGTTCTTCCTCCTAGAAGAATGGCACCCCTCGAGAAGATTGAGTTGGGAAAGCAAATTGAGGACTTGTTCTCCAAAGGTCTAATCAGACCTAGCTATTCAGAATTGGGAGCAGCAGTGGTTTTTGTCACTAAGTCCGATGGTTCTCTCTGGATATGTGTTGATTATAGGGAGCTGAACAAGCTCACTATGAAAAACAAATATCCTATGCCTCGCATCAATGATATGTTTGATCAACTTTATGGTGCTACTATTTTCCCTCAGCTTGATCTTGCCATAGGTTTCCACCAGCTTAGAGTTGCTAAGGAAAGTATTCCCAAGACTGGTTTCCGTACTGAGAATGGGTTTTTTGAATGGTTAGTTATGCCTTTCGGTTTGACTAATGCTCCTGCTTTCTTTGTTGATTTGATGAATCGTGTTTTTTGTGATGTGCTTAATAAATTTGTTCTAGTCTTTGTTGATGATATAATTTTTTTCTCTAAGTCCAAGAAAGAGCATGAGTCACATTTGAAATCTGTTCTTGAGACTCGTAGAAAACATTAGTTGAAGGATAAATTTTCTAAATGCCATTTCTGAAAGGATGAAGTCCGATTCCTCAAGCATATTGTTTCTGGTAATGGAGTTTCTGTTGTTCCAGTCGAGATCGCTGCGATCAATGTAAGTCTTTCTTTCCTTCTCTTTTTCCTTGTTTCATTCAATTTAATCTATCTTTCCGGTTGTCCTTATTTATCCCTATTCTGTGCAGGATTGGGAAACTCCTACGACTCTAACTGATATTCGTAGTTTTCTGGGCCTTGCCGGTTATTATCCAAGATTCATTGAGAATTTTGCTCGGATTGCAACACCTCTCACTGCTTTGTCTCGTAAGAATGCTAAGTTTATTTGGAGTGATGAGTGTAAAGCTGCATTCAGTGAGTTAAAGCACAAGCTTACTTCCGCACCAGTTCTTACCGTTCCAAATGGAAATGAGGGATTAACGGTATACACTGATGCTTGTCGTGAAGGTTTGGGAGCTGTTCTGATGCAGGATGGGAATGCCATTGCTTATGCTAGTCGTCAGTTGAAGACCCATGAAGCCAATTATGCTGCTCCTGATTTGGAATTACTTGCTGTGGTTTTTGCTTTAAAGCTTTGGAGGCATTGTAACGACCCGATATTTTCAACCATTCGCATCCATTATAAGTGTATAGGTAGACACTCATGCCGGAGTTGAATTGCTCAAAATACCGCGTTGTAATTAAAATTTGGCAAATCTCAGAATATACAGTAAATAAATTTAATCACAGATCACAAACACAGAGTAAAATAATGCAGCGGAAGTAAAAGAAATAGTAGTTCATGAAGCTACTATGTAAATATATTAGAGTTACATAAGATACAACATAAGAAATAAAGTACAGCAGAAGTCTCAATACAATAACCAAGTACAAGCTGAGTAGAACAACGGAACTGAAATTAATAGATAGGACAAGACAAGCAGATAATCTCCAGCGATTCAAATCTCCAAGCGAGTGGAAATCCAAATCTGTGAATAACTCAGGCTGACCCGAGCGTAAAGCAAAACACAAAACACTCGAGTCAAGACAATATATACTTATATAATGTAAACCAACTCAAGCGAACTGTAATAAGGGTACAAGTAACTTAGAAGATGCTTGGGACCGTCCATCCTCTAAGGATCCGTTAATATATCTACTATGTAGTAATATTCGATATTATAATAGTGTCTAAATAAGTAAAGTATAATCATATAGAAAATAGCGTTAAGGGGATGGAGAACCTTAACGCGGTCGGATCTTAAAATCATAATCGTAGTAAAGCTCGATATGGTAGGTGACACGGCACAACTAGGCAATGCCAGGGTAGATATACCAATTACGCACACGGACTGATGGAGCGCATAGCAGCCACTATCGTCCACCTTGAACAACACTCCCAAATCGGAGGATGGCCATCTAATCAATCACAAGTAAGAGTAAATATCGAAGAAATGTGTCCGAGAAGAGGTGCTACCTCACTAGTCCGAGATCGCTCCTGTTTTAGCCACCTTATGCCAACTCACGGGAGTTGGGTCCACGTAACATACCTTAAGAACGTCGCCACCATCCTACTTCATTCTGGAATCTCCACCGCGTACACGGTTGTCAAAGTGGTTTTCGGTATCGACAGAGAGTATGTCCATATCCGATCCCGGTCTCTTTGCCAACCAATCGTTATTATAACCCGTGGTTATAACTTTTAAAAACATACTTTACTTCAAAATAAAATATCATTTCAAACCATATCTTTATCAAAATATAGATTAAATCAATTCCAAACCATTTCCATATATTTAAAATTCTCATATCATTTCAAATCATTTTAATATAATAAAATATCATATCCTTACAAAACTTCATTTCAAATCATTTTAATAAAATAAAATATCATATCCTTACAAAACTTCATTTCAAATCATTTTAATAAAATAAAATATCCTATCAGTTCAAATCCAAATATTCTACTTTAAATACCTTTTAAATTCAAAGATATCGTTCATTTACTATCATTTCAAATCACCTTTAAATAGTTTATATTCCAATCAAAATAATTCATTTAAACCTTTTAAAAGTGTAATTATTATATTTTCAAATCAAGTATTCAATTTCCAAAGTTTCAAATCATTCTGAGTTCGTTTACTAAGTCAAAAACCCAAATTATTAAAATTTCAGCATTTCACAGCATTTAAAAACAACTGCTATAAGTTATATTTGAAAACATTTTTAATTCAGCAAAGACAGCACTTAAAACTGCTGTTAAAACTCAGTTTTAGTTGAATTATAGTTCAAAACAGAAAAGACAGCATATCAGAAGTGTTGCGGTAGTTCAGATTTCAAAACAAGGGTTAAATTTGGTTTCAGCAAGACTGCAGATCATTATAGCATTTCCAGAGAATGCTATAATAGACCTGAGTTCAATATTAGCCTATAAGTTCAATTACAGCAACTACTGCATTTCAGAAATGCTGTAATAGCTCTTTTTACACAATTTTAGTTCAAAACAGAATCTATAGCATTTCTGAATGCTATTAAAAGTTAATTTCAGGTGTTAGTGTATTTCCAGCAATTAAATTACTTTAATTTAAAACACATAAACATTTTAAAAATCATATTTTAACATTTAAAATGTTCATTTACATATCGTTTAACATATATCTTTTCATAATAAATTTCTTATAATAAAATCCAATTTTCAACAATTTACTTAATAAATTTAAGTGTAAAAGTTTCCAATTCTTCACATTTCAACAAATAACTTAACACTTCAAATTTAAATTACCATTTCACAAATTTAACTAAATTTGCAATTTTATTTAATTAACTTAACCCTTTAATTAAAACCAAATTTCACATTTCCTAGTCAAGTTATATTTTAAAAGATCACTTTTAAACATTCACTTATTTAACCACTTAAATTCATAGAAAAATCAATAATACTTTAATAAATCACTTAAATTCAAATTTAATCAAATTATCATATTTACCATTTCCAAATAAAATTTAATATCCATTTTATTTATATAACTTAAATATCATTTTTAACCAAAATTCCAAATTTCCAACTTAAGTTATATTTCAAAAATCCAGTTAAACCATTCATTAATTACATTTTTAACACATGGAAAAAAATCATAATTTCTTTATTTTAAAACATTTCAAAATCTATTTAAATCAAATTTCATAAATTTATAATTTTTTTAAAATACTTAAAAATATCCAAAACACTTTATAAAATAACCACGGGCCTGTATATAATTTTCTAACTTAGGTCAAGTGATACGGATATGTATCATTTCAATCCGCAGTTAAAAAAGAAAAATCCGGGTTCTATCATTTCAAACCCGCAATCCCAAGTTAAAATAATTTAAATAAAAATCGTTCAGGCCTATCATTTCAGCCCATAATGATTTTTCCCTATTCTAAAGTCCGTTCGGGTATGTATCATTTCAACCCATAGTGATTCTAGTCTACAGGAACTTGCAATGGTGATAACAGATATAAATAATAGAATAACATTAAATAACAGCAACATATGATATAACATGTGTAATAATAGGTGTGAACATCATATGATAATAATATAAGCATATATAACATGATAATATATTTCTACAGATTCGCAGGATGTCAATTTACTAGTTATATAGGTACATATTGTCTGGTGAGAATAACTCACCTTTTTATGCTGGAGTTAGCGATCAAAACACACAGAATAGATTCCATAAAGCACGACAAACACGATACAGCATGACTTTTGATTTGAATGAATATAGAGCCTTGATATTTATCTTGTAAACAATAACCAAAAAAAGATAATATATACATAAATATTTAACACAAACAATGTTGAAAAAATGAAGATAAGAGACAACAAAGGAATGAATGTTTTTGCCTTGCTTTTTACACTTGCTAGCATGACTTAGGGAATGTTTTGGTTCAGGTTTGGACATGGTTTGGGTCTAGTTTGGACCTAAAAAGGCATGGCTACAGGGCAAGAGCAAGGTGGAGGTTACAAGCATGAGAATACAAGGGGTCTAGGCTTGACAGTGGAGTTTTGGTGCACCACAAGGCTCGTCTACATGCATTGTTTGGCTCGGATCTTCATGTTTCAGATCTGGACAGAGGTGGGGAGGGGTGTGTCAAGGTCAGGTCAGGGGAGTGGTGGTGGCTATGGTGGTGGTTGAAGTGGATGAGCATGTAGAGGTGAAATAAGTATAGATCTAGGCATCTAGGTTGTAGTTTGAGGGGTTTGACCATCATTTGGGGTTCGGCTATGGTCAGATCTGGTGGGGTAGATGGTGGTGATGGTAGGGAAGAGATGGAAGGAGGTGGTGGCCATGGAATAGGGGGAGAGCCGCTCCAATCAGGGGAGAAAGCAAAGCAAATTTGCATAGAAAATAGGAGAAAAAGTAGAAAGAAGAGAGGGATTTACCTAATTTTTTTGCAAGATGGAGGCCATGATTTTTTTTAGGGTTTAGGAGCTTTGGAAATTCGTGAATGAGAGGAAAAAAAAGTGGCGGCTGAAGAAATGAGGAGATGTGGCCAATTGAATGAAAAGTTAGGTTAAAAAGTAGAAGGGTTAGAAAATAAAAGGGCCTTAGGAAGATAGAAAGTTTAAGGCCTTTCAAATTTCTTTAATTCATTTTTATAAGTTTATATTTCTGGTAATAACATTAATTCCAGTTAAAAATTCGAAAATTTGATAAAATATAAAAATATATATAATATTTATTGATTATATAAAGTAGGATTAAGGAAAATAGTTAAAACATTGAACTAGACTAGAAAATTTTGAAATTGAATAGAATAAATTTTAGAAAATTCATATGAGCTTGCAATATATTTTTAAACATAAATAATAACATAAAATAAAAATATATTCACAAAGTAAATATTTAAAATTAAATTTACATATAATTTTTAAATGAAGAAAATAGCAGAAAATAGGAAAACAACCCTTAAAAACGGAAAATCAACACGGTAAATTTTGGAAAAATTATATTATCATTTAAAAATATTAAAAGACAAAAATATACATAAAATAACATATTTACACATATTAAGATAAAATATAAGAAAGAAAAATATGATTTATAAAATTTAAAATAGGCAAAATTGCACAATAAAACAAATTATACTAAAAATTGAAATGTACATAACTTTTACATTTTAACTCCGTTTTCAACGAAATGAAAAGAAGTATTCATGTTATCAAATCTATTTTCATAATAAAAGATAAAATTTATAATTTCAAATATTTAAAATTTAAATTTAAAAGTCAAAGTTTTACTATTTTAACCAAAATTCAATTTTTCTAGAAATATTAAATTTAGTCATATCTGGAATTCTAATCCACATACAAAATCAAAGTTTTTATATTTACAATAACAAAATTTATTCTTTTCATAAATAAAGCTTTTAAATCTAGAAATCAATTTAAAAATAATTGTAAAATACAGGGTTGTTACACTCTCCCCCACTCAAAGCTTTTCGTCCTCGAAAAGAAATGAGGTACGGGAAAGCATAGAAAAGATAGAGTGAAATAAGATTAAAATAGGATGATAAGAAGATTGGAATTACACCTGATAACTATTGTTATAGGTAAGTTTAACAAGATGGAGGTGATCAAATCAAGAATATAAGCACGAAAAAGATCCTCTAGAGTCTGAATCTCCCTTTTCACTTGACCGAAGGTCTATGAATGGAAAAAGCAGTGTTCAGATCTAGATGAGTAACAAAGATTATCAAAGATCATAGAAATATTTCTAAATAGACTGATATAAGCAATAGCCTTCCCATTCTGTAACAAGACAAGGGAAATAAGGACAACCAAAAGATAGTTTGGAAAAACAAAATAAGATAATAAAATTTGAAACCATAATGCTTTGAAATCATAACAATTTAGGGATGTTTATCATTTGGAAATCATACTACTAAAATCATAACACTTTGGAAATGTTATTCTTTAAAAAAAACATAATACTTAGAAAATCATAACACCTTTTAAAAATAATTTTTATTTAAAATATTTTAATTCATTTAAAAGTTGTAACATTTCTAAGTTCATTCAATTATAAAAATTTCCAAAACATTGTATTTACAAAACAACAGCACTTATAAAATGCTACAGTAGATATATTAATATTTCAAATCAGTTTAATTTCAAAAATATTCATTTAGATATCATTTAACTTATGACTTATTAAAACAAACTTTTATGAATGGAATATCCAAATTAAACTATACTTTGTTTATTAAGTCAAAAGCTCACTATTTTACTTAGCTCTTAATTTAACACATACCCTAACACTTTATTTAAAATACCCATTTCATAAATAGATATTCCTTTAATAAGTTACACTTAAAATTTCCATTTGAAAACCAAATTCTCAATTATAAAGTTTTAGTGATGTTAAAATACATTTTAACTATTTAAATCATAATATTCATTTTTCAAGACATATCAATTTCATAAATAAAATATTTATCATAGCAAATATAACAATCAAATTTCTTTACACATTTATTCATTTAGACATCAATTAAACTATGATTTCAAGTTAAATAAACTTTATTACAAAATGTCCAATTCAAATGTATTTTTTTTCTATTCAAAGATACATTATTTATTATACAACATATTCATTTTAAGAAATAACCTTTATTAAAATTCCTAGGTTAGACTTAAGGTTCCATATTAAATCAAATTTGATTATTAAGTTATTTAAATAAAATCTCTTTAAATTCCTTTTTCACTATTTACCTCTGTTAATCTTTTATAACTAAAATTTAAGTGTATAAAATTTATTATAACCACTCAAATTTTATTTAAAAAATCCTTTTTATATTGTATATTATCCAATTACATTGTTAACTTCTAAAAAATTTTAAGGTAAGTTATATTTGAATGCAATTGTATTATACAAATAAAACTTTCCAATTTAATTATCTCAAGTTTGAATCATTTATTCAAAAAAAAAATTTCTTTTTATAACCGAAATTATTCTTTAAGATGAAATTTAATAATTAATTTTCCGGTTTCCTTCAAACCAGTTAGAGATAAATAAATATATGTACTTAATATGTCAAATCAATTTAAATCATATATCTATATATATTATAAATCAAATCATATTTAGAAATTCAAATAAATTAAATCTTTCAAAATAAAGCTGTAGTAAGACTACAAAACGGTCTCTTCACTTCGAAACTCGAAGATGAACGTCGATGATGCTGCAGTCATCACCGAAATTATTTTCCAACGACAAAGAGAAGAGCACTTAATTCTAAACCTTTTAAAATTCCTTGAAAACAAAATTTCTATTTGAAATACTTTAAATAATATATCCTTTTAAAACTTTAAACACAAGGTTTGAATCCATCGGAAATTAAATTCTTAAATTTCTTGTTTTAAATTCATTTCAGTTCCCAAATAAATTTATAAACAACTATTTATAAATTCATTTGTAGAACAATAAATGATAAATCAAGTATTATCATTTCAAATTATCAATTTAAATCAATTTATTAAGTTCCATAAATTTACCTATATATCAAAATTTATTTCATTAACATTTTTAAAATAATATTATGTCAGTTTGTTTTGTCAAAGTGTTTTAGAAATCCTTTCGATAGCGTTGATCAGACGAATCGATCGAAAACCCAAATCAACATCAACAACTCAAACAACACAATATATAAAACAAAACATAGATTTACAAGTACAATTCAAAATGTTTGGAGGTAGTTTGGGAACAAAAGACAAGATGATAAATCAACAAAATAGGGAGACGGATAAGCTTAAATAAATCATGGGCAACCTTAACCGGGTCAACCGTGACTTAATGGATAAGATCAAATGTGGATTTTCTGGGGTAAATCTACCTTCGATCTCAAGAGATAGAGTTTGGAATAATAAAAGATATTAGCATCTAAACTAAGGATAAATATAAATCTCTGGTGAATCGATGCTAGTCGTAAAGGAGTTTCACCCCTTTACAAGAAAATTAGAATATTGGCGAGACCGCCAATTCGCTAATAAAGATCATTCGAAGTGGGGTTATGGGATACTCCAGAATCAAAAGAAGATGAATAGTGAGGGACAATAATGGATTTTGGAACCGCAGGGAACGTTCCAAAATTCAAAGGAAATCGAATCAAAAGGAAGAGATTTAAACTCGAACGAAAGTGATTCTGTAAATAAATTTACCATACATTCTAAGTTTTGCCTCAAAGCCAAAGCTCTGATACCAACTGTAACGACCCGATATTTTCAACCATTCGCATCCATTATAAGTGTATAGGTAGACACTCATGCCGGAGTTGAATTGCTCAAAATACCGCGTTGTAATTAAAATTTGGCAAATCTCAAAATATACAGTAAATAAATTTAATCACAGATCACAGACACAGAGTAAAATAATGCAGCGGAAGTAAAAGAAATAGTAGTTCATGAAGCTACTATGTAAATATATCAGAGTTACATAAGATACAACATAAGAAATAAAGTACAGCAGAAGTCTCAATACAATAACCAAGTACAAGCTGAGTAGAACAACGGAACTGAAATTAATAGATAGGACAAGACAAGCAGATAATCTCCAGCGATTCAAATCTCCAAGCGAGTGGAAATCCAAATCTGTGAATAACTCAGGCTGACCCGAGCGTAAAGCAAAACACAAAACACTCGAGTCAAGACAATATATACTTATATAATGTAAACCAACTCAAGCGAACTGTAATAAGGGTACAAGTAACTTAGAAGATGCTTGGGACCGTCCATCCTCTAAGGATCCGTTAAAATATCTACTATGTAGTAATATTCGATATTATAATAGTGTCTAAATAAGTATAGTATAATCATATAGAAAATAGCGTTAAGGGGATGGAGAACCTTAACGCGGTCGGATCTTAAAATCATAATCGTAGTAAAGCTCGATATGGTAGGTGACACGGCACAACTAGGCAATGCCAGGGTAGATATACCAATTACGCACACGGACTGATGGAGCGCATAGCAGCCACTATCGTCCACCTCGAACAACACTCCCAAATCGGAGGATGGCCATCTAATCAATCACAAGTAAGAGTAAATATCGAAGAAATGTGTCCGAGAAGAGGTGCTACCTCACTAGTCCGAGATCGCTCCTGTTTTAACCACCTTATGCCAACTCATGGGAGTTGGGTCCACGTAACATACCTTAAGAACGTCGCCACCATCCTACTTCATTCTGGAATCTCCACCGCGTACACGGTTGTCAAAGTGGTTTTCGGTATCGACAGAGAGTATGTCCATATCCGATCCCGGTCTCTTTGCCAACCAATCGTTATTATAACCCGTGGTTATAACTTTTAAAAACAATACTTTACTTCAAAATAAAATATCATTTCAAACCATATCTTTATCAAAATATAGATTAAATCAATTCCAAACCATTTCCATATATTTAAAATTTTCATATCATTTCAAAACTTCATTTCAAATCATTTTAATATAATAAAATATCATATCCTTACAAAACTTCATTTCAAATCATTTTAATATAATAAAATATCATATCCTTACAAAACTTCATTTCAAATCATTTTAATAAAATAAAATATCATATCCTTACAAAACTTCATTTCAAATCATTTTAATAAAATAAAATATCCTATCAGTTTAAATCCAAATATTCTACTTTAAATACCTTTTAAATTCAAAGATATCGTTCATTTACTATCATTTCAAATCACCTTTAAATAGTTTATATTCCAATCAAAATAATTCATTTAAACCTTTAAAAAGTGTAATTATTATATTTTCAAATCAAGTATTCAATTTCCAAAGTTTCAAACCATTCTGAGTTCGTTTACTAAGTCAAAAACCCAAATTATTAAAATTTCAGCATTTCACAGCATTTAAAAACAACTGCTATAAGTTATATTTGAAAACATTTTTAATTCAACAAAGACAGCACTTAAAACTGCTGTTAAAACTCAGTTTTAGTTGAATTATAGTTCAAAACAGAAAAGACAGCATATCAGAAGTGCTACGGTAGTTCAGATTTCAAAACAAGAGTTAAGTTTGGTTTCAGCAAAGACTGCAGACCATTATAGCATTTCCAGAGAATGCTATAATAGACCTGAGTTCAATATTAGCCTATAAGTTCAATTACAGCAACTACAGCATTTCAGAAATGCTGTAATAGCTCTTTTTACACAATTTTAGTTCAAAACAGAATCTATAGCATTTCTGAATGCTATTAAAAGTTAATTTCAAGTGTTAGTGTATTTCCAGCAATTAAATTACTTTAATTTAAAACACATAAACATTTTAAAAATCATATTTTAACATTTAAAATGTTCATTTACATATCGTTTAACATATATCTTTTCATAATAAATTTCTTATAATAAAATCCAATTTTCAACAATTTACTTAATAAATTTAAGTGTAAAAGTTTCCAATTCTTCACATTTCAACAAATAACTTAACACTTCAAATTTAAATTACCATTTCACAAATTTAACTAAATTTCCAATTTTATTTAATTAACTTAACCCTTTAATTAAAACCAAATTTCACATTTCCTAGTCAAGTTATATTTTAAAAGATCACTTTTAAACATTCACTTATTTAACCACTTAAATTCATAGAAAAATCAATAATACTTTAATAAATCACTTAAATTCAAATTTAATCAAATTATCATATTTACCATTTCCAAATAAAATTTAATATCCATTTTATTTATATAACTTAAATATCATTTTTAACCAAAATTCCAAATTTCCAACTTAAGTTATATTTCAAAAATCCAGTTAAACCATTCATTAATTACATTTTTAACACATGGAAAAAAATCATAATTTCTTTATTTTAAAACATTTCAAAATCTATTTAAATCAAATTTCATAAATTTATAATTTTTTTAAAATACTTAAAAATATCCAAAACACTTTATAAAATAACCATGGGCCTGTATATAATTTTCTAACTTAGGTCAAGTGATACGGATATGTATCATTTCAATCCGCAGTTAAAAAAGAAAAATCCGAGTTCTATCATTTCAAACCCACAATCCCAAGTTAAAATAATTTAAATAAAAATCGTTCAGGCCTATCATTTCAGCCCATAACGATTTTTCCCTATTCTAAAGTCCGTTCGGGTATGTATCATTTCAACCCATAGTGATTCTAGTCTACAAGAACTTGCAATGGTGATAACAGATATAAATAATAGAATAACATTAAATAACAGTAACATATGATATAACATGTGTAATAATAGGTGTGAACATCATATGATAATAATATAAGCATATATAACATGATAATATATTTCTACAGATTCGCAGGATGTCAATTTACTAGTTATATAGGTACATATTGTCTGGTGAGAATAACTCACATTTTTATGCTGGAGTTAGCGATCAAAATACACAGAATAGATTCCATAAAGCACGACAAACACGATACAGCATGACTTTTGATTTGAATGAATATAGAGCCTTGATATTTATCTTGTAAACAATAACCAAAACAAGACAATATATACATAAATATTTAACACAAACAATGTTGAAAAAATGAAGATAAGAGACAACAAAGGAATGAATGTTTTTGCCTTGCTTTCTACACTTGCTAGTATGACTTAGGGAATGTTTTGGTTCAGGTTTGGACATGGTTTGGGTCTGGTTTGGACCTAAAAAGGCATGGCTACAGGGCAAGAGCAAGGTGGAGGTTACAAGCATGAGAATACAAGGGGTCTAGGCTTGACAGTGGAGTTTTGGTGCACCACAAGGCTCGTCTACATGCATTGTTTGGCTCGGATCTTCATGTTTCAGATCTGGACAGAGGTGGGGAGGGGTGTGTCAAGGTCAGGTCAGGGGAGTGATGGTGGCTATGGTGGTGGTTTGGGTGGTGGTTGAAGTGGATGAGCATGTAGAGGTGAAATAAGTATAGATCTAGGCATCTAGGTTGTAGTTTGAGGGGTTTGACCATCATTTGGGGTTCGGATATGGTCAGATCTGGTGGGGTAGATGGTGGTGATGGTAGGGAAGAGATGGAAGGAGGTGGTGGCCGTGGAATAGGGGGAGAGCCGCTCCAATCAGGGGAGAAAGCAAAGCAAATTTGCATAGAAAATAGGAGAAAAAGTAGAAAGAAGAGAGGGATTTACCTAATTTTTTTGCAAGATGGAGGCCATGATTTTTTTTAGGGTTTAGGAGCTTTGGAAATTCGTGAATGAGAGGAAAAAAAAAGTGGCGGCTGAAGAAATGAGGAGATGTGGCCAATTGAATGAAAAGTTAGGTTAAAAAGTAGAAGGGTTAGAAAATAAAAGGGCCTTAGGAAGATAGAAAGTTTAAGGCCTTTCAAATTTCTTTAATTCATTTTTATAAGTTTATATTTCTGGTAATAACATTAATTCCAGTTAAAAATTCGAAAATTTGATAAAATATAAAAATATATATAATATTTATTGATTATATAAAGTAGGATTAAGGAAAATAGTTAAAACAGTGAACTAGACTAGAAAATTTTGAAATTGAATAGAATAAATTTTAGAAAATTCATATGAGCTTGCAATATATTTTTAAACATAAATAATAACATAAAATAAAAATATATTCACAAAGTAAATATTTAAAATTAAATTTACATATAATTTTTACATGAAGAAAATAGCAGAAAATAGGAAAACAACCCTTAAAAATGGAAAATCAACACGGTAAGTTTTGGAAAAATTATATTATCATTTAAAAATATTAAAAGACAAAAATATACATAAAATAACATATTTACACATATTAAGATAAAATATAAGAAAGAAAAATATGATTTATAAAATTTAAAATAGGCAAAATTGCACAATAAAACAAATTATACTAAAAATTGAAATGTACATAACTTTTACATTTTAACTCCGTTTTCAACGAAATGAAAAGCAGTATTCATGTTATCAAATCTATTTTCATAATAAAAGATAAAATTTATAATTTCAAATATTTAAAATTTAAATTTAAAAGTCAAAGTTTTACTATTTTAACTAAAATTCAATTTTTCTGGAAATATTAAATTTAGTCATATTTGGAATTCTAATCCACATACAAAATCAAAGTTTTTATATTTACAATAACAAAATTTATTCTTTTCATAAATAAAGCTTTTAAATCTAGAAATCAATTTAAAAATAATTGTAAAATACATGGTTGTTACAGGCATCATCTTTAGGGTATTAAGTTTGAGCTCTTCACAGATCATCAGTCTTTGAAGTATATTTTCACTCAGAAGGATTTGAATCAGAGACAAGTTAGGTGGTTAGAGTTTCTTGCTTCTTATGACCTCGACATCAACTATACCCTTGGGAAAGCTAATGTTGTGGCAGATGCTTTGAGTCGGAAGAAGGCGATGTTGTGTCAGCTGGTTTTTTCTTCTCTTCTTTTGGATCGTATCATGGCTAAGCAGGATGAGGATGAGATGCTTAGATTGATGAAGGAGAATGTTCGTAGCGGAGTTGGTGGTAGTAGTCTTGATGGTAGTGGAGCTCAGATCGATGATAGAGGTATTTTGAGGATTAATAATAGGATTTGTGTCTCGAATGTTGATGGATAGAGAAGGAGTTACTTCGGGAAAATCATCAATCCAGACTTTCTATTCATCCGGGAGTGACCAAGATGTATCATGATATGAAGAAGTGGTATTGGTGGAGTGGTATGAGGCAAGATATCTCCATTTTTGTTAGTTTGTGTGCGACTTGTCAGCAAGTCAAGGCAGATCATCAAAAGACCCCTGGTTTGTTGCAGCCTCTTGAGATTCCCAATTGGAAGTGGAAACAAGTTTCTATGGATTTCATTGATGGATTTCCAAGGACTAGGAAGGGTAATGAGAGTATCTGGGTTATTGTGGATAGATTGACCAAGTCCGCCCATTTCATTCCGGTCAAGTCTACCCGTTCTGCTTCTAGCTTGTCTGAGATCCACATGAGGGAGATTGTTCGTCTCCATGGTGTTCCTCTCAGTATTATTTGTGATCGTGATCCTATCTTTACTAGTCAGTTTTGGAAAGCTTTTTAGGAATCTTTGGGTACTCGTCTGAATCTGAGCATTGCTTACCATCCACAGACCGACGGTCAAATGGAAAGAGTGAATCAGATTCTAGAAGATCTTCTTCGTGCTTATGTGCTTGATTATGGAGGATCTTGGGAAAATCATCTCCATCTTGTCGAATTCACCTATAACAATAGTTATCAGGTATGATCTCAATCTTCTGTTTTAATCTTATCTTAATCTTTTATCTATCCCATTTCTATCTTCGAATTCAGGCTACATTAAGATGTCTCCGTTTGCTGCTCTTTACGAACGACCTTGTAGATCTCCATCTTGCTGGATTAAATCCGGTAATCGTTTGGTTCTTGGTCCTGAGATGATTTTAGAGGCTTCTGAGAGAGTTGAGGAGATTAGGAGGAAGATGAGGATTGCTCAGGATAGGCAGAAGAAGTATGCTGATCGTCGTAGGAGGAGTTTAGAGTTTGTTGTAGGTGATTTGGTTTTCCTTAAGGTCTCTCCCTTAAGGAATGTCATTCGATTTGATCGTAGATGGAAGCTTTCTCCTAGGTTCATTGGTCCTTTCCGCATTGTGGAAAGAGTTGGTTCTTTAGCTTATCGCCTAGATTTGCCTGATAAGTTCTCTGGAGTGCACAATGTATTCCATGTTTCACATCTTCGTCGCTATCTACATGACCCATCTCTTATTGTTCAGCCTTCTGCTCTCGATAGTTTGGATATTGAGCCTAATCAAACCGTCGAGAGGAAGCCACTTTGTATTGTCGACAGAGGTACGAAGCAGCTAAGAAGGAAATCTGTTAGTCTGGTCAAAGTACAGTGGAGTACTGATGATCGAGATTGTACATGGGAGACGGAGGAGAGCATTCGTGCTTTGAATCCGGAATTGTTTATTTCAGGTACTATTTGCTTTTCTATCTTTCTTTTTCTTTGTTTTCCTTGTTTCGTTCTTTTCGAGGACGAAAAGGTTTGAGTGGGGGATAGTGTAACAACCCAATATTTTTGCAATTATTTTAAATTAAATTTTATTTCAATATTTTTATTTTTAAATCATTTTAGAAGTAAAGTTATAATTTTCCAAAGTTAATCGTATTTTGTTTGCAATTATTTTTAATTCTAGTTTCAATATAATAAACTATTTTCTTTATTTACTTTTTATTTTTCCTAAGAATAATTGTTTATTTTCATTTTCACTTTATTTTGTTTGTCTTTTATTTTTATTTACTGATTTAGTTTTGTTTATTTTGTATAAATATAAAGTGGAAATTCTAAGAGACAAAAAGCTTTAAAACTTTTGACTTTTCATTTCCTTGACCTTTCATTTCTTGGCCGTTCTTTTCCTTTATGGTAGCCGTGAGTTTTATTTTCTTTTTCACGTGAAAATTTTCTCATTTCCATCATCAATTTTCGGCCAATTCATTTTTGAAATTTTTGGTAATGGCTTCTTCCCTTTTCTACTTTTTCTCTTTATTTTTTTTCTATTGATTTTCCATTGCTTTGCTTGATCTCTTCTATATGATTGCTCGGCCTAACCCCTTCACCACCTTCACCGACCACAACACCACTTCCTCCTCATCACCATCCATGGCCTGACCTCCTCCTCCTCAGATCAATACTGGCCGTGACCTTCATATGAACAAAACACCACAAAAACTTTGCTAAACCTAAAAACAATGCATAGCCGAGCCCTAGTTTTCCCATCCCCTTCATTTTTGACCACGGCCATACCCTTAGCCACCACCACCAGCAAGCACACCACCTCTGGCCATCACATTAGTCCATCACCTGACCTGTAGCAGCCCCTGGCCGAGCTATATTGACCCATAGGCCGAGCCTAGATGCACCAAAACTCCACTTGTTAGCCTTGTCTCTTTGCCTTCCTTGCTTGCAAACTCCTACCCCTTCACATTCTTGCCTAACCATGCCTTTGTGTTGCCAAACCCGAGCCTTACCATCCATTTAAACATGTTGTGGCCGAGCATATGTTGAGTTATGGTCAAGCAAAATTGTTTAAAAGCTTGTTTATGACTTTTGTTTATTTTCGATTCCATTTTGTTTCAATTTAATCTTTGTATTATAAATATATATTTATATTGCTTTGTTTTATTTTGTATACAAGATTAATATCTTGGCTCTCTCTCCACTCAAATCAAAAGTCGTGCTATCGTGCTTTCTGGATTTTTGTTTGTGTGTTTGATTTGCTAACTCCAGCGTAAAAAGGTGAGTGTTCACACATGACATTTATACTTATAGAATTGTGAAGTGACAACAAGTGAATATGTAGAAACTGTTATATCATGTTATACCTGCCTGTGATATGTATTTTATGATGTTAAACTCTGTTATAAACCTGTCACATCATCTGCTATGTTATATTTTATTATACTGTTTATTTATTTCTGTTTCTCACACTACAAGTTCCCTGTAGAATAGAATCACTATGGGTTGAAATGATACATACCCGAACGGATTTTAGAATAAGGAAAAATCGTTATGGGCTAAAATGATAAGCCTGAGCGATTTTTATTTATTTTTATTAACTTGGGATTGCGAGTTTGAAATGACAAAACCCGGATTTTTCTTTGTAAATTACGGATTGAAATGATATATTATCCGTATCACTTGACTTAGGCTAGAAAATATTATACAGACCCGTGGTTATTTTATATGGTTTTATGGAAATTTTTAAGTATTTTAAAATGTAAAAATATGATAATTTGAATTAAATTGAATTTAAAATGATTTAATAAAGTGATAATGATTTTTCTATGTATTAAAAATGTTAAATAAATGAATGGAAAATTGTGATTTAAAAACATAACTTAATTTGGAAATTTGTGATTTGATTTTTAATGGAAGTTTAAGTTAATTAAATAAAAGTGGAAATTAAGTTTTATTTTGAAATGGAAATAAAATTAAGTGTAAAGGTAAATTGTTAAAAATGAAAGAATAAGGAAAATAGTACACTTGAATTTAATAAGTGAATTATTGAAAAATTTGATTTTATTGTAAAATTTTTCTTTATAAAAATCATAAGTTAAAGGGTATTTAAATGTACATTTTTAAAGTGGGAAAAATATGATTTTTATAAGTTAAATTGGTTAAAATTGAGGTTTAATTGTTTCTGAAATTTTAGTATAAATCTGGAAATTCTCTTAATAGCACTTCAAAAATGCTATCATTTCTGAAACTAACTTAAAATCTAAAGTAAATGATACCGCAGCACTTTGTAAGTGCCGTGGTTGATGCTAATGAACTAATGGCTAAATTAACTAAGGGCTACTACAGCACTTGGTAAGTGCTGTGGTTGCTGAATTAAAACTAAAACCTGAAGCTAATAAAAGTGCTACAGTAGCACTTGAAAAGTGCTGCAGTTTGCTGAATTGAGATTTTTCAATTGAACCTGAACTACTACAGCAGTTTATAAATGCTGTCTTTGCTGAATTGAATTGTTTTCAAATATAACTTACCGCAACAAGTACTGCGAATGCTGAAATTTTAATGTTTTAAAGTATTTAAGTGAATAAATGAACTCAGAAAAGGGTAAATTTTTGGGAATTGAATATTTGATTTGTAAATATAATGATGATACTTTTAAATGGTTTAAATGAAGTATTTTGATTTGAAATATAAACTATTTTTTAAATTTATAACCACGTGTTATAATAACGATTGGTTGTTAAAGAGACCAGGATCGGATATGGGCATACTCTCTGTCGATACCGAAAACCACTTTAACAACTGTGTACGCGGTGGAGTTTCCAGAATGTAGTAGGATGGTGGCGACGATCCTATTGTGGTATGAACGTGGACCCGACTTCCGTGAGTTGGCTTAAGGTGGCTAAAACAAGAGCGATCCACGGGCCAATGAGGTAGCACCTCTGTTCGGACACACTTCTTCGATACCATTCTATTACTTTGAGATTGATTGGGGTACCCCTTTGATTTTGGAGTGTGGCTCGAGGTGGGCGGTAGTGGCTGCTATGCGTTTCCACCTGCCCGAATGCGTAATTGGTATATCTACCCTGGCATTGCCTAGTTGTGCCGTGTCACCTACCATACCGAGCTTTACTACGAGTTTCTATTTGTGTCGTACCTTTGGAGTATCTTCTCGTAGCCTCTCGAGGTATGCAGGTACTGTATAGACTATTGGCACTATTATGTGTTAAGGGGAATATTGGGTCACTCCTTAACGCTATTTAAAAGTAAGTTTATTTTACTATGAAAGTTTATTTTACTATGAACACTATTATATTAGCGAAATATTACTACATAGTAGATAGTTTAACGGATCCTTAAAGAATGGGCGATCCCAAGCATTCTTTAAGTTACTTATGCATTTTATTATAGTTCACTTGAGTTGGTTTACATTGTATAAGTATGTATGTCCTGACTCGAGTGTTTGTGTTTTATTTACGCTCGGGTCAGCCTGAGTATCAGCTTTGGATCTCACCTTCTTGAGCTAGGACTGCTGGAGATCATCTTTTATCTAATTGTTATCTATTTCCATTCAGTATTTCTATGTCAGCTTTGTATTAGAGACATATGTATTTGGGATTTCTTCTATGCTTATGTATTCAGACTTCTGCTGTATTTGTTTTCAGACTATGTATCACTACTACAAAACAAGTCATTTGCATCGGTTGTTTACCCCCCTTTTGCATTAGTTCAACAACCGATGCAACAGGCTTAACACTTTTGCATCAGTTCTGAAACCAATGCAAAAATGTCCTTTTTGCATCGGTTGTTACTAACAACTAATGCAAAATACCATGGTTGGTTGCTTGAATATAGCCCCATGTTGCATCGGTTGTAATGAAAACCGATGCAACAAAGTAACTTGTTGCATCTGTTTTTCATAACAACCAATGCAAACTAATCCCTCTATTGCATCAGTTTTTTTATAACAACAGATGCAAACTAATCCCTCTATTGCATCAGCTATTTATACCTGATGCAAAAAGCCATTCTCAGTAACCATTATTACGGCACTCAAATAGACTATATATATATTATTGATTATAACAAACAATTATTGCATGCAATATTAAAGTCATTCAAAATAAAATTTGATGGCAAATACATAATCAGATTTAATAATTCGACAGAAGAATGAAAAACATAAATAAATTCCACAGTACATAATCATACAGTCAGTAGTAAAAAATAAATGCAACGTGTTATATGTAGACACAAAAATACAGATATACAAAGAAGAGAATGTATCGTTGACAGCGGATAAATTAAGCAGAAGATGGTCTTTAAATGCACAAACATTCATCCTATTTTGTACTTGAGCTACCTGAAGTTGAGCTGTGCAATTTGCATATGCATATGATCCTGCAGAATACAAACATTCAATGCAGCAAAAAACGTTAGGTATAGCAACAATTATAGCGGCTTTTTCTCGCTAATCAAAACTAACGATCAGTACAATGTGATCTTTTTCTTTATACGAAACAAAATGAAAAAAAGGATGGCAGTGGAGTGTAAAAAGTTAGTACCATGTCACTTGGCATGCTTATTTGAAAATGTAAAATACAAAATGCATTTTGTAGGCAAACACTATCTAAATCTTTTGGAAAAAACAACAACAACAATAGCTAGTCACTAACAAATATCTTATTGATCTTTTTTGTTAACAAAATAATAATATCATACTCTGGTTTACTTGTCCGCAGTGGGTGGTAATGGATCATTATTAAAATTATCATACTCGTTACTTTTCAATTATTTCATGTGCAAATAATCAAGACTAACAGTCGCTAGTTTCATATTGTTTTGCATAGCCAGAAAATGCAAAAATAATTTGGTGTTGAAATTGGTGAAGAATTATAGCAGCTCATACATAACAAATATAATACTCATACAGTAGTTAGTAATGTTTTTTACCAACTCTTTAATAAATTATCACGCTTTCCTAGCTGTATGAATCAATAAATAAATTAGCTACCAACAGCTTATTTGGAAACCCACATTGCTTCCTTCTCTCCCACGAACAAATTTCACATATGCTTTTATTTATTTATTTGACAACAAAAATTCAGAATTTTATGCAAATATTTACCATTTTCGGTGCAAATATTGGCATTCAAAATGCTAAATTTTACTAAATATAATTTCAAGAACGTTGCATGAAATTTATTTTTTTGGACGAGAACAGATTTGTATTTTAAAACTAACTTATCGTTAATAATTGATTTTTCAATACTAGTTGTTTTAGTACTAGTTGTTAATGATTGACATTTAGCAACTTGGTAAAATTGATATATCTAAAGTATGAAACTTGTTTGAAGGACAAACTGCATTCACTTTTTTGGTTTCGATAAAAACAATCATTGTTGGGTATCATTAAAGTGATATTCGTTTTAATAAAAGCAATATAATTTGGGGAGACTAGATCCTAAAATAAAACTATTCTGGAAAGTGCAGGATAAACGAAACTAAATCAAACGATCTATTGTTTTAGTATGGTGAAAACAAATTCAAAACACCGGGTTAAAAGTTAAAAAAAACAACAAATATCACTCCACTGCCTTCAAATTCTCACCATCCACGCTCAACTACATTTCTATGCAACAATCTATGTTGTATCACCAAACCAGTGCACAACTCTACAACATTCACTGCTAACACCTCCAGCCTTGAACATCATCAGTGCACACTCTACTCCCTAGTGCACACTACTTCCTCCTGTTACTTACATCACCATATACAACTTCCACTGACTTCATCAATTAATCCACACCATTCAACATCCAAACTCCAACATACTTCTCAACCAAAACTGCTTCCTTCTTACTCCTCTTCAACCACCCTACCACCAAACACAATATTTCATTACCACGACCATAACAGTGCCACACCACACACACAAGCAACCATGCTTGAGATACCCATATCATTGCCTGATCAATATGCCATCTCCAACAACATAACGCATCACCTTACTGGCCACATCAGTTCCATTACCAACATTCCTTCCCTTGTACAAAACAACAGTGCAACAAATACCCCTCCATCAAATACAACAGGACTATCATACCATACGAAAACTTCAAACAACTACCTTCTTGCATCAGACCAGCCCACTTCACCTGCCAATCTCATTAATCCGCCTTCACAACAGTACTCCCTACAGCATCGTCTTCCTTGGTTCATTCACTGCTTGTCTTCATTTCACTATCATACCATACCATCATTAGCACTTCTTTGCCACACTTCCTCCCCCTAATATTGCCACTCTGTCCATCTTCATACGTACAAAAAAAAACTGCTGTCACTCACCACATAAAACATACATACCTCTGCTCCATCATCCACTATTTACTGGCATTCACCATTACATATCACTGACATAACCACCAAGACATCACCTTTCATCACACTACAACAAATAGCTGTACAAATCTTGCTAACCAGTCAACTGATAACCTCAAACAATTCGAACTACAACAATCCTTTCACCTCGAACTACAGCAACAATCTAAAAACCACTACGACTATACACAATCGCGCAACCAAATCTAGTCGCCTCTTCTACAAGCACGACCAATTCACTGCCTAAAGACCCAAACTCAAATACTACTGTACTCCACTGCAAAACCACAGAAGAACCACCTCCTTTGCAAATCACTTCATTCGAACCACCGAAATCACTTCCGTCACACCAAAGCAGCAACCATTTATACAGTAATAGAATTGACATATGTTTACTGTTAGATATTGTTTTCTATGTTCTATATAATAATAGTTAGAACGATGGAAACTTCATTTATACAGTTTGAAGGTGTAGCAGGCTATTATTGCAATATGAACTCTTACTAGATCTTTTACAACAACTCAACATCATAATAGGACTTCAAGTGGGTTGATGAAAACCAAAGACTAAAATATAACAAAATACTTTATCAAAAAACAGATCATCACATTTTTCTCTAAGGTTTGACTGGAAGAAACTCACATTATTACTTTCAAAATATGTCAATAGCATATTAGGGTATGTCATGCCTTATAACCTCATACAAATCCAAACTTGGATCAAATGCTGAAAATAATTATCCAAATATAACATATATGAACATAAGATAGACAACAATAGGTGTGGATGGAGTACATAAGGTTGACAGCAACAGTACCTGTTCCGGTTCGTAATCCAGCAAATTCGCCCAGCGAACTCGAAACTCCAAATCAATCAGCAAAATCGAAACTCGACACTCGAATTATTTGAAGCACGCGAAATATTTGAAGCACGCGATTTATTTGAAGCACTCCAAATCAATCCAGTAGTAGGGTTTTTTTTCTTTGAAAACGCGAATTATTTGGGGAATAGAATGGGACGGCAGAAAAATAACTGGGAACGCGGGATGTAACCTAATTTTGAAATTGCATCGCGTATGAGAGGGAACCGATGCCAAAAGTATTACATTGGACGTAGTTGCATCGGTTGACTTTAAAACCGATGCGACTAAAATTATTTGCACCGACGTATTTGCATCAGTTGTTGGTGATAACTGATGCAAATTTGACATTTTTATTACCTACTGCTTTCCGCGTACCAATTGCATCGGATATTAAGACAGAACTGATGCAAATAGTTCTATTTGCATCAGTTTTTACTTAAACCGATTCAAATGAGGCGATGCAAATGGCCTGTTTTGTAGTAGTGTATTTTGAATCTATTTTGAGACTTTGTATTGTAGTGGCTTCATGAACCACTATTTATTTTATTTTCCGCTACGAGTTATTCTGATATTCTGTGTCTGTGATTCTGTGATCGGTTTTATTTGCTCCAAATTTTATTACAATCTGTTATTTTGCATTATTCAAGTCTGACATGTGTGGATTATTGTCGATTTGAATGGTCCAAAATAGTGGGTCGTTACATCTTTTCTCTGTTGAATTGTTCGACTTGTACCTTATTTTTGTAACTGCTGTTCTTTCATTTTCTTTCAAATCTTGACTTTGTTACTACAACCAGTTATGTGTATACATATATAAGTATATATGTATACATGTATGTTTGTGATAAAAATAATTGCTACAACCTTATGTTGCCATGTTACATTAAGCATTGTTGCAGTCTAATATGCTAGCTTGAGTTGCTTGTACTGGTTCGGTTTGGTTACAGTACTAGTTCTGGTTGATTTTGTTCTTCTTATGTACTGAACTATTGAGGCTACACTTGTATGCTACCTGGTTTGGTTAGATGCACATGTATATTTATTCATGTTGTTATGTCAACATTGATTCATTTCTAAATGCTTGCATACTCCAGTGTGCATTGTATATTTCCATTTGAACTTTATTGCTATATTCTGGTCATTGCATTGCTTTGACTCATACTTGCCTTCACACACCTGAAATGTTGAAATTGAAGTCTTTTTGTTGTTTTGGTCGAGACTGTGTTGCATGCTCATGTTCATCTGTGCTCTGGTCCTCATATACGATGCATGTTGTATCTGGTCTGGTTGCATATATATATATATATATATATATATATATATATATATATATATATATATATGTTGCTCTGTATTGTGCCTTGTAGAAGTGTTGCATTCACCATGCTTGATTATGTACATTTGCGCTGGGCATGTGTGCTTGTTACTGTAGCCACCTCTTTTTGTACAGATTCATTGTGATTTTGGAATTTGTCTTCATATGTAAATCAATGTCTGGGTTGCTCCTAACCATTTTATCGAACTTGTGCATTTGGATTGCACTTGTGTTGAATCCAGCTTATGGCTCGGGTTTGACCTTATGCTCACCTGTCCCTTTAGTTTTGTCAACTGTATATTGGTGTGCACGACCTTGTGGCATGTACAATAATACACTATGCATGTCACAAGTTGTGCGTGTAGATGAATTCAAAATAAATATGATGGTGAACAACCCAAATAACTGTGGCAAATAATATTTTCAAAATACACATTTTATTTTATACTGCAAAAATATTTCTTTTTCAACTTTACTGCATCAGTGTTTATTTTGCAGATAATTCAGATGTTGGATACAAATTGGAATACAGTTGAAGAACAATTATGAGTGAACAAGTGATATGTAGTGAGGAGCTGATGTAAATGATAATTGTATAGTGACAAATCGTGTTGTAATTTAAAATTGTATTGTTTGAAAATTGTGTATATAGTGAGAACTCAAATTTGTACTATTCAAAATTGTAATAAATATTTGTTTGAATAAAATATCTGTTTGAATTTAAATTCTGTGTTATTTATTTTATTTAGCAAATATTTATTTAATTATGTGAAAAATAAAATAGTACAATAATAAATACATTTAAATAAATATATATATGTTTATTATCATCAAACAAAAATCATATACTGACATATTCAACAATCTCCCCCTTTTGATGATAACAAACATATTTTTAGGATTTTTAATTTATTAAATGCATTTGAACATTGATAGACTCTATTTGCTCCCCCTATTTGAATGCTCCCTCTCTACAACAAAGCCCCCCTTCATATATGCATGAAAATAAATAAAAATATGCGAATGAACCTAGATGCAAATAGAAAATAAAATATTTAACCTTTATTTGCCAAAATCTTAACTTTTCTCTCCCACTTTTGTTATCAGCAAAAGAGTAATAGTGTTAGAAAAATAGAGATAAAGTGATAGACATTAATACAACATTAATACCCAATCGAGTATAAATATTAAATTTCAATAAAAAATCAAACAAAAATCATAAATACTCTGTTAGGTGCATATTCCACTTTAGAATGATAGGGATGATGTAAAACCATATAGCTGTGTCTATTTGTTGTATATTTATATCGGGAATTTGAATATCTACTAACCATGCATAACCGTTATGACTTTTAAATGAGATTAGTAGTATTCCAAATTTTTATAAAAAAACGAATTTCAAGCATCTTCTAACCATGCATAACCGTGAGGACTTTTAAATGGGATTAGAATCAACTTATCTATTTAATAATCAATTTTGATATACATTCCATACATGGATAACCGTGAGGACTTTTAAATGAATATGAAAGCACATAATCAAAAATTCCAAGTAATTCACCCATGCATAACCATGAGGACTTTTAAATTAGAGTGAATACTTTGAATGTTTTTATTGCTAAAAATATAATAAAATGAAAAACGAATTATTTCCCATTTAAGAAGCAAGCTGTGACGCCCCACCCCGAGACCTACATTAACAAAGAGTATTACTAGGTAATACTGTCTGCTAATGCAGAGAATAGGGCTGGATAGGAGCGACCATTTATAGCCTTGTCTTAAATATCTATTGAATACGTCGACAAATGCCATACTTTTTTTTTAAATTTTCTATCTCAAGTGTATCGACATATCCAATAAATACTTAATACAAAGCCATAGGTGGCTATAGGATCTATCAGAACAAAATACAACAACTTGAATGTAAAACACATCACAGAACAGTAGATCATCACACATATATATACATATACAGATACATCACAGAGTATACAAAATGATACATGTCAAGTGGTATAGCAACTACAAAATACAAGCGAGTCAAAAGAATATACATATCAGAGTAGC
Source organism: Allium fistulosum (assembly GCA_030737815.1). Classification (NCBI taxonomy): domain Eukaryota; kingdom Viridiplantae; phylum Streptophyta; class Magnoliopsida; order Asparagales; family Amaryllidaceae; genus Allium; species Allium fistulosum. The sequence goes on from CM060904.1 coordinate 354,042,770, forward strand.
AACCCAAAAAGGACTACACAAAAAGCTATAACAAAAGGAGCTAGCAGAATAGAGTCCATAATTTCAAAGCCAAAATCCTAACCAATTGGTACAAATTTCATATTTTTTTAACCATCATTTTCAGCTCGGTTTAATGAATCTAAATTGATACAAAGTTAAGCAACCAAATCAACCAATTTAACTCTTATATCATAACAACCATCATACAATAAATTAGCATACGGAAAAAACAATCATTTCATAGCCTAATCCTTAGAGATAGATTTTGTGAGTGTTTACCACATATTGACATACTATATTGGATTTTGATAAGTGATGGTCAATAGAAATATGATAGAAATAGAGATGGTCATGGAATTTTTACCCATCAAAAGTTATTATAAATCTTGTTTAAATTTTTAAGGAAATTTACTAAATATACTATCTCAAGTAATAATATATGATTAATATCAGCACTCATCACTTTTTCAATCACTATTTATCTTTTCGATAATCAGTAGGGAGTCAGATTAGTTAATGTAGGCATTTAAGGTCATAATCAAAAATATAGAATAAAATTTCTAAAATGCCTAAACTGAGACGAAGTCGACAAAAACTATTTTCTGCAAGGGGTTTTGTAAAAATGTCTGCCAATTGAGAATCGGTTGAAATGAAATTTATGCAGATATTTTCTTTGGAAATATGATCTCTAATAAAATGATGTCTAACATCTATACGTTTTGTTCGTAAGTGATGTACATGATTATTTGTGAGATCAATTGCACTTTTGCTATCACACATTAGTGGTACACGTTTAAAATTTAGGCCATAGTCTTGCAAAGTTTGTATCATCCATAAAATTTGAGCAGAGCAACCGCTTAGAGCAATATACTCTACCTCTGTGGTGGATAATGCAATACAATTCTGTTTTCTACTTGACCATGCAACTAACGAATGTCCTAACATAAAACACGTTCCACTAGTACTTTTTCTATCAACTAGACTTCCAGCATAATCTGCATCTGAATATCCTTTTAATTCAAAGTTATCATTAGTTGGATACCAAAGACCAAAACGTGGTGTGTGCAACAAATATCTTATAATTCTTTTAACAGCTTTTAAATGAGATTCTTTTGGATTAGATTGAAATCGTGCACACAAGCAGACAGAAAACATGATGTCAGGGCTAGAAGCGGTAAGATAAAGAAGTGATCCAATTATATCTCGATATTTCTTTTGATCAACCGCCTTACCTTTTTCATCCCTGTCAAGTTTAATTGTTGTGCTTATGGGGTTTTTTTTTGCAGGTTTAGCATCTTTCAATCCAAATTTGTTGACAAGTTCCCTAATATATTTCGTTTGAGAGATGAATGTACCTTTATCGCTTTGTTTGATTTGAAATCCTAAAAAGAATTTTAACTCTCCAACCAAGCTCATTTCAAACTTCTCCTGCATAACCTTTTCAAATTTCTCATACAACAAATTGTTAGTGGCACCATAAATAATGTCATCAACATTTATTTGAACAATCAAAAGATCATCATTTTCATGCAATGGAAATAGTGTGGTGTCTACACAGCCCTTTTTGAACCCATTTTCAAGGAGATAAGTGCCAAGACATTCATACCAAGCTCTAGGGGCTTGTTTTAATCCATATAATGCTTTCTTAAGTTTATATACATGGTTTGGGTATTCATGACTTTCAAAACCTTCTGGTTGTTCAACAAATACATCTTCTTTCAAAATTCCGTTAAGAAAAGCACTTTTAATATCCATTTGTCTTAGTTTAAATCCTTTATAGCAAGCAAAAGCTAACAATATCCTAATGGATTCTAGTCTTGCTACTGGTGCAAAAGTTTCATCAAAATCAATTCCTTCAGTTTGATTATAACCTTTAGCAACTAACCTAGCTTTATTCCTAATCACATTTCTAGATTCATCATATTTATTTTTAAAAGTCCATTTTGTTCCTACAATTGGATACTCATTAGGTCTAGGTGCTAGAGTCCAAACATCATTTCGCTCAAATTGATTTAGCTCTTTTTGCATAGCCATAAACAAATTTTCATTATTAAGAGCTGTATCTATGTCTTTGGGTTCAATTTCTGAGATAAACCCACTGTATAGACACAAATTTCTAAAGGAGGAACGAGTTTGAATACCTGCGATAGGATTTCCTATTACCAACTCTGGAGGATGATCTGCTTTGAATTTCAATTTCTCTGGATCCAGATTTCTTTGCACTTCTTTCGTGGTTGTGGATTCTTTTGGTTTTTCATTTTCATCTTTTTCGTTCTCCTCTTCAACATTGCTTTTGATTATTTCCTTATTTTGATCATCAATACCTTCATTAAATTTCACATTGATTGACTCCATGATTGTTCTCGTCCTTTTGTTGTATACTCTATAGGCTTTGCTTCTGGATGAGTATCCCATGAACATGCCTTCGTCAGCTTTTGCCTCAAATTTTCCTAGTTGATCACATGTATTAAGAATGAAACACGGATAGCCAAAAACCTTGAAATATGCAATGTTTGACTTTTTGCCGAACCATAGTTCATATGGTGTTCTCTTAAGAATTGGCCTAATCATGACTCTATTCATTACGTAACAGGCTGTATTTACTGCCTCTGCCCAAAAAGACAAGGGTAGTTCATACTCGTTTATCATAGATCTAGCCAACTCTTGTAAGGTTAGATTTTTTCTCTCGACTACTCCATTTTGTTGTGGAGTACGTGGGGTAGAGAATTCATGTTTAAATCCATTTTCATCACAATAATTTTCAAATTCATAATTTTCAAATTCTCCACCATTATCACTTCTTAGTGAAATAATAGAAACTCCGTTTTCATTTTGAACTAATTTTGTGAATTTGGTGAAGTAGGAAAAAGTTTTTGATTTTTTAGCTAAGAAGTATACCCACATGTATCTAGAGTAATCATCAACCAATACGAAACAATATTTCTTACCACCTAGACTTGTAATATCGTTAGGTCCAAACAAATCCATATGAACTAGTTCAAGAACTCTAGAAGTGCTTACATTGTTCTTGGCATGAAACGATGATTTTTTTTAAGTTTTCCCATAGTACATGCTTTACATAAAATTTCTGTTTCGAAATCATGTGATGGCAAACCTCTTACCAAATCATTTCTTTTCAATTTGTTTAACAGATTCATGCTAGCATACCCTAACCGTCTATGCCATAAATTTACTTCTACATCCTTAGCTACCAAACATTTTGAAAGAGTAAGATTATCAAAAGATAGAGAGTATATATTACCTTTCCTCTTACCTAAAAATAAGGTTTCTTTTGATGATTGGTCAACAATTTTGCACAAGTCAGAATCAAAAACAACATTCATTCCTTTATCACATACCTGACTAATTGAGATCAGATTATGGTGTAGATTTTCAACATATAATACGTCGTTTAAGGTAAACTTACCATTACCTATTTTACCTTTACCAATAATCTTGCATTTCTCATTTTTGCCCATAGTGACTCTCCCACCTTTGTGTTTTTCTAGGCTAAGAAACTTTGACTTGTCGTCTGTCATGTGCCTGGAGCAACCGGAATCTAGATACCATTCTTGTTGTTCCTTAGCCTGCCAACACACCTCTTTTGGTTCTTCACTTTCACTGTCATTTGTTTCTCCTGAGAAACACTGATTATATTCATTACTAAGTCCTTCAAGACGAGATTAGGAGGTTCCTTCATGAGCCGCCTCAAGTGTGTACCAGATTTCCTACGCAGTTAAACAATGTGAAACACAATTAAATTCAATTTGGTCTAAAGAACAAATAATAGCATTCATAGCCTTGATATTAGCCGTTAGCAGTTTAATTTTAGAATTTGTCCATTGATTCATAGGTTTTTCTATTTCTTGATTATCTATCATAATTGTTGGTGTCCTATACCCGTTTCAACAATATTCCAAGCATCTATGGATTTTAGAAATATTTCCATTCTATTTTTCCAATACGTGTATTCTCCATTGATCATTGATGGCCTAACTATGGACCGACCCTCAGCAAAAACATTTTTAAACGAACCCATTTAAAAAAATCAAAATTTTAAAATAAAAATTGGTTTTTGAAAAATCAAATTTTTAAATCAAAAAATTGGCTTTTGTTCCTAGCTCTGATACCATTTGTAGGATCGATTTCACGCTAGAGGGGGGGTGAATAGGGTGATACTCTTAATTATAAAAATTTAATGTGGAAATATATAAAATAATTGCAGCACTGATAATAGTAGAATAATAAAAGCAGAAATAGAACAACACAGATTTACCCAGCTTCGGCAAAACCCTGCCTACGTGCTGCCCCAAGGTTTCTACTGGAAATTAAGTAGTCAGACGCTTACACATGTAAACTCGCAACACCCGCTATCGACTAACCTAATTCTATGCTCATCCCTGCCACAACTCAGCCACTGAGTTGCGAATTCTCGAACTACACCACCATAGTTCGTCCCCTAGTCACACGACTAGAAAATTACAAACGATTAAAAGTAAATTACAAAATGAAAACAATATAAAAATGAGAAGCCCTAAATTTTAAAAACTAAAGCCCAATGAAATTATAAGGCCGGCCCAACAAATGTGATAATAAAAAATATCCCCCGTTTTCTTTTTGTTCCTTCGGCCTTCTTTCCTTTGCGTTAAAAAAATGGCTGCTTTTTTTGTTCGTTCTTCTTCGTTTAAAATTAGGGCTTCTGAAAATAAATTGAGCGCATTGACTTCATTGATCGATCGAATAGATGTTTTCGCGTTCCTTGCTTTGTCGATCGATCGTCTCTTTGATTTGCACACGGCTGCTACAATTCGCCGAGTTTGATATGAATTGGTATGTAATTTTCTGTGATACTCTCGTTGATATGCTTTGAACTTGATTCGATTCGAGTTATTGATTTAAACTTTTTTCTGTGATATTGTTTGAACTCGAATGATTGATTGCCGATGATGTTAAAGGGTTTAAATAGGGTTCAAATCCCTTAATTTTCGTTCATATACTTCTGATTTGAATTCTTTTTAATTCTTGCTTGGCCATATGATTTTGATTCAAAGCTCGTGATCAATCTTGACTTGTTCATTTCGTACGTGTTGCTTGATATATTTGCCTTGGTCACCATGGCTTTGATTTGCTTTGGAATTTGATTCCGTTCTTTTCTCTATTGACTTGTTCAACTTGTACCTTATTTTTGTAACTGTTGTTCTTTCATTTTCTTTCGAATCTTGACTTTGTTACTACAACCGGTTATGTGTATACATATATAAGTATATATGTATACATGTATGTTTGTGAGAAAAATAATTGCTACAACCTTATGTTTCCATGTTACATTGAGCATTGTTGCAGTCTGATATGCTAGCTTGAGTTGCTTGTACTGGTTCGGTTTGGTTACAATACTAGTTCTGGTTGAATTTGTTCTTCTTGTGTACTGAACTGTTGAGGCTACACTTGTATGCTACCTGGTTTGGTTAGATGCGCATGTATATGTATTCATGTTGTTATGTCAACATTGATTCATTTCTAAATGCTTGCATACTCTAGTGTGCATTGTATATTTCCAATTGAAGTTTATTGCTATATTCTGGTCATTGCATTGCTTTGACTCATACTTGCCTTCACACACCTGAAATGTTGAAATTGAAGTCTTTTTGTTGTTTTGGTCGAGACTGTGTTGCATGCTCATGTTCATTGTGCTCTGGTCCTCATGTATATGATGCATGTTGTATCTGGTCTGGTTGCATATATATATATATATATATATATATATATGTTGCTCTGTACTGTGCCTTGTAGAAGTGTTGCATTCACCATGCTTGATTATGTACATTTGAGTTGGGCATGTGAGCTTGTTACTGCAACCACCTCTTTTTGTACATATTCATTGTGATTTTGGAATTTGTCTTCATGTGTACATCAATGTCTGGGTTGCTCCTGACCATTTTATTGAACTTGTGCATTTGGATTGCACTTATGTTGAATCCAGCTTATGGCTCGGGTTTGACCTTGTGCTCACCTGTCCCTGCAGTTTTGTCAAGTGTATATCGGTGTGCACGGCCTTGTGGCATGTACAGTAATACACTATGCATGTCACAAGTTGTTCATGTAGATGAATTCAAAATAAATATGATGATGAACAACCCAAATAATTGAGGCAAATAATATTTTCAAAATACACATTTTATTTTTTACTGTAAAAATATTTCTTTTTGAACTTTACTATGTCAGTGTTTATTTTGCAGATAAATTAAGATGCTGGATACAAATTGGAATACAGTTGAAGAACAATTATGAGTGAACAAGTGATATGTAGTGAGGAGCTGATGTAAATGATAATTGTATAGTGACAAATCGTGTTGTAATTTGAAATTGTATTGTTTGAAAATTGTGTATATAGTGAGAGCTCAAATTTGTCCTATTCAAAATTGTAATAAATATTTGTTTGAATAAAATATCTGTTTGAATTTAAATTCTGTGTTATTTATTTTATTCAGCAAATATTTATTTAATTATGTGAAAAATAAAATAGTACAATAACAAATACATTTAAATTAATATATATATATATATATGTTTATTATCATCAAACAAAAATCATATACTAGCATATTCAAAAATACTATCATCAGCCTAGACAATTATAACTGCCTGTCCTCACAACAATAATATAAACATAGCTAATATGGTATAACAAAAATAGAAATAGATAGATAATGAAAGTCTCAAGCTTGTCTCCTGAACTTTGAAGTTTTCAAGGTAAGACCTGCTATACTCAGCCTACTTGAAAGAGTATGTGAGGATTTTAGGAAAAACAAAAACCAAGCCTTAGACATAAGTTTGGTATGAGAAAACCTGAGATACATGCAACATGCAACAGTAACTATTGAGACCAAACAGATTCCCATAATGGTTTTCTCCCTCAAAAGAAACCAACCATTCGTTAAGTTTGATATAGTGATATGATAGATAATGTGTAGGGTGTAGAATATAAATCATATCAAATAGCAATGATGCTTACATTGGTTACATCAAAACATATTTAGGGAAAACAATCAAACCGGCTAAGGCCCGTTTGCATATTTGGATTTTCCATGGAGATCCCTTCAATCAAGCCAAAATCCAATTTTCTGCATAAGGGTCAGAAACCACCTCCAAGCACCGTATATCTCTAGATAAAATATACCATTAAGAAAAACATAGCCGGTCCATGTCTAAATACGTGATCCCAAATATCATTAACTCCCTGTACCCACATATCGATAAGTATACTTTAGATATGGAGTTGATAATACCCTTTCATGGGTTAGAAAAACCCCAAGCTATATCCTTACTCCATTTTCTATCATTTTCAATGTCAAAGTCTTATTCGACATCTTTTACATGAGTCTTCATCACTCGAACAGAACACAAATCACTACATGGATTCCTTTATCTCGAATATATCGCGAATCACTACATGGATTTGAGCATCTCGAAAAGATCTCAAATCTCCATATAGATTCTCCTTTGCAATCGTTTCAAATAGAAACCGTATACTAGTTTTGAAGTGGTATTCAGTAAGCAAAACACTTACCAATTCCGGACTCTTCAAAACCAATCGATAAATTTCCGATTAACTCAATTTTGATTCTTTCAAAAGTATGTGAAAGTTAGAGACATTTTGTATCAATGCTCCACCCTAGGGGTTCTCATTGGTATGAAACTGTGAAGCCTTCTAATTCTTCTTAAGTTATATTTGGTCAAGTTCGATAGTTGACTAATCGACTATCTAGTCAAAACAATTGCTTATACAAATCAATATTCATATAATTAACTTATTTTCGACATTCCAACCTAACTATTCCTCGTCCAAGAGTGAAGCTAGGTAAGTTAGGCACTAGTTGCATACCAAAGCCATACCTAGACACTTCATTCTTGAATATCACAAATAGATAAGTCTACCTTGTCGGCTTTTAGTGTTAAGTATAATGTCAATGATTTCCACAAACAAGTTAGTAATTAACACGGTTAACACGTTCTTGACATTCTTGACCTAACTATTCCTCTGTCAAGAGGAAAGCCGGTAGGTTAGAGCTGTATTGTTAATCTCCCTACTCGAACATCAATCTTAACTCTAACAGATAGATAAGCATACTTTGTCGGCTTTTAGTGTTAAGCATAGTAACTTACTTTTCAAATAAGTAATTTAAACCATAAAATCATTTAGCCACTAACCAATTCTGACCCCTTCTTGAAAACATTTGTTTGTACTTTTAAAATACTTAAAAATACCTGTTATAGGTTTTAAAACATTTATCCAAAATATTACTTTACAAGTTTATAAAATATTTAAAACTTGGAAAAATAAGTTTTCCTTAAGAAAAGCTCTTCTTTAAAAATTCACAAATAATTCATAAAATCCATAAAAATCTCAAACCATTTTTAAAATACTATAATATGAGTTAGCCAACATTAGTAAAAGGAATGAAACAAATTACTCAAGTTAAAAGTCCTTTTTAAACATTTGAAGTTCAAAAATCAAGGCTAAATGAGGTAGTTTTGCACAAGTGATGTTCCGGTCACTTTTCGAGATGTTACTTAACTTTTTACTATCCAAATTTTTTATTGAAGCAACAATACATATAAAGCATCATAAATATGGCAAGAAACCCCTAAGAGTCTCTATATAAATTTACATAGAAATTGCCAAAAACAAGGCAATTCCTAAGTGATCCATAGCGACAATCGCTATAAGTGCACTTTCAAATCCAAGTCCAACCTAAACCATATTCCATCTACAACCTATGTGCTTTGTTTCAAGGTTATTCCATATGTGATACAAGTCCATTCAAGTTCGTTTAAGTCTATACATATGTCACTTGCTTTCAAAGCAAGAATAAAAACTAAAGTTCCAACAAATGTCACATCAATTCAAATAACTTAAACACAATCAAACACAAACAAATATGGATTATATTTTCAATTAAAGTGGTGACTTAGATCACCTTTAACCTAACAAACAATCAAGATCAAGCAACCCAAGTCCAACCTCAACCTCGCAACCACCTTGCCTTCCTTCCTTCCACCCTCTTTCACTTGTTTTTGCCTTCTCCCTCCTCCAATTGCTCATGGCCTATGGGGATGTGGTGAGTGTGGCTTTGCTTCTTCCAAAAGAAGCTAGGTAAAAGGTGTTGTAATGTTGTCCCAAAGCTTCTCTCCAAGTTTGAGTTGATTTGGATGAGTTCTGCAAATATTTTTCTTTAGGAAATTACGAAGAGGAAGATATGAAAATAACTTGGTTTTGCTTTGTGAGTTTGTGATTATTTAACAAGGGTATCCCTCTCCTTATATAGGATCAAGAATGGTGCTCCTTAGCCTTGCTCTCACCCCCACCATGTCATGGAAGGCTCACCTCCCTTCACTTCCCCTTTAGGAAAATTTCCCTTATACCCTTACATGATAATATCTCTTATCCACTTGGGAGCTTCTAGAACCTTCCATTGCTTTATGAAGAGGAGTCTGTATTAATTAGTTGCTAATGTGTTCATTCGATCATTAGACAAATGCAAAAGAGTTCAAACAACTTATATCGATCAAAAAGTTGTTTACTGATAATCTAATTTTCGGTCGCATTATCGATTTTTCTTCGAAGAATATATATTTGTAAACAAAATTCAAAAACAAGTTTCCTATCATTATTCATTAATTAAATGATGTCTAACAAGGTTATAAAATCATATTTATAACATGTAATTATATTTCAAAACATTTCAATATTCGAAGATTAAGTGTTCGGATTTTCCGGTTGCTACATCCTCCCCCACTTAGAACATTTCGTCCTCAAAATTCAAACAAGAATGACAATCAAAGAAGATAAAGTAACAAGACACATATATAGTACTGCTGAACTATATACAAACTAAACTGCAACCCAAATGCATACTAAGATGAGAAAACTCTAGTCTAAGAACAAATTTGGACAAGACTCCCTTAAGCTATCCTTTGTCTCCCATGTACAAACCTGAGCATCCTCACTCCATTGTATCTAGACTAACTTTACAACCTTAGTCCTCAATCACTTTGTATCTTTATCAATGATACAAACAGGATGTCTTAATATAGTCAAATTTAGTTTATTCTCCAAGTCTTCCTACTGCGATGCTTCCACTATCATCAAAGATCATGCACAAATTTACACAAATGTGATACATGAAATACATCGTGCACACCCAATAGCCTAATCGGTAACTTGACTCTATACGCGAGGGTACCAATTCTCTCAAGAATTGGGAAGGGTCCTATACATCGAGGAGCCAACTTCCCATCTCTTCAAATTCGGACTACACTTCTCATCAGAGAAACCTTTACAAACACAAAGTCTCTAACTGAGAACTAAAAGTCTCTGTGCCTCTCATTTGCATAGCTCTTCTGTCAATTCTGTGCTTCCTAGATTTGCTTCTGAATCTCTATGACGGTATCCGACGCCTCTCGAATCATATCCAACCCAAGCATAAGATGATCTCCAGGTTCTACTTAACACGATGAAGATTCGCCATGCCTTTATACAATGCTTTAAATGGTGTCATTCCGATACTCGCCTGATAACCCTTGTTGTATGAAAACTCAACAAGTGGTAAGTGTTCTTCCCACAAACCCCCAAAATCTAAAATGCATGCTCGAAGCTAGTCCTCCAACACTCATTCACCCTCTCTGTTTTCCTATTAGTCTACAGATGGTAAATGGTACTCAAACTAAGTTTGGTTCCCAAAGCCTCAAGCAAACCCTTCTAGAAATGACTTGTGAATATCGAATCTCTATCACTTACAATATCGTAAGGAGAGCCATGCAATCTAACGATCCCTTAACATATAACTTAGCCAAACTAGAAGTTATTCTCGTAGTCTTAACAGGTAAGAAGTGCGCACTCTTAGTCATTTGGTCCACGATAACCCACACATCTTCATTACCTTTTCTTGACCCCGGTAATCCGTCGATGAAGTCCATAGGAATCCGCTCCCATTTCCACATAGGAATCTCGAGTGCCTGAAGCAGTTTAGCCATCTTCTGGTGATTACCCTTAACCTACTAGTAGTTAGCACACCTGCTCACAAAGATAGAAACATCCCTCTTCATTCCTTTCAATCAGAATGTCCACTTCATATCTTGATACATCTTAGTGTCCCCAGGATGTATCATCAACCTAGAATGGTGACTCTCTACCAGAACTTCTTGTCTAATCTCATCAATATTCAGGAAACATAACCTACCGTTCATTCTCGAAATGCCATGGCTATCTACCTTGAATCCCAGCCATCTCTTTGATGCCTTATTCTTCCTTACATTCTTAGCTATCCTAGCAAAACGAAGACCTCTAACTAATTCCCTTTGATAGGGCTGATCAAAGTCGAATGAACCTCAACGTTTGCCATAACCATATACCTCCCACTGAACGCATCAGCTATGACATTCATTTTTCATGAAGTATACAAAATGTCCAGATCATATGCCGTGAGAAACTCCAACCACCTTTGCTGCCTCATGTGACTTATTTCAAATTCTTTAGTCATTATGTGACGCTCCACCTCTATACTCACGCTAGCCAAGGACACTACTAAGTAATGCCGTCGACTAGCACGAAGAATAAGGCTGTTGAGGAGCGACCATCTGTGTAATTGATTTATGCGAGTACCGATATGTCAGATGATATAACTTACATTTTATTTCTGAAGGAAATCCGACATATCTAATACAAACTCAAAGCTACCACACAGTGGCTAAATAGTCTTTGGAAACAAATATTGAAATAAACATAACACAAATCAGTCACAGATATTCATATCACAAAGGCGGAAACAGATATGAATATAACACATGGAAGTGTACATCAAAGTAGTGGTCATAGAAGATCCACTACAACACAAAAGAATAGATACAAGTGCTAGACAAAAGAATAATTATACATCAAGGAGTCTATATCTCAAATGTATAATAACAAAAAATACTAATCTAAAGTAGTTAGCCAAAAGAATCAGATGATAATCCCTGATAAGAAGTCAAGCAGGATCACCTGAAATACCTCAGTCTGACTCGAGTATTATTTAAGAAGAAAATAATAAACGGATCAGTCTAGCAAAATATCAGATAAAATGATATAGGATAAGAGATATGACCGAAAATGTATGATAACCAAAAAATGTCATACTATGTCAAGTATACATCAAATAACACAAAAATCATACAATATCTCAAATCATCTCGAAGCACCAAAAAGAATCACGTATTCTTTAAATTATTCACCAAACACAAATATTGATAGAGCATATCAATTCAATCCATAAAAATTGGTGAAACACAAATTCTAGAAATCATCAACCAGAAATCCAGAAACCACAAAAGGGGGAAGACCTATCACAAACGGGAGCATGAAAACTCACCAACACATGTATCACAAATGGGTTGTTAACCCATGGGCGCTAATAATAGAGCTGGTGCCACGACGTAGTACAGCGCACGCCCGAGGAACCAGAAACTCAAATAATTCAGAACATCGACGTAATACAGCTTTACGTCCGATGAACCAAACTCAAATAATCAAGCACAACGACGTAGTACAACGAATGCCCGATGGACCTGAACACAAATAATCCGGAACAACGACGTAGTACAGCGAATGCCCGATGAACCAGAACACAAATAATATGGAAAAACAACGTAATACAGCGTTACGCCCGATGAACCAAACTCAACAAAACCATAGGTCCCTAGCTATAAAGGAATGAGACGAAGCTCAATAAAACGGGGTATAGTCCCCACGCGGACAAAGAGACATCCCACATCGCTAGTATGAATCATAAAATGATCATCATCGATCATCAAGAAGTGTCGATTACACTAAGCTAGTAAATATAAGGGTTTAGCTTCATGTCCCATAACCACTTGCTTAACTCAAATATTTACGAACAGATTGTAGATTTCCACTCGAAAATTATCACAAGAGTTCAATCGAACAAGTCCAAGAATTAACCGATGAAGTAAACGCAAGTGTTTCATACCACTTGTTTACTAAGTCATTTAATTAGATTTCTCATACGAATGAGGTAAAGGTTTGTATATACTAATAGATTGGAAAACAGTTTTATGATCGAGTTTTGTATTAAAAATAGAGTTGAAATCATCTTTGTAAAAGAGTTTGAATATTTACTACTAGTATAGAAACCTTTGTATTTTAAAGTGACAAAGCATAGAAATGATTATAGAAACAATCAATCACCAAAATCCACATACGAAGACGTGAATCAAATCCAAAGAAATCGATACCGAATCCATCAAAATGGATATTCTTAAAAATCCCAAAAAAGAAGTCATCAAAGTCAATAATAAATGATAACAATAAATCGGATAATCACGAATCGATAAAAATTGGAACCTCAAGCAAAATAGTCAAAATAGGCAAAAACAAGTAGGTCAGTCGACTGACTACAGAGGCCAGTCGACTGATCCAGAAACCCAAAAGTTTTATTTCCTACGGTAAGTCGACTGACTGCAGAGGCCAGTCGACTGACTGTAGAAAATAGAGACTTCCTGTTTCTGCAGACAGTCCCAGATACTCTCGGTTTCTACAGCCAGTCGCCTGACTTCAGAGGTCAGTCGACTGACGGCACTGGGACAGTTTTTCAGCCTATCCAGATGAAGAGCAAACTCTTCCAATTTGCGATCGGACAAGCAATAGGTGCTAGGGGTTTATGTCAATCGACAACCCAGTCCTATAGGCTCTTCGATACACCACCAAAAGCATGATCAAACATCAAAGCTAAGATTTTTTAGAGTTTTAGACTTCAAAACATCAAAAATTGAAATGTTCACCAAATCAATCCAAATCAAAATCAAATGAACATGTAAAGATGTTAGGAATTCATACCTAACAATCAAAGATAATTATAGACATAGATGTGAGATAAAAATCTCACCTTTAAACCCAAAAACGATGAAGGCGAAGCTTGAAAGCAAAGGAAGATCAACTACTCTTCTACTTCAACTCTAGAAGCTTGAATCTAAGCTTAAAAGAAGAACATTTTCTAAGTTAGGTTTAGGAAATTTCTAAAATTAAAGAGAGAATGAGTTAGAGAAGATGAAGAGGATGCTTACCTAAGCTTCTCTTTGATTTTGGAGCTAACACTTGGATTTGTAAAAGAAACTAGGGCTTAGGAATTTCTAATTTCCCATTCCTCTCCCCATATTTATTGAAGCTTGAATGTTAGGAAAATAAGAATGAAGTGAAGAGGAGTGGTGGACCGAACTAGGGGGTGTTGAGATGGGTTAGTGGGCTGAAACCCAAACCCAAAGTGAAAAAGCCATAAATTTTACTCAACTCCGAACATATCGATGTTTATACTCGAGTCCCAATTCGACTGTTTACAAAAAGTAGCTTTTCGGACTTCAATCCGATTAACAATTCTATATTTAAATAAAACATTTAAATATTCAATCGTAAAATATGTGGGTTGTTACAGACTCCCCTCCTTAAAGCAATTGCGTCCTCGCAATACTTAAGAAGAGAATAAAGAGTAACAACCATAAAAGCATATCAACACAAAAGAAAATTTGAAATAAGAAGTTCACCATAAAGAGCACGAAAGAGTAAGTCTGGATGTGTTTGCTCGATGAATTCTCAAGATTCCCAAGAGCAATCCTTAGGATTTGAGAACCCTTAAACTTTCACAAGAAGAACATCTTTATTTCGAAGGCGTTTAACCTCCGAAGTAATGATATGAATAGAATATTGCTCACAAGTCAAATTTGGTGAAACTTCAATTTCTTCAACAACACCGGGCTCAAGAATAAAAATCGGAAACCCTAAGGTATTTCCGTAGTAGAGAGACGTGGAAATCATCATAAATAGAAAAAGATTGAGCCGGTCATAAAAGGCGATAAGCCACGGAACAAATACGTTCGGTGATGGGAAATAGACCAACATATCGAGGTGCTAACTTTCTCGATTGACTGAAACGCACAACACCCCTCATAGGTGAAACACAAATGAACACCAATAAAATCTGGACCTAAAACCAGATTCTAACCAGCTTCAAGCCAACACGAAGGAAATCGGCATGGCCTTCCGTAGAGTGCCTCGAAAGGTGCCATACCAATACAAGAATGGAAGCTATTATTGGAAGAAAAGTCAAATATGATCTTCCCAACTTCCACCAAATTCAAGAACACATGCACGAAAAAGATCTTCAAGAGTTTGATTCACACGCTCGGTTTGTCCATCAGACTGAGGATGATAAGCGGTGCTAAAATTAAGCTTTGTTCCCAAAGCTTTTTGAAGTTCTTACCAAAATCCACTAGTAAAATAACGGATCACGATTGCTAACAATAGAAGTAGGAACTCTATGCAATTTATCAATTTCTTTGACATAGATTTTAGCCAAAAGAGGAACGGTCCAAAAGAGAAGGACGAACATGAATCGGATTCACGATCTCGAATCTCACAAGTGGATAAAGTCTCTAGATCATTCCATTCGGATATCATCATTGAAACAACTGTTTGTTGTTTTTGGCTATGGGCATCGACAACACGATTACCCTTTTCCGGAGTACAAAGAATATCAAGATCATAAGATGCAAGGAACTTGAGCCAACGCCGTTGACGCAAATTGAGTTCCTTTTGAGAAAACAAATACTTCGAGGATTTACGATCGGGGTAGAGGACAATTTCTCTCCCAAAAGATAATGACACTAAGTTCTAAGAGCGAAAACAATAGCCACGAGCACCAGATCATGAATGGCATATCTAGTCTCGAAAAGCTTTAATTGTCAAGAAGAAAATGCGATAACACATTCCTTTTGCACGAGAATGACACCAAAACCAATACGACTAGTATCGGTACAAACAATAAAGTCTTGGTTCCCTTCGGGAACCGCAAGAATAAAAGCATTGGAAAAGAGTTCCTTTAATCGATTCTCTTTCCCTAAAAGCTAAGACTTTCAAAATTATAATTAACTTTATATATTCATATTTTTAGAAAAATTAACTTTTTACAAGAATTTACTGTGTTTGACTGTCTCATTAAAGCGTTTAGGAGATTCCTATCGATAACGTTGATCAAGCGCATCGACCAGAATTCTTAAAGCACTCAATGGGCAAAACAACACAAAATTATCTTATATATGACAACCATGCCTCTTATAATATTTACAAATATTCTTTGCTCATTTAAGAACAAAACCCAATTATGCTTATAAATATCATATAAAAAAGATTTGCAAATTTTAAATTTGTTATTTTCATTCACAATCAATAAATATAAGAATAAACTAATCGAGATATTCGTAGAATACTCGATTCACAAAATGGATGAAATAAGGTAGAAGGATCGTCAAATCAAATGACATAACTAACCACTCACAAAAATCATAACAAGTGCGGAATGCGGTCCTTCACAACTCGTATCTGATGAAAACCGGTGGCAAGGTCGAGGTGAAAAGACCTTAGCACCACACAATAGATTGCTTAGGTGATAATCCTAAGACAAATCTCAAAAATACCAGAAAATTTACAAACTACTTGAATGAGAGAAATAATACTTTCCTCATCAAGTGGGTTTATAGAATAAAATGATGCCACCGAATTTTGGAAATCAAAATCATTAAGAACCAAAGAAATCTGCTTAACAGATTGAGAATGTCGAAGATAAATAGTCCACATTGGACATAGAATATGGGCTTCATAATAATAAGCCAATCCTTTCAAAAAAATCAATTTCGAAGCCTAAGTAACGCATAACATGCAAATCGGCTTGGAAAGAAAATCACATAAAATAATCTCGATATCTTTAAAAGAAACGAACTGAGTGTTGCAGACCCACCAACCGGATTCGCAATTCTCAAAGAAATCATCAAGCCCGTAAAAATTAAAAGAAAAAAATCATCAAGTTCTTTTGATACAAAATAATGAGATGAACCCAAATCAAAAAGAACTCGAACAAGATAATCACAAAACAAATTAATATCATCAAGGATAGAACGAGAATTACCTTGATCAAGAGAAGTGTCACCAGGAGCTTGCACGACATTCAACTCTCCCTCTCTCCTACTTTGGAGTATGGGACATGTAGATATAAGATGGCCCGAACTTTTGCAATAACGACAAAAAAATGGTTTCGGGCACTCATTTGCATAGTGGTCCATAAGACCACAATTGTAGCATCGTCCACGACTAGAGGTAGGAGACTTTGCAATCGAAGTTTCTTGCTTCCCTTTCTTGTTGGGATTGGGATTGGGGCCTTTGAACTTAATAGGCCTCTTCATGTTATTGTTGAAGTTCTGTCTGGCACGCACAACTTCAACATCAATTTCTCTATCGGCCTCTTCAGGTCGAAGAGCGATATCAATAAGCTGATCAAAAGAAACTTCTAGTTTCAAAAGCAAAGGCCTTTTAAGGTTCTTATTCAACCCATAGACAAATATCTGATTTTTCTTCAATGGGGTATTAATATACTCGACCCCATATTTAGAGAGAGATTCAAAAGATGTGACATAATCTGCCACAGAAGACTCACCTTGAACAAGGTCAATAAAGCGTCGGGCTAAAGTTACTTTTTCAGCCTCCGGCACAAATTTCAATTCGAACCTTTCCCGGAATTGCTCCCAAGTAAGATCCGCTTCGATAATTTCAGAAATAAAAAGCTCATACCAATCTAATACTCTTTCTTGGAGCATGCTAGAATCCACTTGGATTCGAAGTGAATCAATAAGATCAATGCGGGAAAAGATGCGATCGCATGATCTAAGCCAAGCTTGGATTTCTATAACACTTTCGGATCCCTTGAATGGCCTTCCACCCAAAGTAGTATAATCTCTGCACAAGCGTGCAAACCCGGATTTAGGGTGAGTTGGTATTGGAACGGGTCCGGCAACTCGGGCATTGTTCACAAGACCTAAAAGTTGTTGAGCTGACATAAATACTCCATCCTGAGGAGTAGCACTAGATTGACCGGCGCTGGAACGACCAGGTCTAACCATTTCTGTAATAACCCGCTTTTCCGTACCCCTTGAATAGACACTAATCTTCATCTATTTACTCAAGGTGAACGAAAAACCGAACCATTAGGGTTTTTAAAAGAAGAGGTAGAAGAAAAGATAGAAGAAAAGAGAAAGAAGAAACAACAGAACAACATCAGAAACAGAAACAATATCAGAATCTCACATATCGCAGCGGAACAATATATAATAGATAATTGCATAATCTTTAAAACAAAGAATTATATCTTTTTATACATACATCAATCAGAGTCAATATACAACAATGGACAGTTATATAAACTTGTCCTCATACAGAATACACAGCGGAATAAATACTATCAGATACAAATACTACGTCTCGCCATCCAGCTTGCTTCCAAAGCTCCAGAATATCCTGATAATATAACTCTAGGCTGCCCGTGTGGAAATTGGTGGGCACCCAGAGTTTAGAAGGGAACAATAAACTCCGAGTCAGTCATGGTGACTGGTGTGAGATCGTAAAACAGTTATTTTTCACAAAGAAAATAAAACAAATTCGCAATGCTTTTGGAAAATGAAACTACCATAAGACCTCCTGCCACACACACAATGCAAACGCAGAATTGGAGGAGATTTCTTCTTATGATAGTCAAAGATGCTTACTACGCAAAAATCAAATCCTCTTTGATATTATTATTAGTGCATAGTGTAGAAAACATTTCGAAAGTATAATATTAATCTTAGCCAACATACGACCAGTATCGTATGCCTACTATAGCTACCATCTAAACAGTGGTGACCACCGTACGTAAATGGCAGGTTCTACAACTAATACCGTACAAGGTGCGTATTGGAGTTTGGATTTCCAACAAATGGTCAGGCTAAGGAACTTCCTTTCCTCCTGCCGAATAGGATCGTCTCTGGCTGGACGTCCCGAGAGACAAACTGCTCTCTGCCAAACAAGGCCGGGTTACCCCTGTAACAGGTAACTCACGAATATGTCATCACCCGGTCCTTTGGGACCTTTATCCGAGCGCTCGATATCCAACATCACACATCATAAAGAAAGTGTATCCACATGAGTAAGTATCTGGGCTCCATACCATGATACCACCCCTTTCCAGAAGGAAATGACATACCCTAAAGGGCGCGACCCTCATAACCTTGCCGCAACATTCCTGTTTCGACCATTTCCGGGGTGTGAGGCTCGACGAAGTCTCGTCCACAAAGCTACGCTTTCTCAAAAAGCCCTGCTTCGGGTCCAACAAAATGATCAACCTATGATCACAAAGATATAAGATCAAACAAATGATCATATCACAAATGATCAAACACTGATCATTTCACAGCAACACTCAGTATGCCACGTTACCAAATTGGGATATATCGCTGATAAATTTCAACTACATAACCTCTGAGCTCGTACGTCTCAGAGAAGGGTGTTAAGCTAAGAGAATAAATTCTCCGCCACCAACAGATATGTATTTGAAAGAAATCAGCTATATATCTCAAATTGTAACGTCAGACACACAATCCATACAAGTCTGTTCCGGGATCGAACAGAACCGAAGGCACTTCTCACGAAGCCCTTGCACATCCGGATAATTTTCAATCACGTCGGGACTTCCCGTCACTAAAGGTGATAAAACCTCTAAACCGGAGATCAGCCGATGTAGAGTAACTCGACGGTAATCCTTCCGTTTTCAAAAATATCCGGTCTTCAACGCCGGTCTTCAAATGCGATTCATAACGACGTATCACATATTCGGAATGGGTTATACGACCCCATGGTCCTTTCCCGGCTAACCCGAATAGTGAGCGCTTATTCGAAAATAAGTGTGGCATTCAAATTCATCCAATTCACAACAGATACCTATCTAAAGGTAATTATTGATAGTCGGTTATTTAACTATCAATAAAGATGCGCAACATCATCAGATTCCAAATAATTTTCCAAATTATTTATTCTTCAAAAATATCTTTTACTAGATATAAAATTTCCACACTTCAAAAATAAAACAACGTTTATTTTTCTAAACAGTTTCCCTTTCTTTTATAAATTCCATAGTGAATTTATATTTCAAAATATCTACTGATATACGATTTTCAAACTGTTTCCAATATTCAATTTCAATTTATCTTTAAGAAGATAAAATCTCAAAACGTTTCATTTCATTTTGGAAAGCATTTCCATACTTATTTAATAATAAGTATTTCACAAATCTATTTATTTTCAACATTTGAAAATATTCGATATACTTAAATCAAATTAAGTATATATTCATTCTTTAAGGAAATCATAAATTTCAACATCTATTTGAGTCAAAACGAATGTTGCGTAAAACATCGTTACGACGACTCGAAATCACTAGTATAGGGATTCGGATTTAGATAGATATATAAATCCCAATACTACTTCAAAACATTTCCTTTCGGAAATCATTTACTATAACAATAGTGTTATAGTCCACCATTTCCTTAAATTTCTCAAAAACGTCTATTTCAACAAGAACTGCGGAAATCTCTGCTTTCGATTTATAATACATTTTAAAACATCTTTAAAATGTTTAACTTCATTTTTCAATATCACTTTCCCAAAACAGTATCCATTTTACTTAACAATATATTCACTGTCCAAAATCGTGAATATACTTCACTAACCTCATTTCAATATTTTCTACCCATTTTTATTTCAATAAATATCCACTATCCAAAATCGCGGACATATCTCCTTTATTAAACTTCTATGTTTAACCTATCAATTTCAATTGGTTTTGGATTTATAAAACAATGTTTATAAATTTCACCTTTTTATATTTTATAACAACTTCGATTTGTACATCTCCTTTATTAACAAATTCGATCAATATTTCTTTTGTAGGCAAAAATCCAATTTATAAGTTAATTCCTTATAAATCTTCTATTCTACAATTTCATTCATTTTAACTTCACAATTTATACATCTATAAATTTCATATCTTCACAATTTTAAAATTCTATAAGATTCATATCTTCACTTATAAAAACTCGTTTTAAAATTCCAAAAATTTTAATTGATAAATACATCAATTTTTCTGTACATCTTTTATAATACTTTAAAAATCTCAATTTAACCCATTTTACAATTAAATTAACTTTCATTTCAAAAATCACACTTTGGTTATATTTCACCAAAAATCTTAACTCTTATAACTTTAAAATTCTAGAGGTTTATTTTTCTGAAATAAATCAATTCAAAAATTCGATAAACGTCTACTTTTCAAAAATCACTTTAAAATCTTTTTAAAATAAAAGTCGTTATTTTTAAACTTCAAAACTGAATCCGATGATGCCACAACACCAATCAGTCCATCACAACAGTCAAATATCATATATCATCATATGATAACAGAATATATCACAATATCTGAAAATAAATAACTACTGGTGAGGAATCCAGTTGGATCCCTCCAACCTGTTTCCCTGCATCCACAGATGTTAGCACAATACCAATTCCGCTCCAGTATGGAATTATCGCGGTATATGGGTTTTATAAAAATCCGCTTACTAACGGCGCAATAGGGTCTCATCCGCTATACGAGGCGGGAAATCAATCAATCCAATATATACATATGCCAATATGTATATATTGCTATATATAGATATATATCCTACTATATCTAATATCACATCCAAACAGTCAATCATCAATCAATAACTGTAAATAATTCCACATTCAATTGAGTGAGAAGATCTCACCTTGATTTTCCGATAGGAATTTGTAGCTTTTATTTCGAATAAAATTAAACGTACGTTTAATTTTATCCAAAATTTTCACTGACTCTAATCGCTTCCAATTCAGTTCCATATCGAAGAGCTCGACAATACGATTCCAATGCAACTGGATTCGTGCATTTTCGACCTCGTATGACAAAGTTACAGCGGTTTAAACATTAAACGAATTAATATATAATTTAATTTAAAATTTTCTCTTATATATTCACAACCTTAAATCTGAACCGTTCGTTTTGTTTTCAACCAGATCTGGACCGTTCCACGTTTTCTTCCCAATTGCGTGATACTCCAGTGAAAATCGAACGAGCCAAAACCCATACGAGCCGCCTCCTAACCCTAATGCACGCGACCCCTACGGCGACTTCCACTTCGATCAGATGAGGCCACATCGTAGCCCTACTCGCCTAGCACGCCCGCCCCAATCCACGTGCAGCTCGACCCCCCCTGCACCTCGAGAAACGTGCACGAACTGTTGGAGAACGCGGCCTCCTAGCTTCATCTTCGATCAACAAAAATCCATCTCCACCGTTGGATATCTTCGTCTCGTGATGCTCTACAACTTTCATGTTGAAAGTTTCGTGAATTATTGATTGGATTTGAAGATCTAAGGGAAGAACGAATCGAGCATTTCTGGCCTTCGAATTTGAAGATGGCGGCTCCTGAATAAAACCCTAGCTAGGTTTTAATTTTGTGAAAAGTGAATGCATTATGGTCTTTTTATAGAAAATATCGAACACTATTCATTCTGGTTTTCTGAACTCCGATTTATGCGCGGTAACTGGCGTTTCTGGGGTTTATCCCGCGTTCCGGACACAATGGAACAGGTTTCGAAAGCTAATTCGATCGTATGTGTGAGATATGGCAATAAACGATCAATTTAAATTAAACCGATTTAAATCGATTTCGAGGCGTTTTAATTTGTACCGGACAAATGGTAAATCCAAAAATTACGAAATTTGAAATCTTACAATAATATCACATTACGGATCCGATGAAACTGGTTTCGTCGAAATCCGAGACTGTTTGAAAAATGACTATTTTTAACTCGACGATTTAAATTAAAATAATATCGATGCGTTTCGAGCTGCCACGGTCAAACGACAACTCCGATTGATACGAAAATTGAAATCCGATAATAACTAACTATTACGGATCCAATGGAACTGGTCTCGTTCAATTCTGAGACTGTTCAAAAATTGGCTATTTTTACAGTCGATAATTAAATATTAAAATATTCAATTTTCACAGATTAACTCCAAATTCAATTTTAAAAGTTCTATAACCTTTCTATAACTCCAGTATGATTAAATAAAATTTTTCAAATCATTTTCAATCATATTCAATCCAGATTTCAATTAGTTCTGGAATTTCACTATTAAATTATTGATTTAATTATCCAATTAAACTCAATATTCGAAAAATAAATCATTCGACTTCTAAATTCCATTTATTAATATTTAAAATCAATTAAATATTCAAATTTTAATTATCAAAAATTCTGGGTCGTTACAGACTTCCCCCCTTAAAAGAATTTCGTCCTCGAAATTACAAGTCAGGAAGAAAGGTCCTTAACTCGTCTACTATTTTCCACAATCTAATAGTTTTATCACTTTTCAAAACAAATCTTTCTACTAAAGATTCGTTATCATTCAACTCGTCTTCCAATTTCAACTATAAGTTTCAAACAACGTTGTTTAACTTCTCAATTCAAATTCGAGTTTAAATTCAAATTTTAAACTTTCAAAATTTCTCAAAAATTTTCTAACGCTCTAAATTTCCGAAAAATTTCGCCAGCGTCTCCTTTGCGCGGCTAATACGGTACTACTACAAAACGTCCCTACGGACTCTCAGATTTCAAAAAGAAAAAGAAAAAGCCAAGCGGCTAGAGAAATAAGTCATCAAATCTCATATTCAAATTTAAATACATACCTTTTTCGAGCAATTCAAATTTATCTTCGAAATTATATTCCAATTCCTTTATACCTGTATATCCTACTAGCCATAATATCTAGTTGCATATATTCAAACCATTTCGTACATTCAATTACAAAATTTTCAATATAACTGCTTATATCATCTTTAGTTCACTATTGAAGTTATATATTCAATTTCGTTCAATTCTGCATTTTCAAATTCTTTTCAAAACATTTCCAAAATCTTCTCTGGAATTCCGTTTTAAATTACAATTCACATTTATAATTTACATTCTCAAATTTCATTTGTATGTGAATTTATTTCTTAACTTTGGAGTTACGATTTGAATTTCTTATTCAATTTCAATGATAATAATTTACTATTATTACTTCCTAACATCCATACAACCATATACTGTAATAATTTACAGAAAAATCATTTCTTTTATATACAAAAATAGTTTTGGGCAAAATTATCTCATTTACCCTATTTAAAACAATACTGTGTCGAATTGCTCTATTCAAGTGTTTAGAGATCCCTATCGATAGAGTTGTACGGACAAAACCGACCAGAATCCATATACCACTCAACAAACCAATCATCACAATATAAAACAATTTCATATATTCACTAACAAATACGCACTCGTATCTATTATTACACTCAACTCATTCTAGAGTACTACTGACTCTATCTCTAATGAGTAACACCCAACAGAGCAGGGTTGTCGCTTAACCATATGCTCTGATACCAAATGTAATAACCCGCTTTTCCGTACCCCTTGAATAGACACTAATCTTCATCTATTTACTCAAGGTGAACGAAAAACCGAACCATTAGGGTTTTTAAAAGAAGAGGTAGAAGAAAAGATAGAAGAAAAGAGAAAGAAGAAACAACAGAACAACATCAGAAACAGAAACAATATCAGAATCTCACATATCGCAGCGGAACAATATATAATAGATAATTGCATAATCTTTAAAACAAAGAATTATATCTTTTTATACATACATCAATCAGAGTCAATATACAACAATGGACAGTTATATAAACTTGTCCTCATACAGAATACACAGCGGAATAAATACTATCAGATACAAATACTACGTCTCGCCATCCAGCTTGCTTCCAAAGCTCCAGAATATCCTGATAATATAACTCTAGGCTGCCCGTGTGGAAATTGGTGGGCACCCAGAGTTTAGAAGGGAACAATAAACTCCGAGTCAGTCATGGTGACTGGTGTGAGATCATAAAACAGTTATTTTTCACAAAGAAAATAAAACAAATTCGCAATGCTTTTGGAAAATGAAACTACCATAAGACCTCCCGCCACACACACAATGCAAACGCAGAATTGGAGGAGATTTCTTCTTATGATAGTCAAAGATGCTTACTACGCAAAAATCAAATCCTCTTTGATATGGTTATTAGTGCTTAGTGTAGAAAACATTTCGAAAGTATAATATTAATCTTAGCCAACATACGACCAGTATCGTATGCCTACTATAGCTACCATCTAAACAGTGGTGACCACCGTACGTAAATGGCAGGTTCTACAACTAATACCGTACAAGGTGCGTATTGGAGTTTGGATTTCCAACAAATGGTCAGGCTAAGGAACTTCCTTTCCTCCTGCCGAATAGGATCGCCTCTGGCTGGACGTCCCGAGAGACAAACTGCTCTCTGCCAAACAAGGCCGGGTTACCCCTGTAACAGGTAACTCACGAATATGTCATCACCCGGTCCTTTGGGACCTTTATCCGAGCGCTCGATATCCAACATCACACATCATAAAGAAAGTGTATCCACATGAGTAAGTATCTGGGCTCCATACCATGATACCACCCCTTTCCAGAAGGAAATGACATACCCTAAAGGGCGCGACCCTCATAACCTTGCCGCAACATTCCTGTTTCGACCATTTCCGGGGTGTGAGGCTCGACGAAGTCTCGTCCACAAAGCTACGCTTTCTCAAAAAGCCCTGCTTTGGGTCCAACAAAATGATCAACCTATGATCACAAAGATATAAGATCAAACAAATGATCATATCACAAATGATCAAACACTGATCATTTCACAGTAACACTCAGTATGCCACGTTACCAAATTGGGATATATCGCTGATAAATTTCAACTACATAACCTCTGAGCTCGTACGTCTCAGAGAAGGGTGTTAAGCTAAGAGAATAAATTCTCCGCCACCAACAGATATGTATTTGAAAGAAATCAGCTTTATATCTCAAATTGTAACGTCAGACACACAATCCATACAAGTCTGTTCCGGGATCGAACAGAACCGAAGGCACTTCTCACGAAGCCCTTGCACATCCGGATAATTTTCAATCACGTCGGGACTTCCCGTCACTAAAGGTGATAAAACCTCTAAACCGGAGATCAGCCGATGTAGAGTAACCCGACGGTAATCCTTCCGTTTTCAAAAATATCCGGTCTTCAACGCTGGTCTTCAAATGCGATTCATAACGACGTATCACATATTCGGAATGGGTTATACGACCCCATGGTCCTTTCCCGGCTAACCCGAATAGTGAGCGCTTATTCGAAAATAAGTGTGGCATTCAAATTCATCCAATTCACAACAGATACCTATCTAAAGGTAATTATTGATAGTCGGTTATTTAACTATCAATAAAGATGCGCAACATCATCAGATTCCAAATAATTTTCCAAATTATTTATTCTTCAAAAATATCTTTTACTAGATATAAAATTTCCACACTTAAAAAATAAAACAACGTTTATTTTTCTAAACAGTTTCCCTTTCTTTTATAAATTCCATAGTGAATTTATATTTCAAAATATCTACTGATATACGGTTTTCAAACTGTTTCCAATATTCAATTTCAATTTATCTTTAAGAAGATAAAATCTCAAAACATTTCATTTCATTTTGGAAAGCATTTCCATACTTATTTAATAATAAGTATTTCACAAATCTATTTATTTTCAACATTTGAAAATATTCGATATACTTAAATCAAATTAAGTATATATTCATTCTTTAAGGAAATCATAAATTTCAACATCTATTTGAGTCAAAACGAATGTTGCGTAAAACATCGTTACGACGACTCGAAATCACTAGTATAGGGATTCAGATTTAGATAGATATATAAATCCCAATACTACTTCAAAACATTTCCTTTCGGAAATCATTTACTATAACAACAGTGTTATAGTCCACCATTTCCTTAAATTTCTCGAAAACGTCTATTTCAACAAGAACTGCGGAAATCTCTGCTTTCGATTTATAATACATTTTAAAACATCTTTAAAATGTTTAACTTCATTTTTCAATATCACTTTCCCAAAACAGTATCCATTTTACTTAACAATATATTCACTGTCCAAAATCGTGAATATACTTCACTAACCTCATTTCAATATTTTCTACCCATTTTTATTTCAATAAATATCCACTATCCAAAATCGCGGACATATCTCCTTTATTAAACTTCTATGTTTAACCTATCAATTTCAATTGGTTTTGGATTTATAAAACAATGTTTATAAATTTCACATTTTTATATTTTATAACAACTTCGATTTGTACATCTCCTTTATTAACAAATTCGATCAATATTTCTTTTGTAGGCAAAAATCCAATTTATAAGTTAATTCCTTATAAATCTTCTATTCTACAATTTCATTCATTTTAACTTCACAATTTATACATCTATAAATTTCATATCTTCACTATTTTAAAATTCTATAAGATTCATATCTTCACTTATAAAAACTCGTTTTAAAATTCCAAAAATTTTAATTGATAAATACATCAATTTTTCTGTACATCTTTTATAATACTTTAAAAATCTCAATTTAACCCATTTTACAATTAAATCAACTTTCATTTCAAAAATCACACTTTGGTTATATTTCACCAAAAATCTTAACTCTTATAACTTTAAAATTCTAGACGTTTATTTTTCTGAAATAAATCAATTCAAAAATTCGATAAACGTCTACTTTTCAAAAATCACTTTAAAATCTTTTTAAAATAAAAGTCGTTATTTTTAAACTTCAAAACTGAATCCGATGATGCCACAACACCAATCAGTCCATCACAACAGTCAAATATCATATATCATCATATGATAACAGAATATATCACAATATCTGAAAATAAATAACTACTGGTGAGGAATCCAGTTGGATCCCTCCAACCTGTTTCCCTGCATCCACAAATGTTAGCACAATACCAATTCCGCTCCAGTACGGAATTATCGCGGTATATGGGTTTTATAAAAATCCGCTTACTAACGGCGCAATAGGGTCTCATCCGCTATACGAGGCGGGAAATCAATCAATCCAATATATACATATGCCAATATGTATATATTGCTATATATAGATATATATCCTACTATATCTAATATCACATCCAAACAGTCAATCATCAATCAATAACTGTAAATAATTCCACATTCAATTGAGTGAGAAGATCTCACCTTGATTTTCCGATAGGAATTTGTAGCTTTTATTTCGAATAAAATTAAACGTACGTTTAATTTTATCCAAAATTTTCACTGACTCTAATCGCTTCCAATTCAGTTCCATATCGAAGAGCTCGACAATACGATTCCAACGCAACTGGATTCGTGCATTTTCGACCTCGTATGACAAAGTTACAGCGGTTTAAACATTAAACGAATTAATATATAATTTAATTTAAAATTTTCTCTTATATATTCACAACCTTAAATCTGAACCGTTCGTTTTGTTTTCAACCAGATCTAGACCGTTCCACGTTTTCTTCCCAATTGCGTGATACTCCAGTGAAAATCGAACGAGCCAAAACCCATACGAGCCGCCTCCTAACCCTAATGCACGCGACCCCTACGGCGACTTCCACTTCGATCAGATGAGGCCACATCGTAGCCCTACTCGCCTAGCACGCCCGCCCCAATCCACGTGCAGCTCGACCCCCCCTGCACCTCGAGAAACGTGCACGAACTGTTGGAGAACGCGGCCTCCTAGCTTCATCTTCGATCAACGAAAATCCATCTCCACCGTTGGATATCTTCGTCTCGTGATGCTCTACAACTTTCATGTTGAAAGTTTCGTGAATTATTGATTGGATTTGAAGATCTAAGGGAAGAACGAATCGAGCATTTCTGGCCTTTGAATTTGAAGATGGCGGCTCCTGAATAAAACCCTAGCTAGGTTTTAATTTTGTGAAAAGTGAATGCATTATGGTCTTTTTATAGAAAATATCGAACACTATTCATTCTGGTTTTCTGAACTCCGATTTACGCGCGGTAACTGGCGTTTCTGGGGTTTATCCCGCGTTCCGGACACAATGGAATAGGTTTCGAAAGCTAATTCGATCGTATGTGTGAGATATGGCAATAAACGATCAATTTAAATTAAACCGATTTAAATCGATTTCGAGGCGTTTTAATTTGTACCGGACAAATGGTAAATCCAAAAATTATGAAATTTGAAATCTTACAATAATATCACATTACGGATCCGATGAAACTGGTTTCGTCGAAATCCGAGACTGTTTGAAAAATGACTATTTTTAACTCGACGATTTAAATTAAAATAATATCGATGCGTTTCGAGCTGCCACGGTCAAACGACAACTCCGATTGATACGAAAATTGAAATCCGATAATAACTAACTATTACGGATCCAATGGAACTGGTCTCGTTCAATTCTAAGACTGTTCAAAAATTGGCTATTTTTACAGTCGATAATTAAATATTAAAATATTCAATTTTCACAGATTAACTCCAAATTCAATTTTAAAAGTTCTATAACCTTTCTATAACTCCAGTATGATTAAATAAAAATTTTCAAATCATTTTCAATCATATTCAATCCAGATTTCAATTAATTCTGGAATTTCACTATTAAATTATTGATTTAATTATCCAATTAAACTCAATATTCGAAAAATAAATCATTCGACTTCTAAATTCCGTTTATTAATATTTAAAATCAATTAAATATTCAAATTTTAATTATCAAAAATTCTGGGTCGTTACAATTTCTCTTCTCTAAGAAAGAAAGAAATAAAAGGAAAAAGGTTATTCTCAAAATGAATATCAAACAACCTTGATTGATAAAGCAAGGCATCACAAAAGAAAATAGGATAGAACGGTACGAAGACTCGAATTAAATCCTATGGCATGATTCCTAAGAAAGACTTAGGACAATGATCCTTGCTAGATTATTCTACATTGTTCTGAAGTTTGGCTTTGATACCATGCTGTGATGCCCCACCTCTATACTCACGCTAGCCAAGGACACTACTAAGTAATGCCGTCAACTAGCACGAAGAATAAGGCTGTTGAGGTGCGACCATTTGTGTAATTGCTTTGTGCGAGTACCGATATGTCAGATGATATAACTTACATTTCATTTCTGAAGGAAATCCGACATATCTAATACAAACTCAAAGCTACCACACAGTGGCTAAATAGTCTTCGGAAACAAATATAGAAATAAACATAACACAAATCAGTCATAGATATTCATATCACAAAGGCGGAAACAGATATGAATATGACACATGGAAGTGTACATCAAAGTAGTAGTCATAGAAGATCCACTACAACACAAAAGAATAGATACAAGTGCTAGACAAAAGAATAATTATACATCAAGGAGTCTATATCTCAAATGTATAATAACAAAAACTACTAATCTAAAGTAGTGAGCCAAAAGAATCAGATGATAAACCCTGATAAGAAGTCAAGCAGGATCACCTGAAATACCTCGGTCTGACCCGAGTATTATTTAAGAAGAAATTAATAAACGGATCAGTCTAGCTATAAATATCAGATAAAATGATATAGGATAAGAGATATGACCGAAAACGTATGATAACCAAAAAATATCATACTGTGTCAAGTATACATCAAATAACACAAAAATCATACAATATCTCAAATCATCTCGAAGCAAGAAAAAGAATCACGTATTCTTTAAATTATTCACCAAACACAAATATTGATAGAGCTTATCAATTCAATCCACAAAAATTGGTGAAACACAAATTCTAGAAATCATCAACCAGAAATCCAGAAACCACAAAAGGGGGAAGGCATATCACAAACGGGAGCATGAAAACTCACCAACACATGTATCACAAACGGGTTGTTAACCCATGGTCGCTAACCATAGAGCCGGTGCCACGACGTAGTACAGCGAACGCCCGAGGAACCAGAAACTCAAATAATTCAGAACATCGACGTAATACAGCATTACACCCGATGAACCAAACTCAAATAATCAAGCACAACGACGTAGTACAACGAACGCCCGATCGACCTGAACACAAATAATCCGGAACAACGACGTAGTACAGCGAACGCCCGATGAACCCGAACACAAATAATATGGAACAACGACGTAATACAGCGTTACGCCCAATGAACCAAACTCAACAAAACCATAGGTCGCTAGCCTATAAAGGAATGAGACGAAGCTCAATAAAACGGGGTATAGTCCCCTACGTAGACAAAGAGACATCCCACATCACTAGTCTAAATCATAAAATGATCATCATCGATCATCAAGAAGTATCAATTACACTAAGCTAGTAAATATAAGGGTTTAGCTTCATGTCCCATAACCACTTGCTTAACTCAAATATTTACGAACAGATTGTAGATTTCCACTCGAAAATTGTCACAAGAGTTCAATCGAACAAGTCCAAGAATTAACCGATGAAGTAAATGCAAGCGTTTCATACCACTTGTTTTACTAAGTCGTTTAATTAGATTTCTCATACGAATGAGGTAAAGGTTTGTATATACTAATAGATTGGAAAACAGTTTTATGATCGAGCTTTGTATTAAAAATAGAGTTGAAATCATCTTTGTAAAAGAGTTTGAATATTTACAACTAGTATAGAAACCTTTGTATTTTAAAGTGACAAAGCATAGAAATGATTATAGAAACAATCAATCACCAAAATCCACATACGAAGACGTGAATCAAATCCAAAGAAATCAATACCGAATCCATCAAAATGGATATTCTCAAAAATCCCAAAAAAGAATTCATCAAAGTCAATAATAAATGATAACAATAAATCGGATAATCACGAATCGATAAAAATTGGAACCTCAAGCAAAATAGTCAAAATAAGCAAAAAAAGTAGGTCAATCAACTGACTGCAGAGGCCAGTCGACTGATCCAGAAACCCAAAAGATTCATTTCCTACAGTCAGTCGACTGACTACAGAGGCCAGTCGACTGACTGCAGAAAACAAAGACTTCCTGTTTCTACAGACAGTCCCAGATACTCTCGGTTTCTATAGCCAGTCGACTGATTTCAGAGGTCAGTCGACTGACTAGCACTGGGACTGTTTTTCAGCCTATCCAAATGAAGAGCAAACTCTCCAATTTGCGATCGGACGAGCAATGGGCGCTAGGGGTTTATGCCAATCGACAACCCAGTCCTATAGGCTCTTTGATACACCACCAAAAGCATGATCAAACATCAAAGCTAAGATTTTTAGAGTTTTAGACTTCAAAACATCAAAAATTGAAATGTTCACCAAATCAATCCAAATCAAAATCAAATGAACATGTAAAGATGTTAGGAATTCATACCTAACAATCAAAGATAGTTATAGACATAGATGTGAGATAAAAATCTCAACTTTAAACCCAAAAACGATGAAGGTGAAGCTTGAAAGCAAAGGAAGATCAACTACTCTTCTACTTCAACTCTAGAAGCTTGAATCTAAGCTCAAAAGAAGAACATTTCCTAAGTTAGGTTTAGGAAAATTTTGAAATTAAAGAGAGAATGAGTTGGAGAAGATGAAGAGGATGCTTACCTAAGCTTCTCTTTGATTTTGGAGCTAACACTTGGATTTGTAAAAGAAACTAGGGCTTAGGAATTTCTAATTTCCCATTCCTCTCCCCATTTTTATTGAAGCTTGAATGTTAGGAAAATAAGAATGAAGTGAAGAGGAGAGGTGGACTGAACTAGGGTGTTAAGATGGGTTAGTGGGCTGAAACCCAAACCCAAACCCAAAGTGAAAAAGTCATATTTTTTACTCAACTATGAACATATCGATGTTTATACTCAAAAAAGTTGTAAACGCCATTTTGGACTCAACGGAGGTGGTCTCGAGTCCCAATTCGACTGTTTACAAAAAGTAGCTTTTCGGACTTCAATCCGATTAATGATTCTATATTTAAATAAAACATTTAAATATTCAATCGTAAAATATGCGGGTTGTTACACATTATATCTAAGAATTCTTTATTCATTATGTTATTAGTTGACCCAAATATTATATCATCTACATATATTTGTACTAATTGAATATCATTTTTGTTTCTTTTAATAAAAAGAGTTGTATCTATTTTACCAATTTCAAAACCAGATTGTAGTAAATAAGATCTTAGTCTTTCATACCAGGCTCTAGGAGCTTGTTTCAGACCATATAAAGCTTTCTTTAATTTATATACATGATTTGGAAATTTATTATCTTCAAAAAGTGGAGGTTGTTCAACATAAACATCTTCTTTTACAAAACCATTTAGAAAAGCACTTTTAACATCCATTTGATATAACTTGAAATTATTGTAGTTTGTGAAAGCAATTAGAATCCTGATAGCTTCTAGTCTTGCTACAGGTGCAAAGGTTTCGTCATAATCAATTCCTTCTTCTTGACAATAACCTTGCGCGGCTAAGCGAGCTTTATTTCTCACGACCTCACCAAGTTCATTCATTTTATTTTTATAAACCCATTTTGTTCCAATTATACTTTTATTCTCAGGTCTAGGAACAAGTTTCCAAACATCATTTCTGGTGAACTGATTCAATTCTTCTTGCATAGCAAGAACCCATGAACCATCAGATGATGCTTCCTTTGGATTTTTAGGTTCAATAGTTGATATAAAAGCTACATTACTCATACTATTTAGTTGATTTCTTGTTTTAACTATAGATTCAATATTCCTAGTATATTTTCTACAGGATGATCTTTTAATAGCCTAATTCTTTTATTAGGTTGAATGATTTCACAATTAGTTCCATTATTTAAAGTTACAAAATCTTCTTCATCTTCTATTTGTACAGTATCTTTAAAATTTTCATCAAAAGATACATGCATTGTTTCTTCAATAGTGTTAGTTCATAAATCATAAACTCTAAATGCTTTACTTCTATTAGAATATCCGATAAAGATACCTTTGTTAGATTTAGGTTCAAATTTATCTAAATTATCTTTTGTATTAAGAATAAAACACTTACTACCAAAAAATTTAAAATAAGCTACTATGGGTTTCTTATTGTAAAGTAATTCATATGGTGTTTTATTAGTTAATGGTCTAATTAAAATCCTATTTAATATATAACAAGCTGTAGCGACTGCTTCAGCCCAAAAGTTTTTAGGTAAGTTACTATCAGAAAGCATTGTTCTAGCAAACTCTTGAATCGTTTTATTCTTACGTTCTACCACTCCGTTTTGTTATGGAATTCTTGGAAAAGAGAAATTATGAGTAATTCCTTTTTTATTACAGAAATTCTCAAGATTTTCATTTTCAAATTCTCCACCATGATCACTACGAATAGTTTTTATTTTTTAAAGAAAGTTGATTTTGAATTCTTTTAGCAAAATTCTTAAATAATTCAAAAGCATCACTTTTAAGTTTAAGAAAAATTGTCCAAGTATATCTAGAATAATCATCTATAATTACAAAAACATATTTATTGTGATTAATTAATTGAAATTTAGATGGACCAAATAAATCTAAATGAAGTAATTCTAGAGGTTTAGAAGTAGAAATCATATCTTTTAATTTAAATGAACTTTTCTTAAGTTTTCCTAATTGGCAAGCATCACATATACTATCTACTTTAAAGTTTAACTTGGGAAGACCTCTAACTAAGTCAAGTTTTGATAACCTAGATAAAAGTTTGAAATTTAAATGACTAAATCTTTTATGCCAAATCCAAGGGTCACTTGTATTAGCCAAAAGAATAAGTTATCATTTGAAACTTTCATACTAAGGATGTAAATGTTTTTCTTCCTAATTCCTTCAAAGATAATATTTGACTTATTATCTTCAATGTGACGCTTATCTTTTCCAAATTTAATTTTAAATCCTTTATCACACAGTTGACTTATACTAAGCAAATTATGTTTTAAATTCCTAACTAGTAAAACATCAGAAATAAGAGGAGTTTTAGAATTACCGACATTACCGATGCCAATCACATATCCTTTTGAGTTATCTCCAAAGTTGACCAATCCACCATCTTGATATATAATGTCATTGAGTATCTCATGATTTCCAGTCATATGCCTTGAACAGCCACGATCAAGTATCCATTTATATTTCTCAATTTGCACAGTTTGTCCATTGGTTGTTGATTCTTCAAAAGCCATGTAACATGTCTGTTCTTGCATAACAAACCAATTCGGTAGATAACTTGATTTTTCATAAAAACTATATGCAGACTTATGATACTTTTGATGAAACGCATAAATTCAAACTAGTATTAAAAAAATTTCCTAAAAATGCCACTTTTAAATTTTCAAGTTTCAGATTATGAAAACTATGAAAACCTATGCTCTGATACCAATTGAAAGGGAGTGCGGATTAAGGACCTTAAGGCTAATTTAACACTAGAGGGAGGTGAATAGTGTTTAATGGATTCTAAGACTTATATGGACAAATTTAAAAATTGTGATATAAACAAATGCAGAACTAAATCACAGAACAATAACAGAATAAAACACAGATGCAGAAAGTAAATAAAAAGCAGTAAAAGGAAAGAACACACTGGATTTTATACTGGTTCGGAGTTACCCTACGTCCAGTGCTGCACCAAGGCAAACACCTCGTACAGATTTTTATTATACCAATGTCGAGATTACAATCCTCAATTTCTAAAGGCCTTGAGGTACCCTCCTGTCTTCGAGTCTGGGGCAAAATCTCTTGATTTATGGGACACAAGATCACCCAATTGATTTCCAGGCACAACCACACCTTATAGAGAGACTCGATAAACTTTTGATTACAAATTGATCCTATAACTCTGAATAGCACTTTGATCTTCGAGAGAGGGCAGAGAATCAAACAAGAATGAGATTCTAATTTGATTCACTTGATAATTCGGCAGAATTTCGGCACGATCTTAAAAATATGAAAATTTTAGAATATGGTTTTGTGGAGAAGAAGAGTGAAGAAAATAAGAAAATAGTTAGTTAAAAATTCGTTTGTGAAGGCTATTTATAGACCAGTAACGGTCATAACCATTCGTGAAGAGATTTAAACGAATACACTTCTTTTGAAAATTGAAACTTTTGAATTTAACGACCACCATGTCCACATGGGGTATCCCATAATGTTGACATCCTTAGTTAAAAACAATGTAAAATTTGTTTTGAAAATGGTATTGAAAGGAAAACAAGATGAAATGATTCTGGAATAAAATAAACTAATTTTCCTATGTTTTAAAATAAAGAAGAGTAGAAAAATATTTTTTTAGAATGTATATATAAATTTGATTTTAAATCTCAAGTATATATATATTATAAAAGAATATTTAAAAATCAGAAGATAGTTTTAAAAACAAACGAAGTTTAAAACAAGAATTTATTTAAAAACAAAAACAAAGAATATTTTAAGGCTAAAACATCTTTTTGAAAATCATTTGAAAACATAATTTTTAAGGCTAAAGCATTTTGAAAAGAAGTTTTGAAAATCATTTTGAAAAACCATTTTGAAGTAGTTTTGCAAGCTTCTTCCTGTAGGATATTTCATCACATCATGACTCGAGAACTTGTACAAAACCAGGATGTTCGTGGGTTAGTAAGCCACTTGTCATAGGTTTGTAAGCTACTTGTCGTGGGTTTGTAAGCCACTAAGAAGGTAGAAATGGGTTCCATCCCAAATGAAATTTGGAATGAATATTTTCATGCTATTATGAAGTTTTAACAAAACTAGACACTTATCTTGAAATCCTGATCTTGATACTCATGAGTCTTCAAACTTGATTTCTTCATTCTTGATCTTTATACTGTACAGTCTTCAATAATCAGTGCCTGCCTTATATATATCCTGCATAATAACATTTATATATATATATATATATATATATATATATATATATATATATCTAGACAATAGTGTTAGTATATAAGTTATAATAAAATAAGTTACAAATGTTGTTGTAATTAAAACCACTATCTCCAGTTCCTAACAAGAAAGCGTTTCCTCATTTCTCAAAGCCATCTCTACCACCACTTCACATGGATCCCTGAGATGCGGCAAGGTTGCCTTTGCAAGCCTTTGTCTCAATCCACGGATGAACTTCTCATTCTTTTTTATCACTGTATCCATGGTAGATTACCCATATCAGGACGTCTCCTCAAATTTGGTTACATACTCAAGCACCGTCATATCACCTTACACCAACACAGCAAACTTCCTCAACAAAGTTGACTTAGCAATTTCGGACATAAAGCTTTCCTCGAACCTCCTTCTAAACTCTGCCCAGGACAAAGTCTCTTCCGCTACTCCAACAGTCACATTATTCCACCAATACAATGCAGCTCCTTGCAATTGCCGGGATGCCAATATCCTCTTTTGTTCGCCATTCAAACCAAGATTAGCAAAAATCCTTTCACGATGAAGCAACCAATTCTCCGCTTCAATTGCATCCTCCATTCCAATAAAGGGTTTCCCTCCAAATCTTGCATAGTTTCTACTCAAAACAACATAATTATTGACAACCGGAACTTCTTGATTAGCTCTTCCAGCATTTCCACCAATTAATCTAGCAATAGATCTTGCTTGCATCATATTGACAAAGAACTGATACATTGCTCCCATATCAACCAGTGGTGTTCTTGCACCCACATTAGCAGTTGTTTTATGACCCGGGTTCCTTCTAGTATTAGATCTGACATTTCCATTGGTAGTGGTGCTTCCTTCACCTATACTCTTCCGTTTCCTATGTCTATATCTTACTTCTTTAAATCTGCATTTGAACCTTAGTAAGATAAGGGAGAATGGTCTAAAAGAGAGGGAGAATAGAGATAAGGCATATGCTTATATATAACAAATCCATGCACGTTACTATAGCGTTATCCCATACCCCAATCTTATTCTCTAATTCATTTAGATTATGTTTTCAAAACATTTTTAAGTTCAAAAATTCTTTTAGCTTTTACCTAAACCTATGCTCTAATACCAAGTTGTAACATCCCCCATTTTGAGGCAGAAACTAAACGCTACAGATGTTGTAGTCATCTATAGTATTAGTTTTTGGTGAAAAAGTGCGGTAATGTCAGTTGTATCAATAACATCAGAAGAACGAGAATATGAAATATTTTAAACACAATTTCAAAGCAAACTTTCACATTTCATTTCAATGATAATATTCTATATTCATTACATAATCTCAAACATTGCCTAGGTTTAGATAAAATATAATTATAACAAAATACTCCAAGAGTGACATATGAAGATGCCCCCATGGTTGATCAGAGTTACTAAATAGACTTATACATCTATTGTTAATACATTCATACAACGACTGACGTAACCGCGGATAATAGTAATAGATAAACTCCTACATAGCTAGCTTTTCTTCCTACACGTCTTTGGAAGCTTTATTCGCCAAAACCTACTTAACCTGCAAAGCCCTTACTCCTGACTTGCTTAAATCAAATTTGGAGCACCTGAGAGTTTAAGTGGAAAATATAAACTTCAAGTCAGACAAAAAGCCCGGTTCTCGGTTTATAGATATTCAGTGAGACAATGTCGCTGAGCGGAACGGGATTTCCCTTTACTAATATTCCTTTTTAAAACATATCTTTTGCAAATCAAATTCCTGAAACCAAACTAGTTAAAAGAGATAATACAAACAATAATTTGCATGCATGCAGCATGGGTAATCATGATTATTCGTCAAATCCCTAGACTATCCATCCTAATGTTTAATTTTCACAGGGTAACTACCTACCTACATGGCTGACTTAGGCCTAGCAGATATACCAAAATTTCTAACTGACCATTAGAAGAAAACTGGATGGCCTATCCCAATACACTTATCCTAGTGTTTACCTAACTATCTGTCAATCTCATAGTTTTGCTAGGCTTACTATGAACCTATAGGTTTCGCAGGCCAACCTATAACATATCTTATCATTATGTATTCCTTTTTGCACGTAAACATACTTTTAGTCTTACCCTTAACAAAGCCCTATGTACTGGAATTTTGGACTTATCAACTAGGAGCTAGTAACTGAAGTATAGGGCGCTACCCTACACCTGTCCCATTTGATTCTCTCATCTCCAAGTCAAATTTATCCTATCACAATCTATCCAAAAGTGATAAGAACAATAATCACTTTAGTAAAAATCCTATGCTAAATACCCTTTTTCTATTTCCTTGAAAACAAAACTTCTATAATGATTTAACCCTTGAAATCATACTTTAAAACAAGCAAACTATAGCTCTTTACTTTATCCCAAAATATTTATGCCATGATATATGCTTTTTATAAAACAATGTTGATGAATTTCAAAACTAATTAGAAGTTATCTCACTTCGAACCAATAGACTATAAAGCCAAAACAATACAAAGCCTTTTATTGATAAAACTCGGTAAAGATATAGTCGAAGGGGGTCTTTTCCCCTCAAAAAATAAGGCAAAATTATAAAACCTTATATATTGATAAACTTCGACGTCATTATCACCACTCAGGGTCATCGCCCCTCTTCAATATAAATTATGTTAAAGTCTTTGATTTATAAACTTAAGGGTATATAGTCAAAGTCAACCACTTCGTATAGCATACTATAAAACCTTAAAATAATAGGGCCGACATAGATAAATCTCCGCATCACTACCTTAGGAAAATAAGCGGCTTCATTAGAACCAAAGTCAATAAGAGCAGCACATAGCTATCTTCGAAAACATACTGTAAAAATAAAGTTGAAGTGGATAAATTGTGGCATAGTTGCCTTATAGGGTCAGTGCAAGCGGCATCGTTATTACTGTTATAGGTTACTTTGAAAGTATAGGGTCAACGATGTTGAAGACATGCAGTGCCATACCCCTTTTATATAAAATGCAGCACTTAAACCATGCGACAGTGCCAATATTGAAGTCATGATATCGACTTCGATGCCATGCTTCCACCTCAACCACGCCGGCCCATTCCATACCAATTGAAGTTTATATCATATATATCTCCTTTGGTTGGTGGCGAAAACCACGAACACGAAGACGTGGAAGGCGATGAAGATGACTTCGGCGTGGCACTATTGCAATTAACATGAAAACTGTTATTTGGCCTTTAAAAGTAAAAATTTTCTACCAACTTCTTGTGTTTGTCAAAATCCAATTGGATAGCAATTTCCTTTACCAAAATCTTTTTTGAATTTTGCCATATGCCAGAATTTATATTTCCAAAACATATTTGCAAACCATCAATATATGTTAATATTTTGATATAAATATTAAACTTTTCTAGTCTAATAAATTTATATAAAATCTTAAACTCATGAGAAAAATCCCTCATAATCATATAAAATCACATTTAATATCTTCTTTAACATATAAGAATTTCAAGATCAAAAATTTTATTTAATTATTTTCAATAATTAAAACCCGAATTAATCCATCTTCCAACCTTAGGAAATTCACCAAATGTTCTCATTAAATCAGAAAATTATAAAATCAAAACCCCGCTTCCAATATAATGATTTTAACATCATATCAAAATTTCAAGTCGTTAGGGTATCATATGATGGGTTTTCCAACTTAAACATATCAATAAATTCCATAATAATCATATAAATTCATCAAATAACATATTTTCATCCAACCATTTAAAAAATGGCATAATAATATCAAAAGATTTAGATTTATACTTAAAACAGAAATAGCAATTAAAACATGAGATGTTTAACTATTATTCACCTTGATTAGTTAAAGAAGATTGAGATTTGTACTTTGATTTGATTCCCCTAAGCTTTGGTCTTGTTTTCCTAACTTTATTTTCCTTGAATAACTTTGTTATGGCCGACCTTGGTCTTTTAATTTTGTTTGTAATGAATGAAATGAGGGAGGAAATAAAAGAATTAGAGTTTATGTTTAGGAATTTAGATCTATTTCCATTTTCCCTTAGCATATATTCCTCCTTCTTATTAAGTTTTAAACCATTCTTATTAACTCATTCATTAAGGCACGACCTCTATTAATTATCAAATCTTAATCCCTTAACCTTTTATATTATTTATTTAATTTATCCAATTAAATATCCTAAATAATGTTAATTAAAATTAGGGTTGTTTCAAAACATTTATCCAAAATATTACTTTAAAATGACAAATTTATAAAATCTTTAAAACATTAAAAACCAATTTTTCCTTATAAAAATATCTTCCTTAAAAAATCACAACTAATTCTTTAAAATCCAATAAAATATCAAACAATTTTTAAAATACTCTAATACGAGTTAGCTAACACTTGTAAAAGTCCTTTTTAAACATTTAAAGTTCAAAAATCAAGGTTAAACGGGGTGGTTTTGCACATGTGAAGTTTTGGTCTCTTTTCAAGATGTTACTTGACTTTTTACTATCCAAACTTTTTATGGAAGCACAAATACATATAGAGCATCATAAATACGGAGAGAAACCCCTAAGCATCTTTATATAAAGTTCCATAGAAATCGTCAAAAATAAGGTAATTCCTAAGTATATCCATAGCGACTATTGGTATAAGTGCACTTTCAAATCCAAGTCCAACCTAAACCAAAGTCCATCTGCAACCTATGTGCTTTGTTTTAAGGTTATGCCATATATTATTCAAGTCCACTCAAGTTCGTTTAAGTCTATACATATGTCACTTGCTTTCAAAGCAAGAATCAAAACCAAAGTTTCAACAAATGTTACATCAATAGAAATAACTTAAACACAATCAAACACAAACAAATATCGGTTATATTTCCAATCAAATCTTTAGCTCATCTTAATCTAATAACAAGGTAGATCAAGCAACTCAATTCCAACCTCAACCTTTCCACCACCTTCCTTTCCTTTCTTCCACCCTCTTTCACTTGCTTTTGCCTCCTCCTTCCTCCAATTGCTCACGGCCTATGGGGATGGGGTGAGTGTGGTTTTGCTTCTTCCAAACTAAACTAGGTAGAAGGTGTTGTAATGTTGTCTTAAAGCTCTACTCCAAGTTTGAGTTGATTTGGATGAGTATGCAAATATTTTGCTTTAGGAAATTATGAAGAGGAAGACACTAAAATAGCTTGGTTTTGCTTTATGAATTTGTAATTATTTAACAAGTTTATGCCTATCCTTATATAGGCTCAAGAATGGTGCTCCTTAATCTTTCCCCCACCCTTCTCCCCCCACATGCCATGGAAGGCTCAACACCCATCACTTCTCCTTTAGGGAAATTTCTCTTATACCTTTACATGATAATATCCCTTATCCACTAGGAAGC
The DNA here is from genome assembly GCA_030737815.1 of Allium fistulosum. NCBI lineage: Eukaryota > Viridiplantae > Streptophyta > Magnoliopsida > Asparagales > Amaryllidaceae > Allium > Allium fistulosum. Next base: position 354,084,904 of record CM060904.1, read on the forward strand.
TTCTAGAACCTTCCATTTGTTTATGAAGAGGAGTGTGTGATAATTAGTTTCTAACGTGTTCATTTGATCATTATACAAATGCAAAAGAGTTCCAACAACGTATATCGATCAAAAAGCCGTTTACCGATAAACTGATTTCCGGTCACATTATCGATTTTTCTTTGAAGAATATGTTTTTGTAAAAAATTTCAAAAACAAGTTTCTTATCATTATTCATTAATTAAACGATGTGAAAAAGGTTATAAAATCTTATTTATAACACTTACTTATATTTCAAAACGTTTCATATAAGAAGACGAAGTGTTCAAATTTCTAGGTTGCTACGATATATTATGTTCATCGAAAATAAGAGATCATCCACCTATGATATCTATAAATTAAATGGTGAAAGTATGTGGTATACCCAAGTATCCTAAATGTTAGTCCACTTCGAGGGAAGACACCATCCATTATTGTGTTGTCGTGCTTATGACTTAAAGAATGACTTTAGTGTAGTGCGTCAAAGGATGCGAAGAGGGTTTTCTACTGGTCGAGGATAAAGAAGAAAGTGGTGAAGTATGTTGCAAGATATTTAACGATGGAGACATGCTACTTGTGAAGTATGATATAGTTAGGGGTATGCCCTTGGGGAAATTATGTAATTTGTAAAGGCCCGTAATTCCATACCCCTTGAATCGACCATAATTCACAACCGTTCGACTCAGATTGAACGGAAAATACGAATCTGAAGAAGGAAAGGTAGAAGAAAAATAGAACAGCAAACACAGAATCTCACAATCGTAGCGGAACCAAATATAATATATAATAACAGATTATAAATACAAGAACTGTGTTGTTAATGTACATACTATTATCAGAGTACAATATACAACAATCAATCTGGATAGTTTAATAACTTGCCCTCACACAACGGAAATACGTCTTGTCATCTAGCTTGTCTCTTGAGCTCCATAGCATCCTATCCTGAATCTGTAATACTCGGTCTGACCCGAGCATTATAATAAAATAACACCCGAGTCAGTCTGGAAAACCAGCGTAAGAAAAACACACTCAAATTTAATTATTAGAGTTATCAAAATCCTTTGAAAGCAAAGGTATCTCGTAAGACCGCGTCACACATAAACACGACGGCTATTTACCGTACGATAACCAAAACAATTTTTATCAAAATCATTTGATATTATAATAGTGTCTAAGTACAAATACTTATTCAAATAGCTGAAATTGTTACATTAATTAAATTCCAGCATACTAGGCTCTACAAACAAAACCGTAAGCTCGTATTGGAGAATGGATTCCAACGAATGACTGGGCCAATGGGGTACCGCCCATCATAGTACACCTCTAGAATAATGTATCGAGGAGCATCGACGGGATCCCCAGCTACACAAGACCGTCCTACCCCTAACCTGGATAGACAGAATATGTTATCACCCCGGGTGTTCCCACCCTTACTATCGAGTGCTCCTTCTTTCAAGCACAACCATATCCATAATATAAAGGTTCCCAAGGACATTTAGAAAAGTGATAACATACCCTACTTGGGTGCGACCCACTTAGCCTTGTTGCAGCTCCCCTGTTTTAGTCATTCCCGGTTGATGAGGCTCGAGGCTAAGCATTAACTTTCAAGAAACAATTCTACTTAGAATGCTCATCATCCTCCAACGACGATGTTCTAATAGCATTCGTCCGTACAAGTTGTCCTGGGTCTGGACAAACCGAATCACCGTCTTCATCATCTTCACGGTATTCATTCGTTACGTTCAAACCGGATCGAAGTGGTTTTCGGATAATTAAATCTGATCCCGGTCTATTCGAAACGATTAACGAAATTGGCCAATATTGATAGTCGGTTATTTAACTATCAATAAAACATCCATAAGCAATCACTAGGCCCCATTATTTTTAATCCTTTGAAAACACTCATTTCAAAATATCTTTACAAAGATATATATCCAAATCTCTTCAATATATTCAATATTTGAAACTACATCAATTACTTATATCCACAACATGATACTTCCGAATCGTTTTAATACTTAGAAATATTTTCCTCGTTTCCATCTATATTTCATCCCTTTTTTTAAACATTTCTATAATAAAAATATCGAAGTTAAATATTTCAAAACCTTCCCGTTTAATACTTAGGAATATTTATAAGTATATTTCCTAAGATCTTTTTATCTCTAATATTTGGGAAATACTCTATTTATTTTCCTATTTCTCAAATCCTTTACAAATTTTATTTGTAAATTCCTTAATATTTTCAAAGTCGAATACACTTGCCTATATCTCCAAATGCCCATTTCTAACTCCTTTTATGAATTCTAATTAATTCTCCGAAGTTCTCGTATTTTAACACCTTGGAAATTTCTTTAAGTTCCTAGAATTTCCTTATAAGGTTCCCTCCAAAAATCATATCCGTTTAATAAACTTCGTTTCCAATCCCGAGAGGATTTATAAACAAATTTCAATCTTTTAAAATTTTATATATTAAATAAGTATTTTTAAAGAATAATAGTTTATTTGTAAAATATGTTTAAGTAAATTTAAAATATCAAAACAATTCAAATAACATCGATAACTCATTTCCAAATCATTTTTAAACAACTAATTAATTCACAAAGCTGATTAATAAAATTAGAATTTATTTAAATAAATATTTAATATTATAGTAACTAATCTTTCGGAATATTCTAAATCTAATAATAGTTTAAGTTATATAGTAATTAAAAATCCCATTTAAACAATTTTTAATTTCTCGAAAAAAGTCTATTTTAAAAATCCAATATTGTCAAATTCAGTTTATAAATCCCTCTCGATTCGTATCACTTCGTTTATATCTCAACTTTACCACTATCATCTCATTCAAAAATAGATTCCAGTATTTCTTTACCAAAACTGTGATATCCCAGAATTTTTGGCAATATGAATTTAATAATCTGCATTTAAAATTAAATTGATTTGATAATATTTGTTAATAAGATTTGAATTGATTTAATAATCTTCTTTTAAATAAATATTTAACTGATAATTTATCTTTTAAAAGCTAATAAATTGTTTTCTATTTATAATGTATATATATTTGTATATATTGTAAATAGGTAAGCTTTGTTTTAAATTTAATAAATAAAGGCATGTTTTCTAATTTTAATATTTTTGGTAATTTGGAAATTTGATTTAATTTAATATTAAATAAATAACCATATGATTTTAAAATACTCAAGATAAAAGTTTACTTGTTTAAAATGATTTTAGCCTAAGTTTAAATTTAAACAAGAAAGGTTTGTTTTTAAATATTGTTTAATAAATATGATATATTTATCCATTTAATAATAATAGGAATTTATAATCTCTTTTATAAATTATTTAAATTTGACAAATCATTATTCTCAAATAACATTATTAATGTATTGTTTTATATATATAAATATAAATAGATTTTAAAATAGAAGTGTTATTTTCAAATTAAACATGTTGTTATATATGTATATATATATATATAACTTGATGTTAAAATTGGATTTTAGAATTTATTTTGAATTTAAAAACTTTGAAATTAAAAAGAGTAAATATTTAAAATGTTTGGATTTTAAAGGATATTTGTATAAGCTTTTATTTGTATATATATACATAGCTTTATTTTATTTTCTCTAAAAAAGTAATTCATAGATATAAACAATAAATATATAGAGAGAGAGAAATAAAAGACAATAAGTATTTAAGTTAGAAATGGAACATAATAATAGAGTAGGTAAATTCTAACATCTTCTTAAGTATAGAAACTTAGTAATATTGCAAAGCTTAAGACTAAAACAAGGCAAGAAAATGAACATTTGAAGTTCTGGAAAACACATGTTTGCAAGGCTGTAGACATAAGGCAAAGAGGGAAACATATTCATGTTTGTACATGAAGAATAAAATGAGCATGTACGCTTGAAAAGAAATATATATATACAATGATATATAAGTACATACGAAATAAAATATGAGATAAGTTTGTAGACATAAGGGACATTGACATTAAATGCTACATCTCTAGTACACCAAGTAAAATCTTTTCAGCCTCCATAGTAGAAAAAATCTCTGACCAATATTAATAAAAGCTTGTACCAGTCAATAAACAATCCTGTAAACATTGATCTATATATCAATCTCTTCTTCTTTTCGTTCATAAAACTTAGCCTTTCCAGAAAAGTATATTTCAACTGAAGCTTTATTTTCAACTCAAAGTAAATGCAAACCTGAGACAAAGAAATTCATATCTGTTTTCAAGCTAGATCATCTCAGCATAAAAGTGTTTTTAATTTGCAAGTTCTAGTCTTCAAAAGTTTCACAGTTTCAAGCTTTTTCAAAATCAAAACCAGAGGCTCTGTTGTTTATCAATTTCTCAGGTGAGTAACTTTTTATTTAAAAGCCTAAGTATAATAAACCTGTTGCATGTTCATATCTATGTATTTGTATGGTTGTATGTATGTATATATGGGTGCATGTTTGTGTATATTTGTGAATGTATAGATGTGTGTGCATGAATGTTTCCTGTGATATCCCTGTTCTTAGTTTTCAAAGCTAAGGTTTTAAATCAAATCCATTATCTCTTGAACAAATCAGTGTTAGGACTTAGAATTTAAACAAAAATTGTTTGTTTAATCATAAATTAAAGTTTAACAATTTATTTAAGTGGAAATAAATTGGAAATTACTTTGGAATCCAAAATATACAGGGAAGCTTAAGTTTGAGTAAAATTTCAAACACTCTAATTCATTGATTCAAGGTTATAATCTGATTTCTATCCTTAGCCATGATTTTTAAAACTAAAATCAAGATTTTTATTAATAGAAGTTAAGTGCAGTTCTTGTTTGAACTGGAAATGGTAAACTGGGATTTTCTGGTAATCCAAATGATTGGAGAGGTCGGGATTTTCAGTGATGATAATGGAGTGATCAAAGATGATAGGAAAATTGGTAGGAAGTTGATCTAGTGGTTGTAGCGGCGGTGGTTGGTCAGAGGGGTTTCTAAACCTAGTTTGAGTGATGACCGGAAAACGATCCACCACGGCAACTCTGGTGGATCGAGTGCCACTATATTCTGGGGAAGGGAAGCTGGAGTGTTGTCGAAGGCTTGGCCAGAGGTGCTGACATTCCGATGGTCGGAGAAGCAAGGTCGAGGCGTTGCCAGGTTTTGTTTCGGGTTCTAGTTTGGGTTTGGTTACTCGATTTATGATTTCGAGATGCTTTGGAGGATCTGATGGTCGGGGTGAGTTTAGTGGATGGTTGCCGAAGTGGGAAAGCCATCGTTGATGGCCAGAGTAGATCAGAGTCACGGTGCATGTGCACCGTGCACTTTTGTTCCTGGTGAAGTTAGATTTTGGGGAAGATGGATACTCGAGTTTATCTTGAGTCAATTGAGGGAGTTGCCGAAGTTTTTCTGTGTTCGACTCGAAGTCATTTAGGGTAGACTCGGGTTATAGTTGTTGTTGCCAGTTTTAAAACCTGTCAGGTTTTAAGTTTTAAAAATTTAAAAGCAGATTTTTAAACCAGTTTTAAACCAAGTTTTAAATCTAGTTTAAGTATGAATTCAAAATCTAATTTGTATCCTAGTTTTAAAATAAATAAGTTTTTAAAATTTTAAATTGTTTAAACAAGTTTCAATGTTTAAAGTATGTTTAAATGAAATGGTTTTTCAATAAAATGTTTAAAACTTATTTATATAAGATTCTTTATAAAATTCCCTATAACATTTGATTTAAGAGGTTTATAAAATTGATTTAAATTGGTTAAAGTTAAAATTGTAATCATTTTTAAATCTTAAATTAAAAATGAAATTTGAAGTAAATTTTGAAAGTAAATTCTTTTAAATGATTTTTTAATGATAATTTAATCATTAATAAGAATAATGTTTATCTTAAAGTAAATTAGGATTTAATGATTTGGATTCATTAAATTATTAAGATAATTAATTAATTTAATTAATTAATGATATGGATGATTAAATTAGTAATTATGAGTTTTAAACTAATTAATTAAGTTTTAAGTTAATTAATTAGGAATAATTAGTTTGTAATTTAGGGATCATTAATTGGATAAAGATTAGATGTTAATTAATGATTAGGAATTAATTAATCAAGTAATTAAAGATTAATTAAGTTACAGTTGAAAACTTAAATTAATTAAATAATTAGAGGTTAATTAAATGATTATTAAGGATAAATTAAATTGTAATTAATATTGGTTAATCTAAGTTTAATTTCTTAAGAAAAGAAATTTAGAATTGTTAATAGTTAATGAAGGTCATTAACTTAAGATTTGTTAAATAATTAATTAATGTGATAGTTTTAATAATTAATTAGATTGATTAATTAAAGATAATCATTTGTGAAATTGGTTAAGTATAATACTTAATGGAAGTAATTAAGGAATTAATTACTTAATGTAATTAATTGAGTTTAATTTGATTTGTTTAAGTTAATTAATTAATTTTAATTAATTTAAATTAATCATTGGATGATTTGATAAGTATAATTACTTAAATGTAATTAATGAAGTGTAATTACTTAATGAAGTAATTAATGGTAATTACTATATGTAATTAATTGAAGATGGTTTAAATATGGAAGTAATTTGGATTAAATTACTTTGTGAAATTAATCAAGGGATTAATTAAGATAATTAATTAAGAAGTAATTAATTTATTTAATGAAGTAATTAAGGGTAGTTAATTAATGAATGAGATTAATCAAGAGTGATTAATAATTATGATTTAATTAAAGATTTATTTACTTAATGTAGTTAATTTAAATAGAATAATTAATTAAAAATGTAATTAGGGATCATTAAAGTATATAATTAATGATGTAATTAAGGGTTGATTCATTAAGACTAATTAATCAATAATAAGTGTTTTTGAGAAATTAATTAATGTAATTAATTAAGGATAAATGTAATTAATTATAGTTAATTAATTAATGAAGTAATTAAAGATTAATTATTGTATTTGGGTAAGAATAATTAAGTTGTGAAATTAATTAAAGGATAATTACTTGAATGTAATTAAAGGTTAGTTAATCAAGGATGATTAATTAAGATGGAAATTAGGGAATGATAAATAAATTGATTTGTAATTAATTTATAGTTATGTAAGCAAGATTTATAATGATGAAGTAATTAATTTTAATTTACTTTAAATTGATTAGAGATAAGTAATTAATTTAATTCATTTTAAATTAATTATAAATGGTGTGATTATTAATCCTTGCTTATGTATGGATGGATGATATTGATTTCCTTGAATGGTTTGAAATCTCAGATATGAGATAGGTAATGCTGTATGATATGGTTGCTTTGGTTGAAGTATATGGATAATGTAGATTATCTATTTGTGATGATATTGTGAATTATCTATCTGTGATATTGTGAATTATCTATCTGTGTGTATATGGATAATGAAATGAATTGTTTTAACTTTAAAACAACTTGGACTTAAAAGATGGCGATTTGGATTTCGATGAGATCGGGATCGGGTTTCCAGATTTGGATATTCGAAAACCAGATCGATCCAAATTAACGATAGGTCATGAATCTCAAGTGAAGATGAAGATTCAGAGTGCAAGGGTTATTGTCGTTAACTCTGAGGATGATTCCAAAATGATTGTAACGAGATAATGCCTTCGGTTTCGTTCGAACCCGGAACGAACTTGTATGGATTGAATGCTTTCCGAACATCGTCAGGTGGATGATGAGCATTCTAAGTGATGTGTTCTGATGAGGTAATCGTAGCCTCAAGCCTCATCAACCGGGAATGGCTAAAACAGGGGAGGTGCAGCAAGGCTTCGTCGGTAGCACCCACTTGAGAGCGAGATTTTCCCCTGTCTAGATGTCCCTTTATATTCGGCTGTGTGGGCAGTTGTGGCCATAACTGCTGGGGTTGTTTCATTCGGGACTGTCCAGTAAGGGATGGTTCCGGCCTTGTATTGTAGGGGATTGGGAGTAATCCTCGGTACGTTGATCTAGGCCAGGTACTGTGACGGGCGGTACCCCAGTAGCCCTGCCATTGTATGGAATCCAATCTCCAATAAGTGCCGTACGTATTAGTTGTGCCCAACTATGTTGGAACGTGAGATGTAACCATTCCAGCTATTTCTGTATTTTACTTGAAAACCCTAGACACTATTATAATATCACTGAATTTCCTATCAAATGTTTGGTTAGCGTAAGGTAAAAACTTACCCATGTTTATGTGTGGGGAGTCTTACGTGATACCCTTTGTTTTCAAAGGCTTTTCAAAGTTAAGCAACTTTAACCTATTACTCATACCAGACCCATTCCGACCCGGAGTTTATTTCTGTTTTCCTTAAACTCTCGGGTACTCAAATTTTTACGAGTAGCCAAGGGATTCATGTTAGCTTTGACGAATTGTGGAGGAGCAATGGAGCAGGAGGCTTCAACATTATAGATATATAGTTTTCCGCTGTGTTGGTATCTCTGTGTTGTATTTGAGTTGTATCGAGTTGTACTAACTAGACAGGTGTTTATAACTGTCTAGTATGTGATGTATTATCTATGTAACTCTGATTGATGTTGTATATTATGTAATATTTATGTGATTAATATAATTTATTTGTTCCGCTGTTGAGATTCTGATGTTGTTTCTTCTTTCTTCTTTCTTCTTTATCTTTTCTCTTTTCTATCCCTTTCTTTCTTAAAGATGATGCAACTTTCTGGTGATAGAAAGTTGGGTCGTCACAAAAACGATTCCCACAACTCGATATAAATTCACATCGTAAACTTATCCACTGATATCATTTTCCCTTATTTATAAACCTCGTTTATAAATTTATAAACTCCTTTGAGTTTTACTTGTTTATAAAACCAATTTTTATTAATTAAATTTCATTTTATAAATCCCTTCCTTAATAAATCTCATTTTTATTTCAGATCTATTTTTAATATCGATTTTAACTCCTTCCCATACTTTCAAGATATCACTTCAATACCTTTATATAATCTTATTTAAAAACCTCTATTTATACAAATTTATGAATAGTTAAGTATAAGCCAAATCAAATTATATATTTTTTCCATTCCACTAAATTTCCTTTAAAATAATCCAAATTTCCCTATAAATATTTTTATATTCAAAATCTTCTTCTAATTCCTTCAAATTCAAAAATAACTATATATAGTATTTACAATATCAAACCTAAGGTCCATGCTATTTTTCGCATTTAATAATTCAATATCATGGCAATAATTTATAATAGATTATTTACACAAATTATATATCTCTATTTATGAAAATTAATCAACATTTTTGAGGAATCCAGTTGGATCCCTCCAACATGTTTCCCTGCATCCACAGATGTTAATACAACATAAAAAAATACCAATCCCACTTCGAGGGGGATATCGTGGTATATAGGGTCATCCGTTATAATGTGCGGAAATATCACTCCAAATACTAATATATATACTACTATATATATTATATCATTCAACATACAATAATTTATAAATTCAACAAACATCCAAAATTTAATTTCAACTATTTAAAAAATTTAAATTTTGGTAATCTAAATGAGTGAGAGTTTTCTCACCTTTATTTTAGAAGTCGCCAAAACTTTCCGGTTCCCGCCTAAATCAAACGATGTCTGATATGGTTCCAACTCAATTCGTTTCACTCAATCCAACCTCGCACGAAAAATTATACCGTAATTATTTTAACGATAAAATTAATAAACATTTTAATTTAACTAAAAATAATAATTTGAAACTTAATTGCCTTACTGTCTTCCTTCGTAATGCACGATAAACCCTCAGACTACGATTCCACATCCTCCTCCTTTGTCCATATCGAACAAGAATCGATCGACTACGAAGGTGCCTCAGCCATGAGTCGCCACAGTTCGCCAGACATCGCTGCGGTTCCCACTGCCATCGCGAGTTTCCCCTCTTCAATCGCGTCCACCCCTATGACCCTAGTTCCCTACGGCACGGTCGCAACACCCCCACAGTCCTAATCCAACGACGAACCTCGCCTTCCTCTGCCTGCTTACGGCCCAACTCGCGCTGATGCTTCCCAAGAACCCACGCCTCGCGACCACGAGCCTCGAATCCTCGACCTAGTGCGCCTTCGCGTTCGCGACATCCACCCATGCCATCATGATTTCTTCTTTATTTTTATTTTTTTATTTACCGAACGATTGAGGTCGAAACCTTTTTCAATACGATCGATTTCGATTCGAGACTGGATTTTCTTTCTTCCAGTTGCTTTGCCCATCATTTTTCTTCTTCTTTGAACATAACGAGTTGTTTTCGTTTTAAAACTTTTTTTTCGATTTGAAAATGAAAGAAAGGGGGAGGGAAAGTGTAACGACCCGCCACTCATTCCACAGAATGACGCATCATTAATAAGAAAGAAAGGGGTAGAAAATAGAAAAGAAGAGAAGAAAGAAGAAACAACGACAACGATCTCACAGCGGAATGAATAAATTATATTAATAACATAAAGAAACGATTACATAGTATAAAACACTTATCAGAGTTTACACAACTATACAACACATACTAGACAGTTATAAACATCTGTCTAGATATTACAACTCAAATACAATACAAGACTCTAACACAGATATCAACACAGCGGAATACTATATCTATGAACGCCGAAGCCTCCTGCTCCATTGCTCCTCCACAATTCGTAAAAGCTAAACCTGAATCCCTTGGCTACTCGTAAAAATTTGAGTACCCAAGAGTTTATAAAACAGAAATAAACAACTTGGGTCAGACATGGGTCTGGTGTGAGTAACAGGTTAAACTTGTTTAACTTCAAAACCTTTTGAAAGAAAAAGTATCACGTAAGACTCCCCACAAATAAACATGGGTAAGTTTTTACCTTACGCTAACCAAAACATTTGATAGGAAATTCGATTGTATTATAATAGGGTCTAGGGTTTTCAAATAAATATGAAATAGCCGAAATTGTTACATTATTAAATTCCAGCATACTAGGTATACAATCAAGTCCGTTATCACTTATTGGAATTTGGATTTCCATACAATGGCAGAGCTACCGGGGTACCGCTCATCACAGTACGGGGCCTAGATCACCGTACCGAGGATCACTCCCAATCCCCTGCAACACAAAGCCGGAACCATCCCTTACTGGATAATTCCGAATAAAATCACCCCACAGATGGCCGTCGCCAACTGCACCACTAAGCCGAAATAAAAGAAGGAACTCTCTAGACAGGGATGACCTTACTCTCAGTGGGTGCTACCCACGAAGCCTTGCTGCACCTCCCCTGTTTTAGCCATTCCCGGTTGATGAGGCTTGAGGCTACGATTTACCTTTAAATCAGAACACACCACTTAGAATGCTCATCGTCCACCTGACGATGTTTTGAAAGCATTCGATCCATACAAGTTCGTTCCGGGTTCGAACGAAACCGAAGGCATTATCTCGTTACACTCGTATTGGAATCACCCTCAGAGTTAACGACAATAACCCTTGCACTCTGAATCTTCATCTTCACTTGAGATTCACGACCTAACGTTAATTTGGATCGATGTGGTATTCGGGTCTCCAAACCTGGAATTCCGGTATACGGAAACCCGATCCCGGTCTCATCGAAATCCAAAACGTATCTTTTAAGGCCAAGTTGTTTTAAGGTTAAAACAATTCATTTCAGTTATCTATACTACAGGGATAGATAATTCACAACAGATAATCTACATTATCACAAACAGACAATTCATATTATCATTTCAATTTAACCAAAGCATCCATATCATAGATCAGCACATCTCTTATCAGAGATAACAACAATGCAAAGCATTCTATATTATTCATCCATCCCTAAGTAATGATTTATATCATCTCTAATTAATTTAAAGTGAATTAAATTAATTACCTCATTTTATAAATCCTTCTTACTTAATCATTAATTAAACCAATTAATTAATCATTACTCTAAGTATCTATCTTAATTAATCATTCCTGATTAATTACCCTTTAATTACTTTAAGTAATTAATACTTAATTAATCTCACAAATTAATTATCTTAAACCATTTCAGTAATTAATCCTTAATTACTTCATCTATTAATTAACTATACTTAATTACATTAATCCTCAATTAATTATAATGAATTAATTACTTTAATCACTTATTATTTATTAATTAATCTTAATTAATCAATTCTTAATTACATCATTAATTATATTAATTAATGATCCTTAATTACTCTTAATTAATTATCTTATTTAAATTAATTACATCTAATAATTAATTAGTCACATTTATTAATCACCTTTGATTAATCTCATCTAGTAATTAACTACCCTTAATTACTCTTCCATAAATTAATTACTCATTAATTAATTATCTTTTAATTAATCCCTTGATTAATTATTAAAGTAATTAACTCAAATTACTTTCATTATATCATCCTTAGTTAATTACATCCACTAATTAACTTTAATTACTTTCCTAAGTAATTACACTTTCACTAATTACATTTAAGTAATTATACTTATCACATAACCAAGTGATTATCTTAAATTAATTAAATTAATTAATTTAACTTATCAAATTATTTAATTAATTACCTTAAGTAATTAATTACCTTAATTACTTCCATTAAGTAATTATACTTAACCAATTTCCATAAATGATTATTATTAATTTATTAATCAAATTGATTACCAAAATTAATCTCATTAATTAATTATTTATTTATCCCTAATTAATGATCCCTCATTAATTATTTAACAATTCTTTAATTACTTCTTTAGGCAATTAATCTTTAATCAATTATTTATTAAAACAACTTGATAAACTCTTATTTATCAATTAATTAATTAAATTATCAATTATTCTTTAATTACCTTATTAATTTAATTACTCCTATATAATTAAATCTTAATTACTTTCTGACTAAAGTATTAACCTTTAACTACTTTAGTTATTATTAACAAAAGTCTTTAAAACATTTTACTTTAAAATCTTTCTTTTAATTCATTTTAAATTAAAAGATTTAAATAGATTACAATTTAACTTTAACCAATATTTAAATCAAATATACAAAATCTTTTTAAATCAAATGTTAAGAACACTTAACATTTATAAGATTTTAAACCAATTTATTTGAATTCAAAATCCTTTTTAAAATATACTTTTAACAATTTAAATTTTAAAACATCATAAATTTTATCAACCTATTTATTTCAAACAAGGATACAATTTTAAATTTGAATCCATACTTCCAAATTTGCTTTAAAACTTTGTTTAAAATTTCAGTTTCCAAAATTTTAAACCAAATTTAAAAGTTAAAAACAAACAGGCTTAAGGCCTGTACCAACTCAAATTACCCGAGCCTACCACTAAATGCTTCGAGTAAAAACTGGAAACCCCCGAGTTCCCTTCGAGTTTCCCTTCCCCTGTTATTTTAAAACTTTGTCAAGTTAAAAAAAAAATAAACAGTTTAGCCCACGCGAGTCTTCCCGAGCCATCACCCAGTTTTCACGAGGATGTCTTCGAGTCAAACATCACTTGCTCGAGAACATCTTCTTCCTCTAAACTCAAATCTTCCAGATATTCGAAACATCCATGTGCATGTGCACAAGCGAAATGCTTGCCTTCGATCACCGCCGATGATCTTCTCCAGTCAACATTCACCTTCGTATCCAAATTCGACCACCAAAACTTCAACAACCTCTCGAAATCGAAATCGAGTATCCCACTACTAACAAGAACAGGAACCCAAGCCTGGAAAGATGCTCGAACACAATCCTCTGATCATCAGAGAGTCTGAATTTCTGACTATGACTTCGACAACGTCCCCACTCCTATTTCCCAAAATCTGGTGAAGCTCGATCCACCAGAGCTCCCTTGATCACCAAAACCTCGACCATGCCCAAAATTAGGTCTACAGATAATCTCGATCAATTCCCATCACCACAGTCGTCTATCATTACTTCTACTCTTTTTCCCGACCTCACCCATCATCCAACTATCTCCAGTGAGAACCACGTCTCCGAAAATCAACTAGATCATCAGAGATCACCCAGAATGCAAATTCTGGTCAAACCCAATCTGCTCCTAATATACCCCTCTAAAAATTGTGATTTCACTTTCAAAATTCATGTTTTAGGATAGGGTTTTAGATTATATGCCTGTCTTGATGAATTCAGATACTTAAATTTTCACCTAATTTAAACATGCACGGTATTTTCTAGTTCCTAGAGACATTTCTGTTTATTTTAACTTAATAAAACTTTAAACTCTAATCTATGATACACCAAACATGTTTTGTTCGAATTCTAAATCCTATCAGAGATTATATCAAAAGGATTTAAATTTTGATCATGACTTTAACTTCTAAAGAAGAGCAGATAAGATCAGGGTATAATAATAGGCATGCATCTATACATCCATATACATACATAGAAATTCAATCATATACATATATTCAATACTCATTTTATCCTAGAATTTCACATGCAAACAGATACCTATGTACTAAAATTTTAAGAAAACTATTACTCACCAATTTAAAATGAAGAACAGAGCCCTCTTTGAAACTGCTTTAAACTTTAAAACTGAAGTGCTTTTGAAACTTTTAAAACTCGATTTAAAAACTTGAATGCTGGCTTTATTTCGGAAGGATTGCAGTTGCATGCAGAGATGCCTTGTTTGACATGCCTCCAGATTTGAAAAGAATTTGGACAGAAGATCTTGATTTGTTTTCCAGATTCTTATTTCCAGATTTTGAAAAAGTATTGCATATCTTTGTTTTGATTTGGAAAATAGATTACAGGGATTTTTGCTTTTGATAAATTTTGGTTTGAGGGATGTTGATTCACAGATTTGTTTTGAAAGGCAGATTTAAGTTGTGGATTACTTTGGAGAATTTGGTTACAGATTTTGTTATGAGAAAATAGGCTGAAGTTTCTCAAGTTTGAAAATGTGAAGATAAAAAGAAAATGAAGATAAAGAAAAATGTTTATAAGGGCTGAAAATTATTTCTTAAAAATAAAAGAAAAATAGAAATTTAAAAGATGGACACTTGTCTTCATATGTGTTAATTAGTTAACACTTGTTTTAAACAATCCTTTATAGGTTTACACATGTCCTTTTTAGTTAGTTTATATTTATTTTAAATGTAGATAAAAGCCTTTTTCTTTATTTCCTTAAATACTTCTCTATTTATAAATTACTTTTAAAAGAAAATAAAATCATTTGTATATGTATAAATAAAAGCTTATACATGTATTTTGAATCCAAATAATTTAAAGTATCTACCTTTGAATTCCAAAACTAATTTACATTTACTTTTCAAATTATATTTAAAATCCAATTTAAAGTCATGTTATATACATACATATATAACTACACTTTCAATTTTAAAAATAACAATCCTATTTTATTAAAGTCTATTTATATTTGTATATAAAACAATATATTATAATTATTGTTTGAAAATAACAATTTATCAATATATATATATTAGAATTTAAAAACAATATCTTATTTATTTAAATTTTAAATCCAAGCTTATCTATTTACAATATATACAATTGTATATACATTATAAATAGAAATCATCCTATAAATTTTTAAAGGATAAATTCACTAGTTAAATATTCATTTAATCAGATTATTAAATCAATTCAAATCTTACTATCAAAAATTATCAATCAATTTAATTATTTAAACAGATTATTAAATTGATATTGTCCATAAATTCCGGGATATTACAGAAAGACGTGATTTGAACGGGTTGATTTCGGTTTTTGACTGAAAGCATAGGGGGATGGACGCGACTTAAAGTGAGGAAACGGCGTGTTGGAAATGGGTTGATTTCAATTATAAATATCTCGCTTTACCCAGCTCAAAACTTTGAACCCCTATCGAGGCATGCCACTAGGCATTTATAATGTTATACCCCTATTCCGAATGCAATGGAAAAGGTTTCGAGTCCTAGTTCGATCGTATGGAGAAGATAGCCTTTTGGACCAAATTATTATATTAATTTTCGATATTAATTTCAATGCGTTTACATCCCATACAATCAAACAATAAACCCAAACGACACGAAATTTGAAATCCGATAATAATACACTTTTACGGATCCAGTGGAACTATTTTCATCGAATTCCGAGACTATGCCCCAGATCGCTATTTTATCGCGTCGATTAAATCAACGATTTCCAAAAATTCACGAAATCGCTCAAAATTTCAGTTTTAAAACTTTCTAACTCAATTATAACTCCAAATCAAATATTTAAAACCGTTTAAATATTCAATATTAACCGTCGTAAAATCCGGGTCATTACATTCCTTCCCCTTTAAAAGAATTTCGTCCCCGAAATTGCTAAGGCAGGAAAAATGCTCCAAACCCATTAACTTTTCAAAACCCACTTAGTGAAAATTCGATATTCACTTTTCAAATCTTTTCGTTCCAACCAAAACAATTAGTTATTAATTCTAATCCCAAAACCATTTATTCCAATTACAGTTCGAAATCAATTTGCCGTTAATAAAAATTTTCCAAGAATTTTCAAAATTTTTCTAACTCCCTAAATTCCCAAAATGTTTTGGCAGTCTTCTTTGTATGGAGGACCTTTTGCAATATGACAAGAGAGATAAATATATATACATCGACCCACATGGTCGGAAAACAAAATATATATCAATATTTTATATTTTCGCAGTATTTAATCCGAAAACATACCTTATTTTAGCATTTTTAAGCAAGCGGCTTATTTATTTTGCAATTCGCGCAATCAAAATCAAGCAAAACAGCTCCAAGTACCTATACTTACTCAACTTAAACCTGTAAGTACCAAAATATGAATTTAAATAACATTTCACTTATTTAAATGGTTAAAACACATAAGTTTCATAACCAATGCATGCTAAACAATTGTTTATAAGCAACCATAAGGTTCCAACACCAATTTAATCACTTTCAATCAATCCATATATCATTTTATTCAATTTAAATGATTTACAACTCACTTTACATGCATTCAATTAATTTTTTAAACCAAACAAACTCACATCCATTCCAAATTGATTAAAAATCAATTCATTCACTTTCCATTTGATTTGTATAATTTTATTTACTCCGTTTACGCCAAACGACCAATTTTTCTATGCAGATTCGACGATATTCATTTAATAGAACTATCATTTCAAGTTATAACTATTTTTACATTGATTCCAATCAATTTATATTCAATTTTATTCCATTTCAAATTTATTCTCCATCAATTCATTTTCGTTTCACTAATATCCACTTTTATTATATTCAAATCCATTTTAATTAGCTCGGAAACATTTCATGCTAATTTATTTAACAACCATTTCACAATTTATTTGGGCTAAGCTTTCATTCAAATATTAACTTAAGTTAATTTGTTAAATTTCATTTATTTCAACCTTATAACTCAAGTTTATTTTATTTCAACCAACTTCCATTTCGTTTACTAATTTATTAATTAGTTCATTCACTTCAATTTTACTTCCAAGCTCGAATTTATTTAAACTACTCCCACAACCATATTCAATTTATTTTTACTTAAGTTGAATTTTATTTATAACCCAAGGCATTTCTATTTCAATCCAATTCTATTTTATTCGACCACAGTTCCAATTATATTTAATTCGCTTACACTTAAGTCGAATTTTATTTATAACTCAAGTTCCATATTCAATTTCTGATTTTTATTTCAGAAATCACTTCATTTAATTTTCTTGAGTTCCAAATTAATTTCATAATTCAAGTTTTGGGTTTATTTCCTTTACCAAAATATCAACCATTTTTATTTTTGGGTTTTCCGTTTCACCTTTCAATTTTATAAGTCATATGAATTATTTTCCACATTTCCATCAATTCTATACTCGAATATATTCACATTTTATTTTTAACTCGAGATTTCACATTTATTTATAGCCTAAATATATTTTTATTTTAGAAATTTCAATTTTTATAAGAAATTCCAAATTATTTATTAACAATTTCAAGTTTTCACTTAAAATTTATTTCATTCAAGATTTATGCCATATGGTTTTATAATATTCCACAATTCAAAATTCATATTTACTTTAATTGACGTTATTTCTAATCCAATCCAATTTTTATAACTTATAGGTATATAGTCACTTTATAATTCACATTTACATATTTAATTCAATTCTATATAACTCAAATCCAGCACACCTTTTAATTTAAATTTCAATTCTTCTTTACCAACATTTCAAAACCATACTCGAGTTATTCATACTTAAACTAACTTCACCCCAAACAAATCTACTTTTAATTCATTCGATTTCATTATATATTTCAATTATTTTGCTTAAGTTAACTCCTTTTCATTAATACACCATATTAATTCAATTCGAATCCAATCAATTTAATTTATAAAATTTAATTTATCCTACTTAACTTAAGTTGAATTCCATTTCAACTTTCTCACTTTAAATTTTAATTCAAATTTCGATTTTCACACTTCTTTCCTTATAAATACCATCTTCCACTGGATTCCAGAATTTTTTTAAACACCCGATATTTATTTCAAATCGCCTTGAAATCAAATATATATATATATATATATATATATATTCTTTTTGGTTTAACAACCCACTTTCCTTGAATTTCAAAATCAACCTGATTTTATCCCAAACAATTTCCTCGGAATTTCCAAAATAACACTTGTTTTTCTCAAAACAATCCAAAAACAATAACCACGGTAGCAGTTCGTCACTTAGAAACTCGAAAATGAATGCTGGTGATGTTGCGCAGCCATCACCAGGATTATTTTCCAGTGACCGAAGTGAGTTCAGTGCTTTATCCTTCCAAAATCCATTTAAAACTATTTTCTCTTCAAAAATATCTCCAAAATAATATTACTATTATTTATTTTCAAACACTTTGGAAACTACTTCCAAAAATCTTCGGGATTTAAATTTTCCAAATACTGGTTTGAATAGATTTTTAGTTTTTAACTCATTTGTATAATTCATACTTATACAATATCTATTTAGTTATATAAACCATTTCAAATTTTATAATCTTGTTTGATTATACATCCAAACACGTCCATTTATAATATGATAATTTCAGAAAATTATTTCCTTTATATCAAAATTTAATTTGGTAAAATTATTTCATTTACCCACTTCAAAACCATATTGTGTCGAATTTCTTTATTTAAGTGTTTAGAAACTCCTATCGATTTAGTGGCATCACACTATTGTAATAGAATTTATATACCACTCAACAGATAAATTAACACAATATAAAACCATTTATATTCACTAACAAATACGTGCTCATATCTATTATTACACTCAACTCATTCTAGAGTACTACTGACTCTATCTCAAATGAGTAATCCCCACCAGAGCCAAGGTTCTCGCTTAACCTTCAGCTCTGATACCAAGTGTAAGGGCCCATAAATCCGTACCCCTTGAATCGACCATAATTCACAACGGTTCGACTCAAATTGAACGGAAAATACGAATCTTTAGGGTGAAGAAGCAAAGGTAGAAGAAAATTAGAACAACAAACACAGAATCTCACAATCGCAGTGGAACCAAATATAATATATAATAACAGATTTTAAATACAAGAACTGTGCTGTTAATGTACATACCATTTTTAAAGTACAATATACAACAGTCAATCTGGATAGTTTAATAACTTGCCCTCACACAACGGAAATACATCTTGTCATCCAGCTCGTCTCCTGAGCTCCATAGCGTCCTATCCTGAATTTGTAATACTCGATCTGACCCAAGCATTATAATAAAATAACACCCGAGTCAGTCTGGAAAACCAGTGTGAGAAAAACACACTCAAATTTAATTATTAGAGTTATCAAAATCCTTTGAAAGCAAAGGTATCTCGTAAGACCGCGTCACACATAAACACGACGGCTTTTTACCATACGATAACCAAAACAATTTTTATCAAAATCATCTGATATTATAATAGTGTCTAAGTACAAATACTTATTCAAATAGCTGAAATTGTTACATTAATTAAATTCCAGCATACTATGCTCTACAAAAAAACCGTAAGCTCGTATTAGAGAATGGATTCCAACGAATGACTGGGCCACTGCGGTATCGCCCATCACAGTACACCTATAGAACAATGTACCGAGGACCATCGACGGGATCCCCTGCTACACAAGACCGACCTACCCCTAACCTGGATAGACCGAATATGTTATCACCCCGGGTGTTCCCACCCATACTATCGAGCGCTCCTTCTTTCATGCACAACCATATCCATAATATAAAGGTTTCCGAGGACATCTAGAAAAGTGATAACATACCCTACTTGGGTGCAACCCACTTAGCCTTGTTGCATCTCCCCTGTTTTAGTCATTCCCGGTTGATGAGGCTCGAGGCTAAGCGTTATCTTTCAAGAAATAATTCTACTTAGAATGCACATCGTCCTCCAACGACGATGTTCTGATAGCATTCGTCCATAAAAGTTGTCCTGGGTCTGGACAAACCGAATCACCGTCTTCATCATCTTCACGGTATTCATTCGTTATGTTCAAACCGGATCAAAGTGGTTTTCGGATAATTAAATCCGATCCCGGTCTCTTCGAAATGATTAACAAAATTGGCCAATATTGATTGTCGGTTATTTAACTATCAATAAAACATCCATAATTAATCACTAGGCCCCATTATTTTTTATTCCTTTGAAAACACTCATTTCAAAATATCTTTACAAAGATATATATCCAAATCTCTTCAATATATTCAATATTTGAAATGACATCAATTGCTTATATCCACAACAAGATACTTCCAAATCATCTTAATACTTAGAAATATTTTCCTCGCTTCCATCTATATTTCATCCTTTTTTTTAAACATTTCTATAATAAAAATCTAGAAGTTAAATATTTCAAAACCTTCCCGTTTAATACTTAGGAATATTTTTATGTATATTTTCTAAGATCTTTTTATCTCTAATATTTGGGAAATAGTATATTTATTTTCCTATTTCTCAAATCCTTTACAAATTTTATTTGGAAATTCCTTAATATTTCCATAGTTGAATACACTTGCCTATATCTCCAAATGCCCATTTCTAACTCCTTTTATGAATTCTAATTCATTCTCCGAAGTTCTCGTATTTTAACACCTTGGAAATTTCTTTAAGTTCCCAGAATTTACCTATAAGGTTCCCTCCAAAAATCATATCCGTTTAATAAACTTCGTTTCCAATCCCGAGAGTATTTATAAACAAATTTCAATCTTTTAAAATTTTATTTTAAAATAAGTATTTTTAAAGAATAATAGTTTATTTGTAAAATATGTTTAAGTAAATTTAAAATATCAAAACATTTTAAATAACATCGATAACTCATTTCCAAATCATTTTTAAATAACTAATTAATTCACAAAGCTGATTAATAAAATTAGAATTTATTTAAATAAATATTTAATATTATAGTAACTAATCTTTCGGAATATTCTAAATCTAAATAATAGTTTAAGTTATATAGTAATTAAAAATCCCATTTAAACAATTTAATTTCTCGAAAAAAGTCTATTTTAAAAATCGAATATTGTCAAATTCAGTTTATAAATCCCTCTCGATTCGTATCACTTCGTTTATATCTAAACTTTACCACTATTCTCTCATTCAAAAATAGATTCCACTATTTCTTTACCAAAACAATTCCCACAACTCGATATAAATTCACATCGTAAACTTATATTTCAACATATCCACTGATATCATTTTCTCTTATTTATATACCTCGTTTATAAATTTATAAAACTCCTTTAAGTTTTACTTGTTTATAGAACCAATTTTTATTTATAAAATTTCATTTTATAAATCCCTTCCTTAATAAATCTCATTTTTATTTCAAATCAATTTTTAATATCAATTTTAACTCCTTCCCATACTTTTAAGATATCACTTCAATCCCTTTATATAATCTTATTCAAAAACCTCTATTTATACAAATTTACGAATAGTTAAGTATAACCCAAATCAAATTATATTTTTTTCCATTCCACTAAATTTCCTTTAAAATAATCCAAATTTCCCTATAAATATTTTTATATACAAAATCTTCTTTTAATTCCTTTAAATTCAAAAATAACTATATATGGTATTTACAATACCAAACCTAAGGTCAGTGCTATTTTTCGCATTTAATAATTCAATATCATGGTAATAATTTATAACAGATTATTTACACAAATCATATATCTCTATTTATGAAAATTAATCAACATTTTTGAGGAATCCAGTTGGATCCCTCCAACCTATTTCCATGCATCCACAGATGTTAATACAACATAAAAAATACCAATCCCACTTCGAGGGGGATATCGCGGTATATAGGGTCATTCGCTATTATGTGGGGCGCATAGGGTCTCATCCGCTATACTGTGTGGGAATATCACTCCAAATACTAATATATATACTACTATATATATTATATCATTCAATAGACAATAATTTATAAATTCAACAAACATCCAAAATTTAATTTCAATTATTTAAAAAATTTAAATTTTGGTAATCCAAATGAGTGAGAGTTTTCTCACCTTTATTTTAGAAGTCGCCAAAACATTCCGGTTCCCGCCTAAATCGAACGATGTCTTATATGGTTCCAACTCAATCCAACCTCGCACGAAAAATTATACCGTAATTATTTTAACGATAAAATTAATAAACAATTTAATTTAACTAAAAAAATAATTTAAAACTTAATTGCCTTACTGTTTTCCTTCGCAATGCACGATAAACCCCCAGACTGCGATTCCACATCCTCCTCCTTTGTCCATATAGAACAAGAATCGATCGACTGCGGAGGTGCTTCAGCCACGAGTCGCCATAGTTCGCCAAACATTGCCGCGCTTCCCACTGCCATCGCGAGTTTCCTCTCTTTAATCGCGTCCACCCCTACGAACCTAGTTCTTTACGGCACGGTCGCAACACCCCCATAGCCCTAATCCAACGACGAACCTCGCCTTCCTCTGCTTGCTTACGGCCAAACTCACACCGATGCATCCTAAGAACCCACGCCTCACGACCACGAGCCTCGAATCCCCAACCTAGTGCGCCTTCGCATTCGCGAGATCCACCCATGCCATCGCGATTTCTTTTTTATTTTTTAATTTACCGATCAATTTAGGTCGAAACCTTTTTCCATACGATCGATTTCGATTCGAGACTGGATTTTCTTTCTTCTAGTTGCTTTGCCCATCAATTTTTTTTTCTTTGAACAGAACGAGTTGTTTTCATTTTAAAACTTTTTTTTCGATTTGAAAATGAAAGAAAGGGGCAGGGAAAGACGTTATTTGAACGGGTTGATTTCGATTTTTGACTAAAAGCATAGAGGGATGGATGAGACTTAAAGTGAGGAAACGACGTGTTGGAGAAGGCAAGGTCAGATAATATTATTCAATTATTATTATCTCACTTTACCCAGCTCAAAACTTCGAACCCCTATCGAGGTGTGCCACTAGACGTTTATACTGTTATACCGCTATCAACGCAATGGAAAAGGTTTCGAGTCCTAGTTCGATCGTATGGAGAAGATAGCTTTTTAGACCAAATTATTATATTAATTTTCGATATCAATTTCAATGCGTTTACTTCCCATAAGACCAAATGATAAATCCAAACGCTACGAAATTTGAATCCGATAATAATACACTATTACAGATCCAATGGAATTGTTTTCATTGAATTCCGAGACTGTGCCTTGGATCACTATTTTATCGCGTCGATTAAATCGACGATTTCCAAAAATTCATGAAATCACTCAAAATTTCAGTTTTAAAACTTTCTAACTCAATTATAACTCCAAATCAAATATTTAAAGCCATTTACATATTCAAAATTAACCGTTGAACAATCTGGGTCATTACATAAATTTTACATAAATCTTACTCGATAACCAATCTTTTTCAAAAAAGGGGTTTTCTTTAGGTTATATTCTTTTTATAATGTGTTATAAATAATTAATTATTAAATTTAAGTATATGTAGTAGAAAATCTGTAAATGGTGTGCTCTATGATAGTAATTACAATGTGTTGTAACCATGAGCGAGTAATTTATCATAATATGATAAACATGCCATTTTAAATATTCCTAGTCAATATGTATCTAGACTAGATATCAATACATTCATTATTGAGTCTATAGTACGTATTGCTCTCCAAATGTTTGGCAGTGTATTACTCATGATTGTTGGGGGGCACCACATGGTTTACTTACTAATAGTTATTGGATATTTATTGAATGGCTCACTCAATAGTTTTCTAGTTGGTTAATATAGCTACGGTCAAACAGAGAATATCGATGTGACAATATTACATAATTTTCTCGACTTGAGAATACTGTCGAGGTTCAACGTGAAAAGTCTGCTATAATTATAGTTAAATCATGATGAAACATTCATCGAACGACTATAGTTGGGTCGAGTGAAAGCATCGGATGTGAAACACTATTCAGGAGAGAATTTGTCTCATCGGTTATATGGGGTTAGTATCACGAGGTCAACTTAAGTCAAAGTCTCTGGTCAAAGCATTTCGGTTAATAATTATTATTATTATTGAACAAAGGATTTTGAGTTTGGACCAGGCTTTTAAATCTCCCCGAGATGGCCGAGATGAAAAATACGAGATATCAGCCAAAATCCGAGATTTGGCAGCCTATTTAGTTATAAGTGTTTTAAATATCGCCCAAGATAGCCGAGATATTTTCCTGAATTATTGGCCAAAATCCGAGATTTAAAACACTGGTTTGGACTTACAAAGTTGAATGTGGACAATGTTGGAATTTTGACTAAAACCAAATTCTATATAATGTGGTATAGTTTTGACGAAGAGAGTTGATGTAATTAGTTGTCACTACCAGGTAATGCTTAAATAAATAAAATTGGATTTTACCAAATAAAGACGTGTAAGGGAAAATTTCAACCAAAATTTCATACCACTAGCCGAGGTGATGTGTGAACGTTAATGTTTGAATTGTTCAACATTAATTGCCGATTGAATTTACACCTTTGAGTCACACAACTGAAATGGTGAATATTTTGAATGAACCACACGATTTAATTAATTTTTAATCATGAAAAATTAATAAAATTAATTAATACTTATGAAATATTAAGTATTAAATTTTATTTGACTTGTTTGGATACCATTAGTATTTCGTGTATATAAAAGATATAAATGTGCATATCATTATGCGATATTGACAAAAGATTTAAATTGGATTTAAACAAAAATAATACTAATTAGTTTTAGAAATTTTTTAAGGACCAAACAAGCCATGTATGGCCGGTTATGCTTTAAGAAAGAGGAGTTACTTGAGTTAGAAATGAAAAGACTAATTCTAATTAAAGTATAAGTGAGTCAGTGCATCTTTATAAGAGCTTTATTTCCTCCTCTATCAGATCAGCCTTTGTCATTTTTGTTCCATAATCAATTTTGAGATCAAGGCCAGAAATATTCAATGGTGGAAAGGGTACAAAATTCTAAAATCAAATGAGACAAAATATATAAGGTGGTTATCTCTCTAGTTCTTGCGAATCTGGAGATCGATCTATTGGATCTAGGAATCCTCAGACCTTCAAGGTGTTTCTCTTGGCTTCATCTAAAAAGTGAACTCTTATTTTTTTTAATTTCATTATGATTATATGTTTCTATTCTTCACCTATTCCATTCATTCATTTGTATGTATTTGGACAATGTTTTTGATATTTTTTATGCCCACAAACCTGCTTTATCATCATCATGTTAATATGATTAAAATCATCTTGTTTACATTCTCAGTTATTCATTCCTCACAAATGATAATTATTTGGATCTATCCCTATTTTGTTTGCTTGTTTATGTTATCTATTTTAATAGATCTGCCTTTCAATGTCACAGTTTATACATGCCTGTGCTATCCAATTCTTTCATGCAGAAACTATTGTTTGAATAACATTTTGAAATAATTATTTACATAAAGTTTAGTTTTATATTGTAAAACTGAAAATTGAAGATTCTATTTCAATTCGTTTTGAAATAACATTTGTTTGTTGTTTACATAAAATTTTAGCTGGACTTGAAATTCATAAGTTGATACAAAATGGGGTTAATAATTTGATTGAAACCTAATGTTAAACTAGCTAATATAATTTTATTGCTTGTTACATAAAAATCCCAACTTGAACAAAATAGACATGTTATTTATTTGAAACAATTTAGAACATGAATATAAGTTTTGTATGGTTGTTGATTTGGATATAAATCTTTTCATCATTGTACACTTTTAAAAAAAAGGGAAAAATATATTATAAGTGAACTTTTGTGAAAAATGACACATGCCCCTTTTAACCCTTTTCCTAAGATTGGATTTTATTTTAAT
Source organism: Allium fistulosum (assembly GCA_030737815.1). Classification (NCBI taxonomy): domain Eukaryota; kingdom Viridiplantae; phylum Streptophyta; class Magnoliopsida; order Asparagales; family Amaryllidaceae; genus Allium; species Allium fistulosum. Next base: position 354,111,322 of record CM060904.1, read on the forward strand.
AACCATAATTTTTTAAATAAATATACATATAATTACACGTCCCTTTAACTTAAAGTTAATAAAATAGATTCTTATATGTAATCATTAATTTGGATTTAAAATCTCATCAGATTAGATATTGATTTAAGTTTTGATTCCATAGTGTGTAAACTGGTTAATCTTAATTTTATTATGTATGTGATTGTGTATATGTGTGTATGTATGTACGTACAAGATCCATATGAATATACATATTTTATTAGTCAAAATTTTGGATAACAAAGATATATGTGAGTTCTATAGTAAATGTCATTTCATTTATCAATTAATCTAATTAAAAAGCGAGAGGGAGAGGGAGAGGGAGATGAAAGGTTTCTCTCTGTACATTTGTTATCTCATCTTCCCATAATTAATTATTTGTGTTAAGAGATATAAACAAAAGGTTTCTTTCTCTGAACTTTTACATGTTCATTTACATATATATGTTGCTCTTATCATTCAAACACAAGAATGTATTTGATACATTCATTGTATTATATAAAAATTTAAATTAAATTTAAAATTCCTTTTAATCAAATTAATAAAATTTGATTTTATTTAAAAGATTATTAGATTAGATCTAATAATCTTTTAGACTTCATAGGCCTAATAGGTCCAAAATAGGAATTTCTTTTCAAGATCTACCTATTTCTTCCATTTTTGATTAGCTAGGTTCCTTTAATTGTATCAAAGCCAAATAGTCTATGCACTTTAATTCAGTAGGTTGTGTAGAAAAATAGTGTTTAGACTTTGGTTTAGGTAATCAAGTACATTGCCCTCCGTTGTTACTAGCCTGACCCTGAAAGTAAAGTGAGCTCAAAGGTATCCCCTAATAGAAAAGGCTCAATTTGAATTGTGCATTGGGCCAATTTTCAAAATTGTTTCAAACATTAAAAATGAAATTTTAAATTTAAAAGTTAAATTTAACATAAGAAATACATTATAAATGTCATAATGTGATTTCAAAATTATTTTCAAACTAAAATAAGATTTTAAATTTAAAAATTAAATTTAAAATAAGAATTATATTATAAATGTTATAATATGATTTTAAAAGTTGGCTTCGAAAACAACGTATAAAATAATGTTATAATATAGTTTTCAAAAGTTCTTTGAAAATATAATAAACATATTTTGAAAATATTTATTAATAAGATTAATAAGTTAAATAAATAAATTAAATTGTTAATTAATTAAAGTATATACATGTAATATATATATATATGCTACATTGTCTTGAACCATTTAAGATGATGTAAGTACACATAAGAAATTTTTGTAATTAATATTTAATTAAATTGTCTAACTAAATAATGCGCATTGCAGAATAATGGAACTTAAGGCTAATTTAACACTAACAGGGAGGGGGTGAATAGTGTTTTCTAACTTATGTTAATCTTTTGAAAATTCTTTCAGGATTAATATCAAATCACAGATTAACAACACAGATTTATACTAACAATTAGTCATGGATGCAATCACAGATAAATATAAAAGCAATAAAGTAAAAAAGTTGAGAGATGACACTAGAGATTTTATACTGATTCAGATCTCTTCTACATCCAGTCCGGTACAATTTTTTTATATAGATTTCTTTTCAAGCCCCTAATTTGCACAGTAGCAAGCAAACCAAATACAATCTCTATTTCAAGGCTACAAGACACACCTTGCTGTATTTCGAGTCCGGGGCAAACTCATTTGATTTGAATGAGCTACAAGCACACCCACTAGATTTGAACGGGCTACTAAGCACCACTTGATTTGAATGGGCTACAAGCACACCCATATAAACAAGGAGTTGATGTTTTTCCAAAGATAAATAGTTGTACTTTGGATACAATGGATCCTATAGCCTCTTAGATGGCACTTTGATCTTTGAAATGAGAGAGATGCTTGCAAAGTAGTGAGTAAGTAGTAGTAAATCAATACAATGAAGTATGAATTGATTCTATATGATTTTATTAGAACATAGTATATTTTTCAAGAGAGTAAGGAGTGGGTAGAAAGTAAGTAATTAATTAGTTAAAATTTCGTTTGCACTTCCATTTATATAGTAAATGAACAGATGTATCCGTTCAAGTAGAGTTGTGTTCAAAAGATACTTCCATTCAAAATTAAAGAAACAATCCAATGGTCTATATGTCGACATATGGAAATTAGTATATCGACATACCCTAGTAATTTTTGAAAATCCTACATGTAATGACCCGCCCTTCTACACACAGAAAGACGCATCATTTTTAAGAAAGAAAGGGGTGAGAAATAGAAAAGATAGAGAAGAAAGAAGAAACAACATCAGAATCTCAACAGCGGAACGAATGAAATATAATATCACATAAGAGATTACATAGTAACATATACATCAGAGCTATACAGATAATACAACCCTTACTAGACAGTTATAAACACCTGTCTAGTTAATACAACTCGATACAACTCAAAGCATCACAGAGATACAACACAACGGAAATACACATAAACACTGACACAGCGGAACCAATATATATATATATATATAGCTATACGCTGAAGCCTCCTGCTCCATTGCTCCTCCATAATTCGTCAAAGCTAACCTGAAACCCTTGGCTACCCGTAGAAATTTGGGTACCCGAGAGTTTAGGAAAAATAGAAATAAACTCCGGGTCAGACATGGGTCTGGTATGAGTAAACGGTTAAAGTTGCTTAACTTTAAAAACCTTTGAAAACAAAAGGTATCACGTAAGACTTCCCACACATAAACATGGAAAAGTTTTTACCTTACGCTAACCAAACATTTGATAGGAAATCCAGTGATATTATAATAGTGTCTAGGGTTTTCAAGTAAATAGAAAATAGCTGAAATTGTTACATCTATTAAATTCCAGCATACTAGCCAACAAGTGGTTAATACAATCAAATCCGAGGGCGCTTATTGGAGATTGGATTCCATACAATGGCAGGGCGACTGGGGTACCGCCCGTCACAGTACCTGGCTTAGATCAGCGTACTGAGGACCCACCCTAAGTCCCCTGCAACACAAGGCCGGAACCATCCCTTACTGGATAATTCCGAATAAAATCACCCCACGGTTGTGATCATCAACCGCACCACTAAGCCGAAATAAAAAGGGACATCTATACATGGATGACCTTACTCCCCAGTGGGTGCGACCCACGGAGCCTTGCTGCACCTCCCCTGTTTTAGCCATTCCCGGTTGATGAGGCTTGAGGCTACGATTACCTTTATCAGAACTCATCACTTAGAATGCTCATCGTCCACCTGACGATGTGCTGAAAGCATTCAGTCCATACAAGTTCGTTCCGGGTTCGAACGAAACCGAAGGCATTATCTCGTTACACTCATTTTGGAATCATCCTCAGAGTTAACGACAATAACCCTTGCACTCTGAATCTTCATCTTCACTTGAGATTCACGACCTATCGTTAAGTTGGATCGATGTGGTTTTCGGATATCCAAATCTGGAAACCCGATCCCGGTCTCATCAAATCCAAATCATATCTTTTAAGGCCAAGTTGTTTTAAAGTTAAAACAATTCATTTTATTATCCATATACACACAGATAGATAATTCATAATATCACAGATAGATAATTCACAATATCATCATAAATAGATAATCCATATCACACAGCATCACTTATCTCATATCTGAGATTTCAAACCATTCAAGGCAAACAATATCATCCATCCATACATAAGCAAGGATTAATAATCACACCATTTATAATTAATTTAAAATGAATTAAATTAATTATCTCATTTCTAATTAATTTAAAATGAATTAAATTAATTACTTCATTCTATAAATCCTGCTTACTCAACCATTAATTAATTACAAATCAATTAATTAATCATTCTCTAATTTCCATCTTAATTAATCATCTTTGATTAACTAACCTTTAATTACATTTCAGTAATTATACATTAATTACTTTGCTAAGTAATTATACTATTCAATTTCCTTAAGTATTTACTTAAATCAATTATCAATGATTATCTTTAACTAATTAACAATTAATTATCTTGAATTAATCACATTCATTTGATTAATTACAATTGGTAATTCATTTCTTAATTAACTTAAAACAAATTTATTAACCTTTCATTCAGAATAAATATTCTTTTAATCATTAATTAATAAACCTCAATTATCAATTAATAAAACCTAATAACAGATTAATTACTTTTAATTATAAATTAATTAGTCACTAATTACAACTTAATTACTTAATTAATTAATCACTAATTATTAACTAATTATCACTAATTACACATTAATAGTTCTTAATTACAAATTAATTAACCTCTTAACTAATTAATTTGAAATCCTTAACTATTAATTAATTAGTTTCTAAATCAACAATTAATATAGGTTAATAACACTTTAATTACCTCATATAATTATCAAAATCTTAATTACCTTTAAGACAAATCATCATCTTTGTTAGTTTCTTAATCATATTATTTAAAACATTAAATCTTTAATTATCACTTAATTATATTTATAAAGATAATTAAGTTTAAAATATCTTAAAGTTTCACTCAACAACTTAAATTTAATAAACTTATAACTTCCCAATTACAGGTTTTAAGAAAACATTTATTATGGGAAAGAAATCATTTAAGAAATATTTAAACAATTTTCATTTAAACTTTTAAAACTTTGCATTTTAAAACCTTTTAAAAACATGGTTTAAAACTTCCTACTCCTATCTCGGGTTAACCCTACTTCCTACCCGAGACAGTCTCGAGTCCTCCCTTTTCTATTCTTTACAAAAACTTAGATTTATTCTACAGTTAAAAACTGAAGCTTGCCATCTCCAAATCTGTAACAACCCTGTATTTTGTGATTATTTTAATTGTATATTTTGGTTATTTTAATTAATTTCCTAATTTAAATACTTTATTTTATTTATTAAAATGAATAAATTTTGTTATTTTAAATATAAATTTTGATTTTGATGTGAATTAGAATTCCAAACATGACTAAAAAGAATATTTTCCAGAAAGTGAATTTTGGTCAATATGGTCAAACTTTGACTTTTAATTTAGAAATTTGAAAGTTTGAAAATTTGAATTTTATCTTTTATTATGAAAGTAAATAAAATTTTAAGAATAATGCTTTTCGTTTCGTTGAAATCTGATTTATAATGTGAAAGTTATGCCTTTTTCAATATTGTGTGTAATTTGGTGTATTTAACAAATTGTTTATTTTAAATTGTATAAATAATATTTTATTTTGGTCATGTAATGTTCTAATTTATATTTATATGGGTAAAATAACATGTTGTGCATATATTTTGGTTTTAAAACATTTTTTAAAAGTATAATTGACATTTTCCAGTGTCAGTTGTATTTTGCTTACAATTTCTAATTTCCAGTTTCAATTAATTAAAGTAATTCTTTATTTATTTTTCTATTTTTTTCTTAAAATCTTATTTGATTCTCATTCCCACTTTATTTTGTTCCTCATTTATTTTATTTATTTGACCTTTTATTTGTTTTAAAGTGAAATAGAAATTTTCTAAAACTAGTGATATTCTATTTGTAAATTTTAAGTCCCGTTTTGAATTTTTAAGCAATTTCTTTAGTTCTTTTTCTAATTTCTCTAAATTTAATTATTTATTTCATTTTGAAAATATAAATGAATTATTTTACTTCACATTTTTGTTTTAAAATATTTTTAAAATGAAGTTGTTAATTTTCCAAAAGTCAATAGTGATTTATTTGTAATTTCTGGACCCTGTTTTCAATTTTTAAGCAATTTCTTATATTATTTTTCCATTTTCTTTAAAATTAATTAATTATTTTTATTTTATATTACTTTTTTTCGGTTTTAAAGTCAATTTACTGATTTTATTTTTGTTTTATTTGAATATAAAGAAAAAGAAATATGAAGAGTTTTAAAAACTTATTTACCTTAAGTCCTTTCATCTCCTTTGTCCTTTCATTTGCCATAACTCTTCAATTACTATCTTGGCTGTGCATTTTTGGTTTGTAGCCGTGAGTTTTCAGCCTCCATTCACCCAAAAACATTTTACCTTCTCATTCATTCATGGCTTCAAGAAAAATCTATGGGTAATGGCTACTTTTTACACTTTTCTTCTCATTTTTCATGTATTTTGCCTTGTTTTCTTTGCTTCTTTGAATGGCCTCCACTCCATATCCACGGCCACCACCCCCTACATCTCTTCCCTGCCATCACCACCAGCTACTCCTCTGGTCTTGACCAAGGCCGAGCCACCATGATGCCAAAACTCCACAAAAATTGCAAAACAAGCCATAAAAACATGATTGTTTACCACTATTGCTTCACCACTCCATTTTCCACCACCACCTTAGGCCGCCTCCACCGCCTCTGGCCAGACCACCACACACCTTTCCTTCCACTGACCTGATCCATACCCCTCTGACCTGACCACACAAGCCCATGGCCGAGCCATTTTTGTGAACAAAACCCACCTATTTTGCCTTAAACTCTTCATATTCCTTTGTATAAACTTCCTCCTCATATTCTACTACCTAGGCCATGCATACACATGACCAAACCTGAGCCAAACTTGTTCAAACCAGAGCCAAAACCATCCCTAGGCCATGACAAAAGAATAGAGAAAGCAAGGCAAAAGATTTGGCATTCGTATCTCTTTTTATTTAAAAGTTATGTCATTTCTAGTGTATTGAAATTTATGGTTTGCTTTGATTTTTGTTTGGGTTGTAACACAAGATCTATATCATTGGATTTGCTCTCCACACTCAAATTGTATTAGAGTTGTCGTGCCTTCATAATCTTTGTGTTGTGAGCTTTGTTGGCAAATCTCCAGCTTAACAGGTGAGTTATTCTCACCAGACAATATGTACATATATAACTAGTGAATTGACCCCTTTTGAATCTGTAAAATGCATTATCATGTTACACTTGCTATGTTATGATTTTATGATGTTCACCCATGCTTAAACACCTATTATATTATATGTTATTGTTATATTATGCTGTTCTATTATTTTTATCAGTTTATCACACTGCAAGTTCCCTTTAGATTAGAATCACTATGGGTTGAAATGATACATACCCGAACGGACTTTAGAATAGGAGAAAATCGTTATGGGCTGAAATGATATGCCTGAATGATTTTCAATTATTTTCATTTACTTGGGATTGCGGGTTTGAAATGATCAAACCCGGGTATCTTTGTAAATTACGGGTTGAAATGATAAATTACCCGTATCACTTTACCTAGGCTAGAAAATGAAATATAGACCCGTTGTTAAAATATGTTTTATAAATTTTTTTAAAATATTTTAGAAATGCAAATATTATAATATTTTGATTTAAACTAAATAAAAATGATTTTTGTAAAGCATTATTGATTTTCTGAAAATTTATAAGTGAAATAAATTAATGGTAAAATTATAAAATTTGAAATGTGAGTTATTTTGGGAAATTTTAATTTGGTGATAATTGGAATTTAAATTAAATATGGAATGTGATAAATTCATGATAATTTGGATTAAAGTGAATTTAAATGATTTATAATATATTAATGATTTTTGAATAAAGTTAAAATGTGAAATGAATGAACATTTAAGTTGAAATTTTGACATATAACTAAAATTGGAAATTTATGAATTTGGCTTAAAAGTGAATTTTAAGTTAAGTAAACAAAAATGAAATTAAGTTATATTTGAAAATTTAAACTTAAGTGTTAAGCTAAATTTAATTTAATGAATTTAAAATTTAATGTTGGAATTTAATAAGTGAATTATTATTAAATTTTGATTTTTGAATGGAAATTTAACTTTACAAAATCATGAATATAAGGGTATTTAATGATGACTATAAAAGTGAAATTATATGATTTTAAAATGTAAAAAAGTGATTTATATAAAAATATAATTGTTTGAGAAATTATACTGAATATTTGAAGTTAATTAACTGCATTTGTGAAATGCTATTAATTCTAATGTAAATGATAATACAACATTTTGCTGTAGTTGATAATGATGAACCAAATGGCTAAATTTAATTAAAGGCTATTATAGCATTTTTGTAAATGTTATAATGGTTGAATTTAACTAAGTTTATTTGAAACTAATGTAACCCTATTACAGTATTTTAAATGCTGTCTTTTGTTAAATTGAACTGTTTTAAATGTGACTTTCCATAGCATTTTCTAAATGCTGCGAAAGTTGAATTTTCATTGTTTTAATTAATTTAAGTGAACAAATGAACTTTGAAAGATTAAAATTTTGGAAATTTAATCATTTAATTATTAAATATAATAACTTCATTTTTATGATTTAAAATAAAGTAATTTGTTTCGAAATATAAACTATTTTGAAATATGATATTTTGAAATGGATTTTTGAAGGATATTGAATTTTGAAATGATATTTGATTTCGAAGTATAAAATACCATTTTGAAATTTTAACCACGGGATGTATTTAATTTATAGTTTAACTGATCCTTAAAGGATGGGCGATCCCAAGCATCCTTTGAGTTATGGTGCATTTCTACTACAGTTCACTTGAGTTGGTTTACATTATATAAGTATATATTGTCCTGACTCGAGTGTTTTGTGTTTTACTTTACGCTCTGGTCAGCCTGAGTATTTACAGCTTAGCTTTGGATTTCTTTCTGGAGCTAGGAATCGCTGGAGATTCTGATTGTCTAGTTATCTGTTCCTTTCAGTTCAGTTGTTCTATTTCAGTTCTGGTATTCATAAACTTCTATTTATTTGAGATTTCTATTGTATATGTTTTCAAACAAATATTATGTATTTTGTTTTGAGAGTTGTTATAGTAGCTTCATGAACTACTATGGTATTTTTAATTTCCGCTGCGAGTTATTCTGATATGTTCTGTGTCTGTGATTCTGTGTATTTGATTTCATTTGCTCCAAATTTATTTACAATCTGTTATTTTGAATTATTCGAGTCAGACATGTGTGGATTATTGTCGATTTGAATGGTCCAAAATAGTGGGTCGTTACAGTTGGTATCAGAGCTTTGGTTTTTGGCAAACCTTAGCCTACGGAGCAAAAACTCATTAGAGATAGGGTAGAAATACCCTAGAATGAGTGAAATCGATCTTAGAATCATTCCTTTGTGAGAGAACGTATTTTCGAAGTATTAAATGATTTTCAAATGATTTTAAAGGATTTTTAAAGATTATTTTGATATAAAATTTTCTTGTTTTGAAATTTTTTTCTGGACTTTATCCCTTTCGTATCCACCTTGTTAGTAATTTCTTTGATTAGGATTTCCTTAAAATTCTGAACTTCTATCTTAGATGGGATTACTTCGATTAGGATTCCTTTGAATTTTGGAAAGCTCCCACTTGTTCTCAAATCCATTTCTGTCTCACCTAATTGTATTCTTTTGATTTTTGGAGCATTCCATAACTCCACTTTGAATGACCTCTATAAAGATCAGTGATTCCACCAATTTTTGAATGATTTGTGAAAGGGTGAAACTCCCTTATAATTGGCATTGATTCACCGGAGATTTTTGTATCCTCGGTTTATGATGTTTTCTATCTTCTGCTATATTTAGATTCTATCTCTGGCAATCGAAGGTCGATTTGCCTTAGATTTTCACCTCGATTATATTCCTGAAATCGCGGTTGACCGGTTAAGGTCGCCCGCAATTCAAATAGGCTTATCCATCTTCTATTTGGTAATTTAATTATCTTATCTTTGTCTGAGCCTATCTTTGAATTAGAATTCTATTTGATTAGAGTTCTCTAATTTGAATCTCTATCCTTGTTTTGGAATCCATTCTTAAATCATCCTTTTAAAAATCGGGCTTGTTTATACTTTAGAAGTTGTTTTATATATCGAAAGTATTATCTTGATAAATATGATTTTATTCTATATATAAAAGTGAAATGTTTTCGATAAAGATTATAAACCCTTTTAAAATAAGAATTTGAGGTTTCGAAAGGATTTGTAATTTTGGAAAAAAAACTATATAAGAAATTTGATTTATATCTAAAGTATTTTTAAATTTGAAATTCGAGAATTGAACTCCGGTATTTTGGAATTAGTTTTAAGATTTTGAAATATATAATAATAATATGATTTAAAAATATTTTCCGAATAATAAATGTTTCAAATGATTTTAATGAGTTTCGAAGAAATTTCAAAAGAAGTTTGAGAAAATAGAAGTCCAGAACTCACTTATGTCGCTGGAAAATAATTTCGGTGATGAGTGCACGCATCATTGACATTGATTTTCGAGTTTCAGAGGGGGGAGAGGCCACTTTAGTAGCATTGCTACGCGAGTGATTTTGCAAAACCAATTTTGATTTCAAATTCCAAAGTATGATTTGATATTCGAAAGATATATGTATATATATACTTGAAATGATTTGAAGTAAGACGGTGTTCAGTCCTCGTGTTCCGAATTTGATAAAAACCTATCTTTTGAAATTGACTTACTGATTTGTTGTTGATTTCCAACTCCTGAATTTGAAAATGATTTCTTCAACTATTTTGAAGGTTCGAGCACTTCCAAATCAAGGTTAACTCTTCAAAGCTAAGAAATTTTGAAAAGTATTTTGATAAAGTATATAAGTTTGTTTTGAATGTTTAAGTATGTAGTAATCTGATTTAGATAAGTTGAAACTGTTTTGTTAAGTAAACGAATAAAGCTATTTTGAATTTTCTAATATGAAATTTAGATTTGAAATGTTTGAAAAAAATTTGTCTTCAAATATTTTGAGAAAAATATATAATTTAGTTTAAATGTTTAATTTAGTAACATCTTTATGAAACTATATATTTAACAAGTTGGAATAGATACATAAGTTGTACGTATGCTGTTTTATTCGCGTAATTAAATTGATCCAAGTTTGGGCACACAAGTTCGAGGTGAATTACACCAATTCCTGTTAGGATTTTTCATTTGATTCTTGATGGCGAATATTTGATATGGATTTTGGGCTTGATTCTAGAATTCTCTATCATAGTATATGGCTATGCAAGGAGACTGATGGTTTCTAGTTGAGAAACCATATCAAAATCCGCATTAGGGAAGTCGAATGGACAATACTAGTTCGAAAGCGAACTTGTGTGATCGAACGAACGATCGAACGTGATTATTGCGAAATGATGACATATGTACATCTTATATTCTAATATCATTAATATACTTGACGCTGAAATTGGAAGTTGTTGGGTTGGATATCTTTGTAATTTAATTGGAATTTTTCTTTTACGCAAAACTACTATCAATTTAAAACCATTTTTCAAAACTATTTTTCCTTTTATTCTTCTTAAACAAACTATTTTGTTCTATTTTACATACAAAACTATTTTATTTAAAACCATTTTCAAAAAAAAAACTATTTTATATACAAAACTATATATATATATATATATTCTTCTTCAAAACTATTTTATATGCACACTATTTTACAAACTATTTTATATAAAAATCTATTCTAAATTAAAAATATTTTATAAAGCAAAGATGTTCAATCCCATATGGCTCTTCATGAAGCGAAATTTATTTTTAAAATTTTGATTTCTGATATAAGATGGACCTTATGTAAATATAAGATGATTTTGAAAACCATTGATTTTGGAAATGAATTGCTTGACTTAAATTATATTGATTTGGAAATTTGGATTTATTTTCTAAATCTATTATTTTGGAAACTTTGAAACTAAAGATATTTAATTTGAGAAGAAATAATTTGGTGAAATTGTATATGATTTTGAAAGTGAACTGATATTGAAACAAATTGAAATTTGAGAACCTTGTGTTACTAAATACTTGATTTGGGAGTTGTCGAACTTATATAAAATTGATTTGTATGAGTATGAAATTGATTCGAAAACTATAGATTTGAAAAGGTACTCAATTTGAAAGTGAAATCTTATAAATTGAAGTCTATATAAGTATGATTTGATTTACTATTGATTTTGGAAAGTATTTAATTTGAAAATTAAATCTTATATATAATGGATTTTATATAAGTACGATATTTGAAAGTGATTTGAAAAGGTACTATATGATACATATTTTCGAAGTAAAGATATGGAAAGTGCCTTCTGCTTGATATCCGATTTGTGGCCACATCTTGGATTCATTCTATCGATATTATTCTCTCTGATTTTGGTTTTCCGGATATGATACTCGAGTGTCCTTCGAATTCCATGGCGTTACCCATGGTCTTATTTTTATCTCGTGACTGCATAGCGCAACTGCCTGGCTGAGTCTTGCCTAGGGGTACGGATTGTTTCCTGGGGGATCCAGGCGTAACCATTGTGTATCCTGCAATCTGTGTAGGTCGCGAATAGTAGCGCAAATGCTTGGCTGAGTCTTGCCTGGGGGTACGGATTGTTTCCTGGGGGATCCAGGCGTAACCATTGTGTATCTTGCATTCTACTAGTCATCATGGCATAACTCGCAGGGCTGAGAAAGCTTACGGATATGGATTGTTTCCTGGGGGACCCAGGCGTAACCATTGTGTATCTGCGAACCATGGTTAGACAAAGGTTTTGTTCGTGTTTTTGATTGGATTGTACTTTCCATATCTGTTTTTAAAAGTTTCTCCAGTATTTTCACTGGGTGTTGAAACAAGTCTACTAAGTACCTGGAGAATTCTAGCTTTGTGCCTGATCAACGCACTGCCAGAGTCTACAGGAACGAGGATAAACTTGTTAAGACATCGAGTTAAAAATTATTTTGATAAAATATTATATAAATGATACTTTGATTAGTTATTTCCTTTTTAAACGATTTTAAAGTGTTTTAAATATTGTTTACCTCTTCAACCAACAATTTTAAATTAATGGCTCATCCTTGTCTTTCGTCCTATTTTCCCTTCTAGCTATTCCTATTCTCCACCTTATTAAACTTACCCATAACAACAATTATCAGGTATAATTTTAATCTTCTTGTCATCTTGTCTTAATCCTATTCCATTTTATCTTTTCTGTGTTTTCCGTACCTCATTCCTTTTCGAGGACGAAAAGATTTGAGTGGGGGAGAGTGTAACAACCCTGTATTTTGTGATTATTTTAATTGTATATTTTGGTTATTTTAATTAATTTCCTAATTTAAATACTTTATTTTATTTATTAAAATGAATAAATTTTGTTATTTTAAATATAAATTTTGATTTTGATGTGAATTAGAATTCCAAACATGACTAAAAAGAATATTTTCCAGAAAGTGAATTTTGGTCAATATGGTCAAACTTTGACTTTTAATTTAGAAATTTGAAAGTTTGAAAATTTGAATTTTATCTTTTATTATGAAAGTAAATAAAATTTTAAGAATAATGCTTTTCGTTTCGTTGAAATCTGATTTATAATGTGAAAGTTATGCCTTTTTCAATATTGTGTGTAATTTGGTGTATTTAACAAATTGTTTATTTTAAATTGTATAAATAATATTTTATTTTGGTCATGTAATGTTCTAATTTATATTTATATGGGTAAAATAACATGTTGTGCATATATTTTGGTTTTAAAACATTTTTTAAAAGTATAATTGACATTTTCCAGTGTCAGTTGTATTTTGCTTACAATTTCTAATTTCCAGTTTCAATTAATTAAAGTAATTCTTTATTTATTTTTCTATTTTTTTCTTAAAATCTTATTTGATTCTCATTCCCACTTTATTTTGTTCCTCATTTATTTTATTTATTTGACCTTTTATTTGTTTTAAAGTGAAATAGAAATTTTCTAAAACTAGTGATATTCTATTTGTAAATTTTAAGTCCCGTTTTGAATTTTTAAGCAATTTCTTTAGTTCTTTTTCTAATTTCTCTAAATTTAATTATTTATTTCATTTTGAAAATATAAATGAATTATTTTACTTCACATTTTTGTTTTAAAATATTTTTAAAATGAAGTTGTTAATTTTCCAAAAGTCAATAGTGATTTATTTGTAATTTCTGGACCCTGTTTTCAATTTTTAAGCAATTTCTTATATTATTTTTCCATTTTCTTTAAAATTAATTAATTATTTTTATTTTATATTACTTTTTTTCGGTTTTAAAGTCAATTTACTGATTTTATTTTTGTTTTATTTGAATATAAAGAAAAAGAAATATGAAGAGTTTTAAAAACTTATTTACCTTAAGTCCTTTCATCTCCTTTGTCCTTTCATTTGCCATAACTCCTTAATTACTATCTTGGCTGTGCATTTTTGGTTTGTAGCCGTGAGTTTTCAGCCTCCATTCACCCAAAAACATTTTACCTTCTCATTCATTCATGGCTTCAAGAAAAATCTATGGGTAATGGCTACTTTTTACACTTTTCTTCTCATTTTTTCATGTATTTTGCCTTGTTTTCTTTGCTTCTTTGAATGGCCTCCACTCCATATCCACGGCCACCACCCCCTACATCTCTTTCCTGCCATCACCACCAGCTACTCCTCTGGTCTTGACCAAGGCCGAGCCACCATGATGCCAAAACTCCACAAAAATTGCAAAACAAGCCATAAAAACATGATTGTTTACCACTATTGCTTCACCACTCCATTTTCCACCACCACCACCACCTTAGGCCGCCTCCACCACCTCTGGCCAGACCACCACACACCTTTCCTTCCACTGACCTGATCCATACCCCTCCGACCTGACCACACAAGCCCATGGCCGAGCCATTTTTGTGAACAAAACCCACCTATTTTGCCTTAAACTCTTCATATTCCTTTGTATAAACTTCCTCCTCATATTCTACTACCTAGGCCATGCATACACATGACCAAACCTGAGCCAAACTTGTTCAAACCAGAGCCAAAACCATCCCTAGGCCATGACAAAAGAATAGAGAAAGCAAGGCAAAAGATTTGGCATTCGTATCTCTTTTTATTTAAAAGTTATGTCATTTCTAGTGTATTGAAATTTATGGTTTGCTTTGATTTTTGTTTGGGTTGTAACACAAGATCTATATCATTGGATTTGCTCTCCACACTCAAATTGTATTAGAGTTGTCGTGCCTTCATAATCTTTGTGTTGTGAGCTTTGTTGGCAAATCTCCAGCTTAACAGGTGAGTTATTCTCACCAGACAATATGTACATATATAACTAGTGAATTGACCCCTTTTGAATCTGTAAAATGCATTATCATGTTACACTTGCTATGTTATGATTTTATGATGTTCACCCATGCTTAAACACCTATTATATTATATGTTATTGTTATATTATGCTGTTCTATTATTTTTATCAGTTTATCATACTGCAAGTTCCCTTTAGATTAGAATCACTATGGGTTGAAATGATACATACCCGAACGGACTTTAGAATAGGAGAAAATCGTTATGGGCTGAAATGATATGCCTGAATGATTTTCAATTATTTTCATTTACTTGGGATTGCGGGTTTGAAATGATCAAACCCGGGTATCTTTGTAAATTACGGGTTGAAATGATAAATTACCCGTATCACTTTACCTAGGCTAGAAAATGAAATATAGACCCGTTGTTAAAATATGTTTTATAAATTTTTTTAAAATATTTTAGAAATGTAAATATTATAATATTTTGATTTAAACTAAATAAAAATGATTTTTGTAAAGCATTATTGATTTTCTGAAAATTTATAAGTGAAATAAATTAATGGTAAAATTATAAAATTTGAAATGTGAGTTATTTTGGGAAATTTTAATTTGGTGATAATTGGAATTTAAATTAAATATGGAATGTGATAAATTCATGATAATTTGGATTAAAGTGAATTTAAATGATTTATAATATATTAATGATTTTTGAATAAAGTTAAAATGTGAAATGAATGAACATTTAAGTTGAAATTTTGACATATAACTAAAATTGGAAATTTATGAATTTGGCTTAAAAGTGAATTTTAAGTTAAGTAAACAAAAATGAAATTAAGTTATATTTGAAAATTTAAACTTAAGTGTTAAGCTAAATTTAATTTAATGAATTTAAAATTTAATGTTGGAATTTAATAAGTGAATTATTATTAAATTTTGATTTTTGAATGGAAATTTAACTTTACAAAATCATGAATATAAGGGTATTTAATGATGACTATAAAAGTGAAATTATATGATTTTAAAATGTAAAAAAGTGATTTATATAAAAATATAATTGTTTGAGAAATTATACTGAATATTTGAAGTTAATTAACTGCATTTGTGAAATGCTATTAATTCTAATGTAAATGATAATACAACATTTTGCTGTAGTTGATAATGATGAACCAAATGGCTAAATTTAATTAAAGGCTATTATAGCATTTTTGTAAATGTTATAATGGTTGAATTTAACTAAGTTTATTTGAAACTAATGTAACCCTATTACAGTATTTTAAATGCTGTCTTTTGTTAAATTGAACTGTTTTAAATGTGACTTTCCGTAGCATTTTCTAAATGCTGCGAAAGTTGAATTTTCATTGTTTTAATTAATTTAAGTGAACGAATGAACTTTGAAAGATTAAAATTTTGGAAATTTAATCATTTAATTATTAAATATAATAACTTCATTTTTATGATTTAAAATAAAGTAATTTGTTTCGAAATATAAACTATTTTGAAATATGATATTTTGAAATGGATTTTTGAAGGATATTGAATTTTGAAATGATATTTGATTTCGAAGTATAAAATACCATTTTGAAATTTTAACCACGGGATGTATTTAATTTATAGTTTAACTGATCCTTAAAGGATGGGCGATCCCAAGCATCCTTTGAGTTATGGTGCATTTCTACTACAGTTCACTTGAGTTGGTTTACATTATATAAGTATATATTGTCCTGACTCGGGTGTTTTGTGTTTTACTTTACGCTCGGGTCAGCCTGAGTATTTACAGCTTAGCTTTGGATTTCTTTCTGGAGCTAGGAATCGTTGGAGATTCTGATTGTCTAGTTATCTGTTCCTTTCAGTTCAGTTGTTCTATTTCAGTTCTGGTATTCATAAACTTCTATTTATTTGAGATTTCTATTGTATATGTTTTCAAACAAATATTATGTATTTTGTTTTGAGAGTTGTTATAGTAGCTTCATGAACTACTATGGTATTTTTAATTTCCGCTGCGAGTTATTCTGATATGTTCTGTGTCTGTGATTCTGTGTATTTGATTTCATTTGCTCCAAATTTATTTACAATCTGTTATTTTGAATTATTCGAGTCAGACATGTGTGGATTATTGTCGATTTGAATGGTCCAAAATAGTGGGTCGTTACAAAATCACTCGAGTACGAACTCGAGTTAAACTCCAAAAAACCCGAGGCCATCTTCGAGTCGATCACTCAAAATCACGATCACACGAGAGCTCGTCTTCCCAAAAGCTCAAACCAGATATGAAGTGCACACGTGCACGTGCACTGGAGTTCGCCAGCGCTCCGATCATGGCCACCACCTTCAACATGTCATCCTCGTCCTGTACGAGCATCTCGTATATCCACAGCTAAGAATCACTGACGAAATCGAAATCGAGCATTCCAGTTCATACCTGGAACTCGACATGACCGGGAAAAATGCCTCGAACACAAATCTCTGACCACCAGAATCGCTGCCATTATGGTCTCGCACTCCCCATCCATCTACGAAGCCATACCCAACGTTCCATCGCACTCGAAACAATAGAGATGATGAATCACGCAAATTTCCAAACTCGACTAAATTAGGGTTAAAATCTAGATCCCCTTGCCAATGTCACCATGGTGAACTATTCACCTCCACGCTAATTTTCCTAGCCTCGCCCATCACTAAACTTCATCCAGGCAAAACCCTGACCTTCCCGATCACTTAGGTCATCGGAAAATACTTAGAAACCCATTTATGGTTAACCATGGATTTCTCATTCAATTTGATGTTAAAAATCATGAAATTTGTTTTAAAAATCCAATCTTTCCTAGGTGATTCCAGATATATACTTGAATCATTTAATTGTTGAAATAAAATTTTAACACTTTCTAAGTTTTACTATAAAATTCATATCCTGTTGGATATTATCATCAATTCTTACTTTAAATATTTTTAAAGTTTAACCCTTGTTGTTTTAAACAAACTTTGTTTAAACATTATAACCCATCACAGATCAGAGGAAGAGCAGTTGGTTTTCTTTTAGAATTTTAGAACCTGAGAACAACCAACAGAGTAGACTTTTGTTCGAGACATGAACAACAACTTCTACATACAAATACACATGCAATCTTGATTTATCAATCAAGCAAACAAAAATCATATTCCATTTTATGTAAATGCTGCATACATCTATTTAACAGATTTAAATCTTTAAATAAAGTTGTTTACTAAAAATGAAGAACAGAGGTAATACCAACAGCAGACATGCACAATTTAAACCATAGCAAACATATTGCACACTTAAATCAACATATGCAAGCATTACTTGTTTTCAGAATTTTTATAAGCAACAATCCTATATCTTCTTAACTTTTACATTAAAAAGTTTACTCACCAGATTTGAAAAAGGCAGAGGCTTCGAAAATATGAAACTTGATTGAAACTTTGCATCCTTTGGTTGTTATGATTTCCAGAGAAAATGTCTTGCTTGACTTAAAACTGAAACTTGAAAACTTTAAAAACTGAAACTTTGAAACTGGAATTAACTTCAGAGATTTCTAGTGAAAGATGCTTTATTTTCTTTTGTTTTAAAATGGTTACAGGTTGAAGAATAAATTTGAAGGGAAGCTTCCAGGTTTGTTTTCTGGTTTTGCATAGTTTTAATGCACGAGAATGAAAAGAAACTTGATATAAAGAAAACAGGTATGCAGAGGCTAAGTTGTTTGTACAAAAAAAAAACTTAGCTGGTACAAGATTTACTTATTCATTTGATCAGAGATCTTTGGGTATGTAGGCTGTGAGTAAACATTTTGTACACAAGCATTTATTACTATGTCATACTTATCCTCTTCATTTCAATTCGTATGTACTTATGTTTTCTTTACTTTATTTTGCCTGCAAATATATGTCTTCTACCTTAAGCTTCTACAAAGTTATACTCTAGAGTTTATCTTATGTTCATAAATACTTATATCTGTACAAACAATGAAGATATTTTTCCTTGTCTCAGCCTAGCATATCTACACTTGCTATAGTACATAAATTTCTATATTTAATTTTGTTTTAGACTTACTCTTCTTACCTGCGAATCTAGATGCTATAATACACATATTAATTTTACTTTGTAATCTTGTATGTATTTTACTTCTTTTGCCTGCCAATCTAGATACTAACTATACTATTCACTTTGCAGGTACAAACTTGTATATATATTTTATTTTGTTATGACTTGTTACTTGCATACATAAGGTGATAGCATATATATATTTCCAGACTTACTTAAGCTTTAAATAAAGTTGTTCTATTTATTTTATTATGTTAGCTTGTGAATTTAATCCTATTTTCACATGCTCATTTATTATTTGAGACATTTTATTTCTATTTTACATGACTACTTATTTGTTTAACTAATGTATATTTTCTGTTTTAAACTTAACTTCCAAACACTTTATTTATTTATATTTATTTATTTATTTTCACTTATGTTATATGTATTAATACTTACATTTATGACCATATATTAGTTTTATATTTACTTTTAATATTGACAAGATTTACTTTAATTTAAACATTATTATCTAGATTACATCAATATTATTATATAGATCAAAATGTACTAAGTAGAGTTTTACTTTAAATTTAAGATAGATTGTATTGTAATTATATTGAAACACTTTTATTTTGAATTTTCAAATCATAATTTTCTTCTAACTACACACATAAATATACACATTTAAATAATACTTATTAAATTAGAAATAATAGGACTATTTAAATCTATTTATAAAATAACAAAAATTAAATTTGTATTTAATTATTCTTATTTAAAATCAATCAAAAATCATAATTTAAAACATCACATTATAAATTAATTGGTTATTTATATTGAAAATAACAATTTAAATCAATTTTAAATAAATTAATTAGGAGATTATCGCATTTTATATTCCTCGAAATTCCGGGATGTCACATTCCTTCCCCCTTAAAAGAATTTCGTCCTCGAAATTTAAAACAAAAGATAATCCAAAGTTTTATTTCAATTTCAACCAATTCAGCATACATATCAGCCATACACAACCAAACAAACAATTTCAATCAACAAACAATTCAATCAAACAAACAACACTAGCTATTCGGACATAGATCCGGATAAGCTTCCTAAAAATTTCCCGAGTTTCCCAAGTACAGATACTTGAATACTCGCTCTACTGAATCCAAACCAGCTATACTACTGAGCTACTGAGCTCCTACTCAACTAGGTCTATAATCTACACAAGACATCTGACCACACTCAAGATCTGATCAACAACCAAACCCTCTAAACTACTAGTTCCAAAATCAATGATAGATCTTACACGTATTCCCTCAGAGGTACGTGAAACTCAACGAATCCCAATTCTCCAAACTGGCAATTCACTCATGCAGACCAAAGCACTTATCCTTACAAGAATACAGATAGATCCAATATACTTCGGAGCTAACCTAACAGTCTTACCCAATCTTATTGCTCCACTTTACCGAAGAAAATCTCAACAACAACGAAGTCTCCCCAGATTTACCCAAAATCCAGAATACAACTCTACTCCACCATTAACAATAGATTACCACTTACTTCTCCTATCCGGAAAAGATAAAACAAAAACACTTGTCAATCTGGCCTCAATTCCAGAAAAATTCCTGTAGAAATTCTCTAATCCCAAAACACTGCAACTTCTGGTTGCTTCCACTTTAGAACAGCTGCCACCATGCTTCCGCTGCACAACTCTGATCTGAAGTAGATAAGAATGCTGATGAATTCGAACAAAGTCCTAACCACACCTCCTGGACACACAACACAACAGATCCACCACAAACGGAATGAACTGCTCAAAGAAACAGATGAGTCCTCAGTCAAGGGTACTGTCTTCAGCTACCCTTAGCTGTAAGAAACTCAAAACTAGATACAGAAGAGGAAACACAAATGCTCCACCAAATCTCCTTAGCTGAACCACCGATACCACTTCTGGAATCCAGTTGATACCAAACTCAATCTCCAGATGCTAACAAAACTCAGACTTCCTGAAGACATCCAGAAAAATCTCTGACAAATCAAGAGAACGCTCAGACTATCGCAAGTCACTTTTGCGATCAATCCGGCCTATTTCCAGAGAAAAACTGCTCTCTTTTTACCAATCAGAACAGCTTACGCTTATGAAGCCAATCCATCGAAAACGGAACCACTCTGCTGCTTCTGAAATCACCTCAAGAAAATCTGCCAAGCCAGAAGACTTCCTTGACGGCACATAGAACACTCCGAGATACAATGTTGTCCAGATGCCCAAAGACTTCTTAATCCAAAGCTCTTCGAGAACTCGGACCACAAACCAAACAGAAACATCCTGCTGAACACAGCCACAACACCGAAGCAAACACACTTCCTTAACTTATTCCAAAGAAAAATTCTTCGGAAACATCCATAGTCACTGTGTCTCATCACACAGCTACTACCTCCTGAGGTATCAAGAAATCATGACTTACTTCTGTCCATCCGACAGATCCAAACTCTCAAAAATCCGCTCACACGAGCGCGATCATCTTACACTTAAATGATGAACTCCG
This sequence comes from Allium fistulosum, assembly GCA_030737815.1. NCBI lineage: Eukaryota > Viridiplantae > Streptophyta > Magnoliopsida > Asparagales > Amaryllidaceae > Allium > Allium fistulosum. The sequence goes on from CM060904.1 coordinate 354,132,950, forward strand.
AATTCTTAACAGGTTTCCTTCAGAGATCAATAAAATTCTTACATCAAACAAAACTCACTCGAGACGGTATTAGATCTACAGTCTCGACAGATACACTTCCAACCACAATAAACTCCAATCATTGGTAGTCGTGTTACACACACCACTACACTATCTACCTTTATAAATTATATTGGAAAACCCGAACAGGTAACCCAACAAATAGGTAGAAATATATATATATATATATATATAGATAGATAAAAATTACAAGTACGCTCTCTCAAGAAAGATACCACTCCAGAGCTTAGGTATTCGCTTAACCTATCGCTCTGATACCACTGTAATAACCCGCCCTTCTACACACAGAAAGGCGCATCATTTTTAAGAAAGAAAGGGGTGAGAAATATAAAACATAGAGAAGAAAGAAGAAACAACATCAGAATCTCAACAGCGGAACGAATGAAATATAATATCACATAAGAGATTACATAGTAACATATACATCAGAGCTATACAGATAATACAACCCTTACTAGACAGTTATAAGCACCTTTCTAATTAATACAACTCGATACAACTCAAAGCATCACAGAGATACAACACAACGAAAATATACATAAACACTGACACAGCGGAACCAGTATATATATAGCTATACGCTGAAGCCTCCTGCTCCATTGCTCCTCCATAATTCGTCAAAGCTAACATGAAACCCTTGGCTACCCGTAGAAATTTGGGTACCCGAGAGTTTAGGAAAAACAGAAATAAACTCCGGGTCAGACATGGGTCTGGTATGAGTAAACGGTTAAAGTTGCTTAACTTTAAAAACCTTTGAAAACAAAAGGTATCACGTAAGACTTCCCACACATAAACATGGAAAAGTTTTTACCTTACGCTAACCAAACATTTGATAGGAAATCCAGTGATATTATAATAGTGTCTAGGGTTTTCAAGTATATAGAAAATAGCTGAAATTGTTACATCTATTAAATTCCAGCATACTAGCCAACAAGTGGGTAATACAATCAAATCCGAGGGCGCTTATTGGAGATCGGATTCCATACAATGGCAGGGCTACTGGGGTACCGCCCATCACAGTACCTGGATTAGATCAGCGTACCGAGGACCCACCCTAAGTCCCCTGCAACACAAGGCCGGAACCATCCCTTACTGGATAATTCCGAATAAAATCACCCCACGGTTGTGATCATCAACCGCACCACTAAGACGAAATAAAAAGGGACATCTGGACAGGGATGACCTTACTCCCCAGTGGGTGCGACCCACGGAGCCTTGCTGCACCTCCCCTGTTTTAGCCATTCCCGGTTGATGAGGCTTGAGGCTACGATTACCTGTATCAGAACTCATCACTTAGAATGCTCATCGTCCACCTGACGATGTGCTGAAAGCATTCAGTCCATACAAGTTCGTTCCGGGTTCGAACGAAACCGAAGGCATTATCTCGTTACACTCATTTTGGAATCATCCTCAGAGTTAACGACAATAACCCTTGCACTCTGAATCTTCATCTTCACTTGAGATTCACGACCTATCGTTAATTTGGATCGATGTGGTTTTCGGATATCCAAATCTGGAAACCCGATCCCAGTCTCATCAAATTCAAATCGTATCTTTTAAGGCCAAGTTGTTTTAAAGTTAAACCAATTCATTTTATTATCCATATACACACAGATAGATAATTCATAATATCACAGATAGATAATTCACAATATCATCATAAATAGATAATCCATATCACACAGCATCACTTATCTCATATTTGAGATTTCAAACCATTCAAGGCAAACAATATCATACATCCATACATAAGCAAGGATTAATAATCACACCATTTATAATTAATTTAAAATGAATTAAATTAATTATCTCATTTCTAATTAATTTAAAATGAATTAAATTAATTACTTCATTCTATAAATCCTGCTTACTCAACCATTAATTAATTACAAATCAATTAATTAATCATTCTCTAATTTCCATCTTAATTAATCATCTTTGATTAACTAACCTTTAATTACATTCCAGTAATTATACATTAATTACTTTGCTAAGTAATTATACTATTCAATTTCCTTAAGTATTTACTTAAATCAATTATCAATGATTATCTTTAACTAATTAACAATTAATTATCTTGAATTAATCACATTCATTTGATTAATTACAATTGGTAATTCATTTCTTAATTAACTTAAAACAAATTTATTAACCTTTCATTCAGAATTAATATTCTTTTAATCATTAATTAATAAACCTCAATTATCAATTAATAAAACCTAATAACAGATTAATTACTTTTAATTATAAATTAATTAGTCACTAATTACAACTTAATTACTTAATTAATTAATCACTAATTATTAACTAATTATCTCTAATTACACATTAATAGTTCTTAATTACAAATTAATTAACCTCTTAACTAATTAATTTGAAATCCTTAACTGTTAATTAATTAGTTTCTAAATCAACAATTAATATAGGTTAATAACACTTTAATTACCTCGTATAATTATCAAAAACTTAATTACCTTTAAGACAAATCATCATCTTTGTTAATTTCTTAATCATATTATTTAAAAAATTAAATCTTTAATTATCACTTAATTATATTTATAAAGATAATTAAGTTTAAAATATCTTAAAGTTTCACTCAACAACTTAAATTGAATAAACTTATAACTTCCCAATTACAGGTTTTAAGAAAACATTTATTATGGGAAAGAAATCATTTAAGAAAGATTTAAACAATTTTCATTTAAACTTTTAAAACTTTGCATTTTAAAACCTTTTAAAAACATGGTTTAAAACTTCCTACTCCTGTCTCGGGTTAACCCTACTTCCTACTCGAGACAGTCTCGAGTCCTCCCTTTTCTATTCTTTACAAAAACTTAGATTTATTCTACAGTTAAAAACTGAAGTTTCCCATCTCCAAATCACTCGAGTATGAACTCGAGTTAAACTCCAAAAAACTCGAGACCATCTTCGAGTCGATCACTCAAAATCACGATCACACGAGAGCTCGTCTTCCCAAAAGCTCAAACCAGATACGAAGTGCACACGTGCACGTGCACTGGAGTTCGCCAGCGCTCGAATCATGGCCACCACCTTCAACATGTCGTCCTCGTCCTGTACGAGCATCACGAATATCCACAGCTAAGAATCACTGACGAAATCGAAATCGAGCATTCCAGTTCATACCTAGAACTCGACATGACCAGGAAAAATGCCTCGAACACAAATCTCCGACTACCAGAATCCGTGCCATTCTGGTCTCGCACTCCACATCCATCTACGAAGCCATACCCAACGTTCCATCGCACTCGAAACAATAGAGATGATGAATCATGCAAATTTCCAAACTCGACTAAATTAGGGTTAAATTCTAGATCCCCTTGCCAATGTCACCACGGTGAACTATTCACCTCCACGCTAATTTTCCTAGCCTCGGCCATCACTAAACTTCATCCAGGCAAAACCCTGACCTTCCCGATCACTTAGGTCATCGGAAAATACTTAGAAACCCATTTCTGGTTAACCATGGATTTCTCATTCAATTTGATGTTAAAAATCATGAAATTTGTTTTAAAAATCCAATCTTTCCTAGGTGATTCCAGATATATACTTGAATCATTTAATTGTTGAAATAAAATTTTAACACTTTCTAAGTTTTACTATAAAATTCATATCATGTTGGATATTATCATCAATTCTTACTTTAAATATTTTTAAAGTTTAACCCTTGTTGTTTTAAACAAACTTTGTTTAAACATTATAACCCATCACAGATCAGAGGAAGAGCAGTTGGTTTTCTTTTAGAATTTTAGAACCTGAGAACAAGGAACAGAGTATACTTTTGTTCGAGACATGCACAACAACTTCCACATACAAATACACATGTAATCTTGATTTATCAATCAAGAAAACACAAATCATATTCCATTTTATGTAAATGTTGCATACATCTATTTAACAAATTTAAATCTTTAAATAAAGTTGTTTACTAAAAATGAAGAACAGTGGTAATACCAACAGCAGACATGCACAATTTAAATCATAGCAAACATATAGCACACTTAAATCAACATATGCAAGCATTACTTGTTTTCATAATTTTTATAAGCAACAATCCTATATCTTCTTAACTTTTAAATTAAAAAGTTTACTCACCAGATTTGAAAAAGGCAGAGGCTTTGAAAATTTGAAACTTGATTGAAACTTTGCATCCTTTGGTTGTTATGATTTCTAGAGAAAATGTCTTGCTTGACTTAAAACTGAAACTTGAAAAGCTTTAAAAACTAAAACTTTGAAACTGGAATGGACTTCAGAGATTTCTAGTGAAAGATGCTTTATTTTCTTTTGTTTTGAAATGGTTACAGGTTGAAGAATAAATTTGAAGGGAAGCTTCCAGGTTTGTTTTCTGGTTTTGCATAGTTTTAATGCACGAGAATGAAAAGAAACTTGATATAAAGAAAACAGGTATGCAGAGGCTAAGTTGTTTGTACAAAAAAAACTTAGCTGGTACAAGATTTACTTATTCATTTGATCAGAGATCTTTGGGTATGGAGGCTGTGAGTAAACATTTTGTACACAAGCATTTATTACTATGTCGTACTTATCCTCTTCATTTCAATTCATATGTACTTATGTTTTCTTTACTTTATTTTGCCTGCAAATATATGTCTTCTACCTTAAGCTTCTACAAAGTTATACTCTAGAGTTTATCTTATGTTCATAAATACTTATATCTGTACAAACAATGAAGATATTTTTCCTTGTCTCAGCCTAGCATATCTACACTTGCTATAGTACATAAATTTCTATATTTAATTTTGTTTTAGACTTACTCTTCTTGCCTGCGAATCTAGATGCTATAATACACATATTAATTTTACTTTGTAATCTTGTATGTATTTTACTTCTTTTGCCTGCCAATCTAGATACTTACTATACTATTCACTTTGCAGGTACAAACTTGTATATATATTTTATTTGTTATGACTTGTTACTTGCATACATAAGGTGATAGCATATATATATTTCGAGACCTACTTAAGCTTTAAATAAAGTTGTTATATTTATTTTATTATGTTAGCTTGTGAATTTGATCCTATTTTCACATGCTCATTTATTATTTGAGACATTTTATTTCTATTTTACATGACTACTTATTTGTTTAACTAATGTATATTTTCTGTTTTAAACTTAACTTCCAAACACTTTATTTATATTTATTTATTTATTTTCACTTATGTTATATGTATTAATACTTACATTTATGACCATATATTAGTTTTATATTTACTTTTAATATTGACAAGAGTTACTTTAATTTAAACATTATTATCTAGATTACATCAATATTATTATATAGATCAAAATGTACTAAGTAGAGTTTTACTTTAAATTTAAGATAGATTGTATTGTAATTATATTGAAACACTTTTATTTTGAATTTTCAAATCATAATTTTCTTTTAACTACACACATAAATATACACATTTAAATAATACTTATTAAATTAGAAATAATAGGACTATTTAAATCTATTTATAAAATAACACAAATTAAATTTGTATTTAATTATTCTTATTTAAAATCAATCAAAAATCATAATTTAAAACATCACATTATAAATTAATTGGTTATTTATATTGAAAATAACAATTTAAATCAATTTTAAATAAATTAATTAGGAGATTATCACATTTTAAATTCCTCGAAATTCCGGGATGTCACACCACTTTATAAAATAATGTAAACATAGTTTTTAAATATTTTGAACTCTTATTTATAAGATATTTAAAAAAATATTTATATTGTAATTTAAATAATTTATTTTTATTTAAAATATCAAGGATAAAAAATTGAAGACAAGAATCAGAGATTGCTATTAAGGGCTTTAACAATATATTCTAATGACTCTAAACACTATATTATAACCTTGGGATCTTCATTTCTTTATTGTTGAACTCATGAGTCTTCATATCTTTAGCTTGAGTCTTTATACTATATAATCTTCGATTTAGCACATGTGTAATATTCTGCACTATATACTATATAACTTGGCAAAACATTAGTATCTGTATTTTATATAGTTGTTGTCATCAATCAATAACTGAAGTATTTACAATCTCCCCCTTTTTGATGATGATAACCATTAGATATTCATGTATATAAAATATGATATAACTCCCCCTTGGTTATATAACTCCCCTTAAATATATGCATGTGTATACTTTATATTTTCTCCTCCTTTATCACCAACCAAAATGGATGAAATATAACTCTCCCTAAACCATATACTTATAAACTATAGAGTCAAAATCAATAATTACGAATTAAGTGCCATGTTGAATAATATGGATTCACTTATATAATTATGGTTGGAATGAAATGAAATACATAAGGCATAGAATAGGGATATTAAATGTGACGTTATCAAGATGTAATATGTGAGACATAAATAAAGAAAATACTGTATATTTAACATGATATAATCATGACATATATTAAGACATACAATAATCAATTATTAAGTCATATACTAAATATTAAGGATAATAATTAGGAAAAGGAAAAGTTTATTTATTTATTTTATTTATAATACACACAATCAAATTAAAATATAATACTTAACTAATCTAATCCTGATAATTATACAATCCAAATAATCACACTAAATCAAAACTTATAGTAATCAATCCAAACCAAAGAGTATTAATAATTTACGTACCAATAGTAAAATAAATAAGTTTAGTATACACACTTACAAATTAAAACAAGCAGAAATCTAGATATTCCTAAGGACTTTAATCCAGCCTTCAGATCCAAAGATTGGATTTGCTTTGATGGAATCCCAATGTTCATTTCCCTTGGTGTTTAAGCATTTTGGGTTGCTGGTTTGATCATTTTTGACAAGGAAGGAAATCAACCAGCGAAGAGGATCAAAATGCTTCTCTTGCTCTTTTATCATTTGCATTTGGCTTAGTTCCAAATGCCTTTGATTTCTTAGAATAAAAGAGAGAATATCTTTGAACGATTGGAGATCTCTTTAAGGTTTTCTTAAATTTTTAGGTGTGAAGAAGGCATTTTTATTAAGAAAATTATTGAGAATGGAAGTGGATGAAAAATGAAATCACGAATGAAGTTTTCTAGAAGAATTAGGCTTAAATAGGAGTGAAAAATCATTTGGAGTATCTGAATTGAAATTAGTTACAATATTTTAAAATTTAAAAAATTTGCCAAACAACTATAGTATATCGACATATACAAATATGTATGTTAACATATGTACCTAAAATTTTAAGTTTTTGATATATTTTTGGTTTCTACTTAATACCATTCTATTTCGATGGTGTCCAGAGACTAATAGAATAATATAAAACAGCAAGACCTAATTTTTCATTGATTAAAACAAAAATGATACATGGCAAAACGGAAAACATAAAAATATAATGTAACGACCCGTAAATTTCAACTGTTTTAATAACGTAATTAGTTGAAATTTTGTGAAATTTTAAACGATAAAATTTTGAAATAAAAATTTAATATTTGGAATACGTCTAGTTAAACATAGCAACTGGTAAATTTTCGTCCGAAAATATGAAAGTTTATTTCGCGCGTAAATTTACTTCAATTTAATCAGTTAAAAAGCGATGAAAATAAAATGTTTTCCAAACCTGAATATTTTTCTATAGAAAAATTGTAAATCATCTTCTGAGTGAGACATCATCTTCCGTTTCGTCAAATTTGAATTATTATGTAACAACCCGCATTTATACGATAATATATTTAAATATTTTGTTCAAATATGGCATCGTCTATTCGTTTTGAAAATCCTAAATATGAATTTTTATCGTGTTCGAATCCGTTGTTCTAATGGATTCAAATCGTATTTTAAATATCACCAAGGTGTTTAATAAACATGGTTAAAAGAATTCGGGCTTTATAAATTTTAAAATCTTGGCCCATGCTTGATTTGAAGCCGTGATAGTACTCAGCACCCAACCCCCTCCCTTTCCTCCATCCGTGAACCCTAGGCCCAAATTCGAGATCAACAAAATAATGGCGACAAAACTTAGGGCTTCTGAGAAATCGTTCGAAGTCGCGCCTCTATCGATCAATGTTTCTTCGAGCTTGCTTGGTGGCTTCAGACTGTTCGAATCACAGCTTCGACATTGAGCGGTTCGTTCGCCTGCATCGAAACTGTTCAGGAAGGCTCGAATTCAACTCGATATCCACGTAGAGGAGCTCGCCTCTGCGATAGTCTCGACCGATTAATAAGGTGAGTACTTTGCTCACATCTAATTCATGCTTTGAGTTATTAGAGTTCGAAGCTCTGTTCGATTTTCGTGATTTTGGGGTTTCTCTGATTAGTGTTCTGTTGCTTTTCCTTTGATTCATGCTTGAACTCGATAGTTCTTGCTTTGCTCTGTTGTCCACCCCGCAGTCTATGATGATTTCTGGGTTTATAATTAAGTCAGATTTCGATATTTTTGGTAATCCCTTTTGATTCACGGCTTCAATTTTGTTCTGTTCGATATTCTTGCTTCATTTATATATCCATTCATGAATATATATACACACGATTGATTGTTATCCTATTTCAATCGATGTAGATATATATCTGTATGTTCGAAGTTGTATTATTACTAGATTGGGTCATGTTGTAGTGGTATTGCTTTGAATCCTGTATATGGGTTGGTTGCTGTGCACTTGAGTCAGTGACATTGATATCTCTAGCTTGTTCGACACACGGCTTCGATCATTTTGAAACTTGTCTGTATATCATTACTTTGAAACTTTATCGACTTGATCATTTAACATCACCTGACTTCGGTCATTTTAATGTTGTGATAATATGTGACTTTTGGTAGCACTGGCTTTGAATTGGATTTGTTCGAATTGTTTATTTTGAAACTACTGCTTCTGTCTTTGTTCAAAACTGCTATTACATTTGACTTCGGTCATTTCTTTGATCTGCAGTTTGAATATCATGTTGCACTGCGTATGTATAATCGCTTCTAGTATCACTTGAGGTTGCATTTGTATTGTTCCTGACTTCGTCTCGGTGCTCTTCGAAAGTGATTCTGTTTGACTTTGGCCATATAGTTTACTGCCCCTGACAACAATTGTTCGCCTTCACCTAGCTTCGATTTATGTTGTTGTTTATGTGATGAATTTGGGCTTTCAGGGTGAACTTGGCGCATTGCTTCGAGTTATATACTTGAGCTTCTCTGTGCGTGGTGCATATCACCTTTACCCCTTGAGTCATTCAGTTTGCATTCATCACTAAGTTGTGTTTCACTGTTGTATAGTATTCCATTAATTTGTTGTCTGCATTCTGATATTCTCGTACATTTGGTCATTTCTGTGCATTGTTGCAGATTGATTATGTGATGTTGCCTCTGACTTTTGACATATAGTCTTCATTCATTTCGAGTTAGTCGCTTACAGCTGCATTGGTTAGTCCTTTGCAGTCTTCACTTTGCGAAGCAGTGTTGTATTTCATGAAGTCTTCATTGCATATTGATCTGATCTAATGCCATTTGCATATGACTCTTGTACCTGTGCATATATGTAGCAGTTTCACTCAACTTCATACATGACCTGTTTCACGTGTTACCTGTAGTGTTGACATTTTGCATTGCCTTCAGTCCCTGTCTTGATTCATGTTTATTTGATATTTGTCTGCTGAAGCAGTAGCATTGATATTGAGACTTGTATTATGATGTTCATATGTACTGCCCTTGTACATGCTTCACTGCATCATCTTCTACATGTTGCTCTTGCAATAATGTTCTTCATTTCATGTTCGAATTCATACTTGTCTGCACTGATGTTCATCTGTTCTTGTTGGCAATTGATTACTGATACAGTTTGTACATGTTTATTCTCGAGTTGTCCATCTCAGTTGAACTGCACTTGGTTCTGCTTCATGATGTACTCGAATTCGTCTCTATTGCTGTATATGCTTGAACTGTTGATGACTTTTCTGCAGTTTAGTTGCAGCCTGCCTTTGTCCTTATACCTGTTTACCACTGCAGATTCATTGTGGTGGTGACTTTATATTCGGTGGTGGCGAGGCAGTGCACGCGTGCGTGCACTGCAGCCTCCCAGAATTGACAGATTTTAATCGATATTTCTTTTATCCTTAATTCATCGACCTGTTGCGTAATTCGTAGGCTGTATTGGCGAGGCAGTACACGTTAGCGTGTACTGCAGCCAATTAGCATTGATATTTTTAAATTGACATTTCAATTGCTTAAACTGCTTTAGATTTCTGTTTTGGTGGATTAACACTGTTTAGTGTTATATCTGCCGTTATCCAATTCTCGTATCGAGAGTTGGATATACGAGATTTCTGTGACTGTCATCTATATTGAGATTGATTATTATTGCTCCTATGCTCTAATAACTGATTTTGAATTAGACTGATCCGAGTATTATTTTCTTTTGAATGTAATACTCGGGTCAGACCGAGTATTTACAGGTTGTAGATTTTTAGCTTTGGGTTGCTGCTAGAGCTATGAAGACTTTTTATATCATTTGAAGTGGTCTTCGTCTTGTTGTAGTAGCCAGTGTGTCTGTTTTAAGATGATAATGTATTCATGTATATTAGCCGATAATGTACTTGTATATATAACTTCTTGAGTCGACAGTTGTAGTTGTATCATTTGTATTGTGTCAAATGTATTGTAACTGATATCAGTTATTGTATATATGAGACTTTTCGTTCCATCTTTATTCCGCATTTATGTTATCTGTGTTATTTTTATATCTATTGTCCTAAACTATTATAGCCACTGTGTAGTAGCTTTGAGTTTGTATCGGTATGTCGGGTATCCTCTAAAAATGAAATGCAATGTTTTATTACCTGACATATCGGTGCTCGCACAAGGCAATTACATAGATGGTCGCTCCTCAACAGCCTTATTCTCCGTGCTAGTTGACAGCACTACACCGTAGTGTTCTTGGCTAGCGTGGGTATAGAGGTGGGGCGTCACAGCTTGGTATCAGAGCCTGGGGTTTAGGACAATTATAAAACATAACTTAGATGGAACATGTGTTACAACTATTTGTCGATGCTTTATCTCTCATCTTTACATATGACTATTTCTGACTGTTAGGTATGAATTCCTAACGCTTATTCTTGTGTTGTCGGCTTTGTATTGATTTAGCCGATGTTGATTTTGTTTTAATTTGGCAAATTAAAGCCATTTTGACTTTTGGACTTTGTTCCATTTTTGTTCTATGCTATGAGTGTCATTGTGTACCTGTTACACTGTGATGAAAAATAGCTGGACCAGTTGCAAATTGAGTGATTTTGATTTCTCATTCACATCTAGTTTGAGTCTCAGCGATTTTGAACTTGATATTTTGTGTTTTCCTCATCTTGAATTCCATTCGACTTCGGTCACTTTGTTTTTGAGGAATTGCTAATTTCTTGATTTTCAAGACTCTGATTTTGTTTGCCATTGGTTTCTTTGATAATGATGATTGAATCATTTTGTACTCGACTACGGCTATTAATTGTTGGCTTCAACATTGACTTGATTCTTACTTTTGTTGAAGTCATTTATGCATTTCTGCTCGTTTTGCTTTGTTTTTCCAGTTGATAATCGATTCTTCTTTTCTAATTAGTTGTTATCACCTTTGTCGATTTTGATAACTTCTATTTCTGGAATTTTTGGGTATTCCTACTTTGATGAATTTGGAATCGAATTCTTTGGATTTTATTCACGTCTTCGAATGTGAAATTTTGGTGAACTGACTTGGTTTCCTAATTTAATCGATTCTTGATCATTTCCCCGATTTGTTGCTATCATTTATTAGCAACTTTGATGACATTTTCTTCGGGATTTTTGTGAACATACTTTCTGATGGATTCAGTATCGATTTCTCTGGATTCCATTCACATCTTCGTATGTGAATTCTTGTGATTGATTGTTTCTACAATCATTTTTTTTGTGATTTGTCACTTTAAAAATATAAAGGTTTTCTATACTAGTAGTAAATATTAAAATCCCTTTTTCCAAACGATTTCAAAACTATTTTACTACAAAGTTCTTTTTCTTGAACTGTTTTTCCAATCTATTAGTATATACAAGCCTTTATTTCACTCGTATGAGAAATTGAATTAAACGGCCTAGTAAAACAAGTGGTATGAAACGCTTGCGTTTACTTCGTCGGTTAGCTCTTGGACTTGTTCGATTGAACCCTTTTTGTGACAATTTCCTAGTGAAGATTTACAGCTTGTTCGTAAATATTTAAGTTAAGCAAGTGGTTATGGGACATGAAGCTAAACTCATATATTTACTAGCTTGGTGTGATTGACACTTCCTTATGATCATGACGATCATTTTTGTGATTTAGACTAGCGATTGTGCTATGTCTCTTCGTCCGTGTGTCGGACTTGCCTTCGGGCCATCCGTGTGTTCGGAAAATTAAATGGATAGCTTTCCATCCGTGTGTTCGGAAAAATTAAATGAATAGCTTTCCATCCGTGTGTTCGGAAAAATTAAATGAATAGCTTTCCATCCGTGTGTTCGGAAAAATTAAATGAATAGCTTCCCATCCGTGTGTTCGGAAAAATTAAATGAATAGCTTTCCATCCGTGTGTTCGGAAAAATTAAATGAATAGCTTTCCATCCGTGTGTTCGGAAAAATTAAATGAATAGCTTCCCATCCGTGTGTTCGGAAAAATTAAATGGATAGTTTCTCGTCCGTGTGCTCGGACTTCCCCTTCTTTGTGTTTTCTGGATTTCGTGTGTAGATTTCTAGAATTTGTGATTTCTGGATTTCGTGTGTAGATTTCTAGAATTTGTGTTTTCTGGATTTCGTGTGTAGATTTCTAGAACTTGTGTTTTCTGGATTTCTTGTGATGATTTCTGGAATTTTGTGCTTCACCAATTTTCGTGATTTCTATTGATATGTTTATCAATTTTTGTGCATTGGTGAATTCATGTGTTATTGACTTGTTATGAATACAAGTTTAGGGTATGACATCCCTTTTTATCTTTGAGAAGATTCTTGTGACATTTTTGATGAATGAAAATTCATTTGGTATTATATTTTGATGCCAGTTATTTTGATGAGACTTTGACGTGTTAACATCGGTAACCGTCAATTTTGAAATGGATTTACAAGCGGTTCTCCCGCAATACTGATATTGCTAATTTAATCACGTGTTTTCAAAATTCTTTATTTTTAAAAGTTGTTTCAAAAATATAAATTAAAATTGTTTTCAAATTTTTTTACAGTTTACATTTTCAAAAGAACGAGGAAGCGATTTAAACGTTTCAGAAAAAGCGAGGACTATGACCCCTTTCTTTTACTGATTCGCTTAATTCCGGACTTGTCCGTTTGAGAATGTGAAATGTTATTTTTAAAACACACAATTCTGCACTTTCAAGAAAACGATAAAGAGATTTAAACGATTTAGCAAAAGTAAGGAGTATGGAACCATACTTTTACTACTTCGGTTAATTCCGGACTCGTTAATTGAATATTTATGACTTCTGATTATCGTTTTTGATAATTAGATGTTTGTGCTTCTGATTATCGTTTTTGATAATCAGATATTTATGAAATTTGATTATCGTTTGAGATAATTAAATATTTTTCGATTTGATAATCGAATCTTTGTGTTTCTGATTATCGTTTTTGATAATCAGATATTTGTGAAATTTGATTATCGTTTGAGATAATTAAATATTTTTCGATTTGATTAATCGAATATTTGTGTTTCTGATTATCGTTTTTGATAATCAGATATTTGTGAAATTTGATTATCGTTTGAGATAATTAAATATTTTTCGATTTGATAATCGAATCTTTGTGATTTCTGATTATCGTTTTTGATAATCAGATATTTTTGAAAATTCAATTATCGTTTTTGATGATTGAATATTTGCGATTTTGAGATTTGAGCTTCGTCTTTTTCTCTGACGATTCAGGTGAGTAATTTGATTTACTCACATTCAATTCGTGCAGTACGTGATTTCTGCTCTGATTCCTTTTCTTTCAATTGCTAGAACTCGATTGATTCTTGCTTTTGATAGTCGTCTGATTTTGATTCCTTGATCCCCACGATGTTGATTCTTTCAGTCGAACCTTTTGATTCTATATCTGATACTTCCATAATTCTAATGCTTCCCCTGTTGACCTTTGCTTTGCGTATGCATTCGACATTGCCATGCTCTTATGGTTGTTACCTTTTATCCATTTATTCCTTATGATTGCGAGGACGCAATTTCTTTAAGGAGGGAAGTCTGTAACAACCCGCATTTATACGATAATATATTTAAATATTTTGTTCAAATATGGCATCGTCTATTCGTATTGAAAATCCTAAATATGAATTTTTATCGTGTTCGAATCCGTTGTTCTAATGGATTCAAATCGTATTTTAAATATCACCAAGGTGTTTAATAAACATGGTTAAAAGAATTCGGGCTTTATAAATTTTAAAATCTTGGCCCATGCTTGATTTGAAGCCGTGATAGTACTCAGCACCCAACCCCCTCCCTTTCCTCCATCCGTGAACCCTAGGCCCAAATTCGAGATCAACAAAATAATGGCGACAAAACTTAGGGCTTCTGAGAAATCGTTCGAAGTCGCGCCTCTATCGATCAATGTTTCTTCGAGCTTGCTTGGTGGCTTCAGACTGTTCGAATCACAGCTTCGACATTGAGCGGTTCGTTCGCCTGCATCGAAACTGTTCAGGAAGGCTCGAATTCAACTCGATATCCACGTAGAGGAGCTCGCCTCTGCGATAGTCTCGACCGATTAATAAGGTGAGTACTTTGCTCACATCTAATTCATGCTTTGAGTTATTAGAGTTCGAAGCTCTGTTCGATTTTCGTGATTTTGGGGTTTCTATGATTAGTGTTCTGTTGCTTTTCCTTTGATTCATGCTTGAACTCGATAGTTCTTGCTTTGCTCTGTTGTCCACCCCGCAGTCTATGATGATTTCTGGGTTTATAATTAAGTCAGATTTCGATATTTTTGGTAATCCCTTTTGATTCACGGCTTCAATTTTGTTCTGTTCGATATTCTTGCTTCATTTATATATCCATTCATGAATATATATACACACGATTGATTGTTATCCTATTTCAATCGATGTAGATATATATCTGTATGTTCGAAGTTGTATTATTACTAGATTGGGTCATGTTGTAGTGGTATTGCTTTGAATCCTGTATATGGGTTGGTTGCTGTGCACTTGAGTCAGTGACATTGATATCTCTAGCTTGTTCGACACACGGCTTCGATCATTTTGAAACTTGTCTGTATATCATTACTTTGAAACTTTATCGACTTGATCATTTAACATCACCTGACTTCGGTCATTTTAATGTTGTGATAATATGTGACTTTTGGTAGCACTGGCTTTGAATTGGATTTGTTCGAATTGTTTATTTTGAAACTACTGCTTCTGTCTTTGTTCAAAACTGCTATTACATTTGACTTCGGTCATTTCTTTGATCTGCAGTTTGAATATCATGTTGCACTGCGTATGTATAATCGCTTCTAGTATCACTTGAGGTTGCATTTGTATTGTTCCTGACTTCGTCTCGGTGCTCTTCGAAAGTGATTCTGTTTGACTTTGGCCATATAGTTTACTGCCCCTGACAACAATTGTTCGCCTTCACCTAGCTTCGATTTATGTTGTTGTTTATGTGATGAATTTGGGCTTTCAGGGTGAACTTGGCGCATTGCTTCGAGTTATATACTTGAGCTTCTCTGTGCGTGGTGCATATCACCTTTACCCCTTGAGTCATTCAGTTTGCATTCATCACTAAGTTGTGTTTCACTGTTGTATAGTATTCCATTAATTTGTTGTCTGCATTCTGATATTCTCGTACATTTGGTCATTTCTGTGCATTGTTGCAGATTGATTATGTGATGTTGCCTCTGACTTTTGACATATAGTCTTCATTCATTTCGAGTTAGTCGCTTACAGCTGCATTGGTTAGTCCTTTGCAGTCTTCACTTTGCGAAGCAGTGTTGTATTTCATGAAGTCTTCATTGCATATTGATCTGATCTAATGCCATTTGCATATGACTCTTGTACCTGTGCATATATGTAGCAGTTTCACTCAACTTCATACATGACCTGTTTCACGTGTTACCTGTAGTGTTGACATTTTGCATTGCCTTCAGTCCCTGTCTTGATTCATGTTTATTTGATATTTGTCTGCTGAAGCAGTAGCATTGATATTGAGACTTGTATTATGATGTTCATATGTACTGCCCTTGTACATGCTTCACTGCATCATCTTCTACATGTTGCTCTTGCAATAATGTTCTTCATTTCATGTTCGAATTCATACTTGTCTGCACTGATGTTCATCTGTTCTTGTTGGCAATTGATTACTGATACAGTTTGTACATGTTTATTCTCGAGTTGTCCATCTCAGTTGAACTGCACTTGGTTCTGCTTCATGATGTACTCGAATTCGTCTCTATTGCTGTATATGCTTGAACTGTTGATGACTTTTCTGCAGTTTAGTTGCAGCCTGCCTTTGTCCTTATACCTGTTTACCACTGCAGATTCATTGTGGTGGTGACTTTATATTCGGTGGTGGCGAGGCAGTGCACGCGTGCGTGCACTGCAGCCTCCCAGAATTGACAGATTTTAATCGATATTTCTTTTATCCTTAATTCATCGACCTGTTGCGTAATTCGTAGGCTGTATTGGCGAGGCAGTACACGTTAGCGTGTACTGCAGCCAATTAGCATTGATATTTTTAAATTGACATTTCAATTGCTTAAACTGCTTTAGATTTCTGTTTTGGTGGATTAACACTGTTTAGTGTTATATCTGCCGTTATCCAATTCTCGTATCGAGAGTTGGATATACGAGATTTCTGTGACTGTCATCTATATTGAGATTGATTATTATTGCTCCTATGCTCTAATAACTGATTTTGAATTAGACTGATCCGAGTATTATTTTCTTTTGAATGTAATACTCGGGTCAGACCGAGTATTTACAGGTTGTAGATTTTTAGCTTTGGGTTGCTGCTAGAGCTATGAAGACTTTTTATATCATTTGAAGTGGTCTTCGTCTTGTTGTAGTAGCCAGTGTGTCTGTTTTAAGATGATAATGTATTCATGTATATTAGCCGATAATGTACTTGTATATATAACTTCTTGAGTCGACAGTTGTAGTTGTATCATTTGTATTGTGTCAAATGTATTGTAACTGATATCAGTTATTGTATATATGAGACTTTTCGTCCCATCTTTATTCCGCATTTATGTTATCTGTGTTATTTTTATATCTATTGTCCTAAACTATTATAGCCACTGTGTAGTAGCTTTGAGTTTGTATCGGTATGTCGGGTATCCTCTAAAAATGAAATGCAATGTTTTATTACCTGACATATCGGTGCTCGCACAAGGCAATTACATAGATGGTCGCTCCTCAACAGCCTTATTCTCCGTGCTAGTTGACAGCACTACACCGTAGTGTTCTTGGCTAGCGTGGGTATAGAGGTGGGGCGTCACAGATTATTGCTCCGTCGATCTTATTTTCGGCAATTTGCAGCATTTTCGGTACCGATATCGACTTTTAATAACTCGATCGTACCACTAATATCTTTATACCGTTTTGATCATCTTGTTGTGCTGATCTATGCGGTATGTTCAATTCTGTGTTTTGGAGTCCGGGAAGTGGCGAAATCTATGGAACGATTTCTATATTGATTCCGAAATTTGGCTTTTGATTTTTGTGACCATTCAACTTTCCCTTGTATAACTCAACCGCCTTTAGCAATCAATATTCACCGATATTCAACTGATGTGGCTATCACGATTCCCTATTGTTATTTATTTTGTGATGGTTCGTGTTTCCTTTTGATTTAGTTTCATTTTAGTAATATAATAATATAAGAGAAAAAAACTGCTGTTCTTCCTCTTTTATAAATAATAGATATAATATTAGGCAAACCTGCTCAATATTTCTTCCTCCATCAAACTTATAAATATTTCTTTTCTTCTTCTTTCGGGCCCAGCACGTCACTCCTTTTCTGCATCACCCACGCCTTCATGCAAATCACCATGACAGCCACGCTTTTGACCTCCGTCCACCAAGCAAACCCACGAACCTAAGGCACCGTCTCCGACATTCGCCTCCAATCCATCCAATCTCCTCTTCCACAAGCACTCGCCACCAAAACCCAAACAGTTTCAGCTCACCATGGCCCCACCCCGAGATCCACCTTCCCCTACCTCGCACCCACGGCTCACAACCACCGTAACCCATCGGCCTTAGCCGCCGAAGCCTCTCAACAGACTCATCTTGCACTGGCCGATGATTCCACTCTGGAATCTATCCTCCCCAAAATTCTTCCTTACTCAATCTCACCGCTATCTATCTTTTTCTTCTTAGCAGGTAATATATGTACATATATATATTTTATTATATGTTGTTGTATATATATACAGGTTATTAGAGATATATGATATGTTAAACTATTGCTTAAACTATGCTGTACTAGAAACCAGTTTTAATAATAATATAATATGTATGTATAGTTGATTTAATATGTAAGTATAACCTGCAAGTTTATTCATAGTGGATATATATGATATTCATAGGCTTCTAAGTTGCATTAGGTCTGCTTGTTATTATATAGTGGTTAGCTGTTTGAATATATAAGTTTATATAAATGTATATAGTGAAGGCTGTTGTTTCTATTTTATATATATTAGATTTTATATGACGTATATTGATATAAAAGTTTATATAGAAATTTTATGACTTGTTTTGTAGTATATATAAGTCTTTATAAGCAATCTGTTGGGATTTAAACAATATATTATAATAAACTAAGTTATGTTGGATCTGAGATATATGTTTTGATTAGACGTACTATTTACATATATATTAGTTGTATATAAAAAAAATCTAGTTACTATATATCTATGTTAGTAATAACTGTATATGTATAATATGTCATAGTCTATCTTGTATATATAGGTTATATCATATTTATGTTTGGGTCGGTAATCTATATTTTTATAAAGTGTTAATATATAAGTTTCGTATAAAATGTGTTCATATCTGCTTCGTATAAAATGTTGTTTATATATAAGTTGGATATAGTATATTTCACCTAGGTTTCTATATGCTGTAATCTACCAGTGCTTTACAATCAGTTTAACCATATGGGAATATTATAGTATATGGTTATTTGTGAACCTGTATATATATCTGCTGTATATACGTATGTATATATGTTTGAAATGTTGCTTTTGAGCTGTCTTGCTTTTATATATTGTGTTGTAAGGCTTCTGACCAGTCTTATCAATCACTATTATATATAAAATGATGTAGCCTGCCTAAATCTGTCTGACAGTCTAATACTATATATGTAGTATAAAGTTGTTCCCTTATATATATATATATATATCAGTTTTAATATGTGTTGTTGTCAGTTAACTTTAAACGTATATATATTTAAAATTTATTTGTGTTTGGATTTAAAATATGAATATATTTTTTTGAAAATAGTTACATAGAATTCCCTGATACCAATTGTAACGCCCCACCTCAATACCCACGCTGGCCAAGGACACTACGATGTAGTGCTGTCAACTAGCACGGAGAATAAGGCTGTTGAGGAGCGACCATCCATGTAATTGATTATCACACGGTGGCTATAAAATAATCTTCGGAAACAAACATAGAAATAAACATATCACAAAGCAGTCACAGACATCCATATCACAAAGGCGGAAGAAGATATGAATATATAACTAACACATGAAAGTGTACATCAGAGTAGTGGTCAAAAAGTTCCACAATAATACAAAAGAATAGCAACCTGTGCTATACAAAAAGAATACAACTATGAGTCCATATCTCAAGTGTATACAACAAAAACTGCTAAACTAAATAGTCAGCCAAAAGTCAGAGTAGCAAATCCCGGAAGGAAGTCAAGCAGAAGCACCTGTAACATCTCGGTCTGACCCGAGTATTATTTAAGAAAATAATAAA
Organism: Allium fistulosum; assembly: GCA_030737815.1. NCBI lineage: Eukaryota > Viridiplantae > Streptophyta > Magnoliopsida > Asparagales > Amaryllidaceae > Allium > Allium fistulosum. The sequence goes on from CM060904.1 coordinate 354,152,970, forward strand.
CGGATCAGTCTAACTATAAATATCAGATGACATGATATAGAATAAAAGATATGGCATAAACATATAATATCCATACTGACATACTACTATAAGTATGAAAATGATGATCAACAGGAGATCAACCGATGAGAAATGATCAATATCACAAGAATCTTCCCAAAGATCCAAAGAGGGCATCATACCCTAAACTTGTACTCATAACAAGTCAATGACATAAAAATCCAGAAATCAAACAAGAAATCCAGAAATCATAAAAAGAGAAAGAGGCCTATCACATGATGGTCCGAAGACCATGGGGAGCTACCCCATATGTGTGAGTCGGAATCACACTGATTGAGGCCTAGGCTAACCAAAAAGCAGAAAGGTATGTGTGAATGGAATCACACAAGTGGTGTCTAGCCTAACCTCGCAAACATAAAGATATGTGTGAGTCGGAATCACACTACTGCGGCCTAGACTAACCTTGCGGACAAAGAGATGTGTGTGAGTCGGAATCACACTATTGCGGTCTAGTCTTACCTTGCAAACAAAGAGACATCGCACAATTGCTAGTCTAAATCATAAAATGATCATCATGATCAGCGAGAAGTGTCAATCACACCAAGCTAGTAAATATATGAGTTTAGCTTCATGTCCCATAACCACTTGCTTAACTTAAATATTTACGAACAAGCTGTAAATCTTCACTAGGAAATTGTCACGAAAAGGGTTCAATCGAACAAGTCCAAGAGCTAACCGACGAAGTGAACGCAAGCGTTTCATACCACTTGTTTTACTAAGTCGTTTAAGTCGATTTCTCATTCGAGTGAAGTAAAGGCTTGTATATACTAGTAGATTGAAAAATCGGTTTGAGAAAACGAACTTTAGATATTTAAAATAGTGTTGAAATCGCTTTGATGAAAGAGTTTTGATATTTACTATTAGTATTGAAACCTTCATATATCTTTAAAGTGACAAGTCATAAAACGATTGTAGAACAAATCAATTCACGTTCGAAGACGTGAGTAAAGTCCAAAGAAGTCAATCCCAAAACCATCAAAGTACGACTTAGTGAAGACAAGCTGTCTCGAGGAGCCAAACCGGTCAAACGACCAAGTACTAACTCGCGAACGACTTACGACTTAAGGGATAAGGTCATACGACCTAAGTGGAGAATGCCACGCGAGCTAGCAGAAGAACAGGTCAAACGACCAAGTACTAATCTCGCGAACGACTTACGACTTAAGGGAGGAATGCCACACGACCTAGCAGATAACAGGTCATTCGACCTAAGGGTAAGGTCGGTGGCGACCTACGACTTAACAAAGTCGAGCAACCTACGACTTAACGATTTAAAGCCAACGACCTAGGAGAAGAACAGGTCGAACGACCTAGGGGAAAACAGGTCAAAACGACCAAGTGCTAACTCGCGAACGAGTTACGACTTAAGAGGGTTCTGCGACCTAAGTGGGATGCGCGACCTAAGAGTTTAAGGGTCTTCGACCCAACGAGTTAAGAAGGTCCAACGACCTAAGAAAAAGTAGTTCATACGACCTATGAGTTCACGCGACCTAACAAGGCTAAGGTCAAGGTCGGAGACGACCTACGACTTAAGGTTTTAAATCGCGAACGACTTAGTACTTGCTTATCTCGCGAACGACTTAAAGTCAATACGACTTAACGACTTAAGCTCAAATACGAGCTACGAGCTAAGGTCTATACGACCTAACGACTTATCTCAGTACGACCTAAGCCAGGACGAGATAGCAGAAGGCAACGACTTAAGTCTTAACTCGGGGACGACCTACGACTTAAGGTCATACGACTTAACAGTTTAAAAGCCAACGACCTAGGACTTAAGAGCCATACGAGCTACGAGCTAACTGCAAACGACTTAAGGCCAAACGACCTACGACTTAACTCGAGGCGAACGAGCTAACTGCAAAACGACTTAAGGCCAAACGACCTACGACTTAACTCGAGGCGAACGAGCTAACTGCACGACTTAAGCCTTTAACTCGTGAACGACTCATGCCTTTAACTCGTGAACGACTCATGCCTTTAACTCGTGAACGACTCAGGCCAGGCAGAAACGACTTAACACTTTAACTCGAGAACGACTCAGGCCTTTAACTCGTGAACGACTCAGGCCAGACGAACAGAAATACACGCGCGCGACCTAAGCCCTTAACTCGTGAACGACTCACGACTTAGGCTTAACTCGTGGACGACTCAGCGAAGGCAGAAACGACTTAACGCCAGAAAAATCACCAAAACGCTGAAAATCGAAGTTTTTCGCCAATCCAATCCAAACCAAATGCAAATGTTGATGCAAATACAATAGGGGATCATTCCCCACAGTCCAAGATAGATATAGGCAAGATGTGAGATCAAAAATCTCACCTTTTCCACGAAATTGATGAAGATGGAGATTGAAAGCAAGGAGAAGCAACCCTAAACTTGAATCCACTATCTTCTACTTGAATTTGGAGTTGAATCACGGATTTGCAATGGAATTGGAGTTTGGAGTTTTAATTTCCACTTCCCACCACCATTTTTGATGAAGCTTGAATGTTAAAACAAAGGGTGAATGAAGTGAGGAAGGGGGTTGGGCTGAACTAAGGAAGTGCAGTCCAAACCAAAGTCTCAAGCGGGAAAAGTGACGAAAATTTCACTATCTCCAAACATATCGAAGTTTACACTCAAAAAGATCGCAAACGTCATTTTGAACTCAATGGGGGTGGTCTCGAGTCCTAATTTGACCGTATGCAAAAAGTAGCTTTTCGGACTAACATCCGACTAACGATAAAATATTTAAATAAAATATTTAAATATAGAATCGATAGATATGCGGGTTGTTACAGACTCCCCTCCTTAAAGAAATTGCGTCCTCGCAATATATATGATGGAAATAAAAGTAACAACCATAAAAGCATACTAACACAAAAAGAAATTGGGATTAAGAAGTTTACCTTAAAGAGCATGAGAAAGTAATTCCGGATGTGTACGCTCGATGAACTCTCTAGTTTCCCAAGAGCAATCCTTAGGATTTGAGGACCATTGAACTTTAACAAGCGGAACATCTTTATTTCGAAGCCGTTTGATCTCCGAAGCAATAATTCGAACAGGATGCTGCTCATAAGTTAAATTAGGTGAAACTTCAATCTCTTCCACAACACCGGGCTCAAGTATTGAATCGGAATCCCGAAGGCACTTCCGTAATTGAGATACGTGGAACACGTCATGCATAGCAGAAAACTGAGCCGGTAAAGAAAGGCGATAAGCCATGGAACCAATACGTTCAGTGATAGGAAATGGCCCAATATATCGAGGCGCTAACTTTCCCGATCGACTGAAACGTACAACACCCTTCATTGGTGAAACACGAATAAATACAAGATCACCAACAGAAAATTCTAATTTCCTTCTTCGGTTATCGGCATAGGATTTTTGTCTACTCTGGGCTTCTTTCATCCTATGTCGAATAAGTTCAATCTTTTCTGTGGAATCTCGAATAAAGTCTGGTCCTAAAACCAGTTTCTCACCGGCCTCAAGCCAACAAGAAGGAGATCGGCATGGCCTTCCATAGAGTGCCTCAAAAGGAGCCATACCAATACTAGATTGGAAGCTGTTATTATAGGAAAATTCAACAAGTGAAATATGATCTTCCCAACTTCCACCAAAGTCAAGAACACAAGCACGAAGAAGATCTTCAAGTGTTTGATTCACACGCTCAGTTTGTCCATCGGACTGGGGGTGATAAGCGGTGCTAAAATTAAGCTTCGTTCCCAAAGCTTTTTGAAGACTCTTCCAGAATCCACTAGTAAACAATGGATCCCGATCACTAACAATAGAAGAAGGAACTCCATGCAGTTTAACAATTTCTTTAATAAAAAGTTTGGCCAGTAGAGGAACGGTTCGGTTCGACCGAACAGGAATAAAATGGGCAGACTTAGTAAGTCTATCAACAATCACCCATAAGCTATTATGACCCGAACGAGAACGGGGAAGGCCATCTATAAAATCCATGGAAATTTGATCCCACTTCCATACTGGAATCTCCAATGGTTGCAATAACCCACCGGGCCTTTGATGTTCAGCCTTAACAAGTTGGCAAGTCATGCAACACTTAACAAAGTTAGCGATATCAGATTTCATTCCCTCCCAATAATAAATTCGCTTCATATCAGCGTACATTTTACTGCTACCGGGATGAATGGAATACTTGGAACGATGAGAATCTTCTAGAATGTCTCTACGAAGATCACTAATATTTGGTACGATAAGTCTACCAAATTTTCGAATGCCGCTACGAAAGTCGATATCAAAGTCTTTCAAACCTTCAATATCGGTTTTATCCCTAAGATTTTGGCCAAGCAAAGCCAATTCAGGATCTAGCTGTTGAGCTTCAAGAATGCGGTCTAATAAAGAAGGACGAGCCTCAAGGCTACACAAAACAAGAGATGAACACAAATCGGAAACGCGATCTCGAATTTCACAAGTGGATAAAAGTTCGAGATCGTTCCATTCAGATATCATCATGGAAACAACCGCTTGTTGTTTTCGACTAAGTGCGTCGGCAACACGATTCCCCTTTCCGGGAGTATAAAGAATGTCAAGATCATAAGAGGCAAGAAATTCGAGCCAACGCTGTTGACGCAAATTAAGTTCCTTTTGAGAAAATAAATATTTCAAAGACTTATGATCAGTATAAAGTATAAACTTTTCTCCCAAAAGATAATGTCGCCAAATTCGAAGGGCGAAAACGATAGCCGCGAGTTCTAAATCATGTGTGGCATATCTAGTCTCAGCCGGCTTCAATTGCCTAGAAGCATAAGCAATAACACGTTCTTTTTGCATAAGAACGGCACCCAAACCAACGCGACTAGCATCGGTGTAAACGACAAAGTCTTGATTCCCTTCGGGAATAATAAGAATAGGAGCATCAGAAAGGAGTTCTTTTAATTTCTGAAAAGAAGATTCACATTTGTCTGACCAAATGTATTTAACACCTTTCTTTGTTAAGCCAGTAAGAGGTACGGCAATCTTAGAAAAGTCTTTTATAAAACGGCGGTAATAACCTGCCAATCCGAGAAAGCTACGGATTTCAGTCACGCTCTCCGGTCTCTTCCAATTTTGAATCGCTTCAATCTTTGAAGGATCCACGGATATTCCGGATTCGGAAATGATATGACCGAGAAATTTCACACTAGATTGCCAAAAATGGCATTTGGAAAATTTTGCTTTTAGTTGATTGCTCCTAAGAGTTTCCAATACAATTCGAAGGTGCTTTTCGTGTTCCTCCTCGGTTTTAGAATAAACAAGAATATCATCAATAAAGATGAGAACAAACCGATCGAGAAAATCTTTGAAAACTCTATTCATAAGGTCAACGAAATAAGCCGGAGCATTCGTTAAACCGAATGGCATAACTAGCCATTCATAAGATCCATAACGCGTACGGAACGAAGTCAAAGGAATACTATCCTCTGCAATGCGAAGCTGATGGAAACCGGTAGCCAAGTCCAGTTGTGAAAAGACTCTAGCCCCACTAAGTTGATCAAACAGATCATCAATCCGAGGCAATGGATATCTATTCTTAATAGTAAGATCATTAAGCTTGCGGTAGTCAACGCAAAGCCTAAGTGTACCATCGGACTTACTTACGAAAATAGCTGAAGCTCCCCAAGGCGAGGAACTAGAGCGAATAAGTTGCTTCGTCTCCAACTCGGATAGTTGTTTGCGCATCTCTTCGTTCTCCTTATTGGACATGCGATAAGGAGGACGGGTAACAGGTTGAGCTCCAGATATAAGATTAATTTTGAACTCAATTGCTCCCTTAGGTGGAAGTCCTAAAACGGGCTCAAAGATGTCGGAAAATTCACGAACGATGCGAATACGAGAAATGACATCCTCCTCATCATCATTGTCATCATCACGAGGATTTAAAGAATATAATGATGCAACTAAAGCGGAATCCGAATCTTTAAGAATAATAGAAATCTGATTAACAGATTGCGGATGACGGAGATAAATAGTCCGCTCAGGACATAGGATATGGGCTTCATAACGAGTAAGCCAATCCATACCCAAAATCATTCCAAAGCCTAAGTAACGCATGACATGCAAATCGGCTAGGAAAGAAAAATCACATAAAATAATCTCTACGTCTTTACAAAGTAAACTAAGAGTTGCGGATCCACCAACCGGATTCGCAATTCTTAATGAAGTCATTAAAGCAGTAACACTTAAAGAAAAAGTATCGACAAGTTCCTTTGATATAAAAGAATGGGATGCACCCGTATCAAAGAGAACTCTAATAGGTTGATCATGAAATAATATAATGCCATCAAGAACAGAATGAGAAATACCTTGGCCACGAGATGTGTTGCCAGGGGCTTTAGCCACATTCAACTTTCCCTCCTTCTTGCCTTCACGTTTGAGGCATTGATGTATAAAATGATCCGGGCTTTTACAGTAGCGACAAGATTTGGGCTTTGAACATTTGTTCGCATAATGATCCCCAGATCCACAGTTGAAACATCTCGCGTTATTAGGAGAAGGAGCCTTTGCAGAAGGAATCGCTTGCTTACCCTTTTTGTTGGGGTAAGGACCTTTAAATTTGTTGGGCCTCTTTTTGTTGTTAAAGCTGGGTTTGGAAGCTACTACTTCAACATCACTTTCTTTATCAGCCTCTTCAAGGCGAAGAGCGATATCTACAATTTGGTCGAAAGAAACTTCTAACTTCAAAAGTAGTGGCTTCTTGAGGCTTTTGTTTAAGCCGTAAACGAACCTCTGGTTCTTCTTTAGTGGAGTATTTATATATTCGACCCCATATTTGGAAAGGGATTCGAATGATGCGACGTAGTCCGCCACAGAAGCCTGACCTTGAACAAGGTCAATAAATCGCCGAGCCAAAGTTACCTTTTCAGCCTCGGGTACGAATTTCGATTCGAAGCGTTCCCGGAAGTGCTCCCAGGAGAGGTCCGCTTCATTAATTTCGGATGTAAGGAGTTCATACCAATCCAATGCTCTCTCTTGGAGCATACTTGAAGCCACTTGAACTCGGTGCAGATCGACAAGGTTCATGCGAGAGAAGATTCGATCACATGATTTTAACCAAGCTTGAACCTCGATAATAGGCTCGGAACCTTTGAAGGGCTTCCCACCCAAATTGGTGTAATCGCTGCACAACCGTGCAAATCCCGACTTTGGGTGAGTAGGTTCCGGGTTAGCTCCAGCTGCTTGTGCATTCGTCACTAACTCAAGAAGCTGTTGAGTTGTCATAAAAACTCCATCTCGAGGAGCAGCAGCAGATGTTCCAGCTCTGGGACGGCCTGGTCTTGACATCCTCTTCCTTTTTAAAGAAAGAAGAGAAAGAAGAAGGTTATTCACCAATGAACATCAAGCAATCTTGAATGATGAAATAAGGAATCATAAAGAAAACAGGATAAGTCGGTTCGAAGACTCGAACAAAATCCTGAAACACAACTCCTAAGGTGGACTTAGGACGATGATCCTTGTTAAGTTATTCTACATTGTTCCGAAGTTTGGCTCTGATACCAAGCTGTGACGCCCCACCTCAATACCCACGCTGGCCAAGGACACTACGATGTAGTGCTGTCAACTAGCACGGAGAATAAGGCTGTTGAGGAGCGACCATCCATGTAATTGATTATCACACGGTGGCTATAAAATAATCTTCGGAAACAAACATAGAAATAAACATATCACAAAGCAGTCACAGACATCCATATCACAAAGGCGGAAGAAGATATGAATATATAACTAACACATGAAAGTGTACATCAGAGTAGTGGTCAAAAAGTTCCACAATAATACAAAAGAATAGCAACCTGTGCTATACAAAAAGAATACAACTATGAGTCCATATCTCAAGTGTATACAACAAAAACTGCTAAACTAAATAGTCAGCCAAAAGTCAGAGTAGCAAATCCCGGAAGGAAGTCAAGCAGAAGCACCTGTAACATCTCGGTCTGACCCGAGTATTATTTAAGAAAATAATAAACGGATCAGTCTAACTATAAATATCAGATGACATGATATAGAATAAAAGATATGGCATAAACATATAATATCCATACTGACATACTACTATAAGTATGAAAATGATGATCAACAGGAGATCAACCGATGAGAAATGATCAATATCACAAGAATCTTCCCAAAGATCCAAAGAGGGCATCATACCCTAAACTTGTACTCATAACAAGTCAATGACATAAAAATCCAGAAATCAAACAAGAAATCCAGAAATCATAAAAAGAGAAAGAGGCCTATCACATGATGGTCCGAAGACCATGGGGAGCTACCCCATATGTGTGAGTCGGAATCACACTGATTGAGGCCTAGGCTAACCAAAAAGCAGAAAGGTATGTGTGAATGGAATCACACAAGTGGTGTCTAGCCTAACCTCGCAAACATAAAGATATGTGTGAGTCGGAATCACACTACTGCGGCCTAGACTAACCTTGCGGACAAAGAGATGTGTGTGAGTCGGAATCACACTATTGCGGTCTAGTCTTACCTTGCAAACAAAGAGACATCGCACAATTGCTAGTCTAAATCATAAAATGATCATCATGATCAGCGAGAAGTGTCAATCACACCAAGCTAGTAAATATATGAGTTTAGCTTCATGTCCCATAACCACTTGCTTAACTTAAATATTTACGAACAAGCTGTAAATCTTCACTAGGAAATTGTCACGAAAAGGGTTCAATCGAACAAGTCCAAGAGCTAACCGACGAAGTGAACGCAAGCGTTTCATACCACTTGTTTTACTAAGTCGTTTAAGTCGATTTCTCATTCGAGTGAAGTAAAGGCTTGTATATACTAGTAGATTGAAAAATCGGTTTGAGAAAACGAACTTTAGATATTTAAAATAGTGTTGAAATCGCTTTGATGAAAGAGTTTTGATATTTACTATTAGTATTGAAACCTTCATATATCTTTAAAGTGACAAGTCATAAAACGATTGTAGAACAAATCAATTCACGTTCGAAGACGTGAGTAAAGTCCAAAGAAGTCAATCCCAAAACCATCAAAGTACGACTTAGTGAAGACAAGCTGTCTCGAGGAGCCAAACCGGTCAAACGACCAAGTACTAACTCGCGAACGACTTACGACTTAAGGGATAAGGTCATACGACCTAAGTGGAGAATGCCACGCGAGCTAGCAGAAGAACAGGTCAAACGACCAAGTACTAATCTCGCGAACGACTTACGACTTAAGGGAGGAATGCCACACGACCTAGCAGATAACAGGTCATTCGACCTAAGGGTAAGGTCGGTGGCGACCTACGACTTAACAAAGTCGAGCAACCTACGACTTAACGATTTAAAGCCAACGACCTAGGAGAAGAACAGGTCGAACGACCTAGGGGAAAACAGGTCAAAACGACCAAGTGCTAACTCGCGAACGAGTTACGACTTAAGAGGGTTCTGCGACCTAAGTGGGATGCGCGACCTAAGAGTTTAAGGGTCTTCGACCCAACGAGTTAAGAAGGTCCAACGACCTAAGAAAAAGTAGTTCATACGACCTATGAGTTCACGCGACCTAACAAGGCTAAGGTCAAGGTCGGAGACGACCTACGACTTAAGGTTTTAAATCGCGAACGACTTAGTACTTGCTTATCTCGCGAACGACTTAAAGTCAATACGACTTAACGACTTAAGCTCAAATACGAGCTACGAGCTAAGGTCTATACGACCTAACGACTTATCTCAGTACGACCTAAGCCAGGACGAGATAGCAGAAGGCAACGACTTAAGTCTTAACTCGGGGACGACCTACGACTTAAGGTCATACGACTTAACAGTTTAAAAGCCAACGACCTAGGACTTAAGAGCCATACGAGCTACGAGCTAACTGCAAACGACTTAAGGCCAAACGACCTACGACTTAACTCGAGGCGAACGAGCTAACTGCAAAACGACTTAAGGCCAAACGACCTACGACTTAACTCGAGGCGAACGAGCTAACTGCACGACTTAAGCCTTTAACTCGTGAACGACTCATGCCTTTAACTCGTGAACGACTCATGCCTTTAACTCGTGAACGACTCAGGCCAGGCAGAAACGACTTAACACTTTAACTCGAGAACGACTCAGGCCTTTAACTCGTGAACGACTCAGGCCAGACGAACAGAAATACACGCGCGCGACCTAAGCCCTTAACTCGTGAACGACTCACGACTTAGGCTTAACTCGTGGACGACTCAGCGAAGGCAGAAACGACTTAACGCCAGAAAAATCACCAAAACGCTGAAAATCGAAGTTTTTCGCCAATCCAATCCAAACCAAATGCAAATGTTGATGCAAATACAATAGGGGATCATTCCCCACAGTCCAAGATAGATATAGGCAAGATGTGAGATCAAAAATCTCACCTTTTCCACGAAATTGATGAAGATGGAGATTGAAAGCAAGGAGAAGCAACCCTAAACTTGAATCCACTATCTTCTACTTGAATTTGGAGTTGAATCACGGATTTGCAATGGAATTGGAGTTTGGAGTTTTAATTTCCACTTCCCACCACCATTTTTGATGAAGCTTGAATGTTAAAACAAAGGGTGAATGAAGTGAGGAAGGGGGTTGGGCTGAACTAAGGAAGTGCAGTCCAAACCAAAGTCTCAAGCGGGAAAAGTGACGAAAATTTCACTATCTCCAAACATATCGAAGTTTACACTCAAAAAGATCGCAAACGTCATTTTGAACTCAATGGGGGTGGTCTCGAGTCCTAATTTGACCGTATGCAAAAAGTAGCTTTTCGGACTAACATCCGACTAACGATAAAATATTTAAATAAAATATTTAAATATAGAATCGATAGATATGCGGGTTGTTACACCAATTATCGTCATCGATCCAGCCTTGATTTGACTCCTTCTATTCTTATCTATCAGCTTTGAGAGTCGAATCGTGCCAATCTAGCTTTGCTCTGGAATTTACGCTTGGATTGGTAACTTGTTTCATCGTTGAATCTCTAGCCTCGAAAGGTGAGCACTCACTCACGATTAACGTTCTTTTATTTATTAAATTTGATTTCAATTGAAACGACAATTGAAATAGGCTGCTGTTAGTTAATTACACTGTTATATATGCTATTGCCTGTATCAGTTCACTTGTGACATCTGCCACCATTATCTGCTATATATATGAAATGATAATCCTGTTTGGCTGTTAATTGATTGATTGTTTATGTTTATATTGGACGTTAAATGGTTAGTGATAAATGATAAATAGTATGCAATTGAACTCGATATAGAATAGTTAAATGTTGAATTTGATTAGTTAAAATTGTATAGTATGACCCCTTTAATTGTTAAATAAATTGACACGTAGAATAATGTTAACTATACTTTGAACCATTGAATTGTAAGTTGTTTAAATTGATGATGCATGAAATTGTAAATAGATGACAAGTGAAAACCGTAATGTAATAATCTTTAATCTACATGAAACGATAGTGTAGATTCTAGAAATAATTATATTAATTCGTACAAATAACAATGCGAATTAATACGGTTATTTCGGGATTATTTAAATTGATTATTGGATTGTTATTGTTCGTTGTTATTACTTGTTTATTTACTTTGACACCATCCCAGTTATCACACTGCAAGTTCCCTTTGTTATGCTTTGATTTTGAATTGAATTGGAATCGGGTTGAAATGATAAATACCCAAATTGAACTTTGACCTTGGATATAGAAAATTAAATAAAACCCGATTGGTCAATATTTTGATTTAAAAATAAAATAAGGATTTTATTTGAATAAATATTATGGTTTTGAAATGAAGTTGAAATCTGAATTTTAATGAAAGGAAATTGTAATATTTAATAAATCTGAAACAAAATATTTACAATATAATCGATGAAAGAATGTTGTTTAATTTGAGAAATAATTGTAATTAAGTTTGAAATTGTTAAACTTTGAAATGATTTAATAATCAAGTTTGAAATTATAATTAAGTTTGAAATTATTAAACTTTGAAATTATTAAGTTTGAATTATTTAATAATTAAATAAGATTGAATTATTTAATGATTAAATTGAATTGAAATTCTTTAATAAGAAAGATTTAACTTTTGAATAAGTGAATTTTACTTCGTAAATAATTGAAATTGAGTTTCTTTATTAATTAAGTTTTGGAAAATTATTTGTAACGACCAAGGCTTTCTCTCCATAGAAAGTCGTATCGCTAATAAGAAAGAAAGGGTAGAAAATAGAAAAGAAGAGAAGAAAGAAAGAAACAACAACAACGATCTCACAGCGGAACGAATAAATTATATTAATAACATAATCTATTACATAGTATACAACACTTTACAGAGTTACACAGCATATACATCACTTACTAGACAGTTATAAACATCTATCTAGACATTACAACTCAATACACTACAGAGATACAGACACAGCGGAACTACTATATATATCTACAACGCTGAAGCCTCCTGCTCCATTGCTCCTCCACAATTCGTCAAAGCTAAACCTGAATCCCTTGGCTACTCGTAAAAATTTGAGTACCCAAGAGTTTATAAAACAGAAATAAACACTTGGGTCAGACATGGGTCTGGTGTGAGTAACAGGTTAAACTTGCTTAACTTCAAAACCTTTAGAAAGAAAAGGTATCACGTAAGACTCCCCACAAATAAACTTGGGTAAGTTACCTTACGCTAACCAAAACATTTGATAGGAAATCCAGTTATATTATAATAGGGTCTAGGGTTTTCAAATAAATATGAAATAGCTGAAATTGTTACATTATTAAATTCCAGCATACTAGCCACAAAGTGGGTTATACAATCAAGTCCGTTATCACTTATTGGAAGTTGGATTTCCATACAATGGCAGGGCTACCGGGGTACCGCCCGTCACAGTACGTGGCCTAGATCACCGTACCGAGGATCACTCCCAATCCCCTGCAACACAAGGTCGGAACATCCCTTACTGGATAATTCCCGCACAAGATACCTCACGGTTGGGATCAGCAACCGCACCACTAAGTCGAAAATAGAAAGGGACATCTAGACAGAGGTAACCTTGTCCTACTTGGGTGCTACCCACTAACCTTGCTGCACCTCCCCTGTTTTAGCCATTCCCGATTTGTGAGGCTTGAGGTCACGATTACCTTTAGAAAAGAACACATCACTTAGAATGCTCATCGTCCACCTGACGATGTGCTGAAAGCATTCAATCCATACAAGTTCGTTCCGGGTTCGAACGAAACCGAAGGCATTATCTCGTTACACTCGTTTTGGAATCACCCTCAGAGTTAACGACAATAACCCTTGCACTCTGAATCTTCATCTTCACTTGAGATTCACGACCTATCGTATATTTGGATCGATGTGGTATTCGGGTCTCCAGACCTGGAAATCCGGTATACGGAAACCCGATCCCGGTCTCATCGAAATCCAAAGCGTATCTTTTAAGGCCAAGTTGTTTTAAAGGTTAAAACAATTTTAATTCATTATCTTTATTCACAAAGGAAGATAACAGATAATCAACATTATCAAATAATCCATACAATTCAACTAACATCCATATCACACAGCATATATCTCATCAGAGATATCAATCAATGCCAAGTATTCAATACTATCACCCATTCATAAGTAATGATTTATATCATCTTAATTTAAATTGAATTAAATTAATTACTTCATTTTATAAATCCTTCTTACTTAACCATTAATTAATTACAATCAATTAATTAATTATCCTCTAATAATTTATTTCAATTAATCATCTTGATTAATTATCTTTTGAATACATTCAAGTAATTTATTCTCAATTAATTACTTAAATTAATTATCCTTAACCACTTATAGTAATTAACCTTTAATTACATCATTAATTAATTAACTAAAATTATTTAAGTTAATCAACTATAATTAATTATATTAATCCTTAATTAATTACATTAATTAATCACTTATTTATTAATTATTACTTAATTAATCAATCTTAATTACATCATTAGTTATATTAATTAATGATCCTTAATTACAACTTAATTATTAATTACTTAATTAAATTAATTACATTAAGTAATTAATCTTTAATTAAACAACATTTATTAATCATCTTGATTAATCTCATCTAGTAATTAACTCCCCTTAATTACTTTCATTAACTAAATTAATTACTCCTTAATTAATTTCTTAATTAATCCCTTGATTAATTATTCAAAGTAATTAACTCAAATTACTTCTATTAATAAAATCATTTATTCAACTAATTACTTCCAGTAATTATCTTATTATTTACTCCCCTAAATAATCTTACCTTAATAATTACATTAAGTAATTATTATCAAATCATCTCTTGATTATTCTAAATTAATTAAACTTAATTAATTAATTTAACTAAATCAAATTAACTTCAATTAATTACAATAAGTAATTAATTCTTAATTACTTCCAATAAGTAATTACATTTAAACAAATTCTATAATTTATCTTTAAATTAATTAATCTAATTAACTATTAAATTAATCCTATTAATTAATTATTTAATAATCCATAGTTAATGACTTCATTAACTATTATTTAATTACTTTCCTTAAGTAATTAACTTATACTAATTATTATTAATTCTAAATTAATAAATCTTAGTAACCAATTTATTAATCTCTAATTACTAAATTAATTAAGTATTAATCCATAACTTAATTAATATTTAATTACTTATTAATTAATTCCTAACCATTAATTAATACTCTAATTTATAATCCTTAATTACAATTTAATTATTCTAATTAATAAATCTTAATCATTAATTAATTAGTATAAACCTTTAATTACCTATTTAATTAATCCAAATGATTAATTAATCAAACAATTTAATTATCCATTAAATTTCCTAATTAATTTAATGAACACAAATCTTTAATTACTTTAAGATAAAACTTTATTCTTATTAATAATCAAGTTATCATTTACAAAGTATTTTAAATCAATTTACATAAATTTTATCTTCAAAATTCATTTTAAATTTAAAGATTTAAAATGAATACAAATTATCTTTAACAACGTTTTAAACAACATTTCTAAAACTCTTTTATTTTACATGTTAAAGAATTACTCATCTTATAAAAGAATTTCTAAAAGAGTTTAAATCAATCCCTTTTAAAATTTAAACATTTAAATATAACAAACATTTAAGCTTATTTAAAACATTTAAATTTATAAAACTTATTTATCTCAAACTAAGATATAAATTCAATTTGAGTCCATACTTCGAAAACTTATTTTAACTTTGTTTAAAATCTTGTTTTACATTTTAAAATTCATTTTAAATTTAAAAACAGACAGGTTATTTAAAACCTGGTACAACAGATTTTTAAAAACCTGGCAACTCTAAAATACTCGAGACCACTACACTTTTACTTCGAGTCGCCCATTCAAAAACTCCGAGTCTCACACGAACAAACTCGAGAAACTCGAGTTGTCTTCTCCTGTTCAAACCAGACTTCACCCAGACATTCGATCGCGTGCACGTGCACGGTCATCTTCTTCAACTCCGGCCATCGACGACATCTCCCACCAGTCGACGTTCATCCACCAACCAATCTATGATCATCACCTCTTCGATCTATTCGCGAATTTGAAATCGAGACTTCGAACACCAAACTGGAACACAGCCTACCTCCAAAAGCCTGTCAACAATCCCTCGTCTTCGAAATCCCGATCACCAGAGGTTCTGGAATTCCGATCATGTCTTCGTCAAACCCAAACCTTCCCTTACCCAAAGCCCTGAAACACTCGATCACTAGAATAAACCGTGGTGATCATTTTTCCCTAACCCAGTAAAACTAGGTTTATAAATTTAAACTCTAAATCACTACTGCCTCACTACTCTATTTTAATTTCCAGTAATTTTCCTTACATCTTCGATCATCCCACCATTACTACTGAAGAATTCAATATACCAAACCATCTAGATCAACAGAATTTCCCAAAAATTCATATTTAGCTAAAAACAAAACTGCACCTTCATTTCTAAACTATAAATTATGATTTATGTTTTAAAAATCAAGTTTTAGTATAAGTAATCAATTTATACTCCTGGTTTTACGAATTACAAGGTTTGAGTTTTTCACTTTTATAGACATTGCTCTGTTGTTTTTGGTTTACAGAGGCACTCAAGTTTGAAGTTGGACTTAATTAAATTTTAAACTTTAGTTTATGATGAAACAAACTAATTTTGTTTAAATCTTAGATCCAAATCAAAACTGGATCATGGGATAATGATTTTAATCAAATCTGGAGCCTGGAATTAAAGAAAACAGAGACACACTGATACAAAGCAACATGCACACCTATATACATTTATATATTGATGTAGAACCATCTATATACATTCACACCAAAACAATATTTATCACAGAATTAAGCATGCAACCATAATTATACTTAAGTTATTTTAATAAGAATGTTACTCACCAAACATGCAGATGAACAGAGGCTTATATTTTGAAAATCTTTTGAAACTGAGAAACTTGAATTCCTCTTTGAATCTTTAAACTTGCATGCCTCATTTGATTTAAAAACTTGAATTGCTGGGGCTTTACTGATTGAATTTAGAACTGCAGGCATGCTTGCCTCTAGGTTGAAGAAATGAATGCAGACAGTTTGAACTGATTCCAGAGTTGAAAAGAATGCAGACTGGCCTTTGAATTGGATTTGAAAAGAATTTCAGGCTGAAGACTTTATTACTTGCTTCAGATCTGAAAATGGTTTCAGGGTATTGTTCTTTGATTTGGAAAAGAATTTTAGGGTTTGATTTGGAGAAGAATGTTGCAGGTTGATCTTTGATTTCTAGTTTGAGGCATTTTTAATGATTTCAGATTTTAGATTAGAGGATTGCATTTGAGAAGTGGTTACTGATTTATTTCAGATGTGTATTTGAGAAAGATTTGAGTTTATCTTGTTTTGAAAAGGAGAATAGAAAGAATGGAATAAAGAAATGCAAATGTATATATGTAAGTAAATTGTGATTTTATAAAAATAAAAGAAAAATGAAAAATAAAGACACTTGTCATTTGAGTTCATCATTTAATTACACTTGTTAAAACAAATGCCTTAGGAAATAACACATGTCTTTTAAGTAATTTATCTTATTTTTATTTAGTTTAAAAGTATATAAAAGTCTTTTCTTATTTATTAAATACTTATCTATATATAAATTACTTTTTAAAGAGAAACAAAAACTAATTATATTTATAAATAAAAGCTTATACAAACATTCTATAATCCCAAACAATTTAAATATTTATTCTTTTGAATTTTAAACTTTAAACTCAAATTCAAATCAAATTAAATTCTAAGATTCAACTTAAAAAGTTATGTTATACATATTTACATACACTATTTATTCAATTTAAAATAACAATTTCTTTTAGCATTAAAATTCATACATATTAAAAATAATACATTATACTTGTTATTTGAAAAGAACATATTTTATAATTTAAACAAGAGTTTATATTATCAAGAAATATTTAAAAGAAATAAAACAAACCAATTTTGTAAATCTTATTTATTTAAACTTAAGTTAAAAATATCTTAAACCAATTAATATTTTCTTAAAGTATTTTAAAACTATAAAATTACTTATTTAAATATCTTTGAAAAGTCCAGATTAAATTAAATATAAATTTCCAATTTACCAAAGCTTCTATTTACAATATATATAAATAAATATATATATATATTCAAATAGAAAATATCTTATTAGATTTTAAAAGATAAAATCATCAATTAATACTAATTTAATCAGATTATTAAATTAAATTCAAATCTTATTATCAAAGATTATCCATATCAATTTAATTATTCAACAAATTATTAAATTGATATTGTCAAAATTTCCGGGATATTACATTCCTTCCCCCTTAAAATAATTTCGTCCCCGAAATTTAAACAAAGGTAATTTAATAATCTTATTAAAGATTTAAATTCAAAACACAAGCATCTACTATCATCCATATGCTAACAACCATAGCAACCAAATCATTCAATCAAACAATTCTATCTATCTAGACTAAATTCTAGATAAAATACTTCGAGTTTCCCGAAGTATATATATATACCGGGATACTCGCTCTACAAACAATCTAAACTATTAAGCTATAGATCTCCTATTCATCTAGATCTACAGAACTAAACAGAATATCAGACTACAGACGAGTCTGACTCAACTACCAAACTTCCCAAAACTGCAGATTCTAAAACCAGAGATAGATCAAATACGTACTCCCTCAGAGATACGTAAAACTCAATGAATTCCAGTTATCCAAACTGACAATTCAACCAAGTAGACCAATTACTTATCTAAATCAGAACATAGAAGAGATCCAAAACACAACTCTACTTCACAACTATCAGTAGATTCCAAACTTACTTCTCCCATCCAGAGATACACTCCAAACTGCTTTCGCTGCTCAATTCTGATCTGAAGTAGGACACAAGCACAGACTGGACAACTCACTTCTAGAAATAAGGTTCACGGATCCATACAGAAAACTCAGATATTCCAGCAAAACTTGAGCTGCTCCACCAACTCCATCTCTAGGAAACATCCTTCCACTAGACTGAACCACCGGTATCACTCCTGGAATCCAGTCGATAAGAAAACTCAACCTTCAGATGCGGACAAACTTCTGACTTCTCTGAAGACATCCAGAAAAACTCTGACAACCCAAGAGAACACTCAGCAATCGCAAGTCACTTTTGCGATCAACCCATCCTAATTCCAACAGACTGTTCTCTCTTTACGAATCAGAACAGCTTAACTTAACTATCCAATCCATCGAAGAAATGGATCCACTCTGCTGCTTCTGAACTTCACTTCCAGAAAAACTGCTCATCCAGAAAACTTCCTGCCATCACAGAATACTCCGAGCTGCACTGCTGACACTGATGCCAAGGACTTCCTATTCCAAAGATCTTCGAGAAACTTGGACTCCAAACCAAACAGAAACACCGTGCTGAACTCAGCCACAACACTGAAGCATACACACTTCCTTAATCTTGTTCCAAAGAAAACATCTTCAGGAACATCCATCGTCACTGTATCTCATCATACAGCTACTATTATCTGAGGTATCAAGATACCATCACACACTTCTGCCTACCCGACAGATCCAACTCTACTCATCCAACTTCGAAGATAAACTCCGAACCTTAACAGGTTTCCTTCAGAGATTGTGAAATCCTTACACAACTGTAAAGTTCACTCGAGACGGTATTAGGTCTACAGTCTCGAAAAATACACTTCCAACCTCAACATTCAAACTCCAACCATTGGTAGTCGTGTTTCACACACCACCACCCTATCTACCTTTATATCCTATATTTGGAAAACCCGAACAGGTAACCCAACAAATAGGTAGAAATATATATATATTTAAAATGATACTTTTTATATAGAAATTATTTCTGGGTAAAATTATTTCATTTACCTCTTTAAAACAATATTGTGTCCGTTGGCCTGGTTCAAGTGTTTAGAGATCTCTATCAATAACGTTAGCTACTCGTATTGACCAGAATCCATATACCACTCAACCGATCAATTAACACAATATAAAACCATTTTATATAACTAACAAATACGCGCTCTCGTATATATATATATATACTCAGACTCAAATAGGTTGCTACAGATCCTATCTCTAATGAACAATCCTTCTGAACCTAGGTATTCACTCAACCTAGTGCTCTGATATTCAATTAACCAAAAGCTTAGGCATTCGCTCAACCTTGCTCTGATACCACTGTAACGACCAAGGCTTTCTCTCCATAGAAAGTCGTATCGCTAATAAGAAAGAAAGGGTAGAAAATAGAAAAGAAGAGAAGAAAGAAAGAAACAACAACAACGATCTCACAGCGGAACGAATAAATTATATTAATAACATAATCTATTACATAGTATACAACACTTTACAGAGTTACACAGCATATACATCACTTACTAGACAGTTATAAACATCTGTCTAGACATTACAACTCAATACACTACAGAGATACAGACACAGCGGAACTACTATATATATCTACAACGCTGAAGCCTCCTGCTCCATTGCTCCTCCACAATTCGTCAAAGCTAAACCTGAATCCCTTGGCTACTCGTAAAAATTTGAGTACCCAAGAGTTTATAAAACAGAAATAAACACTTGGGTCAGACATGGGTCTGGTGTGAGTAACAGGTTAAACTTGCTTAACTTCAAAACCTTTAGAAAGAAAAGGTATCACGTAAGACTCCCCACAAATAAACATGGGTAAGTTTTTACCTTACGCTAACCAAAACATTTGATAGGAAATCCAGTTATATTATAATAGGGTCGAGGGTTTTCAAATAAATATGAAATAGCTGAAATTGTTACATTATTAAATTCCAGCATACTAGCCACAAAGTGGGTTATATAATCAAGTCCGTTATCACTTATTGGAAGTTGGATTTCCATACAATGGCAGGGCTACCGGGGTACCGCCCGTCACAGTACGTGGCCTAGATCACCGTACCGAGGATCACTCCCAATCCCCTGCAACACAAGGTCGGAACATCCCTTACTGGATAATTCCCGCACAAGATACCTCATGGTTGGGATCAGCAACCGCACCACTAAGTCGAAAATAGAAAGGGACATCTAGACAGAGGTAACCTTGTCCTACTTGGGTGCTACCCACTAACCTTGCTGCACCTCCCCTGTTTTAGCCATTCCCGGTTTGTGAGGCTTGAGGTCACGATTACCTTTAGAAAAGAACACATCACTTAGAATGCTCAACGTCCACCTGACGATGTGCTGAAAGCATTCAATCCATACAAGTTCGTTCCGGGTTCGAACGAAACCGAAGGCATTATCTCGTTACACTCGTTTTGGAATCACCCTCAGAGTTAACGACAATAACCCTTGCACTCTGAATCTTCATCTTCACTTGAGATTCACGACCTATCGTAAATTTGGATCGATGTGGTATTCGGGTCTCCAGACCTGGAAATCCGGTATACGGAAACCCGATCCCGGTCTCATCGAAATCCAAAGCGTATCTTTTAAGGCCAAGTTGTTTTAAAGGTTAAAACAATTTTAATTCATTATCTTTATTCACAAAGGAAGATAACAGATAATCAACATTATCAGATAATCCATACAATTCAACTAACATCCATATCACACAGCATATATCTCATCAGAGATATCAATCAATGCCAAGTATTCAATACTATCACCCATTCATAAGTAATGATTTATATCATCTTAATTTAAATTGAATTAAATTAATTACTTCATTTTATAAATCCTTCTTACTTAACCATTAATTAATTACAATTAATTAATTAATTATCCTCTAATAATTTATTTCAATTAATCATCTTGATTAATTATCTTTTGAATACATTCAAGTAATTTATTCTCAATTAATTACTTAAATTAATTATCCTTAACCACTTATAGTAATTAACCTTTAATTACATCATTAATTAATTAACTAAAATTATTTAAGTTAATCAACTATAATTAATTATATTAATCCTTAATTAATTACATTAATTAATCACTTATTTATTAATTATTACTTAATTAATCAATCTTAATTACATCATTAATTATATTAATTAATGATCCTTAATTACAACTTAATTATTAATTACTTAATTAAATTAATTACATTAAGTAATTAATCTTTAATTAAACAACATTTATTAATCATCTTGATTAATCTCATCTGGTAATTAACTCCCCTTAATTACTTTCATTAACTAAATTAATTACTCCTTAATTAATTTCTTAATTAATCCCATGATTAATTATTCAAAGTAATTAACTCAAATTACTTCTATTAATAAAATCATTTATTCAACTAATTACTTCCAGTAATTATCTTATTATTTACTCCCCTAAATAATCTTACCTTAATAATTACATTAAGTAATTATTATCAAATCATCTCTTGATTATTCTAAATTAATTAAACTTAATTAATTAATTTAACTAAATCAAATTAACTTCAATTAATTAGAATAAGTAATTAATTCTTAATTACTTCCAATAAGTAATTACATTTAAACAAATTCTATAATTTATCTTTAAATTAATTAATCTAATTAACTATTAAATTAATCCTATTAATTAATTATTTAATAATCCATAGTTAATGACTTCATTAACTATTATTTAATTACTTTCCTTAAGTAATTGACTTATACTAATTATTATTAATTCTAAATTAATAAATCTTAGTAACCAATTTATTAATCTCTAATTACTAAATTAATTAAGTATTAATCCATAACTTAATTAATATTTAATTACTTATTAATTAATTCCTAACCATTAATTAATACTCTAATTTATAATCCTTAATTACAATTTAATTATTCTAATTAATAAATCTTAATCATTAATTAATTAGTATAAACCTTTAATTACCTATTTAATTAATCCAAATGATTAATTAATCAAACAATTTAATTATCCATTAAATTTCCTAATTAATTTAATGAACACAAATCTTTAATTACTTTAAGATAAAACTTTATTCTTATTAATAATCAAGTTATCATTTACAAAGTATTTTAAATCAATTTACATAAATTTTATCTTCAAAATTCATTTTAAATTTAAAGATTTAAAATGAATACAAATTATCTTTAACAACGTTTTAAACAACATTTCTAAAACTCTTTTATTTTACATGTTAAAGAATTACTCATCTTATAAAAGAATTTCTAAAAGAGTTTAAATCAATCCCTTTTAAAATTTAAACATTTAAATATAACAAACATTTAAGCTTATTTAAAACATTTAAATTTATAAAACTTATTTATCTCAAACTAAGATATAAATTCAATTTGAGTCCATACTTCGAAAACTTATTTTAACTTTGTTTAAAATCTTGTTTTACATTTTAAAATTCATTTTAAATTTAAAAACAGACAGGTTATTTAAAACCTGGTACAACAGATTTTTAAAAACCTGGCAACTCTAAAATACTCGAGACCACTACACTTTTACTTCGAGTCGCCCATTCAAAAACTCCGAGTCTCACACGAACAAACTCGAGAAACTCGAGTTGTCTTCTCCTGTTCAAACCAGACTTCACCCAGACATTCGATCGCGTGCACGTGCACGGTCATCTTCTTCAACTCCGGCCATCGACGACATCTCCCACCAGTCGACGTTCATCCACCAACCAATCTATGATCATCACCTCTTCGATCTATTCGCGAATTTGAAATCGAGACTTCGAACACCAAACTGGAACACAGCCTACCTCCAAAAGCCTGTCAACAATCCCTCGTCTTCGAAATCCCGATCACCAGAGGTTCTGGAATTCCGATCATGTCTTCGTCAAACCCAAACCTTCCCTTACCCAAAGCCCTGAAACACTCGATCACTAGTGTAACGACCCTGAATTTCGAACGAATTAAATTGAAAATATTTAATTTATTTTAAATATTTGAACGATGATTTAATTTGTATCCCGAATATAACTTTGAAACTGACGATTTAAATTATAAAATTTAATCGATTGAAGTTAAATAAAAATTTGAATCTACAATTTTAAGCTGAAGAAAAATATTTCGAAAAGCTTTTAAAATTCGTATTGATAATACTGAAGATGATAGAAGCTTCAGAATTTATCTTCGAACTGTTTTGTTCAGTTTTGAAAATAATCACTCGAACCGATATTTATAAAATAGTCAATTTTCAAACAGTCTCGGAATTCGACGAAACCAGTTCCATTGGGTCCGTAATATTGAATTATTACGGGATTTCAAATTTCGTATTTTTCGGAGCTGATATGTGAGGATACGACAGGCAAACGCATTGAAATTTTGAACGGTTTCAATTTAAATTTAAAATTTTGGTCAACACAGCACGTTGTCTCCTTTAACCACGCCTACAATCGCGCAGAGATCACGGAAGGAGATCGTGCTAGGTATGGCCTCTGTCGTTTGAAATGCAAGATAAAATCATCTCGAGCCAGTTTTTCCATTAGTTCGTTCAAAACAAAAAAAAATGATGACGAGCTCTTCTCAAAAGAAAAATAAATGGAAACCCCTGCTCCTTCCCCTTTCGTTCGTTTCCCCTCTCTTTCAAATTCAATCATGAAAGTAAAACCCTTTTTCTCGTTCGATTTCAAAATCAATAGTCGCGACTGCGACTTAGGGGGGGAGCTCGAGTCGCACGGCTTCGTTCTGAGAGTAAAACGGTGATGTCTTCGCAAGCAGGCGCGACAATTTGGAATCGACGTATCGCGTAGAAGGAGGAACTCGCGATGAAATCGCGATCGCAATTGGAGCTTGCACACGTTCATTGTTGGTTTCGCGAGTGTGTTTGAGTGGAGCTCGTACTCGAGCTCGGCAAGAATGGGACAGCAAGTGCAAGCTAGGGCACGGTGGGGAGAAGCGTGGGCGACGAAGGCGACAGTGGTTGAGTGCGACTGGAAGACGAAGGCGGCGCGATGTCGCGAGGGTTCGTCGATTAGGGTTTGGCTGCGATCTCGTTTTGGAAACTTGGGAGACGAGTCGCTCGTCGCGATGGTCACATGGAACCTGGATGGTGATGGCGTGCTCGATTTGGGAATTCGTGACTGGTGGTGTGTGCTCGCGAGTTTGGGAGGGCGACTGCCGTGTTGGTAAGGTGATCGTCTTCTTTTATTTATTTAAATCGAATACATGTTTATATCTATACAGAAAATAAAGAAGAAGAAAAAAAAATATACAGTAAGGTAATATGAAATTGTAAATATCAAATTTGTAGTAGTTAAATTTATCTATATGGAAATTTATTTGTTCGAAAGAAAAATAGAATAAATGAATAATAATTTATTATTTGATTTTATGAAAAATAGATAGGCAGATAAAAGGAAAAAAAAAATATATGGTTATATAAAGATTGGATTTTTATAAAGTGTAGTTTTATATATATATATAAACTTTGAAAGTATAGAAAATTTAAAAACAGTTTAGAGAATAAATAGTTTTATACAGTAAAAGAGAATTTGTTTACAATTCAAATTTTTAGTTCAAAATGAAACCCTGGGTTAATTTAAATTAATTTTTAAAAGGGAAAATTCGTAAAAGGAAAATTTGTTAAATAAAATGATTTATTAAAGGAAACTAATTTGTAGGTAAAAGAATTAGTTAAAATAAATTTATTTAAGGAAAGATTGGTTTAAATGAAATTATTAATTAATTAAACAATCCAGAATGAAAATTTATTATTCTATTTATTCAAATATTAATAAATGTATAAATTGTTTATACAAGGTTCAAAAATCTTGAAGAAATGACTGGAATGGAAATTGGATGGCAAATTAAAAGCAAGGTGAGATTTTTCTCACTCAAATTGAAAGTGGATTTTACAGTTATTGTTTGTTGACTGATTGATTTCTGTGATATTAGATGTAGTAGGATATATCTATTATATATATAGCAGTATATACATATTGGCATATGTATATATTGGATTGATTGATTTCCCGCCTCGTATAGCGGATGAGACCCTATTGCGCCGTTAGTAAGCGGATTTATAAAAACCTATATACCGCGATAATTCCGTACTGGAGCGGAATTGGTATTGTGCTAACATCTTTGGATGCAGGGAAACAGGTTGGAGGGATCCAACTGGACCCCTCACATTGATTGAATTTATTTCTATTGTGATATGAATCTGTGAATGATTATAGTGATGCTATTAATCATATTGATATCTGGAAATTGTTTGAAAACTAAAATTCAGCTGAATGGATGTTTTGACATCATTGGATTCCAAAGATAAACGAAATTGAATTTTTGAGATTCAAGAAGAAAATTTCTAAGTGAATCAATTTTTGAAATTTAAGAAATTTTGAAGAAAAGAATTTAAAAGTATAAAAGCTGTTTTTATAATCTTATCGAATAAATTCCAGAATAAAGTGAAAATGCTAAATAAATGGATTTCATAAAACAGTGATTTTAAATTGAAGAAATTAATTTAAATTTGGATTTTTAAATAGATTGAAAGAGACAAAGAAATAAGTGGGAAGTCCAATTAGAAATTTATTTGGCTAATTGAAGCGAATTTGGAAAAATCGATATGAAATTTATAGATGTATAAATTATAAAGTTAAATCGATATGAAATTTATAGATGTATAAATCGTAAGTAAAAAGAATGAAATTTATAGATTTATAAATTGTGAAGTTAAAATGAATGAAATTGTAGAATGGAAGATTTATAAGAAATTAACTTATAAAATTGGATTTTTACCTTTAAAGGGAGTATTGATCGAACTTGTTAATAAAGGGGATTTATAAATCAAAGTTATTGTGAAATATAAGGTTGAATTTATAAACGTTGTTTTATAAATCTGAAATCACTTATTTTAATAAGTGTATTATAGAAATTAATAAAAGGAGATTTATAAACCGAAGTTGTTATAAAACAGAAATGGAATTTATAAGCGTTGTTTTATAAATTCGAAATAAATTGAATTTGATGAATTAAATAGTGAAATGTGATTAGTGAAGTATATTCACGATTTTGGACAGTGAATATATTTTTGAAGTAGAATGGATATGGTTTTGGGAAAGCGATATTATAAAAATGAAGTAACTGTTTTAAAAGATGTTTTAAAACGTGTTAAATATCGAATACATAGATTTCAACATTCATTGTTGAAATAGACGTTTTCGAGAAAAATAAGGAAATGGTAGACTATAACACTGTTGTTATAGTAAATGATTTCCGAAAGGAAATATTTTTATGTAGTATTGGGATTTATATATCTATTTTAATTTCGAATCCCTATACTAGTGATTTTGAGTCGTCGTAACGATGTTTTACGTAACATTCGTTTTTGACTCAAATAGATGTTAAAATTTATGATTTCCTTAAAGAATGAAATGTATACTTAATATTGATTTAAGTATATCGAATATTTTCAAATGTTGAAAATAAATGATTTGTGAAATACTTATTTTTAAATAAGTATGGAAATGCTTTTCTAATATGAAATGAACGTTTTGAGATTTGATCTAGTAAAGATAAATTGAAAGGTGGAAGTTGATTTGAAATTGTTTTCAAATGATTGAAGTGTGGAAATAATATATCTAGTTAAGATATTTTTGAAGATGAAATAATTTGGAAAATTATTTGGAATCTGATGATGTTGCGCATCTTTATTGATAGTTAAATAACCGACTATCAATAATTACCTTTAGATAGGTATTTGTTGTGAATTGGATGAATTTGAATGCCACACTTGTTTTTAAATAATCACTCACTATTCGGGTTAGCCGGGAAAGGACCATGGGGTCGTATAACCCATTCCGAATATGTGATACGTCGTTATGAATCGCATTTGAAGACCGGTGTTGAAGACCGGATATTTTTGAAAACGGAAGGATTACCGTCGAGTTACTCTACATCGACTGATCTTCGATTTAGAGGTTTTATCACCCTTAGTGACGGGAAGTCCTGACGTGATTGAAAATTATCCGGATGTGCAAGGGCTTCGTGAGAAGTGCCTTCGGTTCTGTTCGATCCCGGAACAGACTTATATGGATTGTGTGTTTGACGTTACAATTTGAGATATAAAGCTGATTTCTTTCAAATACATTTCTGTTGGTGGCGGAGAATTTATTCTCTTAGCTTAACACCCTTCTCTGAGACGTACGAGCTCAGAGGTTATGTAGTTGAAATTTATCAGCGATATATCCCAATTTGGTAACGTGGCATACTGAGTGTTGCTGTGAAATGATCAGTGTTTGATCATTTGTGATATGATCATTTGTTTGATCTTATATCTTTGTGATCATAGGTTGATCATTTTGTTTGACCCGAAGCAGGGCTTTTTGTAGAAAGCGTAGCTTTGTGGACGAGACTTCGTCGAGCCTCACACCCCGGAAATGGTCAAAACAGGAAGAATGCAGCAAGGTTCTAGGGAGTAGCGCCCCTTAGTGTATGTCATTCCTTCTGGATAAAGGTGGTATCATGGTATGGAGCCCAGATACTTAACCTCTGTGGTTACTGCATTATTATTATCTATGTGGTTTGTTGCGAATCGGGGATCCTCGGGAAGATCGGTGACGATCGGGGGATGGCATACGCGTGTCAGTAGTTACCTATTTTTGCAGAGGTAACCCGGCCTTGTGTTGGCAGAGATCCGGTTAGGTTCTCGGGTCGTCTATTCCAGGGACGTACCCATCGTGGATAGGAAGTTCCTTAGCCTGACCATTTGTTGGAAATCCAAAGAAACAATACGTGACTTGTACGGTTTTAGTTGTATTACCTGCTATGGAATGTGGCGGTAACCTGCTATTGAACATAGTAGCTATAGTAGGCATACGATACTGGTCGTATGTTGGCTAAGATTAATATTATACTTTCGAAATGTTTTCTACACTATGCACTAATAATAATATCAAAAAGAATTTGTTTCTTTTGCGTAGTAAGCATCTTTGACTATCATAAGAAGAAATCTCCTCCAATTCTGCGTTTGCATTGTGTGTGTGGTGGGAGGTCTTATGGTAGTTTCATTTTCCAAAAGCATTTCGAATTTACTTTAAAATTTTCCTGTTGTTTATTTTAAAGAATAACTGTTTTACGATCTCACACCAGTCACCATGACTGACTCGGAGTTTATTGTTTCCCTTCTAAACTCTGGGTGCCCACCAATTTCCACACGGGCAGCCTAGAGTTAGATTATCAGGATATTCTGGATATTCTGGAGCTTTGGAGATAAACTGGATGACGAGACGTAGTATTTGTATCCGATATTATTTTATTCCGTTGTGTATTCTGTATGAGGACGAGTTTATATAACTGTCCATTGTTGTATATTGACTCTGATGATTGATGTATGTATAAACTGATATAGTTCTTTGTTTTAAAAGACTAGTGTTTATCTATTATATATTGTTCCGCTGCGATGTGTAAGATTCTGATATTGTTTTCTGTCTGATGTTGTTTTGTTGTTCTTCTTCTTTTTTTTCTTCTATCTTCTTCTTCTTCTACTTCTTCTTTTCTAAAACCCTCACTTTTGGAGTTTCCGGCGTTCGATTTCTCGGCAGTCGATAAAGTGAGTATCGATGTCAAATTTTCGAAAGTCGAAAATTACGGGATGTGACAAGTGGTATCAGAGCATATGGTTAAGCGACAACCCTGCTCTGTTGGGTGTTACTCATTAGAGATAGAGTCAGCAGTACTCTAGAATGAGTTGAGTGTAATAATAAATATGAGCGCGTATTTGTTATTGAATATAAAATTGTTTTATATTGTGATGATTGGTTTATTGAGTGGTATATGAACCTTCGTCGGCACAGTCTTGCAAAACTGTATCGAAGGGGTTTCTAAACACTTGAATAGAACAATTCGGCACAGTATTGTTTTAAATAGGGTAAATGAGATAATTTTACCCAAAACTATTTTTATATAGAAAAGAAATGATTTTCTGTAAATTACTATAGTATATGGTTGCATGGATGTTAGGAAAGTGATAATGTTGAAATGTTATCATTAAATTTGAAATTGAATACGAATTGAAATCGTTACTCCAAAGTTAAGAAATTAATTCACATACGAATGAAATTTAAGAACGTAAATTATAAATGTAAATTGTAATTTAAAACGGAATTCCAGAGAAGTATTTGGAAATGTTTTGAAAAGAATTTGAAAATTTTGGAGATTTGAAAAGTTTAAAATCTTTTTGGTTTGAAAATGAATTTCAAAGGTTTGGAAAGTATTTTGGAGAGATAAAGCTCTAACCTCTTTTCGGTCGCTGGAAAATAACTTCGGTAATGACTGCAGCATCACTGATGTTCATTTTCGGGTTTCCAAAAGAGGAATTGCTGCCAAATTATTTTAAATGGAAAGTTGTTTGAAAATTTGGGTTTTGTTTTTGAAACTCAAAGGATAATTTGAATTGTTTTCAAAATGGTTTTGAAAGGTTGAAAAGACTCTGGAATACTGTATAAGAATATTTATGGAATATGATTGAATTGATAACTTATACAAATAGAAATTGTTAATGTAAATTATGTAATTGTGATTGGAATTAAAGTTCATTAACAAATGAAATCTATAGATATGAATTGAAATATAAGGAAATGAATTCATATATGAATAAAAATTATGAATATGAATTGTAAATATGATTTACAAATGAAAATAGAATTCAAAAAGGATAATTGAAGATAAAATTCATAATGGAATTAGTAATGTGAATGGATAAATGATTTTATAAATCAAAATGTAAGTAAGTCAAAGACTTATAAAAATATTTGAAATTTGATAGAAATGAGATTCAAATTGTAAATGAACGAAATTGTGAATAAATTTGCAATTGCAAGTGCAAGAAAATGAAATTCAATATTCAGAAGTTGAATAAAAATCCAAATTTAATGGAAATTGTGAATTGAATTCAAATGAATTTGAAATGTAAAATTGAATAAATGAATATGTGTAACTTCAACAGTGAAGTAAAGAATGTATAAGCAGTTTATATTGAAAATTTTTGTAATAGAATTTGCAAAGTGGTTTGAATGGGTAACTAGATATAATGGCTAGTAGATATACAGGTGTAAAGGAATTGGGATTTTAATTTAGAAGAGAATATGAATTGCTCGAAAAAGGTATGTATTTGAGTTTTAATATGAGTTTTTGATGATTTCTCTCTAGCCGCTTGGTTTTTTCTTTTTCTTTTTGAAATCTGAGAGTCCGTAGGGACGTTTTGTAGTCGTACCGTATCAGCCGCGCAAAGGAGACGCTGGCGAAATTTTTCGAAAATTTAGGGCGTTAGAAAATTTTTGAGAAAATTTTGAAAATTTGAATTTGAAATTTGAAGTAAAATTTGAATTGTTAAGAAAACAATGTTGTTTTGAACTATAATTGAAGTTGGAAAGCTAGTTGAATGATAACGAATCTTTAGTAGAAAGATTTGTTTTGATGAATTGATAAAACTATTGGATTGTGAAAAATAGTAGACGAGTTAAGGACATTTTTTTTTCCTAACTTGTAATTTCGAGGACGAAATTCTTTTAAGGGGGGAAGTCTGTAACGACCCTGAATTTCGAACGAATTAAATTGAAAATATTTAATTTATTTTAAATATTTGAACGATGATTTAATTTGTATCCCGAATATAACTTTGAAACTGACGATTTAAATTATAAAATTTAATCGATTGAAGTTAAATAAAAATTTGAATCTACAATTTTAAGCTGAAGAAAAATATTTCGAAAAGCTTTTAAAATTCGTATTGATAATACTGAAGATGATAGAAGCTTCAGAATTTATCTTCGAACTGTTTTGTTCAGTTTTGAAAATAATCACTCGAACCGATATTTATAAAATAGTCAATTTTCAAACAGTCTCGGAATTCGACGAAACCAGTTCCATTGGGTCCGTAATATTGAATTATTACGGGATTTCAAATTTCGTATTTTTCGGAGCTGATATGTGAGGATACGACAGGCAAACGCATTGAAATTTTGAACGGTTTCAATTTAAATTTAAAATTTTGGTCAACACAGCACGTTGTCTCCTTTAACCACGCCTACAATCGCGCAGAGATCACGGAAGGAGATCGTGCTAGGTATGGCCTCTGTCGTTTGAAATGCAAGATAAAATCATCTCGAGCCAGTTTTTCCATTAGTTCGTTCAAAACAAAAAAAAATGATGACGAGCTCTTCTCAAAAGAAAAATAAATGGAAACCCCTGCTCCTTCCCCTTTCGTTCGTTTCCCCTCTCTTTCAAATTCAATCATGAAAGTAAAACCCTTTTTCTCGTTCGATTTCAAAATCAATAGTCGCGACTGCGACTTAGGGGGGGAGCTCGAGTCGCACGGCTTCGTTCTGAGAGTAAAACGGTGATGTCTTCGCAAGCAGGCGCGACAATTTGGAATCGACGTATCGCGTAGAAGGAGGAACTCGCGATGAAATCGCGATCGCAATTGGAGCTTGCACACGTTCATTGTTGGTTTCGCGAGTGTGTTTGAGTGGAGCTCGTACTCGAGCTCGGCAAGAACGGGACAGCAAGTGCAAGCTAGGGCACGGTGGGGAGAAGCGTGGGCGACGAAGGCGACAGTGGTTGAGTGCGACTGGAAGACGAAGGCGGCGCGATGTCGCGAGGGTTCGTCGATTAGGGTTTGGCTGCGATCTCGTTTTGGAAACTTGGGAGACGAGTCGCTCGTCGCGATGGTCACATGGAACCTGGATGGTGATGGCGTGCTCGATTTGGGAATTCGTGACTGGTGGTGTGTGCTCGCGAGTTTGGGAGGGCGACTGCCGTGTTGGTAAGGTGATCGTCTTCTTTTATTTATTTAAATCGAATACATGTTTATATCTATACAGAAAATAAAGAAGAAGAAAAAAAAATATACAGTAAGGTAATATGAAATTGTAAATATCAAATTTGTAGTAGTTAAATTTATCTATATGGAAATTTATTTGTTCGAAAGAAAAATAGAATAAATGAATAATAATTTATTATTTGATTTTATGAAAAATAGATAGGCAGATAAAAGGAAAAAAAAAATATATATGGTTATATAAAGATTGGATTTTTATAAAGTGTAGTTTTATATATATATATAAACTTTGAAAGTATAGAAAATTTAAAAACAGTTTAGAGAATAAATAGTTTTATACAGTAAAAGAGAATTTGTTTACAATTCAAATTTTTAGTTCAAAATGAAACCCTGGGTTAATTTAAATTAATTTTTAAAAGGGAAAATTCGTAAAAGGAAAATTTGTTAAATAAAATGATTTATTAAAGGAAACTAATTTGTAGGTAAAAGAATTAGTTAAAATAAATTTATTTAAGGAAAGATTGGTTTAAATGAAATTATTAATTAATTAAACAATCCAGAATGAAAATTTATTATTCGATTTATTCAAATATTAATAAATGTATAAATTGTTTATACAAGGTTCAAAAATCTTGAAGAAATGACTGGAATGGAAATTGGATGGCAAATTAAAAGCAAGGTGAGATTTTTCTCACTCAAATTGAAAGTGGATTTTACAGTTATTGTTTGTTGACTGATTGATTTCTGTGATATTAGATGTAGTAGGATATATCTATTATATATATAGCAGTATATACATATTGGCATATGTATATATTGGATTGATTGATTTCCCGCCTCGTATAGCGGATGAGACCCTATTGCGCCGTTAGTAAGCGGATTTATAAAAACCTATATACCGCGATAATTCCGTACTGGAGCGGAATTGGTATTGTGCTAACATCTTTGGATGCAGGGAAACAGGTTGGAGGGATCCAACTGGACCCCTCACATTGATTGAATTTATTTCTATTGTGATATGAATCTGTGAATGATTATAGTGATGCTATTAATCATATTGATATCTGGAAATTGTTTGAAAACTAAAATTCAGCTGAATGGATGTTTTGACATCATTGGATTCCAAAGATAAACGAAATTGAATTTTTGAGATTCAAAAAGAAAATTTCTAAGTGAATCAATTTTTGAAATTTAAGAAATTTTGAAGAAAAGAATTTAAAAGTATAAAAGCTGTTTTTATAATCTTATCGAATAAATTCCAGAATAAAGTGAAAATGCTAAATAAATGGATTTCATAAAACAGTGATTTTAAATTGAAGAAATTAATTTAAATTTGGACTTTTAAATAGATTGAAAGAGACAAAGAAATAAGTGGGAAGTCCAATTAGAAATTTATTTGGCTAATTGAAGCGAATTTGGAAAAATCGATATGAAATTTATAGATGTATAAATTATAAAGTTAAATCGATATGAAATTTATAGATGTATAAATCGTAAGTAAAAAGAATGAAATTTATAGATTTATAAATTGTGAAGTTAAAATGAATGAAATTGTAGAATGGAAGATTTATAAGAAATTAACTTATAAAATTGGATTTTTACCTTTAAAGGGAGTATTGATCGAACTTGTTAATAAAGGGGATTTATAAATCAAAGTTATTGTGAAATATAAGGTTGAATTTATAAACGTTGTTTTATAAATCTGAAATCACTTATTTTAATAAGTGTATTATAGAAATTAATAAAAGGAGATTTATAAACCGAAGTTGTTATAAAACAGAAATGGAATTTATAAGCGTTGTTTTATAAATTCGAAATAAATTGAATTTGATGAATTAAATAGTGAAATGTGATTAGTGAAGTATATTCACGATTTTGGACAGTGAATATATTTTTGAAGTAGAATGGATATGGTTTTGGGAAAGCGATATTATAAAAATGAAGTAACTGTTTTAAAAGATGTTTTAAAACGTGTTAAATATCGAATACATAGATTTCAACATTCATTGTTGAAATAGACGTTTTCGAGAAAAATAAGGAAATGGTAGACTATAACACTGTTGTTATAGTAAATGATTTCCGAAAGGAAATATTTTTATGTAGTATTGGGATTTATATATCTATTTTAATTTCGAATCCCTATACTAGTGATTTTGAGTCGTCGTAACGATGTTTTACGTAACATTCGTTTTTGACTCAAATAGATGTTAAAATTTATGATTTCCTTAAAGAATGAAATGTATACTTAATATTGATTTAAGTATATCGAATATTTTCAAATGTTGAAAATAAATGATTTGTGAAATACTTATTTTTAAATAAGTATGGAAATGCTTTTCTAATATGAAATGAACGTTTTGAGATTTGATCTAGTAAAGATAAATTGAAAGGTGGAAGTTGATTTGAAATTGTTTTCAAATGATTGAAGTGTGGAAATAATATATCTAGTTAAGATATTTTTGAAGATGAAATAATTTGGAAAATTATTTGGAATCTGATGATGTTGCGCATCTTTATTGATAGTTAAATAACCGACTATCAATAATTACCTTTAGATAGGTATTTGTTGTGAATTGGATGAATTTGAATGCCACACTTGTTTTTAAATAATCACTCACTATTCGGGTTAGCCGGGAAAGGACCATGGGGTCGTATAACCCATTCCGAATATGTGATACGTCGTTATGAATCGCATTTGAAGACCGGTGTTGAAGACCGGATATTTTTGAAAACGGAAGGATTATCGTCGAGTTACTCTACATCGACTGATCTTCGATTTAGAGGTTTTATCACCCTTAGTGACGGGAAGTCCTGACGTGATTGAAAATTATCCGGATGTGCAAGGGCTTCGTGAGAAGTGCCTTCGGTTCTGTTCGATCCCGGAACAGACTTATATGGATTGTGTGTCTGACGTTACAATTTGAGATATAAAGCTGATTTCTTTCAAATACATTTCTGTTGGTGGCGGAGAATTTATTCTCTTAGCTTAACACCCTTCTCTGAGACGTACGAGCTCAGAGGTTATGTAGTTGAAATTTATCAGCGATATATCCCAATTTGGTAACGTGGCATACTGAGTGTTGCTGTGAAATGATCAGTGTTTGATCATTTGTGATATGATCATTTGTTTGATCTTATATCTTTGTGATCATAGGTTGATCATTTTGTTTGACCCGAAGCAGGGCTTTTTGTAGAAAGCGTAGCTTTGTGGACGAGACTTCGTCGAGCCTCACACCCCGGAAATGGTCAAAACAGGAAGAATGCAGCAAGGTTCTAGGGAGTAGCGCCCCTTAGTGTATGTCATTCCTTCTGGATAAAGGTGGTATCATGGTATGGAGCCCAGATACTTAACCTCTGTGGTTACTGCATTATTATTATCTATGTGGTTTGTTGCGAATCGGGGATCCTCGGGAAGATCGGTGACGATCGGGGGATGGCATACGCGTGTCAGTAGTTACCTATTTTTGCAGAGGTAACCCGGCCTTGTGTTGGCAGAGATCCGGTTAGGTTCTCGGGTCGTCTATTCCAGGGACGTACCCATCGTGGATAGGAAGTTCCTTAGCCTGACCATTTGTTGGAAATCCAAAGAAACAATACGTGACTTGTACGGTTTTAGTTGTATTACCTGCTATGGAATGTGGCGGTAACCTGCTATTGAACATAGTAGCTATAGTAGGCATACGATACTGGTCGTATGTTGGCTAAGATTAATATTATACTTTCGAAATGTTTTCTACACTATGCACTAATAATAATATCAAAAAGAATTTGTTTCTTTTGCGTAGTAAGCATCTTTGACTATCATAAGAAGAAATCTCCTCCAATTCTGCGTTTGCATTGTGTGTGTGGTGGGAGGTCTTATGGTAGTTTCATTTTCCAAAAGCATTTCGAATTGACTTTAAAATTTTCCTGTTGTTTATTTTAAAGAATAACTGTTTTACAATCTCACACCAGTCACCATGACTGACTCGGAGTTTATTGTTTCCCTTCTAAACTCTGGGTGCCCACCAATTTCCACACGGGCAGCCTAGAGTTAGATTATCAGGATATTCTGGATATTCTGGAGCTTTGGAGATAAGCTGGATGACGAGACGTAGTATTTGTATCCGATATTATTTTATTCCGCTGTGTATTCTGTATGAGGACGAGTTTATATAACTGTCCATTGTTGTATATTGACTCTGATGATTCATGTATGTATAAACTGATATAGTTCTTTGTTTTAAAAGACTAGTGTTTATCTATTATATATTGTTCCGCTGCGATGTGTAAGATTCTGATATTGTTTTCTGTCTGATGTTGTTTTGTTGTTCTTCTTCTTTTTTTTCTTCTATCTTCTTCTTCTTCTACTTCTTCTTTTCTAAAACCCTCACTTTTGGAGTTTCCGGCGTTCGATTTCTCGGCAGTCGATAAAGTGAGTATCGATGTCAAATTTTCGAAAGTCGAAAATTACGGGATGTGACAACTAGAATAAACCGTGGTGATCATTTTTCCCTAACCCAGTAAAACTAGGTTTATAAATTTAAACTCTAAATCACTACTGCCTCACTACTCTATTTTAATTTCCAGTAATTTTCCTTACATCTTCGATCATCCCACCATTACTACTGAAGAATTCAATATACCAAACCATCTAGATCAACAGAATTTCCCAAAAATTCATATTTAGCTAAAAACAAAACTGCACCTTCATTTATAAACTATAAATTATGATTTATGTTTTAAAAATCAAGTTTTAGTATAAGTAATCAATTTATACTCCTGGTTTTACGAATTACAAGGTTTGAGTTTTTCACTTTTATAGACATTGCTCTGTTGTTTTTGGTTTACAGAGGCACTCAAGTTTGAAGTTGGACTTAATTAAATTTTAAACTTTAGTTTATGATGAAACAAACTAATTTTGTTTAAATCTTAGATCCAAATCAAAACTGGATCATGGGATAATGATTTTAATCAAATCTGGAGCCTGGAATTAAAGAAAACAGAGACACACTGATACAAAGCAACATGCACACCTATATACATTTATATATATATGTAGAACCATCTATATACATTCACACCAAAACAATATTTATCACAGAATTAAGCATGCAACCATAATTATACTTAAGTTATTTTAATAAGAATGTTACTCACCAAACATGCAGATGAACAGAGGCTTATATTTTGAAAATCTTTTGAAACTGAGAAACTTGAATTCCTCTTTGAATCTTTAAACTTGCATGCCTCATTTGATTTAAAAACTTGAATTGCTGGGGCTTTACTGATTGAATTTAGAACTGCAAGCATGCTTGCCTCCAGGTTGAAGAAATGAATGCAGACAGTTTGAACTGATTCCAGAGTTGAAAAGAATGCAGACTGGCCTTTGAATTGGATTTGAAAAGAATTTCAGGCTGAAGACTTTATTACTTGCTTCAGATCTGAAAATGGTTTCAGGGTATTGTTCTTTGATTTGGAAAAGAATTTCAGGGTTTGATTTGGAGAAGAATGTTGCAGGTTTATCTTTGATTTCTAGTTTGAGGCATTTTTAATGATTTCAGATTTTAGATTAGAGGATTGCATTTGAGAAGTGGTTACTGATTTATTTCAGATGTGTATTTGAGAAAGATTTGAGTTTATCTTGTTTTGAAAAGGAGAATAGAAAGAATGGAATAAAGAAATGCAAATGTATATATGTAAGTAAATTGTGATTTTATAAAAATAAAAGAAAAATGAAAAATAAAGACACTTGTCATTTGAGTTCATCATTTAATTACACTTGTTAAAACAAATGCCTTAGGAAATAACACATATCTTTTAACTAATTTATCTTATTTTTATTTAGTTTAAAAGTATATAAAAGTCTTTTCTTATTTATTAAATACTTATCTATATATAAATTACTTTTTAAAGAGAAACAAAAACTAATTATATTTATAAATAAAAGCTTATACAAACATTCTAGAATCCAAAACAATTTAAATATTTATTCTTTTGAATTTTAAACTTTAAACTCAAATTCAAATCAAATTAAATTCTAAGATTCAACTTAAAAAGTTATGTTATACATATTTACATACACTATTTATTCAATTTAAAATAACAATTTCTTTTAGCATTAAAATTCATACATATTAAAAATAATACATTATACTTGTTATTTGAAAAGAACATATTTTATAATTTAAACAAGAGTTTATATTATCAAGAAATATTTAAAAGAAATAAAACAAACCAATTTTGTAAATCTTATTTATTTAAACTTAAGTTAAAAATATCTTAAACCAATTAATATTTTCTTAAAGTATTTTAAAACTATAAAATTACTTATTTAAATATCTTTGAAAAGTCCAGATTAAATTAAATATAAATTTCCAATTTACCAAAGCTTCTATTTACAATATATATAAATAAATATATATATATATATATATTCAAATAGAAAATATCTTATTAGATTTTAAAAGATAAAATCATCAATTAATACTAATTTAATCAGATTATTAAATTAAATTCAAATCTTATTATCAAAGATTATCCATATCAATTTAATTATTCAACAAATTATTAAATTGATATTGTCAAAATTTCCGGGATATTACATTATTTATGAAAGTAAATAACTGAAATTGAATTTCTTTAACAAGAAATAAAATGTGATTTATTGAAATTAATGTAAGACTTGAAATTAAAGAATTGGATTTGATGAATTTAATTTAATTCAATTTATAAGTTGAATTTAAATAATGGATTTAATGAATTGGAAATTCAATAGAAATTGTTTGAATGATAAAGTAACTTAACGAAAATTGAATGGAATCGATAATGAGTTTAAATTGATTTGAATGTTAAATAAAATTTATTTAAATGATTTCGGAACGAAACTTATATACGAACTTGGATCAATATTTGAATTGTTTTCAATATATAGATTGAAATTGAACTATAGGATTTTGAAATGATAATTATGAAGTTTTGAAACGTAAATATTGGAAATTGATTTAGAAGACAAATGAAGTGTTGATTTACGAATTTAAATTGATTTGGTTTTGAAATAAATAACGACCAATCGGTGAAATAATTTCGAAGGTTATTAAAGAGACCAGAATTCGGTTATGGATATACTCTCTATCTAAACCGAAAACCACTTTAATAACTATACGCGGAGTGATGATCCAGAATGAAGTGGTTGGAATGATGTACGTGACGACTGAAGAAAGAGAACGATAATGGATAGCCTTGACACTTGTGTCAAATTGGAAATGACTAAAACAGGAGCTGTGCCGGGCCAATGGAGGATTGATACCTCAAGTGGACACACTTCTTCGAACTACTTATACTTGTTGTCGATTGGTGCACCCTTGATTTTGGGAGTGTTGTTTCA
Source organism: Allium fistulosum (assembly GCA_030737815.1). Lineage (NCBI taxonomy): Eukaryota > Viridiplantae > Streptophyta > Magnoliopsida > Asparagales > Amaryllidaceae > Allium > Allium fistulosum. Next base: position 354,192,646 of record CM060904.1, read on the forward strand.
CGGTGTTGCGGGCGCTGCGGCGTTGCGTTCTCACCAGTCCGGATCAGGCGAACGGTAGTATCACTACCTTGGTATAGCCTCATGTGCCTTATCATACTTGTATTCCATTTATGCGCGACCACTACGATTTTGATTTGTACCTTGAGTATATGGATTGCCCTCTGGTGACTTCCGGTTTTGGGGAAACTACGGTCTTGTATATGCTTTTGGGAATAAAAATGTTAAGGGTGGAATGGGCCATGACTTAACGCTATTTTGATATTTTATTATTACTGATAGACATTATCTACTTAGCGTATATTACTACCTAGTAGATAGTTTAACGGATCCTTAAGGGATGGTTATTCCAAACATCCTTTGAGTTACTTGTATTTCAATTGCTATTTCACTTGAGTTGGATTTATTAATATAAGAATGTTAATCCTGACTCGAGTGTTTTGTATTTTGCTTTACGCTCGGGTCAGACTGAGTGGTTCAGCTTTCGAGACTCACCTTTGGAGTTGGAACTTCGCTTGGAGATCCAGCTATCTATCCGGCTGTCAGTATTCGATGACTCCAGTGATGCATTCTGATTTGTATCTGATGTATCGTGTTACTCTTCCGTTGTATCTGGTTTAACTCTGATGTATTGTATTATTCTTCTGTTGTAAACTCTGATGTATTTTATATATTCATATAGTAGCTTCATGAACTACTATCTCTTTTATTTCCGCTGCACTTATTACTCTGTGTCTGTGATCTGTGATTATTTATTTACTGTATATGTTCAGTTTTGCCAAATTTAAATTAACAACGCGGTATTTTGAGCAATTCAACTCCGGCATGAGTGTCTACCTATACACTTATAATGGATGCGAATGGTCCAAAATATCGGGTCGTTACAGTTGGTATCAGAGCTTTGGTAGCTCTAGGCAAAACTCAACATATAGGGTAAATGTATTTACAGAATCACTCTCATTCGAGTTTCAATCTCTTCTTTCCGACTCGATTTCTTTGAATTTTGGAATGTTCCCTACGGTTCCGAATTTCATTCGTGTCCCTCACTATTCGTCTCCTTTCAATTCTGGAGCATCACATAACTCCACTTCGAATGACCCTTATAATGAATCGGCGGTCTCGCCAATCTTCGAATGATTCGTAAAGGAGCAAGACTCCTTTACAATAAGCATTGATTTACCAGAGATTTCTGTATCCTCGGTTTACGATGCTATCTATTCCCTGCTATACCCGAATTCCATCTTTTGAGATCGAGTGTTGATTTACCTCGGAATTCAACATCGATCTTATTCTTGAAGTTACGGACGACTCGGTTAAGGTTGCCCGTGAATTAAATAAACTCATCCATCTTCCGATTGTGGTAATTCAATTATCTTATCTTCTGTTTCAAACTTATTTTCGAATCAAAATTTCTCTTTGATTTGAGTCCATCAAATTTTGAATCCCTATACTTATTTTGAAAATCCATTCCTGTATCGTCGAGCAAAGAAATGTATTTCTAAATTTATATTAAAAATGTTGTTTTCAAATTTGATAAACAAAATAGTTTTGAATGATTATATTATATATAAATATAAGTTTTCTGAAATTAAATTTTTAATGAATTTGTTGTCTGAAATAATAATATTTGATTTTCATTTATTGTTTTGTAAACCATTGATTATTGCATAATATAAATAAATGAATTCATAAACTTGGTTATAAACTAATTGGAATTTGAAATGAATTTAATTAAGAAATTTGAGAATTTAAATTCCTAAAATTTCAAGCTTTGTTTTTAATTTTTTTTTAAAAATGTATATAATTGAACGTATTTTCAAATAGAAACCATTTTCAAAGAATTTAAATATTGAAATCAGTGCTCTTCTCTTTGTCGCTGGAAAATAATTTCGGTGATGGCGGCCGCATCATCGACATTCATTTTCGAGTTTCGAAGTGGAGATACTATTCTGTAGCTTTGCTACGGTTTTGTTTTGAAAAATATTTTGATTTGAATTTCTTTAGTATAATTTGATTTATGTATATAGGTATCTTATGTTAAAATTTAATTTGATTTGATGTAAATATATTATATATATCTTTAAATTGTTTAAAGTTAATCAGAAATCTAATTCTTAAATTTGTTAAAGGATGATTTACTTATAAATAAAACCAAATTTGGAATAAATATTTAAACTTGAAAAATTGAATTGAGAAAATTTTATTTGTATATTGTTCAACTGCATTCTAATACAACTTACCTAAATCATACAGAAATTTAATATGTAATTGGATAATATATAAGATAAATTGAATTTATAAATAAAATGTGAGTGTTTATAAGAAATGTTATACACTAAATTTTGATTATAAAGATGTTAATAGAGTTAGATAGGATAATAAGTAAACTTAGTTAATAATGAAATAAATTTGTTTTGAAATAATTAAAAATTTGTATTGAAAGAATTAATAAATTGAAATTTGATCAACATATGAAAATACCTTGAATTTAAAAGAAATTAATAGATGTAAATTAATTTAAATTGAAACTTTTATGGTTTAAATTAATTTATATGGGTTAAATATATGTGATAAGATATATTAAGTAGAATAAATTTAACAATAAGTTGGAATAAAGAAGAGTTTAAATTGCTGAAAAAAATATGATTATAATAAAAGACTATTCAAATTTATGGTTTTAGAAATTGTAAATTTAAGATAATTGAATAATAAGATAATGAATTTAGAAATAGTTGAGACTGATTTTAGTGAAATCAAATGGATTAAATCAATTATTGAATATCAATTAATTTAAATTTGAATTTATATGGTTTAAATTATTTGTTATTTTGTATTCAAATCTGTTTTTCTTTCTGGTTGTTTCTATTCTCCTACCTCGTTCCTTTTCGGGGACGAAAAGTTTTGAGTGGGGGAGAGTGTAACGACCCGTAAATTTCAACTGTTTTAATAACGTAATTAGTTGAAATTTTGTGAAATTTTAAACGATAAAATTTTGAAATAAAAATTTAATATTTGGAATACGTCTAGTTAAACATAGCAACTGGTAAATTTTCGTCCGAAAATATGAAAGTTTATTTCGCGCGTAAATTTACTTCAATTTAATCAGTTAAAAAGCGATGAAAATAAAATGTTTTCCAAACCTGAATATTTTTCTATAGAAAAATTGTAAATCATCTTCTGAGTGAGACATCATCTTCCGTTTCGTCAAATTTGAATTATTATTGCTCCGTCGATCTTATTTTCGGCAATTTGCAGCATTTTCGGTACCGATATCGACTTTTAATAACTCGATCGTACCACTAATATCTTTATACCGTTTTGATCATCTTGTTGTGCTGATCTATGCGGTATGTTCAATTCTGTGTTTTGGAGTTCGGGAAGTGGCGAAATCTATGGAACGATTTCTATATTGATTCCGAAATTTGGCTTTTGATTTTTGTGACCATTCAACTTTCCCCTGTATAACTCAACCGCCTTTAGCAATCAATATTCACCGATATTCAACTGATGTGGCTGTCACGATTCCCTATTGTTATTTATTTTATGATGGTTCGTGTTTCCTTTTGGTTTAGTTTCATTTTAGTAATATAATAATATAAGAGAAAAAAAAACTGCTGTTCTTCCTCTTTTATAAATAATAGATATAATATTAGGCAAACCTGCTCAATATTTCTTCCTCCATCAAACTTATAAATATTTCTTTTCTTCTTCTTTCGGGCCCAGCACGTCACTCCTTTTCTGCATCACCCACGCCTTCATGCAAATCACCATGACAGCCACGCTTTTGACCTCCGTCCACCAAGCAAACCCACGAACCTAAGGCACCGTCTCCGACATTCGCCTCCAATCCATCCAATCTCCTCTTCCACAAGCACTCGCCACCAAAACCCAAACAGTTTCAGCTCACCATAGCCCCACCCCGAGATCCACCTTCCCCTACCTCGCACCCACGGCTCACAACCACCGTAACCCATCGGCCTTAGCCGCCGAAGCCTCTCAACAGACTCATCTTGCACTGGCCGATGATTCCACTCTGGAATCTATCCTCCCCAAAATTCTTCCTTACTCAATCTCACCGCTATCCATCTTTTTCTTCTTAGCAGGTAATATATGTACATATATATATTTTATTATATGTTGTTGTATATATATACAGGTTATTAGAGATATATGATATGTTAAACTATTGCTTAAACTATGCTGTACTAGAAACCAGTTTTAATAATAATATAATATGTATGTATAGTTGATTTAATATGTAAGTATAACCTGCAAGTTTATTCATAGTGGATATATATGATATTCATAGGCTTCTAAGTTGCATTAGGTCTGCTTGTTATTATATAGTGGTTAGCTGTTTGAATATATAAGTTTATATAAATGTATATAGTGAAGGCTGTTGTTTCTATTTTATATATATTAGATTTTATATGACGTATATTGATATAAAAGTTTATATAGAAATTTTATGACTTGTTTTGCAGTATATATAAGTCTTTATAAGCAATCTGTTGGGATTTAAACAATATATTATAATAAACTAAGTTATGTTGGATCTGAGATATATGTTTTGATTAGACGTACTATTTACATATATATTAGTTGTATATAAAAAAAATCTAGTTACTATATATCTATGTTAGTAATAACTGTATATGTATAATATGTCATAGTCTATCTTATATATATAGGTTATATCATATTTATGTTTGGGTCGGTAATCTATATTTTTATAAAGTGTTAATATATAAGTTTCGTATAAAATGTGTTCATATCTGCTTCGTATAAAATGTTGTTTATATATAAGTTGGATATAGTATATTTCACCTAGGTTTCTATATGCTGTAATCTACCAGTGCTTTACAATCAGTTTAACCATATGGGAATATTATAGTATATGGTTATTTGTGAACCTGTATATATATCTGCTGTATATACGTATGTATATATGTTTGAAATGTTGCTTTTGAGCTGTCTTGCTTTTATATATTGTGTTGTAAGGCTACTGACCAGTCTTATCAATCACTATTATATATAAAATGATGTAGCCTGCCTAAATCTGTCTGACAGTCTAATACTATATATGTAGTATAAAGTTGTTCCCTTATATATATATATCAGTTTTAATATGTGTTGTTGTCAGTTAACTTTAAACGTATATATATTTAAAATTTATTTGTGTTTGGATTTAAAATATGAATATATTTTTTTGAAAATAGTTACATAGAATTCCCTGATACCAATTATCGTCATCGATCCAGCCTTGATTTGACTCCTTCTATTCTTATCTATCAGCTTTGAGCGTCGAATCGTGCCAATCTAGCTTTGCTCTGGAATTTACGCTTGGATTGGTAACTTGTTTCATCGTTGAATCTCTAGCCTCGAAAGGTGAGCACTCACTCATGATTAACGTTCTTTTATTTATTAAATTTGATTTCAATTGAAACGACAATTGAAATAGGCTGCTGTTAGTTAATTACACTGTTATATATGCTATTGCCTGTATCAGTTCACTTGTGACATCTGCCACCATTATCTGCTATATATATGAAATGATAATCCTGTTTGGCTGTTAATTGATTGATTGTTTATGTTTATATTGGACGTTAAATGGTTAGTGATAAATGATAAATAGTATGCAATTGAACTCGATATAGAATAGTTAAATGTTGAATTTGATTAGTTAAAATTGTATAGTATGACCCCTTTAATTGTTAAATAAATTGACATGTAGAATAATGTTAACTATACTTTGAACCATTGAATTGTAAGTTGTTTAAATTGATGATGCATGAAATTGTAAATAGATGACAAGTGAAAACCGTAATGTAATAATCTTTAATCTACATGAAACGATAGTGTAGATTCTAGAAATAATTATATTAATTCGTACAAATAACAATGCGAATTAATACGGTTATTTCGGGATTATTTAAATTGATTATTGGATTGTTATTGTTCGTTGTTATTACTTGTTTATTTACTTTGACACCATCCCAGTTATCACACTGCAAGTTCCCTTTGTTATGCTTTGATTTTGAATTGAATTGGAATCGGGTTGAAATGATAAATACCCAAATTGAACTTTGACCTTGGATATAGAAAATTAAATAAAACCCGATTGGTCAATATTTTGATTTAAAAATAAAATAAGGATTTTATTTGAATAAATATTATGGTTTTGAAATGAAGTTGAAATCTGAATTTTAATGAAAGGAAATTGTAATATTTAATAAATCTGAAACAAAATATTTACAATATAATCGATGAAAGAATGTTGTTTAATTTGAGAAATAATTGTAATTAAGTTTGAAATTGTTAAACTTTGAAATGATTTAATAATCAAGTTTGAAATTATAATTAAGTTTGGAATTATTAAACTTTGAAATTATTAAGTTTGAATTATTTAATAATTAAATAAGATTGAATTATTTAATGATTAAATTGAATTGAAATTCTTTAATAAGAAAGATTTAACTTTTGAATAAGTGAATTTTACTTCGTAAATAATTGAAATTGAGTTTCTTTATTAATTAAGTTTTGGAAAATTATTTATGAAAGTAAATAACTGAAATTGAATTTCTTTAACAAGAAATAAAATGTGATTTATTGAAATTAATGTAAGACTTGAAATTTAAAGAATTGGATTTGATGAATTTAATTTAATTCAATTTATAAGTTGAATTTAAATAATGGATTTAATGAATTGGAAATTCAATAGAAATTGTTTGAATGATAAAGTAACTTAACGAAAATTGAATGGAATCGATAATGAGTTTAAATTGATTTGAATGTTAAATAAAATTTATTTAAATGATTTCGGAATGAAACTTATATACGAACTTGGATCAATATTTGAATTGTTTTCAATATATAGATTGAAATTGAACTATAGGATTTTGAAATGATAATTATGAAGTTTTGAAACGTAAATATTGGAAATTGATTTAGAAGACAAATGAAGTGTTGATTTACGAATTGAAATTGATTTGGTTTTGAAATAAATAACGACCAATCGGTGAAATAATTTCGAAGGTTATTAAAGAGACCGGAATTCGGTTATGGATATACTCTCTATCTAAACCGAAAACCACTTTAATAACTATACGCGGAGTGATGATCCAGAATGAAGTGGTTGGAATGATGTACGTGATGACTGAAGAAAGAGAACGATAATGGATAGCCTTGACACTTGTGTCAAATTGGAAATGACTAAAACAGGAGCTGTGCCGGGCCAATGGAGGATTGATACCTCAAGTGGACACACTTCTTCGAACTACTTATACTTGTTGTCGATTGGTGCACCCTTGATTTTGGGAGTGTTGTTTCACGGTGTTGCGGGCGCTGCGGCGTTGCGTTCTCACCAGTCCGGATCAGGCGAACGGTAGTATCACTACCTTGGGTATAGCCTCATGTGCCTTGTCATACTTGTATTCCATTTATGCGCGACCACTACGATTTTGATTTGTACCTTGAGTATATGGATTGCCCTCTGGTGACTTCCGGTTTTGGGGAAACTACGGTCTTGTATATGCTTTTGGGAATAAAAATGTGTTAAGGGTGGAATGGGCCATGACTTAACGCTATTTTGATATTTTATTATTACTGATAGACATTATCTACTTAGCGTATATTACTACCTAGTAGATAGTTTAACGGATCCTTAAGGGATGGTTATTCCAAACATCCTTTGAGTTACTTGTATTTCAATTGCTATTTCACTTGAGTTGGATTTATTAATATAAGAATGTTAATCCTGACTCGAGTGTTTTGTATTTTGCTTTACGCTCGGGTCAGACTGAGTGGTTCAGCTTTCGAGACTCACCTTTGGAGTTGGAGCTTCGCTTGGAGATCCAGCTATCAATCCGGCTTTCAGTATTCGATGACTCCAGTGATGCATTCTGATTTGTATCTGATGTATCGTGTTACTCTTCCGTTGTATCTGGTTTAACTCTGATGTATTGTATTATTCTTCTGTTGTAAACTCTGATGTATTTTATATATTCATATAGTAGCTTCATGAACTACTATCTCTTTTATTTCCGCTGCACTTATTACTCTGTGTCTGTGATCTGTGATTATTTATTTACTGTATATGTTCAGTTTTGCCAAATTTAAATTAACAACGCGGTATTTTGAGCAATTCAACTCCGGCTTGAGTGTCTACCTATACACTTATAATGGATGCGAATGGTCCAAAATATCGGGTCGTTACATATAACATGAAATAAACTAAGGAAATACAAGGAAATAAAAGCTAGAAAAGATACAATGGATAACTAGATAGAATTAAAAGATAACTAAGGAGATGAGCTCCTATCAAGCTTCTTCATAATCTTCCCAAAATACTTATCTACTTTGTTAGAAAGGTTAGTAAACTTCTTACTTAACTTCTTTTGATTTTTGATAATTTTCTCACGAGTTTTAAGAATTCCTTTGCTTGAGCTTTGATATGGTCTCTCGAATCTTCCAAGAGAAGTCTCTACTTCCTCTCCCTCTTTTTCCTCATCTTCTCCTTAAATTCCATAACTTTCTTCTCCTTCTTATTCTTCTTCTTCAATTTCTTGTTGTTCTTCCCTTGCTACTCTTTCTTCTTTTTGAGGAAGTGTCTCATAAGGTTTAAAGTAAGGAGGAGTGTGAATGAGAGAAATGTTGGATTCGTTGAATTTTTTTTGAGGCAAAGTGGATTTTCCTTTAGGATCAACAACAAAATATTTGAAAATTCTAGTGAAATACACACCATGGTAAAGTGTGTTCTCATGTCTAGAAATATTATTTTAAACAAAATCATTTGAGATGACTTATGCCTAATTGATGTTGTATTTTCCATAAATGGTAAAAAGAGCTTTAGAAACCTTTTAACTTGGGTTAAAATGGACAGTTTGGCACAGGTCCCTAATAAGTTTCAAAATACACAAAAACCCCAGTAAAATAAAGTTTGTAAATTAGGTCCCTAGAATTAAGTTACTGAATAATGACATACACTTATGCAATTATTTAGTGAATAATTGCAGACATTTATGCAATTATATCAAAAAATTGCGGAAAATTCCACAATTATTCATCCAAAAAATTGCGGAAATTTACGCAATTTTTTCAAAAAATTGTGGAAAATTCCGCAATTATTCACCCAAAAAATTGCGGAAATTTACGCAATTTTTTCAAAAAGTTGCGGAAAATTCCGCAATTATTCACCAAAAAAATTGCATAACTATATGCAATTACTTAGTAACTTAATTCTTGGGACCTAATTTACACACTTTTTTTTACTGGGGTTTTTGTGTATTTTGAAACTTACTAGGGACCTGAGCCTAATATTCACTTATTTTAATTACCCGTCCTTGGAGTGATGCTTTCTTGTAAAATGAGACTCATAAGTCTCGATTTTGGTCGAATATTTTTTTAATTCAAAGTCTTCATTATTTTCAAAAATGTCAAGAAAAACTTCTCGATTTTGTTCATCAATTTTAAAAGTGGAGAGGTCAATTTCACCAAATTTGCAACAAAGTATTTGAACCAAAATCTCATAATCTAAAATAATTGTAGTGCCTTTTACACTACTCCAAAATTGTCCCTCTTCTCCTTCTAAAAATTTTCCATTCAAATTTGCATAGAACATTTTAAATAAACACGAATAACAAACAAAATGATTTTGAGAATAGTCGACTAAACTAATAATATCATTTTGAAAACAAAGATCTTAAGGACCATAAAAAGAAAAATCATCGAATATTGCAAATCTTCCGAAAAAGCTTTTCCAAAAGTAGCGTATTCGACATAAGTGTCGATGGTTTCTTTGTCACTGAAAAGAAAGCCTTTAATTCTTTTTGTAAGTTTAATGTTTTTGGTTGGCTTAAGGAGGCCATTGTTTAGTAGTTGAGGTGATAAGAGAGCGAAGAGATGTTTTCAATTTTTGAAATAAATTGGGTGAATGAATGTATAGAGATAGGATGATTTAATAGAGAATGAACTGACATTTCAGTTTGAAAAGACGCCTTTTCAATTTTTGAAATAAATGCAAAAGCAAGGGAAATTTGAAATGAAATTTCAAAACTCTTGCGGATATTTCGATATATAGATTTGGGTATATTGACGCGTGGGATGAAAAATCCAAAAATAAAAATAATGCTGTTTGCACAAAAATTGGGCAAACACCTCCAAGTCGTATGATTTAGTTGATTTTATGTTGTTTTTAGTGATCTGGGTAATCTATGCAAATATATAAAAAGAAGGGACTAAACTGTAAAAGACATACAGATTTATAGTGGTTCGGCTAGAATGTGCCTACGTCCACTTTATATATGTTATTCTCCTTTTACTGTTCAGATTACAAGTACTAAGCTTTTATACAAGTATATGAAAGTTGTTTGAAAGTTCTATCCGTGCTTGAGCTCTCAAACTTGTCTGCCATTGTTGTACCCCTACCACTCTATTTATAGAGTGAGGCTGGGGGTAGGGGCCTTGGATGTATATAGCTGTTGGTGGGCCTGGGCTGATGTGATCTGGCCTGGCATTGTTGGTTCGACAGTGGTTGGTGCGGTGGAGAGTGGTGAGTGCGAATTGGTTCGGTAGTGGTTGGTCCGGTAGTGGTTTCATTCTTCTGGTTCGGTGATGAGAGGGGTGTGGATTGGTTCGGTGGTGAGTGGAGTTGGTCCAGTGGTGGTTGCATTCTTCTGGTTCGGTGATGAGAGGAGTTGGGATTGATTCAGTGGTCTCGGTCCGGTGATGAGTGGGCTCGGTGCAGGCTTGGATCGATGGTGAGAATTCGCCCAACATTTGCCCCCTAAAGTGGGGCATATGCCTGCATATGTCGCGCTTTGTTTATTTGGACACCCCCATTCGGCCCGAGTGCCGAACCAGTTGGTCCGGGTACCCTACTCTTGTCTATAAGTATGGGCTCCACGTCTTCGTCATTTCTTACTGTTTGAAAGAGCCGATCCAGATTCTTAACTACCGAACCAGGTGAGGTTCCCCTCTACCGAACGAACCTTATGCTAGAGCTACCGAATGAGTCCGGGGAGCATAAGCGCCGAATGAACTTTCGCCTCGTACTACCGAATGATGTTTTTTATGTGTTGAATTTGTCTGTCTACATCCCTTGTTCTGACGATGTGTTTTCTCGTGTTGCAGATAATGTCTGATGAAGTAGAAACTCGTTCTGACAAGAAGAAATCCAAGGACAAAGGAGAGTCCTCTATAGTACCCCCAGTTCAGGCAGAACCAGGACGACATGTACCAACCCCGAGATCGTTAGTAGACGGGTATGGTCCTCAAGAGCTCTTGAACTCACCGCCTGACTGCTTTCCCAGCTCCCTCAAAGATGAGCAGCTTGATGCTATATCTAGATCCTTTGGGATTGACAGAGCGCATATGAGGTTGCCGGGGAACGAAGTGATGCCGTATAACCCCCCAGAAGGATATTTTGCTTACAGTAGGTATCATTGCATGTGCGGTGCTATCCCTCCGATCAACGCTTGGATAGTCAGCTTCATCACGTACTTGAAGGTGGCTCCTTTCCAGCTTCAACCCAACTCCTATGCCATCTTGGTGAGTTTGTTCATCATCTTCCAGAGGAGATACGGGCGTCCTCCTTCCAACCGGGAGATCCGATACCTGTACAACTTGAGAGACTACAAGAAGGGGTCTCCATATATTAGCTTAGAATCGGCCGTGTCTTTCAAACCAGTCCTAGACTTATATTCAAAATTTAGCATGTTCAAGAAGGAATGGTTCTTTGTCAAGGACGACTCTGTTTCTTTCCACCGCTTCACCTCTGGTTGTAAGTTTAATCTTATTTATAATTTTCATTCTGACTGCAATGCTCCTCCTTATGTGCTTTATTTCTTGCTAGCGACAGGTGGCTTTGCGGTTGTAGAGAATGATCGTCTGGTTCAGATGGCTGCGGAAATAGAAGCCATTCCGGAAGAAGAGAGGGCGGCTTCTTATTTGATCAGGAATGCTACTCTTTTGGGGCTCAACTTAATCCTGCCACGCCAGTCTGTGGTCAAGCAAAGAGACACAGCTAAGGAGAGGGCCACCAAAGCTAAAGGAGGGGCTACGGCGAAGAGCAGTAAAAGGAAACCCTTCTCGAAGCATCCAATTGCCGGGGGGGAGAAACTTAAGAAGTCCGATGGACCCTCCCCTAACACATGTCCAGATGTCCCGGAGGAGGAAGACGTGGAGGAGGAAAGAGGCGAGGATGAAGGAGGTGAGGCGGAGAGTGGAAGTGGTGGAGAAGGTGATGGTCATAGCGATGATGGTGACGACGGACAGAGCGGTGGTGTACTGGGGCTTTGTCTTCTAAGCAAGCAGGTGTGATCCAGGAGTGGACAGATGATGCTTTCCGCCTAGCTTTTGAAGGGTCGGAGGAAGGATCGGCTTTAGTGGAGAAGCCTAAAAAAGCTGACAAGGCCGAGATCGGTGCTGATTCTTCTAAGAGCGCTTCAGCTAAGGCAATTCCTGCGATTCAAGGTGAATTTTTCACTCCTGCCGACTCCATTTATGATAAGGATTTAGGAATATTTTATGGCCTGCTCCCGTCCTGGAATGAGATTCAGGACTTATTGCAGTATCCTACTCCTCCCTAGGGTTTGTATAACAAAAGCGTCTTTTTACTCTTCTTAACTTGATGTATTTCTTGAATTATAGATCAATGTATGCTTGTAACACTGGGTTTTTGTCACAGAAGCGGGTAAGGTGGCCAAGACGTCGGATGTTCGGCACCGTCTTGAACAATACAAACTCCTCAAGGCTTCTACTAAACCAAAGCCTCCGACTAACCGCCCTGGAGACGTAGTCGGCTACCGTCCTCTTCTTGGAGTTATCGAAGAGGATATCCAAAAGAAGAAGAGGAGTCGCTCCTTGTTGGAATCTTCACCTGGTCCTCAGCCCCTAACTCAGCCTCTTCAGGATACCACAGAGGAGAATACTGGGTTTATACCTTCTCCGCACCCATCTGAAAATCCTACCGTTACCCCGATAGATCATCCCGGCTTGGCTCGTAACCCGTTTGCAGGTCATCCGGATCTGGATCCTGGTTCTCATGATATTACCTTTGATGAGGCTACCGGTGAGCACCTTCTCCCTCGCAATCCTATGGTAAGAGTACTAGATGAAGCTAAGTCCCTGGACCTTGATTTGCTTAGCACTTGGGTTGTAACTTTGGGGGATGAAGCTAAGGCAAACATTGACTGGGTTGCTGAGGAAACCAGGAAGCTGATGGGGCATCATGCTCGACTGGTCGAGGCTGGAGAAGAAATCGGCAGTGCTAACATTCGACTTCGGTTAATGGTTTCCGACCAGGCCAAACAACTCGCTGATCAGGCCATCCAGATCTCTCAACATGAGGCCGCCTCTAGGCAATTAAAGAAGACCATGGAAGAGGCCAGCTGGGCAGAGTTAAGGAAAATGGAGGCCGTTTGTAAGGAACGGATTGATATGGCTATTGCAACGGTGGATGAGGTTCGGCAAGCGGATCTCGAGCGGGTACATGAGTTATCTGAGAAACTTGAAGCCGCGGAGCTTGCTCAAACCAAGCTGAAGGAGGAGATGGAGGCGATGAGGAAATCCTTTTAGGCCGACTACTCGCGATACCAATCAGAGAGGGATGCTGCCATTGCAAAGCTGTTGGCTTATGAGGACCGAATAAGGGAGTTCAAGGAGAATGAGGGGATAATGGATGAGTTGCTTCAGGATATATACTTTCGCACTTGGAAACAGGGCAACTTATCTTGGATGGATGATTACCCCCGAGTCATGGACAGGATTTATCTCAGGGCCTTGGAGGAGGCTAAGGCCGATGCAGATAAGGAGGGTGGCATGGCCTTTAGAATGGATGTGGTTACGGCTCAATTCTCCAAGGAGGAGAAAGCGGCGGTGAAGGAGGGTATGTGGCTGCTTACTGCTGAGGAGGTAGGTGTGCAGTTAGAGGATGATGATCAAGGAGCAGATGCTGGTAAGTGTTACCTTTTAGCTTTCCGTAACTTGGTTGCTTATTATTAATGAATTCTTTCCTTGATCGGACAGGCGGGACCTCCGGAGCACCAACTTCCTCTGGTCAACATGCTGAGAGTTCCCACTCCATAGTTAAAGAGATCCCGGAGGGCCAGCAGGACAAGGGTACAACTCCAATGCAACCGACTCCATGACTTGACCTGGATATTTTTTGTTTACTTGACATTGCTGTCTATGTTAGTCTCAAATCAGCAATGTAACTTTTAGGCTGTAATTATGTTACTTGTAACAAACGACTTTATTCGTGGCGTGTAATTTTTAACTTAGGCTGATTCTGTCGTATTTGAATGCTTTCGTTATTTTGATGTGTTGCATAAGAAGTATAGCTGTGCATATGCCTGTGATTCGATCATGTTTGATGTCAAGTTCTGGCTTAAAATGTAATTTCATACCTTGCAATGTTAATGTGATGTGCGAATGAATTATAGCTACGTATTTATACACCAAAGAAGAAAGTACCGCCCTTCATGTTTTAGTTGTAGACGGTTGCTTTGAATGTCTTATATGACTGAGTATGGCATGTGGCCGAGTGGCCTGTCATTCAGTTGCGAATTCCTATTCCCATTAACGAGCGCTTCCTATTCTGTGTCCTGTACTTTAGGGATCGTTATAGAGGATAGGAGGAAAGTTCTTTAAATAAAATTGAAATATGAGAAACAGTAGAACTTCCAATCAGGGAAGGCCTTCGATGTGCTTAAGTTCGTGGCAAACGGGTTTTGCAGTCACTTTCCCTAGCTGTGGGTCTTGGAGACATTTGTCACCCATCTTACGCCTCCGTGGGGGGTTTATCTTTGTTTACCACAGCCGTACTTAAGACACATCAGAGCCGAGATCGCGCAAAGTAACTACCCGGGCCATTATGGCCCATAATCGTGGGTATTATTCGATTTACCATGGCCGGCTAGCGTGGGTGTCGATCGTCAACCGTGAACTACCCCTGGCTGGCCACACCTTATGTTGGGGTTTAAAGTAGGTTCATGGCTGTCGGTGAGCCGAACGCCATAATGAGCTACCTCGGCTATAGTCGGCCTTCTCGGTGGCTTATAATCGGCTCATTACAGTTGGCTTTAAGGGCCGTCGCGAGCAATGAGTTAACCCGTAGCAGAGGGATGCCGGAGCAAAAGTGTCTCATTGGCGATGGCATAGATTCGCATAGTACCTATTAGGTCTTGTCCAGGTGAAGTCGCGCTGTGGAGTGCCTTGAATGGAAATGCTATATGCACAGGATTTTGCTCAACAGAAAAGGATAAAGTTAACAAGTAGCCAAGATACAAAGGAACAAGTAAAAAAAGAGACAAGTTTTTAAAGTGGTTCGGCACGAAAATGCCTACGTCCACTGCTTCTCTTTGTTAATTCACTTCATATGGGCAGTACAAGTTAAGAAAAGTATCGACGAAGGTGTTGGATGTTCCATGCCCTCTGGAACACCTCTCCATCCACTGTTGACAAAATATAAGCCCCGTTGTGGAGATCTTTATGGATTACATACGGCCCATCCCAGATTGGATCTAGCGCTCCGGGGCGCGGGAAGATTCGCTTGAGGACAAGATCTACTTCTTGTAAGCTACGATGCTTGACTTTAGAGTTGTATTGCACTTCCACTTTTTTCTTGTGAGCTGCTGCTTTGAGGGATGCATCATTTCTTCTTTCCTCAATTAAATCCAAAGACATGTGAAGGAGTTCCTCGTTCTCTTCTGGGTTATAGTGGATCCTATGGTGGGAAGGCACTATAGTTTCAACTGGGAGCATAGCCTCCGATCCGTATGCCAAAGAGAAAGGAGTATACCCCGTTGATGTTCTGAAAGATGTGCGATAGTCCCAAAGTCCCGTCGGAAGTTCATCCACCCAAGCGCCTTTTGACTTTTCAAGTTTCTTTTTTATTAGAGTTTTGAGAATTTTGTTGACAGCTTCGACTTGTCCGTTTGCCTGGGGATAAGCTACAGATGAGAAGCTTTTGTGAATTCCGTGCTCTTGGCACCAGTTGGCAAACTCCTCGCTGTCAAACTGAAGTCCGTTGTCCGATATGATTTTAAGTGGGACACCGTACCTGCATAGAACATTTTTGATCAAGAAGTTAATAACTTTTGCTGAAGATACTTTATTTAGGGGTTCTGCTTCCACCCATTTGGTGAAATAGTCGACTGCCACTATAGAATATTTGGCTCCGCCTCGGCCCATTGGCAGTTCGCCAATCAGGTCAATTCCCCATACTGCAAAGGGCCAAGGGCTGGTCATTTGGGTAATCTCAGTTGTGGGTAGCCGCAGAATCTTCGCAAATTTCTGACATCTGTCACATTTTTTGACGAAATCTAAGGCGTCTTTGTTTAAGGTGGGCCAGAAGTATCCATATCGGAGTATTTTCTTTGCCCGAGCCTGCCCTCTAGTGTGATATCCGCAGCTTCCTTGATGGATGCTGGATAAGATTTCCTTTGCTTCCCTTTCAGCGACATACCTTAATAAGGGGTTACAGAAGCCGCGCCGATAAAGGGTGCCTTCTTGTATTGTGTAGCGGGAAGCTCTCCTCAATATTTTCTTGACTTCGTTACGCTTGTCGGGCAGTGTGCCATCTTGTAAGTATTTTTGGATGGGAGTCATCAATGTTTCCTCTTTGATTGTAGCTATCAGATTCACCTGCTCGAAACTTGGGGTCAGTTGCTTTGAGATGGCCACTGCTCCGGAAATAGTGCCGTCTCTCATGCTAGCTTGATTCGCCAATTCGTCGGCCTCTTGGTTCTCTTCCCGAGGGATGTGTTTGATTAAATAGCGATCCAATTGATCGAGAAGCAACTTGGTCTTCTTTAGATATGCTATGAGTCGTTCTTCTCGAGCCTGGAATTCTCCTAGTATTTGATTTACAATAAGTTGAGAATCACTATGAAGACACAAAGAATTGGCTCCGATTTCTAAGGCAAGTTCTAATCCAGCTATCACTACTTCATACTCTGCATCGTTGTTGGTGGCAGCGAATTCCAACCTTAGAGCATAGTGTAGCTTATTTTCCCTGGGAGTGATTATTACCACACCTGCCCCCGAGCCTTGTTCGTTTGACGCACCATCCACAAAGAGATTCCACTTGAAGTCTTCTGTTATTTCCGATTGCTCCTTACCTTCGTTGGTAGTGAATTCAGCAATGAAATCGGCCATGGCTTGTCCCTTGATGGCGATGCGAGGATGGTAGGTGATATCATATTGACTTAGTTCAATGCACCATTTAAGTAGTCACTCAGAAGTGTCGGGACGATGGAGTACCTGCCTTAGTGGTTGATCAGTCAGAACTCTGATGGAATGAGATTGGAAATAGTGATGCAGTTTCCGTGACGTGATTAGTAAACAGTATGCTAGTTTCTCAAGTTTAGGATATCTGGCTTCTGCCCCTATAAACCTCTTGCTCACTAAGTATACTGGCCGCTGCGTGCGTTTGTCTTCTCTCACCAAGGCGGCGCTTAGAGCATGAGATGACACATCAAGGTATAGGTATAGCTCTTCGCCTTTGTTCGGAGTTGGGAGTACTGGTGGTCTCTGGAGGTGTTCGATTAAGTTAAGGAAAGTTGTTAAGCATTCGTCAGTCCATTCGAACTTTCCTTTGTCTTTCTTCAGAGCTTCGAAGAAGGGGATGCATTTGTCAGTTGCTTTAGAGATGAATCTGCCCAGAGCGGCCACCTTCCCATTTAGGCTTTGCATTTCTTTTTGGGTAGAAGGTATCCTGATATCTTTCAGAGCTTGGACTTGTTCAGGGTTTGCTTCAATTCCTCTGGCATGGACGATGAATCCCAGGAACTTCCCTGATGATACTCCGAAGGAGCACTTTAGAGGATTCAGCTTCATTCCATATTGGCGAAGTACTTGAAACATCTTGCCCAGGTGGCTTACGTGATCGTCAGCTTTTCTTGACTTTACCAGCATGTCATCCACATAAACTTCCATAGTTTGTCCTATTAGCCCCGCAAACATCTTGTTGACGAGGCGCTGATAGGTGGCTCCTGCGTTTTAAGTCCAAAAGGCATTACTTTGTAGCAGTACAATCCCCGGTCAGTGATGAAACTAGTGTGGTCTTGATCGGGAGCATGCATAGGAATTTGGTTATATCCTGAGTATGCGTCCATAAAAGATAAGAGTTCGTGCCCAGCCGTGCTGTCCACGAGCTGATCGATTCGGGGAAGTGGGAAGCAATCCTTCCGGCAGGCGTCATTTAAGTTGAAGAAGTCAATGCACGTTCGCCACTTCCCATTAGCCTTCTTTACTAGTACCGGATTAGCGATCCACTCTGGGTAGATGGCTTCTCGTATGAAGTCATTGGCAAGTAGGTTTTTTACTTCTTCATCGAGGGCTGCTGATCATTCTACCCCCATACTTCTCTTTTTCTGTTTTACTGGCGCCTTGGTAGGATCGATGTTTAGTACGTGGCATGCTATGTCTGGGGAGATTCCAGTCATGTCAGCGTGTGACCATGCAAATACATCCAAGTTGTGGCGGATAAAATCAATGAGTTGTTCCTTTAATTCTGCTTTTAGTTGGGACCTGACTTTCAATAGTCTACTCGAGTCGTGTTTGTCCACAGATACAAATTCCATAGCCTCTGTAGGCTCGGCGGTGGCCTCCTCCTCTTTGTCCCTGGGGTATAATTCATTGTCCCTGGGGTATATCGAAGAGGAGGGGCTTTCTTTAGCTGCTATGCTTCCAAACTTTTCATGCAGAGGGCAGTCTTTGCACTCTTCCCTATATCCTTCCTGCGGTTATTGCGAAGTTCAGTTTCATAGCAATCTCGAGCGATGCCCTGGTCTCCCTCTACTTCCCCTATTCCATTGTTCGTTGGAAATTTCATCTTCAGGCACCATGGGGCCAGGACAATTTGGAAGTCAGACAAGGCGGGTCTTCCTAAGAAGGCGTTGTAGGCCGAGTGGTTTTCTATCAACACAAATGTTTGTTTCCGCACAACGGAGCGGGGATGACTTCCAATTTCAACAAAGAGGTCCAGTCGCCCGAGGGGCATCTTCGCATTTCCAGTGAAACCGTGTAGTGGTTTATTGCAGGGGAAAACATCCTTTAATGACAGCTTCATTTTGTCGAATGCATGCTTGAATAGGATATTCACTGAGCTTCCAATGTCTACTAGAATTCGGAAAACTTCGGCTGGACCGACTCGGGCAGAGATAACCATGGGATCCATGTGAGGGTACTACCTTCCCTCCAGGTCACACCTACTGAATGTGATGTCATCATTCTCTATCCGCTTCGGGTGGCGTTCTTCTATAATAGAGTTAACGCATTCTTCATCGTTCCTAAGTGACTTTCCGTACCTTTCCATCTCTGCCCAGCTTCCGTCGGCGATGTGTGGCCCTCCCGAGATGGTATGGACCACTATCTTCTCTTGACTGGAACCGCTGGTGTTGCGATTTCCTATGCCTATTTCTGGGGAGGATAACCTTGGGTTCTCATTGGCAGGAGCTGGAGTCCTGTTCTGACCTTTTACATAGCGTTCTAGTCTCCTTCTTCTGATGTGTTCTTCAATCAAGTCCCGGAGATGATGGCATTCATTGGTATCATGCC
Source organism: Allium fistulosum (assembly GCA_030737815.1). Taxonomy (NCBI): domain Eukaryota; kingdom Viridiplantae; phylum Streptophyta; class Magnoliopsida; order Asparagales; family Amaryllidaceae; genus Allium; species Allium fistulosum. The sequence goes on from CM060904.1 coordinate 354,212,203, forward strand.
CATGGGACTCGTGGAAGTGGCAGAATTTTCCAGACATAATTGCGTTATCTGATTCCTTCTTATGCGGGGGGCGTTTGTATCTAACTTCGTCTTGAGCGGCGAGGAAGAAGTTTTCGATCGTTTCATTCAAAGGGGTGTAAGCGTCAAATCTTGGTCCCGGCCGATATAGACGCTTTTCTCCCTTCTTGCCCCCAGCATTGTCTCTAGAATCATTTCTTCGAACGTCCTTTGCTACAGCGGGCGTGTTGCCGTGAGCTACCTTATTTTGTTGCCCTGACTGCCCCTCAATGGCAGCGTCTTCAAGCCTCATACATTTCCTGGTTTCATGGAAGAAATCAGGTAAAGTAGCTGGTTTTTCTTTTGTCAATCGTATGATTTAGTTGATTTTATGTTGTTTTTAGTGATCTGGGTAATCTATGCAAATATATAAAAAGCAGGGACTAAACTATAAAAGACACACGGATTTATAGTGGTTCGGCCAGAATGTGCCTAAGTCCACTTTATATGTTATTCTCCTTTTATTGTTCAGATTACAAGTACAAAGCTTTTATACAAGTATATGAAAGTTGTTTGAAAGTTATATCCGTGCTTGAGCTCTCAAACTTGTCTGCCATTGTTGTACCCCTACCCCTCTATTTATAGAGTGAGGCTGGGGGTAGGGACCTTGGATGTATATAGCTGTTGGTGGGCCTGGGCTGATGTGATCTGGCCTGGCATTGTTGGTTCGACAGTGGTTGGTCCGGTGGAGAGTGGTGAGTGCAAATTGGTTCGGTAGTGGTTGCATTCTTCTGGTTCGATGATGAGAGGGGTGTGGATTGGTTCGGTGGTGAGTGGAGTTGGTCCGGTGGTGGTTGCATTCTTCTGGTTCGATGATGAGAGGAGTTGGGATTGATTCGGTGGTCTCGGTCCGGTGATGAGTGGGCTCGGTGCGGGCTTGGATCGGTGGTGAGAATTCGCCCAACAAATGCAAAAAATATTTTATATATATATATACTTGTATGCATCCAATATAATTATTGGTCTATATTTTCTTCCGAAATTCAATAATAATAAAAAATTTAAACAAAAATCAAATGTAAAAAGTACCACTTTTTTCTCCTTTCCTTTGATCTGTTCTGATTAATCTACTACTGCCATGAAACACATGTTTGCATCTGTTGTGTTCAGATCATTGTCACTTGAAGTAGTATATGAATCATCTAATGTTGCTGTGCAAGGCCTCATTCTTTTCTAGATGGATTAATAATTGTGAGATACTTGATTTATTTTGATGCGGACAGTCTCTATGCAGATGACTAAATTCAATGCAGTTGAAACATCTACTTGCAATTCCATTTCCATAAGTCTTGTTTTCAAGCCCACGAAAGTTGTTCATCTTTCTATACTTCGGGAACTTTATGAAATTCCTAATCATGGAGGCAATCTCCTCATCATTATCATCGTTTGAACCTTGATCGTCAAATATTGCATTGAAAGCAATGGATTTCTTTTATGTTGCCTTGCTTTCTCTTCTACCCTACAATTGTGTTTCATAGGAAATTAGATTTACTTATTAAGTCTTCAATTTCTAAAGTACTAATATATTTACCCTTTTTATTGCTAATGTCTTTTGATCCCATTTTGAAGAGAGTGAATTAAGGATTTTCCTAACTTGGTCCTCTTTAGAAATTTTTTACTTAATGATACTAAGGAATGTACTATGTCTTGAAACCTACAATACATGTCAGAAATAGACATATTCTGATTCATTTTAAATAACTGAAACTGATTAATTAACATAAAATTTTTGTATGTTTAACTTTACTAGTGCCTTCATATGTAACTTGTAGTGTTCTCCAAATTTCAGATATAGACTTACAAATAGAGACTATTAAATTCATGTTTATCTAATGAGCAAAATAAAATATTCACGGCCTTAGAATTATTAAGTGCTTGTGCCTTTTGGTCTGGTGTCCATGTTGAAAATTAAGTCAGGGGTTCGGTGTACTCATTCTGTGTAATATTCCAAATATCTAAACCATTAGACTTTAAATAGATCTTCATCCTACTTGACCAATAAGTGTAATTACTACCATTAAAAAGTGGGGTCTAGCAGTAGATTGTCCTTTTACAAAAGTGTTAAAAAGTGTAAACATAAGTGTTACTATCCATTTATATTTTTCGAAAATTAAATTACGAGTTTTTGTAAACCTAGTACGCTGATACCAAATGTGGCTTTCGGAATAATGGATCTTAAGGCTAATTTAACACTAGAGCGGGGGTGAATAGTGTTTTCCAACTTATGTAAATCTTTTTAAAATTCTTTTAGGATTAATATCAATCACAGACTAATAAAACAGATTTATACTAATAATTAATCACAGATGCAATCACAGAAAAATATAAAAGTAATAAAGTAAAAGGAAAAGAGTTAGAGAGATGACACTAGGGATTTTATACTACTCTGGATTTCTCCTACATCCAGTCCTATAAAGTTTCTTGTATGAATTTCTTTTCAAGCATCTACTTTTATAGTAGCATGCAAACCAAATACAATCTTGATTTCAAGGCGAGGAGACACACCCTTATGTATTCCGAGTCTAGGGCAAACTCACTTGATTTGAATGGCTATAAGCACACCCCTAGATTTGAACGAGCTACTAAACACAACCACTTGATTTGAATGGGCTACACGCATACCCGTAAAAATAAGAGTAGAGTTGAAATTTTTCCAAAGAGAAATAGTTGTACTTTGGATACAATGGATCCCATGGCCACTTAGATAGCACTTTGATCTTTGAAATGAGAGGGAGAGATGGTTGTAAAACAGTGAATAAGTAGTAGTGAATCAATGCAATGAAGTATGAATTGATTCTATATTATTTTGAATAGAATAGAGAATATTTTTCAAGAGAGTAAGGAGTGGGAAGAAAGTAAGTAATTAATTTGTTAAAAATTCGTTTGTACTCCCCTTTATATAGTAAATGAACAGCTGTATCCATTCACGTAGAATTGTGTCTAAATGACTCTTCCATTCAAAATTTAAACAATCCAACGGTCTATATGTCGACATATAAAAACAAGTATGTCGATATATCCTAGTAATTTTTTAAAATACTTTTCCTTTAAATTTTTTCTAAAATCCTATACTTTGTAAATTAACTTGAACATAGTTTTTAAATATTTTGAACTCCTAAAATTTTTATAGGATATTAAAAAATATATTTTGAAATTTAAATAATTTATTTTTATTGATATATCAAGGATCAAAAATTGGAGATAAGGATCGAAGATTGCTTTCTAGAACTTTACCAATATATTTTAGTGACTCTAAACACTATATTATAATCTATCTACATTTCTTTGTCTTTGAACTCGTGAGTCTTTATATCTTTGCTGAAGTCTTTATACTATATGGTCTTCGATTTAGCACCTGTGTAATATTCTGCACTATACACTATATAACTTGGCAAAACATTAGTATCTATATTTCATACGGTTGTTGTTATCAAAATCAATAACTGAGGTATTGAAAAATAAGTTAATTAACAAATAATAAAATACATACATAAATAAATACATATACATATATATCTTCGTGTGTGTAACCATAAATGTTACTGTATACATATTCAACTAAAATGTTATATTGAATAACATAAAATTAATTAAAATGTTAACTAATTAAAAAAATTAAATAAGATTTAGTTAATGCAATGTACATAATAATATTCATAAGTTAATTAAGTTATAAACATTATATAATAGTTAAACTTTCATAATATGAATATATAAAATCAAGTAGAAGAGGAAAAAAAACCAAAATAGACTTTAGGGATGAATACAAGCGTATAACATGTATACCATAATTTTTGATGTGTCCAACACTTGAATCATGAAGGTGTTTCATAAAAAATATATTATTCCATAAGTCAATATCACTCAATATAACATATTAAAGATTATGAATCTTTAATATAAAGTTGTCCTCCACCATTTATGTATTAATAGATTGCTTGCAAACTCTCTAGTTGTTGATATTCCTCAAGCTAGAGATGTTCTGTGTAGCACTATTAGCACATACACTAGATGAGGCAAGATACATGCACGTATTTATCAATATTCCTCAAGGTAAGTGCATTATACTTAGATCAATGTGAAATAGTGTAACGACTCGGAATTTCACTGCTTTGATTAGTGAATATTTAATTAATTTTAAATATTCAATATATAGGTTTTATAATGAAAATAAACACACTTTAATTAATTAATAATGATGGTAAAATCATTTTCAAATTTTTTTTACCAAATTAAATAGTTCGTAGGTAAACAGAAAATGTGACCGAAGAAAGTTTTCCGAAATTTCGACCTTTCGACACCGGAAAATTGTTGGGAATGTTGTTCGTCTTTGTGCACTACATGTACATATATATAAGAGTTAATTAACTAGATAATAATATACTTAAATAAATTATCTTATATTAATTTGGATTAGTAAGTGATGTGACAAGACGTAGTTTTAAAAATAATAAACATTTTATATAATATATATATTAAGTATTGTCACATCTTAGATTTGTAATCATTAACCATAATTATCTCTTATCTCATCTTATTTAATTAACAATTAAACTTATATATATATATATATATAAGTGTGATGTGACTAAACATAATATATATATATATAAGAAAGTGATGTGACTAAACATAATAATTATAAATATAAACGAAAGTGATGTGACTAAACATAAATATATGTATATAAAAGAGTGATGTGATTAAACATAATTATATATATAAGATTTGTGATGTGACTTGACAAATTGATTAGGTGTGAAATCTTGCCTATAAATAGCCTATATGTTTCTTCATTTTTCCTCCTCTTCCGCCAACCTTTTCTTCCTCATTTCGAACTCAAATGGAGTTTTTCCTTTTTTTGAAACTGTGTGAAATTTTAATGGCTACAACGTTATAGTTGACCACTTTTTCAAATTTCTGTCATAGCTATATTAAAATACCCAATCTTTGCAAAGCAATTTTTCACCTAGAATTTCAAGTCTGAAATTACTCTTCTTCTTCTGACCATAACTTTTCAAAACAAATCGAAAATGAGTGATTCTTTTTCTAAAATGATAGAGAAAAGAAATTCAAATAACTTTCTCTTTGCATCCATTTTGAACTTCCATGAGTAGATAACCCAAAAATCAGTTGCAAAATGACCTATTTTCAGGTTTATTATTGAGAATTCGATATTTATCCGAAGTCCCTCAACCTTACCAAAATAATTCTAGCTTCCTCTTCTCTTCAAGGCCGTGCCTACCTAGTGTATTCAGGGTTCAAGACTCCATCTTGTTGCTTAGGAATGGAAGTGCTATGTCATACTCTAAGTTAGCAAGAGTTTGGATAGGTTACGATGAGTATATTCCTAATCTTTTGTAAAGAACTTTCCTTTATATGCTGCATTGATCCTTAGCTATATGTATGTTATATATATGTTGGATCTTGGCATGTTTAGAATGTGATTATAAGTGTTAATGTATGGGTTAGTGTTAGCACTAGAATGTGTTATTGCAAAGTTAGTAATTGTATATATATCTAGTATATGTATACAATTTGTTGTATGAATGTGATGTGTGAATAAAAAGGGTTGATGATGAACTTGACTATAGTCATGATGGGTTGAAAACAAAGTTGAAACTCTGTATGCAGTCGTGACGGATTTGAGGTTGGATTTGAAATCAAACTCGTTTCAAGAGTTTAATGTTTAGATTTTTGTTAAAGTTTGCTTAATTGGTTTTAAAGTGTGAAAATTTACTAAGGTATGTTTCAATCATAAAATAGTATGGTTTTAGTAAAGTGGCTTCACTTAAAGGTGGGTTAGAGGAAACTGCGCTTATAGGGACAATCGTTATGGATGCTGTTCAACAAAGGTTTGAATTTCTATTTCAAATTTGCTTTATTTTGAAATTAGTTTACAAAGTTTTTCAAACTTAATTAGTAATGTTAAAAGGTAATTAAGTTGTAATATAATTAATTAATTAATTATTTAAAAAGTAATTAGCATTAAATTGGTAATTAAGAAGGTGATTAAAGGTTAATCATCACTTAAGTTAAGTTAATGACTGTTAATTAATTAATAAAGTTTTAATTAATGTTTTATATGGTTAAGAAGTAATTAAGTGATTAATAACTATTTGATTAAGATTAATGGTTAATTAATTATTAAGTAATTAATGGATTATTTAATTAATATTTAATTAATTAGGGTTTAACTCTTAAGCAGTTTAATTTAACCTTAACCAAGTTGCATTAGGAAGTTAATTAGTACTTAATCAAGTTCATTAAGTCTAATTAGAGTTTAATTATGATTTAATCTTGATTTAAATTGGATTAATTAAGATTTAGTTAGGGTTTAAGCTAATTAAATATAATTTAACTTTTCAAATGTGACTTTAAATTAAGTAGAATGTGTTTTAATCAATTTTCTTTTTCAAAGTAAATCGATTCCATATCAGAGGATCTCTTGTCTGGACCCTTAAGTAACCCATATGATTAGGAGAATTAAATGACATCCGTTAGCAGAACAAAACACCATTCTGCTATAGTGTAAGTGATTTGATTGTGTGGACATGTGTTAAGCAGAATAAATTCCCGTCCTACTATAAATTGATTGAAATGTTTGGACATCTATTTAGCAGGATAAATCACTATCCTGTTGTTATGTTATTTGGACTTGTATATGCCAACTAGCTATATTGACGTGTTATTCCCTGATTGGATATGAACTGTATTTACATATATGGTAGCTTATATAAATATTTGTTATGTGATTTAGGAATCGAAGTGAAATTAAATGGTAACTTAAATTATTATCATTGGGATTGCTAAGCCTCATTTGGAATTTATAAAGTATGGTTTGAATTTACTTTAATTCTTTAACCAATTTGAAGCTAAGGTTTTATAAATGGTTTTCAAGTTATATAATACATCTAAAGGTGTTTATAAATGATAACTTGTTTACAGAAAGGGGTTTTTCTAACGAAAAAGGTTATTAAGGTGTTTTACAAATGATGTTTTGTAAATGATATTTATAAAAGATATTTTATAAAGGAGTATAGAAAGGTTTGTATAAAGAGTTTTAAAAATAGGAAAAAGGTTTATAAATCATTTTAGAGATTTGGAATAAGGTTTATAAATTAAATTAAGGGTTTATAAAAGTGGGTTATAACTTTATATTGAAAGTTATAAGTTAGTTGAAAAATGAGACGAGCTTTTAAAAAGGGAATTTTTGATAAAGGATAAGTGGGATGTTTTATTTGGAAGAAATGTTTGGTTATTTAATATGGGATTTGGAAAGAAGAAAACATTGAAAAGTTTGTAAATATACATATAATGATAAGTTAAATATATGATTTTGTTTCAAGGCATGAAAAGTAAAATGTTTTGGTAATATACTTATACCATTGAGATAAGTATATAAAGGATTGCAAGTATAAAGGAAATGTAAGGGGTTTGGGAATAGTGTTTTGAAAAGATCTTTTGATTAGATTTTATAAAGTGGTTTTATTAATTAAAAAGGATTAATAAAGGCTTAGTGGATCCTATGTGGAAATTAAACCAAGATTAGATGTTTGTTTGTTTGATAGTTAAATAACCGACTATCAAAGCCGGACCCAAAATGTAACTTTGGAAATATCTAGGAGAAACATGAGAATTATATGGTACAATTACCGTCGAATGTGCTATATTGTACGTTTAAACTCGTTCGTTCTCTTAGGATAAATGATAAGGAAATCCGTCCACAAATGGTTAGGAGGTGAACTCCGCTCTTGTCATTTGTTTATTTATTTCCTAAAGAACCGGGGTTGAGTTTACCCAAAAATATCGAAAGTTGTTTCGAAGCGACCGAGATCAGATATGTTATCCGAAAACCACATCGATCCAACTCAAGCGTTTCGAAATGAAGATATGCAGCAGGGCTACGTATCCGAAAACCACATCGATCCAACTCAAGAGTTTCGAAATGAAGCCTCAAGCCTCATCAACCGAGAATGACTAAAACATGGGATATGCAGCAGGGCTACGTAACACCCCTAATTTTATTGACATTATTCAGGTGGTTTAATTAAAATAAATTAAATAGAATAATGTAGGTAAGGAGATTGAGGTTGATTAATAAATTAAGTGGCCATGCTTACTTAAACAAATGAACTTATAAATGGTTAAGTATTAAGTAGTTAAATATAAGGGCATTAGCGTAAATAGCCGCCAATATTTATCACCCTTATACTATCTCCCTTAGTCATACACATTCATATTTATCTAAAACCAAAAATTTATAACCGTAAGAAGAAGAGCAAGGCCGGCCATTAGGAAGAGAAAATAAAAGTAAAGTTTAGGATCAAGCTAGAAGAAATCAATCTTAATCAAACTATAATTTCCTTATCCAATCTAAGGTGAATAATAATTTCTACATCTCTATTTTGATGTGATTATCATATAGTTTTGGATTTAATCATAAATCTGTTTTACGATATAAATATTGATTGATGATATGCTTGATTTATGATTTATGATTTATATGATTCAAACAAGGTTGTTTAAAGGAAATATATATGGTTTTAGGGTAAAACCGAGATTTAATGATTTTTAAATGTCATGGGAAAATTATATGTTATAGAAAACATAATTTTGGAGTTTCAATTTTTATAATTTTCTAAGCCGTGGAGAATTAGTTATAAATTTTCAAAGGAAAATATGGTTATTTGGGTTTATAAATTTATTTTGGAAAATATAATAAGAATTTAGGTCTGAAATTTTAATTTGTTAGATGACATGATTAAAGTGAATTTCGGGAATTTTTGGGGATTTTTACTAAGTGATTTAATATGGAAATTAAATTATTTTGAAAGGAGGACCTAAATGATTTGATTGTTTTATAAGAGGAAGGGCTTATTTGTTAAAAGCTAACTTGATTTTAGACCTGAGAAAATGCGGCAAATATTATCCAAATTATTTGAAAGTTTGTGAAAGCCAATCAAATGTTGACAAGTAGACAAGTTTGTTACAAAAAGTTTACTTATTTTGGCAAAATCTGCTTTTACCCAGAAAAGATGGTTCTGCCTTCTTTGGCAAACCTTTCGACTTAGACCTCTCGACTAAGACCTTTCGACTTCATTGACCAACAAGGTCGAAAACAAGGCACACGATATCATTCAGGTGGTATGAAGTGAAGTGGACCAAGCCGAAAGGTAAGGTGTCGAAGGGTTGCTTTCGAAGGTGATGGTCCCTTAGCTTACTTTGACTGATAAATGAAATCACTTGCCTGTTTTAAAGAGCTTCCGACAAGGTCGAAAGCCATGCTTGCTTTCGACAAGGTCGAAAGTTATGATTTCGAAAGGTTGGTTTTAAAGAGCTCCCGACAAGGTCGAAAGCTATGCTTGCTTTCGACGAGGTCGAAAGCTATGATTCGAAAGGTTTTCAAAGAGATTTTTGAAAGAGAGCCACCGCCTTTATTTTTGTTCATACCTTCCGAAGGGGTCGAAAGCAAGAGCTTTCAACATTGTTGGAAGGTTTAACTGTTTATAAAAATACAAGCCGCTTCCCAAACCTTTCGAAGCGGTCAAAGCAGGAGCTTTCGACGTTGTCGAAAGGTTCAATTAATTTCCAGATGTTTTAATGCTTTCGAAAGGATGGTTTTGCCACCATCAAACTTCCCCAATAGTTTATAAAGTAAAGTGTGGTTTTAAAAGAGATGCTTTCACCTATTTTCGCTATGACCCAAAGTAATATATATTTAAGTACAAACCCAATGCTTTCGAAAGGTTTGACCATCAATGGTTTCAAAGGGTTTGATTTTCAATGGTTTCGAAAGGTTTGATTTTCAAGGGATTTGAAGGGTAACTTCCAAAGCTTTCGAAAGGGATACTTTCAAGTGGTTTTGAAGCTATGCTTCTGCCCTTATATAATAATACTTTAACATGGTAGAAAGGATTTGAAAGAGGGGTTTTAAAGTATTATAAGGGCTGGAGCTTATTGTTTTAAAATTTATGGTCTATGCTTTCGATGGGGTCGAAAGCAAAACCTTTCGATGTGGTCTGATGTGCACGTAAATGTGCATATTTTACCACCATATTTAATATATTTAAATTAAATAAATGATTATATCGGTATTTTAACTTGTTTAAACCAAATTCAAATTATTTTCAAATTGTCACATATTCATCTTCATATAGGGGCAAAATGGTCATTTTTGTGCATATATTAATTTGAGAAAATTTAATTGGAAATTTATATGTTATTTTGTAGGAAAATTGGAAGGAAATTACATGTGGTTTCCTAAAGATATGCATGCACAAAAGGAAACAAAGCAAATGAAGATGAAAATAATTCAAACTCATGAACATGGAGGACCACACCTACCCACCTTCCTTCATGTACAAATTAGAATCTAATCCACATGCTAATGGCCATTACACTTTCATGCACACTTAATGGGTGATTATTGAGGCTAATGATAACTTGGCCACCACACTTCCTACACGGGCTGTAACAGCCCTAGATTTTTGTATATATTTTAAATTTGACTTTCTTTTATTTAAATTATTTTTAAAATGGTCTATTTCAAGTATTTCATTTTTAAATATAAATGTTTATTATTAAATGATTTATAGTTCAAACTAGTATAATTTGAATATTTTACTGTAAAGTGAATTTCTGGTCAAACTGTTCAAACTTTGACTTTTAAACTTCAAATTTAAATTATTTAAATTCTTAAATTTTATCTTTTATTATGAAAATAGATTTAATAACATGAATACTTCTTTTCGTTTCGTTGAAAACGGAGTTAAATTGTGAAAGTTATGTGTATTTCAATATTGAATGCAATTTGTTTTATTTAGCAATTTTGTTTATTTTAAATATTTTATAAATAATATTTTCTTTGTCATATTTCATTTTAATATGTGTTAATATGTTATTTTATGTATATTTTTGTCTTTTACTATTTTTAATGTGATAATAAAAATTTTCCAAAATTTATTGCATTTATTTTCTATTTTTAAAGGCTAGTTTCCATTTTTCTGCTATTTTCTTCACTAAATTTTATTTATTTAAAATTTATTTATTTATTTTGTGAATTCATTTTTATTTTATGTTCTTATCTTTATTTATAAATATTTTTCATCTACATATAAATTTTTCAAAGTTTGTTCCATTTAATTTCAAATTTTCTAGACTAGTTTTCATTTTTTGTGCTATTTTCTTCTTTTTAATCATATCTAATTAATATTAATTATTAATATTTTGTTTATCTGTTATATTTTCGAAATTTTAACTGAAATTATAAGTATTTTCAGTTATTTGAATGTATATAAATATATATGAGAAATTTGAAAAGGTTTATGACTTTTAGTTTTCCTATAGCCTTTTATCTTCTAACCTTTTCATATTTGTAACTTAACTTTTCATAAATTTGCCATTACTTCTCAATACTTTCAGCCGCATACTTTCTTTAGCATTCACGTACATTCCTTTTTCACATCTCCTGAAAAAAAAATTCGGCCATAGCCTTGAGAAAAATTTGGGTAATTTTTTTTTCTTTTCTTTGTTTACTTTTATTCTTCTTTGATTTAGATTTGCACTTGTTCTCTTCTCTCATAGGTTCGGCCACCTCCACCACCATTTGAGAATGCCACCATCCGCACCTCCTCTCTGGTCAAAACCCAAAGCCATGCCCTTGTTGATGATCCACCACAAAAATTTCCAACCTAAACTCCATCAATACATGCATAGCCGACCTCTACCATGTTTGCACCACCTTCCACCACCCATGGCCGCCACTAACACCACCTCCACCTCCTCCAGCACCACCTGGACTCTCGGCCACACCATCCCCTTGGACCCCACAGTACAGGCCGTGACCATACTAGCCTTGGCCGAGCCTTGTTTTTGACTTGAATCCATGTTATATTGCCTTGTAGTGTTAGCTTCGTGCCTACCTATGTTAGCACCATTTTCCCTAGGCTAGGCCGACCCATATGATTCCTGTAACGAGTCGAATTTTGCCCGTTCGAAAATTGACATCCATACTTTAAATCGTACTCGAATGCAGTAGATTCGACCTTTCAAATCCGAGTCACTGGAGCTTATAACACTATTAAGTAAATAACACAGCGGAAGAAAAAGAATAATACATTGATATACAATATCTGATACAATATCTGATACAACAGAGTGATACAACAGATATCAATATACATCAGAGATATGATACAAGAAATAGCAGCGGAAAGAAAATAGATAACACCAGCAGTGGATAGAATATCTTCAATAGAATGCTTCAATCCATAGCTAGCGGAAAACAAGGTCAGTCGTCCAAGGACTGACTAGCTCCAGATAATCTACTAATCCTGACTATCTGAAAAACCCAACTCTAGACTGCTCGTGTAGAAAATTTTGAGCACCCAGAGTTTAGGAAAGAAACAATAAACTCCGGATCAGTCATGGGACTGGTGTGAGCAAACAAAAACAATTTATCTTTAAAACAACAACAAAGCAAGTAGAAAAATATCCGCAATGCTTTTGGAAAATGAAACTACCATAAGACCTCCCGCCACACACACAATGCAAACGCAGAATTGGAGGAGATTTCTTCTTATGATAGTCAAACATGCTTACTACGCAAATCATTGGATTATTATTATTAGTGCATAGTGCAGAAAACATTTTGAAAGTATAATATTAATCTTAGCCAACATAGACATTCCGAACTATGCCTACTATAGCTACCATCTAAACAGTGGGGCGCCACCATAAGTAAATGGCAGGTTCTACAACTAAAACCGTACAAGTTCCGTATTGGAAAAAGGATCTGTCAACAAATGGCCAGGCTAAGGAACTTCCTATGCCACGAAGGAAACGCCTCTGGCTGGACGCTCCGAGAGACAAACTGCTCTCTGCCAACAAGGCCGGGTTACCCCTGTAACTAGGTAACTCACGAATATGCCATCCCCCGGTCCTTTGGGACCTTTATCCGAGCGCTCGGTAACAACATCACACATAATAAATAAAGCGTGTCCACATGAGTAAATATCTGGGCTACATACCATGATACCACCCCTTTCCAGAAGGAAATGACATACCCTAAAGGGCGCGACCCTCATAACCTTGCCGCAACATTCCTGTTTCGACCATTTTCGGGTTGTGAGGCCCTGACGAAGTCTCGTCCACAAAGCTACGCTTTGTCACAAAGCCATGCTTTGGGTCAACAGATGATCAAAGTAATGATCACAAAGATAAATGATCAAACAAATGATCATATCACAAATGATCAAACAATGATCATCACACAGCAACACTCAGCATGTCACATTACCAAATTGGGAATATATCGCTAATAAATTTCAACTACATAACCTCTGAGCTCGTACGTCTCAGAGAAGGGTGTTAAGCTAAGAGAATAAATTCTCCGCCACCAAACAGAAATGTATTTGAAAGAAATCGGCTTTATATCTCAAATTGTAATGTCAGACATGTAACCATACAAGTCTGTTCCGGGTTCGAACAGAACCGAAGGCACTTCAGAAGAAGTCCTTGCAATTCGGGTATTCACAATCCCGATCGGACTTCCCATCACTTAGAAAATCTCTATACCGGAGCAACTCAGTGCAGAGACAATCGATAGGTTATCCTATCGTTTTCGCAAATACCCGGTCTTCAACACCGGTATTCAAATGCTATCCATATACGATGGATCACTATTCAGAATGGGTTATATGACACAAAGGTCCTCTCCCGGCTAAACCGAATAGTGAGCGTAATATTTTAAAATCATATGGATATTGGGATTTCAATTAAGTCACAACTTAAACCCAACTTTCTTTTCAAATGGTTTAACAAATTACCATTTTCAAATCTTTAAATTAAAAGATTCATTTTAACAACCTTCAACGATTTAAACAATTTCCACACTTTAATCTTTTAAACAAAAGATTCATTTTATTCCCATTTCAATTGGATTAACTCATTAAATCTTTAAAACAAAGATTTAACTTATAGCTTTCAAAACAATTCCATTTCAAATGGTTTAAACAAATCATCATTTTAAATCTGTTAAAAATAAACAGATTTAATTCATAGCTTTCAAAAAGAATTCATTCATAACTTGGAAAACCATTTTTCAATTCAAACTTGAAATTCCTTTAATTAAACTGGAATTTCTTTTCTTATCTGAAAGCTTTTATCATTTGAAAACAAATAGTTTCATTTCGGAAAATCTGATTCATTTACACAAGTTAAAGCCTTTGGGTTAAATTCAAATTCCCAAACCAATATTTTAAAATGGTTCAAATTCATATAAACACATTTATAACATCTTTAACCATAATTTCCAATTATGAAATTCAATTCCAACTCTTGAATTCAAATTCAAATTGAATTTCAAAACTAAATCAAGTTATTCAAAAATAACTTAAATCTTTGAAAACACCTTTTTCAAAAGCTTTAATATTTAATCCAAATTCATTTCCAAAATCAATTGAAATTAAGATTTCAATTTCAAAAATATTAAATTTAATCATCTGTGATTTAACCGATTTCCTCGTGAAATCCATATTTGTGTGTGTAAAGGTGTAGTCCAGGGGTTTTACACGGTAGTGCAACATCATTCAATCATCACAGATTAAAATATAGAAATATAGTTGATAAGCGGTATAGATTATAACGCTTATCTTTCATTCACAGATTCATAGATAGTATACAAATGTATCACAAATAAATGAATAAATTTCAAACAACTCAATCCACAGAACAAAATATTATAGATCAGATAGAACAATCAATTCAGGGCATCACATATAATACGATCATTCATAAGTAAGATCAAGCATTTAATAATCATTTATAAACAGGATTAATTAATTGTTTAATCCTAATTAATTCAATTTATTTCCAATCAAATTTATTTACTTATGAAGTTATTATTCAATTCTGATTTATTAATTAAAAACCATTTGATATAAATTAATTTATCAAACACTTTAATTAATTAAATTTTTCTTAATTAATCATATTAATTAAACCAACCTTTAAACAAATTACTTAATTAATTAATCTTAATAAATCAAAATATCCAAAATTAATTACAATAAGTGATTAATCCTTAATTACTTTCATTTAGTAATTTCATTTAAACAATTTATAATTGATTATCTAAATAAATAAATCCAATTTATTATTAACATCAATCACTTTAATCAATACTTAATAATCCTTAGTTAATTATCTTTATTAACTAATAATATTTCTTTAATTACTTTCTTAAGAAAATTTCTTAGGTTTAAATCATCATTAATCATTTCTAATCAATTTAATTTATTAATTAAATAAAATAAATCATTCTTTAATTACCTTATTAATTTTAATGAATTATAAATCATTGATCTTCATTTATTTTAAATAATCTTAAAAGTGGATTATCATCAACATACGAGTTAACTTAATACCTTCAAGTTAATTTCAAGTCATCAACATTGTTTAGGATAAACCATTAACTTTTAAATCAAATTCTTAATTTAAACTATTAAATTTTTATTTTCAAAGTAGATTTTAGAAACCCAAAGTTAAATAATTTTAAGTTAAATAGCTGTACAACTTTTATTGATCAAAATTTAATTACACTTTTATTATAAAGAAATTTGTTTAAGGATAAATTTTTAAAGCTTATTTTATTCAAAATTCAGAACTTGTTTTGTTAAAGGCTTCAGACCCGAGACAGTCCCTGATTAAACCCGAACCCATCTTCGAGTTCGCACTTCTCATCTCTGCTTTGAGTCAATCTCGTTAGTAACACGTGCATGAACCCGAGTGTGTGACTTCTTCCCCAACTCCATGAACCCAGCTATATATATGAGGCACGTATACGTGCACGACCACGTCGATCGTCACTGATCGACTTCGAGACCACCAGAGCACCATTTTTGATCACAGGAACCCATTCAAACAATCAAAAACCCAAAATTCCCACTTAATCGAAATCGAGCCATTTTTCGATTTCCTGGAATTGAACCCGATCACTGTAACCATCTCGCATACCTTCCTCCGACCACCAGAGCGTCGCCACCTCCGGCCACGTCTTCGACAGCCCCCACACTAGCCTCCCCTTGAGTGTCGTTACACTCGATCAACCATGAAAGTCTCGGCGATCGAAAGTTTAAACCCAAGTAAAACTAGGGTTAACACAAAAAAACTGATCGCCGCCGTCACCACAAGGCTTTGATCAACCTCCGAGCATTTTTCCCAGACTTCTCGAGTCTCGAGCCTCCTCCTGCCTCAGTCACGGCCACTATCATCACGCCGTTCGTCGATAATTGACGAATATCCAAATTCTGATCAACTCAGAATATCTCATCATACATATACTTTAAAATCATGAAATCACTATCTAAATTCAACATTTCCTAACACAAATCTAGTTATATAATCAAATTCTGAAATTAAGATATTTGATTTTCAACTTATATTTAGATCATCACTGTATCTTTTTATTCCAGTAAAATAACTTACTGATTCTACTTATAAATATTTTTAAAAATATCATATGTTTAATACAAACATATTTTCTTTATACATCTTAGCCTATAAGAGATTGAGTGAAGAGATTTGGATTTTTTTGACCTAGATTTTAAACTCTGTAACTACACGGAGTTGATATCAGCCATTCATACCAAAAGTATCAACATATATTCATACCATTTACACTTAAACAACATCCAGGCATATTAACAATCATTCCAGAGCATCATCAATACAATATCAAAGAGTATAGGCAAATGAAAGTAGGATTGCTCACCTTACTTTCTAGAAAAAACAGAGCCTTCTTCGTTTGAATCAGGCTTTGAAAAATTTGCAGCTGAAACCTTTCTTCTATTCTCTGATTGGTATTGTTGTTTTAGTTGAATTTTGTTGAAGTTTAAAGATGTTATTATTTTTTTCTTCTTCTGATCTTTTCTCAGCTTTACTTAGCTTTGAATAAACGAATTTGAAATGATGTGGTTTGATATCTAGGAAATGAGTTTGCAGGGGATGTATTATTTTGTATAAGTGATATAATTTGCTTTGTACAAATACCAGATATTTTTATTTGGTTTTGGAGGCTGAAGTGATCTATCTTGTGCGTGCATTAATTGATGTTGTACCATTTATATTTTCTTTTCACTTTCAGCTGTACAATATAATCTTTCTCGGCTGTACAAGATGTTTGTTCACACTTACCTTCATTTGCAAGCTTCCATGTATATGTATGTTTCTTCTTTTGCCTTTACAACATTACTTTATAATATAATTAAATTTCTATTTTACTTTGTTGTTAGAATTTGTTTAATATGTTCTACTTTCTACTTGAATCCATTTTTATCCTTTATTTTGTATTTGCTTTTTAATTCAAATGAATTCCTATAATTATTATGTTGTTAAAAATTTTTTAAATGAATTACTTTATATTTTATAACTTATCTTTTATTTATTTCTCATTATTTTGCAATATAGATAAATTTCTAGATTTAATTTGTTATTGGATTTTATCTAATGTATTTACTTTATCTATCTATCTTATATATCTTCATTTCTAAACCATTTATATAAAGATTTAAATTCAACTCAAATATACATATATATATGTATATATATTATTTCAAATTTACTCACATATGCTCAAATACATATATATTCACATATATACAATATTTACAATATTTTTAAATTTTAAATGATTTATACAGAATATATTTGAGTTCGGGGAAACTCGCATCACTTTAATCAATTTATTTCACAAATTTTATTCAAAAATTGAATTAATTATCAATTTAAATTTATATAAAATCAGGGGTCGTTACAGACTTCCCCCCTTAAAAGAATTTCGTCCTCGAAATTGCCAAGGAGACACAAAGATAGATGAAGAATGTTTCATTAAATCAAACTGAACATCTATTCTGCATTTGGCTTACCAAATCAGAATATCAATAACAGATACAAGAACGAATCTATTTAACACTTCACAAGATACTCGGGTTATCCAGATCTACGAAATATACAGTGGCATCGGTTAGTTCGAAAGGATAACTAACCATTCGTAGAATATACTAGGACCCAAAGAATAGATAGATATATGGATACAATTTCAAAATTTTCAGTTTAAAACTAAAGTATACCTATCAACCATAGCAATCAAAGCAAACAATTCATCCAAACAAACAATTTGGCCTATTTGGAGTTTATGTCCCATTTTAATATATTGAATCTTCTTCCTGGATCTACCAGAAACTATCAAAGAATTGAGAAAAAATGATGAACAAAAGAGATTGATAGAGAAAAGATTGTTTCCTCGTTGTTACAGAGTATTGACCATTTATAGTCGTATTCCCCTGTCCCCTATCTCATCCTCTTCTCGCACTCATACTTACTATCAATGGATAGCAAGAGAATTTACTGAGGCATTCGAACGGATATCTGAGGAATACTCATTCTAGGGTATACTTCACCCTATCTCTAATGAGTTACTTAATGTGTTATACTCCTGAGCTAAAGTTTTACCCTCAGCTCTGATACCAGATGTAACGAGTCGAATTTTGCCCGTTCGAAAATCGACATCCATACTTTACATCGTACTCGAATGCTGTAGATTCGACCGTTCAAATTCGAGTTGCCGGAGCTTATAACACAATTAAGTAAATAATACAACGGAAGAAAAAGAATAATACATTGATATACAATATCTGATACAACAGAGTGATACAACAGATATCAATATACATCAGAGATATGATACAAGAAATAGCAGCGGAAAGAAAATAGATAACACCAGCAGTGGATAGAATATCTTCAATAGAATGCTCCAATCCATAGCTAGCAGAAAACAAGGTCAGTCGTCCAAGGACTGACTAGCTCCAGATAATCTACTAATCCTGACTATCTGAAAAACCCAACTCTAGACTGCTCGTGTAGAAAATTTTGAGCACCCAGAGTTTAGGAAAGAAACAATAAACTCCGGATTAGTCATGGGACTGGTGTGAGTAAACAAAAACAGTTTATCTTTAAAACAACAACAAAGCAAGTAGAAAAATATCCGCAATGCTTTTGGAAAATGAAACTACCATAAGACCTCCCGCCACACACACAATGCAAACGCAGAATTGGAGGAGATTTCTTCTTATGATAGTCAAACATGCTTACTACGCAAATCATTGGATTATTATTATTAGTGCATAGTGCAGAAAACATTTTGAAAGTATAATATTAATCTTAGCCAACATAGACATTCTGAACTATGCCTACTATAGCTACCATCTAAACAGTGGGGCGCCACCATAAGTAAATGGCAGGTTCTACAACTAAAACCGTACAAGTTCCATATTGGAAAACGGATTTGCCAACAAATGGTCAAGCTAAGGAACTTCCTATGCCACGAAGGAAACGCCTCTGGCTGGACGCTCCGAGAGACAAACTGCTCTCTGCCAACAAGGCCGGGTTACCCCTGTAACTAGGTAACTCACGAATATGCCATCCCCCGGTCCTTTGGGACCTTTATCCGAGCGCTCGGTAACAACATCACACATAATAAATAAAGTGTGTCCACATGAGTAAGTATCTGGGCTCCATACCATGATACCACCCCTTTCCAGAAGGAAATGACATACCCTAAAGGGCACGACCCTCATAACCTTGCTGCAACATTCCTGTTTCGACCATTTCCGGGTTGTGAGGCCCTGACGAAGTCTCGTCCACAAAGCTACGCTTTGTCACAAAGCCATGCTTTGGGTCAACAGATGATCAAAGTAATGATCACAAAGATAAATGATCAAACAAATGATCATATCACAAATGATCAAACAATGATCATCACACAACAACACTCAGCATGTCACATTACCAAATTGGGAATATATCGTTGATAAATTTCAACTACATAACCTCTGAGCTCGTACGTCTCAGAGAAGGGTGTTAAGCTAAGAGAATAAATTCTCCGCCACCAAACAGAAATGTATTTGAAAGAAATCGGCTTTATATCTCAAACTGTAATGTCAGACATGTAACCACACAAGTCTGTTCCGGGTTTGAACAGAACCGAAGGCACTTCTGAAGAAGTCCTTGCAATCCGGGTATTCACAATCCCGATTGGACTTACCATCACTTAGGAAATTTCTATACCGGAGCAACTCAGTGCAGAGACAATCGATAGGTTATCCTATCGTTTTCGCAAATACCCGGTCTTCAACACTGGTCTTCAAATGCTATCCATATACGATGGATCACTATTCAGAAATGGCTTATATGACACAAAGGTCCTCTCCCGGCTAAACCGAATAGTGAGCGTAATATTTTAAAATCATATGGATATTGGGATTTCAATTAAGTCACAACTTAAACCCAACTTTCTTTTCAAATGGTTTAACAAATTACCATTTTCAAATCTTTAAACTAAAAGATTCATTTTAACAACCTTCAACGATTTAAACAATTTCCACACTTTAATCTTTTAAACAAAAGATTCATCCACAGATTTTCCAATTTATTCCCATTTCAATTGGATTAACTCATTAAATCTTTAAAACAAAGATTTAACTTATAGCTTTCAAAACAATTCCATTTCAAATGGTTTAAACAAATCATCATTTTAAATCTGTTAAAAATAAACAGATTTAATTCATAGCTTTCAAAAAGAATTCATTCATAACTTGGAAAACCATTTTTCAATTCAAACTTGAAATTCCTTTAATTAAACTGGAATTTCTTTTTTTATCTGAAAGCTTTTATCATTTGAAAACAAACAGTTTCATTTCGGAAAATCTGATTCATTTACACAAGTTAAAGCCTTTGGGTTAAATTCAAATTCCCAAACCAATATTTTAAAATGGTTCAAATTCATATAAACACATTTATAACATCTTTAACCATAATTTCCAATTATGAAATTCAAATCCAACTCTTGATCTCAAATTTAAATTGAATTTCAAAACTAAATTAAGTTATTCAAAAATAACTTAAATCTTTGAAAACACCTTTTTCAAAAGCTTTAATATTTAATCCAAATTCATTTCCAAAATCAATTGAAATTAAGATTTCAATCTCAAAAATATTAAATTTAATCATCTGTGAATTAACCGATTTCCTCGTGAAATCCATATTTGTGTGTGTAAAGGTGTAGTCCAGGGGTTTTACACAGTAGTGCAACATCATTCAATCATCACAGATTAAAATACAGAAATATAGTTGATAAGCGGTATAGATTATAATGCTTATCTTTCATTCACAGATTCACAGATAGTATACAAATGTATCACAAATAAATGAATAAATTTCACACAACTCAATCCACAGAACAAAATATTATAGATAAGATAGAACAATAAATTCAGGGCATCACATATAATACGATCATTCATAAGTAAGGTCAAGCATTTAATAATCATTTATAAACAGGATTAATTAATTGTTTAATCCTAATTAATTCAATTTATTTCCAATCAAATTTATTTACTTATGAATTTATTATCCAATTCTGATTTATTAATTACAAACCATTTGATATAAATTAATTTATCAAACACTTTAATTAATTAATTTTTCTTAATTAATCATATTAATTAAACCAACCTTTAAACAAATTACTTAATTAATTAATCTTAATAAATCAAAATATCCAAAATTAATTACAATAAGTGATTAATCCTTAATTACTTTCATTTAGTAATTTCATTTAAACAATTTATAATTGATTATCTAAATAAATAAATCCAATTTATTATTAACATCAATCACTTTAATCAATACTTAATAATCCTTAGTTAATTATCTTTATTAACTAATAATATTTCTTTAATTACTTTCTTAAGAAAATTTCTTAGGTTTAAATCATCATTAATCATTTCTAATCAATTTAATTTATTAATTAAATAAAATAAATCATTCTTTAATTACCTTATTAATTTTAATGAATTATAAATCATTGATCTTCATTTATTTTAAATAATCTTAAAAGTGGATTATCATCAACATACGAGTTAACTTAATACCTTCAAGTTAATTTCAAGTCATCAACATTGTTTAGGATAAACCATTAACTTTTAAATCAAATTCTTAATTTAAACTATTAAAATTTAATTTCAAAGTAGATTTTAGAAACCCAAACTTAAATAGTTTTAAGTTAAATAGCTGTACAACTTTTATTGATCAAAATTTAATTACACTTTTATTATAAAGAAATTTGTTTAAGGATAAAGTTTTAAAGATTATTTTATTCAAAATTCAGAACTTGTTTTGTTAAAGGCTTCAGACCCGAGACAGTCCCTGATTAAACCCGAACCCATCTTCGAGTTCGCACTTCTCATCTCTGCTTTGAGTCAATCTCGCGAGTAACACGTGCATGAACCCGAGTGTGTGACTTCTTCCCCAACTCCACGAACCTAGCTATATATGTTAGGCACGTATACGTGCACGACCACGTCGATCATCACTGATCGACTTCGAGACCACCAGAGCACCATTGTTGATCACAGGAACCCATTCAAACAATCAAAAACCCAAAATTCCCACTTAATCAAAATCGAGCCATTTTTTTGATTTCCTGGAATTGTACCCGATCGCTGTAACCATCTCGCATACCTTCCTCCGACCACCGGAGCGTCGCCACCTCCGGCCACGTCTTCGACAGCCCCCACACTAGCCTCCCCCTGAGTGTCGTTACACTCAATCAACCATGAAAGTCTCGGCGATCGAAAGTTTAAACCCAAGTAAAACTAGGATTACCACAAAAAAACTGATCGCCGCCATCACCACAAGGCTTTGATCAACCTTCGAGCATTTTTCCCAGACTTCTCGAGTCTCGAGCCTCCTCTTGCCTCAGTCACGGCCACTATCATCACGCCGTTCGTCGATAATCGACGAATATCGAAATTCTGATCAACTCAGAATATCTCATCATACATATACTTTAAAATCATGAAATCACTATCTAAATTCAACATTTCCTAACACAAATCTAGTTATATAATCAAATTCTGAAATTAAGATATTTGATTTTCAACTTATATTTAGATCATCACTGTATCTTTTTATTCCAGTAAAATAACTTACTGATTCTACTTATAAATATTTTTAAAAATATCATCTGGTTAATACAAACATATTTTCTTTATACATCATAGCCTATAAGAGATTGAGTGAAGAGATTTGGATTTTTTTTTACCTAGATTTTAAACTCTGTAACTACACAGAGTTGATATCAGCCATTCATACCAAAAGTATAAACATATATTCATACCATTCACACTTAAACAACATCCAGGCATATTAACAATCATTCCAGAGCATCATCAATATAATATCAAAGAGTATAGGCAAATGAAAGTAGGATTGCTCACCTTATTTTCCAGAAAAAACAGAGCCTTCTTCGTTTGAATCAGGCTTTGAAAAATTTGCAGCTGAAACCTTTCTTCCATTCTCTGATTGGTATTGTTGTTTTAGTTGAATTTTGTTGAAGTTTAAAGATGTTGTTATTTTTTTCTTCTTCTGATCTTTTCTCAGCTTTACTAAGCTTTGAATGAACGAATTTGAAATGATGTGGTTTGATATCTAGGAAATGAGTTTGCAGGGGATGTATTATTTTGTATAAGTGATATAATTTGCTTTGTACAAATACCAGATATTTTTATTTGGTTTTGGAGGCTGAAGTGATCTATCTTGTGCGTGCATTAATTGATGTTGTACCATTTATATTTTATTTTCACTTTCAGCTGTACAATATAATCTTTCTCGGCTGTACAAGATGTTTGTTCACACTTACCTTCATTTGCAAGCTTCCATGTATATGTATGTTTCTTCTTTTGCCTTTACAACATTACTTTATAATATAATTAAATTTCTATTTTACTTTGTTGTTAGAATTTGTTTAATATGTTCTACTTTCTACTTGAATATATTTTTATCCTTTATTTTGTCTTTGCTTTTTAATTCAAATGAATTCCTATAATTATTATGTTGTTAAAATTTTACTAAATGAATTACTTTATATTTTATAACTTATCTTTTATTTATTTCTCATTATTTTGCAATATAGATAAATTTCTAGATTTAATTTGTTATTGGATTTTATCCAATGTATTTACTTTATCTATCTATCTTATATATCTTCATTTCTAAACCATTTATATAAAGATTTAAATTCAACTCAAATGTACATATATATATTATTTCAAATTTACTCACATATGCTCAAATACATATATATTCACATATATACAATATTTACAATATTTTTAAATTTTAAATGATTTATACAGAATATATTTGAGTTCGGGGAAACTCGCATCACTTTAATCAATTTATTTCACAAATTTTATTCAAAAATTGAATTAATTATCAATTTAAATTTATATAAAATCTGGGGTCGTTACAATTCCACTACCAGATCCAAACACAAGCTTTAGTCATGTATTTTAATCCATATCTGAGCCTAGGATAGTTGAACAAAAGTGCAAATACTTTGGAGATGTTTTGTACATTCAATTCTCACATTGTTTATCGTATTTGAATTTGAAAACTTATGTATATTATATTGTTTTGTTTGACTTGTATTCAAGGGAATTGATACCTTGGCTCTTCTACTCATCTTTATGTCGTGTTATCGTGCTTGTTTGGATCTTATTTGTGTATTCGTCGTTGTATCTCCAGCTCAAACCAGTGAGTTATTCTCACCAGACAATATGTACATATATAACTAGTGAATTGACCCCTTTTGAATCTGTAAAATGCATTATCATGTTACACCTGCTATGTTATGATTTTATGATGTTCACCCATGCTTAAACACCTATTATATTATATGTTACTATTATATTATGTTGTTCTATTATTTTTATCAGTTTATCACACTGCAAGTTTCCTTTAGATTAGAATCACTATGGGTTGAAATGATACATACCCGAACGGACTTTAGAATAGGAGAAAATCGTTATGGGCTGAAATGATAGGCCTGAATGATTTTCAATTATTTTCATTTACTTGGGATTGCGGGTTTGAAATGATCAAACCCGGGTTTTCTTTGAAAATTACGGGTTGAAATGATATATTACCCGTATCACTTTACCTAGGCTAAAAATGAAATACAGACCCGTAGTTAAAATATGTTTTTCTAAAAAATTTAAAATATTTTAGAAATGTAAATGTTATAATATTTTGATTGAAAATGATTTTTGTAAAGCATTATTGATTTTTTGAAAATTTATAAGTGAAATAAATTAATGGTAAAGTTAGAAAATCTAAAGTGTAAGTTATTTTGGGAAATTTTAATTTGGTGATAATTGGAATTTAAATTAAGTATTAAATATGATAAATTCATGATAATTTGGATTTAAGTGAATTTAAATGATTTTATAATATATTAATGATTTTTGAATAAATTTAAAATGTGAAATGAATGAATATTTAAGTTGAAATTTTGAAATTTAACTAAAATTGGAAATTTGTGAATTTGGCTTAAAAGTGAATTTTAAGTTAAGTAAATAAAAATGGAATTAAGTTATATTTGAAAATTTAAACTTAAGTGTTAAGTTAATTTAATTTAATGAATTTATAATTTAATATTGGAATTTAATAAGTGAATTATTATTAAATTTTGATTTTTGAATGGAGGTTTAACTTTATAAAATCATGAATATAAGGGTATTTGAATGATTGTTTTAAAAGTGAAATTATATGATTTTATAAGTTAAAAATGATTTATATAAAAATATAATTGTTTGTGAAATTATACTGGATATTTGAAGTTAAATAACTGCATTTCTGAAATGCTATTAATTCTAATGTAAATGATAATACAACATTTATAAATGCTGTAGTTGATAATAGTGAACAAAATGGCTAAATTTAATTAAAGGCTATTATAGCATTTTTGTAAATGTTATAATGGTTGAATTTAACTAAGTTTATTTGAAACTAATGTAACCCTATTACAGCATTTTAAATGCCGTCTTTTGTTAAATTGAACTGTTTTAAATGTGACTTTTCGTAGCATTTTCTAAATGCTACGAAAGTTGAATTTTCATTGTTTTAATTAATTTAAGTGAACGAATGAACTTTGAAAAGTTAAATTTTTGGAAATTTAATAATTTAATTATTAAATATAATAACTTCATTTTATGATTTAAAATGAAGTAATTTGTTTCGAAATATAAACTATTTTAAATATGATATTTTGATATTTTGAAATGGATTTTTGAATGATATTGAATTTTGAAATGATATTTGATTTCGAAGTATAAAATACCATTTTGAAATTTTAACCACGGGATGTATTTAATTTATAGTTTAACCGATCCTTAAGGGATGGGCGATCCTAAGCATCCTTTGAGTTATTGTTCATTTCTACTACAGTTCACTTGAGTTGGTTTACATTATATAAGTATATATTGTCCTGACTCGAGTGTTTTGTGTCTTACGTTACGCTCGGGTCAGCCTGAGTATTTATAGCTTAGCTTTGGATCCCTTTCTGGAGCTAGGAATCATTGGAGATTCTGCTTGTCTAGTTATCTGTTCCTTTCAGTTCAGTTGTTCTATTTCAGTTCTAGTATTCATAAACTTCTATTTATTTGAGATTTCTATAGTATATGTTTTCAAACAGATATTATGTATTGTGTTTTGAGAGTTTTTTATAGTAGCTTCATGAACTACTATGGTTTTTATATTCCGCTGCGAGTTATTCTGATATGTTCTATGTCTGTGATTCTGTGTATTTGATTTCATTTGCTCCAAATTTATTTACATTCTGTTATTTTGAATTATTCAAGTCAAACATGTGTGGATTATTGTTGATTTGAATGGTCCAAAATAGTGGGTCGTTACACGGGCATTTTGGGCATTCTCCAAAAATATGCATTATGGTTTCTAACTTGTATAAATACCCCTTATGTTTCAAGTAACCCTCTTCCTCTTAGTTAGTTTTAGGCTCAAAATAAAACACAAGTTATATTTCTCTTTTCATGGCTACTCAGCCATATTTCTTCTTTTATGTAATTTTTATTTTTATGCAATTTCAATACATTTCTTCTCTTTTCTTGTTTATTTTCTTTCATGCTAGTAGTGTAGTTTCATTTATTCATGCAAGTAAATTAGTGTTTACATCTCTTTACTTAGCTTTTCTTTTCATTTTGCTCTCATTTTCCTCTTCTTTTTGTTTCATGTTGCATGCTACTTGTGTTGATATGGTAACACAAATGAGAGGCTACTCCCTTCAATTTAGGGGTAATGAAGCCTCTAATCATGTAACTTCAACATTTTGATAATTATTGCTCTCTTTTGTGCTTAAATGAATGTTGATGTGATTTATTGTTTCATGTTGAATTTGATAGTCTATGTTGTTCATAACAAATAGGCTATGCTTAAACAATCACAAACAAAAATTTCCTCTTCATCTAAATATGATTATGGCAAAGAAGTGGATGTTGAAATTTAAATTTGATGGTCTATATTTCTAATTAATATAATAGGCCATACTTAAAATAGATTTTGCTTTCAACTTGTTGTCATTTTTCACGAGAGTTGAAAAGTAGTTTAAATGGTGTGTTATAGTTTGATGGCTTATGTTGAGCTAATTAATAGCACAAATAGGCCATATTTATAAGCACATCAATTAAACTAACTAGTGACCAAAAAAGAGAGATAATAATTTCACGTTTTGTTGAACTATATGATAGAGAGAGTGGAATTATCTCTAAATTGTCATTTATTCTCATATTTTTCTCAGTTTCTTTTTGTCATTTTTTAACATTTTCTAGCTAATCACTTTCAACTTTGGTTTAATTTGATTGAATAGATAGTTAAAATCTACAATTCCCTGCGGATCGATCCGTACTCGCCACGTACTACAATAGTACGCCGTGCGCTTGCGGTGTAAATTTTAATTCAAAATTTTTCGACGGTTTTCTAATTCGATAGAAATTCCGTCGTTGAACAAGTTTTTGGCGTTATTGTCGGGGAGTTGTTTTGATTTTGATTTTCTATTCTTCGAATTATTTTTGTGTGATTTTATTGTGTGTTTGCATTTAAAAAAAATATTGTGTTTGTTGTTTGATTTTGGTTTGCATTTTTGTTTGTGTGTTATTGTTTTCTAGTGTTTTGTTCATTTGCATTTGCGTATATTTTTTTTAAAAAATAAAAAAAATCATACACAACTAAGTTTTTTTTATTTCATTTCAAATTGCATTCACAGTTTTACATTTGCTTTGCTCTGTGCATACTGTTCACTGCATATCAAATACAAAGATTTTGGCAAATACAACCCACTGTTACATAGTATACATCATCCTTATCTACACTTACTTCCTTCATACATCATTCTACTTTCAAAACAATCTGCTACCTTCACAAAGCAACCAACATCATACCAATACACTACACCTAACCAACTCCCCTACCAGAAACTCCAACTACTCACTCTTCAAACTTCAAAACATCACTGGACAAAACCATACAACACTTGCAATTCTTCCATCAGACATCACCACTCCACAGGAAGCCTCTGCCACCAGCTTTTGCCAACTGATCATCCCCTGACTGCAAATTCGTTCATCCCCATATACAATTAAGAACTGCTCTGTCAACAACAACCTATAAACGACAGTCACCACCAATCCTTCCCTAAACCAACATCACTTCACCATCCCTTCTCATTGGCCATTCTATCTACTTCACAACCCCTACATCATCGACACTACTGCAACTTGCTATCAACTTCCACATCCACTACCATCTGATAACAAAACTCCAGTCTGTCACAGTGCCCCATACTAGATAACATACATCACTTCCCAATACTGTCCTACCCAATACACTTCTACAAACCATCTGTTGCAACTACCATTTTGCTCCACTACCCTGCATTAGCAACTCAATCCCTCTTCCATCAACACTCCACCTCAATTCCCTGACCATACATCATCACCGTGCCATCAAACAGTGCCCCGTTTCATTGCCTAACTCAGGTAAACTACTACAACAACTACTGTCAATTATTGTCAACTTCTGATAGCTACACCAACTTCTGCCATCTACTTCAATACATTGGCCATCTACTTAATTTCTTCTTGCATTCATCTCTTACTGTCAACTACATCATCACCAAACTGCATGTGCACTTCAAATTTTGTGCATTTCTGTGTCTTCATATTAACATAAAAACTGCTGCATACCTTCCAGACAACAATCAACATTCCTCCATCCACAAAACAACTACAGCACTCCCTACCCTGCCCCACAACAGTGCACTATCGACCTCCACCACTTCAATATTTTCTTAACTGCGTGGAATTGTACCTTTCTCCTCACAAGACAACCAACAACCATTCAACATCACCACTTCACCGCTGCCGTCATCCAATTATCCACCTGCAAATCCAAAATACTACATCCTCACCACCAGTCAAAACTGTCATATTTTCTACCATAAACCCATCACTGTCATAACTGATCGCAGCCACAAAGCCACATCAAAAACCACCACAGTTCCTCCTTACTGTCCCACAACTCTCCACTTCAATCATACTACCTTCATCACTCCATAACCATCCCCCTGCATACCTATCTTGCTGCCATTTGAATATCATCACTTCAAACACTACATCACTAGTACTCATCCACAAACCCAGACTCACATCTACCACCAACTACCGTCAATATATTCCTCCCCATAGCACAACTTCACAACTGCTCCAAACTATAGCTTCCTTACCATCCACCTCTACAACATACTTCACCAACTCCACACGTCAACCACACAGTGCAGCCATTAGTAGAACACAACTGTACTTCCTCCAATCCCATCAACCATCACATGAACCACAATCCATTCCACAGCCTCGCCTCCATTCAATCGAATAACCCCTACTTGCACCTCGCCGACCACTACGGTTCCCCAATTCGACCATCGCGAAAAAAATATAAAAGAGAGAATCTGTTCCTCGATCACTACTTTCTCCAACCACGAACTCTCCAACTATCAAAACTGACAACCCCAAATCCAAATTCAAACTCGTAACCCCCCAATCAGCATCGCACGACCCCTCAACATAGCTACCTATTCGAGCATCCCACACGCGACCTACTACCTCGTTGCAATTCAATCTAGATCAAGAAATTGGCTGCGATTTAGTTTAGAAATTTAATTGAGGAAATTGGGTGTGAAATTTGGGGTGCAGTGTTTATTTTTATCCAGGATTGTTTGATCGAGAAGTTGTTGGTTTTAATCTTTCTTTAACTGGGCTGGGCCGTGTGTGTAATTATTAATTTTTGTATGCTTTGATTTTTAGTTTGGGCAGCATTTTAGTGTTAGTTGTTTGTTTTTTTGTTTTGATTTTGTTTCTGTGAGTTTAATTTTAGAGCCATAAAAAAACCAACCAGTTCTTTCAATTGTTAGTTTTCATTTAGTTCTTCCTGCATTTAAAAAAAAAATGTGAAACAAGTTTGTTTGGTTTTTCATTCTTTACTAGTTTTAATTTTCATTTGTTTGGTTTTTCTTTACGTGCTTTGTTTTTCTTCTTGAATAAACATATACAAAAAAATAAATAATAAATAAATAATTGTATATATACCTTGTTTTTATTTTCAGGTTGCCAAAGCGGAATTTCAGAAGGAGAAGAACTGCTACCAAAAATAAATTGCTTGCTTATAATTTTTTTTTAAATCCTTATATATTGTTTTATTTGCTTTGCATTGTTGATTGCTTGCATATAAAAAAATATTCAAAATCCAAAAAAAAAAATCCATTCGTAGTTACATTGTTAATTCACGTTTAATTTTTGTTTTCCATTTCATCTTGGATTTTTATTAATAATAAAGGTTAGAAATCAATAACTCTTAATTGTATATTGACAATTTGTCTTCTTTGAACAATATAATTTTCGGTGTCTAGGCTACGGTAGAGCAATAATCAGTTATAAATATTACGGTGATTCGTAAATATTATACTGAATTGTTTCTCTGAAGGTACTTAAACCTTCGGCTGCATTACTATGGTGATCCGTGGGGCATCGATAACCCTTGCCCGTTATCGGTTGAGAACTATCTTATTGATTTAAGACAAAGTGTGATTATACAATTTTGGGTTAGGATAAATAATTCGTAATTAATCTTGCATTCATTTAGTTGCATTAGTTGATGCATATTTAAAAAAACAATTTTTTTTTCAAAATCCAAAACTAAATAAATATGTAAATATTCCTTAACTTTGTTTTTAAATCCTTTCTTTTGAAATTTTTTTAATCAAAATAAGGAACAAAAAAAATTTAGTTTTTTGTAGAAATTCAAAAATCCAAATAAATATAAAATCTTTTCAAAAACAAAAAAAATTGAAAATCCA
Source organism: Allium fistulosum (assembly GCA_030737815.1). Taxonomy (NCBI): domain Eukaryota; kingdom Viridiplantae; phylum Streptophyta; class Magnoliopsida; order Asparagales; family Amaryllidaceae; genus Allium; species Allium fistulosum. The sequence continues at coordinate 354,243,587 of CM060904.1, forward strand.
AAAACAAAACAAAAAAAAATCAATTTTCCCTTTTTTTGAAAGATAAATTTTTCTTGTAAGTATTTTTCCTTTATAAAAAAAACCAAAAAACATTCTTGAAAATGTCTGAATTTCCATATTCACTTGAATTTTATAATAGTTGTGAAAATCAATATAATCCATATGATTTCACTCCAAATTCGTATGGATATTTTAACGACAACTATTCTATAAACAATTCGAATTTTGAACAACAAAGTTTTCAAAACAATGACCAACCTTCGACTCTTGAAAATAGCATTGAAATGATTTCATCTTTACTCGAACTCTCTACACAACAAAATCAAGAGATAAATGATTTTTGTAATTCATATTTGTGCAATGATTCAAGGCCAAGTTTTCAAAGTGATCAAAACTTGAATTCACTTCTAAATTCAAACGATTTCGAGTATAACCCATGCCAATTCAATTTTGAACTCCAAAATGAATTTCAAAATAAAAACGAAAATGTGATCCTCTTTTCAAATTATTTTGGCAATGGTAATAATCTTGACTACGATACGAGTGAAAAATTTTGTTCTCAACAAATCCAAATCCAAAATTCTCAAGTTAATAACTATAAATTGGATTTCGTTGAACAAATGGACGAAATCTACAATGATCACATGGATTTGTTGTTCGAAACGTATATGAAACAACATGAGAAACAAAACCAAATCCCTACATGTGACGAGTCAAATGATAATCCATCTTTTACCCAAATCGACGGTTTTCGAATAACAACTTTTGAAATTGAAAATTATAATCTTAATGAAGTTTTTGAAAAAACGGTAATTGAGTTGGATTTTAATTCTTTTGAGGGTAAGAAACTCGATTTAAATTTCGATCTTCCGTTTTTTGATTTCAAAAATTTGAAAAAAACAACTTTGGATTTTGAACACGATACATGTAGTGAAGTTACTGATAATCCAACAAAAGAAGATGAATTCAATGAACACGATTTCTTTGGATTTTTTGAAAACGATTTATTGAATTCTGAAGGGGAAGATTTAAAACACCATTTTGATTTTGAAATCGATAATTTCAAAAAATTTATCAATAATGAGTTTGAATCTCAATTTGGTGAAAATAAACGTGAACTTCAATCAATCGTTATATCTACCGCAAAAATTATCGAAAAAAAACAACTCGTACGATTTTCAATAAAACGACATTCGTTCTCCCAAATCAACATTCAACTTTAAAATCTTTGAAGGTTTGGTTTTTCAAGCTTCAATCGTGTCTCGCATACTTAACGAGACAAATGAATCGGTCTTTGGAAGACCGTTTCATTTACTTTTTAACAATATACTTTCTGAGGCCGTGTAAATACATTTCATTTTCATGTAAATAATAATAAACGTTCCTTTCACTTGGGATGACTGTGGGGACAAAGTCAAAATCAAGTTTGGGGGGAGACTCATCTTCTTTTTGATTTTTCATGATTAATTTTTCATTTTTCTTCCAAAACTAAAAAAACATATTTCAATATATATATATATATTAAAAAAAATTCAAAAACAATTTTTTTAAGCGTATTGATTTATTTTTAAAGAAACACTATAAGATAAATATATGGTTTTTGTTAATTAAATTTAAAAATTTGAAATTTATTTGTCTTAACAAAAATAAAAATGAAGTTTGATTACATGTAACGGCTCGCATTTTCGACCGTTCAAGTCAACAAAACATACACACATGCCGACTCAACCAATCAAAAATACAGATAGTTATTGGGGTTAAATAAGAAAAGAGAGGAAAGAACAGAAACAAACTCAGAATCTAGCAGCGGAAGGAACAAGATATAATAATAAAATAACAGTTCATGAAGCTGTTAAATAAATAAATTTGATTATTATTATACATCATAAATCAGAGTTCATACATATCAGAGATAATACAACAATGCAGTGGAAAAATAATACAATAGTAGAATACAAATGATATAATACCAAACTCCGTCTTCGTCCTCCAGAATAAGTCTTCAACCTAATCTGAAATGCTCAGGCTGACCCGAGCGTAATGAAAAGACATAACACTCGAGTTAGGACTAAAATATCTCATATAAGTTAAATCGGATAAGTAAATATGAGTGTGACGGCGTCGGAGATGTTTACGGGTTTTAGACACCTCCTATCCAGTGTTTAACGTGCGTGCATTAACTTAAGAGATGTTCGGGATTTCCATCTCCCAAGGATCCGTTAAACTATCTACTATAAAATAGAATACGCTATATACAATAATGTCTATCATAAAGTAAAATATCAAACTAGCGTTAAGCCATGGCCCATTCCACCCTTAACACATTTTATTCCCAAGAGCATATACAAGACCGTAGTTTCCCCAAAACCGGAAGTCACCAGAGGGCAATCCATATACTAAAGGTACAAACCAAAACGTAGTGGTCGCGAATAGGATAATCAGTATGACAAGGTACATGAGGCGATACCAACTAGGATACTAGTAGTTTCCTGATCCGGACTGATGTTGGGCATAGCAGCTACTATCCCAACACCGCGAAACAACACTCCCATAATCGAGGGGTGCACCCAAATCGAATCACAAAAGTAATAGACATGGTAACGAAGGAGTGTGTCCGCTAGAGATGGCGATCCTCAATGGCCCAGCGCGGCTCCTGTTTTAGTCATGTCAGGGGTCATCCAAAATCGTTCTCTTTCTTCAGTCAACGCGTTCATCAAACCATCCACTTCATTCTGGATCAACACTCCGCGTATATTAGTTATCAAAGTGGTTTTCGGTAACGACAGAGAGTATGTCCATATCTGATCCCAGTCTCTTTAATAACTACGTTATATTTTTCACACCGGTTGGATCTTTTACATTTTCAAGATCAATTCATAATTGATTATCAAAAATATCATATTCGCTTCACAAAAATCAAATCCATTTCAAAATCATCATACTACTCAAAATATACAATTTCATTTCAAAAATCATTTTCGCCTCAAATTCCACAAAACGATTCACATAAACTCGAATTCCAAGATTTAAAATTTAATCAAATCTCAAATCATCAATTTCAACTCGATTCAGCTTCTCAATAAACCATTTCAAATTATCAATTTCAAATACATATTTGAACCACAAAATAAGCCATTCCAATTTCCATATATCTCAAAGCTTTAATTATTCACATTTCAAAACTAAATTTGATAATTCCATTTATATCTCAATTTAATTTCATTACATTTTGTTTCTGAGATATTTCTTTAATCATTTCAATACATCTAAATACGACTTCAATTTAAAATTTTAAATAAACAGACCATCCCATTTAAATTTATATAAGTTTGAAATATTCATTTAAGTCACTTTTAATCAAATTCAAGTTATAAAACACATCTTTCAATTTTCAAATTTAATAATTTCAAATCAACCTCTTTTAAGAAAAATTCTTAAATAAATATAATTTCAAATCAATTTTATCTTCAAATTTAATTCAATAGTTTCAATTTAGTTCAATTCACAAATTTATTTAAATTTCAATTCAATTCCAAATTAATTAAATCTCAATTTCAAATTAATTTTCAATTCCAAACTCAAACTTGAAATGTCATTTCATGTAAATTTTCTTAGAAATATTCAGAGTTCGATTAAAAGTCCAATCTTTTAAAACAAATCAACTTTCGAAAATTTACGCCGTATTTCAATTTTTTTTCTTAAAAATCTAAACTTCGAATAATTAAACAATTTCATTTACCAAGTTTAAATTCCAACATCTCAAGCTTTAATTCAAAATATTCAATTTCCATAAATTGGATTTTATTCTTAAAATCAATTCATTTAAATAATTTCAAAACAACTTTTAAAATCATTTAATTTAACCAACCCGGTGTCCGTATATAATTTTCTAACCTATAGCAAAGTGGATAATTATTTCAATTTTAATTTCAAGGATGGATATATATCATTTCAATCCAAATAGATGTCATATGTATATCATTTCAACCTATTTCTTAATTTATTCAAAATGATTCAGTTTACAGTTTTATATGCAATAAACAATGTAAATGATGATAACATGATATATCAAAATAAATAAACAACCAATATCGACCAATAGCATCCATCACAACCAATCAACCATAAAGCCAATAACATTCACAAAATTTTTATAATTATCAATATCGAGTAATATACTGCCAATTTTAAATTTAAATATATTTTAACGGTCAATTTAAAGTCTATCAATTAATTCATATATCAATACAGATGATAATTAAACCTACCAAACAACAGTCAATAAATTTCATATCACTTCAGAATATAAATTTAACTAACAAAAATTTATTTTAGTCAATTGTGAGCGAATAAACACTCACCTTTGATTTATTGACGATTTAAAACCCAAATAAAAGCCCAAATTTGAACAGTCTCAGAATCCAACCAAACCAGTTCCATTACGTAGATCTCGTCGATACGATTCCAACGCCACCTGTTTCGCCCAAAACTGACCTTGTATGCAAAAGTTACGCTTAAATTAATATAACGATATAATTTAAAACATGATTAGCAATATAATAAAAATTAATTAATCGTTTAACCTTCTTCTTCACGCGTTAGCCAAACCCAAAACAACGTGACTAACTTCATTCATTATGCATGCAAATTGTCGACCGGTCCATGATCAAGATGCTCCAATCCAAGCGTCGTCGTCCCCTCTACCTTCGCCGGAGTCGCGGCTTCCCACCGTACCTCGATTCATGTGCAAAAGGCTGAAACGCGTGCGATGTTCAACGCTGAATTCTGGTGAAATCATGACGTATCTACCTAGATCAACCGTATAGATTTGAAGAGCTCGCCGAGATCTACAACTTTGCTTTTGGAATTTTTCGATTTCGTTGAACGGATTGAGAGATAAAGAGGAAAGAAGTTCGAGCAATTTCAGCCATTAAAATACTGGCGGCTAGGGTTTTGAGAAATTAGGGTTTCTGAAATGAAATAATGATAAAACTGTCTCGGTTTTGCGTGCGTATTTATAAAGGTAGGTCCAAAATCGTCCGAACTCCAATCGAGATGTGCCGCCAGGCGTTTATAAGGTTTTACCCATATTACGAACGCAATGGAACTAGTCCCAAGGCCTAATTCAATCGTATGTGGAAGATAGCTTTTGAAGTCGATTATTTTAATTAAATTCGACATTAAATTTCTACGCATTTCAAGCTCGCACGGCCAAACGACAAGTCCGATCGCTACGAAAATTGAAACCTTACAATAATTCACTGTTACGAATCCGATGAAACTGGTTTCGTCGAAATCCGAGACAGTTGTAAAAATGGCTATTTCTACAGTTTAATTTCAATATAAAATTCCCAATTTTAAATTATTAACTTTTAAATCAAATTTCAACTGTTCATAAATTTCATTTTTAATTCCACAGTGATTAACAATCTTTTACAATGCAGTTTTCCATTATAAATCCAGTATAAAAGATTATATTAGATTCAGCGTTCAATTATATTGTAATTCAAATTCAAGTTATTTAATTCCAATTGAATTCTTTTATTTCGATTTACACTTTCATTATCGAATCAACCATTTACTTATACATTATTATCAATAGTTTATAATTCATTTACATTCATTTTCTTCAGCTATCATCTTATTCAAATTCACAGTAATATTAAATTACATTCATTTACGTTGATTTCAATATTATAACTTCAATATTAAATGTAATATTTTATTTATTTCGTTGTTTACAATCAAATTCAATTCGTTTCAATTACTAGTTACACTCAATTTTAAATCTATACTTACGTTCAATTACAAGTTAATATCTTTATCAAATTACAGTTTCAGTTATTATCTGATTTCAATCAACTATAATATTAAGTTACATTTATTTATATTAGTTTCAATAACATAAACTTCCACTATTAAATCTACCATTTTATTTATTCTTTGTTTACAATCATAACCAATTTGGTTTAGAATCAAATTCAATTCATTATTTACATTCAATACAGGTTAACATCCATATTTAATTTACAAATAAGTTATTTCAAAATTCAGTTTTGTATTTTAACTTGTAATTCACATTTAACAACACAAAATTTTATTTCCTTCGGATTTTTATCCAAAATTTTTATTTTAATTCGTATTTTTAAAGTGTTAAAAATACGGGTTGTTACATTACAAATAACAATGGTTTTACTAGTATATAGGAAGATTCATAGGGGTTAATTATGAAATACATCCTAATTGAAAATCTTTGCTTTAAAAAGTGGTTGATTTAAAGTAAAGATATAACATTTTTTTGTCATCTAAGTTAAATGGTGCTAAGATGGTTTTGCAAAACTCTCTCTTCAAAAAAAATTAAAAAATATATATTTCTTGTATATATGTATATTATTTTTAATAAACACCTAGAGTCATGTGTTCACACTTGTGTGTTCACTCGCCATGCTCTGTACCCTTCTCACGTAAGCCCGAAAGGCAGTGCACGATCGGTATATCTGGCCTCAATTTATCTGAGTTAGGTGTATATATATAATAATTCTTTTTAATAACGCCTATAGTCAATAGGTGTTCACACTTGTGTGTTCACTCGGCACGCTCTGTATTCCCATCACGTAAGCCCGCAAGGCAGTGAACGGGTAATATATCTGGCCTTAGTTTTTCTGAGTTAGGCATATGTAAATATTGTAAATATAAATAATTTTTTCAAAAAAAAATAGAGAGAGTAAGCAATTGAAATCCAAGCACTATTTTAACTTGTTTTATTTGACTTGTTATTGAAAAGAAATGAAAATACCACTTTGAAAAACTTTGATAATCAACTAAGGATCCATTTCATAATTACACCGCATTATCAACCAAAACAACGAGTTAAACTATTGTCTATTTGTTACAATAACTTGATTTTTGTTGGAAATTTTGACGAGTAAATAACTTAAATTTTCAAGATAATGACCAAAACTTATATTTAACTTATTTGTGTCTATTTAAAAGTAAATCTTTCATTTGTAAATATTTCCAAAAACCCGCATTCATCTCTTTGTAAATAAATCTTGCATTTTGTAAATATTTTCATATTGCATTTGGATTTTGTAGATAGTATCCGCTGAAAACCCTCACGAGACAACACTCGTCCTACTGGGGACACCCATAGGTTTAACGGCTTATTGCATATGCTCAATGCAATCGTGCTCGCTACGAAAACGGATTTATCTTAGTTTTTCTTTATTCGAGGACGAATAAAAAGATAAGTGTGGGGGTATTTGATGTGCACGTAAATGTGCATATTTTTACCACCATATTTAATATATTTAAATTAAATAAATGATCATATCGGGTACTTTAACTTGTTCAAACCAAATTAAAAGTATTTTCAAATTGTCACATATTCATCTTCATATAGGGGCAAAATGGTCATTTTTGTGCATATATTAATTTGAGAAAATTTTATTGGAAATTTCTATGTTATTTTGTAGGAAAATTGGATGGAAATTACATGTGGTTTCCTGAAGATATGCATGCACAAAAGGAAACAAAGCAAATGAAGATGAAAATAATTCAAACTCATGAACATGGAGGACCCCACCTACCCACCTTCCTTCATGTACAAATTAGAAGCTAATCCACATGCTAATGGCCATTACACTTTCATGCACACTTAATGGGTGATTATTGAAGCTAATGATAACTTGGCCACCACACTTCCTACAAGGGCATTTTGGGCATTCCCCAAAAATATGCATTAGGGTTTCTAACTTGTATAAATACCCCTTATGTTTCATGTAACCCTCTTCCTCTTAGTTAGTTTTAGGCTCAAAATAAAACACAAGCTCTCTTTCTCTTTTCATGGCTACTTAGCCATATTTCTTCTTTTATGTAATTCTTTTTTTTTGTGCAATTTCATTACATGTTCTTCTCTTTCCTGCTTTATTTTTTTTATGCTAGTAGTGTAGTTTCATTTATTCATGCATGTAGATTAGTGTTTATAACTTTTTACTTAGCTTTTCTTTTCATTTTGCTCTCTTTTTCCTCTTCTTTTAGTTTCATGTTGCATGCTACTTGTGTTGATATGATAACACAAATGAGAGGCTAATTCCTTCAATTTAGGGGTAATGAAGCCTCTAATCATGTAGCTTCAACATTTTGATAATTATTGCTCTCTTTTGTGCTTAAATGAATGTTGATGTGATTTATTGTTTCATGTTGAATTTGATAGTCTATGTTGTTCATAACAAATAGACTATGCTTAAACAATCACAAACAAAAATTGCCTCTTCATCTAAATATGATTATGGCAAAGAAGTGGATGTTGAATTGAAATTTAATGGTCTATATTTCTAATTAATAGTTAATAGACCACACTTAAAATAGATTTTGCTTTCAACTTGCTGTCATTTTTCATGAGAGTTGAAAAGTAGTTTAAATGGTGTGTTATAGTTTGATGGCTTATGTTGAGCTAATTAATAGCACAAATAGGCCATACTTATGATAAGCACATCAATTAAACTAACTAGTGACCAAAAAAGAGAGACAATAATTTCATGTTTTGTTGACCTATATGATAGAGAGAGTGGAATTATCTCTAAATTGTCATTTATTCTCATATTTGTCTCACTTTCTTTTTGTCATTTTTTTACATTTTCTAGCTAATCACTTTCAACTTTGGTTTAATTTGATTGAATAGAAAGTTAAAATCTACAATTCCCTGTTGATCGACCCGTACTCGCCATGTACTACGGTAGTACGCCGTGCGCTTACGGTATAAATTTTAATTTAAAAATTTTGACGGTTCTTTAATTCGATAGAAATTTCGTCGTTGAACAGGGTCGAAAGGTTGCTTTCGAAAGGGTCAAAAGCAAAGCTTTTGAAGGGGATACTTTCAAAGTGTTGAATTTTTTTCCTTTTAACCTTATAAAATAAATGTTGTTTAACCTTGGGATACCGGGGTGGGCTTAATGAGATCAACAAAATACTTGGGGATATCAACACTTATATGTTTTGACAATCATTGGGGATTATCAATGTAAATTTTAAAAGAATATAAACTAAATTAGGGATACTAATGGAAATAGGTTAATCATGTAGATATCATGAGATAATTATATTCATGGGGATAGCATGAGTTAAATGGCCAAGTGAAGGGTTCATAGTTATTCTAGGAAAACTACGGGATGTTTGACGGATAGTCAACATCAAGTTCGAGATGGATAGTCTCCATATGATTGAAGAAGAGTTCGTAGTTATCCTAGGAAAACTATGGGATGGTTAATGGATAGTCAACATCATGTAGGTGATGGATAGTCTCCATATGGTTAATGAAGGGTTTATAGTCATCCTAGGAAAACTATGAGATATGAGATGGATAATCCGCATTAGCATAAGAAAAATGAATATGGGATGGATAGTCCCTCTTCGAGGCAATTAAAAATCTAATAGGGGATGGGGAAATCCTAATTGTTTTCAAGTATGCATATCATCATAATTATTTTGAAATGGATGTTTTAACCATCATGGATGCAGGAGCATAGAATATGGTTTTATAAAAGTTTTGGGATACTAATGAAGGGAAAACCCGTTCCGCTAAGCGACGTGGTCTCACTAGATTTCTAAAAGGATTGAGATGTTAGATTATTATTCATACCAGACTTTATGTCTGACTCAAAGTTTTTGTTTTCCCCTTAAACTCTCGGGTACTCAATTGATTTTGAGTAGTTTGAGAGTTAAGGTTCTCAGGTTCTCTTCTTTGATGAATAAAGCTTCTGGAGGCGTGCAGAAGGCAGATAATTATTTAGAGTTTTCTTTTTCACTGTGTATTTGTTTATAAAGGCAGATTTATTAGCCGTACTATATACTCTGATTAACCAAGGGGGAATCTTCATATGTCGCTCTTAGCGTAATTGTAATAATTATATTTTGCTGAATATGGTTAACGTATTTTTGGATTATGTAATGAACAGGAAATGTTTTAATTTGAATGTGGAAATATGTTTTTGAATTGTCAAGATTTTCCATATTCTTGTGACCTGTGTATCAATGTATCTAGCACCGCCGTATTTGGTCGTCGAAGATTAATAACTATGGATGACTGCAGCATCTGTAGCCGTTAGTTTTGGGCCTACAAGTAGGGGGATGTTACAAGTTGGTATCAAAGCATAGGTTTATGAAACTTTAAAATAAAAGTTAAATCTAAAATCATTTTTTGAAACATAATTAAATGAATTTGTAAATAAGATCGGTGTTTGGGTTAACGCTATAGTAACGTACTTGTATTTGATATATAGGTATATATCTAAGTACGTATTCCCCTTTCTCTTAGACCATTCTTCTGTATCTTACTAAAGCTCGTATGCAGATATACGAGAAAAAGGATATGGAGGCAGGAAATGGAAGAGGAAATGTAGGTGGAGGAAGCACCACAACCAACTGAAATGCTTGACCTAATACCCGGAGGAACCAAGGTCGACAGGCTAATGCTAACCAAAATGCTGAGGCCAATGTTGGTGCTGGAAATCCACCAGTGGATGCGAGGATGGTGTTTCAGTTGTTGGCTAATATTTTGCAAGCAGGAGCTATTGGTAATGTTGGAGGAGCAAATCTTATAGTTCTAGTTGGATATAACTATGCTAAGCTAAGCTGGGACTACATCAGTCTTGGTGGGAAGCCGTTTGTTGGGACAGAAGATGCAGTTGAAGTTGAAAACTGGCTGTTGAATTGTGAAAGGATCTTTACAGATTTAAGCTTGAATGATGGAGAAAAGAGAAGGCTAGCCTCTAGACAGTTGCAAGGGGTAGCGCTTCATTGGTGGAACAGTGTGACATCTAGAGTTCCGGAAGAAGAGCTTACATGGGCTGATTTTAGGAGAAGGTTTGAGCAGAGGTTCTTTTCTGAGGTTGCCAAATCGGCATTAATGAGGAAGTTTATGGATCTTGTCCAAGAAGATATGTTTGTGATCGAGTATGCTACTAAGCTTGATGAGCTATCTTGATATGGTTATGCTTTGGTTGACACTGATGTTAGAAGGTGAAAGATTCATTAGAGGATTAAGGCCAAAGCAAGGAAGAATGACTATGGCCCATATCCGAGATCCTTTTAATGTGGTGGTGGAGATGGCTATTCGCTATGAGGAGATGCTTGTTATTTCAGTTAGAGAGAAGCCGGTTGAATTCCAGGGTCCTCGGGTGAGGAAGAGGAAGTTTTTCAAGAAGAAGGGTGCTCGGAAAGGAGGAGCAGCCAAGAAAGGGAAAGCAGATATAGTTTACTACAAGTGTGATAAGAAGGGTCACTATGCTAATGAGCACCGTTTGAGAGATGGAAGGTTGGTTGTGGGGAAGCAGAATGTGCAATGCTATAATTGCAACCATATGGGGCATTACAAGAACAAGTCCTGAAGCTACTAAGGCAGGAAAAGGAAAGGCCTTTGCTTTGGAACCATCATCCTCTAAACCAACTGCTACTGAGAAAGGAAATTCTATGATGGAAGGTATGCTTTTGATTCATAGCATACCAGTTAGGGTATTGTTTGATACTGGAGCATAGCATTCATTTATATCTCAGTATTTGGTTGATAGGTTATGTATAGAACCCACATACCTCGTTACTTCCTTAAGAGTTGCAAATCCAATAGGAGGGCATGCAACTCTTGGGATGAGATGTGACCCATTAGAGCTTGATTTGTTAGGTCATAAGTTTGTATGCAGTTTGTATGTTTTTAATTTCGTAGATATCGAGATCATTTTTGTTATGGATTGGTTGGGTAAGCATGAGGCTAGGATATTTTGCCAGGATAGGGAAATATCATTGAGACACTCAAATAGCCATAACCGAATCTTCTTCTCAGTGGAGAGTTCCGGTAAGAGTGTTTGTGCTTTGTTAAGTGCCATGAAGGTTGGAGATGAGCTTAGTCAGGTTCACGTAGCGAGAGAATTTGCAGGTGCATTTGAACCAATCACTGGATTACCCCCGAAACGAGATGTTGAGTTTCGGATAGACCTTGTACTGGGAGCTGAACCTGTCAGTAGACTACCTAGTAAGATGACATCGACAAAGATGAAAGAATTGAAGGTGCAGCTAGTGGATCTAGATGGAAGGAATTTTATCAGACCAAGCAGTTCACCTTGGGGAGCAGCTATGGTGTTTGTGAAGAAACCAGATGGGTCACTAAGGATGTGCATCGACTATAGTAAGTTAAACGAAAGGACGACCAAGAATATGTACCCTCTACCAAGGATAGATGATCTATTTGATTAGTTGAGTGGAGCTAGAGTATTTTCCCAATTGGATTTGGTGATGGGGGTCCATCAATTGAGAGTGGCAGAGGATAGCATTCCTTTGATGGCATTTTCGACTAGATATGGTTCGTATGAGTGGTTGGTGATGTCATTTGGATGGACTAATGCGCCTGCTTTCTTCGTTTATTTGATGAACCGATCTTCCATGAGCACTTGGATAGGTTCGTATTGGTATTTATAGATGACATTTTGGTGTACTCTAAAGATGAAAGAGAGCGTAAGATTCATCTTAGAGTGGTGTTGGAGATGCTGAAGTAGAATCAGCTAAAGGCGAAGTTTTCCAAATGTCATTTTTGGAAGAAAGAGGTTAAATTTCTTGGTCATGTGATTTTAGAGGAGGGATTGGCAGTCGATCCAGTTAAGATCGAAGCTGTTAATAATTGGAAAAGGCTAGAGATGGTAACGGAGATCAGAAGTTTTCTTGGACTTGCTGGCTATTACCGGAGATTCATTGAGGATTTCTCGCGGATAGCAGCGCCTTTGACTAAGTTGACCAGGAAAGATGTGAAGTTTGTTTTGTCCGACAAATATGAGGAAGCATTCCTTAAGTTAAAGTATTTGTTAACCAATGCGCCAGTGATAGTAGTTCCCAATGGTAACCAAGGGATGGTAGTATACACTGATGCATGTGGTATGGGATTGGGAGCGGTATTGATGCAGAGAGGCAACGTTATTGCTTATGCATCTAGGAAGCTTAAACCGCACGAAGTTAGATATCCTACTTATGACCTAGAGTTAGCTGTGGTGATATTTTCCTTGAAGATCTAGAGGAATTATCTTTTGGGAGAGTGACTTGAGTTGTATACCGATCATAAGTCATTAAAGTATTTATTCTCTCAGAAGGAGTTGAATATGAGGCAGCAGAGATGGCTTGAGTTTTTGGCTGCTTATGATTTCGGCATAGAGTATACTACTAGAAAGGGAAATAAGGTAGCAGATACTCTTAGTAGAAAACATCAGAATGTAGTGTTAGCAATGTTGGCATAATGGAAGGATCTAGAAGCTTTAGCCAGTTGTGGTGTGCAGTTGAGATCTACTGCTAGTTCTAGTCATGGTACTACCATGTTATCTTGTTTAGAAATTCGACAAGTTCTGATCGAAAGGATAACTTCTAAGCAAAGAGAAGATCCAATTTTAGGCTAGAGAATTAGAAGGCTTGAGGAAGGATCAGAGATTGATGACCTAAAAGATTTTAGTCTTGACCAAAGAGGATGATTGAGAAAGAAGGACGATTGTGTGTTCCGAATGTAGAGAACTTAAGGAGGGAAGTTCTAGAGGAATGTCATCGATCGAAGTTTACAATTCATCCCGAGGGACTAAGATGTATCAAGACATGAAGAGGAGCTTCTATTGAGAAGGCATGAAGAGGGATGTTGGCTTGTGGGTTAGGCAGTGTGTGAACTGTTAACAAGTGAAGGCCGAACATCAGAAACCGAGTGGGTTACTTCAACCTTTAAAAATTCCAGTCTGGAAATGGGATTTGATATCGATGGATTTTATAGACGGGTTGCCAAGGTCAAGGAGGGGAAATGAAAGCATATGGATTATTGTGGACAGGCTGAACAAGATTGCCCATTTCATTCCGGTAAAGTCAACCAAAATGGCACCTATTTGGCTAAGGTGTTCATGAAGAACATAGTCAGACTTAACGGGATTCCTAGTAGCATAGTTAGCGACAAATATGCATTATTCATTAGCGAATTTTTGAGGAGTCTACAAAAGGTATTAGGTGCCAAGCTCAAGATGAGTACAACATATCACCCACAGACGGATGGGCTGACAGAGAGAGTCAATAAGGTACTCGAAGATTTATTGAGAGCTTGTGTATTGGACTTTGGTGGATCTTGGGAAGATCACCTACATTTGATTGAGTTTTTCTATAATAACAGTTATCGGACTAGTATAGGAATGGCGCCTTTTGATGCTTTGTATGGAAGGTCATGCAATCGCCAGCATGTTGGTTGAAGACGGGAGACAAATTGGTCTTAGGTCCGGATTTGGTTAGAGAGGCGTCAGAAAAGATTGAGTTGGTCCGAGGACGAATGGAGGAAGCTCAATCCAGGCAGAAGAGTTACACAGATAAGAGGCGCAAAGACCTATAATTCTCAGTTGGAGACCTGGTTTTCATTAAAGTATCACAAATGAAGGGTGTTGTACGATTTGGAAAGTCGAGAAAGTTGGCCCCGAGGTATGTTGGTCCATTTCAGATCATAGAAAGGATTGGAAAGCTCGCGTACAGAGTAGAGTTTCCAAGCAGTCTGGCAAGTGTCCATAACGTATTCCATGTATCTCATCTTCGCAAGTATGTGCATGATCCAGAGGCTACCATTCCTTAGACAGAGTTGGAGAATTTGGTAGTGGAGACTGATTTGACTTTTTTTAGACATCCAGTTAGGATTGTAGCGAGGGATGAGAAGAGATTGAGGACCAAGACAGTCAAGTTGGTGAAATTCAGTGGAGCAACAACGAAAAAGACTATACTTGGGAGACAGAGGACGTGATTCGAGAGGCTTATCTTGATCTGCTTTGATGGTATGTCTATATTAGATTCATATAGGTTGTTGCTAGTTAGGTAGGCTAATATGGTTATTAGGAGATGTTACAGATGATTGCTATGTTTTCTAGTTAGTCCTTACCGAATTTCGAGGACGAAATTCTTTAAGGAGGGGAGCCTGTAACATCCCTAATTTTATTTGACATTATTCAGGAGGTTTAATTAGAATAAATTAAATAGAATAATGTAGATAAGGAGATTGAGATTGATTAATAAATTAAGTGGCCTTGCTTACTTAAACAAATGAACTTATAAATGGTTAAGTATTAAGCAATTAAACATAAGGGCATTAGAGTAAATATCTGCTCATATTTCCCACCCTTATACTATCTCCCTTAGACATACACGTTCATTTTTATCTAAAACCAAAAATTTATAACCGTAAGAAGAAGAGCAAGGCCGCCCATTAGGAAAAGAAGAGAAAATCAAAGTAAAGCTTAGGATCAAGCTAGAAGAAATCAATCTCAATCAAACTTCAATTTCCTTATCCAACCTAAGGTGAATAATAATTTCTACATCTCTATTTTGACTTGATTATCATATAGTTTTAGATTTAATCATAAATCTGTTTGATGATATATATTGATTGATGATATGCTTGATTTATGATTTATATGATTTAAACAAGGTTGTTTAAAAGGAAATATATACGGTTTTAGGGTAAAACCGAGATTTCATGATTTTTAAATGCCATGGGAAAATTATACGTTATAGCAAACAAAATTTTGGAATGGGGTTTCAATTATTATAATTTTCCAAGCCATGGAGAATTAGTTATAAATTTTCAAAGGAAAATATGGTTATTTGGGTTTATAAATTTATTTTGGAAAATATAATAAAAATTTTGGTCTGAAATTTTAGTATGTTAGATGACACGATTAAAGTGAATTTCTGGAATTTTTGGGGATTTTTACTAAGTGATTTAGTTTGGAAATTAAATTATTTTGAAAGGAGGACCTAAATGATTTGATTGTTTTATAAGAGGAAGGGCTTATTTGTTAAAAGCTAACTTGATTTAGACCTAAGAAAATGTGGCAAATATTATTCAAATTATTTAAAAGTTTGTGAAAGCCAATCAAATGTTGACAAGTAGGCAAGTTTGTTACAAAAAGTTTACTTATTTTAGCAAAACCGCTTTTACCTAGAAAAGATGGTTCCACCTTCTTTGGCAAACCTTTCGCCTTAGACCTCTCGACTAAGTGCTTTCTACTTCATTGACCAACAAGGTCGAAAGCAATGCATACGATATCATTTAGGTGGTATGCAATGAGTTGGACCAAGTCGAAAGGTAAGGTGTCGAAGGGTTGCTTCTGAAGGAGATGGTCCCTTAGTTTACTTTGATTTCAAAAATGAAATCACTTGCCTATTTTAAAGAGCTTCCGACAAGGTCGAAAGCTGTGCTTGCTTTCGACAAGGTCAAAAGTTATGATTTCGAAATGTTGGTTTTAAAGAGCTTCCGACAAGGTCGAAAGCTATGATTTTGAAAGGTTGGTTTTAATGAGCTTCCGACATGGTCGAATGCTATGATTCGAAAGGTTTTTCAAAGAGATTTTTGAAAGCAAGCTACCGCCTTTATTTTTGTTCAAACCTTCCGAATGGGTCGAAAGCAGGAGCTTTCGATGTCGTCGAAAGGTTTAACTGTTTATAAAATACAAGTCGCTTCCCAAACCTTCCGAAGGGGTGGAAAGCAGGAGCTTTTGACATTGTCGAAAGGTTCAATTGATTTTCCAGATGTTTTAATGCTTTCGAAAGGATGGTTTTGCCACCATCAAACTTCCCCAATATTTTATAAAGTAAACTATGGTTTTGAAAGAGATACTTTCACCTATTTTCGCTATGACCCAAAGTAATATATATTTAAGTACAAACCCAATGCTTTCGAAAGGTTTGACCTTCAATGGTTTTGAAGGGTTTGATTTTCAATGGTTTCGAAAGGTTTGATTTTCAAGGGATTTGATGGGTAACCTCCAATGCTTTCGAAAGGGATACATTCAAGTGGTTTTGAAGCAATGCTTCTACCCTTATATAATAATACTTTAACATGGTCGAAAGGATCGAAAGAGGGGTTTTACAGTATTATAAAGGTTGGAGCCTATTATTTTAAAATTTATGGTCTATGCTTTCGAAGGGGTCAAAAGCAAAACCTTTCGATGGGGTCGAAAGGTAGCTTTCGAAAGGGTCAAAAGCAAAGCTTTCAAAAGGGTCAAAAGCAAAGCTTTCGAAAGGGATACTTTCAAAGGGGTTGAATTTTTTTTCTTTTAACCTTATAAACTAAATGTTGTTTAACCTTAGGGATAATGGGGTAGGCTTAATGAGTTCAACACAATATTTGGGGATATCAACACTTATATGTTTTGGCAATCATTGGGGAATACCAATGTAAATTTTAAATGGATATAACCTAAATTAGGGATACTAATGGAAATAGGTTAATCATGTGGATAGTATGAGATAATTATATTCATGGGGATAGAATGAGTTAAGTGTCCAAGTGAAGGGTTCATAGTTATTCTAGGAAAACTATAGGATGTTTGACGGATAGTCAACATCAAGTAGGAGATGGATAGTCTCCATATGATTGAAGAAGGGCTCACAGTTATCCTAGGAAAACTATAGGATGGTTGATGGATAGTCAACATCATGTAGGGATGGATAGTCTCCATATTGTTAATGAAGGGTTTATAGTCATCCTAGGAAAACTATGAGATGTGAGATGGATAGTCTGCATCAACTTAAGAAAAATGAATATGGAATGGATAGTCCCTCTTCGAGGCAATTAAAAATCTAATAGGTGATGAGGAAATTCTAATTGTTTTCAAGTATGCATATTATCATAATTATTTTGAAATGGATATTTTAACCATTGTGGATGTAAGAGCACAGAATATGGTTTTATAAAAGTTATGGGATACTAGTGAAGGGAAAACCCGTTCCGCTAAGCGGAGTGGTCTCATTAGATATCTAAAAGGATTGAGATGTTAGATTATTATTCATACCAGGCTTTATGACTAACTCGAAGATTTTGTTTTCCCCTTAAACTCTCGGGTACCCAATTGATTTTGAGTAGTTTGAGAGTTAAGGTTCTCAGGTTTCTTCTTTGACGAATAATGCTTTCGAAGGCATGGAGGATGCAGATAATTATTTAAAGTTTTCTTTTCCACTGTGTATTTATTTGTAAAGGCAGATTTATTAGCTTTACTATATACTCTAATCAACCAAGGAGGCATCTTCATATGTCGCTCTTGGCGTAATTGTAATAATTATATTTTGTTGAACGTGGTTAACGTATTTTGGGATTATGTAATGAACATAAAATATTTTAATTTGAATGTGGAAATATGTTTTTGAATTGTCAAGATTTTCCATATTCTTGTGATATGTGTATCAATGTATATAGCATCGCTGAATTTGGTCGCCGAAGAGTAATAACTATGGATGGCTGCAGCATCCATAGCCATTAGTTTTTGGCCTCTAAGTAGGGGGATGTTACAGGCTATGTGGGTCGCACCCATTAGGGTATATCATCACCCTTCTAGATATATACAAAATCATCAATGAATTCGTGTATGCGGGTGTGCTCACTTAAAGGTTGCAAACCAACCGGGGTGATGATATATTCGGTACTATCCAGCAAGGGGTTGTCCGGTTCTGTGTTGGCAGTGGTCGTTAGGTATGACCTCGGTACATTTTTCTAAAGGTGTACTGTGGCGGGCGGTACTAGTAGCCTAGTCATTATTTGGAATCCATTATCCAATACGTGCCTTAAGTTTTTAATTGTAGAGCCTATTATGTTGGAATGTGTGAAGCAAGCATTTCAGCTATTTTATCTATTTATTTTAAACCTAGACACTATGATAATATCATTGGATTTGATATAAAATGTTTTGGTTAACGTAAGGTAAAAACCCATCCGTTTTTATGTGCGGTGTGGTCTTATGAGATACCCTTTGTTTGAAAGGTTTTCAAATGTAGAAATCAGTTTGGTTATTACTTGTTATCGAGTTTTACTCACGCTGGTTTACCAGACTGACCTGGGCATTATTCCATGTAATGCTCTGGTCAGACCGAGCATGTTTTCCCAGGTTTAGCTTGATACTTTGGAGTTGAAGAGGAGTTGGATGGTCAAGATGTAATCATGTATATTTTTCTTCTGCTATATTATAGAGTCTGTATGTTTGTCAATGTAAGGACATGTTTCTATAACTGTCCAAATTTAGGATAAGCCCAGTGTACTCTGATATTATATGAATAAAGATGTTTCCTTTTTGTAAAGATCATTCTTGTATTATATATTATTCACTGTGTTGTGGGATTCTATGTTGTTTAGTTTTCTTCTATCTTCTACCTTCTTCTTTCACCCTAACAAATCGTCATTCCGACACTTGAATGTTTGGCATATGATACAATCGGTAAAGTGTTATTCGTCGCCTACGGGCCTATGATTTGTTGATATTTCTTAAGGTCAGA
Organism: Allium fistulosum; assembly: GCA_030737815.1. Classification (NCBI taxonomy): domain Eukaryota; kingdom Viridiplantae; phylum Streptophyta; class Magnoliopsida; order Asparagales; family Amaryllidaceae; genus Allium; species Allium fistulosum. The sequence continues at coordinate 354,262,895 of CM060904.1, forward strand.
ATCCCAAGGCAAGCAAGTACTGATGCCCACTAGAGAAATCAAATGATTTCTATGTTTTCCTTAGGGTTTTGACAAACATAAAAATCTAGTAGGAGCCTTATTACAAACATTATATTATGACATTTATTCTTTCTAATATTGTAAGAACATTTTCTATATAAAGTTATAATAATCGACATTGATAAATATGTGCAATTAATATAATTGATAAAATGTTTATCAGTTAAGATATACAAATGAACCAAATTAAAAATTGATAAAAGAAATATAAAATATACTTACTAATAAATTTTTTCTACATGTTATTATTACAATACCCATGCAACCACCTAATTTTATAACTACTAAAGACATTAGTAATTGGCTACTTAATTGTTTATTTACCTAAGATCGTGTTTTGTCCTTTATGAGTTTCGAACTCTAAAAGTCATACTTAAATATGGATATTTGATCCATATTAATGTTATATGGTGAACGGTTGCAATTCGTAATGTATGAAACCCCAATTAAATTGTTCAATTGAAATATGCAAGTAAACTGTAATATGAGATCGTACATTCAATATGATGATTATAATAATGATCTTGTTGTGTTAAATGTAACGGTAGATCGAAAGCTATAAGAAAGATATAAGAACTCGATCATAGAAATTTTACTTTGACCAATTTAAATATTTAATATCCTTAAATGTTACGGATGATCAATTGCACTTTTCTAAAAGGTTTGTTACGATACTGTAGTAGAGTTTCCTTTTGAATGCTCGACCATTTAGAAAGGAAAATGAATGTACAAGGGTAGATATAACTTAAAAGTACAGTTGGGATGAAGAAAGTGAATGATCACTTCCGCTTCATAAAGAAACATTGAATGAGAATTATAAATTAATAATTGATACTTAACATTGGAATGAGAAATATGATTTCTATTCCAAAATGTATTTTTTATATAGAAAACCATTTTCTATGAAATTTATTCCTTTAAGTTCAAGATATTTGATCTAAAACCCTCAACTATAAAATAATCACAGTAGATGGAATAAGTAGCCTACGTTAAGTGGCTGAATAGACCTTCGTATTTCGTATGCTATTATGGTAATGGCAGAAACAATAGGAGATTGCCATATAGCTTACTAGTCGCATCAAGTTATGCAATTATTTTTGTAAATCATACCAAATAATATTTATGAAATAATAACCGTTTTTTCATTGTTGACTAAAAAATAGATACAGTTTTATTTCAATATAAATATTATTAATATTCGTTATAAAATAAAATGGTATTTGTTTTCATAACAAAAAGGATGCATTGGAAAATTCAGTATCTTAAATTATTTGCAATTGTTTTGGAATTATAGAGTAAGCCATAGTTTTGAAAAATAATTCTTTGATTATATGATTATGAAACATATAGTGCTAATGAATTATATCTCAGACAATTAAGGGCGAAGAACCCATTCAGTGGGAGCATCATAAGAGCCGATGAACTCTTCAGGTTGACACATATAGGTGTATGCAATTGAAAGTCTATTAATACCAAAAGGGTTCCACGTACTTCATTGTATTCACTTATGAGTTATCATAAACACGAATAAGTGTTATGATACACATGTAGTATGTCTATGATAAGTTTATATAATATAAAACTGAAGTAAATGAAATTACATGTAGTAGAAACGATTCAATTTGATTGAATAAGCGAGTATATTGGAGAGAGTTCTAAACATACCTAAAGAAAATTGAATAAAGAATCAATCTTAAAATTCACTACTCCTTATGATATATAATGATGTTTTGATAAGGATTAATCGAACTTTGTTGGATAAAGTATGGTTAATGATGAGTGATGTTGTGCTAACTTCTTTTTGTAAGGTCGTGTACTTAAGATCAGTACACAAGGTTAAAATTAATTTCATCTAAAGAATTGTTTATAAAATTATACAAGTTAAGGGTTTATGTGAAACCCCAACATATCCTGGGCGAAGGAGTAAGCAGGTTTTGTGAGTCAAAAGACCAAATGTAATAATTATATGTGAGGGTTCTTGTATGAATCACCCCAAAAGAGTTTAGAAACGATCGTCATTGGATGACCAATTTATATTTTGAACATAATTATCATAAACTAAAACCAAATCAGTTTTAGGTAATGCAATTCATAGAATTTTTACGAATACCTATTCCATTACACTGAGAAGAAATTGTTGTTTTAATAAATACCAATTTCATAGCAAAAGAATTTCTTCTAGAAATTATTGGTAGTAAAATGGATTTGGATACGATCCAAAGATGAAACTGATTGCAATGGATGAAATGAAATTAACCAAACCTAAATAGACACGACACATTAAATGTCCAATGATAAATCTTGCACATTAAATAGAAATTATTAATTTTATTATTGAAAAAAGAGCTTTCTCAGTCTTAAGTAAGCTATTAAGAGTATTGACTCTACCATGTGGCACGATGCGCAAATCCGAAATGGATTCCAAATACATTATTAAAATATGATATTGATATTGGTACCTGAAAGGATATGATCCATCGGCTGCAAAAGTGACTTCAAGAAGAAGATCAATGGAGTTGGAATATAAGTCACATGGATAGGAATAACATCGTAAATTTCAATTATTGAAACCAACATAATAGATTCGTCATTCAATGTGCTAAAGTTAGTTCGGTTTTTACACACAAAATTATCGCCTGGTATGACTTTGTGTTTTCGTACATATGCGTTGAGACAAAAAATTATAAATAATGATTTTAAATAGACTGTTTGTACACAACAACCAAAATATCTCGAAGTCAGTGGGAGCGATATTCAATTTATGGGTTTTAGGATATGATCCAAGAACGGATATAAATGTATCATCCAACAAGCATCTGAATTGAACAAGATTTTGATAGAAATATCAAATAGTTTGATTTTAGTCAAAATGCATAGAAAACATTTATCCATAAGAAAGAGCATTAAAAAGGTACATAGATATTTCTAAAATATAAGTAAACAACATACCCCTGACTGTTAATGATGTGCTTATGTTAAAATCAGTTCTTGTTTTGTTGTTTGACACTGAACATTGGATTTGTAAATTATATCTTTTATAATAAGTATAAAGGATGTTAGGAATGTCCCAAATGATTTGCACAGACATCTTATTAAAAAAGTTTAATATAGAACATGCAAGGTAGATTCCTTATGCATTGGCAATAAGAATCATCGTGCATGTTGCATTGTCTATAATATCATAATTTGCTTATGTATTTGATGCATGAAGTAGATATTAAATCCAAATTAATATCACTAAATAGTAGTTTAGAGTTTTCTCGAGTATTTACGAAATAATAGAGAATAATTTATAGGAACAACAAACTCCTTGTGAAGGAGTATTCAGATTCAAATTTCATAAGTGATATTGTGTATAATTTGTTGATATCAATTTCATGCTTAAAACTCAGTTCAGGAGCTTTAAGTTGGGAATGTTCCAAACAAAAGGTTGTGGTCGATTCAACAAAATGGCTAAGTACATCACCTTGAGTAGTGCCAAAATAAAAGCAATGCATAAATTTAATAACCGAGCCGAGCGTGAATCCAAATGTTAAGATTCCATGACATTGCTATATGATAATAATGTTGTGACATAGTTCGTAAAAGAACCTAGAGTTCATTGGAAGTCAAGAAACATACTTCAAATAGTTCAACATGATAAATGCAGTTTATCAACGTCAGGAAGAGTTGATTGATAGAGAAGATAACCAATACAAAATAGCATACCCATTCACTAAGGGGCTGACCCGATTAGGTTTGAGAAAACCGATCGAAGAAGTTGGAATAAGATTCCATAATTGACTAAAGTGCAAGTGGGAGAGTGATAGAGTTAGTGGTATTCCCTAGGAGCAATTATGTAATTTGTTACATAAATCTAACTCGATAACCAATCCTGTTTAAAATAAAAGGTGTTTTCTTTATGTTAAAAATTATTATTACAATATGTTATAAATAATTGATTATTCAATTCAAGTATGTTTAGCAGAAAATCTGTAAATGGTGATTTGTGATAGTAGTTACAATGCATTGTAACCATGAGTAGTTTATCATAATATAATTAACATACCATTTTAAATATTCCTAGTAAAGATGTATCGAGGCTGGATATCGATATATCTATTTAGGCTAGAGTACGTAACGCTTTCAAAATGTGGGGTAGTATATTACTCATGAATGCCGGTGTAACAACTGGGATTTTTGACCCTCGAAAATCGACACCAATACGTCCACTGTATTGTGCGCTAAGCAATCAAATGCCGGAAAACCCAATTGTTAGGGAAAAAGAAAGAAGGAGAGAAGAAGAGAAGAGAAAGAAACTAAAAACAACACAGAAATCTCACAATCGCAGCGGAACAATATATAATATAATATCAATGATCTTTACAACAGAGAAACTGTTATATACTTACATCCATCAGAGTACAACAATAAATCACGATCATCAGCCTAGATGGTTATAACAACTTGTCCTCACAAATGCTGATGATTTCAACAAAGAAACAGCTGAAAGTAAAAATATATGTGAATACGAATAAGGACCTCCAACTCATCTCCTGAGCTCCAATGCATCCAAAGTAATACGTAAATATGCTCGGTCTGACTCGAGCATTATAATAAAATAACACCCGAGTCAGTCTGGAAAACCAGCATAAGAAAATACACCCAACTAGATTTCTAAGTTATTAATCCTTTGAAATCAAAAGTATCTCATAAGACCAAGCCGTGCATAAACACGGACATGTTTTTACCTTACGATCCAAAACATTTTCATCGAAAATCATCTGATATTATAATACCATCTAGAACACAATACTTATTAATCATAGCCAAAATTGTTACATTAATTAAATTCCAGCATAATAGGTATACGAATAAAATCATAAAGGCACATATTGGAGAACGCATTCCATACAATGACCGGGCTACTAGGGTACCGCCCGTCACGGTGCATCTCTAGATAAAATAACACCGAGGACCTTGCCTGGATCCCCTGCCAACACAGAACCGGCCTACCACTTACTAGATAGTACCGAATATGATCAACCCCCCGTTAATGGGGCCCGAAACATACAAATGAGAGATAATATCAACTCTAGATAGGGACGATCATACCTACTTGGGAGCGATCCATTTATCCCTGTTGCATCTTCCATGTTTTAGTCATTCCCGATTGATGAGGCTTGAGGGTCTGTTTTACCTTTTATATTGTACTTCACAATTGGAATGCTAACACTGCCCTCCAAGCAACAATGCAATACCAGCATTCATCCATGCAAGTTCATTATGGGACTGAATGAAACACTTGAGAGCTCCTTCTTCAATTCCATCATCCTCAAGATGGCTTTACATCGAAATGCTTGAGTTGGATCGAAGTGGTTTTCAGATAACATATTCGATCCCGGTCTCTTCAAAACAACTTTCGACAACTTTCGGTAAACTCAACCCCAGTTCCTTAGGAAATAAACTGTCAAAGATAAGAGCAAAGATCACCTCATAACCGTTAGTGGACAGATTTCCTTATCATTTGTCCTAGGAGAACGAAACGAGATTTTAATGCACAGTACAGTATTATCAAAGATGACCGTGCCATATAACTCGCGTGTTTCCCCTAGAAATTTCCAAAGTTACGTTTTGGGTCCAAATTCGATAGTCGGTTATTTAACCATCGAATAATAAACATTTAATCAAGGATTCAATTCCATAGGGAAAACCAACAATGGTTAAGCACACAAGCAACCACTAACCTCCTTTTAATTAATCTTTCATTAATTGAAATTCACTTTGTAATACTTGAATCAAAATTCTTTTTACATAGATACACACACACAAATCCCTAATACTCAATACTTGAGAAAATATCCATATACTTATCTCAATGGTGTTAGTATATTCACCAACATTTGGGAAGTTCCCCTTTTTATTCAATTCTAAAATCATTTACAACTCCATTACAAATCCAAAAAACTATTTATAAAACTTCTTTTATAAATCTATAAACCCATTTTTGAAATTCTTTTATAAATATCTAAACCATTTATAAAACTCTTTTATCTTTTTAACAAATCTTCCTTTACATTTTTCAGAACATGTTATAAGATTCCTCTTATAATCCACATCTGTTTATAAAACCCTATTTATAAATCTCCAAAACATTTATAATATAAATTCTAATCATTTACTTAAAACACTATTATATAATAGTAAACATTATAAATAAATAAATATTAACTTTAAAATTTTTTAAAATAATAATTAATAAATTCCAAAACATCATAAATAAAACAATAATAATTTATCTTTAACATTTTTATAAATACTAATAATTAATTTCCAAAACTTTATTGATAATAATTAAAATTAATTTCAAACCATATTAACAATTTAAATAATTAACTTTTCAAAATATTAAATATTGATAAACCACTTTAAAAAGATTAATATAAATAAAAACTTTTAAAACATAATTATATTTCCTTGATAAAAATCCATACTTAATTCCAACATGATCATTTCCATATTTATAAAATTATATTTATAAATCTCCTTCTCTTGCATAAAACTTGCTTTCATAAAATCCATTTATTTATGAACCTCACTTATAGCTCTATTTCCTTTATGAGTCTCACTTATTCATAAGTCCCATTTAAAAACATCAATCACCATCCGTTTTTAATGTTGCTCCTATATGGATAAATTCCTTCCTATTTATAAAATATTTAACATTCCCAATTTACCCTCACCCTCAATTTCTAAAATAGAGTTAACTATTTTCTAAAATATCATTCCACATCTTATAATATATCCACCATTTGATTTATTTCACCAATTTATTAAATGATGATAGTTTCCTTTAATTTATAAACACCATTTATAAATCCATACTTTTATTAACAAAATATGATTTTACAAATCTCCACTTCATTTGTAAAATATCACTTTTATAATTTATCATACTTATAAACCTCACATTTATACATAATCTTTAATATATGTACATATATATATATATATATATTACTTTATATTAAATGGTTAATAAATATTTATATCAATTTTTTTTCTATTTTCCTATAAAAAACATATCCTTTTATTATAAAAGACGAATTTATTTTAAGATTTTAAAAAACTTTAAATTATAGTTCGAAATATTCTATTTAAAATATTTTATAAAACTATTAATTTATAATGTCCAGAAACATAATTTTTATTTAAAAATAAATTTCTTCTTCAATTAATTCAAGAAGAATTATTAAAACATATATAATTTCCAAGATCACTTTGAAATCCCTTTTTAAATCAAATCATCGGTTTATAATATTTTAAAATGCCAAAAATAAGGCCCAATGCTACTAAAGTACTAAATAAGCAAAATCATATCCATGTCATCGAATATAACATCCAACATATCACATATCAATTTATATGAAAATATATAAACAGTGTGAGGAATCCTTTTGGATCCTTCCAACCTGTCCCCCTGCATCACATATAATATAAAATCAATAATATAAATCAACCACTTCGAGGCGGGATTTGTATACAAAGGATCATCCGCTCACACTGGAATGTAATAGGGTCTCATCCACTCTAGGGACGAGAATATATCCAAACCAACAATATAAAATAACAGATCATCCAAACAGTCAACAACGGTCAACAATAAATATTCACACATCCAAACAAAAATTTTGTTGACTAAAAATACTTTTGCCTAACCAAAAAGGTGAGTTTAACTCACTTTGATTCCAGTTTCCATCAAAACGCTTCAGTTTGAATTAAAATTAAACAGGCATTCAATTTTAACCCAAAATCGTACTATCTCCGAATCCATCCATTCCAACTCCATAGCGTAGTACTCACTGATAAAAATTCAACACAGCTCGTCCCCATCAATTTCGACCTCGTACGAAAAAGTTACGAATAAATGAACAATTGAAATAATTAAATACCAATTAACTTATAATTAATAATAGTTTAAACCTAATTAACCTTCTTCCCTCCAACGGATTGTTCCAGGCCAAAAAAAATCGAACCCATCCAATACGCGACCTTGCCTCAACGTTCACCGCCGCCTCATGATCGCGCACCCCCTGACCTCGCCGCCACCGCCGTTTCCATGCACGCCATCCCAAGCACGCCGAACGAGCCAAGAGAACCCAAAGGCTGCTGCGAACGCGACCATAATCTGGTCACCACGGCGTGAATTTCAACGATCCCTTCATTGATTTGTTATGATTTGACGAGCTCTACATTTTCCTATTTGAGGTCGATGCACGATTTGGCTTAAGGTGGTTTCGATGAATTAGGACCGTTGGATGAGGACGATTTAAATTTAAAAAATGGTGAACAGTGTTTTGATTTTTACTTTGAATGCAATTTAAAAGAAGATGTAGGTATTGGTAGGACGTGGGTTAGTATGGCCATGGGTATGGGCTGATTAAAGAAATTATGTATATTAATATATATTATTTTATTTCAAATATTAAGTTTTAACGTCCGAAAATCTTGAGCTCCTACAAAGACATGCCTTTTGGCGTTCTATATTTTATACCCCTATTTCGAACACAATGGTGCTAGTCTCAAGACCTAATTTGATCATATGTAAAAGATTTTTTTTTCAAACCCAATTATTATATAAATTTTTGAAAATAATTTCTACGCCTTTCGATCTCGCACGCCCAAACGATATGTCCAAAAAGCACGAAATTTGACGGCACGCTATAATTCACTATTACAGATCCAATAAAACTAGTTTCGTTCAATTCCAAGATAGTGCTCCGGAAGGCTATTTTTACACATTAATTAAAACGAGATATTTCCAAAATCAGTTTAATCACTTTTAATTCCAATTTAAAAGTTTACTATCTTCATTCTTATTCAAATAGAATTTAAATCAACTTCCAAAATCATTCTTATTCACACTGAATTCAAGATTTAATAATTTAAACAATTCCAATTATTCAAATAACCCTTATATTTGAAATTCAAGTTATTTAGCTTATAAAAGTAACCTTCCAATATTTAAAATCATTTGAATATTCTAAATTAAAATAACTAAAATTCTTGGTCGTTACATTCCTTTCCCCTTAAAAGAATTTTGTCCTCGAAATTAGCAAGGTAAGAAAATGCCATAAAACCCATTAACTCTTCAAACCAATTAGTTGAAAATAGATCTTAAATTTCTTATAAGCCTTTAACTTTCAAAAATCAATTTGTTGAAACTTTATTCTCACCGTTCTAAGTCTCTTTAATACATCCACTTATACCAAATAATTTCCATCCATTCGTTCATTCCAGGTTATAACTCAAAACCAAATTTTTAGTTATCAAAATTTTTCAAAAATTTTCTACCTCCTAAATTTACGGAAAATTTCGCCAACGTATCCTTTGCGTAGCTCGATCGGAAAATTAATAATATATATATATATATATATAATTATAAATATACATCTCATCTTCGAGGATGGGACATCCCGTAGGGAAAAATATAAAAATGCGATATGTAATCCGAGATGTGTACCTTGTTTTAGTGTTAGCAAGCATATACAACCAATATAATGCGGAAGCGAGCTTCAATTGCGAAGCAAGCACCATCTGACCTACTAATCACTCAATGACCAATGAGAACATGTGTATAGAAAGTAACACCTCTATATAATATAGAACATATAATAACTATATGCAAATGTAGCAAGAGAAACCATCCACCAAATAATATTCATCCAATTTATTTATCATCATACCAATTTGCATTTCCAAGTGTCAACGGTATATTTATACACTTTCATTTCTAAGCAACATTCAATTAATTTATACCCAATTTCATTTACATTCAAGTATTAACCTTCACTTTATTTTCATTCACTATGGTTACATTCACCATAAATTCAATTTATGTTCGACAACATTTCATTGCATATTTAATTCATTTATAAATCATTTTCATACAATAATTACTTAAGTCTATTAGAACGTTTCACACTACACAACTCATGTTAATTTTTACTTCATAACCTAAATGCGTATTCAATTCAAACCACATCCCAGAACATATTCAACTCATTTTATAATTCAAGTTCATTTCCATTTCACTAATTTATTCCATTAGTTCACTTTATTAATCCATCTAATTCATTTCAGATCCAATTCAACTTCATTTAACATTTCTTAAGCTAAACTTTTATTTCATATCTCGATTCCAAATTTTCGTTTTTTATCTATACCATTTTCAAATTATAAGTTCAAAATCTTATTTTAATATATTTACCCAATCATACTTTGGATTTTAAAATTGAAACCTGTTTTACCAAATCACAACTTCAATGGTAGCATTCATTACTTAGAAACTCAAAACTGAATGTCGATGATGCTGCAGTCATAATCGAAATTATTTTTCAGCGATTGAAGTGGGTTCAATGCTTTCTATTTCTTTTAAATCACATTTTAAAAATATTTCCAATTAAAACGTTTTCCCAAAATATTATTATTATTATTCTTCCAAAACCTTTGAAAAACAATTTTCACAATCAATGGGATCTAAATTCTCAAACTTCTTGTTTTAAATCCATTTTTATTTACAAATCACATTTTTAAATATACTTAGGCAATTTCATTTCCTTTCCATTTATAAATCGCATTTTTAAGTCATATTTATATATTCTTACTTCTTATGCAATATCATTTCACAAATGTTGATTATTTTAATTATAATCAGTACTCTATAATTCCTACTTAAAAATTTATTTTCTTATATAACTCATTCTACAAATATTTATCTTTATTTACATTATAATAACAACTATTATTAGAACCCAAACAACAAACGACAATGATAATAACTAAATATTATCATTCATTAACAACCAAAACTCTATATATAACTATAATAATTTTTGAAAAACTATTCCTAATATATACAAAATATAATTTTGGTAAAATTATTTCATTTACCAATTCCCGAAATAATACTGTATCGGTTTGCCTTTTTTAAGCATTTGGAACCCCCTAAATCATGGCGTCATACCGACCAGAATTTATAAGCCACTCAACAGATAAATTAACACAATATAAAACATTTTTATATCACTAATAAATACGCACTCATATATACACACTCATATATACACACTCATATATACACACTCATATATACACACTCATATATACACACTCAAAACTCATAATAAGGCATTCCATTACCTTATCTCTTAATGAGTTGCCCCACCGAAGCCAAGGTTCTCGCTTAACCTTTAGCTATGATACCACGTGTAACAACTGGGATATTCGACCCTCAAAAATCAACCCCAATACGTCCACTGTATTGTGCACTGAGCAATCGAATGCCGGAAAACCCAATTGTTTGGGAAAAATGAAAGAAGAAAGTAGGAGAGGAGAAGAAGAAGAGAAGGAAACTAAAAACAACACAGAATCTCACAATCACAATGGAACAATATATAATATAATATCAATGATCTTTACAACAGAGAAACTATTATATACTTACATCCATCAGAGTATAACAACAAATCACAATCATCGGCCTGGACAGTTATAACAACTTGACCTCACAAATGCTGATGATTTCAACAACAAAACAACAGAAAATAAACATATACGTGAATACGACTGAAGACCTTCAACTCATCTCTTGAGCTCCAATGCATCCAAAGCAATCTTTAAATATGCTTGGTCTATCCTGAGCATTATAATAAAATAACACCTGAGTCAGTTTGAAAAACCAGCATGAGAAAGTACACCCAACTGGATTTGTAAGTTATAAAATCTTTGAAATCAAATGTATCTCGTAAGACTACGCCGCATATAAACACGGACAAGTTTTACTACGATAATCAAAAAAATTTCATAGAAAATCCTTTGATATTATATTAATGTTTAGAATATAATACTTTTTAATTATAGCCGAAATTGTTACATTAATTAAATTCTAGCATAATAGGTATACAATAAAAATTATAAAGGCACATATTGGAGAATGGATTCCATATGATGACTGGGCTACTACGGTACCGCCCGTCACGATGCATCTCTAGATAAAATAACATGGAGGACCTCGCTTGGATCCCCTGCCAACACAGAACCGGCCTACCTCATACTGGATAGTACCCAATATGATCACCCTTCCGTTAATGGGCCCCGAAGCTTACAAATGAGAGATAATATCGACTCTAGATAAGGACGATAATACCCTACTTAGGAGTGACCAACTTAGCCCTGCTGCATCTCCCTTTTTAGTCATTCCCGGTTGATGAGACTTGAGGCTACATTTTACCTTTTATATAACACTTCCCACTTGGAATGCTAACACTGCCCTCCAAGCAACAATGCAATACCAGCATTTATCCATACAAGTTCGTTCCAGAACTGAATGAAACACTTGAGAGCTCCATCTTCAATTCCATTAAAACACCCCACACCCCTTAATATACCCAAAAGGACACATTAAAAGGCGTGGTGCGTTGTAGGTATAACCGAAACTAACAGAGACTAAGATTCACAAGACAAAAATAGGTAAAAACGAAACTAAATAATAACTTAATCAAAACAAAGCTTCATAAATAAGTCAAATACTAAATACAACATCCGTATCTCAAAACCCATATGTCTTATGAAATAAAAATTCATAGTCTCAAAATCAGAGTAAATAATATCCCTCATAATAAGCCAGTACATAGAAAGAACAAAAGATGAAATAAAAGAAATACATAGAAGAAATCTCATCCAAGAAAACTCCAAGCTGCAGCAATCTACTGACTTCTCCGTAGATTGCCTACGGGGGGGGGAGGGGAAAATAGAGGAGTGGGTCAGACTAAAAGTCTGGTGAATGATAGTAATTACTAGAGTCTTTAAGCAAGATAAAAGTAATAGACTCTACAATAGTTCAAGCATAAATAAGGATAAATAAAGGAAATAGGAAAGAGATAACCTGAAAATAAGTACGATTAAATATTGCTCAATTTATAAGATAGGTTAACTTTTAATGCTTGCACTTGTCCTTGATTTCTACTTTAATTATGCTGAATTCCTAATCCTGTAATTAGGATGTGACCCTAATTCTACCCTTTTTTACCGGTATGCTACTCCATAGACCTTACCGTGGACCAGCCACTATATAACTCCCTACACTGCAGCCAATGGTATCTACAGAAGATGTTCAGAGCAACCACTATGGATCCGGACGACATCTATAGCTCCCTACACAGAAGGCAATGGTGTCTACGAAAGACACTCATACTAAGCGCTTGGAACTCATAGCTATTACTGAGCACCCAAATGGAAGTCACATGCGTAACTACCACCATGCCCATGCCGTAACAGAAATAAACTAAAATTACTTAAAAGAATAGCTGAAAGGAAATAGACTGAAAATAATTCTAAAAACTGTAAATAAACTACTAAAAAGGCTATTCCAAAAATCGTAGTAAACCTACAACTATTAGAAACCCTATTATTTTAAATTACTTAAAGAAATTTTAAAATAATTACAATCACTCACCTCCGGTCCTAAGCTCTTCTTTTGGTCTTCCCGGATCCACTTGGAGTTGTAAAATAATTTAATTTATAACGATTTTCTCCTTTGGAAAAATTATTCCGTTTAGGGTCCTTCCTAGAAAGGTGAACCCAATTAGAGAAAACCTAGAATGAGAAAAATTGTTAGGTATAAGGGTCTATTTATAGGTGTAGAAGTGGATCTCGGACCGTTGGATTTGGAGATTAACTAGGATGCAACCATGTTATAGGCTGAATAAGGGCCACCGGATGCAAGAATAGAGGGACCAGATTAAAATAAAGAATGCAAAACACGTCAATCGGTTAAAGAAAATCACACCCATATTCGAACAAATGAACAATCGGTCGTTCTCCCCCAAAACAGCAGGTGGGTCGACTGGGCGATCGACCGCCTTGGTGCCCAGGTCGACCGGTCGGTCGACTTGCCTATGTATTTTATTATTATTATTTATAACTTGGTCATATTAGCTCGGTTTATGACGTTCTATATATGGAAATTGACCAGAAAATTACCATGGACATAATGGTGCAACTTCCGTGGCTTAATTATGATAATTTCACAAATTTATTTTATTATCTAATTAATTAACGAATTAATTATTACAGGTCAAATTTCGGGTTGTTACATTCTCCCTCCTTAAGGGATTTCGTCCCCGAAATCTCTAACGATAAAAGAATGTACTAAATGTTTTCATCCAATTCTACAAACAACTGCTCAATCATCAACCATTCATCCATTATCCTTAAGTTTTTCAAATGCAATGTATGATACTTATGCAATTATTGTAGTGTAAATGTTCCTAACTAATGCAAAAGATTAGGCGGTCCACTGATTCAGTTGACCTCCTTTTATGCAATCATTTCCGTGCCATGTATCCAAATGAATGCAAAAAATTCCTAATGATAACTGATAGTTCTATATGCGTGCTACAAACATCACCCAAATGCAACAATCAAGTGATAAACATCCATTTATAGCAACCATGGAAATAAAATAAAAATGCGCACACATCCATATGCATATGATGTAGTGTCCTAGTTAGGTCGATCCCTAAGGAATAATAGTGCCTAGTGTACCTATATGCGTCCAAAGCATCCACTAGCAAACACTTGCAACCGCTAGCATACATCATTCATAACATGTTCTATTAACATGTTTACATCAAATCCTACCATCCATAGGTTAAATCCTAAGTTCTACCCTCCCAAAGGATCATAAAGGAAAGAACCTATTCAAATCTAAAGATGGAAAAAGGAATTCTAAAACCTACCATCAAAAAGATGAGGATAGGAAGTATGAATCTTCTCTTTTGCTTCCCAAGTGGCGTCTGCAACATCATCTCCCTATTGCACCTTCACCAGTGGAACCTCCTTATTCCTTAGTCGCTTGATGTCTCTTCCAACAATCTTCGTAGGGATACACCGAACAGAAGCTTCCTTTTCTACCTCCACCTTCTCCAACTGACTAGGCTCTACAACCTCCGCCGAGTCATGTAAGCAATTCCGCAAGTGTGAAACATGGAAAAGGTCGTGCACTACTGCCAGCCTATCAGGTAGCCTTATTCGGTAAGCCATCTTGTCAACTCTCTCCGTGATAGGAAATGGTCCAACAAATCTAGGGGCTAACTTTCCATTTGATCCAAATTTTACCACCTTCCTAAGTAGGGATACTTTGATAAAAACTAAGTCTCCAACCTCAAACTCTAAGTCTCTCCTCCGCTTGTCCGCATACGACTTCAGTCTGCCTTGAGTCATCTTCATCCTTCGCCGAATCAAATCCACCATCTTAGAGGTCTCCCTAACCATATCGGGTCCAAGTAATAACTTCTCTGTAGACTCTACCCAACATGATGGGGACTTGCAAGGTCTCCCATATAAAGCCTCAAATGGTGCCATTCCTATACTTGTTTGGTAACTATTATTGTACGCAAACTCAACCAACGGAGATGCTCCTCCCAAGTTCCTCCAAGGTCCAAAATGCACATCCACAGCAAATCCTCAAGCACCCTATTTACCCTCTCCGTTTGGCCATCTATCTGGAGGTGATAGGCCGTACTCAACCTAAGTTGCATCCCTAGTGCCTCCTGTAAGCTTCTCCAAAAATCACTAATGAAAATGGGATCTCTATCACTAACAACGCTAGAAGGAACTCCTTGTAGATGGAATATACAAGGATGCCAAATATGAAGCCGTATGCTTACTCTTAACTGGGATGAAGTGAGCACTCTTGGTCAATCTATCAGCAATCACCCAAATGCTAGTGTTCCTATTCCTAGAACGCGGTAAACCATCAATGAAATCTATAGAAATACTGTCCCACTTCCACTCCGGCAAATCTAAGGCATGAAGTAATCCACTGGGCTTCTACTGCTTTGCTTTTACCCTTTGGCATATGAGACACTTAGCTACGAATTCAACCACGTCCTTCTTCATGCCAGCCCAATAGAACATCCTCTTCATATCCTCTGCTATCAATGGAATAGCATTTGAGATGTCTCGAGACCTCTCCTCGGCTAATCCTATCCATAATATCCATGAGCTCCGAATCCTCCCGCTGCCTCGAGCCAATCTGATCCATAAAGGTAGGGCTCAACACTAATGTCACTAACAATTCAGGAGTAATGTTCGTAGAGGGCATAAAATCAAAGGTAGAAATAAACTCTAAGTTCCTCCACTCTACGAACAAAAGACTAAGGGTTGCTTTCTTTCTACTTAATGCATCCGCAACCACATTACCCTTATCAAGGGTATAAGCTATCTCAAAATCATACGAGGCTAAAAACTCCATCCACCTTTGTTGCCTCAAGTTCAAGTCCTTTAGCGAGAATAGGTACTTCAAAGACTTATGGTCAGTAAAAAAGCACAAACCTCTCTCCAAGCAAATAGTGCCTCCAAGACTTGAGTGCAAAAACTATGGCAGCCAACTCCAAATCGTGGGTAGGGTAGTTCTTCTCATGCATCCTCAACTTCCTACTACCATAACACACTACCTTCCCTTCTTGCATCAACACCTCTCCTAGACCCGTCCCGCATGCATCAGTGTATACAGTGAGAGGCTTAGCTCCATCGGGTAAAACTAACACTGGTGCACTAGTAAGGGACCTCTTAAGCTTTGTGAAGGAATCATCACAATCCACGTCCCACACGAAAGCTTTACTCTTCTTAGTAAGGCGCGTGAGTGGTGCTGAAATCTTGGCAAAGTCTCTAATGAACTTCCTATAGTAGCCTGCAAATCCTAGGAAGCTCCTAACCTCGGTAACGTTCTTGGGGGCCTTCCAATCTTGCACTGCAATAACCTTGGTGGGGTCAACAGCCAAACCTTCCTTCGAGACTATGTGCCCTAAGAAACGAACTTCCTCTCTCCAAAAATGAAACTTCGAAAACTTAGCTCTCAAATGATGACTATGAAGTGTGCGAAGAACTTCATCCAAATGAACAACATGCTCCTCCATATTCTTGGAAAATACCATATCATCCACGAATACCGCCATAAACTTGTTTAGGACATCCCTAAAGACGCGGCTCATCAAATCAAGAAAATAGGCTGGAGCATCGGTTAGCCCAAAAGGCATAACCAACCACTCGAAGAATCCATCCGGTTTCCTAAACGCAGTCTTATCTATGCTGTCATCTTCGAATCTAAGCTGATGGAATCCCGTGGCTAAATCAAGCTGAGAGAAAACTGAAGAACCTAACGACTGGTCAAAAAGATCATCAATCCAAGGGAGTGGATATTGGTTCTTCTTAGTGAGCTTATTTAATTCCCTATAGTCCACGCAAAGTCAGAGATAACCATCCGCCTTAGTGGTGAAGACGACTGGCGCTCCCCACTCCGATATGCTCCTTCTTACGAATCCCTTCTCCAAAAGCTCACAAATCTGCTTGCTCAATTATTTCCTTTCCGTAAGTGTCATGTGCCTCACAGGTAATGCTACTGGCTTAGCATTCTTAGTCAAATAAATCCTGAAGTCAATCTCTCTCTTAGGGGGTAGTCCCCTAACCTCCTCAAAGACGTCTGCAAAACCTCTGACGATAGGAACCGAATGCAACTCTAATGACGTTGAATCGAGGGAATAGAGAAAACTCAACATGAATGACCCTTGTGGGTCGCAAGATACCTCTAGAGTCCTACCATTGCAAGTCTCAAGTCTAACGACTCTCCTCTCGCAATTTAAGATAACCCCTTATGTGGATAGCCAATCCATCCCTAAGATCATCCCATACCCCGAGAATCCCAAAACATAGGCATCACAGTCAAACTTTACGCCTAGGATAAAGATTTTCAAACCCCTACAAACCATAGATAAATGTGCCAATCCTCCTATTTTGTTTGAAACAATAATGGGGTCTACTACTAATGATATATCCAAGTGCAAACAATCTACTAGAGAGCTAGAGATAAAAGAGTGTGATGCTCCAGAATCGAATAAAATCCGAATGGGAAAATTAGATATAGAAATCATACCTTCAACTGTGACTTTCCTACCTCTATCTGGAATGCTACTGGAAGGTGCTGTGTTTAACGCCTGAATCTGCGCAATTGGTGCACTCGCTCCCTAGGACAACTCCCATGCATATGACTAGGCTGCCCGCAAGTATAGCACTTACCCTTCATCTTCTTCTTCCAACAACCCTTGGCCATATGTCCAACCTTCACACAACCATGGCACTTTATTCCTTTCTTAATATACTTTTGAGGACCATCACCTTTCTTCTTCTTCTAATTCTTTTCCTACCACTTCTTCTTTGAACCTTCTGACTTAACCTCCTCTTTAGACTCTCCCTCCTTGACTGTATTCGACATAAGCGCCATCTCGACCAAAGACTTGTAGGTAGCTCCCATCGGTACATGAGTCAGTAATAATACCTGAAGGGGTTGATTCAATCCCTTCGCAAACTTCATAGCTTTCTTATGCTGTGTGTGCACCAAATCCATACCAAATTGCGACAGCTCATTGAATAGATTGATGTATTCCTTAACAGACAAACTCCCTTGCTTCAAATTGATAAACCTCTCCAACTGAACACTCTCTTCTGCC
Source organism: Allium fistulosum (assembly GCA_030737815.1). Lineage (NCBI taxonomy): Eukaryota > Viridiplantae > Streptophyta > Magnoliopsida > Asparagales > Amaryllidaceae > Allium > Allium fistulosum. The sequence continues at coordinate 354,281,503 of CM060904.1, forward strand.
TGAGATAGAAATTTCCTATCGAATCACTCCCATAATCCATCCCAAATAATATTCCTCCCATCCAACTCGATCACCTCCCACCAATAAGATGCCTCCTCCTTTATCTGCCAAGCGGATAGCTGAACTTGTTGTTGACCATCCAATCCCAAAAGACCAAAAATCCTCTCTGTGTCCCTAAGCCATGCTCTCGCCTCCACAAAAGTCTCCTTGCCAGAAAAGTCTTCCCGCCCAAACTCGCAAAATCTTTACAAAGCTTAGAGAAATTGATGGCGGTAGGTGGGTTGATGGGATTCCCACCTGCTGGTGCAAGATTGGGCGCTGGCCCATGCACCTCTGGAGTCGTGGCTTGTAAGTACCTATGATACTAGGCTGGGTCTGAAATGCCATCGGGAAGTTTCGGGGCATCAGCCATTCTACGAAAAGAAAACGATAGTTTAGGAAAGAGTCAAAGGGAGATTGAACTGGACTTATGAGGGGATTTTTTTATAAAAAATCTTTTATACTTAAAAATCATTCCTAAAAGTTCTTTTCTGAAAAGTACCTTTAAAACTAGTTATTCTGAAAAATACTTTACTTTTAGAAAATTTTGGAATTTGTAACCTTAGGCTCCGATACCAAGTGAAACACCCCCACACCCCTTAATATACCCAAAAGGACACATTAAAAGGCATGGTGCGTTGTAGGTATAACCGAAACTAAGAGTCACAAGACAAAAATAGGTAAAAACAGCGGAAACTAAAATAATAACTTAATCAAAATAAAGCTTCATAAATAAGTTAAATACTAAATACAACATCCGTATCTCAAAACCCATATGTCTTCTGAAATAAAAATTCATAGTCTCAAAATCAGAGTACATAATATCCATCATAATAAGCCAGTACATAGAAAGAACAAAAGATGAAATAAAAGAAATACATAGAAGAAATCTCCTCCAAGAAAACTCCAAGCTGCAGCAATCTACTGACTTCTCCCTTGATTGCCTAAAGGGGGGAAAGGGGAAAATAGAGGAGTGGGTCATACTAAAAGTCTGGTGAATGATAGTAATTACTAGAGTCTTTAAGTAAGATAAAAGTAATAGACTCTACAACAGTTCTAACATAAATAAGGATAAATAAAGGCAATAGGAAAGAGAAAACAGAAAATAAGTACGATTAAATATTGCTCAATTTATGAGATAGGTTAACTTTTAATGCTTGCACTTGTCCCTTATTTCTGCATTAATTAGGCTGAATTCCAAATCCTGTAATTAGGATGTGACCCTAATTCTACCCTTTTTGACCGGCCTGCTACTCCATAGACCTTACTCTGGACCAGCTGCTATATAACTCACAACACAGCAGCCAATGGTATCTACGGAAGATGCACAGAGCAACCATTGTGGATCCGGACGACATATATAGCTCCCTACACAGAAGGCAATGGTGTCTACAAAAAACACTCATACTAAGCGCTTGGAACTCGTAGCTATTACTGAGCAACCAAATAGAAGTCGCACGCGTAACTACCACCATGCCCATGCTACCTTTTGCTCCACCTATTGGGTCTTCTTATTACCTCAACATCCAACATAAGCCTGCCCCTCATCCCACTTCAGGCTAACGTGAGATCACCGTGTGTCCATAGAATCTATAGGGGAAATGCTGTTGGTACTGGCCCTTCATCCAAACAATATCTAGTTGCGCCCCCTTATCCAAATCCCCCATGATTTGGACTTCTATTTGACCAATTACTACCATTCTTAGCATAAGCATGCCTTAGGCTCACCGTTTTGTCTATTAGGGAATGCTATTTGGTATAGGTCCTACTTTCATCTTTGCTTATTAGCTTAGATAAATTATTTTAAATAAGCCTTTACAATTTATCCCTATAATCTTTGCTTATTAATTTATCCTAAGTCTTAAAATAAGCCTCATTCGATTCTATTCCTTATTATAACCTACGTTATAATCAGCTTATTACTTAACCCAAGGTTTAAGTGTGAAAATAAGCTTCTTTCATCTTTTACTCTATTTAGTTATAATTCTAAGTTATAACTATGCCAATTATCTTTAATTAGTCCAATTCTAATTATAATTAGCCATAATTTCAGTCCAATTCCATTATTTATTACAATCCAATTCCATTATTTATTACAGTCTTTATAATTTACATCTTATTTTCTTCATTCCATATTCTTACTTATATAATCCATATTCACGTTTAATTTATTCTAATCCATACGTGAAGAAAAGGGGGATAAAGAGAATAGACGCTTGCATAAAATCCAAAACGTCGAAAAAGATGTAAATAAGAAATAAATAATAGTAAATACACTTAAATACTGTAAATAAACTATAAATCAATAAAAAGCTATGCTTAACAGAAAAAACCAAAATTACTGAAAATAATAGCTGAGAGGAAATAGACTGAAAATAATTCTAAAAATTGTAAATAAACTACTAAAAGGCTATTCCAAAAATCATAGTAAAACTACAACTATTGGAAACCCTATTATTTTAAATTACTTAAAGAAATCTTAAAATAATTACAATCACTCACCTCCGGTCCTAAGCTCTTCCTTTGGTCTTCCCGGATCCACTTGGAGTTGTAAAATAATTTAATTTATAACAATTTTCTCCTATGGAAAAATTATTCCGTTTAGGGTCCTTCCTAGAAAGGTGAACCCAATTGGAGAAAACCTAGAATGAGAAAAAGTGTTAGGTCGAGGGGTCTATTTATAGGTGTAGAAGTGGATCTCGAACCGTTGAATTTGGAGATTGACTAGGATGCAACCACGTCATAGGCTGAATAGGGTCCATCGGATGCAAGAATGGAGGGACCAGATTAAAATAAAGAATGCAAAACACGTCAGTCGGTTAAAAAAATTCGCATCCTTATTCGAACGAACGAACAATCGGTCGTTCGCCCCCAAAACAGCAGGCGGGTCGACCAGGTGGTCGACCACCTTGGTGCCCAGGTCGAGCGGTCGATCGACCTGCCTATTTATTTATATTTATTTATTTATATTTTTTACATTTTATAACTTGGTCATATTAGCTTGGTTTTTGACGTTTATATATGGAAATTGACTAGAAAATTACCACGAACATAATGGTGCAACTTCCGTGGCTTAATTCTGATAATTTCACAAAGTTATTTTATTATCAAATTAATTAACGAATTAATTATTATGGGTTAAATTTCGGGTTGTTACATCCATCATCTTCAAGATGTCTTCACTTCGAAACACTTGAGTTGAATCAAAGTGGTTTTCGGATGACATATCCGATCCCGATCTCTTCAAAACAACTTTCAATAATTTCCGCTAAACTCAACCCCGGTTCTTTGAGAAATAAACAGTTGAAGATAAGAGCATAGATCACCTCCTAACCGTTAGTGGATGGATTTCCTTATCATTTATCCTAAGGGAATGAAACGAGATTTTTATGCACAGTACAGTATCATCGGAGATGTCTGTGCCATATAACTCACATGTTTCTCCTAGATATATCTAAAGTTAGGTTTTGGGTCCAAATTCGATAGTCGATTATTTAACTATCGAATGACAAATATTCAATCAGGGATTTAATTCCATAGGAAAAACTAACAATGGTTTTGCACACAAGCAACCACTAACCTCCTTTTAATTAATCTTTCATTAGTTAAAATTCACTTTGTAGTACTTGAATCAAAATTCTTTTTACAAAGATACAAACACACACCCAGAAATCTCTATTACTCAATACTCGAAAAAATATTCATATACTTATTTCAACGGTATAAGTATATTCACCAACATTTGGAAAGATTCCCTTTTTTATTCAATTCTAAAATCATTTATAACTCTATTATAAATCCACAAAACCATTTATAAAACTCTTTTTATAAATCTATAAACCCATTTCTAAAATTCTTGTATGAATATATAAACCATTTGTAAAACTCTTTTGTCTTTTTAACAAATCTTCCTTTACGTTTTCCAAAACATGTTATAAGATTCCTCTTATAATCCACATCTGTTTATAAAACCCATTTATAAATCCCAAAAACATTTATAATATATATTCTAATCATTTACTTAAAAAGAATATTATATAATAGTAAACATTATAAATAAATATTAACTTTAAAACATTTTAAATTAATAATTAGTAAATTCCAAAACATCATAAATAAAAAAATAATAATTTATCTTCAACATTTTTATAAATACTAATAATTAATTTCCAAAACTTTATTGATAAATAATTAAAATTAATTTCAAACCATATAAACAATTTAAATAATTAACTTTTAAAAATATTAAATATTGATAAACCACTTTAAATATAAATAAACAAATTTTAAAACATAATTATATTTCCTTGATAAAATCCATACTTAATTTCCAACATGATCATTTCCATATTTAAAAAATTATATTTATAAATCTCCTTTTCTTTTATAAAACTTCCTTTCGTAAAATCCTTTTATTTATAAACCCCATTTATAGCTCTATTTCCTTTACGAATCCTAATTATTCATAAGTCGCATTTAAAAATATCAATCACCCTCTCTTTTTAACGTTGTGCCCATATGGATAAATTCCTTTTTTAATTCCTTTCTATTTATAAAATATTGTTTAACATTCCCATTTTACCGTTACCTTTAATTTCTAAAATAGAGTCAACTATTTTCTAAAATATCATTCCACATCTTATAATAAATCCACCGTTTAATTTATTTCACCAATTTATTAAATGATTGTAGTTTCCTTTAATTTATAAACACCGTTTATAAGTCCATACTTTTATTAACAAAATGCGATTTTACAAATCTTCACTTCATTTGTAAAAATCACTTTTAATTTATCACACTTATAAATCTCATATATGTAAATAATCTTTAATATATATATATATATACACATATACATTTATATATTACTTTATATAAAATGGTTAATAAATATTTATATCAATATTTTTTCTATTTTCCTTTAAAAAGCATATCCCTTTATTATAAAAGAAGTACTTATTTTAAGATTTTAAAAAATCTATAATTTATAGTTCGAAAATTCCTATTTAAAATATTTTATAAAACTATTAATTTATAATGTCCTATAATCATACCTTTTATTTTAAAATGAATTTCTTCCTTAATTAATTCAAGGAAAATTATTAAAACATATATAATTTCCAAGATTGCTTTGAAAACCCTTTCTAAATCAAATCATCAATTTATAATATTTTAAAAAGCCAAAAATAAGGCCCAATGCTACTAAAGCACTAAATAAGCAAAATCATATCCATGTCATTAAATATAGCATCCAACATATCATATATCAATTTATATAAAAATAAATCAACAGTGTGAGGAATCCTGTTGGATCCCAACAACCTATCCCCTTGCATCACATACAATATATAATCAATAATATAAATCAACTGCTTCGAGGTGGAATTTGTATACAAAGGGTCATCCGCTCTTATACGGGAACATAATAAGGTCTCATCCGCTCCAAGGGTGGGAATATATCCAAACCAACAATATAAAATAGAAGATCATCCAAACAGTCAACAATAAAATATTCACACATAACCTAAAAATATTTCTGGTTAACCAAAAAGGTGAGTTTAACTCTGATTTCAGTTTCCGTCAAAATGCTCTTGTTTGAATTAAAATTGAACAAGCATTCAATTTTATCCCAAAATTCCTACTATGTCCAAATCCATCTAATCCATCTCAATAGCATAGTATTCGCTGATACAAATGCAATGCAAATCGTCGCATTCAATTTCGACCTTGTATGGAAAAGTTACGAATAAATGAACAATTGAAATAATTAAAAACTAATTAACTTATAATTAATAATAGTTTGAACCTAATTAACCTTCTTCCCTCCAACAGTTTGTTCCTGGCACGAAAAAAAATTGAACCCATCCAATACGCGACCTCGCCTCAACGTTCACCATCGCCTCCTGATCGTGCACCCCACGACCTCACCACTGACTGCCGTTGCCATGCACGCCACCCTCAAGCCCGCCTCCCTCAAGCCTGCCGAACAAGCCAACAGAACCCAAAGGCTGCCGTGAACGTAGCCATAATCTGGTCACCATGGTGTGAATTTCGACGATCCCTCCATTGCTTTGCTATGATTTGATGGGCTCTACATTTTCCTAGTTGACGTCGAGGGACGATTTGGCGTGAGGTAGTGTCAATGAATTAGGACCGTTGGACGAGGATGATTTAAATTTAAAAAAATGGCAAACTCTATTCTGATTTTTTTTTGGGTATGCAATTTAAAAGAAGATGGATGTATGGGTAGGACGTGGGTGGGTATGGCCATGGGTATGGACTGATTAAAGAAATTTCGTATATTAATATAAATATTTTATTTCAAATATCCAGTTTTAACGTCCGAAAACCTCGAGCTCCTATCGAGATATGCCACTTGGCATTATATATGTTATATCCCTATTTCGAACACATTAGAGCAAGTATCGAGATCTAATTCGATCATATGCAGAAGATAAAAATTTTTTAAACCCAATTATTATATAAATTTCTAAAAATAATTTAGAAGTGTTTCGATCTCACACACCCAAACGATACGTCCAATTACCACAAAATTTGATGGCATGCTATAATTCACTATCATGGATCCAATAAAACTGGTTTCATCCAATTCCGGGACAGTGCCCTGAAAATATATTTTTACACGTTAATTAAAATGAGTTATTTCCAAAATTAGTTTAATCACTTTTAATTACAATTTAAAAGTTTACTATCTTTATTCTTATTCAAATAGAATTTAAATCAACTTCCAAAATCATTCTTATTCACATTAAGTTCAAGATTTATAATTTAAACAATTCAAATTATTCAGATAACCCTTATATTTGAAATTCAAGTTATTAATTTATAAAAGTAACCTTCCAATATTTAAAATCATTTGAATATTTCAAGTTCAAATGACTAAAATTCTGGGTCGTTGCAGCTGAGGGCACCAAGGGGTTACATACTGATAATTGTTTGATAACTATGGAATGACTCCCTCAATAGTTTTCTATTGGTTAATATAACTAAAGGTCAAACATAGAATATCGATGTGATAGTATTACACAATTCCCTCGACTTTAGAATACCGTTGAGCTTCAATGTGAAAACTCCACTTTGATTGTAGTTAAATGGTGGCATGACGTCCATCGAATGACTATACTTTGGTATAATGGGAGCATAGGAAGTGAAACATTATTCAAAAGAGAATTCATCTCCTTAATTATATGGTGTTAATATCATGAGATCAACTTATGTGAACTAAAAGTCAAAGTCCCTGGTCATAGCATTTTAGTTAATAATAATTGTTATTATTGAACCAAGGATTTTGCGTTTGGACTTACAAAGTTGAATTGGACAATGTTGGAATTTCGATCAAAACCAAATTCCATAAATTCTAATGTGGTATAGTTTTCACAGAGATAATTAGTGTAAATAATTGTCTTTACCGAGTAATGCTAAAATAATTGAAATTGGATTTTATGAAATAAAGATGTGTAAGAAATAATTGCAACCAAAATTTCACAACACTAGCTAAGGTGACATGTGAACGTTAATGTTTGAATTATTCAATAGTAATAACTGATTGAATTTACACCTTTGAGTCACATAACCAAAATCATGAATATTCCGAATAAACTACATGATTCAATTAATTTTATTTGCTAAAAATTAATTAAATTAATTATTATTTATGACATATTAAATTTTGAATTTTATTTGACTTGTTTGGATACCATTAGTACTTTATGTATATAAAAGATATACGTGCACGTATCAGTATGCGATATTGATAAAAGATTTAAATTGGATTTATGCAGACGTATATACTAATTGGTTTTTGGAAAAAATTTGAGGGACAAACAAGCCATATATTGAAGGCCATGTTTTAAGAAAGAGGAGGAGTTACTTGAATTACAAATGAAAAGACTATTCCTAATTAAAGGATAGGTGAGTCAATGTATCTTTATGGAAGCTTTATTTCCTCCTTTATAATTTTTGTATCGTCCTCAATTTTGGGATCAAGGCCGAAAATATTCATGGTGGAAAGGGTATGAAATTCTAAAATCAAATAAGACAAAATAAAATATAAAAAGCGGTTATCTCTCTAGTTATTGCAAATCTAGAGATCGATCAATTGGATCTAAGAATCTTCACATCTTCAAGGTGTTTCTCTTGGCTTCATCTAAAAAGTGAACTCCTATTTTGTTTATATTGTATTTAATTATTATTATATGTTTATATTCTTCATCTATTCCATTCATTCACTTTTATGCATTTGGATAATGTGTTGGATATTTTATTTACTCCCTTAAACCAGCTACAACCTCATCATGTAAATATGATTGAATTCATCTTGTTTACATTCTCTATTATTCACTTGTCACAATCGACAATTATTTTGGATCTATTCCTTTTTTGTTTGCTTGTTTATGTTATGTATTTAATTAGATATGCCTTTCAATGTAATAATTTATACATGTATGTGTTGTCCAATTCTTTCATTTAGAAACCCTTGTTTGAATGACATTTTGAAATAATTTGTTTACATAAAGTTTAGTTTCATATAGTAAAATTGAAAATTGAAGATTCTATCTCACGTCATTTTGAAATAATTTTTCTTGTTGTTTACATAAAGTTTTAGGCAGACTTGAAATTCATAAGTTGAATCATAAAAAGAGGTTGACAATTTGATTGAAACATAATGTTATATTAGCTAATATAATTTTATTGCTTATTACATGAAAATCCAAACTTGAACAAAGTACACATGTTGTTTATTTGAAACTATTTGGAGCATGAGTACAAGTTTTGTATGGTTGTTGGTTTGGATATAAATCTTTTCATCATTGTACACTTTAAATAATGGAAAATTTTATAAGTGAACTTTTATGCAAAATGTCACATGCCTTTTTTAACCATTTTGTTAAGGTTGGATTTTATTTTACCAACCATAATTTTTTTTAAATATACATATAATTGCATGTCCCTTTGACTTAAAGTTAATAAAATAGATCTTATATGTAATCATTAATTTAGTTTCAAAATCTCATTAAATTAGATATTGTTTTAAGTTTTGATTCCATAGTGTGTAAACTGGTTAATCTTAATTATAATATACATATACACACATACATACATATATATATATATATGTATGTATGTATGTATAAATGTATATATGTATGTGTGTGTGTACAAGACCTACATAAATATACATATTTTATTAGTCAAAATTTTGGACAACAAATACATATTTGAATTCTGTAGAATTGTCATTTAATATGTTAATTAATCTAATTAAAAAGAGAGGGAGAGAAATGAAAGGTTTATCTCTCTACATTTATAGCCTTACTTCTCTTAATTAATTTTTTGTGTTAAGAGAAAGAAACAAAAGGTTATTTCTGTAAACTTTTACATTTTTATTTAATGTATATGTAATGCTTATATGTTATTCTTACCATTCAAACACATGAATGAATTTGATACATTCATTATATTATATGCAAATTTAAATTTTAAATTCCTTTTAATTGAATTAAATAAAATATGATTTATTTAAAACATTATTAGATTGGATCTAATAATCTTTTAGACTTCATAGGCCCAATAGATCTAAAATATGATTTTATTTTGAAAATCTACCTATTTCACCCACTTCAACTGGCCCAGTTCCTTTAAAGTCTACATAAATTAAAGACATACTTGGACAATATATGTTTAGAGACATCTCAGTAAAAGTTGAAGTGGTTAACAATGGAATGGAAACTACACAAGATAGGTACACATAAATAGTTCGTATTGGATGGTGTGTTGTAGGTATAGGACATGCTAATGAGATATGTTACGCGGGAAAGATAGCGCCATTAGTTGTTAGGCATTTCATGATTGTATAGAGAGTAGGGAAGTCAGCATGTTGAATAGGCTTCTTGAAAAGTTTGCAGGTATTCACACACATTATGTTTATCCCATTTGCGAACGTACATTGATGATTTAGTGTTTATGCAATGACTCGTAAGTTAATCGCTTTGTATTTGAATATTTAAATCATTTTTAAATATTTAAATAATGGTTTTAATAACCAAAAAAAATATTTTAAATATTAATTAATGATATTAAAATCATTTTCAATTTTTTTACAAAAATGATTAGTTCAAATAAAAATAGAAAATATGACCAAAAAACGTTTTCCGAAATTTCGACTTTTTAGCATCAAAAAGTCATCGAAAACGTTGTGCACATTTTGTATAACTCTTATACACATGCACATACATGCATATATGTAATGTGATAAGTTAGTTTTAAATTTAATAACCATACTTAGTTTAAAATAAAACATAATTTGACTAAATATTCATATGAAAACCTAAATAAACCAAAGGAAGTACACCATCCATCACCTAAAACACCCTAGGTTAGTACAAAGCATGGCTAAGAAGGGGAGGCTGCTATGGACGTGGGAAACAAGGTATGGAGGGAGGTATCGTGGTTTGTATTCATGACAATTTTACGTTATTTTAATGCTTAAGTCATTTTACTAAAATGCCCTTCTCATTTTCCTGTAAATAGATGCCTCCTCTCACTATGATTCACTTTACATCTTCACTTCTATATTCATTTCCATTCTCTTCAAGTATTCATAAATTTCCATGGCCTCCATTTGCATGTTCATGGCTTAAGACTATAGTTTTTCCTCCTCCATCCAATAAAAACTAGCTTATACCTTCTCTACATCACACTACTTAAAAAATGACACCTTAACTCCCCATTTCAACAATGGACAAGCCTATAACAGCCCATGGCCAAACCCAAACAACCCAAGTAAGGGCCTAAAGGTCCAAGTATGAGTGGAGTGAAGTATAGTTCGTGTGTCGACAAGTTGTTGTAGGAGTTTGGCTTAGTTCGGTTGCATTTTTCTAAGTAAAAATCCACCCTTACATCCAAAGTTTTTAAACTATTTTAACGCTCATATTATTGACTTTCTTATTGTATGTGTTTGGTGATGTATTGGTTGTTGGTTTGGTTCATGTTGCTAAAAGTTGTCGTTTTGGAAAGTTAGTAAACAATAGTAACCTTTATGAAAAAGTGGAAGTCAAAGTTAATTTTAGTGTTAGTAAATGCCCTCTACATGTGAAACCATAGCTAATTACCATGTACATATGTTCATAATCTTTCTACGTAATGTTTGGTTGAATGATAATGCTATAAACTTGTTTTCCGAACTGCCCGTATGGCGATAGTCGTTATATCGACACTTTTGGAAAATCACTTTTTATCGAAACCATTTGGTTTCATCTTCATGCTTGGAATGGTTTTACAAGTTAAGGAAGATTTTGATTAATGATGTTTTCAAAAGTAATCAACTATTTTAATAATGATAATTAATTTAATTAATTATTTAATTAATAAGGATTAAGGTTAACTAATTAACTTATTAATGACATGCTTTAAATTTAACTAATTACTTGGTTAATGATGGTTTAAATTAATTAATCATTTTATTTAATGATGTTTAAGGATAATTAATCATTCAATAATGATGGATTGAAGTTAATCAATCAATTTTCTAATGATTTTTTTAATTAATTAATCATTTAAATTAATGAATTTTAAAGTAAATCTATTTGTTTTAACTTTAAGTAATTTTTTTAATGATGTTTTAAAGTTGATAATCATTTTAAATAATGATATTTAATTATTTATTAGCTAATTTAATTATTATATTCAAATATTACTAATTAATTGAATTAATGATGTTTTAAAGGTGATTTACCTTTGTTAATTAAAGGCATTTGAAGTTAATTTATCCACTTAATTAATGAAGTTTCAAAGTGAATTTATCAAAGTAACAAAGATGTTTTGACTTTGTTATTCATTTTAATTCATGATAATATATTATTTATTTATTTATTTATAATTATTTTTTAATTAAATTAATGGTTTTTAAAAGTGATTAACATCCTTTGGATTAAAGGCAATTGAAGTAAATTCATCAATCGAATTAATTGACTTTTAAAGTTAAGTAATCAATTTAATAATGATGTGTTTAAGTTATGAAATCCTTTTTATAACGATGTTTGTAAACTCTTTTAACAAAGTGTTTTAGAGCTAATACTTGTAATGTGAAGCCAAACATGAATTCGGGTTTTTTAAAAGAAAAGGTTTGATCCGTTTATGAAAATGAATTAATTTCTGTAAAGCGATTCACTGGTATGAAAATGATTTATTTGTATAATTAGCACTAAACATCGAAGAAGTAGACTTGTTGCTATTTCGAAAGATAAGAATAATCATGGGACATGACTTTGAGGTGACACTACATTGACTTGTCCAGTATTATTGTTAACCAAGAAATAGTACAAGGTTGAATTCGATGAGTGGTGGCGAGTATACAAGACTTAATTTCCATATACGATTGTTTCATATCCTCGATAGTTGGTTCTCAGCTATCAGTTACTTCAGCTTCTTTATTTTCATGATTCGAAGATGATTTATTGCTCTATTGAGCTTTGTTATCCTTTGTTGGTAAATGAATGAACCCAAAGCGTAAAAGGACGTCCAACTATGTGGAGTTGTTCCCATTAGGGTATTTTCACATCTCATCCAGATCAGATTCGTTTGCACATTTAGATGTGTAATATTTTGATTTTCAGTAAGTTTTGGCGGGGTCCGGCTGGTACGTTTCCAAGAAGTGTCAAAGAGTATATGAGCTTCTTAGAAGTATATTACTAGAGGTATACTTCAAGGGTGGTGCACCATCCTAGTCATTTGTTGAAAAAATTTCCTTTCCTTATTTGATTCAGACCTTCGAATTATTTTACAATAATTGCAATGGGAAGAGTCAATCCTCTTCACGATGTTTAATTATAGGTTTTGCCAATTCTATCAAGTTTGGACTATTATCTTATTTTATCTATTCTGTCCAGTTTGGATTTTGTTTAGACTATTTCCATTCTTTCAAGTCTGGATCTTTATTTTATTTTTGCCCATCATCTATGTTTGGATTGTTTCCTATTTGTTCTTTTCCATTCTTATTTTTTGTTGTTGTTTATGTGGGATATTGCCCGTTCCGCATTAGCGGCATGGTCCTATATATTATTGTTAAAAAACATTCCCTTTTGTTTTAATGTTTTACTCATACCAGACATATTGTTTGACCCGAGTTGTTTATTTTCCTTAAACTCTCAAGTAATCAATTATATTTGGTGTTAGGTGTGTTTCCACCCATGTGTTCCACCCTTCACCGAACCAAGCCCATCGACCAAACCAACCTACTACCGAATCAACACACTTCCCCTGCATAGCCGAGCTAGTAAACCAATACAAGCTTCGCCGAACCAAGGCCTCACCGGACCAGCCTCCACCGAATCAAGCTCCATCCGGTCACAGACCTCTACCGGACCAACCTCTACCGGATCAACTTCTACCAGACCAGCCTCCACCGAATCAAGCTCCATCCGGTCACAGACCTCTACCGGACCAACCTCTACCGGATCAACTTCTACTGGATCAACCATCACCGGATCACAGTACTACCGAATCAAGGCATTCCGGACCAACTTCGCCAGGCCAGATTGCATCAGCCCAGGCCCACCAGCTGCTATATACATCCAAGACCCCTACCCCCAACCTGACTCTATAAATAGAGGGGCAGGGGTACAACAATGGGGACAAGTTTGAGAGCTCAAGCACGGAGAGAACTTTCAAACAACTTTCAGATATTTGTATCAAAGCTTTGTACTTGTAATCTGAACAAGAAAGGAGAAATAATATATAAAGTGGACGTAGGCACATTCTGGCTGAACCACTATAAATCCGCGTGTCTTTTACAGTTTAGTCCCTGCTTTTCATATATTTGCATAAATCACCCAAATCACTAAGAACAACATAAAATCAATTAAATCATACGACTTTGAGGTGTTTGTCCTTTTTTTGTGCAAACTTTTTTGGTGCTTTCATTGAGAGCTAGAAGCTCGAAGCTTCAGCTTCTTCCACTTAACCTTCTTCTTAACAGCATCGTTTATTGCTTGGAAAACATGCCTCCCAAGCAGAAGAAAGATGTTAACAAAGGAAAAAACATCGCAACCAGCAGTCTTCCAGATCCAATGGTCACAGATCAAGTAAATCGTCCCCCTCCAGTAGTAGTACCAAATGAAGGTCAGGCAAATCCGACCACCCGTGCCGCAGAACAGCCGGCAGTAATTACTAGGGCAGATCTAGACAGGGTTGTGGATGAAGTGACTAACCGCTTCACGTCCCAGCAGGAAGCCTTGGTGGACCATCTCATGTCACGCTTAAGGGATGCTGAAGAGTCCAACCGCAACACTGAATCATGAGGTGAGTCCCAGTCTGGAGGATCTCAGAGGCAACAAAGATCTTCCTTCTTCGAAGGAGCTAACAACAGAAGCGGCCATGGTAGGAGCCGAGATCGAGCACAGCCCGAAGTTAGGCCTGAGGAAACGCTTGGAACCGAACCCAACGGGGGAGGTACCGGGCGGAGGTCAACTGTAGCTGAGCCGGTTGTACTGCCTAACCACGAAAACGCCAATGAACGGGGCCGAGCTAGAGTCCAGCCCGAAGTTGGACCCGAGGAAGTGCTTAGATCAGAACCCAACAGGGGAAGATCAAGGCAAGGGCCAGCTGTAGCTGATCCTAGCATGCTCCCAGAAGACCAAAGACAGCCACTGGAAAATATCAGGAATGATAGACGATACCATCCCTACAGGTCATCTGGACGGAATCAATTCCACAGAACAGAACCAAACTCGTTTCTATCTGCTCCAAATTCTGATGAAAGGATGGCACGCTTGTTCAGAGAGTGTGTCCAACGAGATCAAAGAGATAGAGGGATAGGCGCTAGGGTAACCAGCCCTTTCGCCCGCAATATCGAAATTGCTATCACCCCCCGAGAATGGAAAATGCCAACAATGGAACCTTACAAAGGAACCTCCGACCCCGTGGTACACTTACAGAGATACACACAGCATATGCTCATGAGTGGAGCAACAGAGGGAGTACTGTGCAAATGCTTTCCACTATTCTTAGCAGATCTAGCTACCTCCTGGTTCTGTCATTTACCCCAGGGATCCATCAGCTCGTGGGAATGTTGAAAGAAAAGTTTATCAGTAAGTTCTGCATTCATGTGGAACAACCCAAGGACGCTTATTCCTTATCCAGTATCAAACAGAAACCTGGAGAGAAACTGCAGCAATACCTAACCTGATTCAATGCCGCAGTGGCCGCAGTCCAAGATGCCGATGAAAAGCTTATCCTAATGGCCCTCTGTAGTGGTGTTCATCCGGATACTAAATTTGCTAGAAGGTTGACAAAAGAAAAACCAGCTACTTTACCCGATTTCTTCCATGAAGCCAGGAAATATATGAGGCTTGAAGATGCTGCCACTGAGGGGCAGTCAGGGCAACAAAATAAGGCAGCTCACGGCAACACGCCCGCTGCAGCGAAGGACGTTCGAAGAAATGATTCTAGAGACAACGCTGGGGGCAAGAAGGGAGAAAAGCGCCTATATCGGCCAGGACCAAGATTCGACACTTACACTCCTTTGAACGAAACCATTGAAAACATCTTCCTTGCCACCCAAGACGAAGTTAGATACAAACACCCACCATACAAGAAGGAATCAGATAACGCACAGAAGTCTGGAAAGTTCTGCCGCTTCCACGAATCTCATGGGCATGATACTAATGAATGCCATCAGACTTGATTGAAGAACGCATCAGAAGGAAAAGACTGGAATGCTATGTAAGAGGTCAGAACAGGGCTCCAGCTCCTGCCAATGAGAACCCAAGGCTACCCTCACCAGAGATAGGCAGAGGAAATCGCAACACTAGCGGCTCTAGTCAAGAGAAGATAGTGGTCCATACCATCTCGGGAGGACCGCACATCGCCGACAGAAGCTGGGCAGAGATGGAAAGATATGGAAAGTCGCTTAGAAACAATGAAGACTGTGTTAATTCTATTATAGAAGAGCTCCACCCAAAGCGGAAAGAGAATGATGACATCACATTCGGTAGGCGTGACGTAGAAGGAAGGCAATACCCTCACATGGATCCCATGGTTATCTCTGCCCGGCTCGGTCCAGCCGAAGTTTTCCGAATTCTAGTAGACACTGGAAGCTCAGTAAATATCTTGTTCAAGCATGCATTCGACAAAATGAAACTATCAATAAAGGATGTTTCTCCCTACAATAAACCACTACACGGTTTCACTGGAGATGCGAAGATGCCCCTCGGGCAACTAGACCTCTTTGTTGAAATTGGAAGGCATCCCCGCTCCGTTGTACGGAAACAAACATTTGTGCTGATAGAAAACCACTCGGCCTACAATGCCTTCTTAGGAAGACCAGCCTTGTTTGACTTCCAAATCGTCCTGGCCCCATGGTGCCTAAAGATGAAATTTCCAACGGACAATGGAATAGAGGAAGTAGAGGGAGACCAGGACGTTGCTCGAGACTGCTATGTAACTGAACTTCGCAACAACCACAGGAAGGATAAAGGGAAGAGTGTAGAGGTTGCCCTCTGTAGAAAAAGTTTGGAAGCATAGCAACTAAAGAAAGCCCCTCCTCTTCGATATACCAGCGACCCTTTCAATGAATTAGACCCCAGGGACAAAGAGGAGGAGGCCACCGCCGAGCCTGCAGAGGCTATGGAATTTATATCTGTAGACAAGCATGACTCGAGTAGACTATTGAAAATCGGGTCCCAACTAAGAGCTGAGTTGAAGGAGCAACTCATTGACTTTCTCCGCCACAACTTGGATGTATTCGCATGGTCACATGCTGACATGACCGGAATCTCCCCTGACATAGCATGCCACGTACTAAACATTGATCCTACCAAGGCGCCCATAAAACAAAGAAAGAGAAGTATGGGGGCAGAACGATCAGCAACCCTCGATGAAGAAGTAAAGAATCTACTTGCCAATGACTTCATACGAGAAGCCATCTACCCAGAGTGGATTGCCAACCCGGTACCGGTAAAGAAGGCTAATGGGAAGTGGCGAACATGCATTGACTTCTCCAACTTAAATGACGCATGCCCGAAGGATTGCTTCCCACTTCTCCGAATCGATCAACTTGTAGACAGCATAGCCGGGCACGAACTCTTATCCTTTATGGACGCATACTCAGGATACAACCAAATTCCTATGCATGCTTCCGATCAAGACCACACTAGTTTCATCACTGATCGGGGTTTGTATTGCTATAAGGTAATGCCTTTCGGACTTAAAAACGCAGGAGCCACCTACCAGCGCCTCGTCAACAAGATGTTTGCAAGGCTAATAGGACAAACTATGGAAGTGTATGTGGATGACATGCTGGTAAAGTCAAGGAAAGCCGACGATCACGTAAGCCACCTGGGAGAGATGTTTCAAGTACTTCGCCAGTATGGAATGAAGTTGAATCCTCTAAAGTGCTCCTTCGGAGTATCATCAGGAAAGTTCCTAGGATTCATCGTCCATGCCAGAGGAATTGAAGCAAACCCTAAACAAGTCCAAGCTCTAAAAGATATCAAAATACCTTCCACTCGAAAGGAAATGCAAAGCCTGAATGGGAAAGTGGCCGCCCTAAACCGATTCATCTCCAAAGCAACGGACAAGTGCATCCCCTTCTTCGAAGCTCTAAAGAAAGACAAAGGAAAGTTCGAATGGACTGACGAATGCTTAACCGCTTTCCTTAACTTGATCGAACACCTCCAGAAACCGCCGGTACTCTCGACTCCAAGCGAAGGCGAAGAGTTATGCCTATACCTTGCTGTGTCATCTCACGTCCTAAGCGCTGCTTTGGTAAGAGAAGACAACCACACGCAGCGGCCAATATACTTTGTAAGTAAGAGGTTGACGGGGGCAGAAGTCAGATATCCTAAACTTGAGAAGCTAGCATACTATTTACTAATCACATCATGGAAACTGCATCACTACTTCCAGTCCCATTCCATCAAAGTTCTGACCGATCAACCACTGAGGCAGGTACTCCATCGTCCCGACACTTCTGGGCGACTACTTAAATGGTGCATTGAACCGAGTCAGTATGATATCACCTATCACCCTCGCACCGCCATCAAGGGACAAGCCATGGCCGATTTCATTGCAGAATTCAGTACCAACGAAGGTAAGGAGCAATCGAAAATAGCAAAAGACATCAAGTGGAATCTCTTCGTGGATGGTGCGTCAAACGAACAAGGCTCGGGGGCAGGTGTGGTAATAATCACTCCTAGGGGAAATAAGCTGCACTATGCTATAAGGTTGGAGTTCGCTGCCACCAACAACAATGCAGAGTATGAAGTAGTGATGGCTGGATTAGAACTTGCCTTAGAAATCGGAGCCAATTCTTTGTGTCTTCATAGCGATTCTCAACTTATTGTTAATCGAATACTAGGAGAATTCCAGGCCCGAGAAGAACGACTCATAGCATACTTAAAGAAGACCAAGTTACTTCTCAGTCGATTGGACCACTACTTAGTCAAACACATCCCTCGGGAAGAGAACCGAGAGGCCGACGAATTGGCGAAACAAGCAAGCGTGAGAGACGGCGCTATTTTCGGAGCAGTAGCCATCTCAAAGCAACTGACCCCAAGTTTTGAGCAAGTGAATATGATAGCTGCAATCGAAGAAGCAACTTGGATGACCCCCATCCGAGACTACTTACAAAGTGGCACACTACCCAACAGGCGTAACGAAGTCAAGAAAATCTTGAGGAAAGCTTCCCGCTACACAATACAAGAGGACACCCTCTATCGGCGCGGATTCTCTAATATCTTATTAAGGTGTGTCGCTGGAAGGGAAGCCAAGGAAATCTTATCCAACATTCATCAAGGAAGCTGCGGAGATCACACCGGAGGGCAAACTTTAGCAAAAAAGATACTTCGATATGGATATTTCTGGCCCACCTTAAGCAAGGACGCCTCAGATTTCATCAGAAAATGTGACAGATGCCAGAAGTTTGCTAAGATTCCACGGCTACCAACAACTAAGATTACTCAAATGACCAGCCCTTGGCCCTTCGCAGTATGGGGAATTGACTTAATCGGCGAACTACCAATGGGCCGAGGCGGGGCCAAATATGCTATAGTGGCAGTCGACTATTTCACCAAATGGGTGGAAGCAGAACCCCTGAATAAAGTATCTTCAGCAAAAGTTATTAACTTCTTGATCAAAAATGTTCTGTGCAGGTACGGAGTCCCATTCAAAATCATATCAGACAATGGACTTCAGTTTGACAGCGAGGAATTCGCCAACTGGTGCCAAGAGCACGGAATTCAAAAAAGCTTCTCATCCGTAGCGTATCCCCAGGCAAACGGACAAGTCGAAGCCGTCAACAAAATTCTGAAAACTCTAATAAAAAAGAAGCTCGAAAAGTCAAAGGGCGCTTGGGTGGATGAACTCCCTACGGCACTGTGGGCCTATTGCACATCTTTCAGAACATCAACAGGGCATACTCCTTTCTCTTTGGCATACGGATCGGAGGCTATGCTCCCAGTTGAAACCATCATGCCTTCCCACCATAGGATCCACTATAACCCAGAAGAGAACGAAGAACTCCTTCACATGTCTTTGGATCTAATTGAGGAGAGAAGAAATGAAGCAGCCCTCAAAGCAGCAGCCCACAAGCAAAAAGTGGCAGCACAATACAACTCCAAAGTCAAGCATCGTACCTTACAAGAAGGGGATCTTGTCCTTATGCAAATCTTTCCTCGCCCCGGAGCACTAGATCCAACCTGGGATGGACCATATGTAATTCATAAAGATCTCCACAACGGAGCTTATATTTTGTCAACAGTGGACGGAGAGGTGTTCCAGAGGGCATGGAACATCCAACACCTCCGTCGATACTTTTCTTAACTTGTACTGCCCATATGAAGTAAATTAACAAAGAGAATTAGTGGACGTAGGCATTTCCGTGCCGAACCACTTTAAAAAATCTTGTCTCTTTTTTAACTTGTACCTTTATATCTTGGCTGCTTGTTAACTTTATCCTTTTCTGTTGAACAAAATCCTGTGCATATAGCATTTCCATTCAAGGCACTCCACAGCGCAACTTCACCTCGACAAGACCTAACAGGTACTATGCGAATCTATGCCCTCGCCAATGAGACACTTTTGCTCCGGCATCCCTCTGCTGCGAGTTAACTCATTGCTCGCGACGGTCCTTAAAGCCAACTGTAATGAGCCGATTATAAGCCACCGAGAAGGCCGACTATAGCCGAGGAAGATCATTACGGCGTTCGGCTCGCCGGCAACTGTGAACTGACTATAAGCCCCAACATAAGGTGTGGCCAGCCAGGGGTAGTTCACGGTTGACGATCGGCACCCACGCTAGCCGGCCACAGTAAATCGAATAATACCCATGATTACGGGCCATAATGGCCCGGGTAGTTACTGTGCGTGATCTCGGCTCCGGTGTGTCTTAAGTACGGCTGTGGTAAAAAAGATTAACTCCCCGCGGAGGCGTAAGATGGATGACAAATGTCTCCAAGACCCATAGCTAGGGAAAGTGACTACAAAGCCCGTTTGCCACGAACTTAAGCACATCGAAGGCCTTCCGTGATTGGAAGTTTTACTATTTCACATATTTCAATTTTATTTAAGAAACTTTTCTCCTATCCTCTGTAACAACCCCTGAAGTACAGGACACAGAACAAGAGACATTCGCTAATGGAAGCGGGTACTCGCAACGAGACACTGGACTGCGTTCCATACTCGGTCACACAAGACATTCAAAGCTGCCATCTACAAGCAAAATATAAAGGGCGGTATTTCCTTCTTTCATGTGTAAACACGTGACTATAATTTATTCACACATCACACTAACATTGCAAGTCATGAAATTATGTTTTAAACAAGAACTTGACGTCAAACACAATTTAATTACAAGAATATGCATAGCTATATTTCTCATACAACATGTCAAAATAGCAAAAACATTCAAAAGACGGTAGAATCAGCTTAAGTTAAAAAATTACACGTCAAAGATAGTGTTGTTTATTACAAGTAGCATAATTACAACCTAAGAGTTACGTTACTTTTTTGAGACTAACATATACAACAATGTCAAGTCCACAAAAAGATATCCAGGTCCAATCAAGGAGCCGGCTGGGTCGGAGTTTTATCCTTGTCCTGTTGCCCACCTGTCCAGTCAAAGAAAGAATTCGTTAGTGATAAGCAACCAAGTTAACGGAGAGACTAGAAAGGAAGACTTACCAGCATCTGCTCCTTGATCATCTTGATCATCATCCTCTACTTGCACACCTGCCTCCTCAGCTGCAAGCAATCGCATGCCCTCCTTCACCGCCACCTTCTCCTGCTTGGTAAACTGGACAGTAACCACATCCATCCTGAAGGCCACACCACCCTCCTTATCCGCCTCAGCCTTGGCCTCCTCTAGAGCCCTGAGATAGATTCTAGCCATAACCCGGGGGTAATCATCCATCTAGGACAAGTTACCCTGCCTCCAAGTATGGAAGTACATATCCTAGAGCATCCCATCCATCATCCCCTCGTTCTCCTCAAACTCCCTCATTCGGACCTCAGAAGCCCGCAGCTTTGCAACAACAGCATACGCGCTCTGTCAATCTCGAAAGAGCGAGAAATGACATCAAGCTGCTCGTCTTTGAGGGAGCTAGGGAAGCAATCAGGAGGTGAGTTTAGAAGCTCTTGAGGACCGTACCCGTCCACTAGCGATCTCGGGGTGGGCCCATGTCGTTCTGGATTCAACTGAACTGGGGGCACGACGGGAGATTCTCTTCTATCTGTAGATTTCTTCCTGTCGGAACGGGTTTCAACTTTATGAGACATTATCTGCAACACGAAAAAGCACATCGTTAGAACAAGGGATATAAAGATCAAACGAACAAGTGTATATTGTCTAGAGTTCCACTTATAAACACGTAAACACATTCGGCAATACAAGGAAGAAGCTTCATTCGGCATTCAAGCCATTCGGTAGTTCAAGGCACAAATTTTCATTCGGCCTGACACTCCCAAATTCATTCGGTATTGGAAGTTTTCGAGTCCATTCGGTATTGAAAAGTTTCAAGTTCATTCGGTACTGAAAGTCTTTATGTTCATTCGGTATTGATAGTCTTTGAGGTCATTTGGTATTGAAAGTTTTCGAGTCCATTCGGTATTGAAAAGTTTTAAGTTCATTCGGTACTGAAAGTCTTTATGTTCATTCGGTAAAACAAAGAAATTCAACCTTAAAAGACCATTCGGCAGAAGAAAGCTTACCTGGTCCGGCAGTTAAGATTGGATCGGCACAATAGTTGATTCAGGCACTCCAATTGATTTGGCAGTTCAGAAAAGAATAACGAAGGCCTGGGGCTCCTACTTATAGAGGAAAGTTGGATAGCCGGACCAACCGGTTCTGTTCTCGGGCTGGATATGGTTGTCCAAATAAACAAAGCACGGCATATACGAGCATATGCCCCACTTTGAGGGGCAAATGTTAGGTGTGTTTCCACCCATGAGTTCCACCCTTCACCGAACCAAGCCCATCGACCAAACCAACCTACTACTGAATCAACACACTTCCCCCGCATAGCCGAGCCAGTAAACCAATACAAGCTTCGCCGAACCAAGGCCTCACCGGACCAGCCTCCACCGAATCAAGCTCCATCCGGTCACAGACCTCTACCGGACCAACCTCTACCGGATCAACTTCTACCGGACCAGCCTCCACCGAATCAAGCTCCATCCGGTCACAGACCTCTACCGGACCAACCTCTACCGGATCAACTTCTACCGGATCAACCATCATCGGATCACAGTACTACCGAATCAAGGCATTCCGGACCAACTTCGCCAGGCCAGATTGCATCAGCCCAGGTCCACCAGCTGCTATATACATCCAAGACCCCTACCCCCAACCTGACTCTATAAATAGAGGGGCAGGGGTACAACAATGGGGACAAGTTTGAGAGCTCAAGCACGGAGAGAACTTTCAAACAACTTTCAGATATTTGTATCAAAGCTTTGTACTTGTAATCTGAAAAAGAAAGGAGAAATAATATATAAAGTGGACGTAGGCACATTCTGGCTGAACCACTATAAATCCGCGTGTCTTTTACAGTTTAGTCCCTGCTTTTCATATATTTGCATAAATCACCCAAATCACTAAGAACAACATAAAATCAATTAAATCATACGACTTTGAGGTGTTTGTCCATTTTTTGTGCAAACATTTGGGTAGTCCAAGATTAGCAGGTTTCTCTTTAGAGCTTTTTGAAGATGATGATCGAGCAGGCGGCCCCTTAGTTATCTAGTTATTTCTTTTTGCTGTATGATTATGAAGATGAATTTTGTATCCAAAAATGACGAGTCAGAATGTATAGTTGCAAATATGTTAGATGTAGTACTTTTGTTTAACTCTAATAGCACCATGTAAGGAGTAACCTTTTGTAATATATCATTTTTTATTATATATAACCATTCTATTTTGAGGTTTTTCTATTCTGCCTTGTTATGTTCCTTATTTTACCCTACGACGATTCATCTTTTCGATGCTTGGGCAATGGAACACGAACACCAAGGATGTGTTAAATGTCATTCCTAGGGGTCAGAAAGGTGGGTCATTATAGTTGGTACCAAAGCTTAGGTTTAGCGAACCCCTAAGCCCTGGTGGGGTAAATTCTTTAAGGTTATGATTAGTAATGTCCTAGGATAAATCTGAGAGTATAAATATATATGAAGTGCATATTTGTTAGTGTTATAAAAATGTTTTATATTGTGTTGTTTGATCCGTTGAGTGGTATATGAATTCTGGTCAACGCATCTGATCAGTTTTATTGATAGGGATTCCTAAACACTTGAATAGACCTACCGATACAGTATAGTCTCAAAATGGTAAATGAAATAATTTTACCTAGGAATATATTTTATATATATATATATATAAGAATGATCTAAAAAAATTTAATATAGTAGTGTTGATGAGTTGATTATTAGGAGACGATAATATTTTTTTTATTATCATTTAGGCTTTGTTTTGTTATGCTCGTCCAGCTTGAGCATTTACTATTATTGAATAAGTTTATAAGAGATTTTCCTTAGTAAGGTAGGTAAATAGGAATTAGGTAACCTTAAGAACAAACGCCTTATGAATTAAGTTTTACAGTTTGACTATAAGGTGTTCGGTGATAGGGTCAAGTCAAAAGTCATCTTTTAATAGTGTTAAACTTAAAGTAAACTTTTCATAAATAGTTGTTTAATATAATCTAAATAAGGATCAATATTTGAGAAATTTAATTATAATAAAGGATAATTATTTAAATATGAGTTTAACTCACATTCAATTTTACCATATTATATATGTTATACTATAATTTATTATTAATTTCTTGGATGATAGTTAGATTTGTTTGATTTATTGTTTGATTGAAATTAATCTGGATATTTCATTTGAATTGTTTAAGTGTCATTATAGCAATTTCTGTTGTACCGTCATTTATTAAATATCAGCCCTTAAACCCTTATGTGTGTGTGTTTGAGCTTGAGCTTGTGTTTTCACAAAAATAGATGTTTAAAATTCATTAATCACTTTGATTAATGATATCTTAAATTAGTTAATCATTTTAACTAAAGATGTTTGAAATTAATTAATCTTTTTGATTAATGAGATTTGAATTTAACTAGATCAATTTAGTTATTGATGTTGAACTTTAATTAATCATTTTAAATAATGATTACTTAACTTTAATTAATTCGTTTAAATAATAGTGTTTTGAAATTTCATTGATCATCTTAACTAACGATGTTTGAATTTAACTAAATCATTTTAGTTAATGATAGTTGAGATTAATTATTCATTTTGATTAATAATTATTTGAATTTAATAAATCAATTGATAAATGATATTTTAAATTAGTTAATTGATTTAATAAATGGGTTTAAAGTAAATTAATTAATTTAATAAAAGTGTTTTGGAAGTAATTAACTATTTTATTAAAGATAATTGATTTGTTCATTAAAGGAAATTGTTAATTTGATTACTTATCTTCTAGGATAGCTAATATTGTTTTAGATTTATAAAAGAGATTCTAAATGTGATTTGTTATATTTCAGGATAATTAATGTTAATTTAAATTTAATAAATGAATTTAAATTTGATTTATTTTTTTGGAAAATTTATATGGTTTTAAGGTTTAAAAAAAAGAATATTATAAATCATTCCCTGAGACGATTTACATTGTTAGGAATTTATAAAAGGTATTTAAACAGTTTTATTATCATTTGAGATAATAAATAATAAATGATGGTTTTTAAATGAGAACTTTTAAATAGAATTGTTTATAAATAAAGCTAAGTGTAAATTGTTTCAGGATTTTACTAAACGATGTTTAAAATGACATTTGTTTTTAAACCTTGTTTTAATACAGTTATCATTATAAATTTATCTTTCAAAATAACATTTTGAAGACTTTTTGGAAAATTTAAATCTCCGAATTATTTGAAATGGTTTCAAAAATTTTTGTGGGAAAAAGTAATAGTAGTATGATTTGGAAATATTTCTAAAATATAAATATTTTGGATATTTTCTTTTAAACGGAATGCATATTCTTCGAGATAATTTGAGGAAAATGTTTTTTGGTTAGTTTTATGATAGTCTGAATAATCTTCTAAGTGATGATCAGATGTTTGCTTAGGGGAAAGTTGTGGAGTACTTAGTAAATTATTCTCTTTATCATTGTGCAATAAAAATGAGTCCAAATTCGAACGAACCTAAAGTGAGTTTTAGTAAATAAAATTGTTTGAAGTTATTTCATAAAAAAAATGTAGTATGTTTATTTAGATTTTAAGTTCCATAAAAGCGAATTAATTTCCAAACAAATAGTATTTTTGATAAAAGATTGTTTTGGATAATGAATTTTTACCCTTAGAGAAGATATGAGATAATTTAACACTAATTTAATTGAGTTAGATTGGGTAGGAAGGTTTTGATAACATTGTTTATCAAAACCATAGATATTATTTAAGCATCTAAACAGTGTAAACTAACAGTTCATAAACATAATCCATTATAATACTTTAAGGTAAAATGGGTAGGAAGTTTTTAATAGACATCATTTTATTAAAACCATAGCTTTTGTTTATAACATGAAAGTGGCGTAAACTATTTGTTGCTTTGGATTAACCCATAAACATCGTCCATCTTAACACTCTAAGTTAAAGAGGTCGAAAGGTTGACTCGGATTTAAAGACCCAAATATTTATTAGATCTTTACCTAAAATGAGAAAAGTAAAATAAAATTAGTATTTGTATATACTCTTAGGATATAAAAGAGTATTATGCAAGTAAAAGGGATGGAATAAGTTATCATTTGGTGTTTTATAAAGAAATGACTTTATAAAATATTTTTAAACTTAGGTGCAAATATATGAAATAATTCATAAACAATTTGGGTATTGAAAAAAATACTAAATGCAATTTAAGTAATTCAAAATTATTGGTATAATTAAGAAACAAATAATTTTAGAAAGTGACTTTCAATTTATCTAAAGGGGCATAGTTAATCCTATAAGCAATAATCAAAGGCCGATGAGCAAAATGGTACGCTTAGGAAATTATTTATATTCTTAGGCAATCAAGAAAGTTTTAAACCTAAGTTAAGATTTGTTTGTTAGTCATTTGACATTTTAAGTAATGTTGAATGTTAGATTTTCCTCTATGGATTATGATTGGTTTAATTGAATTGATTGATTGGGTGATCTTATATACCATAGTTTAGAGAGTTAAAATTTATAAATCAAGATTTTTGAATTATTATTACTAAGACCTAAATCCCGGTGATTTCGAAAAGTGGTTTTTTGGAAAATTTGAGAAATAAATAGATTGTTTGCTCTAGTTGTTGTTTTAGGAGGAACTGGATTATCATTGGAAGCTCCATATTGTGTTGATTCTAGAGTTTAACATGTT
Organism: Allium fistulosum; assembly: GCA_030737815.1. Lineage (NCBI taxonomy): Eukaryota > Viridiplantae > Streptophyta > Magnoliopsida > Asparagales > Amaryllidaceae > Allium > Allium fistulosum. Next base: position 354,308,450 of record CM060904.1, read on the forward strand.
TTGTTAAGAGGACCCCCTCCTTGATATTTTTGATTTTGGTTTTTGATTTACTTCTCTTTTTGAGAAATCAGAAAATAAATTTTGAAAATATTTTGAATATAAAACCCGGGCATTTAGTTCGAAATTTTGGAAGTATTTTGGAAAATGTTGGATGTATGGCATTTATTATAGAATATTCTCTTTAATTTGTTGCATATGTTTGTTACATTACTTTTGGTTGCATCATGTTACGTGATTGCATATTGTTGTTATAATGTTTATATTACATATGTTTATGGTAGGAAAAATATAATTAATCAGGTTTATTGAAAACTAAGCAAGTAAATCGATTTTCTGAGGATGGTTATTATTTCTCCACTCCATAATATTTTCAGGGACCAAATTCTTTTAAGGGGGAGAGTGAAACAACCCATAAATTAATTGCTTTGTATTCGAATATGTAATGACCCGTATTTTTAACTATTTTAAATGATTCGATTTAATATAATCATTGAATAAAAATGGTTAGAAATAAAAATTAATTGATTTATTAATGTATTTTATTAAATATGAACTTGAATAAAATTTTGAAACAACCAATTTCGAAGATTTAGGCAACAACAAGTATTGAAATGAAATTTTAGGTATTGAATGTGTTGTAATCAATAGCAAGAATTGGATAATAAATGTTGTATTATTTAGATGGAAATAAAATAATTGTCGATAATTAAAATTCACTTGAAATTTAATGGTTTATTGATGTAATTTATTGGATAATTAAATTGTTTAAATTTAACGTTGAAAATTATTTAAATAATTGAACTCTGAATTTAATGGGAATGAAAATAATTTCAAAAGTTGATTTAAATTTTATTTAAACAAGAATGAAGATTGTTAACTTTTAAAATTGAATCTAAATTGACTAAATTTATTTTGGAGATATCTTGTTTTAATTAACGTTAAAAATAGTCTTTTTGAGCACTGTCCTGAATATTGCCGAAACTAGTTTCATCGGATCCATAATAGTGAATTATTATAGGATTTCAAGTTCCATAGGTATCGGACTTATCGCTTGGCCGTGCGAGCTTACAACGCTTAAAATTTGTTTTCAGGAATTAAATTAAAATAATTTGATTTGAAAAGCTATCTTCTGAATATGATAGAATTGTCTTCTGATACATATTCTATTGTGTTCGAAATGAGAGTATAACATATAGAACACCTGGTGCCATACTTCATTTGGAGTTTGGAATTTTCGCGGATAGATCGGGTCGGAAATTTATATATAAGGTTGTATATTTTCATTAATTCACGATCAAAACTCTAACCCTTGAAACACCCCCACACCCCTTAAAATATCCAAAAGGACACATTAAAGGGTGTGGTGTGTTGTAGGTATAACTAAAGATAACAGAGACTAAGATTCAAATGAAAAAATAGATAGAAACAACGGAAACTTAAAATAATAACTTAATTAAAGCAAAACTTCATAATTGCTTCATAAATAAGTCAAATACCAAGTACCACATACATGTCTAAAAATCCATTATTTCTCATGAAACAAAAACTCATAATCTCAAAAATCAGAGTACATAATATCCCTCATAATAAGCTAGTACATAGAATGAACAAAAGCTGAAAATAAAAGAAATACATAGTATAAATCTCCTCCAAGAAAACTCCGAGCAACAACAATCTACTGACTTCTCCCTTGATTGCCTATAAGGAAAGGGGAAAACAGAGGAGTGGGTCAGACTAAAAGTATGGTGAATGATAGTAATTACTAATCTTTAAGCAAGATAAAAGTAATGGACTCTACAACAGTTCTAGCATAAATAAGGATAACAAAGGAAATATGAAAGAGATAAACTAGAAATAAGTACGATTAAATATTGCTCAATTTATAAGATAGGTTAACTTCGATTGCTTGCACTTGTCCTTGATTTCTGCTTTGATTAGGATGAATTCCTAATCATGCAATTAGGATGTAACCCTAATTCTACCCTTTTTTGATTGGCATGCTACTCCATAGACCTTACTGCGGACCAAATGCTATATAACTCCCTATACAACAGCCAATGGTATGTACAAAAGATGCACAAAGCACGCACAGTGGATCCGGACAACATATATACCTCCATACATAGGAAGCAATGGTGTCTACAAAAGACACCCATACTAAGCGCTTGGAACTCATAGCGATTACTAAGTATCAAAATGGAAGTCACACGCGTAACTGCCACTATGCCCATGCTAGCTTTTGCTCCACCTATTGGGTCTTCTTATTACCTCAAACTCTAGCATAAGCGTGCCCCTCATCCCACTTCAGGCTAACGTGAGATCACTGTGTGTCCATAGAATCTATAGGGGAAATGCTATTGGTATTGGACCATCATCCAAACAATATTTAGTTGCACCTCTTATCCAAATCCCCCATGATTTGGACTTCTATTTGACCAATTACTACCATTCTTAGCATAAGCGTGCCCTCGTCTTACATCAGGCTAATGTGGGACCACCGTTTTGTCTAATAAGGAATGCTATTTGATACATGTCCTACTTTCATCTTTGCTTATTAACTTAGATAAATTATTTTAAATAAACCTTTACAATTTATCCCTACTATCTTTGCTTATTAATTTATCCTAAGTCTTAAAATAAGCCTCATTCTGTTCTATTTCTTATTATAACCTACGTTATAATCATGCTTATTACTTAACCCAAGGTCTAAATGAGCTTCTTTCATCTTTTACCCTTTTTAATTATAATTCTATATTATAACTTGGCCAATCTTTTTAATTCAGTCCAATTAACGTCATAATTAGGCGTAATTCCGATCCAATTCCATTTATATTACAGCCTTTGAAATTTACATCTTATATTCCATTATTTTAGTTTTCTTACAGTTTAATCCATATTCACGTTAATCCTATTCTAATCCATACACGAAGAAGAAGGAGGAATAAAAGAAAAACTGAAAATAGAACCCATAAAGGAACTGATGTTACTGAGCCACATACATTGCTAACAGCTGGGTCATAGGGTTTGATGATAAAAAGTTTATTTTTCATAACTACTATGGGGTCTCCTTATATAATGCGATGTCTGTCTTCTTCACAAGAGAATTGAAACAAGAAAATGACACCATCAGATCAAACTTTAATCGATCCTTTTAGTTTCCGTAAGGTTTTGAGTTTCTGAATCATTGTAGTGTATGACAGAGGCTTGTCTAGAAAGAAGCCTACAAGAGAGTCTTTACACACCATGGAGCCATCCTCAACAACATCAACAGATGGTAACATGGCTTCACCATCAACGGAAGGAGACAAGTCAACTGGTATGTACTTCCCTGCATTGCGCGGCTTACTTTTGAAAAGCGAAGTCCATACTGGTTGACAGAGGGAAGGAGTTGGACCAACCTGAAAGGGAACATGGTAGGAAGATGAAGGAGAGGAACCAGGAGCAGGACCAAGAGGGCGTAGAGGAGGAACAGGCAAAGGAGGAGGCACAAGAGGGTCGGGAGGGGGATCAGGCAGCGGGAGTATGGGGAGGGAAGTGATAGGTGGATGGCTCGGTGTAGAGGATGGAACATGAAGAAAGGACGAGGTAGGGGAAAGGGGTGAGGCAGCAAAATTTATAAAAGAGATTATAAATGTGATTTGTTATATTTCAGGAAAAATAATGTTATTTTAAATTTAATAAAAGAATTTAAATTTGATTTATTTTCTTTGGAAAATTTATATGGTTTAAGGTTTCAAGAAAAAGGATATTATAAATCATTCCCCGGGACGATTAACATTGTTTGGAATTTATAAAAGAGGAAATTAGGCATAAGGACAAACCTTGAAAAAAAAATTAGGCTGAAGGACAACAAGTTTTATTTTTAGGCTGAAGGACAAACTTTGAAAGAAAGTAGGTCGAAGGAAAATGCTTTAATGCAAGTTATAACTAGCATTATATTAAATTTTACATTGTACAAAATGCTAGTTATATTTAGCATTGTCCTTCAGTGTAAAGACCCGCAAATCCGTCTTCCGAAAACCCGACACTGCTACGTCCACTGTAGCAATTGCCGAACAATCGGATGGCGGAAACGCGAAACTTTAATATTTAAAAGAAGAGGAGGAAGAAAAGATAGAAGAAAAAGAGAAGAAAGAAAGAAGAAGAACAACAGAAAACACATCAGAACAGAAAACAATATCAGAATCTCACATATCGCAGCGGAACAATATATAATAGATAAATGAATATCATTTAAAAACAGAAGAATTATATCTGTTATTACATTACATCACATCATATCATCAGAGTCAATAAACAACAATGGACAGTTATATAAACCTGTCCTCATACAGAATACACAGCGGAATAAATACTATCAGATACAAATACTACGTCTCGTCATCCAGCTCAGCTCCAAAGCTCCAGAAAATCCTGATAACATAACTCTAGGCTGCCCGTGTGGAAAATTTGTGGGCACCCAGAGTTTAGAAGGGAAACAATAAACTCCGAGTCAGTCATGGTGACTGGTGTGAGATCGTAAAACAGTTATTCTTTAAAATGATCAGAAGATTTAAAGTCAATTCGCAATGCTTTTGGAAAATGAAACTACCATAAGACCTCCCGCCACACACACAATGCAAACGCAGACTTGGAGGAGATTTCTTCTTATGATAGTCAAAGATGCTTACTACGCAAAATCAAATCATTTTTGATATTATTACTAGTGCATAGTGGAAAACATTTCGAAAGTAGAATATTAATCTTAGCCAGCATAGGTACCATTATAGTATGCTTGCTATAGCTACCATATTAAATGGCAGGTTCTACAACTAAAACCATACAAGGCTCGTATTGTTTCTTTGGATTTCCAACAAATGGTCAGGCTAAGGAACTTCCTATCCACGATGGGTACGTCCCTGGAATAGACGACCCGAGAACCTAACCGGATCTCTGCCAACACAAGGCCGGGTTACCTCTGCAAAAATAGGTAACTACTGACACGCGTATGCCATCCCCCGATCGTCACCGATCTTCCCGAGGATCCCCGATTTCCAACAAACCACAAAGTAATAATAACTGTGCAGCAACCACAGAGGTTAAGTATCTGGGCTCCATACCATGATACCACCTTTATCCAGAAGGAATGACATACACTAAGGGGCGCTACTCCCTAGAACCTTGCTGCATCCTTCCTGTTTCGACCATTTCCGGGGTGTGAGGCTCGACGAAGTCTCGTCCATAAAGCTACGCTTTCTCAAAAAGCCCTGCTTCGGGTCAAACAAAAATGATCAACCTATGATCACAAAGATATAAGATCAAACAAATGATCATATCACAAATGATCAAACACTGATCATTTCACAGCAACACTCAGTATGCCACGTTACCAAATTGGGATATATCGCTGATAAATTTCAACTACATAACCTCTGAGCTCGTACGTCTCAGAGAAGGGTGTTAAGCTAAGAGAATAAATTCTCCGCCACCAACAGAAATGTATTTGAAAGAAATCAGCTTTACATCTCAAATTGTAACGTCAGACACACAATCCATACAAGTCTGTTCCGGGATCGAACAGAACCGAAGGCACTTCTCACGAAGCCCTTGCATTTCCGGATAATTTTCTAATCACGTCAGGACTTCCCGTCACTAAGGGTGATAAAACCTCTAAACCGGAGATCAGCCGATGTAGAGTAACTCGACGGTAATCCTTCCGTTTTCAAAAATATCCCGTCTTCAACACCGATCTTCAATTGCAATTCATAACGACGTATCACATATTCGGAATGGGTTATACGACCCCATGGTCCTTTCCCGGCTAACCCGAATAGTGAGCGATTATTCAAAAATAAGTGTGGCATTCAAATTCATCCAATTCAAAACAAATACCTACTCAAGGTAATTATTGATAGTCGGTTATTTAACTATCAATAAAGATGCGCAACATCATCAGATTCCAAATAATTTTCCAAATTATTTCATCTTCAAAAATATCTTTTACTAGATATAAAATTTCCACACTTCAAAAATAAATCAATATTTATTTTTAAACAAATTCCCATTTCTTTTATAAATTCCATATTGAATTTATATTTTTCGAATATCTACTGATATTCGATTTCCAATTGATTTCAAAAATTCACTTTCGATTTATCTTTAAGAAGATAAATTCTTAAAAACATTTCATTTCGTTTTGGAAAAGCAATTCCATACTTATTTAAAAATAAGTATTTCACAAATCATTTATTTTCAACATTTGAAAATATTCGATATACTTAAATCAATATTAAGTATATATATATATCATTCTTTAAGGAAATCATAAATTTTAACATCTATTTGAGTCAAAACGAATGTTGCGTAAAACATCGTTACGACGACTCGAAATCAATAGTATAGGGATTCGGAATTTAGATAGATATATAAATCCCAATACTACATAAAAAAACATTTCCTTTTGGAAATCATTTACTATAACAACAGTGTTATAGTCCACCCTTTCCTTAAATTTCTCGAAAACGTCTATTTCAACAATAAATGTTGAAATCTATGATTTCGATATTTAACACGTTTTAAAACATCCTTTAAAACAATTACTTCATTTCGTAACATCACTTTTCCAAAACATATCCATTTTATTTAATAATATATTCACTGTCCACAATCGTGAATATACTTTATTTACCCAAATCAATGTTTCTACACATTTATTAAAAGATTATCCATGATCTACAATCGTGAATATAATTTCTTTAATTAACTTCAAAAATTTACTTATCAAAATAAGTGATTTCGGATTTATAAACAACGTTTATAAATCACAATTTTATATTTTATAACTACTTCAAGTTATGAAATCCCTTTATTCAAACAATTCCATTTGACTCATTTATATAACAAATATTCAAATCATAAGTTGATAACTTATAATTCATTTAGTTTCAAAGTCCTTCATCTTATAATTTCACGAATCGTATATCTATCAATATTACTTACTTATAAAATCCGTTTATAAGTTCATTTTAACATTTATAGAACTCCTAAATAATCTCCTTATTTTAATTTATAAAATAACAATCTTATACATCTTCTATAAATATAATCCATTTATAATAAGTCGAAAATTTCAATCTAAACCAATTACAGTTTAATCAACTTATATTTCAAAAACCACTTTTCGCTTATATTTCACAAATCTCATAATTTTTTATAACACGAAAATTATAACATTTATTTAATTAAAATGAATCAATTCCAAAATTCAATAAAATGTAAACTTTCGACAAATCACTTTGAATCCTTTTTAAAAATAATATCGTTATTTTTAACTTCAAAAATGGATCTGATGATGCTACAGCATCAAACAATCAATTACAGCAATCAAATATCATATATCATCATATGATAAAAGAATATACATCAATATCTGTAAATAAATAACTACGGGTGAGGAATCCAGTTGGATCCCTCCATCCTGTTTCCCTGCATCCAAAGATGTTAGCACAATACCAATTCCGCTCCAGTACGGAATTATCGCGGTATATGGGTTTTATAAAAATCCGCTTACTAACGGCGCAATAGGGTCTCATCCGCTATACGAGGCGGGAAATCATCAATCCAATATATACATATGCCAATATGTATATATTGCTATATATAGATATATCCTAAAATATCTAATATCACATCAAATAGCAATCAAATCATCAATCAATAACTGTAAATTCCACTTTAAATTTTGAGTGAGAAGATCTCACCGTGATTTTAATTCTGATTCCAGCGTTTTATTTCGAATAAATTAAACAGACGTTTAATCTCATTCAAAATTTTCACTGACTCCAATCGCTTCCAAATCAGTTGCATCGCGTAGTGCTCGTCGAAACGAAGACAACGCAACTTGTTTCGTAATTTTTCAACCTCGTATGACAAAGTTATGGGGTTTAGAAGTTTATACGAATTAAAATACAATTAAATTTTACAACTTCTTTTAAAATATTTTCAACCTTTTATCACAGCCGTGCATTTCAAACTACCAGATCGTGACCGTGCATCCATCCCCTTCCCTCCTTCTTTTGTTCGCTACTCCCAGTAAACATCGCGACCAAAGAACCCATAAGCACGCGAACAAATTTCGAAGCCGCATCCCCTAACGTTGATCGGAGGTTGATCGGAGACCCCCATCCAGTAGCCCTAGGTCGCCTTCACCCACGCCCCGAGCACGAGCGAACTCGGTCGCCCCCCGCCCTCTGAAATCACACGCGAACGGTGACCATCACTGCCCCGATTCCGGCTGCCTCGTCGAGTGAGACGCCTCTTCACCGTACGGATCTGTCGAGCTCGACGTCCTCCACGATTTCCTAGTTGAAGCCTTCGTCTGAAAGTCGACCGATTGGAAGTAGTTGAGGGATGAAGATAAGAAGATTTCGGCCATTAATAACAGCAGGTGGTGGCAACTGCTGAAAACCCTAGGGTTTAGTCTTCTTTTGCAAAGGAAAAGGTTGAGGGGCTTATATAGAAAACTTACGAAAACACTATTCACCCCGGATTTTCCGAACTCCAAATCGAGCGTGCCGGCTGACGTTTCTAAGGTTTACCCTACATTCCGGACACAATGGAACAGGTTTCGAAAGCTAATTCGATCGTATGTGTGAGATATGACAATAAACGATCAATTTAATTTAAATCGATTTAAATCGATTTCGAGGCGTTTTGGCTTGCCCCGGACAAACGGTAAATCCAAAAATTACGAAATTTAAAATCTTACAATAATATCACATTACAGATCCGATGAAACTGGTTTTGTCGAAATCCGAGACTATTCGAAAAATGACTATTTTAACTCGACGATTTAAAATTAAAACGAAATCGATGCGTTTCGAGTTGCCACGGTCGATCGACAACTCCGATTGATACGAAAATTGAAATCCGATAATAACTAACTATTACGGATCCAATGGAGCTAGTTTCGTTCAATTCTGAGACTGTTCGAAAATTGGCTATTTTTACAGTCGATAATTAAATATTAAAATATTCGATTTTCACAAATTAACTCCAAATTCGATTCTGAAGGTTCAAAAATATTTCTATAACTCCAGTATGATTAAATAAAATTTTATAAATCAATTTCAATCATTTTAAACTCGATTTACAATTATCTCTGGAATTTCACTATTTAATTTATCGATTTAATTATCAAATTAAATCAAATATTCGAAAAATAAATCTTTCGACTTCTAAATTCTATTTATTAATATTTAAAATCAATTAAATATTCGAATTTTAATTATCAAAAATTCTGGGTCGTTACATTCAGCCTAATTTTTTTCAAAGTTTGTCCTTCAGCCTAATAGTAAAACTTGTTGTCCTTCAGCCTAATTTTTTTCAAAGTTTGTCCTTATGCCTATTTTCCACTTTATAAACGGTATTTAAACTGTTTTATTATCCTTTGAGAAAATAAATAATACATGATGGTTTTTAAATGAGAACTTTTAAATAGAATTATTTATAAATAAAGCTAAGTGTAAATTGTTTTAGGATTTTAGTAAACGATGTTTAAAATGACATTTCTTTGACCTTGTCCTAATATAGTTATCATTATAAATTTATCTTTCAAAATAACATTTTAAAGAGTTTTTGGAAAATTTAAATCCCGAAATTATTTGAAATGGTTTCAAAAAAAATTTGGGAAAAAGTAATGGTGGTATTATTTGGAAATATTTCTAAAATATAAATATTGTGGAAAAGAAATTTTAAAAGGAATGCATTATCTTTGGGATAATTTGAAGAAATTTTTTTTTGTTAGTTTTGTGGTAATCTAAATAATCTTCTTGGCGATGATCGGATGTTTGTCTAGGCAAACGTTGTGGAGTACTTAGTAAATTATTCGCTTTATCATTGTTCGATCTAAATGAGTCCAAATTCGAACGAACCTAAAGTGATTTTTAGTAAATAAAATTGTTTGAAGTTATTTAATAAAAGTAATATATGTAGTATGTTTATTTACCTTACGTTCCGTCAGAGTGAGTTGATTTCCAAATAAATAGTACTTTTGATAAAAGATTGTTTTGGATAAATGAGTTTTTACCCTTAGAGAAGATAAGGGATAATTTAACACTAATTTAATTGGGTTAGATCGGGTAAGTAGGTTTTGATAACATTGTTTATCAAAACCATAGATATTTTTTAAGTATCTAAGCAGTGTAAACTAACAGTCCATAAACATAATTCATTATACTACATTAGGGTAAAAAGGGTAGGAAGGTTTTAATAGACATCATTTTATTAAAACCATAGCTTTTGTTTAAAACATGAAAGTGGTGTAAAATATTTGTTGCTTTGGATCAACCCATAAACATCGTCCATCTTAACACTCCAAGTTAAAGAGGTCGAAAGGTTGACCCGGATTTAAAGACCCAAATTTTTATTAGATCCTTACCTAAATTGTGAAAAGTAAAACAAAATTTGTATTTGTATGTACTCTTAGGATATAAAAGAGTATTATACAAGTAAAAGGGGTGGAATAAGTTATCAGTTGGTGTTTTATAAATAAATGACTTTATAAAATATTTTTAAACTTAGGTGAAAATATATGAAATAATTTATAAACACTTTGGTTATTGAACAAAATACTAAATGAAAATTTAAGTGATTCAGAAATATTGGTGTAATTAAGAAACCAATAATTTTAGAAAGCGACTTTCAATTTTCTCTGAAGGAGCTTAGGTAATCATCTAAGCAATAACCAAAGGCTGACAAGCAAAATGGTATGCTTAGGAGATTATTTATATTCTTAGTCAATCAAGAAAGTTTTAAACCTAAGTTAAGATTTGTCTGTTAGTCATTTGACATTTTAAGTAATGTTGAGTGTTATATTTTCCTCTACGGGTTATGATTGGTTTGATTGAATTGATTGATTGGGTGATCTTATATACCATAGTTTATAAAATTTATAAATGAAGGTTTTTGAATTGTTATTATTAGGACCTAAATCTCGGTGATTTCGAAAAGTGATTTTTCGGAAAATTTGAGAAATAAATAGATTGTTTGCTCTAGTTGTTGTTTTAGGAGGAACCAGAATACCACCGGAAGCTTCATATTGTGTTGATTCTAGAGTTTAACATGTTTTGTTAGGTGGACCCCGTCCTTGACATTTTTTATTTGGGTTTTTGATTTACTTCTCTTTTTGAGGAACTAGAAAATAAATTTTGAAAATATTTTGAATATAATACCCGAGCATTTATTTTGAAATTTTGGATGTATTTTGGAAAATGTTGGATGCATGGCATTTATTATAGAATATTCTCTTTAATTTGTTGCATATGTTTGTTACATTACTTTTGGTTGCATCATGTTATCTGATTGCATATGGTTATTATAGTGTTTATATTGCATATGTTTATGGTAGAAAAAATATAATTAACCACGTTTACTAAAAACCAAGTAAATGGATTTTCTTAGGATGGTTATTACTTCTTCCACTCCATAATAATTTACGGCATGAAATTATTTTCAAGGGGGAGAGTGTAACGACCCGTAAATTAATCACTTTGTATTTGAATATTTAAATCATTTTTAAATATATTTAAATAACGGATTTTAATTACCAAATTAACATATTTTAAATATTAACTAATGATATTAAAATCATTTTCAAATTTTGTTTATCAAAATGATTAGTTCAAATAAAAATAGAAAATATGACCGAAAAACATTTTCCAAAATTTCAACTTTTCGGCATCGTAAAGTCATTGAAAACGTTGTGCATATTTTGTATAACTCTTATACCCATGCACATACATGCATATATGTCATGTGATAAGTTAATTATAGTGTTAAAGTTAATAATCATGCTTAGTTTAAAATAAAACATGATTTGACCAAATATGCATATAAAAACCTAAATAAACTTTAGGAAGTAAACCATCTATCACCTTAAACACTCTAGGTTAGTACAAAGCATAGGTAAGAAGGGGGGCTGCTATAGACGTGGGAAACAAGGTATGGAAGGAGCTATGGTGTTGTGTATTCATGACAACTTTATGTTATTTTAATGCTTAAGTCATTTTGCTAAAATGCTCTTCTCATTTTCCTGTAAATACATGCCTCCTCTCACCATTCTTCACTTTACATCTTCACTTCTATATTCATTCTCATTCTATTCATGTATTCATAAATTTCCATGGCTTCCTTTTGTATGTTCATGGCTTAAAATTATAGTTTTTCCACTTTCATCCACTTAAAACTAGCTTATACCTTTTCTACATCACTCTTCTTACCAAAACAACATCTTAACTTCCCATTTCAACCATGGCTGAGTCTATAATAGCCCATGGAAAAACCCAAATAGCCCATTTAATGGCCCAAAGGTTTGAGCTTGAGTAGAGTTAAGCATAGTTCGTGTGTCGAGAAGTTGTTGTAGGAGCTCGGCTTAGTTCGGTTGCATTTTTCTGAGTAAAACTCCACCCTTACAACCAAAGTTTTTAAACTATTTTAATGCTCATATTATTGACTTATGAATGCTTATTGTATGTGTTTGGTGATGTATTGGTTGTTGGTTTGGTTCATGTTGCTAAAAGTTATCATTTTGGAAAGTTAGTAAACAAGTAGTAAGCTTTATGAAAAAGTGGAAGTTAAAGTTCATTTCAGTGTTAGTAAATGCTCTCTACATGTGATACCATAGCTAATTACCGTGTACATATTTAGTACCCTTGCTACATAATGTTTGGTTGAATAATAATGCTATAATCTTGTTTTCCGAACTGGCCGTTTGGCGATAGTCGCTATATCGATACTTTCGAAAAATCACTTTTTATCGAAACCGTTTGGTTTCATCTTCATGCTTGGAATGGTTTTACAAGTTAAGCAAGATTTTGATTAATGATGTTTTCAAAATTAATTAACCATTTTAATAATGATTATTTAATTTAATTAATTATTTAATTAATAAGGATTAAGGTTAACTAATTAACTTATTAATGACGTGTTTTAAATTTAACTAATAACTTGGTTAGTAATGGTTTAAATTAATTAATCACTTTATTTAATGGTGTTTAAGGATAATTAATAATTCAATAATGATGGATTAAAGTTAATTAATCAGTTTTCTAATGATGTTTTTAAATTAATTAATCTTTTAAATTAATGATTTTTAAAGTAAATCTATTTGTTTTAACTTTAAGTAATATTTCCTTTAATGATGTTTTAAAGTTGTTAATCATTTTAAATAATGATATTTAATTATTTATTAATTATTTTATTTAATTATATTTAAATATTACTAATTAATTGAATTAATGATGTTTAAAAGGCGTTTTACCCTTGCAATTAAGGCATTTGAAGTTAATATATCAACTTAATTAATGAAGTTTCAAAGTGAATTTATCAAAGTAATAAGGATGTTTTGACTTTGTTATTCATTTTAATTAATGATAATAAATTATTTATTTATTCAATTTAATTAATTATAATTAATTTTTAATTAAATTAATGGTGTTTAAAAGTGATTAACTTCTTTTGGATTAAAGCTATTGAAGTACATTCATCAACTGAATTAATGAACTTCTAAAATTAATTAATTAATGTAATAAGGATGTGTTTTAGTTATTAAATCCTTTTTATAATGATTTTCAAAGTTAGTGAACTCTCTTAACAAAGGTTTTAAAGCTAATACTTGTAATGTGAAGCAAAGCATGAATGGATTTTTTTAAAAGAAAACGTTTGATTCATTTATGGAAATGAATTAATTTCCATAAAGCGATTCCCTTGTATAGAAACGATTTATTTGTATAATTAGCACTAAACATCGAAGATGTAGACTTGTTGCTATTTCAAAAGTTAAGAATTATCGTGGGACATGACTTTGAGGTAACACTATATTGACTTGTCCGGTATTATTGTTAACCAAGAAATAGTACAAGTTTGAATTCGATGAGCAATGGTGAGTATACAAGACTTAATTTCTATATACGATCATTTTATATCCTCGATAGTTGGTTTCTCGGTTATCAGTTACTTCAGCTTCTTTATTTTCGTCATTCTAAGATGATTTGTTGCTCCATTGAGATTTGTTATCCTTTGTCGGAAAATGACTGAACCAAAAATTGCGAAAGGATGTCCAACTATGTAGGGTTGCTCCCATTATGGTATTTTCACATCTCATCTAGATCGGATTTGTTTGCGCATTTAGATGTGAAATATTCGGATTCTCGGTTAGGTTTGGTGGGGTTTGGCCGGTACATTTTCGAGAAGTGTCACGGAGTAAATGAGCTAGAGGTATAATTCATGGGTAGTGCACCTTCCAAGTCATTTGTTGGAAAATATTCCATTCCTTATTTGATTTGAACCTTTGATTTTTTTTCTGCAATTGCAATGGGAAGAATCAACAACTCTTCACGATGTTTAATTATAGGTTTTGTCCATTTTATCAAGTTTGTACTGCTATCTTGTTTTATCCATTTTGTCCAGTTTGGATTTTATTCAGACTATTTCCATTCTTTAAAGTCTGAATCTTTAAACTATTTTTGACCATCATCTATGTTTGGATTTGTTTCCTATTTGTTCTTTTCCATTCTTATGTTTGGTTGTTATTTATGTGGGTGAAAACCCATTCCGCGTTAGTGGCATGGTCCCACATATTATTGTTAAATACATTCCCTTTTGTTTTAGAGTTTTACTCATACTAGATATATTTTTTGGCCCAAGTAGTTTAATTTTCTAAACTCTCGGGTGCTCAATTATATTTAAATAGTCCGAGAATAGCAGGTTTCTCTTTGGAGCTCTTTGAAGACGATGATCGAGTAGGCGGCTCCTTAGTTATCTTGTCATTTCTTTCCGCTGCATGATTATGAAGATGTATTTCGTATCCAAAAGGGACGAGTCAGAATGTATAGCTGCAAATCTATTAGATGTAGTACTTTTTTTAACTCATATAACTCCATTTAAGGAGTAGCCTTTTGTACTATATCATTTTGTATTATATGTTACCATTCTATTGTGAGGTTTTTCTATTCCGCCTTATTCTGTTCTTTTTTTTACCCTATGACGATTTCATCATTTCGATGCTTGGGTAACGACACACGAACACCAAGGATATGTTAAGTGTCGTTCCTACGGGTCAGAAAGGTGGGTCATTATAGGTTATGGTTAAGCCTAGTCAGCATGATGAGGTAAATGTAGAGGCAGGGTCTATGATACTCTATAGGTATATTCAAAATTTAGAACTTGATGTGATATAACATAAGAGTGAATAAATGAAATTAGTTCAAGTACGATGAGGAAATGGTTTGGATTGGAGTACATGGGAACTCGAGGAGAGAATCCATGTTTTCCATCATGAGCTCTCTTCCATTAAGTTCCGTTTTTAGTTAGTTTGCTTGTTAGGTCATTTTGTTTTCATGGTTGCTTTGGCTAGCTAGTTGATAAAAGAAAGAATGCATGGATGCTAGGATTGGTTGTATGCACGTCCTTATGATGTGTTTTGGTTGCTATTGTTATTTTTTTGAGTTATACTAGTTTAGTTCATACCATGTTGGCTTATATATATATATATATATATATATATATATATATTCCAACCTAGGATAGATACCTATATTTATTATTCTAGTTTCTGCTAGATGGTTATATATAACATTTACTATTTCTTTATATATATGTTTATCTATTGATTGTTTATGGACGTGGTTTTTTACTTGCTTTTCGATATGGTTATTACATATGGATGAATAGATGCACATATATGTAGAATTCATACGTATTGCATATATTAGGATGTTTGCATACATTTCTTGTTGTCATTGCATGTGCATACATATATAGGAGACAAATTTAGTTGCATTTGCACTCATCTTACATCATATAATTCTATTTTTATCTATTATATGTATAATATAGTCTTGGTTGTGTTTTTTCTTATGCTGTAAAATTGATGCTAGATGGATATAGCTATGTTTGTTTTATATGTTTGACAATTGTAAAGTGAGCACCATTTTCCATCTCTTGGAATTTCGAGGGACAAAATTATTTTAAAGAGGAGAAAATGTAATACCCCATAATTTTGCATAGTTAAATAACCAAATTAAAAGGGTAAAATTGTAGTTTTACATAAAGAGAAAAATCATAAATTTCTATTGTAGCTAGAAATAAGCTTTGAAACCTATCCTATTACATCTGGAATGCTGTTTACTGCTAGAAAACATATATATTTTGCTGAATTTGGTTAAGCGCTCTTGAAATTTGAAGAAGTCAAAAGCCATGGAATATTCGTAATATTTTGATGAGTATTATTACTTTACATTGGTGGTGTTCGTTTGACAATATATAGTAATAATATTTAATTAATTTATAAAATTACACAAATGCCTCTAAACATTAAATGCTAGTGAATCTTGCATACGACATCTGATTCATGTGCAGCTCACGACATTTAGGATCGAGGCTAGATAAGGAACATTTAGTATACTATTTTCTATATTTTGAGATACATTAGAAAATTGTATTTGTGGACAAGTTTGTTATATGGTTTTGTGCTTACCGGTTGGGGCTTAATATAGTGGCTTCGTAAACGGTAGGGCGATGACGAGTTTTAGGCTTGCTCCTAATAGTGTTGTAGACTATTAGGAAAAAGACTAACTTAGCCTTGGACTCAATATAAAATTGTTCAAGGAGGTGAGTCCTAAGTATAGTCTGAGAAGCAGAGTCCTCAATATACCATAGCCAGAAGAGCCGAGTCCTTAATATAGTCTGAGGAGCTAAGCCCTCAATATATCATAGTTCGAGGAGCTAAGTCCTTAATATACGATAGTCCAAGGAGTTGAGTCCTCAATATACGATAGTCTGAGGAGGTGAGTTCTTAATATTCAATTTGGTATTACAACACAGTTAGAGGAGCCGAGTAATTGTAAACATTTTTTACTAAAGCGGCCGGAGAATTTAGGGTCAACCGTAGGCATGTGATTATGCATGGAATAGATTTGGTGAGACATTAGCATACGATATCAATATAATATTATATTATGTTTACCTAATTTTTTGGGTGCATATGACATGGGTTAAGGTATGGTTTTCGAGCATAAGTGTTGTTTGTCTAACTTATTAGTACTATACACTAATATGATGTGTTTCACTCACCAAACATACGTTTAAAACCTCTATCATTTTATTCTTTTTAGTTGTACTCTAATAGGTTGATGGAGAGTACTGGTGGTGACTTAGAGGCTTGATGATACGATGGAGATGCGCATTATTTATTTTGTATCTACTATTGTATTTAATTTATTTCCAAACATTGTACCATGTCCGTTACTAGTAGAGAGATGTTGTAGTTGGATTTATTTGACACCATATTGTGTTAGTTGTTTGGGGTTGTATTTATTATTATTATATTTTATTCCTTCCACTATAAGTTTCAGAAAGTGTAGAATATTATAGATAACTTTGTGATCTATTTTATATTTTACCTAAAAATGATTTGCTATCTATGAGGTTTGCGAAGTCCGCATCATTTTATGCATGAATCGGGACGTCATCAATGGCGTGTTATTTTAGTCGGTCTCCATGCCTTTGGCACCTAACATTAAACCAAGGAACTTAACAGATTGAATGACGAATGTAACAACCAACATTTAATGATTAGATATTTAATTAATTAAATTAAATATTGAATTGTTAGTGAGTGAAGGTCCAAATCTAACATTTCACATATGTGAATTAGGACTATAGACCATATCTATTGATTCCGGTTCGATATTGCAAAACAAAATGAGTATAAATATCGTTATATTTGGGGTCATAATATTTTTACGATTAATGTATTGGTATATGTATTTTTATATGATTTATGTATCATTATACGTATTTTTAAACATAAGGGCGTAGTCAGGTCTAGAGGGTTATTGATTGATGACTTGCGTTTCTAGGATGAGAGCTTCATTATGAGATGATGGTTGAGGAATTTTTGGAAACAAGCAATCTGATTTCCAAACGACCTTGATCTGTCTGAAAATATCATCCTGAAGCACCGTCTCGGATATTGATCAAATTTGTACAATCGAAATAGGAAAAAAATAAGGTGATGTGCACTGACGAGTTTTGTGCTGATCCGATATGTTGTATAATCGTATATGCTCAAAACGTGTGGCAATTTATTTAGGAAATTAAATCATATATGTGTGTGGGGGGCGGGGTGTACCCTTCCTTTTATAATATCTTCTTCACTTTATCATTTTCTCTCCTTCCAGCAAAACTAATTAACCGCTCCTCACTAAATTAAACCGGGAGCTTCTTACCAGAAAAGAGGATGGGGATAGATCCGTTAAACTCATGGAAGATAGGAGAAAATCTATAGTGGTGTAGGTGTGTGCAATAGTGCTTGGCGATACCCATATTTGTGACCATCGACTAGGGTTAAGCATTAACAGAGTTTGAGGAGGAGTTGGGTGTAACAAAGAGTAGCGTTGTGCTTTTCTTACAGAGATGAATAGATGGAAGCTTTATGGAGTGATGCGACTCCTCATGGTGATTTGCAACACTAAAAAGTAGGGGGAAAGGCATTAGGTCGTGTTTGACTCTAATGGGCCGAGCTTAACGAAGTTTGGTCGGCTGCGAAGTGCGCGCGAAATGGAGCACGTAGTAATCGACCTTTCGTTGTTTAGTGAAGTATTGGCCAAGAGTTAGGGAAGGTTATGTATGCGATGATAGGTTTTCTTGTGCACGGTTATGTTTCGGGATTGGGGAAGAAGGATAAATAGGTAATTAGTTAATTTAGTGTTTGATTAAGTTAATTAATTAATATTATATTTTGAATTCTTATAAAATTCGTATCTCTTACATATGAGGTCCAATCGTGACGCGGTATTCACCGTTGCACTCGTAGTGAATTATTTATGACATAATGTGGGATTGGACTAGATTTAAACACTTGAGAAATTATGGTTCAGGTGAACGGAATTAATACTCCAAATTTACATTATAGCATAAATCCCTATATTTATATATATACTAAGAAATATTACCTACAAGAGTCAGAATAATATATAGCTATAATTAGTTTCCCATTTAATTGGATTGGTTTGAATACATATTTGGGATAGTTGATTAATATCCCATGTATATGTATGTGTGCGCATGCATAGTGTTCTATTCATATTAAATAGAGTTAGATATAGTTGATATTAATTTATAACATAGTTATAAATTGATTAAACTCTAATTTGTTAATATATTTGTGATAGAATATTATTATATATTTTATTACTAATTGGAAGTTAAGAGTATGGCTTTTAGAAATAAGCTAGAAGGCTAAATTAATAGTTTTGGAAAATTAAACTTATGGTAAAATAGCCTTGAAATTTATTTGTCCTTATATTGTTTTATTATGTAATCCAATAATTAACTAACTAGTGTATTTGTGTGATTGTATAAATGTGTATATGAAAACATATATGTGTATAAGCACATCACGAGATGTCACTATAATGAAGGAAGGTGATGCGGTAGAGCATAGTTGGGTTGCCGAGATGCACATTGCATTTTAGCAGTCCAGCAATTGAGAAAAGGATTTATGACGACACGAACTCCAGAACACTCGAAGGCATTGACACATAACTCAACCATAAGGCACCGGTGGGGCACAGGCACAAGCAGTAAGCCTAAGCGGTGTGCAAATTGATGAGGGTTTCTTCCATAGTTCTGGATGCGGGTTTGTGTAAAGCATTGGCGCGACTTTAGGGAGACTTTGGGCTACTCGGGAAAGTGGACTGCAAGGTGAAGCTCAAGATTTGGATGCAATGTATAGTGATATGTATGTGATTAACAATAATCAGATATGATGTCGGTGTAGTGATTAGTTGCACGGTCACATTTGGTGAGAGTGTACGATTGAGCAGAGTTAGTCCGTACCTCTTGGTTTCTACCTTGAGAATATATGTTTGATGAATGGTATCGGTCTTCATTTGTGATAGGCATATTTGATTATGTGACATTATATTTGATATATATTACACACATACACACATATATATTTGCGGCATTGGTGTTCCTTTGTGGTCCCGAGGGCATATTATATAGGATATGCCCGTCGTTCTCTTTTGTAGAGACGTTATGCAAATTTGTTAAGAAATCAATGATTTCTAAGAAGGGGGATGATGATGATCATATGAGTGGATCATATATCACCAAATCTCGATGTAGAGGGCATGGTGAGATCCATATAAGTTTCAGTAAATAGAGTAGGTAATATATCACCAAAGCTCGATGTAGTGGGTACGGTGAGATCTACGCAAGACCCATTACTAAGGATTTGGCTCATGGTCTATGGTACAATTAGATACCGACTCTATTTATTTTTGGATCCTCAAAACGAACCATTCGATCATGATAATTTTAATTATAGGTATGCGGACTCAGATTTCAGATATCTAGAGTTGGTCATATGTCAAAAAACTTGATGTAGAGGGTACAATGAGATCTACATGAGACCCATCATGTGACGCCCCACCTCTATACCCACGCTAACCAAGAACACTACGATGTAGTGCTGTCAATTAGCGCGGAGAATAAGGCTGTGGAGGAGCGACCATCCATGTAACTTCTTTGTGCGAGCATCGATACGTCAGATAGAATAGAATGCATATCTTTTAAGGAGGAAATCCGACATACCGATACAAACACAAAGCTATCACACGGTGGCTATATATAATCTTCGGGAACAAACATAGAAATAATCATAACATAAATCAGTCACAGACATCCATATCACAAAGGCGGAAGAAGATATGAATAAATATATATATCACATGAAAGTGTACATCAGAGTAGTGGTCGGAAAGATCCACGATAATACAAAAGAATAGCATCACGTGCTATACAAAAGAATAAGTACACAACATAGAGTCTATATCTCAAAGGTGTACATCCAAAAACTACTAATCTAGGTAGTTAGCCAAAAGTCAGAATAATCCTGAAGAGAAGTCAAGCAGAAGCACCTGTAACATCTCGGTCTGACCCGAGTATTATTTATAAGAAAATAATAAACGGATCAGTCTAACTATAAATATCAGATGATATGGTATACAGTAAAAGGCATGACATGAACATGTAATAACCATAGCGACATACTACTATAAGTATGTAAATGATAATCAACAAAAGATTAATCAATATCACAAGAATCTTCTCAAAGATAAAATAGGGTATCATACCCTAAACTTGTATTCATAACAAGTCAATAACACATGAATTCACCAATGCACCAAAAACTGATATCATATCAATGAAAATAATGAAAATTGGTGAAGCACAAAATTCCAGAAATCATCATCAGAAATCCAGAAAACACATAAAGGGGGGAGGCCTAACACATGAATGGGAGCATGAAAACTCACCTACGCGTAAACACATGACGAGAAGTTATCTCATGGAAGCTATCCATTAAATTTTCACACAGGAATGGCCCGAAGACCGTAGGAAATGTGATGGCGAAACATCACATAATCGGGGTATAGTCTCCCACGTAGACAAAGAGACATCGCTCAATCGCTAGTCTAAATCACAAAAATGATCGTCATGATCATAAGGAAGTGTCAATCACACCAAGCTAGTAAATATATGAGTTTAGCTTCATGTCCCATAACCACTTGCTTAACTTAAATATTTACGAACAAGCTGTAAATCTTCACTAGGAAATTGTCACAAAAAGGGTTCAATCGAACAAGTCCAAGAGCTAACCGACGAAGTGAACGCAAGCGTTTCATACCACTCGTTTTACTAAGTCGTTTAAGTCGATTTCTCATTCGAGTGAAGTAAAGGCTTGTATATACTAGTAGATTGAAAATCGGTTTGAGAAAACGAACTTTTGATACTTAAAATAGTGTTGAAATCGCTTTGATGAAAGAGTTTTGATATTTACTATTAGTATTGAAACCTTCATATATCTTTAAAGTGACAAGTCATAAAACGATGGTAGAACAAATCAATTCACGTTCGAAGACGTGAGTAAAGTCCAAAGAAGTCAATCCCAAAACCATCAAAGTAGAAATTCTGATAAACGTTTTTTCAGAAGAGATTGCCTACGCAGAGTAATACGGGGTTCGACCTGCCCGGTCAGGTCGCGGGGGTCCAGGGGGCAGCGCCCACGGCGGGGTGCGGGGCAGCGCCCCGTCACGGTACGACCTAGTGAAGGCAAGCGGTCCAGCGACCTAAGGAAAAATAGGTCATACGACCTAAGGAATTCGCGAACTCAAAAGACCAAGTGTAAGGTCGGCGACGACCTAACTTGAACGACTTAACTGGGGGATAAGTCGGAGACGACCTACGACTTAAGGTTTAACTCGCGAACGACTTAACTTGGCCTGGGGATTATAGGTCGGCAACGACCTAAGACATAAGGTTTAACTCGCGAACGACTTAACATCTTGCCTGGGAATTATAGGTCGGCAACGACCTAAGACTTAAGGTTTAACTCGCGAACGACTTAACTTTTTTGCCTGGGAATTATAGGTCGGCAACGACCTAAGACTTAACAAAATTCGAGCGACTTAACTTTGCCTGGAGATTATAGGTCGGCAACGACCTAACGTTTTGCCTGGGGATTTTAGGTCGGCAACGACCTAACGTTTTGCCTGGGGATTTTAGGTCGGCAACGACCTAAGATTTTGCCTGGGATTTATAGGTCGGCAGCGACCTAAGTTTTTGCCTGGGATTTATAGGTCGGCAGCGACCTAAGTTTTTGCCTGGGATTTATAGGTCGGCAGCGACCTAAGTTTTTGCCTGGGATTTATAGGTCGGCAGCGACCTAAGTTTTTGCCTGGGATTTATAGGTCGGCGACGACCTAAGACTTAACTCGCAGGTGACCTAAGACTTAACTCGCAGGTGACCTAAGACTTAACTCGCAGGTGACCTAAGACTTAACTCGCAGGCGACCTACGACCTATGGATGGACGACCTAACTCCGAACGAGCTAAAAATGGCCAGAACGACCTAGTAGCAGTTTTTTCACCAAAATCACTAAAATTTGGAATTTTTCGCCAATCCAATCCAAACCAAATGCAACAAACATGCTAAAGTGATGAGGAATCATTCCCAACAGTCCAATGACGATTATAGGCAAGATGTGAGATCAAAAATCTCACCTTTTCCACGAAATTGATGAAGATGAAGATTGAAAGCAAGGAGAAGCAATCCAAAGCTTGAATCCACAATCTTCTACTTGAATTTGATGTTGAATCTCGGATTTGCAATAGAATTTGAGTTGGGAGTTTTAATTTCTCTTTCCCTCCACCATTTTTGAAGAAGCTTGAAGTATTTGATGAAGTGATGAAGAGAAGAGGGGGTTGGGCTGAGTTAAGAAGGTGCAGTCCAAACCAAAGTCTCAAGCGGGAAAGGTGACGAAAATTTCACTATCTCCAAACATATCGAAGTTTACACTCAAAAAGATCGCAAACGTCATTTTGAACTCAATGGGGGTGGTCTCGAGTCCTAATTTGACCGTATGCAAAAAGTAGCTTTTCGGACTAACATCCGACTAACGATAAAATATTTAAATATAAAATCGATAGATATGCGGGTTGTTACACATCATTAAGGATGCGACTCGGGGTCTAAGGCACCTTGAGCTATTGGCTTTATTTATCATTGGGCATGAGTCTACCGCAGACTCCATTCATCACCAATGATGAGTATCAATTTATATTTTTTTGCCTATCGCTTATAGTTATATTGTGTATTATATTAGTTGTTCGATAATATTGGTATGTATTATATAATACGCTTGTATTTCGATATTTTTGTTGTCTCTACATTTGTATATTAGGTTACCATATCATAGTATATTGTTATATATTAGCAACATTATATTAGTTGCGTTAATTCTTAATTACAGGAGAAGAGTAGGTTATGGTATGATTCCCTACTTTTATGGTGGGTTTGCTCTACTTTTTTATGGGAAGTTTGGATTATCCCTAAGCCACTTTTTTGGATAGGACCGGCTGTACCTTAATAGTTCCTATTTTATTTGTATATAGTTTTAATATACAGTATCTTAAGATAGTCCCCTCAAACTAGGCTTTACATCTGACCCGCATTTTGTTCTATCTATTTATGTCATGACAACTCTCAGGTACTTGATTGAGTAGTTTTGGAGCCAGGCGACTTTAGGTACACGCTATTAGAGTGCCACAATTGGAGGTTTGGAAACTAAGATGATACTTTAGATATATACTTGGTATTTTAGTAGTACGCGACATATATGTTATTTATATACGAGACTTGATGTATAAGATATTATATTAAGAACCCCGTATTGTGGGGTGTTTGATGCATTCTGACTTTCTTTAGTGATATTCATTTATCAATTGTTTCCTTCAGCGCAATCTCTTATACACACACACACATGTTGTTATCGTGTTCTGTCCATGTATATTCAGTATATTAAATGTTATCATTCCGGTGTGAGATTCTATCGATGCCTGGGTATATGATTTGTTTTAAATTTTCTTTCCATTACTCTCTATCTTTTGTGGTATTCAAAAGTCAAACATTGTCATTCGATGCTAATTTCAAGGTATCATGAAGGGTGGGTTGTTATAGCGAAGGAAAATTTCTTAGGGTTAAGCTTTATATTATACTTGCGGAGGATTGTGATAGTCTCGATCGAGTTCTCTACGTGTCCCCAGGCCTTTTCAAATTTCATGAGCTTGTCATCCATGTATACCTCCATGGACCGATCAATTTCTTGGGCAAACATTCTATTGATGAACCTTTGATAGGTCAAATCCACATTGCATAGTCTGAATGGCATGGCCTGGTAATAGTAGAGCTTGATGTTGGTGATGGAAGAGATATGCTCTTTATCGAGGCCATGCATAGAGTTTTGGTTGTACTCGAAGTAGACATCCATGAATGTGAGTAACTCGTGTCAGCTGGTCGCTTCCACGATTTGGTCGATGTGGGGTAGCAGGAAGTTTTCTTTTGGTCAAGCCTTATTAAGATCTAAGAAATACTACAAGTCCTTCAGGCCCTACTTGGCTTTATGACCGATATCAGACCGAGTATTTAGCTTTGTAGATGAAGCCATTTGCGAGTAGCCTTTCTACTTCTTCTTTGAGTCACCTATATCGTTCAGGATTGAGGGATCGTATTTTTTGATGGACAGTGTAGGCCAATGGATTGATGTTGAGGGAGTGGAAGATAATCGAGGAATTTATGCAAGTTATGTCAGTATGTCTTCTCAAAAAGCAGATTAGCTCATTCCCTACCTTCAGACTTAGTTTGATGCCTACTTGGATGACCTTGTTGGGGTTGTTATTTTCATTTTATATTGCATCAAGCAGAGTTGTTGGCCAATCGTTGAGGTTTGAGTCTCCCGACGGGGATCGAGTAGGTCATCGATCTATGCCCTTTTCCAGGTCGCATTGGTCTCCAATGCATATATCATGCACTTAACCACATCCTCAGTTGGGATGGATATTCGTGCAAGAGTAGGAGAGCTACGACTGCCCTTGGATCTCACCGATGAGTCCGTTAGCATTCAAAGGAAAGGGCCAGTGGTGTCTTTTCTCTCACATACCAACAAGGGTGTAATCTCTCATTGCATGTTGCTATGAGCTCTCTTGTCTTATCTAGGATGGTATGGGAATATTGTTACCATTAGTTATGCTTCTTGGGCCTCTAGCATGAACGAGAGCATTGAGTGGTTTGTGCATTCTCTTAAGGACAAAAGTTGTTCTAGATGATTCGACTTTGATGCGTCAAGCAACTATAGCATGAATGGTTGTGCTGAATGGCTCTCACGTTCTCTCGGATGTGTCATTATTGAACATTGCTAACACTTTTTGCAGCATGCGTACTTCCATTTAAGCTTATTGTTGTGATATGCTTTAGCAATCTTTGGTGGCATGTTGATTGCTACAATCGCATCTAGGTCCACAACTGCCGGTCTACCTATTAAGATGTTATATGCAGATGGGTAGTCCACTATAATAAAATTTACCTGAATTTTGGCTGTAAGAGGTTCTTGGCCGAACGTACCTATGTGCGAAGTTATCCCTAGGGGTATTACATCATCACCCCCAAATCCATTTATGGGCAATGCACAAGGGGTGGCTAGATGTGAGAAGCGTCACCTTGTTAAAAACTTCTTTGAATATTACACTAATGGAGTTGGCCTATCAATGAAAACTCGGTGAATAATTGTGCTAGCGATGTTAAATAATATGACCATAAGGTCATGATGGGGAAACCAACTCTTTATTTGTCTTCTACGACAAAAGCAATGCCTGCTATTTCTTTTTAGGCCCAAGGAAATCTTTGGGGCTCGGAGGTTGACTGAATATACTTGGTCATCAAAGGCGAGCTCTCTTCTGTATTTGGCTTGAGCCTCTCAACTGTTGCTGACCACGTGTGGTCCGCCATGATTGATAGTATCTCTATGTTAATTACAACCATGTATTGTCATCTATCTACTGAACTTAGCCAGGTGAATTTTGTCGGGCATTGCGCTATTCTACCTATTGCCTCACATACTGCACCAACCGCTCTATTTCATCTTTATGATGTCGACACACATTTGTGAGGTGATCATTGAATTGGCAGAATTCACAATATTTTTATTTCCCTTGGGCTCCTCCCTCTACCTGGATCGGGAGGGATCGTGCCATTTGGATGATACATGATCTCGCATGGCTAGATAGATTGTTTCCATGCCATAGTTCAAAGTTTCATAATTTGTGTACTTGGGCTTGAAGTGCGAACCATCTTCCTCATGCTTCTTGCAGTTTTCCTACGACCATTCTTTCGGCGATTATCTTTCATTATGCCAGCTTTGTTCATCTGGCCATTATCTTCATCACTATCAGAGATGTCAGCCTCTTCCACCCTCACTATACCATTTGCCCTTTAGTGAAAATCGGTCAAGGACAAAGTGGGTTGCTATTGTAGTTCCTTCCACATCCGGAACTAATACCCATGAACATGGGGCGACTACCAAGCTGTTCTTATCCGCTCCTCTAGATCTAGTTGACTCTTTGTTGAAGCATTTGACAAATAAATAGAGGAACTCATTCAGACATTACTGTATGTTGCCTAGCGAGCTCACCATCATAGCTCTTGTCTTTAATGTGAAGAAGAGAGCTTTGAAGTCATAACACAACAAGGCCCATGAATGTACATTGCGACTTGTAAATGAAGGAACCAGTGTGAGGTCAGTCCGGTCAGGTTGGAGGGAAATGCATGCTTTACATGGCCGGAGTGCTAGCCGACCCATATTATTGAGTTGATGGTGGTAATAAGATTAGGTGGATCGGTGCTCCTGTTATACTTGCCCATAGAAGGCAAAGCATGCTTCCAGTGGATATAGGTGCCTAAGATTTCTTTGGAGAAATGGTCTCCATTCTTGTCGTCTTATAGACCCTCGCTGCCTACATTCCTAGTTTGGATTACGTGCATTTACTAGTGTAGGGCGGCCATTTCTTCTTGAAGACCGACCTCCGTGTGCCATGGATGGTATTGGCCGCTTGCTTGGGAATGACTTCTCTATCATCTATTTGGTGACGAGGACTTGTGGCGACGGTATGGAGATGGGGAGCGATGATGTTTGATAGGTGTGGGAGAACTCCTTATAACTACCTAAGGCGATCTTGGTGGATTGGGTCACCTTTCATGAGAACTTGGTCGGGTGCCTCTAAATGGGGTCAGGAGTGGAATAACGATTCTCTATATTCCGAGTTTCTACCTTGCCCTCCACTATTGAAATGGTCAAAGAAAAGGTCATGTGACCCATCCGCTTCCCGAAGGCGATGAAATGCGGATGGTCTTTCTACTGAAGGGAACGACGATCGACGTGGACCTCCCGATATATCATCGGTTCAAGTTCTGTGACATTTTCAACATTTCCTGCTTGTGAACAACATGCACATTCCTATGGTGGACAGGAGCATTTCCTTTAGGGATTTCCAACACGACCCTCTCGCAACTGTTATGCATTATATTGTATATGCTGAGAATAGCAGGCTAGATAGAGGTCCAGTCAGCCACTAGGGGACTAACGAGATGAGGTTTACAACTGTTTGAGCATGCATGCTAACTTAGAGTTTGTTCACATCATGAGCAAGTTGTCCAATGTAGGTCAAGACGTTGATCATGTTGAGCTATATGTCGTTGCTCGGCCCATGGATGGTAAAGATGACACTTGCCAAAGTAGCTCCATCGGTATTGCGACCATTGGAATTTTCAACTCCATTATTACCAATATTTTTTATGGTGTGGATGTGAAAGAAAATTATAGAGAAGAAAAGAGAGAGCTTTTAGAGGAGGCCCTCCTTCTAGTGCCAAAATGTTGATTAGAAAATTAGCCAACCTCAAAATCGTGATTTATAGTTTATATTTAGCCAAGGTGCTTGCTAATACCTTGATAAAAGGTAAATCAAGGAGATAATATTTGCAAAATTAGTAAGGACACAATTTTAAAGTGGTTCGATCAATGGTGATCTACGTCCACCATGAAGAATCTCTTATTACTTTGCTTCTCTTACAATTGGTGTGATTACAAGAGATAATAATAAGAAATTACAATGCTTGAGATCTTAGATTCTTCAACCCCTGTAAAAATGAAGGTCTTGGTGAATTCATTGTTGCTGAAACCTGCAAATAAGATTGCATAGTTGAGCAATAGAAATCATGCTAAGCCATAGATCATGTCGCCCGATCCGATGTGTGACAGCTGGAGTGCTAGTTGGATTGCATGGTTGAGATGGCTTCAACTGGTTGATCGTATTTTGAGAATGCTTTATGTAGAGGCAGGCAGCATGGGATCAGGTAGTGGTTATGCAGTGGTATTTTCTAGGGTGGCAGCAAAGGATGTGGAGTAGTTGATGTACAGTTGCGCTTTTGTCAAATGAACTGCGCCGTTTGTCTTTGTCTTTTTAGAGAAACAATGCAGATAAAGCTTTTTTCTATAAGGATGTTTAGGCACTAACGATGAATGCCTATTGTGATAAGATAAGGAAGCTTCAGGAAGTGTAGGCGGACGATGAAGGAGGCGAGAGAGTGACATCATTGGGAGAGAGTCATTGACCATACCACTCAACGGTCGATGGGTATGTTATGTGTTGGTCCACCATTTGCTGCTGTCACTCGCTGAGTCGGAGCATTGGCCTAACGGTCATCAGGATGGAGGATGGACCAGTTAACTATTAGGAGGTACTTTATAGACAAGCGGGCATCCATCATCATCGCCCATAGATGTCTATCCGGGTGGTGTTTAACTTGTGCATGTGATATAGCCGGGCAAACAGTCTGCTAAGGGATCCTCGCTGCCTTGGGTTAGGTATACACAGGCAAACCAAAGTGCTAGGCTATATGATCCTATGGACCAAGTGGCTAACCAAAATGCATGCCACTACAATCATATAGGATAGTTGGATGACGTGGGCCGACCCAATCAATACTTGCGAGAAATAATAGCAACAATGTGTTGTGATTATCTTATAATAAAACTTGCACTACTCATGTGGTACTTATTTGAAAACCCAGAAAACCAAGATTTACTTATAAGTTTTAAGAAAGTACGTATTGTGCCCTCAGCTCATACTCTATGTGTGACGATCCCCAATTTTTAACATCTAAATCCAATTATAAACTACGTTGAAATATGCTTACAACTAAATTCAGATATTAAAGACAGTGGACCACAGGTATATAAATTTGAAATTTTAAAATAATGAATCAAAAGGGACACCCTCATAATGGAATTTAAACATTAATGTATACATATAATTACATTTTAGTATAATAAATTAAATATTACTCAAATAGAGTATATTACATAATTTATACATTTAATTACATCAACTATTTAAAAGCGTCTTTATAACTATAATGTAAAAGATATACCAAACTATCTTATAGATATAACTCATTCTAGACCCTTTGCTCCCTCCTTTGCTTCTACCTACAAACCTATAAATATACATAGATGCGTATAATAAAGGGAATAGTTGTCAGCTAATTTTATGGTTACGCCAATTTCTATGCACCCCAACCTCAAGGGAACCAGTGGCTATTACATAGAAAAAGACTCCCTACGTACCCTTTTTAGGAGATCAAGCCCACATCTACCTCATGCTCTTCTCATGCATTCAAATACTTGTTAATACATAATAACCATAACGTCCATGCAACCATTGCAAACATCACAACTAATGAACCAATGTTACCAATGTAAAGAGTAGAAGCAGAAAATAGTATTCCTACCCATCCATCACAACAAATCATCATATAGACAATAACAACAATAACTCACTTAGCCATTAAACATTACATAAATTTTACAACATTCAATGTCAACCCCAATCATAAAAAAAAAGAAAATAACAGCAATAAAAATATAGTTACATACATACTAATCATTGATTATAGTAACGTATCACTATTGTAAGTAAAAATCATTTAATGTGCAGTAATCACTCATAATACTAACATAACATCAATTCTTCTGCTGAAAATAGTCAATTATCCATCGTTTGGTAGTAAAAATGGTAAAATGTCTCATCCACATCCTAATGTGATTTCATCGTCATAAAACAAACATGCAATAATTTTAATAAATAATTAGCTACATATACATCCATCCAAAACATTTTTTACGATAATTATTTCCATCCTACATATAAAACCATCTTATTCTTCTTAATCATAAAATTTCCATTATTTATATATATCGAAATAATAATAATCTTTTCAAAAATGATAATACACTTCAGAAACCCTTTATACACTTCTATTACCTTAAATACTTCTACACCCCTTACTTTGAATCAAAAATAGTAATCTATTAAATAATTTTTTAAAACGATAATATTATTATTTTACATTAAAACAATAATATATATTTAAACCTTTCTAATACTTTTTAGAATCAATTTATTACTATGCATTTGAGGAAATCAATATTTTACTTTAATTACTAAAGCTCCTTTTTATTCCTATTTATCTCAAAATAGTAACTATTTTGTCCAAAAAAACTTTTGGAAAACATTTTGCTGCCAAGATTTCTCGTTCTCGCAACATAACTTAGTTTTGAAGTAATTACAGCGCTGAATGCTTTTGTAATTAAGAATTAGCAAGTTTAAGCAGTATATAAATTGCCTTAAAAAAGAAGTAATTATGCTGCTGTGTGCTTACATAATTATGAGGTTGTACTCTAACTGTTCATCAAAATGCTAAGTCCAATTTAAGTTCAATTATGGAAAAGACAGAAATAAAATCTAATATAAAAAGGAATAAGTAAAGTGCAAGAAAAGTAAAAGACACAGAAATTTATGTGGTTTAGATTTCGTAGAATCGTACATACCTAGGCCAAATCTTTGTTTTGATTTCGTAGAATCCTACATACCTAGGCCAAATCTTTGTTTTGATTTCGTGGAATCCTACATACCTAGGCCAAATCTTTGCTTATATATTTCTTTCTAGTACAAACTTTCTAGTATATTTAGTATAGAAATGTATATTCAGAGAATGTTCCCAAAGTCCCTTTCCTTGCTACATATATTTATAGTGGTACGATATTACGTGGATCACTAATCCCTTAATTTTACATTGCTCTCTACCATTCGATCTTTCCACATGTCATTAATCGTGTGGCTTGATGATTTGTGCATGGATTGCTAAAGTGGATAAAGGCAAGGGAAAATTTTTTAGGCAGGAAGATTTGGTTGAAGGCGGGAATTTTGAGTTTGAAGTTGAACGGGAAATTTAAACTTTGGGGCCTTGAGAGGTTAATTTCTGGATTCGTCCTGAAGACTACACTCACTAGATTATGATGCTTGGCTTTTGTATTTGTTCTTAATCAGTGAAATTTCTCTTGAGGTAGTGATAAAGTACTTATTTAGTGTTTTGGTTATTCATTAACTGAAGATATATAGCCTTCAGGAAGATGATGGCATTGATCTAAGGATAATATCGACATTGGTCCTAGGAAGGTGTTGAAGCAGATATCTATGAGGTCGCAATGTTGGTTCTGAGGAGATGGTGAAGCTAACTTGTAATTGAAAAGCGGTGCAGTCTTCAAGAGGGTGATAAATTAGATTTAATGGAATATCGGCACAGTCTTTGAGCGAATTTGGCATAGTCTTGGAGGAGGTGATGATGTAGTCACTCAAGTGAGGTTCGGTGTAGTCTTCGAGGATATGATAACATAGTTTCTTAGGAGATTCAGCACAGTCTTTATTTTTTGCTGGTAGATGAATTCTTTGAGTTTTCTTTCGCTTGTAGGAAGCACTTATTTGATCATTTTCCTTTGAAGAGGTGACTTCCTTATTTGCTTCCTACTGTATGCCATTGTAGTATCAATGCAGTCATCTATAGAGATTGCACGGTCGTTCTTTGATTCGATTTAGCCGCCATAGGGTTTTCGGTCTATGATTTCCTTATTACGTTGTTGATTGCATATAAAATGTGATTCATTCGGTTGTCTCTGAATGTAGATTGTTGGGTTTGGGGGTGTCTAGCTTTGAGCAGTATCCTTCTTTGGGTGACACGATGACCAAAATCCTTTTTTTTCTTTTTGTGGCCGCACGATTCTGTCTATGCTTATTTTGTTAACCATCATCACACATGTTTATAGGAGAAATTTGAATGCAACATGTTTCTTGATTATAATATTATTATCCAGATATATCTTTTTATTTTATTACTCAAATAATAATAATAATATTTCCTACCATAAATTCTATAAAATCAATTAAAATAATGCTATTTTCATTGAAATTCATTTATTATTATTATTTAAAATTTCATTTTATTTATAAATAATAATAAAATTGTAACATCCCGAAAATTTTCGACTTTCGAAAATTCAACATCGATACTCACTTTATCGACTGCTGAGCCATCGAATGCCGGAAACCCGAAAAGTTATGGTTTTAAGAAAAAGAAAAAGTAGAAGAAGAAGAAGATAGAAGAAAAAGAGAAGAAAGAAAGAAGAAGAATAACAGAACAGCAACAGAAACAGAACAATATCAGAATCTCACATATCGCAGCGGAACAATATATAATAGATAAATGAATATCATTTAAAAACAAAAGAATTATATCTGTTATTACATTACATCACATCATATCATCAGAGTCAATAAACAACAATGGACAGTTATATAAACTTGTCCTCATACAGAATACACAGCAGAATAAATACTATCAGATACAAATACTACGTCTCGTCCTCCAGCTTATCTCCAAAGCTCCAGAATATCCAGAATATCCTGATAATATAACTCTAGGCTGCCCGTGGGGAAATTGGTGGGCACCCAGAGTTTAGAAGGGAAACAATAAACTCCGAGTCAGTCATGGTGACTGGTGTGAGATCGTAAAACAGTTATTCTTTAAAATAAACAACAGGATAATTTTAAAGTCAATTCGAAATGCTTTTGGAAAATGAAACTACCATAAGACCTCCCGCCACACACACAATGCAAACGCAGACTTGGAGGAGATTTCTTCTTATGATAGTCAAAAATGCTTACTACGCAAAAATCAAATTCTTTTTGATATTATTATTAGTGCATAGTGTGTAAAAACATTTCGAAAGTAGAATATAAATCTTAGCCAGCATAGGTACCATTATAGTATGCTTGCTATAGCTACCATATTAAATGGCAGGTTCTACAACTAAAACCGTACAAGTCACGTATTGTTTCTTTGGATTTCCAACAAATGGTCAGGCTAAGGAACTTCCTTTTCCACGATGGGTACGTCCCTGGAATAGACGACCCGAGAACCTAACCGGATCTCTGCCAACACAAGGCCGGGTTACCTCTGCAAAAATAGGTAACTACTGACACGCGTATGCCATCCCCCGATCGTCACCGATCTTCCCGAGGATCCCCGATTCGCAACAAACCACATAGATAATAATAATGCAGTAACCACAGAGGTTAAGTATCTGGGCTCCATACCATGATACCACCTTTATCCAGAAGGAATGACATACACTAAGGGGCGCTACTCCCTAGAACCTTGCTGCATCCTTCCTGTTTCGACCATTTCCGGGGTGTGAGGCTCGACGAAGTCTCGTCCACAAAGCTACGCTTTCTACAAAGCCCTGCTTCGGGTCAAACAAAATGATCAACCTATGATCACAAAGATATAAGATCAAACAAATGATCATATCGCAAATGATCAAATACTGATCATTTCACAGCAACACTCAGTATGCCACGTTACCAAATTGGGATATATCGCTGATGAATTTCAACTACATAACCTCTGAGCTCGTACGTCTCAGAGAAGGGTGTTAAGCTAAGAGAATAAATTCTCCGCCACCAACAGAAATGTATTTGAAAGAAATCAGCTTTATATCTCAAATTGTAACGTCAGACACACAATCCATACAAGTCTGTTCCGGGATCGAACAGAACCGAAGGCACTTCTCACGAAGCCCTTGCATTTCCGGATAAATTTCTAATCACGTCGGGACTTCCCATCACTAAGGGTGATAAAACCTCTAAATCGAAGATCAGTCGATGTAGAGTAACTCGACGGTAATCCTTCCATTTTCAAAAATATCCGGTCTTCAACACCGGTCTTCGAATGCAATTCATAACGACGTATCACATATTCGGAATGGGTTATACGACCCCATGGTCCTTTCCCGGCTAACCCGAATAGTGAGCGCTTATTCAAAAATAAGTGTGGCATTCAATTCATCCAATTCACAACGAATACCTACTCAAGGTAAATATTGATAGTCGGTTATTTAACTATCAATAAAGATGCGCAACATCATCAGATTCCAAATAATTTTCCAAATTATTTCATCTTCCAAAATATCTTTTACTAGATATAAAATTTCCACACTTCTAAAATAAATCGATATTTATTTTTAAACAGTCTCCCTTTTATAAATTCCATAGTGAATTTATATTTTTTCAAATATCTACAGATATACGATTTTCAAATCGATTTCAAAATTCAATTTCAATTTATCTTTACAAAGATAAATTCTCAAAGCGTTCATTTCATTTTGGAAAAGAAATTTCATACTTATTTAAAAATAAGTATTTCACAAATCATTTATTTTCAACACTTGGAAAATATTCGATATACTTAAATCAAATTTAGTATATATTTCATTCTTTAAGGAAATCTATTTTCTATAACAACATCAATTTGAGTCAAAACGAATGTTACGTAAAACATCGTTACGACGACTCAAAATCACTAGTATAGGGATTCGGATTTTAGATAGATATATAAATCCCAATACTACATAAAACATTTACTTCCGGAAATCATTTACTATAACAACAGTGTTATAGTCCACCATTTCCTTAAGTTTCTCGAAAACGTCTATTTCAACAATAAATGTTGAAATCTATGATTTCGATAGTTCACACGTTTTAAAACATCTTTTAAAACAACTTCATTTAACAATATTCCTTTTCCCAAAATATATTGATTTTATTCAATAATATATAT
Organism: Allium fistulosum; assembly: GCA_030737815.1. Classification (NCBI taxonomy): domain Eukaryota; kingdom Viridiplantae; phylum Streptophyta; class Magnoliopsida; order Asparagales; family Amaryllidaceae; genus Allium; species Allium fistulosum. The sequence continues at coordinate 354,343,899 of CM060904.1, forward strand.
TTACTGTCCAAATTCGTGAATATAATCACTATCCCAATTTTAACAATTTCTACACATTTAACTTAAAGGATAATTCGCTGTCAAAAATCACGAATATATCTCCTTTAATAACTTCAATGTTAAATTTATCAAATTCTATTGATTTTGAATTTATAAAACAATGTTTATAAATCCCATTTCTATTTATAAAACTTCGATTTCTAAATTATCCAATTCAACGTATATAATTCAATTATATACCGGAAGTTTATATTATAAGTTAAGAACTTATAATCCATTTATTCACAACATCTATTCATTTCTCATCTAAATGTCAAAATCCCATTTATAAGATAATTGTTTATAAATCTTTTTGTTTTACAAAATCTATTCATTTAATAACTTCACAATTTATGAATCTATAAATTTCAATTCACTTATGGAATCCATTTTTATTTGACTTTAACACTTAATAAAACTCATTTCAAAATTCCAATATTTTTAATTTATAAAAATATCAATTTTTATAAATCTTTTTATATGAATTGTTTAAAATACTTCAACAATCCCAATTTAAACTATTTCATAATCTTTATCAATTGTTTATTTCAAAAATAACATTTTTGTCGTATTTCACAAAAATCACAATTTTTCTAACATTAAAATTTTAACATTTATTTATTTAAAATAAACCAATTCAAAAATTTCAATAAAACGTCTATTTCTACAAATCACTTTACAAATCCTTTTAAAATCCAAAATCGTTATTTTTAGACTTTAAAAATGGATCCGATGATGCAACGCATCAAATAGTCAATCATGGCATTCAAAAAAAATCATATATATCAATATGATAATCAACAAATATCACAATATCTGTAAACAATAAATACAGTTGAGGAATCCAGTTGGATCCCTCCAACCTGTTTTCCTTCATCCACAGACGTTAGCACAATACCAATTCCGCTCCAGTACGGAATTATCGCGGTATATGGGTTTTTATAAATCCGCTTACTAACGGCGCAATAGGGTCTCATCCGCTATACGAGGCGGGAAATCATCAATCCAATATATACATATGCCAATATGTATATATTGCTATATATATAGATATATATCCTATAATATCTAATATCACATCCAATATAGCAATCATATCCATCAATAATAACTGCAAAAATTCCACATTCAATTTGAGTGAGAAGATCTCACCTTAGCTATTAATTTGCCATCCCATTTCCATTTCAATTTGGCTTGATTTCTCGATTTATAGACCTTGTATAAATATTATTCAAGTTCATTAATATTTGAACAGATCAAATAATAAATTTTCTTTTGATAATTTTCGATTCACGAGTGATTTTATTCTGACTAACGAATTTCTTGAATAGATTTAATTAAATTTCCTTTTCTTACCTGAAATTAAAACTTAACCAAGTTCCCCTTTTAAAAAATAAATTTGGTAACTAACAATTGAAATAAATTCATAAATCTCATAAGTTATCTTAATAAATTATTTTTAATAAAAGAAGTAATTTATTTAACTAAAATTTTAACTTTCAAAACCCTATATATACATACATTCAAAAATATCTTTATTATGCATTAAAAATTAAATCAATCTGTATAGGATTTAAAAAATTCTAATTTTAAATTCTTTAATATTTAAAACATCCAATTTCAAAAATTCTATATATATATATAGGTATATACATAGATTTTACTGTAAATATACTTCTTGATTCACTATATATATACGCATATTATATAAAATAAATGAACTGTGTGTGAATATGTATAAACTTGCGGTCATTATTTTTCTTTCTGTTTCAAAATCAAAACTCCAAAATAAATGTTAATATACCTCACAGTCGATCGCTTGCTCGAAGTTCGTCGAAGAGCCACCATCGATTGACCACCACGAACAGTCGCGACATCTCAGCTCGTCATCGAGTTCCCCCAAACTGCTGCGCTGCCTACGACCATCACCGCGACCTCGTCGCCAGAAAACGATGCGAACCCCCAAACCATCGCGTTCGAACATCGCGAACCACCTATTGAAAATCATCGTGACATTATCCCCAACCTTAACTCGAAGCTCGACCGCCATTCGAACGAGAAAACCCAGGCTCGAGCCTTAATCGCCTTCGCGACACCACCACCGCGAAACCCTAAGTCGCCGATGCCGTCGAACCTCACTCGAGCCGCCGCTTTGTTCCCCTCAGCGAAATCGAACCCCCATCCCCTCCATTCGCGTAGAGATGAGGCAGAGGACGTTCGAAAGAATGAAGGGGAAGGATTGGGAAAACCGGCCATTTTTATTTTCCTTTGAAATTGATCTGATTCGTGGAATTTAAATGAAGAGGTAAAGGGTTTGATTTTAATTTGTTGTCACCATTTTTTTTCTTGAACGAGATTGAAAAGAGAAGACGGATTTTAAATTAACAGAGAGGAGGGATGAGATTTTTAAATTTGATCGAAGTATGGTCTGCATGATCACTTCGTGATTGAAGGCGTGAGATAAGGGAGAGTGTCGCCTTCCTTCTGATGTCGGCAACAAATTTAAATATTAAAATTTAAATTGAATTTGATTTGATTTCAACGTGTTTGCTCGTCGTACGGTCCCGTATTAACTCTGAAAAACACGAAAACTGAAATCCGACAATAATTCAATATAACGGACCCAATGGAACTGGTTTCGTCGAATTCCGAGACTGTGCCCCGGAACGCTATTTTTAAATATCGGTTAAACGATATAAATTTCAAAACTGATCAAATCAATTCGTAATTGGATTCTGAAGCTTCTGTTATCTTCAGAATCATCAATATAAATTTTACAAGCGTTTGAAATATTTTTTTCTTCAACTGTAAATTGAAGATTTAAATTCTTATTCAACTTCAATAGATTAAATTATAAAATTTAATCACCAAATTCCAAGTTATTTTCGGAATTCAAATTAAATCATCGTTCAAATATTTAAAATTAATTAAATATTCTCAATTTAATTTGTTCAAAATTCTGGGTCGTTACAAAAATTCTCAAATATCAATATAAAATACAAATTTAGTTATTATTTATAAAATTCCTCAGATCATAATTAATAAAATTATTAAATTTTATACTTTAATTTCAATAAAATTTGTAAATCATCGCTATTTATAGAACCATTCAAAATATGTAAATAACCTTATTTGTCATTTATTTATTTAAATTTCCCATTATTATCTATTTTATTTCAATTATTATTTCCCGATTCAATTTAATGTTAACTTTAATTAAAAACCGAATAATAAAACAACCAACTATAATTTTCCAACCAAGATACGATACATAAAAAAATATCATAACAACCAAACAGTCACCTAGAGAACATAATATATATCAATAACTATTATTTTTCATCAATAGATATGTATTTCATAATTTAAACCCAATTAATTAAATTGAAGATTTCATACCATCACGTTTTTGCAAAACAACCTCTAAACTAAATAAAACTAGTGCTAAATTCATTCAGAATTCCATTATGTGTCCAACAGAAGAAACTGCGTGTGAATCAGAGTTCGATGCATAAGTTATTCAAGTTAGAAGTTCTTGAGTTTTATTTGCCAAGTAGAAAATATAGGGTCTAAATCAAAAATTTTCACTTACGATCGAACCCATTGTCGTTGTTGATAGCCCAAATTTGACCAGGAATTGTCATGCCATTGCTCCACCATACGATGCCAGACCACCTCCAATCGACTTGTCTTGGCGAGCTCCACCTGTTGCATCCCCTCCTTCACCTCCAGTCGCTTGTATTGGCATACGCTTCCACTAAATCCAATGGGTTTTGGAACCTTAACTTAAAAAATTCGAGCAACTTAGGTCAAATTGGCCATAAATACCACCACCAGTCACTTCCTCATCTCGAGTATCATCGACTCTAATCATCAATTTTACCCTTCATCGCTAAAATTACAAATGCCCAACTAAGCTGCTAGGGTTTCATCGATCTGAACTTTGACCATAATTCTCGGTCGCCTTGGGTACATTTATGACAAATAGACACCACCCATCGATTCTATTCATCGAATGCTTCAAAACGATATATAATTCGACAGGGTTTGAATATTTTGAGTCTTGAATCAATTTGTAATTAGAAATAATCGTTTGCCATTAGTAGATGGTTACAGAATTTCGAGCATTAAATAGAAAAATTGAAGATAGAGGTGATGACTAGGGTTTCGTAGCCCCACTTATACAGTCATTAGATCGCGTTATGGGCTCTGTATCCAATTTGACACGAAACAGTTATACACGTTGTTTAAAAATCGTAACACCTCTATTTCACAGATCGAAACCCAAATCTGTCAAAATTATATAATAAATTTATCAATTTGGAAAGAACTTCAAAATGGTTAAATATGCGACACCTAATTCACATTTTCATTAAAGATTCATTTTATATTACTATAAAATTAAGAGCGTCAAATTTGCAAGTTGTTACATTCTTCTCCTTTTAAAGAATTGCGCCCTCGCAATTCCCTAAATAAAACCTTTAACAAAATTAATAAGTCATCATTATTGAACTAATCACAAAATATGGGAAAGTACATCAATCATAAATTAATTACTTATAAAGTAATATATAATGACCATATAACATTAATCATGATATAATAAAATTCATCCACAAGCTAATTTGAATTTCTACACATACATACTGGAGTAATGCATACACTTTCTCGACCATGCAATCCAAACTGTAGTATGTAAAATAACACTTCATTATACGGGTGAAATAATATCAATAATGGATTAATTCATATCATGCATATCAATAATTCAACCATAATTGACTATGATAAAGTCCATAATAAAACATAGGTTGATCCAATTATGCATGTGCAAATAAAGGAATAAACACAAATTAATAGTTAGCATAGCTCATTCAAATAAAGGCACATACTCAAAATAATGTGGTATTATCATCATAATAGCCTATCATCCAATAATATGTGCATGTTAATTTTGCACTAACTATACAACGGTCGTAATATGCATACCTTCAAACAGTCGATGTTTTTCTTCATAGTCTCATCCTCAAGTTAACAGGTGTACCATCTCATGCCTATCCCATCCAAAATATCATGTGTACCTATTTATGGTCACATCCTCAAAATAGTATGTGTCTAGCCATGGCTACACTCTTCAAATGATTTGGTCATCAACTTGTGTTGCAATTGCATTGACCTTGCATCACTTGCATATGTTATATATAATAACACATATGACCATTCCTCTACGAGGGATCAATGGAAAAATCTATATTTCTAGTCGCTCAAACAACAACCACATAGATACTAAGCACTTAGTCCCTTCCTCGATCTAGGGTACACAGGTGTCTTCCTTGATCTGAGGTACCTAAATACCCAATGAGTTTCTTCACATACCCTTACTTTATGAGCATAGTTCAAAATACTTTGAGTATCACCGATCCCTTTGCACGTGTCTGTTAGCCCTTCCTCACTCCATTCATTTCCAATTTCCATAATAGAACCCTTCCGCATTCTGTTCTCCATAGTAGAACCCTTTCTCATTCCAATTTCCATGGTATAACGGTTTCTTGTTCTACCCACTAGTTCCCATCCTTGAACTCGTCCTCGTTCCATTTTCCATAGTAGAACCCTGCCTCGTTCTACTCACGAGCTCTCTTCCTCAAATTTGTCTTTGTTCCATTTTCCATAGTGATTCCTCCATCCAATGATTGAGATAACTCCAAAAATACCAAAGAGGTACCTGCTAGCAAGGAGAGTTCCAAGACACTTCAAAATTAAATCAATTACGAAAACATTTTTATTTTAAAATCAAAGCTTCCATCACCCTTTAAAACAAAAGATATCTTTACTTCCTAAATATAGAACATTAATTTATAAAGCATTTTCTTAAAATATTTTCCATCATTCTAAATCAACTCAAAGGAACTTTTGAGAAAGCATCATTTTATATAATCGTTCTTTGAAATAAAAACTCTTTGATTTAAAATATCTGTGGAGCCAAAATATCTTTGAAAATACATATTTTTAGAATTATGTATAATGGATCTCCAGCTTATGCTTGACTACTTAGTGGTATTTACCAAGCCTTTAGTCACTAAAATCTTCCACATACTATTACTCAATTGTAACACCACATATTATTAGTAACATTATTTAGGACATTTAATTAGCTAAATTAAATAAAATAATGTGATGATTAGGGGATTGATATTTGTAATTAACAAGGGGTAGTCGTGCCTTGATAATAAATGAACTAAAATAAAATGATTAAGTAAAATAGGTAAGGGAAAAATAGGGAGAAGGATATTCTTATACCATAAACCCTTAGGAATCTATACTACATGTTCATTTCATTTACTAAAATTTATCAAGTAAAGGTCGGCCACCATTTTAAAGAACAAGAGGAAGAAAGCTAAAGGAAGAAGCTAAATCAAACTCAAATTCACTCAAATCTCAAATCCTTAAACTAAGGTGAATAATGACTACATCTCATTTTACTAATTGTTTTCAGTTTTAAGATGAATCCAAAGTATTTTGCATGATTATGCCATGTTTTTAAATAATTAAATGTTTATATATGCTTGTTGATGATTTATGCTTAATCATATAGGTTTTATGAAAAGTTTAATGTGAAAACCCTATTTAATGACATCCAAATGCCTTGCGATTTTAGATATAGATCGGAATGATATTTTAGAGATAGGTTTCAATTTTCATAATTTTCTAAATTAATGCGGATTTTATATTAATTTTCTAGTGCAGAAAATGATTATTTGGGTTTTAAATTATTTACCGCTAAATAATTAATATTTTGGGTCTGGAATTAATATATGTTAGAAAACACATTAAAAATGATTTTTTGATTTTTTTTAGAATTTTCCTAAATGTTTTGATAGGTATATAAAATTATTTAAGGTATGAGACTTAAATGTTTTATATATTTATAAAAGGAGAAGGGGTATTTTATAAATAAATTAAATTATTTATTTCTGAAATATTGGCAGCACTTTTGGAAAAGAAAAGTAGCAACCAATAATATTTTGACAAACAAGGCAGCTTAGTTGAAAAGAAATTCTTTTTGAAGTAAAAATTAGTTTTTACATGCTTTTAGCATGTTTCGCCACTTTTGGCACCAGAGGTTCCGACCAAGTACTGCCGCCTCCATGCCATCAAAACTAATGCATATAGTATCAATAACTTAGTATAGAATGAGTTGGACTAAGGTGGAAGGCATAAGATCGAGACCAAAGGTTCCAAAGGGGTCGAACCATGTCTTTGCTTTTAAATAAAAACATGCCTGCTTTGCTTTCGAATGGTATGCTTTCGACTTGGTTGGCTTTCGGCCGAGTCAAATGTTTTAATGGAATGGTTTCGAATGGGTTGCGCCTCTTATTTTAAGTAAATGCTTTCGTCGGGTTTGAAACCCCTTAGCTACCCCTTTTCTACCTATCGACACCAATGGTTTCGGAAGGTATGCTTTTCTTTTAAAACTTAGCCACTTCTCTAATGCTTTCGGATGGTTGGTTTCGACACCATCACTTTGCTTAGGAAGTGCTTTCGAAAGAGTGCTTTTTACTTAAATGTTTTATGACCCTTTTGCTCTGTTGAAGGTAGAACCCAAATGGTTTCGAAGGAGTTAATTTTTAATGGTTTCGAAAGGTGTTTCCACATGTTTTACTTGAACCCAAAGTCTTTCGAAAGGTTTGATGTTTTATTGCTTTCGAAAGGTTTTAAAGAATGGTTTCAAAGCGGTGGTTCCCTAATGGTTTTGAAAGGTTTGATGGAAAGGTTTTCCAATGTATTACAAAGGTAACGTTTAAAGGTTCTGAAGAAGGATGGTTAAGTTTTTAATGCTTTCAAAGGAATGGGTTTTCAACGTTTTTGAAAGGAAGATTATGAATGGTTTCAAAAGAAATGTTTTGGCCTTTCGGCCTAGGTGAAAGTAGGGTTTTACTTGGTTTTGAAAGGGTTACATTCAATGGATTCGAAAAGGGTACTTTCAATGGATTCGAAAGGGGTACTTTCAAAGGTTTAAATGTTTTCATCAATAAATATTTGAGTAAAGTATATATAACATGGCAAGGTGATTTTGAATAAAGCATAGAGTATGTGTATATTTTCCTTGTTTAAGTTTGATTTGAAGGTTTTAAATCAATTTGAAATGAAAAAAATTTCATGGAAATTTAAGGGAAGATCACCCTAAGTAAAATGACTCAGATATTAGAATACCAGATGGGACTGGTATAGGGTCGCGCCCTATACATTAGCTATTAGCCCTAGCTAATTTAGTCCAAATTTCCTATGTGTAGGGCTTTGTCACAGGTAAGACTAAAATTATGATTACACACAGAAGGGAATATAAGTTTGTATACCAATAGGTTATTGGTGAGACCGCAAAACCATTAGGATCAGGTGACCCTGGGAGATGCTAAGTTAGGGATATACCATCCAGAAGAGGAATATTTAATAAATAGTTAAGGACAGACCGTCTAGAAGAGGAGTGTCTAACAGGTGTTAGATTATTTTGATTATATTATTTGGTAGGCCCGAGTCAGCCAAAGGTTAATAGTTAGCCAAACAAAACTATAGTGTTCGGACAGATAGTTCATTTGTTACTTGATATGTATGTTTACTCAATAATGCTTTACAGTTTTAACCAGTATTGGTTGTAGGATAAAGGTTTGCAAAAGATATGTTTTAAAAGGATATTAGAAGGGAAACCCGTTCTGTTAAGTGGCATGGTCTCACTTAATATCAAATAACCGAGATGTATAGAATTATTCACACCAGGTTTTATGTCTGACTCAAAGTTTATGTTTTTCCCCTTAAACTCTCGGGTGCTCAAAATTGATTTGAGTGGGCTGAGGGTTGAGGTTTTACAAGTTTTAGTTGGTTCACGAATAAAGCATCTGGAGACGAGCAGGTGGTTGACGGATAGCTATTTAGGAGTTTTGTTTTGTTTTGTTTTCTGCCGCTGTGTTGTATTTAAAACAGTTATATCTATATAGTACTCTGGTCATCCAAAAGGGCATCTTCATATGTCGCTCTTGGCGTATTTTGTAATAATTATATTTGATCATTCCTTGGGAAAAGATTATGAGATTATGTAATTTGAATGTGAAACATGTGTTTCAAAATGTAATCAGTAAAATGTTGTTTTTTGAAATCTGTGATTTTGTTTCATATTCAAGTGCTTCTGATATTATGGATACTACTAACATAGCCGTATTTAGTCGGCGGAAGTTAATACTATGGATGACTACAGCGTCTGTAGCGCTTAGCTTTGGGCCTCTAAATAGAGGATGTTAGAACTTGGCAGTATAGCATAGGTTTATGAAAAACTTTAAACTAAAATGATTTTGAAAACATAAGCCTATGGAATTATAGATAAGATTGTGGGAATGGTATAATGCTATAGTAATGTACTTGTATTTGCTATATATAAGTATATGATATATTTTTAGTTTCCTATCTTTCTTAGGCTATTCTTCTATATCTCACGAGGCTTGAATACAAATATGGACGCTAAAAGTGGAAGAGTGAATCTTAGAGGAACCACCACCACAAATGGAAATGCCAGACCAAATACTAGAAGGAACCAAGGTCAGGCACAAGCAGGGGATGTTGGTGTTGGGGTCCTACAAGTGGATATGGGAGCTATGTATCAGTTTTTCGTGAACATGATGCAAGCTGGAATTATTAATGGAGTGGTTTGAGGAAATGCTGGAGTAGGAGTTAGGAAGCTCCAGTGGTCAACCATTATGCTATCTTGAGCAGAGATTATGCTAGGCATGGAGGGAAGCCCTTTATTGGAACCAAGGATGTTATAGAAGTGGAGAACTGGTTGCTGCATTATGAGATGACCTTACAGACATGGAGCTCAATGATGCGCAAAAGAGAAGGCTTGCTTCGAGATAGCTTTAGGGAGCAGCTTTATTTTGGTGGAATAGTGTGACGGCTGGAGTTAATGAAGAGGAGATGACATAGGCTGAGTTTAGGAGGAGGTTCCAGGAGAGGTTCATATTTGTGATGGTGCAGTCTGCTTTGTTCGGGAAGTTTACTGAGTTTGAGCGGGGGGAAATGTTTGTTTTGGAGTATGCTAGAAGATTTGAGGAGTTGGCTAGGTATGGGTATGCTACTGTGGATATTGTTTTGAAGAGGAATGAGAAGTTCATATGGGGGTTGAAGCCTGAGTTGGTGAGGGCTACATTACCTCATATCAGAGACCCTTGTGATGTGGTTATAGAGATGGCTTTGAGACACGAGGAGACGCTTGTTTATCTAGAGAAGAGTAAGGCGAAGGAGGTCCAGGTTGGGCAAGGCCAGAAGAGGAAGTTGTTTCATAAGAAGGGTGCTCAGAAAGGTGGAGCAACAAAGAAGGGAAAGTTTGAGGTTGTTTGCTTCAAGTGCGACAAGAACGAACATTTTGCGAATGATTATCGTACTGGAGAGGCGAAGGAAGTGATCAGGAAGAAAAACATCAGATGCTTTAACCGCGATCGGATTGTCCACTATAAGAATTAATGAAAAATGTCCGCTAAGGATAGAAGAGGTCAGGTATTTGCATTGGAACCTTCTACATCAGGACCAATAGCGCAGGAGAAAGGAAAAGCAGTGTTGGGAGGTACGCTTCAGATTCATGGTATATCTGTAAGCGTTCTGTTTGATACTAGTGCATCGCATTCTTTTATATCTCATAGTTTGGTAGATAAGCTTAACCTAGAACCCTCATACTTAGTTACTTGCTTAAGGCTTGCAAATCTAATAGGAGGGTATGCGACACTTGGGATGAAGTGTGACCCGTTAGAGTTTGATTTGCTAGGTCATACCTTTGTTTTCAGTTTGCATGTGTTTGACTTTGTAGAGTTCGGAATTATATTGGGTATGGATTGGTTAAGTAAGTATGATGCTAGGATATTTTTCCATGATAGGAAGATATTTCTTAGACACCCAGACTATAGTGATCGGATTGTATATACTGTAGAAAGCCCTAATTGAGAGGTGAATGCTTTGTTGGGAGTAGTGGAGTTGGAAGATGAATTGAATCGCGTTTTCATGGTTAGAGAATTCGCGGATGTCTTTGAGCCTTTAGTAGGATTTCCATTGAAATGAGCCATTGAGTTTTGGATAGATTTGGTGCCTGAATTAGAACCGGTGAGTAGGTCGCAAAGCAGGATGACACCTATAGAAATGAGGGAGTAGAAGGTGTAGTTGGTAGATTTGGAAAGCAAAAACAAAGTAGTTAACCTTGGGGAGCAGCCGTAGTGTTTGCTAAAAAGCCGGATAGATCATTGAGGTTATGTATCAATTATCGTAAGTTGAATGAGAAGACGATAAAGAATCGATACTCATTGCCCAGAATTGGTAATTTGTTCGATCAGTTGAGTAGAGCCAGGGTGTTTTCTTAGCTGGATTTAGCAACAGGTTTCCATCAGCTTAGAGTAGCAGAGGATAGTATTTCTTTGACGGCATTTAGAACTGGATTTGGGTCGTATAAATGGTTAGTGACTCCGTTTGGACTAACTAATGCACCGTCATTCTTTATGGACATGATGAACTAGATTTTCCAAGAGCACTTGGATAGGTTTGTATTGGTTATAATAGATGATATTTTGGTATACTCTAAGGATGAAAGGGAGCATGAAGTTCATCTTAGAGTGGTGTCTGAGACATTGAGGTAACATCAGCTGAAGACGAAGTTTTTGAAATGTCATTTTTGGAAGAAAGAGGTTAAGTTTCTTGGTCATGTGGTTACGGAGAAGGGGTTGTCAGTTGATCCAGATAAGATCGAAGTTTTTAATAATTGGAAGAGACCAAAAATGGTGACTGAGATAAGAAGTTCTCTTGGATTGGCTGGAAATTATCGAAGGTTCATTAAGGATTTTTCACGGATAGCAGCGCCGATGACCAAGCTAATGTGAAAAGATGTGAAGTTTGTGCGGACCGATAAGTGTGAGGAAGCATTCCAGAGCTTGAGACACTTATTGACTCTTGCACCTGTATTAGTTGTTCCAAAGGGGAATCGGGACTTGGTAGTTTATACAGATGTGTGTGGAACTGGATTAGGAGCCATGTTAATGTAGAGAGGTAAAGTGATTGCCTATGCTTCTCGACAGCTTAGACCATATGAGGTTAGATACCCAACGCATGATTTGGAGTTGGCTGCAGCGATTTTTTGCTTTAAAGGTGTGGAGACATTACCTTTTAGGAGAAAGGTTTGAGCTTTATATGGATCATAAGTTGTTGAAGTATTTGTTCTCTCAGAAGGAGCTGAATATGAGACAGCAGAGGTGGTTAGAGTTTTTAGCCAATTATGACTTCTGTATTGAGTACACGCCAAGAAAGGGCAACAAAGTTATAGATGCACCTAGCAGAAAGCATCATAATGCAGTGTTGGCAATGATAGCAAAGTGGAAAGATTTGGAAGCGTTGTCGACTTGCAGATTATAGTGGAGATCTGAAGTTGGGTCTAGTGAAGGATCTGCTGTGTTATCTTGTTTAGAAGTTCGACCAGTAACGATTGAAAGGATTGCTTCTAAACAGGAGGAGGGTCCAGTGTTGACTGAATGGATCAAGAATTTGAAGGAAGGAACGGAGAGCGATGGCTTGAAGGATTTTAGTCTTGACCAGAATGGGTGGTTGAGAAAGAACGGTAGATTGTGTGTTCCGAATGTGGGAGACATAAGGAAAGAAGTTATGGAGGAATGCCATCGTTTGAAGTTCACTATTCATCTAGGAGGAACTATGGTGTATCAGGATATGAAGCAGAGTTACTTCTGGGAAGGTATGAAGAGGGCTGTAGGCTTATGTGTGAAGCAGTGTTTGAACTGTCAACAAGTAAAAGCCGAACATCAGAAGCCAAGTGGGTTGCTACAGCCATTAGATATTTCAGTATGGAAGTGGGATTCTATTTCTATGGATTTTATAGACAGGTTGCCAAGGTCAAATAGAGGAAATGAAAGTATATGGGTCATAGTAGACAGATTGACCAAGAGTGCCCATTTTATTCCAGTTAAGTTAACCAGAACAACACTTGTTTTAGCTAAGTTATTTATGAAGAATATAGTTAGACTTCATGGAATTCCTAGTAGTATAGTAAGTGATAGAGATTCTTTGTTCACCAGTGAGTTCTGGAAGAGTCTACAAGAGATTTTAGGAACCAAGCTCAAGATGAGTACCGCTTATCATTCACAGACCGATAGACCAACAGAAAGAGTTAACAAAGTCTTAGAAGATTTGTTAAGAGCTTGTGTGTTAGATTTTGGAGGATCATAGGAAGACCATCTAAACTTAGTTAAGTTTTTGTATAACAACAGTTATTAGACTAGTATAGGGATGGCACCATTTGAAGCTTTGTTTGGAAGGCCATGCAAATCACCAGTTTGTTGGTTAGAGACCAAGGATAGTTTGATTTTTGGTCCGAATTTGGTTAGAGAAGCTGTAGAGAAGACTGAGTTGATTCGAGCTAGGATGAAGGAAGCTCAGTCCTGGCAGAAGAGTTATGTAGACGAAAGACGAAAAGACTTAGAGTTCTCTATTGGAGATCATGTTTTTATTAAGGTGTCACCGATGAAGGGTGTGATTAGATTTGGGAAATTTCAAGGAAGTTGGCACTGAGATTTGTAGGACCATTTCCTATTATAGAGAGGATCGGGAAACTCGCATATAAAGTAGAGTTACCGAATAGTTTGGCAGGAGTCCAGGATTTTTTTCATGTTTCTCATCTAATGAAGTGGATTAAAAACCCGGAGTATACTATAACACCAACCGTGTTAGATGACTTGGTAGTTGAACTATACTTGACTATAGTTAGAAAGCCAGTTCGAATGGTTGCGAGAGATGAAAAGAAGTTGAGGAACAAGGCAGTCAGTTTAGTGAAGGTCTAGTGGGGCGATGATGAGAGAGACTATAATAGGGAGACTAAGACCAGGATTAGAGACGCTTATCTTGATTTGTTTGATGATATGTTTTACCATTTTGATTGATTTGTTGTGTCCCTTATTATAATTTCGGGGACGAAATTCTTTAAGGAGGGGAGATTGTAACACCCCATATTTTTAGTAACATTATTTAGGATACTTAATTAGCTAAATAAAATAAAATAATGTGATGATTAGAGGATTGAGATTTGTAATTAACAATGGGTTGCCGTGCTTTGATAACAAATGAACTAAAATAAAATGATTAAGTAAAATAGGTAAGGGAAAAATAAGGAGAAGGATATTCTTATACCCTAAACCCTTAGGAATCCATACTACACATTCATTTCATTTACTAAAATTTATCAAGTAGAGGCCGGCTACCATTTTAAAGAATAAGAGGAAGAAAGCTAAAGGAAGAAGCTAAATCAAAAGCAAATTCACTCAGATCTAAAATCCTTAATCTCAAAAGTTAAGGTGAATAATGACTACATCTCTTTTTTCTAATTGTTTTTAGTTTTAAGATGAAACCGAGGTATTTTGCATGATTATGCCATGTTTTTGAATGAATAAATGTCTATATATGCTTGTTGATGATATATGCTTAATCCTACAGGTTTTATGACATGTTTTAATGGAAAATCCCTATTTAATGACACCGAAATGCCTTTCGATTTTAGATATAGATTAGAAATGATATTTTAGAGATGGGTTTCAATTTTCATAATTTTATGAATTAATATGGATTTTTATATTAATTTTCAAGTATAGAAAATGATTATTTGGGTTTTAAATTATTTATGGCAAAATAATTAATATTTTGGGTCTGGAGTTAATATATGTTAGAAAACATATTAGAAAAGATTTTCTAGAATTTTTATAGAATTTTCCTAAGTGTTTTTACAGGTATATAAAATTATTTAAGATATGGGAATTAAATGTTTTATATATTTATAAAAGGAGAAGGGGTATTTTATAAATAAATTAAATTGTTTATTTCTGAAATATCGGCAGCACATTTGGAAAAGAATTTAGCAACTAATAATATTTTGCCAAACAAGGCAGGTTAGTTGAAAAGAAATTCTTTTTAAAGTAAAAATCAGTTTTTACATGCTTTTAGCACGTTTTGCCACTTTCGGCGCCAGGGGTTCCAACCAAGTATTGTCGCCTCTATGCCATCGAAACCAATGCACATAGTATCAATAACTTGGTACAAAGTGAATTGGACTAAGGCAGAAGGCACTAATTCGAGACCAAAGGTTCCAAAAGGTTCGAAGTGTGTAACGACCCGTAAATTTTAACTGTTTTAATAACGTGATTAGTTGAAATTTTGTGAAATTTTAAACGATAAAATTTTGAAATAAAATTTGATATTTGGAATGCGTCTAATTAATCATAGCAACTGGTAAATTTTCATCAGATAATTTGGAAGTTTATTTCGTGTGTAATTTTATTTCAATTTAATCAGTTAGTAATTGATAAAAATAAAATGTTTTCGAAACCTGAATATTTTACATAGAAAATTTCTAAACCATCTTCTGACCGAGACGTCACTTTTCATTTTTCAAAATTCAGACTTCTTTAGCTCCGTCGATCTTATTTTCTACGTTTTTATTGCATTTTCCGCTAGTAGAAAATTCGAATTTTTATAATTCAAATCGTACCACTGATACCCGTATGCCGTTTTGATCGTCTCATTGTGCTGATCTCTGCGGTATATTCAAGTCTGTGTTTTGAAGTTCGGAACACAGCGGAATCCATGAAACCAGTAACCGTATCGGTACTCCAATTGAAACTTTTAACTCCTTGTGTCCATTCAATTTTCCAGCGGTTGAAACGAACAGCTTTTCGCTTTTATTAATTAATAAATTCCCATGCCTGTCACTCTTCCCCAACATTAAAAATAATGATATCTGGTTACTTCCATTTGCATTGGTTGGTTTTCTATCTTTTATTGGTTCAGCCATTCAGAAGAAAATTTATATTAAAGTCGCCTGTAACAACCCTAGACTTTGCATATATTTTAATTTTGACTTTATTTTTATTTTTAAATTATTTTAAACTTTTATATTTCAAACATTTCATTTTAAAAATATAAATGTTGATTATTAAGTGAATTTTTGTTTCAAACTAGTATAAATTGGATATTTCACTGAAAAGTGAATTTCTGTTCAAACTGGTCAAACTTTGACTTTTGAACTTTAAATTTAAATATTTCAAATTCTTAAATTTTATCTTTTATTATGAAAATAGATTTAATTCCATGAATACTGCTTTTCGTTTCGTTGAAAACGGACTTATATTATAGAAGTTATGTAATTTTCAATTTTGTGTATAAACTGTTTATTTTGCAATATTATTTATTTTAAATCATATAAATTATATAAATAATATTTTATTTGGTCATGTAATGTTATAAGTTATATTTATATGGGTAAAATAACATGTTATGAACATATTTTGGTTTTAAAACATTTTAAAGCGTAATTGACATTTTCCAGTATCAGTTGTATATTTGTTTACAATTTATAATTTCCAGCTTCAATTAACTAAAGTAATTCTTTATTTATCTTTATATTTTTCTTAAGAACTTATTTATTCTCTTCCCACTTTATTTTGTTTCTCATTTTATTTTATTTATTGGACTTTTATTTGTTTTAAAGTGAAATAAATTTTTTGTAAAACTAGTGATGTTTATTTGTAATTTTCATGTCCTATTTCCAATTTTTAAACATTTTCTTTATTCTTTTTCTATTTTCTCTAAATTTAATTATTTATTTCACTTTAGAAATGATAAATGAATTATTTTATTTCAAAATTTTGCTTTAGAATATTTTTAAAATGAAGTAGATAATTTTCCAAAGACAATGGTGATTTATTTGAAATTTCTGGACCCTATTTTCAATTTTTAAGCAATTTCTTATATTCTTTTCCATTTTCTTTAAATTTGATTATTTATTTTTATTCTATTTTTACTTTGTTTCAGTTTTTAAATTCATTTACTGAAATTTTATTTTGTTTTATTTGAATTAGAGAAAAGGAAATTTGAAGAGACTTAAGCCTTAAAAAAACTTGACTTTTCACTTTCTAGACTTTTCATTTCTTTAGCCGTTCATTACTTTATTGTTGGCCATGAGTTTTTATTTCTTTTTCACGTGAAAACATCTTGCTTCATCACAAATTTTCGGCCATTTTAGATCTGAAAAGAATTGAGAAAAAAATTGCAAGTTAATGTCTTCTTCTTTCTACTTTTCCCTCTTATTTTTCATTGTTTTCCTAGATCTCTCTTCAACTTTGCTTGGCCACAACCACCACCATCTTCTCCCGCAACCACCATCATCTCCTCCTCTTCATCATCCCCTACCAAACACCTACCCTTCAGACCAGATCTGGCCTTGACCATTAGATGAAGCCACCACCTCAAATTTGCACAAGAACTCCACAAAACAATGCATAGCCTACCAAAACTCCACCGCCACCTTCATAGTTGACTTCGGCCACCCCTATAGCCTCCACCACCAGCAAGTGCCATCACCAATAGCCTTGTTTCAGATCTGACCTGACCTGTAGTGATCCATAGACGAGCCCATAGACCCCTTTGGTCGAGCCTAGATGCATCCAAACTCCATTGTTAGCCTTGCCTTTTAACCTCCTTCCAATTGTAACTCCAAGACCCTTCCTCTTCTCAAGCCTAACCATATATTTCAGTCCAAACCTGATCTATTTCCACATGAAAACATCATGGCCTAACCATAAGCATGTATGGTTGAGCACAAGTTGAGGCAAGATCAAGCAAACATTGATTTAAAGCTAGGTGATGTTATTTGTCTAGCCTAGTTTCCATTTGTTTCAATTTTATCTTTGGTATTGCAAATATATTTATAATGTACTTTGCTTTATTTTTGTATACAAGGTTTATATCTTGGATCTCTCCACTCAAATCAAATCGTGCTATTGTGCTTTCTGGAATTTATCTGTGTATTTTGTTTTGCAAACTCCAGCGTAAAAAGGTGAGTTATTCTCACCAGACAATATGTACCTATATAATTGATAAACCGACACCATTTGAATCTGTAATGTATATCATCATGTTATATATGTTTATATTATTATCATATGATGTTCACACCTGTTATTACACTTATTATATCATATGTTACTATTATTTAATGTTATTCTGTTATTTATATCTGTTATCACCATTGCAAGTTCCCTGTAGATTAGAATCACTATGGGTTGAAATAATACATACCCGAACGGACTTTAGAATAGGGAAAAATCGTTATGGGCTGAAATGATAGGCCTGAATGATTTTTATTTAAATTATTTTAACTTGGGATTGCGGGTTTGAAATGATAGAACCCGGATTTTTCTTTTTTAACTGTGGATTGAAATGATACATATCCGTATCACTTGACCTAGGTTAGAAAATTATATACAGGCCCGTGGTTATTTTATAAAGTGTTTTGAATATTTTTAAGTATTTTAAAAATATAAATTTATGAAATTTGATTTAAACAGATTTTGAAATATTTTGAATTAAAGAAATTATGATTTTTCTATGTGTTAAAAATGTAATTAATGAATGGTTTAACTGGATTTTTGAAATATAACTTAAGTTGGAAATTTGGAATTTTGGTTAAAAATGATATTTAAGTTATATAAATAAAATGGATATTAAATTTTATTTGGAAATGGTAAATATGATAATTTGATTAAATTTGAATTTAAGTGATTATTAAGTATTATTGATTTTTCTATGAATTTAAGTGGTTAAATAAATGAATGTTTAAAAGTGATCTTTTAAAATATAACTTGACTAGGAAATGTGAAATTTGGTTTTAATTAAAGGTTTAAGTTAATTAAATAAATTGGAAATTTTGTTAAATTATGAAATGGTAATTTAAATTTGAAGTGTTAAGTCTATTTGTTAAAATGTGAAGAATTGGAACTTTTACACTTAAACTTATTAAGTAAATTGTTGAAAATTGGATTTAATTATAAGAAATTTATTGTGAAAGAAACGTGTAAAGTTCTAATTAATGAAAGAAATATGTAAAGTTTAATTTATGAAAGAAACGTGTAAAGTTATAATTAATGAAAGAAATATGTAAAGTTTTTCCTACTGAAAGAAACATGTAAAGTCTTAATTAATGAAAGAAACATGTAAGTCTTAATTTGTGTAATATTGATTTAAAATAATAAATGCCCCTTTTGTAATAAAACGTAAATTAAAATGTACATTCGATAATGTAAGTTTAATTAGTGTAATATTGATTAAATGATAAATGCTCTTTACTGTAATAGGAATGTAAGTTAAAAAGTACATTTAATATGTAAGTTTTAATTAATGTAAATGACATATTTTAATGACTAAAATAATAAAGTTTCTTTATTGTAATGATAATGTAAGTTAATAAGGTACTCTTAACTTAACATAAGAATTTCAGCATTGAATTGGATATTACAGTAACAAGTTTATTTAACTATAAGGCTATGATAAAATGACCATGTTAAAAATTTGTAAGTATATAAATACTTTGATTATATAAAATGTTAAATTGGGAAGTATTACATTCCAAAAATGCTATGATTCCTTAAGGTTACATTACCAAAATGCTATGATAATTTAAAGGAAGATTTCAAGTTTAATAAATTAAAGGAAATATTCAGTGATTTTGAAATTTGGGTTTTATTGAAATGATATATTATTGAATTGGTTTTGAAATGGAAATGATATATTTTTGAATTGGTTTTGAATAGATATGTTTTGGGTTTGAAAGTATGTATTAGTTTGAAATAAATGATATGATTTTGAAATGGTTTAAAGGATGTATTTTGATTTGAAACATAAAATATTTTTAAAAGTTATAACCACGGGTTATAATAACGATTGGTTGGCAAAGAGACCGGGATCGGATATGGACATACTCTCTGTCGATACCGAAAACCACTTTGACAACCGTGTACGCGGTGGAGATTCCAGAATGAAGTAGGATGGTGGCGACGTTCTTAAGGTATGTTACGTGGACCCAACTCCCGTGAGTTGGCATAAGGTGGCTAAAACAGGAGCGATCTCGGACCAGTGAGGTAGCACCTCTTCTCGGACACATTTCTTCGATATTATACTCTTACTTGTGATTGATTAGATGGCCATGCTCCGATTTGGGAGTGTTGTTCGAGGTGGAACG
Organism: Allium fistulosum; assembly: GCA_030737815.1. NCBI lineage: Eukaryota > Viridiplantae > Streptophyta > Magnoliopsida > Asparagales > Amaryllidaceae > Allium > Allium fistulosum. Next base: position 354,364,030 of record CM060904.1, read on the forward strand.
GTAGTGGCTGCTATGCGTATCCATCAGTCCGTGTGCGTAATTGGTATATCTACCCTGGCATTGCCTAGTTGTGCCGTGTCACCTACCATATCGAGCTTTACTACGATTATGATTTTAAGATCTGACCGCGTTAAGGTTCTCCATCCCCTTAATGCTATTTTCTATATGATTATACTTTACTTATTAGACATTATTATAATAGCGAATATTACTACATAGTAGATATTTTAACGGATCCTTAGAGGATGGGCGGTCCCAAGCATCTTCTAAGTTACTTGTACCTTTATTACAGTTCACTTGAGTTGGTTTACATTATATAAGTATATATTGTCCTGACTCGAGTGTTTTGTGTTTTGCTTTACGCTCGGGTCAGCCTGAGTATTCACAGATTTGGATTTCCACCTTCTGGAGATTTGAATCGCTGGAGATTATTTGCTAGTCTTGTTCTATCAACTTCGGTTCCGTTGTTCTATTCAGCCTGTACTTGGTTATTGTATTGAGACTTCTGCTGTACTTTATTTCTTATGTTGTATCTTATGTAACTCTAATATATTTTCATAGTAGCTTCATGAACTACTATTTCTTTTACTTCCGCTGCATTATTTTACTCTGTGTCTGTGATCTGTGATTATATTTATTTACTGTATACTCTGAGATTTGCCAAATTTTATTTACAACGCGGTATTTTGAGCAATTCAACTCCGGCATGAGTGTCTACCTATACACTTATAATGGATGCGAATGGTTGAAAATATCGGGTCGTTACAGTTGGTATTAGAGCTTTGGCTTTGAGGCAAAACTTAGAATGTATGGTAAATTTATTTACAGAATCACTTTCGTTCGAGTTTGAATCTCTTCCTTTTGATTCGATTTCCTTTGAATTTTGGAACGTTTCCTGCGGTTCCAAAATTCATTCGTGTCCCTCACTATTCATCATCTTTTGATTCTAGAGTATCCCATGACTCCACTTCGAATGATCTTTATAGTGAATTGGCGGTCTCGCCAATATTCTAATTTTCTTGTAAAAGGGTGAAAATCCTTTTCAGTCAGCATCGATTCACCAGAGATTTTTATTTATCCTTGGTTTAGATGCTAATATCTTTTATTATTCCAAACTCTATCTCTTGAGATCGAACGTAGATTTATCCCAGAAAAATCCACATCGATCTTATTCTTTAAGTCACGGTTGACCCGGTTAAGGTTGTCCGTGATTTATCTAAGCTTACCCATCTCTCTACTCTGTTTAACCATCTTGTCTTTTGTTTCTAAACTATCTCCAAATATTTTGAATTGTACTTGTAAATCTATGTTTTGTTTTATATATGGTGTTGTTTGAGTTGTTGATGTTGATTTGGGTTTCCGATCGATTCATCTGATCAACGCTATCGATAGGATTTCTAAAACACTTTGAAAGAACAAACTGACACAATATTATAAAAAAAATTTGGTTAATGAAATAAAATTTGATATATAATTTATGGAACTTAATAAATTGATTTAAATTGATAATTTGAAGTGATAATACTTGATTTATCATTTATTGTTCTACAAATGAATTTATAAATAGTTGTTTATAAATTTATTTGGGAACTGAAATGAATTTAAAACAAGAAATTTAAGAATTTAATTTCCGATGGATTCAAACCTTATGTTAAAAGTTTTAAAAGGATATATTATTTAAAGTATGTCCAAGTAGAAATTTGTTTCTAAAGGAGTTTTAAGTTTAAAAATTTAGTGCTCTTCTCTTTGTCGCTGGAAAATAATTTCGGTGATGACTGCAGCATCATCGACGTTCAGTTTAGAGTTTCGAAGTGAAGAGACCGCTCTGTAGGCTTGCTACAGTGTTGCTTTGAGAATTTAATTGGTTTGAATTTCTAAAATATGATTTGATTTATATTATATATAGGTATATGATTTAAAATTGATTTGACATATTATGTACATATATTTATTTATCTCTAACCGGTTTGAAGGAAATCGGAAATTTAATTCTTACATTTTTTTCTTAAAGAATAATTTCAATTATAAAATGAAACAAATCAAAAATTTGGATAATGATTCAAACTTGAGATAATTGAATTGGAAAGTTTTATTTGTATAATACAATTGCATTCAAATATAACTTACCTTAAATTTTTTTTAGAAGTTAACAATGTAATTGGATAATATACAATATAAAAAGGATTTTATAAATAAATTTTGAGTGGTTATAATAAATTTTATACACTTAAATTTTAGTTATAAAAGATTAACAGAGGAAAATAGTGAAAAGGGAATTTAAAGAGATTTTATTTAAATAACTTAATAATCAAATTTGATTTTATATGGAACCTTAAGTCTAACCTAGGAATTTTAATAAAGGTTATTTCCTGAAATGAATATGTTGTATAATAAGTATCTTTGAATAGATGAAATAAAATACATTTGAATTGGACATTTTGTAATAAAGTTTATTTAACTTGAAATCATAGTTTAATTGATGTCTAAATGAATAAATGTGTAAAGAAATTTGATTGTTATATTTGCTATGATAAATATTTTATTTATGAAATAGATATGTTTTGAAAAATGAATAATTATGATTTAAATAGTTAAAATGTATTTTAACATCACTAAAACTTGATAATTGAGAATTTGGTTTTCAAATGGAATTTTAAGTGTAACTTATTAAAGGAATATCTATTTGTGAAATGGGTATTTTAAATAAAGTGTTAGGTTATGTGTTAAATTAAGAGCTAACTAAAATAGTGAACTTTTAACTTAATAAATGAAGTATAGTTTAATTTGGATATTCCATTCATAAAAGTTTGTTTTAATAAGTCATAAGTTAAATGATATCCAAATGAATATTTCTGGAATAAAACTGATTTGAAATACTAATATATCTACTGTAGCATTTTATAAGTGCTACTATTTTGAAAAGACAATGTTTTGGAAATTTTTATAATTGAATGAACTTAGAAATGTTACAACTTTAAAATGAATATTATTTGACCTTGAATTAAAATGGTTTAAATGAAGATTATTTTTTAAAAGGAGTTATGATTTTCTAAGTATTATGTTTTTTTTAGAATAACATTTCCAAGTGTTATGATTTTAGTAGTGTGATTTCCAAATGATAAACATCCCTAAATTGTTATGATTTCAAAGCATTATGGTTTCAAATTATTATCTTATTTTGTTTTTCAAACCATCTTTTGGTTGTCCTTATTTTCCCTCATTTTGCTACAGGCTGGTATAAGCATCCTTCTATAATCTTTTTGTTTAGAAATCTTTCTGTAATCTTTGATAATCTTTGTTACTCATCCGGATCTGAACACTGTTTTCCATTCATAGACCGTCGGTCAAGTGAAAGGGAGATTCTGACTCTAGAGGATTTTTTTTCGTGCTTATATTCTTGATTTGATCACCTCCATCTTGTTAAACTTACCTATAACAATAGTTATCAGGTGTAATTCCAATTTTCTTATCATCTTGTCTTAATTCTATTCATTCTATTTTTTTCTGTGCTTTCCCGTACCTCGTTCCTTTTCGGGGACGAAAAGTTTTGAGTGGGGGAGAGTGTAACAACCCTAGACTTTGCATATATTTTAATTTCGACTTTATTTTTATTTTTAAATTATTTGAACTTTTATATTTCAAACATTTCATTTTAAAAATATAAATGTTGATTATTAAGTGAATTTTTGTTTCAAACTAGTATAAATTGGATATTTCACTGAAAAGTGAATTTCTGTTCAAACTGGTCAAACTTTGACTTTTGAACTTTAAATTTAAATATTTCAAATTCTTAAATTTTATCTTTTATTATGAAAATAGATTTAATTCCATTAATACTGCTTTTCGTTTCGTTGAAAACGGACTTATATTGTAGAAGTTATGTAATTTTCAATTTTGTGTATAAACTGTTTATTTTACAATATTATTTATTTTAAATCATATAAATTATATAAATAATATTTTATTTGGTCATGTAATGTTATAAGTTATATTTATATGGGTAAAATAACATGTTATGAACATATTTTGGTTTTAAAACATTTTAAAGCGTAATTGACATTTTCCAGTATCAGTTGTATATTTTTTTACAATTTATAATTTCCAGCTTCAATTAACTAAAGTAATTCTTTATTTATCTTTATATTTTTCTTAAGAACTTATTTATTTTCTTCCCACTTTATTTTGTTTCTCATTTTATTTTATTTATTGGACTTTTATTTGTTTTAAAGTGAAATAAAATTTTTGAAAAACTAGTGATGTTTATTTGTAATTTTCATGTCCTATTTCCAATTTTTAAACATTTTCTTTATTCTTTTTCTATTTTCTCTAAATTTAATTATTTATTTCACTTTAGAAATGATAAATGAATTATTTTATTTCAAAATTTTGCTTTAGAATATTTTTAAAATGAAGTAGATAATTTTCCAAAGACAATGGTGATTTATTTGAAATTTCTGGACCCTATTTTCAATTTTTAAGCAATTTCTTATATTCTTTTCCATTTTCTTTAAATTTGATTATTTATTTTTATTCTATTTTTACTTTGTTTCAGTTTTTAAATTCATTTACTGAAATTTTATTTTGTTTTATTTGAATTAGAGAAAAGGAAATTTGAAGAGACTTAAGCCTTGAAAAAACTTGACTTTTCACTTTCTAGACTTTTCATTTCTTTAGTCGTTCATTACTTTATTGTTGGCCATGAGTTTTTATTTCTTTTTCATGTGAAAACATCTTGCTTCATCACAAATTTTCGGCCATTTTAGATCAGAAAAGAATTGAGAAAAAAATTGCAAGTTAATGTCTTCTTCTTTCTACTTTCCCTCTTATTTTTCATTGTTTTCCTAGATCTCTCTTCAACTTTGCTTGGCCACAACCACCACCATCTTCTCCCGCAACCACCATCATCTCCTCCTCTTCATCATCCCCTGCCAAACACCTACCCTTCAGACCAGATCTGGCCTTGACCATTAGATGAAGCCACCACCTCAAATTTGCACAAGAACTCCACAAAACAATGCATAGCCTACCAAAACTCCACCGCCACCTTCATAGTTGACTTCGGCCACCCCTATAGCCTCCACCACCAGCAAGTGCCATCACCAATAGCCTTGTTTCAGATCTGACCTGACCTATAGTGAGCCATAGACGAGCCCATAGACCCCTTTGGTCGAGCCTAGATGCATCCAAACTCCATTGTTAGCCTTGCCTTTTAACCTCCTTCCAATTGTAACTCCAAGACCCTTCCTCTTCTCAAGCCTAACCATATATTTCAGTCCAAACCTGATCTATTTCCACATGAAAACATCATGGCCTAACCATAAGCATGTATGGTTGAGCACAAGTTGAGGCAAGATCAAGCAAACATTGATTTAAAGCTAGGTGATGTTATTTGTCTAGCCTAGTTTCCATTTGTTTCAATTTTATCTTTGGTATTGCAAATATATTTATAATGTACTTTGCTTTATTTTTGTATACAAGGTTTATATCTTGGATCTCTCCACTCAAATCAAATCGTGCTATTGTGCTTTCTGGAATTTATCTGTGTATTTTGTTTTGCAAACTCCAGCGTAAAAAGGTGAGTTATTCTCACTAGACAATATGTACCTATATAACTGATAAACCGACACCATTTGAATCTGTAATGTATATCATCATGTTATATATGTTTATATTATTATCATATGATGTTCACACCTGTTATTACACTTATTATATCATATGTTACTATTATTTAATGTTATTCTGTTATTTATATCTGTTATCACCATTGCAAGTTCCCTGTAGATTAGAATCACTATGGGTTGAAATGATACATACCCGAACGGACTTTAGAATAGGGAAAAATCGTTATGGGCTGAAATGATAGGCCTGAATGATTTTTATTTAAATTATTTTAACTTGGGATTGCGGGTTTGAAATGATAGAACCCGGATTTTTCTTTTTTAACTGTGGATTGAAATGATACATATCCGTATCACTTGACCTAGGTTAGAAAATTATATACAGGCCCGTGGTTATTTTATAAAGTGTTTTGAATATTTTTAAGTATTTTAAAAATATAAATTTATGAAATTTGATTTAAACAGATTTTGAAATATTTTGAATTAAAGAAATTATGATTTTTCTATGTGTTAAAAATGTAATTAATGAATGGTTTAACTGGATTTTTGAAATATAACTTAAGTTGGAAATTTGGAATTTTGGTTAAAAATGATATTTAAGTTATATAAATAAAATGGATATTAAATTTTATTTGGAAATGGTAAATATGATAATTTGATTAAATTTGAATTTAAGTGATTATTAAGTATTATTGATTTTTCTATGAATTTAAGTGGTTAAATAAATGAATGTTTAAAAGTGATCTTTTAAAATATAACTTGACTAGGAAATGTGAAATTTGGTTTTAATTAAAGGTTTAAGTTAATTAAATAAAATTGGAAATTTTGTTAAATTATGAAATGGTAATTTAAATTTGAAGTGTTAAGTCTATTTGTTGAAATGTGAAGAATTGGAACTTTTACACTTAAACTTATTAAGTAAATTGTTGAAAATTGGATTTAATTATAAGAAATTTATTGTGAAAGAAACGTGTAAAGTTCTAATTAATGAAAGAAATATGTAAAGTTTAATTTATGAAAGAAACGTGTAAAGTTATAATTAATGAAAGAAATATGTAAAGTTTTTCCTACTGAAAGAAACATGTAAAGTCTTAATTAATGAAAGAAACATGTAAGTCTTAATTTGTGTAATATTGATTTAAAATAATAAATGCCCCTTTTGTAATAAAACGTAAATTAAAATGTACATTCGATAATGTAAGTTTAATTAGTGTAATATTGATTAAATGATAAATGCTCTTTACTGTAATAGGAATGTAAGTTAAAAAGTACATTTAATATGTAAGTTTTAATTAATGTAAATGACATATTTTAATGACTAAAATAATAAAGTTTCTTTATTGTAATGATAATGTAAGTTAATAAGGTACTCTTAACTTAACATAAGAATTTCAGCATTGAATTGGATATTACAGTAACAAGTTTATTTAACTATAAGGCTATGATAAAATGACCATGTTAAAAATTTGTAAGTATAAAAATACTTTGATTATATAAAATGTTAAATTGGGAAGTATTACATTCCAAAAATGCTATGATTCCTTAAGGTTACATTACCAAAATGCTATGATAATTTAAAGGAAGATTTCAAGTTTAACAAATTAAAGGAAATATTCAGTGATTTTGAAATTTGGGTTTTATTGAAATGATATATTATTGAATTGGTTTTGAAATGGAAATGATATATTTTTGAATTGGTTTTGAATAGATATGTTTTGGGTTTGAAAGTATGTATTAGTTTGAAATAAATGATATGATTTTGAAATGGTTTAAAGGATGTATTTTGATTTGAAACATAAACTATTTTTAAAAGTTATAACCACGGGTTATAATAACGATTGGTTGGCAAAGAGACCGGGATCGGATATGGACATACTCTCTGTCGATACCGAAAACCACTTTGACAACCGTGTACGCGGTGGAGATTCCAGAATGAAGTAGGATGGTGGCGACGTTCTTAAGGTATGTTACGTGGACCCAACTCCCGTGAGTTGGCATAAGGTGGCTAAAACAGGAGCGATCTCGGACCAGTGAGGTAGCACCTCTTCTCGGACACATTTCTTCGATATTATACTCTTACTTGTGATTGATTAGATGGCCATGCTCCGATTTGGGAGTGTTGTTCGAGGTGGAACGGTAGTGGCTGCTATGCGTATCCATCAGTCCGTGTGCGTAATTGGTATATCTACCCTGGCATTGCCTAGTTGTGCCGTGTCACCTACCATATCGAGCTTTACTACGATTATGATTTTAAGATCCGACCGCGTTAAGGTTCTCCATCCCCTTAACGCTATTTTCTATATGATTATACTTTACTTATTAGACATTATTTTAATAGCGAATATTACTACATAGTAGATATTTTAATGGATTTAGAGGATGGGCGGTCCCAAGCATCTTCTAAGTTACTTGTACCTTTATTACAGTTCACTTGAGTTGGTTTACATTATATAAGTATATATTGTCCTGACTCGAGTGTTTTGTGTTTTGCTTTACGCTCGGGTCAGCCTGAGTATTCACAGATTTGGATTTCCACCTTCTGGAGATTTGAATCGCTAGAGATTATTTGCTAGTCTTGTTCTATCAACTTCGGTTCCGTTGTTCTATTCAGCCTGTACTTGGTTATTGTATTGAGACTTCTGCTGTACTTTATTTCTTATGTTGTATCTTATGTAACTCTGATATATTTTCATAGTAGCTTCATGAACTACTATTTCTTTTACTTCCACTGCATTATTTTACTCTGTGTCTGTGATCTATGATTATATTTATTTACTGTATACTCTGAGATTTGCCAAATTTTATTTACAACGCGGTATTTTGAGCAATTCAACTCCGGCATGAGTGTCTACCTATACACTTATAATGGATGCGAATGGTTGAAAATATCGGGTCGTTACATCGCCTTTCTTCCCACTGAAGCCTATTCATTTCTTTTCCCCTAAAATGTCATAATGGCCGAGCTCCTTCTTCCGAAAAAAAACTATGAACCATCTCCTGTGCATTTTTTTTCTTCCGACCTCAAGTATTGTCGCAAATTCCTCGAGTCTCCTCTTGCTCATTTGCCGACCTTCATCTCACCCACTTTTCCCTCACCAACGCCATAGCTTCCACCATCTCGAGCCTAGATCCAAACCCCTCGGCCTCAAGTCCTTCCGCGCCACCGGTCAAGGTCAAACAAGCTCCTATAGCCGCTCATCACTTCATTCCGCCGTAGGTGATAATATTTGTTATGTATATATGTATTTTTTTGTATTTTAACTAGCTTGCTTTGCTATTTATATAGTAGTGTGTTCCCATATATATACGATTTCCTGGGAATCTTACCCTTTTTGTTTTTGATAGTATATGCATGCTACAGTAGAAAGACTAGTTTATACAGGTTATAATATATAAATCTGTTGTGGTGAAAGTTTTATAAACTAAAATCATTTCATTTACATGTAAGTTCTTATATATCTTTTCAAATCTGCAGTATATAAAAGGTATATATATCCTCATATATTGTTTTACAGAAGTGTGTAATATAATATAAGTCTGTATAATGTATTATAGGGTCTGCATTGGGCTTTGTACTTAAACTGTGGTTTGTTGCATATATATATATATATAGTATAATAGTTCTATATTGCATACAATACTTTATATATATTGCGTTTATGATACTATATAATATGGTTTATTGAACATAATATAATATGTCGTTTATATGTGTGTTTTGAAGCGGTTACTTAAATTTTGTATATTTATAATTACATATATAATGGTGTGAAGCTATGCGCTATTACATATGTAAGTCTATTCGTATATAGGTCTACTTTACAGTTTAACTATGTATGAGATATGATTCTGATATTTAATTGTTGGAAGATGAAGTGTATGTATATACAGTTGCATAACACAGATTTCCAATTTTAGCGTAAAAAGCATATAGTTACAAGTATATGCGCAAGTTGTATACGATTTACATTCTCTATGGAATAGATTTTAATGTTTATTCATTCTGTTTGTTATATGTGATGTCAATTATTATATATATATATATATATTAAAACTTGATATAAGTAATATATTTTTGAGCTCACTCTTTGACTCTTACTATGGTGTATATATATTTTGAGTTTCTAGTTTATATGTATAGGATTTGCAGTTATATAATATAATACGTTTAAAGCCCGGTTATGTCGATCCATTCATTTAAATACTAATTTTGAGATAGATGTTTGAATTGATTATAGAAACACTGAATTAAAGTAATATATTTGTATATGTTTTAAACTTTATAATGACTTGAGACAATGTATAGTTATATAATTTACATTTCGTTTCAGTCTATATCAAGCATGTTTTGATTTATTTTCATCGATTCCTCAACATCAGCTTTGTTCGTCGAATCGTGCCAATCTACCTTGCTTTGGATATCGTCACTTGGAGTTGGTCAATTTCGCAATTCAAATCGTAGCATGTTGTGTTGTCTGTCTTCATGTGTTCTCTAGCTTCGAAAGGTGAGCAATCACTCACGATTAACGTTTCTTTTATTTATTAAATTTGATTTCAATTGAAACGACAATTGAAATATGCTGCTGTTAGTTAATCAAACTGTTATATATGTTATTACATGTATCAGTTCACCTGTGACATCTAACACCATTATCTGTTATATATACAATGATAATCCAGTTTGGTTGTTAAATGATTGATTGTTTGATGTTTACATTGGACGTTAAATTTGTTAATGTTGTAAGTGATAAATAATTTGAAATTGAAATTGACGTAGGATAGTTAGATTTGATATATGTTAAATTTGATTAGATGACATTTGCATAATATGACCCTTTAAATGTTGAATTAATTGACACGTAGCAATTTGGTAAAATACACCTTGAACCATTTAAATGTTTGTTGCTTAAATTGGTGTTGTATGAAATTGAATAATAGATACCAAGTGAAGAACCGTATAAAGATCGGTGTAATAATCTTTAATCTACATGAAATGATAGTGTATATTCTAGAAATAATTATATTAATTTGCACAAACAACAATGTGAATTAATACGATTATTTCAGGATTATTTGAATTGATTATTGGATTGATATTGGTTGTTGTTATTGCTTGTTTATTTACTTTGACACCATCCCAGTTATCACACTGCAAGTTCCCTTTGCTATGCTTTGATTTTGAATTGAATTGGAATCGGGTTGAAATGATAAATACCCAAATTAAAACTTTGACCAAGGATAGAGAATTAAATAAAACCCGATTGGTCAATAATTTGATTTAAAAATAAAATGAAGATTTTATTTGAATAAATAATATGGTTTTGAAACAAGTTGGAATTTGAATTTTAATGAAAGGAAATGTTAATATTCAATAATCTGAATCTAAATATTAACATGATAGTTGATGAAAGAACGTTGTTTTAATTTAATTCTTTATTAATTAACTTTTGAAATTAGTTAATAATTAAGTTTTGAAATTATTTAATAAGTAAATAAGATTAAATTATTTAATAATTAAATAAAATTGAATTCTTTGTTAAGTGAAATTGAACTTCTTGAATAAGCGAAATTAAGTTTCTTTATAAATTGAGTTTTGAAATTGTAAGTAAATAAATAAGTGAAATTGAATTTCTCTAATATGAAATAAAATGTGTTTTATTGAAATTAATGTAAGACTTGAAATGTAATGAATTTGATTTGATGAATTAAATTTAAGGCAATTTGTAAGTTTTGATACAATGGAGTTGAACTTAAGTAATTGATTAATAAAATTGGAATCGATTTGTGAAGGTTGAGGAAACTATTTTATTTTATAAAGTAATTTTTAATTATATTTAAAACTATTGATATTTTACTTTATAAATTTATTTTAATATAAACTATTTTAATATAAATCATTTCAATATAAATTATTTTATAAACTATTTTAACTTATAACTATTTATATAGACTATTTTATATATAAACTATTTTTATTTATAAACTATTTTATTATATACAATAAATTTTAATATCTAAACAGTTTAAGAGAAAAGTGTTATGAATTCCAAAATGTTATGATTTCAAACTATAGTTTCAAAGTGTTATGAATTTCAAGGTTCTGGTTTTCAAAGTGTTTTGATTTTAAAAGTCTTACGATTTCGAAAGCGATATAACTTTGGAAAGTGATATGATTTTGGAAATGGATTTATTTGAAGTGAAATTGATATCGGATGGATATGGTTTTGAATTGACAATGATATTTTGGTTTTGAAATATGAACTATTTTGAAAGTTATTAAACGACCAATCGGTGTAATAATCACGAAAGTTATTAAAGAGACCGGAATCGGTTAGGGACATACTCACTGTCTAAACCGAAAACCACTTTAATAACTATACGCGGAGTGTGATCCAGAATGAAGTGGTTGGAATGATGTACGTGATGACTAGAGAAAGAGAATGATAATGGATAGCCTTAACACTTGTGTCAAATTGGAAATGACTAAAACAATAGCCGTGCCGGGCCAAATGGGGGTTAGCTACCTCGAGCGAACACACTTCTTCGAAAACTACTCATTACTTGTTGTCGATTGGTGCACCCTTGATTTGGGAGTGTTGTTTCGCGGTGTTGCGATCGCTGCGGCGATGCGTTCTCACCAGTCCGGATCAGGCAAAAGGTAGTTTCACTACCTTGGGTATTGCCTCATGTTCCTTGTCATACTTGTATCCCTATATATGCGACCACTACGATTTGTTTTGTGTTATACCTATGGAGTACTCCCTGATATCCCACTAGTTTACGGTGGAGTTTACAGTGCTGTATAGTCTATGACGCTTATATAAAAATGTGTTAAGGGGATAATGGTAATGTCTTAACACTATTTTGATACTTTATATTACTGATAGGCATTATCTACTTATCGTACACTACTACATAGTAGATAGTTTAACGGATCCTTAAAGGATGGTTATTCCAAACATCCTTTGAGTTACTTGTATTTCGATTGCTATTTCACTTGAGTTGGATTTATTTATATAAGAATGTTAATCCTGACTCGAGTGTTTTGTGTTTTGCTTTACGCTCGGGTCAGACTGAGTGTACCAGTATTCGAGACTCGCCTTTGGAGTTGGAGCTTCGCTTGGAGATCCAGCTATCTATCCAGCTTCCAGATATCCAGTTGATTCCAGTGATTGTATTCTGATTCTTGTATTTGACTATTATATTCGAGACATCTGTTGTACCTTATTTAACTTTGATATGTATATAGTAGCTTCATGAACTACTATCTTTTGTTTCCGCTGCATTTATTACTCTGTGTTTGTGATCTGTGATTATTTATTTACTGTATATGCTGAATTTTGCCAATTTAAATTAACAATTTGATATTTTGAATCATTCAAGTTCGACATGTGCGGATGCGAATGGTCCAAAATAGCGGGTCGTCACAGTTGGTATCAGAGCTTTGGTAGCTCTAGGCAAAACTTAGCATATAGGGTAAATGTATTTACAGAATCACTCTCACTCGAGTTTCAGTCTCTTCCTTTTGACTCGATTCCTTTGAATTTTTGGAACGTTCCCTACAGTTCCAAAATCCATTCGTGTCCCTCACTATTCGTCTTTTAATTCCGGAGTATCCCATAACTCCATTTTGAATGATCTTTATAATGAATCGGCGGTCTCGCCAATCTTCAAAATTTTGCAAAAGGGGTTAAACTCCTTTACAATAGCATCGATTTACCGGAGATTCCTGTATCCTCAGTTTACGATGCTATCTATCTCCTGCTATACCTGAATGCTATTTCTTGAGATCAAATGTAGATTTACCTCGGAATTCCACATCGATCTTATTCTTGAAGTCACGGTCGTCCCAGTTATGGTTGCCCGCGATTTATATAAGATTATGTATTTCCTTATTCGGTTAAATAATCATCTTATCTTTCGTTCCAACTTATTCTCAAATCAAAATTCTCTTTGATTTGAGTCCATCAAATTTAAATCTCTATCCTTGCTTTGAAATCCATTATTGTATCGTTGAACGATGAAGTGTATTTGTAAATTAATAATTAAAATGTTTTAATATGTATTGTGTTGTTTGAGTTGTTGAAGTTGATTTGGATTTTCAATCGATTCGTCTGATCAACGCTATCGATAGGATTTCCAAAACACTTGAACAGAGCAAACTGATACAATAGTATTTTCGAATTTTGTGAATAAAATAGTTTTGTATGATTATATTATATATAAGTATAAATTTCTCTGGAATTAAATTGTTAATGAATTTGTTGTCTGAAATGATAATATTTAATTTTCATTTATTATTTTATAAATCATTGACTATTTCATAATATAAATAAATGAATGTATGAAATTTGGTTATAAATTGATTCGAAGTTGTAATGAATTTAAAACAAGAATTTGAGAATTTAACTTCTGGTGGTTTCAAACTTAGGTTTTAAAGATTTCAAAATGTATTATCTAAAGTATTTTCGAATAGAAATCATTTTAAAGAAATTTTAGAAGTTTAAAATCTGTGCTCTTCTCTTTGTCGCTGGAAAATAATCTCAATGATGACGGCCGCATCATCGACATTTATTTTCGAGTTTCGAAGTGGAGAGACTATTCTGTAACTTTGCTATGGTTTGTTTTGAAAAATAAATTAATTTGAATTTCTTAACATGACTTGATTTATAAAATATATTGAAGATTTTAAATTTGATTTGATATATTATGTGTATATATGTTTATTTCATCTATAAAATGGTTTGAAGTTAATCGAAGTTAATTCTTAAAATGTTGATTTAAGGATGATTTTCATTGAAGCCAAAAGTTTTGACTAAATACTTAACTTGAAATAAGCAAATTGTAAAATTTTAATTGGATAATACTCAATTGCATTATACATAACTTACCTAAATTTTCAAAAGTTAACTATGCAAGTGAATATTATACAGTAGGAAAATGATATCAAAGGTATTTTTAAATAAAATTTGAGTAGTTATAATAAGAGAAAATATACATAATATATGTAATAAGATATATTAAGTAGAATAAATTTAATAATAATTTGGAATAAAGAAAAATTAAATTTGTCAAATAAAATATGATTATAATAAATGACTATTCAAATTTATGATCTTTGAAATTGTTAATTTAAGATAATTAGATAATATACAATATAAATTGTCTTTTAAATGAAACTTGAGTGCGTATAAAAATGTTATACACTTTAAGTTTAATTATAAATATAAGATGTTAATAGAGATAAATAGAATAATTAGTCGAATGAATAGTAACTGAGACAAATTAAATAAAATTTTGTTTTGAAGGAATCTTTTGGTATCAAATATTAATAAATTGAAATTAAATCAACTTATGGAAATACCTTAAATTTAAACCAATTATTGAATATAAATTAATTTAAATTGAAATTTATATGGTTTAAATTAATTTATATGGTTTAAATATATGTAATAAGATATATTAAGTGGAATAAACATAATAATAATTTGGAATAAAAGAATTAAATTTGTTGAACAAAATATGAGTACAATAAATGATTACACAAATTGATGATTTAGAAATGGTTAATTGAGAATGACTGGAAAAAAAAATAATGAATTTAGAAATAGATAGATTGATTTAACTTAAGTGAACTCAAAGGGATTTAACCAAATTGTTAACTATTAATTAGTTTAAATTGAAATTTATATGGTTTAAATTAATTGTTTTACTTGTATTCCAAGTCTATTTTTTCTGATTGTTCTATCTCCTACCTCCTTCCTTTTCGGGGACGAAAAGTTTTGAGTGGGGGAGAGTGTAACGACCCGTAAATTTTAACTGTTTTAATAACGTGATTAGTTGAAATTTTGTGAAATTTTAAACTTAAAATTTTGAAATAAAATTTGATATTTGGAATGCATCTAAGTAATCATAGCAACTGGTAAATTTTCATCAGATAATTTGGAAGTTTATTTCTTGTGTAATTTTATTTCAATTTAATCAGTTAGTAATTGATAAAAATAAAATGTTTTCGAAACCTGAATATTTTACATAGAAAAATTCTAAACCATCTTCTGGCTGAGACGTCACTTTCCGTTTTTCAAAATTCGGACTTCTTTAGCTCCGTCGATCTTATTTTCTACATTTTTTTGCATTTTCCGCTAGTAGAAAATTCGAATTTTTATAATTCAAATCGTACCACTGATACCCGTATGCCGTTTTGATCATCTCATTGTGCTGATCTCAGCGGTATATTCAAGTCTGTGTTTTGAAGTTCGGAACATAGCTGTAACGACTCATAAAATTTTATTAATTTTTAATTGGTTTTATAACGTATTTAATTTGGATTTTTAGATCCGATACGCGACAGAAACAATAAAAATGTGCGTCATCGGTGCTGAAATTTGTGACTTGAATTTATCTACTTTTCAAATTTGAAACCGTACAACTCATACCATATTAAATTTCTTTTAAAGGTTTTAGCTAAATCTATGTGTGAGTGTTGCCACACCTTTTGTAACGACCCCGAAATTTAAATTTATTCAAATTAATAATTTATTGAATTTTTGAGTTAAATTGAGTAATTAAATGAATTTTTGGAAAAAAAATTAGTTAATTTAATTAGAATATTGGAGCGAGTTTCCCCGATTCAAATATGAGTGAATTTGTGAATAATAAATATATAGATATATTTGACTTGAGTTTGAATTGTAAATAAATAATTTAAATGGTTTAAAATATAAATAATAATAATAATTAATTTTGAATTTATTATTGATGGTTTAATAAATATTTGGGGTATAAATATATATATAGTTTTTATCCAATATAAAGTAACACATAAGATAAATATTAGAGTTGATAAATAATAATAAATTTGAAATAATATGTATAGATATATTTTTGATTGAAGTGTAGATAAATGATAATAATAATAATAATAAGAAGTGATGG
This sequence comes from Allium fistulosum, assembly GCA_030737815.1. Classification (NCBI taxonomy): domain Eukaryota; kingdom Viridiplantae; phylum Streptophyta; class Magnoliopsida; order Asparagales; family Amaryllidaceae; genus Allium; species Allium fistulosum. The sequence goes on from CM060904.1 coordinate 354,380,586, forward strand.
TTGGTAATGGTTTGAATTTATGAAATAAACATGAAGTAAAATAACAATAATTAATATTTAAACTAGAAAAGGAAAAATAAAATATACATTTAAAAATGAAGCAAACAAAAGAAAGTATAAGTATAAAAGTATCTTTGTACACTTGTAAAAGGAAGAAACAACACTTAAATAAGTAAACAAAACAATGCACCAACCAGAAAAGAAAATGTAGGCAAGTACATAAACAAGCTAAGTAAAGGAAGCTTGTATGTAACCTGTAAGTGATTATGCAAAGCAAGATAAAGGAATAAACAAAGTGTAGATTGTACAAAGCAAACTTTATCACATATATAAAATAAGATACCAAAATCATTTCAGCCGAAAGCAAAGGACCATGGTGATAAATGCAACATACTTCTAGCATTTAATGCAAGTATCTCTTGCCATACCCATTGTATATACAAACAATATTTTATCACCTTGTATAAAGAAATGCATGTCACCCTGTACAATGTTTTATCACCCAGTACTAAACAAGTAAACACACTGTAAATTTCATTCCTTTGTATATCAATCTTTTTCATTTCGTTCATTCAAAACAAAACCTGGAAATAAAGTATAAATCAGAGTGAAAAATCAAGAAGTATTTCCAAGCAAATCAAGTCACAAGATTAAGGTAGAGCAATCAGTTCCAGTTTGTTTCAAACAAAATCACTTCCAGGCATAAACTTTCTCCTCTGTTCTTCATCTTCACAGGTGAGCAAACTTTCTACTTTGATCCTGAATGGTTGTATGTGATTAACATTTCTTTACTTAAACATACGAAGCTGATTTCATGGTTAAGATCTAAAAATTAAGTCTGCTGGTATATCTGTATTTTCCTAGCTATATGGATGATGTTCTGTGTATTAGAAAGGACCCTGTTCCTCTCTGCTTTGGGATACAGTGTGAAAAGAATGAACAATAAGTTCAATACTACTTCATCTAGGCATCATTAGACTTAGGGGCTTAAAACAAAACAAATGTTTAAACATAAATCAGGTTTTTAAAATTTGTTGAAAGCATGTTAGTGGAGTAGTTCATCTGGAACTTGGTTTTACAGAGTTTGGGGTATCATACGTTAATAATCGAATGTTGTAAATTGTTAATTTAATTTTATAACCTGAATCATCATAGAAAATTATGATTTTTAAGACTCGAATGGTGATTTTTAGTCGAGTGTGCTTAGAGCAGTTTACAGTTGAACTGAAATGGGTTTTTATCCAATTTCTGGCGATCGGAGATTCATTGGGTGTCGAGCTTTTGATCGAGGGAAGTATGATTTGTGGCGAAGACAGGAAAAATGGTGGCAAGGGTTCCGGTTGGTCGTGGCAATGGCCGTAGGTGGAACTAGGGTTACTTACCCAGTTCTGTTCGATGTAGAAACGAGTCGATTCCATCATCGACGATGGATAGGAGGGAATCGCGATTGGGGGAATTGAAGGAGGGGACCAGGGTGCGGCTCTAGGCGAGGTGACGCGTTGTCTGATGGACGAAGGAGGAAGAACGAGGGGTTTCTTGTGGCTGGGTTAGTTCCAGGAGGGTGACGAACAGCTCGATTTTGTTTCCGGTCGTTTTGGTCGGACTGGGTGGATCGGAGGGCTTTGGTGGGACATCGGCGACTTGCCGAAGATGTCGGCGATGGTCGGAAGCACCCCGGTCAGGTGTACATGTGCACGTGCACGTTGGGTAGGTGTTGTTTGTGCTGTGGGTTGAAGGATGGGAAGATGAAGTTTAGCTCGTGAATCCTGGGAGTTGTCTCGAGTTGATCGCGAGGATTTTGCATGGTAACTCGAAGAAAATAGAGAAGCGAGGTAGCTCAGGGAAATTTGTTTTGGGGAAGAAAGGGGTGAGCTCGTGTTTTTGCTCGGGGAAAATAATGAAATGTTCGGGTGTGTTACTGGGTGGTACGCGAGAGTTAATGGGTACAGGATTTTAACAATTTAAGTAAAAATAAAAGAAAAATATAAAGGAAAGGTGGTGACCTGGGAGGATGCTCGAGTAAAGTTGAGGAAAACCCGAAGTAGGACTCGAGTGTTCTAGAGTTTAGCTCGGTTCGCCTGGGGTTGTATGTTTCCAGATTTTAGCTGAATAAATTTCTAAAATTATTCCATTTATAAATAATGATTTCTTTTAGTTAAGTTAGGTGGCCAAACTAAAGGTTTTGAAATTAAAGCTCTTTAAACAATTAAGTTTTAAACTTATATTTCTAACGATTTATTTTAAACAAAAACTTAAATAAGTGATTAGGAGTAAAATCAAATGTTTTGAATTTTGAACTTAAAAAGTAAGTTACTTTATATTGTTAATAATAATCAAGTAATTTATGAATGATTAAGTAAGAAAAATAACTACTTAGTAAAAGTGAAAACTGGATAATTTAAGTTTGATAAATCAAATGTTAAGAGTTAATTAATTTTAAAAAATAATTCATTTAAGTGAGTAAGAAACAACTATTAATAAACCCTGACTAGAAATTATTTATAAGCAAATGGACAGACTTAAATTAATCAGATATTTAAATTGAGCTTACTTATGAATGTTTGAATTCTGTTGAATGATATGAATTGTTTGATATCCCTGATATATGATGCTTTGTGATACATCCTGATTTATGTTGTGATCTGTAATTTACTTACCTGTGATATATATCTGTGATCTGTGAATAAAAGATAAGAGATATAGTTTATATCGTTTATCAACTATATTTCTGTATTTGATCTGTGATGATTCATCGTGTTGCACTATTGTGTTAAACCCCTGGACCACACCTTTACACACACAAATATGGATTTCACGTGGAAATCGGTTAAGTCATAGATAATTTAAATTTGATGTTTTTGAAATTGAAATTTTAATTTCAATTGATTTTGAAATTTGAAATTTGGGTTTAAAATAAAAAGCTTTTGAAATGAAATTTCAAAGATAAAAGTTATTTTGAATAACTTAATCGAGTTTTGAAAATTTAAATAATTAGATTTAAATTTGAATTCAAGTTTGAAATTAAATCTATGATTTGGAAACTAGGGATAAAAGATGATATAAATGTGTTTATATGAAGTTAAACCATTTAAAAGTATAAGTTGGGAATTTGAATTTAAACCAAGGATTTCAACTCGTATGAATGAATCAGATTTCCAAATTGAAAACTGTTGTTTTCAAATGATAAAAGCTTTTAGATAAGAAATGAAGTTCCAGTTTAATTAAAGGAATTTCAAGATTGAATTGAAAAATGGATTTTCCAAGTTATGAATGAATTGTTTTGAAAGCTATGAATCAAATCTGTTTATTTTTAACAGATTTAAATTGATGTTTTGTTTAACCCATTCGAAATGAAATTGTTTTGAAAGCTATGAGTTAAATCTTTGATTTAAAGATTTAACGAATTAATCAAATTGAAAGGGAAATTGATTTGGAAAATCTATGAATGAATCTTTGTGAAATTAAGTGAACTTTATGAATTGAATCTTTTTGTTTAAAAAGATTTAAAATGGTAATTTGATAAACCATTTGTAAAGAAAGTTTGGGTTTAAGTTGTGACTTAATTGAAATCCCAATATCCGTATGTTTTTAAATATTTCGCTCACTATTCGGGTTAGCCGAGAAAGGACCTTTGGGTCGTATAACTCATTCCGAATAGTGATACGTCGTATATGGATAGCATTTGAAGACCGGTGTTGAAGACCGGATATTTTTCGAAAATGAAAGGACAACCTGTCGAATGTCTCTCCACTGAGTCGCGCCGGTATAGAGATTTATATCACTCTTTTGTGACGGGAAGTCCGGACGTGATTGAAAGTTATCCGGAATTGCAAGGGCTTCGTGAGAAGTGCCTTCGGTTCTGTTCGAACCCGAAACAGACTTGTATGGATACATGTCTGACATTACACTTTGAGATATAAAGCCGATTTCTTTTAAATACATTTCTGTTGGTGGCGGAGAATTTATTCTCTTAGCTTAACACCCTTCTCTGAGACGTACGAGCTCAGAGGTTATGTAGTTGAAATTTATCAGCGATATATCCCAATTTGGTAATGTGACATGCTGAGTGTTGCTGTGTGATGATCAGTGTTTGATCATTTGCGATATGATCATTTGTTTGATCTTATATCTTTGTGATCATAGGTTGATCATTTGTTTGACCCGAAGCATGGCTTTGTGAACAAAGCGTAGCTTTGTGGACGAGACTTCGTCGAACCTCACACCCCGGAAATGGTCAAAACAGGAAGGATGCAGCAAGGTTCTAGGGAGTAGCGCCCCTTAGTGTATGTCATTCCTTCTGGATAAAGGTGGTATCATGGTATGGAGCCCAGATACTTAACCTCTGTGGTTGCTGCAAATTTATTACTTTGTGGTTTGTTGGAAATCGGGGATCCTCGGGAAGATCGGTGACGATCGAGGGATGGCATACGCGTGTCAGTAGTTACCTATTTTTGCAGAGGTAACCCGGCCTTGTGTTGGCAGAGATCCGGTTAGGTTCTCGGGTCGTCTATTCCAGGGACGTACCCATCGTGGATAGGAAGTTCCTTAGCCTGATCATTTGTTGGAAATCCAAACAAAACAATACGAGCCTTGTACGGTATTAGTTGTAGAACCTGCCATTTAATATGGTAGCTATAGCGGGCATACTATAATGGTACCTATGCTGGCTAAGATTTATATTCTACTTTCGAAATGATTTCTACACTATGCACTAATAATAATAATATCAAAAAGGATTTGCTTTTTGCATAGTAAGCATCTTTGACTATCATAAGAAGAAATCTCCTCCAATTCTGCGTTTGCATTGTGTGTGTGGTGGGAGGTCTTATGGTAGTTTCATTTTCCAAAAGCATTGCGGATTTTAATGTTAAACAGCCTTTTGTGTTTGCTTAAAGATAAACTGTTTTTGTTGCTCACACCAGTCCCATGACTGATCCGGAGTTTATTGTTTCTTTCCTAAACTCTGGGTGCTCATAATTTTCTACACGAGCAGTCTAGAGTTTGGTTTTTCAGATAGTCAGGTCTAGTAGATTTTCTGGAGTTAGTTCAGTCTTTGGATATGGACTGCAGTTGCTTATCTTTGTGCCTCGTTATTGGGAGTTCGAGCTATATCTGGCTTAGTGCTTTGAAGATGGAGATTATCCGCTGCTGATGTTATCTATTTTCTTTTCCGCTGCTATTTGTTGTATCATATCTCTGATGTATATTGATATTCATTGTATGACTATGTTGTATCAGATATTGTATATCAATGTATTTATTCTTTTTATTCCGCTGTGTTGTTATACTTAACTGTGTTATAAGCTCCCGAGAACCAGATTCGGCATTTGAATCTACGGCATTTTGAGTACAAGTGAAGTACGGGTGCCGATTTTCGAAGGTCGATTTTTGGGTCTTGACACCTTTCCACCTTATATTTAATTCTCTGCCGTTTCAATTTGCATTTTATCCGTTCACATTTCATTTATTCCTTTTCTACCATATATTCCATTATCTCTTTCTGCTATTTGCTAATTGCTATTTGCTCATTCACGCGAACATTTAATTGAAATCAAAATTTCAACCCTTACTTCTCTTTTCTTTTCAAATTTGAAACGTACTATTAAATCAAGCCATTAATTGCTTTTATTTTTTTTCCTTAAATTAACGTACAGCGCACACAATTATAAATTGCATTAAATTTTCTACTGAACCACACTATGACCGTTTATATTACATTCATTTGGAATATATTCATTTGTTTGAAATCTTTCCCTTTCTCTCTCATCTCAGTTGGGAATAAAATAAATTTCAGCGGAAATCACGTTTCAATGCTTTTAACTCTTTATAACTTTTGATAAAATTTTCTGTCCTTTTTGAAACTAAAACGTATAGGGATATACATTTTTCATTTATTAATTTCTAAATCGTCCTGTTGTCCTTTTCATGTATGTTATATTTAATTATATTTTACATTTTCTATTTATTTCACTCATCTCCCTGCACGTTTCTATTTATTTCCTGATTTGTTGCATACGTTTCATTTTGGAAAAATGCGGTTCATTCCTATTTATTTTCATTTCTTACATTTATTTCATCTTTTACTGAAATTCTACCGTTGCCATGTCATACCATTTTGGAAGTATGAATGCACAAAACATGGATACGTTTTATATTCATTTAATTGGAACGGTCACTTTAATTTTTGCCTTTAAAATTCCATTTTCTTCACTACAGCTGGAAAGTTATAAAACATCAAAACAAATTTGAAAGCTCACCTTAAATTGTGCAAAGCGTTTTCCTCTGCCTTTATAACTTTGGGTTATGCCAGCTGTTATTTTTTCCATCAATTCAAAATTATTATGTGTCATTCCATTTTAGGGTCTCTTCATTCTCCTTTATCAACTTCCATATATTTATTTCCCTAGTCACTTTAAAACGTTTTATAATATTAATTAATATATAGCCGTTTCATTTTAATGCTTTTCATACGTTTTATATATGTCAAAAAAGATGTGAATGAATATTTACCTGAGGCCCACACCGTTTTGAATTATACGTTTTTTTTGTATTAATTAATTCTTTTACGGCTCATTTTATTTCACCTTTATAAGCTTTTTTTGTAAAGCAAGGATCTACTGTCACTTTCTTCTCCTCAATTTTTCTTTCTCCACCCTCTCTCTTCTTCCACACTCTTACACGCAGCCGTATCTCACCTTGTCACCCATTCTGCCTTGCAGCAAACTTTTAACATATATATATATGATATCTTGAAAGGTAATACAACTTGTGCGTTTGTCTCATTAAGTATTGTGTTTTTTTTGTGTGCGTAAGTTATTGTTTTATTTTATTTTATATATATAAGGCTGAGTATTGTTTCTAAAACTTTAGATATTTGCATGGGTACATATTTTCATATTGGGTTGGTTGTATAGATATACTAGTATACATTTCAGAGCTTTATAGGTTTGTATTAGTTATAATATATATATATATGTATGTATATATATATATATATATATTTTATTTTTATTTTACCTTCATCTATTGTCAGGTATTGTTTAAAATATAATAGGTATACAAGTTAGGTATAACGGCTACTGTGAATATGTGTAACAATATATGTATAACATTTTTTAAAACATGTATATAGCAGCCCATTTAAAGGTTTGTTTGTACACACTTTATTGTACATATAAAACGTAGGTTTGGATGTCAATATTGGTAGGCATAAGCATCCTTTCTCCATTTTTCTACTAGCATTACATTAGCATATTTTTATTTTTGGTAAAAAAAAGTAAAAAAAAATAAAAAATAAAAATAATGATTACAGTATATTATTTGTAAAGGAAGTCTACATTTGGTTAAACTATTAGATTTCTTTAAACTTACATTATTTACTGTTATGTATATCTTTGGATGTTAATTTGGTTATGTACATTTAGTTTCAAATATTGATGTTTCAAATATAACGTATATACTATAAGATAGAGTGAATTTGGTTTTGATTTTTTTATATGTTTGATTTCAATAAATATATTTAACTTAAGACTTATATAAAATGTATATATACTTTCATTTGAATTTTGGGTTTAAGGAGGATAATAGTATAAAATACATCTCGCCTAAATTTTTATCGAGTTAATTTGACCCGTTCCCATCGATTTCTTTTATCAGCTTTGATCGTCGATTCGTGCCGATCTTACTTTGCTTTGAGATTCGTGCTTGGGTTTCGTAACTCAACTTCATTGTCTATCTCTCTAACCTCGAAAGGTGAGCAATCACTCACGATTAACGTTCTTTTATTTATTAAATTTGAATTTCAATTGAAACGACAATTGAAATATGCTGTTGTAGTTATTTAAATTGTCATATATGCTATTATCTGTAACTGTTCACCTGTGGGATATGATACCATATCCTATTGTTTATATTGTACTGTTATTGATGATATATGCCTGTTATTTTATTGTATTATCTGTTATCACTTTGCAAGTTCCCTGTAGTTTAGGATTCACTATGGGTTGAAATGATACATACCCGAACGGACTTTAGAATAGGAGAAAATCGTTATGGGTTGAAATGATAAACCCAAGCGATTTTCATTTAATTGAATTTGGGATTTCGGGTTGAGATGATATCCACCCGTATATATTTAGTGTATGGATTGAAATGATAAATATCCGTAGCACTTGACTATATGATAGGAAATATATACAGACACCATTGGTCCATATAAATATTTTGAAAATAATTTCTACAGTTTAAAGAGAAATATATGGGATTTAATAAATATTGGTTCTTAAAATATTATATATAAATGGAAATTTTATATATAGATTTAATAATATTATTATTAAGATTGATTTAATCCATATAATATGTTTAAGTATTATTTAAGATTTATGTTTCAAAATTTACCGTTGTGAAAATTTGAATAATTAAGATTAGGAGATAAATTTGGGTTTATTAAAAATGGTATTTAAATAAGGATTTATTTAATTAAATCAATTTGAAATTATTGAATGGGAAATTTAAAGGTATGATTTTTGTAACTGGATTTTGATTTAAGTGATTTAATGAATATTTCACGTTTAAATAAATTAAAGAAAATATTGAGAAAAATGTAATTTAAGGGTACTTAATGATATTGAATCTAATGAGGGAGTATTTCAAGACTAAATAATAATGAGGTTAAATCGAGACCTATATGAAACTGTTATATTGAACATTTAAATATTAAAGCCTTGAACTATATTGGAATTTAAATGGTTTATTTTGAGATTCGGATCTGTTTTTGAAATCAATATAGTTGAATTTGTTATTTAGAAACTAAATTGAATTAAAGTGAAAATTTAGGTTGAACCATATTTGAATTTATTATTTAGGAAACTAAATTGAATAAAAATGTAGTTTAAAACATTGAATACTTAAAGTTTTGAAATATATTGAAATAAAAAAGGGTATTTTGTGATTACAAATCCGAATTTAAGATCGATGAGATTGAAGTGGTTATTTTAGGAATTGAGTTGAATTTAAATTGATAAATTGAGATTGAATTTAATTTAAATGGGAAGGTCGGGTTGATGTTGAAATGATTTGTTAAGTTGAGGGAATTGAAAATACTTTACTGTATAAATTATTTAATATATAAATACTATTTTGGGAAATATAGAGATATTTGAAGTGAAAATGATATTTGGTTTTGAAGTATAAATTAAGCTGAAATGACCACGATGTTATAGTGTATATTTCTACCTTGTAGATAGTTCCATGGACCTTTAGAGGATGGTTATCCCAACATCCTTTATGTTATTTGTATTTCAGTTGATATTTCACTTGAGTTGGATTTATTGATATAAGAATGTTAATCCTGACTCGAGTGTTTTGTGTTTTGCTTTACGCTCGGGTCAGACTGAGTGATACAACATTAGACTCACCTTTGGAGTTTGGAGCTTCATTTGGAGATCCAACTATCGATTTAGATTCCAGCCTTTCCAATTGATTGGTTCAGAGAAGTCATCTGTTTCATTGGAGACTTCACTGCATTTGAACTATTCGGTTGTATTTTATTTCTAACTCTGATGTATATAGTAGCTTCATAAACTACTATTCTTTATCTATTCCGTTGCATTATATTACTCTGTGATCTGTGATTGATTTATTTACTGTATATTTTAAGTTTTGCCAAATTTTAATTAACAATTCGGTATTTTGAATTATTCAAGTCGGATATGTATGGTTTTATTGTCGATTTGAATGGTCCAAAATAGCGGGTTGTTACAGTTCGTATCAGAGCCAGGTTCTAGGAAAAGCTTATCATATATAGTAAATTTATTTACAGAATCACTTTCATTCGAGTTTGAATCTCTTCCTTTTGACTCGAATTCCTTTGAACTTTGGAACGTTCCTTGCGGTTCCAAAATTCATTCTTGTCTCTCCCTATTTGTATTCTTTTGATTCTGGAGTATCCCATAACTCCACTTCGAATGATCTCTATAAGAATAGGCGATCCCGCCAATCTTTGAATGAATTATAAAGGGGTGAAACTCCTTTACAATTGGCATTGATTCACCGAAGATTTATATATCCCTCGGTTTAGATGCTGCTATCTCTTGTTATGTCGAATTCTATCTCTGGCGATCGAATGTCGATTTGCCTCTGAATTCTACACTGATCTTATTTTGAAATCACGGTTGGCCGGTTAAGGTCGCCCGCGATTTATATAAGTATATCCATCTATTGTTTTGTAATTAATTATCTCATTTTCGTTCGAACTTATCTTCGAATCAGAATCCTATTTGATTAGAGTCCCTCTAATTTGAATTTCTATATTTGTTTTGAAATCCATTCTTGAATCATCCTTTTGAAAAATCGGGTTTATTCGTATTTTGGAAATTGTTTCATATATCAAAATTTTTATAAGTATGATTATATTCTATATATAAAAGTTAAAATGTTTTCGATAAGGATTATATATACCTTTTAAAAATAAGAATTTGAATTTTTGAAAGGATTTGAAAATTTGAAGTTATATAAGAAATTGATTTATATAAAAATGATTTATAACTAAAGGATTTTAAATTTGAAATTCGAGAATTGAACTCCGGTATTTTGAAATTGGTTTTAAGATTTTGAAATATATTATAATAATATGGTTTAAAAGTATTTTCCAAATAAGAAATGTTTCCAATGATTTTAATGAGTTTCGAATGATTTCGAAGAAATTTCAAAAGAAGTTTGAGAAAATAGAAGTCCAGAACTCACTTATGTAGCTGGAAAATAATTTCGGTGATGAGTGCACGCATCATCGACATTGATTTTCGAGTTTCATAGTGGGGGAGAGGCCACTTTAATAGCATCGCTACGCGAGTGATTTTTCGAAACCAATTTTAATTGCAAAATTTTGAAGTATGATTTGATATTCGAAAGATATATGTATATGTATTTGAAACGATTTGAAATGAGCCGGTGTTCAGTCCTCGAGTTTTGGATTTGATATAACCCTATCTATTAAAATTGATTTACTGATTTGTTGCTGATGTCCAACTCTTGAATTTGAAAATGATTTCTTCAACTATTTTGAAGGTTCAAGCACTTCCAAATCAAGGTTAACTTTTCAAAGCTAAGAAATTTTGAAAAGTATAAAGTATATAAGTTTGGTATGTATGTTAAAGTAGTAGTAATATGATTTAAATAAGTTGAAACTGTTTTGTTAAGTAAATGAATAAGGCAATTTAAAATTTTTCTAATATGAAATTTAGAATTGAAATGTTTTGAAAAGAATTTGGTCTTCAAAATATTTTGAATAAAGTTTAGTTAAATGTTTTAACTTAGTAACATCTTTATGAAACTATATATTTAACAAGTTGGAATAAATATATAAGTTGTACGTATGCTGTTTTATTCGCCTAATTAATTTGATCCAGGTTTGAGTACACAAGTTCGAGGTGAATTACACCATTTCGTGTTACGATTTTTCATTCGATTCTTGATGGCGAATATTTGATATGGATTTTGGGCTTGATTCTAGAATTCTGTATCATATTATGTGGCTATGCAAGGAGACTGATGGCTTCTAGTCGAGAAACCACATCAAAATACGCATTAGGGAAGTCGAATGGACAATACTAGTTCGAAAGCGAACTTGTGTGATCGAGCGAGCGATCAAATGTGATTTTGCGAAATGATGACGTATGTACATCTTATATTCTAATATCAGTGATATATTTTGACGCTGAAATTGAAAGCTGTCGGGTTAGAATATCTTTGCTTACTAAAAGAAAATTTCCAATTTAAATTACAAAGATATATAACCCATAAAAGCAAAGATATTCAATCCCATATAGCTCTTCATACAGCGAAATTTATTTTGAAAAATTTGATCCTTATATAAGATGGACCTTATGTAGGTATAAGATTGATTTTGAAAACCATTGATTTTGGAAATGAATTAGTTGACTTAAATGATATTGATTTAGAAACTTGGATTATTTTCTAAATTTATTATGTTGGAAACTTTGAAACTAAAGATATTTGAATTGAGAAGAAATAATTTGGTGGGATTGTATATGATTTTGAAACTGAACTGATATTGAAACAAATTGAAATTTGAGAACCTTATTTTTTTACTAAATACCTGATTTGGGAGTTATCGAACTTATATAAAAATTTGGTTTGTATAAGTATGAGGTTGATTCGAAAACTATAGATTTGAAAAGGTACTCAATTTGAAAAGTGAAATCTTATATAATTGAAGTCTATATAAGTGTGATTTGATATACTATTGATTTTGGAAAGGTATTTGATTTGAAAATTTAATCTTATATATAATGGACTTTATATAAATACGATATTTTAAAGTGATTTGAAAAGGTACTATATGATACATATTTTCGAAGTAAAGATATGGAAAGTGCCTTCTGCTTGATATCCGCTTTGTGGCCACATCGTGGATTCGTTCTATCGATATTTCTCTGATTTTTGGTTTTCCGGATATGATACTCGAGTGTCCATCGAATTCCATGGCGTTACCCATGGTCTTACGAGCGTGACTGCATAGCGTAATCACCTGGCTGGATGGCCCAGGGGTACGGATGTTTCCTGGGGGATTCAGGTGTAACCATTGTGTATCCTGTGATCTATGTAGGTCGTATTAGTAGTGAAATCCGTAGGGCTGAGAAAGCTTACGGATACGGATGTTTCCTGGGGGATTCAGGCGTAATGTAACATCCCGTATTTTTAAGCCATTGGATTTGAACATTTAATTCATTTTAAATGTTAATGTGGATTCTTAATTTATATTGAAATGAATAGATTCAGATTCAATCAATGAAATAAGCTGTAATTTTTAATTATAGTAATTTCGGGTTGAATTTGATTTATGGAAAAATAACAATTTAATATTCGAAATTGGGATAAAAGGTGAATTTGGGATAAATGATTATAAAAATGGTGGTTACATGTATTTTTAAGTTCAATTGGTTATAAACAATAATGTTGGATTTTTAGATGAAATTAAAAGTCGACAAGTTATTATTTGGGATTTTATATTAATTTAAAAATGAATTTAATATTATTAAAATGCAAATAATCAGATTTTGAGTTCGGATTGAGCCGGAATGATTTTAAATGTGGTTATACATTTTATATGATTTATTGTTAAGTTATTAAAATTTTAAAAGTAAAATTTCAAGCGTTTCTGATAATTTCAGAAAATCGCCCGATTTAATAGACGAGTTAAAATAGCCTTCCGGGGCACAGTCTCGGAATTCGACGAAACCAGTTCCATTGGATCCGTAATAGTTAGTTATTATCGGATTTCAATTTTCGTAGCAATCGGAGTTGTCGTGTGACCGTGGCAGCTCGAAACGCTTGGAAATCGATTTAACCGATTTAATTTTAAATTGATCGTTTAATTCCGTATTTCGTGCATACGATCAAATTAGCTTACGAAACCTGCTCCATTGTGTCCGGAACGCGGAAAAACCCCAGGGTAGCCTGTCGGAACGCATAGTTTGGAGTTCGTTAGCGAAAACTGTTAGGTTGAGATATTTTATTAATTAAATAATATTGAACTATTATATATATATATATTAAATCTCTCTAAACCCTAGCATACGATCCAGCCGCCGTTCATTTGTTTTCAATGGCCAGAACCTTTTGAATTTCATCTTCTATTTTTGATCAATCCTCACAATAAACTCGAAAACTCATAACTAAGAAAACGTCGGGCTTAATGAGGGCATTAGATCCATACGGACTTGATGGCGTTTCGAGTTGTGTGGTGGCTACGATTGGGTCGTTTGTCGCCGCCGTTTGCACTCAGTTTGTGCGCTAGAGGGACGACCGAGCTCAAGGGTCCTCGGGCCGAGGGTGGAGTTGGGGTAGGCGAACCCAACGGCAGTGCCTGATCGATCTCACGTTGATCGTGGTGGGTGCGAGTTGAAACCCTTGGCCGTGTATTTTGGGTTGCTTGTTCGTGCTCGCGTGAAGAAGAGGATAGGGAAGCAGGCTCGTGTGTGATGAAGGGCTGAGATGGTAGTTTTAAAATATAAAAGGGTATTTGTTTTAAATTTAAATGCAAATTTTAAATTTTAATAACTAATTCATACGATATATATCAGAATTCGACGATTTTGGTGGCTTTGGAATCGCAGAGAGACGTACTACGTGATGGTGTAGATCCGGAGTCATTCCGGTTAAGTAGAAATTTGGGTTAAATCGGACACCGTCCGGTTTAATTTAAATTTCGAACGCTCGTCGAAACTCAATGTGAGTTATTCTCACTCACATCTGGATGCTAGACATTATAAATAGTTGATATTTAAATATCTATGTGAATGGTTGATTATATCTGTGATTATCAGTCTGGTTGATATTTATATTGCGATGTGCTAATATCTGTGATGCAGGGAGAAACAGGTTGGAGGGATCCAACTGGATTCCTCACAATGTAGAAATTATTTTATAATTGATAGTGATACCTGTTTATATGATGTGATTGATAAATTTGGAAATTTAGTTGTTCTGTGACATTGTGGTATAAATTGTAATCACAGAATTAAATTATAAATGGCTAAAAAAGTGTTTTTACGAAATAAAATGAATTGTTAAATTTAGAATTTCAAAGAATAAAATTTGAAATCGGATTTGAAAGGAAAAATGTAAATTGGGCCAAATTGGGATTTTGAATATAATGGGAAGTTTATGAAATGGGTAAATGGAAAGTATAGTTTTCTGGAGATTAAATTTATGAAATTATAAATTGTTTAAAATAACGGTGTTTATTTTAAGAATGACCAATGTTATCCGGAAATTAAAAATAGGTTAAAATGGAGTTTCCGACTATAAATTAACAAGTTCAAATGAAAAATAGAATGTTTTGAAATGCCGTGTTTCATTGGAATTTAATTAAGTGAATTGGAAATTTGGCTTCCATTGAAAATTCACCAAAATGTTTAAACTATATTAAAAATGAATTTCCGGAAATGAAAAATTGTGATTTAACTTCGGAGGAAGTTATAGTTAAGTATGGAATTGGAAATTTATGTTGAAATCATAAATTGACTTGAAATAAATCAGTGGATTTATATGAAAGAGTACTTTGGAATGTTTTGAAACGGGAAAGTGTTTCCCTGGGAAAAACCAAGTAAATGTTTATAAAAAGATTTTATTTAACTAAGGTTAAGTTTTAAATCGTTTTAAAAAGTATTTTTAAGAAATCGTTATTTTTAAAGGAATAAATTTTTAATTTTTAATACCGTAATGATTTGGGAGTATATTAGCAATTATTTTTACAAATGAATTTATTTAAAAGTTGGTTTTAGCTTAAGTTGTTAAAATTAGCATTTTTCTTCTTATAACGCTATTTTTAATTTAGTGAAACTAAAACCCTTATTTTTAAATCAAAGTTTATGTGTTAATAACTAGTTTTCTTCACATATTTTAAATTTATATTTTGAGTAAATAAATAGAAGTAATTTTCATATTTTAAAGTATATTTCAGTATAAAGTATTTTTAACTGTTTTAAATGCAAATTGTTTTATACTTGGTTATTCCCGATGGGAATAAAGGGTAAAAGATTTACCTTGTAAAGGAAGAGTTTTGGAAAAATGTTTTCAAACGAGTTTTGAAAATGTGAAAATATATCTTTGAAAGATATTAGAAGAAAATAAATAATATGGAGATTATTTATTGTGTGATGGATGTGTATGGATGTTTGTGAACATTAATTGATAGTTAAATCACCGACTATCAATATTGGCCAAATGCGCGATCGTTTCGAAGAGACCGGGATCGAGTTTCCGTATACCGGGATTCTAGGTCTGGAGACTCGAATACCACTTCGATCCGGTTTGTACGTTTCGTGTAACGTGTTCGGAGTCGAAGATGGAGCAGTGAAGTGCAAGGGCTAGTCGCTACTAATCCTGAGGATATTTCCAAAATGGATGTAGTAGGAGTAGTGCCTTCGGTTCCGTTCGGACCCGGGACGGACTTATATGGACGAATGCTTTCGTGACATCGTCAGGTGGACGATGGGCATTCTAAGTGAAATGTTCCGTAAAGGTATCGTTTAGCCTCAAGCCTCATCAACTGGGAATGACTGAAAATCATGGGTTATGCAGCAAGGCTTCGTGGGTAGCCCCCACTTGAGAGTAAGGTCATCCCTGTCTAGATGTCCCTTTTATTTCGGCTTAGTGGTGCGGTTGCTGATCCCAACCGTGGGGTGATTTTTTTCTTGGAATTATCCAGTAAGGGATGATTCCGGCTTTGTGTTGCAGGGGAGCGGGCGTACTCCTCGGTACTGTGATCTAGGCCACGTACTGTGACAGGTGGTACCCCAGTGCCTAGTCATTCGTTGGAAATCCATTATCCCTACGAGCCTGTACGGTTTTGATTGTGCCCAACTATTGTTGAAATGTGAGATGCAAGCATTTCAGCTAGATTCTATTTTACTTTCTATAGACACTATTATAATATCAGAGGATTTTAATATAAAAGTGTTTAGCTATCGTAAGGTAAAAACCCGACATGTTTATTTGTGGCGTGGTCTTACGAGATGCTTTTGTTTTAAAGAATTTTGAAACTTTAATAATCAATTGAGTGTATTTATGATGCGCTGGTATTCCAGACTGACTCGGGTGTTATTTTATTATAATGCTCGGGTCAGACCGAGTATATTTCAGGATAGGTTGCTATGGAGCTCAGGAGAGGAGCTGGAGTCCGAGACGTATTTCTCGTACTTGTATTATTCCGCTGCTGTGATTGTTGACTGGCTATGGTTGGTTGTATTGATATACTCTGATGATGATGTATTGTATATAAACAGATATAGTTTTGATTTGTGTAAAGTTCTGTTCTATATATTATATTTTATTCCGCTGCGACTGTGAGGTTTGATGTTGTTTAGTTCATTCTTCTTCTTCTACCTTCTTTCTTTTCCTACAATCTGTCTTTTCCGGCGTTCGATCGTCGGCATATTATACTGTTGAGTATTTTGTGTCGATTTTCGAGGGCCGAGAAGGGCGGGTCGTGACAGTTGGTATCAGAGCTTAAGTTGGCGACAACCTAGGCTTTGGTGGGAAAATTACTCATTTTGAATAGAGTCAGAAGTACTCTATAATGAGTTGAGTGTAATAATAGCTATGAGAGCGTACTTGTTAGTGGATATAAAATTGTTTTTGTACTGTGTTGACTTATCGGTTGAGTGTTTATGAATTCTGGTCGGTACGGGAAGTACAACCGTATCGATAGGGGTTTCTAAACTCTTAAACAAGATAAACCGACATAGTATTATTTTTAAAGTGGGTAAATGAAATAATTTTACCCAAATTTATATTTTGATATAAAGAAATAATTTTCTGAATTATTATATATATTGGATGCTTGTTTGGTTGTTTCTTCTATAATCAAATAAGAAATTAAAACATGTTCTAAAATTTGAAATGATATATATAAGAAAATAAGAAGTTAAAATATTAAAATGGTTTGTAACTAAACAGAATTAACTGAATATAGTTTAAGTAAGAAGAAGCATAATTAAAATTTGATTTAAACCAGAATTTTGATTCCGGAAATTTTGGGAAGGGTTTTAAATTGAATTTGATTGAAATTTTGGGAATGTTGAAAATGTTTTCCAAAGGTTTTGAAGTCAACGATGGAGTATATTTTGGAAAATATTTTTGAATAGAAATGGTTTTGAGGTGAATTTTGGAAGTGGAAAGCACTGAACTCACTTCAGTCGCTGGAAAATAATCCTGATGATGCTGGCCACATCATTAGAATTCATTTTTGAGTTTCTAAAGTGATGGATTGCTACCAAAATAGTTGGTTATGACATTGTTTGGACTTGTTTGGGAAACAAGTGATTTTGGAATTTTCAAAGGAAAATTGTTTGGTAAAAGCAGTTTGTTTTGGAATTTGGTATTTGATTTGAATATCAAAAGAGAAATGTGTTGATTTTTATTTCAAATTGGTTTTGAAATAAATCCGGGTAAATTGAATTCTGGGAATTCTATTTTAAAATAAGAATGTGAAAGTTGAAATGATTCAACTACATAACCTATAAGGGAAAGTTGATTTAACGAAGAATTGAGTATATATGGAATGTAAATTTACTTTGAATAAATGAAGGTGAATGGAATATAACTGGATTTAACTTATGATAAGTTAAATAAAATTAAGAATTTGAAATTGAATTAAATCTAAATGAATTGGAATTAAAGGGAAGTTGATATAAAGGTGAAGTGTAAATGCTTATGATTGTGCAAATGAATTCATATTCTTAAGTTATTAAGTGTTAAAATTTGACATTGTGATTATAAAAATGTGGATTGGTTTGAAATGAGCAATATAAACTTATAAATAAATAAGTTGGAGAACTTGAGAATGGAAGATTTGATTTTAACTCAAGTAAAATGGGATTATAATCACAAAAGGAAATAATAAATGGAATGGTGAATTCGAACTTAATTTTAAATGGAATGCAAAGTAAGGTGAAACAATTATAAAATATAAAAGAGGTAAGTGAACTGAAGTTAGTAAATAAGTTGAACTTGGATATGGAGAATTAAGATTAAATTGAATTTGGTTTAACTTCGACTAAGATGGAATTAAGCTGAATATTAAAATTTCTGTTATGTTATGAATAAGAATGAATGTAATTAAATTCTTATTTAAAGTAGTAAAGGAAATGATTTAAATTCAGGTGGGCTAAATAAAATTTAGATGAACTTGAATTAATTCTGGAAAGGAATTAAATTGAAAATGCATATATAATCTAGTTAACCTTGAATTAAATTTGGATAAGAATTTAATTAAATGGAAATTTAATTTAGTTGAGGTGATGGTGAATGAAGTAAATGTTTACTCAACTAAATCCAAAATGATTGTTTGGAAATAAATCTTGTGTAAGCTTAATTAAATGGAATTTGTATTGCAATAAATAGAATTTTGATAGATGGTCAAAAATGTGAAGGTAAATAAAACGCCTGATTTGGATTGGGGTTTAATTTTGGTAATAAATGTTGGAAGTGAGAATGAATAATGTAATTAGCTTATAATAATGATGATTTGAATTGTAAGTAAAATTCAAATGAGTGAAATAATTTAAATGGTCTCTTTGTTAATAAAATAAATCTAACATGGATTGGATAAATAAACAGAGAGCATTAAAGTCGTAAATAAATTGAAATTTGATTGAGTAAGGATCAATTGGAAATCAAATAAAATTGATATAGAAGATAATGAAACTATTGTGAAAGAACTTAAGCAACTTGAAAGAAAAACAAAATGAGTGTGAATGGGCTTTATTAAGTAACCTTGAATGCAATTTGTTAAATAATAAAATGGAAATGCCTGAGTAATTGTATTAATTGATTATTGAGATGAAATAAAGATGTAAGGGAAATTTAATTTAACAAATTTCATTGGAATAAAAATACTTGGATTGTGAACCATGAAAATGGAATAAAATTTATATGAATCTAAGTAGGAATTAATTTTAAATGGTTATAAGTTTAAGTGGTGATTATTTTGTTTGAATGACATGAAATTGGCATGTATTCGGAATTAAGTTGTTTTAACAAGCAATTGGAATTGAGTTTTGTATAAATTGAACTGGAGTGGAATCTAATTCAAAGAATTAGTATATGAATGCAAGTATATTGGTTTAAAATGGTAAATGGAATTGATTTTGAATTAATTGGAAATGGATTGAAATATTATTAAGTAAGTTTGCATATGAATGGAAATGGATAATAAACTGAAATGCAAATGTTTCAAGTTTAAAATAAAATTTGATTTTAAATCAAATTGGGAATGTAAGTTGAAATAAAGAAATGTAAGGCAGGCATATGTAATCATATTGAAGTGGAAATGAATTGGGTGAAATAAATATGAATTGTATATGGTGAACTTGAATTTAAAGCATTCAAGAGAAATAAAATGAAGCTTGGACTTGAATAAGAAAATTAAAGGTGATTGAAATCTTTGGATTGTTGAAAATATAGTGACATTGTTAAACTCTGAAATTTGAGTTTGTAAAGCGAGTTAAAATGATGTCAGCATTGTGAAATTGGTTTATAAAATATGGTTAGCATTGTTTAACTATAAAGATTGAATTTGTGAAGAGGATTTAAAATGATGTTGAAATTGTAAAATTGTTTATAAGGTGATTAACATTGTTAATAATGAAGTTTGTTTGGATTGGTTATGCAATGAATATGTTTGGGTTGCATTTGTATTGGAAATGTTGTTAAAATGCTCATATTGGGAAACTGATGAGTTTGTTGAGTTTAGTACAGGTACGGGAGGCGTTCGAGAGAGTTGGAGCGCGTTTATGCGTTATATTAGCCGCTCGCTATTAAAATTTGCTAAAAGGTACGCCTACGCAAATATAATTGGGAAAATGATATATATATTGTGATATATTTTGGTTTCCGGCCGTGTGAGCCGATGTATATATATTTGTGTATCCTGCGATATCGCAGAAGCTCCTCCGTGCAAAGGAGACTCCGCCAAAATTTTTCAGAAATTTTGGGAGTTAGAAATTTTTGGGGTTTTGGGAAAAATTTTAATAACTAGTAAAGTTATTTTGAAATAAAGTGAAACTAAAGCTTTTGAATGAATTTGGGTTTGGGCTAAAGGATTTTGGAAAGTGAATATAAGCTTTTAACTAAGCAAATTTGGGTAAGTGAATGAGTTGGGAGGTAGTTTCTACCTTAGCAAATTTCGGGGACGAAATTTTTATAAGGGGGAAGGAATGTAACATCCCGTATTTTTAAGCCATTGGATTTGAACATTTAATTCATTTTAAATGTTAATGTGGATTCTTAATTTATATTGAAATGAATAGATTCAGATTCAATCAATGAAATAAGCTGTAATTTTTAATTATAGTAATTTCGGGTTGAATTTGATTTATGGAAAAATAACAATTTAATATTCGAAATTGGGATAAAAGGTGAATTTGGGATAAATGATTATAAAAATGGTGGTTACATGTATTTTTAAGTTCAATTGGTTATAAACAATAATGTTGGATTTTTAGATGAAATTAAAAGTCGACAAGTTATTATTTGGGATTTTATATTAATTTAAAAATGAATTTAATATTATTAAAATGCAAATAATCAGATTTTGAGTTCGGATTGAGCCGGAATGATTTTAAATGTGGTTATACATTTTATATGATTTATTGTTAAGTTATTAAAATTTTAAAAGTAAAATTTCAAGCGTTTCTGATAATTTCAGAAAATCGCCCGATTTAATAGACGAGTTAAAATAGCCTTCCGGGGCACAGTCTCGGAATTCGACGAAACCAGTTCCATTGGATCCGTAATAGTTAGTTATTATCGGATTTCAATTTTCGTAACAATCGGAGTTGTCGTGTGACCGTGGCAGCTCGAAACGCTTGGAAATCGATTTAACCGATTTAATTTTAAATTGATCGTTTAATTCCGTATTTCACGCATACGATCAAATTAGCTTACGAAACCTGCTCCATTGTGTCCGGAACGCGGAAAAACCCCAGGGTAGCCTGTCGGAACGCGTAGTTTGGAGTTCGTTAGCGAAAACTGTTAGGTTGAGATATTTTATTAATTAAATAATATTGAACTATTATATATATATTAAATCTCTCTAAACCCTAGCATACGATCCAGCCGCCGTTCATTTGTTTTCAATGGCCGGAACCTTTTGAATTTCATCTTCTATTTTTGATCAATCCTCACAATAAACTCGAAAACTCATAACTAAGAAAACGTCGGGCTTAATGAGGGCATTAGATCCATACGGACTTGATGGCGTTTCGAGTTGTGTGGTGGCTACGATTGGGTCGTTTGTCGCCGCCGTTTGCACTCAGTTTGTGCTCTAGAGGGACGACCGAGCTCAAGGGTACTCGGGCCGAGGGTGGAGTTGGGGTAGGCGAACCCAACGGCAGTGCCTGATCGATCTCACGTTGATCGTGGTGGGTGCGAGTTGAAACCCTTGGCCGCGTATTTTGGGTTGCTTGTTCGTGCTCGCGTGAAGAAGAGGATAGGGAAGCAGGCTCGTGTGTGATGAAGGGCTGAGATGGTAGTTTTAAAATATAAAAGGGTATTTGTTTTAAATTTAAATGCAAATTTTAAATTTTAATAACTAATTCATACGATATATATCAGAATTCGACGATTTTGGTGGCTTTGGAATCGCAGAGAGACGTACTACGTGATGGTGTAGATCCGGAGTCATTCCGGTTAAGTAGAAATTTGGGTTAAATCGGACACCGTCCGGTTTAATTTAAATTTCGAACGCTCGCCGAAACTCAATGTGAGTTATTCTCACTCACATCTGGATGCTAGACATTATAAATAGTTGATATTTAAATATCTATGTGAATGGTTGATTATATCTGTGATTATCAGTCTGGTTGATATTTATATTGCGATGTGCTAATATCTGTGATGCAGGGAGAAACAGGTTGGAGGGATCCAACTGGATTCCTCACAATGTAGAAATTATTTTATAATTGATAGTGATACCTGTTTATATGATGTGATTGATAAATTTGGAAATTTAGTTGTTCTGTGACATTGTGGTATAAATTGTAATCACAGAATTAAATTATAAATGGCTAAAAAAGTGTTTTTACGAAATAAAATGAATTGTTAAATTTAGAATTTCAAAGAATAAAATTTGAAATCGGATTTGAAAGGAAAAATGTAAATTGGGCCAAATTGGGATTTTGAATATAATGGGAAGTTTATGAAATGGGTAAATGGAAAGTATAGTTTTCTGGAGATTAAATTTATGAAATTATAAATTGTTTAAAATAACGGTGTTTATTTTAAGAATGACCAATGTTATCCGGAAATTAAAAATAGGTTAAAATGGAGTTTCCGACTATAAATTAACAAGTTCAAATGAAAAATAGAATGTTTTGAAATGCCGTGTTTCATTGGAATTTAATTAAGTGAATTGGAAATTTGGCTTCCATTGAAAATTCACCAAAATGTTTAAACTATATTAAAAATGAATTTCCGGAAATGAAAAATTGTGATTTAACTTCGGAGGAAGTTATAGTTAAGTATGGAATTGGAAATTTATGTTGAAATCATAAATTGACTTGAAATAAATCAGTGGATTTATATGAAAGAGTACTTTGGAATGTTTTGAAACGGGAAAGTGTTTCCCTGGGAAAAACCAAGTAAATGTTTATAAAAAGATTTTATTTAACTAAGGTTAAGTTTTAAATCGTTTTAAAAAGTATTTTTAAGAAATCGTTATTTTTAAAGGAATAAATTTTTAATTTTTAATACCGTAATGATTTGGGAGTATATTAGCAATTATTTTTACAAATGAATTTATTTAAAAGTTGGTTTTAGCTTAAGTTGTTAAAATTAGCATTTTTCTTCTTATAACGCTATTTTGAATTTAGTGAAACTAAAACCCTTATTTTTAAATCAAAGTTTATGTGTTAATAACTAGTTTTCTTCACATATTTTAAATTTATATTTTGAGTAAATAAATAGAAGTAATTTTCATATTTTAAAGTATATTTCAGTATAAAGTATTTTTAACTGTTTTAAATGCAAATTGTTTTATACTTGGTTATTCCCGATGGGAATAAAGGGTAAAAGATTTACCTTGTAAAGGAAGAGTTTTGGAAAAATGTTTTCAAACGAGTTTTGAAAATGTGAAAATATATCTTTGAAAGATATTAGAAGAAAATAAATAATATGGAGATTATTTATTGTGTGATGGATGTGTATGGATGTTTGTGAACATTAATTGATAGTTAAATCACCGACTATCAATATTGGCCAAATGCGCGATCGTTTCGAAGAGACCGGGATCGAGTTTCCGTATACCGGGATTCTAGGTCTGGAGACTCGAATACCACTTCGATCCGGTTTGTACGTTTCGTGTAACGTGTTCGGAGTCGAAGATGGAGCAGTGAAGTGCAAGGGCTAGTCGCTACTAATCCTGAGGATATTTCCAAAATGGATGTAGTAGGAGTAGTGCCTTCGGTTCCGTTCGGACCCGGGACGGACTTATATGGACGAATGCTTTCGTGACATCGTCAGGTGGACGATGGGCATTCTAAGTGAAATGTTCCGTAAAGGTATCGTTTAGCCTCAAGCCTCATCAACCGGGAATGACTGAAAATCAGGGGTTATGCAGCAAGGCTTCGTGGGTAGCCCCCACTTGAGAGTAAGGTCATCCCTGTCTAGATGTCCCTTTTATTTCGGCTTAGTGGTGCGGTTGCTGATCCCAACCGTGGGGTGATTTTACTTGGAATTATCCAGTAAGGGATGATTCCGGCTTTGTGTTGCAGGGGAGCGGGCGTACTCCTCGGTACTGTGATCTAGGCCACGTACTGTGACAGGTGGTACCCCAGTGCCTAGTCATTCGTTGGAAATCCATTATCCCTACGAGCCTGTACGGTTTTGATTGTGCCCAACTATTGTTGAAATGTGAGATGCAAGCATTTCAGCTAGATTCTATTTTACTTTCTATAGACACTATTATAATATCAGAGGATTTTAATATAAAAGTGTTTAGCTATCGTAAGCTAAAAACCCGACATGTTTATTTGTGGCGTGGTCTTACGAGATGCTTGTGTTTTAAAGAATTTTGAAACTTTAATAATCAATTGAGTGTATTTATGATGCGCTGGTATTCCAGACTGACTCGGGTGTTATTTTATTATAATGCTCGGGTCAGACCGAGTATATTTCAGGATAGGTTGCTATGGAGCTCAGGAGAGGAGCTGGAGTCCGAGACGTATTTCTCGTACTTGTATTATTCCGCTGCTGTGATTGTTGAGATTGTTGACTGGCTATGGTTGGTTGTATTGATATACTCTGATGATGATGTATTGTATATAAACAGATATAGTTTTGATTTGTGTAAAGTTCTGTTCTATATATTATATTTTATTCCGCTGCGACTGTGAGGTTTGATGTTGTTTAGTTCATTCTTCTTCTTCTACCTTCTTTCTTTTCCTACAATCTGTCTTTTCCGGCGTTCGATCGTCGGCATATTATACTGTTGAGTATTTTGTGTCGATTTTCGAGGGCCGAGAAGGGCGGGTCGTGACACGTAACCATTGTATATCTGCGGTCTACTAGTCATCATGGCGCAATTCGCAGGGCTGAGAAAGCTTACGGATATGGATGTTTCCTGGGGGACCAGGCGTAACCTTTGTGTATCTGCGATCCATGGTTAGACAAAGGTTTTGTTTGTTTTTTGTTTGGATTGTACTTTCCATGTAACGACCCAGAATTTTTGATAATTAAAATTCGAATGTTTAATTAATTTTAAATATTAATAAATGGAATTTAGAAGTCGAATGATTTATTTTTCGAATGTTGGATTTTATTTGATAATTAAATCGATAAATTAAATAGTGAAATTCCAGAGATAATTGAAAATCGAGTTTAAAATGATTGAAAATGATTTGTAAAATTTTATTTAATCATACTGGAGTTATAGAAAGGTTATAGAACTTTTAAAATTGAATTTGGAGTTAATCTGTGAAAATTGAATATTTAATATTTAATTTTCGACTGTAAAAATAGCCAATTTTCGAACAGTCTCAGAATTGAACGAGACCAGTTCCATTGGATCCATAATAGTTAGTTATTATCGGATTTCAATTTTCGTAGCAATCGAAGTTATCGTTTGACCGTGGCAACTCGAAACGCATCGATATCTTTTTAATTTTAAATCGTCGAGTTAAAATAGTCATTTTTCAAAAAGTCTCGGATTTTGACGAAACCAGTTTCATCGGATCCGTAATGTGATTTTATTGCATGGTTTCAAATTTCGTAATTTTTGGATTTACCATTTGTCCGGTACAAATTAAAACGCCTCGAAATCGATTTAAATCGGTTTAATTTAAATTGATCGTTTATTGTCATATCTCACACATACGATCGAATTAGCTCCCGAAACACGATCCATTGCGTTCGGAACGCGGGGTAAACCTTAGAAACGTCAGCCGGCACGCTCGATTTGGAGTTCGGAAAATCCGGGATGAATAGTGTTTTCGTAAGTTTTCTATATAAGCCCCTCAACCTTTTCATTTGCAAAAGAAAACTAAGCCCTAGGGTTTTAAGCAGTAGCCGCCACCTTCTATTATCAATGGCTGAAAACTTTGCCTTCTTCCCCTCGATTTCTCTTCTAATCCGTAGACAATTACGCAAACGCTTCAACTACAATCTTGTAGATCATCACGAGACCTTCGCATCCAACGGTCATGATGAGATTTAACGCTACGAATCAACGGCAATTGTTCTTCGAAGTTACACGGTTGCTCACGTTTTTATGGGCCGAGATGATGACCGAGCTCGACCGCTCTCTGGGTGATGGTGGCTCGCATGATGGCCTTTCGCGTAATGGTATTTGATCATCGTGGAAATCGATGTGGAGGTTGCAAAAATTCGAAGGACGAAGGCGGCATGGGTTCATTCGAACCTGTAGGGTTTCGTGCGTGATAACTGGGAGGGAAGAAAACAAATGCGGCTACGATCTGCTACTTTGAAACGAACGACCAGATTTGTTAGGGGTAAAATTTTTAAAGGAAAATGTAAAATTAATTGTATTATAATTTGTTCGATCTTTAAAAAGCTATAACTGGTTCATACATTATCAGAAAACTACGAAACGAATTGCGTTGCAATCGTTTTGTCGAGCACTACGCGATGCAACTAGATTGGAGTCGTTTGGAGCTAGTTTGAATTTCGGGTAAAATTAAACGTCCGTTTAATTTTATTCGAAATAAACGCTGGAACGGAATTTAAAAATCAAGGTGAGATCTTCTCACTCAAATGAAAGTGGAATTTTCAGTTATTGATTGATGATTGCTATTTGGATGTGATATTAGATATGGTAGGATATATCTATATATATATAGCAATATATACATATTGGCATATGTATATATTGGATTGATTGATTTCCCGCCTCGTATAGCGGATGAGACCCTATTGCGCCGTTAGTAAGCGGATTTTTATAAAACCCATATACCGCGATAATTCCGTACTGGAGCGGAATTGGTATTGTGCTAACATCTTTGGATGCAGGGAAACAGGTTGGAGGGATCCAACTGGATTCCTCAACTATATTTACTTATTTACAGATATTGATATATATTCTGTTATCATATTGATATATGATATTGACTGTTGTGATGGACTGATTGGTGTTGTTGCATCATCGGATTCAGTTTTGAAATGTAAAAATAACGACTTTTACTTTAAAAAGGTTTTTAAAGTGATTTTTGAAAATATACGTTTTATGGAATTTTTGAATTGATTTATAAACGTAAAATTTTAAAGTTATAAAAGTTATAATTTTTAGTGAAATATAACCGAAGTGTCGTTTTTGAAATAAAAGTCGATTTATTTATAAAATGGTTTAAGTTGGGATTTTTGAATAACTATAAACGATTTGTATAGAAAGATTTATAAAATTGATATTTTATAAATCAAAATATTGGACTTATAAAACGAATTTTATAAGTGTTAAAAAGAAGTACAAATGAATTTCATAAGTGAATGAAATTAATAGATTTACATTGTGAAGTTAAAAATGAATGAAGTTGTAGAATAAAGGATTTATAAGTAATTAACTTATAAATTGGATTTTTGCCTTTAAATGGAATATTGATCGAATTTGTTAATAAAAGAGATTTATTAAATCAAAGTTGTTATGAATTATGAAGATGAATTTATAATCGTTGTTTTATGAATTCGAAAATAAATCAAATTTGATAAATTTAATTTAGAAAGTGATTAAGGGAATTTTATCCACGATTTTGGATAGTGGATAATTCTTGGGATAAAAGTGTAGAAAAGATTGAAATTTGGTTAGTGAAGTATATTCACGATTTTGGACAGTGAATATATTTTTAAGTAGAATGGATATGGTTTTGGGAAAGCGATATTATAAAATGAAGTTAATTGTTTTAAAAGATGTTTTAAAACGTGTGAAATATCGAAATCATAGATTTCAACATTTATTGTTGAAATAGACGTTTTCGAGAAATAAGGAAATGATGAACTATAACACTGTTGTTATAGTAAATGATTTCCGAAAGAAAATGTTTTTATGTAGTATTGGGATTTATATATCTATCTAAATCCGAATCCCTATACTAGTGATTTCGAGTCGTCGTAACGATGTTTTACGCAACATTCGTTTTGACTCAAATAGATGTTAAAATTTATGATTTCCTTAAAGAATGAATATATACTTAACTTGATTTAAGTATATCGGATATTTTCCAAGTGTTGAAAATAAAAGATTTGTGAAACACTTATTATTAAATAAGTATGGAATGTTTTCCAAAATGAAATGAAACGTTTTGAGATTTTATCTTCTTAAAGATAAATTGAAAATGAATATTGAAATCGATTTGAAAATCGTATTTCAGTAGATATTTTGAAAATATAAATTCACTATGGAATTTATAATAAGAAAGGGAAGTTGTTTAAAAATAAACGTTGATTTATTTTTGAAGTGTGGAAATTTTATATCTAGTAAAGATATTTTTGAAGATGAAATAATTTGGAAAATTATTTGGAATCTGATGATGTTGCGCATCTTTATTGATAGTTAAATAACCGACTATCAATAATTACCTTTAGATAGGTATTTGTTGTGAATTGCATGAATTTGAATGCCACACTTATTTTTGAATAAGCGCTCACTATTCGGGTTAGCCGGGAAAGGACCATGGGGTCGTATAACCCATTCCGAATATGTGATACGTCGTTATGAATTGCATTCGAAGACCGGTGTTGAAGACCGGATATTTTTTGAAAACGGAAGGATTACCGTCGAGTTACTCTACATCGGCTGATCTTCGATTTAGAGGTTTTATCACCCTTAGTGACGGGAAGTCCGGACGTGATTAGAAATTTATCCGGATATGCAAGGGCTTCGTGAGAAGTGCCTTCGGTTCTGTTCGATCTCGGAACAGACTTGTATGGATTGTGTGTCTGACGTTACAATTTGAGATATAAAGCTGATTTCTTTCAAATACATTTCTGTTGGTGGCGGAGAATTTATTCTCTTAGCTTAACACCCTTCTCTGAGACGTACGAGCTCAGAGGTTATGTAGTTGAAATTTATCAGCGATATATCCCAATTTGGTAACGTGGCATACTGAGTGTTGCTGTGAAATGATCAGTGTTTGATCATTTGTGATATGATCATTTGTTTGATCTTATATCTTTGTGATCATAGGTTGATCATTTGTTTGACCCGAAGCAGGGCTTTGTAGAAAGCGTAGCTTTGTGGACGAGACTTCATCGAGCCTCACACCCCGGAAATGGTCGAAACAGGAAGGATGCGGCAAGGTTCTAGGGAGTAGCGCCCCTTAGTGTATGTCATTCCTTCTGGATAGAGGTGGTATCATGGTATGGAGCCCAGATACTTAACCTATGTGGTTGCTGCATTATTATCTATGTGGTTTGTTGGAAATCGGGGATCCTCGGGAAGATCGGTTACGATCGGGGGATGGCATACGTGTGTCAGTAGTTACCTATTTTTGCAGAGGTAACCCGGCCTTGTGTTGGCAGAGATCCGGTTAGGTTCTCGGGTCGTCTATTCCAGGGACGTACCCATCGTGGAAAAGGAAGTTCCTTAGCCTGACCATTTGTTGGAAATCCAAAGAAAAAATACGAGCCTTGTACGGTTTTAGTTGTATTACCTGCTATGGAATGTGGCGGTAACCTGCTATTGAACATAGTAGCTATAGTAGGCATAAGTGCGGAATGCCTATGCTGGCTAAGATTAATATTATACTTTCGAAATGTTTTCTACACTATGCACTAATAATAATATCAAAAGGAATTTGATTTTTTTGCGTAGTAAGCATCTTTGACTATCATAAGAAGAAATCTCCTCCAATTCTGAGTTTGCATTGTGTGTGTGGTGGGAGGTCTTATGGTAGTTTCATTTTCCAAAAGCATTGCGAATTTGTTTTATTTTCTTTGTGAAAAATAACTGTTTTACGATCTCACACCAGTCACCATGACTGACTCGGAGTTTATTGTTTCCCTTCTAAACTCTGGGTGCCCACCAATTTCCACACGGGCAGTCTAGAGTTAGGTTATCAGGATATTCTGGATATTCTGGAGCTTGGAAGCAAGCTGGATGGCGAGACGTAGTATTTGTATCTGATAGTATTTATTCCGCTGTGTATTCTGTATGAGGACAAGTTTATATAACTGTCCATTTTTGTATATGACTCTGATTGATGTATGTATAAACTGATATAATTCTTTTGTTTAAAGATTATTCATTTATTTATTATATATTGTTCCGCTGCGATGTGTAAGATTCTGATATTGTTTTCTGTTTCTGTTCTGATGTGTTGTTCTTCTTTTCTTTCTCTTCTCTCTTTTCTTCTCCTTTCTTCTTCTTCTACTTTTTTTCTTCTTTTAAAAACCCTCACTATTGGAGTTTCCGGCACTCGATTGCTCGGCAGTCGATAAAGTGAGTATCGATACCGAATTTTCGAAAGTCGAAAAATCCGGTACGTGACATTCCATATCTGTTTTAAAAAGTTTTCCAGTATTTTTCACTGGGTGTTGAAACAGGTCTACTAAGTACTTGGAGAATTCTAGTTTTGCGCCTGATCAACGCACTGCCAGAGTCTGCAGGAACGAGGATAAACTTGTTAAGACATCGAGTTATAAAAGTATTTTCAAAAGAAAATTTGCTTCGATATAAAGGTATTATATTACAAAAGCATTCCAGCAAAGAAATTTTGTATTAATATTTGAAATTGAAATCCTTATGGTTTGAATTAACTATTCATGCCCGATACTATTCTTTTGAATCTACCTTATCTGCTCAGCTTTATTTATTCACCTATATTCTGTTTTTCCAAATCCCCCTTCTTTTCCTTGTTGACTATATCCTTTTTAAAGATTGTTTATTTATATACTACATGGTTTAGTAGAAAATTTTAGTGTTATAAATATTTTAGGAGTTTTAATTAAATAAAACATATTTAAAGTAAATGATTATTAATAATAATGTTTGAAAAGTATCTAAAGACAAATTTATAAATTTATGAATTATGGATTTAATGTTTTCAATAGCTTCTTTGTAAATATAACTAATGATGCAAATAATTGTTTTCAAATAGCTTTCATATATGTATAAAGGTGTTAGTTAAGCATATTAAATTCCAATGGGTTTTGAAAATTTTAAAGTATTAAAGATAACTGAATCGCAAATGAAGTTTTCAAATGAATATTACAAGTAAAATTTATTTAGTTTTAAATTAATTATTTACCCTTGACTTTCAATCTACCTTTATTTCTAGTTGTTCTATTCTCCTACCTCCTTCCTTTTCGAGGACGAAAAGTTTTGAGTGGGGGAGAGTGTAACGACCCATAAAATTTTATTAATTTTTAATTCGTTTTATAACGTATTTAATTTGGATTTTTAGATCCGATACGCGACGGAAACAATAAAAACGTGCATCATCGGTGCTGAAATTTATGACTTGAATTTATCTACTTTTCAAATTTGAAACCGTACAACTCATACCATATTAAATTTCTTTTAAAGGTTTTAGCTAAATCTATGGGTGAGCATTGCCAAACCTTTCCACCTTATATTTAATTCTCTGCCGTTTCAATTTGCATTCTATCCGTTCACATTTCATTTATTCCTTTTCTACCATATATTCCATTATCTCTTTCTGCTATTTGCTAATTGCTATTGGCTCATTCACGCGAACATTTAATTGAAATCAAAATTTAAACCCTTACTTCTCTTTTCTTTTCAAATTTGAAATGTACTATTAAATCAAGCCATTAATTGCTTTTATTTTTTTCCTTAAATTAACGTACAGCGCACACAATTATAAATTGCATTAAATTTTCTACTGAACCACACCATGACCGTTTATATTACATTCATTTGGAATATATTCATTTGTTTGAAATCTTTCCCTTTCTCTCTTATCTCAGTTGGGAATAAAATAAATTTAAGCGGAAATCACGTTTCAATGCTTTTAACTCTTTATAACTTTTGATAAAATTTTCTGTCCTTTTTGAAACTAAAACATATAGGGATATACATTTTTCATTTATTAATTTCTAAATCGTCCTGTTGTCCTTTTCATGTATGTTATATTTAATTATATTTTACATTTTCTATTTATTTCACTCATCTCCCTGCAAGTTTCTATTTATTTGCTGATTTGTTGCATATGTTTCATTTTGGAAAAATGCGGTTCATTCCTATTTATTTTCATTTCTCACATTTATTTCATCTTTTACTGAAATTCGACCGTTGCCATGTCATACCATTTTGGAAGTATGAATGTACAAAACATGCATACGTTTTATATTCATTTAATTGGAACGGTCACTTTAATTTTTGCCTTTAAAATTCCATTTTCTTCACTACAGCTGG
This sequence comes from Allium fistulosum, assembly GCA_030737815.1. Lineage (NCBI taxonomy): Eukaryota > Viridiplantae > Streptophyta > Magnoliopsida > Asparagales > Amaryllidaceae > Allium > Allium fistulosum. The sequence goes on from CM060904.1 coordinate 354,412,996, forward strand.
AAAGTTATAAAACATCAAAACAAATTTGAAAGCTCACCTTAAATTGTGCAAAGCGTTTTCCTCTGCCTTTATAACTTTGGGTTATGCCAGCTGTTATTTTTTCCATCAATTCAAAATTATTATGTGTCATTCCATTTTAGGGTCTCTTCATTCTCCTTTATCAACTTCCATATATTTATTTCCCTAGTCACTTTAAAACGTTTTATAATAATAATTAATATATAGCCGTTTCATTTTAATGCTTTTCATACGTTTTATATATGTCAAAAAAGATGTGAATGAATATTTACCTGAGGCCCACACCGTTTTGAATTATACGTTTTTTTTGTATTCATTAATTCTTTTACGGCTCATTTTATTTCACCTTTATAAGCTTTTTTTTTGTAAAGCAAGGATCTACTGTCACTTTCTTCTCCTCAATTTTTCTTTCTCCACCCTCTCTCTTCTTCCACACTCTTACATGCAGCCGTATCTCACCTTATCACCCATTCTGCCTTGCAGCAAACTTTTAACATGTATATATGATATCTTGAAAGGTAATACAACTTGCGCGTTTGTCTCATTAAGTATTGTGTTCTTTTTGTGTGCGTAAGTTATTGTTTTATTTTATTTTATATATATAAGCCTGAGTATTGTTTCTAAAACTTTAGATATTTGCATGGGTACATATTTTCATATTGGGTTGGTTGTATAGATATACTAGTATACATTTCAGAGCTTTATAGGTTTGTATTAGTTATAATATATATATATATATGTGTATATATATATATATTATTTTTATTTTACCTTCATCTATTGTCAGGTATTGTTTAAAATATAATAGGTATACAAGTTAGGTATAACGGCTACTGTGAATATGTGTAACAATATATGTATAACATTTTTTAAAACATGTATATAGCAGCCCATTTAAAGGTTTGTTTGTACACACTTTATTGTACATATAAAACGTAGGTTTGGATGTCAATATTGGTAGGCATAAGCATCCTTTCTCCCTTTTTCTAATAGCATTACATTAGCATATTTTTATTTTTGGTAAAAAAAAGTAAAAAAAATAAAAAATAAAAATAATGATTACAGTATATTATTTGTAAAGGAAGTCTACATTTGGTTAAACTATTAGATTTCTTTAAACTTACATTATTTACTGTTATGTATATCTTTGGATGTTAATTTGGTTATGTACATTTAGTTTCAGATATTGATGTTTCAAATATAACGTATATACTATAAGATAGAGTGAATTTGGTTTTGATTTTTTTATATGTTTGATTTCAATAAATATATTTAACTTAAGACTTATATAAAATGTATATATACTTTCATTTGAATTTTGGGTTTAAGGAGGATAATAGTATAAAATACATCTCACCTAAATTTTTATCGAGTTAATTTGACCCGTTCCCATCGATTTCTTTTATCAGCTTTGATCGTCGATTCGTGCCGATCTTACTTTGCTTTGAGATTCGTGCTTGGGTTTCGTAACTCAACTTCATTGTCTATCTCTCTAACCTCGAAAGTTGAGCAATCACTCACGATTAACGTTCTTTTATTTATTAAATTTGAATTTCAATTGAAACGACAATTGAAATATGCTGCTGTAGTTATTTAAATTGTCATATATGCTATTATCTGTAACTGTTCACCTGTGGGATATGACACCATATCCTGTTGTTTATATTGTACTGTTATTGATGATATATGCCTGTTATTTTATTGTATTATCTGTTATCACTTTGCAAGTTCCCTGTAGTTTAGGATTCACTATGGGTTGAAATGATACATACCCGAACGGACTTTAGAATAGGAGAAAATCGTTATGGGTTGAAATGATAAACCCAAGCGATTTTCATTTAATTGAATTTGGGATTTTGGGTTAAGATGATATCCACCCGTATATATTTAGTGTATGGATTGAAATGATAAATATCCGTAGCACTTGACTATATGATAGGAAATATATACAGACACCGTTGGTCCATATAAATATTTTGAAAATAATTTCTACAGTTTGAAGAGAAATATATGGGATTTAATAAATATTGGTTCTTAAAATATTATATATAAATGGAAATTTTATATATAGATTTAATAATAATATTATTAAGATTGATTTAATCCATATAATATGTTTAAGTATTATTTAAGATTTATGTTTCAAAATTTACCGTTGTGAAAATTTGAATAATTAAGATTGGGAGATAAATTTGGGTTTATTAAAAATGGTATTTAAATAAGGATTTATTTAATTAAATCGATTTGAAATTATTAAATGGGAAATTTAAAGGTATGATTTTTGTAACTGGATTTTGATTTAAGTGATTTAATGAATATTTCACGTTTAAATAAATTAAAGAAAATATTGAGAAAAATGTAATTTAAGGGTACTTAATGATATTGAATCTAATGAGGGAGTATTTCAAGACTAAATAATAATGAGGTTAAATCGAGACCTATATGAAACTGTTATATTAAACATTTAAATATTAAAGCCTTGAACTATATTGGAATTTAAATGGTTTATTTTGAGATTCGGATCTGTTTTTGAAATCAATATAGTTGAATTTGTTATTTAGAAACTAAATTGAATTAAAGTGAAAATTTAGGTTAAACCAAATTTGAATTTATTATTTAGGAAACTAAATTGAATAAAAATGTAGTTTGAAACGTTGAATACTTAAAGTTTTGAAATATATTGAAATAAAAAAGGGTATTTTGTGATTACAAATCCGAATTTGAGATCGATAAGATTGAAGTGGTTATTTTAGGAATTGAGTTGAATTTAAATTGATAAATTGAGATTGAATTTAATTTAAATGGGAAGGTCGGGTTGATGTTGAAACGATTTGTTAAGTTGAGGGAATTGAAAATACTTTACTGTATAAATTATTTAATATATAAATACTATTTTGGGAAATATAGAGATATTTGAAGTGAAAATGATATTTGGTTTTGAAGTATAAATTAAGCTGAAATGACCACGGTGTTATAGTGTATATTTCTACCTTGTAGATAGTTCCATGGACCTTTAGAGGATGGTTATCCCAACATCCTTTAAGTTATTTGTATTTCAGTTGATATTTCACTTGAGTTGGATTTATTGATATAAGAATGTTAATCCTGACTCGAGTGTTTTGTGTTTTGCTTTACGCTAGGGTCAGACTGAGTGATACAACATTAGACTCACCTTTGGAGTTTGGAACTTCATTTGGAGATCCAACTATCGATTTAGATTCCAGCCTTTCCAGTTGATTGGTTCAGAGAAGTCATCTGTTGCATTGGAGACTTCACTGCATTTGAACTATTCGGTTGTATTTTATTTCTAACTCTGATGTATATAGTAGCTTCATAAACTACTATTCTTTATCTATTCCGTTGCATTATATTACTCTGTGATCTGTGATTGATTTATTTACTGTATATTTTAAGTTTTGCCAAATTTTAATTAACAATTCGGTATTTTGAATTATTCAAGTCGGATATGTATGGTTTTATTGTCGATTTGAATGGTCCAAAATAGCGGGTTGTTACAGTTGGTATCAGAGCCAGGTTCTAGGAAAAGCTTAGCATATATAGTAAATTTATTTACAGAATCACTTTCATTCAAATTTGAATCTCTTCCTCTTGACTCGAATTCCTTTGAACTTTGGAACGTTCCTTGCGGTTCCAAAATTCATTCTTGTCTCTCCCTATTTCTATTCTTTTGATTCTGGAGTATCCCATAACTCCACTTCGAATGATCTCTATAAGAATAGGCGATCCCGCCAATCTTTGAATGAATTATGAAGGGGTGAAACTCCTTTACAATTGGCATTGATTCACCGAAGATTTATATATCCCTCGGTTTAGATGCTGCTATCTCTTGTTATGTCGAATTCTATCTCTGGCGATCGAATGTCGATTTGCCTCAGAATTCTACACTTATCTTATTTTGAAATCACGGTTGGCAGGTTAAGGTCGCCCGCGATTTATATAAGTATATCCATCTATTGTTTTGTAATTAATTATCTCATTTTCGTTCGAACTTATCTTCGAATCAGAATCCTATTTGATTAGAGTCCCTCTAATTTGAATTTCTATATTTGTTTTGAAATCCATTCTTGAATCATCCTTTTGAAAAATCGGGTTTATTCGTATTTTGGAAATTGTTTCATATATCAAAATTTTTATAAGTATGATTATATTCTATATATAAAAGTTAAAATGTTTTCGATAAGGATTATATATACCTTTTAAAAATAAGAATTTGAATTTTTGAAAGGATTTGAAATTGTGAAGTTATATAAGAAATTGATTTATATAAAAATGATTTATAACTAAAGGATTTTAAATTTGAAATTCGAGAATTGAACTCCGGTATTTTGAAATTGGTTTTAAGATTTTGAAATATATTATAATAATATGATTTAAAAGTATTTTCCGAATAAGAAATGTTTCCAATGATTTTAATGAGTTTTGAATGATTTCGAAGAAATTTCAAAAGAAGTTTGAGAAAATAGAAGTCCAGAACTCACTTATGTAGCTGGAAAATAATTTCGGTGATGAGTGCACGCATCATCGACATTGATTTTCGAGTTTCATAGTGGGGGAGAGGCCACTTTAATAGCATCGCTACGCGAGTGATTTTTCGAAACCATTTTAATTTCAAAATTTTGAAGTATGATTTGATATTCGAAAGATATATGTATATGTATTTGAAACGATTTGAAATGAGCCGGTGTTCAGTCCTTGAGTTTTGGATTTGATATAACCCTATCTATTAAAATTGATTTACTGATTTGTTGCTGATTTCCAACTCTTGAATTTGAAAATGATTTCTTCAACTATTTTGAAGGTTCAAGCACTTCCAAATCAAGGTTAACTTTGCAAAGCTAAGAAATTTTGAAAAGTATAAAGTATATAAGTTTGGTATGTATGTTAAAGTAGTAGTAATATGATTTAAATAAGTTGAAACTGTTTTGTTAAGTAAATGAATAAGGCAATTTAAAATTTTTCTAATATGAAATTTAGAATTGAAATGTTTTGAAAAGAATTTGGTCTTCAAAATATTTTGAATAAAGTTTAGTTAAATGTTTTAACTTAGTAACATCTTTATGAAACTATATATTTAACAAGTTGGAATAAATATATAAGTTGTACGTATGCTGTTTTATTCGCCTAATTAATTTGATCCAGGTTTGAGTACACAAGTTCGAGGTGAATTACACCATTTCGTGTTAGGATTTTTCATTCGATTCTTGATGGCGAATATTTGATATGGATTTTGGGCTTGATTCTAGAATTCTGTATCATATTATATGGCTATGCAAGGAGACTGATGGCTTCTAGTCGAGAAACCACATCAAAATCCGCATTAGGGAAGTCGAATGGACAATACTAGTTCGAAAGCGAACTTGTGTGATCGAGCGAGCGATCAAATGTGATTTTGCGAAATGATGACGTATGTACATCTTATATTCTAATATCAGTGATATATTTTGACGCTGAAATTGAAAGCTGTCGGGTTAGAATATCTTTGCTTACTAAAAGAAAATTTCCAATTTAAATTACAAAGATATATAACCCATAAAAGCAAAGATATTCAATCCCATATAGCTCTTCATACAGCGAAATTTATTTTGAAAAATTTGATCCTTATATAAGATGGACCTTATGTAGGTATAAGATTGATTTTGAAAACCATTGATTTTGGAAATGAATTAGTTGACTTAAATGATATTGATTTAGAAACTTGGATTATTTTCTAAATTTATTATGTTGGAAACTTTGAAACTAAAGATATTTGAATTAAGAAGAAATAATTTGGTGGGATTGTATATGATTTTGAAACTGAACTGATATTGAAACAAATTGAAATTTGAGAACCTTATTTTTTTACTAAATACCTGATTTGGGAGTTATCGAACTTATATAAAAATTTGTTTGTATAAGTATGAGGTTTATTCGAAAACTATAGATTTGAAAAGGTACTCAATTTGAAAAGTGAAATCTTATATAATTGAAGTCTATATAAGTGTGATTTGATATACTATTGATTTTGGAAAGGTATTTGATTTGAAAATTTAATCTTATATATAATGGACTTTATATAAGTACGATATTTTAAAGTGATTTGAAAAGGTACTATATGATACATATTTTCGAAGTAAAGATATGGAAAGTGCCTTCTGCTTGATATCCGCTTTGTGGCCACATCGTGGATTCATTCTATCGATATTTCTCTGATTTTTGGTTTTTCGGATATGATACTCGAGTGTCCATCGAATTCCATGGCGTTACCCATGGTCTTACGAGCGTGACTGCATAGCGTAATTCACCTGGCTGGATGGCCCAGGGGTACGGATGTTTCCTGGGGGATTCAGGTGTAACCATTGTGTATCCTGTGATCTATGTAGGTCGTATTAGTAGTGAAATCCGTAGGGCTGAGAAAGCTTACGGATACGGATGTTTCCTGGGGGATTCAGGCGTAACCATTGTATATCTGCGGTCTACTAGTCATCATGGCGCAATTCGCAGGGCTGAGAAAGCTTACGGATATGGATGTTTCCTGGGGGACCAGGCGTAACCTTTGTGTATCTGCGATCCATGGTTAGACAAAGGTTTTGTTTGTTTTTTGTTTGGATTGTACTTTCCATATCTGTTTTAAAAAGTTTTCCAGTATTTTTCACTGGGTGTTGATACAAGTCTACTAAGTACTTGGAGAATTCTAGTTTTGCGCTTGATCAACGCACTGCCAGAGTCTGCAGGAACGAGGATAAACTTGTTAAGACATCGAATTATAAAAGTATTTTCAAAAGAAAATTTGCTTCGATATAAAGGTATTATATTACAAAAGCATTTCCAGCAAAGAAATTTTGTATTAATATTTGAAATTGAAATCCTTATGGTTTGAATTAACTATTCATGCCCGATACTATTCTTTTGAATCTACCTTATCTGCTCAGCTTTATTTATTCACCTATATTCTGTTTTTCCAAATCCCCCTTCTTTTCCTTGTTGACTATATCCTTTTTAAAGATTGTTTATTTATATACTACATGGTTTAGTAGAAAATTTTAGTGTTATAAATATTTTAGGAGTTTTAATTAAATAAAACATATTTAAAGTAAATGATTATTAATAATAATGTTTGAAAAGTATCTAAAGACAAATTTATAAATTTATGAATTATGGATTTAATGTTTTCAATAGCTTCTTTGTAAATATAACTAATGATGCAAATAATTGTTTTCAAATAGCTTTCATATATGTATAAAGGTGTTAGTTAAACATATTAAATTCCAATGGGTTTTGAAAATTTTAAAGTATTAAAGATAATTGAATCGCAAATGATGTTTTCAAATGAATATTACAAGTAAAATTTATTTAGTTTTAAATTAATTATTTACCCTTGACTTTCAATCTACCTTTATTTCTAGTTGTTCTATTCTCCTACCTCCTTCCTTTTCGGGGATGAAAAGTTTTGAGTGGGGGAGAGTGTAACGACGCATAAAATTTTATTAATTTTTATTTCATTTTATAACGTATTTAATTTGGATTTTTAGATCCGATACGCGACGGAAACAATAAAAACGTGCATCATCAGTGCTGAAATTTGTGACTTGAATTTATCTACTTTTCAAATTTGAAACCGTACAACTCATACCATATTAAATTTCTTTTAAAGGTTTTAGCTAAATCTATGGGTGAGCGTTGCCACACCTTTCCACCTTATATTTAATTCTCTGCCGTTTCAATTTGCATTCTATACGTTCACATTTCATTTATTCCTTTTCTACCATATATTCCATTATCTCTTTCTGCTATTTGCTAATTGCTATTGGCTCATTCACGCGAACATTTAATTGAAATCAAAATTTAAACCCTTACTTCTCTTTTCTTTTCAAATTTGAAACGTACTATTAAATCAAGCCATTAATTGCTTTTATTTTTTTTCCTTAAATTAACGTACAGCGCACACAATTATAAATTGCATTAAATTTTCTGCTGAACCACACCATGACCGTTTATATTACATTCATTTGGAATATATTCATTTGTTTGAAATCTTTCCCATTCTCTCTTATCTCAGTTGGGAATAAAATAAATTTAAGCGGAAATCACGTTTCAATGCTTTTAACTCTTTATAACTTTTGATAAAATTTTCTGTCCTTTTTGAAACTAAAACGTATAGGGATATACATTTTTCATTTATTAATTTCTAAATCGTCCTGTTGTCCTTTTAATGTATGTTATATTTAATTATATTTTACATTTTCTATTTATTTCACTCATCTCCCTGCAAGTTTCTATTTATTTGCTGATTTGTTGCATATGTTTCATTTTGGAAAAATGCGGTTCATTCCTATTTATTTTCATTTCTCACATTTATTTCATCTTTTACTGAAATTCGACCGTTGCCATGTCATACCATTTTGGAAGTATGAATGTACAAAACATGCATACGTTTTATATTCATTTAATTGGAACGGTCACTTTAATTTTTGCCTTTAAAATTCCATTTTCTTCACTACAGCTGGAAAGTTATAAAACATCAAAACAAATTTGAAAGCTCACCTTAAATTGTGCAAAGCGTTTTCCTCTGCCTTTATAACTTTGGGTTATGCCAGCTGTTATTTTTTCCATCAATTCAAAATTATTATGTGTCATTCCATTTTAGGGTCTCTTCATTCTCCTTTATCAACTTCCATATATTTATTTCCCTAGTCACTTTAAAACGTTTTATAATAATAATTAATATATAGCCGTTTAATTTTAATGCTTTTCATACGTTTTATATATGTCAAAAAAGATGTGAATGAATATTTACCTGAGGCCCACACCGTTTTGAATTATACGTTTTTTTTGTATTCATTAATTCTTTTACGGCTCATTTTATTTCACCTTTATAAGCTTTTTTTTTGTAAAGCAAGGATCTACTGTCACTTTCTTCTCCTCAATTTTTCTTTCTCCACCCTCTCTCTTCTTCCACACTCTTACATGCAGCCGTATCTCACCTTATCACCCATTCTGCCTTGCAGCAAACTTTTAACATGTATATATGATATCTTGAAAGGTAATACAACTTGCGCGTTTGTCTCATTAAGTATTGTGTTCTTTTTGTGTGCGTAAGTTATTGTTTTATTTTATTTTATATATATAAGCCTGAGTATTGTTTCTAAAACTTTAGATATTTGCATGGGTACATATTTTCATATTGGGTTGGTTGTATAGATATACTAGTATACATTTCAGAGCTTTATAGGTTTGTATTAGTTATAATATATATATATATATATATTATTTTTATTTTACCTTCATCTATTGTCAGGTATTGTTTAAAATATAATAGGTACACAAGTTAGGTATAACGGCTACTGTGAATATGTGTAACAATATATGTATAACATTTTTTAAAACATGTATATAGCAGCCCATTTAAAGGTTTGTTTGTACACACTTTATTGTACATATAAAACATAGGTTTGCATGTCAATATTGGTAGGCATAAGAATCCTTTCTCCATTTTTCTACTAGCATTGCGTTAGCATATTTTTATTTTTGGTAAAAAAAAGTAAAAATAAAAATAAAAAATAAAAAATAAAAATAATGATTACAGTATATTATTTGTAAAGGAAGTCTGCATTTGGTTAAACTATTAGATTTCTTTAAACTTACATTATTCACTGTTATGTATATCTTTGGATGTTAATTTGGTTATGTACATTTAGTTTCAGATATTGATGTTTCAAATATAACGTATATACTATAAGATAGAGTGAATTTGGTTTTGATTTTTTTATATGCTTGATTTCAATAAATATATTTAGTTTAAGACTTATATAAAATGTATATATACTTTCATTTGAATTTTGGGTTTAAGGAGGATAATAATATAAAATACATCTCGCCTAAATTTTTATCGAGTTAATTTGACCCGTTCCCATCGATTTCTTTTATCAGCTTTGATCGTCGATTCGTGCCGATCTTACTTTGCTTTGAGATTCGTGCTTGGGTTTCGTAACTCAACTTCATTGTCTATCTCTCTAACCCCGAAAGGTGAGCAATCACTCACGATTAACGTTCTTTTATTTATTAAATTTGAATTTCAATTGAAACGACAATTGAAATATGCTGCTGTAGTTATTTAAATTGTCATATATGCTATTATCTGTAACTGTTCACCTGTGGGATATGACACCATATCCTGTTGTTTATATTGTACTGTTATTGATGATATATGCCTGTTATTTTATTGTATTATATGTTATCACTTTGCAAGTTCCCTGTAGTTTAGGATTCACTATGGGTTGAAATGATACATACCCGAACGGACTTTAGAATAGGAGAAAATCGTTATGGGTTGAAATGATAAACCCAAGCGATTTTCATTTAATTGAATTTGGGATTTCGGGTTGAGATGATATCCACCCGTATATATTTATTATATGGATTGAAATGATAAATATCCGTAGCACTTGACTATATGATAGGAAATATATACAGACACCGTTGGTCCATATAAATATTTTGAAAATTATTTCTACAGTTTGAAGAGAAATATATGGGATTTAATAAATATTGGTTCTTAAAATATTTTATATAAATGGAAATTTTATATATAGATTTAATAATAATATTATTAAGATTGATTTAATCCATATAATATGTTTAAGTATTATTTAAGATTTATGTTTCAAAATTTACCGTTGTGAAAATTTGAATAATTAAGATTGGGAGATAAATTTGGGTTTATTAAAAATGGTATTTAAATAAGGATTTATTTAATTAAATCGATTTGAAATTATTGAATGGGAAATTTAAAGGTATGATTTTTGTAACTGGATTTTGATTTAAGTGATTTAATGAATATTTCACGTTTAAATAAATTAAAGAAAATATTGAGAAAAATGTAATTTAAGGGTACTTAATGATATTGATTCTAATGAGGGAGTATTTCAAGATTAAATAATAATGAGGTTAAATCGAGACCTATATGAAATTGTTATATTGAACATTTAAATATTAAAGCCTTGAACTATATTGGAATTTAAATGGTTTATTTTGAGATTCGAATCTGTTTTTGAAATCTATATAGTTGAATTTGTTATTTAGAAACTAAATTGAATTAAAGTGAAAATTTAGGTTGAACCAAATTTGAATTTATTATTTAGGAAACTAAATTGAATAAAAATGTAGTTTGAAACGTTGAATACTTAAAGTTTTGAAATATATTGAAATAAAAAAGGGTATTTTGTGATTACAAATCCGAATTTGAGATCGATAAGATTGAAGTGGTTATTTTAGGAATTGAGTTGAATTTAAATTGATAAATTGAGATTGAATTTAATTTAAATGGGAAGGTCGGGTTGATGTTGAAACGATTTGTTAAGTTGAGGGAATTGAAAATACTTTACTGTATAAATTATTTAATATATAAATACTATTTTGGGAAATATAGAGATATTTGAAGTGAAAATGATATTTGGTTTTGAAGTATAAATTAAGCTGAAATGACCACGATGTTATAGTGTATATTTCTACCTTGTAGATAGTTCCATGGACTCTTAGAGGATGGTTATCCCAACATCCTTTAAGTTATTTGTATTTCAGTTGATATTTCACTTGAGTTGGATTTATTGATATAAGAATGTTAATCCTGACTCGAGTGTTTTGTGTTTTGCTTTACGTTCGGGTCAGACTGAGTGATACAGCATTAGACTCACCTTTGGAGTTCGGAGCTTCATTTGGAGATCCAACTATCGATTCAGATTCCAGCCTTTCCAGTTGATTGGTTCAGAGAAGTCATCTGTTGCATTGGAGACTTCACTGCATTTGAACTATTCGGTAGTATTTTATTTCTAACTCTGATGTATATAGTAGCTTCATGAACTACTATTCTTTATCTATTCCGTTGCATTATATTACTCTGTGATCTGTGATTGATTTATTTACTGTATATTTTAAGTTTTGCCAAATTTTAATTAACAATTTGGTATTTTGAATTATTCAAGTCAGATATGTATGGTTTTATTGTCGATTTGAATGGTCCAAAATAGTGGGTTGTTACAACAGCGGAATCCATGAAACCAGTAGCTGTATCGGTACTCCAATTGAAACTTTTTACTCCCTGTGTCCATTCAATTTTCCAGCGGTTGAAACGAACAACTTTTTGCTTTTATTAATTAATAAATTCCCATGCCTGCCACTCTTCCCCAACATTAAAAATAATCTGGTTACTTCCATTTGCATTGGTTGGTTTTCTATCTTTTATTGGTTCAGCTATTCAGAAGAAAATTTATATTAAAGTCGCCTTTCTTCCCACTGAAGCCTATTCATTTCTTTTCCCCAGAAATGCCATAATGGCCGAGCTCCTTCTTCCGAAAAAAAAATTGTGAACCATCTCCTGTGCATTTTTTTTTCTTCCGGCCTCAAGTATTATCGCAACTTCCTCGAGTCCCCGCTAGCTCATTTTCCAACCTTCATCTCACCCACTTTTCCCTCACCAACGCCATAGCTTCCACCATCTCGAGCCCAGATCCAAACCCCTCGGCCTCAAGTCCTTCCGCGCCACCGGTCAAGGTCGAACAAGCTGCTATAGCCGCTCATCACTTCATTCCGCCGTAGGTGATAATATTTGTTATGTATATTTTTTTTGTATTTTAACTAGCTTGCTTTGCTATTTATATAGTAGTGTGTTCCCATATATATACGATTGCCTGGGAATCTTACCCTTTTTGTTTTTGATAGTATATGCATGCTGCAGTAGAAAGACTAGTTTATACAGGTTATAATATATAAATCTATTGTGGTGAAAGTTTTATAAACTAAAATCCTTTCGTTTATATGTAAGTTCTTATATATCTTTTCAAATCTGCAGTATATAAAAGGTATATATATCCTGATATTTTTTTTTACAGAAGTGTGTAATATAATATAAGTTTGTATAAGGTATTATAGGGTCTGCATTGGGATTTGTACTTAAACTGTGGTTTGTTGCATATATATTGTAGCATCCCACCTTTTTGTACGCTTAAGCAGACACATATGCCAACTTAAACCATACAGAAGGGCGGATTGTGATGGGGTAAATAAGAAAAAGTGGAGAAATAAAAGAAACAAAATAGAATCTTGCAGCAGAACGATAAAATATAATAATCAAATAACAGTTCATGAAGCTGTTTTACAAAACATTTGATTATACTTATACAATACATATCAGAGTTACACATACCAGAGAATGATAATAAAGGCAGCGGAATACAATGGTGTAGTATAATATATAACAAATAGTAGTAATAAAATCTTCGTCTTCGTCCTCTAGAAATAGGGCCTTCAAATCCTGAAATGCTCAGGCTGACCCGAGCGAATTGAAAAGACAAAACACTCGAGTCAGAACTAAAAGATCTTATGTAAGTTAAATAAATGAAATAAATATGAGTGTAAACGACGTCAGAGATGTTTACGGGGTTTGACATCTCCTATCCAGTGTCTAACGTGAGTGCAGTAACTTAAGAAATGTTCGGGATTCACATCTCTTAAGGATCCGTTAAACTATCTACTATGTAGTAATATTCGCTATATACAATAGTGTCTAAACAGTAAAGTATAATCATATAGAAAATAGCGTTAAGGGGATGGAGAACCTTAACGCGGTCGGATCTTAAAATCATAATCGTAGTAAAGCTCGGTATGGTAGGTGACACGGCACAATTAGGCAATGCCAGGGTAGATATACCAATTACGCACACGGACTGATGGATATGCATAGCAACCACTACCGTTCCACCTCGAACAACATTCCCAAATCGGAGGATGGCCATCTAGTCAAATCACAAGTAAGAGTATAATATCGAAGAAATGTGTCCGAGAAGAGGTGCTACCTCACTGGTCCGAGATCGCTCCTGTTTTAGCCACCTTATGCCAACTCACGGGAGTTGGGTCCACATAACATACCTTAAGAACGTCGCCACCATCCTACTTCATTCTGGAATCTCCACCGCGTACACGGTTGTCAAAGTGGTTTTCCGTATCGACAGAGAGTATGTAACAACCCGCAAATTCGTAGCAATTAATTATCAACATTAGGTGATTAAATGGTCGCCAATTCTTATTGGAATTTTATCGAGTTGAAATTCTTTTGAAAAATGGTTGAGAAATTGTTGGTGGGCTTTAAACTTTAGGCCCATACCTTTTTCTTTGATACCGTGATGAGGGTATTACCCAATTCCCCTTTTTATATTTGCCTTCCGTTCTCATTCGAACCCTAAAAGCATACGAGAGAAATAAAAATGGCGGTCGTGATTGCTCTTCCTTCGATCTGGAAAATTAGGGCTTCGTTCCCTTTTAGCTCGGCTTTGCTCGAGGAGGTGATTCTTGCTTGCTTTGGCTTTGGGCGCTCCTTCTATTCGTCGATGACTTGATTGCTCGAATTCAACCAATTTCTGGGCTTCGCGATCTCGTTTTCAAATCATCGTCACGCGAGATGATTTCAGCTGGATTGAAGCTTCAAAACATCAACTCTCGACCGAACTGAGGTGAGTAATTTGCTCACATCTAATTCAACCTTATATACGTGATTTTGTGGCTCCGGTATATATGCTGGAGGCCCTAATTTTATTTGTTGCCTTGACTTGTTCGATTTCCTGGGTTGAACTTGTTGCACACTCCCGAGTTTGTTTTACTGATTAATTGAGCTCGTGTAGTCTTCATTTAGGGTAGTCTGTACTGCTCATGTTGTATTCATCTCCTGATTGCTCTGTACTTTCGTGGCTAATCATTTGTATACATACATTCATGTATGTATATAGTTGTATGATCATTGGCTGCACTCTGAAATCTTGAGTTGCATTGTTGACCCATTACTCTGGTTGACATTTTGTTATTTTGCTTCATGTTGTAATTGTATATCACTATGTTGCATTTAGCTTGACGTTGTCTGATTAGGTCGTATTGCCTCTGACTTTTGACATATAGTCTTCATTCATTTCGAGTTAGTCGCTTACAGCTGCATTGGTTAGTCCTTTGCAGTCTTCACTATACCATATTGTCACTGCATATCTCTTTTGCATTTCTTTCCTTGTGGTTTAGTTTCACACTGCTGTCACTTGTAGTTGCTGCAGTGTTATAGTTCACGGTCTTCATTCGAGACAGGGTTCGTATACTCTTGAGTCATGTTTCATTTGCTTGAATTGGTTCAGGGCTTTTGTTGTTGGTCTTGTTTGTCTTGTATATAGTTGCATTTTCTTCCGGCTTGTTTCACTTGAGTTGTGAACTGATGTTGAATTCATTCGTTGTCTGTTGTTTGCATTGTTGTTCAGCCTCCATACATGAATTCCCTGTTGCTTGTTGACTTGCAAGTTGACACTCTGGTCTGGTGTACATTCATGTGTCTGCACCCAGTCTCTGCCTGGTTGAGCATTTCTTTGATTGCTGAACAGTAGTTTTACTCTGTGCTTTGACACTTCTGCCTTGTTGAACATTGGTCTGACTATAGTTCCATCACTGTTTCACTTGTACTTTGCGAAGCAGTGTTGTATTTCATGAAGTCTTCATTGCATATTGATCTGATCTAATGCCATTTGCATATGACTCTTGTAGCTGTGCATATTTATGGCAGTTTCACTCAACTTCATACATGACCTGTTTCACTTGTTACCTGTAGTGTTGACATTTTGCATTGCCTTCAGTTCCCTGTCTTGATTCATGTTTATTTGATATTTGTCTGCTGAAGCAGTAGCATTGATATTGAGACTTGTATTATGATGTTCATATGTACTGCCCTTGTACATGCTTCACTGCATCATCTTCTACATGTTGCATTTGCAATGATGTTCTCCATTTCATGTTCAAATTCATACTTGTCTGCACTGTATACATTTCTGGCCATTGTTTTATCACTGTTGTAGCTGCTGTATATAAGTTCTGACAAACTTTGGTCTTGACTTCATTTGTTCGTGTAGCCTGTATGATCCCAGTTTTACTTGAACTGTTGTTGTTGCAGTATAATTTGACAGGCTCGATCACTTGAGATTGCCTGCTTGGTAGCTTTTCTTCTTGTCCAGTTTATACTTGCCTCGTTGAACTTGTAACCACATGTGCCTTGTTGCTGTGACATTCTAGATTGCATTATTGCTGCTACTTGAATTTGTAGTTGTTCAATTGCCTTCTGATTCACTTGACCATTTGTATACATACTTTCAAGTATGTATTCAGATGTATGTTCACTTTTGCATATCCATGTGTCATTTTCACTTGCATCTGTTCATCCTTGAGCACTTGCTGACCTGCTGCATTTTCGTAGAAGTTTTACCCTTGTCCCGTGTGGTGACTTTATATTCCGTTGTGGCGAGGCAGTGCACGCGTGCGTGCACTGCAGTCACACCAAATTGACAGTTTTTAATCGATATCTCTTTTGTTCTTAATTCATCGACCTGTTGCGTAATTCGTAGGCTGTATTGGCGAGGCAGTACACGTTAGCGTGTACTGCAGCCAATTAGCATTGATATTTTTAAATTGACATTTCAATTGCTTAAACTGCTTTGGACTTCTGTTTTGTGGATTAACACTGTTTAGTGTTATATCTGCCGTTATCCAATTCTCGTATCGAGAGTTGGATATACGAGATTTTCTGTGACTGTCATCTATATTGAGATTGATTATTATTGCTTCTATGCTCTAATAACTGATTTTGAATTAGACTGATCCGAGTATTATTTTCTTTTGAATGTAATACTCGGGTCAGACCGAGTATTTACAAGTTGTAGATTTCTAGCTTTGGGTTGCTGCTAGAGCTATGAAGACTTTTTATATCATTTGAAGTGGTCTTCGTCCTGTTGAAGTAGTCAGTGTGTCTGTTTTAAGATGATAATGTATTCATGTATATTAGTCGATAATGTACTTGTATATATAACTTCTTGAGTCGACAATTGTAGTTGTATCATTTGTATTGTGTCAAATGTATTGTAACTGATATCAGTTATTGTATATATGAGACTTTTCGTTCCATCTTTATTCCGCATTTATGTTATCTGTGTTATTTTTATATCTATTGTCCTAAACTATTATAGCCACTGTGTAGTAGCTTTGAGTTTATATCGGTATGTCGGGTTTCCTCTAAAAAAAATGAAATGCAATGTTTTTATTATCTGACATATCGTTGCTCGCACAAGGCAATTACATAGATGGTCGCTCCTCAACAGCCTTATTCTCCGTGCTAGTTGACAGCACTACACCGTAGTGTTCTTGGCTAGCGTGGGTATAGAGGTGGGGCGTGACAGCTTGGTATCAGAGCCTGGGGTTTAGGACAATTATAAAACATAAATTAGATGGAGCATGTGTTACAACTATTTGTCGATGTTTTATCTCTCATCTTTACATATGATTATTTTTGACTGTTAGGTATGAATTCCTAACGCTTATTCTTGTGTTTTCGGCTCTGAATTGATTTAGCCGATGTTGATTTTGTTCGAATCTCAGCAATTTTGAACTTGTTCTTTTGTGTTTTCCTCATCTGGATTTCCCTTCGACTTCGGTCACTTTGTTTTTGAGAAATTGCTAATTTCTTGATTTTTAAGACTCTGATTTTGTTTGCCGTTGGATTCTTTGATGATATTGAATCATTTTGTACTCGACTGCGGCTATTAATTGTTGACTTCGACATTGACTTGATTCTTACTTTTGTTGAAGTCATTTATGCATTTCTGCTCGTTTTGCTTTGTTTTTCCAGTCGATAATCGATTCTTCTTTTCTAATTAGTTGTTATCACCTTTGTCGGTTTTGATAACTTCTATTTCTGGAATTTTTGGGTATTCCTACTTTGATGAATTTGGAATCGAATTCTTTGGATTTTATTCACGTCTTCGAATGTGAAATTTTAGTGAACTGACTTGGTTTCCTAATTTAATCGATTCTTGATCATTTCCCCGATTTGTTGCTATCATTGATTAGCAACTTTGATGACATTTTCTTCGGGATTTTTGTGAACATACTTTCTGATGGATTCAGTGTCGATTCCTTTGGATTCTATTCACATCTTTGTATGTGAATTCTTGTGATTGATTGTTTCTACAATCATTTTTGTGATTTGTCACTTCAAAATATAAAGGTTTCCTATACTAGTATTAAATATCAAAACTTTTTCATTAAAACGATTTCAACTCGATTTTCAATATCAAACTCGTTTATAAAACTGTTTTCCAATCTATTAGTATATACAAGCCTTTACTTCACTCGAATGAGAAATCGATTTAAACGACTTAGTAAAACGAGTGGTATGAAACGCTTGCGTTCACTTCGTCGGTTAGCTCTAGGACTTGCTCGATTGAACCCTTTTTGTGACAATTTCCTAGTGGAGATTTACAATCTGTTCGTAAATATTTGAGTTAAGCAAGTGGTTATGGGACATGAAGCTAAACTCTTATATTTACTAGCTTAGTGTAATTGACACTTTCTTTATGATCATGACGATCATTTTTATGATTTAGACTGGACCTCATCAGTGTGATTTCGTCTCACACATATCTCTTGGGCTTTGAGGATTGTCTAGACACCAGTGTGTGATTTCGTCTCACACATATTGCACGGTTAGACTAGGCATCATCGGTGTGATTTCGTCTCACACATATCTCTTGGGCTTTGAGGGTTGTCTGGATACTCTTTGTGTGATTTCGTCTCACACATATTTCTTCGTCTACGGGGAGACTATACCCCGATTATGTGATGTTTCGCCATCACATATTTCTTCGTCTACGGGGAGACTATACCCCGATTATGTGATGTTTCGCCATCACATATTATGATTTAGACTGGACCTCATCGGTGTGATTTCGTCTCACACATATCTCTTGGGCTTTGAGGATTGTCTAGACACCAGTGTGTGATTTCGTCTCACACATATTGCACGGTTAGACTAGGCCTCATAGGTGTGATTTCGTCTCACACATATCTCTTGGGCTTTGAGGGTTGTCTGGATACTCTTTGTGTGATTTCGTCTCACACATATTTCTTCGTCTACGGGGGGACTATACCCCGATTATGTGATGTTTCGCCATCGCATATCTCTTTGTCTACGTGGGAGACTATACCCCGATCATGTGATGTTTCGCCATCACATTTCTAGGGTAGCACCCTACGGTCTTCGGGCCATTCCTGTGTGAAAATTTAATGGATAGCTTCCATGAGATAGCTTCTCGTCATGTGTCTACGTGTGACGACCCGGAACTTTTGTATATTTGAAATGTGAATATTTAATTTATTTTAAATATCCGAAGGTTAAATTTTAACTTTAATTTCAAATATACAGTATTTATTTGGATAATCAATTATTAAATTTAATAATTGGGATTGAGTAAAATATAGAATCTGGAATTTTAAGGCCGTTAAAAATAATATGAAGGCTTAGAAAATTTATACTGATAATTCTGAAGGTGTTGGAACTTTCAGAATTGAATTTGGAGCTGTTTTGCTCAGTTTTGAAAATTTAACGTTTAAGTAAATAATATAATTGCTTTGGTACTGTTGCAAATCTAGGCGGACACGTAAAGGAATTTTAAAAAAAACACGTGTCCTACCTAATAAACACGCGTCTCCCCCTCTGTTGTTCCATTCAATTGAAGCTATCTCGTTCGAAAAGAAAAATAGGCTGCCTTCGTTCGTTTTCCCTTTACCTCCCTCTATTCTCAAATTAATTCAAATTGAATCTGTTCTCTTCAAAGTCACAGTTCAATAGCAATCTCCATGTCGTGATGCTTGAACCCGTGAAAACTAGGGTTCCATAAATTAACGCCTTCGAGGTATCATCGCTGCGAATTTGGCTATTCCATCAGCCATCGTTGGCTCGTCCTTGCTCCTACGCGATATTTTCTACTGCTGATTTGAGGACGTGGTAGGCGCGAAATTAGGCGACGAGTGAAATCGAGTCAGATGCGAACTCGACAGGTGGAGGCGCCGCGTAGGGTTGAGTCTTGATGGTGTCGAGGGTTAGTGGGTGTCGCGATTGAGCTCGCGGTGGTGGCTCGCGTAGCTGGGCAGGCGACTGTGGGGTATCGCGACTCGAAGGAAGGTCAGAGAAGTTCGCGATGGATGTTTGGACTCATGTGGAGGTGGAAGTCGAGGCTGGGTCGTCGTGGTGATGGTTTTGGGGCTGAGTCAGTAAGGTATTTTTTTTTATTTTATTTTAAATTTATAAATATATAGGTATAGATCTGTAAACAGAAAATTATTATTGATAACAATAATATATGTTTACAGTATAGAGAATATATATATATATATATATATATATATATATATATGATAAAGATAAATTGTTAATAAAATTTATTTAATGGTTTTAGTTGCTGGAAATAATTACTAAAGGCAAATTAGTTCAAATTATATTATTTAGATAGTAATGGGTTGTTCGAATAGTTCAAATGAAATAATTGGGTATTCAAGTTATTTCAGTAATTTAACTATTATTTTGATAACCAAAAATGTTTTATTTAGGATAAATTAGTTTAAGTAAAGTTTATAATTTTATTTACCTGGTAGATTTAAATTTAAAATGGGAAATTAGTTAAAATGAATGGTTAGTTAAATAAATTTGTCAAATGGAATTTTTAGGGTTGAAAGGGGGTTTTAAATTATGTAATAGTTTTAATCAAAATTTGTTAAATAGAAATTTAATTATTCGGTTGGGTCAAATATAAATTAACCATATAAATATTATACAAGGTCTGGAATCAAGGAAAGACAGGCCGATTGGGATTGGATTGCAAATAAAATCAAAGGTGAGTTAATCTCACTCAGTTAGATTTTAAATTTAAATGGTTAAATTTAAATAATTGATTGGATGATTGCATTGATTGAATATGCTATATTATATATATAGTAGTATATAGCAATATATACATATTGGCATATGTATATATTTGAGTTGTTGATATTCCCGCATTTATATAGCGGATGAGACCCTATGCGCCGCATAATAGCGGATGATATTTTATAAACCCATATACCGCGATATTCCACCTCGAAGTGGAATTGGTATTGTGCTAACGTCTGTGGATGCAGGGAAACAGGTTGGAGGGATCCAACTGGATTCCTCAAAATATTTAATTTTTGTTTAAATATTCTATGATATGATTGTTGTTATCCTGTGATAATTTATATTGGATAATCTGGTTGGATTGAATTTCCCAGTATAATGAGTTATCAAAAGCAATTGAATTGGATTTTTGGAAAAATATAAAAGAATAAAATTAAGTTAAGTAATTCTAGTGAATTCGAATAAATTAAATATGGAAAAGAGGAATTTTGAATAAATAGAGAAATGTTGAATTTAAAGAAGACTTATGTGATGTTATTTAAAGGGATAAAAATTTATTTTAATTCAATGTTTAAATGTAATTAAAAAGAGAAGGAATTTGGGAAATCTGAAACTTGTGTTTCGGTTTAAAGATTTTAAATCATAATGAGAAATAAAATCTGGAAGTTAATGAATTTGGAAATAAATGGATTAAGTAAGAAAATTTATTTCAAAGTAAAATAAATTGGAAAATCAATTATAAATTGATTTAAATACTTTGGAATTTGAATTTTAAAGAGAAATGAGATTTGGGAGAGATAAACTGGGTTTGTAAAGTAAAATAAAATATCAGAGGATATTTGAAAATATAATTTCAAAGTGGGAATTTATAAAAGGATATGGTTTGGTTTAAAAATAAATGTTATTTTATTTTTAAAAGATGGGAGTGAGAAGGATATTTCTCTGGATAGCCAAGTACGTTTTCAAAGTAATTTTTAATAAGTTAAAAGTTCTAATTGTGTTTTTAAAAGCATGTTTTAGAAAATTGATTATTTCTAAAGGTTAATTTCCAAAGTAAGTATTTTCAAAAATAAATTATTGCAGTAATTATATAAAAGTGATTTGCTATTATGTTTTAAAAGGAGAAATTTAGTTTATATTTATAAAGTGGTTTATTTTAAAGTATATATTTTTAATAAAGTATTAAAGTAGTTTAATTTCAATGTTATAAGATATATTTAAAATAAAGTGTTTTTAAATTATTCTAAAATCTAAAAGTGTTTTGTACTTGGTGTTTCAGAGAAATAAATATTTGGAAATGTATTCCGTAAGCGGAAATTGTTTGAAATTGTTTTCAAAAAGAGTTTGAAAATTCGGAAATATATCTTGGAAAGATATTTGGGCAAATAAATAATGTGGGAAATTATTTAATTGTGTGATGGTTGCTTGTGGATGTTAATTGATAGTTAAATAACCGACTATCAATATTGGCCAAATGCGCTGATCGTTTCGAAGAGACCGGGATCGAGTTTCCGTATACCGGGATTCTAGGTCTGGAGACTCGAATACCACTTCGATTCGGTTTGTACGTTTCGGGTAACGTGTTCGAAGTCGAAGATGGAGCAGTGAAGTGCAAGGGCTAGTCGCTACTAATCCTGAGGATATTTCCAAAATGGATGTAGTAGGAATAGTGCCTTCGGTTCCGTTCGTACCCGGGATGGACTGGTATGGACGAATGCTTGCGAAACATCGTCAGCGGACGATGGGCATTCTAAGGGATATGTTCTCTAAAAGGTATCGTTTAGCCTTGAACCTCATCAACCGGGAATGACTGAAAATCAGGGGTTATGCAGTAAGGCTTCGTGGGTAGCTCCCACTGGAGGGTAAGGTCATCCCTGTCTAGATGTCCCTTTTTATTTCGGCTTAGTGGTGCGGTTGCTGATCCCAACCGTGGGGTGATTTTATTCGGGATCATCCAGTAAGGGATGGTTCCGGCCTTGTGTTGCAGGGGAGCGGGCGTACTCCTCGGTACTGTGATCTAGGCCACGTACTGTGACAGGTGGTACCCCAGTGCCTAGACATTCGTTGGAAATCCATTCTCCCTACGTGCCTGTACGGTTTTGATTGTGCCCAACTATTGTTGAAATGTGAGATGCAAGCATTTCAGCTAGATTCTATTTTACTTTCTGTAGACACTATTATAATATCAGAGGATTTTGATATAAAGTGTTTTAGCTATCGTAAGGTAAAAACCCGACATGTTTATTTGTGGCGTGGTCTTACGAGATGCTATTGTTTTCAAAAGATTTTGAAACTTTAAAAATCAATTTGAGTGTGATTTTCTCACGCTGGTTTTCCAGACTGACTCGGGTATTGTTTTATATGATGCTCGGGTCAGACCGAGTATTATAGATTACAGGAAATGATCCTATGGAGCTGGATGGCGATACGTACTTCCGTATTTGAGTTATATATTCCGCTGTGTATTCAGATTGTGAGGACAAGTTATGATTACTGTCCAGTTGTATGATATTGATGTGATGTACTCTGATGATGTATTGGGATGATGTATATATAAACAGATATAGATTTCTTTTTGTGTAAAGATCTGTTATTACCTATTATAGTTTATTCCGCTGCGTATGAGAGATTCTGTTGTTGTTTTATATTTTTCTTCTTCTTCTACCTCTTCTTCTTAACTCAAATGGTCCGGTTTTTCGTGTAGGAAAAACTCGGGTTGTTACAGTGGTATCAGAGCTTAGGCTAGCGATAACCTTGGCTCTTGTGGGAATTTTGAGTGTACTAATATATATGAGCGCGTATTTGTTAGTGAATATAAAATAGTTTTATATTGTGTTGGTTGATTTATTGAGTGGCATATGAATCTTAGTCGGCACAGTCTGTACAACTGTATCGAAGGGGTTTCTAAACACTTGAATAGAACAGTTCGACACAATATTGTTTTAAATAGGGTGAATGAAATAATTTTGCCCAAATTATTTTGTATATAAAAGAAATAATTATTCGAAAATTATTATGGTTATATGTTTGGTTGTTTGGTTGTTAGAAAATGACAATAATGAGTTAGTCTCATTATTGAGTAGAAATTGAAACTTATAACCTAAGTTGAAGAATAAATTTATATAACAAAATGGAATTTGAAATATAGACTATAAATGAAATTTATAAATTGAGATAAACTTTATATACAAATGTGAATTACAAATGTGATTTATAATCAAAGGAGATAAATTCATAAACAAATGAAATTTGTAAATGTAAATTGTAAAAGTGACTTATAACTTGAAATAAAACGTGATAGAATTCCAGAGAAATGTTTGGATATAAAATTGAATGGACTTTGAATTTGAAGTTTTGGGAAAGATTTAAATTCCTTTGGATTTAAAAATAGTTTTTAAAGGTTTTGGGGAAATAATGGTGATATTATTTCATGAATATTTTTGAAATTGAATTGAAATCTGGTGGGATTTGGGATTTAAAAATGTTTGAAATGTTTTAAAGTGATAAAAGCATTAAATTCTCTTTTGGTCGCTGGAAAATAATTTCGGTGATGACTGCAGCATCATCGATGTCTATTTTCGAGTTTCCAAAGAGAAATTGCTACCAAACTGTTTAAAATTGGAAATGATTGTGAATTGGGTTGGTTTTGAAATTCAAAGGGAAAATTGTTTGGTAAAAGCAGATTGTTTTGGAAATTGGGATTTGAGGTGATATACCAGATGTGTATGAGTTATTTATGGATTCAAAATGGTTTTGGAATAAAATCGGGCAATTGGATTCTGGGAATTCTATTTAAAATATAAATGTGGAAAATTAAATGAATTAACAATATAAAGTATAGAATGAAGTTGATTGAAATAAGAAAGGAATGAAAGTTTAATTCTGGGATTATAATTGTGAGATGAAAATAAATCAATGAGTAATATAAGTTGGTAGATAAAAGAGTTAGAGAACTTGAAGGTGAATGAATAGTAAAACTTGTATAAAATTGTATCCTAAAATTAAAATTTAATTCGAGTATATGAAGGTGGATAAAATATATTTGAATTTAACTTGAGATAAGTTAAATAAAAATTGAGAATTGGAATTGAATTAAATGTAAATAAGTTGAAGTTGAATTGAATTGGATATAAAAGGTAATGTAAAATGCTTATAATTGTGTAAAGAAATTCATATTCTTAAGTTCTTAAGTGTAATAATTTGAAATTTGATTGTAAAGATGAAAATGGACTTAAATGAATAGTCCCAGGTCTTAAGTAAGTAAGTTAAAACTTATGAATAGAAATGAAATTGTAAGTTATAAATGGGAATTCATTTCTTTGAACCATTAAGAGTTATAATTTGAAATTGTAATTATCAAATGGAAACGACTAAGATGAGCAATCTTAATTTTTAAATAAATCCAAACTTGAATTATAAAATAAATTAAATTTAAGATGATTAAGTGAAGTGATATTTGGGATTTAAAAAGCAAGTATTTAATTTTATCCAGCGGAGGAACTAATTAGATAATAAATTAGTTAATGAAATTGAATTGTGAGTTAATGAAATTGGATTAAAATAGTGATGGTTTGAATTGCGAATGAAATCCAAATAAGTGAAAATAAATTGGAAATGACCTGGTTATTAATAAATCATTCCAGATGAATTGAGTATGGAAAATAAAATTCATAATGATTGAGTGAATGAACCAATTATATTTAATAAATAAATGGATGGAATTTGATTAAAAAAGGAATCAAATGAAAGATGGAAATAAAACTTTAAAGGGTTGATTAAATGGAAAATAAACTTAAGTTATTGACTTAAGTAAATGTTGAATGGAAACTGAACTCAACAGAGGAGTGGTTTAAATAAGTTGAGAAATAGTTATTGAATGAATTAACTTGGATTTTTTCGAGCTAAATAAAATTCATTTTTGGAAGTTGGAGATGAATTGAATTTAAGAAAAAAAAATTGGAAATGAAGTAGTAAATTGAAATAAGTTGGAATTCATATGAAATGAGAGTTCAATTTGAAAATATACACTTCAGTGGTGAAGTAGTAAATAAATATAAGAAAATTTTATAATGAACTTAAGAATTGAAGAATGAAATTCTTAAGAAAATTTGTATTGGAAATATACTTAGTAATTTTGGAATGGAAAATATATATACTAAGTGAATAGTTGAATGAAGACTAAAACTGAAGTTGTGAAATGGATAATTGTGAATAAGTAGTTAACAATCAAAGGAATGTGAATAAAAGAGAATTGATATAATTGGTAATCAATTGGAATTTATACGTAAGGTGTACGTATATTATTTATTCGCATAGCTATTTGGTCCAGATGTCGAACACAGAATTTCGAGATAGTTTTATCGATCCGAATTAGGATTTTTCACTCGATTTTCGACGGCGAGCCTGGATATGGATTGTTGATTGATTCTGGATATTCTCTATCATAGTTTGTGACTATGCAAGGAGAATGACGGTTTCTGATCGAGAAACCAGATCTGAGTCCGCACTAGGAAGTCGGGTGGACAATACTAGTTCGGAAGTGAAATTGTGTGATCGATTGAGCGATCGAATGTGATATTGCGTACGGATAATATATGTGCATCGTACGGGCATAAGTAAAACAAATATTGAAAATTTGTAAAGAAAAGTATAAAATGACTTTGGGATTGTGATTGAATATTATTGCTTAGTAGGATATACAGGTGTATAAAAGCAATGGATAAATTGGGATTTTTTGATTTTAGAAGATAAAATTTAATGGCCCGACAAAAAGGTATGTATTTGAATTTCTATATGAAATTTGATTGGGTTTTTGATCCAGCCACTTGGCCTTTTGTTTTCTTTTTGAGATTGGGAGGCCGTAGAGCCATTTTGTAGTAGTACCGAGCTAGCCGCGCAAAGGAGACGCTGGCGAAATTTTTCGAAAATTTAGAGAGTTAGAAAATTTTTGAGAAATTTTTGATAATTCAAAATTTGAATTCAAATTTAAATTTGAATGGATAAGTAGGTGGTATGGGTTGAGCTTATGAATAAGTTTGGGAAGTTAAAAGATGATTAGTGTATCATTAATAAAAGATTGTTTGAGTATTGTTAAAACTGTTTGAACTTGGGAAATAGTAATGGGTATTGGATCATTCTTCCTAACTAGTAATTTCGGGGACGAAATTCTTTTAAGGGGGGAGGAATGTGACGACCCGGAACTTTTGTATATTTGAAATGTGAATATTTAATTTATTTTAAATATCCGAAGGTTAAATTTTAACTTTAATTTCAAATATACAGTATTTATTTGGATAATCAATTATTAAATTTAATAATTGGGATTGAGTAAAATATAGAATCTGGAATTTTAAGGCCGTTAAAAATAATATGAAGGCTTAGAAAATTTATACTGATAATTCTGAAGGTGTTGGAACTTTCAGAATTGAATTTGGAGCTGTTTTGCTCAGTTTTGAAAATTTAACGTTTAAGTAAATAATATAATTGCTTTGGTACTGTTGCAAATCTAGGCGGACACGTAAAGGAATTTTAAAAAAAACACGTGTCCTACCTAATAAACACGCGTCTCCCCCTCTGTTGTTCCATTCAATTGAAGCTATCTCGTTCGAAAAGAAAAATAGGCTGCCTTCGTTCGTTTTCCCTTTACCTCCCTCTATTCTCAAATTAATTCAAATTGAATCTGTTCTCTTCAAAGTCACAGTTCAATAGCAATCTCCATGTCGTGATGCTTGAACCCGTGAAAACTAGGGTTCCATAAATTAACGCCTTCGAGGTATCATCGCTGCGAATTTGGCTATTCCATCAGCCATCGTTGGCTCGTCCTTGCTCCTACGCGATATTTTCTACTGCTGATTTGAGGACCTGGTAGGCGCGAAATTAGGCGACGAGTGAAATCGAGTCAGATGCGAACTCGACAGGTGGAGGCGCCGCGTAGGGTTGAGTCTTGATGGTGTCGAGGGTTAGTGGGTGTCGCGATTGAGCTCGCGGTGGTGGCTCGCGTAGCTGGGCAGGCGACTGTGGGGTATCGCGACTCGAAGGAAGGTCAGAGAAGTTCGCGATGGATGTTTGGACTCATGTGGAGGTGGAAGTCGAGGCTGGGTCGTCGTGGTGATGGTTTTGGGGCTGAGTCGGTAAGGTATTTTTTTTTATTTTATTTTAAATTTATAAATATATAGGTATAGATCTGTAAACAGAAAATTATTATTGATAACAATAATATATGTTTACAGTATAGAGAATATATATATATATATATATATATATATGATAAAGATAAATTGTTAATAAAATTTATTTAATGGTTTTAGTTGCTGGAAATAATTACTAAAGGCAAATTAGTTCAAATTATATTATTTAGATAGTAATGGGTTGTTCGAATAGTTCAAATGAAATAATTGGGTATTCAAGTTATTTCAGTAATTTAACTATTATTTTGATAACCAAAAATGTTTTATTTAGGATAAATTAGTTTAAGTAAAGTTTATAATTTTATTTACCTGGTAGATTTAAATTTAAAATGGGAAATTAGTTAAAATGAATGGTTAGTTAAATAAATTTGTCAAATGGAATTTTTAGGGTTGAAAGGGGGTTTTAAATTATGTAATAGTTTTAATCAAAATTTGTTAAATAGAAATTTAATTATTCGGTTGGGTCAAATATAAATTAACCATATAAATATTATACAAGGTCTGGAATCAAGGAAAGACAGGCCGATTGGGATTGGATTGCAAATAAAATAAAAGGTGAGTTAATCTCACTCAGTTAGATTTTAAATTTAAATGGTTAAATTTAAATAATTGATTGGATGATTGCATTGATTGAATATGCTATATTATATATATAGTAGTATATAGCAATATATACATATTGGCATATGTATATATTTGAGTTGTTGATATTCCCGCATTTATATAGCGGATGAGACCCTATGCGCCGCATAATAGCGGATGATATTTTATAAACCCATATACCGCGATATTCCACCTCAAAGTGGAATTGGTATTGTGCTAACGTCTGTGGATGCAGGGAAACAGGTTGGAGGGATCCAACTGGATTCCTCAAAATATTTAATTTTTGTTTAAATATTTTGTGATATGATTGTTGTTATCCTGTGATAATTTATATTGGATAATCTGGTTGGATTGAATTTCCCAGTATAATGAGTTATCAAAAGCAATTGAATTGGATTTTTGGAAAAATATAAAAGAATAAAATTAAGTTAAGTAATTCTAGTGAATTCGAATAAATTAAATATGGAAAAGAGGAATTTTGAATAAATAGAGAAATGTTGAATTTAAAGAAGACTTATGTGATGTTATTTAAAGGGATAAAAATTTATTTTAATTCAATGTTTAAATGTAATTAAAAAGAGAAGGAATTTGGGAAATCTGAAACTTGTGTTTCGGTTTAAAGATTTTAAATCATAATGAGAAATAAAATCTGGAAGTTAATGAATTTGGAAATAAATGGATTAAGTAAGAAAATTTATTTCAAAGTAAAATAAATTGGAAAATCAATTATAAATTGATTTAAATACTTTGGAATTTGAATTTTAAAGAGAAATGAGATTTGGGAGAGATAAACTGGGTTTGTAAAGTAAAATAAAATATCAGAGGATATTTGAAAATATAATTTCAAAGTGGGAATTTATAAAAGGATATGGTTTGGTTTAAAAATAAATGTTATTTTATTTTTAAAAGATGGGAGTGAGAAGGATATTTCTCTGGATAGCCAAGTACGTTTTCAAAGTAATTTTTAATAAGTTAAAAGTTCTAATTGTGTTTTTAAAAGCATGTTTTAGAAAATTGATTATTTCTAAAGGTTAATTTCCAAAGTAAGTATTTTCAAAAATATATTATTGCAGTAATTATATAAAAGTGATTTGCTATTATGTTTTAAAAGGAGAAATTTAGTTTATATTTATAAAGTGGTTTATTTTAAAGTATATATTTTTAATAAAGTATTAAAGTAGTTTAATTTCAATGTTATAAGATATATTTAAAATAAAGTGTTTTTAAATTATTCTAAAATCTAAAAGTGTTTTGTACTTGGTGTTTCAGAGAAATAAATATTTGGAAATGTATTCCGTAAGCGGAAATTGTTTGAAATTGTTTTCAAAAAGAGTTTGAAAATTCGGAAATATATCTTGGAAAGATATTTGGGCAAATAAATAATGTGGGAAATTATTTAATTGTGTGATGGTTGCTTGTGGATGTTAATTGATAGTTAAATAACCGACTATCAATATTGGCCAAATGCGCTGATCGTTTCGAAGAGACCGGGATCGAGTTTCCGAATACCGGGATTCTAGGTCTGGAGACTCGAATACCACTTCGATTCGGTTTGTACGTTTCGGGTAACGTGTTCGAAGTCGAAGATGGAGCAGTGAAGTGCAAGGGCTAGTCGCTACTAATCCTGAGGATATTTCCAAAATGGATGTAGTAGGAATAGTGCCTTCGGTTCCGTTCGGACCCGGGACGGACTGGTATGGACGAATGCTTGCGAAACATCGTCAGCGGACGATGGGCATTCTAAGGGATATGTTCTCTAAAAGGTATCGTTTAGCCTCGAACCTCATCAACCGGGAATGACTGAAAATCAGGGGTTATGCAGCAAGGCTTCGTGGGTAGCTCCCACTGGAGGGTAAGGTCATCCCTGTCTAGATGTCCCTTTTTATTTCGGCTTAGTGGTGCGGTTGCTGATCCCAACCGTGGGGTGATTTTATTCGGGATCATCCAGTAAGGGATGGTTCCGGCCTTGTGTTGCAGGGGAGCGGGCGTACTCCT
Organism: Allium fistulosum; assembly: GCA_030737815.1. Taxonomy (NCBI): domain Eukaryota; kingdom Viridiplantae; phylum Streptophyta; class Magnoliopsida; order Asparagales; family Amaryllidaceae; genus Allium; species Allium fistulosum. The sequence goes on from CM060904.1 coordinate 354,443,572, forward strand.
CGGTACTGTGATCTAGGCCACGTACTGTGACAGGTGGTACCCCAGTGCCTAGTCATTCGTTGGAAATCCATTCTCCCTACGTGCCTGTACGGTTTTGATTGTGCCCAACTATTGTTGAAATGTGAGATGCAAGCATTTCAGCTAGATTCTATTTTACTTTCTGTAGACACTATTATAATATCAGAGGATTTTGATATAAAGTGTTTTAGCTATCGTAAGGTAAAAACCCGACATGTTTATTTGTGGCGTGGTCTTACGAGATGCTATTGTTTTCAAAAGATTTTGAAACTTTAAAAATCAATTTGAGTGTGATTTTCTCACGCTGGTTTTCCAGACTGACTCGGGTATTGTTTTATATGATGCTCGGGTCAGACCGAGTATTATAGATTACAGGAAATGATCCTATGGAGCTGGATGGCGATACGTACTTCCGTATTTGAGTTATATATTCCGCTGTGTATTCAGATTGTGAGGACAAGTTATGATTACTGTCCAGTTGTATGATATTGATGTGATGTACTCTGATGATGTATTGGGATGATGTATATATAAACAGATATAGATTTCTTTTTGTGTAAAGATCTGTTATTACCTATTATAGTTTATTCCGCTGCGTATGAGAGATTCTGTTGTTGTTTTATATTTTTCTTCTTCTTCTACCTCTTCTTCTTAACTCAAATGGTCCGGTTTTTCGTGTAGGAAAAACTCGGGTTGTTACAGTGGTATCAGAGCTTAGGCTAGCGATAACCTTGGCTCTGGTGGGAATTTTGAGTGTACTAATATATATGAGCGCGTATTTGTTAGTGAATATAAAATAGTTTTATATTGTGTTGGTTGATTTATTGAGTGGCATATGAATCTTAGTCGGCACAGTCTGTACAACTGTATCGAAGGGGTTTCTAAACACTTGAATAGAACAGTTCGACACAATATTGTTTTAAATAGGGTGAATGAAATAATTTTGCCCAAATTATTTTGTATATAAAAGAAATAATTATTCGAAAATTATTATGGTTATATGTTTGGTTGTTTGGTTGTTAGAAAATGACAATAATGAGTTAGTCTCATTATTGAGTAGAAATTGAAACTTATAACCTAAGTTGAAGAATAAATTTATATAACAAAATGGAATTTGAAATATAGACTATAAATGAAATTTATAAATTGAGATAAACTTTATATACAAATGTGAATTACAAATGTGATTTATAATCAAAGGAGATAAATTCATAAACAAATGAAATTTGTAAATGTAAATTGTAAAAGTGACTTATAACTTGAAATAAAACGTGATAGAATTCCAGAGAAATGTTTGGATATAAAATTGAATGGACTTTGAATTTGAAGTTTTGGGAAAGATTTAAATTCCTTTGGATTTAAAAATAGTTTTTAAAGGTTTTGGGGAAATAATGGTGATATTATTTCATGAATATTTTTGAAATTGAATTGAAATCTGGTGGGATTTGGGATTTAAAAATGTTTGAAATGTTTTAAAGTGATAAAAGCATTAAATTCTCTTTTGGTCGCTGGAAAATAATTTCGGTGATGACTGCAGCATCATCGATGTCTATTTTCGAGTTTCCAAAGAGAAATTGCTACCAAACTGTTTAAAATTGGAAATGATTGTGAATTGGGTTGGTTTTGAAATTCAAAGGGAAAATTGTTTGGTAAAAGCAGATTGTTTTGGAAATTGGGATTTGAGGTGATATACCAGATGTGTATGAGTTATTTATGGATTCAAAATGGTTTTGGAATAAAATCGGGCAATTGGATTCTGGGAATTCTATTTAAAATATAAATGTGGAAAATTAAATGAATTAACAATATAAAGTATAGAATGAAGTTGATTGAAATAAGAAAGGAATGAAAGTTTAATTCTGGGATTATAATTGTGAGATGAAAATAAATCAATGAGTAATATAAGTTGGTAGATAAAAGAGTTAGAGAACTTGAAGGTGAATGAATAGTAAAACTTGTATAAAATTGTATCCTAAAATTAAAATTTAATTCGAGTATATGAAGGTGGATAAAATATATTTGAATTTAACTTGAGATAAGTTAAATAAAAATTGAGAATTGGAATTTAATTATCGTCTGAGATAATTAAATATTTTTCGATTTGATAATCGAATATTTGTGATTTCTGATTATCGTTTTTGATAATCAGATATTTGTGAAATTTGATTATCGTTTGAGATAATTAAATATTTTTCGATTTGATAATCGAATATTTGTGATTTCTGATTATCGTTTTTGATAATCAGATATTTGTGAAATTTAATTATCGTCTGAGATAATTAAATATTTTTTCGATTTCATTAATCGAATGTTTGTGTTTCTGATTATCGTTTTTGATAATCAGATATTTGTGAAATTTGATTATCGTTTGAGATAATTAAATATTTTTCGATTTGATAATCGAATATTTGTGATCTCTGATTATCGTTTTTGATAATCAGATATTTGTGAAATTTAATTATCGTCTGAGATAATTAAATATTTTTCGATTTGATTAATCGAATGTTTATGTTTCTGATTATCGTTTTTGATAATTAGATATTCGTGAAATTCGATTATCATTTTTTATGATTGAATATTTGCGATTTTGAGACTTGAGCTTCGTCTTTTTCTCTGTCGATTCAGGTGAGTAATTTGCTTTACTCGCATTCAATTCGTGCAGTATGTGAATTCTGCTCTGTTTTCCTTTTCTTTTAAATACTGGATCTCGATTGATTCCTGCTTTAGCAGTCGTCTGATTTTGATTCCTTGATCCCCTCGATGTTGATTCTTTTGATTTTAAGCAATCGAACCTTTTGATTCTATATCTGATACTTCCATAATTCCGATACTTCCCTGTTGACCTTTGCTTTGCTTATGCATTCGACATTGCCTTGTTCTTATGGTTGTTACCTTTTGTCCATTTATTCCTTATGATTGCGAGGACGCAATTTCTTTAAGGAGGGGAGTCTGTAACAACCCGCAAATTCGTAGCAATTAATTATCGACACTAGGTGATTAAATGGTCGCCAATTCTTATTGGAATTTTATCGAGTTGAAATTCTTTTGAAAAATGGTTGAGAAATTGTTGGTGGGCTTTAAACTTTAGGCCCATACCTTTTTCTTTGATACCGTGATGAGGGTATTACCCAATTCCCCTTTTTATATTTGCCTTCCGTTCTCATTCGAACCCTAAAAGCATACGAGAGAAATAAAAATGGCGGTCGCGATTGCTCTTCCTTCGATCTGGAAAATTAGGGCTTCGTTCCCTTTTAGCTCGGCTTTGCTCGAGGAGGTGATTCTTGCTTGCTTTGGCTTTGGGCGCTCCTTCTATTCGTCGATGACTTGATTGCTCGAATTCAACCAATTTCTGGGCTTCGCGATCTCGTTTTCAAATCATCGTCACGCGAGATGATTTCAGCTGGATTGAAGCTTCAAAACTTCAACTCTCGACCGAACTGAGGTGAGTAATTTGCTCACATCTAATTCAACCTTATATACGTGATTTTGTGGCTCCGGTATATATGCTGGAGGCCCTAATTTTATTTGTTGCCTTGACTTGTTCGATTTCCTGGGTCGAACTTGTTGCACACTCCCGAGTTTGTTTTACTGATACATTGAGCTCGTGTAGTCTTCATTTAGGGTAGTCTGTACTGCTCATGTTGTATTCATCTCCTGATTGCTCTGTACTTTCGTGGCTAATCATTTGTATACATACATTCATGTATGTATATAGTTGTATGATCATTGGCTGCACTCTGAAATCTTGAGTTGCATTGTTGACCCATTACTCTGGTTGACATTTTGTTATTTTGCTTCATGTTGTAATTGTATATCACTATGTTGCATTTAGCTTGACGTTGTTTGATTAGGTTGTATTGCCTCTGACTTTTGACATATAGTCTTCATTCATTTCGAGTTAGTCGCTTACAGCTGCATTGGTTAGTCCTTTGCAGTCTTCACTATACCATATTGTCACTGCATATCTCTTTTGCATTTCTTTCCTTGTGGTTTAGTTTCACACTGCTGTCACTTGTAGTTGCTGCAGTGTTATAGTTCACGGTCTTCATTCGAGACAGGGTTCGTATACTCTTGAGTCATGTTTCATTTGCTTGAATTGGTTCAGGGCTTTTGTTGTTGGTCTTGTTTGTCTTGTATATAGTTGCATTTTCTTCCGGCTTGTTTCACTTGAGTTGTGAACTGATGTTGAATTCATTCGTTGTCTGTTGTTTGCATTGTTGTTCAGCCTCCATACATGAATTCCCTGTTGCTTATTGACTTGCAAGTTGACACTCTGGTCTGGTGTACATTCATGTGTCTGCACCCAATCTCTGCCTGGTTGAGCATTTCTTTGATTGCTGAACAGAAGTTTTACTCTGTGCTTTGACACTTCTGCCTTGTTGAACATTGGTCTGACTATAGTTCCATCACTGTTTCACTTGTACTTTGCGAAGCAGTGTTGTATTTCATGAAGTCTTCATTGCATATTGATCTGATCTAATGCCATTTGCATATGACTCTTGTACCTGTGCATATTTGTGGCAGTTTCACTCAACTTCATACATGACCTGTTTCACTTGTTACCTGTAGTGTTGACATTTTGCATTGCCTTCAGTTCCCTGTTTTGATTCATGTTTATTTGATATTTGTCTGCTGAAGCAGTAGCATTGATATTGAGACTTGTATTATGATGTTCATATGTACTGCCCTTGTACATGCTTCACTGCATCATCTTCTACATGTTGCATTTGCAATGATGTTCTCCATTTCATGTTCGAATTCATACTTGTCTGCATTGTATACATTTCTGGCCATTGTTTTATCACTGTTGTAGCTGCTGTATATAAGTTCTGACAAACTTTGGTCTTGACTTCATTTGTTCGTGTAGCCTGTATGATCCCAGTTTTACTTGAACTGTTGTTGTTGCAGTATAATTTGACAGGCTCGATCACTTGAGATTGCCTGCTTGGTAGCTTTTGTTCTTGTCCAGTTTATACTTGCCTCGTTGAACTTGTAACCGCATGTGCCTTGTTGCTGTGACATTCTAGATTGCATTATTGCTGCTACTTGAATTTGTAGTTGTTCAATTGCCTTCTGATTCACTTGACCATTTGTATACATACTTTCAAGTATGTATTCAGATGTATGTTCACTTTTGCATATCCATGTGTCATTTTCACTTGCATCTGTTCATCCTTGAGCACTTGCTAACCTGCTGCATTTTCGTAGCAGTTTTACCCTTGTCCCGTGTGGTGACTTTATATTCCGTTGTGGCGAGGCAGTGCACGCGTGCGTGCACTGCAGTCACACCAAATTGACAGTTTTTAATCGATGTCTCTTTTGTTCTTAATTCATCGACATGTTGCGTAATTCGTAGGCTATATTGGCGAGGCAGTACACGTTAGCGTGTACTGCAGCCAATTAGCATTGATATTTTTAAATTGACATTTCAATTGCTTAAACTGCTTTGGACTTCTGTTTTGTGGATTAACACTGTTTAGTGTTATATCTGCCGTTATCCAATTCTCGTATCGAGAGTTGGATATACGAGATTTTCTGTGACTGTCATCTATATTGAGATTGATTATTATTGCTTCTATGCTCTAATAACTGATTTTGAATTAGACTGATCCGAGTATTATTTTCTTTTGAATGTAATACTCGGGTCAGACCGAGTATTTACAGGTTGTAGATTTCTAGCTTTGGGTTGCTGCTAGAGCTATGAAGACTTTTTATATCATTTGAAGTGGTCTTCGTCCTGTTGAAGTAGTCAGTGTGTCTGTTTTAAGATGATAATGTATTCATGTATATTAGTCGATAAGGTACTTGTATATATAACTTCTTGAGTCGACAATTGTAGTTGTATCATTTGTATTGTGTCAAATGTATTGTAACTGATATCAGTTATTGTATATATGAGACTTTTCGTTCCATCTTTATTCCGCATTTATGTTATCTGTGTTATTTTTATATCTATTGTCCTAAACTATTATAGCCACTGTGTAGTAGCTTTGAGTTTGTATCGGTATGTCGGGTTTCCTCTAAAAAAAATGAAATGCAATGTTTTTATTATCTGACATATCGTTGCTCGCACAAGGCAATTACATAGATGGTCGCTCCTCAACAGCCTTATTCTCCGTGCTAGTTGACAGCACTACACCGTAGTGTTCTTGGCTAGCGTGGGTATAGAGGTGGGGCGTGACAGAGTATGTCCATATCCGATCCCGGTCTCCTTAACAACCAGTCGTTATTATAACACCGTGGTCATTTTAAGAAATATATATACTTTTAAAAACACAATCATTGCCCTTTCAAAACATATTCTTTATTTCAAAATAGTATATACATCAAAAATCAAAATATTATTGCCATTTCAAACCATATCCTTTACTTCAAAATAGTATATACTTTAAAACCAAATTATTATTGCTATTTCAAAACATATCATTTATTTCAAAATAGTATATACATAAAAACCAAATTCAATAATATATCATTTAAATAAAATCCAAATTTTCAATCACTATTCTTACTTTTAATTATAAAACTTGAAATATTCTTTAAAACCATCTTAAACCCAAATCACATAATGCAGTCATATTCTTAATCTCAAAATTTCAATCGGTTTCAAATCAATATATTTAAAGATAATTCTTAAATAAATTCTATTTCAAATAAATTCATTTTCAAACCATATTACTTTCAAAGTTATAACAATTTCGAAAACAAATACTTTGAAAAACAATAATACCTTAATTTCAATAAAACATTTCAATTTTGATATATTTCAAGTCTTTAAATATTCCAAAATTCCCAACCAAATATGATAATATTATATATACCTTAATTCAATTTACTATTATTTAGTTTAGAAATATTTATTTAATAAATTCAATATCACTTAAATAAAGCTCAAACTTGAAATATTCGTAAATCAAACTTAAAACATCATCAAGTCATACATAGCTTAAATTTTAGAATTTAACCATATATAAAATAATATTTATATAATATCAAAATTTAATATTTATTAAACCGTATATTTCTTTCCAAACCATAGAAAATCCCTTAAAATATTTTATATATAGACCACGGTGCCAGTATATAATTTTCTATCATATGGTCAAGTGATACGGATATTTATCATTTCAATCCGAAATTTAAAATAAAATTACGGTTATATATCATTTCAAACCGCAATCCCGAATAAAATAAAAATGCATAATAACTTGCAGTTTATACAATATAAAATATAGCATTCATTCATCCAAATACCAATAAACAATCATTTATTACAATCATCATCCAATTTAAACAAAACATCAATATAAAGCATATAAAATATAACAGGCATCAACAAATAGTTTATATTCAATAAAATTTAATAACTGTTCAACTGGCAGTTTATGTGCAATAATAAATAAATTTAACTCACAAATTTTATGCAATAATAAAATTAAATAACAATTAAATTTAACTAAATGTTATCTAACTGAGATGATGATTAAATATATGCCCAAACAATCATAGATAAATTTTAAATCACATCAAAATTTAATTTAACAAACATAAGAAATCTTAGAAGTTGTGAGTGGGTTAAAACACTCACCTTTTGAATTTATATTGAATTTAAACCCAAAAATTTTACAGTCTTAGAATTCGTCCAAACCAGCGTCAAAAGATCTGGAATTTCAATACGATTCTAACAAAAGAAAACGCGTCCAAATCCGAGTCCGTATCTAAAAGGCAAATTTTATATTAATTAAATGAAATTAAATTAATTAAATCGAATTTTATATTTCAATTATAGAATTGACAATCTATCACCTTTATACTTCTCAATCATTTGCAATTATTTAAACAAAATTTAAACGTCAATCTAGAGAAAATAATTTATCAATTGAATTGAAATGCCCTATCTTAAATTTTCATTATATTCAAAATTATAAATTTTAGTTCCCAAAATTTCTATTAAATTGAATTTACCCATAATTATTTCATTCAAAATTCCAAATAGAAGGGCGTACCATTGGATTTAAAATTATCACATAAATATTTCTCGTTTTCAACTAAAATTTTAAATTACAGTAATAATTACATATTTGAGTTCATTCGTTTGCAATAAATTCAACTATTATAATCTAAATAAATTAACTCACTATTAAAGGTTCAAATTCTATAATTCATAAATTTTACCCTCTTGATTTACTTATTAATTTGTAATTCTTTAAACAAATTCCCGTCAGTATAAAGTAGCTTAATTCTCTCATTAAAGAATTTATTTCGATTTCTTAAAATAAACCCTCATTATAAATTGAATCCCATTTTATCCTAATAAGTTTCAAATTAAATGGATAAGTTCAAAATTCAACCTTTAACTTACACTTAAGTTTAGGTAAAATCAATTTATAACGTATTTCCCTTTTAGTTATTACTTTACATGCTTTTAGTATTAATTTCTCAATTAATCCACATTATTAAAGTAACGCTTTTAATAAATATGACCCTATGATTACTCAACATTTAATGAACGTTATTTCATTTCCCATTAGTGTAATCTTCATTTATTTTATTATCACTTATTACAAATTCTAATTCTATTAACAAATAAGCAGGTAATTTAAAATATATGTTACAAATTTTTAATTAATCACTATTAATTATTATTGACTTTAATTTAGCATCACTTACCTTGCATTAACATTGTTACTTAATAATCCCTACCCAATTGCAATTTTATATTCAAATGAATACATTTACTCTTTCCGTTATGGAATTAATTATCCATAAGGCACATCTAATTATCATTATTGATTTATACAATTTCCATTAACTGTACATTCAATTACTATTCAATGTATATTTATTCATTAATCAATTCGATATATACATTTGTTTCCTTCTTTTTGATTTATAACCTAGTATACATTTACCTAAATCCTATTTCAATTACATTCATTAATGGGTGTTGCATTGAAATCTAATTTATTAGCTTATATCACATTATTACCATTAATTACAATTGGCTTACCAATTTTTATTCAATACCATAAATAAATAACATATTATTCAATACTTACTCTTGTTTCTCATATTCTATTTAAAAATCAAATCGTAACTTTTACATTATTTTATTAAATTGGAATTTCATTTTAAATATATATATATATATATATATATATATATATATTGTTAACTTTTAATTTCAATTGCTACATCTAATTCCTAACATTCATTTTACTATAAATTATGGAAATTATGACAAACTTAGTTAACGAAATTCACGGGTCGTTACACTCTCCCCCACTCAAAACTTTTCGTCCCCGAAAAGAAAAAAGAAGGGAGAAGGAAGAATTAGACAAACAATACATCTTATTCAAAATATTAACTTATAAACACTAATTTACAAAATTTATTACTTTATATAAAATTTATCCATTTTAATCATTATATCTTTTTATACTTAAATGAATAAAGTTTGGAAAAACATTTCAAAATAATTTTCTAAGTCCCAAAAATTTCGAAAAATTTCGGCAGAGTCTCCTTTATACTGAGAGGCTCGGGAGAAAATATAATATTAAATATAACAAAATATCACTTATAATATCTAAAATATTATATCCCAACACGGGAAAATATATATAAATAGCGTTATAAATCGTAATCCGAAACGTACTTATTTGTTGGGCAATTTACGTTTAATTTATGGAACCAAAAACAGTAGCAATTGCTTCCATAACCTGCATTTCACTTATTAAATCCAAAGGGTTAACAATTTATATAAAGTGAAATATTTAAGTGGTTTCAATCACTAACAACAAATCAATACAACAACCATCAATTTCACAAACATCATACACACACAAATACAAACAACCATTCAATCAACAAACAAATAGTTGTTCGGTTTCAGAACTTTTAAATTGTACGGAATGAAGAATAAACCATCAAATGCATCATTTACTCAACAGTCTTAGATTAAACACAATGGATTTTTCATCCATCCCAACAAATTAAAGTTTCCTTACCCAACAACCACAACCATGACAAACAACAATTTCAGCAATAGTTTTAGTCTATTCTTATTCATTCCATTCATACATTTGTTGTTTGATTCTTTTTATTCATATAACGGTTTATCTTTTTATTTTCATTGTATTTCTTCCAAATTTTATTTAGAAATTACTTTAACCCTTTCAATTTACAATTTCTCTTATTTATATTACATTCATTTATAATTATATGACCTCATCTATTTGTCATACTTACCTTTAATTATATTTACTTGGTAAAATTTCAATTATACTTAAGCTTATAACATTAAATTCTCATTTAATAGCAATTTCATTGAATACTTTCATTATTTCAAATTTCTACTTGTATAATATTCTATTACAATTTAAACACTTGCAACAAGGCATACAACCATAAAATCAATCATTCATTCATATCAAACAAAAGAAATAGTTGTTCAGGTTCATAACTTTAAATTGTACAGAATGAAGAATAAACTACTAAGTGTACCCTTCACTCAGCAGTCTTAGGTGAAACTAAATATATTATTCCTACATCCAAACAATATTAAAGTATCCTTGCCCAAACAACCATAAGCCAAACAAATAACAAATTCAACAATAGATCAAGTTCATTATTATTAATTTCATTCCATATATTGTTGTTTGATTTCCTCTTTATTCATCATTTATTTTTATCCATCCAACCAATTCCTTGGTAGGTAAATTTATTACTTAAGTTTTATAGTCATTTTCCCAGTATTCATCTTTTATTCTAAGGTAACTTCAACCTATTACTTAAGTTTATTATTATTTATATATAACATTTAAGTCCATAACAACTAGAACATCACTACTTATTAATTTCATTTATTCATTTTTAAATTAATTTACTTTGCATATTTATTCATTTAATTGATTTTATTTATTCATTTATTAATAATATTCATGTTCAATTTTAGTTACTTGGCATAACAGTTATACTTTAATTCTTATTAATATAAGAAATTTACTGAATTTTTCATTACATAAGTCTACTTGTACAATTTTCTATACATTTTCTTATTAAACATTTTCAACTTTTATAAATTTTTGGTAAGTTATATTTATGCTTTTAAAGACTGAAATTGAAAGTTGTACAAGTTTTCTCATTTCTTTTAATTATTTTAATGTTCAATAATTATTTCCTTTATTTCATAGGTTACAATTTCAACTTTCATTTAATACCATTTATATCCTAGCATTAAATCTCTTATTTCCTTTAGAGGTTTCAATTTATTAATTACCTACATTCCAATTCACTTCAGTAATTAGGACTATTTATTAATGGAAACTTAAGAATTAAATACCGGGTTTTATTCAAAAATCATTTTAAGATAATAGATAATATATATACTTATAATTTATATATCCAATTATATTTAAAACAATTTAAAATAAAATAATCTTGTAGTAAAACTACTACAGTGGCCTTCCCACTTTGAAACTCGAAAATGAATGTCGATGATGCGGCCGCCATCACCGAAATTATTTTCCAGCGACAAAAAGGGGAGTACAACTTATTTCTTTGCGGAATTTCTTTTAAAACATTTCTTTCAAATTCTATTGAAATATTTATATCAGAAAATACTTCTAACGATATTATTATTATATTCCAAAATCAATTGAAAGAAATCTTTAAAAACCCCGGAACTTAAGCTCTAAATTTCCAGTTTTCATTTATTTTATTTTCAACTTAGTTTCAACTATTATTTATATTTTCATTACCTAACACCCAATCTATAGCAACTAAATATATATCTTTATAAAATATTTTTTTTATATGGAAAATATAATAGGCAAAGTTATTTCATTCACCTATATTAAAACAAATATTATGTCGGTCTGTCCTATTAAGTGTTTAGAAATCCCTATTGATGTCATAGCGTCCCATGCACCAACCAGAATTTATAAATACAAAACGGAACCGATTAACACAATATTAAAACCTTTTTATAACACTAACAAATACGCTCTCTCATATATATACACTCAGCGACTCCCATAGGGTATTACTACCCTATTAATAAAGAGTCAGACCCCACAAAACTAAGGTTTATCGCTAAACCAAAGCTCTGATACCAGATGTAACATCCCACCTTTTTGTACGCTTAAGCAGACACATATGCCAACTTAAACCATACAGAAGTGTAACAACCCGGGATTTGCATTACCAATTAATAAATAAAAGTTAGGATTTTTATTTATTTTAATGAAGCATAAAAGGATTTGGAATAACAAAATTTATTTGAAAAAGGCTATTTTAATTAAATGGGAAATATGGGTTTTTAAAATGAGGATAAAATGTTATTTTTAAAAAGTTAAATATTTTAGAGAGATTTTAAAACGGGTTTGGGTAGGAAAAATGAGTTTTATAAACATATATGAACACTTAGACTAATTTTTGGAAACATGTAAATAACACTCTTCTTATTGGGTTACTAAACCTAGCCCAATAACCCACCCTAAACCTCCTCTATAAATTATCTCAAACTCTCCAAACCTCATTCATTCATCCCTAATCAAAACCCTAATCATTTCCTAAAGCTTTCATAGCAAAAATGGCCTCTATCTTCATCTCCTTCTAGTTTTAGCTTATGCAAGTCATTCTATGCAAAGGTAATGCAAATACCCACCTCAAATCCATTTTTATATCTTTCTCATTTCTGAAATGTATTTGGTAACACATGTTTTATGTGTTTTTTTGATCTTATAGCCTCCTAATCATCTTTTGCTAACTTGGGTTGATGCTATAATAGTCTTTGTTGCTTTCAAGAGAGGTATATTGCTAAAAACCTCTTCTAATACGTGTTTAATCATCTTTTGATTTTGGTAATCAGTTAGTAACACATGTTTTATTATGTAACATGTGAATCATAGCTCTTTGATCATCTTTGATTTCATTTTGGGGTGTGCACATAAGGTACTTGTAATATATGCTAGCTGAAATTATAATTAGTTTATTGCTGTTAGTAAATTAGGCATATCTCATTCATCTTAAATCGGAATTAAGACTTTCTTGATGTTCTGAAAAGCTTATTCTGTAGCCTATAACTTTTATGTTTTGAGCTTTGCCTAATTTTGTGGTTTGAATGGTCGAAATCACGTTTGTTTGTCGCTGACCTGACAACAAACTACAGGGTTGAAAAACTAAAAACCTGAAATTGATTTGGCCATAGGTTACTCGTTTCTTATCCAAATCTAATAATTTTGGATGTTCTGGAAAGCTTAGATTTAGAGCTAAAACTTTCTTGTTTTGAGTTTCATGAAATTTCGAAGTTAATTTGGTCAAAACTGTGCATTCTTACCACTGTCCCGAGAGCACAACGACAGTGATATAAAATTTAGATCTGAGAATTGTTTTAGTCATAGAATTTTCATCTCTGGTCGGAATTTGACGATCTTGGTCATTCCGGAAAGCTTAGAAACTAAGCTAAAACTTTCATTTTATTCATTTTGCCAGAATTTGAAGTTTACTATGCCAAAATTGTGGTTTTTCATCTCTGGCCAGTTAGTGCATAGCTATAGGCCTTAGTCTCTTTTCTCCCGTTGTTTTCAGCGTAGAACCCCGACTTTGCGACGCCATCCCGGGCTCGTTCTTTGTCGGATTTCATCGTTTTTGGTCTCGTTAAAATGATGAGATCGAGATCTTTAACCATGCAAAGTTTGGTTTAGATCTGGGTGCATTAGATACTTCGTTTCTATTGCCGAAGTAGCACCCAGAAACTGTTTTACAATAGTGATCATTTTCAGTTATCGTCGGACCAACTTTGAAACATTGACGTCTCTTCGTTTCAAGTCGAAACCAAACGATTCTTGTTGCATATCAAAGTAGGAGTAATTTACTACGCTCCTGCAAATTTTCATCAAGATCTGAGTTCATGTGACCCTTCGACCATGTCGTCGAAGTGGGACCTTTACACTGTTTTGACACAGTAAAGTTTTATGATTTTTTGTCCGACTTTGAGACGACGCCATTTCTTCGTTTCAAGTCGGAATTTCCCGATTCTTTTTGGAATTTGGAGCAGGTATGTTGGACTATATGTCTACCAATTTTCATACCATTCGGATTCAGTTTGCTAGTCCGAATAATTTTCCGAACTTGGGTTCGCGTCATTTTTGGACTATTTTCCAACACTTAGAATATTTTCAGTGATTTTCTGGTTTTATTGATTTCTTTGAGATTTGTCTCTAGATTTCGTACACGGGTTTTATGAATTACTTTCAAAGGATTTTTCACTCCTAAATGGCTTTAGAAATTATTATATAATATTATTTTTAATTATTAAATTAATTACTCCATAATAGGAGAGTTTTCAAAAGCCGTTTTAAAGTGATTTCAAAATCAATTATAAATCCGTTTCGCACCATTATTTTCTATAATAAAAATCTCACACTCACTTCTTAGCACGTCGAGCAAAGTGGAATGGTGCTTAAACGGTTAGGAAATCTTCGGCCTATGGAACCGTATGTATTTCCTTTCCGGTTAATCCCCGACCTATTCGATTGATCGTTTTGACCTTTGGATCTAGTTTACCGATGATACGAGGTGGACTTTTTATTGTTTGGAGTGTGAGCTTGCTATTGGTTAGTAAACCGTTTAGTGCGAACGTGGGGTATGGGACTCATTGTTAACACTTTACGGGTTCCTCTCCAAGAAGTTAGTGACACATTAGCCTCTGGGCGGCCAGTACTGGACCTCTGGGTCACCACGCCTCTGGGCAACCGTCTCTGGACACCTGCTCTATGGAGCAGTTTATTTTTCGGCATGCGCCTCTGGGCCTTATCCTTCTGGGAAGGATCTTGCCGTCTCGCGCGTTCCGCATCTGTGCGAGTGATCGATCACAACTCTACAGTACTTGGCAACAACGACTCTGGTCGGTGCACGTGCAATATTGGTATTATTTGATGATTTTACATCCATTCGAGTACCGCCATTCGGTGTTGGTTCTATGGAATCATACGATGTAAGTGCGATTACCTTGTGGATTCACAGTGTCTCTAGACACTGCTTTTCAGTGTTTTGATTTCATTGACTTTTCAGTATATCCCCATTGCTCTTTGGAGCATCGATCTTTGCTTGGGCATTGATTACAGACTCTGGTCACTCTTGGGATTATTGCCTATGGGCATCTTTTTATAGCTTTGGCTACGCCGATGATATGAGGCGATTTTATTTATTCTACACTTTGGTGTTGATATCTCTTTGGAGATTTTTATTGTTTATTGATGATTAGGGATCGTCATTATATTCATGTGGTTCATAATATACTTCTCTTTGGATAAGTACTGTTTTATTTATGTACCGCATTACTATATATCTCAGTTATTACTGATTGTTTAGCTAGCCTGACCCGAGTGTTTTCGCTCGGGTCAGACCGAGTTGTTTCAGGTTAGGTCTCTGGACTTAGCTTCTGTGCTTCCGCTTGGACATTATCTGCTATGCTGATAGATAGCGCTTTTATTTGTCCACTATTCCACTACTCTGTTATTATTCAGACTTTGATATGTACATATTTTTGACCCACATGTGTGGGCAGTGGCTTTGTACCCACTTATAGTGTTTGGATCTGTATTGACGATGCATTGTTCTGGGATTTTATATCTGTTATGTGATTCAATTCTGTGATGTTTTATCATTTATTATTATGCTTTGTCCTGATAGATCTTTAGCCATTTGTAATTTCGTTATAAGTATTTACCGAATATGTCGAACCACTTGGAAAAAATATATAGATACCATCCTTTCGACGTATTCAGTAGATAGTTATAGCTTGATTACAAATGGTCGCTTCCACTATACTCTATTCTTCGCTTTAACAGATAGTATTACTCCCGTAATACTCTTTGTTACAGTGGGTCTCAGAGTGGGGCGTTACAGCTTGGTATCAGAGCCTGGTTTCAGGAATAAGCATAATAAACACAGAACAGATACACTTAGTACAATACATTTTAAATTAGATCCGACTTAAATCAAATCCCTTCCTTATGTTTATTGATAGATAAGTTAGGAATATGTATAGGAATCCGTTATATTCCGTAGTATTCCTTAATTAATTATCTATCATTGAATCATGTCTAACTCAAATTCCCGTTACGACATGTTTGACCAATTAAGCGGTGTGAAGGTCTTCTCTCAGCTTGACCTTGCCACCGGATTCCATCAGCTACGAGTCATGGATGACAGCATTCCTCTTACAGCATTTCGCACTCGTTATGGTTTTTTTGAGTGGTTGGTCATGCCGTTCGGCTTGACGAACGCTACGGCTTTCTTCGTCGATCTTATGAATCGAGTATTCCGGGAATACATCGATAGATTCGTTCTGGTTTTCATCGACGATATTCTTATTTATTCTAGATCCGAGGCAGAGCATGCTCATCATTTGCGGATCGTCTTGGATACTCTTCGTCAGCATCAACTTAAGGCCAAGCTCTCCAAGTGCCATTTTTGGGAGAGCAAGGTCAAGTTCTTGGGCCATATTGTATCATCTGAGGGTATTTCTGTCGATCCTGCCAAGATCGAAGCTAATCAAAATTGGAAGCAGCCCGAGAACGGTCATGATATTCGCAGCTTCCTTGGACTGGCGGGTTATTACCGTCGGTTTATCAAGGATTTCTCTCGAGTTGCACTTCCCCTTACGACGCTGACTCGTAAGGGTGTTCGCTTTATTTGGTCTGATAAGTGTGAAGCTTCCTTTCAGCGACTGAAGGAACTTCTCACTCATGCTCCTATTCTAGTGGTTCCTGAGAGTAACCATGATCTTGTTGTTTACACCGACGCTCGTCGTAGCGGCCTCGGTGTTGTTCTTATGCAGAAGGATTAGGTAGTTGCTTACGCTTCTAGGCAGCTACGTCCGAATGAGGTTCGCTATCCTACTCATGATATTGAGTTAGCAGCTATCGTCTTTGCCTTGAAGACGTGGCGTCATTATCTATTGGGCGAACGTTTCACTCTTTGCACCGATCACAAGTCGCTGAAATATTTATTCAGTCAAAAGGATCTCAATATGAGGCAGCAGCGATGGCTTGAGTTTCGCGCCTCATATGACTTAGACATTCAGTATACCCCTGGCAAAGGTAATCGTGTGGCTGATGCACTCAGTCGCAAACACTCGGCAGTAGTTTCTATGATGATAGCCGAGTGGGATATTCTTGAGACTCTTTCTATGTGAGATTTTCGAAATCGAGCTCCGTCTTCTGATCCTCAGATCTTGCTATTCAGCTTGGAAGCTCGACCTATTCTATTGGATCGCATTGCCCATGCTCAGCGGCAGGATCCAGACTTGTTGCGATATATTCATCTCCTTGAGTCGGGATCCAGTGATGAGACATTGTCAGATTATTCTATTGATTCTCATCGGTGCCTTCGCAGGAAGAACCGTATTTTGGGACCATCTGATTTATCACTTAGGCGTGACATTCTAGACGAATGTCATCGCACTAAGTACACTATTCATCCCGAGTCGAGCAAGATGTATGCCGACATGTGTCGTCTATATTATTGGGAAGGCATGAAGAGTGAGGTTGCAAGTTATGTAAGCCGTTGCATGACTTGTCAACAGATCAAAGCTGAACACCAGCGTCCATCCGGTCTTCTTCAGCCGCTAGAGATTCCATTGTGGAAATGGGATCAGATATCCATGGATTTTATTGATGGTCTGCCTTGATCGAAGTCAGGCCATACTTCTATTTGGGTCATCGTTGATCGCTTGACCAAATCAGCTCATTTCATTCCTATTAAGTCCACTCGGACTGCTCCTCAGCTTGCCAAGTTATATGTGAAGGAAGTCATTCGACTTCATGGCATTCCTAGCTCTATCGTCTGTGATCGAGACACTATCTTTACTAGTCACTTCTAGAAGTGCCTAAAGTCAGCTTTGGGCTCAAACCTGAATCTCTCGACTGCTTATCATCCTCAGACCGACGGTCAGACGGAGAGGGTGAATCGTGTTTTAGAGAATCTTTTGCGTTGTTGTATTCTGGATTTCGGAGGTAGTTGGGAGGATCACTTACCGCTTGTAGAGTTCTCCTACAACAACAGCTTTCAGTCTAGTATCATCATGGCACCTTTCGAGGCTCTCTACGGAAGGCCATGCCGCTCTCCTGCTTGTTGGTTAGAATCTGGCGATAAGCTCCTTCTTGGTCCAGATTCAGTTCGGTAATCTTCTGAGAAGATTATTCTTATTCGTCAGAGAATGAAAGAGGCGCAGAACCGTCAGAAATCCTACGCGGACAACCGCAGGAAGCCTCTTGAGTTCTCCATTGGTGATCATGTCATTATTCGGATATCTCCTATGAAAGGGGTTGTGCGTTTCAGCTCTACAGGGAAGTTGGCTCCTCGCTATGTTGGACCATTTCCTATTACGGAACGCATTGGCCCCGTTGCTTATCGTGTGGCTCTACCTGCTCACTTCTCTGGAATGCACGATGTGTTCCATGTTTCCCAGCTTCGCATGTGTGTCCGCGATCCTGATTCTATCATTGAGCCGCATGCTGTGCCTGATTTAGAGATCTTACCTGATTTATCTTTGGAGCAGCAACCTCTTCGTGTGCTTGATTCGGAGGTTAGACGCCTTCGCAACAAAGAGGTTCCACTCATGAAGATTCAATGGTCACCGAATCCTAAGGACTGCACTTGGGAGACCAGAGAATCTATCGAACGCTCTTATCCTGGCTTTCTCCCATCTTCTTCTGCGGGTGAGAATTCTCTATTTTATCTCTATCACTTCTTTTAGGGATTTGACGTTATAGATGACGTCGATCTTAAGGAATTGTGAGGATGCAATTTTCTTAAGGGCGGGAGTCTGTAACAACCCGGGATTTTCATTACCAATTAATAAATAAAAGTTAGGATTTTTATTTATTTTAATGAAGCATAAAAGGATTTGGAATAACAAAATTTATTTGAAAAAGGCTATTTTAATTAAATGGGAAATATGGGTTTTTAAAATGAGGATAAAATGTTATTTTTAAAAAGTTAAATATTTTAGAGAGATTTTAAAACGGGTTTGGGTAGGAAAAATGAGTTTTATAAACATATATGAACACTTAGACTAATTTTTGGAAACATGTAAATAACACTCTTCTTATTGGGTTACTAAACCTAGCCCAATAACCCACCCTAAACCTCCTCTATAAATTATCTCAAACTCTCCAAACCTCATTCATTCATCCCTAATCAAAACCCTAATCATTTCCTAAAGCTTTCATAGCAAAAATGGCCTCTATCTTCATCTCCTTCTAGTTTTAGCTTATGCAAGTCATTCTATGCAAAGGTAATGCAAATACCCACCTCAAATCCATTTTTATATCTTTCTCATTTCTGAAATGTATTTGGTAACACATGTTTTATGTGTTTTTTTGATCTTATAGCCTCCTAATCATCTTTTGCTAACTTGGGTTGATGCTATAATAGTCTTTGTTGCTTTCAAGAGAGGTATATTGCTAAAAACCTCTTCTAATACGTGTTTAATCATCTTTTGATTTTGGTAATCAGTTAGTAACACATGTTTTATTATGTAACATGTGAATCATAGCTCTTTGATCATCTTTGATTTCATTTTGGGGTGTGCACATAAGGTACTTGTAATATATGCTAGCTGAAATTATAATTAGTTTATTGCTGTTAGTAAATTAGGCATATCTCATTCATCTTAAATCGGAATTAAGACTTTCTTGATGTTCTGAAAAGCTTATTCTGTAGCCTATAACTTTTATGTTTTGAGCTTTGCCTAATTTTGTGGTTTGAATGGTCGAAATCACGTTTGTTTGTCGCTGACCTGACAACAAACTACAGGGTTGAAAAACTAAAAACCTGAAATTGATTTGGCCATACGTTATTCGTTTCTTATCCAAATCTAATAATTTTGAATGTTCTGAAAAGCTTAGATTTAGAGCTAAAACTTTCTTGTTTTGAGTTTCATGAAATTTCGAAGTTAATTTGGTCAAAACTGTGCATTCTTACCACTGTCCCGAGAGCACAACGACAGTGATATAAAATTTAGATCTGAGAATTGTTTTAGTCATAGAATTTTCATCTCTGGTCGGAATTTGACGATCTTGGTCATTCCGGAAAGCTTAGAAACTAAGCTAAAACTTTCATTTTATTCATTTTGCCAGAATTTGAAGTTTACTATGCCAAAATTGTGGTTTTTCATCTCTGGCCAGTTAGTGCATAGCTATAGGCCTTAGTCTCTTTTCTCCCGTTGTTTTCAGCGTAGAACCCCGACTTTGCGACGCCATCCCGGGCTCGTTCTTTGTCGGATTTCATCGTTTTTGGTCTCGTTAAAATGATGAGATCGAGATCTTTAACCATGCAAAGTTTGGTTTAGATCTGGGTGCATTAGATACTTCGTTTCTATTGCCGAAGTAGCACCCAGAAACTGTTTTACAATAGTGATCATTTTCAGTTATCGTCGGACCAACTTTGAAACATTGACGTCTCTTCGTTTCAAGTCGAAACCAAACGATTCTTGTTGCATATCAAAGTAGGAGTAATTTATTACGCTCCTGCAAATTTTCATCAAGATCTGAGTTCATGTGACCCTTCGACCATGTCGTCGAAGTGGGACCTTTACACTGTTTTGACACAGTAAAGTTTTATGATTTTTTTTCCGACTTTGAGACGACGCCATTTCTTCGTTTCAAGTCGGAATTTCCCGATTCTTTTTGGAATTTGGAGCAGGTATGTTGGACTATATGTCTACCAATTTTCATACCATTCGGATTCAGTTTGCTAGTCCGAATAATTTTCCGAACTTGGGTTCGCGTCATTTTTGGACTATTTTCCAACACTTAGAATATTTTCAGTGATTTTCTGGTTTTATTGATTTCTTTGAGATTTGTCTCTAGATTTCGTACACGGGTTTTATGAATTATTTTCAAAGGATTTTTCACTCCTAAATGGCTTTAGAAATTATTATATAATATTATTTTTAATTATTAAATTAATTACTCCATAATAGGAGAGTTTTCAAAAGCCGTTTTAAAGTGATTTCAAAATCAATTATAAATCCGTTTCGCACCATTATTTTCTATAATAAAAATCTCACACTCACTTCTTAGCACGTCGAGCAAAGTGGAATGGTGCTTAAACGGTTAGGAAATCTTCGGCCTATGGAACCGTATGTATTTCCTTTCCGGTTAATCCCCGACCTATTCGATTGATCGTTTTGACCTTTGGGTCTAGTTTACCGATGATACGAGGTGGACTTTTTATTGTTTGGAGTGTGAGCTTGCTATTGGTTAGTAAACCGTTTAGTGCGAACGTGGGGTATGGGACTCATTGTTAACACTTTACGGGTTCCTCTCCAAGAAGTTAGTGACACATTAGCCTCTGGGCGGCCAGTACTGGACCTCTGGGTCACCACGCCTCTGGGCAACCGTCTCTGGACACCTGCTCTATGGAGCAGTTTATTTTTCGGCATGCGCCTCTGGGCCTTATCCTTCTGGGAAGGATCTTGCCGTCTCGCGCGTTCCGCATCTGTGCGAGTGATCGATCACAACTCTACAGTACTTGGCAACAACGACTCTGGTCGGTGCACGTGCAATATTGGTATTATTTGATGATTTTACATCCATTCGAGTACCGCCATTCGGTGTTGGTTCTATGGAATCATACGATGTAAGTGCGATTACCTTGTGGATTCACAGTGTCTCTAGACACTGCTTTTCAGTGTTTTGATTTCATTGACTTTTCAGTATATCCCCATTGCTCTTTGGAGCATCGATCTTTGCTTGGGCATTGATTACAAACTCTGGTCACTCTTGGGATTATTGCCTATGGGCATCTTTTTATAGCTTTGGGTACGCCGATGATATGAGGCGATTTTATTTATTCTACACTTTGGTGTTGATATCTCTTTGGAGATTTTTATTGTTTATTGATGATTAGGGATCGTCATTATATTCATGTGGTTCATAATATACTTCTCTTTGGATAAGTACTGTTTTATTTATGTACCGCATTACTATATATCTCAGTTATTACTGATTGTTTAGCTAGCCTGACCCGAGTGTTTTCGCTCGGGTCAGACCGAGTTGTTTCAGGTTAGGTCTCTAGACTTAGCTTCTGTGCTTCCGCTTGGACATTATCTGCTATGCTGATAGATAGCGCTTTTATTTGTCCACTATTCCGCTACTCTGTTATTATTCAGACTTTGATATGTACATATTTTTGACCCACATGTGTGGGCAGTGGCTTTGTACCCACTTATAGTGTTTGGATCTGTATTGACGATGCATTGTTCTGGGATTTTATATCTGTTATGTGATTCTGTTCTGTGATGTTTTATCATTTATTATTATGCTTTGTCCTGATAGATCTTTAGCCATTTGTAATTTCGTTATAAGTATTTACCGAATATGTCGAACCACTTGGAAAAAATATATAGATACCATCCTTTCGACGTATTCAGTAGATAGTTATAGCTTGATTACAAATGGTCGCTTCCACTATACTCTATTCTTCGCTTTAACAGATAGTATTACTCCCATAATACTCTTTGTTACAGTGGGTCTCAGAGTGGGGCGTTACAGCTTGGTATTAGAGCCTGGTTTCAGGAATAAGCATAATAAACACAGAACAGATACACTTAGTACAATACATTTTAAATTATATCCGACTTAAATCAAATCCCTTCCTTATGTTTATTGATAGATAAGTTAGGAATATGTATAGGAATCCGTTATATTCCGTAGTATTCCTTAATTAATTATCTATCATTGAATCATGTCTAACTCAAATTCCCGTTACGACATGTTTGACCAATTAAGCGGTGTGAAGGTCTTCTCTCAGCTTGACCTTGCCACCGGATTCCATCAGCTACGAGTCATGGATGACAGCATTCCTCTTACAGCATTTCGCACTCGTTATGGTTTTTTTGAGTGGTTGGTCATGCCGTTCGGCTTGACGAACGCTACGGCTTTCTTCGTCGATCTTATGAATCGAGTATTCCGGGAATACATCGATAGATTCGTTCTGGTTTTCATCGACGATATTCTTATTTATTCTAGATCCGAGGCAGAGCATGCTCATCATTTGCGGATCGTCTTGGATACTCTTCGTCAGCATCAGCTTAAGGCCAAGCTCTCCAAGTGCCATTTTTGGGAGAGCAAGGTCAAGTTCTTGGGCCATATTGTATCATCTGAGGGTATTTCTGTCGATCCTGCCAAGATCGAAGCTAATCAAAATTGGAAGCAGCCCGAGAACGGTTATGATATTCGCAGCTTCCTTGGACTGGCGGGTTATTACCGTCGGTTTATCAAGGATTTCTCTCGAGTTGCACTTCCCCTTACGACGCTGACTCGTAAGGGTGTTCGCTTTATTTGGTCTGATAAGTATGAAGCTTCCTTTCAGCGACTGAAGGAACTTCTCACTCATGCTCCTATTCTAGTGGTTCCTGAGAGTAACCATGATCTTGTTGTTTACACCGACGCTCGTGGTAGCGGCCTCGGTGTTGTTCTTATGCAGAAGGATTAGGTAGTTGCTTATGCTTCTAGGCAGCTACGTCCGAATGAGGTTCGCTATCCTACTCATGATATTGAGTTAGCAGCTATCGTCTTTGCCTTGAAGACGTGGCGTCATTATCTATTGGCCGAACGTTTCACTCTTTGCACCGATCACAAGTCGCTGAAATATTTATTCAGTCAAAAGGATCTCAATATGAGGCAGCAGCGATGGCTTGAGTTTCGCGCCTCATATGACTTAGACATTCAGTATACCCCTGGCAAAGGTAATCGTGTGGCTGATGCACTCAGTCGCAAACACTCGGCAGTAGTTTCTATGATGATAGCCGAGTTGGATATTCTTGAGACTCTTTCTATGTGAGATTTTCGAAATCGAGCTCCGTCTTCTGATCCTCAGATCTTGCTATTCAGCTTGGAAGCTCGACCTATTCTATTGGATCGCATTGCCCATGCTCAGCGGCAGAATCCAGACTTGTTGCGATATATTCATCTCCTTGAGTCGGGATCCAGTGATGAGACATTGTCAGATTATTCTATTGATTCTCATCGGTGCCTTCGCAGGAAGAACCGTATTTTGGGACCATCTGATTTATCACTTAGGCGTGACATTCTAGACGAATGTCATCGCACTAAGTACACTATTCATCCCGAGTCGAGCAAGATGTATGCCGACATGTGTCGTCTATATTATTGGGAAGGCATGAAGAGTGAGGTTGCAAGTTATGTAAGCCGTTGCATGACTTGTCAACAGATCAAAGCTGAACACCAGCGTCCATCCGGTCTTCTTCAGCCGCTAGAGATTCCATTGTGGAAATGGGATCAGATATCCATGGATTTTATTGACGGTCTGCCTTGATCGAAGTCAGGCCATACTTCTATTTGGGTCATCGTTGATCGCTTGACCAAATCAGCTCATTTCATTCCTATTAAGTCCACTCGGACTGCTCCTCAGCTTGCCAAGTTATATGTGAAGGAAGTCATTCGACTTCATGGCATTCCTAGCTCTATCGTCTGTGATCGAGACACTATCTTTACTAGTCACTTCTAGAAGTGCCTAAAGTCAGCTTTGGGCTCAAACCTGAATCTCTCGACTGCTTATCATCCTCAGACCGACGGTCAGACGGAGAGGGTGAATCGTGTTTTAGAGAATCTTTTGCGTTGTTGTATTCTGGATTTCGAAGGTAGTTGGGAGGATCACTTACCGCTTGTAGAGTTCTCCTACAACAACAGCTTTTAGTCTAGTATCATCATGGCACCTTTCGAGGCTCTCTACGGAAGGCCATGCCGCTCTCCTGCTTGTTGGTTAGAATCTGGCGATAAGCTCCTTCTTGGTCCAGATTCAGTTCGGTAATCTTCTGAGAAGATTATTCTTATTCGTCAGAGAATGAAAGAGGCGCAGAACCGTCAGAAATCCTACGCGGACAACCGCAGGAAGCCTCTTGAGTTCTCCATTGGTGATCATGTCATTATTCGGATATCTCCTATGAAAGGGGTTGTGCGTTTCAGCTCTACAGGGAAGTTGGCTCCTCGCTATGTTGGACCATTTCCTATTACGGAACGGATTGGCCCCGTTGCTTATCGTGTGGCTCTACCTGCTCACTTCTCTGGAATGCACGATGTGTTCCATGTTTCCCAGCTTCGCATGTGTGTCCGCGATCCTGATTCTATCATTGAGCCGCATGCTGTGCCTGATTTAGAGATCTTACCTGATTTATCTTTGGAGCTGCAACCTCTTCGTGTGCTTGATTCGGAGGTTAGACGCCTTCGCAACAAAGAGGTTCCACTCGTGAAGATTCAATGGTCACCGAATCCTAAGGACTGCACTTGGGAGACCAGAGAATCTATCGAACGCTCTTATCCTGGCTTTCTCCCATCTTCTTCTGCGGGTGAGAGTTCTCTATTTTATCTCTATCACTTCTTTTAGGGATTTGACGTTATAGATGACGTCGATCTTAAGGAATTGCGAGGATGCAATTTTCTTAAGGGGGGGAGTCTGTAACAACCCGGGATTTGCATTACCAATTAATAAATAAAAGTTAGGATTTTTATTTATTTTAATGAAGCATAAAAGGATTTGGAATAACAAAATTTATTTGAAAAAGGCTATTTTAATTAAATGGGAAATATGGGTTTTTAAAATGAGGATAAAATGTTATTTTTAAAAAGTTAAATATTTTAGAGAGATTTTAAAACGGGTTTGGGTAGGAAAAATGAGTTTTATAAACATATATGAACACTTAGACTAATTTTTGGAAACATGTAAATAACACTCTTCTTATTGGGTTACTAAACCTAGCCCAATAACCCACCCTAAACCTCCTCTATAAATTATCTCAAACTCTCCAAACCTCATTCATTCATCCCTAATCAAAACCCTAATCATTTCCTAAAGCTTTCATAGCAAAAATGGCCTCTATCTTCATCTCCTTCTAGTTTTAGCTTATGCAAGTCATTCTATGCAAAGGTAATGCAAATACCCACCTCAAATCCATTTTTATATCTTTCTCATTTCTGAAATGTATTTGGTAACACATGTTTTATGTGTTTTTTTGATCTTATAGCCTCCTAATCATCTTTTGCTAACTTGGGTTGATGCTATAATAGTCTTTGTTGCTTTCAAGAGAGGTATATTGCTAAAAACCTCTTCTAATACGTGTTTAATCATCTTTTGATTTTGGTAATCAGTTAGTAACACATGTTTTATTATGTAACATGTGAATCATAGCTCTTTGATCATCTTTGATTTCATTTTGGGGTGTGCACATAAGGTACTTGCAATATATGCTAGCTGAAATTATAATTAGTTTATTGCTGTTAGTAAATTAGGCATATCTCATTCATCTTAAATCGGAATTAAGATTTTCTTGATGTTCTGAAAAGCTTATTCTGTAGCCTATAACTTTTATGTTTTGAGCTTTGCCTAATTTTGTGGTTTGAATGGTCGAAATCACGTTTGTTTGTCGCTGACCTGACAACAAACTACAGGGTTGAAAAACTAAAAACCTGAAATTGATTTGGCCATAGGTTACTCGTTTCTTATCCAAATCTAATAATTTTGGATGTTCTGGAAAGCTTAGATTTAGAGCTAAAACTTTCATGTTTTGAGTTTCATGAAATTTCGAAGTTAATTTGGTCAAAACTGTGCATTCTTACCACTGTCCCGAGAGCACAACGACAGTGATATAAAATTTAGATCTGAGAATTGTTTTAGTCATAGAATTTTCATCTCTGGTCGGAATTTGACGATCTTGGTCATTCCGGAAAGCTTAGAAACTAAGCTACAACTTTCATTTTATTCATTTTGCCAGAATTTGAAGTTTACTATGCCAAAATTGTGGTTTTTCATCTCTGGCCAGTTAGTGCATAGCTATAGGCCTTAGTCTCTTTTCTCCCGTTGTTTTCAGCGTAGAACCCCGACTTTGCGACGGCATCCCGGGCTCGTCCTTTGTTGGATTTCATCGTTTTTGGTCTCGTTAAAATGATGAGATCGAGATCTTTAACCATGCAAAGTTTGGTTTAGATTTGGGTGCATTAGATACTTCGTTTCTATTGCCGAAGTAGCACCCAGAAACTGTTTTACAATAGTGATCATTTTCAGTTATCGTCGGACCAACTTTGAAACATTGACGTTTCTTCGTTTCAAGTCGAAACCAAACGATTCTTGTTGCATATCAAAGTAGGAGTAATTTACTACGCTCCTGCAAATTTTCATCAAGATCTGAGTTCATGTGACCTTTCGACCATGTCGTCGAAGTGGGACCTTTACACTGTTTTGACACAGTAAAGTTTTATGATTTTTTGTCCGACTTTGAGACGACGCCGTTTCTTCGTTTCAAGTTGGAATTTCCCGATTCTTTTTGGAGTTTGGAGCAGGTATGTTGGACTATATGTCTACAAATTTTCATACCATTCGGATTCAGTTTGCTAGTCCGAATAATTTTCCGAACTTGGGTTCGCGTTATTTTTGGACTATTTTCCAACACTTAGAATATTTTCAGTGATTTTCTGGTTTTATTGATTTCTTTGAGATTTGTCTCTAGATTTCGTACACGGGTTTTATGAATTATTTTCAAAGGATTTTTCACTCCTAAATGGCTTTAGAAATTATTATATAATATTATTTTTAATTATTAAATTAATTACTCCATAACAGGAGAGTTTTCAAAAGCCGTTTTAAAGTGATTTCAAAATCAATTATAAATCCGTTTCGCACCATTATTTTCTATAATAAAAATCTCACACTCACTTCTTAGCACGTCGAGCGAAGTGGAATGGTGCTTAAACGGTTAGGAAATCTCCGGCCTATGGAACTGTATGTATTTCCTTTCCGGTTAATCCCCGACCTATTCGATTGATCGTTTTGACCTTTGGGTCTAGTTTACCGATGATACGAGGTGGACTTTTTATTGTTTGGAGTGTGAGCTTGCTATTGGTTAGTAAACCGTTTAGTGCGAACGTGGGGTATGGGACTCATTGTTAACACTTTACGGGTTCCTCTCCAAGAAGTTAGTGACACATTAGCCTCTGGGCGGCCAGTACTGGACCTCTGGGTCACCACGCCTCTGGGCAACCGTCTCTGGACACCTGCTCTATGGAGCAGTTTATTTTTCGGCATGCGCCTCTGGGCCTTATCCTTCTGGGAAGGATCTTGCCGTCTCGCGCGTTCCGCATCTGTGCGAGTGATCGATCACAACTCTACAGTACTTGGCAACAACGACTCTGGTCGGTGCACGTGCAATATTGGTATTATTTGATGATTTTACATCCATTCGAGTACCGCCATTCGGTGTTGGTTCTATGGAATCATACGATGTAAGTGCGATTACCTTGTGGATTCACAGTGTCTCTAGACACTGCTTTTCAGTGTTTTGATTTCATTGACTTTTCAGTATATCCCCATTGCTCTTTGGAGCATCGATCTTTGCTTGGGCATTGATTACAGACTCTGGTCACTCTTGGGATTATTGCCTATGGGCATCTTTTTATAGCTTTGGCTACGCCGATGATATGAGGCGATTTTATTTATTCTACACTTTGGTGTTGATATCTCTTTGGAGATTTTTATTGTTTATTGATGATTAGGGATCGTCATTATATTCATGTGGTTCATAATATACTTCTCTTTGGATAAGTACTGTTTTATTTATGTACCGCATTACTATATATCTCAGTTATTACTGATTGTTTAGCTAGCCTGACCCGAGTGTTTTCGCTCGGGTCAGACCGAGTTGTTTCAGGTTAGGTCTCTGGACTTAGCTTCTGTGCTTCCGCTTGGACATTATCTGCTATGCTGATAGATAGCGCTTTTATTTGTCCACTATTCCGCTACTCTGTTATTATTCAGACTTTGATATGTACATATTTTTGACCCACATGTGTGGGCAGTGGCTTTGTACCCACTTATAGTGTTTGGATCTGTATTGACGATGCATTGTTCTGGGATTTTATATCTGTTATATGATTCTGTTCTGTGATGTTTTATCATTTATTATTATGCTTTGTCCCGATAGATCTTTAGCCATTTGTAATTTCGTTATAAGTATTTACCGAATATGTCGAACCACTTGGAAAAAATATATAGATACCATCCTTTCGACGTATTCAGTAGATAGTTATAGCTTGATTACAAATGGTCGCTTCCACTATACTCTATTCTTCGCTTTAACAGATAGTATTACTCCCGTAATACTCTTTGTTACAGTGGGTCTCAGAGTGGGGCGTTACAAGAAGGGCGGATTGTTATGGGGTAAATAAGAAAAAGTGGAGAAATAAAAGAAACAAAATAGAATCTTGCAGCAGAACGATAAAATATAATAATCAAATAACAGTTCATGAATCTGTTTTACAAAACATTTGATTATACTTATACAATACATATCAAAGTTACACATACCAGAGAATGATAATAAATGCAGCGGAATATAATGGTGTAGTAGAATATATAACAAATAGTAGTAATAAAATCTTCGTCTTCGTCCTCCAGAAATAGGGCCTTCAAATCCTGAAATGCTCAGGCTGACCCGAGCGAATTGAAAAGACAAAACACTCGAGTCAGAACTAAAAGATCTTATGTAAGTTAAATCAATGAAATAAATATGAGTGTAAACGGTGTCAGAAATGTTTACGGGGTTTGACATCTCCTATCCAGTGTCTAACGTGAGTGCAGTAACTTAAGAAATGTTCGGGATTCACATCTCTTAAGAATCCGTTAAACTATCTACTATGTAGTAATATTCGCTATATACAGTAGTGTCTAAACAGTAAAGTATAATCATATAGAAAATAGCGTTAAGGGGATGGAGAACCTTAACGCGGTCGGATCTTAAAATCATAATCGTAGTAAAGCTCGGTATGGTAGGTGACACGGCACAACTAGGCAATGCCAGGGTAGATATACCAATTACGCACACGGACTGATGGATACGCATAGCAGCCACTACCGTTCCACCTCGAACAACATTCCCAAATCGGAGGATGGCCATCTAGTCAAATCACAAGTAAGAGTATAATATCGAAGAAATGTGTCCGAGAAGAGGTGCTACCTCACTGGTCCGAGATCGCTCCTGTTTTAGCCACCTTATGCCAACTCACGGGAGTTGGGTCCACGTAACATACCTTAAGAACGTCGCCCCCATCCTACTTCATTCTGGAATCTCAACCGCGTACACGGTTGTCAAAGTGATTTTTCGTATCGACAAAGAGTATGTCCATATCCGATCCCGGTCTCCTTAACAACCAATCGTTATTATAACACCGTGGTCATTTTAAGAAATATATATACTTTTAAAAACACAATCATTGCCCTTTCATAACATATTCTTTATTTCAAAATAGTATATACATCAAAAACCAAAATATTATTGCCATTTCAAACCATATCCTTTACTTCAAAATAGTATATACTTTAAAACCAAATTATTATTGCTATTTCAAAACATATCATTTATTTCAAAATAGTATATACATAAAAACCAAATTCAATAATATATCATTTAAATAAAATCCAAATTTTCAATCACTATTCTTACTTTTAATTATAAAACTTGAAATATTCTTTAAAACCATCTTAAACCCAAATCACATAATGCAGTCATATTTTTATCTCAAAATTTCAATCAGTTTTAAATCAATATATTTAAAGATAATTCTTAAATAAATTCTATTTCAAATAAATTCATTTTCAAACCATATTACTTTCAAAGTTATAACAATTTCGAAAACAAATACTTTGAAAAACAATAATACCTTAATTTCAATAAAACATTTCAATTTTGATATATTTCAAGTCTTTAAATATTCCAAAATTCCCAACCAAATATGATAATCTTATATATACCTTAATTCAATTTACTATTATTTAGTTTAGAAATATTTATTTAATAAATTCAATATCACTTAAATAAAGCTCAAACTTGAAATATTCGTAAATCAAACTTAAAACATCATCAAGTCATACATAGCTTAAATTTTAGAATTTAACCATATATAAAATAATATTTATATAATATCAAAATTTAATATTTATTAAACCGTATATTTCTTTCCAAACCATAGAAAATCCCTTAAAATATTTTATATATAGACCACGGTGCCTGTATATAATTTTCTATCATATGGTCAAGTGATACGGATATTTATCATTTCAATCCGAAATTTAAAATAAAATTACGGTTATATATCATTTCAAACCGCAATCCCGAATAAAATAAAAATGCATAATAACTTGCAGTTTATACAATATAAAATATAGCATTCATTCATCCAAATACCAATAAACAATCATTTATTACAATCATCATCCAATTTAAACAAAACATCAATATAAAGCATATAAAATATAACAGGCATCAACAAATAGTTTATATTCAATAAAATTTAATAACTGTTCAACTGGCAGTTTATATGCAATAATAAATAAATTTAACTCGCAAATTTTATGCAATAATAAAACTAAATAACAATTAAATTTAACTAAATGTTATCTAACTGAGATGATGATTAAATATATGCCCAAACAATCATAGATAAATTTTAAATCACATCAAAATTTAATTTAACAAACATAAGAAATCTTAGAAGTTGTGAGTGGGTTAAAACACTCACCTTTTGAATTTAAATTGAATTTAAAACCAAAAATTTTATAGTCTTAGAATTCGTCCAAACCAGCGTCAAAAGATCTGGAATTTCAATACGATCCTAACAAAAGAAACCGCGTCAAAATCCGAGTCCGTATGCAAAAGGCAAATTTTATATAATTAAATTAAATTAAATTAATTAAATCGAATTTTATATTTCAATTATAGAATTGACAATCTATCACCTTTATACTTCTCAATCATTTGCAATTATTTAAACAAAATTTAAACGTCAATCTAGAGAAAATAATTTATCAATTGAATTGAAATGCCCTATCTTAAATTTTCATCATATTCAAAATTATAAATTTTTGTTCCCAAAATTTCTATTAAATTGAATTTACCCATAATTATTTCATTCAAAATTCTAAATAGAAGGGCGTACCATTGGATTTAAAATTATCACATAAATATTTCCCGTTTTCAACTAAAATTTTAAATTACAATAATAATTACATATTTGAGTTCATTCGTTTGCAATAAATTCAACTATTATAATCTAAATAAATTAACTCACTATTAAAGGTTCAAATTCTATAATTCATAAATTTTACCCTCTTGATTTACTTATTAATTTGTAATTCTTTAAACAAATTCCCGTCAGTATAAAGTAGCTTAATTCTCTCATTAAAGAATTTATTTCGATTTCTTAAAATAAACCCTCATTATAAATTGAATCCCATTTTATCCTCATAAGTTTCAAATTAAATGGATAAGTTCCAAATTCAACCTTTAACTTACACTTAAGTTTAGGTAAAATCAATTTATAACGTATTTCCCTTTTAGTTATTACTTTACATGCTTTTAGTATTAATTTCTCAATTAATCCACATTATTAAAGTAACGCTTTTAATAAATATGACCCTATGATTACTCAACATTTAATAAACGTTATTTCATTTCCCATTAGTGTAATCTTCATTTATTTTATTATCACTTATTACAAATTCTAATTCTATTAACAAATAAGCAGGTAATTTAAAATATATGTTACAAATTTTTAATTAATCACTATTCATTATTATTGACTTTAATTTAGCATCACTTACCTTGCATTAACATTGTTACTTAATAATCCCTACCCAATTGCAATTTTATATTCAAATGAATACATTTACTCTTTCCGTTATGGAATTAATTATCCATAAGGCACATCTAATTATCATTATTGATTTTATACAATTTCCATTAACTGTACATTCAATTACTATTCAATGTATATTTATTCATTAATCAATTCGATATATACGTTTGTTTCCTTCTTTTTGATTTATAACCTAGTATACATTTACCTAAATCCTATTTCAATTACATTCATTAATGGGTGTTGCATTGAAATCTAATTTATTAGCTTATATCACATTATTACCATTAATTACAATTGGCTTACCAATTTTTATTCAATACCATAAATAAATAACATATTATTCAATACTTACTCTTGTTTCTCATATTCTATTTAAAAATCAAATCGTAACTTTTACATTATTTTATTGAATTTGAATTTCATTTTAAATATATATATATATATATATTGTTAACTTTTAATTTCAATTGCTACATCTAATTCCTAACATTCATTTTACTATAAATTATGGAAATTATGACAAACTTAGTTAACGAAATTCACGGGTCGTTACATATATATAGTATAATAGTTCTATATTGCATACAGTACTTTATATATATTGCGTTTATGATACTATATAATATGGTTTATAGAACATAATATAATATGTCGTTTATATGTGTGTTTTGAAGCGGTTACTTAAAGTAATAAATTCGAATTATATATATATATATATATGTATAATTTTGTATATTTATAATTACATATATAAAGGTGTGAAGCTATGCGCTATTACATATGTAAGTCTATTCGTATATAGGTCTACTTTACAGTTTAACTATGTAATAGATATGATTCTGATATTTAATTGTTGGAAGATGAAGTGTATGTATATACAGTTGCATAACACAGATTTCCAATTTTAGCGTAAAAAGCATATAGTTACAAGTATATGCGCAAGTTGTATACGATTTACATTCTCTGTTGAATAGATTTTAATGTTTATTCATTCTGTTTGTTATATGTGATGTCAATTATTATATATATATATATTAAAACTTGATATAAGTAATATATTTTTGAGCTCACTCTTTGACTCTTACTATGGTGTACATATATTTAGAGTTTCTAGTTTATATGTATAGGATTTGCAGTTATATAATATAATACGTTTAAAGCCCGGTTATGTCGATCCATTCATTTAAATACTAATTTTGAGATAGATGTTTGAATTGATTATAGAAACACTGAATTAAAGTAATATATTTGTATATGTTTTAAACTTTATAATGACTTGAGAAAATGTATAGTTATATAATTTACATTTCGTTTCAGTCTATATCAAGCATGTTTTGATTTATTTTCATCGATTCCTCAACATCAGCTTTATTCGTCGAATCGTGCCAATCTACCTTGCTTTGGAAATTGTCACTTGGAGTTGGTCAATTTCACAATTCAAATCGTAGCATGTTGTGTTGTCTGTCTTCATGTGTTCTCTAGCTTCGAAAGGTGAGCAATCACTCAAGATTAACATTCTTTTATTTATTAAATTTGATTTCAATTGAAACGACAATTGAAATATGATGCTGTTAGTTAATCACACTGTTATATATGTTATTACATGTATCAGTTCACCTGTGACATCTGACACCATTATCTGTTATATATACAATGATAATCCAGTTTGGTTGTTAAATTATTGATTGTTTGATGTTTACATTGGACGTTAAATTTGTTAATGTTGTAAGTGATAAATAATTTGAAATTGAAATTGACGTAGGATAGTTAGATTTGATATATGTTAAATTTGATTAGATAACATTTGAATAATATGACCCTTTAAATGTTGAATTAATTGACACGTAGCAATTTGGTAAAATACACCTTGAACCATTTAAATGTTTGTTGCTTAAATTGGTGTTGTATGAAATTGAATAATA
The DNA here is from genome assembly GCA_030737815.1 of Allium fistulosum. Classification (NCBI taxonomy): domain Eukaryota; kingdom Viridiplantae; phylum Streptophyta; class Magnoliopsida; order Asparagales; family Amaryllidaceae; genus Allium; species Allium fistulosum. The sequence goes on from CM060904.1 coordinate 354,478,232, forward strand.
GATACCAAGTGAAGAACCGTATAAAGATCGGTGTAATAATCTTTAATCTACATGAAATGATAGTGTAGATTCTAGAAATAATTATATTAATTTGCACAAACAACAATGTGAATTAATACGATTATTTCGGGATTATTTGAATTGATTATTGGATTGATATTGGTTGTTGTTATTACTTGTTTATTTACTTTGACACCATCCCAGTTATCACACTGCAAGTTCCCTTTGCTATGCTTTGATTTTGAATTGAATTGGAATCGGGTTGAAATGATAAATACCCAAATTAAAACTTTGACCTAGGATAGAGAATTAAATAAAACCCGATTGGTCAATAATTTGATTTAAAAATAAAATGAAGATTTTATTTGAATAAATAATATGGTTTTGAAACAAGTTGGAATTTGAATTTTATTGAAAGGAAATGTTAATATTCAATAATCTGAATCTAAATATTAACATGATAATTGATGAAAGAACGTTGTTTTAATTTAATTATTTATTAATTAAGTTTTGAAATTAGTTAATAATTATGTTTTGAAATTATTTAATAAGTAAATAAGATTGAATTATTTAATAATTAAATAAAATTGAATTCTTTGTTAAGTGAAATTGAACTTCTTGAATAAGCGAAATTAAGTTTCTTTATAAATTGAGTTTTGAAATTGTAATTAAGTAAATAAATAAGTGAAATTGAATTTCTCTAACAAGAAATAAAATGTGTTTTATTGAAATTAATGTAAGACTTGAAATGTAATGAATTTGATTTGATGAATTAAATTTAAGGCAATTTGTAAGTTTTGATACAATGGAGTTGAACTTAAATAATTGATTAATAAAATTGGAATTGATTTGTGAAGGTTGAGGAAACTATTTTATTTTATAAAGTAATTTAAAATTATATTTAAAACTATTGATATTTTACTTTATAAATTTATTTTAATATAAACTATTTTAATATAAATCATTTCAATATAAATTATTTTATAAACTATTTTACCTTATAACTATTTATATAGACTATTTTATATATAAACTATTTTTATTTATAAACTATTTTATAAACTATTTTATTATATATAATAATTTTTAATATCTAAACTATTTAAGAGAAAAGTGTTATGAATTCCAAAATGTTATGATTTCAAACTATAGTTTCAAAGTGTTATGAATTTCAAGGTTCTGGTTTTCAAAGTGTTTTGATTTTAAAAGTCTTACGATTTCGAAAGCGATATAACTTTGGAAAGTTATATGATTTTGGAAATGGAATTATTTGAAGTGAAATTGATATTGGATGGATATGGTTTTGAATTGACAATGATATTTCGGTTTTGAAATATGAACTATTTTGAAAGTTATTAAACGACCAATCGGTGTAATAATCATGAATGTTATTAAAGAGACCGGAATCGGTTAGGGATATACTCTCTGTCTAAACCGAAAACCACTTTAATAACTATACGTGGAGTGTGATCCAGAATGAAGTGGTTGGAATGATGTACGTGATGATTGAAGAAAGAGAACGATAATGGATAGCCTTGACACTTGTGTCAAATTGGAAATAACTAAACAGGAGCCGTGCCGGGCCAAATGGGGGTTAGCTACCTCGACCGAGCACACTTCTTCGAAAACTACTCATTACTTGTTGTCGATTGGTGCACGCTTGATTTGGGAGTGTTGTTTCGCGGTGTTGCGATCGCTGCGGCGATGCGTTCTCACCAGTCCGGATCAGGCAAACGGTAGTTTCACTACCTTGGTTATTGCCTCATGTGCCTTGTCATACTTGTATCCCTATATACGCGACCACTACTGTAACGACCCGTAAATTTAACCGGTTTTAATAACGTTATTAATTGAAATTTTAGGAAATTTTAAACGATAAAATTTTGAAATATAAATTTGATATTTGGAATGCGTCTAATTAAACATAGCAACTGGTAAAATTTCGTCCGAAAATATGAAAATTTATTTCGCGCGTAAATTACTTCCATTTAATCAGTTAAAAAGCGATGAAAATAAAAAGTTTCCGAAACCTAAATATTTTTACATAGAAAAATTCTAAACCATCTTTTGAGCAAGATGTCAGTTTGTCGTTTTTCCAAATTCGGACATCTTTGGCTCCGTCGATCTTATTTTTCAGCGTTTTTCTTGCATTTTCCGCTGGTGGAAAATTTGAATTTTATAATTCGATCGTACCATTGATATCTGTATACCGTTTTGATCGTCTCGTCATGATGATCTCGACGGTATATTTATTTCTGTATTTTGATGTCTGGTACGCGACGGAAACAATAAACTTGTCGTTATAACGATACGCTAAAATGTGACATTGCTACTTCTTCGGTTTCAAAATTTGAAACGTATTGTCCAGTCAACCCACTTATTGCTTTTATTATCCCGGAATTTAAGGGGCTGTCACTGTTTCCAAAATTTATATCTAACTTTTATCATTTTATTCTTTTCTACCGGTTCAAAGATATTTGCTTTTATTCACTGCTCTGCAATCATGCCTTCTCATTCTCTTCCTACCGTTGTTTATAAAAAAAAAATTATGCCAGATCTATTTCTCCCTTCATCACTGTCAACTAGCATCCACTCCTCTCAAACTCACCCATCACGTAACCCACCTCCGCTTCACAAACCGAACCCATGCTAGCATCCACCATGGCTGCCTGAAGCACCTCCCTCTCCCTTTCGCCTTTGTTAGCCGAGCATCATCCGTCGCCCACAACTGCTCCACCTTGATTGCCGAGCACCGCCTCCGACCATCACCGTAGCCTCGTCCTTCGACCCGTAGCCGTGTAAGCCGCATCTCCACCGTGCATCAACCAAACACATCACGATCCCAAAGTCTCGTCCTCCCATCCCATGAAGCCTTCGACCCTCACCAAATTTCGCCCACCCTCTTCGGCCACGACCATCGCAGCTCTCCTTCCGCCTTGTCTCATCGGCCTCCCGGTACCTTCCTCCTCCGGGCGCCAGCAACCTCGCTCCTTCTTCCCAGACCCGAGAGCAGCCAATCTTTTCTCTCTCCCCTGTCACTCGAAGTCTTCTTCTGTTGAGGTATATTTTATACATATTATAATAATAAAATTTACTGTCCATGTTGTTTATAAGTCTATGCACGCAAGATACTAGTTACTATATACATAAACTTATATATGTAAGTTATATATTAGTATTTATATAGTATGTGTTATATTATAGTTTATATGTTGTTATATAATGAAGGTATACATCTGTCTTGGTTGTATATGATGTTTGTAAAGTTTATATAGGTTGCTGACTTTTGGAAAATATATGTTAAGTATTCTTTTATGGGAAGTGTTATATAGATTGTATATATTCTATGTTATATTGAGCCGGTATATACATATGTTTTAATTGCATTAGCTAACATATATATTCTGTAAAGTTTAAGTTTTATTAGTTGCTATTAAGTTTATATTAGCTGCTGTAGTATATTCATGTTATAATAATATTTTACTTATGATGGGTTAAGTTTGTACATGTATGCGGTGTCTGAATATATTTTATACTGTACAAGCTACTGTTATATTTTGAAACATTAACGTGGTTGTTATATATGTATTGATTTCTTAAACAATATATTTTGTTGTAAACGTATATTTTGTAACTTGCCTACACAACACGTATACAACATATTTAGTGATAGATGATAGTATATGTTTTGAATTATTTAAAAAAAAAAAAGTCGAAGTTACCTAGTTTATGCCTGTCAAATTTCAGTAAAATCCGACATCGTTTGATTAGTGGTCGAGGATCTGGAAGTTAGACCCAGACAGCGGTTCTTTTGTACTTAAAATTATTTTACACTGCTGCAAACACGACCTGAGTTCATGTTTGACGCATCGTATCTCTTCTGTCTTAAGTCGGAATGAGTTGATTTTTTTTTATAAAGGAGTCAAAGTTACCTAGTTTACGCCTGTCAAATTTCAGCCAAATCCGACATCGTTTGATTAGTGGTCGAGGATCTGGAAGTTAGACCCAGACAGCTGTTCTTTTGTACTTAGAAATTATTTTACACTGCTGCAAACACAACCTGAGTTCATGTTTGACGCATCATATCTCTTCTGTCTTACGTCAGAATGGGTTGATTTTATTTTTAAAAAGAAGTCAAAGTTACCTAGTTTATGCCGGTCAAATTTCAGCCAAATCCGACATCGTTTGATTAGTGGTCGAGGATCTTGAAGTTAGACCCAGACAGCTGTTCTTTTGTACTTGAAATTATTTTACACTGTTGCAAACATGGCCTGAGTCTATGTTCGTGACATCATAACTTTTCTCGTCTCTTGTCCAAATCAAGTGATTCTTTTGCAGTTTAAAATACAAGTTTTGATCTTTATTCATACCAAATTTCAGACCATTTCGATCTCGGTAACACATAGAATTATATTGTTAAACTTTGACGCATGACATGTTTTATTTGTTGCTATGTTGAATGTTTTGATTTGATTTCACCGATTTCTGTTATCAGCTTTGATCGTTGAATTCGTGCCGATTTGTTTTGCTTGGATTCGTAACTCAATCTCTATGTCCATATCAGTGTGCGTATCTGTGTCATCTTCTCGTGCATCTCTAGCCTCGAAAGGTGAGCAACCACTCACGATTAATGTCCTTATATTTATTAAATTTGATTTCAATTGAAACGACAATTAAAATATGCTGCTGTTAGTTATTTATATTGCTATATCTATGACATCATCTGTATCTGTTCACCTGTGACACCTGACATCATTATCTGTTATTTATAGTGATATATATGTGTCATTATCTGTACCTGTTCACCTGGGACATCTGACACCATTATCTGTTATTTATACTGATGATATATGCCTGTTACTGTTGTTATATTATTATCATATCTGTTATCACTCTGCAAGTTCCCTGTTAGTATAGAATTCACTATGGGTTGAAATGATACATACCCGAACGATCTGTAGAATAGGAGAAAATCGTTATGGGTTGAAATGATAAACCCAAGCGATTTTCAATTGAACTGAATTTGGGATTACGGGTTGAAATGATATATATATACCCGTATATATTTAAATTACGGATTGAAATGATAAATATCCGTATTACTTGACTATAGGGTAGAAAATTATATACAGACACCGTTGGTCTATATATAAATAATTTGAAATGATTTCTATAGTTTTAAAAAAGAAATATATGGTTTTAATAAATATTGATTTTAAAGATATATTAAAGTTGATTTGAATCAATATAAAAATATGTTTCGAGTATTTATGAAAATTTATATTTTCAAATATAAAGTTTAAAATGTTTCAGGTTGAAAGATAAATTTGAAATTGATTTGGAATTCTTAATTATTTAATAATTATACTTAAATAAGTTTGATTTGAAATTTATTAAATTTGAAATTCTAAAGATATGTTTTTAACTTGAATTTGATTAAAAGTGACTTTAATGAATATTTCAAATTTATATAAATTTAAATGGGATATTTTGTTTATTTAAAATTTGTGAATTGAAGTTGTATAAGATGTAATTGAAATGTTGAATATTTAAAGCTTTGAAATATATTGAAATTGAAATGGCTTATTTTATGGTTTAAATATGTATTTGAAATCGATAGCTTGAAATGGTTATTTAGAAACTGAATCAATTTGAAATTGGTGATTTGAGATTTGATTAAATTAAAATTTTGGAATTCGAGTTAATTTGAATCGATTTGTGAAATTTGAGGAAACTATTTTATTTTGTAAAGTAATTTTAAATTATATTTAAACTATTGATATTTTATTTCATAAATTATTTTAATATAAACTATTTTAATATAAATCATTTTTAATATAAATTATTTTATATTTTATTATATATACTAATTTTAATATCTAAACTGTTTAAAAGAAAAGTGTAATGATTTTAAAAGACTTATGATTTCGAAAGCAATATAACTTTGGAAAGTGATATGATTTTGGAATTGGATTTATTTGAAGTAAAAGTGATATCGTATTGATATGGTTTTGAAATGGCAATGTTATGTCGGTTTTGAAATATAACTATTTTGAAATTTTATTAAATGATCATCGGTGTAATAATACGTAGTTATTAAAGAGACCGGGATCAGATATGGACATACTCTCTGTCGATACCGAAACCACTTTAATAACTAATATACGCGGAGTGTTGATCCAGAATGAAGTGGATGGTTTGGTGAACGCGTTGACTGAAGAAAGAGAACGATTTTGGATGACCCCTGACATGACTAAAACAGGAGCCGCGCCGGGCCATTGAGGATCGCCATCTCTAGCGGACACACTTCTTCGATACCATATCTATTACTTTTGTGATTCGATTTGGGTGCACCCCTCGATTTGGGAGTGTTGTTTCGCGGTGTTGGGGTAGTAGCTGCTATGCCCAACATCAGTCCGGATCAGGCAACTACTAGTATCCTAGTTGTTATCGCCTCATGTACCTTGTCATACTGATTATCCCATTCGCGACAACTACGTTTTGTTTTGTACCTTTAGTATATGGATTGCCCTCTGGTGACTTCCGGTTTTGGGGAAACTACGGTCTTGTATATGCTCTTGGGAATAAAAATGTGTTAAGGGTGGAATGGGCCATGACTTAACGCTATTTTGATATCGTACTTTACTGATTAGACATTATCTACTTAGCGTACATTACTACCTAGTAGATAGTTTAACGGATCCTTAGAGGATGGTTATCCCAAACATCCTTTGAGTTACTTGTATTTCAGTCGTTATTTCACTTTAGTTGGATTTATTGATATAAGAATGTTAATCCTGACTCGAGTGTTTTGTGTTTTCTTTACGCTCGGGTCAGACTGAGTGTACCAGTATTTGAGACTCACCTTTGGAGTTGGAGCTTCGCTTGGAGATCCAGCTATCTATCCAGCTTTCGGATATTCAGTTGATTCCAGTGATATATTCTGATATTGTATTTGACTATTGTATTCGAGACTTCTGTTGTATCTTGTTTAACTCTGTTATATATATAGTAGCTTCATGAACTACTATTCTTTTGTTTCCGCTGCATTATTGTTATATTACTCTGTGTTTGTGTCCGTGATCTGTGATTATTTTATTTACTGTATATGTTGAGTTTTGCCAATTTAAATTAACAATCTATTGTTTTGAATTATTCAAGTCCGACATGTGTGGATTTATTGTCGATTTGAATGGTCCAAAATAGTGGGTCGTTACAGTTGGTATCAGAGCTTTGGTAGCTCTAGGCAAAACTTAACATATAGGGTAAATGTATTTACAGAATCACTCTCATTCGAGTTTCAATCTCTTCCTTTTGACTCGATTCCTTTGAATTTTGGAACGTTTCCTGCAATTCCAAAAATTCATTCGTGTCCCTCACTATTCGTCTTCTTTCAATTCTGGAGCACCCCATAGCTCCATTTCGAATGATATTTATAATGAATCGGCGGTCTCGCCAAACTTCGAATGATTTGTAAAGGGGTGAAACTCCTTTATAATAGGCAGTGATTTACCGGAGATTTCTGTATCCTCGGTTTACGGTGCTATCCATCTCCTGCTATACCTGAATTCTATTTCTTGAGATCGAAGGTAGATTTTCCTCGAAATTCTGCATCGATCTAATTCTTGAAGTCATGGTCGACCCGGATAAGAATGCCCGCGATTTATATAAACTCATCCGTCTTCTTATTTGTTATTTAAATCATCTTATCTTCCGTTTCAAACTTATCTTCGAATCAAAATTCTCTTTGAGTTGATTTCTATTAAATTTGAATCTCTATCCATGCTTGAAATCCATTTTGTATCGTTGAGCAAGGAAGTGTATTCGTAATTAATATTAAAATGTTTTATATATTGTGTTGTTTGAGTTGTTGATGTTGATTTGGGTTTTCGATCGATTCGTCTGATCAATGCTATAGATAGGATTTCCAAAACACTTGAATAGAGCAAACTGACACAATATTATTTCAAATTTGGTAAATTGAATAGATTCGTATGACTATATTATATATATATAAGTATAGGATTTTCTGGAATTAAATGGTTAATTAAATTGGTGGTTGAATGATAATATTTGATTATCATTTATTGTTCTAAATGAATTTATAAACATGGTTTATAAATTGATTTGGAATCGAAATAAATTTTAAAAAATCAGGAATTTGAGAATTTGATTTCCGGTGATTTCAACTTTGGTTTTAAAGTGTATATTATTAAAGGTATTTTCGAATAGAAACCGTTTTCAAAGATTTTAAAATGTTGGAATCAGTACTCTTCTCTTTTGTCGCTAGAAAATAATTTCGGTGATGACTGCAGCGTCATCGACATTCATTTTCGAGTTTCGAAGTGGAGAGACTATTCTGTAGCTTTGCCACGGTTTTGTTTTGGAAAAAAAAAATATTTTGATTTGAATTATATATATGGGTATATTATTTTAAATTTAATTTGGATTAATATATATAGTATACACATAATTACCTCTAAAAGGTTTGGAAATTTAATTTGATTTGAATTTCTGTGGTATGGCTTGATTTATTATATATAAAGATAAAATTTTGATCTGATATATACTATATATATTTATCTCAAAATTGTTGAAGTAAATCGGAGATTTAAATTCTTAAGTTTATGATTTAAAGAGGATTTCAATTATAAACTAAAGCCAAAATTTTTGGATAAATATTTAAACTTGAGATAATTGAATTTGAAAATTTTATTTGTATAGTACTAAATTGCATGATCAATATAACTTACCTAAATTATTCAGAAGTTAAAATGTAATTGGATAATATACAATATAAAATGATTTCATAAATAAAATTTGAGTGGTTATAATAAATGTTATACACTTAAATTTTAATTATAAAATATTAATATAGATAAATAGAATAAAAAGATAATTGAAAAATAAATTTTGTCCTGAAGGAATTAACAAATTGAAATTAGATCAACTTATGAGAATACCTTAAATTTAAACCAATTATTGAATATAATTAATTTAAATTGAAATTTATATGGTTTAAATTAATTTATATGGTTTAAATATATGTAATAAGATATATTAAGTGGAATAAACTTAATAATGATTTGGAATAAAAGAATAAAATTTGTTGAATAAAATATGAGTACAATAAATGATTATACAAATTGATGATTTAGAAATAGTTAATTTAGGATGACTAGATATAAGATAATGAAATAGATAGATTGATGTAACTTAAGTGAACTCAAAAGGGATTTAACCAAATTGTTAAATATTAATTAATTTAAATTGAAATTTATATGGGTTGAATTAATTGTTTTACTTGTATTCCAATCTATTTTCTTTCTGCTTGTTTCTATTCTCCTACCTCCTTCCTTTTCGGGGACGAAAAGTTTTGAGTGGGGGAGAATGTAACGACCCGTAAATTTAACCGGTTTTAATAACGTTATTAATTGAAATTTTAGGAAATTTTAAACGATAAAATTTTGAAATATAAATTTGATATTTGGAATGCGTCTAATTAAACATAGCAACTGGTAAAATTTCATCCGAAAATATGAAAATTTATTTCGCGTGTAAATTACTTCCATTTAATCAGTTAAAAAGCGATGAAAATAAAAAGTTTCCGAAACCTAAATATTTTTACATAGAAAAATTCTAAAACATCTTTTGAGCAAGATATCAGTTTGTCGTTTTTCCAAATTCGGACATCTTTGGCTCCGTCGATCTTATTTTTCAGCGTTTTTCTTGCATTTTCCGCTGGTAGAAAATTTGAATTTTATAATTCGATCGTACCACTGATATCCGTATACCGTTTTGATCGTCTCGTCATGCTGATCTCGACGGTATATTTATTTCTGTATTTTGATATCCGGTACGCGACGGAAACAATAAACTTGTCGTTATAACGGTACGCTAAAATGTGACATTGCTACTTCTTCGGTTTCAAAATTTGAAACGTATTGTCCGGTCAACCCACTTATTGCTTTTATTATCCCGGAATTTAAGGGGCTGTCACTGTTTCCAAAATTTATATCTAACTTTTATCATTTTATTCTTTTCTACCGGTTCAAAGATATTTGCTTTTATTCACTGCTCTGCAATCATGCCTTCTCATTCTCTTCCTACCGTTGTTTATAAAAAAAAAAAATTATTTACGCCAGATCTATTTCTCCCTTCTTCACTGTCAACTAGCATCCACTCCACTCAAACTCACCCATCACGTTACCCACCTCCGCTTCACAAACCGAACCCATGCTAGCATCCACCATGGCTGCCTGAAGCACCTCCCTCTCCCTTTCGCCTTTGTTAGCCGAGCATCATCCGTCGTCCACAACTGCTCCACCTTGATTGCCGAGCACCGCCTCCGACCATCACCGTAGCCTCGTCCTTCGACCCATAGCCGTGCAAGCCGCATCTCCACCGTGCATCAACCAAACACATCACGATCCCAAAGTCTCGTCCTCCCATCCTATGAAGCCTTCGACCCTCACCAAATTTCGCCCACCCTCTTCGGCCACGACCATCGCAGCTCTCCTTCCGCCTTGTCTCATCGGCCTCCCGGTACCTTCCTCCTCCGGGCACCAGCAACCTCGCTCCTTCTTCCCAGACCCGAGAGCAGCCAATCTTTTCTCTCTCCCCTGTCACTTGAAGTCTTCTTCTGTTGAGGTATATTTTATACATATTATAATAATAAAATTTACTGTCCATGTTGTTTATAAGTCTATGCACGCAAGATACTAGTTACTATATACGTAAACTTATATATGTAAGTTATATATTAGTATTTATATAGTATGTGTTATATTATAGTTTATATGTTGTTATATAATGAAGGTATACATCTGTTTTGGTTGTATATGATGTTTGTAAAGTTTATATAGGTTGCTGACTTTTGGAAAATATATGTTAAGTATTCTTTTATGGGAAGTGTTATATAGATTGTATATATTCTATGTTATATTGAGCCGGTATATACATATGTTTTAATTGCATTAGCTAACATATATATTCTGTAAAGTTTAAGTTTTATTAGTTGCTATTAAGTTTATATTAGCTGCTGTAGTATATTCATGTTATAATAATATTTTACTTATGATGGGTTAAGTTTGTACATGTATGCGGTGTCTGAATATATTTTATATTGTACAAGCTACTGTTATATTTTGAAACATTAACGTGGTTGTTATATATGTATTGATTTCTTAAACAATATATTTTGTTGTAAACGTATATTTTGTAACTTGCCTACACAACACGTATACAACATATTTAGTGATAGATGATAGTATATGTTTTGAATTATTTTTTTAAAAAAAGAGTCGAAGTTACCTAGTTTATGCCTGTCAAATTTCAGTAAAATCCGACATCGTTTGATTAGTGGTCGAGGATCTGGAAGTTAGACCCAGACAGCGGTTCTTTTGTACTTAAAATTATTTTACACTGCTGCAAACACGACCTGAGTTCATGTTTGATGCATCGTATCTCTTCTGTCTTAAGTCGGAATGACTTGATTTTATTTTTAAAAAGGAGTCAAAGTTACCTAGTTTACGCCTGTCAAATTTCAGCCAAATCCGACATCGTTTGATTAGTGGTCGAGGATCTGGAAGTTAGACCCAGACAGCTGTTCTTTTGTACTTAGAAATTATTTTTCACTGCTGCAAACACGACCTGAGTTCATGTTTGACGCATCGTATCTCTTCTGTCTTACGTCAGAATGGGTTGATTTTATTTTTATATAGAAGTCAAAGTTACCTAGTTTATGCCGGTCAAATTTCAGCCAAATCCGACATCGTTTGATTAGTGGTCGAGGATCTGGAAGTTAGACCCAGACAGCTGTTCTTTTGTACTTAGAAATTATTTTACACTGCTGCAAACACGACCTGAGTTCATGTTTGACGCATCGTATCTCTTCTGTCTTAAGTCGGAATGAGTTGATTTTATTTTTATAAAGGAGTCAAAGTTACCTAGTTTACGCCTGTCAAATTTCAGCCAAATCCGACATCGTTTGATTAGTGGTCGAGGATCTGGAAGTTAGACCCAGACAGCTGTTCTTTTGTACTTAGAAATTATTTTACACTGCTGCAAATACGACCTGAGTTCATGTTTGACGCATCGTATCTCTTCTGTCTTACGTCAGAATGGGTTGATTTTATTTTTATATAGAAGTCAAAGTTACCTAGTTTATGCCGGTCAAATTTCAGCCAAATCCGACATCGTTTGATTAGTGGTCGAGGATCTGGAAGTTAGACCCAGACAGCTGTTCTTTTGTACTTAGAAATTATTTTACACTGCTGCAAACATGGCCTGAGTCTATGTTCGTGACATCATAACTTTTCTCGTCTCTTGTCCAAATCAAGTGATTCTTTTGCAGTTTAAAATACAAGTTTTGATCTTTATTCATACCAAATTTCAGACCATTTCGATCTCGGTAACACATAGAATTATATTGTTAAACTTTGACGCATGACATGTTTTATTTGTTGCTATGTTGAATGTTTTGATTTGATTTCACCGATTTCTGTTATCAGCTTTGATCGTTGAATTCGTGCCGATTTGTTTTGCTTGGATTCGTAACTCAATCTCTATGTCCATATCAGTGTGCGTATCTGTGTCATCTTCTCGTGCATCTCTAGCCTCGAAAGGTGAGCAACCACTCACGATTAATGTCCTTATATTTATTAAATTTGATTTCAATTGAAACGACAATTGAAATATGCTGCTGTTAGTTATTTATATTGCTATATCTATGACATCATCTGTATCTGTTCACCTGTGACACCTGACATCATTATCTGTTATTTATAGTGATATATATGTGTCATTATCTGTACCTGTTCACCTGGGACATCTGACACCATTATCTGTTATTTATACTGATGATATATGCCTGTTACTGTTGTTATATTATTATCATATCTGTTATCACTCTGCAAGTTCCCTGTTAGTATAGAATTCACTATGGGTTGAAATGATACATACCCGAACGATCTGTAGAATAGGAGAAAATCGTTATGGGTTGAAATGATAAACCCAAGCGATTTTCAATTGAACTGAATTTTGGATTACGGGTTGAAATGATATATATATATACCCGTATATATTTAAATTACGGATTGAAATGATAAATATCCGTATTACTTGACCATAGGGTAGAAAATTATATACAGACACCGTTGGTCTATATATAAATAATTTGAAATGATTTCTATGGTTTTAAAAAAGAAATATATGGTTTTAATAAATATTGATTTTAAAGATATATTAAAGTTGATTTGAATCAATATAAAAATATGTTTCGAGTATTTATGAAAATTTATATTTTCAAATATAAAGTTTAAAATGTTTCAAGTTGAAAGATAAATTTGAAATTGATTTGGAATTCTTAATTATTTAATAATTATACTTAAATAAGTTTGATTTGAAATTTATTAAATTTGAAATTCTAAAGATATGTTTTTAACTTGAATTTGATTAAAAGTGACTTTAATGAATATTTCAAATTTATATAAATTTAAATGGGATATTTTGTTTATTTAAAATTTGTGAATTGAAGTTGTATAAGATGTAATTGAAATGTTGAATATTTAAAGCTTTGAAATATATTGAAATTGAAATGGCTTATTTTATGGTTTAAATATGTATTTGAAATCGATAGCTTGAAATGGTTATTTAGAAACTGAATCAATTTGAAATTGATGATTTGAGATTTGATTAAATTAAAATTTTGGAATTCGAGTTAATTTGAATCGATTTGTGAAATTTGAGGAAACTATTTTATTTTGTAAAGTAATTTTAAATTATATTTAAACTATTGATATTTTACTTCATAAATTATTTTAATATAAACTATTTTAATATAAATCATTTTTAATATAAATTATTTTATATTTTATTATATATACTAATTTTAATATCTAAACTGTTTAAAAGAAAAGTGTTATGATTTTAAAAGACTTATGATTTCGAAAGCAATATAACTTTGGAAAGTGATATGATTTTGGAATTGGATTTATTTGAAGTAAAAGTGATATCGTATTGATATGGTTTTGAAATGGCAATGTTATGTCGGTTTTGAAATATAACTATTTTGAAATTTTATTAAATGATCATCGGTGTAATAATACGTAGTTATTAAAGAGACCGGGATCGGATATGGACATACTCTCTGTCGATACCGAAACCACTTTAATAACTAATATACGCGGAGTGTTGATCCAGAATGAAGTGGATGGTTTGGTGAACGCGTTGACTGAAGAAAGAGAACGATTTTGGATGACCCCTGACATGACTAAAACAGGAGCCGCGCCGGGCCATTGAGGATCGCCATCTCTAGCGGACACACTTCTTCGATACCATATCTATTACTTTTGTGATTCGATTTGGGTGCACCCCTCGATTTGGGAGTGTTGTTTCGCGGTGTTGGGGTAGTAGCTGCTATGCCCAACATCAGTCCGGATCAGGCAACTACTAGTATCCTAGTTGGTATTGCCTCATGTACCTTGTCATACTGATTATCCCATTCACGACAACTACGTTTTGTTTTGTACCTTTAGTATATGGATTGCCCTCTGGTGACTTCCGGTTTTGGGGAAACTACGGTCTTGTATATGCTCTTGGGAATAAAAATGTGTTAAGGGTGGAATGGGCCATGACTTAACGCTATTTTGATATCGTACTTTACTGATTAGACATTATCTACTTAGCGTACATTACTACCTAGTAGATAGTTTAACGGATCCTTAGAGGATGGTTATCCTAAACATCCTTTGAGTTACTTGTATTTCAGTCGTTATTTCACTTGAGTTGGATTTATTGATATAAGAATGTTAATCCTGACTCGAGTGTTTTGTGTTTTCTTTACGCTCGGGTCAGACTGAGTGTACCAGTATTCGAGACTCACCTTTGGAGTTGGAGCTTCGCTTGGAGATCCAGCTATCTATCCAGCTTTCGGATATTCAGTTGATTCCAGTGAAGTATTCTGATATTGTATTTGACTATTGTATTCGAGACTTCTGTTGTATCTTGTTTAACTCTGTTATATATATAGTAGCTTCATGAACTACTATTCTTTTGTTTCCGCTACATTATTGTTATATTACTCTGTGTCTGTGTCTGTGATATGTGATTATTTTATTTACTGTATATGTTGAGTTTTGCCAATTTAAATTAACAATCTATTGTTTTGAATTATTCAAGTCCGACATGTGTGGATTTATTGTCGATTTGAATGGTCCAAAATAGTGGGTCGTTACAACTACGATTTGTTTTGTGTTATACCTATGGAGTACTCCCTGATATCCCACTAGTTTACGGTGGAGTTTATAGTGCTGTATAGTCTATGACGCTTATATAAAAATGTGTTAAGGGGGATAATGGTAACGCCTTAACACTATTTTGATACTTTATATTACTGATAGGCATTATCTACTTATCGTACACTACTACATAGTAGATAGTTTAACGGATCCTCAAAGGATGGTTATTCCAAACATCCTTTGAGTTACTTGTATTTCGATTGCTATTTCACTTGAGTTGGATTTATTTATATAAGAATGTTAATCCCGACTCGAGTGTTTTGTGTTTTGCTTTACGCTCAGGTTAGACTGAGTGTACCAGTATTCGAGACTCGTCTTTGGAGTTGGACCTTCGCTTGGAGATCCAGCTATCTATCCAGCTTCCAGATATCCAGTTGATTCCAGTGATTGTATTCTGATTCTTGTATTTGACTATTATATTCGAGACATCTGTTGTACCTTATTTAACTCTAATATGTATATAGTAGCTTCATGAACTACTATCTTTTGTTTCCGCTGCATTTATTACTCTGTGTCTGTGATCTGTGATTATTTATTTACTATATATGTTGAATTTTGCCAATTTAAATTAACAATTCGATATTTTGAATCATTCAAATTCAACATGTGCGGATGTGAATGGTCCAAAATAGCGGGTCGTCACAAAATGTGTCTTTGCTTTTAAATGAAAGCGCGCCTGCTTTCCTTTTGAAGGGTATGCTTTCGACTTGGTTGGCTTTCGGCTAAGTCAAATGTTTTAAAGGAATGGTTTCGAATGGGTTGCACCTGTTGTTTTTCTAAGGGTATGTTTTAAGTAAATTCTTTCGTCGGGGTCGAAACCCCTTAGCCGTCGCTTTTCTACCTTTCGACGCCAATGGTTTTGGAAGGTATACTTCGCTTTTAAAACTTAGCCGCTTCTCCAATGCTTTCGGAAGGTTGGTTTCGACACCATCACTTCTTTGCTTAGGAAATGCTTTTGAAAGAGTACTTTCGACTTAAATATTTTAAGAACCTTTTGCTCTGTTGAAGGTAGAACCCAAATGGTTTCAAATGAGTTAATTTTTAATGGTTTCGAAAGGTGTTTCCATATGTTTTACTTGAACCCAAAGGCTTTCGAAAGGTTTGGTGTTTTATTGCTCTCGAAAGGTTTTAAAGAATGGTTTCGAAGGAGTGGTTCCCCAATGGTTTTGAAAGGTTTGAAAGGAAAGGTTTTCCAATGTATTCGAAGGGTAATGTTTAAAGGTTTTGAAGAAGGATGCCTAAGGTTTTAATGCTTTCGAAGGAATGGTTTTTCAACGTTTTCAAATGGAAGATTATGAATGCTTTTGAAAGGAATGTTTTGGCATTTGGACCTAGGTGAAAGAAGGGTTTTACTTGGTTTCGAAAGGGGTAATTTCAATGGATTCGAATGGGGTACTTTCAAAAGTTTAGATGTTTTCATCAACAAAGATTTGAGTAACGTATATATAACATGGCAAGGTGATTTTGAGAAAAGCATAGAGTATAAGTATATTTTCCTTGTTTAAGTTGATTTAAAGGTTTTAAATCAATTTGAGATGAAAAGGTTTTCAAGGAAAATTTAAGGGAAGATTACCCTAAGTAAAATGACTCGGATATTAGAATACCAGATGAGATTGGTATAGGGTCGCACCCTATACATTAACTATTAGCCCCAGCTAATTTAGTCCAAAATTGCAATGTGTAGGGCTTTGTCACAGGTAAGACTAAAATTATGATTACACACAGAAGTGAATGTATGTTTGATACAGATAGGTTATTGGTAGGCCCGCAAAACCATTAGGATCAGGTGACCCTATGAGATGTTAAGTTAGGGGCAGACTGTCCAGAAGAGGAGTATTTAACAGATAGTTAAGGAAAGACCGTCTAAAAGAGGAGTTTCTAACAGGTGTTAGATTATTTTTAATATATTGTCTGGTAGGCCCGAGTCAGCCAAAGATTAGTAGTTAGCCAAACAAAACTATAGTGTTTAGACAGATAGATTATTTGTTACTTGATATGTATGTTTACATAATAATGCTTTGCAGTTTTAACCAATTTTGGTTGCAGGATAAAGGTTTGCAAAAGATATGTTTTAAAAGGATATTAGTGAGGGAAAACCCATTCCGCTAAGCGGCACGGTCTCACTTAATATCAAATAGCTGAGATGTATAGAATTATTCGCACTAGGCTTTATGTCTGACTCGAAGTTTATGTTTTTCCTCTTAAACTCTTTAGTGCTCAAAATTGATTTGAGTAGGCTAAAGGTTGAGGTTTTATAGGTTTTAGTAGGTTGACGAATAAAGCGCTCTGTTTTATTTAGGAGACGAGCATGTGGCTGATGGATAGCTATTTAGGAGTTGCTGTTTTATTTTGTTTTATTCCACTGTGTTGTATTTAAAACAGTTATGTCTATATATTACTCTGGTCATCCAAGGGGGCATCTCATTTGTCGCTCTTGGTGTATTTTGTAATAATTATATTTGATCATTACATAGGAAACAATTATGGGATTATGTAATTTGAATGTGAAACATGTGTTTTGATATGTAATCGGTAAAATGTTGTTTTTTGAAATCTGTGATTTTGTTTCATATTCAAGTGCTTCTGATATTATGGATACCACTAACATAACCGTATTTAGTCGCCGGAAGATAATACTATGGATGACTACAACATATGTATCGCTTAGCCTTGGGCCTCTAAATAGGGGATGTTACATCATCGAACGTCTTCATATTTCTTATTCAAACACGATATAAACAATTACAATATGTTAAACAACAAGCAACCAAGTGAACAAGTAAACAACCAACAACTAATCAAAACAAACAAGTGACAAGCAAACAAACAATCAACAACAACCCATACAAGCAAAAAATATTAACAAGCATGACATGAATTAATAGGTGATATATCTTATAAACAAGTAAATAAGAAAATAATTTAAATCAATTATAAGCAAGCAGTCATCAACGTTATACAATCATAAGAACTTAATTCAAATGAGCACAACATAAATTTATAAGCAGATATGGGTAAATAAGTAGCTAGATTTTTTTAGCTGCAATTAACTTAATGTTAGCACCAAAATTGGTCACTAACCTCGTTGAGAAAGATTGTGTAGAGAGATAAATGAAGAAAGTAAATGTAAATAGAGAGCAATATGCTAAGTTAAATGCGGAAAATAAGAACACCAGATTTATAGTGGTTCGGCGTAATTGCCTACGTCCACTTTGGGGTTAATCTTTATTGCTTTACTTGATAATCGATTACAGATACAATCCGTACCCCAATTACTTGAATGCAATTGCTAAGCAAAAAGAACGAGTCTTGAAAGCGGCAGAGTCTCCCCAGTGTTCTCGAAAAAAGGTCCCTTTCACTGTGCCCCTGCCTCTCTATTTATAGACGAAGATGGGTTGGACTTCCCTGATGGGCCTAGCAGCAAGATACCTCGGCCCAAAATGAGTAACTTCTGTGTGCCGAGCCATAAATGCTGAGCGACAAATGCTGAGCGACAGATGCCGAACGATGTCTTCAAGTCGAACAAGGCAGTACGTTGAGTGGAATGTGCAGGCCTAACGAGATCCGATGCCGTTCGAGGGGAGATGCCAAACGAGGCATGAATGCCGAACGAAGCATGAATGACAGACGAGGCATGAATGCCGGACGAGCCTGGAATGCCGAACGAGATTTGAATGCCGAACGAGATTTGAATGTCGAACGAGGTTCGAATGCCGGACGACCATTGAAATGCCGAACGAGGTTCGAATGCCGGTCGAGGCTGGGATGCCGAGCGACCTCTGAATGCCGGACGACCATTGAAATGCAGGACGACCTCTGAAATGCCGAACGACCATTGAAATGCCGGATGGCCTCTGAATGCCGGACGACTTCTAAAATGCCGAACCACCATTGAAATGCCGAGCGACCTAGTTGCCTGGTCAAACCTCCAGGTAACACTTGCCTCCCAAAGTGCATCATGTGGCCGATCGTGATGCGCTTTGAATCACGAGTTCTCCGTGCTTCGCTTTAAGCCCTGGCTTCGTCTTTTTGATAGTACTTCCTGAATGTCGAGCGAGGCATTGGATGCCGAACGACATATGGATGTCGAACGAGATTGGATGTCGAACGACACATGGATGCCAAACGACATATGGATGCTGAACGACACATGGATGCCGAACAACATTGTGCCTTGACCGGTTCTACCGGTCTCTGTCCCTTCACCTTCTTTCCTTCCTACTATAAAGGATGGCACTTCTCTCCTTCTTCCCTTTTTACCTTTTACCTCCGCTCTAATATTCTTACGAATTCATCTCAAACTCCTACAGACTATTTACCTTTCCCTTCCTTTCTCGAAATCGATAAGTTACCTCTCCTCCCTTTCCAAATCAAAGAACCCGACCGAAATCGCGCTCCCTACTCTAGAATATCCCCAAGCTTTGAGTGATTTCTTAGGTAATGGCCTTAACCTCAAACATTTCATCTCGAAGAGAAAACATAACACGAGATTCAGACTCGTGAATCTTTGTAGGACTTAGGACGATTGGAACCGCGTGGATAAGAACAATTCGGGGTCGAAACATGCTTTAGGGCTTGGCGGAGTGATGGAAGGAAGGAGGTGTCATAGTTGTTTAGGATATAAGGGAGTAGGGAGTAGTTAAATTCGGTGGTGTGAAGTTAGCATGGCGTGAGATTCGGAAAAGAAAATGACCATGGCTCGACATTACTCACTCGTGCCGAGCGGCGAAGAGAAAAGTAGTGAGTTATGCCGAGCAAAGGAAGAGGGGGAATCGGAGGAGAAACGAGGATTGAGCCTAGATGCCGAGCGATGTGGATCGGTATGCTCTTGGCTCGGCACGATTCTTCTATGCCGAACGAGGTATGAAGGAGTGTTGGAGAAAAGTGAGTGCTAGGAAAAATGCCGATCGAAGGGGCTCAGTGTGATAGCGGTTCGGCATGACTAGACGAATGTTGAACGATGAAGTGGATAGGTAGAAGAGTGCTGATGTTGAGGGTGAAGTGCCGAGCGAGGCAGCTCGGCATGAGTGTGGTTCGGCATTACTCCCTTATGCCGAACGGGGGAGAGAGCAGATGGGAGAGTGGAGTGCCAAACGATACAGCCTGGCATGATTGTGGTTCCGCATGTCTTGTTGCATGCCGAATGGCAATGATGGATGGTAGGAGAGGTGTGCAATACAATTAACACTAGTTGAACCTGATGTACAGTTGTTTTAACACATACCATGCCTGAATATATGTCAACGAACAAGGACGGACTTAAACAACAAAGCATATCGAATAATCTAGATTGGTAACTTCTGTGTTTTTAAATAGCTGAAAACTTGGACTTAATCCTGCTTAACAGTTAATAACCTTTCAAATGCAGTGACGATGCCGAGTTCAAAATATAAACCGTCTTATGACAAGCCTTCGTAGACGGTCAGCGATGATGGTCTTCGAAGACGACAATCTGAAGCTCAAACTTATTTTCTCAATCCAATGTCTTTCCATTCGCTTGGCACTTACGTTTGAATAATTGCACTAGTTCACACACCGCACGGGGGGAATACTTATGTTGTTAAGTCTAATGTTAATTGTTTTTCAAGTATAGTTGAAACAGGTGCTTTGTTGGATTTGATCTTCATTAGAGATGTCTAGAAAATCTAGCTGCGCTACGATCTCAGACAAACCTGGGCCATCCTCTCGACAAGAAGTTGTAGATACTTCGAATCCATCAAATACCCTTGCTCAAAACTTACCGAGCGCCGCGACAGCATCCGTTGACTTAGCTCCTGACGCTCTGGAGGCAGCTATTTTCTTAGATGACCCAGCCGATTCATAGGCCTCAAGGATTAACGAGACTACACTCCGTCGGATATGCTCTGTCCACGGAATCCCTTTTGATGACGTGTTAGTTCCTTCGGGGAATGATCGTCCGCATTTTCCCCCAACCGGGTATACATCTTGCAATAAGTTTATGTGCTGGGTCGACAGCGTTCCACCCTTCAACTCCTTCCTTCGTGACTTATTGCAATATATCGAGATCGCTCCTTCACAACTGCCTCTGAACAGTCATGCTTTCTTATATGGGACTTGCATCCTCTTTATGAGTGTCTTCTCCCGGCTTCCGACTCCAGGTGATATCTGTTATATTTATCGCTTCAAGAGACGGTCGGATTGCCCGTCTTTCATATTTCTGTAGCCATATAGTAAATGCGAAATCCAGACTGGGGCATGGAGCAAATTCGCCCAGTACAAGCAAGAGTGGTTCTATGTTCATTGTCCTTCCAGCTTCGCTAGGAGATGGGTGGAAGGGAGTAAGTTTGTTTTCTAGATCAACACTTGAATTTGGCGGAATCTGCATCTTTTCTGACTCTTTATCCACTTTTTCAAGTATCACTCCACGTCCCGAAGGCTCCGGATACTCTGAAGCAATGGAAACTATCCGGGCTCTCCCCGTTGAAGATCAGGACATCAAATCTCTCATTTCAAATGAGTCACTTACATAGTTTGGGCTATTGGCAGAAGGTCTCCGGATAAGCCTCCCTCAAGGTGTTACCATACCCAGGCCGGCTGCTGGCAAAGGGAAAAGGAAGGCCGAGTCTTCAGCACAGAACGCCCCTGACATACTAGAGGAGGGTGAGATTAAAGAAGCAGAAACGCCCGAAGTACAGGGCGAGAATATTAGTCCATCTCGGGGCTCGATAGTTGAAGTTCATGACATTGAAACGTCGTCTTCCCCTTCGAAGAGGAAGAAGAAACTGACGTACAAGCTGAGGAAGAAAACAATGGGCGGAACTTCTAAAGTTACTCTTATTCCACTGGAAAAAGAAACTTCCTCGTAGCGCTTAGAAAGTTCTCTGAAGGGCCTGTCGAACCTTACCATTCCTGACGATTTACTCAATTACGGTTTTGACGATCCAGAGGCCCTCAAGCTTCATTCGCCCGCTAGAGGCGATACGAGAGTTCAAGCCCAAGTCCAGGGAAATAAAACTCCAATTAGTAAAGAAACTGGTCCGTCGGGAGGAAACACTAGGACACACACGGACACACGCACTTCACCCTGCACTTCAATCTTAGCCGTCACCCTGATCTTTTCTAACTTGTCATTATTCTCATTCTATGCAGGTGACATGGGACGCTCCCACGGGTTCGATCGCCTTCACGGCTCATCTATCTTTCACCATTCTGGCCGGGGTTCAGGCTTTGGCAAGCGCCGGGATAGAGATGACTCCGAAGACCGAGACAACCATCCCCGAGAGTCGACTTATCGAAAGAAATCACACAGCCAATCTTCATACTCTCGCGATCCTCCTCCTCAAACAGAGCAAGGCAGAGAAAAGTCTTCGTAGAAGGGGTCTCAACCCGATGTTTCCCGAGATCAACATTCTGGTTCATCAAGCACACGGCAATCTCGGGAACATCGTAAGAGAACAGAACTTTCAAAACCTCCTCCCCTTGTTCCTGCGGCAGACCCAACGATATCGGAGAAGCTGGTCGATCTTAAAGCTAAATTTCCCATGCTTTGACGGTCTGAAGTTCCTTCCAGCAATTCATCACATTCCGGGGCATGTCAAGCAGAGTGCCATCGCTTGGAACAACGACGTCTATGTTCAACATGACGCGTTTGTTCATTTTATCGAAAAAGTCTCGGAAATCTCCGTTGAGCGTCAACAGGAAATCGACCGCTTGAAGCTATCTTCGATAAAGACATTATCAAAAATCAGGATGAAGAGCTTGCTTCGTACAAGTCGAAGCTCGAGGCTGCAAAACAAAGTGCTAAGGAGACTGCAGAGGCCGTCACTCGTCTAGAGACGACTCATAAGAAGGAACTTGACGATGCGGTCCAACGCTATGGGGCCCTGGCTTTAGAAAAAGATTCTATTCAAAAAGAAAGGGATGCACTCGCCCTGCAGGTTAAAGAGTTGAAGGAGCTACTCTCTAAGGAGAGGGAAGAGAAGATAGCCGCTCAAGAGGAGTCTCAATGATACTACAATGAGATTGTGGATACATGTCTCTTGAAGGCAAAGCTCGACGATGAGCTTTCTAAGGTCGGGATAATGAAGGATGAAGCCTGTGAGGAGGGCAAGAGAATAGCTTCCGCGAGATCGACTCCCGCCTTGAAGCGGCTGCAGAGGACGGCAGAGAGGAGATCAAGTGCATGTTCGACCCGTTGATAGCTGAATATAACGCCCGAGTTCTCATGCATCGGGACTTAACCTTTCTTGGCGAGGGCTACCTCGAATCTTTAGCCGAGGCATGGGAAACTATAATAAAGATTAGAAAGGTGGAATCGGGTGTCGAGAAGGTCGATGAAGATGCTTTAGTGAAAGAATTTCTCAGGGGGAACGAGCCTTCAGACTTGTCTACAGCAATGGCCCTTTTTGGCAAAGGTTCCTCTCCACCAAAAGAGAAAAATGACATAGCTGGTTCATCTGGAACTGAAGCTGCGGCTCCTCCTTCTACTCAATCGGCCGATCGGCTAGAACTTGATCCATTCGAGCAACACATTGGTTACGATCCGGAAGATCCCGGCCTCGACATTCACATGATATCCCCCCTTCTAGAGGGTGAAACTCCTCGCACAGTTGAAAGCCAGCAAGGAACCGGTATAAAACTCTTCTTCTTGAAGTTCAAAGATCTGTCGCTTTCTGCGAGAGGTTATTGATTCTAACATTCATTCTTTGTGTTTTTATGCAGGCCGCTCTGATCCTGAACCAACTCCAAGGAGCGACGATGCCAAGGAGGAGACGGGGAAAACGAGCGTAGCTACTCATGTGGGAGTAACTCCCGGTCCTGATGCTCAGGTGATTGGGGCGCTTGACGATGATAAGTCTGAATCTTTGTCCCCCGTCGAAGGGAGTTACGAAATTGAAATTACGAGCGCATCAGGACATACTTCTAAATTAAAGCATGAAGGAACAACTTGAGGAAGAGAAAAGGAAGAAAGTTGAGGTCAAGATCGAGTCTCAAATAGTAGAACTTGACGACCCGCTGAACAGGCCTTTGAAAGTCATCCTTCCTGGCAAATCCAAACCACTGGATGTTCCTCCCCCCACTCCTGACACCACTTCCTTGGCGAGCAAAACGTCCAAGAGAAAGCGTGTGGGGGAGGGGTCGTCCGAGGAAACAAAGGAGGAAAAGAAATTAAAGAAATCGAAGAAGTAGCTGCTACACTCATTCAATGAGGTTTAGCTTAGATCATGTAATTACTTTCATTTATTTACCTTCGTAGCCAAAGTAGACAGACTTTTGACTCCAAGTTTTAGAGGAGTGCTTGTATAACCCATTTTGGATTAATAAATAAAGTTTAGTTTCTTCGCCTTTTAAATGACTCTTGTTTTTTAGCTTTCTGTATAACTTTGTTCGAAACTCAAGTTCTTGTGAGTCACATGAGCCTCCAATCCATTTTCACGTTGCTCAGATATCCTTTGGAATTAGACATCTCTTATTTCACATTTTTGGTACTTAGAATATCTTTTAATCCACTTTCTGGGGACTTAGAGTAATCCGGTCCGCATTCAGGAGACTCGGAGTTTCAAATCGTTTATATTCTAGTCCGCGCTTAGGGACTTAGAGTACTCCAGACCGCATTCAGGGGACTCGGAGATTCAAGTCGGTTATACTCTAGTCCGCACTTCGGGGACTCAGAGTACTCCAGTCCACATTTAGGGGACTCGGAGATTCAAGTCGTTTATACTCTAGTCCGCACTCCGGGGATTTAGAGTACTTCGGTCCGCATTCAGGGGACTCAGAGATTTAAGTCGTTTATACTCTAGTCCGCACTCCGGGGACTCAGAGTACTCCAGTCTGCATTCAGGGGACTCGGAGATTCAAGTCGTTTATACTCTAGTCCACACTCCGGGGACTTAGAGTACTCCAGCCCGCATTCATAGGACTCGGAGATTCAAGTCGTTTATACTCTAGTCCGCACTCCGGTGACTTAGAGTACTCCAGTCTGCATTCAGGGGACTCGGAGATTCAAGTCGTTTACACTCTAGTCCGTACTCCGGGGACTTGGAGTTCTCCAGTCCGCATTCAGGGGACTCGGAGATTCAAGTCGTTTACACTCTAGTCCGCACTCCAGGGACTCAGAGTACTCCAGTCCGCATTCAGGGGACTCGGAGATTCAAGTCGTTTATACTCTAGTCCTTACTCCGGGGACTTAGAGTACTCCAGTCCGCATTCAGGGGACTCAGAGATTCAAGTCGTTTATACTCTAGTCCGCACTCTGAGGACTTAGAGTACTCCAGTCCGCATTCAGGGGACTCGGAGATTCAAGTCGTTTATACTCTAGTCCGCACTCCGAGGACTTAGAGTACTCTAGTCCGCATTCAGGGGACTCGGAGATTCAAGTTGTTCATACTCTAGTCCGCACTCTGGGGACTTAGAGTACTCCAGTCCGCGTTCAGGGGACTTGGAGATTTAAGTCGTTTATGCGAGTTCGTACGTCAGACAAAATAATGTAACTCCAGTTGTTTTCCACCGGATCATAAGGCACAGAAACATCAGTAATTCATAGAAAAGATGGCTTCAAGCCTTTATTAATGAAAGCAAACTAAATCATCCAACTACATGCTTAAAAGAAACTAAGAATCAATGGAATAAAAACATACGAGAAATAATTGCACCTAAAATACGAAAGAAATAGACTAAATATAATAACGTCGCAAATGTTCACTGTTCTACGCTCGAGGGAGTGTCACGCCCTCAACGGTCGCTAGCTTGAAAGTTCCCTCTCCAAACTTCCGTTCAACGACATATGGACCTTCCCAGTTAGGATTCATACGTGATTGTACCAAGAAAACTCGTTTCAAAACAAGATCACCCACATCAAAGATTCTTGGGCGGACTTTCTCGTCGTAATATCGCTTGACTTGGTGCCTATATGCTGCCGTCCTTAACTCGGCTTCTTCGCGTTTTTCATCAATGAAGTCCAGTGATTCCAGCAGGAGATCCTGATTCGGCTTAGGATCATAATGTCTCACCCGATGTGATGGAACTTCAAGCTCCATGGGTATAACAGCTTCCAAGCCGTATGCCCATGCGAATGGAGTGTGGCTAGTCGCGGACTTGTGGGTAGTTCTATAAGCCCATAGCGCTGTTAGAAGTTCATCTACCCACTTGCCTCTAGCTTTTTCCAAACGCTTCTTCAATATGGACTTGATTATTTTGTTCACGGCTTCAACTTGTCCATTAGCCTTTGGATGAGCAACGGCGGCGAATTTTTCTCAATGCCGTACTTTAAACAAAAATCTTTGAATTCTCTACTTTCAAATTGAGTTCTGTTGTCTGTAATGATGGTTCGCAGGAGGCCAAAGCGGCATATAATGTTTCGTACAATGAAGTTAATGACCTTCTTAGAGGTGATTGTGGCTAAAGGCTCTGCCTCGGCCCATTTCGTGAAGTAGTCGACCGCAACTATCGCGTATTTTGCACCACCTTTGGATATAGGCAAATTACCGATTATGTCGATTCCCCAGATTGCAAACGGCCAGGGACTAACCATTTGCGTGAGTTTCATTGGTAGAGCTCTCGGGATCTTTACATGTCTTTGACACTTGTCACATTTTCTTACATAGTCTGCAACATCCCGATTCACAGTTGGCCACTAGTACCCGTAGCGGAGGATCTTTTTTGCTAGTGTCTACCCCCCCCAGTATGGTCGCCACATTTTCCATCATGAACCACCTCCAAGACCCTCTTTGTCATCACGAGAAATGCACCATAGTAAAGGGACCGAGAATCCCCTCCGGTACATTACTCCTCCCTGCATCACATATCGCGCGGCTTTGCGAATGACCTGTCTTCTATTGCTTCTTCTTTCGGGAAAAGTACCGTTTAGTAGGTATTGTTTGAATGGGGTTATCCACGACTCCTTCTCGATTTCTGTTCCCATCACAAAATCGAGTTCCATCATATCTATGCTTGGAGCATGTAAGGTTTCGACAGGAACCAATCCCATTTACTACGCATCGCCAGTGCTTGCGAATTTGGCCAACGAGTCGGCTTCCTTGTTCTGTTCACGTGGGACATGCGAAATGTCATAGTGTTCGAAGTTCACCAATAGTTCCTGAACCAGAGCAAGGTACGGAGCAAGCTTTTGTCCCCTTGCTTGGTAGTCTCCTCGCACTTGGTACACCACCAGCTGCGAGTCACAAAAGATTTCAACTGATTTTACCCCGAGTTCTCCAACGAGCTTTAAACCAGCAATCAATGCTTCATATTCTGCTTCATTATTCGTAGCCGGGAAATTGAGCTTCAAAGCATAACAAATCGATAGATTTTCTAGAGTCACAAGGACTACACCAGCCCCAAAGAAATGGTCGTTTGATGCCCTATCGGTGTACAATTTCCATTGAATGGGAGGAATGACACTGTGACCATCTGGTTCATCTAATACAGTAAACTCAGCGATGAAATCTGCTAACGCTTGCCCTTGTATGGCTCTTCGTGGCAGGTAGGCAATATCGAACTGACTCAATTCGATATTCCATTTTAACATCCTTCCAGAATTTTTTTGGTCGTTGGAGTACCTGTCGCAAGGGCTGATCGGTATAAATACTGACTGAGTGTGCTTGAAAGTATGGACGCAGCTTGCGTGATGCAATCACCTAGCAATAGGCCAATTTCTCAATTTTAGGATAATTTCTTTCTGCCCTCGTTAAACGTTTACTAACGTAATACACCGGCTTTTGAACTCAGTCCTCCTCGCGGACCAAAGCCGCACTTATAGCATGCGGGGATATGGCCAAGTATACGTACAGCATTTCGTGGTCTACTGGTTTCGATAGCACTGGAGGACTCTCCAAATGCCTCACCAGATCTCGGAACGCTTCCTTACAGTTGGATGTTCATTCAAAATTCCTCTTTCCTTTCTTTATTATATCGAAGAAGGGAATGCACTTGTCTGTGGCTCTGGATATAAATCGACTCAGCGCAACCACCTTTCCATTCAAGCTTTGTACATGTTTTATAGTTTTGGGCACTTGTACATCTCGAATAGCTTGAATCTTTTTCGAGTTAGCTTCAATTCCCCGGGCATTAACAATGAATCCTAAAAACTTCCCCGATGCAACGCCGAAGGAACACTTCAGAGGGTTGATCTTCATCCCATAATATCTGAGTATGCCAAACATCTCTGCTAAGTCTCGAATGTGGTCGTTTGACTATCGTGACTTCACGAGCATGTCATCCATATAGACTTCCATTGTTCTACCAATCTGGTCTTTAAACATTCGATTTACCAAACGTTGGTACGTCGCCCCCACATTTTTCAATCCGAAAGGCATTACTACATAGCAATATAGCCCAATGTCTGTAACAAAACTGGTGTGTTCCTGGTCCGGAACGTGCATCGGGATCTGATTGTACCCCGCGTACGCATCCATGAATGACAACAACTCGTGTCCTGTAGTGGAGTCGACCAACTGATCAATCCTAGGTAATGGGAAACTATCCTTGGGGCATGCTTTGTTCAAATCGGAATAATCTATGCAAGTTCTCCATTTCCCGTTCGCCTTTTACACTAGCACGGGGTTTGATACCCATTCAGGGTAGAGGGCGTCGCAGACGAACCCATTGGCTTTGAGTTTGTCCACCTCCTCTCTGAGAGCAGCAGACCTCTCCGAGTCCATTCCTCTCCTCTTTTGCTTAACTGGGACGTACTTTGGGTCTATGTTCAACATATGACTCGTAATAGCGGGAGAGATCCCGCACATGTCGGAATGTGTCCAAGCGAAAACATTGAGATTCGCTCGGAGGAAATCACTAAGGTCTTCAGTCATTGAGGGGCTGAGTTGTGATCCAATCTTCAGTACTCGAATGGATCGTCTCGGCTGACTAAAATATCGATTGTCAGTTCAGCAGGTGCTGCTTTTTCTTCCCTGGGTTCCTCATCGTTGTCTCTCGGATCTATGTCTTTGAAGATCCAAGAATTTTTCCCGAGCCAGGGCTCGGGCATTATTTGTCAATTATCAGTATGCTGAATGTGGACGGAACTGTCCGCAACCTTTCCTTTCTCCCTCCGCTGGGCCTCTCAAAGCTCAACCACATAACATGCACGACCGGTCGCCATGAAAAACAACTACTCCTTTGTCAGTCGGAAATTTTAAAGTCAAACACCACGGGGCCAATGCTGCCCTAAACTCAGCCAGGGCCGGTCGGCCCAAAAACACATTGTATGGAGAATCCACATCCAAAACTACGAAAGGTAGGATTCGCACCCTTCTACGCTCACCTTGTCCCAGTTCAACTGGCAACTCAACATACCCCACTGCATCGGTCACTGCGCCATTAAAGCCATGTATACGAGCTTTAGATGGCTTCAAATCCTTCGTCTCCATCTTCATCTGGTCATAAGCCTTCTTGAAGATGATATTGACAGAACTTCCACAATCAATCAAAATTATTTTCACATAATCCGGCCTGATTATCGCAAATATGACCATCAGGTCAATGGTAGGAGCCTCCACCTGGTCGGCATCTCTGCTCCTGAATACTATATCGTCTCTTATCATGCGCAGCTGTTTAGCAGGGGTCCCATCCTCTACGTTGGAACAACACTCAAAGTCTGCGTGCCTCAGGGAATTAGCATACTGCTCCATCTCTTGCCAGTTCTTATCTGCAGGGTGAGGTCCGCCGATGATCGTGTTTATGACTAGTCTGCCCACGGTCCGAGCAAGCTCCTCTGGGTGACGTGGAGCTGGTGCACGACCGAGATTGGACGTTCCCTGTCCACCTTCTTGCGGATTCCTTACAAACTCCTGTAACTTTTTCTGCCTAATCAACTTCTCTATAGCGTCTTGTAGGTGTTTGCACTCTTCAGTATTGTGCACATAAGTCTCATGAAAGCAGCAATACTTCCCGGTCCGCTTTTGCTCCTTGGTTGACTCCATTGGGTGCGGCTTTCTGTACTGAAAGGTATTGCAAGTTGATAGGTAAATATTTTCTAGAGACGCATTCAGTGGAGTGTACTCGTTGTAGGTTGGAATTCTCGGCTTCCATTTCCCCACTTCTCTCTTCTTCCCCTGATTTCTACCTCCGGATTCCTTAGATTGCTCGAGCTTATTCTGGACATTGACCTGACTTTCCCCGAGTTGTCTCCGGATTGCTTCACAACAATGTTGCTTTTTACGGACTCCTGAACAGGCCCCGGTGCCTTATCTCGCCTTATCCACCTGGCTTCCTCTCTTCTTATGAACTGATGTACCTTTGAGTAAAAACGCTCTAGCGTAGTCGGAGGTTTTCCTGCCAGCCAATCTCCAAACTCTGAATCCGGATCCACACCTCGCATCATAGCCATAAGAATTGCATGATCATTGGGATTACTGACTTCAGTAGCTGCAACATGGAATCTCTGCAAATACTCCTTCAACGACTCCCTAGGATCTTGGATTACACTTGATAGAGACATCACGTCCTTTGGACGAGTAGTATGTATTCTGAATTGTTCTATAAATTTCTTCGCCAACTCCTCGAAATTGGATATGAACCGCGGAGGAAGTCGGGTGAACCACCTGCACTTGGTTGCATCATTCGCTCTAGCTGAATCCATCATCCATTCGTACCTCATTACATGTTGCCTGGGATCAGTCTTTCCTACGTAAGTCGGGATAGTTGACATGCTGAACTTCCTGGGGTACTCGGCCTATAGAACAATGTCTGTGAATGGAGTATGACTTTTGGACACTCCCCAATCATCATTTGATAAGCCTTGATTCTCTTTCATCAACTGTCTGATCATAGCTGTCAGGTCCGGGGTTTGTATGGAAGGTGGAAGGTTGGAGTCTGTCCTACGGGATTGATCAGGTTGATGCCTCCTCTACTATCGGTCTGCCAAACGTGCATCTTGAGGTTCAGCATCATTGGCATCTTGGTGGGCCAAGCGTCCAGCTTCCACACGTGTTCCAGCTCCTAAGTTTCCCGTTCCAGCTCGGTTGCGGTCTCTGAGGTGTAACTGATCCCCAGTTGCTTGATCGGCAGCGCCTGCCTGTGTAGTTTCAGTCTTGCGGCGTCTATGCCTAGGGGGTTCATCAGATGAAGTTAAGTTGTCAGATGAAGAGTAAGGAGCTGGACTGCCCCCAGCATTCTGATGCTGTTGTTGAGTGAGCTGTGCTATAAGGTTGGCGTTGGCCTGCATCTGCTCTCCAAGTTGTCTCCTGCTTTCCATGAGCTCTCTCATCAAGTCGTTGAACTCTGTTCTGGTGACAACTTGCATTTGGTCCTGGACGGTAGTCCCCGCACCCAGATTCGCTTGCTGATTACTAGGTCCCACTTGTTGTACACTAGCGGTCTCATGGGCGTCCACGTTATGAGAGGCTGATCTGGTACGTGGTCTTCCCATTGTAGAGTTATTGGTAGGAACTCCTTCGGTATGAATGACAACGGACGCCTTATGAATGACTCGGATCTCCTTCGGGGGATTTATTCAATCCAGTAGCTTCAAAGCAGATCCTTGTGGCCTGTTCGTTTCTCAGTGAAAGAACCAAAGTGTTAGCACCAAAATTGGTCACTAACCTCGTTGAGAAAGATTGTGTAGAGAGATAAATGAAGAAAGTAAATATAAACAGAGAGCAATATGCTAAGTTAAATGCGGAAAATAAGAACACCAGATTTATAGTGGTTCGACGTAATTACCTACGTCCACTTTGGGGTTAATCCTTATTACTTTACTTGATAATCGATTACAGATACAATCTGTACCCCAATTACTTGAATGCAATTGCTAAGCAAAAAGAACGAGTCTTGAAAGCGGTAGAGTCTCCCCAGTGTTCTCGAAAAAAGGCCCTTTCACTGTGCCCCTGCCTCTCTATTTATAGACGAAGATGGGTTGGACTTCCCTGATGGGCCTAGCAGCAAGATACCTCGGCCCAAAACGAGTAACTTATGTGTGCCGAGCCATAAATGCCGAGCGACAAATGCCGAGCGACAGATGCCGAACGATGTCTTCAAGCTGAACAAGGCAGTACATTGAGTGGAATGTGCAGGCCGAACGAGATCCGATGTCGTTCGAGGGGAGATGCCGAACGAGGCATGAATGCCGAATGAGGCATGAATGCCGAATGAGGCATGAATGCCGAACGAAGCATGAATGCCAGACGAGGCATGAATGCCGGACGAGCCTGGAATGCCGAACGAGGTTTGAATGCCGAACGAGGTTCGAATGCCGGACGACCATTGAAATGTCGAATGAGGTTCGAATGCCAGTCGAGGCTGGGATGCTGAGCGACCTCTGAATGCCGGACGACCATTGAAATGCCGGACGACCTCTGAAATCCCGAACGACCATTGAAATGCCGGACGACCTCTGAATGTCGAACGACCATTGAAATGCCGGATGGCCTCTGAATGCCGGACGACTTCTGAAATGCCGAACGACCATTGAAATGCCGACCGACCTAGTTGCCTGGTCAAACCTCCAGGTAACACTTAACAAACAACATTGCAATACAAACAATTCAACCAAATTAAACTAATACAACCAACAAGGTTACTACCTCATATATCAAAATTGGTAGTCCTTTCTTTATATCCCAATTCTATCCATAGAAGGCAATGACTAGAACGTCCCTACAACTCATCGGGGAAAATCATACGCAATAGTTGTAAAAGTACATCGTCATAATGGGTGCCGGGCAAACTAAATCTCATCTCACCTCATAGTTATACTATAACATCATAGAAATTTGATCATTTTCATTTTGAATATTTATTTAATTTTAAATATTTAAATATTTAAATAATTGGATTTTGGAATTTAGCAAATTGAATTCAAATATAGTGGTCATTTAAATATTTGAATTGTGAATTAAATATTAATTATATAGATTTAATAGTCTTATTTAACTCTTTTTAATTAATAAATAATTCCAGTGAATTCAATTTGTAAATTTATTCACTATACTAAATAGTTAGTTAAATATCGATAATGTGATCGAAAAATATAAAACAATATTTAAATGTGTGAAATTATCATTTAAAGGCACTGTCTCATATTTTTATAAAACTAGTGCCATCGGGACCAGAATGATAAGGCGTTATATGCCTCGAGGCGATTAGACATACTGTGTGATTGAGCGAGCTCGTAACGCATAATGATTAATTTAAGAGAATTAAAATAATATAATCGGATTTTAAAAGATAACTTTTGTATACTTTTGGAATTAGGTTCTGAAACTAGTCCGATTTAGTTCGAAATAGGGGTATTTAGCTAGGAATGCCATTGAGCACGCCTTGATTGGAGTTTGTTAATTTTGAGCACGAATAGTGTTGAGTTATTTTTAGTATAAGGACCTCAAACTCCCTTTTCATTTGCCATACCATAAGAAGAAATCCAACTGCCATTTTTTCTTAACCTAACCCTAGAAATCGAACGGCCACTATACATTGGAGCCACTAAGGGCCATTTCAGGCGAAGTCGCCAACTGCAAAAAAGGTCTACCGTGAGGTAGGGTACATAATGGACAGTTGGATCGTTTATTGATGTAACAAGGCGGCGACAATTCAGGTACAACGACGAGGTAGTTGTAAGGGATTTTGGCGGTGGCTGCAGCATTAGAGGAGTTAGGACCTATGGTGTTGGAGGTGTTGAGGTTGGGGCTTCCTTTGGTGGGTGTGTAGCGGCGGCCGAAGTAGCATAGCAGTGGTGATGGTCGAGGATTCGAACGTTGTTGTAAGGTAGAGGACATGATGGATTGTCGGATCGTCGATTAAGGCAGCGAGGCAACAGCGATTCAAGTGCGATGGATAGGCAATTGTAGAGGATTATTACACTGGCTGCAGTAGAGGAGCTTGGACCTATGGCGTTAGAGGTGTTGAGGTCGGCGCTTCCTTCGGTGGGCGTGCGGCGGTGGCCGAAGGAGTGTGGCGGCAGTGATGGTCGAGGATTCGAACGTTGTCGGAGTTTCGAATAACAGCGACCAAGATTTAAAGAAGCTAGAGTTAGTGGGTTAATGAAGTAATTAACATGTATTTAGTAATTAATTTAATTAATTAAGTGTTGAATGTTCATTAATCCATAACTATTTCATACGGGTCAGATTTGAACGCAGTGAATTACATTATACTCGTATCATCATTATCTATGGGATGGACTTGGATTGGTAGGATTTGGAGCTTGTAGAAATTTATGCTAAAATAGAACGCCTATTCGATTTTAGTTCAAACCGGAATGCTTCGGCGATAACTGGAATTTCGGTGGGCAAATTCACCTTTAAATAAAATATATAATATCTGTAATGCTATAGATTGTTGTTGTATGCTTGGATGTTAGTATATTGTTGTTTGATTGAAAATTTGGTTGGATTCCCATTTTACATATTAACTAAATTGCAGTGAACCCATATGATTATATATATTGTCCGTAACCATTGTTTTGCAGGGAAAATTTATAGAGAGACCTTGAGGGGCTTCTCACCAATATAAATTTTGTTTACATCCTTATGCTACTTTTATTGAGGTTTAGTTGAAATTAATCGTGATGTTCTATTTAAAATTGTTTAAGTGTCGTTATAGCGATTTTCGCTATACCATGAATATCGTTCCCCTAAACCCTTTTGTGTGTGTTGTCTTGAGCTTGTATTTTCACAAAATAGAAATTTAATTCATTAATCATTTTGATTAATGATATTTTAATTAATTAATCATTTTAATTAATGATGTTTAAAATTTATCAAATCATTTTAACTAATGATGTTTGAATCCAATTAATCATTTTAATCAATGATATTTGAATTTAATCAATCATTTTAAGTAATGATGTTTTAAGTTATTAAATCATTTTAACTAAAGATGTTTAAATTTAATTAATCATTTTAATTAATGGTAGTTGAAACTAATAAATCATTTTAATTAATGATATTTGAATTTAATTAATAAATCTATTTAGTGATTGGATTTAATTAATAATTTCAATTAAATGGCATTTGATTTTATTTAATCAGTTTAACAAATGAAATTTGAACTTAAATAACTAACTTACTAAAGATGTTTTAAAGTAAATTAACTGATTTTTATGAAATAAAGGTTTTAAAGTTAATTTACTGATTTAATAAAAGTGTTTTAGATATAATTAACTGTTTTAATAAAGGTGTTTAAAGTTAATTAATGAATGCAACAATGGTGTTTTAAATATAATTGATTAATTTATTGGAAGAGTTATAGATTTGATTATTATCTTTTGAGATAATTAACATTGTTTTAAATTTATAAAAGATTATAAATGTTATTAATTATCTCTTGGGATAACTAATGTTATTTAAATTTATTAAAAGATTTTAAATTTAATTTAATTTATTTTTAGCTAAATTAATGTGGTTTTAAAGTTATAAAAAGATTATTATAAATCATCCTTCAGGAAGGATTAACATTGTTTTAAATTTATACAGGTATTTAAATTGATTTATTAACTTTTTGGATAATAAATGTTGTTTAAATTTATAAATGATAGTTTAAAATGAGAAAATCCTTTAAAAGGAGTTGTCTAAAAATAAATCTAAGTGTAAATCATTTTGGGTTTATAGTAAACAATGTTTAATGACAATTGTTTTTGACCCTTGTTTTAATACACCGAGTAATATAATTTTCCCTTTTTAAAGGAATATTTTAAAGAGTGTTTTTAAAGTGTCTTTAAAAGTATTATGATGTGAAAATCAAGCGCAAGTGTGAACAACCATTTTATTATTCTCGATAGTTGATTTATCGACTATTGATCTTGATTCTGCTTTATTCTTTGTGTTTCGTCTATTCAAGATGATTTGTTGCTCTTTTGAGCTTTGATATCCTTTGACGGAAATGACTAAAATCAAAGCACGAGTGAGGGCCAAGCTATGTGGGGTTGCTCCCATTAGGGTATTTTCATATCCACTTTAGATTGGATTTGGTTTGTTCATTGTGATGTGAAATACTCAGATACTCAGTAAGGTCAGGCGGGGTCCGGCTTGGAGTTCCCGTGAGATGTCATGGAATATATAGCTGTAACGACCCAGAATTTTGAACAATTTAAATTTAAAATATTTAATTGATTTTAAATATTCGAATGATAATTTAATTTGAAATTCAAATATCAGAATGGTATTTCTCAATTAAATTATTGAATTTAATTATTGAAACTGGGTAAAATGTTGTATCTTCAGTTTTAAGCTGATTAAAAATAATCTAAAGACTTAGAAAATTTATATTAATAATTCTGAAGGTACTGGAACTTTCAGAATTGAATTTGAAACTGTTCTGTTCAGTTTTGAATTTATATCGTTTAAATTGAATTTAAAAATAGCGGTCCGGGGCGCAGTCTCGGAATTTGACGAAACCAATTCCATTGGATCCGTAATATTGTATTATTATCGGATTTCAATTTTCGTAATATTTGGAGTTGTTGTGTGAGCATACGATATATAAATGCGTTGGAATTTAGATCGAAAATTTTAATTGTGAAACCAAGGCAATTTGAATTTTAGTTACGTAACTTGAACACGTTGCTTCTATCTTCAAACACGTGGCAAAAATGAAGACACGCGTCCTTCCAATTCAACACGTGTCCTCTCCCCATCTGATATTACGCAACTATCTTCGTTCTGAAGCCAGATAAAAAAAAACCTATTCTCGTTCTAAATTGAAATCGAACGACCTTATCCTCTCCTCCAGATTTCACAACTTCAAAAGAACGAAAAAAATAGGGCGAGCTCCTATCTCTTCTGATTCGAATATCTCGAGCACTCCCTCGAGTTTCGTAGAAGATGAAGTCGCGATTTGCTCGCTTGGAGGCGCATCATCGCGCGCGCGTATGGCACCGTCGATTTAGGGGTTTCGCAATGGCAACGATCAGGCGATTTGGGGGTAGTTCGAAGATGTATTGAATCGAGTCGCGTGGGGTTTCGAGTCGTTCGCGATGACGAGAGTTCGTCGATGGTGATAAATGGTGATGGTGGCAGCCGTTAGTACAGATTTTGGTAGCGATGTGGTGAAGGTGGCTTCGTTCGACTTGGGGGAAGGTCGACTGTGAGGTGATACCAGAATTCCAGGTCGCGATAGCAAGTGGGGCCGACATCGTCGTGTGGGATTGGCAGAAGCGTCAAGGTGGGTTTCTTGTTCGTGATAAGCTCGAGTGGCATGTGATAATTGTTGAAGGCCGGCGACTTCGTCGACATCAGTCGAGGGTTTGGTCATCTCGGTTGAACTGAGACAGTGAAGGTATATGTTTCAGCTTGGATTTAAATAACTTATGTATATGAATATGTTAAAGAAAACTAAAGAAAATGAAATAAATATTGTACAGCAAGATATTTGATACAATTCTGTTTAAGTTTAAAGTACAATAAGGTAATTAACTTGTTAATTAGCTTATTTAGTTAAGTCACTAAGGATGATTTATTAATAAGGAAAATGGGTTTAAAATTTAGTTCAAATATTAATAAATTATATAAATTATTTATACAAGGTTAATGATCATGAAGAAATGGTCAAAATGGAAATGGATGGCAAATTAAAAGCTAAGGTGAGATCTTCTCACTCGAATGTAAAGTTGATTTTATAGTTATTGATTGATTGCTTGCTGTTTAGATTTGTGAATATTAGATATAGTAGGATATATCTATATATATATAGCAATATATACATATTGGCATATGTATATATTGGATTGATTGATTTCCCGCCTCGTATAGCGGATGAGACCATATTGCGCCGTTAGTAAGCGGATGATTTTTATAAAACCCATATACCTCGATATTCCACCTCGAAGTGGAATTGGTATTGTGCTAACGTCTGTGGATGCAGGGAAACAGGTTGGAGGGATCCAACTGGATTCCTCAACTGTATTTATTTATTTACAGATATTGTGGTATATTCTGTTATCATATTGATATATGATGTTTGCTGTTGTGATTGACTAATTGGTGTTGTTGCATCATCAGATTCAGTTTTGAAGTTTAAAAATAATGACTTTTACTTTAAAAGGATTCTTAAAGTGATTTTTGAAAGTAGACGTTTTATTGAATTGATTTATTTCAAATGAATAAACGTCTAAAATTTTAAAGTTATAAAAGTTAAGATTTTTGGTGAAATATAACCAAATTGTGATTTTTGAAATAAAGGTTAAGAAATTTATAAAATGGGTTAAATTGAGAATTTTTAAGTATTATAAACGGTTTATTGAAAAGATGTACAAAATTGATATTTATAACTTCAAAATATTGGTATTATAAAACAAGTTTTTATAAGCGTTAAAATGAATTTTTAAGAATTCATAAGTAAATGAAATTTATAAATTGTGAACTTATAAATGAAAATGATTTTGTAAAATAAATGAATTATAAGTATTTAACTTATAATATGGATTTTTGGTATATACATTGAGTTATAAATTGAATTAGTCGTTAAAGGAGATTTATAAAATCGAAGTTAGAAAATAGAAATAGAATTTATAAACGTTGTTTTATAAATTTGAAATCAATTGAATTTGATAAATTAAATGTAGAAGGTTATTAAAGGTTATATATTCGCGATTTTGGATAGCGAATTATCCTTGAAATAAAATGTGTAGAGAGTATTGAAATATAGTTAAGTGAATTATATTCACGATTTTGGACAGTGAATATATTATTGAATAAAATGGTTATGTTTGGGAAAGCAATATTTGAAATGAAGTTAATTGTTTTAACAATGTTTTAAAATGTGGTAAATATTCAAATCATAGGTTTCAACATTTATTGTTGAAATAGACGTTTTCGAGAAATAAGGAAATGGTGGACTATAACACTGTTGTTATAGTAAATGATTTCCGAAAGGAAATGTTTTTATGTAGTATTGGGATTTATACATCTATCTTAAAAATTCGAATCCCTATACTAGTGATTTTGAGTCGTCGTAACGATGTTTTACGCAACATTCGTTTTGACTCAAATAGATTTCCTTAAAGAATGAAATGTATACTTAATATTGTTTTAAGTATATTGAATATTTTCAAATGTTGAAAATAAATAGATTTGTGAATTACTTATTTTTAAATAAGTATGGAAATGCTTTTCCAAAATGAAATGAAACGTTTTTGAGAATTTATCTTTGTAAAGATAAATCGAAAGTGAATATTTGAAATCGATTGAAAATCGTATATGAGTAGATATTTGAAAATATAAATTCACTATGGAATTTATAAAGGAAAGGGAAATTGTTTAGAAAAATAAATGTTGATTTATTTTTGAAGTGTGGAAATTTTATATCTAGTAAAGATATTTTGGAAAATAAATAAATTGGAGAATTATTTGGAATCTGATGTGGTTGCGCATCTTTATTGATAGTTAAATAACCGACTATCAATAATTACCTTGAATAGGTATTTGTTGTGAATTGGATGAATTTGAATGCCACACTTATTTTTGAATAAGCGTTCACTATTCGGGTTAGCCGGGAAAGGACCATGGGGTCGTATAACCCATTCCGAATATGTGATACGTCGTTATGAATCGCATTTGATGACCGGTGTTGAAGACCGGATATTTTTGAAAACGGAAGGATTACCGTCGAGTTACTCTACATCGGTTGATCTCCGATTTAGAGGTTTTATCACCCTTAGTGACGGGAAGTCCGGATGTGATTGGAAATTATCCGGATTTGCAAGGGCTTCGTGAGAAGTGCCTTCGTTTCTGTTCGATCCCGAAACAGACTTGTATGGATTGTATGTCTGACGTTACAAATTAAGATATAAAGCCGATTTCTTTAAAATACATATTTGTTGGTGGCGGAGAATTTATTCTCTTAGCTTAACACCCTTCTCTGAGACGTACGAGCTCAGAGGTTATGTAGTTGAAGTTATCAGCGATATATCCTGTAACGACCCACTATTTTAGACCATTCAAATCGACAATAATCCACACATGTCTGACTTGAATAATTCAAAATAACAGATTGTAAATAAATTTGGAGCAAATGAAATCAAATACACAGAATCACAGACACAGAACATATCAGAATAACTCGCAGCGGAAATTAAAAATACCATAGTAGTTCATGAAGCTACTATAACAAACTCTCAAAACAAAATACATAATATTTGTTTGAAAACATATACAATAGAAATCTCAAATAAATAGAAGTTTATGAATACCAGAACTGAAATAGAACAACTGAACTGAAAGGAACAGATAACTAGACAAGCAGAATCTCCAGCGATTCCTAGCTCCAGAAAGAAATCCAAAGCTAAGCTGTAAATACTCAGGCTGACCCGAGCGTAAAGTAAAATACAAAACACTCGAGTCAGGACAATATATACTTATATAATGTAAACCAACTCAAGTGAACTGTAGTAGAAATGCATAATAACTCAAAGGATGCTTGGGGTTGCCCATCCTTTAAGGGTCAGTTAAACTATAAATTAAATACATCCCGTGGTTAAAATTTCAAAATGGTATTTTATACTTCGAAATCAAATATCATTTCAAAATTCAATATCCTTCAAATATCCATTTCAAAAATATCCAAATATCATATTTCAAAATAGTTTATATTTCGAAACAAATTACTTTATTTTAAATCATAAAAATGAAGTTATTATATTTAATAATTAAATTATTAAATTTCCAAAATTTTAATCTTTCAAAGTTCATTCATTCACTTAAATTAATTAAAACAATGAAATTTCAACTTTCGCAACATTTAGAAAATGCTACGGAAAGTCACATTTAAAACAGTTCAATTTAACAAAAGACAGCATTTAAAATGCTGTAATATGGTTACATTAGTTTAAAATAAACTTAGTTAAATTCAACCATTATAACATTTACAAAAATGCTATAATAGCCTTTAATTAAATTTAGCCATTTGGTTCATTATTATCAACTACAGCATTTACAAATGTTGTATTATCATTTACATTAGAATTTAATAGCATTTCAGAAATGCAGTTAACTAACTTCAAATATTCAGTATAATTTCACAAACAATTATATTTTTATATAAATCATTTTTTTACTTATAAAATCATATAATTTCACTTTTAAAACAATTATTCAAATACCCTTATATTCATGATTTTATAAAGTTAAAACTCCATTCAAAAATCAAAATTTAATAATAATTCACTTATTAAATTCCAATATTAAGTTATAAATTCATTAAATTAAATTAACTTAACACTTAAGTTTAAATTTTCAAATATAACTTAATTCCATTTTTATTTACTTAACTTAAAAATTCACTTTTAAGCCAAATTCACAAATTTTCAATTTTAGTTATATTTCAAAATTTCAACTTAAATATTCATTCATTTCACATTTTAACTTTATTCAAAAAAAAACATTAATATATTATAAAGTCATTTAAATTCACTTTAATCCAAATTATCATGAATTTATCACATTTCATATTTAATTTAAATTCCAATTATCACCAAATTAAAATTTCCCAAAATAACTTACATTTCAAATTTTCTAATTTTACCATTAATTTATTTCACTTATAAATTTTCAGAAAATCAATAATGCTTTACAAAAATCATTTTTATTTAGTTTAAATAAAAATATTATAATATTTACATTTCTAAAATATAAAAAAAAATTATAAAACATATTTTAACAATGGGTCTGTATTTCATTTTCTAGCCTAGGTAAAGTGATACGGGTAATTTATCATTTCAACCCGTAATTTACAAAGATACCCGGGTTTGATCATTTCAAACCCACAATCCCAAGTAAATGAAAATAATTGAAAATCATTCAGGCATATCATTTCAGCCCATAATGATTTTCTCCTATTCTAAAGTCCGTTCGGGTATGTATCATTTCAACCCATAGTGATTTTAATCTAAAGGGAACTTGCAGTGTGATAAACTGATAAAAATAATAGAACAACATAATATAACAGTAACATATAATATAATAGGTGTTTAAGCATGGGTGAACATCATAAAATCATAACATAGCAAGTGTAACATGATAATGCATTTTACAGATTCAAAAGGGGTCAATTCACTAGTTATATATGTACATATTGTCTGGTGAGAATAACTCACCTGTTAAGCTGGAGATTTGCCAACAAAGCTCACAACACAAAGATTACGAAGGCACGACAACTCTAATACAATTTGAGTGTGGAGAGAAAATCCAATGATATAGACCTTGTGTTACAACCCAAACAAAAATCAAAGCAAACCATAAATTTCAATACACTAGAAATGAAATAACTTTTAAATAAAAAGAGATACGAATGCCAAATCTTTTGCCTTGCTTTCTCAATTCTTTTGTCATGGCCTAGGGATGGTTTTGGCTCTAGTTTGAACAAGTTTGGCTCAGGTTTGGTCATGTGTATGCATGGCCTAGTTAGTAGAATATGAGGAGGAAGTTTATACAAAGGAATATGAAGAGT
This sequence comes from Allium fistulosum, assembly GCA_030737815.1. Classification (NCBI taxonomy): domain Eukaryota; kingdom Viridiplantae; phylum Streptophyta; class Magnoliopsida; order Asparagales; family Amaryllidaceae; genus Allium; species Allium fistulosum. Next base: position 354,520,867 of record CM060904.1, read on the forward strand.
TTAAGGCAAAATAGGTGGGTTTTGTTCACAAAAATGGCTCGGCCATGGGCTTGTGTGGTCAGGTCAGAGGGGTATGGGTCAGGTCAGTGGAAGGAAAGGTGTGTGGTGGTCTGTCCAAAGGTGGTGGAGGTGGCCTAAGGTGGTGGTGGTGGTGGAAAATGGAGTGGTGAAGCAATAGTGGTAAACAATCATGTTTTTATGGCTTGTTTTGCAATTTTTGTGGAGTTTTGGCATCATGGTGGCTCGGCCTTGGTCAAGACCAGAGGAGTAGCTGGTGGTGATGGCAGGGAAGAGATGTAGGGGGTGGTGGCCATGGATATGGAGTGGAGGCCATTCAAAGAAGCAAAGAAAACCAGGCAAAATACATGAAAAATGAGAAGAAAAGTGTAAAAAGTAGCCATTACCCATAGATTTTTCTTGACGCCATGAATGAATGAGAAGGTAAAATGTTTTTGGGTGAATGGAGGCTGAAAACTCACGGCTACAAACCAAAAATGCACAGCCAAGATAGTAATTGAGGAGTTATGGCAAATGAAAGGACAAAGGAGATGAAAGGACTTAAGGTAAATAAGCTTTTAAAACTCTTCATATTTATTTTTCTTTATATTCAAATAAAACAAAAATAAAATCAGTAAATTGACTTTAAAACCGAAACAAAGTAATATAAAATAAAAATAATTAATTAATTTTAAAGAAAATGGAAAAAGAATATAAGAAATTGCTTAAAAATTGAAAACAGGGTCCAGAAATTACAAATAAATCACTATTGACTTTGGAAAATTAACAACTTCATTTTAAAAATATTTTAAAACAAAAATGTGAAGTAAAATAATTCATTTATATTTTCAAAATGAAATAAATAATTAAATTTAGAGAAATTAGAAAAAGAACTAAAGAAATTGCTTAAAAATTCAGAACAGGACTTAAAATTTACAAATAGAATATCACTAGTTTTAGAAAATTTCTATTTCACTTTAAAACAAATTAAAGGTCAAATAAATAAAATAAACGAGGAAAAAAATAAATTGGGAATGAGAATCAAATAAGATTTTAAGAAAAAAATAGAAAAATAAATAAAGAATTACTTTAATTAATTGAAACTGGAAATTAGAAATTGTAAGCAAAATACAACTGACACTGGAAAATGTCAATTATACTTTTAAAAAATGTTTTAAAACCAAAATATATGCACAACATGTTATTTTACCCATATAAATATAAATTAGAACATTCCATGACCAAATAAAATATTATTTATACAATTTAAAATAAACAATTTGTTAAATACAGCAAATTACACACAATATTGAAAAAGGCATAACTTTCACATTATAAATCAGATTTCAACGAAATGAAAAGCATTATTCTTAAAATTTTATTTACTTTCATAATAAAAGATAAAATTCAAATTTTCAAACTTTCAAATTTCTAAATTAAAAGTCAAAGTTTGACCATATTGACCAAAATTCACTTTTTTGGGAAATATTCTTTTTAGTCATGTTTGGAATTCTAATTCACATCAAAATCAAAATTTATATTTAAAATAACAAAATTTATTCATTTTAATAAATAAAATAAAGTATTTAAATCAGGAAATTAATTAAAATAACCAAAATATAAAATTAAAATAATCACAAAATACAGGGTTGTTACACTCTCCCCCACTCAAATCTTTTCGTCCTCGAAAAGGAATGAGGTACGGAAAACACAGAAAAGATAAAATGGAATAGGATTAAGACAAGATGACAAGAAGATTAAAATTATACCTGATAATTGTTGTTATGGGTAAGTTTAATAAGGTGGAGAATAGGAATAGCTAGAAGGGAAAATAGGACGAAAGACAAGGATGAGCCATTAATTTAAAATTGTTGGTTGAAGAGGTAAACAATATTTAAAACACTTTAAAATCTTTTAGAAAGGAAATAACTGATCAAAATATCCTTTATAATATTTTATCAAAATACTTTTTAACTCGATGTCTTAACAAGTTTATCCTTGTTCCTGTAGACTCTGGTAGTGCGTTGATCAGGCGCAAAACTAGAATTCTCCAGGTACTTAGTAGATTTGTTTCAACACCCAGTGAAAATACTGGAAAAACTTTTAAAAACAGATATGGAAAGTACAATCCAAACAAAAACAAACAAAACCTTTGTCTAACCATGGTTCGCAGATACACAATGGTTACGCTTGGATCCCCCAGGAAACAATCCATATCCGTAAGCTTTCTCAGCCCTGCGAGTTACGCCATGATGACTAGTAGAATGCATGATACACAATGGTTACGCCTGGATCCCCCAGGAGACAATCCGTACCCCCAGGCAAGACTCAGCCAAGCATTTGCGCTACTATTCGCGACCTACACAGATTGCAGGATACACAATGGTTACGCCTGGATCCCCCAGGAAACAATCCGTACCCCTAGGCAAGACTCAGCCAGGCAGTTGCGCTATGCAGTCACGAGAGAACAATAAGACCATGGGTAACGCCATGGAATTCGAAGGACACTCGAGTATCATATCCGGAAAACCAAAAACCAGAGAGAATAATATCGATAGAATGAATCCAAGATGTGGCCACAAATCGGATATCAAGCAGAAGGCACTTTCCATATCTTTACTTCGAAAATATGTATCATATAGTACCTTTTCAAATCACTTTCAAATATCGTACTTATATAAAATCCATTATATATAAGATTTTATTTTCAAATCGAATACTTTCCAAAATCAATAGTATATCAAATCATACTTATATAGACTTCAATTATATAAGATTTCACTTTCAAATTGAGTACCTTTTCAAATCTATAGTTTTCGAATCAATTTCATAGTCATACAAATCAATTTTATATAAGTTCGACAACTCCCAAATCAAGTGTTTAGTAACATAAGGTTCTCAAATTTCAATTTGTTTCAATATCAGTTCAATTTCAAAATCATATACAATTTCACCTAATTATTTCTTCTCAAATTAATTATCTTTAGTTTCAAAGTTTCCAAAATAATAGATTTAGAAAATAAATCCAAATTTCCAAATCAATATAATTTAAGTCAACCAATTCATTTCCAAAATCAAATGTCTTCAAAATCATCTTATACTTACGTAAGGTCTATCTTACATAAGGATCAAATTTTCAAAATAATTTCGCTGTATGAAGAGCCATATGGGATTGAATATCTTTGCTTTTATGGGTTATATATCTTTGTAATTTAAATTGGAAATTTCTTTTAGTAAGCAAAGATATTCTAACTCGACGGCTTTCAATTTCAGCGTCAAAATATATCAAAGATATTAGAATATAAGATGTACATATGTCATCATTTCGCAAAGTCACATTCGATCGCTCGATCGATCACACAAGTTCGCTTTCGAACTAGTATTGTCCATTCACTTCCCTAATGCGGATTTCGATATGGTTTCTCGACTAGAAGCCATCAGTCTCCTTGCATAGCCATATACTATGATAGAGAATTCTAGAATTGAGCCCAAAATCCATATCAAATATTCGTCATCAAGAATCGAATGAAAAATACTAACACGAAATGGTGTAATTCACCTCGAACTTGTGTACTCAAACTTGGATCAAATTAATTATGCGAATAAAACAGCATACGTACAAGTTATATATTTATTCCAACTTGTTACCTATATAGTTTCATAAAGATGTTACTAAGTTAAAACACTTAAAATTTATTCAAAATATTTTGAAGAACAATTTCTTTTCAAAACATTTCAAATCTAAATTTCATATTAGAAAAAAAAATTAAATTGCCTTATTCATTTACTTAACAAAACAGTTTCAACTTATTTAAATCATATTACTTCATACTTAAACATTCAAAACAAACTTATATACTTTATCAAAATACTTTTCAAATTTCTTAGCTTTGAAAAGTTAACCTTGATTTGGAAGTACTCGAACTTCGAAATAGTTGAAGAAATCATTTTCAAATTCAAGAGTTGGAAATTAGCAACAAATCAGTAAATCAATTTTAATAGATAGGGTTATATCAAATCCAAAACTCGAGGACTGAACACCGGTTCATTTCAAATCGTTTCAAATATATTTACATATATCTTTCGAATATCAAATCATACTTCGGAATTTGAAATCAAAAATGGTTTCACAAAATCACTCGCATAGCAAAGCTATTAAAGTGGCCTCTCCCTCACTCAGAAACTCGAAAATCAATGTCGATGATGCGTGCACTCATCACCGAAATTATTTTCCAGCGACACAAGTGAGTTCTGGACTTCCATTTACTTTGAAAACTTCTTTGAAATTCCTTCGAAATCATTAAAACCCATTAAAATCATTGAAACATTACTTATTCGGAAAAATAATTTCAAATCATATTATTTATTATTTCAAAATCCTAAAACCAGTTCCAAAATGCCGGAGTTCTATCACTTAAATTCAGATTCAAAACCTTTAGTTATAAATCATTTTATATGAAACCATTTCTTATAAAATTTTCACAATTTCAAATCCTTTCAAAACTTCAAATTCTCATTTTTTTTAAAAGGTATATAATCCTTATCAAAAACATTTCATCTTTATATAAAAATATGGTCATCCTTATCAAAATAAAAACTACGATGAATACACAATTTTCAAAAGACAATCAACCACAAACTTTCCAAGGGACGATTCAAGGATGGATTTCAAAGAAAAACAGAGATTCAAATTTAGAAGGACTCTAATCAAATAGAATTATAATTCAAAGATAGGCTCAAACGAAGATAAGATAATTAAATTACCAAATAAAAGATGGATAAGCCTATATGAATCGCGGGCGACCTTAACCGGTCAACCGTGACTTCAGGAATATAATCGATGCGAAAATCTAAGGCAAATCGACCTTCGATTGCCAGAGATAGAATCTAAATATAGCAGAAGATAGAAAACATCGTAAACCGAGGATACAGAAATATCCGATGAATCAATGCCAATTATAATCATTCAAAGATTGGCGGAATCGCCACCCTATAAAGGTCATATAAAGTGGAGTGATGCAATGCTCCAAAATCAAAAGAATACAATTATGGGAGACAGGAATGGATTTCAGAACAAGTGGGAGCATTCCAAAATTCAAAGGAATCCTATTCGATAAGAATCCAAACGAAGATTAGAGATATATAACCTATATCGATACAGAAAAATTCCCATTCAAAATTTGGAATGACTCGAATTCATAACATACGAAAACAGAAGCATAAATATCTTTAGTTGGACAACTTTAGCTAAGCAAAAGATACAACAGAGTTTACTCAAAGCATCCTAACAAACTACTGATTTTTCCATACCCAAAATAGATTCCTATCAACAATGGATCTAGATCAATCAAGAGAGAAGTTCAAAATTTTAGAGGATCCTAATCAAAGAAATTACTAACAAGGTGGATACGAAAGGAATGAAGTTTAAGAAATATTTACTTTTGAAGCAAGGAAATTTATATCAAAATAATCTTTGAAAATTCTTTAAAAATCATTTGAAAATCATTTTATACTTCGAAAATACGTTCTCTCACAAAGAAATGATTCTGAGATAGATTTCACTCATTCTAGGGTATTTCTACCCTATCTCTAATGAGTTTTTGCTCCGCAGGCTAAGGTTTGCCTAAAACCAAAGCTCTGATACCAACTGTAACGACCCACTATTTTAGACCATTCAAATTGACAATAATCCACACATGTCTGACTTGAATAATTCAAAATAACAGATTGTAAATAAATTTGGAGCAAATGAAATCAAATACACAGAATCACAGACACAGAACATATCAGAATAACTCGCAGCGGAAATTAAAAATACCATAGTAGTTCATGAAGCTACTATAACAAACTCTCAAAACAAAATACATAATATTTGTTTGAAAACATATACAATAGAAATCTCAAATAAATAGAAGTTTATGAATACCAGAACTGAAATAGAACAACTGAACTGAAAGGAACAGATAACTAGACAAGCAGAATCTCCAGCGATTCCTAGCTCCAGAAAGAAATCCAAAGCTAAGCTGTAAATACTCAGGCTGACCCGAGCGTAAAGTAAAATACAAAACACTCGAGTCAGGACAATATATACTTATATAATGTAAACCAACTCAAGTGAACTGTAGTAGAAATGCATAATAACTCAAAGGATGCTTGGGATCGCCCATCCTTTAAGGATCAGTTAAACTATAAATTAAATACATCCCGTGGTTAAAATTTCAAAAAGGTATTTTATACTTCGAAATCAAATATCATTTCAAAATTCAATATCCTTCAAATATCCATTTCAAAAATATCCAAATATCATATTTCAAAATAGTTTATATTTCGAAACAAATTACTTTATTTTAAATCATAAAAATGAAGTTATTATATTTAATAATTAAATTATTAAATTTCCAAAATTTTAATCTTTCAAAGTTCATTCATTCACTTAAATTAATTAAAACAATGAAATTTCAACTTTCGCAACATTTAGAAAATGCTACGGAAAGTCACATTTAAAACAGTTCAATTTAACAAAAGACAGCATTTAAAATGCTGTAATATGGTTACATTAGTTTCAAATAAATTTAGTTAAATTCAACCATTATAACATTTACAAAAATGCTATAAGAGCCTTTAATTAAATTTAGCCATTTGGTTCATTATTATCAACTACAGCATTTACAAATGTTGTATTATCATTTACATTAGAATTTAATAGCATTTCAGAAATGCAGTTAACTAACTTCAAATATTCAGTATAATTTCACAAACAATTATATTTTTATATAAATCATTTTTTTACTTATAAAATCATATAATTTCACTTTTAAAACAATTATTCAAATACCCTTATATTCATGATTTTATAAAGTTAAAACTCCATTCAAAAATCAAAATTTAATAATAATTCACTTATTAAATTCCAATATTAAGTTATAAATTCATTAAATTAAATTAACTTAACACTTAAGTTTAAATTTTCAAATATAACTTAATTCCATTTTTATTTACTTAACTTAAAAATTCACTTTTAAGCCAAATTCACAAATTTCCAATTTTAGTTATATTTCAAAATTTCAACTTAAATATTCATTCATTTCACATTTTAACTTTATTCAAAAAAAACATTAATATATTATAAAGTCATTTAAATTCACTTTAATCCAAATTATCATGAATTTATCTCATTTCATATTTAATTTAAATTCCAATTATCACCAAATTAAAATTTCCCAAAATAACTTACATTTCAAATTTTCTAATTTTACCATTAATTTATTTCACTTATAAATTTTCAGAAAATCAATAATGCTTTACAAAAATCATTTTTATTTAGTTTAAATAAAAATATTATAATATTTACATTTCTAAAATATAAAAAAAAATTATAAAACATATTTTAACAACGGGTCTGTATTTCATTTTCTAGCCTAGGTAAAGTGATACGGGTAATTTATCATTTCAACCCGTAATTTACAAAGATACCCGGGTTTGATCATTTCAAACCCGCAATCCCAAGTAAATGAAAATAATTGAAAATCATTCAGGCATATCATTTCAGCCCATAATGATTTTCTCCTATTCTAAAGTCCGTTCGGGTATGTATCATTTCAACCCATAGTGATTTTAATCTAAAGGGAACTTGCAGTGTGATAAACTGATAAAAATAATAGAACAGCATAATATAACAGTAACATATAATATAATAGGTGTTTAAGCATGGGTGAACATCATAAAATCATAACATAGCAAGTGTAACATGATAATGCATTTTACAGATTCAAAAGGGGTCAATTCACTAGTTATATATGTACATATTGTCTGGTGAGAATAACTCACCTGTTAAGCTGGAGATTTGCCAACAAAGCTCACAACACAAAGATTACGAAGGCACGACAACTCTAATACAATTTGAGTGTGGAGAGAAAATCCAATGATATAGACCTTGTGTTACAACCCAAACAAAAATCAAAGCAAACCATAAATTTCAATACACTAGAAATGAAATAACTTTTAAATAAAAAGAGATACGAATGCCAAATCTTTTGCCTTGCTTTCTCAATTCTTTTGTCATGGCCTAGGGATGGTTTTGGCTCTAGTTTGAACAAGTTTGGCTCAGGTTTGGTCATGTGTATGCATGGCCTAGTTAGTAGAATATGAGGAGGAAGTTTATACAAAGGAATATGAAGAGTTTAAGGCAAAATAGGTGGGTTTTGTTCACAAAAATGGCTCGGCCATGGGCTTGTGTGGTCAGGTCAGAGGGGTATGGATCAGGTCAGTGGAAGGAAAGGTGTGTGGTGGTCTGGCCAAAGGTGGTGGAGGTGGCCTAAGGTGGTGGTGGTGGTGGAAAATGGAGTGGTGAAGCAATAGTGGTAAACAATCATGTTTTTATGGCTTGTTTTGCAATTTTTGTGGAGTTTTGGCATCATGGTGGCTCGGCCTTGGTCAAGACCAGAGGAGTAGCTGGTGGTGATGGCAGGGAAGAGATGTAGGGGGTGGTGGCCGTGGATATGGAGTGGAGGCCATTCAAAGAAGCAAAGAAAACCAGGCAAAATACATGAAAAATGAGAAGAAAAGTGTAAAAAGTAGCCATTACCCATAGATTTTTCTTGAAGCCATGAATGAATGAGAAGGTAAAATGTTTTTGGGTGAATGGAGGCTGAAAACTCACGGCTACAAACCAAAAATGCACAGCCAAGATAGTAATTGAGGAGTTATGGCAAATGAAAGGACAAAGGAGATGAAAGGACTTAAGGTAAATAAGCTTTTAAAACTCTTCATATTTATTTTTCTTTATATTCAAATAAAACAAAAATAAAATCAGTAAATTGACTTTAAAGCCGAAACAAAGTAATATAAAATAAAAATAATTAATTAATTTTAAAGAAAATGGGAAAAGAATATAAGAAATTGCTTAAAAATTGAAAACAGGGTCCAGAAATTACAAATAAATCACTATTGACTTTGGAAAATTAACAACTTCATTTTAAAAATATTTTAAAACAAAAATGTGAAGTAAAATAATTCATTTATATTTTAAAAATGAAATAAATAATTAAATTTAGAGAAATTAGAAAAAGAACTAAAGAAATTGCTTAAAAATTCAAAACAGGACTTAAAATTTACAAATAGAATATCACTAGTTTTAGAAAATTTCTATTTCACTTTAAAACAAATAAAAGGTCAAATAAATAAAATAAACGAGGAACAAAATAAAGTGGGAATGAGAATCAAATAAGATTTTAAGAAAAAAAATAGAAAAATAAATAAAGAATTACTTTAATTAATTGAAACTGGAAATTAGAAATTGTAAGCAAAATACAACTGACACTGGAAAATGTCAATTATACTTTTAAAAAATGTTTTAAAACCAAAATATATGCACAACATGTTATTTTACCCATATAAATATAAATTATAACATTACATGACCAAATAAAATATTATTTATACAATTTAAAATAAACAATTTGTTAAATACAGCAAATTACACACAATATTGAAAAAGGCATTACTTTCACATTATAAATCAGATTTCAACGAAACGAAAAGCATTATTCTTAAAATTTTATTTACTTTCATAATAAAAGATAAAATTCAAATTTTCAAACTTTCAAATTTCTAAATTAAAAGTCAAAGTTTGACCATATTGACCAAAATTCACTTTTCTGGGAAATATTCTTTTTAGTCATGTTTGGAATTCTAATTCACATCAAAATCAAAATTTATATTTAAAATAACAAAATTTATTCATTTTAATAAATAAAATAAAGTATTTAAATCAGGAAATTAATTAAAATAACCAAAATATACAATTAAAATAATCACAAAATACAGGGTTGTTACATATCCCAATTTGGTAACGTGGCATGCTGAGTGTTGTTGTGTGATGATCAGTGTTTGATCATTTGTGATATGATCATTTGTTTGATCATTTATCTTTGTGATCATAGGTTGATCATCTGTTGACCCAAAGCGTGGCTTTTTGAAAAAGCATAGCTTTGTGGACGAGACTTTGTCAGGGCCTCAACAACCCGGAAATGGTCGAAACAGGAATGTTGCGGCAAGGTTATGAGGGTCGCACCCTTTAGGGTATGTCATTTCCTTCTGGAAAGGGGTGGTGTCATGGTATGGAGCCCAGATACTTACTCATGTGGATAGACTTTCTTTATGATGTGTGATGTTGGTTACCGAGCACTCGGATAAAGGTCCCAAAGGACCGGGTGATGACATATTCGTGAGTTACCTGTTACAGGGGTAACCCGGCCTTGTTTGGCAGAGAGCAGTTTGTCTCTCGGGACGTCCAGCCAGAGGCGATCCTATTCGGCAGGAGGAAAGGAAGTTCCTTAGCCTGACCATTTATTGGAAAATCCAAAGAAACAATACGAACCTTGTACGGTTTTAGTTGTAGAACCTGCCATTTACTTATGGTGGCGCCCCACTGTTTAGATGGTAGCTATAGTAGGCATAGTTCGGAATGTCTATGCTGGCTAAGATTAATATTATACTTTCGAAATGTTTTCTCCACTAGACATTAATAATAATAATCCAATGATTGGCGTAGTAAGCATCTTTGACTATCATAAGAAGAAATCTCCTCCAATTCTGTGTTTGCATTGTGTGTGTGGTGAGAGGTCTTATGGTAGTTTCATTTTCCAAAAGCATTGCGAATCTGTTTTATTTTCTTTACGAAAATAACTGTTTTACGATCTCACACCAGTCACCATGACTGACTCGGAGTTTATTGTTCCCTTCTAAACTCTGAGTGCCCATAATTTTCCACACGGGCAGCCTAGAGTTATTTTTATCAGGATATTCTGGATATTCTGAAGCTTTGGGGATAAGCTGGATGGCGAAGCGTACTTCCGTACTTGTTATTTATTTCCGCTGTGTATTCGGTATGAGGACAGGTTTATATAACTGTCCATTGTTGTATTGAGTTGTATATTGACTCTGATTGATGTATGTATAAACTGATATAGTTCTTTGTTTAAAAGACAAGTGATTATCTATTATATTTTGTTCCGTTGAGAAATGTGAGATTCTGATATTGTCTCTGATTCTGTGTTTTCTGTAGCTGTTCTTCTTTCTTTTTCTTCTATCTTTTCTTCTACCTCTTCTTTTAACCCTAATGGTTCGGTTTTTTCGGCATTCGATTGTGCGGCATTTGATATAGTGGACGTATTAATGTCGACTTTCGAGCGTCGAAAAATCGTGATCATTACATGTGGTATCAGAGCATCCGGTTAAGCGACAACCCTGCTCTGTTGGGTGTTACTCATTAGAGATAGAGTCAGTAGTACTCTAGAATGAGTTGAGTGTATTAATAGATATGAGCGCGTATTTGATAGTGAATATAAATTTTGTTTTGTATTGCGTTGACTTATCGGTTGATTGTTTATGAATTCTGGTCGGTGCAGTCTAGCTAACTGTGTTGATAGGAGTTTCTAAACTCTTAAACAAGATAAACCGACACAGTATTGTTTTAAATAGGGTGAATGAAATAATTTTGCCCAAAACTATTTTTGTATAGAAAAGAAACGATTTTTCTACGAATTATCATAGTATATGGATGTTGGTTGTTATAAAATAATAACATTGAATTATTATCATTGTTATATGAAATGGAATGAGAAATTAAAATAATAACCAAAGATTTGGAGATAAATTCAATTAACAAATGAAATTTATAAATGCGAATTGAAGCATAAGGAAATGAATTCATATACAAATGAATTTAGGAATATAAATTATAAATGGGATTTGTAATTTGAAACGGAATTCCAGAGAAGTTTTTGGAAAGGTTTTTGAAAAGAATTTGAAAATTTTGGAAATTTGGAAAGTTTAAATCTTTTTGATTTAAAAATGAATTTCAAAGGTTTTGAAAAGTATTCTGAAGGAATGAAAAGCTCTAAACTCTTTTCGGTCGCTGGAAAATAACTTCGGTAATGACTGCAGCATCATCGATGTTCATTTTCGGGTTTCCAAAAGAGAATTGCTGCCAAATTATTTTAAATGGAAGTTGTTTGGAAAAATTTGGGTTTTGTTTTGGAAATTCAAAGGATAATTTGAATTGTTTTCAAAATGATTTTGAAATGTTGGTAAGACTCTAGAATACTATAAAAAAAAATATTTATGGAATATTATTGAATTGATAACTTATACAAATTGAATTTTGATAGAATAAATTTAACTTAAAGGATGAAGTTAAATTAATGTAAGTACAAGTGAATCAATTAAATAAAGTGAAATGATTACTTAAAGAAAATTTATTAAGTTGAAAATAAATTTGGAGTAGTAACAAATGAATTGGAATTGAGTATTGAATTATAAAAATAAATTTTTGAATGAATGAATAAATTTGCAATTGCAAGTACATGAAAGCAAATTGAATGTTGAAAAAATTCATTTCGAATTTGTAAAGTAAAGTATTGAAATAAAATTAGTAATCTAAACTAATTGAAGAAATGATAAAGTAGATATGATTTGGAAATAAATTGAATTCAATAATTATAAATGAAAGTGAAATTGAAAATTGAGATTCATTTTGAAGTTGTAAGCAGTAGAATTGAATTGAATAATTATAAATGTGAATTGAAAGAGAAATTAAAATTCATATGGAATTTGAAATCCAGTTTAAATGTAAGTAGATTTAACCGAAGTGGTAAATTGAAAATAAATATAATGTGTATATGGAATATTTATATTGAACCTAAGAAATTGTAACGACCCGTAAAATTTCAACTGTTTTAATAACGTAATTAGTTGAAATTTGTGAAATTTTAAACGATAAAATTTTGAAATATAAATTTGATATTTAGAATACGTCTAATTAAACATAGCAACTGGTAAATTTTCGTCCGAAAATATGAAAGTTTATTTCGCGCGTAAATTCACTTCAATTCAATCAGTTAAAAAGTAATGAAAATAAAATGTTTCCGAAACCTAAATATTTTTACATAGAAAAATTCTAAACCATCTTCTGAGCAAGATGTCAGTTTGTCGTTTTTCCAAATTCGGACATCTTTAGCTCCGTCGATCTTATTTTTCAGCGTTTTTCTTGCATTTTCCGTCAGTAGAAAATTTCGAGTTTTTATAATTCGATCATATCACTGATATCTGCATACCATTTTGATCGTCTCGTCATGCTGATCTCAACGGAATATTCACTTCTGTGTTTTGATGTCCGGTTCGCGGCAAAACTGCGAGACGGATAAATCATATCGGTACCCGTATTGAGTCATTTCGTCTTTTTGACTATTTATTTCTCAGCGTTTAAAGTTGTCAGCCGCCAGCCTTTATTTTATTTTTTTGAAAATCAATGTCACCTTTTATTGCATTTGCGGTTTCCAATATTTGGTGCCGGTGTCCATTCAAATTCAACCGCCTTTTACATTCTCAAAATTTTTATCTAACTTTTGGATATCCAACTGTTCAATATATTTCCATTTATTTTCTAGTTCGTTCCTTTTCTATTTATTCCATTTCTAAACCTCTATCTTCTCTCTGTTGGCAAAAACATATAATATTTTATATCATTTTATATGAAATCTGTAGCTTGGATCTCCACATCTTGCTACTCTTTTTCCCCTGACATCCACACTCTCCCATCTTTGTTCTGAATTCATGCGAATGCAAATATGATATAAGTTTGCATTAGAGAACCTGCTTCTCATTTTTATTATTTTCTTTGAAGCCTAGCATGCCTAATGTGCTTTGGATATGGATATATGCCATCTCAAGCTTGCTGCAGTTTTGATTCATAGCAATGATAAAATGCCCAACACCACTCCACCAAGCACTCCACCCTCATCTCCACTCATGAACCCACTGACCGCGGCTTCCCTTCCTTCACATGCGATCCACACTTCACCATTCATCTCCCTCCACGGCCGCAGCAGCTCCACTCACCTCAACCGTTCATCTCCTCCACATGGCCTCGGCAATCGAGCATTTCCAATGGCCATCGCACACGCGCTCCTCCGTAGCCGTGCCTACATCATCGAGCACCGCCTTTGACTGAGCTCCACGTCCCAGCCGAGGCAGTCACCAGCGAACCACCATCGTCGTCACCTCCACAACCATAGCGCCCATCTCCCTCTTCACCTAGTCCTGCCACATCATCTCGGCCACCGCCTTTCGTCATAGCCGAAGCTGACTCCTCCAGATCATCCTATCTGACCCGCCTCTTGCAGCCACCTAGTGCTGAGCAAACATCAGCTCCTGTCCGCTGTCTGATCGAGCACCTTTCTTTGTTTGTATATTTATCAGGTTGCTTATGTTTGTGTTACTTGTTTTCCCTTCTTCTTCTTGCCGATAAAAGAAAAAAATTTACGCATAAAAAAAAGAATTCTTTTTTTTTTTCTTTTTTCGTTTTTTTTGTTTTTTTGTTTTTTTTTATACACACATCAGCATGCCTGCATTATGTTATACATAAGTTTGTATAGATTTTGGTTAGTGGTCGTATGCATAACCTATTGGTTAGATAAATTATACATATATGTTAGTATATGAAATCGTTAGCTGTTTTAAATACATGTATACAGTTATATTAGTTTACTTTTATTATAAGTTGTTGTAGTCTATTATTATAGTTACTTATATATACAGTAAGATGGCTGTTACGCGTGTACACAAGTATGCATCTTATAGTTTTCCTGTTGCATGCATATTGAGTTGCGAAATTTCATTTTTGACATTTTATTTTACAGCTTACAAGTTAAATAAGTTGCCTATTATTATTATTATTATTATTATTATTATATATATATCGTAAAATGTAAGTTATATAATAAATTGTTATATTGATCTGAAATAAATATTTGTTTTTATTAATAACCTGGACGAAAGTTTGTGTGCGTCTGGGTATACTTTTGCTTATATATACGTGTTTCATTGTATGTTATATGTGTTTGTATATTGACTTTAAATACTATATATAGATAGATAATGAGTTTTAAAGTGTATATATATAGTTTCTGTGGTGTTTAAGTAATTTTCTTAAATTAACGTCAGTATTTTAGTAACCTATTTAAACTTATGTTATGTTGATATTTTAAATAGTTTTGAAAAAGTGTATTTCCAAATTTAATTTCTGGTTTTATATAAAATATTTCGTTCTAGTTATATCAAAACTGATTCTGATTGGTTCTCATCGCTCCCATTTTTATCAGCTTGTCAGGCAAACTCGTGTCCATCGTGCTTTGTTTCGAATTCGTGCCAATCTAGCTTTGTTTTGGAATTCGTGCTTGGATTTGTAACCCAGCTCATTCTTGTTCTTCTATAGCCTCGGAAGGTGAGCACTCACTCACGATTAACGTTCTTTTATTTATTAGATTTGATATCAATTGAAACGACAATTGAAATATGCTGCTATTAGTTAATGACACTGTTATATATGCTATTACCTGTATCAGTTCACCTGTGACATCTGACACCATTATCTGTTAATTATTTATGCGATGATAATATAGTTTGGTTGATAATTTATTGATTGTTGATGTTTATATTGGACGGTAAACTGTTAATGTTAAAATGATAAACAGTATGAAATTGAACTTGATATAGAATAGTTAAATGTTAAATTTGGTTAACTGACATTTGTATAATATGACCCCTTTAACTGTTGAATTTATTGACACGTAGAATTTGTTTAATTACACCTTGAACCACTGAATGTATGTTGTTAAATTGATGATGTATGAAATTGTAAATAGATGACAAGTGAAAAACCGTAATGTAATAATCTTTAATCTACATGAAATGATAGTGTAGATTCTAGAAATAATTATATTAATTCGTACAAATAACAATGCGAATTAATACGATTATTTCGGGATTATTTGAATTGATTATTGGATTGATATTGATTGTTGTTATTGCTTGTTTATTTACTTTGACACCATCCCAGTTATCACACTGCAAGTTCCCTTTACTATGCTTTGATTTTGGAATTGAATTGGAATCGGGTTGAAATGATAAATACCCAAAATTGAACTTTGACCTAGGAAAGAAAATTAAATAAAACCCGATTGGTCAATAATTTGATTTAAAAATAAAACGAAGATTTTATTTGAATAAATAATATGGTTTTGAAATGAAGTTGGAATTTGGATGTAACGAAAGGAAAATGTTAATATGTAAATATGAAATAAAATATTAACAATGTGATTGATGTAAGAATGTTGTTTAATTTGATAAATGATTGAATTAAGTTTGAAATGATTTAATAATTAAGTTTGAAATTATAATTAAGTTGAAATTATTAAACTTTGAAATATTTAATAATTAATTTTTGAATTATTTAATAATTAAATAAGATTGAATTATTTAATGATTAAATTGAATTGAATTCTTTAATAAGAAAAAATTGGACTATTGAATAAGTGAATTTTACTTCGTAAATAATTGAAATTGAGTTTCTTTATTAATTAAGTTTTGGAAAATTATTTAAGTAATTTAATAAGTGAAATTGAATTTCTTTAACCAGAAATGAAATGTGATATTTTGGAATTAATGTAAGACTTGTAATTGAAAGAATTGATTTGACGAATTTAGTTTAATTCAAAATTGTAAATTTTGATTTAATGAAGTTGAACTTAAGAATTGATTTAATGAATTGGAAATTTAATGGAAATTGTTTTGAATGGCATAGTAACTTAACGATTATTGAATGAAATCGATAAATGATTTTAAATTGATTTGAATGTTAAATAAGATTTAATTTAAATGTTTTAGAAAGGAAACTTGTATTCGAACTTGAATCAATATTTAGATTGTTTTAAATAGAAATTGAAATTGAATTAAAGATGGTGAAATGATAATTTGGAAGTTCTGAAACGTAAATTATTGGAAATTGGTTTTGAAAGACAAATGAAATGTTGATTTACGAATTCTAATTGAAATTGTAATTGATTTGGTTTTGAAATATATTAAACGACCAATCGGTGAAATAATTACGGAAGTTATTAAGAGACCGGAATTCGGTTATGGATATACTCTCTATCTAAACCGAAAACTACTTTAATAACTATACGCGGAGTGATGATCCAGAATGAAGTGGTTGGAATGATGTTCGTGATGACTGAAGAAAGAGAACGATAATGGATAGCCTTGACACTTGTGTCAAATTGGAAATGACTAAAACAGGAGCTGTGCCGGGCCAATGGAGGATTGATACCTCAAGTGGACACACTTCTTCGAACTACTTATACTTATTGTCGATTGGTGCACCCTTGATTTTGGGAGTGTTGTTTCACGGTGTTGCGGGCGCTGCGGCGTTGCGTTCTCACCAGTCCGGATCAGGCGAACGGTAGTATCACTACCTTGGGTATAGCCTCATGTGCCTTGTCATACTTGTATTCCATTTATGCGCGACCACTACGAATTTGTTTTGTACCTTGAGTATATGGATTGCCCTCTGGTGACTTCCGGTTTTGGGGAAACTACGGTCTTGTATATGCTTGTGGGAATAAAAATGTGTTAAGGGTGGAATGGGCCATGACTTAACGCTATTTTGATATCTTTATATTACTGATAGACATTATCTACTTATCGTACACTACTACATAGTAGATAGTTTAACGGATCCTTAAAGGATGGTTATTCCAAACATCCTTTGAGTTACTTGTATTTCAATTGCTATTTCACTTGAGTTGGATTTATTAATATAAGAATGTTAATCCTGACTCGAGTGTCTTGTGTTTTTGCTTTACGCTCGGGTCAGACTGAGTGGTTCAGCTTTCGAGACTCACCTTTGGAGTTGGAGCTTCGCTTGGAGATCCAGCTGTCTATCCGGCTTTCAGATATTCGATGATTCCAATGATGTATTCTGCTTTGTATCTGATGTATCATATTACTCTTCCGTTGTATCTGGTTTAACTCTGATGTAACTTATATATTTATATAGTAGCTTCATGAACTACTATCTCTTTTATTTCCGCTGCACTTATTACTCTGTGTCTGTGATCTGTGATTATTTATTTACTGTATATGTTCAGTTTTGCCAAATTTAAATTAACAATGCGGTATTTTGAGCAATTCAACTCCGGCATGAGTGTCTACCTATACACTTATAATGGATGCGAATGGTCCAAAATTCTGGGTCGTTACAATTGGTATCAGAGCTTTGGTAGCTCTAGGCAAAACTCAACATATAGGGTAAATGTATTTACAGAATCACTCTCATTCGAGTTTCAATCTCTTCCTTTCGACTCGATTTCTTTGAATTTTGGAACGTTCCCTACGGTTCCAAATTTCATTCGTGTCCTTCACTATTCGTCTTCTATCAAATTCTGGAGCACCCCATAACTCCATTCTAAATGATATCTATAATAGATCGGCGGTCTCGCCAATCTTCGAATGATTCGTAAAGGAGCAAAACTCCTTTATAATAGGCATCGATTTCCCCGAGATTTCGGTATCCTTGTTTTACGATGCTATCTATTCCCTGCTATACCTGAATCCCATCTATTGAGATCGAGTGTTGATTTACCTCGGAATTCAGCATCGATCTTATTCTTAAAGTTACGGACGACCCGGTTAAGGTTGCCCGTGAATTAAATAAACTCATCCATCTTCCGATTGTGGTAATCGAATTATCTTATCTTCTGTTTCAAACTTATTTTCGAATCAAAATTCTCTTTGATTTGAGTCCATCAAATTTGAATCTCTGTCTTTGCTTTGAAATCTATTCTTATATAGTCGAGCGAGGAAGTGTATTTGTAAATTAATATTTAAAATGTTTTAAAATATATTGTGTTGTTTGAGTTGTTGATGTTGATTTGGGTTTCCGATCGATTCGTCTGATCAACGCTATCGATAGGATTTCCAAAACACTTGAATAGAACAAACTAATAGGTTAATTAAATTGTTTGTTTGAAATGATAATATTTGATTATCATTTATTGTTCTAAATAAATTTATAAATACGGTTTATAAATTTTTTTGGAATTTGAAATGAATTTAAATCAGAAATTGGAGTATTTGATTTCCTAAAATTTCAAGATTGGGTTTTAAAGATTTTTAAAATGTATATTATTGAAAGTATTTTCGAATAGAAATCGTTTTCAAAGAATTTTTAAAATGTTGAAATCAGTGCTCTTCTCTTTGTCGCTGGAAAATAATTTCGGTGATGGCGGCCGCATCATCGATGTTCATTTTTGAGTTTCGAAGAGGAGAAACCATTCTGTAGCTTTGCTACGGTTTTGTTTTGAAAAATATTTTGATTTGAATTTCTTCAGTATAATTTGATTTATATATATATAAGTATCTTATTTTAAAATTTAATTTGATTTGATATAAATATATTATATATATTTCTAATTGTTTAAGGTTAATCGGAAATCTAATTCTTAAATTTTGTTAAAGGATGATTTTGATTATAAATAAAACCAAAATTTGGAATAAATATTTAAACTTGAATAATTGAATTGGAAAATTTTATTTGTATATTGTTCAACTGCATTCTAATACAACTTACCTAAATCATTCAGAAGTTGAATATGTAATTGGATAATATATAAGATAAATTGAATTTATAAATAAAATTTGAGTGGTTATAATAAATGTTAAACACTTAAATTTTAATTATAAAATGTTAATAGAGATAAATAGAATAATAAGATAATTGAAAAATAAATTTTGTTTTGAAGGTTAATTAATAAATTGAAATTTGATCAACTGATGAAATTACCTTGAATTTAAAAGCAATTAGTGAATATAAATTTATTTAAATCGGAACTTTTATGGTTTAAATTAATCTATATAGGTTAAATATATGTGATAAGATATATTTAGTAGAATAAATTTAACAGTAATTTGGAATAAAGAAAAAATTAAATTGCTGAAAAAAATGTGATTGTAATAAAAGACTATTCAAATTTATGGTTTTAGAAATTGTAAATTGAAGATAATTGGATAATAAGATAATGAATTTAGAAATAGTTGAAATTGATTTTAGTGAAATCAAATGGATTAAATCAATTATTGAATATCAATTAATTTAAATTTGAATTTATATGGTTTAAATTAATTGTTATTTTGTATTTCAAATCTGTTTTTCTTTCTGGTTGTTTCTATTCTCCTACCTCGTTCCTTTTCGGGGACGAAAAGTTTTGAGTGGGGGAGAGTGTAACGACCCGTAAAATTTCAACTGTTTTAATAACGTAATTAGTTGAAATTTGTGAAATTTTAAACGATAAAATTTTGAAATATAAATTTGATATTTAGAATACGTCTAATTAAACATAGCAACTGGTAAATTTTCGTCCGAAAATATGAAAGTTTATTTCGCGCGTAAATTCACTTCAATTCAATCAGTTAAAAAGTAATGAAAATAAAATGTTTCCGAAACCTAAATATTTTTACATAGAAAAATTCTAAACCATCTTCTGAGCAAGATGTCAGTTTGTCGTTTTTCCAAATTCGGACATCTTTAGCTCCGTCGATCTTATTTTTCAGCGTTTTTCTTGCATTTTCCGTCAGTAGAAAATTTCGAGTTTTTATAATTCGATCATATCACCGATATCTGCATACCGTTTTGATCGTCTCGTCATGCTGATCTCAACGGAATATTCACTTCTGTGTTTTGATGTCCGGTTCGCGGCAAAACTGCGAGACGGCTAAATCATATCGGTACCGGTATTGAGTCATTTCGTCTTTTTGACTATTTATTTCTCAGCGTTTAAAGTTGTCAGCCGCCAGCCTTTATTTTATTTTTTTGAAAATCAATGTCACCTTTTATTGCATTTGCGGTTTCCAATATTTGGTGCCGGTGTCCATTCAAATTCAACCGCCTTTTACATTCTCAAAATTTTTATCTAACTTTTGGATATCCAACTGTTCAATATATTTCCATTTATTTTCTAGTTCGTTCCTTTTCTATTTATTCCATTTCTAAACCTCTATCTTCTCTCTGTTGGCAAAAACATATAATATTTTATATCATTTTATATGAAATCTGTAGCTTGGATCTCCACATCTTGCTACTCTTTTTCCCCTGACATCCACACTCTCCCATCTTTGTTCTGAATTCATGCGAATGCAAATATGATATAAGTTTGCATTAGAGAACCTGCTTCTCATTTTTATTATTTTCTTTGAAGCCTAGCATGCCTAATGTGCTTTGGATATGGATATATGCCATCTCAAGCTTGCTGCAGTTTTGATTCATAGCAATGATAAAATGCCCAACACCACTCCACCAAGCACTCCACCCTCATCTCCACTCATGAACCCACTGATCGCGGCTTCCCTTCCTTCACATGCGATCCACACTTCACCATTCATCTCCCTCCACGGTCGCAGCAGCTCCACTCACCTCAACCGTTCATCTCCTCCACATGGCCTCGGCAATCGAGCATTTCCAATGGCCATCGCACACGCGCTCCTCCGTAGCCGTGCCTACATCATCGAGCACCGCCTTTGACTGAGCTCCACGTCCCAGCCGAGGCAGTCACCAGCGAACCACCATCGTCGTCACCTCCACAACCATAGCGCCCATCTCCCTCTTCACCTAGTCCTGCCACATCATCTCCGCCACCGCCTTTCGTCATAGCCGAAGCTGACTCCTCCAGATCATCCTATCTGACCCGCCTCTTGCAGCCACCTAGTGCTGAGCAAACATCAGCTCCTGTCCGCTGTCTGATCGAGCACCTTTCTTTGTTTGTATATTTATCAGGTTGCTTATGTTTGTGTTACTTGTTTTCCCTTCTTCTTCTTGCCGATAAAAGAAAAAAATTTACGCATAAAAAAAAGAATTCTTTTTTTTTTCTTTTTTCGTTTTTTTTTGTTTTTTTGTTTTTTTTTATGTGAAAATTAGCCACACATCCTTAAAACCGAACTTAAATTCAAAGCGGGTCCCTGTTATAAAATTTATATTTTCTACATCCCTGTTTCTGTTTTCCGCCATTTCTTTCCCCAAATTACCCTTGCGCTTCGCTGTGGAGCTGAATCTTCTTCTTATTTTTCGATTTAAATGGTAAACTTCAATTAAATTAAAGACGAATCAATTTTTTTTATGAAATATGATATTCTTAATATTTACAGTTATGATTAATCGCAACAAATTTCTGCAAATATATGTGCAATAGTTGCAGAAATTTCTGCAACTATACGAAATAGTTGCAGACATTTCTGCAACTATAAGCAATAGTTGTAGAAATGTCTGCAACTATAAGCAATAGTTGCAATAATTTCTGCAACTATACGCAATAGTTGCAGACATTTCTGCAACTATATGCAATAGTTGTAGAAATGTTTGCAACTATGTGCAATAGTTGCAGATATTTCTGCAACTATGCGCAATAGTTGCAGACATTTCTGCAACTATTTGCAATAGTTGCAGACATTTCTGCAACTATACCGTATAGTTGCAGAAATTTCTGCAACTATACCCAATAGTTGCAGACATTTCTACAACTATTTGCAATAGTTGCATTTCTGCAACTATATGCAATAGTTGCAGAAATGTTTGCAACTATGTGCAATAGTTGCAGATATTTCTGCAACTATGCGTAATAGTTGTAGACATTTCTGCAACTATTTGCAATAGTTGCAGACATTTCTGCAACTATTTGCAATAGTTGCAGACATTTCTGCAACTATATGCAATAGTTGCAGAAATGTCTGCAACTATATGCAATAGTTGCAGATATTTCTGCAACTATACTGTATAGTTGCAGAAATTTCTGCAACTATATAGTTGCAGAAATTTCTGCAACTATACCATATAGTTGCAGAAATATCTGCAATTATTTACAAATTTTGTAAATTTGCAAAAAAATCAAAAACGTTGAAAATTTGCTGACTAATCTGCAAATATTTGAAATAATTGCACCTTTAATATAAATATGAATTTTTGGTATCAACAATGGATCTCATTTCAAAGATCATAAAATTTGTGATTTTTTGGTGAAAACGGTTTTTTGATCCGGTTTTTGTACATAAAGTTATACGCGTTTGAATTGTAAAAAACGTAAAGGGTATTTGTGTATTTTTGCTTGCGCGAATTTGGAAATAGGGATCAGAAATGTAGAGTTTGTATGTGAAGGATGTTTTGTTTATTTTGAAACTTATTAGGGATGTGAGCCAAACTTTCCCTTTTTTTATACACACATCAGCATGCCTGCATTATGTTATACATAAGTTTGTATAGATTTTGGTTAGTGGTCGTATGCATAACCTATTGGTTAGATAAATTATACATATATGTTAGTATATGAAATCGTTAGCTGTTTTAAATACATGTATACAGTTATATTAGTTTACTTTTATTATAAGCTGTTGTAGTCTATTATTATAGTTACTTATATATACAGTAAGATGGCTGTTACGCGTGTACACAAGTATGCATCTTATAGTTTTCCTGTTGCATGCATATTGAGTTGCGAAATTTCATTTTTGACATTTTATTTTACAGCTTACAAGTTAAATAAGTTGCCTATTATTATTATTATTATTATATATATATATATATCGTAAAATGTAAGTTATATAATAAATTGTTATATTGATCTGAAATAAATATTTGTTTTTATTAATAACCTGGACGAAAGTTTGTGTGCGTCTGGGTATACTTTTGCTTATATATACGTGTTTCATTGTATGTTATATGTGTTTGTATATTGACTTTAAATACTATATATAGATAGATAATGAGTTTTAAAGTGTATATATATAGTTTCTGTGGTGTTTAAGTAATTTTCTTAAATTAACGTCAGTATTTTAGTAACCTATTTAAACTTATGTTATGTTGATATTTTAAATAGTTTTGAAAAAGTGTATTTCCAAATTTAATTTCTGGTTTTATATAAAATATTTCGTTTTAGTTATATCAAAACTGATTCTGATTGGTTCTCATCGCTCCCATTTTTATCAGCTTGTCAGGCAAACTCGTGTCCATCGTGCTTTGTTTCGAATTCGTGCCAATCTAGCTTTGTTTTGGAATTCGTGCTTGGATTTGTAACCCAGCTCATTCTTGTTCTTCTATAGCCTCGGAAGGTGAGCACTCACTCACGATTAACGTTCTTTTATTTATTAGATTTGATATCAATTGAAACGACAATTGAAATATGCTGCTATTAGTTAATGACACTGTTATATATGCTATTACCTGTATCAGTTCACCTGTGACATCTGACACCATTATCTGTTAATTATTTATGCGATGATAATATAGTTTGGTTGATAATTTATTGATTGTTGATGTTTATATTGGACGGTAAACTGTTAATGTTAAAATGATAAACAGTATGAAATTGAACTTGATATAGAATAGTTAAATGTTAAATTTGGTTAACTGACATTTTTATAATATGACCCCTTTAACTGTTGAATTTATTGACACGTAGAATTTGTTTAATTACACCTTGAACCACTGAATGTATGTTGTTAAATTGATGATGTATGAAATTGTAAATAGATGACAAGTGAAAAACCGTAATGTAATAATCTTTAATCTACATGAAATGATAGTGTAGATTCTAGAAATAATTATATTAATTCGTACAAATAACAATGCGAATTAATACGATTATTTCGGGATTATTTGAATTGATTATTGGATTGATATTGATTGTTGTTATTGCTTGTTTATTTACTTTGACACCATCCCAGTTATCACACTGCAAGTTCCCTTTACTATGCTTTGATTTTGGAATTGAATTGGAATCGGGTTGAAATGATAAATACCCAAAATTGAACTTTGACCTAGGAAAGAAAATTAAATAAAACCCGATTGGTCAATAATTTGATTTAAAAATAAAACGAAGATTTTATTTGAATAAATAATATGGTTTTGAAATGAACTTGGAATTTGGATGTAACGAAAGGAAAATGTTAATATGTAAATATGAAATAAAATATTAACAATGTGATTGATGTAAGAATGTTGTTTAATTTGATAAATGATTGAATTAAGTTTGAAATGATTTAATAATTAAGTTTGAAATTATAATTAAGTTGAAATTATTAAACTTTGAAATATTTAATAATTAATTTTTGAATTATTTAATAATTAAATAAGATTGAATTATTTAATGATTAAATTGAATTGAATTCTTTAATAAGAAAAAATTGGACTATTGAATAAGTGAATTTTACTTCGTAAATAATTGAAATTGAGTTTCTTTATTAATTAAGTTTTGGAAAATTATTTAAGTAATTTAATAAGTGAAATTGAATTTCTTTAACCAGAAATGAAATGTGATATTTTGGAATTAATGTAAGACTTGTAATTGAAAGAATTGATTTGACGAATTTAGTTTAATTCAAAATTGTAAATTTTGATTTAATGAAGTTGAACTTAAGAATTGATTTAATGAATTGGAAATTTAATGGAAATTGTTTTGAATGGCATAGTAACTTAACGATTATTGAATGAAATCGATAAATGATTTTAAATTGATTTGAATGTTAAATAAGATTTAATTTAAATGTTTTAGAAAGGAAACTTGTATTCGAACTTGAATCAATATTTAGATTGTTTTAAATAGAAATTGAAATTGAATTAAAGATGGTGAAATGATAATTTGGAAGTTCTGAAACGTAAATTATTGGAAATTGGTTTTGAAAGACAAATGAAATGTTGATTTACGAATTCTAATTGAAATTGTAATTGATTTGGTTTTGAAATATATTAAACGACCAATCGGTGAAATAATTACGGAAGTTATTAAGAGACCGGAATTCGGTTATGGATATACTCTCTATCTAAACCGAAAACTACTTTAATAACTATACGCGGAGTGATGATCCAGAATGAAGTGGTTGGAATGATGTTCGTGATGACTGAAGAAAGAGAACGATAATGGATAGCCTTGACACTTGTGTCAAATTGGAAATGACTAAAACAGGAGCTGTGCCGGGCCAATGGAGGATTGATACCTCAAGTGGACACACTTCTTCGAACTACTTATACTTATTGTCGATTGGTGCACCCTTGATTTTGGGAGTGTTGTTTCACGGTGTTGCGGGCGCTGCGGCGTTGCGTTCTCACCAGTCCGGATCAGGCGAACGGTAGTATCACTACCTTGGGTATAGCCTCATGTGCCTTGTCATACTTGTATTCCATTTATGCGCGACCACTACGAATTTGTTTTGTACCTTGAGTATATGGATTGCCCTCTGGTGACTTCCGGTTTTGGGGAAACTACGGTCTTGTATATGCTTGTGGGAATAAAAATGTGTTAAGGGTGGAATGGGCCATGACTTAACGCTATTTTGATATCTTTATATTACTGATAGACATTATCTACTTATCGTACACTACTACATAGTAGATAGTTTAACGGATCCTTAAAGGATGGTTATTCCAAACATCCTTTGAGTTACTTGTATTTCAATTGCTATTTCACTTGAGTTGGATTTATTAATATAAGAATGTTAATCCTGACTCGAGTGTCTTGTGTTTTTGCTTTACGCTCGGGTCAGACTGAGTGGTTCAGCTTTCGAGACTCACCTTTGGAGTTGGAGCTTCGCTTGGAGATCCAGCTGTCTATCCGGCTTTCAGATATTCGATGATTCCAGTGATGTATTCTGCTTTGTATCTGATGTATCATATTACTCTTCCGTTGTATCTGGTTTAACTCTGATGTAACTTATATATTTATATAGTAGCTTCATGAACTACTATCTCTTTTATTTCCGCTGCACTTATTACTCTGTGTCTGTGATCTGTGATTATTTATTTACTGTATATGTTCAGTTTTGCCAAATTTAAATTAACAATGCGGTATTTTGAGCAATTCAACTCCAGCATGAGTGTCTACCTATACACTTATAATGGATGCGAATGGTCCAAAATTCTGGGTCGTTACAGAAATGAAGAGTGAAATTCTTAAGTAAAATTTGATATTGAAATCATTCTAAGTTGATGATTGAATAAGAATAAAACTGGAATTGAAACTGAATGTTGGAAACAAATTTGAATTAAGTGGATTAGAATTTGTAATGAATTAGTAATTGGAACTAATTTAAAATAAAGCTATGAATCAGTTGTGAATGAAAGATAATTGATGAAATTCAATATTCAGAAGTAAATAGAATTCAAATTAGATTGAAATTGTGAATTGAATTCAAATGAAATTTGGAATGTAAAATTTAATGATAGTGAATATATAACTTCAATAGTGAATTAGAGATGATATAAGAAGTATATATTGGAAATTTTGTAATGAAAATTTGCAAATGGGTTGAATGTTGTAACTAGATATTATGGCTAGTAGGATATACAGGTGTATTAAAGGAATTGGAAATTTGATTTCAAAGATAAGATTTGAATTGCTCGACAAAAGGTAAGTATTTGAATTTCAATATGAGATTTGATGATTTCTTGTCTAGCCGCTTGGCTTTTTCTTTTTCTTTTTTGAAATCTGAGAGTCCATAGGGACGTTTTGTAGTCGTACCGTGTTAGCCGCGCAAAGGAGACGCTAGCAAAATTTTTTGAAAATTTCGAGAGTTAGAAAATTTTTGAGAGATTTTGAAAGTTAAAATTTGAATTTAAATTTAGATTTTAATTGTGAAGTAAAACAAAGTAGTTTGAAAACTATAAAAATGTTTGGAAAGTTAGTTGAGGTGATAACAAATCTTTAGTAAAAAGATTTGGGTTTGAAAATTTGTTAAAACTATTTGAATTTAAGAAAATAGTTAATGGAAATAGAAGCATTTTTCCTAACTTGTAATTTCGGGACGAAATTCTTTTAAGCGGGGAAGATTGTAACAACCTAGAATTTTGAACAATTTAAATTTAAAATATTTAGTTGATTTTAAATATTCGAATGATAATTTAATTTGAAATTCAAATATCAGAATGGTATTTGTCAATTAAATTATTGAATTTAATTATTGAAACTGGGTAAAATGTTGTATCTTCAGTTTTAAGCTGATTAAAAATAATCTGAAGACTTAGAAAATTTATATTAATAATTCTGAAGGTACTGGAACTTTCAGAATTGAATTTGGAATTGTTCTGTTCAGTTTTGAATTTATATCGTTTAAATTGAATTTAAAAATAGCGGTTCGGGGCGCAGTCTCGGAATTTGACAAAACCAGTTCCATTGGATCCGTAATATTGTATTATTATCGGATTTCAGTTTTCGTAATATTTGGAGCTGTTGTGTGAGCATACGATATATAAACGCGTTGGAATTTAGATGGAAATTTTTAATTGTGAAACCAAGGCAATTTGAATTTTAGTTACGTAACTTAAACACGTTGCTTCTATCTTCAAACACGTGGCAAAAATGAAGACACACGTCCTTCCAATTCAACACGTGTCCTCTCCCCATCTGATATTACGCAACTATCTTCGTTCTGAAGCCAAATAAAAAAAACATATTCTCGTTCTAAATTCAAATCGAACGACCTTATCCTCTCCTCCAGATTTCACGACTTCAAAAGAACGAAAAAAAATAGGGCGAGCTCCTATCTCTTCTGATTCGAATATCTCGAGCACTCCCTCGAGTTTCGTAGAAGATGAAGTCGCGAGTTGCTCGCTTGGAGGCGCATCATCGCGCGCGCGTATGTCAGCGTCGATTTAGAGGTTTCGCGATGGCAACGATCAGGCGATTTGGGGCAGTTCGAAGATGTATTGAATCGAGTCGCGTGGGGTTTCGAGTCATTCGCGATGACGGGAGTTCGTCGATGGTGATAAAGGGTGATGGTGGCAGCCGTTAGTACAGATTTTGGTAGCGATGTGGTGAAGGTGGCTTCGTTCGACTTGGTGGAAGGTCGACTGTGAGGTGATACCAGAATTCCAGGTCGCGATAGCAAGTGGGGCCGACATTGTCGTGTGGGATTGGCAGAAGCGTCAAGGTGGGTTTCTTGTTCATGATAAGCTCGAGTGGCATGTGATAATTGTTGAAGGACGGCGACTTCGTCGACATCAATCGAGGGTTTGGTCATCTCGGTTGAACTGAGACAGTGAAGGTATATGTTTCAGCTTGGATTTAAATAACTTATGTATATGAATATGTTAAAGAAAACTAAATAAAATGAAATAAATTTTGTACAGCAAGATATTTGATACAATTCTGTTTAAGTTTAAAGTACAATAAGGTAATTAACTTGTTAATTAGCTTATTTAGTTAAGTCACTAAGGATGATTTATTAATAAGGAAAATGGGTTTAAAATTTAGTTCAAATATTAATAAATTATATAAATTATTTATACAAGGTTAAAGATCATGAAGAAATGGTCAAAATGGAAATGGATGGCAAATTAAAAGCTAAGGTGAGATCTTCTCACTCGAATGTAAAGTTGATTTTACAGTTATTGATTGATTGCTTGCTGTTTAGATTTGTGAATATTAGATATAGTAGGATATATCTATATATATATAGCAATATATACATATTGGCATATGTATATATTGGATTGATTAATTTCCCGCCTCGTATAGCGGATGAGACCCTATTGCGCCGTTAGTAAGCGGATGATTTTTATAAAACCCATATACCTCGATATTCCACCTCGAAGTGGAATTGGTATTGTGCTAACGTCTGTGGATGCAGGGAAACAGGTTGGAGGGATCCAACTGGATTCCTCAACTGTATTTATTTATTTACAGATATTGTGGTATATTCTGTTATCATATTGATATATGATGTTTGCTGTTGTGATTGACTAATTGGTGCTGTTGCATCATCGGATTCAGTTTTGAAGTTTAAAAATAACGACTTTTACTTTAAAAGGATTCTTAAAGTGATTTTTGAAAGTAGACGTTTTATTGAATTATTGAATTGATTTATTTCAAATGAATAAACGTCTAAAATTTTAAAGTTATAAAAGTTAAGATTTTTGGTGAAATATAACCAAATTGTGATTTTTGAAATAAAGGTTAAGAAATTTATAAAATGGGTTAAATTGAGAATTTTTAAGTATTATAAACGGTTTATTGAAAAGATGTACAAAATTGATATTTATAACTTTAAAATATTGGTATTATAAAACAAGTATTTATAAGCGTTAAAATGAATTTTTAAGAATTCATAAGTAAATGAAATTTATAAATTGTGAACTTATAAATGAAAATGATTTTGTAAAATAAATGAATTATAAGTATTTAACTTATAATATGGATTTTTGGTATATACATTGATTTATAAATTGAATTAGTCGTTAAAGGAGATTTATAAAATCGAAGTTAGAAAATAGAAATAGAATTTATAAACGTTGTTTTATAAATTTGAAATCAATTGAATTTGATAAATTAAATGTAGAAGGTTATTAAAGGAAATATATTCGCGATTTTGGATAGCGAATTATACTTGAAATAAAATGTGTAGAGAGTATTGAAATATAGTTAAGTGAATTATATTCACAATTTTGGACAGTGAATATATTATTGAATAAAATGGTTATGTTTGGGAAAGCAATATTTGAAATGAAGTTAATTGTTTTAACAATGTTTTAAAATGTGGTAAATATTCAAATCATAGATTTCAACATTTATTGTTGAAATAGACATTTTCGAGAAATAAGGAAATGGTGGACTATAACAATGTTGTTATAGTAAATGATTTCCGAAAGGAAATGTTTTTATGTAGTATTGGGATTTATACATCTATCTTAAAAATTCGAATCCCTATACTAGTGATTTTGAGTCGTCGTAACGATGTTTTACGCAACATTCGTTTTGACTCAAATAGATTTCCTTAAAGAATGAAATGTATACTTAATATTGTTTTAAGTATATTGAATATTTTCAAATGTTGAAAATAAATAGATTTGTGAATTACTTATTTTTAAATAAGTATGGAAATGCTTTTCCAAAATGAAATGAAACGTTTTTGAGAATTTATCTTTGTAAAGATAAATCGAAAGTGAATATTTGAAATCGATTGAAAATCGTATATGAGTAGATATTTGAAAATATAAATTCACTATGGAATTTATAAAGGAAAGGGAAATTGTTTAGAAAAATAAATGTTGATTTATTTTTGAAGTGTGGAAATTTTATATCTAGTAAAGATATTTTGGAAAATAAATAAATTGGAGAATTATTTGGAATCTGATGATGTTGCGCATCTTTATTGATAGTTAAATAACCGACTATCAATAATTACCTTGAATAGGTATTTGTTGTGAATTGGATGAATTTGAATGCCACACTTATTTTTGAATAAGCGTTCACTATTCGGGTTAGCCGGGAAAGGATCATGGGGTCGTATAACCCATTCCGAATATGTGATACGTCGTTATGAATCGCATTTGATGACCGGTGTTGAAGACCAGATATTTTTGAAAACGGAAGGATTACCGTCGAGTTACTCTACATCGGTTGATCTCCGATTTAGAGGTTTTATCACCCTTAGTGACGGGAAGTCCGGACATGATTGGAAATTATCCGGATTTGCAAGGGCTTCGTGAGAAGTGCCTTCGGTTCTGTTCGATCCCGGAACAGACTTGTATGGATTGTATGTCTGACGTTACAAATTAAGATATAAAGCCGATTTCTTTAAAATACATATCTGTTGGTGGCGGAGAATTTATTCTCTTAGCTTAACACCCTTCTCTGAGACGTACGAGCTCAGAGGTTATGTAGTTGAAGTTATCAGCGATATATCCCAATTTGGTAACGTGGCATGCTGAGTGTTGCTGTGTGATGATCAATGTTTGATCATTTGTGATATGATCATTTGTTTGATCATTTATCTTTGTGATCATAGGTTGATCATCTGTTGACCCAAAGCGTGGCTTTTTGAAAAAGCGTAGCTTTGTGGACGAGACTTCGTCAGGGCCTCAACAACCCGGAAATGGTCGAAACAGGAATGTTGCGGCAAGGTTATGAGGGTCGCTCCCTTTAGGGTATGTCATTTCCTTCTGGAAAGGGGTGGTGTCATGGTATGGAGCCCAGATACTTACTCATGTGGATAGACTTTCTTTATGATGTGTGATGTTGGTTACCGAGCGCTCGGATAAAGGTCCCAAAGGACCGGGTGATGACATATTCGTGAGTTACCTGTTACAGGGGTAACCCGGCCTTGTTTGGCAGAGAGCAGTTTGTCTCTCGGGACGTCCAGCCAGAGGCGATCCTATTCGGCAGGAGGAAAGGAAGTTCCTTAGCTTGACCATTTATTGGAAAATCCAAAGAAACAATACGAACCTTGTATGGTTTTAGTTGTAGAACCTGCCATTTACTTATGGTGGCGCCCCACTGTTTAGATGATAGCTATAGTAGGCATAGTTCGGAATGTCTATGCTGGCTAAGATTAATATTATACTTTCGAAATGTTTTCTCCACTAGACATTAATAATAATAATCCAATGATTGGCGTAGTAAGCATCTTTGACTATCATAAGAAGAAATCTCCTCCAATTCTGCATTTGCATTGTGTGTGTGGTGGGAGGTCTTATGGTAGTTTCATTTTCCAAAAGCATTGCGAATCTGTTTTATTTTCTTTACGAAAATAACTGTTTTACGATCTCACACCAGTCACCATGACTGACTCGGAGTTTATTGTTCCCTTCTAAACTCTGGGTGCCCATAATTTTCCACACGGGCAGCCTAGAGTTATTTTTATCAGGATATTCTGGATATTCTGGAGCTTTGGGGATAAGCTGGATGGCGAAGCGTACTTCCGTACTTGTTATTTATTTCCGCTGTGTATTCGGTATGAGGACAGGTTTATATAACTGTCCATTGTTGTATTGAGTTGTATATTGACTCTGATTGATGTATGTATAAACTGATATAGTTCTTTGTTTAAAAGACAAGTGATTATCTATTATATTTTTTTCCACTGAGAAATGTGAGATTCTGATATTGTCTCTGATTCTGTGTTTTCTGTAGCTGTTCTTCTTTCTTTTTCTTCTATATTTTCTTCTACCTCTTCTTTTAACCCTAATGGTTCAGTTTTTCCGGCATTCAATGCGCGGCATTTGATATAGTGGACGTATTAATGTCGACTTTCGAGCGTCGAAAAATCGTGATCGTTACAATGGCCCTCTCAAGTATATTTCTAGAGGTATACTTTCGGTAAGGGGGCACACTCCTAATCATTTGTTGAAAATTTTCCTTTCCTTCCTTTGATTCAAAATTTTGAATTGTTTTCCTTAATTGCATCGAGAAGCATTTTATGCCCTTCTCTATGTTTAATTAATTGTGTCCATTCTTTCAAGTTTTAGACTTTACCTTGTTTGTCCATTCTTTACATTTTTGATTTTGTTCAGATTATTTTCATTCTTTTAAGTCTGGATTTTGATACTATTTATGCTCATTCCTTAAGTATAAAATTTGTTCTTACATGTACCCATCCTTTATATTTGGATTTGTTTCCTATTGTTTATTTTCGCTCTTTCCTGTATAGATGTTGTTCTTGTGAGGTAACACCCATTCCGCGTTTAGTGGCATGGTCTCATAGAATTTTTATATGTTTATCATATTACTTAAGTTTTCTCACACTGGTTTTCCAAACTGATCCGAGTGTTATTTTATTACAATGCTCGGGTCAAACTGAGTAATCTTCTAGATTGACTTTGGTGATATGGAGTTCTTGGAGAAGAGCTGGTGGTCACCTCTCATAGTGTTTTATTTTCCGCTGCATTATTATTATATATATTTCTATCAACAATTGTAAGGTCAGGATTTTATAACTGTCCAGCTGATAAGGTTCATATTTAACTCTAATATACTATGTATTTTAGAGTGGAAGTCTATAATGTCTTTGTTATATTATATGCTGTCCTTTCAGCTGTGAGATTTTGTTCCCCCTGTTCTTTGTTTCTTTTATTTTATTTTACCCTAACAATATGTATTTCCAACAATTGGATGTTCGGCATTTGAATACCATGGATGTATTCGGTGTCGACTTTCGATGGTCGAAAATGTAGGTCCTTACATTTGGTATTGGAGCTAAAGGTTAAGCAAGAACCTTGGCTTTAGTAGGTTATGGCTCATTAACGATAGGGTAAGTGACACCCTAGAATGAGTATGAGAGTATTATATATATACGACAGCGTATTTTTTAATGTTATAAAAACATATTATGTGTACTGGTCTACTGAGTTCTTTATGAATTCTGGTCAAAACGTGGGATGCCACGGTGTCGATAGGAATTTCTAAACACATGAATAAGGAAAACCAATACGATATTGATTTTTGAAAATTTGGTAAATGAAATATTTTGCCTAGATTATATTTTATATATATAAAGGAATTATTTCCTAAATTTATATAGTTATTATGATGTGTTTGTTTGAAAATAATAATATTTATTTATTATTATAATTGTTTGATTTGTCATGCTCGGATAATTTAGGAGCATTGACTATTGTTTGTTAATTTATTCTCATCTAGTTATGAGCATTTATTGATAATTGTGAGTGTATTAGAATGAACCCCGTTGTGAATTAAGGTATACAATTTGACTACAAGATTTTCGTAGAAGCCGTTAAGTTAAAAGTCTTCTTTTAAAAATGTTAAGCTAAATGTAAACTTTTAATCAAAAGTTGTTTAATATAATCTAAATGGTAGGATAAGACATCTAAAGAATAAATATTTAATAAAATTTTATTACAATAAAGAAGAATTATTTTAATATGAAATGATTTTATATAAAGGTAGTATTATATAAATTTGACTGATAAAATGTATTTTAAAAAGGATTTTTAAATTTAAATCTGGAGTCGTTTGAAATAATATCGAAAGGATTTTGAAAAAAATATTTTAGTACTACTTGGAAGTATTTATAAATATGTATATTTTGAAAGTGAAATTTTAAGTGGAATACATTTTCTTTTGTGTAATTCGGAGGAAATCGTCTCGGTTAGTTTTATGGTAATCTGAATAATATTCTAAGCGACGATCAGATGTTTGCTTAGGAAAACATTGTGGAGTACTTAGTAAATTAATCTCTATATCATTGTGCGATCGAAATGAGTTCAAATCTGAACGAACCCAAAGTGAGTCTTAACAGAAAATTATTAAAGTTATTTTATAAAAGAAATATATGTAGTATGCTTTCAAAAATGAGTTTTTGAAATTAAAAATTGGGTATTTAATTTTTAAGTTACACTTAAAAGGAATTGTTTCAAAATAAAAGGTATTTTTGATAAAATGATGATTTGATAAATGAGTTCTACCCTTCAATAGGTGTAACACCCCCCTACTTGGAGGCCCCAAACTAACAGCTACGGATGATGCAGTCATCCATTGTTATTAATCCTCAGTGACCAAACATGGGGATATTAGATACATTGATACACAAAAACACAAGAATATGGAAAAAAATTACACAGCAAAACAAATTTCATGTTCCATTTCAAAATATTCCAAATTGATTACATAATCACAATTCGCAAACCACGTTCAGATAACATATAATTATTACAAAATACACCAAGAGCGACATATGTTGATGCCCCCTTAGTAGATCAGAGTATATAGATAGGCAAGAAAACAATTTGCCTTTACAAACAAAACACATGGTGGAAATAAAAGAACTCTAATAACAATCTTGTCTCCTGCACATCATCGGAAGCTTTAATTCGTCTAAAAGAACACCTGGAAGCCTTAGCTCTCAACCTACTCAAAATCAATTGAGTACTCGAGAGTTTAAGGGAAAAACAAAAACTTAGAGTCAGACATAAAGCCTGGTATGAATAATAATTTACCATCTCAAACCATTTAGCTATCTAGTGAGACCACGCCACTGAGCGGAATATGTTTCCCCTCGCTAGTATCATAAAACATTTATAAAACCATATATTGTGCTCCTTCATCCACAATGGTTAAAACATAGTATTTCAAAACATTATGATGATATGCAAAACTATTAAATCAATTCTGGATTACTCATCCATATTTATTCTGACTATTTGTCTCAATTATAGTTTCTAGGGTTACTATTAACCTATTAAATGTTAAGGACCACCTGTCCAATTACTTAGTTTTCATGGGATCACTAAGAACCTATTGGTAACTCCAATATCTTATTTCTTATCCTAGTTTTCATGGGCTAACTAGGAACCTATTGGCCGACTGCCAATGTCTTTAATCCGGATATAGTTTTCATGGGCTAACTACAAACCTACTGGCCCCTGCCAGTATCAAATAATAGTTTTAATGGGCTGACCTTGAACCTATTGGCCCCTGCCAATATCATACGGTTTTCATGGGCTTACTGTAAACCTATTGGCCCCTGCCAATATCTTTAATTAAAATTTTAACATTTGTTAAGTTATATTCACTACTGGGTCAACCTACTTGGTTATTCTACTTTTTTTCCAAAATACAGTTATGGGTTAATAACAAAGTGAATAACATTTCAAAATCTTTATTTATGCCATGGTTATTACTTTAAATTGAGATTGGGTTTATATTTTTAAACCATAAAAACATCTCTTTCGAAACCTATGGATAGCCTCCTTCAAAAGCAAAAGCCTCTTTTTAAAACATTGTATACATACCTTTTGAAGCCATTAATAAACATTCTCTTTCAAAACCTATTATACCTTTCGATGTTATCAAATCATCTTTTTAAAATATAGAGCTTCGAAACAAATGAAAGTACCCCTTTCGAAAGTATTGAGGTTACTCTTTAAAAACATCATTTGGGTCTAAATGGTTATATACAAAAGTATCTCTTTCGAAACCAAAAAAAATAGTTTTGGGGAAAAAATGATGGTGTCAGAACCATCTTAGTCGAAAGCTAAACCTTTAAAACAAAAACTTTGAAGGACAGAGTCGAAAACCCTTTCGACTCCAAGACCCTCGAAACCCTAACCCCTTCGAAAGCATTCATGAAAAAGGCTTAGGTTAAAACAAATGTAACCCCTTCGACAACATAGATGACTTCAATGCAGTCGAAAGGGAGATTTAGCAACTTGGTTTCGACTAGGATGAAACCTACCCTTTCGAAAGCAATTATTTAAAGGAAGAAGGTACTCCTTCAAAAGAATTTTTTTTAACAAAACATGACAACCTCCTTCGAAAACGAAGTAAAATTCTTTTCGAAAGCACATGGTTCGTTTATGTCGAAAGCTTTAGGTGAAACTAGGCAAGGATTTTAACTTATGAAAATATAGCCGGGTTTCGATTCCATAGGAAACTACCCTTTCGACACCAAGGCTTCCGCCTTCCTTCCAATCCACTGCTTTAACGACCAGCAAATTTATTGCTTTGATAAGTTGAATTTATTTCTAAATAAAAGGTTGATATTAAAAATAATATTGTTTTGAGTGATAATAAGTAATAGTAATCTTATTTTTAACAAGTATTTATAAGAATATTTTCCTCGGGATTTATATCGATCAGTGGCATCATATTTAAATATTGATTTATTTAATTTAAATTAAGATTTAATGATTAAATAATTATTATAATTATTCAAATAATGATTTTAAAAAGTTTATAATTCATTTTAAATAGTTATAAAGTGATAATAAATCATTTATAATAGTTATTATAAAGAGATATATTTGATTTGAAAAGATAAGGAAAAATCGATATCGCTTTATTGGTTTAACAGCGATTTTTGTAAATAATTGTTAATATAAATTTATATGGTTTTATAAATGAAGTGTGATCATTTTAATTCATTTAAAATAATAAGAAATTTATTTTGAAATTTTGTTTACAAATATATGTACGCTAAAGTATAAGTGAAAATATGACCTAGAATCGGTTCTCCGATCGGCACGGTTTATCGAACGAAAGTTGTTCGAAATCAGTGCAACATTTTTTATATTCCATGTACACATATGTAACATACAAATGCATCCACTAACATGAACATGAACATATGTATGCATACATATATACTTATACATTTAAAAATACATACATAAGACAAAAATCTAAGATATTTTAAGTAAAGCTTCCTCCTTAAGCTAAAACAAGTCAACATATGCATACATGAGTGGATGGAAGTGATGTGCACATGGGGGTGGAGTTATTGCCATGTATAATAGAGGGGTAGGTGTGTTAGAGAAGCTTAGAAAAAGTGGAGTTTACATATCTTCCTTTACACACTTCTATTTTCCTATAAATACCATACCCTCTTCTCTCTTTTTCCATTCATCTTCTTCTTCATTTTTCTCAAGCTTTTGCTTCCTCTTTAATGGCTTCTAAACTATAAGAAATAATGTCAAAAATTATTTCAAAAATAAACTAAAATCATAAACAATAGTCATATATAGTAAAACACCTCCAAACGATCCAAAAGCTCTTCATTTCCCTTTATTCTTCACCAACCCCTCTTCATTCCACCCTAGGTCTAGCCTAACCCAAGCCACACCTTAGGTTGTGCCCTCCTTGGCTTCCACAAAGCTTGGTCGAGGCATTTGGGAGCTAAAAGCTGAAGGATAGTGAGCTTCGGAACTCGAATAGCGGAGCTATAGCAATTTTTTTGTGAATCATTGGAAATTGTTAGCACCAAAATTGGTCACTAACCTCGTTGAGAAAGATTGTGTAGAGATATAAGTGATGAAGATAAATTAAACTAGTAAGAATATGCTAATTTGAATGCAGAAAGTAAGAACACCGGATTTATAGTGGTTCAGCATAATTGCCTACATCCACTTTGAGGTTAGACTTTATTGCTTTACTTGATGATTGATTACAGATACAATCCGTAGATCAAATACTTGAATACAATTGATAAGTAAAGAGGATGAGTCTTGAAAGCGGCAGAGTCTCCCTAGTGTTCCCGAAAAAAGGTCTTTTTCACTATGCACTTGCCCCTCTATTTATAGACAAAGATGGGTTGGATTTCCCTGGCAGGCCTGGCAGCTGAATCCCTTGGCCCAGATGGGCTGGTCCCTATATGCCGAACCAAACAGGCCGAACGGTCGGATGCCGAACCATCCTCCTCATGCCGAACGATGCTTGTTATGTGGGAAGAGTAGACCGAGCAATAATTGAAGCCGGACAAGCTGGGAAGAATGCCGAATGATCTTCTTATGCCGAACAAAAGTGAGGTGCTGAGTAGGGAGTGTATGCCGAGCAATGGTTGAAGTTGACTGAGGTTGGATGAATGCCGAACAATCTTTGGATGCCGGACGAACTTGGATGCCGAGCACTCCTAGATGCCGAGCGCTCCTTGGATGCCGAGTGCTTGCCAATGCCGAGCGCTTCGTGGATGCCGAGTACTCCTGGATGCCGAGTACTCCTGGATGCGAGCGCTCCTTGGATGCCGAGTGCTTGCCAATGCCGAGCGCTTCGTGGATGCCGAGTACTCATGGATGCTGAGTACTCCTGGATGCCGAGCGCTCCTTGGATGCCGAGCGTTTGCTAATGCCGAGTACTTAGTTGCCTGGTCAAATCTCCAGGAAACAGAAATATAAGGTGAGAACTCCTAAAATTATTATAGTATATTTTGGATGATGATATGATGTTGAAAATGGATGTTTAATATGCTTTGATCATCAAGTTTGGTTGTTTTCATATGAATGTTGAATATATATGCAAGTCACGATTATACACGTCAATAAGCACAAAAGGAAATCACTTTCTTTAGATTAATGAAATGGCATATATGGAAGTGTTAAACCTATTATAAATGGTTTATAATGTATTTGAAATGTTTTATAAACATTTAAAAATGTTTTGGTGAAATTTGGAAAGAAATAGAAAATTTGTCAAAAATAAGCACGTCGCGTAATGGTAGTTCGCGATTTCGTGCTATAAAACAAGTGTAAAATGTGGAATATAGCTAGGAATTCTTCAAGATAAGAAATTTCTGAACCATTATAACCATAGCTTTCCAATGAAGGAAGAAAATCGAGATTTCGATGAGTAGATTTTGAAATATGAGTAAAACAAGTTTTGGAAAAAATCCTGAATTTGCAATTTGGAATCCAAAACTGGATTTCTTAAAAAATGATGTTTTAAAGTTGTTTAAAAATGTGAAATAAATTTTATAAATGTTTTAAAATGGTTTAAAAGAGAATTGAGAAATAAAATTGAAGTTTCAAATAATAAAACGATGTTTCGATCAATATAGCTTAAAAAGGCACTTTCTACAACACTTTTTAGTAGCACTTTTTATAACTTTTGAATAATAATGTTTAACTTAATAAATCTTTTATAAATGTTTTTAAATGATTTATAAAGTGTTTTAAAGATGATTTAAAGAATTTTTCGAATGATTAAATATTTAGAGTCAATCAAATAACTTGACCGCCTTATGGGTGTCAAAGAGATAGTGTCTAGGCTTGAGTTTGGAAAACCAATTTCCTGCTCTCCCTGGCTATCCGAACTGGCCCGACGAAGGGAATGATGAGTTTTATTTACTCGGATCAATATCTTCCTAAATAAAAAATGAAATGATTTTTAGTTGATTCCTAGTAAAAAGAAGTTTAAAAGTTATTAAAGGATTTTATAAGGGAGGTTTAATAAATCTGTATATACCAGAAAGATTGTTTTTAGAAATATATATCTCTGAGGGAGAATTTTGATAAAAGATCTTAATAAATTAAAGAACGATTCCTTATTCAGTTGACCGCTTTTATCGATGATTGGTTCGGAGAATCCGAGGTCGGATCTAGGGAAATCTCTATTTGAAAACCACTTTGAACCAATGTATGCGTTCGAAAAATAAAGATCTGATAGAGAGAATGAAGGATGAAGACCAGGGATTTTTGGGATGAATAGACCACTTGTTAATAATTCTGGTTAGCTCCCAAATACTAAAATAGCAGTGGTCCATTCATTTCTGAAGATCTTTGGGTTGCAAGGACTTCTCGCTACCAATCCAAGGGTAGATTCGCGACAGGATGTGGTAGGAGAGTGCCTTCGGTTTCGTTCAATCCCAGAGCAAACTTGTATGGAAGGATGTCTGACATTACATTCTTGAGATTTACATCGTTGACTTTTATAAATGTACATTTGTTTGGTGGCGGAGAAGGTAACTTCTCTTAGCTTAACACCCTTCTCTGAGACATATGAGCTCGGAGGTTCTATGTTTGTGGAAGTCGACAAGTGATCGATGGAATGGTAGTTTGGCATTCAAAGGAAAATGATGGGCTATGTGAGAAGGTAATCGTTACCTCAGGCCCCACACCTGGAAATGACCAAAACAGGGTTAGATGTAGTAAGGCGATGTGGTTCGCAGCCATTAGGGTATGATCATCCCCTTCAAGATATATTTCTTCTCGCTATGACGTTCAGGATGTAAATTATTGTGGATGTATGCTCAGAGACATCTCAGATAGGTCAGTAACGACCGGGTGATGACATATTCGGTTATATCTAAGGAAAGGTAGGCCGGTCTTGTGTTGGTAGAGGACCATCTGTTGGGCCTCGGTACATTCCTTTAGAGATATACTGCCGGAAGGTAGTCCCTTCCCCTAGTCATTTGTATGGAATCCATTCTCTAATAAGTGCCTGCTATTTTTTTGTAGAGCCTACTATACTGGAATTTAATAATGGTAACAATTCTGGCTAAGATTGATAAGTTGATTTGCAAATGTTTTCAAAGATACGTCATTATAAATAATATCAAGTAATATTGACGTAAAATGTTTTGGTTATCATAAGGTAAAAACCCGTTTCGTGTTTATGTGCGGCGTGGTCTAATGAGATACCTTTTTGTTTTCAAAATGCGTATTTTGAGTTCTCACACCTGTGACGACCCGTAATTTTACCACTTTGAAAGTGAAATATTTAATTTATTTAAATATTAAAATGTGGAATTTTCAAACTTAAACAATCATGTTTTATATGATAAATAAGAATGGTAAACTTATTTTTAATATTGAATAAAGGTTTTGGATTTCCCTTGTAAAATTGACAAAAGTCGGATTCCGATAAAGTAGGATAATTATTCGAGAAATTTGTTTTAAAGGATAAATAATTATTTTTAAATATATATAATCCATATCAAACTCATTTGATAATAATAGTAATTTAGTTTATAATGGTTCGATAAATATATAAAACTTGTTTTATAAAAGTTGACAAATTTCATCGCATATCGATAAATCAATGTCGTATTTTTTACAAATAGATTTGGATATTGTTTTATATTATTTTATAAGTCAAAAATACTTTTTTTTAATTATTTAAAGATAATAAGAAATATATTTTAAAGTTTGGCTTACAAGAATAAATAGTTTAACAAAAATGTCAAAATGTTACCGGAAAACATTTTGTCAAAAATCAATGTTTTGTTCGAAATAAGTTGCCGCAACGTTGTCGCACCTTTGTTAACATGTTTTAACATATATATTACATATTTTAATAACTAAACATGTTTATTTTTACTAAATATAATTAGAAAACTTCTAGAAGTCATTACTAAAAGTAAGTAAGAATTAACACAAGTCAGAAAAAGTAAACATCAAATCAATATCACATCAAAATCCAACATAATTATTATTTTACTTAGCTTTGTTCTTAAAGGATTAAGACATAAAGTAAGGACGTGAAAGGTGATGGTAAGTTTTGAAAAATTAAAGGTTGTTTTAGGTTGAAGTAAGGTTAGTTTGGTAATTTGGTAAGTGGTTATTTTGGTAAATTTACCGCTTCTTACTTTTTCTATAAATAACCACCTCCTTCTCTCATTTCATTCACACTTCTTCTTCTTCTTTTCTCAAGCTTCTTCACCTTCTTCCTCTTCTCTTTAATGGCTTCCATATCATAGAAAAATATCATAAAGAAATAATGTCAAAATATTTAAATGAAATCGATATTCATTCTCCTCAAATCAAACTCATCTTTTTTCCATATTTTACCTCTTCTTCTCTCGGCCATAACATCCTAAAACCATAACCAAAATGAAAAATTCATTTTTTTTAAACCAGGTATTATTCTAGTGGCTTCAACTTTCATTTAGACCACTTCTTCTCATTTTTAACATAGCTATGCCAAAAACCCACTTCTTTCTAGTACATTCTCTGGCCCAGTTTTTAAGACAGAGAATGGTTCTGTTTGTTTTGATCATAACTTATTCATAACTGATCCAAATATAGAAAGTATTTTGAAATCATATAAATTTCAGTGGCTACAACTTCTATATAGAGCACTTCTTCCGTTTTTGGGGTTTGCTATACCTGAAACTCAATTCTTTGAAGTACATTTTTGGGCTTCATTTTTGTGAACCCGAGAATACCTTTTTTTTGACCATGTCTTCCTCGAAACTAATCAAAATCAAGTGACTCTTTTTTTCAAATTCAAGAGAAAATAAATTTAAACAACTTTCCAGTAGATAACCTTTTCATATTTTGAGGGTAAGAGGGTCAAAATC
Organism: Allium fistulosum; assembly: GCA_030737815.1. Taxonomy (NCBI): domain Eukaryota; kingdom Viridiplantae; phylum Streptophyta; class Magnoliopsida; order Asparagales; family Amaryllidaceae; genus Allium; species Allium fistulosum. The sequence goes on from CM060904.1 coordinate 354,564,040, forward strand.
CAGAGAGAAGATGACATATTTTTCGGGTCTAATCTTGAGAATTCAAAATCAAAACTCTACCATTTCTTCTCTATACTTTCGGCCCACCTCCATCTCAAGCCTTGGCCAAGAACTTGGAAGGAAGGAATTTGTTTACTAATATTTAAGTAGAGTATGAAGTAGTTAATGAAGCATGGATTAATTTGAATGTTTGTAGGAAATTAATCGCTTTGGTTAATGGTGAGAAATTCTATTTAACACACACACACACATATATATATATATATATACATATACATATACATATACATGTTTGATGATGTGTTATGATTCTATGGATGCTTATATATGCTTTGATCATCAAGTATTGATTGTTTGATTTGATTGTTAAATTTTTTTAACAAGGCATGTTTAAAACACATCGATAAGCACAAAGGAAATCACTTCCTTTTGAAAAATGAAATGATATATATAGAATGTTTAAACCCTTTGAAATGGTTTAAAATGAGTTAAAAAGGTTTTATAAACATTTAGATATGTTTAAAGAAATAAATAAAGAAAACCAAGATTTCATCTTGTATATTTTAAAATATTTCCAAAACAATTTTCCAGAAAAATCGCGCTTTTGCAGTAAAGTGACCAAAGTTTAAAATTGATATTTTAAATGTTTTAAAAATATGAAATAAATTCTAAAAATCTTTTAAAATGTCTTAAAAGAGATTTAAGTCAAAAAGATGGATTTCTAAATGATATAAAAGTCGTTTTGAAGAATGTAGCTTTTTAAACACTATTTGTAACGCTTTTCGCAGTAGTTTTTAATAACTTTTGAAATGTAGTTTTAAACTTAACAATTCTTTTCCAAATATTTTCTAAATGATTTTAAAAGAATATTTAAGTAATTTAAAAATGATTTGGAAGTTTTAATAAGAGTGTTAATAAATGGAGAATTGTTTATAACACTTAAACAATAATTGAAGAGTATTGAATACAATAACAAACTGAGTATGCGGAAATGACTAGTACATTTGTTCCACCTGTGAGAACTAACGGTAAAACAAGGTGTGTAACTAAGATTAGGAATGGAGCAACCAGTGTCCTGAACTTACATGACCTTCATTTTATCTTTTAGACGAGGGGTGAAATAGATCGAAGGGAAAGCCCGAATTCTCTAAAAGATCATATTTAAGTTTTTCCAAGATAAAAGAAAGAAATTTTAGAATATTAATTAACTAAGTAACATCTTTTTATCGATGAATAGTACGAAGGAACCGGGTTCGGATTTGGGTGATTCCTGTCCGAAAAACTGGGATCAGATTTAGGTGATTCCTATCTGAAAATCACTTCAAACTAATTTTCAAAACCCCATATGAACTTAACATCTTTTTATCGATGATTAGTATGAAGGAACCAGGTTTGGATTTGGGTGATTCCTATCCGAAAAAACCAGGATCGAATTTGGGTGATTCCTATCCGAAAAAACCGGGATTGAATTTGGGTGATTCCTATCCGAAAATCACTTCAAACTAATTTTCGAAACCCCATACGAACTTAACATCTTTTTATCGATGATTAGTACAAAGGAACCGGGATCAGATTTGGTTGATTCCTATTCAAAAAACCGGGATCGGATTTAGGTGATTCCTATCGGAAAACCCCTTCAAACTAATTTTCCAAATAAAACATATTGAAGACAAAGATCTTCATGATGTAGGACTACTTGCCACTAGTCCATCGAGGTGAAATTAACCATATCTAGGGTGGCAGTAGTGCTCTGTTATGAAAATCTTCGATTTGCAAAAATATGATTTGAAGTTAAGAAAGAAATCTTTGATTAAGATTTAATGAATGATTTGGAAATATTTTCCCTAAGTTAAAGTTATAACTTGAATATAAGAAATCTTTTATTAAGATTTAATGAATGATTTGGAATGGTTTTCCTAAGTAAAAGAGAAAAGGATTTGAATTATTCCAGGATCTAAAGAGGTTTAATAAATCCAAAATTTAATAAATAAGGCTTAATGATTCCATATACTCTTGAAAAGAAAATGGAATAAATTAGAATATATCTAAGAAAGATATTTGATTTAAATAAAGATGAAGTAATTGATTGATGATTGATAATCACATATGAGCTTAAAATTTTAAAATCAATAATTGGCTTCGAAGGAACCTATGTCGGATTTGGTTGATTCCTATCCGAAACCCACTTTGAACCAATGTATATGTTTGAAAGTGAAGACGTGTTGAAGATGATGATTGAAGACCGAAGAGCTTCATAGCAGGAGGACTACTTATTTACATTCTCTGGGTAGCTCCCAATATAGAGACATTTATTATAGCAGTGGTCCTGTCATGTTTGAAATCTACAAATTGCAAAGGCTTCTCGCATAGTAATGGCTGAGGAAAGTTCCTTCAATTTCGTTCAGTCCCAGAATGAACTTGCATGGATGTTTGTCTAACATTGTATTCTAAATCACATTTGAGTGGTTGCTATAAATGTATATCAGTTGGTGACGGAGGAGGCAACTTCTCTTAGCTTAACACCCTTTCTCAAGAAATACGAGCTCAGGAAGTTATACTTTTCTAGAAATCAGTCATGTGACATGGAATGACAATGTGGCATTCAAAGTGGAAATTGTTATAATCAAAGCGTGGTTTTGTATGAAAAGTGTGGCTTTGTCTAAGCTGAGCGTAACCTCACTCATATGCCTCACATCTCGGAAATGATACTGGAACTATGTTACATATTTTAGGCTTAGTATGATGAGGGTGGCGTATGATCCCTCAAGGTGACTGGCGGCGTATGATCTAGGTCACCAAAGTGTTCAAACGGGACCCTTATTGTATGGTATAGTGGCGTGTGATTCCTTGGATGAGAAGCTCCCAAATATCAAGAAGTGTGGCAATATGAGGAAAAGTGGTGTGTGAGTCCTTGCACAAAAAACCACCGAGTTTCGATTGCTATGGGTGGTTATCGAGGTTCCTATCATGTTAGAAAATCCAATTCCAATACAAGCTTTACGGTTTTGATTGTAGACCCAAAATAGCTATAATTCTTTGTAAACATTTCGGCCACCCCTTTTGGTATCATATATTTTGTTTCGTATATTGTGTTGACCTAGTGCAGATATATTACCTCAGACTTAGTCTAGATATTGATATCTTATTTGAATAAGTTTGTTTGAAAGGTGTTTTCAAAAGAATGTCATTAAAAATAATATCAAATTATTTTGGTATAAAAGTGTTTTGGTTATCATAAGGAAAAAACATGTCCATATTTATGTGTGGGTGTGGTCTTATGAAATACCCTTCTTTTCAAAGGTTTTGATTAACATCATCATGATCTATGCATTTAAAATTTCGAGTATCTCACGCTAGTTTATCAAGTCTGATCCGGGTATTTTTAATACTCGGGTCAGATCTGAGTAGTTTCAGGTTTAGCTGAAGACACTTAGAGATTCTAGAGGAGAGCTGAAGATCTTCATCATCGTATGGATGTATTCTATTATCTGTTGCATTTATTGCATTTGTTTTGTTGTTTTCAGCAATTGTAAGGACAGGGATTTATAACTATCCAAACTGAATTTAGGTTAGACTGATATTGTATTCAAAATTTTCCACTGTAAAGATTATTTATTGAAATAATATATGTTATTCCATTCATGTGAGATTCTATTCTGTCTTTATTTTTCTTTCTACCCTTAATGATCCGCTTGTTCGTGCAATTTGAGTTGGACATGTGTGATTTATTGTCGATTCAAAGAGTATGGAAAAACGGGCCATTACAACATCAGTCCCATCACTGACCTGGAGTTTATTGATTTCCCTTTAAACTCTGGGTGCCCTATTTTTCCGGGCAGCCAAGTAGTCAGGATTATGTCTATTTGGGAGGAGCATGTTGGAGGAGATTTTTGGAGCATGAAGCTGGTGCACCTGATGGGGATATCTATCTATCTATCTATTTTTATTTTCCGCTGTGTATAAGTTAGTAACGCCAGCAAGTGTGGGAGCAGGCAGTTATAACTGTTCCTGGCTGGGTTTGTGCATACAAAACTCTGATGTACCCTAATGATGGAAGTTGTATGTACTATTTACCTACTTAACATAATGTGAGAATTTGTGTTTCTATCTTTGAATTTACTTTACCCATGAAAATATGCCTCCCCAGCACTTGGATTTACGGCACGTGAATACCGTGGATGAATTAGTGTCGATTTTCGAGAGTCGAGGAGACGAGTCTTCACAACTGCATACCATCTAAGTAAAATCTTATGTATTGGTTTCAACTATGGTGGTTTCGATTGCGTTGGTTTCGACTGGGACGAGGTGGAATCAAAGGAGTCGAAAGGTACTTACTAAAAGTGGCGGAACACCTTTTTATGGTTTAAAGGTTGAATTATAGCAACTTTTTGTAATTACTTTCTAACAACTTGCCTATTTGTAAACTATTGATTTGTTGTCATAAAGACTTTTCAAAAACTTTACCTTTATAACTGCCACATTAATACCAGATTAAAACCATTAAATAATGCAACGTTTTAGCCCTTCCATATACTAAAACCGATTATATTAGAAAAGTCCTTCTTTTCAAATAATTTATTTTCCTTAGTAAATCAATTAGGAAAAATCCCCAAAAATCATAGAAATTAGGTTTCATCATGTAATCAAACATATTAAAATTTTAGATCCAATTTCTTCCTAAAATTCTTGAAATAAATTTTAAACCCAATTATATCATATTTTTCAATAAAAATTATAATAAATTTCCATAGCTTGGAAAATTCTGAAAATTAAAACCCATCTCCAAAATCATGTTTTGCTTAACAAATGTTTTTTCCATGGTAATCTGAAATCATATATTCTCGGTTTTATGTCTAAACCGTGCAAATTCATGTGCTTATGAATTAAAACAAATCTTCATAATATAACTCAAGCATATCATCATCCATTTATCACAAAAACGAATTTAAATCATAAATTCGAAACCATATAATCATAGAATAAAAATATAGATGGTAGAATATTATTCACCTTAAACTTGATAAGGAATTTGAGATTTGTTGTTGATTAATCCTCCCTAGTTTTTCCTTAGCTTTAGATTAAAATTTCTTCTTCTCCTTTGTTATTGGTCGGCTTTATTAGGGTTCTTGTGTTTATTTTTGATTTTGAGAATAATGAACATGAATGGACAAAGATGTGGAGTGTATAGCCGTGTATAATAAATTGGCTAATTTACTAATATGCCCATGTGTAGTTTAATTAACCAATAAACCATTTTAAAGCCCATTTACTTTGTTAATAAGCACGACTCTATTATGTAATTTAATTAAATCTCAATCTCCTTATCATCATTTGTTTGTACCAAAATTGGGCACAACACTCTTCGGAAGTTTTTGAAGAGATAAAGTGAAGAAATTAAATGGAAAAAGAGGATTATCTAACAAAAACTCCAAATTTCAAAAATGAGAATAATTTAAATGCAAGGGGACACAAAAATTTAGAGTGGTTCGGCGTATCACCTACGTCCACTGTGAAGTTGATAGCTTTATTGATCTTTCTTCAAAGGTTACAAGTGGATTCAATGAATTACAGCAGATAATTATGATTTGCAGCAGTGAATCTCGTTGTTGGCAGTAGTGATGGAGTTCAGATCTGGATCCGGCAGAGTTTGGGCGTTGGAGAATTCAAAGAAGAAGAAACTCCTGATCAGGGAGGACGGGACAGGCATAATCCCGCGCAATTACCTCCATCAAACCAAGATGCCGCTGGACCTTCAGATCCAACAGGCCCAGTTACCAGACAAGAATTCCAGATGTTGCTTCAAGAGTTGACCTAGAGTCGCCAATAGCTAACTGAACAACTGCGCGCCAGCACAGAGTTGTCCAACCAGCTAAATCGCCAAAGGCATAGGAGATCCAGAAGAGACCAAGGTTATTATTCTTCCACAGAGAGTTCAGCCTCATCTGATGGTCATCACCGATCCACGCGCCCACGGTTGGATGTTAGCTACACCCAGGCCACGGGGCACCAACCTGCTTCGAATCTTGGACAACCCAGAACTGGACCCTCCACTAGTCATCATACAGGACCTTCATCTCGAGGAGGTGCTGCTACTTATCACGTCACAGGCAACATCGCTACTACCGCCACTACCGAACAAGGGGTCGATGCTAGAAACCAAGCTGATCCTCAACGTAACCAACGAGAGCAGACTCTAGAACCTTATGTCCTAGAAAATGTTGAACCAAGGAGGCGAGGAATGGAGCGTCGACCGCGTCCGGTCCAGACTCGCGCTGTGGAACCCGACCACACCTTGGCACAACATACTCCAAGTATCCAAATGCCAGACATACCAACGATGATTCGTCAAATGATCCGTGAAAGTCAGGGTCTCAGTAATGATGACTGGGGAATCTCCCAAAGTTATACCCCTTTCACCGATGACATATTATATGTTGAACCACCTTGGCACTTCAGGATGCCAACTTTGCCAGTATATGAAGGAAGTTCCGATCCCAATCAACATATCCTGAAATACGAATGGCTGAAGAATGCCGCGAGAGCTGATGATGCAGTAAAGTGTCGTAGTTTCCCCATTTCCCTGGGGGGAATTGCTACCATGTGGTTTACTCGTTTGCCACCACGATCCATCTCTAGTTTTGACCAAATGGCCACCAGGTTTGTTGAACAATTCTGTATGCACGTGGCAAGGCCTAAAGATGTTAACACTTTGTCCAGTGTTACTCAAGCCCCCGGAGAAACACTTCGACGTTACTTGGAGCGATTCCATGCTGCGTGTGCAGAAATAAGCAATCCCAATGATAATTCTATTCTGATGGCGTTGACTAAGGAGATTGATGCTGATTCCGAGTTCGGAAATTGGTTAGCTGGAAAACCACTTACGTCATTGGACCGTTTCTATTCTAAGGTAGCCCAATTCCTGAGAAGGGAGGATGCGGAACAGTCTAGGAAGCAGGATGACGCAGGACCCAACATCGAAGGAATCCAGAGTAACATCGCAGTTAAACAGTCCAGAGATAGTTCTGGAAAGGTTCAGTTGAACATCCAAAATAAACAGAATCAGCAGAGGGACAATGGAAATCAAAGCAAAAAACACGATCAAAATCGTGGTCCACGGCGTAAAGCTTCCAAGTACGATAATTACACTCCATTGAACACGTCGCTGGAAAATGTGTATTTGCAGACCTGCAATACCATGCAATACAAGAAACATGCTCCGAAGCCACCAATGGAAAAAAAAATCCAAACAGGAAAATTTTGCAGGTTCCATGAGAGTTATGGCCACAACACCAATGAGTGTCGTCACTTACAAGACCTCATTAAAAAACTGATACGTGAACGGAAGTTCGATCAGTATGTGCGGGTGCTCCAGTCTGGTGGTGCAAGCCCATCTAATCAGAATTGTGCGCCGAATCAGGAAAGACAGGAGGAACCCGCTCGTATAGGCGGGAGGTTGGTTATCAATACAATAAGTGGTGGTCCTCATCCAGCCGATCGAAGCTGGAAGGAAATGGAGTCGTATGCCAGTTCTATCAGGCATGCGGACTTCGAGTGTTGTAGTAGTTTTGATAAAGGAGCTCCGGCCAAGCAACAGAAGACGATGACAGATGACATCGTGTTCAGGAACCGAGACGTTGACAAAGTCGAATCCCCCACTATCGACCCACTGGTCATCTCAGCTCAAGTAGGTCCTGCTTGGATGACGAGGAACTTAGTTGATAGTGGAAGCTCTGTGAATATTTCGTTTAAGCGAGCCTATGATCAAATGAGAATGGAAGCCACAGACTTGAAACCTTGTTAATCCCGAATCCACGGTTTCAATGGAAGTGCTACAATACCCACTGGAATGGTGGAACTACCAGTGGAATTGGGAGTTGGAGAACGCCGGAGAGACGAATGTTACAGTTCGTTGTATTGGACATAGACTCCCCTTACAATTCTTTCTTGGGCCAACCGGCCCTCGCTGAATTCAGGGCAGCCATTGCCCCATTGTGTTTGACTTTAAAATTTCCCACTGATCGTGGAATGGGAATCATTCAGGGAAATCAGGCTGTTGCCAGAGCCTGTTATGTTGCTGAGCTGCGAGAGGCGCAGCGAAAGGAGAAAGGAAAGGGCGTAGAGGAATCTCTCTACGTCCGTTTTGCTGATAATTGACAATTAACGCCCGGGCCTAGGCCCGGGCACCCCAGCCAATTCCTCAAGGATCTTGACCCAAGAGAAACTGAAGACAAAGGAGAATCTAAAGAAATTCAAGCATCCTCGGCCGAACTGACAATCGATGTCCTAATTGACAATGATGATTATTCGAAAATAATAAAGATTGGGTCTCAGCTAAGCCAGCAAACTCAAGAGGAATTGGTTGAATTTCTACGGGCAAATCTTGATGTATTCGCCTGGATGCATTCCGACATGTGTGGGATCTCGCCGGACATCGCGAGTCACACTTTGAATATTGACCCGCGGCATGTCCCGGTCAAACAGAAAAGGCGTGGTATGGATCTAGAGAGATCTGCCGCCCTTAAAGAAGAAGTAGAAAAGCTTAAAGTAAACGGGTTTATTCCAGACGCGCTATATCCTGAATGGGTGTCGAATCTCGTGCTCGTCCGAAAGTCGAACAGAAAGTGGAGAACCTGTGTCGATTATTCCGATCTGAATAAAGCATGTCCCAAAGACAGTTTCCCGCTTCCCAGAATTGATCAGCTAGTAGATTCGACAGCTGGGCATGAACTCATATCCTTCATGGATGCGTATTTTGGCTACAATCAGATACCGTTGCATTTACCCGATCAAGAACATACCAGCTTCGTAACCAATCTGGGACTCTACTGTTACAAAGTTATGCCATTCGTACTCAAGAATGCCGAGGCTACTTATCAACGATTGTTCAATCGGATGTTTGCCAATCAAATCGGGAAAACAATGGAAGTATATGTAGACGACATGCTTGTGAAGTTATGACTCTCCACCGACCATGTTCAAGACCTGGAAACTATGTTCAACATACTTCGAGAATACAAAATGAAGCTAAATCCACTGAAATGTCATTTTGGAGTTGCATCCGGAAAATTCCTTGGATTCATCGTCAACGCTCGAGGAATCGAGGCTAACCCTAAAAAGATTTGGGCAATCATAAATCTTGAAACTCCAAAGAATATAAAGCAAGTCCAAAGTCTCAATGGCAAAGTAGCGGCATTGAGCAGGTTTATTTCAAAGTCCACTGACAAATGCATTCCCTTCTTCGATCTGATCCGAAAAGGAAAACACAACTTTGAATGGACCACGGAGTGCGAGGGCGCTTTCCAAGCACTAGTTCAGCACCTACCCACACCACCTATCCTGTCGAAGCCTATTGATCATGAGAAGTTGTGTATATACTTGGCGATATCAGAGAACGCTATCAGCGCTGCCTTAGTTTGAGAAGAAGATGGGATACATAAGCCAGTATACTACGTCAGCAATAGATTGACTGGAGCTGAAAGAAACTATCCGAAGCTAGATAAGTTGGCTTATTGCCTTGTTATTGCATCAAGAAAACTCCGACTGTATTTCTAGGCACATCCCATTATTGTTTACACCGACCAGCCACTACGACAGGTCCTTTCGCGGCCTGAGATGTCTGGTAGGTTACTCAAGTGGAACATCGAACTGAGCCAGTTTGACATTACTTACACTCCAAGACGGGCCATATAAGGACAAGTCCTAGCCGATTTCATAGCTGAATACCATTCCAGAGGACTTGCCTGAAACCAGTGAATCCCCCGAATACGTTTGGAAGCTTTATACCGACGGCGCATCAAACGACCGGTGTTCGGGCGCTAGTGTTGTACTTGAAACTCCCGAAGGCCGATCCATATGTTGTGCTTTGAAGTTCGATTTTCATGCGAATAATAATGAAGCTGAATATGAAGCCCTCTTGGCTAGCTTGAAACTTGCTAGAGATTTGAGAATTATCGCAATGGAAATTTATTGTGATTCACAATTAGTTGTGTTTCAAGTACGGGGAGAGTATCAAGCAAGAGATCGAAGGTTGGCTGCTTACTTAGCTCGAGTTCAAGAAGTACTAAATCAGTTTGATTATTATGCCATTTATGGTATACCTCGAGAACGCAACCAAAAAGCCGATTCATTGGCAAAGCTAGCCAGCACAGGTGAAGCTCAGCAAATGGGACTCGTCCCAGTAGAAGCGTTATCCTCCCCAAGCATTGACCGGGAAGAAATAGACCGGGTATGCGAAACCATCCTCGAAACGGATTCATGGATGACTCCACTCAGAAATTACATTGAGCACGGAACCCTGTCGAGCGCAGGAGTGAAAAGAGACAAGTCCTTCGGAAGGCCTCACGATTTACCATCAAGAATGGAATCATGTACAAAAGAGGGTACTCAGTCCCTCTACTCCGGTGTATCGCTCACGATGAAATTAAACGAGTATTGCACGATGTGCACGAGGGAGAATGTGGCGATCACACTGGGGGCAAGCACTTGCCAAGAAAATACTTCGATATAGATATTACTGGCCGACCGTGAATCGCGATGCGTCGGATTATGCAAAGAAATGTGATAGGTGCAAGAAATATGCCCGAATTCTTAGGGCTCCTCCTACCGAGATAACGCAAATGGTCAGCCCATGGCCGTTTGCAATGTGGGGCATCGATATCATTGGTGCTCTACCTCTGGCAAAAGGTGGTGCGAAATATGCCATCGTCGCAGTTGATTACATTACAAAGTGGGCTGAAGCCGAAGCTCTTGCTACCAAAACAACGAAGAAAGTAATCAACTTTGTAGTTCGCAACATCATCTGTCGATTCGGTCTCCCACACACCATTATTACAGACAACGGAACCCAATTTGACAGTGCTGAATTTAAAGATTTCTGCAAACGATTTCACATCCAAAAGAAATTCTCCGCAGTTTCACACCCTTAGGCAAACAGACAGGTCGAAGCAGTTAATAAAGTTATAAAATCCATTCTGAAAAAATGACTGGAAAAGGTCGGGGGCAAGTGGGTCGATGAACTTCCTATGGCTTTATGGGCTTACTGAACAACCCACAAGACCGCGACCGGCCACACTCCATTCTCTCTCTCTTATGGTTCAGAAGCCGTTATTCCAGTTGAACTAGAAGTACCTTCTCATCGTGTGACATACTATGAACCAAAGACAAATGTTATACTACTTGCTGAATCTCTTGATCTACTAGATGAGAAGCGTGAAGAGGCCGATTTAAGGGCAGCCGCGCATCGAAGTCGAGTCGCTCGATTGTATAACGCCAAGGTCCGCCCGCGAACCTTTGAACTAGGCGATCTCGTCCTAAAATGAATTTATCCGGTTCCTTCGCATATGAAGCCAATATGGGAAGGACCGTATGTTATTGAACAAAGGCTCGAAGATGGCACATTCAAATTATCGACCGTTGACGGTCTTACTTTGCTAAGAGCCAGGAATAGCGAGAGCCTTCGCCACTACTACACATGTAACGACCCGCCATTTTGGACCATTCGCGTCCATTATAAGTGTATAGGTAGACACTCATGCCGGAGTTGAATTGCTCAAAATACCGCGTTGTTAATTTAAATTTGGCAAAACTGAACATATACAGTAAATATAATATCACAGATCACAGACACAGAGTAATAAGTGCAGCGGAAATAAAAGAGATAGTAGTTCATGAAGCTACTATATGAAATATATAAAATACATCAGAGTTTACATAGAAGAGTAATACGATACATCAGATACAAATCAGCATACGTCACTGGAAGCATCGAATACTGAAAGCAGAATATATGGCTGGATCTTCAAGCAAAGCTCCAACTTCAAAGGTGAGTCTCGAAAGCTGAACCACTCAGTCTGACCCGAGCGTAAAGCAAAACACAAAACACTCGAGTCAGGATTAACATTCTTATATTAATAAATCCAACTCAAGTGAAATAGCAATTGAAATACAAGTAACTCAAAGGGTGTTTGGAATAACCATCCTTTAAGGATCCGTTAAACTATCTACTATGTAGTAGTGTACGATAAGTAGATAATGTCTATCAGTAATATAAAAGATATCAAAATAGCGTTAAGTCATGGCCCATTCCACCCTTAACACATTTTTATTCCCACAAGCATATACAAGACCGTAGTTTCCCCAAAACCGGAAGTCACCAGAGGGCAATCCATATACTCAAGGTACAAAACAAATTCGTAGTGGTCGCGCATAAATGGAATACAAGTATGACAAGGCACATGAGGCTATACCCAAGGTAGTGATACTACCGTTCGCCTGATCCGGACTGGTGAGAACGCAACGCCGCAGCGCCCGCAACACCGTGAGACAACACTCCCAAAATCAAGGGTGCACCAATCGACAACAAGTATAAGTAGTTCGAAGAAGTGTGTCCACTTGAGGTATCAATCCTCCATTGGCCCGGCACAGCTCCTGTTTTAGTCATTTCCAATTTGACACAAGTGTCAAGGTTATCCATTATCGTTCTCTTTCTTCAGTCAACACGAACATCATTCCAACCACTTCATTCTGGATCATCACTCCGCGTATAGTTATTAAAGTGGTTTTCGGTTTAGATAGAGAGTATATCCATAACCGAATTCCGGTCTCTTTAATAACTTTCGTAATTATTACACCGATTGGCCGTTTGTTTATTTCAAAACCAAATCAATTTCAATTTCAAATAGAATCCGTGAATCAACATTTCATTTGTCTTTCAAAACCATTTCCATACTTTACGTTTCAAAACTTCCAAATCATAATTTCAAAATCTTATAATTCAATTTCAATTTTTATTTAAAACAATTCAGGAATTGATTCAAGTTCGTATGTAAGTTTCGTTTCGAAATCATTTACATCTAATTTAATTTAACCTTCAAATCAATTCCAAATTCATTTATCGATTTCATTCAATATCGTTAAATTACTTTATCATTCAAAACAATTTCTATTAAATTTCCAAATCATTAAATCAATTTCTTAAGTTCAACTTCATTAAATCAAAATTTTCAATTTTGAATTAAACTAAATTCGTCAAATCAATTCTTTCAATTACAAGTCTTACATTAATTCCAAAATATCACATTTTCATTTCTGGTTAAAGAAATTCAATTTCACTTATTTAATTACTTGTATAATTTTCCAAAACTTAATTAATAAAGAAACTCAATTTCAATTATTTACGAAGTAAAATTCACTTATTCAAAAATTCAAATTTCTTAGTAAAGAATTCAATTCAATTTAATCATTAAATAATTCAATCTTATTTAATTATTAAATAATTCAAAACTTAATTATAAATAATTTCAAAGTTTAATAATTTCAAACTTAATTATGATTTCAAACTTAATTATCAAATCATTTCAACTTAATTCAATCCTTTCTCAAATTTAACATCGTTCTTCCATCAATTTCATTTTTTTAATATTTTGTTTCAGATTTTTTTATATTAACATTTTCCCTTCATTAAAATTCGAATTTCAACTTCATTTCAAAACCATATTATTTATTCAAATAAAATCTTCGTTTTATTTTTAAATCAAATTATTGACCAATCGGGTTTTATTTAATTTCCTATCCTAGGTAAAAATTCAATTTGGGTATTTATCATTTCAACCCGATTCCAATTCAATTCAAAATCAAAACATATCAAAGGGAACTTGCAGTGTGATAACTGGGATGGTGTCAAAGTAAATAAACAAGCAATAACAACAATCAATATCAATCCAATAATCAATTCAAATAATCCCGAAATAACCGTATTAATTCGCATTGTTATTTGTACGAATTAATATAATTATTTCTAGAATCTACACTATCATTTCATGTAGATTAAAGATTATTACATTTTGTTTCACTTGTGATCTATTACAATTTCATACATCATCAGTTTAACAACATACATTCAGTGGTTCAAAGTGTAATTAAACAAATCATACGTGTCAATAAATTTAACAGTTAAAGGGGTCATATTATACAAATGTCAGTTAATCAAATTAACATTTAATTATCCTATATCAAGTTCAATTTCATACTATTTGTCATTTTAACATTAACAATTTAACGTCCGAAATAAACATCAACAATCAATCAATTATCAGCCAAACTGTATTATCATCGCATAAATAATTAACAGATAATGGTGTCAAATGTCATAGGTTAACTGATACAGGCAATAGCATATATAACAGTGTAATTAACTAACAGCAGCATATTTCAATTGTCGTTTCAATTGAAACTAGATTTAATAAATAAAAGAACGTTAATCGTGAGTGAGTGCTCACCTTTCGAGGGTAGGAAGAGATGATGAAATGAGCTATGAATCCGAACACGAATTTCGAAGCAAAGTTATATAGGCACGAACTTGACGGTCAAAGCTGACAAAAGAATCAATGGAAATAAATCGAATCAGTTCGATAAACAATATATATATAAACTAACAGTTCCTAATAAACCCATTCTTTATAAAACATGACTTGATACATATATATACCAATTATGTTTGAGCAAAATATAGAATACGGCAATCATTCATTATACAAAATCTCTCTACCTACAGACCTATTCAATATATAATAACAAGCTAATATTTAAAACTTATGACTAAATATGTACATAACAATGTATTATATTCGAACTCTTATACTATAACATGTATGCAGACAACCCAATAAGCATGCGAGTTAACAATTGTATGTAGACCGAAAACAATTTATATAAAATATATAACTTACAATATATTTTCTCAGGCAAATAGAAGTAACTCTGATAAGCGTTCCCCGCTTTTGTTTCCCTCCCTCCCAACTCGACTTTGTGCACACGACCGCTATTTGGGTGGCTAACCGAGCTCGGCTACGTGAAGGGGAAGCATGGCCGAAGGGGTTAGGCGGAGAGGGTAGGCTAGTCATAGGGTAGGAGAGAGGTTGTGGCCGGAGAAGGAGGAGCTCGGCAGCTTTGCTGTTGAATGGGCAGTGGCCGGCTTTCGGTGGTCAGATCTGGGCGCGAGTTGGTGGTGGTAGGCCGGGCTCGGTTTGCCAGGAGGATGGGAGGTCGGTGGTGAGGCATGACAATTCAGGTCGGAAGTGAGAGGTCGGTCGGCGCTGACGTGGTGTAGACCGACGAGGTTGGTGGACACGAGGCTTGCGAGCTGCCTCGTGATGGTGAACACATCTAAGGCGATGTCTGCTTGGTCGGAGACTGGTGGAAGGGAGAAAGGTGCTTGCTCTGCGCGGCTGTGATGGAGAACGTGCTTGGTCGGTGAGGGTGGAATTGGTTGCGGTAGTGGCAAAGTGGAAGGCGACGTGGAACATCTGGAGGAGGAAGAATGGTTAAATGCTTCCAGTGGGATAAAGTAAATGTACCAGTGGATAAGCATAATAAAATGATGAAGGGAAAAATGGCAGAGCAAACAGTGAGATAAAGTGAATCGACATATGAAATTAACCAGTGGATAAGCAAAGCTGAATAGTTAAATGATGGAATATAAAAAAGCAACGGCTATTGATTTCATACGGTGGAATATGAAAGGTAGGGGAAGTTAAAAGGTCGAATACAGAACTGATATGAAATCATTTTGTAGATTTCATCTTGAACCGGACTTCGGAACACAGAAGCGAATATACCGCAGAGATCAGCACGACGAGACGATCAAAACGGTATACGGATATTAGTGGAACGATCGAATTATAAAAATTCGAATTTTCTACTGACGGAAAATGCAAGAAAAACGCTGAAGAATAAGATCGACGGAGCCAAAGATGTCCGAATTTGGAAAAACGACAAACTGACATCTTGCTCAGAAGATGGTTTAGAATTTTTCTATGTAGAAATATTTGAGTTTCGGAAACATTTTATTTTCAACGCTTTTTAACTGATTAAATTGAAGTGAATTTACGCGCGAAATAAACTTCCGTATTTTCGGACGAAAATTTACCAATTGCTATGTTTAACTAGACGTATTCCAAATATTAAATTTTTATTTCAAAATTTTATCGTTTGAAATTTCGCAAAATTTCAACTAATTACGTTATTAAACAGTTGAAATTTTACGGGTCGTTACATTCTCCCCCACTCAAAACTTTTCGTCCCCGAAAAGGAACGAGGTAGGAGAATAGAAACAACCAGAAAGAAAAACAGATTTGAAATACAAAATAACAATTAATTTAAACCATATAAATTCAAAATTTAAAGTAATTGATATTCTATAATTGATTTAATCCACTTGATTTCACTAAAATCCATCTCAACTATTTCTAAATTCATTATCTTATTATCCGATTTCTTAAATTCACAATTTCTAAAACCAGAAATTTTGAATAATCTTTTATTATAATCATATTTTCTTCAACAATTTTAAATTCTTCTTTATTCCACATTACTGTTAAATTTATTCTACTTAACATATCTTATCACATATATTTAACCCATATAAATTAATTTAAAACATAAAAGTTTCGATTTAAATTAATTTACATCTATTAATTTCTTTTAAATTCAAGGTATTTTCATATGTTGATCAAATTTCAATTTATTAATTCTTTCAAAACAAATTTATTTTATTATCTTATTATTCTATTTATCTCTATTCACATTTTATAATTAAAATTTAAGTGTATAACATTTATTATAAACACTCAAATTTTATTTATAAATTCAATTTATCTTATATATTATCCAATTACATATTCAACTTCTGAATGATTTAGGTAAGTTGTATTAGAATGCAGTTGAACAATATACAAATAAAATTTTCCCAATTCAATTATTCAAGTTTAAATATTTATTCTAAATTTTGGTTTTATTTATAATTAAAATCATCTTTTAACAAAATTTAAGAATTAGATTTCCGATTAACTTAAACAATTTAGAGGTATATATAATATATTTATATCAAATCAAATTTAGATTTTAACATAAGATACCTATATATATAAATCAAAATATACTGACGAAATTCAAATCGAAATACTTTTCAAAACAAACCGTAGCAAAGCTATAGAATAGTATCTCCACTTCGAAACTCGAAAATGAACATCGATGATGCGGCCGCCATCACCGAAATTATTTTCCAGCGACAAAGAGAAGAGCACTGATTTCAACATTTTAAAATTCTTTGAAAACGATTTCTATTTGAAAATATCTTCAATAATATACATTTAAAAATTTTAAAATCAAAGTTCGAAATCACCGGAAACTAAATTCTCAAATTTCTGAATTAAATTCATTTCAAATTCCAAATCAATTTATAAACCATAATTATAAATTTATTTAGAACAATAAATGATAATCAAATATTATCATTTCAAACAAACAATTTAATTAACCTATTAAATTCGAGAAAATTTTACTTATATTTTCACAATATAATCAAACAAATTTATTTCATTTTCCAAATTTGAAACAATATTGTGTCAGTTTGCTCTGCTCAAGTGTTTTGGAAATCCTATCGATAGCGTTGATCAGACGAATCGATCGGAAACCCAAATCAACATCAACAACTCAAACAACACAATATATTTTAAATATTTTGAATATTAATTTACAAATACACTTCCTCGCTCGACTATATAAGAATAGATTTCAAAGAAAAGATAGGGATTCAAATTTGATAGAAATCAAATCAAAGAGAATTTTTGATTCGAAGATAAGTTTGAAACAGAAGATAAGATGATTAAATAACCAAATAGGAAGATAGATAAGTTTATATAAATCGCGGGCAACCTTTACCGGGTTGACCATGACTTCAAAAATAAGATCGATGTAGAATTCCGAGGCAAATCGACATTCGATCTCAAGAAATAGAATTCAGGTATAGCAGGAGATAGATAGCACCGTAGACCGAGGATACAGAAATCTCCGGTAAATCAATGCCTATTGTAAAGGAGTTTTGCCCCTTTACAAATCATTCGAAGTTGGCGAGACCGCCGAGTTATTATAGGGATCATTCGAAGTGGAGTTATTGGATACTCCGAAATTTGAAAGAAGACGAATAGTGACGGACACGAATGAATTTTGGAACCGAGGGGAACGTTCCAAAAATTCAAAAGAATTGAGTCAAAAGGAAGAGATTGAAACTCGAATGAGAGTGATTCCGTAAATACATTTACCCTATATGTTGAGTTTTGCCTAGAGCTACCATAGCTCTGATACCAACTGTAACGACCCGCCATTTTGGACCATTCGCGTCCATTATAAGTGTATAGGTAGACACTCATGCCGGAGTTGAATTGCTCAAAATACCGCGTTGTTAATTTAAATTTGGCAAAACTGAACATATACAGTAAATATAATATCACAGATCACAGACACAGAGTAATAAGTGCAGCGGAAATAAAAGAGATAGTAGTTCATGAAGCTACTATATGAAATATATAAAATACATCAGAGTTTACATAGAAGAGTAATACGATACATCAGATACAAATCAGCATACGTCACTGGAAGCATCGAATACTGAAAGCAGAATAGATGGCTGGATCTTCAAGCAAAGCTCCAACTTCAAAGGTGAGTCTCGAAAGCTGAACCACTCAGTCTGACCCGAGCGTAAAGCAAAACACAAAACACTCGAGTCAGGATTAACATTCTTATATTAATAAATCCAACTCAAGTGAAATAGCAATTGAAATACAAGTAACTCAAAGGGTGTTTGGAATAACCATCCTTTAAGGATCCGTTAAACTATCTACTATGTAGTAGTGTACGATAAGTAGATAATGTCTATCAGTAATATAAAAGATATCAAAATAGCGTTAAGTCATGGCCCATTCCACCCTTAACACATTTTTATTCCCACAAGCATATACAAGACCGTAGTTTCCCCAAAACCGGAAGTCACCAGAGGGCAATCCATATACTCAAGGTACAAAACAAATTCGTAGTGGTCGCGCATAAATGGAATACAAGTATGACAAGGCACATGAGGCTATACCCAAGGTAGTGATACTACCGTTCGCCTGATCCGGACTGGTGAGAACGCAACGCCGCAGCGCCCGCAACACCGTGAGACAACACTCCCAAAATCAAGGGTGCACCAATCGACAACAAGTATAAGTAGTTCGAAGAAGTGTGTCCACTTGAGGTATCAATCCTCCATTGGCCCGGCACAGCTCCTGTTTTAGTCATTTCCAATTTGACACAAGTGTCAAGGTTATCCATTATCGTTCTCTTTCTTCAGTCAACACGAACATCATTCCAACCACTTCATTCTGGATCATCACTCCGCGTATAGTTATTAAAGTGGTTTTCGGTTTAGATAGAGAGTATATCCATAACCGAATTCCGGTCTCTTTAATAACTTTCGTAATTATTACACCGATTGGCCGTTTGTTTATTTCAAAACCAAATCAATTTCAATTTCAAATAGAATCCGTGAATCAACATTTCATTTGTCTTTCAAAACCATTTCCATACTTTACGTTTCAAAACTTCCAAATCATAATTTCAAAATCTTATAATTCAATTTCAATTTTTATTTAAAACAATTCAGGAATTGATTCAAGTTCGTATGTAAGTTTCGTTTCGAAATCATTTACATCTAATTTAATTTAACCTTCAAATCAATTCCAAATTCATTTATCGATTTCATTCAATATCGTTAAATTACTTTATCATTCAAAACAATTTCTATTAAATTTCCAAATCATTAAATCAATTTCTTAAGTTCAACTTCATTAAATCAAAAATTTCAATTTTGAATTAAACTAAATTCGTCAAATCAATTCTTTCAATTACAAGTCTTACATTAATTCCAAAATATCACATTTTCATTTCTGGTTAAAGAAATTCAATTTCACTTATTTAATTACTTGTATAATTTTCCAAAACTTAATTAATAAAGAAACTCAATTTCAATTATTTACGAAGTAAAATTCACTTATTCAAAAATTCAAATTTCTTAGTAAAGAATTCAATTCAATTTAATCATTAAATAATTCAATCTTATTTAATTATTAAATAATTCAAAACTTAATTATAAATAATTTCAAAGTTTAATAATTTCAAACTTAATTATGATTTCAAACTTAATTATCAAATCATTTCAACTTAATTCAATCCTTTCTCAAATTTAACATCGTTCTTCCATCAATTTCATTTTTTTAATATTTTGTTTCAGATTTTTTTATATTAACATTTTCCCTTCATTAAAATTCGAATTTCAACTTCATTTCAAAACCATATTATTTATTCAAATAAAATCTTCGTTTTATTTTTAAATCAAATTATTGACCAATCGGGTTTTATTTAATTTCCTATCCTAGGTAAAAATTCAATTTGGGTATTTATCATTTCAACCCGATTCCAATTCAATTCAAAATCAAAACATATCAAAGGGAACTTGCAGTGTGATAACTGGGATGGTGTCAAAGTAAATAAACAAGCAATAACAACAATCAATATCAATCCAATAATCAATTCAAATAATCCCGAAATAACCGTATTAATTCGCATTGTTATTTGTACGAATTAATATAATTATTTCTAGAATCTACACTATCATTTCATGTAGATTAAAGATTATTACATTTTGTTTCACTTGTGATCTATTACAATTTCATACATCATCAGTTTAACAACATACATTCAGTGGTTCAAAGTGTAATTAAACAAATCATACGTGTCAATAAATTTAACAGTTAAAGGGGTCATATTATACAAATGTCAGTTAATCAAATTAACATTTAATTATCCTATATCAAGTTCAATTTCATACTATTTGTCATTTTAACATTAACAATTTAACGTCCGAAATAAACATCAACAATCAATCAATTATCAGCCAAACTGTATTATCATCGCATAAATAATTAACAGATAATGGTGTCAAATGTCATAGGTTAACTGATACAGGCAATAGCATATATAACAGTGTAATTAACTAACAGCAGCATATTTCAATTGTCGTTTCAATTGAAACTAGATTTAATAAATAAAAGAACGTTAATCGTGAGTGAGTGCTCACCTTTCGAGGGTAGGAAGAGATGATGAAATGAGCTATGAATCCGAACACGAATTTCGAAGCAAAGTTATATAGGCACGAACTTGACGGTCAAAGCTGACAAAAGAATCAATGGAAATAAATCGAATCAGTTCGATAAACAATATATATATAAACTAACAGTTCCTAATAAACCCATTCTTTATAAAACATGACTTGATACATATATATACCAATTATGTTTGAGCAAAATATAGAATACGGCAATCATTCATTATACAAAATCTCTCTACCTACAGACCTATTCAATATATAATAACAAGCTAATATTTAAAACTTATGACTAAATATGTACATAACAATGTATTATATTCGAACTCTTATACTATAACATGTATGCAGACAACCCAATAAGCATGCGAGTTAACAATTGTATGTAGACCGAAAACAATTTATATAAAATATATAACTTACAATATATTTTCTCAGGCAAATAGAAGTAACTCTGATAAGCGTTCCCCGCTTTTGTTTCCCTCCCTCCCAACTCGACTTTGTGCACACGACCGCTATTTGGGTGGCTAACCGAGCTCGGCTACGTGAAGGGGAAGCATGGCCGAAGGGGTTAGGCGGAGAGGGTAGGCCAGTCATAGGGTAGGAGAGAGGTTGTGGCCGGAGAAGGAGGAGCTCGGCAGCTTTGCTGTTGAATGGGCAGTGGCCGGCTTTCGGTGGTCAGATCTGGGCGCGAGTTGGTGGTGGTAGGCCGGGCTCGGTTTGCCAGGAGGATGGGAGGTCGGTGGTGAGGCATGACAATTCAGGTCGGAAGTGAGAGGTCGGTCGGCGCTGACGTGGTGTAGACCGACGAGGTTGGTGGACACGAGGCTTGCGAGCTGCCTCGTGATGGTGAACACATCTAAGGCGATGTCTGCTTGGTCGGAGACTGGTGGAAGGGAGAAAGGTGCTTGCTCTGCGCGGCTGTGATGGAGAACGTGCTTGGTCGGTGAGGGTGGAATTGGTTGCGGTAGTGGCAAAGTGGAAGGCGACGTGGAACATCTGGAGGAGGAAGAATGGTTAAATGCTTCCAGTGGGATAAAGTAAATGTACCAGTGGATAAGCATAATAAAATGATGAAGGGAAAAATGGCAGAGCAAACAGTGAGATAAAGTGAATCGACATATGAAATTAACCAGTGGATAAGCAAAGCTGAATAGTTAAATGATGGAATATAAAAAAGCAACGGCTATTGATTTCATACGGTGGAATATGAAAGGTAGGGGAAGTTAAAAGGTCGAATACAGAACTGATATGAAATCATTTTGTAGATTTCATCTTGAACCGGACTTCGGAACACAGAAGCGAATATACCGCAGAGATCAGCACGACGAGACGATCAAAACGGTATACGGATATTAGTGGAACGATCGAATTATAAAAATTCGAATTTTCTACTGACGGAAAATGCAAGAAAAACGCTGAAGAATAAGATCGACGGAGCCAAAGATGTCCGAATTTGGAAAAACGACAAACTGACATCTTGCTCAGAAGATGGTTTAGAATTTTTCTATGTAGAAATATTTGAGTTTCGGAAACATTTTATTTTCAACGCTTTTTAACTGATTAAATTGAAGTGAATTTACGCGCGAAATAAACTTCCGTATTTTCGGACGAAAATTTACCAATTGCTATGTTTAACTAGACGTATTCCAAATATTAAATTTTTATTTCAAAATTTTATCGTTTGAAATTTCGCAAAATTTCAACTAATTACGTTATTAAACAGTTGAAATTTTACGGGTCGTTACAACACATAACAGGCTATGTTTATCCATTTAGTTTATTTTCCATTTCGCAATTTGTTTCTGCATTTCGAAATTAGAATTTGTAATAAGGCAACTGACTTTGCCATATTTTTTTATTTCAGCAATAAAATGCAATCTTTTCGAGCCAGAGCTGTGATTTACTTGAAATGCTTCATATGATCATCACTATGCACGGAGAGCTAAGTTTCACCATACGGTGGAATTTATTCAAATAGAGAGTGACTGCGATGCAACCGGTCACTCGCTAAGTGAAACCAGAGCTCGGGGACCGGCCATCACATCAAAGTCAAAAAAGGATTGATACACGACAATCCTTCATTCAACTCCGGATTCCCAGAGTGCGAAATGGAGTATAAACATCAACTCCAAACTCCCAGAGTGTGAGTCGGAGTATAAACATCAACTCCGGATTCCAGAGTGCAAAACGGAGTATAATCATACAGCAGATGTGACTGATCGTCTGCTCATCAACTTCGAACTCCCAAAGCACGAGTCGGAGTATAAACATCAAATCCGAACTCCCAGAGCGCGAGTCATAGTATAAACACCAACTCCAGATTCCCAAAGTGCGAAACGGAGTATAAACATCAACTCCGAACTCCCAGAGTGTGAGTCGGAGTATAAACATCAACTCCAGATTCCCAGAGTGCGAACTGGAGTATAAAAATACGTCTACGAAGAGGGTGGATCCGTCCGCCCAACGACTTCGTCCGTATCCACACCAAGTTTGAGGAGGATGGACCCGTCCATCTAACGACCTCACTTGTTAACTCAGGGTGGATGTGATCCGACCGTCCACGATCCTGATACACCTTTCGTTCCTAGAGTGCGAACAAAATCCAAAAAACATACAGTAGATGCGACTGACCGTCTTCTCATCAACTTTGAACTCCTAGAGTGCGAGTCGGAGTATAAACATCAACTCCGAACTCCCAGAGCACGAGTCGGAATATAAACATTAACTCCGAGTTCCCAGAGCGTGAAGCGGAGTATGAACATCAACTCCGAACTCCCAAAGCGCGAGTCGGAGTATAAACATCAATTCCAAGTCCCCAGATCGCAGACATATGATTGAAACTTAAGCCGGCATGACCAACTGCCAGTAAACAAATGAGAATCCCCGGAGAGCGGACATGATCATCGACAATCAAACAAATGTGGAGGAACCACTCGGTCTCTACTTGACTCAAACATCCGTTCAGTGGCACTAGACTCAACATGATGTAAACGAGAAGCAACCGCTAACCGATGTTCAACTACTCACCCCTTAAGACTAGGGGGCAGGAGTTAAGCATCGACCATTGACTGAAATGGTGCGTCATCAAAATTCAACTCGCTTCCCAATCACGAACCATGTCCACAGTTTCCGAACTTGGCAAACAAAAAAAAACTTGACTCGAAAGCTGAAACTTTACAAGTACATTTCAGACATTGAAACACTTAAACAAAGGCACAAAGAAGCTCAAGAAGAAAAAGTTTCATTTCTACTATTCATGAAAGAAATTCTTGTACAAGTTTGTTCCAAAAAATTACTACTAGCAGGTGCCGAACCCGCATCTATACACGGCCAACAAAATGAAAGTCAGAATTACACCAAGGAAGCATGTCTAATCTTTCTTCTTCCGCGGCTTCCTTTTCGGTGCGGGCACACTGGAGCCGTCGCTATCCTTCCTCTTTGAGCCTTTGCTTTTCGGTGGTTGGTCTCCAGGCAAGGGCATGATATCAACATCCTCCTCCGAAGTCGAGTGGATAGGAATGCTCCCTACGGGCGGAGTCGGAGGAACAAGATCAAGTACAGAAGGTGGAATGGGCACACTAGTGATGAAAATAGTACCACCAGGAGATATCCTTCTAAGCAGAGCAGGTCCCGGTGCTGCCATCCCACCTTCGAAACTGCCACCATGAGCTGTTGCTGCCATTTCAGCGTCGATTTGAGCGAACATCTCCTCTTCAGTAACTACTCGAGCCCCACTGGGGGCATCAGTAGTCGACATTGAAGAACTTGTAGCAGGATCGCTTCCACTCATGACAGATGACAAGTCGGCAAGAGGATCGCCGTGACGGCGAAAGAGTTCATCCATCAGCTGCTCATCAAACACAATCGTACTCCCCTGCATGTCGTTAAGCGGGGCAGTTGTAGTCATGGTGATCGCTTCGGTAACGATAGCGTCCTGTGTCTGATGTGATTCTTGAGTAACAGGAGGCCCAACATGTGCATCATCGATCACTGGACAAAGAATAAGAGAACTGTTAGAACTTAACTCGATCGAAGATTTCGACTTAAGAAAGATATGTGGAATGTTCAGAGTACCTTCCTCAGTTTGACTCATAGACAGCAGAGTGGCATCGGTAACTTACGCTGCAGCCAGAGACATCTGCGGCTGATCCGGATTGTAGGCAGGAACAACTTGGGGATTGACTGCAGACGAGGATTCGGGTTGGGTTGACGCAGGAACTTCAAGACTCGCTTCATGGTGGTCAACCCCTGAACCCTCTTCTATTTCGAAGTGCTGGGCGCCAAGTCTTTCCTTCTCATGCAGAATCATTGACTCGTGAAGAATCTTCCTTTCATCTTCATTCAGAATGCGATTCTCGAGTTCAAATTCATCCACAGACTCACCCAGATGCGCCTCCTTCTCTTCCTCAACCAGTCGGCCCCAAGCGCTATAGAGATGCACCGGATAATCATCGAGCCAGGCTAGACCCCTGTGCCTCAGCACGTTGGCGTTGTAAACAACGAGAAGGTCTTCGATGTCAGCCTCTTGCTTGGACTCGGCCGACTTCACTTTCTCCTCGACCTCAGTCTCCACCTTGTGGACTTTAGCCACAGCTGCATCCCGCTCACCCCTAAGCAGAACAGTTTGTTCGCACGCCTCTTGGGCTGCGTTGTTTGCATCATCCCTTTCCTTGGCCATGTCGGCGAATTTGGCCTTGAGTTCATTGAGTTCCTTGACCGCCGCATCCCGCTCGACGGTGACTGTAGTGTTCCGGTGGCTCATCTCCCCCACCAGGGCAACATGTGTCTGCCCTAACCTCTCCATTGCCGCCTTCGCTTCGTCGACTTTTTTGGTGGCCTTAATTTCCGATTTCCAAGAAGACTCAGCCTCAGTAGTGAGCACTTGAATGATCCGATCCCTTTGAGCGAGTTTGGTCTCCATTTTCTCAAGCGCTTTGGCTCGCTCAAAGGCCACCTTAGAAGCTTTCTCTGCAGCCTTTACCCACTCTCTGTACTGGGTGTAGATGTCATGAACGTAATCATGCATCGTACCTTCCACCCCTGACGGAATTCTTTTTAAGTGTGGTGGGAAGACATAGCCATCGAAGCCAATGTTAGGAAAATCCTTCCTCATTTGAGCCAGTTTGAGGGCCCCTTCTCCTGTGGGCTCAATTGGGACCTGCTCTGTAATTATGGAGGCCTTGGTCTCGACCCTCTGAAGATGAGTCACGGATCTAGAAGTATGAGAAGATGGCCTGTGACGAGGAGGCTCTGGCAGGTGTGGAACAAAAACGAGAGGTGGAGATGGAAGTCTAAGAGGAGGAGAGCATGATCTAGACCGATGTCTGTATTCCCTGTCCCTATCACGCCCATACCTATCTTGGTTAGAGTACTCGTGATCGCGATCTCTATCCAAGTCTCTCCTACAAGACTCATAATAGGAAGAAGCCTTTCGGGCCAAGCGAAAATTCCCGAGCATCGATCCTTTTCCAGACATAGTACCTGAAAATGAGAAACAAAGAAAGAGTTAGTGATTTCCTAAGTTGGATGATCTACAGTTGTGAATCATGTAGTGTAGTGAAGTGTATGCATGTGCAACCCCCCGACCAACCGGAAATGTTGGCCGCACTCATAGCAAGCGACCCGCTCAGTTCAAGAGCATTATCAAGCTCCTCCATCCTAGCATCGTGTTGAGACGACACAAAATCCGGAATCGGAATATCAGCAAGCCCTACAAAAGGATTCTCTACTTGCGGGGGAGGAGCCTCCGAAATTCTAATCCCCGGGACGGGCAAGGACACAACCATAGATTTAAATCTCTTAGATTTAGAACGCTTGTGAGCAACAACCTTGCCTTTTCTCTTTCCTCCTGAATCCTAGACATCGGAAGAAGGCCCAGTTGGGAGCTCGGTATCGGTAGGCGTTCTCTCTGGATCAACTTCTTCGGTTATCACGACTGCGGGCGCTTTGCGCTTCACCCGTTTCTTTTGAACCACTCTAAGTGTCCCTTCCAGCCGTATGCTCTGCCTCCGTTCAATCAGCCCGATAGTCCTCAAGTTTCTGTCGGTCAAAACCAAGTCGATAAGCCTCTCTTCGCTCGGAACCGCTTGGAGGAACCGGACTAGCTCTCTGAAGTATGCACCGTCAGGTCGAGAAATTGCGGCTGTAAAAGGAAGAGAAGTATGTAAGTTTTGAAGTCAGTAATTATTATCTTGATAATTCAAGAGAAAACGCTTACGTCTATCCAACCACCGCCTATCAAATCCAGGGGGGCACCGAACGTAGAACCATTCGGTCTTGAAGCAACTTAGCCTTCCCGAGGAGCCCATTACAATGTGGCAGTTCCTGACCGCTAACAAGAAGGTGAAAGAAGGGATGTCTCCATGGCTCTTAACGTTAAATAAATATCTGATCTCGATCGGCTTTGGTGGTCGAAAGAGGATCTCCATAAACAGGATAAAGGTGTTATTCAACAAAGCATACCCGTTGGGGTGCAGCTGGGATGGAGCTATTCCAAGGAATGATAACATCTCCCTTATATATTGATTGAAGGAAGGAAGTGTCCCCGCTGTGCAAGCGTGACGGTTGAAAGCAGTAAACCCCTCCGGGGGATCATGTGGCCTGTCATTTGGCCCAGGCAGTAACACGTCGTCGAGCGACAAACCATACCTTATTCAAATCCGTCCTAGCATGTCCTCGGAGATACCAGATGGCACAGAATCTTGTGGATGACAAATGAACCGAGCACCTAAGACGCTCGTCAAGAGCTGGGTCTATAACTTCGGCTTCAATGACCGGTATTTCGATGGTTAGAGGAATTGAACTCGGGAGTTCCTGCTGCTGAGAACTTGAAGGTTCCATGACTAGCTAGCTTATGAAAAAACATTGTTAAACAGACAATAATGCTCGTGCATCCCCCAGTGTAAAGTGTGTGAGTGTGTTGTGCAGTACTATATATCACTTGAGAAGATCTATAGGATTGAAGAAAACATGAAAACGACAAGACTTCGGAATTCAGTAGGAAGGACCGTCATCGCTGACCGTCACAACTGTGCCATCCAGAAATTAGCAATCAATCCAAGTTAAAGTTCGTTAAAATTTTTCCAAAGTTGCAGTTCCATCGACGAGCTTCGATATGCAATCAGATATGCGGTGAAACGATTAAGTCCAGTTAAGCAAGTTTGAAGCTCGTCAGAATTAGTTGTTCAAATGTGCAAGGAATTAAAAAAAATTTAATGTTCAATTCGTATCGCTCACAAGAGCCTTGTTCACATTGATAAATCATGGTCATCTGCGTACGAGTTCGACTCGGTAAAAAGGTTGCCGTGCAAGTTCGACTCGGTCAAGAGGCTGGGGATTTCGAATCGATCGGAGCGCAACACTTCGAATCGATCCAAGGCCGCCACTTCGAATCAATTCAAAGCCTCCAGTTTGAATCGGTCCAAGGCCTCCACTTCGAATCGATCCAAGGGTTGCGCAGTTCGAATCGGTCCAAGGCCTCCACTTCGAATCGATCCAAGACCACCATTTCGAATCGATCAGATGCAACCCCTTCGTATCGATCCACATATTCAAAGTACTCGATTCGATGCAAAGCTCAACCATCGATCGATACGAAGGCCTCCGTCTCATCATCTCGAAGCCCCTACTCCAGATCGAAACGAAGCTGAGGCCAAGGAATCTTCGATCGATCACGACTCTGGTTGATTTGGTGTTAAAGATCGAGTCTCATCGTTTATGTGTTGGATTCGCTTAGTGGATTACCTAAATCCGGTAGTTAGTTCGAGTGATTGAGGATCTAAATGGATTCGAAGGCAAGAATGGTTTCTTCTTTTTTCCTGAGTCTCTGAACGATACGAAAGCGAGGCAGGAAAATAAAAGGTAAAAAGTGAAAAAATGGCTAAGTACAGAGTATTTATATGGACTCGAAAGCAAAGGGAATAAACAATTCGCATCTCGGTGAATTCGACCGGTTACGAGACATCACCCCGGGATCGATTTGAACAAGCTTGTAACATCCCAGATTTTATTAATTTAAATTTAGTGATTTATTTGAATTTTTGGTAATTTAATTTGAGAAGTTAAATAAATATATGATGTAAAAGAAAATATAAATAAATATACTTACAAATATAATACAAACATATTTAAATTTCAACCCTATAAACTATGAAAATTTCATAAGTAAAATAAATATATAAACTTAAATAGAAAAGAATATGAATTATAAAAATAAAATAGATATATATATATACCACAAATAAGAATTTGTGTTGAACTATCAAATAAAATACATGTGATAATTTAAAAGTTGATAGTAAAAACTTTAAATGGAAATTAAATAAACAAATTATGTTGCAATAAGATTTTGTGGTTATAAGGTGACATATGAAATACATACAAGAATCAAATCATATGTTTGCCGTGAGTATATGAAAACAAGAAAGGTAATAGGAAAATGCATGCAAGAAAATAACTTTTGATAAAACAAAATTTGTACTTGGAAAAAATAAAATAAAATTGCATGTTAACAAGGATGGGAACATGAGCATTAAATGCTTTCAAACTCAACCTCCAACTTTCAAATTTCTCTGACCGAACCAAAGAAATTCTTGTACTTGTATATGAACCACTTGTACAAATAAAGTCCTCTCTAAACTTCTTTTATACATCAACATTTTTCATTTCAGTTCGTTCAAACCAAATTTAGCAAAGTCAGAAAAGAAAAAGGAAGAAGTAAAACATCACTTTGTTTTACAGACCTAAGCTAATCATTCCAGATCAAAATAGGAAGAAAGAAGTCAAATTTGCAGTCTATTTCCAACTTTCTGTATTTAAAAGCTCTTCTCTATTTTTATAAACCGAAGGTAATATCTTTTAAAAATTTGAGTTACAGTTGTTAAATGATCAAGTAAAAACACTAGAGCTTAAGCAAGTTCATACAAATTTGTTGCAGTTAACAAATTTAAAATCAAGCTAAGTATTCAAGACCAAAACAGGGAAAAAGAAATCAAAACTGCAGTTTCAAATTGTAGCTCTGTTCAATCTTATTATCAGGTGAGTAAACATCAACTTAAAGGCTTTAAGTTAACTGTAAAGATGATTCTTTGTTTCATGGCATTGTATATGTTTATCTTTGAATATAGTTTGGTAAATATATATATATATATATATATATATATATATACAGGTTACTCTGTATATTGTTCTTCTCTGTTATGGGTTACAGGGTTGATTTCCATTCAAACTCCAGTAGTTTTCATCTGAATCATAGTAAAGCTTCAGTTTTAAATCAAACAAGATAATGGAACTCAAATATAGGTTTTTAAAAGCTGATTTAAAACCCAAGGCTGTGAGATATCATCACTAAAGTTTTGTTTACAGGTAATCAAGGAAAATGTGATGAACGCAAGTATTATAAAAAGCTAATTCAAGTTAATAGCCTAAATACTTACTGCAAATCATGATTTTTAAAACTAAAACGAAGATTTTTAGTTTGGGATTTTAAGAGCAGTTTGTATGTGAACCAAAATTGCATTTTTCCCATTTTCGAATCATTGAATCAATTTTAAATGTTGAAATTGGTGATGAAGCAAGTTAAGCATCTGTAATTTCATGAAAATTATCAGAAAAATTTTCTATTGAACAAATTTAAGGAACGGGATCACTCTAGGGTTTTGTTTCAAGTTTTGGTCGTGTCAGAAACGAGGCGTGTTCATCTCCGATACGTGACCGAGCTCCACGAGGTTTAAGGGAAAAGAAGGGTAGCATGTTGTCGTGGTGTGGACGAAATCTGGGCGACTCCGATGGTCGGCGTCGCGAGGTCGAGGTGGATTTAGTCGAGCAGTGGGTTCCAGTTTTTGAATAGATGGCTCGATTTTGATTCGAGACAAGTTAGGGCGATTGGATATTTGGAGATGGTTGTTTGGGTGATGAATGAGGTGCCGGGATATTCACCGTTGGTCGAAGTCGCCTCCGGTGCACGTGCACGTGTTGGCGAAAGTATCAGTTGTGACAGATTTGGGGAAGAGGTCAGGCAACTCGAAGCACTTCTCGGGGAATTGAGAAGAAAACTCGAAGGCGAGCTCGAGTCGTTTTAATGTGATATCGAGTAGGTTTTAGGACTTAAACAAATTTTTGAAAATTTATTCACACGGGTCGACTTGGCAAATTTCTCAAAGCAGGGAAGGGAATTTCTCGGGAATGACTCGAGACAGTCTCGGGTCAGGTTTAAAAAAAACAGTGAAGATTTAAGTCTTTCGTGAAAATTTTGAACATGAGTTTAAAATGTGTTTTTGAAATAATTATCTGAAATAAATAAAGTATTTTAAAAGCTTAAACTTTAAAAGTAAAATTGTTTAAGAAATTAATTTGATAAAATATTTGAAGAGTAAATCAAATATTTAAGTTTTTAACTTAAAACAAAAATTATTTATAATGATTAAATAATGATTAAACAATTTATAATTTGAAATTATCTTGTAATTAAAAGTTGATTAATTTAAAGAATAATTAATAAAGATAATTAAGATTTAATAAATTAACAATTAAGAATAAATAATTAAGATAATTAGTTAAGTTAATTTAAAATCTAATTAATTTATAGTTAAGGATAAGTAATTATAAAATTAAAATTTATGAAGATAATTATGTGGTTAATTCACTTTTAAATCACATTCACCCAAATTAGAGATGATGGACTATCATCAAATATTCTGTACTGAATTGATATTTTTATTGTGATACTGTGATTGTTTTGGTACTGAACTGTGATATGTGATTTAATTCTGTATTGATGTGAAAACACCTTTTTCCCATAAAACAGCATTTTTACTTCGATGTGATAGGGAGTCGGATTCCAGTTTGTTATCCGAAACCCACATCGAACCCTGAATGTGAATCTTTGTGATTGTCATATCCACGTGTTTTAAAAATTTATCGATCACTATTCAGTTTAGTCGAGAGAGGACCTTTGTGTCATATAACCCATTCCGAATAGTGATACGTCGTAATGGATAGCATTTGAAGACCGGCGTTGAAGACCGGGTTTTTATGAAAATGATAGGACGACCTATCGATTGTCTCTGCACTGAGTTGCTTCGGTATAGAGATTCCCTAAGTGATGGGAAGTCCGATCGGGATTGTAAATACCTGGATTGCAAGGACTTCTTCGGAAGTGCCTTCAGTTCTGTTCGATCCCGGAACAGAATTTTATGGTTGTATGTCCGACACTACACTTTGAGATATAAAGCCGATTTCTTTCAAATACATTTCTGTTGGTGGCGGAGAATTTATTCTCTTAGCTTAACACCCTTCTATGAGACATACGAGCTCAGAGGTTATGTAGTTGAAGGTTATCAGCAATATATTCCCAATTTGGTAATGTGGCATGCTGAGTGTTGTTGTGTGTTGATCATTTATTGATCAATTGTGATCAAAGCATGGCTTTGTGGATGAGACTTTGTCAGACCTCACTCCGCGGAAATGGTCGAAACAGGAATATGCGGCAAGGTTATGAGGGTCGCGCCCTTTAGGGTATGTCATTTCCTTCTGGAAAAGGGTGGTATCAGGTATGGAACCCTGGTATTTAACCTATGTGGATACTCCGATCTCATTTATTGTGTGATTGTGTGTTTATCGAGGCGCCTCAGATAAAGGTCCCAAAGGACCGGGGGATGGCATATTCATGAGTTACCTAGTTACAAGGGTAACCCGGCCTTGTGTTGGCAGAGAGCTAGTTAGTTCTCGGGACGTCCAGCCAGAGGCGATCCCATGTGGCGGTAGGAAGTTCCTTAGCCTGACCATTTGTTGGAAATCCAATTTCCAATACGAAACTTGTACGGTTTTAGTTGTATAACCTGCCATGCAGCGTGGCGGTAACCTGCCATAAAACATGGTAGCTATAGTAGGCATAGTTCGGAATGTCTATGCTGGCTAAGATTAGTATTGTATCTTCAAAATGGGTTTCTACGCTATGCACTAGTAATAATATCAAAGAATTTTTCTCGTATTAAGCATATTTGACTATCATAAGAAGAAATCTCCTCCATTTCTGCGTTTGCATTGTGTGTGTGGCGGGAGGTCTTATGGTAGTTTCATTATCCAAAAGCATATCAGATTCTTTTTTAAAATCTATTTATTTAAAGCAACTACTTATGTTTACTCATACCAGTCCCATGACTGATCCGGAGTTTATTGTTTCTTTTCTAAACTCTGGGTGCCCATCATTTCCACACGAGCAGCCTAGTAGCAGGTTTTTGTGCTTTGGTGTTAGCTGGATTATGGATTCTTTTTGGGTTTAGGAGCTATCAGATTTTGGGAAGCTTTTGTCTTGGATATGTTTTGAAGTGCTTAGAGTTCTGAAGACTTTATCCAAGTAGATGTATGTTGGAACTTTTTGGAAGACTCTGTTGTTGTTATGTTGTGGAGTTATTATCTTCTGTTATTGTATTTATATGTAGTGCTCTAGTATGGAAGACATATGTATTATGATACTCTGATGTAGTACTAAATATTATGATGATGTTGTATCTATGATGTAATGTATGATATTCAGTTTATTTCCGCTGTTTATATTCATCTGATGTTGTTATAAGCTCCGCCGAACTGAAGTTTGACGTTTGAATACCTGACAGTCGAATACAAGTAAGGTATTTGATGTTTATTTTTGAGCGCTAGATTTGAGGATCGTTACATTTGGTATCAGAGCTGAAGGTTGGGTAAGAACTTTAGCTATGGAGTGTAACACATTGGATGGCTCATTAGAGATAGAGTGAAGTATATCCTAGAACCCGAAACCTTGAATTTTCCTAGTCTATTTCTTTTTACTGCTGATATTCCTTGAGATATTTTGTCCGTGGATCTAAATCCTATTTTCTTACTAATTACAGATAGTAAGAATGAGCGGAGGAAGAGAAAGAACTAGGGGTCAAGGAAATGCCACAACAGCTAATCAAATTCCCCCAATAGCAGAAGCAGCTTTACCTACTCAGCATCAGCCGAATCTGGCTGATTTATATAAGAATTTCTCAAAGCTTGGTGGTAAGCCATTTACCGGCAAGGAGTCTATTGTTGAGGCCCAAGCATGGATTAGCTCTTGTGAAAGAATCTTTAGAGGGCTAAAATTGGAAGATGATCAAATGCGACTAATAGCTTCTTGGCAACTTCAAGAAGAAGCTATAGCATGGTGGGAGACATACACTATGGATAAGCCAGAAGACGAGTTTTCTTGGGAGAAATTTAAAGAAGTATTTGAGAAGCGCTATATGCCATCAGCTGGGATTTCTTGTATGTATCAAGAATTCATGGACTTGAAGCAAGGGAGTTTGTCATTTGAGGAGTATCTAAACAAATTCAATGAGTTCTCGTTTCGGTCCAGAGTTGGTGAACACACCTTTGAAGATGAATGAAAGGTTTATCCGGGGGATGAACAAAAAGTTCCACGAAAGGATGACTGGCCAAGTCAAAGAGTCTTTTTCTGATCTTACTGATATGGGGTATAGGTATGCTACCTTGGATATGCAAGAGGTCCCGAAGGAGGGAGGAAGTACGAGCAATCCAAATTGGAAAAAGAGGAAGTTTGGAGGTAAGAAACCATGGCAGGGTAAGAAGAAAAAGGAGAGCGACCAGGGAAACACAGCAGAGAATGTTACTTGCTATAATTGTCAAGAGAAAGGCCACTATTCAACTAATTGTACGAAGCCTAAGAAACAAGTGAATCAATTCGTTCAAGCAAAGTCCAAGAAATGTTATGCTTGTCAGGAAGAGGGACATGAAGTCAAAGACTGCCCAATGAGGAAGAAAGCACAGGTAGCAAAGGTATACGCAGTCAAAGATCAACCTACAACTTCTAAAGCAAGAAAGGGGAAGGGAGTTCTGGAAGGTAACCTTACTATTTATGATAGAATTGTTCGAGTTCTGTTTAACACGGGTGCTACACATACTTTTATTTCTCAGCAAGCTATAAATGAACTAAATCTTGAACCTGATTTCGTTGAGGAGCCTATATGCGTAAAGAATCCAGTAGGGGGCCCAACAAACCTTTGTCTTCGATGTAGAAATGTTCCTATCTCATATTCTTATTACCAATTCCCTATTGGTCTCTTTGTTCTTGATTTTAATGAATTTGAAATCTTACTCGGAATGGATTGGCTAACGAAATACGAAGCCAAATTGGATTGTAACAATCGATTGATTTCGATTAAAACCGAATCTGGAGATTTTATTGAGATTTCTTGTGAGGACCCTAGTCCTAAAAGAGAAGGGTTGATGTATAATTTGGGATATTCCGAAACCAGTTTGGAGTCCATACCCATTGTTAGAGATTTTCCAGACGTGTTCGAAGAAGTAAAACCCTTACCTCCACATCGAGAAATAGAATTCAGAATTGACTTAGTTCCAAATGCTCGTCCTGTAGTTCACGCAAATCGCAGGATGGCACCCAGAGAAAAAGGTGAATTAGTCAAGCAAACTAATGATCTGCTAAGCAAAGGATTAATTCGTCCTAGTGTTTCTGAATGGGGTTCAGCCGTTGTGTTCGTTGCTAAATCGGATGGATCTTTGAGATTGTGTGTTGACTACCGCGATCTCAATAAGCAGACTCTCAAGAATAAATTTCCTCTACCTAGAATTGACGACCTATTCGATCAATTGCACGGTGCTCGTTTCTTCTCGAAGATGGATCTAGCTCAGGGATTCCATCAGTTACGAATCGCCGAAGGTTGTGTTCATTTGACCGCTTTCAGGGGTCCTAATATGTTCTATGAATGGTTAGTCATGCCTTTCGGGCTAACCAATGTTCCAGCATACTTCGTAGATCTTATGGCTCGTGTATTCCGAGAAGTATTGAACGAATTTGTGCTTGTATTTATTGATGATATCCTAATTTATTCCAAAACCGAGGAGGAGCATTCTGAACATCTCAGAATTGTTTTGGAGATATTAAGAAGAAACGCCTTGTTTGCCAAATTTTCTAAATGCCATTTTTGGGTCAAAGAAGTTAAATTTCTTGGCCACATTGTTAATGAAGAAGGAATTTCTGTTGATCCTAGCAAGATTTCTTCTATTCTAGATTGGAAGCAACCTACTACTCCGAAAGAAGTTCGAAGCTTTCTGGGTTTAGCAGGTTATTATCGGAAGTTCGTTCAGGACTTTTCTAAGATAGCTAGTCCAATGACTAAGCTAACAATGAAGAATGCAAAATTTAACTGGACTCTAAAATGTGATGAAGCTTTTCAGGAGTTAAAGAAGAGATTAACCACCGCGCATGTTCTCGTGATTATCAACGGGAACCAGGGTTTATCTGTTTATACCGATGCTTGTGGTGATGGGGTAGGTGCAGTATTAATGCAGAATGGGAAGGTGATTGCCTACGCGAGTAGACAATTACGTCCACATGAAAGAAACTACCCAACACATGATTTGGAGCTTTTAGCTGTTATTTTCGCCTTAAAGATCTGGTGACATTATCTTCTGGGTAAGAATCTCCTTCAGCTTTCTAAAAAGAAAATTTTAAAGTTCGAATTAACTTAACATATACTTATACTTAATAAATTCTTCTGTTATAGGTGAAAAATTCGAATTATTCACCGACCACAAATCTTTGAAATATCTCTTCACCCAGAAAGATCTGAATTTGCAACAACAACGTTGGTTGGAATTTCTGGCATCTTATGACCTAGATATTCAATATACGCCCGGAAAAGCCAATGTAGTTGCCGACGCTTTAAGTAGGAGGCATGTTGTTCTTGCATATCTTGTTGTCACTCCTACTCTCCTTGAAAAGACCGCGAGCAAGCAGTATGAAGATGAGTTTCTTCGAGGAATTTATAAAAGAATATGCCAGGGGGAAGACACTAATTTTGAGATGGATAGTAGAGGAGTTATAAGATTAAAAGATAGAATGTGTGTTCCAGACTTCCCTGATCTGAAACGCGAATTTTTGAATGAATGTCACAAGTCTAAACTTAGCATCCATCCAGGAGTCAATAAGATGTATAGAGATATCAAAAGAACTTTCTGGTGGAAGACAATGAAAAGAGACATATCGATATATGCGAGTCGCTGTGCTACTTGTCAACAAATCAAAAGCGATCAAAAGAAAATGGCCGGTTTACTGCAACCTTTGGAAGTACTGAGGTGGAAATGGATCAGGTATCGATGGATTTCATCGACGGATTGCCAAGAACCAAGAAGGGAAATGAAGCGATTTGGGTTATAGTGGACCGTCTAACCAAAACTTCTCACTTTATTCTAGTGAAATCCACTCGGACTGCAGCAAGCTTAGTAGGGCTATATATAAAGGAAATGGTTCGTCTCCATGGTATTCCCAGCAGCATAGTGAGTGATCGTGACCCGATCTTCACTAGTAGATTTTGGGAGGCATTCCAAGACGCATTGGGGACCAAGCTGAATTTCAGCACTGCTTATCATCCACAATCTGATGGGCAGACAGAAAGGATAAATCGAATTTTAGAAGACCTATTGTGTGCTTGCATTTTTGATTTTGGTGGTTCCTGGGAGGACCATATACATCTGGTCGAGTTCTCTTATAACAACAGCTATCAGGCCAGTATAAAGATGGCTCCTTTTGAAGCTTTATATGGTCGTCCGTGTCGATCACCTGCATGCTGGATCGAATCAGGTGATAGACTCGTCCTTGGACCAGATATGATTAAAGAAGCCACGAAAAAGGTTGATTTTATCCGGAAGAAATTAATAACTGCTCAAAGTCGTCAGAAGAGCTATTATGACCGCCAAAGAAGAGATTTGGAATTTCAAGTTGGAGATTCTGTATTTCGAAAAGTGTCTCCGATGCAGGGTGCATTGAGGTTCGGGAAAACTGGAAAGCTAGCACCGCGTTATATTGGTCCTTTTCCTATTCTGGAAAGGATTGGTCCTCTGGCATATCGAGTGCAGCTACCCAGCTGGTTGTCTGGCGTGCATAATGTGTTTCACGTTTCTAGTCTTCAGAAGTATGTGCATGACCCAGATAGTATTATTGAAGAAGCTGCTCAGCAGGATCTTGAAATCACTCCTAATTTGGAAGTTAAAAGAGAGCCGATAAAAATTGTAGATCGTGATGAGAAGCGATTGAGAAACAAAGTTGTGAAACTGGTCAAAGTTCAGTGGAGTGGCGATCCAATGGACTGTACTTGGGAAACCGAAGATAATATGAAGAAATCATATCCCAATTGCAGAGTAGACATCTCGGCTTAAACTGGTAAGCCAATTCTCTATCTTTTTCTGAATTCGTATCTTCTTTACTTTTCTCTCTCTTCCAAATTTCGAGGACGAAATTTTCTTAAAGAGGGGATATTGTAACATCCCAGATTTTATTAATTTAAATTTATCGATTTATTTGAATTTTTGGTAATTTAATTTGAGAAGTTAAATAAATATATGAAGTAAAAGAAAATATAAATAAATATACTTACAAATATAATACAAACATATTTATATCTCAACCCTATAAACTATGAAAATTTCATAAGTAAAATAAATATATAAACTTAAATAGAAAAGAATGTGAATTATAAAAATAAAATAGATATATATATATACCACAAATAAGAATTTGTGTTCAACTCTCAAATAAAATACATGTGATAATTTAAAAGTTGATAGTAAAAACTTTAAATGGAAATTTAATAAACAAATTATGTTGCAATAAGATTTTGTGGTTATAAGGTGACATATGAAATACATACAAGAATCAAATCATATGTTTGCTGTGAGTATATGAAAACAAGAAAGGTAATAGGAAAATGCATGCAAGAAAATACCTTTTGATAAAACAAAATTTGTACTTGGAAAAAATAAAATAAAATTGCATGTTAACAAGGATGGGAACATGAGCATTAAATGCTTTCAAACTCAGCCTCCAACTTTCAAATTTCTCTGACCGAACCAAAGAAATTCTTGTACTTGTATATGAACCACTTATACAAATAAAGTCCTCTCTAAACTTCTTTTATACATCAACATTTTTCATTTCAGTTCGTTCAAACCAAATTTAGCAAAGTCAGAAAAGAAAAAGGAAGAAGTAAAACATCACTTTGTTTTACAGACCTAAGCTAATCATTCCAGATCAAAATAGGAAGAAAGAAGTCAAATTTGCAGTCTATTTCCAACTTTCTGTATTTAAAAGCTCTTCTCTATTTTTATAAACCGAAGGTAATATCTTTTAAAAATTTGAGTTACAGTTGTTAAATGATCAAGTAAAAACACTAGAGCTTAAGCAAGTTTATACAAGTTTGTTGCAGTTAACAAATTTAAAATCAAGCTAAGTATTCAAGATCAAAACAGGGAAAAATAAATCAAAATTGCAGTTTCAAATTGTAGCTCCGTTCAATCTTATTATCAAGTGAGTAAACATCAACTTAAAGGCTTTAAGTTAACTGTAAAGATGATTCTTTGTTTCATGGCATTGTATATGTTTATCTTTGAATATAGTTTGATAAATATATATATATATATATATATATATGTTACTCTATATATTGTTCTTCTTTGTTATGGGTTACAAGGTTGATTTCCATTCAAACTCCAGTAGTTTTCATTTGAATCATAGTAAAGCTTCAGTTTTAAATCAAACAAGATAATGGAACTCAAATATAGGTTTTTAAAAGCTGATTTAAAACCCAAGGCTGTGAGATATCATCACTAAAGTTTTGTTTACAGGTAATCAAGGAAAATGTGATGAACCCAAGTATTATAAAAAGCTAATTCAAGTTAATAGCCTAAATCCTTACTGCAAATCATGATTTTTAAAACTAAAACGAAGATTTTTAGTTTGGGATTTTAAGAGCAGTTTGTATGTGAACCAAAATTGCATTTTCCCATTTTCGAATTATTAAATCAATTTTAAATGTTGAAATTGGTGATGAAGCAAGTTAAGCATCTGTAATTTCATGAAAATTATCAGGAAAATTTTCTATTGAACAAATTTAAGAACGAGATCACTCTAGGGTTTTGTTTCAAGTTTTGGTCGTGTCAGAAACGAGGCGTGTTCGTCTCCGATACGTGACCGAGCTCCACGAGGTTTAAGGGAAAAGAAGGGTAGCATGTCGTCGCGGTGTGGACGAAATCTGTTTGACTCCAGTGGTCGGCATCGCGAGGTCGAGGTTGATTTAGTCGAGCAGTGGGTTCCAGTTTTGGAATAGATGGCTCGATTTTGATTCGAGGCAAGTTAGGGCGATTGGATATTTGGAGATGGTTGTTTGGGTGATGACTGACGTGCTGGGATATTCGCCGTTGGTCGAAGTCGCCTCCGGTGCACGTGCACGTGTTGGCGAAAGTATCAGTTGTGACAGATTTAGGGAAGAGGTCATGCAACTCGAAGCACTTCTCGGGGAATTGAGAAGAAAACTCGAAGGCGAGCTCGAGTCGTTTTAGTGTGATATCGAGTAGGTTTTAGGACTTAAACAAATTTTTGAAAATTTATTCACACGGGTCGAATTGGAAAATTCTCGAAGCAGGGATGGGATTTTCTCGAGAATGACTCGAGACAGTCTCGGGTCAGGCTTAAAAAAAACAGTGAAGATTTAAGTCTTTCATGGAAATTTTGAACATGAGTTTAAAATGTGTTTTTGAAATAATTATCTGAAATAAATAAAGTATTTTAAAAGCTTAAACTTTAAAAGTAAAATTGTTTAAGAAATTAATTTGATAAAATATTTGAAGAGTAAATCAAATATTTAAGTTTTTAACTTCAAACAAAAATTATTTATAATGATTATATAATGATTAAACAATTTATAATTTGTAATTATCTTGTAATTAAAAGTTGATTAATTTAAAGAATAATTAATAAAGATAATTAAGATTTAATAAATTAACAATTAAGAATAAATAAATTAAGATAATTAGTTAAGTTAATTTAAAATCTAATTAATTTATAGTTAAGGGTAAGTAATTATAAAATTAAAATTTATGAAGATAATTATGTGGTTAATTCACTTTTAAATCACATTCACCCAAATTAGAGATGATGGACTATCATCAAATATTATGTATTGAATTGATATTTCTATTGTGATACTGTGATTGTTTTGGTACTGAACTATGATATGTGATTTAATTCTATATTGATGTGAAAACCCTTTTTCCCGTAAAACGGCATTTTTACTTCGATGCGACAGGGAGTCGGATTCCGGTTTGTTATCTGAAACCCACATCGAACCCTGAATGTGAATCTTTGTGATTGTCATATCCACGTGTTTTAAAAATTTATCGATCACTATTCAGTTTAGTGGGGAGAGGACCTTTGTGTCATATAACCTATTCCGAATAGTGATACGTCGTAATGGATAGCATTTGAAGACCGACGTTAAAGACTAGGTTTTTATGAAAACGATAGGACGACCTATCGATTATCTCTGCACTGAGTTGCTCCGGTATAGAGATTTCCTAAGTGATGGGAAGTCCGATCGGGATTGTAAATACCCGGATTGCAAGGACTTCTTCGGAAGTGCCTTTGGTTCTGTTCGATCCTGGAACAGACTTGTATGGTTGTATGTCCGACACTACACTTTGAGATATAAAGCCGGTTTCTTTCAAATACATTTCTGTTGGTGGCGGAGAATTTATTCTCTTAGCTTAACACCCTTCTCTGAGACATACGAGCTCAGAGGTTAGGTAGTTGAAGGTTATCAGCAATATATTCCCAATTTGGTAATGTGGCATGCTGAGTGTTGTTGTGTGTTGATCATTTATTGATCCATTATGATCAAAGCGTGGCTTTGTGAAAAAGCGTAGCTTTGTGGATGAGACTTAATCAGACCTCACCCCCGGAAATGGTCGAAACAGGAATATGCGACAAGGTTATGAGGGTCGCGCCCTTTAGGGTATGTCATTTCCTTCTGGAAAAGGGTGGTATCAGGTATGGAACCCTGGTATTTAACCTATGTGGATACTCCGATCTCATTTATTTTGTGATTGTGTGTTTATCGAGGCGCCTTGGATAAAGGTCCCAAGGACCGGGGGATGGCATATTCGTGAGTTACCTAGTTATAGGGGTAACCCGGCCTTGTGTTGGCAGAGAGCTAGTTAGTTCTCGGGACGTCCAGCCAGAGGCGATCCCATGTGGCGGTAGGAAGTTCCTTAGCCTGACCATTTGTTGGAAATCCAATTTCCAATACGAAACTTGTACGGTTTTAGTTGTATAACCTGCCATGCAGCGTGGCGGTAACCTGCCATAAAACATGGTAGCTATAGTAGGCATAGTTCGGAATGTCTATGCTGGCTAAGATTAATATTATATCTTCAAAATGGGTTTCTACACTATGCACTAGTAATAATATTAAAGAATTTTTCTCGTATTAAGCATATTTGATTATCATAAGAAGAAATCTCCTCCAATTCTGCGTTTGCATTGTGTGTGTGGCGGGAGGTCTTATGGTAGTTTCATTTTCCAAAAGCATATCGGATTCTTTTTAAAACTCTGTTTATTTAAAGAAACTACTTTTGTTTACTCATACCAGTCCCATGACTGACCCGGAGTTTATTGTTTCTTTTCTAAACTCTGGGTGCCCATCATTTCCACACGGGCAGCCTAGTAGCAGGTTTCCGTGCTTTGGTGTTAGCTGGATTATGGAGTCTTTTTGGGTTTAGGAGCTATCAGATTTTGGGAAGCTTTTGTCTTGGATATCTTTTGAAGTGCTTAGAGTTCTGAAGACTTTATCCAAGTAGATGTATGTTGGAACTTTTTGGAAGACTCTGTTGTTGTTATGTTGTGGAGTTATTATCTTCTGTTATTGTATCTATATGTAGTGCTCTAGTATGGAAGACATATGTATTATGGTACTCTGATGTAGTACTGGATATTATGATGAT
Source organism: Allium fistulosum (assembly GCA_030737815.1). Taxonomy (NCBI): domain Eukaryota; kingdom Viridiplantae; phylum Streptophyta; class Magnoliopsida; order Asparagales; family Amaryllidaceae; genus Allium; species Allium fistulosum. Next base: position 354,606,833 of record CM060904.1, read on the forward strand.
GTTGTATCTATGATGTAATGTATGATATTCAGTTTATTTCCGCTGTTTATATTCATCTGATGTTGTTATAAGCTCCGCCGAACTGAAGTTTGACGTTTGAATATCTGACAGTCGAATACAAGTAAGGTATTTGATGTTGATTTTCGAGCGCTATATTTCAGGATCGTTACAAAGCTTTTCGACTCCGTCTCCAGTGCATCGATGTGAAGCTCCTCTTCGTATCGTTTATCTTCGACTCCATCTCCAGTGCATCGATGCGAAGCTCCTCTTCGTATCGTTCATCTTCAAATCCATCTCCAGTGCAGCAATACGAGCAATCAGTTTGACTCCATCGATATGAAACCACACTTCGTATCGATCACCTTCGACTCCGTCTCCTATGCAGTTCGTATCCATCGAGCCCCACATCCATCGATTAGAATGCTTATTTCACATCCATAAATTCAATGAAAATCGTTTTCAATATTTTAACCCTTCACATCGATTCAGGAGAGGATCATTACGAAGGAACATTCAAAATCAACCGTCGAGCGTTGTTACAACGAATTTCACATCGGTTCAGGAGAGGATCGATACGAAATTCAATACAAAATAAACTGACAACGACTCGTGAACGTACAAACGTCAACGAGAGTCAGATTAACATATATGCATGTATGTCGGACTAATATTCAATATTCCAGATTTACAAGAATTGGAAAACTCATTTGATAACGATTACAACAACAAATGGCTAATCACTGGCATACAACAATTAGTTTCAACAATACGGGGTACAACAGTTGACAGTCAACAGTTTACATTATCGAGAAAATCAGTTGAAGATTACAGCTTTCATCGAAAAGACAATAACTGTTTAGAATAAAGGTTGTAGCATTTCAAAGCACATCATGTTTCCACAAGACATACTATGGGGAGCAAATGTTAACCCGCCTTTTAGCAAGGCCGTGACACCAAGAAATTGACTAGTAAACCAATGACGGTCCATCCCAGAGATCGGTTATACACAGGCTCACTATGGTTATCGACGAATTTTGTCCGAGTCCGAATCGAGCTAAAATTGATATGGCACGACAAGCGAGGCTAGTCAATGTTCCAAATCTCAAGTCAATCCGAGCTCGTATGTTCAAGTTACGAACGATACAAAATTGGATGAAAACCAACCACTATTCGAATCGCTCAGTTCGAATCCATCAGGAATGCCCACTTCGACTCGCTCCACTTCGCGTCCATCAGAGAACCACTATTCGACTCGCTCCACTTCGACTCCATCATAGAACCACAGTTCGACTCGACCAAATTCATATCCATCAGGAAGCAACAGTTTGACTCGATCGACCAATGCCTACTTCGTATCCATCGGCAACGAACACTTGCATCTGCTTCGCATCGCTTAGTCTTAAAGGTTCTATTCGTATCGATCGATCACCAATCGATACGAAACGCATGCCTCCCATTGATGCGAACAAGCCAACATCAACTGATTTGAATTAGACTGTCTTCATCAATTCAAACTAGATACGCTGCATATCGATGCGAAAGACGCACGCCACGTCAACTTGCCAACACATGCCGCCATCGATTCGAAGTGACCGAGTCGAAACGAGTGAGTCGAACGAAACAGCCAACCGAAAATCCCATTTCGTATCCATCATATCTCCTAATCTACAAGTCCAAATGCTATGAAATTTTCACAGAAGACTACGTGCATGCTAAAAAATGTCCACGCCAAATTTCGACTCCATTGGATGAAATCTTGATTGATACGAAATCCGTTCGTATCGATCACGGATCGGACCGAAACTTCCCGGGCTTGGGCGCGCAGGCCTGGTCACGCGCCAGAGAGGGTCTCCCGAGATCTGAGCGAAATACCAGCCTCCTACACCTATAAATAGAGCCCTAGGGCATATAGAAAAGGGGCTTCTTCTTCTTTGAATTCTCCAACGCCCAAACTCTACCGGATCCAGATCTGAACTCCATCGCTGTTGCCAACAACGAGATTCACTACTGCAAATCATAATTATCTGTTGTAATTCATTGAATCCACTTGTAATCTTCGAAGAAAGATTAATAAAGCTATCAACTTCACAGTGGACGTAGGCGATACGCCGAACCACTCTAAATTCTTGTGTCTCCTTGCATTTTAATTATTCTAATTTCTGAAATTTGGAGTTTTTGTTAGATAATCCTCGTTTTCCATTTAATTTCTTCACTTTATCTCTTCAAAAACTTCCGAAGAGTGTTGTGCCCAATTTTGGTACAAACATCATTATTCTATTTAATTTTTCTAATTAAATCTTCTGAATAATGTTATCAAAATTAGGGATGTTACAGGCTCCCTCCTTAAAGAATCTCGTCCTCGAAATTCAGTAAGGACTAAATACTAAACATAGCAATCATCTGTAACAACTCCTATCACCCATACTAGTCTAGCAGACTAGCAACTATCTATATAAATCTAATATAGACATAACCTTAAAGCAGATCAGGATAAGTATCTCTAATCCTGTCCTTTGTCTCCCAAGGACAGTCCTTCTCGTTGTCGTTCCACTGAACTTTCACCAACCTGACTGTCTTATTCCTTAATCTTTTCTCATCTCTAGCTACAACCAGAACTGGTTGTCTAACCAAAAGACAAATTAGGCTCTACCACTAAGTCATCCAACCCTGTCGAAAGAATAGTAATCATGCACATACTTGCGAAGATGAGACACATGAAATACATCATGAATACCTGCCAAACTGCTTGGCAACTCTATTCTATATGCGAGCTTTCCAATCCTCTCTATAATTTGGAATGGACCTACATATCTTGGGGATAACTTCCCCGACTTTCCAAAGCATACCACACCCTTCATAGGTGATACCTTAATGAAAACCTTATCTCCAGCTAAGAATTCTAGGTCCTTATGCCTCTTATTTGCGTAACTCTTCTATCTTGACTGAGCTTCCTTCATCCTTTCCTAGATTAACTCAATCTTCTCTAAAGCCTCTCTAACTAAATCTGGACCTAGGACCAATCTATCTCCAGTCTCCAACCAACATGCTGGTGATTTACATGGCCTTCCATACAAAGCTTTAATCAGTGCCATTCCTATACTAGTTTGGTAACTATTATTATAGGAAAACTCAACCAAATGTAGGTGATCCTCTAAAGATCCACCAAAGTCAAATACACATGCTCTCAATAAATCTTCGAGTACCTTGTTGACTCTCTCCGTTTGCCCGTTTGTTTGAGGGTGATATGCAGTACTCGTATTAAGCTTGGTACCCATTATTTCTTGTAGACTCTTCTAGAATTCACTAGTGAACAATGCATCTCTGTCACTGACTATACTACAAGGAACTCCATGCAGTCTAACTATGTTCTTCAGGAACAACTTAGCTAAAACAGGTGTCGTTATGGTTGACTTAACTGGAATGAAATTGGCACTCTTGATCAATCTGTCCACTATACCCCATATACTCTCATTACCTCTATTTGACCTTGGAAACCCGTCTATAAAATCAATGGATATCGAATCCTACTTCCAAACTAGAATCTCTAAAGGTTGTAGTAAACCACTTGGTTTCTGATGTTCAGCTTTCACTTGTTGATAGTTTGCACACTGTCTAACCCATAAGCCAACATCCCTCTTCATGCCTTCCCAATAGAAGCTCCTCTTCATATCCTGATACATCTTGGTTCCTCCAGGATGAATCGTAAACTTGGATCGATGACATTCTCTAAGAACTTCTTTCCTTAAGTCTTCCACATTTGGAACACATAACCGTCCCTTCTTTCTTAGCCACCCTCTCTGGTCAAGGCTATAATCCTTTAAATCATCGATCTCTGTTCCAAACTCAAGTCTTCTAATCCTCTCAGCTAATACTGGATCCTCCATTTGCTTAGAACCAGTTCTCTCAATTAATACTAGTCGAACTTTTAAACAAGATAGTCTGGTGGAACTTTGATTAGAACCAACAGTTGATCTTAACTGCGCACTGCAACTGGCTAAATCTTCCAAATCTTTCCACTCTGCCAACATAGCTAACACCACATTCTGATGTTTCCTGCTAAGAGCATCTGCCACCTTATTACCTTTTCCTAGTATATATTCTATACCAAAATCATATGCAGCCAATAACTCCATCCATCTCTGCTGTCTCATATTCAACTCCTTCTAAGAGAATAAATACTATAAAGACATATGATCGGTATATACTCAAATCTCTCCCCTAAGAGATAATGTCTCCAAATCTTCAATGCGAAGATCACAGCTGCCAACTCCAAATCATGAGTAGGATATCTAACTTCATGCGGTCTAAGCTGCCTAGATGCGTAGGAAATAACTTTACCACCCTACAACAATACCACTCCTAATCTAGTTCCACATGCATCAGTATACACCATCAACCTTTGGTTCCCGTCTGGAACTACTAATACTGGTGCATTGATCCACAAATGCTTTAACTTAAGGAATGCCTCCTCATATTTGTCGAGCAAAACAAACTTCACTTCCTTACTAGTAAGCTTAGTTAAGGGTGCTGCTATCTGCGAGAAATCCTTAATGAATCTCCGGTAGTATCCAGCAAGTCCAAGAAAACTCTTGATCTTAGTCACCGTCTTTGGTCTCTTCCAATTATTTACAGCTTCGATCTTATCTGGATCAACTAACAATTCTTTCTCTGAAACCATGTGACCAAGAATCTTTACCTCTTTCTTCCAAAAATGACACTTGGTAAACTTCGCCTTTAGTTGATTCTGCCTTAGCGTCTCAAGCACCACTCTAAGATGAACTTCATGCTCTCTTTCATCCTTAGAGTATACTAGAATGTCATCTATAAATACTAGTACAAATCTATCCAAGTACTCTCGAAAAACTCGGTTCATCAAATCTACAAAGAAAGCAGGTGCATTTGTCAATCCAAACGGCATCACTAACCACTCATATAAACCATACCTAGTTCGAAAAGCTGTCAAAGGAATACTGTCATCCGCCACTCTCAACTGATGAAAACCTATCGCCAAATCCCATTGGTAAAACATCTGGCTCCACTCAACTGATCAAACAGATCATCTATTCTTGTCAAAGGATACTTATTCTTAATTGTCCTTTCGTTTAAATTATGATAGTCAATACACATCCTTAACGACCCATCTGGTTTCTTTACGAACACCGCAGCCGCTCCCTAAGGCAAACTGCTTGGTCTAATAAAATTCTTTCTTTCAAGATCCACTAGCTGCACCTTCAATCCCTTCATCTTAGTTGGTGTCATCCTGCTAGATGGTCTACTTACAAGTTCAGCTCCTAGCTCAAGATTTATTCTAAACTCAACGGCACTTTTCAAGGGTAGTCTAGTGGCTGGCTCAAAGACATCTGCAAACTTTCTTGCTACCTGAACCTGACTTAACTCACTTCCTACCTTCATGGCATTAAGCATAGCACTAACACTCCGGTCAGTATTCTCTATTGAGAATATCACTTGGTTATGACTATCAGGGTGTCTCGGTAATATTTCCCTATCCTAGCAAAACATCCTAGCCTCATACTTACTCAACCAATCCATACCCAAAATGATCCCAAAATCTACGAAATCAATAACATACAAACTGCATGCAAACTTATGACCTAACAAGTCAAGTTCTAATGGTCACATCTTAACCCTTGAGTTGCATACCCTCCTATTGGATTCGCAACCCTTAAGGAAGTAACAAGGTAGGTGGGTTCTAGACATAATCTATCAACCAAACACTGAGATATAAATGAATGTGATGCACCGGTATTAAAAAGTACTCTGATTGAAATACTCTGAATCAAGAGCGTACCTTCCATCATAGTCTTTCCCTTATCAGCTGCAGTAGGCCTAGCTGTTCATATAGTAAAAACTTTTCCCTTGTCCTCCCTAACTGGGTCTGGACACTAATTCTTGTAATGCCCAACTTGATCGCAATTGAAGCATTTCACATTCTTCTTAACTACAACATTCTTCCCATTTCTTGACGAGCATTCATTAGCAAAGTGACCCTTCTTGTCAAACTTATAGCAAACTACCTCAGCCTTTGACTTCTTGGCAGTATATCCCTTTTGGGTTCCCTTCTTCTTAAAGAACTCCTCTTCCCTTGAGAACCCTGACTTTCCACCGACTTCTCTTTAGCTAAATCAGCAAGCAACTCCTCATGGTGAATGGCCATATCCACCACTATATTACAAGAATCACAGACATGTGTCATGGTCATTCTAGCAAGTTTCGGCCTCAGTCCTCAATTGAACTTCTCATTCCTTTTAATGTCAGTATCTATAATAGCATATCTATATCTAGATAGCTCTTCAAACTTAGTAGCATACTCGACTGTTAACATCTCTCCCTGAACTAAATCCATAAATTTCCTCATCGGCTCAGACTTAGCAAACTCAGATACAAACTTATGCTGAAATCTCGTTTTATAATCATTCCAAGTTAATTGCTCTTCCAACACTCTGGCAATGACACTATTCCACCAATGTAGTGCTAACCCCTGCAACTGTCTAGAGGCCAACCTCCTCTTTTGTCCATTATTCAGACCTAAATCAGTAAATATACGCTCATAATGCAACAGCCAATTCTGAACCTCTATGGCGCTCTCTGTTCCTAAGAATGGCTTCCACCCAAACTGGTGTAATCTCTACTCAGCAAAGCAATATTCCCAACTGGAGCCACAAGCTTAGCTTCTCTTGCATTTCCAGCAACACCAACAGCAGCTCCAGCTTGCACCAAACTAGTGAAGAACTGATACATCGCCCCCATGTCAACTGGTGGATTTCCATCACACACATTGGCTTTTGCATTTTGGTTACTTGCATTAACCGATCGACCTGGGTTTCTCTTGGTAGTGAGTCGAGCATTTCCATTAGTTATGGTGCTTCCTCCACCGATATTTCCACTTCCAGTTCCCGTTCCATATCTCCTTTCTTGTAAATCTACGTACGAGCCTTAGTAAGATACAGAAGAACGGTCTACAAGAACGGGGGATACGTACATAAATATATAACTATATATAGAAAATACAAGTATGTTACCATAATGTTAACCCAAACCCTAATCTTATTATCTGATTCATTGGATTATGTTTGGAAAAATCTTTTCGGTTTAAGTTCCTTTTAAAGTTTCATAAACCTATGCTCTTATTCCAACTTGTCACATCACCCTATTTGGAGGCCCAAAACTAACGGCTATGGATGTTGCAGTCATCCATAGTTATTAATCCTCGGCGACCAAACACGACGATATTAAATACATTGATACACATAAACACAAGAATATGGAAAAAAAATTAAACAGCAAAACAAATTCCACATTCCATTTCAAAATATTCCAAATTGATTACATAATCCTAATTCGCAGACCACGTTCAGTTAACATATAATTATTACATAATATGCCAAGAGCGACATATAAAGATGCCCCCTTGGTAGATCAGAGTATATAGATAAGCAAGAAAACAATTTGCCTTTACAAACAAAACACACAACTGAAATAAAAGAACTCTAATAACAATCTTGCCTCTTGCACATCATGGGAAGCTTTTATTCGTCTAAGAGAACACCTGGAAACCTTAAGTCTCAACCTACTCAAAATCAATTGAGTACCCGAGAGTTTAAGGGGAAAACAAAAGCTTTGAGTCAGACATAAAGCCTGGTGTTAACCCAAAAAATGGACCAACACCCTGGTTAGAGTTTGAAAACACCAGCCCTATTCTGATAGAGCAATATTACAGATCACAAATATAAAGAAAGAACAGTAAAAGAAAGTAGACAGAATTTTTATAGTGGTTTGACTGTTAATGAAGCCTACATCCACTTTATAGTTTTATTATAAACGGATTATTGTTACAATAGATGTTTGATTACAAGGCATTGATTGTTCTCTAGCTAGATTATATCTCCAGAGTTGGAATCCACTAGAGAATTATGGTGTATTTCTTTGGAGATTGTTATGAGGGAGGTAGGGAGTGAAGAGTAATTCCAACAGAGCTTTAGCACATAGTCCGGAGAAGATCCTCTTTGTGTTGCAGGTGGGATGGTATTTATAGAGGTCGGAGAGCTTCTAGGCCAGGCCTATCATCATCAGCTCGCAAGTAAGTTTCAAGCGACCTGGGGGCATTTGCTCACAAAACGAGCCAAAACCATGGGTCGCTGGCGACCCATGGCCTATGAGTCGCTAGCGACCCATAGACTTGGTTCATTTTGCGGACCAAGTCTTGCCACCTTTTGATAGCGTTCCATATCTAGTTTGTTTGATGGTTTGAGCAGAGGCATGGGTCGCTGATGAGCTAAGCACTTAGGATCTTTCTGGAGTCTAGACGTGGAGATGTTCCCATAGCCTTTTATCGTTGCTCTTATGTTTTGATGGCAATTCACTATCTGTTTACGTTCAGCTACTGATTGAACTAAAGGAGTACTAATCTCTTAGCTCCGTTGATCCCGATCACTGTCTCAATCGTATGGCTTGACCCTTGTCGGTCCTTTGTCTTAGCTTTTCTGGTTAAGTCATAAACCATCCTGTCTACACAAGGTTGTCTTGTTTTCTATTGGTTTCTACTGGGTTAAAAAACAGGATAACACCTGGTATGAATAATAATTTACCATCTCAAACCATTTAGCTATCTAGTGAGACTACGCCGCTTAGCGGAATGGGTTTCCCCTCACTAATATCATAAAACATTTATAAAACCATATACTGTGCTCCTGCTTCCACAATGGTTAAAACATAGTATTTCAAAACATTATGATGATATGCAAAGCAATTAAATAAATTCTAGATTACCCATCCCCATTCATTCTGGCTATCTGTCTCAATTATAGTTTCTAGGGTTATTATTAACCTTTTAAATGTTAAGGACTACCTGTACAATTACTTAGTTTTCTTGGGATCACTAAGAACCTATTGGTAACTCCAATATCTTATTTCTTATCCTAGTTTTCATGGTCTAACTAGGAACCTATTGGGTGAATGCCAATATCTTTAATTCGGATATAGTTTTCATGGGCTAACTACAAACCTACTAGCCTCTACCGGTATAAAATAATAGTTTTAATGGGCTGACCATGAATCTATTGGCCCTTGCCAATATCATACAATTTTCATGGGCTTACTGTAAACCTATTGGCCTTTGCCAATATCTTTAATTAAAATTTTAACATCTGTTAGGTTATATTCACTACTGGGTCAACCTAACTAGTTATTCTGCCCTTTCCCCAAAATACAGTTATGGGTTAATAACAAAGTGAATAACATTTCAAAATCTTTATTTATGCCATGGTTATTACTTTAAATTGAGATTGAGTTTATGTTTTGAAACCATAAAAATGTCTCTTTCGAAACCTCTAGATAACCTCCTTCGAAAGCAAAAGCCTCTTTTCAAAACATTGTATACGTACCTTTCGAAGCCATTAATAAATATTCTCTTTCGAAACCTATTATACCTTTCGATGGTATCAAATCATCTTTTTAAAATATAGAACTTTGAAACAAATGAAAGTGCCCCTTTCGAAAGTATTAGGTTTACTCTTTAAAAGCATCATTTGGGTCAAAATGTTTATATACGAAAGTATCTCTTTCGAAATCAACAAAAATTAGTTTTGGGGAAAAATTGATGGTGTCGAAACCATCTTAGTCGAAAGCAAAACCTTTAAAACAAAAACTTTGAAGGACGAATTTGAAAGCTGTAACGACCCGTAAATTTTAGTGGTTTTATTTATTTAATTAATTAGATTTTTGTGAAATTTTAAACAATAAAATTTTGAAATAAAAATTCAATATTTGAAATGCGTCTAGTTAAACATAGCAACTGGTAAATTTTCATCAGATAATTTGGAAGTTTATTTTCTAGTTAATTTTATTCCAATTTATATCAGTTGAAAATTGATATAATAAAATTGTTCCGAAACCTAAATATGTCAACATGAGAAAATTTATTTAGAACACTCTGAATCAGACTGCGAAATTCGGACGTTTCTAGCTCCGTTTGGATTTTTTCGTACGGAATAGCAACGTATATCGATACTGATTATCGACTTTTGATCGGATGATCGTACCACTAATATCTTTATATCGTTTTGATCGTCTCGTCATGCTGATCTCCGCATTATATTCATTCGTGTGTTCCAAAGTTCGGGACACGACAAAATCGGTGAACCGATTAACCGTATCGGTACCGTTTTGACTCTTTTGAATTCTTTGTCCATTCATATTCCGCCGTTTAAACCAACATCCAGTAGATATTAATATTCATTGAATTAAGCATTTTTGATTGTTGCTATCCCACCGCTTCAAACTCCAAACCGGTGGTCCTTTCTTTTTCCATTTTAGTTGTTTGGATACAAATTCATTTTATTATCTGTTTATCATCTTTCCCCTTCGTTCCTGCCTCTTCTTTATCTCTGGCATGCTCAACCCATGACCGAAGCCATCTTCTAACTCAAACCTGCTCCTCACGCGCCGAGACCCTCCTCTTCCTTCACCTTGCAGCCCACGTCGCCTCTACCACCTTGCTCAGCTTGACACTGCACCGATCTCGGCATCTTCTCTCAATCGCTCATCCGCCTTTCCCACTTTCACAGACCACCAGCATCACTTCGGTCCTCTTCTTATAATCAGAGGTATATATATGTTGTTATTTGTTTATATGTATAGTTTATATATATATATGTATATCCTAGTATATATATTTTTCGCATGAGGCCTGTTTTGCAGTTTATATAGTATATATTATTATATTTAGTTATATACGCATCTATATATATGAATATAGAATTTTGAAAATAATGTATATATGTTTGTGTTTTGTTATGAATATACATGTCAGTTTTCCTTGTATAGATGTTAATCTGTAATAGTTATATATATATATATCAATTTTGATATAAAAGATATATTAGTGTATATATCTGCTAGTTATAAAAGCTATACTGTTATACAGTTTACTATGTTACAGTTTACAGTAAGAGTTATATTGTATGTTTAGATGTATATATATGTTTAAAAAAAGTATTATATATATGCTTCCAGGTTATAAACTTACTCAATTTTAATATATATGTTAGATATATATATATATTTTAAGCCAGTTGTATATATGTATATACAGATTTGTTTTTTTATGTATGTGTTTTAAATTTTATTTTTGGTCTTTTATAATAAATATTGATCTTAAAGTGTAATATGCTAGTCTATATAAGTTTTGGTTTGTAGATTTCTTTCATAGTATATATATATATGACAAGTGTATGTTTATATATACATATTTATAAATAAGTTACAGTATAGTACTATATGCATAGTTATGGTTGTAGTAGCCTCTTTGTTGCCACATATATAAAAGTTTCTATGTGTAATATGATTTAAAGTATACATACATATAATATGCTCTGTTATATATTGGTCTGCATATGCCTATTTTGTTTTGATCTGTAATCTGCACATATATACATTATTAGCCTGCACATATATTCTTGTATGCTGTAACATCTATATATATATATTATGATATGGTTTTGAAGTTCATATATCCTTGTATGGTGTGTGGTCTGTTATGAAATAAAAGTTTATACAGTTATATATTATAAAGTATATTAAGTTATAAAAGTTTATATGTATATTTTGTTGGATTTCTATATATATATATATATATCTGAGATCTTGAAGCATGTGTTGTTTATATATGTTGTTTTATATTTACTGACTCACCTTAATTCGGCAGCCGTGAGTTCACACATATAGTTGGTTTATTTATATGCCTACTTTACGAGTTATATATTGTTTTAAATATGATAAGTATTTAAGTATTTCATAACATGTGGTCTATATATATATATATATGTTTTAAGTATGTTGATTTACATATATATGTCATACATAAGGTCTGCATACATATTGTAATATATATAGTTTGAGGAAAATCTAATATATATATAAGATTTTGGGTATGATATGTTATTTTAAGATATGTGTTAATTTGAAATTTTATACATAGATTTTGTCTTAAGTATATGTTTCTAAATTTATTTTGTAAACATGTGTATTTAATATAGATATTAGTTTCAGCTTACATCAAGCCAATTTTATTGTACTCATCGATTTCTATTTATTAGCGTTGTTCGTCGAATTTGTGCCAATCTAGCTTTGCTTTGGAAGTCGTGCTTGCATTTCGTAACTCAATTTCATTGTCTATCCTCTAGTCTCGAAAGGTGAGCAATCACTCACGATTAACGTTCTTATATTTATTAAATTTGATTTCAATTGAAACGACAATTGAAATATGCTGTTGTTAGTTATTTACATTGCTATATATATATGCCATTATCTGTATCTCTCCACCTATGACATCTGACACAATTATCTGTTATTTATATTGATGATATATGCATGTTATGTTATTATCATATTTGTTATCACTCTACAAGTTCCCTGTTAGTATAGAATTCACTATGGGTTGAAATGATACATACCCGAACGATCTGTAGAATAGGGGAAAATCGTTATGGGTTGAAATGATAAACCCAGGCGATTTTCATTGAATTGAATTTGGGATTGCGGGTTGAAAAGATATATACCCGTATATATTTTAAATTGCGGATTGAAATGATAAATATCCGTATCATTTGACCATAGGGTAGAGAATTATATACAGACACCGTTGGTCTATATATATATATTGAAAATGATTTCTATGGTTCGAATAAATATTGATTTTTAAAGATTTATTAAAGTTGATATTAATTTGTTTAAGTATTTATTTAAAATTTATATTTTCGAATATATAGTTTGTAATGATTTGGGTTGTAAAGATAAATTTGAAATTGATTTGAAATTATATTTATTTAAGAATTATATTTAAATAAGTTTGATTTGAAATTTATTGAATTTGAAATTTTAAAGAAGTGTTTTACAACTTGAAATTTGATTTAAGGTGACTTAAATGGATATATCAATCTTATATAAAATTTAAATGGGATTTTTTGTAAATTGAAGTTGTATTCAAATGATATTGAAATAATTAAGTAAATATTTCAAAACTAAATAATTGAAAAGTGAATTGATATATATATATATATATATATATATAATTATCGAATTTAGTTTTGAAATGTGGAATATTTGAAGCTTTGAAATATATTGAAATTGAAATGGTTTATTTGTGGTTCAAATCGGTATTTGAAATCGATATAACTTGAAAATGTTTAATTGAATTGGAATTGAAATTGATGATTTAGATTTGATTAAATTTGAATTTGGAATTCGAATTGATTTGAATCGATTTGTGAATGTCGAGGAAACTATTTTATTTTATAAAGTAATTTTAAATTATATTTAAAACTATTGATATTTTACTTTATAAATTATTTTAATATAAACTATTTTAATATAAATCATTTTTAATATAAATTATTTTGTTATAAACTATTTTAACTTAATACTATTTATATAAACTATTTTTATTTATAAACTATTTTTATTTATAAACTATTTTAACTTATAACTATTTTATTTATAAACTATTTTATTTATAAACTAATTTTAATATCTAAACTGTTTAAGAGGAAAGTGTTATGATTTCCAAAATGCTATAATTCAAAGTGTTACGATTTCCAAAATGCTATAATTTCAAAAGTGTTATGATTTCCAAAATGCTATAATTTCAAAGTGTTATGATTTCCAAAATGCTATGATTTCAAATCTGTTATTTCCAAAGTGTTTTGATTTTAAAAGACTATAATTTTGAAAGCGTTATAACTTTGGAAAGTGATTTGATTTTTGAAAATGGATATATTTGAAATGGAAATGATATCGTATTGATTTGGGTTTTGAAATGAAAATGATATTTTGGTTTTGAAGTATAAACTATTTTGAAATCACTACGGTGTTATAATAACGTTTGGTTGTTAAAGAGACCGAGATCGGATATGGGCATACTCTTTGTCGATACCGAAAACCACTTTAACAACTGTGTACGCGGTGGAGATTCTAGAATGAAGTAGGATGGTGGCGATGATTCCTATTGAGGTATATACGTGGACCTGACTCCCGTGAGTTGGCATAAGGTGGCTAAAACAGGAGCGATCGACGGGCCAATGAGGTAGCACCTCTGATTGGACGCATTTCTTTGATACAATTCTATTACTTTGTGATTTATTTGGTGGCCACCCTTCGATTTTGATTGGGAGTGTATTCTGAGGTGGGCGGTAGTGGCTGCTATGTGTTTCCACCAGCCCGGATGCGTAATTGTTATATCTACCCTGGCATTGCCTAGTTGTGCCATGTCACCTACCATATCGAGCTTTACTACGAGTTTGGATTTGTGCTGTAGCCTGTGGAGTATTGTGGGTAGCCCCCGATCTGGGATTATGCTAATACTGGATAGACTACTGGGACTATTACGTGTTAAGGTGGAAAATGTAAAGCCTTATTGCTATTTAAAAGTAAGTTTATTTTATTATAGACATTATTATAATATTGTATATTACTACATAGTAGATAGTTTAACGGACCCTTAGTGGATGGTTATCCCAAACATCCTTTGAGTTACTTGTATTTCAGTTGATATTTCACTTGAGTTGGATTTATCGATATAAGAATGTTAATCCTGACTCGAGTGTTTGTGTTGCTTTACGCTCGGGTCAGATTGAGTGATACAGCATTTGAGACTCACTTTGGAGTTGGAGCTTTCTTGGAGATCCAGCTATCTATCCTGCTTTCAGTTGTTCAGTCGATTCCAGTGATGCATTCAGATCTTGTGATTATTGTATTGAGACATCTATGTATTCGAGACTTCTGTTGTATTTTGTTTAACTCTGTTATATATATATAGTAGCTTCATGAACTACTATTCTTTTGTTTCCGCTGCATTATTGTTATATTACTCTGTGTCTGTGACTCTATGATTACTTATTTACTGTATATGCTGAGTTTTGCCAAATATAAAAATTAACAATCTGATATTTTGAGCAATTCAAATCCGACATGTACGGATGCGAATGGTCCAAAATAGTAGGTCGTTACATGTGGTATCAGAGCTCTGGTTTTAGGCAAAACTTAGCATATAAAGTAAATGTAATTACAGAATCACTTTCGTTCGAGCTTGAATCTCTTCCTCTTTGACTCGATTTCCTTTGAATTTTGGAACGTTTTCCTCAGTTCCAAAATCCATCCTTGTCTCTCCCTATTCGTGTTCTTTTGATTCTGGAGTATCCCATAGCTCCACTGTATGATTTGTAAAGGGGTGAAACTCCTTTACAGTCGGTATAGATTCACCAAAGATTTCTGTATCCTCGGTTTACGATGCTACTATCTTTTGCTATGCCCAAATTCTATCTTTGGCGATCGAATGTCGATTTGTTCCCAAATGCTACCTCGATCTTATTATTGAAGTCACGGTTGACCCGATTAAGGTTGCCCGCGATTTATATAAGTCTATCCATTCCTTTCTCTCTTTGAAGTCTGTTTCTCCCTACCGAGCCTATTAGTTGAATTCTTTTGGTTAGGATCCCTCCAATTTGAATATTTATCCTTGTTTTGAAATCTATTCTGTATCATCAAGTGAGGGTGTGTATTTGTTATTAATATTAAGTTGTTTTATATATTGTGTTGTTTGAGTTGTTGATGTTGATTTGGGTTTTCGATCGATTCGTCTAATCAACGCTATCGATAGGATTTCCAAAACACTTGAACAGAGCAAACTGACACAATATTATTTTCAAATTTGGCAAATGAAATAAATTTGTATGATTATTATATATATAAGTAAAAAAATTTGAAATTAAATTGTTAAATAAATTGGTTGTTGAAATGATAATATTTGATTATCATTTATTGTTCTTTAAATGAATTTATAAACATGGTTTATAAATTGATTTGGAATTGAAATGAATTAAAATCCGAAATTTGGGAATTTAATTTCCAGTTATTTCAAACTCTGGTTTTAAAATTTTTAAATGCATATTATTTAAAGTATTTTTCAAATAGAAATCATTTCAAATAATTTTAAATGTTGGAATCAGTGCTCTCCTCTTTTGTCGCTGGAAAATAATTTCGGTGATGGCGACCGCATCATCGATATTCGTTTTCGAGTTTCGAAGTGGAGAGACCAATTCGTAGCCTTGCTACACTTTTGTTTTGGAAAAGTAAATTGATTTAAATTTCTTAAGTATATATATATATATATGTACATGATTTTAGATTTAATTTGATCTGCTATATAGAGTATGTATTATATTTATCTCTAAATTGTTGGAAGTTAATCGGAAATTTAATTCTTAAATTTTGTTGAGGAATAATTTCAATTATAAATGAAGCTAAATTTTGGATAAATGTTTAACTTTAAATAATTGGATTTGAAAATTTTATTTGTATAATACTCAATTGCATTTCATATATATAACTTACCTAAATTATTTAGAAGTTAAAAATGTAATTGGATAAATACAATATAAAATGACTTTATAAGGAAAGATTTGAGTGTTATAATAAATGTTATACACTTAAGTTTTATTAAAATGTAACGATTGCGATTTTTCGTCGCTCGAAAATCGACATTAATACGACCACTGTATCAACTGCCGAGTAATCAAATGCCGGAAAACCGAATTGTTATGGAGAAAAAGAAGAGGTAGAAGGAAATAGAAGAAAAAGAAAGAAGAAACAACAGACACAATATCAGAATCTCACATTCGCAGCGGAACAACATATAATAGATAAATGAATAATCTTTAAATCAAAGAACTATATCGTTTTATACATTACATCATCACCAGAGTCTTTTCAACCTTTCAAAACCATTTTGTTAATAGAGATAAATAGAATAATAAGTTAATTGAATAATAGGTAAGACAAATAAATTTGTTTTGAAGGAATTAATAAATTGAAATAAGACCAACTTATGGAAATACCTTGAATTTAAAATCAATTATTGAATATAAATTAATTTAAATTGAAATTTATATAGTTTAAATTAATTTATATGGTTTAAATATATGTAATAAGATATATTAAGTGGAATAAACTTAATAATAATTTGGAATAAAAGAATTAAATTTGTTGAATAAAATATGAGTATAATAAATGATTATACAAATTGATGATCTAGAAATTGTTAATTTAGGATGACTAGATAATAAGATCATGAATTTAGAAATAGATAGATTTAACTTAAGTGAACTCAAATGGATTTAACCAAAATGTTGAATATTAATTAGTTTAATTTGAAATTTATATGGTTTTAAAATTTGTTGTTTATTTTGTTTTCAAAGCTACTTTTTTCTTGTTGTTTCTATTCTCCTACCTCCTTCCTTTTTGGGGACGAAAAGTTTTGAGTGGGGGAGAGTGTAACGACCCGTAAATTTCAATGGTTTTATTTATTTAATTAATTGGATTTTTGTGAAATTTTAAACAATAAAATTTTGAAATAAAAATTCAATATTTGAAATGCGTCTAGTTAAACATAGCAACTGGTAAATTTTCATCAAATAATTTGGAAGTTTATTTTCTAGTGTAATTTTATTCCAATTTATATCAGTTAAAAATTGATATAATAAAAGTGTTCCGAAACCTAAATATGTCAACATGAGAAAATTTATTTAGAACACTCTGAATCAGACTACGAAATTTGTTTCGTGAAATTTTGACGTTTCTAGCTCCGTTTGGATTTTTCCGTACGGAATAGCAACGTATATCGGTAATGATTATCGACTTTTGATTGGATGATCGTACCACTAATATCTTTATATCGATTTGATCGTCTCGTCGCGCTGATCTCCGCATTATATTCATTCGTGTGTTCCGGAGTTCGAGACACGACGAAATCGGTGAACCAATTAACCGTATCGGTACTTTTTTGACCCTTTTGAATTCTTTGTCTGTAACGACCCGATATTTTGCACCATTCGCATCCATTATAAGTGTATAGGTAGACACTCATGCCGGAATTGAATTGCTCAAAATACCGCGTTGTTAATTTAAATTTGGCAAAACTGAACATATACAGTAAATAAATATAATCACAGATCACAGACATAGAGTAATAAATGCAGCGGAAATAAAATAGATAGTAGTTCATGAAGCTACTGTATAAGTTACATCAGAGTTAAACCAGATACAACGGAAGAGTAATACGATACATCAGATACAAATCAGAATACATCACTGGAATCATCAAATACTGAAAGCAGAATAGATGGCTGGATCTTCAAGCAAAGCTCCAACTTCAAAGGTGAGTCTCGAATACTGGTACACTCAGTCTGACCCGAGCATAAAGCAAAACACAAAACACTCGAGTCAGGATTAACATTCTTATATCAATAAATCCAACTCAAGTGAAATAGTAATTGAAATACAAGTAACTCAAAGGATGTTTGGAATAACCATCCTTTAAGGATGCGTTAAACTATCTACTATGTAGTAGTATACGATAAGTAGAATATGTCTATCAGTAATATAAGATATCAAAATAGTGTTAAGTCATGGCCTATTCCACCCTTAACACATTTTTATTCCCAAAAGCATATACAAGACCGTAGTTTCCCCAAAACCGGAAGTCACCAGAGGGCAACCCATATACTAAAGGTACAAAACAAATTCGTAGTGGCCGCGAATAGGGAATACAAGTATGACAAGGCACATGAGGCAATACCCAAGGTAGTGACACTACCGTTTGCCTGATCCGGACTGGTGAGAACGCAACGCCGCAGCGCCCGCAACACCGTGAAACAACACTCCCAAAAATCAAGGGTGCACCATTCGACAACAAGTAATGAGTAGTTCGAAGAAGTGTGTCCACTTGAGGTAGCTGACCTCCATTGGCCCGGCACGGCTCCTGTTTTAGTCATTTCCAATTTGACACAAGTGTCAAGGCTATCCATTATCGTTCTCTCTCTTCAGTCATCACGTACATCAATCCAACCACTTCATTCTGGATCATCACTCCGCGTATAGTTATTAAAGTGGGTTTCGGTTTAGATAGAGAGTATATCCATAACCGATTCCGGTCTCTTTAATAACCTTCGAAATTATTTCGCCGATTGGTCGTTTATTTATTTCCAAACCAAATCAATTTCAATTTCAAATAGAATTTGTAAACCAACATTTCATTTGTCTTCCAAAGCCAATTTCCAAAATTTACATTTCAAAACTTCCAAATTACCATTTCGAAGTCTTATAATTCAAATTCAATCTTTATTTAAAATAATTCAAATTTGGATTCAAGTTCGTATATAAGTTTCATTCCGAAATCATTTAAAATGATTTAATTTAACCTTCAAATCAATTTAACTTCATTTATCGATTTCATTCAATATTCATTAAATTACTTTATCATTCAAAACAATTTCTATTAGATTTTCAACTCATTAAATCAATTCTTATGTTCAACTTCATTAAATCAAAATTTACAATTTTGAATTAAAATAAATTCGTCAAATTAATTCTTTCAATTACAAGTCTTACATTAATTCCAAAATATCACATTTTCATTTCTTGTTAAAGAAATTCCATTTCACTTATTTACTTTCTTAAATAATTTCCCAAAAACTTACTTAATCAAGAAAACTCAATTTCAATTATTTACGAAGTAAATTTCACTTATTCACAAATTCAATTTAATTTAATAATTAAATAATTCAATCTTATTTAATTATTAAATAATTCAAAACTTAATTATTAAATAATTTCAAAGTTTAATCATTTCAAACTTACTTATAATTTCAAACTTAATTCAATCATTTCTCAAATTTAACAACATTCTTTCATCAATTACATTGTTAATATTTTGTTTCTTAAACATTAACATTTTCCTTTCATTAAAATTCAATTTTCAACTTCATTTCAAAACCAGGTTATTTATTCAAATAAAATCTTCATTTATTTTTAAATCAATTTATTGACCAATCGGGTTTTATTTAATTCTCTATCCTAGGTCAAGGTTTAATTTGGGTATTTATCATTTCAACCCGATTCCAATTCAATTCAAAATCAAAGCATAGCAAAGGGAACTTGCAGTGTGATAACAGGGATGGTGTCAAGGTAAATAAACAAGCAATAACAACAATCAATATCAATCCAATAATCAATTCAAATAATCCCGAAATAACTTTATTAATTCGCATTGTTATTTGTACGAATTAATATAATTATTCCTAGAATCTACACTATCATTTCATGTAGATTAAAGATTATTACACTAATATTTATACGGTTCTTCAATTGTCATTCGATTTCAATTTTAACACTACAACAATTAATCAAATATACGTTCAATGGTTCAAAGTGTAATTATCACTATTCTACATGTCAATTAATTTAACAATTAAAAGGGGTCATATTCAACTAATCAACTTTAACATATAAATCAGTTTTAAAATCGTTAACTATCCTATATCCATTTCAATTTGGCATACTATTTATCATTTAACACTAACAATTTTACGTCCAATATAAACATCAACAATTAATCAATTATCAGCCAAACTGTATTATCATCACATAAATAATTAACAGATAATGGTGTCAGATGTCACAGGTGAACTGATACAGGCAATAGCATATATAACAGTGTAATTAACTAACAGCAGCATATTTCAATTTTCGTTTCAATTGAAATCAGATTTAATAAATAAAAGAACATTAATCGTGAGTGATTGCTCACCTTTCGAGGCTAGAGATGCACGAGAAGATGACCCGGATACGCACACTGATACAGACATAGAGATTGAGTTACGAATCCAAGCAAAACAAATCGGCATGAATTCAACGATCAAAGCTGATAACAGAAATCGATGAAATCAAATCAAGACATTCAACATAGCAACAAATAAAACATGTCATGCATCAAAGTTTAACAATATAATTCTATGTGCTACCGAGATTGAAATGGTCTGAAATTTGGTATGAATAAAGATCAAAACTTGTATTTCAAACTGCAAAAGAATCACTTGTTTTGGACAAGAGACGAGAAAAGTTATGATGTTACGAACATATACTCAGGCCATGTTTGCAGCAGTGTAAAATAATTTCTAAGTACAAAAGAACAGCTACCTGGGTCTAACTTCCAGATGAGAAACAGAGGATCAAATGACCACGCATGAAGCTGAAAATTCGTAAACATAAAATAGAAAACTCAATCTTTCCAACAAAAAAAGAATCACAGTATTCCGACGTAAGACGGAAGAGATACAATGCGTCAAACATGAACTCAGGTCGTGTTTGCAGCAGTGTAAAATAATTTCCAAGTACAAAAGAACAGCTGCCTGGGTCAAACTTTCAGATCCTCGACCACTAATCAAACGATGTCGGATTTTTCTGAAATTTGACAGGCATAAACTAGGTAACTTCGACTCTTTTTTTAAAATAAAATCAACCCATTACGATAAAACATAAGTGAGATATGATATCGTGAACATGTAGTCTAACTGCTGTTATTTCGAAAACTATACATATAAACTCATGTTATCACATACGCAAACAATTAAAAGAAAAAATTTGAAATAGATTATATAAAATATGAAGCCTTATCAACTGCAAACTGTTGAAAGAAAAGAAAACTATATTTATAAACTCATACCAAATAGAAATATACAACCAACAGATTTCGTAAATAGATATACATATAACTAGTGTACTATGAAAGCTATATATAAATTTACTGTAACCAACATTTTTTTTATATATAAACCCTTTATAGTTCAACATAGAATTTTAAATACAACTGATCTTATATACTATTCATACTCATAGGATCTTATAAGCAGCAGACCAAACTATATCCACTAACTTATGTAAGTTATATACCTATGTAAAACAACATGATAAAATTTTATATTATAAATTATACGTATAAATAAAACTTATGTGTTATGTTTCAAAATTATTTTCAACACAAGTTAAATTTAAAGTAACATCTTTGCAGACTCATATACATACATACTGCTATATAAAGCCTTGCTCTAATATATCCATGTAAAAAAAATCAACTGACAAAACTGTTTGATATATGAATATGTTACTTTTATATATATGTAAATAGTAAAAGAAATGTAAGCATACTTACATTATGAAGTGGATAAAGGCCAAAGTGGTGGAGGCAAGACAGATGCAAGGCGAGAGACGCGACGGGTGATGGAGGAAGGAGGCTCGGGTGGTGCGGCTGGCGCGGGCTGCGGCGAAGAACGTGCCGTGACGGTGCTGTGTCTCGGGTTGTACGCACCGGAAATGGTTGAGAATATGCATGATGGAACGGCGCGAGCCGTGGTGGTCGCTTGCTCGGGAAGAAAAAAAAAGTGGGAAGGAGCTTCCATTTGGTTAGGTGATGATCGGCGGCTGAGAAAAAGGAGGAGGAGCGGTCGGCATGAAACGGCTGCGTGTTTTCTTTTTATGTTGCAATTTTTTTTTAGGTTGGATCTGGAATGGAAGGGAATTGTTTTGAAAATACGAACAAGGGAAACATGCATGCGTGAAGAAGGTGAATGAAGTAGGTGGCGGAGAACGTGAGCAGGTAGAAAAATGGTGAGAGACTAGAAAAAGAAAAAGGAAGAGAAAAAAAATTAAGAACAAAGAGGAAGGCAACAGGCTTAAAACGTAAGCATACTATATTATTTTAAAATTTTATCTCAGAAGGAAAATGAACAGGTCGAAAATTGCAAAAATCGAAACAATATTTGCATTGGAAATTTGAATGGTAGGAAGATCAAAAGACCATAGCTACGTTAAAAATATTGATGGCTGTTGGATTAGTGTGTGGTGGAAATGAATAGTCACTGAAGTAACAAAAGTCAAAATTTTGAAACCGATACGGTTGATCGTTTCACGGTTTCTGCGACGTAACGAACTTCAAAACACAGAAATAATTATACCGTAAAGATTAGCACAACGAGACGATCAAAACGGTATACAGATGTCAGTGGTATGATTGAATTATAAACATTCAAATTTTCTACTAGCAGAAAATGCAAGAAAACGCTGAAAAATAAGATCGACGGAGCCAAAGATGTCCGAATTTGGAAAAACGACAAACTGACATCTTGCTCAGAAGATGGTTTAGAATTTTTCTATGTAAAAATATTTTGGTTTTGAAAACATTTTATTTTCATCGTTTTTTTTACTGATTAAATTGAAGTAAATTTACGCGCGAAATAAACTTTCATATTTTCGGACGAAAATTTACCAGTTGCTATGTTTAACTAAACGCATTCCAAATATCAAATTTATATTTCAAAATTTTATTGTTTAAAATTTCGCAAAATTTCAATTAATTACGTTATTAAAACGGTTAAAATTTACGGATCGTTACACTCTCCCCCACTCAAAACTTTTCGTCCTCGAAAAGGAAGGAGGTAGGAGAATAGAAACAACCAGAAAGAAAATAGATTGGAATACAAGTAAACAATTAATTTAAACCATATAAATTTCAATTTAAATTAATTAATATTTAACCAGTTGATTTAAACCATTTGATTTCACTTAAGTTAAATCAACTCAACTATTTCTAAATTCATTATTTTTTTTTATCTAATTATCCTAAATCAACAACTTCTAAATCATTAATTTGTATAATCATTTATCATACTCGTATTTTATTCAACAAATTTAATTCTTTTATTCCAAATTATTATTAACTTTATTCCACTTAATATATCTTATTACATATATTTAAACCATATAAATTTCAATTTAAATTAATTTATATTCAATAATTGGTTTTAAATTCAAGGTATTTCCATAAGTTAATCAAATTTCAATTTATTAATTCCTTAAAAATAAATTTATTTGTCTCATCTATTATTCAATTAACTTATTATTCTGGCATCTTTATAGCATTTTTTTTATATAATTAAAATCTAAGTGTATAACATTTATTATAATCACTCAAACTTTATTTATAAAATCATTTTGTATTGTATATTATCCAATTACATTTTAACTTCTGAATGATTTAGGTAAGTTGTATTAGAATGCAGTTGAACAATATACAAATAAAAATTTTCCCAATTCAAATATTCAAGTTTAAATATTTATTCCAAATTTTGGTTTTATTTATAATTAAAATCATTTTTAACAAAGTTTAAGAATTAGATTTCCGATTAACTTTAAACAATTTAGAGATATATATAATATATTTAGATCGAATCAAATTAAATTTTAAAATAAGATACCTATATATATATAAATCAAATTATACTGAAGAAATTCAAATCAAAATATTTTTCAAAACAAAACCGTAGCAAAGCTACAGAGTAGTATCTCCACTTCGAAACTCGAAAATGAATGTCGATGATGCGGCCGCCATCACCGAAATTATTTTCCAGCGACAAAGGGAAGAGCACTGATTTCAACCTTTTAAAATTCTTTGAAAATGATTTCTATTCGAAAATACTTTCAATAACATATACTTTAAAAAAATTAAAACCAAAGTTCGAAATTACCGGAAACTAAATTTTCAATTTCTGAATTAAATTTATTTCAGATTCCAAATCAATTTATAAACCACGTTTATAAATTCATTATAGAACAATAAATGATAATCAAATATTATCATTTCAAACAACCAATTTAATTAACTTATTAAATTTCAGAAATTTACTTATATATATAATATAATCATACAAAATTTATTTCATTTACCAATTTGAAAAATCATATTGTGTCGGTTTGTTCTGTTCAAGCGTTTTGGAAATACTATCGATAGCGTTGATCAGACGAATCGATCGAAAACCCAAATCAACATCAACAACTCAAACAACACAACATATTTTTAAAACATTTAAATATAATTTTACAAATACAATTCCTCACTCGACGATACAAGAATAGATTTCAAAACATGTATAGCGATTTAAATTTGATGGAAATCAAATCAAAGAGAATTTTGATTCGAAAATAAGTTTGAAACAGAAGATAAGATAATTCAATTACCACAATCGGGAGATGGATGAGTTTATTTAATTTACGGGCAACCTTAACCGGATCGTCCGTAACTTCAAGAATAAGATCGATGCAGAATTCCGAGGCAAATCGACATTCGATCTCGAGAAATAGAATTCAGACATATCAGGAGATAGGTAGCATCGTAAACCGAGGATATAGGAATCTCCGGTAAATCGATGCTATTGTAAAGGAGTTTCACCCCTATATAAATCAATTTGAGATTGGCAAGACCATCGACTCATTATAAAGATTATTCGAAGTGGAGTTATGGAATACTCCAGAATTAATAGAAGACGAATAGTGGGGGACACAAATGAATTTCGAAACCGCAAGGAACGTTCCAAAATTCAAAGGAATCGAGTCAAAAGGAAGAGATTGAAACTCGAATGAGAGTGATTCTGTAAATACATTTACCCTATATGTTAAGTTTTGCCTAGAGCTACCAAAGCTCTGATACCAACTGTAACGACCCGATATTTTGCACCATTCGCATCCATTATAAGTGTATAGGTAGACACTCATGCCAGAATTGAATTGCTCAAAATACCGCGTTGTTAATTTAAATTTGGCAAAACTGAACATATACAGTAAATAAATATAATCACAGATCACAGACACAGAGTAATAAATGCAGCGGAAATAAAAGAGATAGTAGTTCATGAAGCTACTGTATAAGTTACATCAGAGTTAAACCAGATACAACGGAAGAGTAATACGATACATCAGATACAAATCAGAATACATCACTGGAATCATCGAATACTGAAAGCAGAATAGATGGCTGGATCTTCAAGCAAAGCTCCAACTTCAAAGGTGAGTCTCGAATACTGGTACACTCAGTCTGACCCGAGCGTAAAGCAAAACACAAAACACTCGAGTCAGGATTAACATTCTTATATCAATAAAACCAACTCAAGTGAAATAGCAATTGAAATACAAGTAACTCAAAGGATGTTTGGAATAACCATCCTTTAAGGATCCGTTAAACTATCTACTATGTAGTAGTGTACGATAAGTAGAATATGTCTATCAGTAATATAAGATATCAAAATAGTGTTAAGTCATGGCCCATTCCACCCTTAACACATTTTTATTCCCAAAAGCATATACAAGACCGTAGTTTCCCCAAAACCGGAAGTCACCATAGGGCAATCCATATACTAAAGGTACAAAACAAATTCGTAGTGGTCGCGAATAGGGAATACAAGTATGACAAGGCACATGAGGCAATACCCAAGGTAGTGACACTACCGTTTGCCTGATCCGGACTGGTGAGAACGCAACGCCGCAGCGCCCGCAACACCGTGAAACAACACTCCCAAAAATCAAGGGTGCACCAATCGACAACAAGTAATGAGTAGTTCGAAGAAGTGTGTCCACTTGAGGTAGCTGACCTCCATTGGCCCGGCACGGCTCCTATTTTAGTCATTTCCAATTTGACACAAGTGTCAAGGCTATCCATTATCGTTCTCTCTCTTCAGTCATCACGTACATCATTCCAACCACTTCATTCTGGATCATCACTCCGCGTATAGTTATTAAAGTGGGTTTTGGTTTAGATAGAGAGTATATCCATAACCGATTCTGGTCTCTTTAATAACCTTCGAAATTATTTCGCCGATTGGTCGTTTATTTATTTCAAAACCAAATCAATTTTAATTTCAAATAGAATTTGTAAACCAACATTTCATTTGTCTTCCAAAGCCAATTTCCAAAATTTACATTTCAAAACTTCCAAATTACCATTTTGAAGTCTTATAATTCAAATTCAATCTTTATTTAAAATAATTCAAATTTGGATTCAAGTTCGTATATAAGTTTCATTCCGAAATCATTTAAAATGATTTAATTTAACCTTCAAATCAATTTAACTTCATTTATCGATTTCATTCAATATTCATTAAGTTACTTTATCATTCAAAACAATTTCTATTAGATTTTCAACTCATTAAATCAATTCTTAAGTTCAACTTCATTAAATCAAAATTTACAATTTTGAATTAAAATAAATTCGTCAAATCAATTCTTTCAATTAGAAGTCTTACATTAATTCCAAAATATCACATTTTCATTTCTTGTTAAAGAAATTCCATTTCACTTATTTACTTTCTTAAATAATTTCCCAAAAACTTACTTAATCAAGAAAACTCAATTTCAATTATTTACGAAGTAAATTTCACTTATTCACAAATTCAATTTAATTTAATCATTAAATAATTCAATCTTATTTAATTATTAAATAATTCAAAACTTAATTATTAAATAATTTCAAAGTTTAATCATTTCAAACTTACTTATAATTTCAAACTTAATTCAATCATTTCTCAAATTTAACAACATTCTTTCATCAATTACATTGTTAATATTTTGTTTCTTAAACATTAACATTTTCCTTTCATTAAAATTCAATTTTCAACTTCATTTCAAAACCATGTTATTTATTCAAATAAAATCTTCGTTTATTTTTAAATCAATTTATTGACCAATCGGGTTTTATTTAATTCTCTATCCGAGGTCAAGGTTTAATTTGGGTATTTATCATTTCAACCCGATTCCAATTCAATTCAAAATCAAAGCATAGCAAAGGGAACTTGCAATGTGATAACAGGGATGGTGTCAAGGTAAATAAACAAGCAATAACAACAATCAATATCAATCCAATAATCAATTCAAATAATCCCGAAATAACTTTATTAATTCGCATTGTTATTTGTACGAATTAATATAATTATTCCTAGAATCTACACTATCATTTCATGTAGATTAAAGATTATTACACTAATATTTATACGGTTCTTCAATTGTCATTCGATTTCAATTTTAACACTACAACAATTAATCAAATATACGTTCAATGGTTCAAAGTGTAATTATCACTATTCTACATGTCAATTAATTTAACAATTAAAAGGGGTCATATTCAACTAATCAACTTTAACATATAAATCAGTTTTAAAATCGTTAACTATCCTATATCCATTTCAATTTGGCATACTATTTATCATTTAACACTAACAATTTTACGTCCAATATAAACATCAACAATTAATCAATTATCAGCCAAACTGTATTATCAATAATTAACAGATAATGGTGTCAGATGTCACAGGTGAACTGATACAGGCAATAGCATATATAACAGTGTAATTAACTAACAGCAGCATATTTCAATTTTCGTTTCAATTGAAATCAGATTTAATAAATAAAAGAACATTAATCGTGAGTGATTGCTCACCTTTCGAGGCTAGAGATGCACGAGAAGATGACCCGGATACGCACACTGATACAGACATAGAGATTGAGTTACGAATCCAAGCAAAACAAATCGGCACGAATTCAACGATCAAAGCTGATAACAGAAATCGATGAAATCAAATCAAGACATTCAACATAGCAACAAATAAAACATGTCATGCATCAAAGTTTAACAATATAATTCTATGTGCTACCGAGATTGAAATGGTCTGAAATTTGGTATGAATAAAGATCAAAACTTGTATTTCAAACTGCAAAAGAATCACTTGTTTTGGACAAGAGACGAGAAAAGTTACGATGTCACGAACATAGACTCAGGCCATGTTTGCAGCAGTGTAAAATAATTTCTAAGTACAAAAGAACAGCTGCCTGGGTCTAACTTCCAGATGAGAAACAGAGGATCAAATGACCACGCATGAAGCTGAAAATTCGTAAACATAAAATAGAAAACTCAATCTTTCCAACAAAAAAAGAATCACTGTATTCCGACGTAAGACGGAAGAGATACGATGCGTCAAACATGAACTCAGGTCGTGTTTGCAGCAGTGTAAAATAATTTCCAAGTACAAAAGAACAACTGCCTGGGTCAAACTTCCAGATCCTCGACCACTAATCAAACGATGTCGGATCTTTCTGAAATTTGACAGTCATAAACTAGGTAACTTCGACTCTTTTTAAAAAATAAAATCAACTCATTCCGATAAAACATGAGTGAGATATGATATCGTGAACATGTAGTCTAACTGCTGTTATTTCGAAAACTATACATATAAACTCATGTTATCACATACGCAAACAATTAAAAGCAAAAATTTGAAATAGATTATATAAAATGTGAAGCCTTATCAACTGCAAACTGTTGAAAGAAAAGAAAACTATATTTATAAACTCATACCAAATAGAAATATACAACCAACAGATTTCATAAATAGATATACATATAACTAGTGTACTATGAAAGCTATATATAAATTTACTGTAACCAACATTTTTTTTTATATATAAACCCTTTATAGTTCAACATAGAATTTTAAATACAACTGATCTTATATACTATTCATACTTATAGGATCTTATAAGCAGCAGACCAAACTATATCCACTAACTTATGTAAGTTATATACCTATGTAAAACAACATGATAAAATTTTATATTATAAATTATACGTATAAATAAAACTTATGTGTTCTGTTTCAAAATTATTTTCAACACAAGTTAAATTTAAAGTAACATCTTTGCAGACTCATATACTTACATACTGCTATATAAAGCCTTGCTCTAATATATCCATGTAAAAAAAAATCAACTGACAAAACTGTTTGATATATGAATATGTTACTTTTATATATATGTAAATAGTAAAAGAAATGTAAGCATACTTACATTATGAAGTGGATAAAGGCCAAAGTAGTGGAGGCAGGACAGATGCAAGGCGAGAGACGCGACGGGTGACGGAGGAAGGAGGCTCGGGTGGTGCGGCTGGCACGGGCTGCGGCGATGAACGTGCCGTGACGGTGCTGTGTCTCGGGTTGTACGCACCGGAAATGGTGGAGAATATGCATGATGGAACGGCGCGAGCCGTGGTGGTCGCTTGCTCGGGAAGAAAAAAAAAGTGGGAAGGAGCTTCCATTTGGGTAGGTGATGATCGGCGGCTGAGAAAAGGAGGAGGAGCGGTCGGCATGAAACGGCTGCGTGTTTTCTTTTTATGTTGCAATTTTTTTTTAGGTTGGATCTGGAATGGAAGGGAATTGTTTTGAAAATACGAACAAGGGAAACATGCATGCGTGAAGAAGGTGAATGAAGTAGGTGGCGGAGAACGTGAGCAGGTAGAAAAATGGTGAGAGACTAGAAAAAGAAAAAGGAAGAGAAAAAAAAAATTAAGAACAAAGAGGAAGGCAACAGGCTTAAAACGTAAGCATACTATATTATTTTAAAATTTTATCTCAGAAGGAAAATGAACAGGTCGAAAATTGCAAAAATCGAAACAATATTTGCATTGGAAATTTGAATGGTAGGAAGATCAAAAGACCATAGCTACATTAAAAATATTGATGGCTGTTGGATTAGTGTGTGGTGGAAATGAATAGTCACTGAAGTAACAAAAGTCAAAATTTCGAAACCGATACGGTTGATCGTTTCACGGTTTCTACGATGTGACGAACTTCAAAACACAGAAATAATTATACCGTAAAGATTAGCACGACGAGACGATCAAAACGGTATACAGATGTCAGTGGTATGATTGAATTATAAACATTCGAATTTTCTACTAGCAGAAAATGCAAGAAAACGCTGAAAAATAAGATCGACGGAGTCAAAGATGTCCGAATTTGGAAAAACGACAAACTGACATCTTGCTCAGAAGATGGTTTAGAATTTTTCTATGTAAAAATATTTTGGTTTTGAAAACATTTTATTTTCATCGTTTTTTTTTACTGATTAAATTGAAGTAAATTTACGCGCGAACTAAACTTTCATATTTTCGGACAAAAATTTACCAGTTGCTATGTTTAACTAAACGCATTCCAAATATCAAATTTATATTTCAAAATTTTATCGTTTAAAATTTCGCAAAATTTCAATTAATTACGTTATTAAAACGGTTAAAATTTACGGATCGTTACATTGTCCATTCATATTCCGCCGTTTAAACCAACATCCAACAAATATTAATATTCATTGAATTAAGCGTTTTTGATTGTTGCTATCCCACCACTTCAAAATCCTAACCGGTGGACCTTTCTTTTTCCATTTTTAGTTGTTTGGATACAAATTCATTTTATTATATGTTTATCATCTTTCTCCTTCGTTCCTGCCTCTTCTTTATCTCTTGCATGCTCAACTCATAACTGAAGCCATCTTCTAACTCAAACCTGCTCCTCACGCGCCGAGGCCCTCCTCTCCCTTCACCTTGCAGCCCACGTCGCCTCTACCACCTTGCTCAGCTTGACACTGCACCGATCTCGGCATCTCCTCTCAACCGCTCATCTGCCTTTCCCTCTTTCACAGACCACCAGCATCACTTTGGTCCTCTTCTTATAATCAGAGGTATATATATGTTGTTATTTGTTTATATGAATAGTTTATATATATATTCTAGTATATATATTTTTCGCATGAGGCCCTTTTTGCAGTTTATATAGTATATATTATTATATTTAGTTATATACATATATATATATATATATATGAATATAGAATTTCGAAAATAATGTATATATGTTTGTGTTTTGTTATGTATATACATGTCAGTTTTCCTTGTATGGATGTTAATATGTAATAGTTATATATATATATATATATCAATTTTGATATAAAATATATATTAGTGTACATATCCGCTAGTTATAAAAGCTATATTGTTATACGGTTTACTATGTTACAGTTTACAGTAAGAGTTATATTGTATGTTTAGATGTATATATATGTTTAAAAAAAGTATTATATATATGTGTGAGAAATGCGGATTATGGATCTTAAGGCTAGAATAAACACTAGAGGGGGGTGAATTGTGTTTTAAGAATTTACTAATTCTTTTTGAGTTTATATTAATTTGAACACAAATGTATGCAATATTCAGACACAGATATAATCACAGAATCAAACACAGATGCAAATATAAAGTAAAAGCAGTAAAGGAAAGAATACACTGGATTTTATACTAGTTCGAAGTTACCCTACATCCAGTCCCGCAACACAAGTACGGATTTCCTTTCAAAATCAATTCTTACAATTACACCCTCGATTTCAAGGCCATGAGGTACACCACTCTAGATTCACAATCCTTTGGGTAGAGATACTTGATTTTACGGGCAACAAGTTCACCCAATTGATTTCATAGGCTACAATCACACCTTCTCTCACTTGATTGATTTTCCAGGCTACAATCACACCTTTTCTCGCTTGATTGATTACAAAGAAGCCTATAACTCTGAATAGCACTGGGATCTTGTTGAGATAGTGATAGAGAATCAAACTGGAGATGATCTAGTTAGATTCAATGGTGATTTCGGCAGAGTAATAGTAAAAATGTATATAAAGAAATGTGGAAGAAGAAGAGGAGTGAAATCAGATAATTATGAATATAAATTCGTTTAAAACATCCCCTATTTATAGTAGAACAACAGACATGTCCATTCGGGAAAGGATATGACGAATAGACACTTCCTTTGAAATTCAAACTTTTGGAATCAACTGCCATCATGTCGACATGGGTACCTAGGGGTTGTCAACATGCCTAAGGTATTTTTGATAATTTGTTTTTCTTTTGAAAATAACTTCTATCTTATATTAAAACTTTTATAAATATACTATAGTTTAAAATACATAAATAAGTATAAAGAATAATATTTTGGTATATATAAAATTTTACTATAATTTCATATTTAAATCTTAAATATAAATATTAAAAGTTAAGTACAT
This sequence comes from Allium fistulosum, assembly GCA_030737815.1. NCBI lineage: Eukaryota > Viridiplantae > Streptophyta > Magnoliopsida > Asparagales > Amaryllidaceae > Allium > Allium fistulosum. The sequence continues at coordinate 354,639,440 of CM060904.1, forward strand.
TATAATTAAAGATAGTTTAAAACCAAGGATAATTTTGATATTGAAAATAAAGATTATTTTGAGGCTAAAAGTATTTAAAACCAGGATAGATGTTTTTGATTTAAAAAGGAAGATTTTGAAATCATTTTAAAAATAAGATATAATTTTGTAAAAAATTTGAATAAAAGTTAGTGGATACAAAACGATGTTCCACTAGATTTTTCGTAGGTTCCATCCTACTTAGGGTTCCATCCTTTTAACAGGCTCGAAGTGGATTCCATTCCACGAATAAATTGGATTTTAAGATGTCAGTGCTTTTCTAGGAGTTTTAACATAATTCTAGACTAAATACTTGTCTTGTACTATTGAAATCTTAAACTCTTGATATCTTGATACTCATGAGTCTTGAATCTTGATGTCTTCGATCTTGAGTCTCTATACTGTACAGTCTTCATTCTCAGTACCTGCATGTTTATATCCTGCATATACATATATATCTAAACTATAATGTTAGTATTTGTATTTTATAACAAGTCCTAAGGTTGTTGTCATCAAAACCATTCTTTTCAAGGACTAATAATATGCTTCCAGGTTATAAACTTACTCAATTTTAATATATATGTTAGATATATATATAGTCTAAGCTAGTTGTATATATGTATATACAGATTTGTTTTTTCATGTATGTGTTTTAAAATTTATTTTTGGTCTTTTATAATAAATATTGATCTTAAAGTGTAATATGCTAGTCTATATAAGTTTTGGTTTTTAGATTTCTTTCATAGTATATATATATATGACAAGTGTATGTTTATATATACATATTTATAAATAAGTTACAGTATAGCACTATATGCATAGTTATGGTTGTTGTAGCCTCTTTGTTGCCACATATATAAAAGTTTTTATGTGTAATATGATTTAAAGTATACATCCATATAATATGCTCTGTTATATATTGGTCTGCATAGGCCTATTTTGTTTCGATCTGTAATCTGCACATATATACATTATTAGCCTGCACATATATTCTTGTATGCTATAACATATATATATATATATATTATGATATGGTTTTGAAGTTCATATATCCTTGTATGTTGTGTGGTATGTTATGAAATAAAAGTTTATACAGTTATATATTATAAAGTTATAAAATTTTATATGTATATTCTGTTGGATTTCTATATATATATATCTGAGATCTTGAAGCATGTGTTGTTTATATATGTTGTTTTATATTTACTGACTCACCTTAATTTGGCAGCCGTGAGTTTACACATATAGTTGGTTTATTTATATGCATACTTTACAATTTATATATTGTTTAAAATATGATAAGTATATAAGTATATAAGTATTTCATAACATGTGGTCTATATATATATATATATATATGTTTTAAGTATGTTGATTTACATATATATGTCATACATAAGGTCTGCATACATACTGTAATATATATAGTTTGAGGAAAATCTAATATATATATAAAAGATTTTGGATATGATATGTTATTTTAAGATATGTGTTAATTTGAAATTTTATACATAGATTTTGTCTTAAGTGTATGTTTCTAAATTTATTTTGTAAACATGTGTATATAATATAGATATTAGTTTCAGCTTACATCAAGCCAATTTTATTATACTCATCGATTTCTATTTATTAGCTCTGTTCGTCGAATTCGTGCAAATCTAGCTTTGCTTTGGAAGTCGTGTTTGCATTTAGTAACTCCATTTCATTGTCTATCCTCTAGTCTCGAAAGATGAGCAATCACTCACGATTAACGTTCTTATATTTATTAAATTTGATTTCAATTGAAACGACAATTGAAATATGCTACTGTTAGTTATTTACATTGCTATATATATGCCATTATCTGTATCTGTTCACCTATGACATCTGACACCATTATCTGTTATTTATATTGATGATATATGCATGTTATGTTATTATAATATCTGTTATCACTCTGCAATTTCCCTATTAGTATAGAATTCACTATGGGTTGAAATGATACATACCCGAACGATCTGTAGAATAAGGGAAAATCGTTATGGGTTGAAATGATAAATCCAAGCGATTTTCATTGAATTGAATTTGGGATTGCAGGTTGAAAAGATATATACCCGTATATATTTTAAATTGCGGATTGAAGTGATAAATATCTGTATCACTAGACCATAGGGTAGAGAATTATATACAGACACCGTTGGTTTATATATATATATATATATATATTGAAAATGATTTCTATGGTTTTAATAAATATTGATTTTTATAGACTTATTAAAGTTGATATAATAAAGTTGATATTAATATGTTTAAGTATTTATTTAAAATTTATATTTTCGAATATAGAGTTTGTAATGATTCGGGTTGTAAAGATAAATTTGATATTGATTTGAAATTATATTTATTTAAGAATTATACTTAAATAAGTTTGATTTGAAATTTATTGAATTTGAAATTTTAAAGAAGTGTTTTACAACTTGAAATTTGATTTAAGGTGACTTAAATGGATATTTCAAACTTATATAAAATTTAAATGGGATATTTTGTAAATTGAAGTTGTATTCAAATGATATTGAAATAATTAAGTAAATATTTCAAAACTAAATAATTGAAAAGTGAATTGATATATATATATATATAATTATCGAATTTAGTTTTGAAATGTGGAATATTTGAAGCTTTGAAATATATTGAAATTGAAATGGTTTATTTGTGGTTCAAATCGGTATTTGAAATCGATATAACTTGAAAATGTTTAATTAAATTGGAATTGAAATTGATGATTTAGATTTGATTAAATTTGAATTTGGAATTCAAATTGATTTGAATCGATTTGTGAATGTCGAGGAAACTATTTTTTTTTATAAAGTAATTTTAAATTATATTTAATACTATTGATATTTTACTTTATAAACTATTTTAATATAAACTATTTTAATATAAATTATTTTTAATATAAATTATTTTGTTATAAACTATTTTAACTTAATACTATTTATATAAACTATTTTTAGTTATAAACTATTTTAACTTATAACTATTTTATTTATAAACTATTTTATTTATAAACTAATTTTAATATCTAAAGTGTTTAAGAGGAAAGTGTTATGATTTCCAAAATGCTATAATTTCAAAGTGTTACGATTTCCAAAATGCTATAATTTCAAAAGTGTTATGATTTCCAAAATGCTATAATTCAAAGTGTTATGATTTCCAAAATGCTATGATTTCAAAGCTGTGATTTCCAAAGTGTTTTGATTTTAAAAGACTATAATTTCGAAAGCGTTATAACTTTGGAAAGTGATATGATTTTTGAAAATGGATATATTTGAAATGGAAATGATATCGTGTTGATTTGGGTTTTGAAATGAAAATGATATTTTGGTTTTGAAGTATAAATTATTTTGAAATGACCGTGGTGTTATAATAACGTTTGGTTGTTAAAGAGACCGTGATCGGATATGGGCATACTCTATGTCGATACCGAAAACCACTTTAACAACTGTGTACGCGGTGGAGATTCCAGAATGAAGTAGGATGGTGGCGACGATTCCTATTGAGGTATATACGTGGACCCGACTCCCATGAGTTGGCATAAGGTGGCTAAAACAGGAGCGATCAACGGGCCAATGAGGTAGCACCTCTGATCGGACGCATTTCTTCGATACCATTCTATTGCTTTGTGATTTATTTGGTGGCCACCCTTCGATTTTGATTGGGAGTGTGTTCCGAGGTGGGCGGTAGTGGCTGCTATGCGTTTCCACCAGCCCGGATGCGTAATTGGTATATCTACCCTGGCATTGCCTAGTTGTGCCGTGTCACCTACCATATCGAGCTTTACTACGAGTTTGGATTTGTGCCATAGCCTGTGGAGTATTGAGGGTAGCCCCCGATCTGGGAGTATGCTAATACTGGATAGACTACTGGGACTATTACGTGTTAAGGTGGAAACTGTAAATCCTTAACGCTATTTAAAAGTAAGTTTATTTTGTTATAGACATTATTATAATAGCGTATATTACTACATAGTAGATAGTTTAACGGACCCTTAGAGGATGGTTATCCCAAACATCCTTTGAGTTACTTGTATTTCAGTTGATATTTCACTTGAGTTGGATTTATTGATATAAGAATGTTAATCCTGACTCGAGTGTTTTGTGTTGCTTTACGCTCGGGTCAGATTGAGTGATACACTATTTGAGACTCACCTTTGGAGTTGGAGCTTCTCTTGGAGATCCAGCTATCTATCCTGCTTTTAGTTGTTCAGTCGATTCCAGTGATGCATTCAGATCTTGTGATTATTGTATTGAGACATCTATGTATTCGAGACTTCTGTTGTATTTTGTTTAACTCTGTTATATATATAGTAGCTTCATGAACTACTATTCTTTTGTTTCCGCTGCATTATTGTTATATTACTCTGTGACTCTGTGATTACTTATTTATTGTATATGCTGAGTTTTGCCAAATATAAAAATTAACAATCTGATATTTTGAGCAATTCAAATCCGACATGTACGTATGTGAATGGTCCAAAATAGTAGGTCGTTACAAAAGCCCTTTCGACTCCATCACCTTCGAAACCCCAACCGCTTCGAAAGCATTCAGGAAAAAGGCTTAGGTTAAAATAGAAGTAAACCCTTCGACAACATAGAAGACTTCAATGCAGTCGATAGGAGGATTTAGCGGCTTAGTTTCGACTGGGACAAAACCTACCCTTTCAAAAGCAATTTTTTAATGGAAAAAGGTACTCCTTCCAAAGCAAATGCTTAACAAAACATGACAACCTCCTTTGAAAACTAAGTAAAAATATTTTCGAAAGCACATGTTTCGATTGTGTCGAAAGCTTTAGGTAAAACTAGGCAAGGATTTTAACTTACAAAAACATAGCAGGGTTTCGACTCCATAGGAAGCTACCCTTTCAACACCAAGGCTTCCGCCTTCCTTCCAATCCATCGCATACCATCTAAGTGATATATTATGTATTGGTTTCAACTATGGTGGTTTCGGCTGCATTGGTTTCAACTGGGCCGAGGCGGAATCAAAGGAGTTGATAGGTACTTACTAACAGTGGCGGAACACCTTTTTCTAGTTTAAAGGCTGAATTATAGCAACTTTTAGTAATTACTTTCTAACAACTTGCCTATTTGTAAACTATAATAAAAACTTTTCAAAAGCTTTACCATTATAACTGCCGCATTAATACCAGATTAAAACCATTAAATAATGTAACATTTCAGCCCTTCCGTATACTAAAACCGATTATTTTATAAAAGTCCTTCTTTTCAAATAATTTATTTTCCTTAGTAAATCAATTAGGAAAAATCCCCAAAAATGACAGAAATTCATTTTCATTATGTAATCAAACATATTAAAATTTTAGACCTAATTTATTCCAGAAATTCTAGAAATAAATTTTAAACCCAATTATATCATATTTTTCAATAAAAATTTATAATAAAATTTAATAGCTTGGAAAATTCTGAAAACTAAAACCCTTCTCCAAAATCATGTTTTACTTAACATAAAAAATTTCCATGGCAATTTGAAATCATATATTCTTGGTTTTATGTCTAAACCAAGAATTCATGTGCTTATGAATTAAAACAAATCATCATAATATAACTCAAGCATATCATCATCCATTTTGTCACAAAAACAAATTTAAATCATAAATCTAAAACCATATAATCATAGAATAAAAATAGAGATGGTAGAAGATTACTGTTCACCTTAAACTTGATAAGGAATTTGAGATTTATTATTGATTAATCCTCCCTAGCTTTTCCTTAGCTTTAGATTAAAATTTCTTCTTCTCCTTTGTTAATGGCCGGCTCTATTAGGGTCCTGCATTTATTTTTTATTTTAAGAATAATGAATGTGACTGGAAAAAGATGTGGAGTGTATAGCCGTGTATAATAAATTGGCTAAATTACTAATATGCCTATGTGTCATTTAATTAACCAATAAACCATTTTAAAGCCCATTTACTTTGTTAATAAGAACCGACCCTATTATGTAATTTAATCAAATCTCAATCTCCTTATCATCCTTATTCTATTTAATTTATCTAATTAAATCTTCTGAATAATTTTATCAAAATTAGGGATGTTACAATAGGAAAGGTATAATTTAACACAAGTTTAAAATGGATTAAATTAGATAGGGAGGTTTAATAGACATTGTTTATTTAAAATCGTACCTTTTGTTTAAAACATTTGAGTGTGTAAACTATTTGTTTATTCTGGGTGAACCCATAAATATCTTTCATTATAGCACCCTAATTTAAATAGGTCAATAGATCGATCCAAAATTTTAAAGACCCATATTTTGTTTGGGCCTCCATCTAAAATTTTGAAAGGTAAAATAAAAATGTTATTTTGTATATACTCTTAGGATCTAAAAGTGTAACGACCCGGAATTTTTGATCCCGAAAATTCCAGATAGTTAGGGAAAAGAAGAAAAGAGGTAGAAGAAGAAGAATAAAGAAGCACAAAAAAACACAGATTCTCACATTCGCAGCGGAAAAATATAATATCAAATAATAACAGTTATACAAAGGAAGCTGTATTTGTCAAATTACACTTTAATACATCATAGTAACAACATATACACAAATCACTGGACAGATGCAATTAACATGTCCCAAACAACTACAATATATCACAGCGGAATACACTCCATACGTTCCTGCCATCAAGCTCGCCTCCTGAGCTCTAGAACGTCCTTACCTAGAAATCTATAATACTCGGTCTGACCCGAGCATTACATCAAAGTAACACCCGGGTCAGGCTGGAAACCAACGTGAGTAAACCCATAATATGAAATACCAAGCTATATAACTTAAGTGAATTACCAGGGTAACTCGTACTTTTCTACGAGTTCTAATCTTATTTAAGTCAATTATTTATCTCAAAACAATATCCAAGAATCGTTATCTAGTTTTAAATATCCATGATACTTAACTTATTTCATTTCAGCATGTTTGCTTCCAAACTCACATTTATAAAGAATCCAAGTGGTTTCGGGTATTTACTGATACCCGACCCCGGTCTCTTCGAATTCAACGTCATCTCTAATACAAGTTGTTAAGTTTTAAACAATACAATTCAAATCCAGGATATCATACAACAATTCAACTCAGATAGGTAACCTACATTATCACATTTTAACCCATTCATATCACAGCACATCTCAATCGCCCATCAGAGATAAAATCAATCCAAGTCATCCAATATCATTCAACCATCCATAAAAAGATTTATTATATATATAATTCCTAATTAATTTAATTAATCTCCAATTAAATTAATTACCAACTTTAATCATTTAGATTACCTTAATCTTGCATACTCAACATTTATTAATTACAACCCAATTAATAAATCATTCTTTAATCATCCATCTTAATTAATCATCCTTGATTAATTATCCTTTAATTACATTAAGTAATTAACCCTTAATTACCCCATAGATTAATTAGCCTTAACCATTCACAATAACTTTTAATTAATCTCCTTAATTAATTAATCACACTAATTAATGATTCTCTAATTACTTAATTAAAGTAATTACTTAAGAATTAATCACTTAACCCTGCTTAATCAATCATTAATTAACTACAAACCCTTGAATTAAATAATCATTCCTTGATTACCTTACAAATCAATTAATTAATCTTTAATTACCTAATTAATTACCCCTTAATTATTAATTAATAAACCTTAATTTTTAATTAATAAAACTTAATTACAAATTAATTAATTCCTAATTACAAATTAATTATTTCTTATTTAATTAACTTAAACCTTAATTAATTAATTCAAACCCTTAATTACTAAATTTGTTAATCCAAATCATTAATAAATTAAATTATCCTTTAATTACCTTAATAATTTAATTTATTCCAAATCATTAAATCTTAATTAACTTTAAGATAAAAACACTATTCTTTTTTTTATGATTAAATTATCATTAACAAAGCATTTAAAAACAATTTACTTTTAAGTTCCATTTTTTAATTTAAGATTTAAAATGAATACAAATTTAACTTTAACAAAGTTTTAAAACAATTTAAAAACCCATTAAATCACATGTTAAGGACACACTTATCTTATAAAGGAATTTATAAGATTTTTAAAACCAAATTCAATTTAAATTCAAATCACTTTTAAAATATACTTTAAACATTTTAAAGTTGTTAAAACCATTTAAATTTTAAACTTATTTATCTCCAAACCAAGATACAAATCAAATTTGATTCCAGATTAAAACTTTGATTAAAATTAGTTTAAATATTTTACTTTCAAATTTTAAAATCATTTAAACTTTGAAACAGACAGGATTTTAAAAAAAAACATGTAACACTAACATTACTCGAGCCACCCTTCAATTACTTCGAGCCAAACTCCTTAAGACTTCGAGCAAAACATCAAACTGCTCGAGACAAACCCGAGACTACTTCCCTGCTCAAAACACCATCACCAGAAAACAAAGGAAGTGCGCCGTGCACATGCACGGTGCCGCTGATCAACTCTAGCCGTCTCCGATTATCTTCACACATCGGAAATCGTCCTTGCACCCTAACCCAAACATTAGATCATCTTCCCAAACTTGAGATCGAAATCGAGCTTCAAAATCCAAACCTGGAACAAGGCCTATAACCACCACATCAAACCTGAAACCGCCTCGTTCTCGAACCTCCGACCATCAGAAATTCTGCAACTTCGGCCAAGCCTTCATCAACCCACCTACTTCCATTTCCCAAAATTCTGTTGAACTCGATCAACTAGGGTAGCTGAGATGATCAAAATACCCAACCTAGTTAAAACTAGGGTTACAAACTCAAATGATCAATTTTCCCAAGCCCCCCGACCTTCGAGCTACCTCCAGCGACAACCTCGTCACCTCACCGAACATCGATCGTCTGAAATTGACGAAAATCCCATTTCTGTTCAACCCATAATTTCCCCCAAATTACAAAATTAAAAATTATGATTTTGATATCAAAATTTATTATTTTCTCATACTAATCAGATCATCATTTAAACTTGAAATTTTAAAGATCAAATTTTTGACTTGAATACATTTTCACTGACATTTCCTATTTCCAGCAATCCTACCTATTAATTACTCTTAATAATATTTTTAAAAATCAAATCTTGATATTACAAACAGATTTCCTCTGAAGGTCATAACCTAAAACTGTCTGTATGAATTTATATAAAGATTTCTTGAGCCTGTAGAACATACAGAGGCACAGACATGCACACATTATTTCATACATATAAACATACAAAACATATTTATACTTCCAAGCAAAACATTTCACAACATTATATCCATTATTTATCACACGCATTAGAGAAAACAGATTTAACTTTAAAAAGTGATGTTTACTCACCTTTTTGATGTTCGAACAGAGAACAGTACTACAGGCTTCTTCTTTTGATTTGGAACTTGTCTTTAATCTGTTATTTGATGTTGATCTTTGTGACGACCGCCCATGACCCCCGCACTGAACCTAGAGATAGTGCGCTATAAAGTGTGCCAGGCAGCCATGGACGATTGTCAGGGTAAATTAAAACAGCAGAATCTATCGTATTACTCACAGCGCATGGATAAAATACAATAGAGAATATATATAGTGAAGCTTCATAGAATAGAATCTCATCAATAAAACTTCATAATAGTTGAGTACAAACATCTGAATAGTCAATACATCAAGCCTCACTACATATCACTCAGAGAATTTATACAAAGCAGCGGAACATCCGGTACATATAGTAAGAAAATAATATGCAAGCCTCCAGCTCGTCTTCGTCATCAGCATCGTTGGAAGCAAGAACAGCACCTGTCACCTGCTACCTAGTCTGCCCGTCCCAAAATGGACGAACAACCCAAGGCAATAAGAGTTAAAACATAAAGCCTTGAGTCAGACAACAGTCTTAGTGAGCGGTAAATTAACTAACAACATACCAAAAGAGCATAAAGGAAAAAGGAATAGGAATCCAACCCTCCCACTCCACCTCTTTCTACAGTGATAGCCCCCAGACACACACTAAGCAGAAACAAACATAGCAAAGCAAACATTTAAAGTAAAGCAATTATCACTCGAGTCAAGGGCGATGTTTTCCAAGTACAACCCCCAAGGCCTAAACCAAGATTAGATAAGCACCCAGAAAATACTGCTCTTGAGACCGAATGACGATACAACCAAACATCCATGACTCTGGCTATCACTGTTATCATTGCTTTGATATCATCGTTAATTGAATGACCGGCTCATTCTTTCATCTATCCGTCAAGGGCTAATGGAAACCCCGGTTCTAGACATAACTCCGCACGTCGTCAAAACCCGTGCCTAGGACTATCGAATCTGCCCAGAGTACTCGACTACCAATCAGTAGCCTTCAGGGACTATCGAATCTGCCCAACGTACTCTTGCTTTGAGCATGCCAGAACCTTCAACAACGATGAATTCTCAGCCTTCTAGTCATCCTCCTCGACGATTATTTCCATACTAGCTCAAGCACCTCTCGAGCAAACCATTATCCTCAAACTCAAACCATTTCACCGAGTTATCAACATGCTTGGAATGATCCCGTCTGGATTAGACCAAGACTATCTCATATCATGCCTCGCTTCATCACATCCTAGCAAGGCCTCATCTCAACATCATCATCATCAAATCTATCCATATGAGCTTCATCATCCGCTACATATGCCACGAGCAGCTTTTCCAATTCAAGAGCCTTTCCCTTAGCTTTTGAATTATCTTCGACCATCTTGTCTAAATCAAATCATCAATCAACTAATTCATAGCAATCAATCAAGTCAAACATTAATCCAAGTAATCAAGCATTTAAATATGATCTAATGAACAATTATAACAATAATGGCAATTTCGTAAATAAAGAGTCTAAAGTCTAACAAGCATGAAAACATGAGCAATATCTCTATAATCTTGATGAATGAACTTGCATAGGTTAACATGTAGTAAAATGGATGTCAAATCATCATGAGCAATGGATCTATACTTAGGTTTACAAAAATGCATGAAAATCACTACTTTACACAAAATCAAGCCAACGATCTGATATACTCCTTTGGATCCGTGTGAGAGATAATCACCACTCACCAAATCACCTAAACGCCACAAAAGCTACACACTTCAGATCTGGACAGCGAAGGATCTAACTCGATCTATCACAAATCCGCTTCAAACGATGAAATCTCTCTTTGATGGATTTAGATCTTCAATCTAAGCTCTTGAATCTTCAATAAGATCTTCGATTTGGATGGAAGGAATCACAAGATTAGAGTGGAGAAAAGAAGTGAAGAAGTGTAGAACTCGAGCTCTCAAAATAGCAGCACTTCGTCGCTTCAAAATCCGGATCCCAAAAATGAAGAAGAAGCCTCCTATTTATAGGCAGAAATCCCCTTAGGTCGTCCGCTCGCTATTAGGTCGTCCACGACCTAAAACCTACGACCTAATGCATGCGCATCCACGACCTAACGAAACCCTTCGACCCATGACCTAACGCATGAGCGTGACTTACAGATCCAACGACCTAACACATCTGCGCTTCTACGACCTAACAAAGATGCGGCTTAGCTCTTACGCGACCTAACACACACGCGACCTAACACACACAGAAGCTCACGACCTAACTCAACACAGAGGCTCACGACCTAACTAACTTAGCTAGGACACGACTTAACACCTTAGGTCGTCTAACGACCTAACTACTCCACTACTGAACTTAGGTCGCTCACGACCTAACTATGCTAACTCGCTAACTAATAGGTCATTGCCGCTAACTCTTAGGTCGCTAACTATTAGGTCGCTACTTCCTTAGGTCGCTAACTCCTATAGATCGCTCCAATTCTTAGGTCGCCAACTTCCTATAGGTCGCTAACTCTCTTAGGTCGCCAACTTCCTATAGGTCGCTAACTCCTATAGGTCGCTCACTCTCTTAGGTCGCTCCAACCTCTTAAGTCGCTGTTTCCTATAGGTTGCTAACTCTTAGGTCGTCCACTACCTTAGGTCGCCAACTTCCTATAGGTCGCTAACTCCTATAGGTCGCTCACTCTCTTAGGCCGCTCCAACCGACCTAACCTACCCCACGACCTAAGCCACCATACGACCCAACTCCTATACGACCTATCCCAAAATCCTTAGGTCGCTCCACTTTCTTAGGTCGTCTACTCTGACCTAACAACTCTATGACCTAGGACTTAGACTATGGACAACTTATCAACAATGCAACCTAATGTCAACTGTTTTACGATGTTTCGATCCGTAAAAATACGGGTCGTTACATTCTCTCCCCCTTAGGAATTTCGCCCCCGAAATTCCAAACAAACAGAGCAATCAAAGACTATTCTGCATGCCTACCATCCATAGCAATCAACAAACCATGCATTCAATTCTAGCTTAGCATGCAGAATTCTAAAACTAGAACAAGTTACAATGTCGTTAGATGACACGACACCTTAGGGCCATACCTTGAAGAGTTCAGGATGAGCTGCCTTCATCCTCTCTTCCACCTCCCATGTACAGTCGTTATCATCATCACTCCATTGTATCTTGAGAAACTTAACTACCTTCCTCCTAAGCTGTTTCGTGTCAGTTTCCACAACACGAAGCGGCTTACGAGGTCTCTTATCGACTGGATCAACTTCGAAATCTTCATAGCTATCAGCAGAAGCCACTATATTCGAGTCGTGCACATACTTCCGTAGATACGATACATGAAAACATTGTGCACACCCGATATCTTCTCTGGTAACTCCAATCTGTAGGCGAGCTTTCCAATTCGCTCGATGATCGGGAATGGTCCAACAAATCTCGGAGTCAATTTCCCTTTCTTCCCGAATCGAATAACATTCTTCAATGGAGAAATCTTCACAAAAACCATATCACCTACGTCGAATTCCAAATCCTTACGACGCTTATCGGCATAACTTTTCTGACGGTCTTGTGATGCCTTCATTCGTTGCCGAATGATCTCTATACAATCCGAAGTCTGTCGAATCATCTCTGGCCCAAGCATCAACTTTTCTCCGGTCTCTAACCAACATGTCGGAGAGTTACACGGTCTTCCATACAATGCTTCATATGGTGCCATACCAATGCTTGACTGTTAACTGTTATTATACGAAAATTCTACCAAATGAAGGTGATCTTCCCATGATCCTCCGAAATCTAAAACACAAGCTCTAAGGAGATCTTCCAAAACTCGGTTGACTCTCTCGGTCTGACCATCTGTTTGAGGGTGATAAGCTGTACTCAAACACAACTCAGTTCCCAAAACTTCCTGAAAGCTCTTCCAAAATCCACTAGTGAACAATGGGTCCCGATCGCTCACTATACTCTTTGGAATACCATGGAATCGAACTATCCACTTAACATACAACTCAGCCAACTTTGATGCAGTCCTAGTCGATCGAACAGGAATGAATCTTGCACTCTTAGTCAGACGGTCTACGATGACCCAAATCCCTTCATTTCTCGTTCTTGTTCTAGGTAGTCCATCAATAAAATCCATCGATATTTGCTCCCACTTCCATGTAGGAACTTCTAATGGCTGAAGAAATCCACTTGGTTTTTTCTGCTCGGCTTTTACCAACTGGCAGTTCATACATTTGGAAATAAAATTTCCAACATCCTTCTTCATACCTTCCCAGTAATAGGTTCTCTTCATATCCCGATACATCTTGTTTCCACCTGGATGAATTGTCAACTTCGAGTGATGACTTTCCTTCAGAACTTCATTTCTCAATTTATCTATATCGGGAACAACTAGTCGTCCTTGCTTCCGAAGCCAACCTTCTCGATCAACCTCGAATCCTTTATCCTTTTCTGGGTCTAATTCAGATTCCAAATCACGGATAATCTTGACAAGCTTATCATCTCGCTTTTGACTCTCGCCAATTCTTCTCACAAGAGTCGGTCTTATCGATAAGTTTGCCAACATTTTAGGTTCCAATTCACATCTTGGCCTGAAATCAAAACCAGCTAAATACTCGAGATTCTTCCACTCTGAAAACATGGCTCCCAATCCTGCATGTCTTCGACTTAACGCATCTGCCACTGCGTTACCCTTTCCCGGAGTATAGGCTATACCAAAATCATATGATGTCAAAAACTCTAGCCATCGTTGCTGCCAAAGATTCAAATCCTTTTGGGAGAAAAGATACTTCAACGACTTATGATCCGTAAACAGCTCGAATCGAACTCCCAATAGGTAATGTCTCCACATCTTCAGAGCAAATACAATCGCTGCCAACTCTAAATCATGAGTCGGGTAATTCCTTTCATGCGGCTTCAGTTGTCGACTTGCATACGCAACAACTTTACTCTTCTGCATCAGCACTGCTCCAAGTCCAGTACCACATGCGTCGGTGTAAACCACCATCTCATCATTCCCACTTGGAATAGTCAAAACAGGAGCACTTGTCAGTCGCTCTTTCAGGATTCTGAAAGCTTGCTCACACTTATCATCCCATCTGAACACTTAGTTCTTTTTCGTCAATCCTGTCAATGGTGCAGCCACCTTGGAGAAGTCTTTGATAAATCGACGATAATATCCTGCTAACCCAAGAAAACTTCTCACATCCGATGCATTCTTATGTCTAACCCAATCCTGGATTGTTGCCACCTTAGTGGAATCAACCGCTATTCCATTTCCAGAAATAATATGGCCTAAGAACCTCACTTCACTCTTCCAGAAGTGACACTTCGAAAACTTAGCCTTCAGCTGATGTTTCCGTAAGATTTCCAAAACAATACACAAATGCGTCTTGTGCTCTTCTTCAGTTCTGGAATAAATCAAAATATCATCCACGAACACTAGCACGAACTTGCTCAACTGATCTCTGAACACTCTATTCATAAGATCCACAAAATATGCTGGCGCATTAGTCAATCCAAACGGCATTACCAGCCACTCAAAGAAACCGGATGGTGTCCGAAAAGCAGTCTTCGGCACACTATCCTTAGCCACTCTCAACTGGTGAAATCTCGTTGCCAAATCCATCTGAGAAAACACCTTAGCTTCGTGAAGCTGATCAAACAAGTCATCTATTCTCGGCAATGGATACTTGTTCTTCTTAGTCACCTTATTCAGCTCACGATAATCCACACACAACCTCAACGATCCATCCGCTTTGGTTGCAAACACAACTGGTGCACCCCATTCGGACACACTACGCCGAATGAATCCTTTCTGTAAAAGGTCATCAACCTGCACCTTCAACTCCTGTTGTTCCCTAGGCGCCATCCGCCTAAGAGGCATCACAACGGGTCTGGCTCCTTTAACTAGATCTATACGAAACTCGATCTCTCTATGCGGCGGTAACCCTTTGACCTCGTCAAAGATATCCTTAAATCCATTAGCGATTGGCACAGATGACAGTCCATCCCGTGGAACAACCAGCGAATACATGAAGCTCATGAAGACGCCTTCTTCATGCTTACATCGTATCACAATCTTTCGCCCCTCCACATTCTCGACTGTCACCTCCAACCTATCACAATCAACCTTTGCCGCATACTTCTTAAGCCAGTCCATACCCAAAATAATTCCGAACCCCACAAAGTTCAGAACAAAACAATCACAAACAAAAGAGCAATCATGACTCGATACAATCAGACCACGGCATAACATACACAAACAAGATGAACCCCCAACTGGATTAGTCACAACCAATGGCCTATCAACGATATCCGGTTCTAAACCCAACCGGCCTACAAGTTCACTACAAACAAAAGAATGCGACACCCCAGTATCAAATAGAACTCTAACTGGAACACCACATATGGAAAGAGTACCTTGAACCACCACACTCTTTCCTTTCTCTTCAGCGGTAGGAGCTTTTGAAGATGATGGAACAGCTCCCAAAGCATAAGCTTGCACAATTTGCTTGTCCTTCCGCGGTTCTGGACAATTCCTCCTAACATGCCCCAGCTTGTCACAGTTGTGGCACTTCACCGGCACCTTCAGATTCTTGCAATCCC
The DNA here is from genome assembly GCA_030737815.1 of Allium fistulosum. Lineage (NCBI taxonomy): Eukaryota > Viridiplantae > Streptophyta > Magnoliopsida > Asparagales > Amaryllidaceae > Allium > Allium fistulosum. The sequence goes on from CM060904.1 coordinate 354,655,461, forward strand.
TGGAGAAATGGCCCTTCTGCTGACAATTGTAGCAGGTCACTTCGCCCTTCGGCTTCTTCTGGCCATCCCTACCATTTTGCTGCTGCTGCTTCCTCTTCTTGTTTCCACCCTGATGTTGTTTAGTTTCTTCCTTGGTCACAGCAACAACAGACCTTTCCTTAGGAAACAGATTCTCGTGCCTGAGAGCTTTCTCTACTAGCTTCTCAAATGGATCGTCCAAATGATCCACCAACTGCCTCCCAAGATAACTGTCCAAGCCTGTCACAGACTTCTCATTCTTCTAGTACGCAGATTCAATATACGACCGGGCATACTTGGACAAAGCTTCAAACTCAGAAACATACTCAAGAACTGGTCTTCCACCTTGCTTGAGCTCCACAAACTTCTTAAACAGAACAGACTTCTGAGCTGTAGATATGAACTTAGCTTCAAATCTGGTTTGGAATTGCTCCCAAGTAATCTCTTCCTCCGGAGTATCAATGGTGATAGAGTTCCACCAATCAGAAGCTCTCCCTTGAAGCTGTCTTGATGATAACTTCCTCTTAGTCGCATCCTCAATTCCCAAATCACCAAAGATCCTTCTACAAGCATCTATCCACCTCTGTACTTCAATGGTTGATTCTATTCCCAAGAAAACCTTTCCTCCAAGAGCAGTATAGTCTTTACACAACTTAGCAAAATCCACTGGTTTTGGAGTTTGGACTTGAACTCCAACATCTACTGATGGCCCCGGAGCTGGCATCCTTCTCATGATCGAAGTCATCATAGCTTCGAACATAGCAACATAATCAGCAACCCCCTCAACAGCACGGCCTTCCCTAGCAACTGGTCTCCCTCTTCGACTCATTCTCAATATCTATAAAAAGGAATGATTAATACACCTTGAGAAACAACTGCATAAGGGATTCAAATCTTTCTAAGCTACTATATTATATATAGTAATCATCCATCAAAATACAATTACGTCTCTCATACGTAGTTACGTCAGCGAGCGTTGGGTAAAATCGATTAACCAAAGCTCTGATACCAAATGTGATGACCGCCCATGACCCCCGCACTGAACCTAGAGATAGTGCGCTGTAAAGTGTGCCAGGCAGCCATGGACGATTGTCAGGGTAAATTAAAACAGCAGAATCTATCGTATTACTCACAGCGCATGGATAAAATACAATAGAGAATATATATAGTGAAGCTTCATAGAATAGAATCTCATCAATAAAACTTCATAATAGTTGAGTACAAACATCTGAATAGTCAATACATCAAGCCTCACTACATATCACTCAGAGAATTTATACAAAGCAGCGGAACATTCAGTACATATAGTAAGAAAATAATATGCAAGCCTCTAGCTCGTCTTCGTCATCAGCATCGTTGGAAGCAAGAACAGCACCTGTCACCTGCTACCTAGTCTGCCCGTCCCAAAATGGACGAACAGCCCAAGGCAATAAGAGTTAAAACATAAAGCCTTGAGTCAGACAACAGTCTTAGTGAGCGGTAAATTAACTAACAACATACCAAAAGAGCATAAAGGAAAAAGGAATAGGAATCCAACCCTCCCACTCCACCTCTTTCTACAGTGATAGCCCCAAGACACACACTAAGCAGAAACAAACATAGCAGAGCAAACATTTAAAGTAAAGCAATTATCACTCGAGTCAAGGGTGATGTTTTCCAAGTACTAACCCCTAAGGCCTAAACCAAGATCAGATAAGCACCCAGAAAATACTGCTCTTGAGACAGAATGACGATACAACCAAACATCCATGACTCTGGCTATCACTGTTATCATTGCTTTGATATCATCGTTAATTGAATGAACGGCTCATTCTTTCATACGTCCGTCAAGGGCTAATGGAAACCCCGGTTCAAGACATAACTCCGCACGTCGTCAAAACCCGTGCCTAGGACTATCGAATCTGCCTAGAGTACTCGACTACCAATCAGTAGCCTTCAGGGACTATCGAATCTGCCCAACGTACTCTTGCTTTGAGCATGCTAGAACCTTCAACAACAATGAGATCTCAGCCTTCTAGTCATCCTCCTCGACGACTATTTCCATACTAGCTCAAGCGCCTCTCGAGCAAACCATTATCCTCAAACTCGAACCATTTCACCGAGTTATCAACATGCTTGGAATGATCCCGTCTGGATTAGACCAAGACTATCTCATATCATGCCTCGCTTCATCACATCCTAGCAAGGCCTCATCTGAACATCATCATCATCAAATCTATCCATATGAGCTTCATCATCCGCTACATATGCCACGAGCAGCTTTTCCAATTCAAGAGCCTTTCCCTTAGCTTTTGAATTATCTTCGACCATCTTGTCTAAATCAAATCATCAATCAACTAATTCATAGCAATCAATCAAGTCAAACATTAATCCAAGTAATCAAGCATTTAAATATGATCTAATGAACAATTATAACAATAATGGCAATTTCGTAAATAAAGAGTCTAAAGTCTAACAAGCATGAAAACATGAGCAATATCTCTATAATCTTGATGAATGAACTTGCATAGGTTAACATGTAGTAAAATGGATGTCAAATCATCATGAGCAATGGATCTATACTTAGGTTTACAAAAATGCATGAAAATCACTACTTTACACAAAATCAAGCCAACGATCCGATATACTCCTTTGGATCTGTGTGAGAGATAATCACCACTCACCAAATCACCTAAACGCCACAAAAGCTACGCACTTCAGATCTGGACAGCGAAGGATCTAACTCGATCTATCACAAATCTGCTTCAAACGATGAAATCTCTCTTTGATGGATTTAGATCTTCAATCTAAGCTCTTGAATCTTCAATAAGATCTTCAATTTGGATGGAAGGAATCACAAGATTAGAGTGGAGAAAAGAAGTGAAGAAGTGTAGAACTCGAGCTCTCAAAATGGCAGCACTTCGTCGCTTCAAAATCCGGATCCCAAAAATGAAGAAGAACCCTCCTATTTATAGGCAGAAATCCCCTTAGGTCGTCCGCTCGCTATTAGGTCGTCCACGACCTAAGAACCCACGACCTAAAACCTACGACCTAACGCATGCGCATCCACGACCTAACGAAACCCTTCGACCCACGACCTAACGCATGCGCGCGACTTACAGATCCAACGACCTAACACATCTGCGCTTCTACGACCTAACAAAGATGCGGCTTAGCTCTTACGCGACCTAACACACACGCGACCTAACACACACAGAAGCTCACGACCTAACTCAACACAGAGGCTCACAACCTAACTAACTTAGCTAGGACACGACTTAACACCTTAGGTCGTCTAACGACCTAACTACTCCACTACTGAACTTAAGTCGCTCACGACCTAACTACGCTAACTCGCTAACTAATAGGTTGTTGCCGCTAACTCTTAGGTCGCTAACTATTAGGTCGCTACTTCCTTAGGTCGCTAACTCCTATAGGTCGCTCCAATTCTTAGGTCGCCAACTTCCTATAGGTCGCTAACTCTCTTAGGTCGCCAACTTCCTATAGGTCGCTAACTCCTATAGGTCGCTCACTCTCTTAGGTCGCTCCAACCTCTTAAGTCGCTGTTTCCTGTAGGTTGCTAACTCTTAGGTCGTCCACTACCTTAGGTCGCCAACTTCCTATAGGTCGCTAACTCCTATAGGTCGCTCACTCTCTTAGGTCGCTCCAACCGACCTAACCTACCCCACGACCTAACCCACCATACGACCCAACTCCTATACGACCTATCCCAAAATCCTTAGGTCGCTCCACTTTCTTAGGTCGTCTACTCCGACCTAACAACTCTACGACCTAGGACTTAGACTATGGACAACTTATCAACAATGCAACCTAATGTCAACTGTTTTACGATGTTTCGATCCATAAAAATACGGGTCGTTACAATCTTCTTGCTTAGTTGAGTTGTAGGTTGAAGTTGTTGTTTGATTTAGTTGCTTGATTCCAGATTGAAGATGAAATCAGGATGTTAAATTTGATTCAGTCATTTGCTTTTGGTTTCTGGTTTTTGTTTATTTTTTTATTTTGAAAAGATGAAGAACAAAAGAGTAGAGAAGGTTTTGAACTGAGAATTCCCTAGCCTAATTCTCAATTCAGTTTTTATGTATATAAAATTTTAGAAATGAAAATGCTTTGCCACTTGTGAAATCATATGCTACTTAATTTACATTTGTCAATGCATGAATTTATTTTCTTACAATTGTTCATATGCAAGAAGGAGATATTTACAAGTGTTTAACACTTATATCTCTTATGTAATTGTAAAATATTTTCAATTTAGATATAAATCTTTATCTTTTCACTTCCTTTTATTTATATGTATATAACTCAATCAAACAATATAAACTTATTTATTTATTTTTTTCAAATTCATTTACATATCCATATATCTATTATTACCAGAATTGATCTGTTCAATGAAAAAACCAGTTAATTATCCAATTATCAAATATAAAAAATATGGGTTATCGCATTCCTCCCCCCTTTGAATTTTTTCGTCCTCGAAATGGAACGAAGCCAGAATTTAATTTTATAGCTAATTATCAGTTGAATTTTCTCTTTGAACATTTTTAAAACACTTTAAAATCTATATAATATTGCAAAAATAGTTTTATAAAAATATCATTTTATAACTCGATGTTTCAACAAGTCCATCCTCGTTCTCAAAGAAATTCGGTCATACGTTGATCAGGCGTAAGACTGAAAATCTATTAGTACTTGGTAAACCCGTTTTCAACACCCAGTAAAAATACTTGGAAAAATATTTTGGTGAAAATATAGAAAACATTTTGAAATTGAGGAAATATCTTTGGTGAGAATGCTCTGGAAATCATCACCACCATCCATGGTCGCAGTTAACCCGATGGTTACGTTGTCATCCCGGCAAAATCCATAAATAACCGTAGGCCCCCGCGCCCCTCGATTACACCATGGAACCCGCTTCAGATCGTAGTTATACTCGGGCTTTACGTTGCTATCATAGCAAAAACCCATATAACCATAGGCATCAGCGCCCTCGAATTTCGCTGCCAAAAGAATGAAACTCCTCCACTCGACCATAGATCGCAGCCTACCGATGTTACGTTGTCGTCCCGGCAAAATCAAGTGTAGACTGTTGGCACTCATCCTCCACACGATTTTCGCTATGGTCCACACAGTAGATTGCAGCGACATCGAGTTACACCGTCGTCACAGCATAACCCAAATGCCCCTGTAGGCATCAGCGCCCTCGACTTTCGCTACCCAACAATCCTCAAGAACTAGTTTGTCCGGACTCCTCACAGGATCAACTTTAGAGCCCCCCTTAGGGTTCAAGGCAGTACCACCCTATGGCACTCCTGAGAAGTTCATTTCAAGGGAGCGCCTTTTTCCCCAAAGCCATTCTCAAAACACTTTATACTATACACTTATAGTATCTTCAAATCATACCCTTTATGATTTATATCAAAATCTCCTTTACACAAAATCGATATCCCAAATCGATAGTTCCAAACTTGGCTTTCCAAATTCCCAAAACTGATTTTTCTCAAAAATCAAAAGCCTTTCCAAAATCCATAAGTTCCAAAACCTTTTCCAAAATCATTCTCATAAAATCCCTTATATATATAGATATAGATATAGATATATATATAACTTTGAAAATCTTTGGATCACTTCATACTTGTATACATTCCCTTTTTATACTTCAAATACTTTCAAAAACCCTTTTCTTCTGGCTATAGATTCAACAAGGAGAGTTTATCATATATAACAAAGATATATAACTTTGTTTATTCCAAATCAAATATTCAAGTTTGATTGCTTTTATAAAGTTGTTTACCACCTTACTTACTCTTCATAAAGTGAATTTCAATTATAAAGATATCCATCTTCCACTTTCATTAAATTGATTCAATTTTCAATTCAATTTGAATTAACTTCGATTCCCATTCCAAATTCAAATCAATTCCCATTTGAATTTAAACTTATTCAACTTCAAGCTTACTTCCTGATTATTCAAATCAAATTCAATTTGAACTAATTTCAATTCCAATCTCAACTTTAAACCATCTCGAATTATATAAATTCATGATTACTGCATGGAGTTCATAGTAGTATAGTCAGTGACAGAGATGCATTGTTCACTAGTGAATTTTAGAAGAGTCTACAGGAAGTAGTGGGTACCAAGCTTAACATGAGTATTGCATATCACCCTCAAATAAATGAGCAGATAGAGAGAATCAATAAGGTACTTGAAGATTTAGTGAGAGCTTGTGTATTGGACATTGGTGGATCTTGGGAAGGTCACCTACATTTGGTTGATTTTTCCTATAATAATAGTTACCAGACTAGTATAGAAATGGCGTCGTTTGAAGATTTGTATGGAAGGTCATGCAAATCACCAGTATATTGGTTGGAGACCGGAGACATATTAGTCTTAGGTCCAGATTTAGTTGGAGAGGCGTCAGAGAAGATTGAGGTAATCCGGGGAAGGATGAAGGAAGCTCAGTCTAGACAAAAGAGTTACGCAGATAATATGCGAAATAACATAGAATTCTCAGTTGGAGATAAGGTTTTCATTAAGGTATCACCTATAAAGGGTGTGGTACGCTTTGGATAGTCGGGGAAGTTAGCCCCAAGATGTGTAGGTCCATTCTAGATTATAGAGAGGATTGAAAAACTCGCATACAGAGTAGAGTTGTCGAGCAGTTTGGCAGGTGTCCATAATGTATTTCATGTGTCTCATCTTCACAAGTATGTCCATGATCTAGAAACTACTATTCCTCTGACAGGGTTGGATGACTTAGTGGGAGAGCCTAATTTGACTTTTGTTAGACAAACAGTTCGGGTTGTAGCTAGATATAAGAAAAGATTAAGGAACAAGATAGTCAGGTTGGTGAAAGTTCAGTGGAGCGACAACAAGAAGGATCATACTTGGGAGACAGAGGATATGATAAGGGATACTTATCCTGATCTGCTTTAAGGGTATGTCTATATTAGGTTTATATAGATAGTTGCTAGTCAGTTAGACTAGTATGGTTGTTAGGAGTTGTTACAGATGATTGCTATGTTTAGTATTTAGGCCTTACTGAATTTCAAGGACGAAATTCATTATGGAGGGGAGTCTGTAACATCCCTAATTTTTGATAACATTATTCAGAAGATTTAATTAGATAAATAAAATAAAATAATGATGATAAGGAGATTGAGATTCGATTAAATTACATAATAGGGGCGTGCTTATTAACAAAGATAAACGTGCTTTAAATTGGTTTATTGGATAATTAAACTACACATGGGCATATTAGCAAATTAGCCAATTAATTACACGGCTACACACTCCACATTTTTTCCATTCACGTTCATTTTATTTCTCAAAATCAAAATAAACACAAGAACCCTAATAGAATCGACCATTAACAAAGGAGAAGAGGAAATTTTTATTTAAAGCTAAAGAAAAGCTAGGGAGGATTAATCAACAACAAATCTCAAATTCCTTATCAGTTCAAGGTGAATAATAATCTTCTACCATCTCTATTTTATTCTATGATTATATGGTTTCGGATTTATGATTCAAATTCATTTTTGTGATAAAATGGATGATGATATGCTTGAGTTATATTATGATGATTTGTTTTAATTCATAATCACATGAATTTGTATGGTTTTAGTATAAAACCGAGAATATATGATTTCAGATTGCCATGGAATATTTTTATGTTAAGTAAAACATGATTTTGGAGATGGGTTTCAATTTTTAGAATTTTCCAAGCTATGGAAATTTTATTATGAATTTTTAATGAAAGGTATGATATAATTGGATTTAAAATTTATTTCATGAATTTCATGAAGAAATTGGGTCTAAAATTTTAATATGTTTGATTACATGATGAAACTCAATTTATGTGATTTTTGGGGATTTTTCTTAATTGATTTACTAAGGAAAATAAATTGTTTGAAAAGAAGGAATTTTCTGAAATAATCGGTTTTAGTATATGGAAGGGCTAAAACGTTGCGTTATTTAATGGTTTTAATCTGGTATTAATGCGGCAGGTATAAAGGTAAAGTTTATGAAAAGTTTTATGGCAGCCAATCAGTGTTTTACAAATAAGCAAGTCGTTGAAAAGAAATTACTTAAAGTTGCTATAATTCAGCCTTTAAACCAGAAAAGGGGTTCTGGCTCTATTAGTAAGGACCTGTGCAGTTAATGCCCCGCTATAACCCTGCTATATCTCATAGTGGATTTCTACCGCTACGATTTTTCCATATAGCCCCAAATATAGCTGTGACGACCCGACTTTCATCGACCAGAAAGTCGCATTGTCAATAAGAAAGAAAGGGATAGAAAAGAGAAAAGAAGAGAAGAGAGAAAGAAACAACATCAGAATCTCAACAGCGGAACGAATAAATTATATTAATAACATAAACTATTACATAGTATACAACACTTATCAGAGTTTACACAACATATACATCACATACTAGACAGTTATAAACATCTGTCTAGACATTACAACTCAAATACATACAAGACACTATCACAGATCAACACAGCGGAACACTATATATATCTACGAACGCTGAAGCCTCCTGCTCCATTGCTTCTCCAGAAAACTCGTCAAAGCTAAACCTGAATCCCTTGGCTACTCGTAAAAATTTGAGTACCCAAGAGTTTATAAAACAGAAATAAACACTTGGGTCAGACATGGGTCTGGTGTGAGTAACAGGTTAAAGTTGCTTAACTTTGAAAACCATTTGAAAACAAAAGGTATCACGTAAGACTTCCCACACATAAACATGGGTAAGTTTTTACCTTACGCTAACCAAAACTTTGATACAAAATCCAGTTATATTATAATAGGTCTAGGGTTTTCAAATAAGTATTCACATAGCCGAAATTGTTACATTCATTAAATTTCAGCATACATAGGTATACAATCAAGTCCGTTATCACTTATTGGAAGTTGGATTTCCATACAATGGCAGGGCTACCGGGGTACCGCCCATCACAGTACGGGGCCTAGATCACCGTACCGAGGATTACTCCCAATCCCCTGCAACACAAATCCGGAACCATCCCTTACTGGATAATTCCGAATAAAAATCACCCCACAGATGGTCGTCGCCAACTGCACCACTAAGCCGAAATAAAGGAACTCTCTAGACAGGGATGACCTTACTCTTAGTGGGTGGTACCCACGAAGCCTTGCTGCACCTCCCCTGTTTTAGCCATTCCCAGTTGATGAGGCTTGAGGTCACGATTACCTTTAATCAGAACACATCACTTAAAATGCTCATCGTCCACCTGACGATGTTCTGAAAGCATTCAATCCATACAAGTTCGTTCCGGGTTCGAACGAAACTGAAGGCATTATCTCGTTACACTCATTTTGGAATCACCCTCAGAGTTAACGACAATAACCCTTGCACTATGAATCTTCATCTCCACTTGAGATTCACGACCTATCGTTAATTTGGATCGATGTGGTATTTGGATATCCAAATCTGGAAACCCGATCCCGGTCTCATCGAAATCCAAAACGTATCTTTTAAGGCCAAGTTGTTTTAAAGTTAAAACAATTCAATTCAATTATCTATATTCACATAGATAGATAATTCACAATATCACAATAGATAATCTACATTATCATCACAAATAGATAATTCACATTATCATTTCAATTCAACTAAACATCCATATTACAGATCAGCACATATCTCATCAGAGATATCAAACAATGCAAAGCATTCAATATTATTCATCCATTCCTAAGTAATGATTTACCATCTCTAATTAATTTAAAGTGAATTAAATTAATTACTCCATTCTATAAATCCTGCTTACTTAATCATTAATCAAACCAATTAATTAATCATACTCTAAGTATCCATCTTAATTAATCATTCCTGATTAATTATCCTTTAATTACTTTAAGTAATTAATCCTTAATTAATTTCACAATTTAATTATCTTAAACTATTACAGTAATTATTCTTTAATTACTCCATTAATTAATTAACTATACTTAATTACATTAATCCTTAATTAATTATAATTAAGTAATTACTTTAATCACTTATTATTGATTAATTAATCTTAATTAATCAATCCTTAATTACATTATTAATTATATTAATTAATTAATGATCCTAATTACTCTTAATTAATTATCCTATTTAAATTAGTTACATTTAATAATTAATCTTTAATTAGTCATATTTATTAATCACCTTTGATTAATCTCATTTAGTAATTAACTACCCTTAATTACTCCATTTCATAAATTAATTACTACTTAATTAATTATCTTTTAATTAATCCCTTGATTAATTATACAAAAGTAATTAAACTCAAATTACTTTCATTATTAAATCTCCTTTAATTAATTACATCCAGTAATTACCTTTAATTACATTCCTAAGTAATTACACTTCATTAATTACATTTAAGTAATTATACTTATCAAATCACCAAGTGATTATCTTAAATTAATTTAATTAATTAATTTAAACTTATCAAATTTATTTTAATTAATTACCTTAAGTAATTAATTCCCTTAATTACTTTCATTAAGTAATTATACTTAACCAATTTCATATTAACTAATTAATCTAATTGATTATCAAAATTAATTTCATTAATTATTTATTTAATAATCTCTAATTAATGATCTCTCGTTAACTATTACCAATTCTTTAATTACTTCCTTTAAGTAATTAAGCTTAATCAACTATTATTAATTACAAATTAATGAATTCTTAATTACCAATTAATAAATCTCTAATTTCTTAATTAATTGCCTAATTAATCTTTAATCACTTGATTAATTAATTCCTAATCATTTATTAATAATCTATACTTATCTAAATAAATGATCCTTAATTCCAAATTAATTAACCCTTAATTAATTTACTTATAATTTTAATTAATTAACCCAAATCATTAATTAATTAAATTATTAAATTACTCTTTAATTTCCTTATTAATTTAATGAATCCTAAATCATTAAACCTTACTTAATCCCTAAATTAAAGTATTAACCTTTATAACCACTTTAATTATTATTAACAAAGGACTTGGAAATATTTTACTTTAAATCTTTCTTTTAATTCATTTCAAATTAAGGATTTTAAAATAAATTTCAAATTTAACTTTAACACAATTTAAAACAAATTTACAAACCCTTTTTAATTCCAAATGTTAAAGAAACATTTACTATTTACAAAGAACTAGTTATTAACAAAATTGTTTTACATAAAACTTGATTTTATTTTAAAAGTTAAAACTGTTTTATATTAAATCTACAGACCCGAGCAAAAATCAAAATACCCAAGCAAAAATTTAAAACCCTCGAGACCAACTTCGAGAAACTCCCGTCCCTATTTCTTCGAGTCACACTCGAACTCTACTCGAGATCAACCCCGAGTCCAAGCTTCTTCTCCAACTACCAAACTTCCAGATGCACAGAACGTACACGTGCACGTGTACATCGACCCCGATCGTCGACGAACAACATTCCGGCCTCTCACAATTCAACTCCGACATTGGCAACCCCACGCGATCACCAGATTACTCGATTCAATCGTGATTCGAAATCGACTAAAATTCACAGCTTGAAAACCCACTTCATCGGAAATTCATTCGCCTCAGACGACCCCTGCCTCCAGAAGCCTCACCATTCTCCCCATAGCTCTGCCTCGTCTTCCAGCTCCTACAATACGCCTCGCGATCGCCTCCGATCATGTATCGATGTCGCGATCCCCTCTGAATACTCGACGACACAAATAGGAAAGAAACCCTACCTCGACGTCGCATAGCCTCGCCGTCCCTCTAAAAATTCGAGCTTTATTTTTCCTACGATCCCCATCGCACCAGCCTCCGCCAGCAACGATCACGATGTCCATCGCTTCCCCGATCGCCAGAAATTGACGAAAATACAATTTCCGTTCAACTCGCGAAAACTCATCCACCACAAACTTAAAAATCTTGAAATCTCTATTAAAAATCATGGTTTTCAATCACGAATCTAAATATACAATCAAAACTTGAGAATTTAACAATCTAATTTTGACTTAATTGACTTTTCATTGTAAATTTTTATTCTCGAAATAATTGCTTGATATATTCACTTGAAACTATTTTTAAAAATAAATTCACATCCATACAATCACTTTTCTTTTAATGATCATAACCTGAAAATGATTGGAGCAAGAGAAATTGATTTTTGAACTATTTTAGCCTGTTGAAATCAACAGAGGCAAGTATATTGACATGCACAGATATATACATAATACTTCAGCTATATTTTAAACAATATACATTCATGCAAACATAATTCTCAACATTAATTCAAGAATACATGCATCAGAGAAAATCAAATCAAGTTTTTCTTTTTAAAAACAGATGTTTACTCACATCTTCCAGATATAAACATGCAACCAAATCCAAATTCTTTAGTTTTAAAAAGTGTTACTCACCAGATTAAAAATGAATAGAGCCTGAAACAGGAACTTGAAATCTGGAATTGATAAAAATGCTTGAACTTGATATTTGAAATCATTTTGATGTTGAGATGATTATGCATTCAAAACAGAATTGAAGTTGCTTGCTGTTGAAATATAGTTGATTTGCTTTAATTTTTCCTTTGAACTTGCTTTCAGACTTTGAAGAAGATGTAGGTTTGTTGTTCTCAGATTTAAAAATGCAGGCTTTTGATTTTGGAAATGCTTTACAGGTTTGAAGAATTTGGTTTGAGAGGAAGTGATTTCAGACTTGAAGAAAATGGTTTTACATGCTTTCGGATTTTGAAGAAATGTATTACAGGGTTGTTGAAGAATGGTTACAGGCTGAAGTTTTCTTAAATTTTTGAAAAGAATAGAAAAGAAAATGGGATGAGAGGCATGTGTTTATAAGTTAGAATGTGGTTTATTAAAAATAAAAGAAAATCAAAATAAATAAAAAGACACTTGTTAAAACATCTTGACATTTGTCATGTAATATTATTAATTAGTTAACACTTGTTTAAACAAGCCCTTTATAGATTTACACATGTAATTTTTTAAGTAATTCTTATTTTAAAATGTTAATAAAAACCTTTTCTTTATTTATTAAATACTTATCTATTTATAAATTAGTTTTAAAAGAAACAAAACTAATTATATTTAAAAATAAAAGTTTATACATATATTTTAAAATCCAAAACTATTTATAACAACACATTCAATTTCTTTAAAATCTATTTATCTATATATAAAACAATATATTAATACTATTGTTTGAAATAACAATTTGGTCAAATTTAAATAATTTATAAAAGAGATTATAAATTACTACTATTACTAAGAATTAACATATCATATGTAAATTGTATTTTAACTTATATATATATATACTCTTAAATCATATTTATTAAGCAATATTTAAAAAGAAAATAAAATAAACCTTATTATTAATCTTATATAGTTATTTGTTTAAATAGATTTGAAAAACTTAATATTAAATAATCATAATTTCCAAACTATCAGAAATGTATTATAGAAATTTAAAAACAAGATATTATTTATTTATTAAATTTCAAAACAAAGCTTATCTATTTACAATATATACACACACATATATACATTATAAATAGAAATCATTTTATTAGTTTTTAAAAGATAAAATTCACTAATTAAATATTCATTTAATTAGATTATTAAACCAATTCAAATTTTATTATCAAAGATTATCAAATCAATTTAATTATTTAAACAGATTATTAAATTGATATTGTCCAAAAATTCCGGGATATCACAATAGCCTTTCCGCGTTAAGCCCCACTATTTCCGCTATATCCCGTTATTCCCGCTATATTCCGCAATTTCTGCTATATCTTCATTAAAAGAAATGAATTGAAAAATGACATTTATACATTATAAAAATTATAAAATTAATTTATTTAATTGAATTTTTAAAATATTTTCAGAAATGAAAATACTCTAATATTCTACTAAATTCAATTATGTTATATAATAGTTTTACGTTTATTTACAGTATATTCGAACATGTTTTTATTTAAAATTATTTATGTATTAATTATAATTCAATTGAATGTTAATTTTTCATTTAATTACCATTTATATATTTGTAAAAACATTAAGTACGAGTTTTATATGCTATTTTAGATTAGTCCGCTATATCCCGCTATATCATCGCTGTATTCCCACTATGACTTTTTGCACCTCCACCGTATTGAATCTGTTGAGCGCTTTAACTGCACAGGTAAGAACCTTTCGAATCCATTGATTCCGCCTTGTCTCAGTCGAAAACAACATAGTCGAAACCATCATAGTCGAAACCAATACACAAGATATCACTCAGATGATATGCAGTGGATTGGTAGGAACGCTGAAGCCTAGGTTTCGAATGGGTAGCCTCCGATGGAGTCGTAACCCTGCCTTGTTTTCATAAGTTAAAATTCTTGCCTAATTTTACCTAAAGCTTTCGACACAGTCGAAACATATTCTTTCAAAAAGATTTTTACTTAGCTTTCGAAGGAGGTTGTCCTTTTTCGTTAAAGCATTTTCTTTTGAAGGCGTACCTTTTTCTTTAAATAACTGCTTTCGAAAGGGTAGGTTCCGGCCTAGTCGAAACCTAGCCAATACTTTACCTTTCAACTATATTGACTAGGAATGCTTTCGAAAGGTTACCCTTATTTTACCTGAAGCTAAGCCTTTTTCATGAATGCTTTTAAAGGGGTTGAGGGTTTCGAAGATGATTAAGTCGAAAGGGGTTTCGACTCTGTCCTTCAAAGTTTTTGTTTTAAGGGTTTTGCTTTCGACTAAGATGGTTCCGACACCATCAATTTTTCACCAAAACTATTTTTTGTTGGTTTCGAAAGAGTTGCTTTCGTATATAAACATTTTGACCCAAATTATGTTTTCAAAGAGTAAACCCAATACTTTCGAAAGGGTACTTCCATTTGTTTCGAAGCACTATATTTTAGAAAGATGATTTGATACCATCGAAAGGTATAATTGGTTTCGAAAGAGAATGTTTATTAATGGCTTCGAAAGGTTTGTATACAATGTTTTGAAAAGACGTTTTTGCTTTCAAAGGAGGCTATCCAGAGGTTTCGAAAGAGATGTTTTTATGGTTATAAAACATAAACGCAATCTCAATTTAATGTAATAGTTGTGGCATAAATAAAGATTTTGAAATGTTATTCACTTTGTTATTAACCCATAACTGTATTTTGGGGAAATGGCAGAATAACCAGTTAGGTTGACCCAATAGTGAATATAACTTAACAGATGTTAAAATTTTAATTAAAGATATTGGCGGGGCCCAATAGGTTTACAATAAGCCCATGAAAACAGTATGATATTGGCAGGGGCCAATAGGTTCATAGTCAGCCCATGAAAACTATGATTTGATACTGGCAGGGGCCAGTAGGTTTATAGTTAGCCCATGAAAACTATATCCGGATTAAGATATTGGCAGTCAGCTAATAGGTTCCTAGTTAGCCCATGAAAACTAGGATAAGAAATAAGATATTGGAGTTACCAATATGTTCTTAGTGATCCCATGAAAACTAAGCAATTGGACAGATAGTGCTTAACATTTAACAGGCAAATAGTAAACCTAGAAACTATAATTGAGACAGATAGTCAGAATGAATGGTGATAGGTAATCTAGAATTGATTTGTTTGTTTTGCATATCATCATAATGTTTTGAAATACTATGTTTTAACCATTGTGGATGCAGGAGCACAGTATATGGTTTTATAAATGTTTTATGATATTAGTGAGGAGAAACCCGCTCCGCTAAGCGGCGTGGTCTCACTAGATATCTAAATGGTTTGAGATGGTAAATTATTATTCATACCAGGCTTTATGTCTGACATGAAGATTTTGTTTCCCCTTAAACTCTAGGGTACTCAGTTGATTTTGAGTAGGTTGAGAGTTAAAGTTTCTAGGTGTTCTTTTAGACGTATAAAAGCTTCCGAGGACGTGCAGGAGGCAGATTGTTATTAGAGTTCTTTTATTTCCGTTGTGTGTTTGTTTGTAAAGGCAAATTATTTTCTTGCCTATTTATATACTATGACTTACCAAGGGGGCATCTTCCTATGTCGCTCTTGGCGTATTTTGTGATAATTATATGTTATCTAAACGTGGTCTGCAAATTGGGATTATGTAATCAATTTGGAATATTTTGAAATGGAATGTGGAATTTGTTTTGTTGTTTAATTTTTTTTCCATATTCTTGTGTTTCAGTGTATCAATGTATCTAATATCGCCGTGTTTGGTCACTGAGGATTAATAACTATGGATGACTGCGGCATCCATAGCCGTTAGTTTTGAGCCTCCAAATAGGGGGATGTTGCAGCGAGCTCAAAACGCGTAATGATTAATTTTAGAGAATTAAAATAATATAATTGGATTTTAAAAGATAATCTTTGTATACTCTGGAATTAGGTTCCAGAACTAGTTCCATTGTGTTCGGAATAGAGATATTTAGCTAGGAATGCTAGTGAGCACGCCTCGATTGGAGTTCGTTAATTTTTGGGCATGAATATTGTCGCGTTGTTTTCTACATAAGGACCTCAAATCCCCCCTTCATTTGTCATACCATAAGTAGAAAACCAGGTGCTATTTTTTCTTAACCTAACACTAGAAATCCAATGGCCACCATACATCGAAGCCACTAGGGGCCATTTTAGGCAAAGTCGCCAACTACAAAAAGGTTTTTCATAAGATAGGGGACATGATGGATGGTTTGATCGTCCATTAAGGCAGTGAGGCGGCAACGATTCTGGTGCTATGGAGAGGTAGTTGTAGGGGATTTTTACAGTGGTGGCACTAGAGGAGGTCAGACCTCTGGCGTTAGAGGTGTTGAGGTTGGGGCTTCCTTCGCGAGCGTGGGGCGGCAGCCGAAGGAGTGTGGCGGCTGTTATGGTCAAGGATCCAATGTTATTGGGGTTTCGAATAACAGCGGTCGAGATTTAAAGAAGATTGGATTAGCAGGTTAATCAAGAAATTAACATGTATTTAGTAATTAATTTAATTAATTAAGCATTGAATGTTCATTAATCCATAACTATTTCATGCGAGGTTGGATTTGAACGTGGTGAGTTGTATTGTACTCTTATCATCATTAGCTATGCGATGAAATTGGATTGGTTAGATTTCGAGCTTGTAGAAAAAAAAATTAAAATCAAACGCCCATTCGATTTTAGTTCAAACCGGAACACTTCGGCGATAATTGGAATTTCGGTGAGTAAATTCACCTTTAAATAAACTACATAAGTGTTGTAGATTATTGTTGTATGCTTGGATGTTAGTATATTTTTGTTTGACTGATTATTTGGTTGGATTCTCGTTTTGAAAAACGAATGACATATTCACTAAATTGTAGTGAACCCATGTGATTATATATATTGCCCATAACCGTTGTTTTGCAAGGAACATTTGTAGAGAGACTCTGAGGTGCTTCTCGCCAATATAAATTTTATTTACATCCTTATGCTACTTTTATTGAGGTTTAGTCGAACTAATCATGATATTCGATTTAAAATTGTTTAAGTGTCGTTACAGCGATGTTCGCTATTCCGCCATTTATTGAATATCATTCCCCAAAACCCTTTTATATGTGTTGTCTTGAGCTTGTATTTTCACAAAATAGATATTTAAATTCATTAATCATTTTGATTAATGATATTTAAATTAATTAATCATTTTAATTAATGATGTTTAAAATTTATCAAATCATTTTACCTAATGATGTTTGAATCTAATTAATCATTTTAATCAATGATATTTGAATTTAATTAATCATTTTAAGTAATGATGTTTTAAGTTAATAAATCATTTTAACTAAAGATGTTTAAACTTAATTAATCATTTTAATTAGTGGTATTTGAAATTAATAAATCATTTTAAATAATGATGTTTGAATTCAATTAACTAATCTAGTTACTGATATTTGGATTTATTTAATAATTTCAATTAAATGGCATTTGAATTTAATTAATCATTTTAATTAATGATATTTGAGGTTAATTAACCAATCTACAAATCTTATTTTAAAGTAAATTAACTGATTTTTATGAAATAAAGGATTTAAAGTTAATTTACTGATTTTGTAAAAGTGTTTTATATATAATTGATTGTTTTAATAAACATGTTTAATGTTAATTAATAACAAAGGTGTTTCAAAGATAATTGATTGATTTATTGGAAGAGTTATATATTTGATTAATTATCTTTTGGGATAATTAACATTGTTTTAAATTTATAAAATATATAAATGTGATTAATTATCTCTCGGGATAATTAATGTTGTTTAAATTTTTAAAAGATTTTAAATTTAATATATTTCTTTTTGGGAAAATTAATTTGGCTTTAAATTATAAAAAGAGTATTACAAATCATTCTTTAGGATGGATTAACATTGTTTTAAATTTATAAAGGTATTTAAATTGATTTATTATCTTTTTGGATAATATATGTTTTTTAAATTTATAAATGATAGTTTATAAATGAGAAAATCCATTAAAAGGAATTATTTAAAATAAAGCTGTGTAAATTGTTTTGGGTTTATAGTAAATAATGTTTTAATGACAATCGTTTTTTACCCTTATTTTAATCATTTTATAGTAAATAATTTATTTAATTAACTTGAAAATAGCCATTTTGGCCACTAGTTCGGATTTCGACGAAACCAGTTTCATTGGATCCGTAGCAGTGAATTATTATAGGATTTCAAGTTCTGTAGCGATCGGCCTTATCGTTTGATCGTGCGAGCTCGAAACGCGTAGAAATCAATTAATATAATTTAAATGAATATAATTCGATTTTGAAAGCTAACTTCTGTATACAATGGAATTGGGACTTGAAACTAGTTCCATTGAGTTTAAAATTATCGAAAACCTATATTTTGATATATTGGATAACCCACTTTCATTTCGGAAATAAAACGGGCTTTTCGGGTCGTCGTTATCGTTTCGACCCAATTCGATATGTCCATTCATTCTTATTTAGCTTTGTCCATATAAATAGATTTCTTTTTAGAAATCCTAGTAGCCTTTTCTTATTTCTGTACCTACATATCCATCTGTTCCTTCCTTCCTTCCCAATGGCAGAAGCCTTAATTCCTAAATTCAATTTCAAATCAAAATAAAATCGAAAAATTTAAACTCCGCTACTATGTCATTTTATATATTGTTGGAAAGCTCTCAAAGAGCGCAATCTACTGTAGCAATTCGTTTTTTGATTTGGTGCATCATTTGGCCAGAAATCTGCAAAGAAGTTTCAGCCGTCCGTTGTTAGGGTTTGTTATTCGACGATGGATCGTCGTCCGATCGACGATCGGAAGGCACTTCATCGTATAGGGTGTCAAGGGGAGTCAATCTATACAGTTCATTCATGTTAGTGGTTGCCAGAAATCACCAGTAATTGATAAAGAACATGGCGGTGGCGCTAGTGGCTGTGGAGGGCTGGAGGTGGTCGCGTGGTGGGAGGCTGGGCGGCCTAACTTGGGCGTTGCAGTGGCGAACGTAGATATGGTCATAGGCGAGCAAGGCGGCGACAACATAGATGGGAAGGGTGGCGGCTGAAGCTTGGTCGCGTACGAGAGTAGGTTTAGAGTTTGTGTTGAACGTTGTGATTGGCTGAGGTAAAATTATTTACAGTTTTGCCTTTTTACTTTATTTTAATTTAAAATTTAAAATTTGTACGTTCTTCTATCATAACTTGTTCATACGGACTCGGATTTGGACACGGTTTCTTCCATTGGGATCGTATCGAAATTCTGGACAATATGGGATTGGTTTAGCTGTATTCTGAGACAGTTAGATTTTTGGGCCTAATTTGGACTTTAATTCGACTAAAAATCAAAGATGAGTATTTTAACCCACTCACAAATACAAAATCACCTTATGTTGGTTAAATTAAATTTATGACGTGATTAGAAATTTATTGATTGCTGTTTGGTATATTTAAATTGTCATTCAAATTTAATTTGAAATTATATTGAATTTAATTGTCGGTTGAATTAATATTGGAATTGAATTGGTGGTTAAATAACTGATAATGATAACCAGTTGATTGTTGTGATTTACTGGTTGATTTGAATGATGATTGTGATGGATGCTTAATTGTTGACATTTGGATGATTTGATGTTATGTTAAATTATATGTTGTTATCACACTGCAAGTTCCCTTATTTGTTGTTAGGAAATCACTATATGTTGAAATGATACATACCCGAACGATCTTATAGATTAGGAAAAAAATCATTATGGGTTGAAATGATAAACCCGAGCGATATTATGGACTTAGAAAATTATGATTCGAGATACCGATTAAAATGATATATGTCCAGAAATTTAAATTTATTATGCGTTGAAATGATATATATCCGTCTCACTTGACCATAGGATAGAAAATTATATACGGACGCCGAATTGGTTAAATTAAATGATTTTAAATCCTTAATTTTTGAATCCAGTTAAATGATATTATGAAATAAAATTAGATTTATATGAACTGAATTATTTTCAAAATCCAAGCTTTAAAATATTGAAATTGAAATTGGTTTAAATGAATTGTTTAAAGAATTTAAATTGGAATCTTAAAGATGAATTTTGAAATATAAATGAAATTTATCAAAATTGAGTTATTATAAACGTTTGAATATTTAAACTTTGAAACCTATTGAATTTGAAGTGGTTTAAATTTTTAGTTCAAATATGGATTTGAAATCGATGTAAATTGAAATGTGAGAATTTGAATTGAAACCTTCAGCCTTTTGAAGTGTAATTGTTGAACTGAGATTGATTTAAATTGAATTTTTGGAACTAAAGTTGATTTGAATTATTTCTAAAATTGGGAGAAACTATTCTAATTTGAAACTATTTTCAATATAAACTCTTTTAATATACAAACTCTTTTAACATATAAACTATTTTTCTCATATAAACCATTTTAATATATTAATAATTTTTAATACATTAACTATTTTAATCTATAAACTATTTTTAATATATAAACTATTTTTAATATATGAACCATTTTAATCTATAATCTATTTTTAATATATAAACTATTTTAATATATATATATATATTATTTTAAATTTATAAACAACTTTTAATATATATTTTAATGTATAAACTATTTTAATGTATAACTATTCCAATATATAAACTACTTTCAATATCCAAACTGTTTAAAGTTGGAACTGTTATGATTTAGATTCAATTGATTTAAATGTGAATATTTTGATATGAATGTTTAACCTATTTTGTGGTTATGATTTTGAAAACGAATATGATTTAAAGTGAATAATGATTTCGAAAGTGAATATGATTTCGAAAGTGATATGATTTTGAAGTGAATACGATATTTTGATATCAATTATGAATTGGTTTTGGAAATGTAAAAGAACCAACTGGTATGAAATAAGTTGTAACGACCCAGAATTTTTGAACAAATTAATTGAGAATATTTAATTGATTTTAAATATTTGAACGATGATTTAATTTGAATCCCCGATTTAAATTTGAATTTGGCGATTAAATTATAAAATTTAATCGATTGAGAGTTGAATAAAAATTTGAATCCTCAATTTAAAGCTGAAGAAAAATATTTCAAACGCTTGTAAAGTTTATATTGATAATTCTGAAGATAACAGAAGCTTCAGAATCCAATTTCGAATTGATTTGATCAGTTTTGAAAATTATCGTTCGTATCGATATTTAAAAATAGCGTTCCGAGGCGCAGTCTCGGAATTCGACGAAACCAGTTCCATTGGGTCCGTAACGTTGAATTATTGTCGGGTTTCAATTTTCGTATTTTTCGGAGTTGTTATGTGAGAATACGACGTGTAAACGCATCGAAATTTATTCGAACTCGAATTTAAATTTAAATTTAAATTTAAAGACATCGGCCACGTTATCTTCCCTTTCATCACGCCTTTTATCACGCAAAATATCACGGAACGAAATCGTGAAAACCCATGCCGTCTTCAATTTCAAATACCTCGTCCCTCCTCAGTTAAAAAAAAAAAATCGAACAAAAGAAAAACATAAATGGCCTCCTCCTTCTATCTCGTTCAATTCAGAAATTGCCGAGCCCCTTCGAATTCGAAAATCAAAACCTAGGGCATTCGCGAGTGGGTTTCAGCGAGCGACGGCGTAGAGGAGGGGGGAGTTTCACGTGAGCGGCGAGCAAAGCTTGGGCATGGACTGAGTTCGAGCGAGGCGCGCTCGCGTGAGGGGTCGCGTGGGAGGCTCTTATCGATGTCGGCGGTAGGATTCGAGCTTGGTGAGGCGGCGAAGTCTGGAATCGCGACCTGGGCGAGGTCACGATGAAAACGAGGCCAGGATGGAGGGCGAATTCGTGGGCGAGGCGATTGGGCGGCGCTTCTCGTTCGATGGCAATCGGAGTTCTCGGCGAACTCGGCAAAGGCGGTGAAGGCGGCAGCGCAGTCGGAGGGTGAAATTGCGATGTCTGGTGGCAACGAAGTCGTGGTTTCGGCAACGTCGAGGTAGTCATCTCGAGCTCGGCATCAGAAGGTTGGGCAGGCAATTGTGATTCATTCGACTTCGATTTTGGGTTTACAGTAAGATTTAAAACAATTTCTGTTTTATTTGATATATATGTTTATAGATAAGAAAGGGGTTTTATTTAGAATCTAATGGATATATGGATATAACAGAAGATATATATATATATATCTAAGTTCTGGAAATTTAGGAATTTTAAAACAAGGGGAATTTATATAAAATTAGATATTTGGAAGCTATAAATTATTTTTGTCCATGTAGTTTCAAAAGAATAGAAATGATAAAATGAAATACATACACATTTTGAACTTACCTGTTTATTTTAAGAAAAATGTATTTTGGTAATTAACCTATTTAATCATTTTTGTTATAAAAAGATTTTCAAGGAAATTAGTTAAAATTGGTTAAAGAAAAATTTATTCGAGTACTTTATTTAAAAGAATTTAATTTGAAATGAAATCGTGGGGATAATTTAATTACCAAAGGTTGATATATTAAATTTAGTTTTAAAAGTAAAATATTTGAGATATTTATTTAAAGGAAGATTAGTTTGAGTTAAATTTTTGTTAAATCAAATTGTTAAAAAGAATTTGTTAGTCAAAATAAAATCACAAGTTAATTTAAATCATTAAGTGGAATTTAATAGTTTGATTTTATTCGAATATTAACAAATTGTATAATTATTTATACAAGGTATAAATCAAGAA
Source organism: Allium fistulosum (assembly GCA_030737815.1). NCBI lineage: Eukaryota > Viridiplantae > Streptophyta > Magnoliopsida > Asparagales > Amaryllidaceae > Allium > Allium fistulosum. Next base: position 354,678,692 of record CM060904.1, read on the forward strand.
AAATCGAGTCAGAGTGGAAATGGATGGCAAAATAAAAAGCTAAGGTGAGATTTTTCTCACTCAAATGAAGTTGGATTTTGATTGACTGATTTATTGTTGTTTGTATTAGATATAGTAGGATATATATCTATATATAGCAATATATACATATTGGCATATGTATATATTGGATTGATGATTTCCCGCCTCGTATAGCGGATGAGACCCTATTGCGCCGTTAGTAAGCGGATTTTTATAAAACCCATATACCGCGATAATTCCGTACTGGAGCGGAATTGGTATTGTGCTAACGTCTTTGGATGCAGGGAAACAGGTTGGAGGGATCTAACTGGACCCCTCACATTGATTGAATTTATTTATACTGTGATATGAATCTGTGAATGATTATATTGATGTTATTAATCATATGGATATCTGAAAGTTGTTTGAAAGCTAAAATTTAGCTGGATGGATGTCTGACATCATTGGATTCCAAAGATAAACGAAATTGAATTTTTGAAATTCAAGTAGAAAATTTCTAAGTGAATCAATTTTTGAAATTGAAGAAATTTTGAAGAAAGGAATTTTTAAAGTATAAAAAGTAAATTTTTATAATCGTATTGAATAAATTCCAGAATAAAGTGAAAATGCTAAATAAATGGAATTCATAAAACAGTGATTATAAATTGAAGAATTTAATTTAAATTTGGATTTTTAAATAGATTGGAAGAAACGATTGAAATTTATTTTCTTAAAAAGGAATTTATTTAAAAGAAGATAAGTTGGAAATCCAATTAGAAATTTAATTGGTAAATTGAAATAAGTTGTGAAATCAATGTAAAATGATTTCAATTTGAAGAATCCATTTTAAAACAGAATATAGAATAATTTGAGAAAAATAAGGAATTCACTTAGTAGTGATAAATAAAATTTGAAATCAATATTGAAATTGATTTGGGATTGAAGTTTTTATAAATAGAATTGGAATTTATAAAAGTTGTTTATAAATCCGAAATCACTTATTCTGATAAGTAAAATATAGAAGTTGATAAAAGAAGGTTTATAAGTCAAAGTTGTTATTAAAAAGAGAAATAGAATTTATAAACGTGTTTATAAATTCGAAATAGATTGAATGTGATAAATTAAATATAGAAGGTTATTAAAGAAGTTATATTCACGATTTTTGGACAGTGAATATATTGTTTAGTAAAATGGATTTATTTTTGAAGAAGTGATATTAAAAATGAAGTTAAACATTTTAAAGATGTTTTAAAATGTATTATGAATCGAAAGCATAGATTTCTGCAGTTCTTGTTGAAATAGACGTTTTCGAGAAATTTAAGGAAATGGTGGACTATAACATTGTTGTTATAGTAAATGATTTCCGGAAGGAAATGTTTTATATAGTATTGGGATTTATACATCTATCTTAATTCTGAATCCCTATACTAGTGATTTTGAGTCGTCGTAACGATGTTTTACGTAACATTCGTTTTGACTCAAATAAAGGTGTTAAAAGAATATTTTCCTTAAAGAATGAAATTATACTTAATTTGATTTAAGTATATCGAATATTTTCAAATGTTGAAAATAAAAGATTTGTGAAACACTTATTATTTAATAAGTATGGAATGTTTTCCAAAACGAAATGAAATGTTTTTGAGAATTCATCTTCTTAAAGATAAATCGAAAATGAATTTTTGAAATCAATTGAAAATCGAATATCAGTAGATATTCGAAAATATAAATTCACTATGGAATTTATAAAAGGAAAGGGAAACTGTTTAGAAAAATAAACGTTGATTTATTTTTAAAGTGTGGAAATTTTATATCTAGTAAAGATATTTTTGAAGATAAATAATTGGGAAAATTATTTGGAATCTGATGATGTTGCACATCTTTATTGATAGTTAAATAACCGACTATCAATAATTACCTTGAATGGTATTTGTTGTGAATTGGATGAAATTGAATGCCACACTTATTTTTGAATAATCGCTCACTATTCGGGTTAGCCGGGAAAGGACCATGGGGTCGTATAACCCATTCCGAATATGTGATACGTCGTTATGAATTGCATTTGAAGACCGGTGTTGAAGACCGGATATTTTTGAAAATGGAAGGATTACCGTCGAGTTACTCTACATCGTGTAACAACCCGGAAATTTCGAACCCGAAAATTCCAGATAGTTAGAAGAAAAAGAAAAGAGATAGAAGAAAGAAACAGAACAAGACACAGATTCTCACATTCGCAGCGGATCAAATTACAATAGCAAATAATAATATCAGTTATACAAAAAAAAAACTGTATCAGTTAATTACATTTTTATATATCAGAGTTACAACATTTCTTAATCACTGGACAGTTAAAATAACTCGTCCCAATAAATAACAATATATCACACTCCATACGTTCCTGCCATCCAGCTCGCCTCCTGAGCTCCAGAACGTCCTTACCTGGAAATCTGTAATACTCGGTCTGACCCGAGCATTACATCAAAGTAACACCCGGGTCAGGCTGGAAACCAACGTGAGTAAACCCATAATATGAAATACCAAGCGATATAACTTAAGTGAATTACCAGGGTAACTCGTATCTTTCTACGAGTTCTTACTTATTATATTCAAACAATTTATTTCATAAAATAATATCTAAGTACCGTTACTTAGTTCCAATGGTCCAAATTACTCAATTTATTTCATTCCAGCCTATTCGATTCACTAATCAAATCTATAAAGAATTATAGATTATTAATCGAAGTGGTTTCGGATATTACTGATATCCGACCCCGGTCTCTTCGAATTCAAATGGCATCCTTTAAAAGCTAAGATGTTTAAGATAACAATTTAATTTAAATTCAGGATATCATATTCACATAACAATTATATCATAGATAAATAACTTACATTATCACAATTCATCCGAACCTTCTCATATCACAGAGCATCACAATCACATATCAGATATATTAAATAATCCAAGTCATTCAATATCATCCAATCACCCATACGCAAGGTTAATTAGTCATACACTTTCTAATTAATTCCAATAGATTACATTAATTACTTCAATCATTTTTAAATCCTGTTTACTCGACATTAACTAATTACAAACCATTATTTTATCATCCCTTATTTATCCCCTTTAATTTCATTAAGTAATTAGCCTTCGATTTAATACACAATTTAATTAACACTTACTATTCACATTAATTGCAAATATTCTTAATTTAATTACTCAAATTAATTATCCTATAATTGCTTACTTTGATTAATTATCCTCTAATTAATCATATTCATTAATTAACCAATCCTTAATTTCTTTAATTAATCCATCCTTTAATTAATTATGTTAAGTAATTAATTATTAATTACTCCCCTTAAGTAATTTACCTTTAATTTCTTTTATCAAGTAATTAATTCTTTTACTTAATTGCATTGAGTAATTATCCATAATCACTTTCATTTAAGTAATCATTCTTAATTAATCAAAGATAAACTACTTACTTAATCACCATAATTTTCATTAATCAATACCTTATTTAATTAAAGATAAATTCTTATCTTAATTAATTATCTAATTTCATCATTAAATCCTATTCATTTAAATACACCTTTAAAACTTGGCTAAACATTTTATTATTTACAAAAGAAGTAGTTTTTAACAACTTTGTTTTCAATAACACTTGATTTGTTTTAAAATTTAAAACCTGTTTTATACTAAAAGAACAGACCCGAGCATTTAAATTCATTTACCCAAGCTCAATTAAAAAGTACTCGAGCAAACCATCCCTGATATACTACTTCGAGTCAATCAAACGAAACCCACGAGTCGAACCCGAGGCAAAACTTGAGTTTAACTTCATCTTCTCCAATCTTTCGATAACCAACACTAACGTACACGAATGGCACATGTGCACGTGTACACAAGGCCAGGCCCTCTCCGACCAAGTCTCCGACCTCCATCGAGTCGCCGATAACCTTGCCATCTTACTCGACCTCTCCGATCAACGAAATCAACAGCAACCCAAAATCGAGTTCAATGATCAAAAACTGGAACCCAACCCCTAACTGAAAACCACTACAAACCATCGCCTCCGACCACCTGAAATCACGACACTCTGACCATAGGTTCGCCACAGTATCACGCTTCATTTCCCCCCCACGTCCGGTCTCCTCCGATGCTCTGTCGATGACGCGGTCACCTGATTCCAGTCTCGACTTAAAATCAGGGTTAAACCCTACTTCCACCTTGTCCGGCCACCATGGGAAACAAGAATGACTCCGACTATTTTTGCCAACTTTGCCTTCCTCCAGGCTAGCTTTAACAGAAACTTCGACTACCCAAGTTCCGTTGATCACCAGAAAATGCTCGAAACTCAAATAACGTTCATCTATCGATTTCTCTAGATTTACTACTTTAAAAATCATGATTTTATTTTTAAAAATCCTAGATTTTATAAACAAAATCGATTAGATACTTGATTCTGGAAACCATTCAAGTCGAATTTTTGAGATAATGAAATTCCTACTGTTCTTCTTTCTTTTATTTAAACTGGCTTCAGATTTTTAATTTTAAAACATTTTAAAATTTTATATTTGATATAACAAACAACTTTTATTTTATATATTTAAGCCTAAAAATTCAGAGAAGAAGATCTTAAATTTTCTTCAAGTTTTGAAGCTTGAACAACAAGAACAGAGACAATGCTTTTGAACACAAACATATACATTCAAACCCATACATGCACATATAACTCTATACCTATTCATGCAAAGTATATTCATATATTCATGGAACATCTCACACAACCTCAGGTATAAATCTCATTCCTCAATATATAACAAGTTTAGTATACTCACTTTTATATCAGAACAGAGAAGCCTGGATTTGAAAAATTGCTTCAGGTTGATTTAGCTGCTACCCCTCTAAATTTTGAAACTGAGTAAATCTTTGTTTTGCTTTGGAACTTGTCTTTAATCTGTTATTTGATGTTGATCTTCTTGCTTAGTTGAGTTGTAGGTTGAAGTTGTTGTTTGATTTAGTTGCTTGATTCCAGACTGAAGATGAAATCAGGTTGTTAAATTTGATTCAGTTTTCATTTGCTTTTGGTTTCTGGTTTGGTATATTTTTTTTTTCTGATTTAAAACGTGGCTGCAGCTTAAATTTTGAGAAAATGAGATAGAAAAATTGAATGAAGAATAAGAGGTAGTGTTATATAGATTTAAATTTTGATTTATTAGAATTAAGGAAATAAAATAAAAATGTGACACTTGTCACTAAACTTATTTAATAACTTAACACATGTTATTTAAAGGTGTTCATATGTTAACACATATATCTCTCATGCATAATTAATTTTTATCTATTAAATAAAGCTTTTATAGTTTATTTTCTAATAACTAAATGCATATTTAAAAAAAAATGAAAATCTTTTTAAAGTAATAAAATAAGACAAACTATATTTATACAAAAATTATTTATACATACCTTTAAATCCAAAATATACATTAAGATATATATATATATATCATCTCTTTGAAATCCAAATATAAGTTCAAACCAAATTTTAAATAAAATTTTAAAAATCAATCTTAAAAATCAATTTGGAAACATCCACAAATTTCAATTTGAAATAAATACTCTACTTAAAAAATCTATATTCACATACCTATATATATATATACAATATATTTTTATTATTGTTTGAATATAATAATTTTGCTAATTAAATTAATTTATTAAAGGAGATTATCATCTTTATTTTCTTTGAAATTTCCGGGATATCAATATATATATATACTTTTTAAATCCAATTTATTTTAAGATATTTATCCAAATATAAATAGTTATTATCAAATTTATTAATCTTAATAAAATCAGTTATTCTATTAATTAACCCAGTTAATTATCAATTAACAGATGTTCTAAAATCCAGGTTATCACATTCCTCCCCCCTTTAAATCTTTTCGTCCCCGAAAAGGAATGAAGCAAGAATTTTATTACAGTTAAATTATTCCTTAGACATCTTAACTCTTAACTCTTTATTTAAATTTTCAAAACATTTTTAAAAATTTACATAATATTATCAAAATAGTTTTTATTAAAATACTTTTTATAACTCGATGTCTCAACCAGTCCATCCTTGTTCTCACAGAAATTCGGTCATACGTTGATCAGGCGTAAGACTGAAAATCTATCAGTACTGGGTAGACCCGTTTTAAACACCAGTGAAAATACTTGGAAAATAATTTATGAAAATATAGAAAACATTTTTTGAAATCGAGAAATATCTTTGGTGAGAATGCTCTGGAAATCATCACCCCCATCCATGGTCGCAGTTAACCCGATGGTTACGTTGCCGTCCCGGCAAAATCCACAGATAACTGTAGGTCTCCGCGCTCCTCGATTACGCCATGGAACCCGCTACAGATCGCAGTTATACCCGGGCCTTACGTTGCTATCACAGCACAAACCCATATAACTGTAGGCATCAGCGCCACCGAATTTCACTGCCAAAAAAATGAAACTTCTCCCACATAGGTCGCAGTCTACCGATATAAAATCAAACGTAGACAGTTGGCTCTCAGCGGCACACACGACTTTCGCTATGTTACCATAGTGTCACAGTCTACCGATATAAAATCAAACGTAGACAGTTGGCTCTCAACGGCACACATGACTTTCGCTATGGTCTGCAGTAGATCGCAGTGACATCGAGTTAAACTGTCGTCACAGAATAACCCGAATGCCTCTGTGGGCACCAGCCCCTCGACTTTCGCTACACAAATAATCCTCAGGAACTAGTTTGTCCGGACTCCTCACAGGATCAACTTTAGAAACCCCCCTTGGGGCTCAAGGCAGTACCACCCAGTGGCACTCCTGAGAAGTTCATTTCAAGGGAGCGCCTTTTTCCCCAGAGCTATACTCAAAACATTTTATACTATATACTTATAGTATCTTCAAATCATACCCTTTATGATTTATCAAAATCTCCTTTACACAAAATCGATTACCAAAAATCGATAATTCTCAAACTAGTCTTTCCAAAATCCAAAATTGATTTCTCAAAAATCAAAAGCCCTTTCCAAAATCCATAGGTTCCCAAAACCTTTTCCAAAATCATTCTCATAAGATCCTTTATATATATAGATATAGATATAAGTAACTGAAAAATAGTAATTAGTTTATAAGATAGTTTCAAAATAGTTAAATAGTTCCAAAATAATTGTAAAATAAGTATAGGATAGTTTGGGGTTTAAGAAGAAAGATTGTATAGTAAATAGTTTGGAAAAATATATTTGTATTAAAACAATTTATTTTGAAAATAATCCAGAGCCAAACTGTTTAATTTCCCAATCTCCATTTCCAATTAATTTCCCATCAATTCAATTTAAATTTCACTTCCATTTAAATTGACTCAATTCCAATTTAAATAACTTCAATTTCCATTGAAATTGATTTAACCCCAATTCAAGTTGAATTAATCTTAATTCCTTTCCAAATTTCAAATCAAATTCCATTTGATTTTAAACATATTCATTTTAATTACAATTTCAAATTATTCAAATCAAATTCAGTTTGAACTAATTCAATTTAAATCTCAATTTTAAACTATCTCGAATTATATAAATTCGAGTTAAAATTTTTAAATATTGATTTAATTCCTTAAATCACAATTCCTTCACTTTTAAATTAATTCAACCTTTATTTTTTTTATTTTAACAAATTAAATCTTTAAACCTTTTAATTCTGAATTCAAATTTCAAAATTCCATTTTAAAATTATCTTTACTTAACTTATTACAAAGTTCAAATAAGAATTCAAAAACAATTTAATCTTCAGATTCTAATTTATTATCCATTTTCAATTTCCAGATCTCAAACCCATTTTTGAGATCACTCATAACTCCCATTTAAATTAACCATTTAACTATCCAAGTTAAATTTAAATTTCATCTTGAAATTTCCAATTCAAGTTATTTATTCAACTTATTTAACTTCCTTCAAGTTAAATTTACTTAATCCGGTCAACTTTTCACAATTTGAATTCCCATTCAAATTTTAAACTTCAGATTAATAGTCTTTCCCCTTTTAAGTTTAAAAACTTACTTTACTTTGGGTTTTACATCACATTCCAATTTAAAACTCAACACTAAGTGTTTATTTCAAATCATCATTGGTATTATATATATTCCTCATATATACATTTTCTTTACACACCAAGTTATACTTTAAATTTTTAAACCACCTTTGTTTTTAATTCAAAACAACTTCTTTAAAACAATTTCAAGTTTTCTGGATTTAGATTTAAAATTTCACAATTTTAAATTCTCTTCAATTCCAATTTATAAGTTATACTCACTTAAATGTTTACTTCCCTAAACATTTCATTTTGCTAAATCATTAACAACATTCATTATTAAACACAATTACCATTTATGATAATAACCAAGATTATCATATCTAGAAACCAATTCATTATTACCTTTATTCTTGATAACATTTCTACAAATTCAAGATTTTAATTTTAGTTTGAATCCATTTCAAACTTATCTTCATTCAATTTTAATTTGGCTTTATTTCTATTACCACTTAATTTAATTCCAATATTTTAACAACCAATTACCTTAATATTTATTAGAAAGAAATATCATTTTATATATCAAAATATATTCTTATATAAAATCATTTAAAATCCTTATATAAGAAAATAACAATTACGCTCTCATATATATATATATATACACACTCAACTCGTTCTAGGGTACCATTGACCCTATCCTTAACGAGTAATCCCAACAGAGCCAAGGTTCTCGCTTAACCTTCAGCTCTGATACCAAGTGTAACAACCCGGAAATTTCGAACCCGAAAATTCCAGATAGTTAGAAGAAAAAGAAAAGAGATAGAAGAAAGAAACAGAACAAGACACAGATTCTCACATTCGCAGCGGATCAAATTACAATAGCAAATAATAATATCAGTTATACAAAAAAAAAACTGTATCAGTTAATTACATTTTTATATATCAGAGTTACAACATTTCTTAATCACTGGACAGTTAAAATAACTCGTCCCAATAAATAACAATATATCACACTCCATACGTTCCTGCCATCCAGCTCGCCTCCTGAGCTCCAGAACGTCCTTACCTGGAAATCTGTAATACTCGGTCTGACCCGAGCATTACATCAAAGTAACACCCGGGTCAGGCTGGAAACCAGCGTGAGCAAACCCATAATATGAAATACCAAGCGATATAACTTAAGTGAATTACCAGGGTAACTCGTATCTTTCTACGAGTTCTTACTTATTATATTCAAACAATTTATTTCATAAAATAATATCTAAGTACCGTTACTTAGTTCCAATGGTCCAAATTACTCAATTTATTTCATTCCAGCCTATTCGATTCACTAATCAAATCTATAAAGAATTATAGATTATTAATCGAAGTGGTTTCGGATATTACTGATATCCGACCCCGGTCTCTTCGAATTCAAATGGCATCCTTTAAAAGCTAAGATGTTTAAGATAACAATTTAATTTAAATTCAGGATATCATATTCACATAACAATTATATCATAGATAAATAACTTACATTATCACAATTCATCCGAACCTTCTCATATCACAGAGCATCACAATCACATATCAGATATATTAAATAATCCAAGTCATTCAATATCATCCAATCACCCATACGCAAGGTTAATTAGTCATACACTTTCTAATTAATTCCAATAGATTACATTAATTACTTCAATCATTTTTAAATCCTGTTTACTCGACATTAACTAATTACAAACCATTATTTTATCATCCCTTATTTATCCCCTTTAATTTCATTAAGTAATTAGCCTTCGATTTAAAACACAATTTAATTAACACTTACTATTCACATTAATTGCAAATATTCTTAATTTAATTACTCAAATTAATTATCCTATAATTGCTTACTTTGATTAATTATCCTCTAATTAATCATATTCATTAATTAACCAATCCTTAATTTCTTTAATTAATCCATCCTTTAATTAATTATGTTAAGTAATTAATTATTAATTACTCCCCTTAAGTAATTTACCTTTAATTTCTTTTATCAAGTAATTAATTCTTTTACTTAATTGCATTGAGTAATTATCCATAATCACTTTCATTTAAGTAATCATTCTTAATTAATCAAAGATAAACTACTTACTTAATCACCATAATTTTCATTAATCAATACCTTATTTAATTAAAGATAAATTCTTATCTTAATTAATTATCTAATTTCATCATTAAATCCTATTCATTTAAATACACCTTTAAAACTTGGCTAAACATTTTATTATTTACAAAAGAAGTAGTTTTTAACAACTTTGTTTTCAATAACACTTGATTTGTTTTAAAATTTAAAACCTGTTTTATACTAAAAGAACAGACCCGAGCATTTAAATTCATTTACCCAAGCTCAATTAAAAAGTACTCGAGCAAACCATCCCTGATATACTACTTCGAGTCAATCAAACGAAACCCACGAGTCGAACCCGAGGCAAAACTTGAGTTTAACTTCATCTTCTCCAATCTTTCGATAACCAACACTAACGTACACGAATGGCACATGTGCACGTGTACACAAGGCCAGGCCCTCTCCGACCAAGTCTCCGACCTCCATCGAGTCGCCGATAACCTCGCCATCTTACTCGACCTCTCCGATCAACGAAATCAACAGCAACCCAAAATCGAGTTCAATGATCAAAAACTGGAACCCAACCCCTAACTGAAAACCACTACAAACCATCGCCTCCGACCACCTGAAATCACGACACTCTGACCATAGGTTCGCCACAGTATCACGCTTCATTTCCCCCCCACGTCCGGTCTCCTCCGATGCTCTGTCGATGACGCGGTCACCTGATTCCAGTCTCGACTTAAAATCAGGGTTAAACCCTACTTCCACCTTGTCCGGCCACCATGGGAAACAAGAATGACTCCGACTATTTTTGCCAACTTCGCCTTCCTCCAGGCTAGCTTTAACAGAAACTTCGACCACCCAAGTTCCGTTGATCACCAGAAAATGCTCGAAACTCAAATAACGTTCATCTATCGATTTCTCTCGATTTACTACTTTAAAAATCATGATTTTATTTTTAAAAATCCTAGATTTTATAAACAAAATCGATTAGATACTTGATTCTGGAAACCATTCAAGTCGAATTTTTGAGATAATGAAATTCCTACTGTTCTTCTTTCTTTTATTTAAACTGGCTTCAGATTTTTAATTTTAAAACATTTTAAAATTTTATATTTGATATAACAAACAACTTTTATTTTATATATTTAAGCCTAAAAATTCAGAGAAGAAGATCTTAAATTTTCTTCAAGTTTTGAAGCTTGAACAACAAGAACAGAGACAATGCTTTTGAACACAAACATATACATTCAAACCCATACATGCACATATAACTCTATACCTATTCATGCAAAGTATATTCATATATTCATGGAACATCTCACACAACCTCAGGTATAAATCTCATGCCTCAATATATAACAAGTTTAGTATACTCACTTTTATATCAGAACAGAGAAGCCTGGATTTGAAAAATTGCTTCAGGTTGATTTAGCTGCTACCCCTCTAAATTTTGAAACTGAGTAAATCTTTGTTTTGCTTTGGAACTTGTCTTTAATCTGTTATTTGATGTTGATCTTCTTGCTTAGTTGAGTTGTAGGTTGAAGTTGTTGTTTGATTTAGTTGCTTGATTCCAAACTGAAGATGAAATCAGGTTGTTAAATTTGATTCAGTTTTCATTTGCTTTTGGTTTCTGGTTTGGTATATTTTTTTTTTTTTCTGATTTAAAACGTGGCTGCAGCTTAAATTTTGAGAAAATGAGATAGAAAAATTGAATGAAGAATAAGAGGTAGTGTTATATAGATTTAAATTTTGATTTATTAGAATTAAGGAAATAAAATAAAAATGTGACACTTGTCACTAAACTTATTTAATAACTTAACACATGTTATTTAAAGGTGTTCATATGTTAACACATATATCTCTCATGCATAATTAATTTTTATTTATTAAATAAAGCTTTTATAGTTTATTTTCTAATAACTAAATGCATATTTAAAAAAAAATGAAAATCTTTTTAAAGTAATAAAATAAGACAAACTATATTTATACAAAAATTATTTATACATACCTTTAAATCCAAAATATACATTAAGATATATATATATATATATCATCTCTTTGAAATCCAAATATAAGTTCAAACCAAATTTTAAATAAAATTTTAAAAATCAATTTGGAAACATCCACAAATTTCAATTTGAAATAAATACTCTACTTAAAAAATCTATATTCACATACCTATATATATATATACAATATATTTTTATTATTGTTTGAATATAATAATTTTGCTAATTAAATTAATTTATTAAAGGAGATTATCATCTTTATTTTCTTTGAAATTTCTGGGATATCAATATATATATATATACTTTTTAAATCCAATTTATTTTAAGATATTTATCCAAATATAAATAGTTATTATCAGATTTATTAATCTTAATAAAATCAGTTATTCTATTAATTAACCCAGTTAATTATCAATTAACAGATGTTCTAAAATCCAGGTTATCACACATCGGCTGATCTCCGATTTAGAGGTTTTATCACCCTTAGTGACGGGAAGTCCGGACGTGATTAGAAAATTATCCGGATGTGCAAGGGCTTCGTGAGAAGTGCCTTTGGTTCTGTTCGATCCCGGAACAGACTTGTATGGATTGTGTGTCTGACGTTACAATTTGAGATATAAAGCTGATTTCTTTCAAATACATTTCTGTTGGTGGCGGAGAATTTATTCTCTTAGCTTAACACCCTTCTCTGAGACGTACGAGCTCAGAGGTTATGTAGTTGAAATTTATCAGCGATATATGCCAATTTGGTAACGTGGCATACTGAGTGTTGCTGTGAAATGATCAGTGTTTGATCATTTGCGATATGATCATTTGTTTGATCTTATATCTTTGTGATCATAGGTTGATCATTTTTTGTTGGACCCGAAGCAGGGCTTTGTAGAAAGCGTAGCTTTGTGGACGAGACTTCGTCGAGCCTCACACCCCGGAAATGGTCGAAACAGGAAGGATGCGGCAAGGTTCTAGGGAGTAGCGCCCCTTAGTGTATGTCATTCCTTCTGGATAGAGGTGGTATCATGGTATGGAGCCCAGATACTTAACCTATGTGGTTGCTGCATTATTATCTATGTGGTTTGTTGGAAATCGGGGATCCTCGGGAAGATCGGTTACGATCGGGGGATGGCATACGCGTGTCAGTAGTTACCTATTTTTGCAGAGGTAACCCGGCCTTGTGTTGGCAGAGATCCGGTTAGGTTCTCGGGTCGTCTATTCCAGGGACGTACCCATCGTGGATAGGAAGTTCCTTAGCCTGGCCATTTGTTGGAAATCCAAAGAAACAATACGACACTTGTACGGTTTTAGTTGTAGAACCTATCATTCACTTATGGTGGTCACCACTGTTTGGATGGTAGCTATAGTAGGCATAAGTGCGGAATGCCTATGCTGGCTAAGATTAATATTATACTTTCGAAATGATTTCTACACTATGCACTAATAATAATATCAAAAAAAAATTTGATTTTGCGTAGTAAGCATCTTTGACTATCATAAGAAGAAATCTCCTCCAATTCTGCGTTTGCATTGTGTGTGTGGTGGGAGGTCTTATGGTAGTCTCATTTTCCAAAAAGCATTGCGAATTTACTTTAAAATTTTTCTGTTGATTATTTTAAAGAATAACTGTTTTACGATCTCACACCAGTCACCATGACTGACTCGGAGTTTATTGTTCCCTTCTAAACTCTGGGTGCCCACAAATTTTCCACACGGGCAGCCTAGAGTTAGATTATCAGGATATTCTGGATATTCTGGAGCTTGGAGATAAGCTGGATGACGAGGCGTAGTATTTGTATCTGATAGTATTTATTCCGCTGTGTATTCTGTATGAGGACAAGTTATATAACTGTCCATTGTTGTATATTGACTCTGATGATTGATGTATGTATAAAATGATATAGTCCTTTGTTTTAAAGATTATTCATTTACCTATTATATATTGTTCCGCTGCGATATGTGAGATTCTGATATTGTTCGAATTCTGTTCTGTGTTGTTCTTCTTCTTTCTTTCTTCTCTTTTTCTTCTATCTTCTTCTTCTTCTACTTTTTCTTTTTCTTAAAACCCTCACTATTGGAGTTTCCGGCACTCGATTGCTCGGCAGTCGATAAAGTGAGTATCGATGTCGAATTTTCGAAAGTCGAAAATTTCGGTATGTGACATAAGTGTTTGGTTGTTAAAGAGACCGGTATCGGATATTGACATACTCTCTGCCAATACCGAAAACCACTTTAAAAACTGTGCATGTGGTGGAGAATTCAGAACGAAGTAGGATGGTTTGGCGAACGCTACTGTATGAGGTATGAACGCAGCCCTGACCCCCTCGGGTCAGCTTGATATGACAAAAACAGGAGCTATACCTAGGCCAAGTGAGGTCGCTCCTCCGATCGGACATGCTTCTTTGATACCATATCTGTTACCTTGTGATTGATTTGGTGGCCACCTTTGATTTGATTATGGGAGTGTGTCTCGAGGTGGGCGGTAGTAGCTGCTATGCGTTACCACCAGACCGGTTCTGCAAAACGGTAGTATCCTACCCTGGGCATTGCCTCGCATGCCTTGTCATATGCCTTATCAATCCCAATACGAGTTTGGTTTGTGTCGTACACTATGGAGTGCCCTCTGATAGCCCTTCAGTTTACGGAGGAATTACGGTACTGTATAGGCTATGGCATTTATAAAAATGTGTTAAGGGGGATATGGGTAACGCCTTAACGCTATTTTAATACTTTACTTTACTGTAGACATATTATTATAGCGTATTGTATTATGTATGTAGATAGTTCAACGGATCCTTAGGAGATGGAATCCCGAACATCTCTTAAGTTATTGCACGCACGTTAGACATTGGATAGGAGATGTAAAACCCCGTAAACATCTCTGAAGTCGTTACACTCATATTATTTTACTTTGATTTAACTTACATGAGATCTTTTAGTTTTGACTCAAGTGTTTTGTCTTTTCATTACGCTCGGGTCAGCCTGAGCTTTTCAGTGTTGAAGACTTTATTTCTGGAGGACGAAGACGGAGATTTGTATGCTATTTATTATATATATATATATATATATATATTCTACTACATCATGTTGTTCAGCTGCATTATTTATTCCTGCTGTATGTATAACTCTGATATGTATTGTAAAAGTGTAATCAAATGTTATTTGTAAAACAACTTCAAGACCTATTTATTTGATTATTATATTTTGTCATTCCGCTGTGAGATTCTGTGTTTTTTTTTTCATTCTTTCCTCTTCTTTTTCTTATTTACCCTATTAACAATCCTCCCTTTTGAATTGTTTGAGTTGACATGTATGGTTTATTGTTGATTTAAACCATCCAAAAAGGTGGGCCTTTACAACAGTTTTGATTGTATTTAAATTATTTCCGTTCATTTAAGTCTGGATTTTGATATTATTTATGCTCATTCCTTAAGCATGGGATTTGTTCTTACTGGTCCTCATCCTTTATATTTGGATTTGTTTTCTGTTGTTTATTTCTACTCTTTCCTGTATGGATGCTATTCTTATGAGGTAAAAACCCGTTCCATGTATAGCGGCGTGGTCTCACAATTTTTGTATGTTCATCATATTGCTTGAGTTTTCTAACGCATGTTTTCCAAACTGATTCGGGTGTTATTTTATTATATTACGTGGGTTAGACTGAGTATTTTCCTAGGTTTGCTTTGGTGATATGGAGTTCTCAACGAAGGCTGGATGTTCACCTTTCGTAGTGTTTTATTTTCCATTGCATTATTATTATATATATTCCTATCAGTAATTGTAAGGTTAGGATTTTATAATTGTCTAGCTTATAAGGTTCATTTTTAACTCTGATGTACTCTTTATTTTAGAGTGGCAGTTTATATTGTCTTTGTTATATTATATTTGTTGTTTCCGCTGCGAGATTATGTTTCCCTTGTTTTTTGTTTCTTTTCTTTTATTTTACCCTAACAATTTGTCTCTCTGGCAATTGGATGTTCGACATTCAAATATGGTGGAGGTATTAAGTGTCGACTTTCAATGGTTGAAAAGACGGGTCATTATACATACACCACATGTTACAAGGTCTAGTTTTATAGTTCTTAGTTAAAATTCCCAATTAAAACATATTTTTTATAAAATACCTTTTTAACAAACACCTCCAAAATTCTATATTCAATTAAATTCTTTACTTTTTAAATCAAATCATCCTCATCTTAATAAAATATTTTCTCAAGGTATTATAAAACTAGGTATTTTATGATATGTCATTTCTTATTGATATATTCCCGAATATATTCTCAAATAAATAATTTTCAGATTAGGTACTTTCCAACCAAAACTCCTTACCCAAATATGTTTTTCTTTTCAAAACACCATCTATCAAAGGGTATCTTTTTAAGTGAAAGTATTTTCAAAAAAAATCAATTTTCAAACAAAAAGTTCTTTGAAATCAAATACACTTCATTGATAAAAAATTTCTTACCAAATAAATATTTTATTACATTCTTTACTGAAAAAGATACTTCTCAAACAAATATACTTTCATTTGTTATTTTTAAATATTTCAGCCAGTAAAATGATTTCCTAATAAAAAATATTTTCACTATATTATTTTCAAATACTTCTTTTGAAAAATAATTCTTTCAAAAAATAAAATACCTTTTGATGGAAATAATCTTCCTATAAAGTATCTTTATATAAATCTTCTTCAAATCATAAAGTATTCATTGTAAAATATGTTTCAACAAAATGCTCTTTTCTTTAAAATAAGGGTTCTAACTAGATACTCCCATGCAAGGTAATATAAACAGAAACATTTTAAAATATGTTACTATCATTAAATTAGTTTTTTTCCCTTAGAGCATCTTTTTAAACAAATCCTCCTCAAACCTTTTAGTATATATATTAAAATATTTGTTAACTAAAAATATATTTCCTAGAATGTTTCTCAATAAAATATTTTACAAAATATTCTAAATTAGAGGTTACAAAATACTTTTCAATGTTTACTTTCAAATTATGTTCCCAAATTAAAATAATTTTACCTAAGATGTTCTCATTAAAACATTTCTTTCGAAATAAAATATTTTAAACCAAAATATCCTTTCACAAAAATAGAATATCTCTTTTCTTTGATATTTTTTTTCACTTTTAATAGAGCATTTCTAAATCATTTTACCATTATAGAAGTGCTTCTCATCAATGAAATTTCCTCATACAAAAATATTTCTTTAAAAGCTGAATTCAACTTTCAATATCTAGTTAAAACACCTTTCTACTAAATATTGCTAAAATAAAATATTTTTAAAATAGTCAATCTTTCTTACTAAAATATATTCATAAAAATATTTTATTCCCTCAAAGTAAATACTTTTTTCTCAACAACATTTTAAAAAAATCTTTTACGTTAAAAATAAACAGATTTTCATTTTATACAATATCTTTAAAATCATAAATGTGTAAATTTTCTAAATACATATTATTCATTTAAAAATGAAAAGTGGTTCAATATTATATAAGGCCAAGTTTCAATTAATTTAACATCAAGTGTGTGTCAGTCGGTTTATAACCAACACTAACCCCTCTTATAAATGTTCATCCTACCCCACTCCACTTTATTCAGTTTCCATACAAAGATCATAATAAATAAACATCATATTGAGGTAACAATGGTTAAACCAACAACCCCGCAAACACAAACCACACAATTTATAAATCAAACGCTCTCTCATTTACAGTCTAACCCAAACTAAGGCATGAAATAAACTACCATAATTGGTTTAGACCTACCCAAAGCTCAGAGAATCGCTAAACCTAAGCTCGGAATACAAGATGTAACGACCTACTATTTTTAACATCTAAATCTGATTATAAATAACTCTGAAATATGCTTAAAACTAAATTTAGATATTAAATATAGTGGACCGTAGGTATAAAAATTCGTGTTTCTAAAATAATGAATAAAAAGGGAAACCTCATGGTAGAATTTAGACATTGATATATACATATACATACATTTCATTCTAACAAATTAAATATAACTCAAATAGAATACATTAAATAATTTATACATTTCATTACATCAAATATTAAACAATATTTTATAACTACGATGCAAGAGCTATACCAAGCTATCATGTAGATATGACTCATTCCAGACCCTTTGCTCCCTTCTATGTTTCCACCTGCAAACTCATAAATATATGTAGATGCATATAATTAAGGGAAAAAGTGTCAATTATTTTTAGAGTTGCGCCAATTTCTATATGTCCCAACCTCAAGGGAAATGGTGGCTATTGCATAGAAAAGAATGTTGGAACTAGGCCAATCAAAAGCAGGGTAATTGGGTAATTTCAAATTTTTTTCCTTTTGATCTTTAGTTGGTCTATGTAGTCTAAATTCATTTAGAACTTTTCTAAATTTTCTTTTAAATAAAATGTTCATGTTATTATAATTATTAAAAATTATTTTGATTTAATTTTAAATTATTTGTGTTATTATTTTATTTATTTAATGAGCACAACAAATGCGTTAATATGTGAATGTATAAGTGTTACATATAGAATGTGTCAAATATCCCCTCCATATATGCCTTTGTCGTCCAGAGAAAAAAATTTCCTTTTTTAAATTTGTTTACATGTGCATATGTATATAGACATAAATATATGTGTATGCGAGATATATAAGACTATATAAAATTGGCTTTGATTAAAAAGGTAGTTCAAACATCATTACATTACTTTTAAAGCTAATTTTGTAAACTTTAAAACACACACACATATTCACATACATACATATATGTATATGTATATAAATTAAATTAATATTTTGAAACAAAACAACCTAAAATTATACTTAACTATTGTAGTTAAAACCATATTTTCAAAACAAAATGCTTACCATAAGTCCAAACATCAAATAAAGAAACAAATAAAAGGAAATTTAATGGTTTCTGTTTTACCTTTTTTCTTTTAAGTAACATACGGAATTTAAATTCAATTATATGTAAAAAATACTCAAAATATTTCAAAAAAATTATAATACATCCTTCAATCCAAAAATTTATAATATGTAATATGATCCATTAATATAATGGTTCTAAATTTTATTTCGATAATGTTTTCTAAATTTAAACGGATTAG
This sequence comes from Allium fistulosum, assembly GCA_030737815.1. Classification (NCBI taxonomy): domain Eukaryota; kingdom Viridiplantae; phylum Streptophyta; class Magnoliopsida; order Asparagales; family Amaryllidaceae; genus Allium; species Allium fistulosum. The sequence continues at coordinate 354,697,976 of CM060904.1, forward strand.
ACGAATTAGGAATATATGAATTCGTGACAATGAGATCTAGATCCAAATTAAATGTATACAAAATGATCAAACAAAAGAGACCAGAAAAGAATCTATGATTGATATTATTAATATAACACAGATAACAGATAAAAGGGAAATCAAATTCAACATGGTGACAAAATAAATGATTCAAAAGTATAACATTGATAATCATACATAACCCAAAAACATACAAGGAGAAGAAATAGATGTGAAGAATTACAGTTATGTGAACATGCTATATATATATATATATAATATTTACCTTTTAGATGAAGCCTAGAGAATACACCTTGAATGAAGAAGAATTCTTAGATTCTACAATTCAATCTCTAGATCCGTAATTATCTAAAGACAACCACCGTTGTTCTCTTTTGTTTTGTTTGAATTTTGTTTTAAAAATTTTAGAACTATATCCCCATAGAAGTTTTAGCCTTGAGAAGAAGATAACGGGAGAGGCAAATGACAGAGAGAGAATTTTATTAGAAGAGTAAATAAATATGGTATTCAATATATGCTCATTCCTCTCCTTTTAATTAAGGTTTTCTTTTCATGTTAAAACAAAAGACCCCTCTTATTCCTCAAAGTATAGTTGGCTATTACTTGGGCTATTTTGGCTCTAAGACATTCCAAAAACCAATTAATATTATTTCATTTAAATTCAATTTAAGTTTCCTATCGATATCGTATATCGATAAGCACGCTTATAGCTATTATATACGTGCTTTACTAAATACTAATGGTAATCAAACTAATCAAATAAGAACCTTTTAAAAATTAATAATTCACAAATGTTAATTAATTTAACTTATTTATAGCTCTTTATAGTATTTATTATGTTTAAATCAAATTCAAACATTCTACCGATATCGTATATCAGTACGCGCGTCTATAACTTTTATATAGACACTTCACTAAATACTAATGGCATTCAAATAAATCAAATAAATTTTATAATTAATATTTCATAAATATTAATGAATTTTAAACTATTAAAAATCAATTAAATCATGTAGTTTATTCGGGATATTCATCATTTCAGTTGTGTGACTCAAAAGTGTAAATTCAGTCATTGATTAAGATTGAACAATTCAAATATTCATGTTCATACATCACCGTATCTAGTGGGGTGACATTTTGGCTGAATTTATCGCTTACACGTCTTTTTTGGTGTCCAAATTTATTTATCACAAGCTTACCCATTAGTGACAATTATTTACATCAATTCTCTTTGTCAAAAATATATCACTTTGAAATTATGGAAATTGGTAATGGTCAAAATTCCAATATCATCCATATTCAAATTTATAGTCTAAATACAAAGACCTTTGTTCAATAATAACAACTATTATTAATCGAAATACTCTGGCCAAAGATTTTGACTGAGTTGACTTCAGTTGACCTGATACTAATCCCATATTAATGAAAAGACAAATCTATTGTTAAATAGTGTTTCACTTTCAATACTTCCACTCGACCCAACTATTGTCATTCGATGGACTCTATGCCATGATTTGATTATAATCAAAGCGAAGCTTTCATATTGAAGATCAATAGTATTATCAAGTCAAGAGAACAATGTAAATTAGTCACATCGATATTTTTTGTTTGACCTTAGTTATATTAATAAACAGAAAACTATTGAGTGAGTCATTCCATGGTTATCCAACAACCATCAGTAAGTAACCCCTTGGCCTTAGCAGTCATGAGTAATAAATACACTGTCTAACATTTGGAGAGCGTTACGTACTCTAGTCTCAACAAATGTATCGATATCCAGTCTCGATACTCTTGACTAGGAATATTTAAAACGATATGTTTATTTTATTATGATAAATTACTCATGATTATAACACATTGTAACTACTATCATAAAACAAACCATTTATGGATTTTCTATTAAATATACGTCTAACTAAATTAATTAATTAATATAATATATTATATAAAGTATATAATAGGAAGAAACCACCATTTACTTCAAACAAGACTGATTATCGAGTTAGATATATGTAACAAATTACATAATTGCTTCTAGGATATATCCCTAACTCTATCAATCATTATGTAACATCCTTAATTTTAGTATAATATTATTCAAGAAATTTAATTGGATGTATTAAATAGAATAATGTAGTGGGACCTTGGGATGAGATGATAATTAACAAGATCGGGCCTTAACTAATTAAGTAATAAGATTTTTTTTAAATTAACATAGGAAAGAATAAACAAGAAGGGAAAAATATGAATAGATCTTTCTTTTATTCCTTGAACCCACAACCTCTCATTCATTCTCATTTTTCGATCATAAAGAAATATAGGGCCGATAATTAATTAAGGAAAAAGGGAGAAGAAATCAAAGGAGATTCGAAAGATAAAGCTTAGGGGAACTAAACTCCATCAAATCTTAACTCCAACATCTAATTTAAGGTGAACAATAATAATCTGTCTCTATTATTTTTTGTTTAAATTCGGTTGTGGGTAATTTACGAATTGTTCTGATTGTTTTTGCTATGTTAGGATGTATGATCATTGTTTGGATAGATTAATGATTTATGGAATTTTTATAGAATTATTTAGATGGGTTTTAAGGGTAAAACTGTTACCCCGCCTTTTGGTCAAGGCCGAGATATCAACAAATTGACTAAAAAGGATGGATATCAGGATTGGAGATCGATTTGAAACAAGGCTATGATCAATACCGTCAAAATTGGACCAAGCTCCAATCAAGGTGGTATGATCGAGAATGATAAACAAGGCTCGAAGAGGCTGCACTTCGAATTTCAGGTCAATCAGAGTTCATATGCTCGAGTTATGGATGGATCAATATTCATGAAAAACTGGCTCATATCGATATGCTCGTATCAATCACTATGGATACAGATTTGGATTAACACATGCGCTTTGCATTTGGTTTGTATCGATAGATATTCATATCAATACATCTCGCATCGATACAATTTGTATCGATCTGGAAACTCTATGACGGATATGGTTTGGATAATGCACTACACATTTGATTTGGATCGATCAAACTTTGTCTCGATACATTTCGTACCGATCGAGCAAGCATGGGACCGATACGAAGGATAGGGCACTAGATGGATTCGAAGGCTTGAAAATGTATTTCGTATCGATCATTTGTATCGATCGATATGAAGGAACCGATTAAAGAATGGAGTGCATTGCATGGATCACAATGCAAGACACAGATGGATGGTAATTAGATGGATACAAACTGATGGATACGAATCTATGGTTACGAAATCATCATCCTACACTTGCAAACTCGAACTTGGATCGATCATATCTCACAATCTACACATTGGAACTTCATAAAATTTGGAGAGCAAGGACTTTGCACTATCATCTTTCACCATGATCGATCTCACCTGATTCTAACGTGGGGATTATCGATACGAAAGGCATATAGATCGATCTAGGAATGAGGATATAGGCCCCACCGATCCTCATACGGGCTTCTATGGTCCAAGAGACTTCTAGGCCGAAATCTCAGCTAAATATCTTAGCTCCTTCACCAATAAATAGAAGGGGAATAGCTCAAGAAAGGGATCTTCTTCTCTCTGCTCTCCTTTATGTTGAATCTTGGCTAAACTCTGCCATTCTAGCTATTGAATAGCACTCCATTGTAACTCTAATCATGGTATAAATGAAATAAAAGGATCAATTCAAAGTGGACGTAGGCCAGAGATAGTCGAACCACTATAAACTTCTTATGTTCTTTACTTTCTTGCTCATTTTACATTTGCTATTTCTTCACTTTTACCCTTTACAATATATGGATTTGTAATCTGTGTTTGGATAATGAGGATTTGTGGGTAAACACTAGTGCTTTCACTACTTTTGGGGTTTGTGACCATTTTTGGCGCCGACAAAAACCTAATTTGGTTATGGGTTTTAATTATTTTGGCCTCAAAATTTTTATAGATGAAAGAATATGTTAATTCAGTTCTTGGTGAATTTTGGGAATTTTTTCCAAGTGATTATGAATTTATTATGTTAGAAAAGCATATCATTAATATTAATTAAGGGTATTAGTTAATGGAGTTGATTAATGCTTTTGGAACTGAAAAACTGATTTATGGAAGCTTTCTGAAAAGAAATCGGTAAAGTTTTGCTTTCAAACAACACAAATTTGACAAAGAATAAATGTTGGTAAAAAGATATTTCTTTTAATAGAAATAAAATAGTTTTTATGATAATTATGACAATGCAACTGATATGCGGTATTGCCATGGCATTCAGCATTGACAATAGCCGGTATCACTTTAAAGTTTCAAGTGATATTGAAAGTAGGTGGCATTGACATGAAGTAATGCATGTGATACTTATGCTGTAAGTATGTGATGCATTGAGTCATGCATCCGCCATTGAAGTTATAGGAATATTGCATCTCGTGGGTATATGATATAATAATGTCAAGAGTTACCAACATGCTGATAGTTTTTATCATTTCTTAATTTTAGGTCGCAAGTCTTCCCTTTGGTTTTAAATAATGCCGCATGTCACCAATGTCGCACATCATTATTTTCATTATCAATTTTTTTATGTTAACTATATTTAAGCGGTAATGCCGCATTGCAACCACCCTTAAGTTGCGGCATTGTTTTATGAATCCAATATTAAAGTACTAAAGGTTTTGATTTCACATGTCATCAATTTTGATATAATTTGTTTTATGGTGATGATGCCGCATGTCATCCGAAAGTAATACTATGGATGACTGCAGCATCCATGGCGCTTAGTTTCGGGCCTCAAAATGGGGGATGTTGCACTTCCACTTGCACTTGGGGCCAACTATGGAATCTCTGTCTCATACCTTCGATTAGTTTGATGAGAACTGATCAAGTTAGACTCTTCATGAATGGATCTACTAGGTTGTTTTAATATCTACTCTGTCAATCAACTCATTCCGATGCTAATAAACAACCTTTATCATGTGGAACTAGTCAGAGTACGTTTCTTGACTTCTATTGAGCTCTTATCATTTTATTGTTATCATATAACAATAATGTAGTATTCTTAATACTTGGAATCACTCCTAGCTTAATTTTAAACTTATGCATTTATATTTCTACATTGCTTTTATTATGGCCCTATTCAAGCGATGTACTTAGCCTTTCATCAAATCAGCTATAATGTTTTGTTTGGAACATTTCCAACTTAAAGCTCCTTAACAAAGGTCTGAACAAGAATTTAATATTGACATATCATACTCGATATCATTTATGAAGTGCGACTCCAAGCATTCCTTCATAAGGACTTTGTTGTTTCTGTAAACAATCTCTAGTATTTTGTAAATACTCGAGAATACTTTAAACTTCCACTTAGTGATCTTAATTTGGATGTGATATCTTCATGCATCAAATACATAAGCAAACTACGATAATGTAGACAATACAACATGTATGACAATTCCTATTATCAATGCATAAGGAATCCATCTTACGTGTTCCATATTAAACATTTTAATAAGATGTCTTTACATATCGTTTGGGACAATTACAACATCCTTTATACTAATTATAAAAGGTATAATTTATGAATCCAAGAAGGACTATTAAAAAACCAAATTATTACTAATTTTAACATAAACACACTGTTAACAGTCAGTAGTATGTTGTTTATCTTTTTAGAAATATTTAAGTACCTTTAATTGTTCTTTCTTATGGACACACGCTTCCTCTGCATTTTGACCGAAAATCAAAAAATTTGACATTTCAATCAAAATATTACTTAGTTTCGATGCTTATATAATGATACTTTAGTATCATTTCTCAGGTCATATTTGGAAAACATGCAAACTCAATATCACTCCCGCTAAGTTCGAGGTGCTTTGGTTGTTATGTGCAAATAATCTATTCTAGATCACTATTTAGAATTTTCTATTTCAACACATATGTACTAAACATAAAGTCACACCAAACAATAATTTTGCAAGTAAATCTGATTTAACTTTGGCATGTTGAATAATGAATCTATTACGCTAGTTTCAATAATTGAAATTTACAAAGTTATTCTTATCAGCATTGCTCATTATATTTCAACTACATTACTCTTTCTCTTGAATACATATTTGTGGCCGATGGATTATATCCCATTGGGTACAACTACAAGAATCATGTTTTGATAACATACTTAGAATCAACTTCGGATTTGCGCATCATACAGTATCATGGAGTCAATACTCTTAATGGTTTAGTTGACAACCGAGGGTTATCTTTTTCGAACTGATGAGAAATTCATAGTCCTCTTCAATGTGCGAGAATATTTATTAGACATTCTAATGCGTTGTGTTCATTTTAGGTTTGGTTAATTTCATTTCATACCTCGTAGTCATTTTTATCCTTGGATCGTATCTGAATCCAATTTACTACCAATAATTTCTAAAAGAAATTCCTTCCACTACGAAGTTGGTATTTCTTGAAACAATAATTATTTCTCAGTGCAATGGAATAGGTATTCCTAAACATTTAATAAATTGCCTTATATAAAACTGATTTGGTTTTAGTTTACAAAATATATATTGAAAACATAAATTGGTCATCCAATGACTATCATTCTAAAAATTCGTTCGGAGCTATTCATACAAGATCCCTCGCGTATAATTATTAAGTACAGTCTTTGGATTCGCACAACCTACCGACTCTTTAGCTTAGGATATGTTGGGATTTCTTATAAATCCTTATTTTATATGATTTTATAAACTATTATTTAGTGAAATTAATTTTAACCTTGTGTACTACTCTTAAGTACATGACTTCACAGAAAGAAGTTAACTCACATTTACCCACAATTAATTTTACTTTGTCCAACAAAGTTTAATTACTCCTTATCTATACATTATTATGTATCATGGGTAGGAGTGAATTTTGAGATTGAATCTTTATTCACTTTTAGGTATGTTCAGTACTCTTTCCAATAAACTCACATATTCGATCAAATCGAATCATTTTATTTACTTCTATTTGATATTCTATGGACTCATCATTAACATATCACATGTGCATCATATAAACATATTCATATTAGTGATAACTCATTGGTGAATATAACAAAGTACATGGAACTGTTTTGGTATTAATAAACTTGCGATTGCATACATCTATATGTATCAATACGAAGAGTTCATCAACTCTTATCACGCTTCCATTCAATGAGTTTTTTGCCCATTGCTGTTTGAGATATAATTCATTAGTACCCTATGATTCATGATCATATAATTAAAGAATTATTTCTCAAAACTACAGCTCGGTCCGTAATTCAAAAATAATTGCAAATAAATTTAGATACTTCTGTATTTTCTAATACATCAAAAATACCATTATTATAGTTTTATTTTATAACAAATGCTCATGCTATTTATACTGAAATAAAACCATTTTTGTTTTTCAGTCAATACTAAAAAACATTTATTAATTCATTTAATAATGTTTGGTATGTTTTACGAAAATTATTTTCATAAGTTGATGGGATTAACATATGCTATGTAGTATGCTCCCACAATTTCCGTCATTACTATAATATCATACAAAATATGGAGTTCCATTCAAACACTTAATAAGGCTATTTATTTTATCTACTATAACTAATTTATAATTGACTGTTTTCAGAACAAATATCTTGAATGTAAAGAAATTAATCTCATAGAAAACAACATTTCTATTTCGAAATACATTTTGGAATATAAATCATATTTCTCATTCCAACATTAAGTATCATTTATTATTTTACAATTCTCATTTTCGATGATTCTTTATGAAGAAGAAGTGACCATTCACTCTGTTCATCCCAACTGTGCCTTCGGTTACATCCACTCTTATATGTTTGATTTCTATTTTGAATGGTTGAACCATTCGATGGAATTCTTACTATATTATCATAACGAACTCTTTACAAAAGTGCATTTGGTCATCCTTAACTTTAAAGAATATCAAATAAATTGCACTTTATGTAAACTGATCAAACTGACATTTTAATGATCGAATTCTTAGATTTATCTTGCAACCTTTGGTCCAATTTTACATTTAACACAACAAGACCATTGTGGTAATGAATCATATTAAATACACAATCTCACACTATGGTTTACTTTCTTGGTGAACTAATTTCATCGAGATTTCGTACATTACGAATTGTGACCATTCACTGTATAACATTTATATGTGGTCGTATATGGATCAAATATCCATATTCCTATATTGCTTTTAGAGTTTGAAACTCATTAAAGACAGTACATAGTCTCGTGCAAGTAAACTTGTAAGTGACCAAGTTACAAATGTATTTAGTGATTGTATAGTTAGGTGCTTGCATGGGTCAGCATGCAAAATTTTATTGGTAATTATATTTTATATTTCTATTTGTCAATATTAATTCAGTTCATTTGTATATTTTATTTAACAAACATTTTACCAATTAAATTAATTGCATAAATTTATCAATGTAGATTATTAGGACTTTATACAGCAAATGTTCTTGCAATATTATAAAAGTTAAATGTTACTATTTCATTTTTTTAATAAGGCTCCCTCTAGTCTTTTATGTTTCTCCAAACCTAAAGATGAAACATAGAGGTCTTTCGACTTCATTAGTGGGTGTTAGGACTCGTATATCTTGGGATTCCGACCTTGAGGAAAGCTCACTAAATCATACTTCCATATATGATGGATAACTCCTTATTGGTTGTATCAAATACAAATCCTAACCCATGATCTTTTTCTAATCTCATATTTACCTTGAGGAAAGCTCAATAAATGAAGAGAGATTATTCACTTGTACTTATCATTTTGCGACGGCCTAAGTTAATTCACATAACTTGAGGAAGGCTAAACAAGTATATGTAGTTATCTTACCTCATCTATTTTATACATCAATAGTACTACTTATAACATCACTAGCTTGAGAAAAGCTCAACAACTAAGGAGTATGCAAGTAATCTATTAATTTATAAATGGTGGATGACAACTTTATACTAGAGATTCATAATCTTTAGTATATTTAATTGAGTGATACCGACCTATAGAATAATGTATTTCATAAGAAATACCCTTGTAATTACAGTGTCAAACATATATGAAATCATGGTATACGTACTACACGTACGTATTTATTCCTAAAATCAAATTAGGGTGTCTTTAATGTTCCACTTTTAATTTATACATTAATATTGCATAAATTCATTATTATATAACTTCTATAATTTAATTTACTTATTAATAGACTTAGTATAACATTATATTAATTGAATCATATTTAATTAATTTTAATTAATTAACTTTTAATTAACCGCTTATCATTCAATTTTAACATATTATATCAATTATTTATATACTATAACTTTTATAATAACACACACACATATATACATACATACATACATATATATATATATGTGTGTGTGTGTGTGTATTTTAATTTATTAATTAACTTTTAATTAATTTATTTTGTAAAGCTGATCTAGAGCCAGGTCTTCGCCTAATTTAGGAAGCCCGACAAGTAAGAAAGAAAAACTATTTAATATGAGTTTAGGAGTGAGGAGCGAAGCCTTGGCCTAGTCAGTTGGGGTGAGATTATCATCTCTAATAAAGTTGAATATGCAATGACCTAACTTTTCAACTCTCGAATGCCAACACTAAATACATCCACGGTATTTGTGTGTCGAGCACCAAAGTGCTGGAAAGGCAGAAAGTTAGGGTAAAATAAAAAAAAAAGAATAGAACAAGAAAGGAAGAACACAACATCAGAATCTCACAAAGGAACAGTAATATATAATATCAAAAGATTAGTACAAAGGGTTCTCTGAATACAAAATTTTTAGAGTTACTAAAACCTAGTACTATCGTCAGCTTGGACAGTTATAACTGCATGTCCTCACAATACAGATATATACAATATATAAATGAAGTTGAAATAAGAATACTATGGAAGGTAATCATCCAGCTCATCTCCATAAGTTCCAAAGCATCTGTAGCTAAATTTTGAAACATACACGGGGCTAACCTGAGCATTATAAGAAACTAACATCCGGATCAATCTAGTAAACCAGCGTGAGAAACTCAAGAAATAAGTATGACATATAATAGCACATTTTTGAGACCGTATGGATTACCATAGTGGTTTTCCACTCAAATGAAATCAACCATTCATTAAGTTTAACATATATTGATATGATAGATAATGTGCAGCGTTTAGCACCTAAATCATATCAAATAGCTGTTGTGTGAACGCCACAACAATAATAGGTATACAATCAATATTGACCCCCAGTAAACTAAAGCGAATCTCCATAACAAGGATCATAACTACCTTCTGAGAATCATATATCTCTAGATATGATATACTCTAAAATAAACAAAACTAGCCTAACGATGAACTACATAGCACTAAGTATCAACAACTCCCGCGCGCAACATATCAATAAGCAAACTCTGGATCTGGAGTTGATATACCCTCATGGGTAACTTAAACCCGAGACTATGCATCTTACTATGGTTGTAGTCATTTTTGATGTCAAAGCTATGTTCGGCATCTTTCACACAAGTCTTCATCACTCGAGCAGCACACGAATCCCCAATTAGATTCTAGATCACGAATTACTACATGGATTTGAGCATCTCGAAAAGATCTCGAACCTCCACATAAGTTCCCCGCATAAGTCCTCCGACGAATGCTAATGTTGTCCTCTCTCTTGGAATACTCCTCAAGATGGACAGTCCCATACGATAACATCATTTCATGCAGACCTACTCCTTGGACTTAACCTTAGGATAGACAGTTCAACTCTAAAGATTTCACTTCACAATTGCCTCTAGAACATAGATCACGTATATAGTTTTTGAAGTGATTACAGGTTTGAGCCATCTCATATAAGTACACTCTTCCCGCTTATCGGACTCTCCAAAACTAATCAATGAATTTCCTCTTAACTTAATTCCGGTTCTTTGAGAAATAAGCGATAGATAGAGACGTTTCGTACCAATACTCCACCCAGGGGGTTTCAATGGTATGAAATCACGAAGCCTTTCGATAACTTCTTAAGTCATATTTGGTAAAGTTCGATAGTCGACAAATTGACTATCTAATAAAAAAACAATTGCTTAGACAAATCAATATTCATATACTTAACTCGTTTCCAACATTCCAACTTAACTATTCCTTGCCCAAGAGTAAAGCCATGTAAGTTAGAGCACTGGTTACATGAAACCCTTGCCTAGACACTTCATTCTTGAATCCCAAAAATATATAAGTCTAGCTCGTCGGCTTTTAGTGTTAAGTGTAATATTAATGATTCCCTTAAACAAGTAAGAAATAAATATGATTAACACATTTTTGACATTTTTTTACTTGCTATTCCTCGGTCAAAAGGGAAGCCGATAGGTTAGAGCTTTATTGCTCCATCCTTACTCGAACATCCATTTTAAATCTCACAAATAGATAACCCTTACTTTGTCGGCTTTTTGTGTTAAGCATAGCCAATTACTTTTGAAACAAGTAATTAAAAAATTAACCATTTAGCCATTAAACAATCCTAACTCCTTTCTAAACCTCTAGTTTATACTTTTAAAACCCTTTTTAAAATAATATACATGAATAGTAATTTATTTACCAAAACTTGGTATTTAAATAAACAAGTCAAAAGATTTTTATTACATAAGTATAAAATAGTCAACATATTTTCTAAAAACTATATACTTAAAATGAGTTTAAAATAAAATATTTTCTGAAAATATTACTTGAAAACAACAATTTTATAATTTCCTTAAGAACTTAGAAAAACAAGTTTTTATTATAAAATCCTCTTCTTTAAAATTCACACCTAATTCTTAAAAATTCATAAATATCTCAAACTACTTTTGAAATACTCTAATATGAGTTAGTAGACACTTGTAAAAATAATGAAACAAAATACTTAAATTTAAATCTTTTCTTACCATTAAAGTCCAAAAACCAAGGCTAAAGATGTAGTTTTGCACAAGTGAAGTATCGGCAGCTTTTCGAGATATTACTTAGCTTTTTTACTATCCAAGCTTTTAAAAACAACAAATATATATACAAAAAAATTATAAATATAGCGAGAAACCCCTAAGGATATCTCTATAAAATTCCATAGAAATCTCCAAATACTAGACAATTCCTAAGTGCATCTATAGCGACGATCGCTATAAGTGCACTTTCAAATTCGAGTCTGATCTAAACCAAAGTTCATCTATAACCTATGTGCTTTGTTCAAGGTCTTGTCGCAAGACATACATGTCCATTCAAGTCAATTCCAAGTCTACACATATGGATCATATGTGTCGCTTGCTTTCAAAGCAAGAATTCAAACCAATATTTTAACATATGTCAACAATGATTTAAACAATTTAAATGCAATCAAATCCCAACAAATATGGGTTATATTTTCAATCAAAGAGGTGAGTTATCTTATCTTTTGTAACAACCCGTATCTTAATCGGCCTAAATTTCGACAAAAATCGAAACCCAAGTCAATCAAAGCACTAGTCGTTGGATTTGATACCAGTAAATAAGCATAAGTAGTATTATGGATTGATAGAAATCTAAACTCACAGTGGAAACAATGATAGGATAAGAATATTGATTATGACTACTACCTTGGAATTAATGGTATTCCTTGGATAGCAGATTGTCACATCAACATTGAGCATGAGAGAAAAGAAGACTTCTCCAACAACTAAATACATCCAAATCTAGTGACCCGTTCCTCTAAATATATCATATGGGTTGTAATGAGAGGGGGTCTGAACAACATTCTGGTGATTGGAAAATCTATAAACTATCCATAACATAAATTTATCCCGATTGGTTTCCACTTAATTGTTATGTCTATTAAGGTTAGCAAATCAAATCTAACCTTGCATTGCACACACGAGTACTTACCTACCCATTTCCAAGGTATAAAATACTGACAAAGCCTTATCAACCACCTTATACTTCCATACTCATTTGCCACTTAATACTTCTAAATATAAAGCAAGCTTCTACTATCACCATATAATACTTTTAAAAGAGAGATAGGAAAACTTTGCCATCCAAGACCTCAATCGAGGTAGACTCCATCATGTAACGACCCACCTTTTTGGATGGTTCAAATCGACAATAAACCGCACATTTCAGACTCAAACCATTCAAAAGGGAGGATTGTTATGGGGTAAACAAGAAAAGACAGAGAAAGAAAGAAAAACAAACACAGAATCTCATAGCGGAATGACAAAATATAATAATCAAATAAACAGTTCATGAAGCTATTTTATAAATAACATTTGATTACACTTCTATAATACAGAATCAGAGTTACATACAACAGAAATAAATAACAATGCAGTGGAACAACATGATGCAGTGGAAAAAATAAAATAAATAATATACAATCTCTGTCTTCCTCCTCCAGAAAACAGTCTTTGGTAAACTGAAAAGCTCAGACTGACCCGAGCGAATTGAAAAGACAAAACACTCGAGTCAGAACTAAAAGATCTTATGTAAGTTAAATCAACAGTAAATAAATATGAGTGTAACGGCTTTAGAGATGTTTACGGGGTTTGACATCTCCTATCCAGTGTCAACGTGAGTTCAATAACTTAAGAGATGTTCGGGATTACAATCTCCTAAGGATTTGTTAAACTATCTACTATGTAGTATAATATGCTATTATAATAGTGTCTATAGTAAAGTATTAAAATAGCGTTAAGGCATTACCCATATCCCTCTTAACACATTTTTATATATTCCAGTAGTCTATACAGATACTGTAAGCCCCACCAAATTGATGGGATACTTAGGGAGCACTCCATAGGTACGGTACAAACCAAACTTGTAAAAGGCGCGATAAGGCATGTGACTAGGCATGCGAGGCAATGCCCAGGGTAGGATACTACCGTTTTATGGATTCGGACTGGTGGTAATGCATAGCAGCTACTACTGCCCACCTCGAAACACACTCCCATAATCAAAATCAAGGGGTGGCCACCAAATCAATCACAAAGTCATAATATGGTATCCAATAAATGTACCCGATAGGAGGAGCGACCTCACTTGGCCCAGCATGGCTCCTGTTTTAGCCACATCAAACTAACTCATGGGAGTCAGAGCTACGTAAATACCTCATACAAAATCGTTTGCCAAACCATCCTACTTCATTTTGGAATCTCCACCACGTACACAGTTGTTAAAGTGGTTTTCAGTATTGGTAGAGAGAATGACAATATCTGATCCCGGTCTCTTTAACAACCAAACGCTTATTTCACACCGGACGATACTTTTTCATTTTCAAAACCGATTCATAACTAATATCATATTCAATTCAAACCATATCACTTTTCGAAATCATATTCACTTTCGAAATCATATTCACCTTCGAAATCATATCACATTTGAAATCATATAGCTTCCAAAATCATATTTTCTTTCAAAATCATACTTCCAAAATAGGTTAATTCCTCATTTCAAAATCATCATATTCAATCAAATATGTCATTTAAATCCCAACTTAGGTAATAACATCATTTAACCGTATTCGCTTTTAAATCAACGATTTGAAAATAAACACTTCCACTTTACTTAGTATGAAATTTAGAAAATAGTTTAGATTGTTATAAATAGTTAAAATAAATTTTTAAATATTTAAAATACTCTAAAATAGTAAAAAAAAATCGATAAAAATAGTTTAAATGATTTAAGATAGTTTAAATAGATTTAAAATAGATTCAAAATAGATTAAATAGATTTAAAATAGATTAAAATAGTTTAAAATAGGTTATAATAGATTAAATTGGATTAAATAGATTAAAATAGTTTAAATTGATTAAAATAGTTTAAAATAGTTTAAATAGATTAAATTAGTTTAATAGTTTGAAAAATATTAATAACCAGGATTTAAAATAATATATTTTTAAATAGTTTATATTAATATGGTAAATTTGAAATTAATACCAAATTAAACTATTTCTTTCATTTCAACACATCTAGACCCTGTCCAGCTTTCAAATCAACAAACTAAATTTTGTCCTTCAATTTATATTCTCATTTAAACCATTTAATTAGTATCGATTTCAAATCAAAGTTCGAACAGTAAATCCAAACTATTTCAAATTTAGTAGATTTCAAAGTTACATTTTCAAACATTTTCAATATCTCAATTTCGATAAATTTCATTTATACTTCAAATATAACTTTAAAATCTCAATTTAAACCAATTCCAATTTCACATTTAAAACTTGGATTTTCAAAAATAATTCAGTTTATATAAATCAAATTTTCTTCAAAATATCATTTAACTAAATTCAAAATTTAAGGACTTAAAATCATTTAATTTGACCAGTCCGGTGTTCGTATATAATTTTCTACCCTACGGTCAAGTGATACGAATATTTATCATTTAACTAAATTCAAAATTTAAGGACTTAAAATGTAACGCCCCACCTCTATACCCACGCTAACCAAGAACACTACGATGTAGTGCTGTCAATTAGCACGGAGAATAAGGCTGTGGAGGAGCGACCATCCATGTAACTTCTTTGTGCGAGCACCGATATGTCAGATAGAATAGAATGCATATCTTTTAAGGAGGAAATCCGACATACCGATACAAACACAAAGCTATCACACGGTGGCTATATATAATCTTCGGAAACAAACATAGAAGTAATCATAACATAAATCAGTCACAGACATCCATATCACAAAGGCGGAAGAAGATATGAATAAATATATATAACACATGAAAGTGTACATCAGAGTAGTGGTCAGAAAGATCCACGATAATACAAAAGAATAGCAACACGTGCTATACAAAAGAATAAGTACACAACGTAGAGTCTATATCTCAAATGCGTACAATCAAAAACTACTAATCTAAGTAGTTAGCCAAAAGTCAGAATAATCCTGAAGAGAAGTCAAGCAGAAGCACCTGTAACATCTCGGTCTGACTCGAGTATTATTTATAAGAAAATAATAAACGGATCAGTCTAGCTATAAATATCAGATGATAATGTATAGGATAAATAATATGGCATGAACATGTAACAACCATAACGGCATACTACTATAAGTATGTAAATGATAATCAACAAAAGATTAATCAATATCACCAGAATCTTCTCAAAGATAAAGTAGGGTATCATACCCTAAACTTGTATTCGTAACAAGTCAATAACACATAAATTCACCAATGCACAAAAACTAATATCATATCAATGAAAATCATGAAAATTGGTGAAGCATAAATTCCAGAAATCATCACAAGAAATCCAGAAAACACATAAAAAGGGGGGAGGCCTAACACATGAATGGTAGCATGAAAACTCACCTACGCGTAAAAGACATGACGAGAAGCTATCTCATGGAAGCTATCCATCAAATTTTCACACAGGAATGGCCCGAAGACCGTAGGGTGCTACCCTACATATGTGATGGCGAAACATCACACAAACGGGGTATAGTCTCCATCGCAGACAAAGAGACATTGCTCAATCTCTAGTCTAAATCACAAAAATGATCGTCATGATCATCAGGAAGTGTCAATCACACCAAGCTAGTAAATATATGAGTTTAGCTTCATGTCCCATAACCACTTGCTTAACTTAAATATTTACGAACAAACTATAGATCTTCACTAGGAAATTGTCACAAAAGGGTTCAATCGAACAAGTCCAAGAGCTAACCGACAAAGTGAATGCAAGCGTTTCATACCACTCGTTTTACGAAGTCGTTTAAGTCAATTTCTCATCCGAGTGAGGTAAAGGCTTGTATATATTAGTAGATTGGAAATCGGTTTGAGAAAACGAACTTTTGATATTTAAAATAGTGTTGAAATCGATTTGATGAAAGAGTTTTGATATTTACTACTAGTATTAAAACCTTCATATCTTTAAAGTGACGAGTCATAAAACGATTGTTGAAACAATCTATCACAAAAATTCACATTCGAAGACGTGAACAAAATCCAAGGAAATCAGCTCAAAATGCATCAAAGTGGAAGTTCTGTTGAATGCTTTTTAGATAAGATCGCCTACGAAGGGGTGTACCGGTCAGGTCGCGGGGGTCCAGGGGGGCAGCGCCCCATCAAAACGGTACGACTTAGTGAAGCCAAGCTGGTCAAGCGACCTAAGGAAAAGTAGGTCATACGACCTAAGGGTTCACGCGACCTAACACAATGGCCGAGCGACCTAACTGGAGTTAAGGGAGGCGAGCGACTTAAGGTCCAACGACCTACGACTTAACAGAGTCAAGCGACCTAAAAGCACACGACCTAAAGACACGTGACCTAAAACTCGCGACCTAAAGACGCGCGACCTAAAACTCGCGACCTAAAGACGCGCGACCTAAAACTCGCGACCTAAAGACGCGCGACCTAAAACTCGCGACCTAAAGACGCACGACCTAAAAAGGGTGCGCGACCTAACTGGAGTTAAGGGAGGCGAGCGACTTAAGGTCCAACGGTACGACTTAAGTGAAGACAAGCGGCCTACGACCTAAAGCAAAATGAGGTCTGACGACCTAAGGGTTCACGCGACTTAACACAATGGCCGAACGACCTAACTGGAGTTAAGGGAGGCGAGCGACTTAAGGTCCAACGACCTACGACTTAACAGAGTCGAGCGACCTAAGGGATAAGGTCATACGACCTAAAAGAAATAGGGCTAAGCGACCTAAACAGTAAGCAGGTCAAACGACCTAACGCTTAACTCGTGAGCGACCTACGACTTATCGAGGTCGAGCGACTTAAGAGGCATGAGGACCAACGACCTAAAACTGGCGACCTAAGGATACGCGACCTAAAGGCTTGCGACCTAAAGACACGCGACCTAGAGGTACGCGACCTAACGAAATCATGCGACCTAACTACCTAGCCAAGGTCATACGACCTAAAGTGATAAAGGTCTAGCGACCTAATGGCCTTGCGACCTAAGCAGAATGGCCACACGACCTAAGCCTTAACTCGCAAGCGACCTAAAGCTATCGAACGACCTAATTGTCGAACGACTTACGAGTTAACACACGAATGACTCAACGACCTAATGTAAATGGTCCAACGACCTAACTCGATCGACCTAACTGGAGCTTAGGTCGGAGACGACCTACTAGATAAGTCATGACGAGCGACCCAGAAGTGGAGCGACCTAGCGTTTAACCCGCTAGCGACCTAGCGCTTAACTTGTGAGCGACCTAACGCTTAATTCGCGAGCAACCTAGCACCAGAACAAAAATCTGCAGACAGAGGCTTTGAGACAGTACGACCTATAGCCCAGATTTTGCCAAAAATGCTGAAAAATTGGGTTTCTCGCCAATTCAATCCAAACCAAAAGCAAATATGCATGCTAAAGCAATGGGGAATCATTCCCAACAACCCAATGACAATATAGGCAAGATGTGAGATTAAAAATCTCACCTTTTCCACGAAATTGATGTTGGAGAGCTTAAGAGCAAAGGAAGAATCAACCACAAGCTTGAATCTATGTTCTTCACCTTGAATTTGATGTTGAATCACGGATTTGCAATAGAATTTAAGTTTGGAGTTTTAATTTCCACTTCCCACCACCATTTTTGATGAAGCTTGCATGTTATTTGATGAAGTGATGAAGAGATGAGGGGGTTGGGCTGAGTTAGTGTGTGTTCAGCCCCAAACCAAAGTCCTAAGCCAAAAAGTGACGAAAATTTCACTATCTCCAAACATATCGAAGTTTACACTCAAAAAGATCGCAAACGTCATTTTGAACTCAATGGAAGTGGTCTCGAGTCCTAATTTGACCGTATGCAAAAAGTAGCTTTTTGGACTAACATCCGACTAACGATAAAATATTTAAATAAAATATTTAAATATAAAATCGATAGATATGTGGGTTGTTACATAAAATCATTTAATTTGACCAGTCCGGTGTCCGTATATAATTTTCTACCCTATGGTCAAGTGATACGAATATTTATCATTTCAATCTATAAATATTTTATATTTACTGATATATATCATTTCAACCCGCAATCCCGAATCAAATTCAAAATCCATAAAATCGCTCGGGTTTATCATTTCAACCCATAACGATTTTTCCCTAATACATAGATCGTTCGGGTATGTATCATTTCAACCCATAGGGAACTTGCAGTGTTAAACAATATAAAAATATAACATCTAGTCATCTAATATCAGTAATCAACATCCATCACAATAACCATTCAAACCAATCAATAAACAATAACAAGTGACTGATTATCAATAACACGTATTCAATTGACAATTAAATTCAGTATTAAATTAAATAGAGATTTAAATGCAATAAAGGTCATATTTAACTGGAATGACAATTTAAATATACCAAACATCAACCAATCAATTTCTAATAACATCATAAATTTAATCTAACTAATATAAGATAATTTAGTAGTTGTGAGCGGGTTAAAACACTCACCTTTGACTTCAAATCGATTTGAAATCCAAAATAAGACCCAAAATTGAACACTCAAATTTTGTCCAAACTAGAGCCAAAATGTCTGGAATTTCAATACGATCCCAACAAAAGAAACCGCGCATGAATCTGAGTTCGTACGTACAAGATATGCTAATTAGAAGATTCGATAAGTTTAAATTAAAATTAATAAAATAATAAATAGTAATACACGTCAGCACTAACCCTCTTCAATCCCGAGAATCGTTCCTTCAAGCAGATGCGTGCACGAACTCTAGCACCGCCCCTCCTTTTGCTTCGATTGCTTATAATCCACGTCCTCCACCCACATCAGAGCGCGCCACCGAGCTACGCTAGCCTGGCCGCCTCCCAGGTACAGCCGCGACCACCGGCAGCTAACCTTAGCCGTACGTCACCGTCAGCATAACCATGGCCAAAATTGGCAAATCGACCTCTCGAGCATGAACGAATAGTAAATCCCAAACCAGCTCGACGAGCTCTACCACCCCATGTCCTCCGATCGTCGCCAGGACGAAGATCCACCATCCAATAATCGAAACCCTAATATGGACGGCTGAGGTTCATCCATAATTTTTGATCAAACAGTGATTCAAATCGAAAAACAAACAGCATCAACAAATTACGCTCATCGAGAGCTTCAAAACGGTATATAATATGTCATGGTTCGGAGGAGTTTGAATTTTTGAAATTGATTTTGATTTGAATTTGGGTTTAGGAAAAATAGAGTTTGTGCATTGAGAAGGAGAAACGGTGTAACAACCCATAATTTTGTAATTATTTTTATTAAATTTCTATTTGAAACTTTGATTTTTAAATCATTTAAAAGTGAATTTTTAGAATTTTCCAATGTAAGTTTGGGATTTGTTTGCAATTTATTTTCCAAATACAATAAAATAAATATTTTCTGTAATTGTTATATTTTTGTCAAATTTGGTCAAACCGTGACTTTTATTGAAAATTTTAAAATTTTAAAATTCTAACCTTTTTATTTGAAGCTGGATATAAATTTTATATTAGTTCTGCTTTTCGTTTCGTGAAATTCTGATTTATACTTTTAGATCTGGATAAATTACAGCGTTTTACACGCAATAAAGTTCTGTATTTTATTATATATATATATATTCCTATATTTTTCCTATATCCATCTCTTTGTTTATGTCTCTATTTATTTGTCTAGGCTTTTATTGTATTCATTGGAATTTATTTGTTTATATCTTTTTATAAAGAGCTGGAGAAAATCTTGGAGACATGCGTTACATTGTTTTAATTCTTGCCTTTTTATTTACCTACCCTCTTTATTACTTACCCGAGCATTCAATCCTTTGCTTGCCATCCAAAACTTCTTTAGCCATGCATTTCTTACTTGTTTACACGCACAAAAAAAAAGAAAATTTATTTCCCATCTCTCATTTTCATTTGCATTTAAGAATAATATATATGTAAGTTTCTTTCTCCTTAATTCTTGCCTTTTCCATTTCCTAGCATTTACTCCTCCTTAGCCATTTCTTTTTATTTCCTTCTAGCCGTGAGAAATCTTTATTATTCACGTGCAAACATTTCTCATTTCCTAACAAATAAAAAGAATTAATTACATCAAGTTATTTGCTGCCTTTTTATTTTCCAAACCATTCAAACTCATGCCTTTAATTGCCTAGCCTCTTTATTTCCTTTTAGCCGTTCACTATACTTGCAAATAACGTACAAAAGTTTCTCATTTTTAGTTCTTTCTCATTTTATTTCCTGCTTAAAATATTTTTGCAGTAAGTTTCATGGCTTCTCCTCTCTTTCTTCCTCCTTTTTCTTTTATTTTCTTTTGTTCTTCTTCCTCCTATGCTCGGTCTCTACCATACCATCCTATTACCGACCATCTCACCACTTCACCACCATCCATGATCACCTCCACCAACCATCTCCACCATGCCATGACCATTGATGAAGACTACATCACCAAATAATGAAGTTCCTTGACCTTTTGCCTTCCATGCTCTATAACTTACCACTTTTCCACTTCCATTACCATAGTCGTGCACACATGCATCAAAACTCTTCATAGCCGAGCCTAGCATGTCCTTAACCAATCATGGCCGAGCCTATGTGTGGTGTGGTCAAGCCCACTTGACCATGGCCGAGCCACTTGCATTTGTTAAAGCAAGGTTGTGTCATTTTGACTCATATTTTGTTCATTGTTTTGATTCTAATCTTTGTGTTGAATTATATTATTATGTTTGTTATAATTATTTGCTTACAAGATTTGGATCTGACTCTTCATCCACTCAAAATCTAGTCGTGCCTTTTCGTGCTTTGTAGAGTTTGGATTTGTGTTTTGAATTTGATCTTCAGCTTTAAAACGGTATAACGACCCATAAATTTTCAATAATTAAAGTTGTCAATTTAATAAGATTTTGGTAAATAAATTTGGAAGAAATAAAAACTTTGTAATTTTATAATGAAATGAATGCCAAAATGAAATGTAACAATGTATTTAAAATTTATAAATGATTTAGTATAAAATAAATGACCACTGAATAAAGATCAGATATATAAGAATGGTAACATATGTTTGTGAACAATGAATTCAAAAGGGTGATTAAAAGTTATAGTAACGGTTGTAAGTTACTATTTAATTTGTCTATTAATTTAATTGTAAATGTTAAATTTGGGTATAAAACTGAATATAAGTGAATAAATGGAAGTGTGGTGTAAATAAATGAATTAGTATATAGTTTATGGTAATTGGATGAATTCAACATTTTGTAAGCAATTATGATAATTAGTGGACATAATAAACTTGAATGTAATATAAAGATAATGATAACATTTATTGCAAGTTACATTCTATTTAGGCTATAAAATGAATTGGAAATCAATTGTATTCAAATGTAAGTAAATGTTCATTAACTTGAGATAGGACAATAATTGTAAAATGTGAATGTAATGAAATAAATGGAAATGCATATTTTATTCATAAGATAATATAAAAGAATGAAACCTATCTGAATGAATTAATGGAGTATTCAATCATATGTGTACATTTAACAAATTCAATATAATTGAGAACAACTGTTAATACAAAGGAAAGATGGGTATTTGAATATATATTAATGTAATGAAAGATAAACGAATATTAACGAGGTTTGTAGAGTAGCATAGACTTAATAAATGGATTAGAATTGAATCAAATCAGTTTATTTGAAATTAATTATAACTTATGGGAATTCAATTCATAACAAATAGATTTATGGTAAGAGAATGAAATTAATTACTCTGCTAATTGAAATTTGGATGAATTGGGAAGTTATTAATGTATTAGTATCTAAACCAATGTTAATATGGATTTATTGGTTATTTAAACTTATACTTTTAAAATTAGATAAAAATACAGTGTTTACACGCAATGACTTTCTATATTTTATTTTCTATTTCCCTATGTTTGTTTCTCTAATTTTATTTCTATTTTATTTGTATAAACTTTGAATATATTCATTTGATTTTTGATTGATTATACTTTTATTAATAGCTTAGGAATTTCAGGAGATATAGGTTACCTGTTTTGTGTATTTGTTGCCTTTTCATTGCGTGCAAACAAAGAAAAAAATTATACAAGATTCTTCCTCCTTAAATTGTGCCTTTTTAATTTCTTTCCTTTTTGTTTCCTATCATTTACTCATCTATAGCCATTCATTCTTTTTGTAAACCCTAGTCGCCATCTAGTTTTGCAATTCACGTGAATAACTTCTCATCTCAAAGTCATTTGCGAAATTTTTTTTTGCAGAAAGCTATGGCTTCCTTCTCTTCCTCCTTTTCATTTCTCTTTTGTTTCTCCTTTGTTTCATTGCCATTGCTTGGCATCCACCATAATTCTGACCTCATCCCTTCATCACCTCCTGCACCATCACCTTCCATGGCTAACACCACCTCCAATCATAGCCGTGAACGTTGGATCCAAAACCCATAAACAAAAGTTGATTGAAACCCCTTTGTTCCTTGCCTCTACTTGCTTTTCCTTCCCTTCTCCCTACCATGGTCGTGCCTTATGACTCCATAACCTAGCCTATGATGCCTCAAACATGATGTGGCCGAGCATGCTATAATGTGGTCTAGCCCATTGAGTCATGGCCGAGCCCATTGCTTGATGTAATGCAAGGTTATGTCTTTTGTTTACATCTTTTCATTGTTTTAATCTATACTCTTTTGTATTGAATCTATGCTTATATTTGTTTGGTATTGTGTTGATTTCAAGTTTGGATCCCATAACTCCTTTACAATTAGCATTGATTCATCGGAGATTTATATATACCCTCGGTTTAGATGCTAGTATCTCTTATAATTCCGAATTCTATCTCTTGAGATCGAATGTAGATTTACCCCAGAAAATCCACATTGATCTTATTCTTTAAGTCACGGTTGACCCAAGTAAGGTTGCCCGTGACTTATCTAAACTGATCCATCTCCTTATTCTGTTATTTAATCATTTTTTTCTTTTGTTTTGAACTTATCTTCAAATCAGAATCCTCTTTGATTTGAGTCCATCAAATTTGAACCTCTATCCTTGTTTTGAAAGAAAAAGAAGTTATTCCTATATTTGAAAAATCTAATATTTAAAAATATTTAAAATGAAAGGTGTTGTTTGAGTTGTTGGTGTTGATTTGGGTTTCCGATCGATTCGTCTGATCAACACTATCGATAGGATCTCCAAAACACTTGAACATAGCAAACTAACACCATATTGTTTTCAAACTTGGTAAATGAGAAATTCGTATAATCATATTATATATATGTATAATTTTCTGAATTTTTATAGTTAATTGAATTGGATTTTAAGAAAAAATATTTGATTTGTATATATATTGTAATCATTGGCTTTGTTCATATATAAATAATTGGGCTATAAAACATGGTTATAAAGTAATTTGGAAATTTAAATAAATTTAAGGTTAAAAATTTGAGAATTTAATTTCCGATGATTTCAAACTTCGGTTTTAAAATTTTAAAAGACATATTATTTGAAATATTTCCAAATAGAAATCTTTTCCAAAGAATTTTTTAAGTTGTAAATCAGTGCTCTTCTCTCTATCGCTGGAAAATAATTTCGGTGATGACTACAGCATCATCGACGTTCATTTTCGAGTTTCGAAGCGAAGAGACCATCTTGTAGCCTTGCTACAGTTTTGTTTCGGAAAATTTAATTGATTTGAATTTCTAAAACATGACTTAATTTATAATATATATATTGGTATATGATTTCAAATTTGATTTGATATATATTATGTATATATATTTATTTACCTAGAATTGTCTGAAGTTAATCGGAAATTCAATTCTTAAATTTTATCTTAAAGGATGATTTCAATTATAAAATGAAGCCAAAATTTTTGGATAAATATTTAAGCTTGAAATAATTGAACTAGAAAGTTTTATTTTTATAATATTCTATTGCATTCCAATATAACTTACCTTAATTATTTAGAAGTTAACAATGTAATTGGATAATGTACAATATAAAAGGATTTTATAAATAAAATTTGAGTGGTTATAATAAATGTTATACGCTTAAATTTTTGTTATAAAGAGATTTATAGAGGTAAATAGAATAAAAAGTTAACCGAATAATTTACAACATAAAATGGTGTTAAAGGAATTATAAACAAATTTGAGTAGTTATAATAAGTGTAAATATACTTAATATATATGATTAGATATATTAAGTGGAATAAATTTAAAAATAATCTGGAATAAAGAAGAATTAAATTTATTGCATAAATTATGGGTATAGTAAATGATTTTCAAATTCATGACTTTGGAAATTGTTAATTTAAGATAATTGTATGATGAGATAATAAGATTAAAGATAGTTAAGATTTATTTAAGAAAATCAAATGGATGACATTAATTATTAATGTAAGATGAAATCTTCATGGTTTTAGATTTATTATCTTCTTTGCTTTCCAATCTTTTTTCTTTTAGGTTGTTTCTTTTCTCCTACCTTCTTCCTTTTCGGGGACAAAAAGTTTTGAGTGTGGGAGAGTGTAACGACACGTAAATTTTCAATAATTAAAGTTGTCAATTTAATAAGATTTTGGTAAATAAATTTGGAAGAAATAAAATCCTTGTTATTTAATAATGAAATGAATGCCAAAATGAAATGTAACAATGTATTTAAAATTTATAAATGATTTAGTATAAAATAAATGACCACTGAATAAAGATTAGGTATATAAGAATGGTAACATATATTTGTGAACAATGAATTCAAAAGGGTGATTAATAGTTATAGTAACGGTTGTAAGTTACTATTTAATTTGTCTATTAATTTAATTGTAAATGTTACATTTGGGTATAAAACTGAATATAAGTGAATAAATGTAAGTGTGGTATGAATAAATGAATTAGTATATAGTTTATGGTAATTGGATGAATTAAACATTTTGTAAGCAATTATGATAATTAGTGGACATAATAAACTTGAATGTAATATAAAGATAATGATAACATTTATTGCAAGTTACATTCTATTTAGGCTATAAAATGAATTGGAAATCAATTTTATTCAAATGTAAGTAAATGTTCATTAACTTGAGATAGGACAGTAATTGTAAAATGTGAATGTAATGAAATAAATGGAAATGCATATTTTATTCATAAGATAATATAAAAGAATGAAACCTATCTGAATGAATTAATGGAGTATTCAATCATATGTCTACATTTAACAAATTCAATATAATTGAGAACAACTGTTAATACAAAGGAAAAATGGGATATTTGAATATATATTAATGTAATGAAAGATAAGCGAATATTAACGAGGTTTGTAGAGTAGTATAGATATAATAAATGGATTAGAATTGAATCAAATCAGTTTATTTGAAATTAATTATAACTTATGGGAATTCAATTCATCACAAATAGATTTATGGTAAGAGAATGAAATTAATTACTTTGCTAATTGAAATTTGGATGAATTGGGAAGTTATTAATGTATTAGTATCTAAACCAATGTTAATATGGATTTATTGGGAATTTAAACTTATACTTTTAAGATTAGATAAAAATACAGTGTTTACACGCAATGACTTTCTATATTTTATTTTCTATTTCCCTATGTTTTTTTCTCTAATTTTATTTCTATTTTATTTGTATAAACTTTGAATATATTCATTTGATTTTTGATTGATTTTACTTTTATTAATAGCTTAGGAATTTCAAGAGATATAGGTTATCTGTTTTGTGTATTTTTTGCCTTTTCATTGCGTGCAAACAAAGAAAAAAATTATACAAGATTCTTCCTCCTTAAATTGTGCCTTTTTAATTTCTTTCCTTTTTGTTTCCTGTCATTTACTCATCTATAGCCGTTCATTCTTTTTGTAAACCCTAGCCGCCATCTAGTTTTGCAATTCACGTGAATAACTTCTCACCTCAAAGTCATTTGTGAAAAGAAAAATTTTGCAGAAAGCTATGGCCTCTTTCTCTTCCTCCTTTCCATTTCTCTTTTGTTTCTCCTTTGTTTCATTGCTATTGCTTGGCCTCCACCATAATTCCGACCTCATCCCTTCATCACCTCCTCCACCATCACCTTCCACGGCCAACACCACCTCCAATCATAGCCGTGAACATTGGATCCAAAACCCATCACCAAAAGTTGTTGGAAACCTCTTTGTTCCTAGCCTCTACTTGCTTTGCCTTCCCTTCTCTACCATGGTCGTGCCTTATGACTCCATAACCTAGCCTATGATGCCTCAAACATGATGTGGCCGAGCATGCTATGATGTGGTCTAGCCCATTGAGTCATGGCCGAGCCCATTGCTTGATGTAATGCAAGGTTATGTCTTTTGTTTACATATTTTCATTGTTTTAATCTATACTCTTTTTTATTGAATCTATGCTTATATTTGTTTGGTATTGTGTTGATTTCAAGTTTGGATCTGACTCTTCATTCACTCAAAAGAATATAGTCGTGCCTTTTCGTGCTTTGCGGAGTTTAGATTTGGGTTTGAATTTCAATTCCAGCTTTTGAAAGGTGAGTTATTCACTCTAGACATACATACTTTTATAATTGTGAATTGATGACAAGTAAATTGTATAAAATAATGTGTTATGTTCATACATGCTTGTGATATATTTATATGATGTTAAATACTGTTTATATGCCTGTTATATCATCTGTTATAATATTATTTGTATACTGTTACTTATTTCCGGCTTATCATCACTGCAAGTTCCCTATCACTATGGGTTGAAATGATACATACCCGAACGGACTTCAGAATAAGGAAAAATCGTTATGGGCTGAAATGATAGGCCTGAGCGATTTTTATTTTTTTTATTTAACTTGGGGTTGCGGTTTTGAAATGATAGAACCTGGATTTTTCTTTGTAAATTACGGATTGAAATGATATATTATCCGTATCACTTGACCTTGGTTAGAAAATATTATACAGACCCGTGGTTATTTTGTATATTCTTCTGGAAATTTTTAAGTATTTTAAATTGTAAATTATGATATTTTGATTTAAATTTAATTAAAAATGATTTTTATAAAGTGTTAGTGATTTTTCTACAAGTTAAAAATGTGAAATAAATAAATGGAAAAATTGGAATTTGAATATAACTTAATTTGGAAATTTTGATTTGGTTTAAAAATGAAAGTTTAAGTTAATCAAATAAAATGGAGATTAAGTTTTATTTATGAAATGGTAATTTAAATTGAAGTGTTATGTTAACTGAAAAAAATGCAAAGAATGGGATACTGGTACACTTGAATTTAATAAGTGAAATTATTGGAAAATGTGATTTTATTGTAAAAATTTACTTTATAAAATCATAAGTTAAAGGGTATTTAAATGAACATTTTTGAAGTGGAAAAATATGATTTTTATAAGTTAAAATAGTTAAAAATTGAAGTTTAATTGTTTCTGAAATTTTATTATAAATCTGGAAATTGAATTAATAGCACTTCAGAAATGCTATCATTTCGAAAACTAACTTAAAATCTGAAGTAAAGGATACTGCAGCACTTTGTAAGTGCTGTGGTTGATGCAAATGAACTAAAGGCTAAATTGACTAAGGGCTACTGCATCACTTGGTAAGTGCTGTGGTTGCTGAATTAAAAACTAAAACCTAGAACTAATAAAAGAGCTACAGTAGCACTTGATAAGTGCTGCAGTTTGCTGAATTGAACTAATTTTTCAAATTGAACCCTGAACTACTACAGCAGTTTTGTAAATGCTGTCTTTTTCTGAACTGAACTAGTTTTCAAATGAAACTGAACTACTACAGCAGTTTATGAATGCTGCCTTTGCAGAAATGAATTGTTTCAAATATAACTTATCGCAGCATTTTTCTAAGTGCTGCGAAAGCTGAAATTTCAATGTTATAAATTATTTAGGTGAATAAATGAACTCAGAAAATGCTAAATTTTTGGGAATTGAATATTTGATTTGTAGGTATAATGACTTTACTTTTAAATGGTCTGGAAATGAATTTAGTTGAAATAGTATTTAATTAAGAATTGTCTTTAAATATATTAGCTTAAAGCTTATTGGAATTTAAGATTTAAGAATGTGACCTTATAAAGTGATTTGGTTTAAGATGATTTAAAGGAATATTTCAAGTTAAATAAATTTAAAAAAAAATATTCAGTGATTCGGAAATTTGAGTTTTATTTAAATAATATATTGATTTGGTTTTGAAATGAAATAAGATAGTATTTAATTTTGAAATGGATATTATTTTGGAAAGTAATGGTATTTGATTTAAATGGTTTTGGAATAGAAATGTTTTGAAATAAATATCCATGGGTTATAATAACGTTTGGTTTTGGAATAGAAATGTTTTTGAATAGAAATGTTTTAAATTATTTTAAAATAAATTTTACTTCAATATTTCTATTTTAAAACATTCTAAAAGTGAAGTTATGATTTTCTAAAGTTAATTGCATTTTTGTTTGCAATTTTTAATGCTAGTTTCAATATAATAAGCTATTTTCTTTATTTACTTTTATTTTATTTTTATTTTTTTCTATGAATAATTATTTATTTTCATTTTCACTTTATTTTTGCTGTCTTTTTATTTTATTTACTGATTTTTATTTGTTTATATTGAATTAAAAAGAAAGTGGAAATTTGAAGAGACTAAAGCTTTAAAACATTGAATTTTCACTTTCTAGACTTTTCAATTTCTTGGCCGTTCAAAACTTTATTTGTGGCCGTGGTTTTTAATTCCTTTTTCACGTAAAAACATCTCACTTCCAGCATCTATTTTAGGCCAAAACACTTTCTGAAATTTTGGTAATGGCTTCTCCTTCTTTTTCTACTTTTTCTTCATTTTTTTCCATTGTTTTGCTTGATTTTTACCTTGACTTCCTCCACAAGTTGCTCGGCCATAACTCCATCATCTCCTCCAACCAACTCCTCATCCTCCCCATGATCCACGGCAACAACCCTCCTCCTCCTCTGACCAGTTCAGGCCGTGACACCCTATGATGCAAAAAATTACAAAAACAATGTCAAATTCCACAAAAGTCTACATATCCGAGCCTACCTTCAACATACCCTTCCTTTTTGACTTCGGCCACCCCTATAGCCACCACCACCAGCTAGTACACACTTCTGACCATCACCATCTGACATGACCAGACCTGACTTGCCTTTGGGCCGAGCCTATAGGACCATAGGCCGAGACCATGGTGAACCAAACCACTTTGTTAGCCTTGCCTTTTGACCTTCCTTGTGTTGAAACTCCTAC
This sequence comes from Allium fistulosum, assembly GCA_030737815.1. NCBI lineage: Eukaryota > Viridiplantae > Streptophyta > Magnoliopsida > Asparagales > Amaryllidaceae > Allium > Allium fistulosum. The sequence goes on from CM060904.1 coordinate 354,728,197, forward strand.
CTCTTCATATCCTCTTGCTTAGCCGTGCATTTGTGAACCCAAACCAGACCCTTACCACCTAAAATCATGTTGTGGCCGAGCCAAATAACATGTGTGGTCGAGCAAAGTTGAGTGGAGATCAAGCAAAAATTGTTTAAAAGCTTTGTGAAGTCATTTGTCTAATTCTATTTTCTTTGTTTCAATATAAAATTTTGTGTTGAATTTATATTTATATTTTGCTTTGTTTTATTATTATATACAAGATTAACATCTTGGCTCTCTCTCCATTCAAATTCTAGTCATGCTATCGTGCTTTCTGGATTTTGATTTGTGTGTTTTATTTGCAAACTCCAGCGTAGAAAGGTGAGTATTCACACATGACATTTATACTTATATAAATTGTGAAGTGACAACAAGTGAATGTGTAGAAACTATTATATCATGTTATACCTGCCTGTGATGTTAATTATATGATGTTAAACCCTGTTATTAACTTATCACATCATCTGTTATATTTTATTTTATTTTACTATTTATTCTATTCTGTTAATCACACTACAAGTTCCCTGTAGAATAGAATCACTATGGGTTGAAATGATACCTACCCGAACAGACTTTAGAATAGGGAAAAATCGTTATGGGCTGAAATGATAAGCCTGAGCGATTTTTATTTATTTTATTTACTTGGGATTGCGGGTTTGAAATGAAAGAACCCGGATTTTCTTTGTAAATTACAGATTGAAATGATATATTATCCGTATCACTTGACTTAGGCTAGGAAATATTATACAAACCAACGGTTATTTATATATTTTTCTGGAAATTTTTAAGTATTTTTAAAAGATAAAATATGATAATTTGATTTAAATTGAATTTAAAATGATTTAATAAAGAAATAATGATTTTTCTATGTATTAAAAAGGTTAAATAAATGAATGGAAAATTGTGATTTAAAAACATAACTTAAATTGGAAATTTTGATTTGACTTTTAAATGAATTTTAAGTTAATTAAATAAAAATGGAAATTAAGTTTTATTTGTGAAAATGCAAATTTAAATTTAAGTGTTAAAGTAAATTGTTAAAAATGAAAAGAATAAGAAAATGGAACTCTTGAATTTAATAAGTGAAACTTAGGAAAATTTGATTTTTATTGTAAAAAATTTCTTTATAAAAACCATAAGTTAAAGGTATTTAAATGAAAAATTTTGATGTGGAAAAATATGATTTTTATAAGTTAAATTGATTTAAATTGAAGTTTATTTGTGGTTGGAATTCTATTTAAAATCTGAAAATTCTTTTAGTAGCACTTCAGAAATGCTATCATCTCTGAATTTGACTTAAAATCTAAAGTAAATGATACAGCAGCACTTTGTAAGTGCTGTGGTTGATGCAAATGAGCTAAAGAATAAAATGAACTAAGGGCTACTGCAGCACTTGGTAAGTGCTGTGGTTGCTGAATTAAAAACTAAGACTTGAAACTAATGAAAGAGCTGTTGTAGCACTTGTTAAGTGCTGTAGTTGGCTGAAATGTGATTTTGAATATAATTGAACTTCTGCAGCAGTTTTTAAAACGTTGTCTTTGCTGAATTGAATTAAATCTTTAATTTGAACCCTGAACTATTACAGCAGTTTTGTAAATGCCGTCTTTTCTGAATTGAACTATTTTCCAACTAAAACTGAACTATTACAGCAGTTTTAAATGCTGTCTTTGCTGAATTGAATTGTTTTCAAATATAACTTACCGCAGCACTTTCTAAATGTTGTGAAAACTAGAATTTTAATGTTTTAATGTATTTAAGTGAATAAATGAACTCAGAAAAGGCTAAATTCTTGGGAATTTAATATTTGATTTAAAGGTATAATGACTTTACTTTTAAATGGTTTAAATGAAGTATTTGATTTGAAATATAAACTATTTTGAAATTTATAACCACAGGTTATAATAACGATTGGTTGTTAAAGAGACCGGGATCGGATATGGACATACTCTCTGTCGATACCGAAAACCACTTTGACAACTGTGTACGCGGTGGAGTTTCCAGAATGAAGTAGGATGGTGGCGACGATCCTAAAGGTATATGCGTGGACCCAACTCCCATGAGTTGGCATAAGGTGGCTAAAACAGGAGCAATCGACGGGCCAATGAGGTAGCACCTCTGATCGGACACACTTCTTCGATACCATTCTATTACTTTTGTGATTGATTGGGTGCACCCCTTGATTTGGGAGTGTTGTTCGAGGTGGGCGGTAGTGGCTGCTATGCATTTCCACTAGCCCGGATGCGAAATTGGTATATCTACCCTGGCATTGCCTTGTGTGTCATGTCACCTACCATATCGAGCTTTACTACAAGTTTGGATTTCTCCCGTAGCCTGTGGAGTATCGAGGGTAGCCCCCGTTTTGGGAGTATGCTAATACTGGATAGACTACTGGGACTATTACATGTTAAGGGCTATATGGGTAACCCCTTGACGCTATTAAAAGTATGTTTATTTTATATTAGACATTATTATAATAGCGAATATTACTACATAGTAGATAGTTTAACGGATCCTTAAAGAATGGGCGATCCCAAGCATTCTTTAAGTTACTTGTACTTTTATTACAGTTCACTTGAGTTGGTTTACATTATATAAGTATGTATGTCCTGACTCGAGTGTTTGTGTTTTATTTACGCTCGGGTCAGCCTGAGTATCAGCTTTGGATCTCACCTTTGGAGCTATGACTGCTGGAGATCATCTTTTATCTAGTTGCTATCTATTTCAGTTTTAGTTGTTCTATTTCAGCTTTTGTATTAGAAACATATGTATTTGGGATTTCTACTGTACTTGTTTCCGAACTGTATTTGTTTTCAGACTATGTAATTTGTATTGTAGTGGCTTCATGAACCACTATTTACTTTATATTCTGCTATGAGTTATTCTGATATTTCTGTGTCAGTGATTCTGTGAATGATTTTATTTGCTCCAAATTTTATTACAATCTGTTATTTTGCATTATTCAAGTCTGACATGTGTGGATTATTGTCGATTTGAATGGTCCAAAATAGTGGGTCGTTACATTTGGTATCATAGCTTTGGTTTTAGGAAAACCTTAGCCTATGGAGCAAAAACTCATTAGGGATAGGGTAGAAATACCCTAGAATGAGTGAAATCTACCTCAGAATCATTTCTTTGTGAGAGAACGTATTTTCAAAGTATAAAATGATTTTAAAAGGATTTTTCAAAGATTATTTTGATATAAAATTCTTCTGTTTTAAAAACAATTTTCTAAACTTCCTTCTTTTCGTATCTACCTTGTTAAAAAATTTCTTTTATTAGGATATTCATCCAAGTGATTTTATCTTGTATTATCTTATCTTATCTTTGTCTTCTCTGTACCTGTGTCCTAAATTCATTCTTGATATTTTCAGGATGAATCATGGAAATGCTAGAGGCAGGGGTCGTGGTACTGACCCAGCTCCTCAACCTACTGCACCTGTTAGGTTCACTATTCTCTGTAAGGAATTCTCTCAACTTGGTGGAACTAAGTTCACCGGTTCAGAGAGCATTATCGAAGCCCAGCAATGGTTACGGAGTTTAGAGAGGATCTTTACTGGTCTTGATATTACTGATGCCCAGAAGCGTCAGATAGCAGCTTTGCAGCTGCAAGAGTCAGCCATAGATTGGTGGGAGTCTTTTACAGCTCACACCAACGAGGGTGATATTTCGTGGGAGCAGTTCCGGTATCCTTTGTGTTATCTTGAATTTTTCCCCATTTCCTTTCTTTTGAATCTATCTTAAGTTTTGTTTCTGTATCTTCTTTCCAGGGAGGCTTTTGTGGCAAAATGGAAGCCCGAAGCCGGGAAATCTCAGCTTTATCGTCAATTAATGGATCTTAAGCAGGGTACCATGTCTTTTTCTGAGTATGAGCGGAAGTTCAATGAACTTTCCAAGTTTGGTCCTGGTCTTATTGACACCCAACTTAAGAAAAATGAGAACTTCATAGCTGGAGCTCACCCAGAGTTCTACGATCGTCTTATTTCTCATTTTCATGGAACTTTCACTGAGCTTATGGATATGGCTATTCGTTATGAGAACCCTACCTCCAAGGGTTCTGCTGTTGCTAGTGCTCCCACATCTCAGTCTTCCTCTGCTAATTCTAAGAAGAGAAAGCCCAATTTCCACCAGCAAAAGAAGAATTGGCTCAAGAATCCGGGTTTGGGATCTTCATCATCTTCTCTTTCTCAGAGGCACCCTATTGACTTATATACCATTACCTGCTTCAAGTGTGATCAGAAGGGACACTATGCTAATAGTTTCCCTACTTCAGTTGGTGCTGCTGTTCCTCCACCTCATGTTACCAGGAACAATCTCTGTCATGTCTGTCTTCAAACTGGTCATTTTAAGAATGATTGTCCTTTGTATCAGAAGGGCAAGCCATCTGGTGTTTTTGCTGTTACCTCTACTTCTTCACCTGCTCCACCTGCACCTGCTCCTGCTCCTAGTGATGATCAAGGTACTCTTCAGGGCACCTTTTCTTTATTTAATCATCATGTTCGTGTTTTATTTGATACTGGAGCTTCGCATAGTTTTATTTCTATTGATTTGTGTGATAAGTTTGAGCATCTCCTTTCTCCTGAGTATGCTTCTGTTCCTTTATGTGTTTCAAATCCTATTGGTGGTCCCGCAAATCTTAATAAGATTTGTAAGCATGTGAAACTCTTTCATTCTAGTTATCGGTTTTCTGGAGATTTCTATGTTCTTGGTTTCGATGCTTTTGATTTATTGCTTGGAGATGATTGGCTTAATAGGCATGATGCCCGTATCTCTTGCAAATCCCGAATTGTATCTCTTGTGGGAGATAAGGGTGATCCCTTGATTATTCAGTGCCGCAAGCCTCAGGATTTTGCTGGAAATTTTATCTATTCTCTAAATTCTTCTCTTGTTGATCTTCAGTCGACTCGTGTGGTCAAACTTTATCCCGATGTATTTGGTGAAGTCACTACTTTACCTCCTAAGCGGGAAATTGATTTCTGTATTGATCTTATTCCTGGAGCTCGACCTATAGTGTCACGACCCGACTTTCTAGCCACAGAAAGATGTATCATGAATTAAGAAAGAAAGGGATAGAAGAAGAAAAGAAAGAAGAAAGAACAACAACACATCAGAAATCTCACAGCGGAACGAGAAATATATTATATCACATAAGATATTACATAGTATCATATACATCAGAGTACACAACTTATACATCTCATATTAGACAGTTATAAACATCTGTCTATCATACATCTCAAACATCACAGAGATACAGAACTCAACACAAACACAGCGGAATCACTATATATCTACACGCTGAAGCCACCTGCTCCAAATCTCCTCCAGAATTCGTCAAAGCTAACCTGAATCCCTCGACTACTCAATACAAAATTGAGTACCCAAGAGTTTAATAAAACAGAAAATAAACACTTGGGTCAGACATGGGTCTGGTGTGAGTAAACGGTTTAAACTTGTTTAACTTTGAAAAACCTTTGAAAGAAAAGGTATCTCGTAAGACTTCCCGCACATAAACACGGAAATGTTTTTACCTTACGATAACCAAAACATTTGATAGGAAATCCGATTTTATTATAATAGGGTCTAGGGTTTTCAAATAACATACAGAAATAGCTGGAATGCTTACATCTCACGTTCCAACATAGTTGGGCACAACTAAATCGTACGGCACTTATTGGATTTTGGATTCCATACAATGGCAGGGCTACTGGGGTACCGCCCGTCACAGTACGTGGCCTAGATCACCGTACCGAGGAGTACGCCCGCTCCCCTACAACACAAGGTCGGAACATCCCTTACTGGATAATTCCCGCATAAGAAACCCCGCGGTTGTAGCTAGAAACCGCCCACAAAGCCGAAATAAAAAGGGACTCTAGACAGAGGAATCTTATACTACTTGGGTGCTACCCACTAACCTTGCTGCACCTCCCCTGTTTTAGCCATTCCCGGTTGATGAGGCTTGAGGCTACGATTACCTTTATAGAACACATCTATCTTAGAATGCTCATCGCCCTCCTGACGATGTGTTGAAAGCATTCAATCCATACAAGTTCGTTCCGGGTTCGAACGAAACCGAAGGCATTATCTCGTTACACTCGTTTTGGAATCACCCTCAGAGTTAACGACAATAACCCTTGCACTCTGAATCTTCATCTTCACTTGAGATTCACGACCTAACGTTTAACTTGGATTGATGTGGTATTCGGATATCCAAATCTGGAAACCCGATCCCGGTCTCATCGAAATCCAAAACGTATCTTTTAAGGCCAAGTTATTCTTAAGGGTTTAAACAGTTAACTTATATTCAGAATGATATAAACAGATAGATGAATCACATTATCACAATAGATAATTCATATCAAACATTCATCTCACAAAGCAGCATATCACATATATCAGAGATATCCAAATCATCCAATATCAACCAATCACCCAATATCCAATATCAATCAATCATCCATAAGCAGGTTTGATTATCTCCAAATCAATTTAATCAATCTTTAATTAAATTAATTACTATTCTTTAATCACTTGGATTATCTTAATCCTGCTTACTATCATTAATTAATTTCAAATTAATTAATTAATCATCTCTTAATGATCTTCCTTAATTAATCTCCTTTAATTACCTTTTAGCAATTATCCTTAATCATATTCAGTAATTAACTTTTAATTACTATCATTAATTACAATAATTAATGAACCTTTATCAATTAATTAACTAAAATTAATTATATTAATCCTTAATTAATTACAATTAATTAATTAAACTAAAATTAATTACTTTTATTAATCAACCTTGATTAATTCATTAATCCTTATTAATTAATTAACCTTTTTATTAATTTAAATAATTAATTTTTAATCAACCACTTCATCCATTAATTAGTCTTAATACAGAAATTAACAATTTGTAATTACTTATCTTAATTAATTACTTCTTAATTAATTATAATAACCTTGATTAATTAATCTAATTAATTAATCTTTAATTACTTCATTAAGTAATTATTAATCAATTTAAACTAACAAATAATTCTTAATTAATTACTTTATTAATTAATTACTTTTTTTAATTAATTACACTTAGTAATTAATCTTAAATTAAACACATTTAATTAATCACATTAATTAATTAACTAAAATAATTAAGTAATTAACTCTTAATTACTTACATAAGTAATTATCCTCTAATTACTTCATTAAATGATCTTTCTTAACTAATTACCTTAACGAGTAATTAATCCCATCATTAAATAATTCTTAATTCTTTAATTAATTAATTATTCCATAATTAATTAACTTCAAACAATTAACTTAATTAATTCCTTAACTGATAATATTAAGTGATTACCCATTAATCACCTCAGCTAATTGCTCCCATGAGTAATTTACTCCTCCTAATTACTTTAAGTAATTATCCATAAATTACTTCATTAAGAAATTTACTCACTTAATTATAAATTGATTATCTTAAATTAATTAGACTAATTAATTAATCTAAAATTAATTACAATAATTAATTAACTAATTAATCATCTCTTAATCTCTAATTAATTCATTAACCATCCACTAATTACTTCATTAAGTAATTATCTTTAATTTCAATTAAGTAATTAAGCTTTAATTTAATTATTAATTATCCTTAATTAAACTCAAATTTATTTACTTTATTAAACCCATTTAAAAATCAATTTTTGAAATATGATTTTATTTATAAACAACAATTCAAACACCTAATTTAAACACACTTAAAATCTTTGAATATCATTCCAAATATGTTTGATTTAAATTAAATAAACAATAATTTAACTTTGGAAATCCCAAATTTTATATCTTTAAACTTATTCATTTAAATATATTTTAAATCTAATTGAAACATTCCTTTATAATTACTTTGAATATAACTTTAACTTGAAAACATTTTTAAAACCAAGCTATCAGTTTAAAACCCAGATCAACCCGAGTAAACTCCACGAAAACACTATCCTTTCCCGAGTCTAGCCCGAGTCCATGCGAAAGCCTATCAGCTTCGAGTCGTAACCCCAAATACTCGAACCATCACCGAGACGAACTCGTCTTCCCCAAACGCGAAAAACCCAGTCAACCCAAATGTGCACATGTGCACATGCACGAAACTTCCGGCCACCACCCATCGTCACCACGATCATCCACAAGTCATCGACAACCTACTCTTGAAGTTCGACCACCCAGCTCGCCATTTCCATCAGCCAATCGGAAACGAGACTCCTCATTCAAAAACAGGAACGAATGCATTCGACAATTCCTCTCGCCGTCGATGATCACAGCCTCGATAAACTCTGCCGTCTTCACCCTAGCTTCGACTCGACCTCTCACACCTCCTGTATCTTCGCGAACGATTCCGATCCACCCTAGCCTCCGTTCGAACCCCTTCAAAGACGACCACTTCAACCAGCCCAAAACCCTACACCATCAATTTCCCACCGCCTCGACCATCAATAAATCGCCTGGCCATTTCCTAGTATCTATGATACACCAACCACCTCCGGTTACAAGCTCGACGACCATCATCGCCTTGATCATCGGAAATTGATAAAAGTACCCATAACGTTCATCTCGAAAATCCTCATTGATTAACAATCTAAAAATCATGATAAGTATTTTAAAATTCGTGATTTGCAAACACGAATTCACTTATGTAATTTAAATCAAGAATTAAGACTGTTGATTTTTAACATAAAATTGGGTTTCACTGTAATTTCCCTTTTTAAAATTTATTTGTTGAATTAAAAGTCTTAAAACTATTTTTAAAATCATCTTCATATCCTAACAAACAACTTCCATTTATATACCAAAATCTAATATTGAGTAGATTGAGATATTCGAATTTTTGAAGGCAAAAAGATCATAGACTGGAACATAGAGAACCTGATATATGTATAAACAGACATCCCACATACACATGCATACAAATTCAGATAAATTCGAGCTAAAGGATTCAATATAAACCAATACCATCACATGCATTTTTGGTTTAAAACCAGATTAAACTGTTTTTAAAATTTGTTTACTCACCTTAAAATTAACAGAGAACAAAGCAGAGCAGTGTTTTCCAGGCTTTTAAATTTTGATTTGTGAAAAGCTTTTGATCCTCCTTTGCATGTTTGTAAATAGTTGAATCTTTAACTTGATTGTTGAATTAGAACCATTTGCATGTTGAAATTACAGTTGAACTTCATTTGGAAAGTAGGTTGAAGTTGCAGATTTGATTTAGTTGCTTCCATTTGATCTCAGGTTGAAACAGTTTGATTTACTTGTTGAGTTGCTAGCTTGCTTGATCTCAGGTTGAAGATGAAATCAGGCTATTTTATTTTCTTTGTTTCCAGTTTTTAGTTTATTAGAAAAGAGGAGAAAGAGTTTTGAAAGTGTTTTGAACGAAAGAAAAATGCCAAGTTTCTCTATACATATGTCATTTAAGATAATTTAGTTTTCTAAATTTTCAAATAATATTAAATGAAGGCCACTTGTAATTTTATAAGTTAGACAAATGTCCATGCATGTTTAGTTTTCTTACAAATGTTATTACCATGTGCTAAGATATTAACACATGTACTTAAATACATTAAATAAATTTTTAATTAATTTAAATGTTAATATAAAGCTTTTCATACTTACTTTATTAATAAATAACACTTATCTTAATATATGTATATATAAACTACTTTAAAGAAACATATTATAAAACAAATAAAATCTTATATATTTTTAAATCCAATTTAATTATCTTATTTGTTTAAGAGATATAAATTAAAATACCAAATACCCTTTGAAAAAGTATTATATTAAATTATACTTTCCAAATTATACTTTATATATATATATATAAAAATTTTAAACACTTTTATTAAATTCAAACCAAAATCCCAATATATACAAATATACATATATATTTAAATAGAAAATATTTTTAACATAAATTTGAGAATTATTATATTAAATTTCAATACAACTTCAAATCATAACATATACATACATATATATTACAATTTGAAAATACATCTTTTATTTAAACAAAAGATTTCTATTCACAATATATATAGCAAAATATATATATTATAAATAGATTAAAACTTTATTAGCTTTGAAAATAAATCTTATCAATTTTAAATTATTAGAAAAGATCAAGTATTACCAAATTTAAATATTTCCAGATTAAATATTTATTAGCCTTTAAAAGATTTAATTACCAAATTAAATTAAAATTATATAAAGAAAATTATCAATCCAATTAAATTATCAATACTGATTATTAAATTTATATTGTCCAAAAACCCGGGATATCACATTCCTTCCCCCTTAAAATAATTTTGTCCCCGAAATTAAAAACAAAGTTAATTTAATAATCCAGCAAAGATTTAATTTTAAACAGCAACCACATACATATCATCCAATTCCTAACAACCAAAGCAACCAATCAAATAATCAAACCTATCTAACTATCTTAATACAAATCAGGATAGATCTCATACTACTATCTCGAGTTTCCCCGAGTACAACACCGGAATACTCGCTCTACAGAAGCTAAACAAACAACACCACTATAATCCAGAGCTCCTCTCTTCTCTAGATCCAGTAATCTGAACAAAATATCATACCATACTCAAGTCCAGCTCAATTTCCAAATCTATCTGAACTGCAGATTCTATACCAGCAATGAATCATACACGTATTCCCTCAGATATACGTGAAATACAATGAATTCCAGCTATCCAAACTGGCCATTCAATCCAATAGATTAAAGAACTACTTCTCTCGAGAACATAGGAAAATCCAAAATACTTTTAGAGTTTAACTTTCCAGACTTACCAAATCTTAAAGCTCTATAATCAGAGAAAAACTTAAACAATTTCCAATCTCCAACTCCGAATTCCAAACTTGAAAACTAGATCTGACCAATCCATTTCCAAAAATATTTCTGAGCTGCTATACCAACTCTTCTTTCTCTAAGAACCATCCTACTACCAGACTAACCATCGGTATCGCTTCTGGAATCAAGTCGATACGGAACTCAACTCCAGATGAAGACAAACTTCTACTTCTTCGAAGACATCCGGAAAAATTCTGACTACTTCAGTAGCTCTTACTTCCATATGAGAAATTTCAATCCCAAACAAAAGATTACCCAAGATAAATTCCCAAACTAATCGCAAGTCACTTTTGCGTTACTACCTAGTTCGGATTCCAAAGAAATTGTTCTCTCTTTACCAATTAAAACAGCCTTAAGCTTTTCCAAACAAGGTTAACCCTTCAAGAAAGCCTTCACCATCTGCCCGGACTGCTGATAGAAGAACCACAAAGATTCCTGAACCATCTAAGAAACGGCCACACTACTGCTTCCAAACTCTATCTCGATGATACTACTAAGCCAAAGACCTCCTCGTCAGCACACCGAACATTTCGAGTTGCACTACTACCACAACTAACCAAAAACTTCTAATCCAAAGGCTTCTCAAACTAAGACCATCAACAAACCTCACAACGGACCTCCAAGATGGCAGACATCCCAAAAGAATCTCGGGACTCCAAACCAACACCAACAACTTACTCTTCTTAAGGGAAACAATGAGACCATGTCCGAAGAAACAACTAATCGACCTTAGTCCCATACTTCAAAACAGATAAAACTCTCTTACTCGATATCCGAGAATTCCTATACAGCCGAGTCTTTCCTGCGGTAGACATCAACTGTTCCTCCAATACCTTCTTGATTTTGTTCCAAAAAGAACATCTCCTTCGGGAACATCCATATATACTGCGTTTCATCACACAGCTGCTCCTTCCTGAAGTTGCCAAGATACCATCACTTTCTTCTGCACTTCCGACAGATCCAACTCTAGAAAATCTGCCCACCCGAGCTCAACCAAACTCACACTTCAATAATGGACTCGGAATCTTGAACCTTCAGAGATCCGAGAAATCCTTACACCATACTGCCCAAACTTACTCGAGACGGTATTAGGTCTACAGTCTCGACAGATACTCTTCCAATCTCAACATTCAGATTTTAACCAATGGTAGTCGTGTTACTCACACCACCACCCTATCTACCTTTATAATTCGTATTGGAAAACCCGAACAGGTAACCCAACAAATAGGTAGAATAAATATATATATAGTTATATAAAAATTACAAATACGCTCTCTCAAGATAGATAGAAATCACTCCAGAGCTAGGTATTCACTCAACCTACAGCTCTGATACCAACTGTCACGACCCGACTTTCTAGCCACAGAAAGACGTATCATGAATTAAGAAAGAAAGGGATAGAAGAAGAAAAGAAAGAAGAAAGAACAACAACACATCAGAAATTTCACAGCGGAACGAGAAATATATTATATCACATAAGATATTACATAGTATCATATACATCAGAGTACACAACTTATACATCTCATATTAGACAGTTATAAACATCTGTCTATCATACATCTCAAACATCACAGAGATACAGAACTCAACACAAACACAGCGGAATCACTATATATCTACACGCTGAAGCCACCTGCTCCAAATCTCCTCCAGAATTCGTCAAAGCTAACCTGAATCCCTCGACTACTCAATACAAAATTGAGTACCCAAGAGTTTAATAAAACAGAAAATAAACACTTGGGTCAGACATGGGTCTGGTGTGAGTAAACGGTTTAAACTTGTTTAACTTTGAAAAACCTTTGAAAGAAAAGGTATCTCGTAAGACTTCCCGCACATAAACACGGAAATGTTTTTACCTTACGATAACCAAAACATTTGATAGGAAATCCGATTTTATTATAATAGGGTCTAGGGTTTTCAAATAACATACAGAAATAGCTGGAATGCTTACATCTCACGTTCCAACATAGTTGGGCACAACTAAATCGTACGGCACTTATTGGATTTTGGATTCCATACAATGGCAGGGCTACTGGGGTACCGCCCGTCACAGTACGTGGCCTAGATCACCGTACCGAGGAGTACGCCCGCTCCCCTGCAACACAAGGTCGGAACATCCCTTACTGGATAATTCCCGCATAAGAAACCCCGCGGTTGTAGCTAGAAACCGCCCACAAAGCCGAAATAAAAAGGGACTCTAGACAGAGGAATCTTATACTACTTGGGTGCTACCCACTAACCTTGCTGCACCTCCCCTGTTTTAGCCATTCCCGGTTGATGAGGCTTGAGGCTACGATTACCTTTATAGAACACATCTATCTTAGAATGCTCATCGCCCTCCTGACGATGTGTTGAAAGCATTCAATCCATACAAGTTCGTTCCGGGTTCGAACGAAACCGAAGGCATTATCTCGTTACACTCGTTTTGGAATCACCCTCAGAGTTAACGACAATAACCCTTGCACTCTGAATCTTCATCTTCACTTGAGATTCACGACCTAACGTTTAACTTGGATTGATGTGGTATTCGGATATCCAAATCTGGAAACCCGATCCCGGTCTCATCGAAATCCAAAACGTATCTTTTAAGGCCAAGTTATTCTTAAGGGTTTAAACAGTTAACTTATATTCAGAATGATATAAACAGATAGATGAATCACATTATCACAATAGATAATTCATATCAAACATTCATCTCACAAAGCAGCATATCACATATATCAGAGATATCCAAATCATCCAATATCAACCAATCACCCAATATCCAATATCAATCAATCATCCATAAGCAGGTTTGATTATCTCCAAATCAATTTAATCAATCTTTAATTAAATTAATTACTATTCTTTAATCACTTGGATTATCTTAATCCTGCTTACTATCATTAATTAATTTCAAATTAATTAATTAATCATCTCTTAATGATCTTCCTTAATTAATCTCCTTTAATTACCTTTTAGCAATTATCCTTAATCATATTCAGTAATTAACTTTTAATTACTATCATTAATTACAATAATTAATGAACCTTTATCAATTAATTAACTAAAATTAATTATATTAATCCTTAATTAATTACAATTAATTAATTAAACTAAAATTAATTACTTTTATTAATCAACCTTGATTAATTCATTAATCCTTATTAATTAATTAACCTTTTTATTAATTTAAATAATTAATTTTTAATCAACCACTTCATCCATTAATTAGTCTTAATACAGAAATTAACAATTTGTAATTACTTATCTTAATTAATTACTTCTTAATTAATTATAATAACCTTGATTAATTAATCTAATTAATTAATCTTTAATTACTTCATTAAGTAATTATTAATCAATTTAAACTAACAAATAATTCTTAATTAATTACTTTATTAATTAATTACTTTTTTTAATTAATTACACTTAGTAATTAATCTTAAATTAAACACATTTAATTAATCACATTAATTAATTAACTAAAATAATTAAGTAATTAACTCTTAATTACTTACATAAGTAATTATCCTCTAATTACTTCATTAAATGATCTTTCTTAACTAATTACCTTAACGAGTAATTAATCCCATCATTAAATAATTCTTAATTCTTTAATTAATTAATTATTCCATAATTAATTAACTTCAAACAATTAACTTAATTAATTCCTTAACTGATAATATTAAGTGATTACCCATTAATCACCTCAGCTAATTGCTCCCATGAGTAATTTACTCCTCCTAATTACTTTAAGTAATTATCCATAAATTACTTCATTAAGAAATTTACTCACTTAATTATAAATTGATTATCTTAAATTAATTAGACTAATTAATTAATCTAAAATTAATTACAATAATTAATTAACTAATTAATCATCTCTTAATCTCTAATTAATTCATTAACCATCCACTAATTACTTCATTAAGTAATTATCTTTAATTTCAATTAAGTAATTAAGCTTTAATTTAATTATTAATTATCCTTAATTAAACTCAAATTTATTTACTTTATTAAACCCATTTAAAAATCAATTTTTGAAATATGATTTTATTTATAAACAACAATTCAAACACCTAATTTAAACACACTTAAAATCTTTGAATATCATTCCAAATATGTTTGATTTAAATTAAATAAACAATAATTTAACTTTGGAAATCCTAAATTTTATATCTTTAAACTTATTCATTTAAATATATTTTAAATCTAATTGAAACATTCCTTTATAATTACTTTGAATATAACTTTAACTTGAAAACATTTTTAAAACCAAGCTATCAGTTTAAAACCCAGATCAACCCGAGTAAACTCCACGAAAACACTATCCTTTCCCGAGTCTACCCCGAGTCCATGCGAAAGCCTATCAGCTTCGAGTCGTAACCCCAAATACTCGAACCATCACCGAGACGAACTCGTCTTCCCCAAACGCGAAAAACCCAGTCAACCCAAATGTGCACATGTGCACATGCACGAAACTTCCGGCCACCACCCATCGTCACCACGATCATCCACAAGTCATCGATAACCTACTCTTGAAGTTCGACCACCCAGCTCGCCATTTCCATCAGCCAATCGGAAACGAGACTCCTCGTTCAAAAACAGGAACGAATGCATTCGACAATTCCTCTCGCCATCGATGATCACAGCCTCGATAAACTCTGCCGTCTTCACCCTAGCTTCGACTCGACCTCTCACACCTCCTGTATCTTCGCGAACGATTCCGATCCACCCTAGCCTCCGTTCGAACCCCTTCAAAGACGACCACTTCAACCAGCCCAAAACCCTACACCATCCATTTCCCACCGCCTCGACCATCAATAAATCGCCTGGCCATTTTTCCTAGTATCTATGATACACCAACCACCTCCGGTTACAAGCTCGACGACCATCATCGCCTTGATCATCGGAAATTGATAAAAGTACCCATAACGTTCATCTCGAAAATCCTCATTGATTAACAATCTAAAAATCATGATAAGTATTTTAAAATTCATGATTTGCAAACACGAATTCACTTATGTAATTTAAATCAAGAATTAAGACTGTTGATTTTTAACATAAAATTGGGTTTCACTGTAATTTCCCTTTTTAAAATTTATTTGTTGAATTAAAAGTCTTAAAACTATTTTTAAAATCATCTTCATATCCTAACAAACAACTTCCATTTATATACCAAAATCTAATATTGAGTAGATTGAGATATTCGAATTTTTGAAGGCAAAAAGATCATAGACTGGAACACAGAGAACCTGATATATGTATAAACAGACATCCCACATACACATGCATACAAATTCAGATAAATTCGAGCTAAAGGATTCAATATAAACCAATACCATCACATGCATTTTTGGTTTAAAACCAGATTAAACTGTTTTTAAAATTTGTTTACTCACCTTAAAATTAACAGAGAACAAAGCAGAGCAGTGTTTTCCAGGCTTTTAAATTTTGATTTGTGAAAAGCTTTTGATCCTCCTTTGCATGTTTGTAAATAGTTGAATCTTTAACTTGATTGTTGAATTAGAACCATTTGCATGTTGAAATTACAGTTGAACTTCATTTGTAAAGTAGGTTGAAGTTGCAGATTTGATTTAGTTGCTTCCATTTGATCTCAGGTTGAAACAGTTTGATTTACTTGTTGAGTTGCTAGCTTGCTTGATCTCAGGTTGAAGATGAAATCAGGCTATTTTATTTTCTTTGTTTCCAGTTTTTAGTTTATTAGAAAAGAGGAGAAAGAGTTTTGAAAGTGTTTTGAACGAAAGAAAAATGCCAAGCTTCTCTATACATATGTCATTTAAGATAATTTAGTTTTCTAAATTTTCAAATAATATTAAATGAAGGCCACTTGTAATTTTATAAGTTAGACAAATGTCCATGCATGTTTAGTTTTCTTACAAATGTTATTACCATGTGCTAAGATATTAACACATGTACTTAAATACATTAAATAAATTTTTAATTAATTTAAATGTTAATATAAAGCTTTTCATACTTACTTTATTAATAAATAACACTTATCTTAATATATGTATATATAAACTACTTTAAAGAAACATATTATAAAACAAATAAAATCTTATATATTTTTAAATCCAATTTAATTATCTTATTTGTTTAAG
Organism: Allium fistulosum; assembly: GCA_030737815.1. Taxonomy (NCBI): domain Eukaryota; kingdom Viridiplantae; phylum Streptophyta; class Magnoliopsida; order Asparagales; family Amaryllidaceae; genus Allium; species Allium fistulosum. The sequence goes on from CM060904.1 coordinate 354,745,234, forward strand.
AGATATAAATTAAAATACCAAATACCCTTTGAAAAAGTATTATATTAAATTATACTTTCCAAATTATACTTTATATATATATATATATATAAATTTTAAACACTTTTATTAAATTCAAACCAAAATCCCAATATATACAAATATACATATATATTTAAATAGAAAATATTTTTAACATAAATTTGAGAATTATTATATTAAATTTCAATACAACTTCAAATCATAACATATACATACATATATATTACAATTTGAAAATACATCTTTTATTTAAACAAAAGATTTCTATTCACAATATATATAGCAAAATATATATATTATAAATAGATTAAAACTTTATTAGCTTTGAAAATAAATCTTATCAATTTTAAATTATTAGAAAAGATCAAGTATTACCAAATTTAAATATTTCCAGATTAAATATTTATTAGCCTTTAAAAGATTTAATTACCAAATTAAATTAAAATTATATAAAGAAAATTATCAATCCAATTAAATTATCAATACTGATTATTAAATTTATATTGTCCAAAAACCCGGGATATCACATATAGTTCTTCCTCCTAGAAGAATGGCACCCCGCGAGAAGGTTGAGTTAAGGAAACAAATTGAGGACTTGTCTTCCAAGGGTCTGATCAGACCTAGCTATTCAGAATGGGGAGCAGCGGTGGTTTTTGTCACTAAGTCTGATGGTTCTCTCCGGATGTGTGTTGATTATAGGGAGCTGAACAAGCTCACTATGAAAAACAGATATCCAATGCCTCGCATCAATGATATGTTTGATCAGCTTTATGGTGCCACTGTTTTCTCTCAACTTGATCTTGCCTCAGGTTTTCACCAGCTTAGACTTGCTGAGGAAAGTATTCCCAAGACTGCTTTCCGTACTGAGAATGGATTCTTTGAATGGTTAGTCATGCCTTTCGGTTTGACTAATGCTCCTGCTTTCTTTGTTGATTTGATGAATCGTGTTTTTCATGATGTGCTTAATAAATTTGTTCTAGTCTTTGTTGATGATATTCTCATTTTCTCTAACTCTGAGGAAGAGCATGAGTCACATTTGAAATCTGTTCTTAAAATTCTTAGAAATAATCAGTTGAAGGCTAAATTTTCTAAATGCCATTTCTGGAAGGATGAAGTCCAATTCCTTGGGCATATTGTTTCTGGTAATGGAGTTTCTGTTGATCCAGTCAAGATCGCTGCGATCAATGTAAGTCTTTCTTTCATTCCCTTTCCTTGTTCATTCAATTTATTCTATCTTTCCTGTTGTCCTTATTTATCCCTATTCTGTGCAAGATTGGGAAACTCCTAAGACTCCAACTGATATCCGTAGTTTTCTGGGCCTTACCGGTTATTACCGGAGATTCATTAAGAATTTTGCTCGGATTGCTGCACCTCTCACTGCTTTGACTCGAAAGAATGCTAAGTTTATTTGGAATGATGAGTGTAAAGCTACATTCAGTGAGTTAAAGCACAAGCTTACTTCCGCACCAGTTCTTACCGTTCCAAATGGAAATGAGGGATTAACGGTATACACAGATGCTTACCGTGAAGGTTTGGGAGCTATTCTGATGCAGGATGGTAAGGTCATTGCTTATGCTAGTCGTCAGTTGAAGACCCATGAAGCCAATTATGCTGCTCATGATTTAGAGTTGTTTGCTGTTGTTTTTGCTTTGAAGCTTTGGAGACATCATCTTTTGGGTACTAAGTTTGAGCTTTTCACAGATCATCAGTCTTTGAGGTATATTTTCACTCAGAAGGATTTGAACCAAAGACAAGTTAGGTGGTTAGAGTTTCTTACTTCTTATGACCTCGACATCAACTATACCCCTGGGAAAGCTAATGTTGTGGCAGATGCTTTGAGTCGGAAGAAGGCTATGTTGTGTCAGCTTGTTGTTTCTTCTCCACTTTTGGATCGTTTCATGGCTAAGCATGATGAGGATGAGATGCTTAGATTGATGAAGGAGAGTGTTCGTAGCAGAGTTGGTAGTAGTAGTCTTGATGGCAGTGGAGCTCAGATAGATGATAAAGGTATTTTGAGGATTAATAATAGGATTTGTGTCCTGAATGTTGATTGATTGAGACAGGAGTTACTTCAGGAGAATCATCAGTCCATACTTTCTATTCATCTGGGAGTGACCAAGATGTATCAGGATATGAAGAAGTTGTACTGGTGGAAGGGTATGAGGCGTGATATCTCCATTTTTGTTAGTAGGTGTGAGACTTGTCACCAAGTCAAGGCCGATCATCAGAAGACCCCTGGTTTGTTCCAACCTCTTGAGATTCCCAATTGGAAGTGGGAACAGGTTTCTATGGATTTCATTGATGGATTACCAAGGACTAGGAGGGGTAATGAGAGTATCTGGATTATTGTGGATAGATTGACCAAATCAGCTCATTTCATTCCGGTCAAGTCTACCCGTTCTGCATCTAGTTTTTCTGAGATCTACATGAGGGAGATTGTTCGTATCCATGGTGTTCCTCTCGGTATTGTTTGTGATCGTGATCCTATCTTTACTAGTCAGTTTTGGAAAGCCTTTCAGGATTCTTTGGGTACTCGTCTGAATCTGAGCACTGCTTACCATCCACAGACCGACGGTCAAACGGAAAGGGTGAATCAGATTCTCGAAGATCTTCTTCGTGATTGTGCGCTTGATTATGGAGGCTCTTGGGAAGATCATCCCCATCTTGTCGAATTTACCTATAATAATAGTTATCAGGTATAATCTAATCTTCTGTTTAAGTTTATCTTAATCCTTTATCTATCTCATTTCTATCTTTGAATTCAGGCTAGCATTAAGACGTCTCCGTTTGCTGCTCTTTACGGACGACCTTGTAGATCTCCATCTTGCTGGATTGAATCCGGAAATCGTTTGGTTCTTGGTCCTAAGATGATTTTAGAGGCTTCTGATAGAGTTGAGGAGATTAGGAGGAAGATGAGGATTGCTCAGGATAGGTAGAAGAAGTATTCTGATCGTCGTAGGTGGAGTTTAGAGTTTGCTGTTGGTGATTTGGTTTTCCTTAAGGTCTCTCCCTTAAGGAATGTCATTCGATTTGGTCGTAGAGGGAAGCTTTCTCCTAGGTTTGTTGGTCCTTTCCGCATTGTGGAAAGAGTTGGTTCTTTGGCTTATCGTCTGGATTTGCCCGAGAAGTTCTCTGGAGTGCATAATGTATTCCACGTTTCTCATCTTCGTCGCTATCTACATGATCCATCTCTTATTTTTCAGCCTTCTGCCCTTGATAGTTTGGATATTGAGCCTAATCTGACTGTCGAGAGGAAGCCACTTCGTATTGTCGACAGAGGTACGAAGCAGCTAAGAAGGAAAATTGTTAGTCTGGTCAAAGTACAGTGGAGTACTAATGATCGAGACTGTATTTGGGAGACGGAGGAGAGCATTCGTGCTTTGAATCCAGAATTGTTTATTTCAGGCACTATTTGCTTTTCTATCGTGTTTTCCCTATTTCCTTGTTTCGTTCTTTTCGAGGACGAAAAGATTTGAGTGCGGGAGAGTGTAACAACCTTATATTTTTTTATAAATATTTTTAAATTATTTTAAAATAAATTTTATTTCAATATTTCTATTTTAAAACATTTTAAAAGTGAAGTTATAATTTTCTAAAGTTAATTGCATTTTTGTTTGCAATTTTTAATGCTAGTTTCAATATAATAAGCTATTTTCTTTATTTACTTTTATTTACTTTTTATTTTTTTCTATGAATAATTATTTATTTTCATTTTCACTTTATTTTTACTGTCTTTTTATTTTATTTACTGATTTTTATTTGTTTATATTGAATTAAAAAGAAAGTGGAAATTGAAGAGACTAAAGCTTTAAAACATTGACTTTTCACTTTCTAGACCTTTCAATTTCTTGGCCGTTCAAAACTTTATTTGTGGCCATGAGTTTTAATTCCTTTTTCACGTGAAAACATCTCACTTCCATCATCTATTTTCGGCCAAAACACTTTCTGAAATTTTGGTAATGGCTTCTCCTTCTTTTTCTACTTTTTCTTCATTTTTTTCCATTGTTTTGCTTGATTTTTGCCTTGACTTCCTCCACAAGTTGCTCGGCCATAACTCCATCATCTCCTCCGACCAACACCTCCTCCTCCTCCCCATGATCCACGGCAACAAGCCCTCCTCCTTCTCTGACCAGTTCAGGCCGTGACACCCTATGATGCAAAGCACCACAAAAACAATGTCAAATTCCACAAAAGTCTACATAAGCGAGCCTACCTTCAACATACCCTTCCTTTTTGGCTTCGGCCACCCTTATAGCCACCACCACCAGCTAGTACACACCTCTGACCACCACCATCTGACATGACCAGACCTGACTTGCCTATGGGCCGAGCCCATTGGACAATAGGCCAAGACCATGGTGAACCAAACCACTTTGTTAGCCTTGCCTTTTGACCTTCCTTGTGTTGAAACTCCTACCTCTTCATATCCTCTTGCTTAGCCATGCATTTGTGAACCCAAACCAGACCCTTACCACCTGAAATCATGTTGTGGCCGAGCCAAATAACATGTGTGGTCGAGCAAAGTTGAGTGGAGATCAAGCAAAAATTGTTTAAAAGCTTTGTGAAGTCATTTGTCTAATTCTATTTTCTTTGTTTCAATATAAAATTTTGTGTTGAATTTATATTTATATTTTGCTTTGTTTTATTATTATATACAAGATTAACATCTTGGCTCTCTCTCCATTCAAATTCTAGTCATGCTATCATGCTTTCTGGATTTTGATTTGTGTCTTTTATTTGCAAACTCCAGCGTAGAAAGGTAAGTATTCACACATGACATTTATACTTATATAAATTGTGAAGTGACAACAAGTGAATGTGTAGAAACTATTATATCATGTTATACCTGCCTGTGATGTTAATTATATAACGTTAAACCCTATTATTAACTTGTCACATCATCTGTTATATTTTATTTTATTTTACTGTTTATTCTATTCTGTTAATCACACTGCAAGTTCCCTGTAGAATAGAATCACTATGGGTTGAAATGATACATACCCGAACGGACTTTAGAATAGGGAAAAATCGTTATGGGCTGAAATGATAAGCCTGAGCGATTTTTATTTATTTTATTTACTTGGGCTTGCGGGTTTGAAATGATAGAACCCGGATTTTCTTTGTAAATTACAGATTGAAATGATATATTATCCATATCACTTGACTTAGGCTAGAAAATATTATACAGACCCGTGGTTATTTATATATTTTTCTGGAAATTTTTAAGTATTTTTAAAAGGTAAAAATATGATAATTTGATTTCAATTGAATTTAAAATGATTTAATAAAGAAATAATGATTTTTCTATGTATTAAAAAGGTTAAATTAATGAATGGAAAATTGTGATTAAAAAACATAACTTAAATTGGAAATTTTGATTTCACTTTTAAATGAAAGTTTAAGTTAATTAAATAAAAATGGAAATTAAGTTTTATTTGTGAAAATGGAAATTTAAATTTAAGTGTTAAAGTAAATTGTTAAAAATGAAAAGAATAAGAAAATGGAACTCTTCAATTTAATAAGTGAAACTTTGGAAAATTTGATTTTTATTGTAAATTTTTTTTATAAAAACCATAATTTAAAGGTATTTAAATGTACATTTTTGATGTGGAAAAATATGATTTTTATAAGTTAAATTGATTTCAATTGAAGTTTATTTGTGGCTGGAATTCCATTTAAAATCTGGAAATTCTTTTAGTAGCACTTCAGAAATGCTATCATTTCTGAATTTGACTTAAAATCTGAAGTAAATGATACTGCAGCACTTTGTAAGTGTTGTGGTTGATGCAAATGAGCTAGACTAAAATGAACTAAGGGCTATTGCAGCACTTGGTAAGTGCTGTGGTTGCTGAATTAAAAACGAAGACCTAAACTAATGAAAGAGCTGTTGTAGCACTTGTTAAGTGCTGCAATTGGCTGAAATGTGATTTTGAATATAATTGAACTACTGCAGCAGTTTTTAAAACGCTGTCTTTGCTGAATTGAATTAAATCTTTAAGTTGAACCCTGAACTATTACAACAGTTTTGTAATGCCGTCTATTCTGAATTGAACTATTTTCCAACTAAAACTAAACTATTACAGCAGTTTTAAATGCTTTCTTTGCTGAATTGAATTGTTTTCAAATATAACTTACCGCAGCACTTTCTAAATGCTGTGAAAGCTGGAATTTTAATGTTTTAATGTATTTAAGAGAATAAATGAACTCAGAAAAGGCTAAATTCTTGGGAATTTAATATTTGATTTAAAGGTATAATGACTTTACTTTTAAATGGTTAAATGAAGTATTTGATTTGAAATATAAACTATTTTGAAATTTATAACCACGGGTTATAATAACGATTGGTTGTTAAAGAGAATGGGATCAGATATGGACATACTCTCTGTCGATACCGAAAACCACTTTGACAATTGTGTACGCGGTGGAGTTTCCAGAATGAAGTAGGATGGTGGCGACGATCCTAAAGGTATATGCGTGGACCAAACTCCCGTGAGTTGGCATAAGGTGGCTAAAACAGGAGTGATCGACGGGCCAATGAGGTAGCACCTCTGATCGGACACACTTCTTCGATACCATTCTATTACTTTTGTGATTGATTGGGTGCACCCCTTGATTTGGGAGTGTTGTTCGAGGTGGGTGGTAGTGGCTGCTATGCGTTTCCACAAACCTGGATGCGAAATTGGTATATCTACCCTGGCATTGCCTTGTGTGCCGTGTCACCTACCATATCGAGCTTTACTGTGAGTTTGGATTTCTCCCGTAGCCTGTGGAGTATCGAGGGTAGCCCCCGTTTTGGGAGTATGATAATACTAGATAGACTACTGGGACTATTACGTGTTAAGGGCTATATGGGTAACCCCTTGACGCTATTAAAAGTATGTTTATTTTATATTAGACATTATTATAATAGCGAATATTACTACATAGTAGATAGTTTAACGGATCCTTAAAGAATGGGCGATCCCAAGCATTCTTTAAGTTACTTGTACTTTTATTACAGTTCACTTGAGTTGGTTTACATTATATAAGTATGTATGTCCTGACTCGAGTATTTGTGTTTTATTTACGCTCGGGTCATCCTGAGTATCAGCTTTGGATCTCACCTTTGGAGCTAGGACTGCTGGAGATCATCTTTTATCTAGTTGCTATCTATTTCAGTTTCAGTTGTTCTATTTCAGCTTTTGTATTAGAAACATATGTATTTGGGATTTCTACTGTACTTGTTTCCGAACTGTATTTGTTTTCATACTATGTAATTTGTATCTGTTTTTGAGACTTTTTATTGTAGTGTAGTGGCTTCATGAACCACTGTTTACTTTATTTTCCGCTGCGAGTTATTCTGATATTTCTATGTTTGTGATTCTGTAAATGATTTTATTTGCTCCAAATTTTATTACAATCTGTTATTTTGCATTATTCAAGTCTGACATGTGTGGATTATTGTCGATTTGAATGGTCCAAAATAGTGGGTTGTTACAAGTTCGGGATCGAAAGTTGTCATACTCTCTGCCAACTCTGAAAACCACTTTAACAACCGTGTATGCGATGGAGATTCCGGAATGAAGTAGGATGGCGGCGACGATCCTATTGAGGTATGAACGTGGACCCGACTCTCGTGAGTTGGCATAAAGTGGCAAAACAGGAGCGATTCTCGGGCCAATGAGCTAGCACCTTTGATCGGACGCATTTCTTCGATACTATTCTATTACTTTGTGATTTATTTGGTGGCCACCCTTCGATTTTTGATTTGGGAGTGTGTTCCGAGGTAGGCGGTAGTGGCTGATATGCGTTTCCAACAGCCCTGATGCGTAATTGGTATATCTACCCTAGCATTGCCTTGTTGTGCCGTGTCACCTACCATATCAAGCTTTACTACGAGTTTGGATTTGTGTCGTAGCATGTGGAGTATTGAGGGTAGCCCCCGATCTAGGAGTATGCTAATACTGGATAGACTACTGGGACTATTATGTGTTAAGGGGAATATTGGGTCACTCCTTAACGCTATTTAAAAGTAAGTTTATTTTATTATAGACATTATTTTATTAGCGAATATTACTACATAGTAGATAGTTTAACGGATCCTTGAAGAATGGGCGATCCCAAGCATTATTTAAGTTACTTGTACCTTTATATAACAGTTCACTTGTGTTGGTTTACATTGTATAAGTATGTATGTCCTGACTCGAGTGTTTTGTGTTTTGCTTTACGCTCAAGTCAGACTGAGTAATACAACATTCGAGACTCACCTTTGGAGTTGGAGCTTTTCTTGGAGATCCAGCTATCTATTTCGCTTTCAGTTATTCAGTTGATTCCAATGATGTATTTAGATCTTGTATTTGACTATTTTATTGAGACATCTTTGTATTCATAAATTATGCTGTAATTTTGTTTAACTCTGTTATATATATATATAGTAGCTTCATGAACTACTATTTCTTTGCTTCTTCTTCATTGTTATTACTCTACGTCTGTGATCTGTGATTTATTTACTGTATATTATGAGTTTTGCCAAATTATATTTACAATCTATTGTTTTGAATTATTCAAGTCCGACATGTGTGGATTTATTATCGATTTGAATGGTCCAAAAGAGTGGGTTGTTACAGTTGGTATAAGAGCTTTGGCTCTAGGCCAAACTTAGCATATATGGTAAATTTATTTACAAAATCACTTTCGTTCGAGCTTGAATCTCTTCCTTTTGACTTGATTTCTTTTGAATTTTGGAACGTTCCCTGCGGTTCCAAAATCCATTCTTGTCCCTCGCTATTCATCTTCTTTTGATTCTGGAGTATCCCATAACTCTACTTCGAATGATCTTTATAAAATTGGTGGTCTCGCCAACCTCAAATTGATTTGTAAAGGGGTGAAACTCCTTTACAATTAGCATTGATTCACCGGAGATCTATATATACCCTTGGTTTAGATGCTAGTATCTCTTAGCATTCCGAATTCTATCTCTTGAGATCGAATGTAAATTTACCCTAGAAAATCCACATCGATCTTATTATTTAAGTCACGGTTGACCCGGTTAAGGTTGCCCGTGATTTATATAAACTGATCCATCTCCTTATTCTGTTATTTAATCATTTTTTCTTTTGTTTTGAACTTATCTTCAAATCAGAATCCTCTTTGATTTGAGTCCATCAAATTTGAACCTCTATCCTTGTTTTGAAAGAAAAAGAAGTTATTCCTATATTTGAAAAATCTAATATTTAAAAATGTTTAAAATGAAGGGTGTTGTTTGAGTTGTTGGTGTTGATTTGGGTTTCCGATCGATTCGTCTGATCAACGCTATCGATAGGATCTCCAAAACACTTGAACATAGCAAACTGATACCATATTGTTTTCAAACTTGGTAAATGAGAAATTCGTATAATCATATTATATATATGTATAATTTTCTGAATTTTTATAGTTAATTGAATTGGATGTTAAGAAATAATATTTGATTTGTATATATATTGTAATCATTGGCTTTGTTCATATATAAATAATTGGACTATAAAACATGGTTATAAAGTAATTTGAATAAATTTAAAGTTAAGAATTTGAGAATTTAATTTCCAATGATTTCAAACTTCGGTTTTAAAATTTTAAAAGACATCTTATTTGAAATATTTCCGAATAGAAATCTTTTCCAAAGAATTTTTTAAGTTGTAAACCAGTGCTCTTCTCTCTATCGCTGGAAAATAATTTTGGTGATGACTGCAGCATCATCGACGTTCATTTTCGAGTTTCGAAGCGAAGAGACCATCTTGTAGCCTTGCTACAGTTTTGTTTCGGAAAATTTAATTGATATGAATTTCTAAAATATGACTTAATTTATAATATATATATATATATATATTGGTATATGATTTCAAATTTGATTTGATATATATTATGTATATATATTTATTTACTAGAATTGTCTGAAGTTAATCGGAAATTCAATTCTTAAATTTTATCTTAAAGGATGATTTCAATTATAAAATGAAGCCAAAAATTTTGGATAAATATTTAAGCTTGAAATAATTGAACTAGAAAGTTTTATTTGTATAATATTCTATTGCATTCCAATACAACTTACCTTAATTATTTAGAAGTTAACAATGTAATTGGATAATGTATAATATAAAAGGATTTTATAAATAAAATTTGAGTGGTTATAATAAATGTTATACGCTTAAATTTTTGTTATAAAGAGATTTATAGAGGTAAACAGAATAAAAAGTTTATTGGATAATTTACATGTGACGACCCGGAAAATTGGATATTTGAAATTGGAATATTTAATTGATTTTAAATATTTAAAAGTTAATTTTTAACTTGAATTTCAAATATCACTATTTATTGAGTAATTTAATTATTAAATTTAATAATTTGAAGTTGGATAAAATGTTGAATCTGGAGTTTCAAGCTTGTTAAAAATAATTTAAAGGTTTAGAAAATTTACATTGATAATACTGAAGATAATAAAGGCTTTTAAATTGAATTCGGGAGTGTTTTGTTAAGTTTTGAAAATATATCGTTTAAATTGAATTTAAAAATAGCTTTCCAAGGCACAGTCTCGGAATTCGACGAAACTAGTTCCATTGGATCCGTAATATTGTATTATTATCGGATTTCAAATTTTGTAGTGTTCGGAATTGTCGTGTGATCATACGATATATAAACGCGATGAAATCTTTATCGAAAATTAAATATTATAACTGGGTCCAAAAAGCTATCTTCTCCATACGATCGAATTTGGACTTGGAACCATTTCCATTGCGTCCGAAATAGGGATATAACATTATAAACGCCTAGCGGCACGCCTCGAAAGGATGTTAAGTTTTTAAGCTTTGAATTCAAGACGATTTGAATTTAAATTAAAATCAATATATATATATATATATTCTTTTATTGACTAGTCAAATTCTCCCCATCAACTTTTCCTTCCATCAGCTGAAAATTATATCTACATAAAAACTTTTCCTCACTTCAGCTTTTACTTTCTTCAAGGCACCGTAGCTTACCCTACACGCCATCTACCGCGTACGAAGTTGCCTTTCTTCTTTTTTTTAATCGTGCCTGCCTCCTTTATTTCAAATCGCTTTCCCCCATTCTCCCTTCATTCAAAAGAAAAATAAATGGCCGCATAAGAGATAGCAGCACCCTCTTCCTTTTCTCGTTCAAAAAATAAATCCTCTCCCTAAATTTCATACGAGAAAATCAAATTAAAACCATAACCGAACCCATCTTCATCTTTCCCTCCCCAGTTAGCAACGAAGTACAAGCAAATAAAAAAAGGGGTTAGAAGTATTTTCGCAACAGACTTCGCCAATTCGAGAGGAGGTGGGGGGCCGTTGCGGCGACTTCAGCTTTAGGAAGGGAGACGCTCGCGTGCGTTTAGGGATCGCGGTATGATTTCTGAGGTCGGCATTCGTTTCGAAGAGGGGCACGAGCTTGCAACGAAGCTTGGCAACCGTGATTTTCAGAGCCATCAAGGTTCGCGTTTGGTTCTAGTAACGCGCTGGGTTGTGTGGGTGATCTGGAGGCTCGAGGGGCGGTGTAGGTATTTCTTTTCTCTGCTTTTGATTTTAAATTGATGGTTTTGAAAAAAATAATTGAAAATGAAAATCGGGTTTTAACTGAAAAGAAAATTTACAGAAGAAAAATAATTCTGTTTATATATATGTAGGTAATGGAATTAATTAGCAGTAAGATAAAGTTTTATCAGATTTTCTATTTTTATTGAATATATAGAAGGGAGAAAATTTATACAATAATGTAAGTTACTGGGTTATTTACAGGAACAAAAAAAAATGTATTACAGTAAGGTGTAGACATATATATATGACTTTGAAAAAAATAGGGATCTATATAAAGATTTGGTTTTTATCTATATAGATTATTTTTGGAGAATACGAATACACATCTTTAATTTATTTGTTTATTTCAAAATGATGTATTTAGGGTAATTAAATTGGTTAATTAACTTGTTAATTATTTTAGTTACTAAAAGATTTTTAAGGGTTATTTTATAAGTATATATATGTAGTTCTCAAATGAAAGAAAGATAAAAAAATAAATATACATGTTTTAGCCTACTGTGCTTTTAGAAAATATTCAGAAGATAAATTTGTTTAATTTATTTACTAAGAAAATTTTAAAGTAAAATTTAGTTTAAATTAAATAAATAAGTAGTAATAAATTGTTCAACTTATTTCAAATTATTAATAAATCGTATAATTATTATACAAGCTCCAAAATTTGTGAAAACAAGCTGGAATGGAAATGGATTGCAAAATAAAAGCAAAGGTGAGTTAATCTCACTCATCTGGGTTATTTAAATTTAAATGGTTAAATTTAAATAATTGATTGAATGATTGAATTGGTTTGATGTGCTATGTTATATATAGTAGTATATATAGTATATATTGGAGTTGTTGATATTCCCGCATTATATAGCGGATGAGACCCTATGCGTCGCATAATAGCAGATGATATTATATTAATCCCATATACCGCGATATTCCACCTCGAAGTGGAATTAGTATTGTGCTAACATCTGTGGATGCAAGGAAACAGGTTGGAGGGATCCAACTGGAATGTTGAATGTTATGGTTTGCTTGAATATTCGGTACCCTAAATTACCAAAATATATAGAAGTGGATTTTTGAAAGGAAAATAAAGAAATGGATTTTCAAGTAAACTAATTTTAAAGAACTTGAATAAATTTAATAACAAATTTGGAAAAGAATAAAAGTGATTTCAAAATTCAAATAAATATAGAAAAGGGGATTTTGAATAAGCAGAGAAATAATGAATATTAAGCTTAAGCAATATTATTTAAAAGAATAAAGAATTTATTTTAATTCAAGGTTTAAATTTAATTAAAAAGAAAACGAAACGGGATTTGGGAAATCTGAAATTGGTATTCTCAGTTTAAAGGGATTTTTCAATCATAATAAAGGAATGAAATTTAAAGTTAAAGGATTTTGAAATAAACGGAGTAAGTAAAGAAATTTATTTAAAAGTAAAGTAAATCGGAAATCAATTTGGGAATTGATTTAAGTATTAAAACGGGATTTTAAAAAGAAAAGTGAGACTTCGGATTTATAAACTGGGTTTATAAAAGTGAAGAAATATATCAGTGGATATTTGGAAGAATAAATTCACAGTGGGAATTTATTATAGAAATGGGTAAATTTGTTTAAAAATAAATAGTGATTTATTTTGAAAGATGTGAAAGAAAAGTGTATTTCCCTGAAAAGCCAAGTACGTTTCCAAAGTAAACTTTTAAGTATAAGCTAAAGGTTTAAAAGTTGATTTAAAGTATGCTTTGGAAAATCTATTATTTTAAATGTTTAAACTTTAAAGTAAGTATTTTTCAAATCTATTTTAATAGTAATTATTTAAAGATGGTTTGGTATTATGTTTTAAATGATAAAAGAATCTAGTTTTATATTTTATTTAGTAGCTTTATTTTAAATATTCTTAAAGTATATATCTTTGAATAAAGTATTAAAGTAGTTTTAATTTAAATGTTTTAAAGTATATATTATAATAAAATGTTTCTAAATTATTTTAAAAATCTAATGTTTTTGGTACTTGGTGATTTCGGTGGAAATAGGAATATTTGGAAAATTTATTCCTGGTTTGAAATTGTTTTCAAAGGATTGAAAATGGAAATATATCTTGCGAAGATATTTTGAGGTTAATAAATAATTTGGAAAATTATTTATTGTATGATGGATGATTGTGAATGTTAATTGATAGTTAAAGAACCGACTATCAATATTGGCCAATGCGTTGATCGTTTCGAAGAGACCGGGATCGGGATTAATTTCTCGAAAACCACTTCGATCCGGTTTGTATGTTTTCGTGGAAAACGAGTTTGGAATCGAAGATGGAGTAGTGAAGTGCTACCAAATGTAACGACCCGACTTTCTATGCCCAAAAAGTCGCATCATTATGAAGAAAGAAAGGGATAGAAGAAGAAAAGAAAAGAAGAAAGAACAACAACACGTCAGAAATCTCACAGCGGAACGAGAAATATATTATCACATAAGATATTACATAGTATCATATACATCAGAGTACACAACTTATACATCACAGAATAGACAGTTATAAACTTCTGTCTATTATACAACACAAGTACATCAGTACAATACAGACTAATACAAACACAGCGGAAACTCTATATATCTACTCGCTGAAGCCTCCTGCTCCACAGCTCCTCCAGAATTCGTCAAGACTATCCTGAATCCCTCGACTACTCAATAAGGATGATTCCAAAATGGATGTAGTAGGAATAGTGCCTTCGGTTTCGTTCGGACCTGGGACGGACTTGAATGGATGAATGCTTTCGGAACATCGTTAGCGGACGATGGGCATTCTAAGGGATATGTTCTATAAAGGTAACGCTTAGCCTCAAGCCTCATCAACCGAGAATGACTGAAAATCAGGGTTATGCAGCAAGGCTTCGTTGGTAGCCCCCACTTGAGAGTAAGGTCATCCCTGTCTAGATGTCCCTTTTTATATTCGGCTTAGTGGTGCGGTTGCTGATCCCAACCGTGGGGTGATTTTACTCGGAATTATCCAGTAAGGGATGGTTCCGGCCTTGTGTTGCAGGGGAGCGGGCGTACTCCTCGGTGCTGTGATCTAGGCCACGTACTGTGACAGGTGGTACCCCAGTGCCTAGTCATTAGTTGGAAATCCATTCTTCCTACGTGCCTTTACGGTTTTGTTTGTATTACCCATGATTGTGGCTAGTATGCTGGAATTTAATAGATGTAACAATTTCAGCTATTTGAATAAGTATTTGTATATAGACACTATTATAATATCAAAGAATTTTGATAAAAAGTGTTTTGGCTATCGTAAGGTAAAAACCCGACATGTTTATTTGTGGCGTGGTCTTACGAGATGCTTTTGATTTCAAAGGGTTTGGAAAACTTTAATAATCCAATTGAGTGTGTTTTCTCACACTGGTTTTTCAGACTGACTCGGGTGTTATTTTATTATAATGCTCGGGTCAAACTAAGTATTATAGGATACAGGTTATGATGCTGTGGAGCTCAGGAGACGAGTTGGATGGCGAGACGTATCACACGTATATGATGTATATTCCGCTATGTTGTGTATGTTGTGTATACTGTATGGGACGAGTTATTATAACTGTCCTGAATTGTGATGTTGATTGTATTGTACTCTGATGCTGTATTCTTATGATGTATGTATAAACAGATATTGTTTCTTTCTGTAAAGATCAGTTATTATCTATTATATTTTATTTTGCTGCGATGTGAGATTCTGATGTTGTTTTCTATTTTCTTCTTCTACCACTTCTTCTTTAATCATAATGGTTCGTATTTCTCTTCACTTTGAGTCGATATGTTGGAGAACAGTGTCGATTTAAGGGGTACGTGTGACGACCCGGAATTTTTGAGCATTTGAAATTGGATATTTAATTGATTTTAAATATTCAAAAGTTAATTATTAACTAGAATTTCAAATACCACTATTTATTTGATAATTAAATTATGGAATTAAACAATTGGAATCGGGTAAAAATGTGAAATCTGAATTTTAAGCTGTTAAAAGTAATTTGAAAGCTTGTAAAATTCATATTAATAATACTGAAGGTGATAGAACTTTTAAATTTGAATTTAAAAGTGTTTTGTTCAGTTTTTAAAATATATCGTTTAAATTGAATTTAAAAATAGCCTTCCGAGGCACAGTCTCGGAATTCGACGAAACCGGTTCCATTGGGTCCGTAATATTGACTTATTATCGGATTTCAAATTTCGTAGTGATCAGAGTTGTTGTGTGAGCATACGGTATATAAACGCTTTGAAATAATTATTGAAGACGATTTGGAAATAAAAATATACAATGTATAAACATTGATCGGTCAAATCTATATCAACATCAGCATTGTTTCCTTCAATTCAAATGTCACGGTAGTAGATATAGTCTAGCACGCAAGCATTTCCCCCCATCAACGTGACATCAGTCGAAAGAACAAGTAAAGAATACATAATAATAATCGTTTAATCTCGTGGCCTCGTTCCTTCCAAATTCCTCCTTTGAGAAGCTGTTCGAAATTAAAGTGGCTTCTTTCAGAAGCTAACGAACGAAGGGAAATATCGTGCCTCTCGTCCTCTCTAAAAATTTAAAATCCTCGGCACTCAGAAAACAAACGGAACAAATATAATGGCTGAACTCGTCTCCCCTCTTTTAGTTCATTTCAAAACGACACTCTCCCTCGTCTGTTTTACTTCATAGTTATAGCTAATAGCAATCTCCATGGTCGCGATACTTGAACTTGAGGGAAACTAGGGTTTCAAAAAAATCAACGCCTTCTAATGTATCATCGCTGCATACTCGGCTATGCCATCAGCCTCGTCGGCTCGTCCTTACCCCTACGCGATATTTTCTACTGCGATTTGAAGTTCTACTACAATCTCTTTTTACTGCTACTGCTAATTCGACTCGGAGTGTAAGGGGGTGGGCCGTGTGCGAGCCTCAGCAGTTCGAGGGCAAGGAGGGAAATCGCGAGTGCCGGTGGAGGAGTGGTCGCGTTCTCGGTTCCAGGTGGTCGCGGCAGTTGAATCGCATAAGGGATTTAGGCCCCGCGATCTGGAGAGGGTCAGCGATGAACGCGTCGATGAGGTGGGTGCGAGTGTCGATGTGGGAGGGAAGTCGTTCCTTGGGTTCGATTTCGTGATGAAGGCGGGGTCTTTATGCGAGGGTCGATCGTTTCGTAGGGCGGAGTGGAACTCGATGCCGAGGCGTTGCTAGGTGAATTCCGGTGAAGGCAAGGGAAATTCACAACTCGTGATTTAGGAATTCGAGTTCGTTCTGGTTCGAGAGGCCGTGGGCTAGGGTTTCTGTGGACTGGGAGGTATGCTCTTTTCATTTTCAATTTAAAAACTAAATTTATAATCATATGTGTAAAAAAATAAAATAAATATATATACACATTTTTAAATCCACTAGTTTAAATTTTAAAATAATGTATTAATGGAGATAAATTGTTTAACTAACTTATGTAATTATTTTAGAAATTGTTAAAGGGAAATTAGTATAAAAACAAAACTATTAGATGATTAAATTATCAAAACGGAAATTTATTGTTCGACTTATTTCGAATATTAATAAATCGTATAAATGTTTATACAGTTGAAATCGTAAAGGAAACAAGACGAGATGGAAATGGATGGCAAAACAAAATCGAAGGTGAGTTAATCTCACTCAGTTGAATTTAAATTTAAATGGTTAAATTTAAATAATTGATTGGATGATTGCATTGATTGATATGCTATACTATATATAGTAGTATATAGCAATATATACATATTGGCATATGTATATATTGGAGTTGATATTCCCGCATTATATAGCGGATGAGACCCTATGCGCCGCATAATAGCGGGTGATTTTATATAAATCCCATATACCGCGATATTCCACTTTGAATTGGAATTGGTATTGTGCTAACATCTGTGGATGCAGGGAAACAGGTTGGAGGGATCCAACTGGATTCCTCAAAATATTTAATTTTGTTTAAATATTCTGTGATATGAATGTTGATATCCTGTGTTGATTTTATTGATGATTGAAATATTGGAAGATATTGTTGGATTGAATATCTAAGTATAATGAGTTATTAAATTCTATAGAATTGAATTTTTGGAAAGAAATAAAAAAGTAAATTCTTAAGTAAAATAATTATAAAGAGTTTGGAATAAATGTGAGAATAAATCTGATTAAGAATAAAAGTGATTTCCAAAATTCTAATAAATATGGAAAAGAGGAATTTTGAATAAACAGAGAAATATTGAATTTAAAGAAAACTTATGTGATATTATTTAAAGGAATAAATAATTTATTTTAATTCAATGTTTAAATGTAATTAAAAAGAAAGAAGGAATTTGGGAAATCTGAAACTTGTGTTTCAGTTTAAAGATTTTAAATCATAATGAGAAATAAAATCTGGAAGTTAATGAATTTGGAAATAAATGTATTAAGTAAGGAAATTTATTTCAAAGTAAATTGGAAAATCAATTGTAAATTGATTTAAATATTTTGGGATTTGAAATTTAAGAGAAATGAGATTTTGGAGATATAAACTGGGTTTATAAAGTGAAATGGAATATCAGAGGATATTTGAAATATAAATTCAAGGTGGGAATTTATAAAGGAATATGAATTGGTTTAAAAATAAATGTTATTTATTTTTAAAAGATATGAAGAGAAGTGTATTTCTCTGGATAGCCAAGTACGTTTTTCCAAGGCAATTTTAAATATAAGTTAAAAGTTTTAATATGTTTTAAAAAGGCATGTTTTAGGAAATTGATTATTTCTAAAGGTTAATTTCCAAAGTAAGTATTTTCAAAAATCTTTATTTGTAGTAATTATATAAAAGTGATTTGCTATTATGTTTTAAAAGGAGAAATTTAGTTTATATTTATAAAGTGGTTTATTTTAAAGTATATATTTTTAATAAAGTATTAAAGTAGTTTGATTTCAATGTTATAAAATATATTTAAAAATAAAGTGTTTTTAAATTATTTTAAAATTAAAAGTATTTTGTACTTGGTGATTCAGTGGAAATAATTATTTGGGAAATGTATTCCGTAAGCGGAAACTGTTTTGAAATTGGTTTCAAATGAGCTTTGAAAATTTGGAAATATATCTTGGAAAGATATTTGGGCAAATAAATAATGTGGGAAATTATTTATTGTGTGATGGTTGCTTGTGGATGTTAATTGATAGTTAAATAACCAACTATCAATATTGGCCAAATGCGCTGATCGTTTCGAAGAGACCGGGATCGGGTTTCCGTATACCGGGATTCTAGGTCTGGAGACTCGAATACCACTTCGATTCGGTTTGTACGTTTCGTGTAACGTGTTCAGAGTCGAAGATGGAGCAGTGAAGTGCAAGGGCTAGTCGCTACTAATCCTGAGGATATTTCCAAAATGGATGTAGTAGGAATAGTGCCTTCGGTTCCGTTCGGACCCGGGACGGACTTGTATGGACGAATGCTTTCGTGACATCGTCAGGTGGACGATGGGCATTCTAAGGGATATGTTCTGAAAAAGGTATCGTTTAGCCTCGAACCTCATCAACCGGGAATGACTGAAAATCAGGGGTTATGCAGCAAGGCTTCGTGGGTAGCCCCCACTTGAGAGTAAGGTCATCCCTGTCTAGATGTCCCTTTTATTTCGGTTAGTGTTGCGGTTGCTGATCCCAACCGTGGGGTGATTTTATTTGGAATTATCCAGTAAGGGATGATTTCGGCCTTGTGTTGCAGGGGAGCGGGCGTACTCCTCGGTACTGTGATCTAGGCCACGTACTGTGATAGGTGGTACCCCAGTGCCTAGTCATTCATTAGAAATCCATTCTCCCTACGTGCCTGTACGGTTTTGATTGTGCCCAACTATTGTTGAAATGTGAGATGCAAGCATTTCAGCTAGATTCTATTTTACTTTCTGTAGACACTATTATAATATCAGAGGATTTTGATATAAAGTGTTTTAGCTATCGTAAGGTAAAAACCCGACATGTTTATTTGTGGCGTGGTCTTACGAGATGCTTTTCTTTTCAAAGGATTTTGAAACTTTAATAATCAATTTGAGTGTGATTTTCTCACGCTGGTTTTCCAGACTGACTCGGGTATTGTTTTATATGATGCTCGGGTCAGACCGAGATAAACAGGTTTAGGATATGATGCTGTGGAGCTCAGGAGACGAGCTGGATGACGATACGTACTCACGTACTTGTTATTATTTTTCCGCTGTGTATTCAGTTGTATGTTATGGATGTTGATGTACTCTGATGATGTATTCTGATGATGTATTATATAAACAGATATAGTTTTTGATTTGTGTAAAGATCTGTTGATATATATTATATTTTATGCTGCTGCGATGGTTAGATTCTGATGTTGTTTTTCTATTTTTCTTCTTCTACCTCTTCTTCTTAACTAAAATGGTTCGATTTTCCGAGTCTGGAAACTCGGGTCGTTACAGTGGTATCAGAGCTTAGGCTGGCGATAACCTTGGCTCTGGTGGGAATTTTGAGAGTACTAATAGATATGAGCGCGTATTTGTTAGTGAATATAAAATGGTTTTATATTGTGTTGGTTGATTTATTGAGTGGCATATGAACCTTCGTCGGCACAGTCTGGACAACTGTATCGAAGGGGTTTCTAAACACTTGAATAGAACAGTTCGACACAGTATTGTTTTAAATAGGGTGAATGAAATAATTTTGCCCAAATTATTTTTATATATAAGTGGATAACTTTTGTAAATTATATATTTGGTTGCTTGGTTGTTAGAAAGCGATGATATTAGATTATTATCATCATTGTGTAAAATTGAATCAGAAATTGGAAAAGTATAACCAAAGGTGAAAGAATAAATTTATATAACAGATGGAATTTGAAATATAGACTATAAATGAAATTTATAAATTGAGATAACCTTTATATACAAATGTGAATTACAAATGTGATTTATAATCAAATGAGATAAATTCATAAACAAATGAAATTTGTAAATGTAAATTGTAAATGTGACTTATAACTTGAAATAAAATGTGATAGAATTCCAGAGTAATGTTTGGATATAAAATTGAATGAGTTTTGAATTTGAAGTTTTGGGAAAGGTTTAAATTCCTTTGGATTTAAAAATAGTTTTTAAAGGTTTTGGGGAAATAATGGTGATATTATTTCATGAATATTTTTGAAATTGAATTGAAATCTGGTGGGATTTGGGATTTAAAAATGTTTGAAATGTTTAGAGTGATAAAAGCATTAAAATTCTCTTTCGGTCGCTGGAAAATAATTTCGGTGATGACTGCAGCATCATCGATGTCTATTTTCGAGTTTCCAAAGAGAAATTTCTACCAAACTGTTTTAAATTGGGAATGATTGTGAACTGGGTTGGTTTTGAAATTCAAAGGGAAAATTGTTTGGTAAAAGCAGATTGTTTTGGAAATTGGGATTTGATGTGATATACCAGCTATGTATGAGTTATTTATGGATTCAAAATGGTTTTGAAATAAAACCGGGCAATTGGAGTCTGGGAATTCTATTTAAAATATAAATGTGGGAAATTTAAAATGAATCAACAATATAAAGTATAGAATGAAGTTGATTGAAATAAGAAGGGAATGAAAGTTTAATTATGGGATTATAATTATGAGATGAAAATAACTCAATGAGTAATATAAGTTGGTAGATAAAAGGGTTAGAGAACTTGAAGGTGAATGAATTGTAAAACTTGTATAAAATTGTATCCTAGAATTAAAATTTAATTCGAGTATATGAAGGTGAATAAAATATATTTGAATTTAACTTAAGATAAGTTAAATAAAATTGAGAATTGGAATTGAGTTAAATGTAAATAAGTTGAAGTCGAATTGAATTGGATATAAAGGTAATGTAAAATGCTTATAATTGTGTAAAGAAATTCATATTCTTAAGTTCTTAAGTGTAATAATTTGAGATTTGATTGTAAAGATGAAAATGGACTTAAATGAATAGTCCTAGATCTTAAGTAAGTAAGTTAAAACTTATGAATAGAAATGAAATTGTAAGTCATAAATGGGAATTCATTTCTTTGAACCATTAAGAGTTATAATTTGAAATTGTAATTATTAAATGGAAATGACTAAGTTGAGCAATCTTAATTTTTAAATAAATCCAAACTTGAATTATAGAATAAATTGAACTTAAGATAATTAAGTGAAATGATATTTGGAATTAAAAAGCAAGTATTTAATTTTAACCAGCGGAGGAACTAATTAGATAATAAATTAGTTAATGAAATTGAATTGTGAGTTAATGAAATTGGATTAACATAGTGATGGTTTGGATTGCGAATGAAATCCAAATAAGTAAAATAAATTGGAAATGACCTGGTTATTAATAAAATAATTCCAGATGAATTGAGTATGGAAAATAAATTTCATAATGATTGAGTGAATGAACCACTTATATTAAATAAATAAATGGATGGAATTTGATTAAATAAGAATCAAATGAAAGATGGAAATAAAACTTTAAAGGGTTGGTTAAATGGAAAATAAACTTAAGCTATTGACTTAAGTAAATGTTGAATGGAAACTGAACTCAAACAGAGGAGTGGTTTAAATAAGTTGAGAAATAGTTATTGAATGAATTAACTTGGATTGTTTTCGAGCTAAATAAAATTCAATTTTTGGAAGTTGGAGGTGAATTGAATTTAAGAAAGAAAAATTGGAAATGAAAATCTGAATTGAAAATGTGGAATAAGTATTTATATTTGAAATGAAGTGGTAAATTGAAGTAAATTGAAATTCATATGGAATTGGAGTTCAATTTGAATATATACACTTCGGTGGTGAAGTAGTAAATAAATATAAGAAAAATTTATATTGAACTTAAGAATTGAAGAATGAAATTCTTAAGAAAACTGGTATTGGAAATATACTTAGTAATTTTGGAATGGAAAAAAATATACTAAGTGAATAGTTGAATGAAGACTAAAACTAAAGTTGTGAAATAGGATGATTGTGGATAAGTGAATAACAATCAAAAGGAATGTGAATAAAAGAGAATTGATATAATTGGTAATCAATTGGAATTTATACGTAAGATGTACGTATATTATTTTATTCGCATAGCTATTTGGTCCAGATGTCGAACACAGAATTTCGAGATAGTTTTATCGATCCGAATCAGGATTTTTCACTCGATTTTCGACGGCGAACCTGGATATGGATTGTTGATTGATTCTGGATATTCTCTATCATAGTTTGTGACTATGCAAGGAGAATGACGGTTTCTGATCAAGAAACCAGATCTGAGTCCGCACTAGGAAGTCGGGTGGACGATACTAGTTCGGAAGTGAAATTGTGTGATCGATTGAGCGATCGAATGTGATATTGCATACAGATGATATATGTGCATCGTACGGGCTTAAGTAAAAAAAATATTGGAAATTTGTAAAGAAGTCGATAAAATGACTTTGGAATTATGAGTGGATATTATTGCTTAATAGGATATACAGGTGTATAAAAGCAATGGATAATTGGGATTTTTGATTTTAGAAGATAAAATTTAATGGCCCGACAAAAAGGTATGTATTTGAATTTCTATATGAAATTTGATTGGGTTTTTGATCCAGCCACTTGGCCTTTTTGTTTTCTTTTTGAGATTGGGAGGCCGTAGAGCCATTTTGTAGTTGTACCGAGCTAGCCGCGCAAAGGAGACGCTGGCAAAAATTTTCGGAAATTCAGGGAGTTAGGAAATTTTTGGAAAATTTTGATAATTCAAAATTTGAATGGATAAATAGGTGGTATGGGTTGAACTTATGAATAAGTTTGGGAAGTTAAAAGATGATTAGAGTATCATTAATAAAAGATTGTTTGGGTATTGTTAAAACTATTTGAATTTGGGAAATAGTTAAGGGGGATTGAATCATTCCTCTTAACTAGTAATTTCGGGGACGAAATTCTTTTAGGGGGGGAGGAATGTGACGACCCGGAATTTTTGAGCATTTTAAATTGGATATTTAATTGATTTTAAATATTCAAAAGTTAATTATTAACTAGAATTTCAAATACCACTATTTATTTGATAATTAAATTATGGAATTAAACAATTGGAATCGGGTAAAAATGTGAAATCTGAATTTTAAGCTGTTAAAAGTAATTTGAAAGCTTGTAAAATTCATATTAATAATACTGAAGGTGATAGAACTTTTAAATTTGAATTTAAAAGTGTTTTGTTCAGTTTTTAAAATATATCGTTTAAATTGAATTTAAAAATAGCCTTCCGAGGCACAGTCTCGGAATTCGACGAAACCGGTTCCATTGGGTCCGTAATATTGACTTATTACCGGATTTCAAATTTCGTAGTGATCGGAGTTGTTGTGTGAGCATACGGTATATAAACGCTTTGAAATAATTATTGAAGACGATTTGGAAATAAAAATATACAATGTATAAACATTGATCGGTCAAATCTATATCAACATCAGCATTGTTTCCTTCAATTCAAATGTCACGGTAGTAGATATAGTCTAGCACGCAAGCATTTCCCCCCATCAACGTGACATCAGTCGAAAGAACAAGTACAGAATACATAATAATAATCGTTTAATCTCGTGGCCTCGTTCCTTCCAAATTCCTCCTTTGAGAAGTTGTTCGAAATTAAAGTGGCTTCTTTCAAAAGCTAACGAACGAAGGGAAATATCGTGCCTCTCGTCCTCTCTAAAAATTTTAAATCCTCGGCACTCAGAAAACAAACGGAACAAATATAATGGCTGAACTCGTCTCCCCTCTTTTAGTTCATTTCAAAACGACACTCTCCCTCGTCTGTTTTACTTCATAGTTACAGCTAATAGCAATCTCCATGGTCGCGATACTTGAACTTGAGGGAAACTAGGGTTTCAAAAAAATCAACGCCTTCTAATGTATCATCACTGCATACTCGGCTATGCCATCAGCCTCGTCGGCTCGTCCTTACCCCTACGCGATATTTTCTACTGCGATTTGAAGTTCTACTACAATCTCTTTTTACTGCTACTGCTAATTCGACTCGGAGAGTAAGGGGGTGGGCCGTGTGCGAGCCTCAGCAGTTTGAGGGCAAGGAGGGAAATCGCGAGTGCCGGTGGAGGAGTGGTCGCGTTCTCGGTTCCAGGTGGTCGCGGCAGTTGAATCGCGTAAGGGATTTAGGCCCCGCGATCTGGAGAGGGTCAGCGATGAACGCGTCGATGAGGTGGGTGCGAGTGTCGATGTGGGAGGGAAGTCGTTCCTTGGGTTCGATTTCATGATGAAGGCGGGGTCTTTATGCGAGGGTCGATCGTTTCGTAGGGCGGAGTGGAACTCGATGCCGAGGCGTTGCTAGGTGAATTCCGGTGAAGGCAAGGGAAATTCACAACTCGTGATTTAGGAATTCGAGTTCGTTCTGGTTCGAGAGGCCGTGGGCTAGGGTTTCTGTGGACTGGGAGGTATGCTCTTTTCATTTTCAATTTAAAAACTAAATTTATAATCATATGTGTAAAAAAATAAAATAAATATATATACATATTTTTAAATCCACTAGTTTAAATTTTAAAATAATGTATTATTGGAGATAAATTGTTTAACTAACTTATGTAATTATTTTAGAAATTGTTAAAGGGAAATTAGTATAAAAACAAAACTATTAGATGATTAAATTATCAAAACGGAAATTTATTGTTCGACTTATTTCGAATATTAATAAATCGTATAAATGTTTATACAGTTGAAATCGTAAAGGAAACAAGACGAGATGGAAATGGATGGCAAAACAAAATCGAAGGTGGGTTAATCTCACTCAGTTGAATTTAAATTTAACTGGTTAAATTTAAATAATTGATTGGATGATTGCATTGATTGATATGCTATACTATATATAGTAGTATATAGCAACAAGGTTTTAAATCTCCCCGAGATCAGCCGAGATGAAAATCCGAGATAATAGCCAAAATCCGAGATTTGGCAGCTTGGTTAGTTATAAGTCTTTTAAATATCGCCCGAGACAGCCGAGATATTTGCCCGAGATATTGGCCAAAATCCGAGATTTGAAACCTTGTATAGCAATATATACATATTGGCATATGTATATATTGGAGTTGATATTCCCGCATTATATAGCGGATGAGACCCTATGCGCCGCATAATAGCGGGTGATTTTATATAAATCCCATATACCGCGATATTCCACTTTGAATTGGAATTGGTATTGTGCTAACATCTGTGGATGCAGGGAAAAAGGTTGGAGGGATCCAACTGGATACCTCAAAATATTTAATTTTGTTTAAATATTATGTGATATGATTGTTGATATCCTGTGATGATTTTATTGATGATTGAAATATTGGAAGATATTGTTGGATTGAATATCTAAGTATAATGAGTTATTAAATTCTATAGAATTGAATTTTTGGAAAGAAATAAAAAAGTAAATTCTTAAGTAAAATAATTATAAAGAGTTTGGAATAAATGTGAGAATAAATCTGATTAAGAATAAAAGTGATTTCCAAAATTCTAATAAATATGGAAAAGAGGAATTTTGAATAAACAGAGAAATATTGAATTTAAAGAAAACTTATGTGATATTATTTAAAGGAATAAATAATTTATTTTAATTCAATGTTTAAATGTAATTAAAAAGAAAGAAGGAATTTGGGAAATCTGAAACTTGTGTTTCAGTTTAAAGATTTTAAATCATAATGAGAAATAAAATCTGGAAGTTAATGAATTTGGAAATAAATGGATTAAGTAAGGAAATTTATTTCAAAGTAAATTGGAAAATCAATTGTAAATTGATTTAAATATTTTGGGATTTGAAATTTAAGAGAAATGAGATTTTGGAGATATAAACTGGGTTTATAAAGTGAAATGGAATATCAGAGGATATTTGAAATATAAATTCAAGGTGGGAATTTATAAAGGAATATGAATTGGTTTAAAAATAAATGTTGATTTATTTTTAAAAGATATGAAGAGAAGTGTATTTCTCTGGATAGCCAAGTACGTTTTTCCAAGGCAATTTTAAATATAAGTTAAAAGTTTTAATATGTTTTAAAAAGGCATGTTTTAGGAAATTGATTATTTCTAAAGGTTAATTTCCAAAGTAAGTATTTTCAAAAATCTTTATTTGTAGTAATTATATAAAAGTGATTTGCTATTATGTTTTAAAAGGAGAAATTTAGTTTATATTTATAAAGTGGTTTATTTTAAAGTATATATTTTTAATAAAGTATTAAAGTAGTTTGATTTCAATGTTATAAAATATATTTAAAAATAAAGTGTTTTTAAATTATTTTAAAATTAAAAGTATTTTGTACTTGGTGATTCAGTGGAAATAATTATTTGGGAAATGTATTCCGTAAGCGGAAACTGTTTTGAAATTGTTTTCAAATGAGCTTTGAAAATTTGGAAATATATCTTGGAAAGATATTTGGGCAAATAAATAATGTGGGAAATTATTTATTGTGTGATGGTTGCTTGTGGATGTTAATTGATAGTTAAATAACCAACTATCAATATTGGCCAAATGCGCTGATCGTTTCGAAGAGACCGGGATCGGGTTTCCGTATACTGGGATTCTAGGTCTGGAGACTCGAATACCACTTCGATTCGGTTTGTACGTTTCGTGTAACGTGTTCAAAGTCGAAGATGGAGCAGTGAAGTGCAAGGGCTAGTCGCTACTAATCCTGAGGATATTTCCAAAATGGATGTAGTAGGAATAGTGCCTTCGGTTCCGTTCGGACCCGGGACGGACTTGTATGGACGAATGCTTTCGTGACATCGTCAGGTGGACGATGGGCATTCTAAGGGATATGTTCTGAAAAAGGTATCGTTTAGCCTCGAACCTCATCAACCGGGAATGACTGAAAATCAGGGGTTATGCAGCAAGGCTTCGTGGATAGCCCCCACTTGAGAGTAAGGTCATCCCTGTCTAGATGTCCCTTTTATTTCGGCTTAGTGTTGCGGTTGCTGATCCCAACCGTGGGGTGATTTTATTTGGAATTATCCAGTAAGGGATGATTCCGGCCTTGTGTTGCAGGGGAGCAGCCGTACTCCTCGGTACTGTGATCAAGGCCACGTACTGTGACAGGTGGTACCCCAGTGCCTAGTCATTCGTTAGAAATCCATTCTCCCTACGTTCCTGTACGGTTTTGATTGTGCCCAACTATTGTTGAAATGTGAGATGCAAGCATTTCAGCTAGATTCTATTTTACTTTCTGTAGACACTATTATAATATCAGAGGATTTTGATATAAAGTGTTTTAGCTATCGTAAGGTAAAAACCCGACATGTTTATTTATGGCGTGGTCTTACGAGATGCTTTTGTTTTCAAAGGATTTTGAAACTTTAATAATCAATTTGAGTGTGATTTTCTCACGCTGGTTTTCCAGACTGACTCGGGTATTGTTTTATATGATGCTCGGGTCAGACCGAGATAAACAGGTTTAGGATATGATGCTGTGGAGCTCAGGAGACGAGCTGGATGACGATACGTACTCACGTACTTGTTATTATTTTTCCGCTGTGTATTCAGTTGTATGTTATGGATGTTGATGTACTCTGATGATGTATTCTGATGATGTATTATATAAACAGATATAGTTTTTGATTTGTGTAAAGATCTATTGATATATATTATATTTTATTCCGCTGCGATGGTTAGATTCTGATGTTGTTTTTCTATTTTTCTTCTTCTACCTCTTCTTCTTAACTAAAATGGTTCGATTTTCCGGGTCTGGAAACTCGGGTCGTTACAGTACGGGTTTGCGGGCTGTTACATTACAACATAAAATGGTGTTAAAGGAATTATAAACAAATTTTGAACTGATAAAATGTAATACAGTTTTAATTGGACATTTTGCAATAAAATTTATTTAACTAGAAAATCATAGTTAATTGATGTCTAAATGAATAGATCTAAAGGAAAAAAATGATTGTTATATTAACTATGATAAAATATTCTTTTGTGAAATGTTATGTTTTGTAAAATAAATAGTTATGATTTTTAAATGGAAAAATGTAACTTTAATTATGACCTAACTTGATAATTGGAAATTTGGTTTTTCAAATGGGAATTTTAAGTTAAGTAAATAAATAGAAATTTACTTTTATTTATGAAATGGGTATTTTAAAATAAAGTGTTAGGTTAGTGGTTAAAAATAAAAGTTAAGTAAAATAGTGTATTTTGACTTAATAAATGAATTATGGTTTAATTTGGATACTTATTTATAAAAATGTTATTTTATTAAATGATATCCAAATGTATATTTCCGAAATGTGAGATATGTTTTATAATTTAAAAATGGCTAAAATTGAAGTTTTAATGTTTCTGAAATGTTATAATAAATCTGGAATTGTATTGGCAACATTTCCAAAGAGCTGCTGTTTCTGAAATTTAACTATGTTCTGAAATAACTATAAAACTACAGCAGTTTATTAATGCCGCTGTTTCTGAATTTGAACTGTTTTTGAAATACTAATATATCTACTGCAGCAGCTTATAAGTGCTGTTGTTTTTGAAATTAAACTTGGTTTTTGAAATACTAAAATACTTACTACAGCAGTTTATAAGTGCTGCTGTTTCTGAAACTAAACTGTTTTGAAATACTAATACCTACTGTAGCACTTTATAGGTGCTGCTGTTTTGAATTTGACAATGTTTTTGAAATGTTAATATATTTATCGTAACACTTTATAAGTGCTATTGTGGCTAAAATTTCAATGAACTTTGGAAATGAATATATTTTGGAAGATTTTGACATTGAATTTAAATGGTTTAAATGAATATGTTTTGAGGTGAAATTTAAACCATTTTTGAAATTTACAAGTTAATACAATGTTTTCGAAATTGGTATAATTGAACGAATGAACTTAAAAATGCTATAACTTTGGTAATGAATATTATTTTAAGGGTGTTATGATTTTTCTAAATATTATGAATTTCCAATTGATAACATTTTTAATTGATATGGTTTCAAAGTATTATGGTTTCAAAGTATTATGGTTTCAAAGTGTTTGGTTTCAAGGGTGTTATAACTTTTAAAGTACTATGATTTTGGAAATGAATTTATTTGAAATAATATTTAACTTAAGTGAAATCAAATGGCACTTTAACAACCGTGTACGCGGTGGAGATTACAGAATGAAGTAGGATGGTGGCGACGATCCTAAAGGTATATACGTGGACCCAACTCCCGTGAGTTGGCATAAGGTGGCTAAACCAGGAGCGATCTCGGGCCAATGAGGTAGCACCTCTGATCGGACACATTTCTTCGATACTATTCTATTACTTTGTGATTGATTTGGTGGTCACCCTTCGATTTTGGTTTTGGGAGTGTGTTCCGAGGTGGGCGGTAGTGGCTGCTATGCGTTTCCACCAGTCCATGTGCGTAATTGGTATATCTACCCTGGCATTGTCTCGTTGTGACGTGTCACCTACCATATCGAGCTTTACTACTAGTTTGGTTTTGTGCCATAGCCTGTGGAGTATTTAGGGTAGCTCCCGATTTGGGGGTACGCTGATACTGGATAGACTACTGGGACTATTATGTGTTTAGGAGAATATTGGGTCACTCCTTAATGCTATTTTAAAGTAAGTTTATTTTACTATTAGACATTATTATAATAGCGAATATTACTACATAGTAGATATTTTAATGGATTCTTGAAGAATGGGTGATCCCAGGCATTCTTTAAGTTACTTGTACCTTTATATTACAGTTCACTTGAGTTGGTTTACATTGTATAAGTATGTATATCCTGACTCGAGTGTTTTGTGTTTTGATTTACGCTCGGGTCAGCTGAGTGATACAGCATTCGAGACTCACCTTTGGAGTTGGAGCTTTGCTTGAAGATCCAGCTATCTATTTCGCTTTCGGTTATCCTGTTGATTCCAGTGATGTATTCAGATTTGTATTTGATTATCATATTGAGACTTCTGTTGTATCTTGTTACTTCTGTTGTATCTTGTTTAACTCTGATGTATATATATAGTAGCTTCATGAACTACGATATCTTTGCTTCCGCTGCATTGTTATATTACTCTGTGTTTGTAATCTGTGATTTATTTACTGTATATTCTGAGTTTTGCCAAATTTACATTTACAATCTATTATTTTGAATTATTCAATTCCGACATGTGTGGATTTATTGTCGATTTGAATGGTCCAAAATAGTGGGTCGTTACATTTAGTATCGGAGCTTTGGCTCTAGGCAAAGCTTAGCATATGTGGTAAATTTATTTACAGAATCACTTTCGTTCGAGCTTGAATTCCTTCTTTTTCGTGCCGATTCCTTTTGAATTTTGGAACATTCCCTGCGGTTCCAAATCCATTCTTGTCTCTCCCTATTTGTCTTCTTTTGATCCTGGTGTATCCCATAACTCCACTTCGAATGATCATTATAAATTGGAGGCCTCGCCGATCTTTGAATGATTGTAAAGGGGTGAACTCCTTTACAAGAAGCATTGATTCACCGAAGATTTCCACATCCTCGGTTTACAATGCTATCTATCTCTTGTTATCCCGAATTCTATCTCTTGAGATCGGATGTAGGTTTGTCCCAAAACTTCACATCGATCTTATTCTTGAAGTCATTGTCGACCCGGTTAAGGTTGTCAGTGATTTATATAAGCTTATTCATTCCCTTATTCTGTTATTTAATCAGCTTGTTTTTTGTTTCCAACTTATCTTCAAATCATTCTTGAAGTGTATTTGTAAACTAATATTTAAAATGTTTTATTATATATTGTGTTGTTTGAGTTGTTGATGTTGATTTGGGTTTTCGATCGATTCGTCTGATCAACGCTATCGATAGGATCTCCAAAACACTTGAACAGTGCAAACTGACACTATATTGTTTTCAAACTTGGTAAATGGATAAAAATTTATATAATTATATCATATATAAGTATAATTTTCTGAATTTTGATAGTTAATTGAATTGGTTGTTAAGTAATAATATTTGACTTTGTATATATCTTGTAACCATTGGCTTTTGTTTCATATATAAATGATTGAACTATAAAATATGGTTATAAATTAATTTGGAAATTTAAATGAATTTAAATCAAGAATTTGAGAATTTAATTTCCAATGATTTCAAACTTTGGTTTTAAAGTTTTAAAAGGTATATTATTTGAAATATTTTCAAATAGAAATCGTTTCTAAGGAATTTTAAATTTTGGAATCGGTGCTCTTCTCTTTGTCGTTGGAAAATAATTTCGGTGATGACTACAACATCATCGACATTCATTTTTGAGTGTCGAAGTGAAGAGACCATTCTGTAGCCTTGCTATAGTTTTGCTTTGAAGAATTAAATTGATATGAATTTCTAAAAATTGACTTGATTTATAATATATATATTGATATATGGTTTAAAATTTGATTTGATAAATATATATTGTGTATATATTTATCTATCTCTAGAATAATTTGAAGTTAACCGGAAATTTAATCCTTAAATTTTATCTTAAAGGATGATTTCAATTATAAAATGAGGGAAATTTTTTTGAATAAATATTTAAGCTTTAAATAATAGAATTAGAAAGTTTTATTTGTATAATACTCAATTGCATTCCAATATAACTTACCTTAATCATTCAGAAGTTAACTATGTAATTGGATAATATACAATATAAAAGGATTTTATAAATAAAATTTGAGTGGTTATAATAAATGTTATATACTTAAAGTTTAGTTATAAAAATATTAATAGAGGTAAATAGAATAAAAGGTTAATTGAATAATTACAATATAAAATGGTGTTAAAGGAATTTATAAATAAATTGGAGCAGTTATAAAAAGTGTAAATAAACTTAATAATATGATTACATATATTAAGTAGAATAAATTTAATAATAATTTTTGGAATAAAGAAGAATGAAACTTAGTGAATAAATTATGAGTATAAAAAATGATTTTCAAATTCATGACTTTGGAAAATTGTTAATTTAAGATAATTGTATGATGAGATAATGAGATTAAAAATAGTTAAGATTTATTTAACTTAAGCGAAATCAAATTGATGAAATTAATTATTAATGTAAGTTGAAATTTTCATGGTTTTAAATTTATTATCTTATTCTGTTTTCCAATCTATTTTCTTTCTGGTTGTTTTCATCCTCCTACCTTCTAAGTGGGAAATCGAATTTCGAATTGGTCAGCCCATGGAGCTATTGTTTTCTCTCAGCTTGATCTTGCCACTGATTTTCACCAGCTCAGTGTTGCTGAGGAAAGTATTCCCGAGACTACTTTCCATACTGAGAATGGTTTTTCTATGAATGGTTAGTTATGCCTTTTGGTTTGACTAATCCCCAGCTTTCTTTGTTGATTTGATGAATCATGTTTCTGTGTTGTGCTTATCAAGTTTGTTTTAGTCTTTGTTGATGATATCCTTGTATTCTCCAAGTCAAGGAAAGAACATGAGTCGCACTTGAAATTTGTTCTGGAGACTCTTAGGAATCATCAATTGAAGGCTAAATTTTTTGAAATACCATATCTGGAAGGATGAAGTTCGATTTCTCGGACATATTGTTTCTAGTAATGGAATTTATGTTGATCCAGTTAAGATCGCTGTGATCAATGTAAGTTTTTCTTCTCATCTTTCTTTGTGATTTCATATCATAACTCTATCATTTCGGTTGTCCTTATTTCTCACTATCTTGTTAGAGAATGGAAGGGTATTCCTTATACCAGTCTGTTTTGGAAACTTTTCTGGAATATTTGGATACTCACATGAATCTGAACACTGCTTACCATCCACAGACCGACGGTCAAACAGAAAGGGTGAATCAGATTCTATAGGATCTTCTTCGTGCTTGTATTCTTGATATTGGAGATTCTATAGGATCTTCATGCTGTTTCTGAAACTAAACTGTTTTGAAATACTAATACCTACTGTAGCACTTTATAGGTGCTGCTGTTTTGAATTTGACAATGTTTTTAAAATGTTAATATATTTACCGTAACACTTTATAAGTGCTGTTGTGGCTGAAAATTCAATGAACTTTGGAAATGAATATATTTTGGAAGATTTTGACATTGAATTTAAATGGTTTAAATGAATATGTTTTGAGGTGAAATATAAACCATTTTTGAAATTTATAAGTTAATACAATGTTTTTGAAATTGGTATAATTGAACGAATGAACTTAAAAATGCTATAACTTTGGTAATGAATATTATTTTAAGGGTGTTATGATTTTTCTAAATATTATGAATTTCCAATTGATACCATTTTTAATTGATATGGTTTCAAAGTGTTTGGTTTCAAGGGTGTTATAACTTTGAAAGTACTATGATTTTGGAAATGAATTTATTTGAAATAATATTTAATTAAGAATTGTTTTGAATACATTGATTTGCAATTTAAGATTTAAGAATATGGCTTTATAAAGTGGTTTTGGTTTAAGATGATTTAAAAAAGTAATATTTCAAGTTTAAATGAATTGAAAGAAATATTCAGTGATTGGAAATTTGGATTTGTTCAAATGATATTTTGGTTTTGAAGTATAAACTAGTTTTGAATATGATATTTTGGTTTTAAAGTATAAACTAGTTTTGAATTTGATATTTTGGTTTTGAAGTATAAACTAGTTTTGAAATGGATATGATATTTGGTTTTGAAGTATAAATTATTTTGAAATAAATATCCATGGGTTATAATAACGATTGGTTGTTAAAGAGACCAGGATCAGATATGGGCATACTCTCTGTCGATACCGAAAACCACTTTAACAACTGTGTACGCGGTGGAGATTCCAGAATGAAGTAGGATGGTGGCGACGATCCTAAAGGTATATACGTGGACCCGACTCCCGTGAGTTGGCATAAGGTGGCTAAAACAGGAGCGATCTCGGGCTAATGAGGTAGCACCTCTGATCGGACACATTTCTTCGATACTATTCTATTACTTTGTGATTAATTTGGTGGCCACCCTTCGATTTTTGATTTGGGAGTGTGTTCCGAGGTGGGCGGTAGTGGCTGCTATGCGTTTCCACAATCCCGTGTCCGTAATTGGTATATCTACCCTGGCATTGCCTCGTTGTGCCGTGTCACCTACCATATCGAGCTTTACTACAAGTTTGGTTTTGTGCCATAGCCTGTGGAGTATTTAGGGTAGCTCTCGATCTCAGGGTACGCTGATACTGGATACACTACTGGGACTATTATGTGTTAAGGGGAATATTGGGTCACTCCTTAATGCTATTTTAAAGTAAGTTTATTTTACTATTATACATTATTATAATAGCGAATATTACTACATAGTAGATAGTTTAACAGATCCTTGAAGAATGGGTGATCCCAAGCATTCTTTAAGTTACTTGTACCTTTATATTACAATTCACTTGAGTTGGTTTACATTGTATAAGTATGTATGTCCTGACTCGAGTGTTTTGTGTTTTGCTTTACGCTCGGGTCAGACTAAGTGATACAGCATTCGAGACTCACCTTCAGAGTTGGAGCTTTGCTTGAAGATCCAACTATCTATTTCGCTTTCGGTTATCCTGTTGATTCCAGTGATGTATTCATATTTGTATTTGATTATCATATTGAGATTTCTGTTGTATCTTGTTACATCTGTTGTATCTTGTTTAACTCTGATGTATATATATATATATATAGTAGCTTCATGAACTACTATCTCTTTTCTTCCGCTGCATTGTTATATTACTCTATGTCTGTGATCTGTGATTTATTTATAGTATATTCTGAGTTTTGCCAAATTTACATTTACAATCTATTGTTTTGAATTATTCAATTCCGACATGTGTGGATTTATTGTCGATTTGAATGGTCCAAAATAGTGGGTCGTTACAAGCAGTAAGATGGAATTATACATACATAGATAAAAATAAAAAGGCTGCTAGGGTTTAGAAAGATCTATTTATATTAACAAAGCCTGATAAGAAAATGAACACGTATCAAATTTGAACGAACGACAATAACGACCTGAAAAGCCCGTTTCGCTTCCGAAACGAAAATGGGTCATCCCATATATCAAAATAGATGTTTTCGATATTTTTAAACTCAATGGAATAGGTTTCAAGTCATAATTCTATCGTATGAAGAAGTTAGATTTTAAAATTAGCTTATTTCAATGGAATTTAATTAAATTGATTTCTATGCGTTTCGAGTCCGTACGATCAAACGACAATCCGATCGCTACGAAATTTGAAATCCTACAATAATTCACCGTTACGGATCCGATGAAATTGGTTTTGTCGAAAACCGAGGCAGTGGCCAAAATGGCTATTTTCATGTTAGTTAAAAAAATTATTATTAAATTAATTAAGTCACCTTCCAATTCAAATTTTCATAATTAACAAATTTCATCATTTCTAATTACATAGAAATTAACAATCTTTTTAAAACCATTTTCCCATGTCAAATTCAATGTTAATTATTTCACTAATGATGGTGTTCAATTTCAATTGAATAAATTCATTAATTATAATTTAAAAATCCAATAGATTAATTTAATTTGATTTCAATCTTATTATTCAATCAATCATTTACTTCATGGATATAGTTAACATTAGTTTTCCATTTATTACTATAATACTCTACAATTATCATCTTGATTCATTGTAACGCAATGCTTAATTACATTTAATTGTAATTTATTTCCAATTTAATTCAACAGATTAAATAAATAGATAACAAATAACAATTGTCACCCTTTTACTTAATTTAATCACATTTATAAGCTAGTCGCCTATAAACAAATGTTATAACCACTTTCACAGCACTAATTTATCCGATTACAATTAATTACATAAAACTTCAACATTGACTCCAATATTAAATTTTATTTCTTTATTCACAATCTATAATCTATTATGACTTTACAATCATTTCAATTAATTGGACTTGCATTAAAATAGTTATCAATTGCCTTAAATTAACATTACTAACATTACATTCTAGTTATTCTTTTCACTATTAAATCTTAAATTTTTAATTTTTCTCACATTAATAAATCACAAATTTTAATTTCTTCCAATATTAAATTACAAAATCTTATTAAATTCAATAATTTAATTATTGGAAAATTACGGGTCGTTACACATCATTTAAGACCTATTCCCACGGTGGACTTATAGCATCGTCATTATTGGTCTATTGGTCCTAACTACGGAGATCTTTGACCACCGTATATAGCCCTATAATTTATATTAGCCATACCACTAGCGCATACGTTAATCAAGTCTTAGCAATGTGAGAGACTGTACCCAAACAACTTAATACACTATTAATAAGGACTAGGCAGGCCTTTGACCATTTAACACCTATTATAAGTAGGCCATTATACATAACCCCACCTTGCTGGTATTATCTAGCCGACATCGCTTGGAAATCTCATTGGGCTACTTAATACTTCTTTTATAGGATAGATGCAGACCTTATAGCCGCTTAAAACCTCAAACATGAAGCGAAACTCGCTCGATATATCCAATATCACTCTTATAAATATGGAATCTCATTAGATTACTTATTTTGGTACGGATGCGGTCCTAAGATAGCCACTTAATACCTCAACACCGATGTAAACCTTTTTATATATATCCCTCACCGCTCCTAATTCCAAATTTGGACCGTTTAATACTTTCCAATTAAGAAAGCAAGTTTAATCTCTCACGTCGTCACGGGTCCTAAGATAGTGATATCTCACATTGGTAACTGCTGGTAGCCTCAAAGTGAAGGGCAGCCTGCCGTCGAGTGACTCTACTGACCTCGCATCACTAACCTGCTAAGTCCAATTAACCATCCTAAGTCTTTACTTATACTATCTTAGGTTAACATTGGACTTAGCTTACTAATTCCTGTTTTATTTAAGGCAATAAGATTTACCTTAAATACTTCTATCATAAATCCCCTTTTAATGCATATAAATGTCAATTTGTCCGTAAAATCCTAATGGACATTTCCTTAGACATTTATGTATGATTACTAATTTCAAGTTAATAACCTTTTTATATCTATTCATTTTTATCAGTCTCATTAATGCACTTGTCCCTATTAATTCTAACCCATAATTTAATACTATCCATTATTTCTCATTAATTACCCATTAATTTAGGTTGCAATCTTTCATTTCCTATTACTTAATTAATAGGAATTCCTAATTTATTTCCCATTAATATGAATTATTACCTTTTCTAATTCTAACTATTCTTTTCCCTAAATATAATAATAACTAACGAACGTTACACATAAATAACGCACGAATAAACGATGTTCTTCTTTATTAACGCAGTAAATACATATAAACTGCGTAGTAAAACTACCTATTCGTAACCAAATATATTCTTGTCATAAATATGTAACAAGAATATGCTTTTCATATTTAATTTCCTGGACTTAAATTCCTTAGGAAGATTTTCCATTATGTTTTCCATTAATTGGTTTGACATAAAAAGGAAAGATTGACTCCATTTGAAATTACAAGGAATGGATACTTTCTTATTCCTTGTTAAATCAAACGTTGCCCTTTTGAATGAAAATGGAAAAAGTAAAAAAATTTATAAAAACCAAACGGACGTTCGTCCCACATATTAAACTGTGTAAAATCAACAACATAGCACAAATTGGGCAATAATCCAAAAATCCAATTTTACATCCAAGTATAGATCTAAAATAAAAATGTACTTTATTCAAATTCTAAAATCTTTAGGACTAATTTTCAGATCTAGGTGTAAACATGTTTCGAAGACAGATCTAAGATAAGATTATGTAGGTAATAGTTTTCTACACTAATTTGAGCATACAACTCACAATAAAATTGATTTAGGCATAAAAATCAAACGTATGCTAAAGGAATAGATTTAAAATCATAAAAAATGTATATAATTTCCCACACACCCTTTAAAAGCGATGCAAATCTCCAGATCTAAAGTAGAACATTTGATTCATCTCCATATTCTTTTTAATCCAAGAGATTTGGAGCGAAAATAGATACTAATATATATATATTGTAATGACCCAAGATTTTCAGGGATTCATTTTGAAAATATAAATAAGTTTAAAATAATTTTTAAACTAATTTTAAAGGGAAATTGATATAGCTTGATATGGTGTATCAGCATGTGTGTACATGTGTGCACAGGAAATACACATGAACTAAAGCTAAATTCCTGAATGCTAAGAATGAACACATGTTGATGTGTATGGAAATATTATATATATATATAGATTAAATCCTTAAAAGCTACATGCATAAATATATATATATATATATGGATGCTACTGAGTATTTTTGAGTGTACATGTACATGTGTGTCAGTACAAAATAATGTATAAATATATATATGGGTGTACTAATTATTTCAGTAAGACATATATTTATATGTTAATAAAATACTAGAGTTCAAATCAGCAGAATAAAATATACAAACATATTTTAAATTATAGGCAGAAAGAAAAAGAATGAAGATATAAAAAGGAGTAATCCTCTTATAAATAAATAAAGGAAGTACATACTATTTAAATGAAAGCTAAAAATAGAAAAATAAGACAAAATAGAGAAATGTTTTGTATAGGCAGAATTAGGAAGAATATTTGATAAATAATAAAATCAAGTCACACTTTTAGCATGATAGTAGACAAGAGGAAAAGTATTTTCTGGAAAAGCTAAATTTCTGAAAATAACCAAAAGAATATAACCACTTTTCTCTTCACAAACTCAAGCCGGGGGAGGGTAAGATTTTGGGTTTAAAAACTAAATGCAAATGGCATGATTTTGATGGGCAAAAATGACTTTAGCCAACACCTTAAACCCTAAGAAAAACCCTGCATAAATAGGCAGTGAGATGAAAAACCTTCTCTTCTTCCCGGAGAGCTCTTGAGAAAAATATATAGATATTATATAAATATAATACAAGTGAAGAAAAGGGTTGAAGGCAGAAGCTTACCAATCAACTAGGAAGTGAAAGAGAGCTAGGTGAGAAAACTCACTCAAAATCTAAGGCAATAAGTCCTAATGTAGGCAGCCAGTTATAAGTTAATTTTCTTGAAAATGTATTTTCATATGTGATTGTCTATCTGTGATTTTAAAGCTGATAATGTTTTGATTCTTTTTGGTTGTTCTACTTGTTTTATTATATGAAAGTTTTAAGTATTATTAGTGTGTATATATATATATATGTTTTATAAACCCAGATCTCTGATATGTTAATGTTTAGAAACATAAGTAAATACCAGAAAATAAAATGTGAATATAGGCAAGTAGTATTGGTTTTGGCTCAACCCAGAAAAATGTAAACATGTTGAGCTGCAATATACTCATGTATAAGTGCTGAGGCTTAAGACAAAAAGGAATTAGGGGTGCAATAGGGTTGACTATGTGCTGATGCTCCTGATTCAATGAAAATATATAAATGTTCATACACATAGCAAACAAATTTTGTGATTCAGTGAAACTTGGTCATTCTGAGTTTAACTTAAGCACAGATGTTTACAAAAAGAAAAAAAAACTCTCTCAAAAGCCATAAGCCAATGTTAGTTGTCTATACCCCTTTTAAAATACAAGAATATATATGTATACATGCAGAATCATATTTAAATAGACACCAATGTTTGCTTGCCTGTTTGTCTATGTTTGGTTATGAATAATATGAGATGCCATGACATGGATGTTTATGTTAGTGAAATGAATCACTGAATGGGTTAGTCATGAAAAATCAAAAGAGTTATTATTAACTTAAACCTGATTAGGAAATGGGGGTCAAGAACACTGCAGGAATGACTTGTTTTCTTGAGTAATACAAGTTGACACATGGCTTGTTTAAGTCCTGAGATCTTTGTGTAATGGAGTGAATTAGTCCATTACAGTGTGTCCATTGATTCAATCAATTGCAGATGAGACCAAGATAGATAAATATATCAATGTAAGAGAATTTGATATAAAGAGGAACTAGAGTTTTCCTGGAATGAAATCTGAACAGAGAATAAATGATTTAATTCATTTTGGTGATTTCCCTGTTTTGTATGGATGTTTATTTGATTTATGATTGAATTGTATGAATGTATGAATGTATGAATGTACCATATCTTCTTGAGGTTTCTGGAAAGGCAGACTTAAGTGTGCACCTGCACATAGACACAGAACATGCACACATGAATTACTTGTTTTCCAAAGGCAGAGTTATATACATATATACATGTTTTAACTTTAACTTGATTTACAAATTGTTTTAGTGGATTTTCTCATACCAGACATGTGTCTGACCCTAATGTGCTAATGGCATATGGGGTGTCTCATTTAATATGAGGCAGCTTCAAATGCATTTTCAGAGACTGCAGCAACTAAGTAGGAGTAGGAGCAAGGCTTTAAGAAGAAGATTATAGCATGCTAAAAATTAATTAGATAAGAGCTTAAATGATGAAATCTGCATGTATTGATACTTTTAAATTGTAACTTGTATTAAGTACTAAATGTTGGATGGATATTTTGCTAAGTGTTTTGCTAAGGAAATTGACTTGTAACTGGAAATCTGTAAATCTGGATATTATCTGATATGTTGAGGAAGTTAATCTAAATTTTGTAAGTGAAGTGAGCAAGAACACCATGATAAATAGGAGGTTACACTTTATAAATGTATTAGTCAATCTTGAGTCTTTGAAAAGGGTTAAGTTTTGGGAAAATCTGGATAGTGGAACCTCAGTAAAATTATATGATTTAATCTTCCACCATGACATTTGTATACATGGAGTGGATAGGCATAGGGAAAATGTATTTGTGTGTCTGCAATGTTTTCATAATTTAATTTATTCTACGCAAATGTTTTATACCTTATTTTTGAATAAAGGAAAATCTGCAATATAGGAGTTGAAGCTATGACCCAATACAGTTGCATATGTATATAGGTATGCCCATTTAAATATGTTTGGTTCAGAGTTTAGCATACCAGTTATTCTTGTATTTTAACATGAGCTTGAATTTCACTTTATTAAGACTTTGATCAAAAATGCATTTTTAAGACCATATGGGTCATACCAGAACAAAGAGACTGGTTGAACCATGTTTTGAGATACCCATGGTTACAGGAAACCCACACAAGTTTGCATTTCATTTAGTTTAAGCATACTAGCATCAAAGAATCAAGCTTTTGAAATATGATACCTCACTTTAAAATATTCCAAAAAAGAGATTGTACTCTAGGCAGATTTTATAAGAAAAATTAAACATAGATAACGATAGAAACTTATATCATTTTTCAGAGCACAAACACTACACCATTAATTTATAAATAATCATAACACCATTATCTGGTTTCTAGGAAT
Organism: Allium fistulosum; assembly: GCA_030737815.1. NCBI lineage: Eukaryota > Viridiplantae > Streptophyta > Magnoliopsida > Asparagales > Amaryllidaceae > Allium > Allium fistulosum. The sequence goes on from CM060904.1 coordinate 354,787,068, forward strand.
TACAATCCATAGAGAATTTAGCAAGGAATCAAGAGATAAAAATCATATTGATACATATATGGATGGAATTTTATTGTATGAATTAAATTGAACTATATGTGGATTGATTAAATTTAATCAATCAAATTACCCTCTTGTTTACCAGAACTCTGATCCAAACAAGAGAGGCGCATGCATCATCATATGTATGTGCATATCCTTATGTATTCACTGATATATTTATATTGGTTAAGATTTTGATCCTGGATATATGTTGTTTGATAAAAAGAAAAAATGACTCTAGGCTTCAGAAATATATATATGTATATATGATAATATATATATATATATATATCTATGTAAAAAAATCCTTACAAATTAAGGTAGAAAATGTAACAACCGGGATTTTTGTAATTTCAATTATCGTCAAAATGACGATTTAATTCAGTTGATAATTGTTATTGGAATTCGAATCGGATTTGAAATGTGAAAATTGTTTGATTGCAATTGAGATTTATTCGGGTTAAAATTCTTTAATAAAAATTGTTATTCGTGGTTAGAGCTGATATTGGGCTTCCCATTTTATCTTGGCCTTCTCTATGGTAGCCGTGAAAATTTACTAAGGCTAAAACCCGTCCACCCTTTTCATTTTCCACATTCGAGAAAACCTAAGCAAACAGTCGAAAGAAAGAAAAATGGTGGCGGCTCTCATCTTTCGTTCGCTCCTCTCCCCCATTCACTGTCAAAAACCCTAATCTAAGCAATAGAGAAGGATGGAGGCCACGATTTCTTCGTTCGTTCGTTTTTCCAATTTAGGGCTTCGCGAAATCAAAGGCGTTGGCTTCTCTGCTCGATCAAATGCTAAGGGCTTCTGCCGATGGTTTCGTTCGCTTTCGTAATGCTACGACGTCGACTCCACTACGTTGCTCGCGGCTGCTTCTTCGAATAAGGTGAGTGGTTAATTCCCTCACATCTAACTCGATATTCATTGATTACGGTAGTTCGATTTTTATCTTGTGCTGGGAATGTTTGATTTCGATTCAAGTCGCCTCTTTTACTTTCCCTGATTGCGTGATGATTTTGGTTTTTGTTCGACTTTCGAACTTGTAACTGCAGTTTGTTGTAGTGACCTTTGGGTCGCAGACGTGTGTCAACTTGTTTACCTCGTATTGCCTTGGTTGCGATGTTGATCTCTGGCCATCTTTTTGCCATTTCTTATCTGACTCATCAAGCATCATTGTTTACTTACTTGTAGTTGCTGCACTGCTGTTTGTAGTTAATTGCTTTGAGTTGGCCCTGTCTGATTTGAGTCTTGATATACTTGTTTCACAGTATATTTAGTTGCCACATTATCTCGACTTTGTAAACCCCTTGCTTGTGCTTGCCATTGATTCTGTCTGGTTGCACTTTGATGTTGTTTAAGTGTTCATCCTTGTAGTAGCATGCACTGTTCTCTGTTGTTGTCTGGACAATTGCATTTTTGCAGTGCTTCATCCTGCACACCGCTACCTGTCTGCACTCATTTGTGAGATTTGTTCATCTGAACATGTTTGCATTTCCTTTCCTGTAGTTATTCTGTAGCCACTGCAGTTTGATCTTCACCATTTATAATATTGCTGCATCATGTTGTATTGAACTTGATACTATTCCAGTTAAACTTCTTTCCAGTTTTCTCATCCTTGTTCATGTGCACTTGCGGTTGCATTTGTTGTAGATATTGGTGTTGCTTGAAATCTTCATACGAGTGATCTTTTGTGGCATTGAGTTGCACTGTTCTTTTGTTGGAATGACTTCGACATTGTCTATGCCTCTGTGCATTTTGTTATTGTTGAGTTTGTGATGTTGTCGACTTCACTGTGAATTCTGTGACTTCTCTGCAGTTTTCTCCATGTTGACTCCACTGTGAATTATGGTTTTGATTTTCAGTTCTTCCTTGGTCCATATTGTCGAACTCTGTTAAACTTGACCATTTCCATTCATTCTGACATCACCTCTGTTTCACTCGAACCTGTTCACTGTGTTGTACATGTATTTGAATCGTGTAGCTTGTATTCTCTGCTGCATATCAACTTGCTCATGTGCATTTTGATTCATGTAGATGATTCTGCATTATGTAGCTACTGCAGTACATTGGCTTAGGTTGCTGTGTTCATCACTGTTACATTGTTGTATTTTTGTCTTTAACTTGTGATGATCATCTGTTCATCACTGTAGTCTTTGTAGTTGCTCTCTGTATACTCCCTATATGCCACCAGTTAGAAGGGTGCTTGTCTTAGAGTTTCAAAACCGTGGCATGCTTGTTGCCATCCCTGTTATGCAGTTGTTTGCATCTCCATTTGCTACTCAGTTAATTGATTCATGGGCATTATCAACTGCTTGAGGTTTTTGCTTCACTTTGGGGTTCGCAGTTTCACTACTGCTTCTTCAACTTAAACTGGGTTTGTTGTATTGAGTTCTGTGTTGAGTTTCTTGAAATCTCCATCGCATACTAGTCGGTCTGTAACAGATATTTCTTCACTGTTGCACTTGTTGCCTTTTTCATGGTGGCAATTAGTTTGCATCTGTATTCGTGTTGCCTTCTTTGACCTCACCTTTGTTTTGATACTGAAGCCTTGCCTTGTGGTTTTCTCTTTACAGTGGTGTGAGGTAGCTTGTATATAAATTAGCTGTCTTGACCACTTGAGATATTTAGATTTGTTTTCGAACTTCCTTGAGTTGAACCCGATTTCGGGATTTGACCTCGTGATCAATTGTGATTTTCTCTGAGCTGTTGTGTATCTCCTGCGATAGTGGCGAGGCAGTACACGCGTGCGTGTACTGCAGCCCTATCGGATTTGACAGTTTTAAATTGTTGTTTCGATTTGTTGAATTGTTTCGATGGTTAATTTCAATGGTTTGAATTTGTATTCTGATTTGGATTGCTGATTTGTTGTTTAACACTATTTAGTGTTATATTTGCTGTTATCCAATTCTCGTATCGAGAGTTGGATATACGAGATTTCTGTGACTGTCGTCTATTTGACTATCTGATTATTATCACTACTATGCACTAATAACTGAGTTTGAATTAGACTGACCCGTGTATTATTTTCTTCTGAATGTAATACTCGGGTCAGACCCGAGTTATTTCAGGTTGTAGATTTTCTTCTTTGAGTTGCTGTTCAGGATATGAAGACTTTTCACATCTTCTGAAGTTGTCAGTGTCATTTTGTAGTAGTCGTGTCATTATATAGAACGATATGTATTCATGTATATTAGTTGATAATGTACTTGTATATATAACTTCTAGAGTCGACAGTTGTAGTTGTATCATATGTATCGTGTCAACTATATTGTAACTGACATCAGTTATATATATATGAGATTTTTGTTAATCTGTGTTCCGCATTTATATTATCTGTGTTATTGTTATATCTAATGTCCTAAACTACTATGAACTATCGTAGTTTGTTTTATACTGATAATTGGGTGTGTCGATGGGAGTAAATAAATAATAGATGAAAAATAAAAAGTATATACCACTCCTATCGAGATAACCAATATTAGTGTAAGGCCAACTACGGATGGTCGCTCCTATCCAGCCTTATTCTTCGTAATAATAGACAGTATTTCTTTTAATACTCTTTGTTATTATGAGCATAGAGGTGGGGCGTCACAGTTGGTATCAGAGCTTGGGGTTTATGGACATAATATAAAACTTAACTCGGAAGGAACATATGTTACAACTATTGGTCGATGTTTTATTTGTGCTTGAGTCAAAACTAAAGTTTTGGAATTTGGATGAAATTTTTAAATAACTTTATTTAAAAATAATAGTGAAATTGTGTTCTGATGATTTGATTGGTTTGTGTTCTGTTTATCAGAGTGCGCAGTGGAAACAGTGAAACTGTCTTCGCTGAGTACAACTGATAATCTTTTTGATTTAAAAATCAAAATACGAAATTGATATGAATTTCATTTGTTGTTTACATAGCTGTAATTATTTTATTTCTTTGAGAACTTCGAATCCGAATTGAGGATTCGAAGAAATTGCAGATATGTGATTTTTGTTGAAATTTCCGCTGGCTTTCTTTTGTACTAATCATCTATTGATTAGATTTTTGCTGTTTTAAATTATCTTCATTGAAGATACATTTGAATGATTCTTTGTCCATTTTGTAGTACGTGCAAAAATTTAAATTGCACGTTATTGCATTTATTTTACGTTGAACCGATGCTTGGTTATGAAACGTATTTTGTTGCCGTTATTTTTACAACGGAATTTTACACCAATGCTATATTTTGAAGTACGGTGTTTTGTGGCATTTTGATGAATGAGAATTCACTGACGTTACCTTTTGATGTTGATTGTTTTGATGTGATTTTGACGTTCTAAAACTACTGTCGCTTTGGCTTCCGTAACCGTCAAATTTTAAAAGTGGATTTTCAAGCGGTTATTCCGCAATGCTGATTTGTAACCGTTTTTACGGTATTTTGAGAAGTACAATTTCCTTATCGAAATTGTTACTAATTTGCTGTTTTAATCACGTGATTGGAAAATCGTTTTAAAATGAAAATTGTTTTATAAAATTTTAGCAGTTTGCGTTTTCAAAAGAATGAGAAAGCGACTTAAACGATTCAGCAAAATCGAGGATTATGACCCCTTTCTTTTACTGTTTCGCTTAACTCCGGACTTGTTCAGTTGAGAATGCGAATTGTTATTTTTACAAAATAAATAAAATTGTTTTCAAAAATTTTACAGTTTGCGTTTTCAAAAGAATGAGAAAGCGACTTAAACGATTCAGCAAAATCGAGGATTATGACCCCTTTCTTTTACTGTTTCGCTTAACTCCGGACTTGTTCAGTTGAGAATGCGAATTGTTGTTTTTACAAAATAAATAAAATTGTTTTCAAAAATTTTACAGTTTGCGATTTCAAAAGAATGAGGAAGCAATTTAAACGTTTCAGCAAAATCGAGGACTATGACCCCTTTCTTTTACTGATTCGCTTAATTCCGGACTTGTCCGTTTGAGAATGTGAAATGTATTTTTACAAAATACACAATTTTGCACTTTCAAGGAAACGATGAAGAGAATCAAACGATTTAGTAAAACACGTGGTATGGGACATGTGCATTTGCTATTTCGGTTAATTCCGGACTCGTTAATTGAAATATTTGATGATTTTGTGTGCTTTCGAGCCACTCTACGGACTTTTGGGTCATTTGTTGGGCTTTCGAGCCACTCTGCGGACCTTCGGGTCAAATACCAGTACTAGACCTTCGGTTCACACTACGGACCTTCGGGTCAATCTGATGGGTGCCAAAATTATGTTGAGTACTTAGTAGGCTTCGGCCACTCTGAGATGCACGTGCGGCGAATTAAAAACTCGCCATCTGATGGGATCGATCCAAGCTTTTATGTTGATTTTCTAGTCTTCTTAATTGATTTCTAGATATTTGTTGCTTCCAATTATCTGCAGGTAATTGGATATTTGTTGATATGAGTTCTGATTATCGTTTTTGATAATAAGATATTTGTTGTTTCTAATTATCGCTTGTGATAATTAGATATTTGTTGATATGAGTTCTGATTATCGTTTTTGATAATCAGATATTTGTTGTTTCTAATTATCGCTTGTGATAATTAGATATTTGTTGATATGAGTTCTGATTATCGTTTTTGATAATCAGATATTTGTTGTTTCTAATTATCGCTTGTGATAATTAGATATTTGTTGATATGAGTTTTGATTATCGTTTTTGATAATCAGATATTTGTTGTTTCTAATTATCGCTTGTGATAATTAGATATTTGTTAATATGAGTTCTGATTATCGTTTTTGATAATCAGATATTTGTTGTTTCTAATTATCGCTTGTGATAATTAGATATTTGTTGATATGAGTTCTGATTATCATTTTTGATAATCAGATATTTGTTGTTTCTAATTATCGCTTGTGATAATTAGATATTTGTTGATATGAGTTTTGATTATCGTTTTTGATAATCAGATATTTGTTGTTTCTAATTATCGCTTGTGATAATTAGATATTTGTTGATATGAGTTCTGATTATCGTTTTTGATAATCAGATATTTGTTGTTTCGCTTTTGATAATTAAATAATTGCTGATTTGAGATTTAATTATCGCTTTTGATAATTAAATATTTGCTGATTTGAGATTTAATTATCGCTTTTGATAATTAAATATTTGCTGATTTGAGATTTAATTATCGCTTTTGATAATTAAATATTTGTTGATTTGAGATTTAATTATCGCTTTTGATAATTAAATAATTGCTGATTTGAGATTTAATTATCACTTTAGATAATTAAATATTTGTTGATATGAGATTTAATTATCGCTTTTGATAGTTAAATATTTGCTGATTTGAGATTTAATTATCGCTTTTGATAATTAAATATTTGCTGATTTGAGATTTAATTATCGCTTTTGATAATTAAATATTTGTTGATTTGAGATTTGATTATTGTTTTGATAATCGAATATTTGTTTTCTGATTATCGTTTGAGATAAGTAAATATTTGCGATTTGAAAATTCAATTATCGTTTTTGATGATTGAATATTTGCGATTTTTGAGATTTGAGCTTCGTCTTTTTCTCTGGCGATTCAGGTGAGTAATTTGATTTACTCACATTCAATTCGTGCTATGTATGGGATTTCTGCTCTATTTTTCCTTCTCTTTTAGTTGCTGGAACTCGATTGTTCTTGCTTGTGTTAGTCGTCTGATTTTGATCCCTGATTCCCACGATGTTGGTTCTTTTGATTTGAAGCAGTCGAACCTTTTGATTTCTTATCTAATACTTCCCCGTTGACACTTGCTTTGCTTGTACATTCGACATTGCCATGCTCTTTTGGTTGTTACCTTTTATCCATTTATTCCCTATGATTGCGTGGACGCAATTTCCTTAAGGAGGGGAGTCTGTAACAACCGGGATTTTTGTAATTTCAATTATCGTCAAAATGACGATTTAATTCAGTTGATAATTGTTATTGGAATTCGAATCGGATTTGAAATGTGAAAATTGTTTGATTGCAATTGAGATTTATTCGGGTTAAAATTCTTTAATAAAAATTGTTATTCGTGGTTAGAGCTGATATTGGGCTTCCCATTTTATCTTGGCCTTCTCTATGGTAGCCATGAAAATTTACTAAGGCTAAAACCCGTCCACCCTTTTCATTTTCCTCATTCGAGAAAACCTAAGCAAACAGTCGAAAGAAAGAAAAATGGTGGCGGCTCTCATCTTTCGTTCGCTCCTCTCCCCCATTCACTGTCAAAAACCCTAATCTAAGCAATAGAGAAGGATGGAGGCCACGATTTCTTCGTTCGTTCGTTTTTCCAATTTAGGGCTTCGCGAAATCAAAGGCGTTGGCTTCTCTGCTCGATCAAATGCTAAGGGCTTCTGCCGATGGTTTCGTTCGCTTTCGTAATGCTACGACGTCGACTCCGCTAGGTTGCTCGCGGCTGCTTCTTCGAATAAGGTGAGTGGTTAATTCCCTCACATCTAACTCGATATTCATTGATTACGGTAGTTCGATTTTTGTCTTGTGCTGGGAATGTTTGATTTCGATTCAAGTCGCCTCTTTTACTTTCCCTGATTGCGTGATGATTTTGGTTTTTGTTCGACTTTCGAACTTGTAACTGCAGTTTGTTGTAGTGACCTTTGGGTCGCAGACGTGTGTCAACTTGTTTACCTCGTATTGCCTTGGTTGCGATGTTGATCTCTGGCCATCTTTTTGCCATTTCTTATCTGACTCATCAAGCATCATTGTTTACTTACTTGTAGTTGCTGCACTGCTGTTTGTAGTTAATTGCTTTGAGTTGGCCCTGTCTGATTTGAGTCTTGATATACTTGTTTCACAGTATATTTAGTTGCCACATTATCTCGACTTTGTAAACCCCTTGCTTGTGCTTGTCATTGATTCTGTCTGGTTGCACTTTGATGTTGTTTAAGTGTTCATCCTTGTAGTAGCATGCACTGTTCTCTGTTGTTGTCTGGACACTTGCATTTTTGCAGTGCTTCATCCTGCACACCGCTACCTGTCTGCACTCATTTGTGAGATTTGTTCATCTGAACATGTTTGCATTTCCTTTCCTGTAGTTATTCTGTAGCCACTGCAGTTTGATCTTCACCATTTATAATATTTCTGCATCATGTTGTATTGAACTTGATACTATTCCAGTTGAACTTCTTTCCAGTTTTCTCATCCTTGTTCATGTGCACTTGCGGTTGCATTTGTTGTAGATATTGGTGTTTCTTGAAATCTTCATACGAGTGATCTTTTGTGGCATTGAGTTGCACTGTTCTTTTGTTGGAATGACTTCGACATTGTCTATGCCTCTGTGCATTTTGTTATTGTTGAGTTTGTGATGTTGTCGACTTCACTGTGAATTCTGTGACTTCTCTACAGTTTTCTCCATGTTGACTCCACTGTGAATTATGGTTTTGATTTTCTGTTCTTCCTTGGTCCATATTGTCGAACTCTGTTAAACTTGACCATTTCCATTCATTCTGACATCACCTCTGTTTCACTCGAACCTGTTCACTGTGTTGTACATGTATTTGAATCGTGTAGCTTGTATTCTCTGCTGCATATCAACTTGCTCATGTGCATTTTGATTCATGTAGATGATTCTGCATTATGTAGCTACTGCAGTACATTGGCTTAGGTTGCTGTGTTCATCACTGTTACATTGTTGTATTTTTGTCTTTAACTTGTGATGATCATCTGTTCATCACTGTAGTCTTTGTAGTTGCTCTCTGTATACTCCCTATATGCCACCAGTTAGAAGGGTGCTTGTCTTAGAGTTTCAAAACCGTGGCATGCTTGTTGCCATCCCTGTTATGCAGTTGTTTGCATCTCCATTTGCTACTCAGTTAATTGATTCATGGGCATTATCAACTGCTTGAGGTTTTTGCTTCACTTTGGGGTTCGCAGTTTCACTACTGCTTCTTCAACTTAAACTGGGTTTGTTGTATTGAGTTCTGTGTTGAGTTTCTTGAAATCTCCATCGCATACTAGTCGGTCTGTAACAGATATTTCTTCACTGTTGCACTTGTTGCCTTTTTCATGGTGGCAATTAGTTTGCATCTGTATTCGTGTTGCCTTCTTTGACCTCACCTTTGTTTTGATACTGAAGCCTTGCCTTGTGGTTTTCTCTTTACAGTGGTGTGAGGTAGCTTGTATATAAATTATCTGTCTTGACCACTTGAGATATTTAGATTTGTTTTCGAACTTCCTTGAGTTGAACCCGATTTCGGGATTTGACCTCGTGATCAATTGTGATTTTCTCTGAGCTGTTGTGTATCTCCTGCGATAGTGGCGAGGCAGTACACGCGTGCGTGTACTGCAGCCCTATCGGATTTGACAGTTTTAAATTGTTGTTTCGATTTTTTGAATTGTTTCGATGGTTAATTTCAATGGTTTGAATTTGTATTCTGATTTGGATTGCTGATTTGTTGTTTAACACTATTTAGTGTTATATTTGCTGTTATCCAATTCTCGTATCGAGAGTTGGATATACGAGATTTCTGTGACTGTCGTCTATTTGACTATCTGATTATTATCGCTACTATGCACTAATAACTGAGTTTGAATTAGACTGACCCGTGTATTATTTTCTTCTGAATGTAATACTCGGGTCAGACCCGAGTTATTTCAGGTTGTAGATTTTCTTCTTTGAGTTGCTGTTCAGGATATGAAGACTTTTCACATCTTCTGAAGTTGTCAGTGTCATTTTGTAGTAGTCGTGTCATTATATAGAACGATATGTATTCATGTATATTAGTTGATAATGTACTTGTATATATAACTTCTAGAGTCGACAGTTGTAGTTGTATCATATGTATCGTGTCAACTATATTGTAACTGACATCGGTTATATATATATGAGATTTTTGTTAATCTGTGTTCCGCATTTATATTATCTGTGTTATTGTTATATCTAATGTCCTAAACTACTATGAACTATCGTAGTTTGTTTTATACTGATAATTGGGTGTGTCGATGGGAGTAAATAAATAATAGATGAAAAATAAAAAGTATATACCACTCCTATCGAGATAACCAAATTAGTGTAAGGCCAACTACGGATGGTCGCTCCTATCCAGCCTTATTCTTCGTAATAATAGACAGTATTTCTTTTAATACTCTTTGTTATTATGAGCATAGAGGTGGGGCATCACAGAAAAGATAGGGTCATTTCATATATATATATATATATATATATATATATATTACCTCAAATATGCGTATAATTGATTCTCTTCTCTTTTCCTTTTTATTAGATTTATATTCTTTTCCAATTTTTAAGAATATAGATATAAATATTTTATTTTTATAATTTAGAAAGAAAGTGGAGAAGAAGAAATGGTAGAGCTTCATTGCTATATTCTGAAAAATATGGGAAGAGAAGTAAGCGTTAGGCCTGTATTTATAGGCACTAGAATCAACCAGAACCGTTAGATCAAAATATAATAGATCCGGGCCATTGGATCAGGGAAAACCCTAGCCGCCGCCTTAAGGGCGGTCGACCGCGCCAAGTCGACCGCTAAACTAAGCGGGTTGATCTGTGGAGCCTATTCAATTAACTAAAAATGTTACTTTTTTAAACGAATTGTTTACATTTCAAATTCGTTTTTCACCTGTAACTTCTTCGTTTGGACTCCGGTTGCAAAACTCCAAAGATGAAAGTTGCTCAGAATTTCGCTACAAATGTAATGGTGCAAGTTTCGTTAATTCCATCATTTGCACAAATTTCATTTTTGGAATCTAATTAATTAACTAACCAATTAAATAACTAACGTCAAATTACGGGGTGTTACATTCTTCCTCCTTAAAAAGAATTTCGTCCCCAAAATTTCAATAATGACTAAGTCATCATTTTGGCTCATAATCATTCTAAACCAGATAACCAATGAGTGTACAACCAATTTCGCAACCTAACATGCACAAGTGCATAGTGTATTACTATATCACCCACAAAAAATATGTATGCAGAATAATTTTAAATTGGATCCTCCTATATGAATGCATTTCTTTGAAAACATTTCTAAAAAATATGATGCGAACAACCTATATATATACTAGCAGTTCTATATGTATATAGCTTTTGAAAAAAAAATTCAGCCGAAACCCTCATACTCCTACGAATAGAAATATGAAGCATCCAATTTTGCATCCAATTCCTACCATCCTAAAATCTAACGCATTAAAAAATTACTTCCTAAACTTTACTCCTATGCCGAAAAAAGGAATTTAGGTGTTAACATTCTTACCACTCTATAATCTTCCTATTCCCATAGTACAGAGGAAATTTCCTCGTAGCCCCAGATTTACTACAAATTTTCCATGCACAAAATGCATAAGGAGGCTTATTTTCAGGCTCTAAAATGGAATTAATTCTAAAAATAGACTCGCACGCGTCATCGACAAGGTATGGAAATAGAAATTCCAACGCTAAAACAGCTTTTCCCTTGTTACCACTTGCATTTATCACATCATCGATCCTAATGCATTGCTGAATCCTTAAATTTTTAACTCTATTTTTCTTCCCTGCACTTAACATGTGACCTTCAAAATCTAATATTTTACAAAAATCTTTCTTACTTTTCAAATTTGTACGTCGTTTGAAAATTAAAATCCCAAAATATTTAAAAGCTCATTTTTCCTTGAAATCAAATTTTTGGACAAAAATTCTAAAAATAATTTAAGAATAAAAAGTAACTAAAACCTAATTTTTTTTTCAAAATAGAACCTTTTCAAATATTTCCTTTTCTAAAAATTTTGATAAATTCAGCCATAATTTCAGCGTAGTCGAAAGTCAGTTATGCGCTAAACGCATAAACCAAATTCTAAAATTCTACCACTAACCTTTACCCATAAAACTTGACATTTTATGTAAAAATGTCATCATGCCTAATTATCCAAAAATTTTAGCTTTTAAGGGATATGAGCAATGGTACCAAAACAACTTTATCATGTCCTTTAAAATTTTCCAACTATTCTAAACTTTCGGTCTTATATGTATTTACTGTTAGTTAAGTGTCTTTTCGAGGTTTCTATATTTATACTTTTTTCTTCACTATGCATATATAAGAGCGGTTTGCATGTCTAGAAACAATAATACAGTAAATAAATAGGAACTCATAATATCGTATGTGCCTTTTACAAGGGACAACTAATAGTTACAACCGAAACAACCTAAAAGAAAAGAACAAATGTTGGATGGGAAAAGACAACAAAACCATAAATCCAACAATAATGCCTACAGACTACAAGTTGCCTTGCTTCATGGCTGCAGCTAGATTTATTGCTATGACCCTTGAATGGCCATAGCATGACGGCTATACACCCATTCTCATGCCGCTTGCACTGCTGGTGTTGTTGGCGGCTTCAGAATTGCCATCTTTCTAAAGAAGGATCTAATGATGGCAGAAGGAACCTTCTAGTAAACTGCCTCTCCATGGAGGTTCACCTATATTACCTAAAGATGAGAGTGGATAGGTGAAAATACGGATGGTGACTCTATGGACTACTAACCCTTGATCAGCAAATTGCATCATAAGGGTGCGAGTCCACTTGATGGCGATGCCGCCAATACTAGCAATGGTGGTCTTCTGCAACATGGATAAATTTGGTCGTAACTTCCCATCCTAGGGATGACTTATGATGAATGGTGCGCACAACCTAACGGGCAGTTAGACGTAGTTTATCCATCGACATCCTAGGAAAAGATCTACTGCAAAATCTTTGAACCGGTCACTTCAAAATCATCCAAGTCTGTGTCCTCCATGGAGGCCTCCAAAATCTCAACGGGATCATCATTAGTCATCTCAATCAAGATACCATTCACCTCCGAATGAAACAAACTGTTTCCTCCATCGAAATTCTATGCCAACAGAAAAGGCAGATGCAGCATGGGTAACATTCCCGCTCAAAGGTCTTGAAACAGAGGATCAATGCAAATCCTACCATGACGAATAGCTCTTCGAGCCCAAAAGCGATGAAACCATCTGCTCATTCTGGTCCAGCCAAGTGGCCACTTGAAGATTGAGACCATAATGGTGTGAGGAAAAACCGGTAGTGCGGAAAGGTGTCTCGGGATAAGAAGTGGTCGGAGGGAGGAAATAGGGTTTAGATCTGAAGTGGTGATGGGGCGAGATCTAACGTGCAAAACCAGCACGAGGGGGAGGCGAGGCTGCTGCTCTTAAGAAAAAACAACATCACCTAGGGGAGGAAGGGAAGAGAGAGGTTGATTCTTGGAGGAGGAGGAGGATGTAGATTAGGTTCGGCTTGTTGAAGAAGAAGGAACAAATGAAGGAAACGGGGGAAATTTGAACATGAGTTTTATAGTCCCCTTCCAAGTTCAAGTTGTGCCAAAAATGGTCAAATGGTAGACCACTATAGGTTTACAGCTAGGTGGTCAACCGCTAGATGGACTTTGGACGTTAATTGAACTTAGACCTAATTAGGGTCGGATTAAATAATAATAATTGTTTCGTGTTGTCTCCTTCGATTCGACACGATCCAAAAAATTCATGTCCTCATCATGGCAGTGTCAAAGCATGCCCCTTAGTTCTGAACCATGCACTAGCAGTTCACAGCAGTCCCAACAAAACTGATGCAACCAACAACACTTCCAAAAACCCGAAATTATTCCAACTGCTATTTCCTGCTACATTGCACGGAAATATCTTCCAATAGTTGGTGATACAACAACACCAACTACATACCCTAATAAAATCGAATGTCATTCCCGTTTTGTTTATACCTTAAAGGGAGAAGATTTTAAAAACCTTGATTTTATAAACCGAAAAATCACTGAGCTAAATATAAGCTCCTTTATACTTGTTTCTAAATAATAGAAACTATTTCATACCAAAACTTCCCTTAAAAATCAAACTTATATATATTTCAGGGTTTCCAAAAACCTTTTTAAAAAAAAAATTCCAAATTGGAATACTATTTCCTTGCAAAAATCAAAATCAACCTTTATTGGTATATATATAAGAATTTCAAAATTTATTCCTTTATAAATCAAAATTTCTTAACACGACCAACTTAGTTGTATATGTATTTCTTTGGAAATTAAAATTTCAAAATTTTGCAAAAATAAATTTCCAAAATAAATCCTTGGGAAAAGAAATCCTTTGAAAAACCCTTTTTCCAAAATCTAAGGCATTTCCAAAATATGTTGTATTAAAACTCTCTCATAGGTTAAAACTAAGGAATTGACATTAATTCTCCTAATAAAAATCCTGTATGCTATCAAAGAGGTAATATATGGACAATCTCTTGCCAAAACTGGTTCCCAGATGTTTGCGACATACAGACTCCAATTTCTTGCCTGTCAGGAATAAATGTTTGTCTCTGACTGAAACTCATCAAAATCCCAAACACAAGGTAGCTATAATCTCAACCATCAAGTCGAACACCTCTAGTCCCTTAGATTCTGCCATATGTCGTACTCATGCTCTTAATCAACAGCGCCTTACACATCGGCAGCACTCCATGGGTTATTTGGGGGTCGGCATGAAAATATTAACTCTAAGATATTTCCAACCTATAGTTGCTTTGTCCATTCCTTCAGAGTGGAACTACAAATACTTCTATAGTTGAAACTCATAGAATCTAACTTAGAAATATAATAATACTAGATAGGAAAGTATAAATACGTTATCTCAATTTATCGTAATTCCTCTGAACTACTAACCTAAGCTCCGATACCAAATGTAACAAACCATACCTTAATAAGCCTAAATTTCGACAAAAATTGAAACCGAAGTCCATCTAAGCATAGATCGGTGGATTTGGTGCATGCCAATAAACATGAGCTTTATCAAAGATTGATAGAAATCTAAACTCACATCGGAAACAATAATAGGATAAGAATACGGATTATGAAAACTATCTTGGAATTAATGGTATTCCTTGGATAGCAGATCATTACATCAGCATCGAGCATGAGAGAAAAGAAGACTTCTCCAACAACTAAACACATCCGGCTCCAGTGACCTGTTCCTCTAAATTTGTCATGTGGGTTGTAATGAGGTGGAGGTCAGAACAACGTTCTGGTGACTGGAAAATCTATAAACTATCCATAAAATAATTTTATAAAGATTGTTTTCCATTTAATTATTATGTCTATTAAGGTAAGTAATTCTAATCTAACCTTGCATTGCATACACGATTAGTTACCTACCCATTCCCAAGGTACAAAATACTGACGAAGTCTTATCAACTATCCAATACTTCCAAACCCATTTTCCACTTAATACTTCTAAATATAAAGCGGGATTCTACTATCACCACATAATACCTTTAAAATAGAAATATGTAGACTTTGCCATTTAAGACCTCAATCGAGATAGACTCTGACATTTAAGACCGATTCCCAAGGTAGACTTCTAGCGTCATCATTATTGGTCTATTAGTCCTAACTTGTAACAACCCGCCAATCCGCACAATTCAAGCTGACAATAAATCACACATGTCCAACCCAAATTTAATGGAAAGACGAATAGTTATGGGGAAGAAAGAAGAAAGAAGAAAGAAGAAGAGAAGAAAACGAAGAAAGAACAATCAACACATAATCTCACAGTGTCAACATTAAATTTATTAAAGCTCGTACAACGTACATATATCACCCATATGCAAAACCATACCTGATCGCTCGCTCGATCACACAATTTCACTTCTGAACTAGTATCGTTCACACGACCACTCTAGTGTGGACTTAGATTTGGTTCCTTGATTATAAACCATCATTCTCCTTGCATAGCTGTAACACCCCACGCTTTAATGGCAAATAAAATCAATTGAATTAACATAATTGCAAAACAGTGAAAAATATAAATGTCAAATATATGCATTTAAAAATTAAGAGGTTACATAGGTATATGCAACCAATGAGTGTGTGATTAATTGACGCAATCAATTAAAAGAGGAATTAATCAAGAGACATAGAGGCGTCAATTAGTCAGAGAATATTTCACTTTTATAATATTAATAAATAAGAGATCTTCTAATAAAGGGAAATATATGTGGGGAAAAAATTAAATGATAACATACATATATTAATTTATAATTGAAACACCCCACACCCCTTAATATATTCAAAAGGACACATTAAAAGGCATGGTGCGTTGTAGGTATAACTGAAACTAACAGAGACTAAGATTCACAAGAAAATAATAGGTAAAAACAGCGGAAACTAAATAATAACTTAATTAAAACAAAGCTTCATAATTACTTCATAAATGAGTCAAATACCAAATACAACATTCATATCTCAAAACCCATCATGTCTTATGAAATAAAAATTCATAGTCTCAAAATCAGAGTACGTAATATTAAGCCAGTGCATATAAGAACAAAAGATGAAAATAAAAGAAGTACATAGAAGAAATCTCCTCCAAGAAGAACTCCAAGCTGCAGCAATCTACTGGCTTCTCCCTTGATTGCCTAAGGGAGGGGAAGGGGGAAATGGAGAAGTGGGTCAGAATAAAAGTCTGGTGAATGATAGTAATTACTAGAGTCTTTAAGCAAGATAAAAGTAATAGACTCTACAACAGTTCTAACACAAACAAGGGAAATAGGAAAGAGATAAACTGAAAATAAATACGACTAAATATTGCTCAAGATAGGTTAACTTTGATTGCTTGCACTTGTTCTGCTTTAATTAGGCCGAATTGCTAATCCTGTAATTAGGATGTGACCCTAATTCTACCCTTTTTGATCGGCCTGCTATTCCATAGACCTTACTGCGGACCAGCCGCTATATAACTCCCTACACAGCAGCCAAATGGTATCTACGAAAGATGCACAGAGCAACAACTGTGGATCCGGACGACATATATAGCTCGCTACACAGAAGGCAATGGTGTCTACGAAAGACACTAACACTAAGCGCTTGGAACTCATAGTTATTACTGAGCACCCGATTGGAAGTCGCACGCATAACTGCCACCATGCCCATGCTACCTTTTGCTCCACCTATTGGGTCTTCTTATTACCTCAACATCCAGCATAAGTGTGTCCCTCATCCCACTTCAGGCTAATGTGAGATCACCATGTGTTCATAGAATCTATAGGGAAAATGCTGTTGGTACTGGCCCTTCATCCAAATAATATATAGTTGCGCCCCTTATCCAAATCCCCCATGATTTGGACTTCTATTTGACCAATTACTACCATTCTTAGCATAAGCGTGCCCTAGGGAATGCTATTTGGTACAGGTCCTACTTTCATCTTTGCTTATTAACTTAGGTAAATTATTTAAATAAGCCTTTACACTTTTCTCTACTATATGTGCTTATTAATTTATCCTAAGTCTTAAGATAAGCCTTATTCTGATCTTTTTCTTAATATAACCTACGTTATAATCATGCTTATTACTTAACCTAAGGTCTAAGTATGAAAATAAGTTTCTTTCATCTTTTACTCTTTTTAGTTATAATTCTAAGTTATAACTATGCCAATTATCTTTAATTAGTCCAATTAACTTCATAATCAGGCATAATTTTCAGTCCAATTCCATTTATATAACAGTCTTTGAAATTTACATCTTATGTTCCATTATTTTAGTTTTCTTACAATTTAATCCATATTCGTGTTAATCCTATCCTAATCCATACGTGAAGAGAAGGAGGAATAAAAGAAAACTGAAAATAGAAGAAAATCCAAAGCATAGGAAAAAGATGTAAATAATGTATAAATAATAGTAAATAAACTAAAATACTATAAATAAACTGTAAATAAATGGAAAAGCTATAATTAACAGAAATAAACTGTAAATCAATAAAAAGCTATGCTGAATAGAAATAAACCAAAATTACTGAAAAAAATAGCTGAAAGGAAATAGACTGAAAATAATTCTAAAAACTGTAAATAAACTACTAAAAAGGCTTTTCCAAAAATCGTAGTAAAACTACAACTATTGGAAACCCTATTATTTTAAATTACTTAAAGAAATCTTAAAATAATTACAATCACTCACCTTCGGTCCTAAGCTCTTCCTTTGGTCTTCTCGGATCCACTTGGAGTTGTAAAATAATTTAATTTAAAACGATTTTCTCCTTTGAAAAAATATTCCGTTTAGGGTCCTTCCTAGAAACGTGAACTCAATTGGAGAAAACCTAGAATGAGAAAAAGTGTTAGGTCTAGGGGTCTATTTATAGGTGTAGAAGTAGATCTTGGACCGTTGGATTTGGAGATTGAATAGGATGCAACCACATCATCAGCTGAATAGGAGCCATCGGATGCAAGAATGGAGGGACCATATTAAACTAAAGGATGCAAAACATGTCAGTCGGTTAAAAAAATCGCACCTTTGTTGGAACGAACGAACAATCGTTCGTTCGCCCCCAAAACAACAGGCGGGTTGACCGCCTGGTGCCCAGGTCTACCGGCCGTTCGACCTGCCCTTATAATTTTTTTTTGCTTATTTTGTTTATTTTATAACTTGGTCATATTAGCTCGGTTTCTGATGTTCTATATATGGAAATTAACCAGAAAATTACCACGGACACAATGGTGCAACTTCTGTGGCTTGATTCTGATAATTTCACAAAGTTATTTTATTATTTAATTAATTAACAAATTAATTATTACGGGTTAAATTTGGGTTGTTACAATAATTGACGCAATCGATTAATTAGGAAATTAATTAAAGACTTTAAGTAAGCGTCAATTAATAAAAGAGGGAAACTTATATGTCAACTAATTGGGTAATGAATTAGCGGTTTAAATATGTATAACTAATAAATGTGTGGTTGAGTGACGCATAGGAATTAATTTGGATATCGACTAAAATGGGAAAACGTGTCAATTAATTAATTGGCAATTAGTTGAGCGTTTTAAAAAGGGTGTCAATTAATTAAAGAATATGCCATCTTTACAATAGCTAATAATGTAAATTAATTAGCTAGAAGAAAGTGTCAGTTATAGGATTATTTGTTTCCAAGTTAAAAAAAATGGAACGTGTACAAAAATCAAACAAAGTAATTAGGTTTATGATGTAGGTAAATTACTAAGAATAAATTAAAAAGTATAACTTTTATATGCATTCAATTAATAGAGGCATTAATTGACATGTTCAAATAGGTAAGAAATTATAACGTATAAGAATCAATTAATATTAGATATATATATATATATATATATATATATGTATGTATGTATGTATGTATGTATGTATGTATGTATGTATATCTAATTAATTGGATAATTAGTAGGAGAATCTTATTTAGAAGGAAACATGAATTAATAGGGTCATATAACAAAAGAACAAATGAATAACGTTGGAGAGTTATACGTTATAAGCTAACATAAACAAATCAAGTTCTGATGGTGAGGATTGTTTTTAGAGTTAATGGATAGTTCCTAGTTGTTCACTGCACCTATAAATTAAACTTAACTTAACCCTAGCCCACACTATTTCCTCTGAATCAGCTGCCATCGTTTACAGCAAACTCCTCTTCTCTTCTCCCTCTTTCTTTCTCCTCTGTTAATCAAATCTTTCCCCAAACCAAAAATAAAATTAAGTAAGGAAATACATACAAACAAATCAGAGAATTGCGCAAACAAATCAGAGAATTTACAGCGAATCAAAAAGGGGAAAAAGTGGAGAAAAGCGTAGCAAATTAAAAGGGATAGAGATTGAAGTTAAGGACAACATGTGAGTGGATTTAATTATATGTATTTTACGTTTATGATATATTATCGTTAGATTCCCGTTAAATAATTTTATTTAGTATTTATTTTTGTAATTAATTCTGCTAATTAGTTATGCTGAGACTGTAAATTGTACAAGAGAGCTTATATTTAATTAATATTAGGCTTGATAGTTAGAGAAATATGTAAGCCTAAAAGCAAGAAGTTTATGATTGATTGCATCCATTTTAAAGTAGAAATTTTGCCTGTAAATGTTAGATTCTTTTTATTCCTTTTTACGCGAATAAAATAGTGAAGAGAAGAAGTCGCAAATACGGACTAAAATAGAAGAATAGTAGATTTACAGAAATTAGATGTAAAATAAGAAAAGCTGAAATAAGAAGAGAAATATAGAAATTTACAGTGATTATGTTAAAATGGGAGTAATAACTTAAAGAAAAATCTAATAACTTGATTTGGAAGTACGTGACAGGTTAACTGGTTGGTTTAGAAAATAGAATACATTTTTATAGTTTAATATTTAAAAAGATAACGATAAACGTAATTGCAAGAATAAAAGAAAGAAAAAGGGAATTAGTGTAAAATAGAGAAACCACTATATTTTGTACTATCCAAAAGTAAAGAGATAATAAAAGAAATATCTTGTAGTTACGGATTATTGTCTATAGCATTATTTAGTATTAAAATATGGAAGTGAATTTTTAGCACAGTTTTCGTAACCAACCAAATAGAATAGAACTACTTCCTATAATATAAGAAGATAAAGCAAATAATTGAAGGAATCAAGTTAATTATTAGATAAGAGTAGAAGCTATAAACAGAAATGTAGTGGTTATTATGATAAGTAAATTTGTGACAAGCGGACGTAGTCCAAAGCTAAGCTTTTCATATAATATAAGAGAATTAAAGAGAATTCAACATCATAATAAAAGAAGAAAGACTAGAGTAGAAAAGAGATGTTGTAATTATATTTATAATGTACATATTATAAAAGAAAATAAAATCGACAATTACAAGTGAAATTATAAACATAGGTTATAATTAAGTAGAAAGAACAGAAGAGGCTTATTTTAACAAACTTAAGACTTAAATTAAGTTAATAAGCAAGATAATAGAAGAGGACATACAAACAGCATTCCCTTTCTGTAACGACCCGATATTTTCAACCATTCGCATCCGCACATGTCGGACTTGAATTGCTCAAAATACCGCGTTGTAAATAAAATTTGGCAAATCTCAGAATATACAGTAAATAAAATCACAGATCACAGACACAGAGTAATAATAATGCAGCGGAAGTAAAAGAGATAGTAGTTCATGAAGCTACTATATAAATATATCAGAGTTACATAAGATACAACAGGAGAAAATAAAGTACAACAGAAGTCTCAGGATGACAACCAAGTACAAGCTGGATAGAACAACAGAACTGGAATAGGTAAGACTAGATAAGCAGATAAACTCCAGCGATTCCGATCTCCAGAAAGTGGAATCCAAATCTGTGAATAACTCAGGCTGACCCGAGCGTAAATAAAAATACAAACACTCGAGTCAGGACATACATACTTATACAATGTAAACCAACTCAAGTGAACTGTAGTAAAAGTACAAGTAACTTAAAGGATGCTTGGGACCCCCCATCCTCTAAGGATCCGTTAAACTATTTACTATATAGTAATATACGCTATATACAATAGTGTCTAATCAGTAAAGTATAATCATATAGAAAATAGCATTAAGGGGATGGTGAACCTTAACGCGGTCGGATCTTTAAACCAAAATCGTAGTGGGCTCGATATGGTAGGTGACACGGCACACAAGGCAATGCCAGGGTAGATATACCAATTACGCACACGGACTGATGGAACGCATAGCAGCCACTACCGTCCACCTCGAACAACACTCCCAAATCGAAAGGTGGCCACCAAAAATCAAAAAGTAATAGAATGGAATCGAAGAAGTGCGTCCGATAAGAGGTGCTACCTCACTGGTCCGAGATCGCTCCTGTTTTAGCCACCTTATGCCAGCTCACGGGAGTTGGGTCCACGTATATACCTTAGGATCGTCGTCACCATCCTACTTCATTCTGGAAACTCCACCCCGTACACAGTTGTCAAAGTGGTTTTCGGTATCGATAGAGAGTATGTCCATATCCGATCCCGATCTCTTTAACAACCAATCGTTATTATAACCCGTGGTTATAAATTTAAAACAGTTTATACTTCAAAATAGAATATCATTTCAAATCCAAATCTTTATCAAAAATAAAGATTAAATCTGTAACGACCACGACTTTCTCTCCACAGAAAGTCGCATCGTTAATAAGAAAGAAAGGGGTGAGAAAAAGAAAAGAAGAGAAGAAAGAAAGAAACAACAACAACGATCTCACAGCGGAACGAATAAATTATATTAATAACATAAACTATTACATAGTATACAACACTTATCAGAGTTACACAACATATACATCACATACTAGTCAGTTATAAACATCTGTCTAGACATTACAACTCAATACACTACAGAGATACAGACACAGCGGAACTACTATATATATCTACAACGCTGAAGCCTCCTGCTCCATTGCTCCTCCACAATTCGTCAAAGCTAAACCTGAATCCCTTGGCTACTCGTAAAAATTTGAGTACCCAAGAGTTTATATAAAACAGAAATAAACACTTGGGTCAGACATGGGTCTGGTGTGAGTAACAGGTTAAACTTGCTTAACTTCAAAACCTTTAGAAAGAAAAGGTATCACGTAAGACTCCCCACAAATAAACATGGGTAAGTTTTTACCTTACGCTAACCAAAACATTTGATAGGAAATCTGATTTTATTATAATAGGGTCTAGGGTTTTCAAGTAAAATATAGAAATAGCTGAAATGCTTACATCTCACATTCCAACATAGTTGGGCACATCTAATACGTACGGCACTTATTGGAGTTTGGATTCCATACAATGGCAGGGCTACTGGGGTACCGCCCGTCACAGTACGTGGCCTAGATCACCGTACCGAGGAGTACGCCCGCTCCCCTGCAACACAAAGCCGGAACCATCCCTTACTGGATAATTCCGAACAAGATAACCCCGTAGTTGGCGCGACCAACCACACACTAAGCCGAATAAAAAGAAAAGGGACCTCTAGACAGGGATCTATCTTGCTCTCAGTGGGTGCTACCCACGAAGCCTTGCTGCACCTCCCCTGTTTTAGCCATTCCCGGTTGATGAGGCTTGAGGTTACGATTACCTTTAATCAGAACATATCACTTAGAATGCTCATCGTCCGCCTGACGATGTGCTGAAAGCATTCAATCCATACAAGTTCGTTCCGGGTTCGAACGAAACCGAAGGCATTATCTCGTTACACTCGTTTTGGAATCACCCTCAGAGTTAACGACAATAACCCTTGCACTCTGAATCTTCATCTTCACTTGAGATTCACGATCTATCGTAAATTTGGATCGATGTGGTATTCGGGTCTCCAGACCTGGAATACCGGTATACGGAAACCCGATCCCGGTCTCATCGAAATCCAAAACGTATCTTTTAAGGCCAAGTTGTTTAAAGGTTAAAACAATTCAATTCTTATCTATATACACAAAGATAGATAATTCAATAGATAATCTACATTATCATCCCAAACAGATAATTCACATTATCATTATAATTCAACCAAACATCCATATCATATATCAATCATATCTCATCAGAGATATCAAACAATGAAATACATTCAATCTCATTCATCCATTCTTAAACAATGATTTATATCATCTAATTAATTTAAAGTGAATTAAACTAATTACTTCATTCTATAAATCCTGCTTACTTAATTATTAATTAAACCAATTAATTAATCATTACTCTAAGTATCCATCTTAATTAATCATTCCTGATTAATAATCCTTTAATTACTTTAAGTAATTAATACTTAATTAATTTCACAAATTAATTATCTTAAACCATTCAGTAATTAATCTTTAATTACTTCATTAATTAATTAACTATATTTAATTACATTAATCCTTAATTAATTACAATTAATTAATTACTTTAATCACTTATTATTGATTAATTAGTCTTAATTAATCAATCCTTAATTACATCATTAATTATATTAATTAATGATCCTTAATTATATTTAAATTAATTACATTATTTAGATTAATTACATTAAGTAATTAATCTTTACTTAAACAGTATTATTAATCAATCTTGATTAATCCCATTAAGTAATTAACTACCCTTAATTACTTCATTTAATAAATTAATTATTCCTTAATTAATTATCTCAATTAATCCCTTGATTAATTATACAAAGTAATTTAATCCAAATTATTTCTATTATTAAATCATCTTCGATTAATTACATATAGTAATTACCATTAATTACTTTATTAAGTAATTACATTTCATTCATTACATTTAAGTAATTATACTTATCAAATTATCCGATGATTAATTTAAATTAATTAAACTAAATTAATTAACTTAAATAAATCAAATTAAACTCAATTAATTTTATCAAGTAACAAATTCCTTAATTACTCCCATTAATTGCTTCAAATCAATTTCATTTAAGTTATTACCCTCAAATTCTTCTATTAATCAACTACTAATTACTTGCATTAATTAGTCTTTAATTAATTAATAAATCTCTAATTACTTTCATTAATTAATTGTTCTTAATTAAATTACCTTCAGTAATTACCCTTAAATTCTTAACATTGATTAATTACACCAATTAATGTTTATTAAGTGATTAACTCTTAATAAATTTTACTAATCAATTACCCTTAATTGATTTCAACTTAAATAATTAAAAGATAATTTATTCATCTTTATTATATACTTAATCATATCATTTTACTTTCATTTGAAAACATGTTTGCAAGTCAATATTTAAATTGAAAATATATAATTCTCTTCAAAGCAAAACAATTTAAACATTAATTTTTAAAAACTAGACTACTTTAAATACAACTTTAACTTGTTTAAATAATTTCCCTTTGGAAACAAATTATTTACCTACTTTAAAAACTGGGTTTTCTTGCTTTAAAACTGGTATAGCCTTTCCCTTTTAAAAACTCAGACAACACACTTACTTACCCGAGTCTAACCCTTAGGCAACTCGACCACCACTCGAGACATTCATTAACTCTCTCGTACCCAGCTCCTTCGAGTCACGCACGCTAAAACACGAGCAACGACCCGAGTTTCTTCTTCTTCCCCAAAGACGAAATTCCACAGCCAAACCCAACAACTCAAAACGTGCACGTGCACGTGCACGTAGCATCGGCGGCATCGCCACCTCCGGCGACTTGCTCCACGCATCGGCAATCGTCTCCAGACTCGATTCCCACTCTCAAATCGACATCACAAAGCACGAACGAAAATCGACTCTTACAGTCGAAACTGGAACCAGGCGAACGCGACAAGATCGCCCCACACTCTCGTCTCCGATCATCTGAACGCGAGCGCTTCCAGTCACACCATCGTCAACTCCTCCACTTCCAATTCCCAGAGTCTTACCACACTCGATCCACTAGGGAGGCCGAACGAACATAACAATGACTCTCGACAAAAACTAGGTCACCAGATTTCAAATCAAAATTTCTACCTCCACACTGATATTCACTGCCACCAGATATTTTTCCCATCGACACCGGTCACTCCACCACCTCCAGGAGAAAGTTCGATTCCTCCGACCCTTTAAATCGACCAAGACAACTCGAAATGCTCAAATCAGACTAACCCAAACTGCTCTCTGATTTTAATTCTAAAATTTATGATTTTGCTTTTAAAAATCATGATTTTATCTAAGAATTCGATTTGTAATCCTGAATCTATGAATTAAGAATTTTATGTTAAAACTTATTTAAAGATCTCTTCAGTTCCTTAAGTTCCAGAGATATTAATTTGTTGTTATAGCCTAAATAAAATTTCAATCTTGAGTATAAACTATAACAAACAATTTTCGTTTGAAACTTAAGTTCAAACATCAAAGAGATTGGGAGGAATGATTATTTGAAAACAAGACATATTAAAATTTCAAACAGGAAATAATGGTGACAGCCTGCACTACAACATCACACAAGTATATACAAAGGATTTCAACACACACACATATTTAAAGATAATCACATACTAATCAACTTCAAACTCAGGCATGATGATCATAAAATAAATATTTGCTTAATTGAATTTATGTTGGGTTACTCACTTGATAAATAACAGAGAACAGAGGAAATATATATATATATATATATATATATATATATATATTCAGCCATTTCACATATATCAACATCTATTCTTATATGCAAACATCATTTACTTCAAACATTCATCATATGCAGTAAAACTTATAACCATATTTAAGTTTTTAAAAGTGTTACTCACAGTTTTGAAGAAGAACAGAGCCTCTTTGAAAAGCTTTTAAACTTGAGTTGCTGGAAAGGCTACTGACTTTAAAACTTGAATTGTTGCATCTTTGTTTTGATTTAAAAACTTGCATGCATGCTATTTGTTTGTTGAGACATTGCTTTAGATCAGGTTTACTTGCTTTTGATTTTCCCTTAGATCTTGCTTCCAGATTACAGAAAATATGCAGGCTTTTGAATCTTTTTAAAACTTGAATTATTAACTTTAGAAACTTGCATGCATGTCATTATCTTGTTGAGATGTTGAAAAGGAATTGCAGGCTTGATGATCTTTTGAAAATGATGCAAGCTTTTGAATTCATTCCAGATTAAAGAAAAATGCAGGCTACAGGGCTTTGATTTGGAAAATGGGTTACAGGTTTGTTGAAGAAGGGTTTTAGACTTTCAGATTTAAAAGGAAGTGCATTACAGGTTTAAAGAAGAATATTTTTAGAGGATTGATTACAGATTTTGGTTAATTTCTCTGGTTTTTGAGAGGAGGATTTTGGAGAATATTCAGGCTGAAAGTTTTCTTAGTTTAGATAAAGAATAGAAAAAGAAATATAGATGAGAACATATGTTTATATAGATTAAAATGATTTATCAAATAAAAGAAAAACAAAAATACCAAACTTTGACATTTGTCATTATAGTGGTTAATTAGTTAACACTTGTTACCATATAGCTTTAGGAATTTACACATGTCCTTTTAATTAGTTAGTATTTATTTTAAATGTAAATAAAAAGCCTTTTCTTAATTTATAAATTACTTATCTATATATATATTCTTAAATCTTATTTATTAAGCAATATTTAAATAAATCTTATTATTAACCTTACTTAAAACCATATAATTATTTGTTTAAATAACTTTGAAAAGCTAATATTAAATAAATCATAATTTCTAATTATCAAAATATATATTAGAAATTTAAAATAAGACTTTATTAAATTTCAACCCAAAGCCAAATCTATTTACAATATATACATTATAAATAGAAATCATTTTATTGGTTTTTAAAAGATAAATTCACTCAGTAAATATTTATTCAATTAGATTATTAAACCAATTCAAATATTTATTATCAAAAATTATCAATCAATTTAATTATTTAAACAGATTATTAAATTGATATTGCCCCAAATTTCCAGGATATCACATTCCTCCCCCCTTAAAATAATTTCGTCCCCGAAATTTAAAACAAAGGTAATTTAATAATCTATTTAATTTACAAACAAATATTATCATCCATATGCAAACAACCATAGCAAACAATCATCCAAACAAACAATTTTAACTATCTAGCGAAAAATTCTGAATAGAATTTCCTCGAGTTTCACCAAGTATATATATACCGGGATACTCGCTCTACAACAATCCAAACAACCAATACTACTAAGCTATAGAGCTCCTACTTATCTAGATCTACAAAACTAAACAAGATATCAGACTACAGACGAGTCTGACTCAACAACCAAATCTCCTGAACTGCTGGTTCTAAACCAGAGATAGATCAAACACGTACTCCCTCAGAGATACGTAAAATACACTGAATTACAGTTATCCAAACTGACAATTCAACCTTGTAGATCAAAGTACTTATCCAAATTAGATCACAGAAAAGATCTAAAATAACTCGGAGCTAACTTCCCAGACTTACCAATCTTATAGCTCCCTTTAACCAGAGAAAAACTTCAACAACAATAAAGTCTCCAACTTCGAATTCAAAATCTCTCCGTCTCTTATCCACAAAATCTTCAGACGATCCTGGGCTAACTACAGATCCTTCCTAATTAGCTCAACCTTCGCTGATGCTTCTAGAAACCAACTAGACTAAGAATAACTCCACACAATGATCTCCTCAAGATCAACCCAATCCAAAACAAAACTCTACTTCACAAACATCAGAAGATCGAACTAACTTCTCCTATCTGGAAAAGACAAACAGGAGCACTCGCCAAACTGCTTCCGCTACACCACTCTGATCTGGAGAAGATGAGAAAAATGCTGATGAAGAACACAAGCACAGACTGGACAACACATCCCAGAAAATATCGGATGACTCAAAAGAATACTCAAACTATCGCAAGTCACTTTTGCGATCAACCCAGCCAAAATCAAAATAAAACTGTTCTCTCTTTACCCAATCAGAACAGCTCATACTTAACTATCCAATCTATCAAAGAAATGGATCCACTCTACTGCTTCTGAACTTCACCTTCAGAAAACTGCTCAGCCAGAAAACTTCCTGCCAATACAGAACACTCCGAGCTGCACTGCTGCCACAGATGCCAAAGATTTCCTAACCAAAGCTCTTCGAGAAACTCGGACCCAAACTAAACAGAATCACCATGCTGAACTCAGCCACAACACCGAAGCAGACATACTTCATTAACTTGTTCCAAAGAAAACATCTTCGGGAACATCCATAGTCACTGCATCTCATCACACAGTTACTTCTTCCTGAAGTTACCAATATTAACTTCTGCCTATCCGACAGATCCAACTCTACTCATCCAACTTCAAAGATAAACTCCGAACCTTAATAGGTTTTCTTCAGAGATTGTGAAATCCTTACAATTGCAAAGTTCACTCGAGACGGTATTAGGTTTACAGTCTTGACAAATACACTTCCAACCTCAACACTCAGACTCCTAATCCTAGATGATAAATTATTATCATCTCAACCAATCATTACAATTACCATATACATTTAAAATGATACTTTTTTATATAGAAATTATATCTGGGTAAAATTATTTCATCTACCTTTTTAAAACAATATTGTGTCCGTTGGCCTGGTCCAAGTGTTTAGAGATCCCTATCAATAACGTTAGCTACTCGTATTGACCAGAATCCATATACCACCCAACCGATCAATTAACACAATATAAAATCATTTTATATAACTAACAAATACGCGCTCTCGTATATATATATACACTCAAACAGGTTGCTACAGATCCTATCTCTAATGAACAACCCTTCCGAACCTAGGTATTCACTCAACCTAGTGTTTTGATATTCACTTAACCAAAAGCTTAGGCATTCGCTCAACCTATGCTCTGATACCACTGTAACGACCACGACTTTCTCTCCACAGAAAGTCGCATCGTTAATAAGAAAGAAAGGGGTGAGAAAAAGAAAAGAAGAGAAGAAAGAAAGAAACAACAACAACGATCTCACAGCGGAACGAATAAATTATATTAATAACATAAACTATTACATAGTATACAACACTTATCAGAGTTACACAACATATACATCACATACTAGTCAGTTATAAACATCTGTCTAGACATTACAACTCAATACACTACAGAGATACAGACACAGCGGAACTACTATATATATCTACAACGCTGAAGCCTCCTGCTCCATTGCTCCTCCACAATTCGTCAAAGCTAAACCTGAATCCCTTGGCTACTCGTAAAAATTTGAGTACCCAAGAGTTTATATAAAACAGAAATAAACACTTGGGTCAGACATGGGTCTGGTGTGAGTAACAGGTTAAACTTGCTTAACTTCAAAACCTTTAGAAAGAAAAGGTATCACGTAAGACTCCCCACAAATAAACATGGGTAAGTTTTTACCTTACGCTAACCAAAACATTTGATAGGAAATCTGATTTTATTATAATAGGGTCTAGGGTTTTCAAGTAAAATATAGAAATAGCTGAAATGCTTACATCTCACATTCCAACATAGTTGGGCACATCTAATACGTACGGCACTTATTGGAGTTTGGATTCCATACAATGGCAGGGCTACTGGGGTACCGCCCGTCACAGTACGTGGCCTAGATCACCGTACCGAGGAGTACGCCCGCTCCCCTGCAACACAAAGCCGGAACCATCCCTTACTGGATAATTCCGAACAAGATAACCCCGTAGTTGGCGCGACCAACCACACACTAAGCCGAATAAAAAGAAAAGGGACCTCTAGACAGGGATCTATCTTGCTCTCAGTGGGTGCTACCCACGAAGCCTTGCTGCACCTCCCCTGTTTTAGCCATTCCCGGTTGATGAGGCTTGAGGTTACGATTACCTTTAATCAGAACATATCACTTAGAATGCTCATCGTCCGCCTGACGATGTGCTGAAAGCATTCAATCCATACAAGTTCGTTCCGGGTTCGAACGAAACCGAAGGCATTATCTCGTTACACTCGTTTTGGAATCACCCTCAGAGTTAACGACAATAACCCTTGCACTCTGAATCTTCATCTTCACTTGAGATTCACGATCTATCGTAAATTTGGATCGATGTGGTATTCGGGTCTCCAGACCTGGAATACCGGTATACGGAAACCCGATCCCGGTCTCATCGAAATCCAAAACGTATCTTTTAAGGCCAAGTTGTTTAAAGGTTAAAACAATTCAATTCTTATCTATATACACAAAGATAGATAATTCAATAGATAATCTACATTATCATCCCAAACAGATAATTCACATTATCATTATAATTCAACCAAACATCCATATCATATATCAATCATATCTCATCAGAGATATCAAACAATGAAATACATTCAATCTCATTCATCCATTCTTAAACAATGATTTATATCATCTAATTAATTTAAAGTGAATTAAACTAATTACTTCATTCTATAAATCCTGCTTACTTAATTATTAATTAAACCAATTAATTAATCATTACTCTAAGTATCCATCTTAATTAATCATTCCTGATTAATAATCCTTTAATTACTTTAAGTAATTAATACTTAATTAATTTCACAAATTAATTATCTTAAACCATTCAGTAATTAATCTTTAATTACTTCATTAATTAATTAACTATATTTAATTACATTAATCCTTAATTAATTACAATTAATTAATTACTTTAATCACTTATTATTGATTAATTAGTCTTAATTAATCAATCCTTAATTACATCATTAATTATATTAATTAATGATCCTTAATTATATTTAAATTAATTACATTATTTAGATTAATTACATTAAGTAATTAATCTTTACTTAAACAGTATTATTAATCAATCTTGATTAATCCCATTAAGTAATTAACTACCCTTAATTACTTCATTTAATAAATTAATTATTCCTTAATTAATTATCTCAATTAATCCCTTGATTAATTATACAAAGTAATTTAATCCAAATTATTTCTATTATTAAATCATCTTCGATTAATTACATATAGTAATTACCATTAATTACTTTATTAAGTAATTACATTTCATTCATTACATTTAAGTAATTATACTTATCAAATTATCCGATGATTAATTTAAATTAATTAAACTAAATTAATTAACTTAAATAAATCAAATTAAACTCAATTAATTTTATCAAGTAATAAATTCCTTAATTACTCCCATTAATTGCTTCAAATCAATTTCATTTAAGTTATTACCCTCAAATTCTTCTATTAATCAACTACTAATTACTTGCATTAATTAGTCTTTAATTAATTAATAAATCTCTAATTACTTTCATTAATTAATTGTTCTTAATTAAATTACCTTCAGTAATTGCCCTTAAATTCTTAACATTGATTAATTACACCAATTAATGTTTATTAAGTGATTAACTCTTAATAAATTTTACTAATCAATTACCCTTAATTGATTTCAACTTAAATAATTAAAAGATAATTTATTCATCTTTATTATATACTTAATCATATCATTTTACTTTCATTTGAAAACATGTTTGCAAGTCAATATTTAAATTGAAAATATATTATTCTCTTCAAAGCAAAACAATTTAAACATTAATTTTTAAAAACTAGACTACTTTAAATACAACTTTAACTTGTTTAAATAATTTCCCTTTGGAAACAAATTATTTACCTACTTTAAAAACTGGGTTTTCTTGCTTTAAAACTGGTATAGCCTTTCCCTTTTAAAAACTCAGACAACACACTTACTTACCCGAGTCTAACCCTTAGGCAACTCGACCACCACTCGAGACATTCATTAACTCTCTCGTACCCAGCTCCTTCGAGTCACGCACGCTAAAACACGAGCAACGACCCGAGTTTCTTCTTCTTCCCCAAAGACGAAATTCCACAGCCAAACCCAACAACTCAAAACGTGCACGTGCACGTGCACGTAGCATCGGCGGCATCGCCACCTCCGGCGACTTGCTCCACGCATCGGCAATCGTCTCCAGACTCGATTCCCACTCTCAAATCGACATCACAAAGCACGAACGAAAATCGACTCTTACAGTCGAAACTGGAACCAGGCGAACGCGACAAGATCGCCCCACACTCTCGTCTCCGATCATCTGAACGCGAGCGCTTCCAGTCACACCATCGTCAACTCCTCCACTTCCAATTCCCAGAGTCTTACCACACTCGATCCATTAGGGAGGCCGAACGAACATAACAATGACTCTCGACAAAAACTAGGTCACCAGATTTCAAATCAAAATTTCTACCTCCACACTGATATTCACTGCCACCAGATATTTTTCCCATCGACACCGGTCACTCCACCACCTCCAGGAGAAAGTTCGATTCCTCCGACCCTTTAAATCGACCAAGACAACTCGAAATGCTCAAATCAGACTAACCCAAACTGCTCTCTGATTTTAATTCTAAAATTTATGATTTTGCTTTTAAAAATCATGATTTTATCTAAGAATTCGATTTGTAATCCTGAATCTATGAATTAAGAATTTTATGTTAAAACTTATTTAAAGATCTCTTCAGTTCCTTAAGTTCCAGAGATATTAATTTGTTGTTATAGCCTAAATAAAATTTCAATCTTGAGTATAAACTATAACAAACAATTTTCGTTTGAAACTTAAGTTCAAACATCAAAGAGATTGGGAGGAATGATTATTTGAAAACAAGACATATTAAAATTTCAAACAGGAAATAATGGTGACAGCCTGCACTACAACATCACACAAGTATATACAAAGGATTTCAACACACACACATATTTAAAGATAATCACATACTAATCAACTTCAAACTCAGGCATGATGATCATAAAATAAAGATTTGCTTAATTGAATTTATGTTGGGTTACTCACTTGATAAATAACAGAGAACAGAGGAAATATATATATATATATATATATATATATATATATTCAGCCATTTCACATATATCAACATCTATTCTTATATGCAAACATCATTTACTTCAAACATTCATCATATGCAGTAAAACTTATAACCATATTTAAGTTTTTAAAAGTGTTACTCACAGTTTTGAAGAAGAACAGAGCCTCTTTGAAAAGCTTTTAAACTTGAGTTGCTGGAAAGGCTACTGACTTTAAAACTTGAATTGTTGCATCTTTGTTTTGATTTAAAAACTTGCATGCATGCTATTTGTTTGTTGAGACATTGCTTTAGATCAGGTTTACTTGCTTTTGATTTTCCCTTAGATCTTGCTTCCAGATTACAGAAAATATGCAGGCTTTTGAATCTTTTTAAAACTTGAATTATTAACTTTAGAAACTTGCATGCATGTCATTATCTTGTTGAGATGTTGAAAAGGAATTGCAGGCTTGATGATCTTTTGAAAATGATGCAAGCTTTTGAATTCATTCCAGATTAAAGAAAAATGCAGGCTACAGGGCTTTGATTTGGAAAATGGGTTACAGGTTTGTTGAAGAAGGGTTTTAGACTTTCAGATTTAAAAGGAAGTGCATTACAGGTTTAAAGAAGAATATTTTTAGAGGATTGATTACAGATTTTGGTTAATTTCTCTGGTTTTTGAGAGGAGGATTTTGGAGAATATTCAGGCTGAAAGTTTTCTTAGTTTAGATAAAGAATAGAAAAAGAAATATAGATGAGAACATATGTTTATATAGATTAAAATGATTTATCAAATAAAAGAAAAACAAAAATACCAAACTTTGACATTTGTCATTATAGTGGTTAATTAGTTAACACTTGTTACCATATAGCTTTAGGAATTTACACATGTCCTTTTAATTAGTTAGTATTTATTTTAAATGTAAATAAAAAGCCTTTTCTTAATTTATAAATTACTTATCTATATATATATTCTTAAATCTTATTTATTAAGCAATATTTAAATAAATCTTATTATTAACCTTACTTAAAACCATATAATTATTTGTTTAAATAACTTTGAAAAGCTAATATTAAATAAATCATAATTTATAATTATCCAAATATATATTAGAAATTTAAAATAAGACTTTATTAAATTTCAACCCAAAGCCAAATCTATTTACAATATATACATTATAAATAGAAATCATTTTATTGGTTTTTAAAAGATAAATTCACTCAGTAAATATTTATTCAATTAGATTATTAAACCAATTCAAATATTTATTATCAAAAATTATCAATCAATTTAATTATTTAAACAGATTATTAAATTGATATTGCCCCAAATTTCCAGGATATCACAAAATCAATTCCAAACCATTTTAATATATTTAAAATATCATATCATTTCAAAACTTCATTTCAAATAATTTCAATATATCAAAATATCATATCTTTCCAAAACTTCATTTCAAATCATTTTAATATACCAAAATATCATTTGAGTTCAAATCTAAATATTTAACTTTAAATACTTTTTAAAATTGAAAGATATCATTCATTTATTATCATTTCAAGTCACCTTTTAAATAGTTTATATTTCAATCAAAATAATTCATTTAAACGATTTAAAAGTGAAATTATTATACTTTCAAATCAAGTATTAAAATTTCCAAAGTTTCAATTCAATTTAATCATTTATTTTAATTAAATTTCCATAGACCATTTCAAATTTTATAAATTTCAAAATATAGATTTAATCCACAAAATAACTATTCAAATTATAAAATAAATTCCAAAGCTTTAATATCCTATATTTCATAAGTCCAATATCTTTTAAATAGATTCAAATTACAAGTAAACCAAATATCTTTCATACTAATATAAACTTCAATTTTTTTTATTCCAAGATTTAATATCATTTCAAATTCATTTCAAAATATCCTTTCCAAAACATCATCTATTTAATTTAAATTTAAATACCATCTAATCATATTTCAAAATAGTTGTATTTCCTAAATCAACTATTCCATTTAAATCTTTTAAAGTCAATTCATTATATTTAATAATTAAATATTTAATTTCCAAAATTTAATCTTTTTCAAAGATCATT
This sequence comes from Allium fistulosum, assembly GCA_030737815.1. Taxonomy (NCBI): domain Eukaryota; kingdom Viridiplantae; phylum Streptophyta; class Magnoliopsida; order Asparagales; family Amaryllidaceae; genus Allium; species Allium fistulosum. The sequence continues at coordinate 354,822,281 of CM060904.1, forward strand.
TATTCATTTGAATTTATTAAACAAAGAAAATTCAACTTTCGCAGCAATTAGAAAATGCTACGAAATGTTATGCTTAAAAAAATTCATTAACAAAAGACGGCATTTAAAATGCTGTAATATCTTAATTTAGTTTCAATTAAAATTTTAGTTAAATTTAACAACTATAGCACTAACAAAGTGCTATAATAACCCTTAGTTCAAATTTGCTATTTGGTTCATTTAAAACAACTACAGCATTTTCCAATGCTGTAATATCTTTACATTACATTTCAAAAATGTTGTCAAATCAAATTCAGAGTTTTATTTACAATTTCACACATAATTAATTTTTAATATAAATCATTTTAACTTATAAAATCATATATTTTCACATTTAAAAACAATCATTTAAATACCTTAATTTCTATGATTTTATAAAGTCAAATTTCCATACAAAACTCAAATTAAATAACAATTAAATTTTCATTTCTTCAATTAAATTCTTAACTTAACAACTAAGTTTAAATTTCAAAAATATAACTTATTTCCATTTATTTTACTTAATTAAACATTCACTTTTAAACAAATTTCACAAATTTCAATTTAAGTTATATTTCCAAATTCAGCTTAAATATTCATTTATTTCATATTTTAATTTATACAAAATCATTAACACTTTTCACAATTATTATTACTTAATAAAATCAATAAATTCATCTTTTAAATCAAATTTGTCATATTTTCTTCATAAATTCCATTTATAAACAAAATCATAAATTCCAAATTTTACTTATATTTCAAATTCTACTTCACCATTTACTTAATTCACATATTTAATTTGTAGAAAATCACAAATATTTTATAGAAATCATTTTAAATAAAATTTAAATCAAAATATCATAATATTTACATTTTAAAATATTTTAGAAATTTTAGAAAAATATATAAACCACGGGTCTGTATAAAATTTTCTAGCCTAGGTCAAGTGATACGGATATGTATCATTTCAATCCGCAGTTTACAAAGAAAAACCGGGTTCTATCATTTCAAACCCGCAATCCCAAGATAAATAAAATAAATAAAAAGTCGCTCAGGCTTATCATTTCAGCCCATAACGATCTTTCCCTATTCTAAAGTCCGTTCGGGTATGTATCATTTCAACCCATACTGATTTCTATACTAACAGGGAACTTGCAGTGTGATAAACTGATATAAATAAACAGTATACAATATATAACAGTAACAGATGATATAACATGTGTATAAACAGGGATGAACATCATATATTCATAATATAACAGTTATAACAGGATGATATAAATTTACAGATTCAAGTGATGTCAGTTTATCAACTATATAAGTACATATTAGTTTGGTGAGATTTACTCACCTTTTTAAAGCTGAAGACAACAATTCAAATACAAAGATCAAACTCCGGAAAACACAAGAGGCACGACAAAGCACGATCCAAACTTGAGTGATAGGAGAGCTAAGATTTCAACTTATGTACACAAACAAATACAAAATACATAAGTATATTTAATACAAAAGATTAGATGAAATAAATAATGAAAATGATTGAGATAAGATGGCATAACCTTGCTCTATCTTATGCAAGTGGTGATGGAGGTGGTGATGGGGTTAGCAATAGGAGGTAGAGGCCGAGCCTATTCATGAAGGAAACAAAGAAAGAAAAAGAAGAAAGAAAGAAAAAAAAGAAAGGAAAGAAAAAAAAAGAAGAGGAAGAAGAAGCCATGGATATTTAGATCTATAAGAAAATTTCTCTTAGGAAATAAAATGAGAATGAGATGTGAGATGAGAATATTTGTACATGATTTGTAAGAGTAATAGGCGGCTAGGGTTATGGAAAAACGTCTACGAGAATAAATGGTAAGAAAATAATAAAGGGGATTTAATTCCTATTTCATAAAAGAAACGTATGCAAAGATCTTTAAATCAGAAGAGTCAAACGAGGAAGGAAATGTTGGGAAATATTTTGCCCGAAATTTGATGGGAGTAATACATGGCTAAGCAAATGGTAAACGGCTAAATCAATAAAGAGACAAGGCAATTTAAGGTAGGAGTTTTAATGGTTTGGGAAATAAAAAGGCAACAAATAACTGGATGTATTTATTAATTTTTTCCTTTGTTTGCATGCAACGAAAAGAGGAGTTTGAGGAACAATACGTACATGAATTATGAGAAGAATTCATGGTTAATGACTGTGGGAAGTAATTGGCTATGCAAATGGAAAGGCAAGGGAAAAGGAAAAGGCAACAAATAAACAAACAAGTAACTTATATCTCTTGTAATTTCTAAGCTATTATTAAAAAGAAAACCCATCAAAAATCAAATGAATATATTCAAAGTTTATACTAATAAAAATAAAAGTTATGGAAATAAACATAGGGAAAAAATAAATAAATAAAATATAGAAATCATTTAAATCCAAACCCAAATCAATATATCATTTATTCCTAAATGCAAATGAAAAGACAGTGTTTAAACAATGAAACGTATGCCTCTTAAATTTTTCCAAGCCATATATTTGCATACATTTCTTTCTAGAAATGAAATGTGAAGTAAATGTGTACGTGAATTATGAAGTGGTGTGGATGGCAAGAAAAGATTTGAACGACTAAAGAGGAGTAAATGAGGAAACGGTAAAAGAAACGACTTAGGAGGTGAAACGACTTTACGTTTCAAAAGCTTTTAAAACCTTTCAAATTTCCTTAATTTATTCATATAAGTTTACCTTACTGAAAATAATAATAATTTCAGTTACAAATTCGAAAATATAACAAAATATAAAATATATATAAATATTTCTTAATTATATAAGGTTAAAATAAGAAAATAGCACAAAATTGCAAACCTAGTCTTCAAAAATGGAAATAAACAGAATGAACTTTGGAAAATTTACATGGACTTGTAAAAATATTTATAACAAAGATAACAACATAAAAGTAAAAATGCATTCACAAATAAATATATAAATTTTAATTTAAATAAAATTTAAATGAAGAAATTACCAGAAGAATAGAAAACAGCCTTTTAAAAATAGGGAATAATTACAGTAAATTTTGGAAAAATCCTATTATCATTTTAAAAATATTTGAAAGTCAAAATATTCATAAAATAACATATTTACCTAGATTAAAATGAAATATGAAAATAAAAATATAATTTATACAATTTAAAAATAACAAAATTGCAGCATAAACAAATTGTAGTCAATATTGAAATATACATAACTTTCACTGTTTAACTCCATTTTCAACGAAACGAAAAACAGTGTTCAAGTTATTACATCTATTTTCATAATAAAAGATAAAATTTAAGATTTTAAAATAATTTAAATTTGAAGTTTAAAAGTCAAAGTTTGAATGGTTTGACCAGAAATTCACTTTTTAGTAAAATAACCGATTTATACTAGTTTGAAATTATAGTTCACATAATAATTAACATTTATTTAAAAAATGAAATGTTTGAAATCATACAAGTTAAAAATAGTTTCAAAAATAAAATAAAGTCACATTTAAAAATATAGGCCAAAATCTAGGGTTGTTACACTCTCCCCCACTCAAAACTTTTCGTCCCCGAAAAGGAATGAGGTAGGGGAAAGCATAAGAAAAAGATTGAGTGAAATAAGATTAAGACAAGATGATAAGTAGATTGAAACTATACCTGATAACTGTTGTTATAGGTAAGCTTAACAAGGTGGATGGCAAGCAATGCTCAGATTAAAATAAGTACCAAAGTTTATTAAAGATTATAGAAAGATTTCTAAACAGAAAGATTATAGAAAGATACCTATACCAGTCTATAGCACGATAAGGAAAATAAGGACAACTAACAGACAGTTTGAAAACAAAATAAGATAATAAGTTTGAAAAACAAAATAAGATAATAGGTTTGAAATTTCCATGGTTTCAGCTTAAATTGATAATTAATTTTACATAAGTTAAATAAATCTTAGCTATCTCTAATTTCATTACCTTATCATCCAATTTTTCTTAAACTAACAATTTCAAAAATCATGGATTTGCAAATTCATTATTCATTATACTCATAATGTACTTAATAAATTTAATTCCTCTTTATTCCTAATTAAATTAATTTTATCCATCTCAATATATTTTATCACCTATGTTAAATAAAATTTGAGTGGTTATAATAAATGTTATACACTTAAATTATATTTATAAAATCTTTTTATATTGTATATTATCCAGTTACATCGTTAACTTATAAAAATTTAGGTAAGTTATAATGGAATGCAATGGTGTATTATACAAATAAAACTTTCCAATTCAATTATCTCAAGTTTGAATCATTTATCCAAATTTTTGATTTTCTTTTTATAATTGAATTTAAGAATTAAATTTCTGATTTCTTCAAACCATTTAGAGATAAATAAATGTATGTACATAACTTATCAAATTAAATTTAAATCATATATCTATATATATTATAAATCAAGTCATATTTTAGAAATTCAAATCAATTAAATTCCCCAAAACAAAACTGTAGCAAGACTACAGAACAGTCTCTTAACTTCGAAACTCGAAAATGAACGTCGATGATGTCGCGATCATCACCGAAGTTATTTTCTAGCGACAAAGAGAAGAGCACTTTAAAATTCTTTGGAAACAAATTCTATTTGAAAATACTTTAAATAATATATCCCTTTTTAAAACTTTAACCCAAAGTTCGAAATAATCGGAATTTAAATTCTCAAATTCTTGATTTAAATTCATTTCAGTTCCCAAATCAAATTTATAAACAACTATTTATAAATTCATTTATAGAATGATAAATCAAGTATTATCATTTCAAATAATCAAATTAAATCAATTTATTAAGTTCCATAATATTTACTTATATCAAAATTTATTTCATTAACCAAATTTTAAAATAGTATTGTGTCAGTTTGTTCTGTCAAAGTGTTTTGGAAATCTTGTCGATAGCGTTGATCAGACGAATCGATCGGAAACCCAAATCAACATCCATAACTCAAACAACACAATATATAAAACATTTTAATTTTAAATATTAGTTTACAAATACCCTATACATGAATAGATTTTCAAAGAAAGATAGAGATTCAAATATGATTAACTCAAATCAAAGGAAATTCTGATTTGGAAATAAGTTGGAAACAAGGATGACATGCTTAAATAACAGAATAGGAAGACGGATAAGCTTATATATATCACGAGCAACCTTAACCGGGTCAACCGTGACTTAAAGAATAAGATCAATGTGGATTTTTTCTGGGGTAAATCTACATTCGATCTCAAGAGTTAGAGTTTGGAATAACAAAAGATATTAGCATCTAAACCAAGGATAGATATAAATCTCTGGTGAATCGATGCTGATTGTAAAGGAGTTTTACCCTTTTACAATTCAAATTTTGAGATTGGTGGGACCGCCAATTCGCTATAAAGATCATTCGAAGCGAAGTTATGGGATACTCCAGAATCAAGAAGATGAATAGTGAGGGACATGAATGGATTTTGGAACCGCAGGGAACGTTCCAAAATTCAAAGGAAACTGAATTGAAGAAGAAAGAATTCAAGCTCGAACGAAAGTGATTCTGAAATTAAATTTACTCTATATACTGAGTTTTGCCTAAAACCAGAGCTCTGATACCAACTGTAACGACCCGATATTTTCAACCATTCGCATCCGCACATGTCGGACTTGAATTGCTCAAAATACCGCGTTGTAAATAAAATTTGGCAAATCTCAGAATATACAGTAAATAAAATCACAGATCACAGACACAGAGTAATAATAATGCAGCGGAAGTAAAAGAGATAGTAGTTCATGAAGCTACTATATAAATATATCAGAGTTACATAAGATACAACAGGAGAAAATAAAGTACAACAGAAGTCTCAGGATGACTGTCACATACCGAATTTTTCGACTTTCGAAAATTCGACATCGATACTCACTTTATCGACTGTCGAGCAATCGAGTGCCGGAAACTCCAATAGTGAGGGTTTAAGAAAAAGAAATAGAAGAAAAGATAGAAGAAAAAGAGGAGAAGAAGAAAGAAGAACAACAGAAACAGAAAACAATATCAGAATCTCACATATCGCAGCGGAACAACATATAATAGATAAATTAATGATCTTTAAACAAAGAACTATATCATTTTATACATACATCAATCGGAGTCGATATACGACTCAATACAACAATGGACAGTTATATAACTTGTCCTCATACAGAATACACAGCGGAATAAATACTATCAGGTACAAATACTACGTCTCGCCATCCAGCTTGCTTCCAAAGCTCCAGAATATCCAGAATATCCTGATAACCTAACTCTAGGCTGCCCGTGTGGAAATTTGTGGGCACCCAGAGTTTAGAAGGGAACAATAAACTCCGAGTCAGTCATGGTGACTGGTGTGAGATCGTAAAACAGTTATTTTTCACAAAGAAAATAAACCAAATTCGCAATGCTTTTGGAAAATGAAACTACCATAAGACCTCCCGCCACACACACAATGCAAACGCAGAATTGGAGGAGATTTCTTCTTATGATAGTCAAAGATGCTTACTACGCAAAATCAAATTCTTTTTGATATTATTATTAGTGCATAGTGTAGAAAACATTTCGAAAGTATAATATTAATCTTAGCCAACATACGACCAGTATCGTATGCCTACTATAGCTACCATCTAAACAGTGGTGACCACCGTACGTAAATGGCAGGTTCTACAACTAATACCGTACAAGGTTCGTATTGGAGTTTGGATTTCCAACAAATGGTCAGGCTAAGGAACTTCCTTTTCCACGATGGGTACGTCCCTGGAATAGACGACCCGAGAAATAACCTAACATTACGGTTAGATCTCTGCCAACACAAGGCCGGGTTACCTCTGCAAAAATAGGTAACTACTGACACGCGTATGCCATCCCCCGATCGTAACCGATCTTCCCGAGGATCCCCGATTTCCAACAAACCACATAGATAATAATGCAGCAACCACATAGGTTAAGTATCTGGGCTCCATACCATGATACCACCTCTATCCAGAAGGAATGACATACACTAAGGGGCGCTACTCCCTAGAACCTTGCCGCATCCTTCCTGTTTCGACCATTTCCGGGGTGTGAGGCTCGACGAAGTCTCGTCCACAAAGCTACGCTTTCTACAAAGCCATGCTTCGGATCAAACAAATGATCAACCTATGATCACAAAGATATAAGATCAAACAAATGATCATATCACAAATGATCAAACACTGATCATTTCACAGCAACACTTAGTATGCCACGTTACCAAATTGGGATATATCGCTGATAAATTTCAACTACATAACCTCTGAGCTCGTACGTCTCAGAGAAGGGTGTTAAGCTAAGAGAATAAATTCTCCGCCACCAACAGAAATGTATTTGAAAGAAATCAGCTTTATATCTCAAATTGTAACGTCAGACACACAATCCATACAAGTCTGTTCCGGGATCGAACAGAACCGAAGGCACTTCTCACGAAGCCCTTGCAATTCCGGATAAATTTCTAATCACGTCCGGACTTCCCGTCACTAAGGGTGATAAAAACCTCTAAATCGGAGATCAGCCGATGTAGAGTAACTCGACGGTAATCCTTCTGTTTTCAAAAATATCTGGTCTTCAACACCGGTCTTCAAATGCAATTCATAACGACGTATCACATATTCGGAATGGGTTATACGACCCCATGGTCCTTTCCCGGCTAACCCGAATAGTGAGCGTTTATTTAAAAACAAAGTGTGGCATTCAAATTCATCCGGTTCATAACAAATACCTATCTAAAGGTAATTATTGATAGTCGGTTATTTAACTATCAATACAGATGCGCAACATCATCAGATTCCAAATAATTTTCCAAATTATTTATCTTCAAAAATATCTTCACTAGATATAAAATTTCCACACTTCAAAAATAAATCAATATTTATTTTTCTAAACAGTTTCCCTTTTCTTTATAAATTCCATAGTGAATTTATATTTTCAAAATATCTACTGATATTCGATTTTCAAACCGTTTTCAATATTCAATTTCAATTTATCTTTAAGAAGATAAAATCTCAAAACGTTTCATTTCATTTTGGAAAAGTATTTCCATACTTATTTAAAAATAAGTAATTCACAAATCATTTATTTTCAACATTTGAAAATGTTCAATATACTTAAATCAAATTTAAGTATAGATTCATTCTTTAAGGAAATCATTTACTATAACATTTATTTGAGTCAAAACGAATGTTACGTAAAACATCGTTACGACGACTCAAAATCACTAGTATAGGGATTCGAAATTAAGATAGATATATAAATCCCAATACTATATAAAACATTTCCTTTCGGAAATCATTTACTATAACAACAGTGTTATAGTCCACCATTTCCTTCTTTCTCGAAAACGTCTATTTCAACAATAAATGTTGAAATCTATGATTTCAATATTTCTCACATTTTAAAATATCTTTAAAATGTTTAACTTCATTTCAAATATCACTTTCCCAAAACCATATCTATTCTACTTAACAATATATTCACTGTCCAAAATCGTGAATATAATTTACTTAACCCAATTTCAATCATTTCTACACATTTTTATTTCAATAAAAATTCGCTATCCAAAATCGCGAATATATCTTCTTTAATAATCTTCTATATTTAATTTATCAAATTCAATCGATTCCGAATTTATAAACACGGTTATAAATTCTATTTCTATTTTAATAACAACCTCGACTTATAAATCTTCTTTTTATCAACTTCTATATTTTTACTTATCAAAATAAGTGATTTCATATTTATAAACAGCATTTATAAATTCCAATTTTATTTATAAGAACTTCAATATCAAATCAATTTCAATATTGATTTCTAAATTTATTTTCAACTTTAAATAAAGTTTCCATGCTGATTTCTCAAAATTTCATTTCCAAAATATTAAATCAATTTCAGATTTATTTCTAATTTTATTTATCACTACTAAATAAGTTCCTTATTTTTCCTCAAATTATTCAATATTCTGCTTCTAAATGGATTCTTCAAATTGAAATCATTCTACATGGATTTCCCAAATTATTTCAATCTACCAATTTAATTTCTAGTTGGATTTCCAACTTATCTTCTTTTAATAAGTTCCTTTTTTAAGAAAAGAGATTTCAATTGTTTCTTTCAATCTATTTAAAAATCCAAATTCTTAAATTAAATTCTTCAAATTATAATCACTATTTTACGAAATCCATTTAATTAACATTTTCACTTGATTCTGGAATTAATTCGATAAGATTATAAAAATTAACTTTTTATACTTTAAAAATTCCTTTCTTCAAACTTTCTTCAATTTCAAAACTTGATTCACTTAGAAATTTTCTACTTGAATTTCAAAAATTAAATTTCGTTTATCTTTGGAATCCAATGATGTCAAACATCCATTCAGCTAAATTTTAGCTTTCAAACAATTTCCAGACATCAATTCAATAACATCAATAATCATTCACAGATTATCACATCACAGTAGAAATAAATTCAATCAATGTGAGGGGTCCAGTTGGATCCCTCCAACCTGTTTCCCTGCATCCAAAGATGTTAGCACAATACCAATTCCGCTCCAGTACGGAATTATCGCGGTATATGGGTTTTATAAAAATCCGCTTACTAACGGCGCAATAGGGTCTCATCCGCTATACGAGGCGGGAAATCAATCAATCCAATATATACATATGCCAATATGTATATATTGCTACATATATAGATATATCCTATCATATCTAATATCACATCCAATAGCAATCATATCAATCAATAACTGCAATACAAATTTAAATCTGAGTGAGGAGATCTCACCTTAGCTTTTATTTGCAATCCATTTTTATTCCAGCTCGTTCTTTACAGATTTTGACCTAGTATAAACATTTTATACCATCTATTAATATTCGAATCAACTGAATAATTAAATTTTCATTTTAAAATTTTGATTCATTGGTGGTTTCATTTTAATAGTTTAATTAACTGATAGTTTATTTAAACCAATTTTAATTTCCAAATTTATTTCCCTTTTTGAATAAATTCTTTTTAACTCTTTCAAACTATTTAAAATACGTATCTTAAATAATCTCTCCAACTATTAAACAAACTTACTCAAAATTTCCTTATTAAAAATATCTTTAACCACTAAAAAATTAAATAAGTTAATTTAAACTAATTAATTTAAAACTTTAAACTATATATTTTAGTCACTGTATATCTATTTTATTTCATCATCATTTTTTTTCAACTTAACTATAAATATAGTCATTTACAGTTTAATATAATTTTTTAAATTCTCAATATGCTGTTAAAACAAAAGCAAACAATATTTTCATTGAAACTAAAATTATACCTTACAGAAATTGCTCTCACGCAATCGAGCTCGCCAACGAACACCCTCACACCTGCAGCCTCGAGTCCCACTGCCTCGCGAAACCCAAACGACGTCACGCCAGTCACGCATCACCGACCCTCCACGAATGCGTCGCCACCATCGCTGATAAACCCCAGCCTTCGTCTTCACCACGCCGTTTCCATCACTTCGATCAACGATGGCCACCGCCATGCCTAACTCCAACTCGCGCGATGACGACCTCGAGCAGATCTGGCGACTTCGAGATGGCTGCCGAGCCACGCGATCGCGACATCACCCAACGATGTTCAGATCGAGATCGCGGTCCCCCCAATCCTTCGCGTGAGCGCCTCCTCGCGAGATTGAATCGCTCGCGTTCGATTTCGCCTTGACTTCAGCTCGACCGTATGCGATTTTTGATTAACAGGGAGGAGGGAGGTAACTTGATTTGGATTTAAACAGAGGGGCAGCGCTTTGAATTCGAACGGGAGATAGGAAAAAAATGGTAGGCAATGTACTGAGAAGTGAGAAGGAGACTTCGGCCATTTTTATCTGTTTGATTGAAGAAGTTTTCGTTCGATTTTAAAACTGGAAAGGGGAGAGGAGTGAATTATTTAAAAATGAAGAAGGATGGGTTGCGCGATCTTTTCTTCGTGATTCCCTGCGCGATGGTAGGCGTGATTTTAGGAACGAAAAGCAACTGACGTGACAAAATTCAAAGTTTAAATTTTCAATCGAATTCAATTTAAATTTTCGACGCGATTACTCATCGTGTGCTCACGTATCAATACCGAAAAATACGAAAATTGAAATCCGGCAATAATACAACATTCCGGACCCAATGGAACTGGTTTCGTCGAATTCCGAGACTGTTTGAAAAATGACTATTTTATAAATATCGGTTCGAACGATCTAATTTCAAACCGAACACTTTACTCCTAAATTCGATTCTGAAGCTTCTGTTATCTTCAGTAATATCAATACGAATTTTAAAAGCTTTCGAAATATTTTTCTTCAGCTTTAAATTGAAGATTCAAATTTTTATTCAACATTTAATAGATTAAATTTTATAATTTAATCACCAATTTTAAACTTATATCGGGAATTCAAATTAAATCATCGTTCAAATATTTAAAATAAATTAAATATTCCCAATTTAATTCGTTCAAAATTCAGGGTCGTTACAGACTTCCCTCCTTAAAAGAATTTCGTCCCGAAATTACAAGTCAGAAAAAAAGTCCTTAACTTGTCTACTATTTTTCACAATCCAATAGTTTTATCAAATTTTCAAAACAAATCTTTCTACTAAAGATTCGTTATCAACTCAACTAAATTTCCAACTTCAATTACAGATTTCAAACAACATTGTTTTACTTCAAAATTCAAATTCGAGTTTAAATTCAAATTTTAAACTTTCAAATTTTCTCAAAATTTTCTAACACCCGAAATTTTCGAAAAATTTTGCCAGCGTCTCCTTTGCGCGGCTAATACGCCACGACTACAAAACGTCCCTACGGACTCTCAGATTTCAAAAAGAAAAAGAAAAAACCAAGCGGCTAGACAAGAAAGTCATCAAATCTCATATTGGAATTTAAATACATACCTTTTCGAGCAATTCAAATTATCTTCGAAATCAAAATTCCAATTCCTTTTATAACACCTGTATATCCTACTAGCCATATATCTAGTTACAGCATTCAACCTATTTTTCACATTCAATTACAGAATGTCCAATATAAACTACTTCTTATACATTTCTAATTCACTATTGAAGTTATATATTCTTTTCATTCAAGTTTACATTTCAAATTCATTTGAATTCAATTTCAATCTAATGTGGATTCAATTCAACTTCTGAATATTGAATTTCATCGATTAACTTTCATTTACAACTGCTTATTTTAGATTAGTTTCAATTACTAATTCATTTCAAATTCTAATCCACTTACAAATTCAAATTTGTTTTCAACATTCCGTTTTAATTCCAGTTTTTATTCTTTTTCAATTCTTAACTTAGAATAATTTCAATATCAAATTTTACTTAAGAATTTCACTCTTCATTTAATTGATTCACCTGTACTTACATTTATTTAACTCCATCTTTTAAGTTTGATTTATTCTATCAAAATTCAATTTGTATAGGTTATCAACTTAATAATATTTCATAAATATTTCTACATAGTATTCCAGAGTCTTAATAACATTTCAAAAATTATTTTGAAAACAATTCAAATTTTCCTTTGAATTTCCAAACAAATTTCAAATTTTTCAAACAACTTCCGTTTTAAAACAATTTGGCAGCAATTCCTCTTCTGGAAACCCGAAAATGAACACCGGTGATGTCGCGATCATCATCGGAATTATTTTCCAGCGACCGAAAAGAGTTTAGAGCTTTCATCTCTCTAAAATACATTTCAAAACCCTTGAAATTCATTTTCAAATCAAAAAGATTTAAACTTTCCAAATCTCCAAAATTTTCAAATTCTTTGGTTATTGTTTAAATTTTCTTATTCAATTTCCAATGAGAATAATTTAATATTATTATTCCCTAACAATCAAACATCCAAATACTATGATAATTCATAGAAAATGATTTCTTTTCTATACAAAAATAGTTTTGGGTAAAATTATCTCATTCACCCTATTTAAAACAATATTGTGCCGAATTGTTCTATTCGAGTGTTTAGAAACCCCTTCGATACAGTTTTGCAAGACTGTGCCGATGAAGGTTCATATACCACTCAATAAACCAATCATCACAATACAAAACAATTTTATATTCACTAACAAATACGCGCTCATATCTATTATTACACTCAACTCATTCTAGAGTACTACTGACTCTATCTCTAATGAGTAACACCCAACAGAGCAGGGTTGTCGCTTAACCATATGCTCTGATACCACTTTGTCACATACCGAATTTTTCGACTTTCGAAAATTCGACATCGATACTCACTTTATCGACTGTCGAGCAATCGAGTGCCGGAAACTCCAATAGTGAGGGTTTAAGAAAAAGAAATAGAAGAAAAGATAGAAGAAAAAGAGGAGAAGAAGAAAGAAGAACAACAGAAACAGAAAACAATATCAGAATCTCACATATCGCAGCGGAACAACATATAATAGATAAATTAATGATCTTTAAACAAAGAACTATATCATTTTATACATACATCAATCAGAGTCGATATACGACTCAATACAACAATGGACAGTTATATAACTTGTCCTCATACAGAATACACAGCGGAATAAATACTATCAGGTACAAATACTACGTCTCGCCATCCAGCTTGCTTCCAAAGCTCCAGAATATCCAGAATATCCTGATAACCTAACTCTAGGCTGCCCGTGTGGAAATTTGTGGGCACCCAGAGTTTAGAAGGGAACAATAAACTCCGAGTCAGTCATGGTGACTGGTGTGAGATCGTAAAACAGTTATTTTTCACAAAGAAAATAAACCAAATTCGTAATGCTTTTGGAAAATGAAACTACCATAAGACCTCCCGCCACACACACAATGCAAACGCAGAATTGGAGGAGATTTCTTCTTATGATAGTCAAAGATGCTTACTACGCAAAATCAAATTATTTTTGATATTATTATTAGTGCATAGTGAAGAAAACATTTCGAAAGTATAATATTAATCTTAGCCAACATACGACCAGTATCGTATGCCTACTATAGCTACCATCTAAACAGTGGTGACCACCGTACGTAAATGGCAGGTTCTACAACTAATACCGTACAAGGTTCGTATTGGAGTTTGGATTTCCAACAAATGGTCAGGCTAAGGAACTTCCTTTTCCACGATGGGTACGTCCCTGGAATAGACGACCCGAGAAATAACCTAACATTACGGTTAGATCTCTGCCAACACAAGGCCGGGTTACCTCTGCAAAAATAGGTAACTACTGACACGCGTATGCCATCCCCCGATCGTAACCGATCTTCCCGAGGATCCCCGATTTCCAACAAACCACATAGATAATAATGCAGCAACCACATAGGTTAAGTATCTGGGCTCCATACCATGATACCACCTCTATCCAGAAGGAATGACATACACTAAGGGGCGCTACTCCCTAGAACCTTGCCGCATCCTTCCTGTTTCGACCATTTCCGGGGTGTGAGGCTCGACGAAGTCTCGTCCACAAAGCTACGCTTTCTACAAAGCCATGCTTCGGGTCAAACAAATGATCAACCTATGATCACAAAGATATAAGATCAAACAAATGATCATATCACAAATGATCAAACACTGATCTTTTCACAGCAACACTTAGTATGCCACGTTACCAAATTGGGATATATCGCTGATAAATTTCAACTACATAACCTCTGAGCTCATACGTCTCAGAGAAGGGTGTTAAGCTAAGAGAATAAATTCTCCGCCACCAACAGAAATGTATTTGAAAGAAATCAGCTTTATATCTCAAATTGTAACGTCAGACACACAATCCATACAAGTCTGTTCCGGGATCGAACAGAACCGAAGGCACTTCTCACGAAGCCCTTGCAATTCCGGATAAATTTCTAATCACGTCCGGACTTCCCGTCACTAAGGGTGATAAAAACCTCTAAATCGGAGATCAGCCTATGTAGAGTAACTCGACGGTAATCCTTCTGTTTTCAAAAATATCCGGTCTTCAACACCGGTCTTCAAATGCAATTCATAACGACGTATCACATATTCGGAATGGGTTATACGACCCCATGGTCCTTTCCCGACTAACCCGAATAGTGAGCGTTTATTTAAAAACAAAGTGTGGCATTCAAATTCATCCGGTTCACAACAAATACCTATCTAAAGGTAATTATTGATAGTCGGTTATTTAACTATCAATACAGATGCGCAACATCATCAGATTCCAAATAATTTTCCAAATTATTTATCTTCAAAAATATCTTCACTAGATATAAAATTTCCACACTTCAAAAATAAATCAATATTTATTTTTCTAAATAGTTTCCCTTTTCTTTATAAATTCCATAGTGAATTTATATTTTCAAAATATCTACTGATATTCAATTTCAATTTATCTTTAAGAAGATAAAATCTCAAAATGTTTCATTTCATTTTGGAAAAGTATTTCCATTCTTATTTAAAAATAAGTAATTCACAAATCATTTATTTTCAACATTTGAAAATGTTCAATATACTTAAATCAAATTTAAGTATAGATTCATTCTTTAAGGAAATCATTTACTATAACATTTATTTGAGTCAAAACGAATGTTACGTAAAACATCGTTACGACGACTCAAAATCACTAGTATAGGGATTCGAAATTAAGATAGATATATAAATCCCAATACTATATAAAACATTTCCTTTCGGAAATCATTTACTATAACAACAGTGTTATAGTCCACCATTTCCTTCTTTCTCGAAAACGTCTATTTCAACAATAAATGTTGAAATCTATGATTTCAATATTTCTCACATTTTAAAACATCTTTAAAATGTTTAACTTCATTTCAAATATCACTTTCCCAAAACCATATCTATTCTACTTAACAATATATTCACTGTCCAAAATCGTGAATATAATTTACTTAACCCAATTTCAATCATTTCTACACATTTTTATTTCAATAAAAATTCGCTATCCAAAATCGCGAATATATCTTCGTTAATAATCTTCTATATTTAATTTATCAAATTCAATCGATTCCGAATTTATAAACACGGTTATAAATTCTATTTCTATTTTAATAACAACCTCGACTTATAAATCTTCTTTTTATCAACTTCTATATTTTTACTTATCAAAATAAGTGATTTCATATTTATAAACAGCATTTATAAATTCCAATTTTATTTATAAGAACTTCAATATCAAATCAATTTCAATACTGATTTCTAAATTTATTCTCAACTTTAAATAAAGTTTCCATGCTGATTTCTCAAAATTTCATTTCCAAAATATTAAATCAATTTCAGATTTATTTCTAATTTTATTTATCACTACTAAATAAGTTCCTTATTTTTCCTCAAATTATTCAATATTCTGCTTCTAAATGGATTCTTCAAATTGAAATCATTCTACATGGATTTCCCAAATTATTTCAATCTACCAATTTAATTTCTAGTTGGATTTCCAACTTATCTTCTTTTAATAAGTTCCTTTTTTAAGAAAAGAGATTTCAATTGTTTCTTTCAATCTATTTAAAAATCCAAATTCTTAAATTAAATTCTTCAAATTATAATCACTATTTTACGAAATCCATTTAATTAACATTTTCACTTGATTCTGGAATTAATTCGATAAGATTATAAAAATTAACTTTTTATACTTTAAAAATTCCTTTCTTCAAACTTTCTTCAATTTCAAAACTTGATTCACTTAGAAAATTTCTACTAGAATTTCAAAAATTAAATTTCGTTTATCTTTGGAATCCAATGATGTCAAACATCCATTCAGCTAAATTTTAGCTTTCAAACAATTTCAAGACATCAATTCAATAACATCAATAATCATTCACAGATTATCACATCACAGTAGAAATAAATTCAATCAATGTGAGGGGTCCAGTTGGATCCCTCCAACCTGTTTCCCTGCATCCAAAGATGTTAGCACAATACCAATTCCGCTCCAGTACGGAATTATCGCGGTATATGGGTTTTATAAAAATCCGCTTACTAACGGCGCAATAGAGTCTCATCCGCTATACGAGGCGGGAAATCAATCAATCCAATATATACATATGCCAATATGTATATATTGCTATATATATAGATATATCCTATCATATCTAATATCACATCCAATAGCAATCATATCAATCAATAACTGCAATACAAATTTAAATCTGAGTGAGGAGATCTCACCTTAGCTTTTATTTGCAATCCATTTTTATTCAGCTCGTTCTTTACAGATTTTGACCTAGTATAAACATTTTATACCATCTATTAATATTCGAATCAACTGAATAATTAAATTTTCATTTTAAAATTTTGATTCATTGGTGGTTTCATTTTAATAGTTTAATTAACTGATAGTTTATTTAAACCAATTTTAATTTCCAAATTTATTTCCCTTTTTGAATAAATTCTTTTTAACTCTTTCAAACTATTTAAAATACGTATCTTAAATAATCTCTCCAACTATTAAACAAACTTACTCAAAATTTCCTTATTAAAAATATCTTTAACCACTAAAAAATTAAATAAGTTAATTTAAACTAATTAATTTAAAACTTTAAACTATATATTTTAGTCACTGTATATCTATTTTATTTCATCATCATTTTTTTTCAACTTAACTATAAATATAGTCATTTACAGTTTAATATAATTTTTTAAATTCTCAATATGCTGTTAAAACAAAAGCAAACAATATTTTCATTGAAACTAAAATTATACCTTATAGAAATTGCTCTCACGCAATCGAGCTCGCCAACGAACACCCTCACACCTGCAGCCTCGAGTCCCACTGCCTCGCGAAACCCAAACGACGTCACGCCAGTCACGCATCACCGACCCTCCACGAATGCGTCGCCACCATCGCTGATAAACCCCAGCCTTCGTCTTCACCACGCCGTTTCCATCACTTCGATCAACGATGGCCACCGCCATGCCTAACTCCAACTCGCGCGATGACGACCTCGAGCAGATCTGGCGACTTCGAGATGGCTGCCGAGCCACGCGATCGCGACATCACCCAACGATGTTCAGATCGAGATCGTGGTCCCCCCAATCCTTCGCGTGAGCGCCTCCTCGCGAGATTGAATCGCTCGCGTTCGATTTCGCCTTGACTTCAGCTCGACCGTATGCGATTTTTGATTAACAGGGAGGAGGGAGGTAACTTGATTTGGATTTAAACAGAGGGGCAGCGCTTTGAATTCGAACGGGAGATAGGAAAAAAATGGTAGGCAATGTACTGAGAAGTGAGAAGGAGACTTCGGCCATTTTTATCTGTTTGATTGAAGAAGTTTTCGTTCGATTTTAAAACTGGAAAGGGGAGAGGAGTGAATTATTTAAAAATGAAGAAGGATGGGTTGCGCGATCTTTTCTTCGTGATTCCCTGCGCGATGGTAGGCGTGATTTTAGGAACGAAAAGCAACTGACGTGACAAAATTCAAAGTTTAAATTTTCAATCGAATTCAATTTAAATTTTCGACGCGATTACTCATCGTGTGCTCACGTATCAACACCGAAAAATACGAAAATTGAAATCCGGCAATAATACAACATTCCAGACCCAATGGAACTGGTTTCGTCGAATTCCGAGACTGTTTGAAAAATGACTATTTTATAAATATCGGTTCGAACGATCTAATTTCAAACCGAACACTTTACTCCTAAATTCGATTCTGAAGCTTCTGTTATCTTCAGTAATATCAATACGAATTTTAAAAGCTTTCGAAATATTTTTCTTCAGCTTTAAATTGAAGATTCAAATTTTTATTCAACATTTAATAGATTAAATTTTATAATTTAATCACCAATTTTAAACTTATATCGGGAATTCAAATTAAATCATCGTTCAAATATTTAAAATAAATTAAATATTCCCAATTTAATTCGTTCAAAATTCAGGGTCGTTACAATGACAACCAAGTACAAGCTGGATAGAACAACAGAACTGGAATAGGTAAGACTAGATAAGCAGATAAACTCCAGTAATTCCAATCTCCAGAAAGTGGAATCCAAATCTGTGAATAACTCAGGCTGACCCGAGCATAAATAAAAATACAAACACTCGAGTCAGGACATACATACTTATACAATGTAAACCAACTCAAGTGAACTGTAGTAAAAGTACAAGTAACTTAAAGGATGCTTGGGACCCCCATCCTCTAAGGATCCGTTAAACTATTTACTATATAGTAATATACGCTATATACAGTAGTGTCTAATCAGTAAAGTATAATCATATAGAAAATAGCGTTAAGGGGATGGTGAACCTTAACGCGGTCGGATCTTTAAACCAAAATCGTAGTGGGCTCGATATGGTAGGTGACACGACACACAAGGCAATGCCATAGTAGATATATCAATTACGCACACGGACTGATGGAACGCATAGCAGCCACTACCGTCCACCTCGAACAACACTCCCAAATCGAAGGGTGGCCAACAAAAATCAAAAAGTAATAGAATGGAATCAAAGAAGTGCGTCCGATAAGAGGTGCTACCTCACTGGTCCGAGATCGCTCCTGTTTTAGCCACCTTATGCCAACTCACGGGAGTTGGGTCCACGTATATACCTTAGGATCGTCGTCACCATCCTACTTCATTCTGGAAACTCCACCGCGTACACAGTTGTCAAAGTGGTTTTCAGTATCGACAGAGAGTATGTCCATATCCGATCCCGGTCTCTTTAACAACCAATCGTTATTATAACCCGTGGTTATAAATTTAAAACAGTTTATACTTCAAAATAGAATATCATTTCAAATCCAAATCTTTATCACAAATAAAGATTAAATCAATTCCAAACCATTTTAATATATTTAAAATATCATATCATTTCAAAACTTCATTTCAAATCATTTCAATATATCAAAATATCATATCTTTCCAAAACTTCATTTCAAATCATTTTAATATACCAAAATATTATTTGAATTCAAATCTAAATATTTTACTTTAAATGCTTTTTAAAATTGAAAGATATCATTCATTTATTATCATTTCAAGTCGTCTTTTAAATTGTTTATATTTCAATCAAAATAATTCATTTAAACCATTTAAAAGTGAAATTATTATTATTTCAAATCAAGTATTAAAATTTCCAAAGTTTCAATTCAATTTAATCATTTATTTCAATTAAATTTCCATAGACCATTTCAAATTTTATAAATTTCAAAATATAGATTTAATCCACAAAATAACTATTCAAATTATAAAATAAATTCCAAAGCTTTAATATCCTATATTTCATAAGTCCAATATCTTTTAAATAGATTCAAATTACAAGTAAACCAAATATCTTTCATACTAATATAAAATTCAATTTTTTTTATTACAAGATTTAATATCATTTCAAATTCATTTCAAAATATCCTTTCCAAAACATCATCTATTTAATTTAAATTTAAATACCATCTAATCATATTTCAAAATAGTTGTATTTCCCAAATCAACTATTCCATTTAAATCTTTTAAAGTCAATTCATTATATTTAATAATTAAATATTTAATTTCCAAAATTTAATCTTTTTCAAAGATCATTTATTCATTTGAATTTATTAACCAAAAAAATTCAACTTTCGCAGCAATTAGAAAATGCTACGAAATGTTATGCTTAAAAAAAATTCATTAACAAAAGATGGCATTTAAAATGCTGTAATATCTTAATTTAGTTTCAATTAAAATTTTAGTTAAATTTAACAACTATAGCACTAACAAAGTGCTATAATAACCCTTAGTTCAAATTTGCTATTTGGTTCATTTAAAACAACTACAGCATTTTCCAATGCTGTAATATCTTTACATTACATTTCAAAAATGCTATCAAATCAAATTCAGAGTTTTATTTACAATTTCACACATAATTAATTTTTAATATAAATCATTTTAACTTATAAAATCATATATTTTCACATTTAAAAACAATCATTTAAATACCTTTATTTCTATGATTTTATAAAGTCAAATTTCCATACAAAAATCAAATTAAATAACAATTAAATTTTCATTTCTTTAATTAAATTCTTAACTTAACAACTAAGTTTAAATTTCAAAAATATAACTTATTTCCATTTATTTTACTTAATTAAACATTCACTTTTAAACAAATTTCACAAAATTCAATTTAAGTTATATTTCCAAATTCAGCTTAAATATTCATTTATTTCATATTTTAATTTATACAAAATCATTAACACTTTTCACAATTATTATTACTTAATAAAATCAATAAATTCATCTTTTAAATCAAATTTGTCATATTTTCTTCATAAATTCCATTTATAAACAAAATCATAAATTCCAAATTTTACTTATATTTCAAATTCTACTTCACCATTTACTTAATTCACATATTTAATTTGTAGAAAATCACAAATATTTTATAGAAATCATTTTAATAAAATTTAAATCAAAATATCATAATATTTACATTTTAAAATATTTTAGAAATTTAAGAAAAATATATAAACCACGGGTCTGTATAAAATTTTCTAGCCTAGGTCAAGTGATACGGATATGTATCATTTCAATCTGCAGTTTACAAAGAAAAACCGGGTTCTATCATTTCAAACCCGCAATCCCAAGTTAAATAAAATAAATAAAAAGTCGCTCAGGCTTATCATTTCAGCCCATAACGATCTTTCCCTATTCTAAAGTCCGTTCGGGTATGTATCATTTCAACCTATAGTGATTTCTATACTAACAGGGAACTTGCAGTGTGATAAACTGATATAAATAAACAGTATACAATATATTACAGTAACAGATGATATGACATGTGTATAAACAGGGATGAACATCATATATTCATAATATAACAGTTATAACAGGATGATATAAATTTACAGATTCAAGTGATGTCAGTTTATCAACTATATAAGTACATATTAGTCTGGTGAGATTTACTCACCTTTTTAAAGCTGAAGAAAACAATTCAAACACAAAGATCAAACTCCGGAAAACACAAGAGGCACGACAAAGAACGATCCAAACTTGAGTGATAGGAGAGCTAAGATTACAACTTATGTACACAAACAAATACAAAATACATAAGTATATTTAATACAAAAGATTAGATGAAATAAATAATGAAAATGATTGAGATAAGATGGCATAACCTTGCTCTATCTTATGCAAGTGGTGATGGAGGTTGTGATGGGGTTAGAAATAGGAGGTAGAGGCCGAGCCTATTCATGAAGGAAACAAAGAAAGAAAAAGAAGAAAGAAAGAAAAAAAAGAAAGGAAAGAAAAAAAGAAGAGGAAGAAGAAGCCATGGATATTTAGATCTATAAAATTTTTCCAATTAGAAAATAAAATGAGAATGTGATGTGAGATGAGAATATTTGTACATGATTTGTAAGAGTAATAGGCGGCTAGGGTTATTGAAAAACGTCTATGAGAATAAATGGTAAGAAAATAATAAAGGGGATTTAATTCCTATTTAATAAAAGAAACGTATGCAAAGATCTTTAAATCAGAAGAGTCAAACGAGGAAGGAAATGTTGGGAAATATTTTGCGCGAAATTTGATGGGAGTAATACATGTCTAAGCAAATGGTAAACGACTAAATCAATAAAGAGACAAGGCAATTTAAGGTAGGAGTTTTAATGGTTTGGGAAATAAAAAGGCAACAAATAGCTGGATGTATTTATTAATTTTTTCCTTTGTTTGCATGCAACGAAAAGAGGAGTTTGAGGAACAATACGTACGTGAATTATGTGAAGAATTCATGGTTAATGAATGTGGGAAGTAATTGGCTATGCAAATGGAAAGGCAAGGGAAAAGGAAAAGGCAACAAATAAACAAACAAGTAACCTATATCTCTTGCAATTTCTAAGCTATTATTAAAAAGAAAACCCATCAAACAAGTAACCTATATCTCAACTGTTCCTCCCATAACACCCTTGTTAAGTCGTTGATGACTTATCTCCTCACTTTTGTTAGGTCGTAGACGATTTAACCCCTCATTCTCGATAAGTCGTGAACTCAAAGCAACTTCTCCCCCTTGTTTCCAGTTGAGTCGTGGACGACTCAAAATAATTCCATTAAGTCGTAGCCGACTTAAACCTTGCACATTCTTAACTCGTGCCGCTACTTCATTATCTCGCAGGCGACCTAACTCGTTAAGTCGTGGACGACTTAGTTCTTCAGTTCTGTTATCTCGCGTACGACTTAAACCCTGGTTAAGTCGTAGATCTTGTCCACATGACTCCTTAGGTCGCGGACGACTTATAGCTTTGTCCTTAAGTCGTGTTCGACTTAACCCTTTGAAAAATATATGTTGCGCTGCATCATCCTCTCCAGGTTGAGAAAAATTCGACCTCGAATTTGTATGTTCTTCCACATCAGCTCGTTCTTCCCCATGATATGGCATGAGGTGTTTAACATTGAACACATCAGACGTATACACATCATCTGGCAGTTTCAATTTATAAGAATTTTCGTTGATTTTCTTTAAAATTTCCACTGGACCAATCTTTCTGGCTTTCAATTTGTTATAAGCACCCACTGGAAAACGATCTTTCGTTAATACTGCGTAAACAAAATCACCCTCTTTGAAAACAACACTTCTTCGTTTCTTATCCGCCATTTGTTTATACCTCTCATTTGTCTTCTCTAATCGTTCCTGAACGATTCTATGGCATTCTGTCAACCCATCAACAAAATCGGCGGCTTTCTTAACTGTCCCCTTTGAGTGTGGTATCGCTGTTAAATCCAACGGTCCTTTCGGTAAGCTTGAATAGACAATCTGGAATGGACTGAACCCCGTACTTCGATTCACAGCATGATTATGAGCAAATTCTACCTGGCATAGCTTCACATCCCAACTTTTCAGATTATCTTGAACAAGACACCTCAACAAGTTTCCCAATGATCGATTAACAACCTCGGTCTGTCCATCCGTTTGCGGATGATAAGCACTACTAAATTTCAGCTTCGTTCCGACCATTTTCCACAAACTCAACCAAAAATGACTCAGAAATCGAGTATCTCTATCCGACACAATAGATTCTGGCAATCCATGAAGTCGATAGATTTCCCTGAAAAATAGCTGAGCAACATGAACAGCATCCGCCGTCTTCTTACAAGCAATAAAGTGTGCCATTTTCGAAAATCGATCAACCACCACATATATGGAATCGTTACCACGCTGTGTCCTTGGTAATCCCAACACAAAGTCCATACTCACATCAACCCATGGTTTAGTTGGTACCGGTAACGGCATATATAAACCAGCATTAGTCGCAGTTCCTTTCGAAACTTGACATATATGACATCGCTCCACAAATCTTTCCACTTCTTTCCTCATCGATGGCCAAAAGTAGGACTGTGAAATCAACTGTAATGTACGGTCTCTCCCAACATGTCCCTCTTCGTGTAACTCCTTGATAATCTTCATTCTCAGACTACCCTCCAGTATGCACAATCGACTTCCTTTAAAAAGAAAACCATCTACCATCATAAACTCATCAGTCTTTCCCTCCTTGACTTTATCCACAAGCTTTGCAAAGTAAGGATCTTCGACAAATAGTTCCGGCAACATTTCAAACCCCGTCACTTCAACCTTCATTGTAGTCATCAAATGATTTCTCCTACTCAAAGCATCAGCCACTCGATTCGTCATCCCTGACTTGTGTTTAACAACGAAAGTAAACTGTTGCAGATATGCAATCCACGATGCATGTCTCGCTGAAATCTTGTCTTGCCCTTGCAAATGCTTCAATGCTTCATGATCAGTATACAGAACAAACTCCTTCTGAAATAGATAGTGTCTCAAGTGTTTAATAAATTGTACAACAGTGTAGAATTCCACATCATACGTACTGTACCTCATCTTCGCTCCTGACAACTTCTCACTGAAATATGCAATTGGACGACCCCTTTGGCTTAACACTCCTCCAATCCCAACCTTGGATGCATCAGTATGTAGTTCAAATACTAACTGAAAATCAGGTAATACTAGAATTGGTGCAGATGTCAGCAACTCCTTGATCTTCCCAAAAGCATTCCCTGCTTCCTCTATCCATGAAAACTGTTTACCTTTCATGCAATCTGTAACAGGCGCCATCACACTACTAAAGTGTGGAATAAACCGTCGATAAAATGAAGCCAACCCATGAAAACTACGAACTTCCGTTATCGTCTTGGGCTGCGGCCAATCTCTAATTGCTTCGACTTTACTTTGGTCAACCTGTATTCCTTTTTCCGATACAACATATCCCAGAAATAAAACACTATGCGTCATGAACACGCATTTCTTCGTTGCAGCATAGAATTGTTCTTCACGAAGTATAATTAACACTTTCTTCAAATGCTGAACATGCTCTTCTTTACTAGCACTGTAGATTAGAATATCATCAAAGTAAACCACCACAAATTTCCCAATGTACGGTCTGAAAATTTGGTTCATCACCCTCATGAATGTACTCGGTGCATTCGATAGACCAAACGGCATTACCAGCCATTCATACAAGCCTTCCCTCGTCTTGAATGCTGTCTTCCATTCGTCCCCTGGTCTAATGCGAATCTGATGATAACCGCTCTTCAAGTCAATCTTAGAAAAGATTACGGACCCACTGATCTGATCCAACAAATCATCAAGCCTCGGCATTGGAAATTTGTATCTGACTGTGATCTTATTCAATGCTCTACTGTCGGTGCACATCCTCCACGTTCCATCCTTTTTGGGTACCAATAAAGCTGGTACAGCACAAGGACTTAAACTCTCCTGCACACGCCCCTGCTCAAGCAATTCCTCTACCTGCCTCCGCAACTCTTCATGTTCCTTCGGACTCATTCGATAATGTGGTCTGTGTGGCAACACAGCCCCTGGAACAAGGTCTATCTGATGTTGTATATCCCTCAACGGTGGCAATTCCGTTGGTAACTCTTCTGGAAATACATCGTCAAATTCTTTCAAAACTGGTTTAATTTCTTCTGGAATCTCAACCTCTTCACTGCTCTCACGCCCAATTAATAAAAAATCTTCAGGCTCTTCCTCAACCTCTTTAACAAACTCTTTCAAAGATAGTAAAGTTTTCAGCTCTTCAATTTCTTCTGACTTACTTTCTCCTTGTGGTCTCTTCTTCGGAACTAGGATAATCTTCGTGCCTTCAAACATAAAACTGTAACTATTGGTCCGACCGTCATGCTGTACTGCTCGATCATACTGCCATGGTCTTCCCAATAATAAATGACAAACATCCATCTCTACTACATCACACCAAATCTCGTCTTTGTATTTCTTCCCAATAGAGAATGGAACACGAACTCGTCTATCCACTTTCACTTCTCCTCCTTTTCTCAACCATGCTAACTTGTATGGACTTGGATGTTTCTCTGTCTTCAATTTCAACTTTTTCACAGCTTCGGTTGAAACAATATTGTCACAGCTTCCTGCGTCGATCACAAACTTACACACCTTCCCCAGAATAGTACATGTCGATTGAAAGATATTACTCCTCAACCAACTAGCTTCTTCCTGTTTAGGTGTTAAACACGATCTCCTCAGCATTAGATTACAACCTTCATCTCCTGACGCAATATCCGGTTCATCTTCTTCAACTGGACTAGAATAATCCCCATCACCATCCTCATCCTCAATTTCTGCAATCATGGTTCTCTTCTTTGGCTTTGGACACTCACTGCTTTTATGACCCAATTCCTGACAATTGTAACATTTGAAACCATTGTTAACCCTTGCCTTCTCAGCCTCCTTCACCACTGGTCTACTGATAGGTTTAGACACATTAGAACTTCCACTAACACCCTTCGCTTGATTGTTAGAATTAGTAAACACACCACTTCCTCGTCTACCCTGTTTCTCCCAAGCCAACGCTTTCTGATGTGCTTCCGCTACAGATCTTGGATCGAACATATTAACCATATCCTGGATCTGCATTCTCAATCCCCCAATGAACCTAGATGTCAGCTGCTCTTCTGTTTCCATAATATCATTCCTTGCAATAAGTTGATAGAATTCATCAGCATAGTCATTCACAGATTTCGTCCCTTGTCTCAAATTTTGCAAACGTTGATACATCAAAGATTGATAATTGTAAGGTAAGAACGTTGCTTTCATCAACTTCTTCATCTTCTCCCAAGATTCAACCTTTGACTTCCCCATTCGTTCTCGTGTAAGCTTGGTTTGTTGCCACCATGCCAAAGCTCTACCCCTCAGCCTTGTAGCAACCAACTTCACTCTACGATGTTCTGGAACTTCTTTGAAATCAAAAATTTCTTCAACGTTAGCCACCCAATCTAGAAACTCCTCCGCTTGCATACCACCTTTGAATTCTGGAATTTCAGTCTTCATCCCCGACTCCCACTTGTGATCATACTCAGAGTAATTTCTTCCTTGTCCTCGTCCTTGTCCTCGAACACTACCACCTTCATACTCCTCTTCAAAATCAGATGTATATCGTTGTCTATCTCATCCACCCACATCTCTACTACCATTACGCCTTCCACCATCATCCCTTCTATCGACATTCCTCCGTTCTCGATCATTCACGTTCCTCCCACGCCCTTGATCATTTTCAATACTTCTGTCTCGATTGGAATGTGGCGAGACTCTACTACCTCCATGGTTAGATTCAGGTGAAACCCTTCTCCGATTTTGATTCATCTCCGTCATAAGTTTCTCCAACCGGCCAATTCCTTCGTTAAGCTTCTCACTAAAGTTTTCACTGATTCTTTGCTCCATCTCATCAGCCTTTTCTCTTCGATACAAAGCTTCTACGTTTTGGTGGCGATTAGCTCTTCTTGGCGGCATACTTGAAAATTTCACAAACTCTTCAACACTTCAAAATTAAAACACTTTTCGGACTTTGATCCAAAATGAAACGGATCAAAAACTTCCACTTTGTAGCAAATCGCGATGAACACGATGGAAAAAGTTTCGGCCTCCAATTCAAATCCGATCAAACAACTTCGAACAATGATGAACAACTTCACTTGCTCACGGCCCAACTTCAAACTTCTCGATCAAACAACTTCAAACTTCAAAACTCTTCAAAATGATTAGGCTCCAAGTCTCGATCTAGCTATGATTGGCTAGAACAAGCTCTGATACCAAATGACGCAGCGGATTAATCAAAACGATGTAAAACGGTGAATGTAGTAATCGGTGGATTGGAAGAATACTGGAATGCCCGAATTCGTTGATCTGAAGATACCGAACTCTAGCTATCTCAAACTCGTTGATCGCGCACGATACTGGGTTCAAAGATCTTCAATTCTTCAAGCGTTGATCAAGCGCACTTGATTCCGCGAATCGGCTTCTACAATTGTTGAATCGAGCGCACTCGATTATCCGAAAGAGGAGATAGGAGATTACACTCAACTACCAATTTGAATGAAAGCACAAAGCAATCAAAAGAGAATTTTATTCAATATTCAACAACCTTTACAAATGAAACAACTTGCCTATTTATAGGCTACAACACATATCCAGAAAAATTCCTAAGTCTTAAGTCGTATCCGACTCATCATCTACGACCTACGACTCATCATAAGTCGTATACGACTTATCAGCTTACAATACAAATGTCACAACTTACGATTTATACAAAACATGCGACATAACTATTCAGCGACTTACGACTTAAAGATTACAACACATAGTCTTCGACATACGACTTATGTACAAACGACTCAAGAAAACACAATACAATACCATAAAACGACTCAACACTTAAGTCGTAAACTCCTTACGACTCACGACTTGAGACATCAACGGTCCAGATTGACGCGACATCAGGATCTTCGGTTTCAAACTTCTGCGACTTAAGATGGTGCGACTTAAGTAAGTCGTAACTCGGTGTCGACATAAGATGGCTTTAGTTTTCCTTAAGTCGTATCTGACTCATCCCTTGGGCATTCTCAACTGTTCCTCCCATAACACCCTTGTTAAGTCGTTGATGACTTATCTCCTCACTTTTGTTAGGTTGTAGACGATTTAACCCCTCATTCTCGATAAGTCGTGAACTCAAAGCAACTTCTCCCCCTTGTTTCCAGTTGAGTCGTGGACGACTCAAAATAATTCCATTAAGTCGTAGCCGACTTAAACCTTGCACATTCTTAACTCGTGCCGCTACTTCATTATCTCGCAGGCGACCTAACTTGTTAAGTCGTGGACGACTTAGTTCTTCAGTTCTGTTATCTCGCGTACGACTTAAACCCTGGTTAAGTCGTAGATCTTGTCCACATGACTCCTTAGGTCGCGGACGACTTATAGCTTTGTCCTTAAGTCGTGTTCGACTTAACCCTTTGAAAAATATATGTTGCGCTGCATCACCTTATGAGGCAGTCCTTTATAAATGTAGTCACATAACTCCATGGAAGCAAAACAATGGAGTCCTTTGCGAGGAGGATACGGAAGGTACTATGGATAGTACATAGGACCAATGCGGTCATTGGGCATATAGCTATATATGTATATATATATATATATATATTAGTTATTAGGTTTTAATCTACTAGGGAGTAGATGGGCAAGATTCCCGCACAGAGGCGAGAGTATTATAAACCCAATGAATATAACATAACAGTAAATGGAAATAAAATGGTATATGTAACGACCCGTAAATTTCAACTATTTTAATAACGTAATTAGTTGAAATTTTGTGAAATTTTAAACGATAAAATTTTGAAATATAAATTTGATATTTGGAATGCGTCTAGTTAAACATAGCAACTGGTAAATTTTCGTCCGAAAATATGAAAGTTTATTTCGCGCGTAAATTTACTTCAATTTAATCAGTTAAAAAGCGATGAAAATAAAATGTTTTCGAAACCTAAATATTTTTACATAGAAAAATTCTAAACCATCTTCTGAGCAAACGTCATTTTTTGTTTTTCCAAATTCGGACTTCTTTAGCTCCGTCGATCTTATTTTCCTGCGTTTTCTTGCATTTTCCGCCAGTTGAAAATTCGAATTTTCATAATTCAAATCGTACCGCTAATATCTGTATACCGTTTTGATCGTCTCGTCGAGCTGATCTTCACGATATATTTATATGTTCGTTTCAATGTCCAGTACGCAGGAGAGACTGCAGAATGGTTTACCGTATCGGTAACTGTTCGGACACTTTTGTTTCTTGGGCCTTTTCGTTGTCCCAGACAACCTAATAGCTGTTGCTTTTATTAATCTCTAAATTCGTGCTTGGCCTTCCTTATTTCCAACCTGTACATTTTTGAATTTGTCCATTCGCTTGCTTGATATTCTCGGTTCTTACAAATTTTGGTCCAGTCATTTCTTTATGAAATTAAAGTATGCCTTCACTTTTCTTTTCCTGTAGCCTCATTATTACAAACGTTCTTCATCTTCCCTCCTCTCTCACTCTCTCTTCCAATCATCCATGTTGTTTTCATTTTGCCTGTAGCTGAGAACCCTACCTCCCTCTCCCATCATCATGACCTCCGCCCGGGCCACTCACGCCACGGCCACCTACCCGAACTTCACACCCCATCAACCACATCTTCCGCCACCGCAAGCCCGCTCGACCTGAGCACTCAACATATTTGGCCTCGGCCTACACCACCTCGTCGGGCAAGCCAACCTCACGCACCGAGATCTACTACCCCAAGCATCTGACTCACCGAGCCCGCACCACCAACCGAACGTTCCCTGGTCGGAATGTTTCGCTCCGCCTTCCTCCCTCAGCCTCCCACATCACCAACCCTCCCGCACGCCTCCACACGCATCCCATCCACTCCACAACATCGGCCATGCAACCATCTACGCACCCTACCGCCATCACCACCCAACGGCCGATTCAGTCCTTCCTCTCTCTCACCACTACTTTACTCGGCTCCCCCTGAAGCTCACAAAAAGCTTTTCCACGTCAGCTCCTCTCTTTCTCCGTTGTATGTGGTAGGTGTATATTAATATTAGAGATTTGTTTATATTATTATGTTATATATGTGATACTGTATATCGGTTATATAAATTGCATGCATATGTGTTAGTAGTGCATGAGTGTATTTATACGGGTCTATTGCTTAACTACCAGTTCTAAGTTATATAGTACGTCATTTTATATAAGTATATTTGTTATATAGTATTAATGTATAGTTATGCATATAGGTAGTATAATATGGATTAGCTATTGACAAAGTTTATAAGTTACTGTACATACATTTATTTTGTTTTTGAAAATCTAATATTTTTATGGGTCTACAGTACTATATTTTTCATGTTTTATAATAGTTCTAACTATTACTGTATACATTTTGAAAAGTAGTCAGAGTTTGTACTCTAGTTTAGTTATACTTTAGTATACAGATATAACAAGTTGTTTATATTATTCGTATATATGGATGCTATTATACATTGGTATATATATGTGTGTATGCTGTATATGTTAATTTTATTCAAGATCTGGCTGTTATGAGTAAGTTATATAGGTATGTATATATTATAGTTTCAATGTTACCTGTTATACGTATATTTGTTTATAATATATTATTTTCAGTAAAAGCATAAATCAGGTTTTGCAGTATATATGTAGTAGTTTGATATTGTATTGATTAACTGTGTGTATATATATATACTTCGACTTATGCTATTTTATATTTTACCTATTACACATATAAACTTTATACGTTTTGTTTGTTAACAGTTTGAACGGGATTTTTAATAACATGTATTATGTTCGTACAAGATAGTGTTGTTATACTTTGTTTTCGAAACTATGTGGATTTAAACCATACTCTATGTGTAATATATAAATATGGTATATATTAATATTTTGATTTTTAACTAGTATATATATATATAAACATTTTTTTTTGAATTTTTTTTTTGCGTATACACATCTACATATGAGTTGGGTTATAATGTATAGGGTCTACTTGATCATATATATAAGGTTGATAGCTGTTAATATACATGGTATACAATGTTTATAATGTATATGTATTTTAAATTAAAATATTGATTTTAAGGAAATAATATTAATGTATATATTTTACGGTTTATATCAAAACCGATTCAATTTGTTCTCATCGGTCTAGTTCTAATCTGATCTCATCAATTTCTTTTTTCAGCATTTCCATTGAATTCGTGCTGATTTTGTTGCTTGGATTCACAATTCAAATTCAGTATCCGTATCAGTGTGCATATCCGTGTCATCTTCTCGTTCATCATCTAGCCTCGAAAGGTGAGCAATCACTCACGATTAATGTTCTTTTATTTATTAAATTTGATTTCGATTGAAACGACAATTGAAATATGCTGTTGTTAGATATTTACACTGTTATTACCTGTATCAGTTCACCTGTGACATCTGACACCATTATCTGTTATATATGCAATGATAATCCAGTTTGGTTGTTAAATGATTGATTGTTTGATGTTTACAATTGGACGTTAAATTTGTTAATGTTGTAAGTGATAAATAATTTGGAATTGGAATTGACGTAGGATAGTTAGATTTGATATATGTGTTAAATTTAATTAAATGACATTTGTATAATATGACCCTTTTAAATGTTAAATTTATTGACACGTAGGATTTGTTTAATTACACCGTGAACCACTGAATGTATGTTGTTAAATTGATGATGTATGAAATTGTAAATAGATGACAAGTGAAGAACCGTAATGTAATAATCTTTAATCTACATGAAATGATAGTGTAGATTCTAAAAATAATTATATTAATTCGCACAAACAACAATGTGAATTAATACGGTTATTTCGGGATTATTTGAATTGATTATTGGATTGATATTGATTGTTGTTATTGCTTGTTTATTTTACTTTGACACCATCCCAGTTATCACACTGCAAGTTTCCTTTGCTATGTTTTGATTTTGAATTGAATTGGAATCGGGTTGAAATGATAAATACCCAAATGAACTTGACTTAGGATAGAGAATTAAATAAAACCCGATTGGTCAATGATTTGTTTTAAAAATAAAATAAGGATTTTATTTAAATAAATAATATGGTTTTGAAATGAAGTTGGAATTTGAATTTTTATGAAAGGAAAATGTTAATATATAATAATATGAAACAAAATATTAACAATGTAATTGATGAAAGAACGTTGTTAAATTTGAGAAACAATTGAATTAAGTTTTGAATTATTAATAATTATGTTTTGAAATTATTAATAATTAAGTTTTGAAATTAGTTAATAATTACGTTTTGAAATTATTTAATATTTAAATAAGATTGAATTATTTAATAGTTAAATAAAATTGAATTCTTTATAAGTGAAATTGAAATTCTTGAATAAGTGAAACTAAGTTTCTTTATTAATTGAGTTTTGAAATTGTAACTAAGTAAATTAATAAGTGAAACTGAATTTCTCTAATAAGAAATAAGATTTGTTTTATTGAAATCAATGTAAGACTTGTAATTCAAAGAATTGATTTGACGAATTTAATTTAATTCAAATTTGTAAGTTTTGATATAATGGAGTTGAACTTAAGTAATTGATTTAATGAATTGGAAGTTAAAAAGAATTGTTTTGAAGGATAAATTCACTTAACGAATATTGAATGAAATCGATAAATGAACTTAAATTGATTTGAATGTAGATTAAATCATTTTAAATGATTTCGGAATGAAACTTATATACGAATTTAAATGAATATTGGAATGGTTTTAAATAAAAAATCGAAATTGTATTATAAGATTTGAAATGGTAATTTGTAAGTTTTGAAACGTAAATTTTGGAAATTGATTTAGAAAGACAAATGAAATGTTGGTTTACAAATTCTATTTGAAATTGAATTTGATTTGGTTTTGAAATATATTAAACGACCAATCGGTGTAATAATTTCGAAAGTTATTAAAGAGACCAGAATCGGTTAGGGACATACTCACTGTCTAAACCGAAAATCACTTTAATAACTATACGCGGAGTGTGATCCAAAATGAAGTGGTTGGAATGATGTACGTGATGACTGAAGAAAGAGAACGATAATGGATAGCCTTGACACTTGTGTCAAATTGGAAATGACTAAAACAGGAGCCGTGCCGGGCCAAATGGGGGCTAGCTACCTCGAGCGAACACACTTCTTCGAACTACTCATTACTTGTTGTCGATTGGTGCACCCTTGATTTTGGGAGTGTTGTTTCACGGTGTTGCGGTCTCTGCAGCGATGCGTTCTCACCAGTCCGGATCAGGCAAACGGTAGTTTCACTACCTTGGGTATTGCCTCATGTGCCTTGTCATACTTGTATCCCTATATACGCGACCACTACGAATTTGTTTTGTGTTATACCTATGGAGTACTCCCTGATATCCCACTAGTTTACGGTGGAGTTTACAGTGCTGTATAGACTATAATGCTTATATAAAATGTGTTAAGGGGAATAATGGTAACGCCTTAACACTATTTTGATATTTTATTTTACTGATAGGCATTATCTACTTATCGTACACTACTACATAGTAGATAGTTTAATGGATCCTTAAAGGATGGTTATTCCAAACATCCTTTGAGTTACTTGTATTTCAGTTGCTTTTTCACTTGAGTTGGATTTATTGATATAAGAATGCTAATCCCGACTCGAGTGTTTTGTGTTTTGCTTTACGCTCGGGTCAGACTGAGTGTACCAGTATTCGAGACTCATCTTTGGAGTTGGAGCTTCGCTTGGAGATCCAGCTATCTATCCAGCTTTCAGATATCTAGTTGATTCCAGTGATTGTATTCTGATTCTTGTATTTGATTATTGTATTCGAGACATTTGTTATATCTTATTTATCTCTGATATGTATATAGTAGCTTCATGAACTACTATCTTTTATTTCCGCTGCAACTATTACTCTGTGTCTGTGATCTGTGATTATTTATTTACTGTATATGTTCAGTTTTGCCAATTTGAATTAGCAACGCGGTATTTTGAATTATTCAAGTCCGACATGTGCGGATGCGAATGGTCCAAAATAGCGAGTTGTTACAGTTGGTATCAGAGCTTTGGTAGCTCTAGGCAAAACTCAGCATATAGGGTAAATGTATTTACAGAATCACTCTCATTCGAGTTTCAATCTCTTCCTTTGACTCAATTCCTTTGAATTTTGGAACGTTCCCCTCGGTTCCAAAATTCATTCATGTCCTTCACTATTTGTCTTCTTTCAATTATGGAGTACCCCATAACTCCATTTTGAATGATATCTATAATAGATCGGCGGTCTCGCCAATCTTCGAATGATTCGTAAAGGAGCAAAACTCCTTTACAATAGGCATTGATTTACTGGAGATTTCTGTATCCTCGGTTTACGATGCTACCTATCTCCTGCTATACCTGAATTCTATTTCTTGAGATCGAATGTCGATTTACCTCACACCGATCTTATTTTGAAGTCACGGTTGACCCGGTTAAGGTTGCCCGCGATTTATATAAACTTATCCATCGCCTTATTTGTTATTTAATTATCTCGTCTTTGTTTCAAACCTATCTTTGAATCGAAATTCTCTTTGATTTGAGTCTATCACAAATTTGAATCTCTATCCTTGCTTTGAAATCCATTATTGTATCGTTAGGTGAGGAAGTGTATTTGTAAATTAATTTTAAAATGTTTTTTTATATTGTGTTGTTTGAGTTGTTGATGTTGATTTGGGTTTTCGATCGATTCGTCTGATCAACGCTATCGATAGGATTTCCAAAACACTTGAGTAGAGCAAACTGACACAATATCGTTTTCAAATTTGATAAATAAAATAAAAATTTTGTATGATTATATTATATATAAATATAAGTTTTCTGAAATTAAATTGTTAATGAATTTGTTGTATGAAATAATAATATTTGATTTTCATTTATTGTTTTGTAAACCATTGACTATTGCATAATAAAAATGAATGAATTTATAAACTTGGTTATAAATTGATTGGAATTTGAAATGAATTTAATTTAGAAATTTGAGAATTTATTAGTTTCCGGTGATTTCGAACTTTGGTTTTTAAAATTTTAAAGTATATATTATTGAAACTATTTTCAAATAGAAATCGTTTTCAAAGAATTTTAAAATGTTGAAATCAGTGCTCTTCTCTTTGTCGCTGGAAAATAATTTCGGTGATGGCGGCCGCATCATCGACATTCATTTTCGAGTTTCGAAGTGGAGAAACCATTTTATAGCTTTTCTACGGTTTTGTTTTGAGGAAAAAAAATATATATTTTGATTTGAATTTCTTCAGTATATTTTGATTCACATATATATAGGTATCTTATTTTAAAATTTAATTTGATTTGATATAAATATATTATATATATCTCTAAATTGTTTAAAGTTAATCGAAAATCTAATTCTTAAATTTTGTTAAAGGATGATTTTAATTATAAATAAAACCAAAATTTGGAATAAATATTTAAACTTAAATAATTGAATTGGGAAAATATTTTATTTGTATATTGTTCAACTGCATTCTAATACAACTTGCCTAAATCATTCAGAAGTTGAATATGTAATTGGATAATATATAAGATAAATTGAATTTATAAATAAAATTTGAGTGTTTATAATAAATGTTATACACTAAATTTTGATTATAAAGATGTTAATAGAGTTAGATAGGATAATAAGTAAACTCAGTTAATAATGAAATAAATTTGTTTTGAAAGAATTAATAAATTTGTTTTGAAAGAATTAATGAACTGAAATTTGATCAACATACGAAAATACCTTGAATTTAAAAGAAATTAATAGATGTAAATTAATTTAAATCGAAACTTTTATGTTTTAAATTAATTTATATGGGTTAAATATCTGTGAGTAGATATATTAAGTAGAATAAATTTAACAGTAATTTGGAATAAAGACGAATTTAAAATTGTTGAAGAAAATATGATTATAATAAAAGACTATTCAAAATTTATGGTTTTAGAAATTGTAAATTGAAGAAAATGGGATAATAAGATAATGAATTTAGAAATAGCTGAGATTGATTTTAGTGAAATCAAATGGATTAAATCAATTATTGAATATCAATTAATTTAAATTTGAATTTATATGGTTTAAATTAATTGTTATTTTGTATTTCAAATCTGGTTTTCTTTCTGGTTGGTTCTATTCTCCTACCTCGTTCCTTTTCGGGGACGAAAAGTTTTGAGTGGGGGAGAGTGTAACGACCCGTAAATTTCAACTATTTTAATAACGTAATTAGTTGAAATTTTGTGAAATTTTAAACGATAAAATTTTGAAATATAAATTTGATATTTGGA
Organism: Allium fistulosum; assembly: GCA_030737815.1. NCBI lineage: Eukaryota > Viridiplantae > Streptophyta > Magnoliopsida > Asparagales > Amaryllidaceae > Allium > Allium fistulosum. Next base: position 354,859,486 of record CM060904.1, read on the forward strand.
ATGCATCTAGTTAAACATAGCAACTGGTAAATTTTCGTCCGAAAATATGAAAGTTTATTTCGCGCGTAAATTTACTTCAATTTAATCAGTTAAAAAGCAATGAAAATAAAATGTTTTCGAAACCTAAATATTTTTACATAGAAAAATTCTAAGCTTTTTCAATGTCCTTTGCTCCTTCTTTCCCTCCTTCCATCGTCCTTTCAAACTGTCACCAGGTCCAATCCATCAACCCTACCTTGCCTTCCTCGTACTCCTCTCCTGTTCATCTACAGCCTCCCCTCTATCCTCCGGTCCCTCATCCGCCTGATCCTCCGGCCTTGCTCCCTCCTTCTTCTCAACCTCTTGTTGTTTCTTCCTGTATTGACCCACCACTGCCTATATTGCCCAACCCATCTTCTTCATCTGTCCCCTCTCTCCCATGGAATTCTCTTTTCAAGGCAAAACCGCGTAATGCTGGGAAGCATATTCCGATCCAGGTCCCACTTGTTTTTGATGGCCATGTTTTAGTTCCTCCTGAAAACGTAATAAGTGCTGGAAATGAAGTTTGGGGTGATTATCTGGTAGGTTTCTTCCTTGATAAACCTCTTTCTTATCTTACTGTTATAGCCCATTTGAAAAAGGTTTGGAAACTAAAAGGTTCAATAAAAGTGAAGTCTGATGGTTACTTGTTCCTATTCAATCTATCTTGCGATGAGGATAGAAGGAAAATAATTGCAGCTGATCCAATTATCATGAGGAACAAGTTATTCATTGTTAAACAATGGGATCCAAATGTTGGAAATAGTTGTAGTACTATAAAATCTGTTCCGGTGTGGATTAGGTTATCGAATATACCGTTATATGCTTGGTCTCACATAGGAATTAATTGGCTAGCCAGTCGAATTGGAACCTTTATGTGTATGGATGAACAAACAGAGAAGTTGGAAAGAATAGGTTATGCAAAATGCATGGTAGAAATCACACCAGCAGTTGAGTTATTGGATGAATTTTCTGTCAGATTGCTGGATGGTTCGGAGCAGATTGTAAAAGTTGATTATCTATGGAAACCTGAGGTATGCAGTGGGTGCAAAGAATTTGGCCATATGCCTGAAATGTGCAAGAAAAAGAAAGCAAACCAAGAACCAACTGTTAGAACAGTGCCATTGTCTTCTAAGGAAAGAATGGTAAGTCAAAATCAAAATGAAAAGAATAAAGTTGACACTAAGAAAAAGCAGGAGTGGAAAAGGGTGGTAAATAAAGGAACAAAGATAAATAAAGCTAAGGAAAAAGAAACCATTGTTGAAACTCAGAGAATTGAGAAGGATAATTTAGATGCTGAACTAAATATTGGTGATGAACTGGATGTTAATGCTAGTGTAACAAGAAAAAATGAGTTGGTGGAGTCATATGAAGATATAAGAATCGACACAAATAAATATAATGTCTTGTTGGAAGGAAATGAGACTGAATCATGTAATGACAAAAGTGATAATGAACTAAGCAATGAAATTAGTGACAATGAAGAGGAAATTGAGGAAGGAGAAATAACTGCAAGCAAGATAATTCAATTGTGTGGAGTGCTTAGTGGATCCCTATCACAAAAGCAAAATGTACAAGAAGAACGGGAAAACAACATATCAGGGATGGTTCCTTTGCATGACATTTCAAATCCCGATGATCAGAGTCATAAATCCACTTCCTCAGCTGACAATGCTATGGCCAATGCAAGTGAAGGGTTATCCAAGCAAACTAGTGGTGTGCAAGTCTTTAAACCAAATAAAGTAAGTATAAATGTTAATACTCAGCAAGCTGAAGCACAGTTTAAGGAGGAACTTGAAAATGAAATAATGGAACTAATCAAAGCTGAACATTCAAATGCTTCCCCCCCCTTATCTGGTGGATACACTTTCTCTGGTCATCTGCCTGGATGGATATCATTGCCAAATGCCTCTCCTAGGAGGGGAAAAAATAAGGGTAAGTGTCTCAATGATGGCTCTGAACCAGTTGCTGATTTAAACAATGTACAAAGAGATTCTCCTGCAACAAGGAGCAAGAAAAAGGTAGTACATCAATCCCTGAAGTATACCAAATGATGCACAACTATGCAATATGGAATGTCAGAGGAGCTCATTCAATCGCAAAGCTTGATCAAGTGAAATATATAATCAATCAGCACAAAATCTCCCTTTGTGCTATTCTGGAAACTAAACTAAATGAGAATTTAACTTTAAAAGCAGCAAAGCATATTAATCCTAGCTGGTCTCTTAATCATAATTTGGATCAAGCCCCCTATGGTAGAATTATGGTCATCCATGATCCCTCTGTCTTATCCCTTACTCCTGTTCTTTCCTCTGATCAGCTCATCCACTTTCAAGCCAAATTAGTTGATTCTCCCATCTCTTTTTATATAACTATTGTCTATGCTCATAACTCCCCTTCTTCAAGGCAAAATTGTCTTAATCTTCTTCCTGCTTTCAGACAAACCTCCCATCCTTGGATTGTCTTTGGGGATTTTAATTGCTGCTTAACTTTGAATGATAAACATGGTGGGCTTCCGCTGCTCCCTAATGATATTTATCCTCTAAATAAGGCCATTGAGGACTCAAACTTGCTTTCAATCCAATCTTCTGGGGCTGAGTTCACTTGGAATAATAGGAGTAGGTCTGGTGTCAGGACTTACTCAAGAATTGATCATTCTTTTGCCAATCTCAATGCTATAACCACTTGGCCTACTCTGTCCACTTTTATCCCTCACCCTGTGCTTTCAGATCATTCCCCAATCATTTTCTCTTCTGGACAGAGGATGTTGAAAATTAAAAGAAGCTTTAAATTTTATAATGCTTGGGTCCATGAACCTGAGTATAATAATATTATTAGCAAAGCTTGGAATGAAAAGTTTGTTGGTAACCCAATGTTTATATTTTGCAGGAAATTAGGAGCTACTAAATTAGCATTAAGAGAATGGGCCAAAGGAAAATTTGGTGATGGCAACCTAAATTCTGCTTTGATTAGGAGCAAACTCATTCTTGCTCAGGATGAGATGATGAATTCTCCTGACGATCCTGAAGCTGCTGCTGCTGAGAGAACTCTTTTTGATCTTCTTTCTGCTGCTTTGAAGTCTGAAGCCAATATGAAGAGACAACAATTGAGACAAAAGTGGGCTTCTGAGGGGGATATAAACTCGGCATATTTTCATGCTGCTATCAAGGTAAAGCAATCTAAGGAGCATATAAATAACATTTATGATGAAGAAGGGGAATTGCACTCTTCTCCTGCCTCTGTTGATAAAGCACTCCTTTCCTATTTCAAGAAATTGCTAGGTAACAATAATGGCTTCATCCCTAATATTGCTGATCTATCCCTTATTCAACTTCCTGAAGTGTTACCAGATGAAGCTGATAATCTTGTTGTCAAGGTGACTGATAATGAAATTAAAGATACTTTATTTGCAATGAACAAGCATTCCAGTGGTGGCCCTGATGGATTCAATGTCAACTTTTTTATCCATAGTTGGGATATTATCAAGAAGGATTTTTTAAAGGCTGTACATAACTTTTTCAATACTTCCAAACTTCTAAAACAAGTGAATGCAACTAATCTAGTGCTAATTCCCAAAGTCCATCATCCCTCATCTGTTTCATCCTTTAGACCTATTTCCTGCTGTAATGTCATGTACAAGTGTATATCCAAAATCTTGGCCTCCAGACTTGTTAAAGTTCTAAGCAGAATCATCTCTAATAACCAGTCTGCCTTTCTTCCCAACAGAAATATCCTTGATAATATTCTGCTATCTCATGAATTATTAAAAGGCTATGGTCGAACTCAAGCTCCCAAAAATGCCATGCTTAAGGTGGACTTGATGAAAGCCTATGATAGTGTTCACTGGACTTCAATTGTTAGAATCATGGCCCTGATGAGGTTTCCTAAAGTATTTGTGGCTTGGATTTACAGCTGTATCTCCACTCCAACTTTCTCTATTAAATATAATGGTTTCACTTCTGGTTTTTTTAGCAGCAATCAGGGGATCAGGCAGGGGGATCCTATCTCATCTTATATTTTCATTTTAGTTATGGAAGTCTTTACTAGTTTGTTGTCTTCCAAATATTTAATCGGAGATATTCAGTTCCACTCCAAATGTAAACCTCTACATATTTCTGCTCTGTTATTTGCAGATGATATTATGATCTTCACAAAGCCAGATCAGAAATCTATTGAAAACATTAAAGCTTCTTTTGATAATTTTTACCTCATGACTGGGTTGAAACTTAATGCGAATAAATCTCAAATTATCACCTCTGGAGTTTCCACTGAGGAAGCTAATACAATTATTGGAATCTCTGGGCTTCAACATATGGAAAATAATATGTGCTACTTAGGCATTCCTCTGTGCACTTCTAGAATCACCACTAGACATTGCCTTCCCTTGTATACTAAAATATGTAATTTAATGAACATATGGGCTAATAGGTATCTCTCACAAGCTGGTAGGCTTGTTCTAATAAAGTCTGTCATCACCTCTATGATGGTGTATTGGTCTAGAGTATTTATTCTCCCTAAAAAGCTGGTGAACATGGTTCGTACTGCTATGCTTAGGTTCTTTTGGACAGGCTCTGTTTTATCAAAAAAACTCATTCCTTGTTCTTTTGCTAAAATGGAATTGCCTAAAAGGAAAGGAGGTCTTGGGATAATTTGCTTGGCTAAATGGAATAAAGCTGCTATCAGTGCTCATATAAATTCTCTTCTTACTGGTGCTGACAATTTATGGGTGGATTGGACCAAAAAGTATAACTTGGGAAGTAGGAATTTCTGGACAATGCCAGTTCCTCAGGGTTGCAGTTGGACTTGGAGGTGTTTATTGGGCTTGAGATCTGAATTCTCTCAACACATTAAGTATGATATCTCTTGTAACAGTAGCATCAAGTTTTGGAATGAACCATGGATGGATGATGGCTTGGTTCTTGTCAATGTTTTCTCTTCTGACCAGATAGCTCAGGCTGGCATTGGTAGACTTGATAATGCTGCTGACTATGTTAATGAGGGAAAGTTGGTGCTACCTTATACTAGTAATCAGGGAATTAGAGCTTTCTGGAAGTTATATCAAAATAAACAATATGGTTCTGCTGAAAATGATGTTGTATTGTGGAAAGGGAAAAAACACTCGATATCTGTTGCTTATGATCTCTTATCTAATGTGAATAGCAGTAATAATTCAGTTTGGTACAAAGTTATATGGTCTACGGCTTCTCCTGCCAGGGACAATCTGATGTTGTGGAAGGTGATCATGAATGCTCTGTTAACAAAGGAAAAAATGTTGAGTTATGGGATGAGCATTGATCCCCTTTGTATTTTCTGCAAGTTGAAGAATGAGACTGTTGCTCATCTGTACTTTGAGTGCAGTGTTTTGCTTGGTATATGGGGGAATTTAGTTGCAAAAATTTCAGATGATCATAGGTTTGGTAATTCTGAAGTTGAATGGGATCTGATTTGCAAATCAACTAGGTGGAAGAAGGATAGAAGAACTATTTTCTTTTTCGTTATTAAGAAGTATCTTAGCATTGTCTGGGAGGAAAGAAACTTGAGAATTTTTGAAAGCAAGTGTAGAAGTAATCAGCAATTATGGGAAGTGCTCAGGTCATCTATCATCAATGGTATGAAGGATAGCAATTTTGCTTTCTGTCCTTCTTTGGCTGATGTTTTTGTTTGATGTTTTTGCCTTTTCTTTTACTGCCTTGTTTGTCTTGTCTTTGTTTTCTGTCCTGCTTTGTTTTTCTTTTTTGGTATCTATGAGCTTGTTCATAGATATGCTTTTTGTTTGTATTTTTTTTAATAAACTGGTAGGGGACCAGATAACCCCGCTTGCCTTGCAAAAAAAAAAAAAATTCTAAACCATCTTCTGAGCAAACATCATTTTTCGTTTTTCCAAATTCGGACTTCTTTAGCTCCGTCGATCTTATTTTCCTGCATTTTCTTGCATTTTCCGCCGGTTGAAAATTCGAATTTTCATAATTCAAATCGTACCGCTAATATCTGTATACCGTTTTGATCGTCTCGTCGAGCTGATCTTCACGATATATTTATATGTTCGTTTCGATGTCCAGTACGCAGGAGAGACTGCAGAATGGTTTACCGTATCAGTAACTGTTCGGACACTTTTGTTTCTTGTGCCTTTTCGTTGTCCCAGACAACCTAATAGCTGTTGCTTTTATTAATCTCTAAATTCGTGCTTGGCCTTCCTTATTTCCAACCTGTACATTTTTGAATTTGTCCATTCGCTTGCTTGATATTCTCGGTTCTTACAAATTTTGGTCCAATCATTTCTTTATGAAATTAAAGTATGCCTTCACTTTTCTTTTCCTGTAGCCTCATTATTACAAACGTTCTTCATCTTCCCTCCTCTCTCACTCTCTCTTCCAATCATCCATGTTGTTTTCATTTTGCCTGTAGCCGAGAACCCTACCTCCCTCTCCCATCATCATTACCTCCGCCCGGGCCACTCACGCCACGGCCACCTACCCGAACTTCACACCCCATCAACCACATCTTCCGCCACCGCAAGCCCGCTCGACCTGAGCACTCAACATCTTTGGCCTCGGCCTGCACCACCTCGTCGGGCGAGCCAACCTCACGCACCGAGATCTACTACCCCAAGCATCTGCCTCACCGAGCCCGCACCACCAACCGAACGTTCCCTGGTCGGAATGTTTCGCTCCGCCTTCCTCCCTCAGCCTCCCACATCACCAACCCTCCAGCACGCCTCCACACGCATCCCATCCACTCCACAACATCGGCCATGCAACCATCTACGCACCCTGCCGCCATCACCACCCAACGGCCGATTCCGTCCTTCCTCTCTCTCACCACTACTTTACTCGGCTCCCCTTGAAGCTCACAAAAAGCTTTTCCACGTCAGCTCCTCTCTTTCTCCGTTGTATGTGGTAGGTGTATATTAATATTAGAGATTTGTTTATATTATTATGTTATATATGTGATACTCATATGTAATCATCCATCAAAATACAATTACGTCTCTCATACGTAGTTACGTCAGCGAGCGTTGGGTAAAATCGATTAACTAATGCTCTGATACCAAATGTGACGACCGCCCATGACCCCTGCACTGAACCTAGAGAAAGTGCGCTGTAAAGTGTGCCAGGCGACCATGGACGATTGTCAGGTTAAATTAAAACAACACGATCTATCGTATTACTCACAGCGCATGGACAAAATACAATAGAATATATATATAGTGAAGCTTCACAGAAATAGAATCTAATCAATAAAACTTCATAATAGTTGAATACAACATCAGTATAGTCAATACATCAAGCCTCACTACATATCACTCAGAGAATTATACAAAGCAGCGGAACATCCAGTACATATAGTAAGAAGTAATATGCAATACTCCAGCTCGTCTTCGATATCAGCACCGTGGAAAGCTAGAACAGCACCTGTCACCTGCTACCTAGTCTGCCCGTCCCAAAATGGACGAACAGCCCAAGGCAATAAGAGTTAAAACATAAAGCCTTGAGTCAGACAACAGTCTTAGTGAGCGGTGAATTAACTAACAACATACCAAAAGAGCATAAAGGAAAAGGAATAGGAATACAACCCTCCCACTCCACCTCTTTCTACAGTGATAGCCCCCAGACACACTAAGCAGAAGCAAACATAACAGAGCATACAATTTAAAGTAAAGCAATTATCACTCGAGTCAAGGGCGATGTTTTCCAAGTACAAACCCCCAAGGCCTAAACCAAGATCAGATAAGCACCAAGAAAATACCGCTCTTGAGACCGAATGATGATACAACCAAACATCCATGACTCTGGCTATCACTGTTATCATTGCTTCGATATCACCGTTAATTGAATGACCGGCACATTCTTTCAGCCGTCCGTCAAGGGCTAATGGAAACCCTAGTTCTAGACATAACTCCCGCACGTCATCGTGACCCGTGCCTAGGACTATCGAATCTGCCCAGAGTACTTGACTATCAATCATTAGCCTTCAGGGACTATCGAATCTGCCCAACGTACTCTTGCTTTGAGCATGCTAGAACCTTCAACAACGATGAAATCTCAACCTTTTAGTCATCCTCCTCGACGACTATTTCCATACTAGCTCAAGCGCCTCTCGAGCAAACCATTATCCTCTAACTCGAACCATATCACCGATTTATCAACTTGCTTGGAATGATCCCGTCTGGATTAGAGCAAGACTATCTCATATCATGCCTCGCTTCATCACATCCTCGCAAAGCTTCATCTCAACATCATCATCATCAAATCTATGCATAAGAGCTTCATCATCCGCTACTTATGCCACGAGCAGCTTCTCCAATTCAAGAGCCTTTCCCTTAGCTTTGAATCATCATCAGTCTAAATCAAATCATCAATCATCTAATTCATAGCAATCAATCAAGTTAAACATTAATCCAAGTAATCAAGCATTCAAATATGATCTAAATAGACAATTATAACAATAATGGAAATTTTGTAATTAAAGAGTCGAAAGTCTAACAAGCATGAAACATGAGCAATGCCTCTATAATCTTGATGAATGAACTTGCATAGGTTAACATGTAGTAAAATGGATGTCAAATCATCATGAGCAATAGATCTATATGGATCTACACATATATGATTAGGAAAATGCATAGAAATCTCTACTTTAACACAAAATCAAGCCAATGATCTGATATACTCCTTTGGATCCATGTGAGAGATAATCACCACTCACCAAATCACCAAAACACCTCAAAAGAAACCCACTTCAGATCTGGACAGCGAAGGATCTAACTTGATCTATCACTAATCCGCTTCAAACGATGAAATCTCACTTCAATGGATGTAGATCTTCAATCTAAGCTCTTCGATCTTCGATATGGATGGAAGGAATCACTAGATTAGAGTGGAGAAAAGAAGTGAAGAAGTGTAGAAGTCGAGCTCTCAAAATGGCAGCACTGCTTCGCTTCGAAATCCGGATCCCTAAAAGTGAGAAAATGGACGAGTATTTATAGCTGAAATCCTCTCTTAAGTCGTCACTCGGAATTAGGTCGTACACGACCTATAGAGCCACGACCTACGACCTATACAACCTCTGACCTAACACCCACGCGACCTACGCCCTATCATGCGCGCGCGACCTAACAGGGTCTCCGACCTAACAATCAAAGCTTCTACGACCTACGACCTAACAGTCCTTCGACCTAAAACAATGCGCGCGACTTAACGCAATGCGCGCGACTTAACGAACCAGGACTCAACGAGATACGACTTAACATCCTAACTCCTAGGTCGCTCGCGACTTAACACATCGCGACCTAACTATGCACGACTTACGACTTAACAGATAGGCTACGACCTAACTAACTAATGGCCTAGCGACCTAACTACACACAGGATCGTACGACCTAACTACTTCTTCCTTAGGTCGTTGCCGACCTATCCCCCTTAGGTCGCTAACTCACCCAGAAACTCACGACCTAACTATCTTAGGTCGCCTACGACCTAAATTAACACAGAAGCTTACGACTTATCATCTTAGGTCGCTCACTTCACTAACTCGCTAACTATAGTAGGATACTAATCCTTAGGTCGCTACTCACCAGTTCCTTAGGTCGTTGCCGACCTAACTACTAAGTCGCTCCACTCCACTAGGTCGTATACTCCTTAGCTCGCATCTCCCTTAGGTTGCTAACATCCTATAGGTCGTCCCAAACTAACACACGACCTAAACCATTACGCGACCTAACTGCTATACGACCTAAGATCCTTAAGTCGCTCAAACGACCTAACACTTAACCCGTCCACGACCTAACTACTATTAGATCGCTCAAAACCTTATGTCGTCTATTATGACCTATCCACACTACGACCTAAGACTTAGAACCACAACGACTTATCAACGATGCGATCAAATGTCAACTGTCTTACGATGTTTCGATCCATAAAAATACGGGTCGTTACATTCTCTCCCCCTTAGGAATTTCGACCCCGAAATTCCAAACAAACAAGAGCAATCAAAGACTATTCTACCTGCCTACCATCCATAGCAATCAACAAACCATGCATCCAATTCTAGCTTAGCATGCAGAATTCTAAAACTTAGAACAAGTTACAATGTCGTTAGATGACACGACACCTTAGGGCCATACCTTGAATAGTTCGGGATGAGCTGCTTTCATCCACTCTTCCACCTCCCATGTACAGTCGTTATCATCGTCACTCCATTGTATCTTGAGCAACTTAACTACCTTCCTCCTAAGCTGTTTCGTGTCGGTTTCAACAACACGAAGCGGCTTACGAGGTCTCTTGTCAACTGGATCAACTTCAAAATCTTCACAGCTATCAGCAGAAACCACTGAATTCAAGTCGTGCACATACTTCCGTAGATACGATATGTGAAAAACATTGTGCACACCCGACATCTTCTCTGGTAATTCCAATCTGTAGGCGAGCTTTCCAATTTGCTCGATAATCGGGAATGGTCCAACAAATCTTGGAGTCAATTTTCCTTTCATCCCGAATCGAATAACATTCTTCAGTGGAGAAATCTTCACAAAAACCATATCACCAACGTCGAATTCCAAATCCTTACGACGCTTATCGGCATAACTTTTCTGACGGTCTTGGGCTGCCTTCATTCGTTGCCGAATGATCTCTATACTATCTGAAGTCTGTCGAATCATCTCTGACCCAAGCATCAACTTTTCTCCGGTCTCTAACCAACATGTCGGAGAGTTACTCGGTCTTCTTCCATACAATGCCTCATACGGTGCCATACCAATACTTGACTGGTAACTGTTGTTGTATGAAAATTCCACCAAATGAAGGTGATCTTCCCATGATCCTCCGAAATCCAAAACACATGCTCTGAGGAGATCTTCCAAAACTCGGTTGACTCTCTCGGTTTGACCATCTGTTTGAGGATGATAAGCTGTACTCAAACACAACTCGGTTCCCAAAACTTCCTGGAAGCTCTTCCAAAATCCATTAGTGAACAATGGGTCTCGATCGCTCACTATACTCTTCGGAATACCATGGAATCGAACTATCCACTTAACATACGACTCGGCCAACTTTGGTGCAGTCCTAGTCGATCGAACAGGAATGAATCTTGCACTTTTAGTCAAACGATCTACAATGACCCAAATCCCTTCATTTCCCGTTCTTGTTCTAGGTAGTCCATCAATAAAATCCATCGATATATGCTCCCACTTCCATGTAGGAACTTCTAATGGTTGAAGCAATCCACTTGGCTTCTTCTGTTCGGCTTTAACCAACTGGCAGTTCATACACTTAGAAATAAAATTTCCAACATCCTTCTTCATACCTTCCCAGTAATAGGTTCTCTTCATATCCCGATACATCTTATTTCCACCTGGATGAATTGTCAACTTCGAGTGATGACTTTCCTTCAGAACTTCACTCCTCAATTCATCTATATCAGGAACAACTAGTCGTCCTTGCTTTCGAAGCCAACCCTCTCGATCGACCTCGAATCCTTTATCCTTTTCTGGATCCAATCCAAATTCCAATTCACGGATAATCTTGACAATCTTATCATCTCGCTTTTGACCCTCGCCAATCCTTTCCACAAGAGTCGGTCTTATCGATAAGTTTGCCAACATCTCAGGTTCCAATCCGCATCTGGGCCTGAAGTCAAATCTAGCTAAATACTCGAGATTCTTCCATTCTAAAAACATGGCTCCCAATCCTGCATGTCTTCGACTTAACGCATCTGCCACTGCGTTACATTTTCCCGGAGTATAAGCTATACCAAAATCATATGATGCTAAAAACTCTAACCAACGTTGCTGCCGAAGATTCAAATCCTTTTGGGAGAAAAGATACTTCAATGACTTATGATCCGTAAACAACTCGAATCGAACTCCCAACAGATAATGTCTCCACATCTTCAGAGCAAAAACAATCGCCGCTAACTCCAAATCATGAGTCGGGTAATTCCTTTCATGCGGCTTCAGTTGTCGACTTGCATACGCAACAACTTTATCCTTCTGCATTAGCACTGCTCCAAGTCCAGTACCACATGCGTCGGTGTAAACCACCATCTCATCATTCCCACTTGGAATAGTCAGAACAGGAGCACTTGTCAATCTCTCTTTCAGGATTCTGAAAGCTTGCTCACACTTATCATCCCATCTGAACACTTGGTTCTTCTTCGTCAATCCTATTAACGGTGCAGCTATCTTGGAGAAGTCTTTGATAAATCGACGATAATATCCTGCTAATCCAAGAAAACTTCTCACATCCGATGCATTCTTAGGTCTAACCCAACCCTGGATTGCTGCCACCTTAGCGGGATCAACCGCTATTCCACTTCCAGAGATAACATGGCCTAAGAACCTCACTTCACTCTTCCAGAAGTGACACTTCGAAAACTTAGCCTTCAGCTGATGTTTCCATAAGATTTCCAAAACAATTCGCAAGTGTGTCTTGTGCTCTTCCTCAGTTCTGGAATAAATCAGAATATCATCCACGAACACAAGTACGAACTTGTTCAACTGATCTCTGAACACTCTATTCATAAGATCCACAAAATATGCTGGCGCGTTAGTCAATCCAAACGGCATTACCAGCCACTCAAAGAAACCGGATGGTGTTCAAAAAGCAGTCTTCGGCACACTATCCTTAGCCACTCTCAACTGGTGAAATCCCGTTGCCAAATCCATCTGAGAAAACACCTTAGCTTCGTGAAGCTGATCAAACAAGTCATCTATTCTCGGCAATGGATACTTGTTCTTCTTAGTCGCTTTATTCAGCTCACGATAATCCACACACAATCTCAACGACCCATCTGCCTTGGTTGCAAACACAACTGGTGCACCCCACTCGGACACACTACGCCGAATGAATCCTTTCTGTAAAAGGTCATCAACCTGCACCCTCAACTCCTGCTGTTCCCTAGGCGCCATCCGCCTAAGAGGCATCACAACAGGTCTGGCTCCTTCAACTAGATCTATACGAAACTCGATCTCTCTATGCGGCGGTAACCCTTTGACCTCGTCAAAGACATCCTCAAATCCATTAGCGATTGGCACAGATGACAGTCCATCCCGTGGAACAACCAGCGAATACATGAAGCTCATGAAGATGCCTTCTTCATGCTTACATCGTATCACAATCTTTTGCCCCTCCACATTCTCGACTGTCACCTCCAACCTTTCACAATCAACCTTTGCCGCATACTTCCTAAGCCAGTCCATACCCAAAATAATTTCGAACCCCGCAAAGTTCAGAACAAAACAATCACAAACAAAAGAGCAACCATAACTCGATACAATCAGACCACGGCATAGCATACACAAACAAGACGAACCCCCAACTGGATTAGTCACAACCAATGGCCTATCAACAATATCCGGTTCCAAACCTAACCGGCCTACAAGATCACTACAAACAAACGAATGCGACGCCCCAGTATCAAACAACACTCTAACTGGAACACCACATAGGAAAAGAGTACCCTGAACCACCACACTCTTTCCTTTCTCTTCAGCGGTAGGAGCTCTCGAAGACGATGGAACAGCTCCTAAAGCATAAGCTTGCACAATCTGCTTGTCCTTCCGCGGTTCTGGACAATTCCTCTTGATATGCCCCGGCTTGTCACAGTTGTGACACTTCATCAGCACCTTCGGATTCTTACAATCCTTGGAGAAATGGCCCTTCTGCTGACAGTTGTAGCAGGTCACTTCGCCCTTCAGCTTCTTCTGACCATCCTTACCCTTCTGTTGTTGCTGCTTCCTCTTCTTGTATCCACCCTGCTGGGGTTTAGACTCTTCCCTGGTTACAGCAACAACAGATCCTTCCTTAGGAAACAGATTCTCATGTTTGAGAGCTTTCTCCACAAGCTTCTCAAATGAATCGTCCAAATGGTCTACCAACTGCCTCCCAAGATAACTGTCCAAGCCTGTCACAAACTTCTCATTCTTCTGATACGCAGATTCAATATACGACCGGGCATACTTGGACAAAGCTTCAAACTCAGAAACATACTCAAGAACTAGTCTTCCTCCCTGCTTGAGCTCCACAAACTTCTTGAACAGGACAGACTTCTGAGCTGTAGAAATGAACTTAGCTTCAAATCTGACTTGGAATTGCTCCCAAGTAATCTCTTCCTCCGGAGTATCAATAGTGATAGAGTTCCACCATTCAGAAGCTCTCCCTTGAAGCTGCCTTGATGCTAACTTCCTCTTAGTCGCATCCTCAATTCCCAAATCACCAAAGATCCTTCTACAAGCATCTATCCACCTCTGGACTTCAATGGTTGATTCTGTCCCCAAGAAAACCTTTCCTCCAAGAGCAGTATAGTCCTTACACAACTTAGCAAAATCCACCGGTCTTGGAGTTTGAACTAGAACTCCAACATCCACCGATGGCCCCGGAGCTGGCATCCTTCTCATGATCGAAGTCATCATAGCTTCGAACATAGCAGCATAATCAACAGCCCCTTCAGTAGCACGGCCTTCTCTAGCAACTGGTCTCCCTCTTCGACTCATTCTCAATATCTATAAAAAGGAATGATTAGCACACCTAGAGAAACAACTGCATAAAGGACTCAAACTCTACTAAGCTACTATATTATATATAGTAATCATCCATCAAAATACAATTACCTCTCTCATACGTAGTTACGTCAGCGAGCGTTGGGTAAAATCGATTAACCAATGCTCTGATACCAAATGTGACGACCGCCCATGACCCCTGCACTGAACCTAGAGAAAGTGCGCTGTAAAGTGTGCCAGGCGACCATGGACGATTGTCAGGTTAAATTAAAACAACACGATCTATCGTATTACTCACAGCGCATGGACAAAATACAATAGAATATATATATAGTGAAGCTTCACAGAAATAGAATCTAATCAATAAAACTTCATAATAGTTGAATACAACATCAGTATAGTCAATACATCAAGCCTCACTACATATCACTCAGAGAATTATACAAAGCAGCGGAACATCCAGTACATATAGTAAGAAGTAATATGCAATACTCCAGCTCGTCTTCGATATCAGCACCGTGGAAAGCTAGAACAGCACCTGTCACCTGCTACCTAGTCTGCCCGTCCCAAAATGGACGAACAGCCCAAGGCAATAAGAGTTAAAACATAAAGCCTTGAGTCAGACAACAGTCTTAGTGAGCGGTGAATTAACTAACAACATACCAAAAGAGCATAAAGGAAAAGGAATAGGAATACAACCCTCCCACTCCACCTCTTTCTACAGTGATAGCCCCCAGACACACTAAGCAGAAGCAAACATAACAGAGCATACAATTTAAAGTAAAGCAATTATCACTTGAGTCAAGGGCGATGTTTTCCAAGTACAAACCCCCAAGGCCTAAACCAAGATCAGATAAGCACCAAGAAAATACCGCTCTTGAGACCGAATGACGATACAACCAAACATCCATGACTCTGGATATCACTGTTATCATTGCTTCAATATCACCGTTAATTGAATGACCGGCACATTCTTTCAGCCGTCCATCAAGGGCTAATGGAAACCCCGGTTCTAGACATAACTCCCGCACGTCATCGTGACCCGTGCCTAGGACTATTGAATCTGCCCAGAGTACTTGACTATCAATCATTAGCCTTCAGGGACTATCGAATCTGCCCAGAGTACTTGACTATCAATCATTAGCCTTCAGGGACTATCGAATCTGCCCAACGTACTCTTGCTTTGAGCATGCTAGAACCTTCAACAACGATGAAATCTCAGCCTTCTAGTCATCCTCCTCGACGACTATTTCTATACTAGCTCAAGCGCCTCTCGAGCAAACCATTATCCTCTAACTCGAACCATATCACCGAGTTATCAACTTGCTTGGAATGATCCCGTCTGGATTAGACCAAGACTATCTCATATCATGCCTCGCTTCATCACATCCTCGCAAAGCTTCATCTCAACATCATCATCATCAAATCTCTGCATAAGAGCTTCATCATCCGCTACTTATGCCACGAGCAGCTTCTCCAATTCAAGAGCCTTTCCCTTAGCTTTGAATCATCTTCAGTCTAAATCAAATCATCAATCATCTAATTCATAACAATCAATCAAGTCAAACATTAATCCAAGTAATCAAGCATTCAAATATGATCTAAATAGACAATTATAACAATAATGGAAATTTCGTAATTAAAGAGTCGAAAGTCTAATAAGCATGAAACATGAGCAATGCCTCTATAATCTTGATGAATGAACTTGCATAGGTTAACATGTAGTAAAATGGATGTCAAATCATCATGAGCAATGGATCTATATGGATCTACACATATATGATTTGGAAAATGCATGGAAATCTCTACTTTAACACCAAATCAAGCCAACGATCTGATATACTCCTTTGGATCCGTGTGAGAGATAATCACCACTCACCAAATCACCAAAACACCTCAAAAGAAACCCACTTCAGATCTGGACAACGAAGGATCTAACTTGATCTATCACTAATCCGCTTCAAACGATGAAATCTCACTTCAATGGATGTAGATCTTCAATCTAAGCTCTTCGATCTTCGATATGGATGGAAGGAATCACTAGATTAGAGTGGAGAAAAGAAGTGAAGAAGTGTAGAAGTCGAGCTCTCAAAATGGCAGCACTTCATCGCTTCGAAATCCGGATCCCTAAAAGTGAGAAAATGGACGAGTATTTATTGCTGAAATCCTCTCTTAAGTCGTCACTCGGAATTAGGTCGTACACGACCTATAGAGCCACGACCTACGACCTATACAATCTCCGACCTAACACCCATGCAACCTACGCCCTATCATGCGCGCGCGACCTAACAGGGTCTCCGACCTAACAATCAAAGTTTCTACGACCTACGACCTAACAGTCCTTCGACCTAAAACAATGCGCGCGACTTAACGCAATGCGCGCGACTTAACGAACCAGGACTCAACGAGATACGACTTAACATCCTAACTCCTAGGTCGCTCGCGACTTAACACATCGCGACCTAACTATGCACGACTTACGACTTAACAGATAGGCTACGACCTAACTGACTAATGGCCTAGCGACCTAACTACACACAGGATCATACGACCTAACTACTTCTTCCTTAGGTCGTTGCCGACCTATCCCCCTTAGGTCGCTAACTCACCCAGAAACTCACGACCTAACTATCTTAGGTCGCCTACGACCTAAATTAACACAGAAGCTTACGACTTATCATCTTAGGTCGCTCACTTCACTAACTCGCTAACTACAGTAGGATACTAATCCTTAGGTCGCTACTCACCAGTTCCTTAGGTCGTTGCCGACCTAACTACTAAGTCGCTCCACTCCACTAGGTCGTATACTCCTTAGCTCGCATCTCCCTTAGGTTGCTAACATCCTATAGGTCGTCCCAAACTAACACACGACCTAAACCATTACGCGACCTAACTGCTATACGACCTAAGATCCTTAAGTCGCTCAAACGACCTAACACTTAACCCGTCCACGACCTAACTACTATTAGATCGCGCAAAACCTTAGGTCGTCTATTACGACCTATCAACACTACGACCTAAGACCTAGAACCACAACGACTTATCAACGATGCGACCAAATGTCAACTATCTTACGATGTTTCGATCCGTAAAAATACGGGTCGTTACATATTAAACATATAAACTTTATGCGTTTTGTTTGTTAACAGTTTGAACGGGATTTTTAATAACATGTATTATGTTCGTACAAGATAGTGCTGTTGTACTTTGTTTTCGAAACTATGTGGATTTAAACCATACTCTATGTGTAATATATAAATATGGTATATATTAATATTTTGATTTTTAACTAGTATATATATATATAAACATTTTTTTTTGAAATTTTTTTTTTTGCGTATACACATCTACATATGAGTTGGGTTATAATGTATAGGGTCTACTTGATCATATATATAAGGTTGATAGCTGTTAATATACATGGTATACAATATTTATAATGTATATGTATTTTAAATTAAAATATTGATTTTAAGGAAATAATATTAATGTATATATTTTACGGTTTATATCAAAACCGATTCAATTTGTTCTCATCGGTCTAGTTCTAATCTGATCTCATTAATTTCTTTTTTCAGCATTTTCGTTGAATTCGTGCTGATTTTGTTGCTTGGATTCACAATTCAAATTCAGTATCCGTATCAGTGTGCATATCCGTGTCATCTTCTCGTTCATCATCTAGCCTCGAAAGGTGAGCAATCACTCACGATTAATGTTCTTTTATTTATTAAATTTGATTTCGATTGAAACGACAATTGAAATATGCTGCTGTTAGATATTTACACTGTTATTACCTGTATCAGTTCACCTGTGACATCTGACACCATTATCTGTTATATATGTAATGATAATCCAGTTTGGTTGTTAAATGATTGATTGTTTGATGTTTACAATTGGACGTTAAATTTGTTAATGTTGTAAGTGATAAATAATTTGGAATTGCAATTGATGTAGGATAGTTAGATTTGATATATGTGTTAAATTTGATTAAATGACATTTGTATAATATGACCCTTTTAAATGTTAAATTTATTGACACGTAGGATTTGTTTAATTACACCGTGAACCACTGAATGTATGTTATTAAATTAATGATGTATGAAATTGTAAATAGATGACAAGTGAAGAACCGTAATGTAATAATCTTTAATCTACATGAAATGATAGTGTAGATTCTAGAAATAATTATATTAATTCGCACAAACAACAATGTGAATTAATACGGTTATTTCGGGATTATTTGAATTGGTTATTGGATTGATATTGATTGCTGTTATTGCTTGTTTATTTACTTTGACACCATCCCAGTTATCACACTGCAAGTTCCCTTTGCTATGTTTTGATTTTGAATTGAATTGGAATCGGGTTGAAATGATAAATACCCAAATGAACTTGACTTAGGATAGAGAATTAAATAAAACCCGATTGGTCAATGATTTATTTTAAAAATAAAATGAAGATTTTATTTAAATAAATAATATGGTTTTGAAATGAAGTTGGAATTTGAATTTTTATGAAAGGAAAATGTTAATATATAATAATATGAAACAAAATATTAACAATGTAATTGATGAAAGAACGTTGTTAAATTTGAGAAACGATTGAATTAAGTTTTGAATTATTAATAATTAAGTTTTGAAATTATTAATAATTAAGTTTTGAAATTAGTTAATAATTAAGTTTTGAAATTATTTAATATTTAAATAAGATTGAATTATTTAATAGTTAAATAAAATTGAATTCTTTATAAGTGAAATTGAAATTCTTGAATAAGTGAAACTAAGTTTCTTTATTAATTGAGTTTTGAAATTGTAACTAAGTAAATTAATAAGTGAAACTGAATTTCTCTAATAAGAAATAAGATTTGTTTTATTGAAATCAATGTAAGACTTGTAATTCAAAGAATTGATTTGACGAATTTAATTTAATTCAAATTTGTAAGTTTTGATATAATGGAGTTGAACTTAAGTAATTGATTTAATGAATTGGAAGTTAAAAAGAATTGTTTTGAAGGATAAATTCACTTAACGAATATTGAATGAAATTGATAAATGAACTTAAATTGATTTGAATGTAGATTAAATCATTTTAAATGATTTCGGAATGAAACTTATATACGAATTTAAATGAATATTGGAATGGTTTTAAATAAAAAATCGAAATTGTATTATAAGATTTGAAATGGTAATTTGTAAGTTTTGAAACGTAAATTTTGGAAATAGATTTAGAAAGACAAATGAAATGTTGGTTTACAAATTCTATTTGAAATTGAATTTGATTTGGTTTTGAAATATATTAAACGACCAATCGGTGTATGCAATGACCCTAATTCTTAACCAAAAAAAAAAAAAAAATTTCATACTTAGCTAAGACTACCTAGGGTCATCCTTCCCTATTCTCATATTATCCAGGATCTTTCACAATATAAAAATATTGTTTTAAATCTAAATCATTCCTAACATACATATATGAAGATATCTATGTTATATTCTACTAGAATCAGAGCATGATAATATGTAAGTAGAAATCCTTTTAAATCTATTAAAATGTGATAATTCCCTGATAAAAGATTAATTATTGTATCCTGATTTTTGACCATAGAATCCACTGGAAACATGTACTTTAGTCTGTTATTCTAATTAAGAAATGATCAAGTAATAATCAGGTGGAAGAAAGCTTTTAATATGGATGATTGTGTTAAAGTCTGTATAGTATCAAACTCAGGCTAAAAGAAAGTGGATCATAAGTGAACACAAGCAACATCTAGGCATAATGGAAACGCGCCTAACTTACACATGAGAGGTCACGAGTTCAAGTGCTATGCTGGTCGGTTCAAACCCAATTTTTGTTTTTCTTTTTATTTTTCTCCTGTATGGTTTAAAATCTGATATCTACCTATATCTACACATATATACTTAATTTTTGCCTATAATCTAACATACAAAACAATATTTCTTGCTTTATTATTTTTAAAACCCATTCCTACAACTGTTCTAGGAATTTATATTTATATTTTTGCCCAAATATCAACATGTACACAGATATACATGTACATGTCAATGTCTTTGCTCATTTTCCAGAAAACTGGGTTCAAATGGTTCCTTGCTTCATTGATTTGAAGTGAACATTTGGCCTGACCTATGGTCTAACCATGTGGTTAATCTGACCATTCTTTTATTTGCATTTTACAAACCAGAATCTACCCAAAACATTGATACTCCTTTTCAAAAGCATGTTTATATATGTATGAATCAAACACCTTGTGATTAGATTTATATCATCCTTCCTAACCATAATTCTCTTTTAAAAATGCATATTCAGGGTATATACACTTTTACTTGCATTTGGACATATATCAATATCATGACTTGAAAATATAACAGTTATAATTCTTTCTGGATTTTCCCAATATAATTTCCTATATATCTATCTTTTGAAAGGACTTAGGATGAACTAAAATCATCATAAAATGATTATGCTTATAAAATCCAGGTTTTTCCTCTAAATCAAAAACAACTTTAGCAAATAGATTTTCAAATCAGTTTAACATCAATATCCTTAATACATACCAAACCAGAAATAACCAGAAACAACATAACACGTATTTCTTACAAGTTCTTCCTTCTTAATACATTTAGATAGCCATATCAATCAGGAAATACATGCATGAATTAACACATTCTAGCTCTTATTTCTAATTATCTTAGCATTCTCTATTCCATATCTTTTTAATCTTGCTTACTTAGCTCCATCACAACCTGCAAAAGCATTAGCGGCTGCCCCATTATGAATGAGACACCCCCATGTGCCATGAGCAATAAGGGTCAGATCTATGATCTGGTGTGAGCATTTCTAACATATCCATGATATTAAGCTAAGGATACAGCATAAATGTACCTTGCATAACTTGACAGGTATTATCATGAATGATTAATGTATAAATTGATCAGGTATTCCCATATACATACACAAGAGCAAACATATGCATTAAAACAATTTTTATCTGGAACTACTAAGGTTCCTCATACCAACCCTAATCCCGGAAAGGCCCAAGTTTCCTATATCATCATTTAAGGTTGCCTTTTCTTCTTATAAATTCCTGGCCTCATCTGCTATAAGGAATCAAAGGGACACATTGCCATGAACTAATTAACATCATGGCACAAAGATCTCAGGACTTAAACAAGCCATGTGTCAACTTGTCTACTTCAAATAGGACAAGCATTCCAGCAGCCTTCTTGGCACAAAATCCTTAATTATATTACTAAGTGTATTCATGTTCATTTTATCAATGATAGATAGGTGTACAGACCACTTATATACATGAAACATACTAGTTACCTTGTAGACATAATATTGCAAGCAAGTTAAAGGTTACTTTCTAGAGGTATAACACCCAGTCATTCCATCTCACATTATTTAGCATATAAACACCCTATTCAAACATATACCAGAATGTTTGCAACTGAGAATAAATGCATGGCTCTATTGGGTTTATTTTGATTTTGCAAGCAACTATGTTTAGCCAGATTTTTAATCTTGTTTAAACATAATTTTTAGGCTTGTAAATTTTCTGTTTTGTTTAGGGCTCAGCACTTACAGAGAAAGACTCCATTGCACCCTTAACCAATTATTTCAAGCCTCAGCACTATACCATTGTATATGCAGCTCATAGTTTTTTTTCTTCATTCTTTGTCTTAAGCCATGATTTAGACTAGTTACAAATACTCTCTTACATGTTCTTTAAGGTTTTGGTATAACATACAGGGATGAAAATAGAACAACAAAGTTATACATCCATCATAGCAGATCATATCTCATCAAGCATTCATGAAACCATCAGTAGTCAACATGGTTTGTAAATCAAAACATGCAAAATATAGCATATAAAAGCTTGGCTGCCTAATCTCAGGTCTTAATGCCATGTATATGAGTGAGGATACTCACCTAAATGCTTACACAAGCTTAATCCAGAAAACCCCTCAAATCTTTAGCCTTTTCTTCCTCTTCTTCCTTAGGTTAATTAATTCAGTGAGAGAGTAGTTTTCTGGTTAGGCTCTTGATTTATATAAGGGTTCTACCTAGGGTTTTGGGTGATGCAAAATCCCTATTTTAGCCCAAACCAGAATCATGCATTTGGCATTGCATATTCTCTCCCTCCTAACCCTTAATGTCCCGGCCAATATTTTAAAACAAGGCTAAGTTGTGCCCATTTTCTTTTCTTTTCAGAAAGTGATTACTTTAAGTATTTTTATTATACTTACCTTAAACATGATAATGGTGTGACTTTCTATTTTCTGCCTTTATACATTTGCTTTCTTGCACTTTGGTTCTTACTATTTTAGTGCTTCTTTTACTTATTTTTCCTTTATTAATTTTCTGCTCAAATAATATCTGTATATATATATACATTTATACAACTATGGGTGTTAGTTTAACTTTAACCTTCTTTTATTTGCAGAAAACATGTGCATTCTTATATGCATTTCTATACTCCTATTATTCAAATAAAATTTCACTTATTCATTATAAATCAATGTTCTCTTCTGTCTTAATTTCCAGACAAGTCATACATATGCATATATATATAGATATATATATATATATACATATCCTCAGGAATTTTAATATTCATGTCTAGGCCTATATTTCCTTTATTTAAAACATTTTATCTAAATGTTTTCCTTCTTTGTTTTATTATTCAGGAATTCTGGATTTTCTCTTAGTGCCATAACTAGTGTGCACGTGCACACATGCACACAACCTTGCACCACTGAAAATCCCACCTATATAATAATTTTGATTTTTCCCCCAGAATTTTAATCATTTATTTAAAAGGATTTTCCTCAAAATCTTGGGGTATTACAGTGTAATAATTTCGAAAGTTATTAAAGAGACCAGAATCGGTTAGGGACATACTCACTGTCTAAACCGAAAACCACTTTAATAACTATACGCGGAGTGTGATCCAAAATGAAGTGGTTGGAATGATGTACGTGATGACTGAAGAAAGAGAACGATAATGGATAGCCTTGACACTTGTGTCAAATTGGAAATGACTAAAACAGGAGCCGTGCCGGGCCAAATGGGGGCTAGCTACCTCGAGCGAACACACTTCTTCGAACTACTCATTACTTGTTGTCGATTGGTGCACCCTTGATTTTGGGAGTGTTGTTTCGCGGTGTTGCGGTCTGTAACATTCCCCCTTCTGACCGCCTCCAGTCGATAATTAAACCAACTAGAAACGTTCAAAAAGACGAATTGTTATTTAGTTTATAAGGTTTAAACAGAATCAGCCACAGAAACAAAGATAATAACAATCAATTAAAACAAATGAATCTTTATTTCATTACTATAAATCCTTTTATATACATCAGAGTTTATACAATTTTAATACTAATACAACGGAATATCTTAAAATACAATTTTCTCGAAATAAATGATTCTTTACTCTCTCTCTAACTTCGCTGCTCGAAAATCTTCAAGCTGTAAAATACTCGGTCTGAACCGAGTATTATATTCAAAAGAAAATAATACACAGGTCAGTCTAATTCAAACCAGTTATTAGTGCATATAGGCAGTAATAATTTAAATAGACGACAGTCACAATAATTCTCGTCTATCCGACTCTTTTAACAAAGAAATCGGATAACGAAAATTTTAACACTAAACAGTGTTAAACAATAAATCAACAGATTTAAATCATCAACAGAGATAAACAGTGTTATTGGCTGTCGTACACGCACGCGTGTACGGCCTCGCCAATACGGCATAGAAGATCAATGCATCACGAAGCAAAGAAATATCAATTCAAAATTGTCGATTTTGGGTGGCTGCAGTGCACGCACGCGTGCACCGCCTCGCCACCACCGAATATAAAGTCACACATAGAAACAAGGGTAGGACTGCAACAAGAAAAATGCAGACTGCTAGTACATCTGAAATGCACTATAGCAAACAGTGATAACGTAGATGCCGACTCAAGTACATCAAGCAAAGAACTCGACAAGTGGACCAGGCCATACACTACAAAAGCATCAACTACCAGAGTAGTAAATGACACTACATGATGCATCAGTGAAAACATCTCGATATGCAGCCCATATTTCAAACAGATCCATTTTTAACTTAAACAATGCATAAGTGACTACAGGACATCAAGATGAACCAGACAAGAAATGACAACAATAGACTAGGCCACAACAATGCAGACATACATGAACAATGGAGTATATATATATGAACCCAGACAAAAAATCAGAGAGTAGTTCAAGTGATAAAGCACTGCGACTCAAAGAGCATCAGAATGCAAACTATGATGAACTCAACAACACTCAAGTAAACTAATAATGTAGACCAGACTACACAAATACATAGACCCAATACGACAAGCTACAAGAGTAAATGAAACTCCAAGTGCAGAGTTGAATATTCAATGCATAACAAGTGTACAACTGCCCAGGCTCCAAGATAAATGTGTGCCTAAATGCATCATGAACAAATGATCAGATAAAAATAATTGGAATTTAGTTTTAAATTTAAAACCGTGTATAAAAAAAACAGGGAAGAACAACAAATTCAGACATGCATACTTGTATCATAGCATATAATTCAAATTTCATACTGAACATCACATAATTATTAACATGCAAGCATCAACAATCATACGAGTTTTTTTCACAAGCAACAAGTTATAATTTATTTAAACTTTTAGTTTTAAAGTTTACTCACGGTTTTGAAGGTTTCAAAACAGTCCTACCTTGTTTAACTTGGATTCAAATTTAAAATTTTACTTTAGGATCAAACAAAAGAAATATCAATTTAACAACGAACAAGTCAGCGATCACAGTTAATCTTGAATTAAAGACATGAGTGCAGACAAACCAAACCCAAGATTTCAGAATGCAGTGGCCATACACATATATACATACAAAAATGTATGTATACAAATGATCAGCCATCAAAGTGCAGACAAGAATGAAGTCAGTGCCAATAGTAATGACAGCAACTCCATCAAGTCGTGACTCAAACTCCAAAATACAGTCAGAGATGTCAACAAGTATGTAAACTACAAGTCAACAAATAAGAAATCAACTTCAAGTTATGAAAGCAACTACTGGACCAAGGTGGAATAAAGACTACAGGGACAATACATATATATATACATACATAAATGTATGTATACACATTGTTTCAGTGCCTATTCAAGTGCACATAAAGGTTCAAGCACCCAAAAGCATTTAGCAGCAGTTTCGAAATAATCCAGACAACAAATACTTCAACTACATATACCACATATGTCGACCATGCAACAGATACATGATCGAGGATGCAGACTCAAGTACGTCCATCATGAACTTGAAGACATTATCAAGTTAATGCCATAGTTCAATAAAATCTCAAGCCAAAGCCGAAACAAACATTTTCCAAAATAGTTTTCACGAAAATTAAATTCGAAGCCATGTTCAACAGACATCGAAGTCATAGTAGCCATAAACAAAAAATCAAAGCCGTGAGTTGGAAGAAATTCCCAAAACAATATAAGAATGCTCGAAGCCGAAGCCATATCAAACCACAAGTCGAACAAGTCAAAACCCAAAACTACTGAGCATAAAAACGTTTCGATAATTCAAGGCTAAAATCGAACAAAACAGTGGTAATTCACTAGTGTTACCAGAAATTAAGACCGAAGTCGCAAGAGAAATCAACATCGAAGTATTTTAAAACCAATTTAATAAATCGAAGTGGAGCGGGGCTAACCAGGATATCATAAGTTCGAAAACATTTACTAAGTAAATCAGAACGAAAAACGAACTTTCCAGAGGCAATTAGATAGACCTCAAGCCAACAAATAAATCAGACAACGAGCAAAGTAAATCAACAACTCAAACAATTTAACACACGAAATCACTGGATTTGAAGTAGATGTGAGTAATGAATTTACTCACCTTTAAATCGGAAATGGTCGCGAAGCGGTTGCGAACGGAGGATGGAAGATGAACGAAGATTGATCGCTCCCCCCCCTGTTTCCCTTTCTCGAAGCCCTAATTTTCAAATCGAAGAAACCAGAGAATCGGAGCCGCCTCTTTTTCGAAGACGATCCAACGAAAACAAAATCGCCGCCATTTTTTTCGTCGCTTATTTTTGTTTTAGGGTTTTGGATGAGAATGAACTTGGAGGGGATGTCGTATTTTAGCAGAGAAGATATCGTGGGGGTATGGCTGGAAAACGTGGGTCGGTATGGGTTAGTATGGGCTGGTGATATAGGGTATGGTATTATTTTATATTTATTTTTTTATCTTTTATTTTTGTTTTCATTTAAAAACTGATTTATTTTGTAAAGATATTTTCTTTAATTTGTTTTGTTTAAATCTTGTTGCTAAAATTTTAAACTATGTGTATTTATTCATTTATTTTGTATTAATAAAATTCAACAAAAGAATTTTAATCGATTTACAAATCCCAACTAAAATTTAACAACCAAATTTATATTGCCAATTGACGAAAATTTTACTGTTATAAAAATTCCAACAACATCATCAATTTAGCTGCCAACACAAATCGTTTATTGATGATTAAAATTTTGGGTAAAATCCCGGTTGTTACAGAAATTCAAATTGAATTCAATTAAATTTTATACGCGTTTATACGCCATATATTCACAAAACAATTCTGATAAATACGAAAATTGAAATCCAGTAATAATTCAATATTACGGACCCAATGAAACTGGTTTCGTCAAATTCCGAGACTGTGCCTCGGAAGGTTATTTTTAAATTCGATTTCAAACGATACAATTTCAAAATTGAACAAATCGCTTTTAAATTCAATTCTGAAACTTCTATTATCTCCAGTATTATCAATATGAATTTTCCAAGCCTTTAAATTATTTTTAACCGGCTTAAAACTGAAGATTCAAATTTTATTCAACTTTCAATAGATTAAATTCAAAAATTAAATCGCCAATTCATTCTGATAATTTGAAATTCAAGTCAAATCATCGTTTAAATATTTAAAATTAATTAAATATTTTCAATTTTAATTGTTCAAAATTCAGGGTCGTTACAAACTCCCCTCCTTAAAAACTTTTCGTCCACGAAAAGGAAAGGTTGTTAAAATTTCATCGATATTTATACTCTAGTCAATTTTTACTAAACTTAAAACTTATTACAAATAAATGAATATAGGATTCATTCCATTTGTTTAATCTCACTCGTTTTGTTTATCTTCTCTTTTATTCAATGATTTCTACAATCATTGATTTCTAAAATCAAAACGCAAAAGTCTTTTATCAACATTTTCGATTTACAACTCAGATTCAAACTTAAAATTCTTCACGTTAGAGATTTATATAATATATCTCTTCCAAAGCTGTGGACTTTCAAAACATTACAAAGATCCTCTTCCTTAGTTCATTAAGTAGGAATTTTGTAATTTTACTTTCAAACTATTGATTCGCTATTTACAGTTTGAAAATACTTGCTAACTCGAAATTTAACAAGTCCATCTTCGTTCTCACAGACATTAGACATACGCTGGCCAGGCGCAGGTCTAAAAATCTCCAAGTACTAAACATACTTGCTTCAATTCCCAGTGAAAATACTTTTAAAAATTCTTTTAAAAATGGATATGGAAAGTACGTTCCCCCATGGATTACAGTTCCACCCGGCGGTTACGCTACTATCCCAGTAGAGTCGCTTGTGGCTGTAGATTTCACATCTCTTAAATTTCGCCATGGTTGTCGCCATAGATTGCAGTACACACGGCGGTTACGCTACTATCCCAGTAGAATCGCTCGTGTCTGTAGGCATCACGCCCCTCAAATTTCGCCTGGCATTAGATTGCAGTTTACCCGGCGGTTACGCCACTATCCCAGTGGAATCGCTTGTAACTATGGGCATCTCGCCCCTCAAATTACGCTAATCATCAATCAAATCTTATCTCATCGCGATGAACTATCGCGAAGGATTTCCGATTCAAATAGTCACTCTGACTAAAATTCTACGTAGCTACGAATTTCAAATGGACACTCATCGAGAGTTCCAATACCTTCTTTAATAATAAATGGAAGGTACTTTTCCACATCCTCAGTTTAGAAAACATAATATCATATATGTAGTACTTTCATTTCACATTTCGTACATATCATATCCATGTAAACATACATAAGATTTCCATAACAATGTCTTTCTAAACTAACGGTTTCAAATTTACCGCATTCATATATATATAAGTTCTAAAAACTTACATATTCCATATTCATAACAAAATAGAGGATTTCAAAATTTTCCTCTAAGTCGATTTGGAAATTTAAGGTTATCTCAAACCTAATTCATATTCATAATTCCATTTCATTATCGACTTTCACATTCGATTTGAATTTCACGCTTACATCGTCAATTCTCAACACAGAATTGATGTCTATCGATATATAACCTCTGAGCTCGTACGTCTCAGAGAAGGGTGTTAAGCTAAGAGAATAAATTCTCCGCCACCAACAGATATATATTTAATAGAGATCAATTGCTATGTCATCAATTCACAATGTTAGACATACAATCCAAATCATCATCTGAAATTCAAAGCTCAACTTATATTGTCTTTGATGTCGAAGTTAAACTCAATTTAACTTAACGATTCAATCTTTTGAAAAATTTCAAATTGAACAAATTGTTCAAATTCCTCATTTAACTTTTCAACTTCGACTTCAAAAATGAATTTCAAATCATTTATTCCTTACGGAATATATTCACAACATTTCATATTTGGAAAAAAACATTTCCATACTTATTTAAAAATAAGTAATTCACAATTCCATTCTATTTTCAACATTTGAAAATATTCGATATACTTAAATCAAAATCAAGTATATATTTCATCTTTAAGGAAATCATTCTCTTTCACATTTTTTATTTGAGTTAAAACGAATGTTACGTAAAACATCGTTACGACAACTCAAAATCATTAGTATAGGGATTCGAAATTTAGATAGATATATAAATCCCAATACTATACAAAACATTTCCTTTCGAAAATCATTTACTATAACAATAGTGTTATAGTCCACCATTTCCTTATATCTCGAAAACGTCTATTTCAACAATGAATGTTGAAATCTATGGTTTCGATATTCAATGCCTTTGAAAACATCTTTTAAAACAATTTCTTCGTTTTAAAATATCACTTTCCCAAAACATGTCCATTTTATTCAATAATATATTCACGGTCCAAAATTGTGAATATACTATTTTTAACAAGCTATACGAATTTACTTATCAAAATAAGTCAGTTTCGAATTTATAACAACGTTTATAAATTCTATTCCTATTCATAAAGACTTCAATTTATAAAAATTGCTTTATTAACCATTCCTTTATAACTCAATTTTATATCAGAATTTTAATTTATAAGTGAATTACTTATAAATTCTTTTATTTCGCAACTTCGATTCCTTTTATAACTTCACAATTATAAACTTTTAAATTTCATTAACTTATGAAATCCATTAATATTTCATTTTTAACACTTATACAAATTCATTTTATAATTCCAATATAATATCAATCTTTTCAAATCTTCCATTTAAACCGTTTATAATAATTCAAAAATTCCAATTTAAACTATTATATAAATTTATCAGTTTTCCATTTCCAAGACAATCTACTAGTTCTTTAATAAATCATTCATCGAATTGATTTTCAATCTAACCGCATTTGATTCATTCACATTGGATTTTACTAACATTCATTCATATCCAATTAGTTCACATTCACTAATTTATATTCAAGTTAGTTTGCTTCAATTCAAATCAAATTTGATTCTCTTTAAATTACTTATCTTTCAATTTGAATTCAATTTACATAGCTTCCAATTCCATTAATTCAATTTCATTAACACTTAATGAATTCCCATACAATCAACTAGCAACCAATGCACATTCAACTTAACCAAATTTATTTACTTTGCTTACATTCAATTTGGTTCAACATACTTAATTTCAATTGGTTTATATTCCAATTCTGATTGAATTCTTATACTCACCATATTCACAAATTCACTTTTACAGTTAAAGTTGAATTCCCTTTCTATAACTCAAATTCATATTCATTCTTCACTTTATCAATTCATTTTGATATCAAATTCAACCTCATTCAACATTACTTAAGCCATGTTTCATTTTATCTCTACTTGCATTTATTTAACCTAACTTAGATTTTTCTTTCAAAAATCATTTTATTTAACTTGTACTAAAGTCAAATTCATATCACATTTCAAAATTCAGATTTCGTTTTACTTAACAAAACTGCTTAACCATTTTAACAATTGGTTTACTTAAATTTTCTCATTTTATAAGTTAAACAACTTATTAAATTTAAACTTTCAAATCCATATTGTATAATAACTTATCTTCCAAGTTTAACTTTCCATCTCAATAATTTATCAAATCAAGTTCAATTTATTTAACTTCCTTTAGTTAAATTCCAAATCATATATTTATTGATACTAATTCAATTCAATTTAACTTTTCTTAAGTTAAAAATCTTTACTTTCAAAAACAGTTTTATACTTCTTTGGATTTGAAAAACATTTCCTTTTTAAAGTGTTTCTAGTAACTATTCATATTAAACATCATCAACTAAGCTTTGTGTAAACCAAAGCTCTGATACCACTCTGTAACATTCCCCCTTCTGACCGCCTCCAGTCGATAATTAAACCAACTAGAAACGTTCAAAAAGACGAATTGTTATTTAGTTTATAAGGTTTAAACAGAATCAGCCACAGAAACACAGATAATAACAATCAATTAAAACAAATGAATCTTTATTTCATTACTATAAATCCTTTTATATACATCAGAGTTTATACAATTTTAATACTAATACAGCGGAATATCTTAAAATACAATTTTCTCGAAATAAATTATTCTTTACTCTCTCTCTAACTTCGCTGCTCGAAAATCTTCAAGCTGTAAAATACTCGGTCTGACCCGAGTATTATATTCAAAAGAAAATAATACACAGGTCAGTCTAATTCAAACCAGTTATTAGTGCATATAGGCAGTAATAATTTAAATAGACGACAGTCACAATAATTCTCGTCTATCCGACTCTTTTAACAAAGAAATCGGATAACGAAAATTTTAACACTAAACAGTGTTAAACAATAAATCAACAGATTTAAATCATCAACAGAGATAAACAGTGTTATTGGCTGTCGTACACGCACGCGTGTACGGCCTCGCCAATATGGCATAGAAGATCAATGCATCACGAAGCAAAGAAATATCAATTCAAAATTGTCGATTTTGGGTGGCTGCAGTGCACGCACGCGTGCACCGCCTCGCCACCACCGAATATAAAGTCACACATAGAAACAAGGGTAGGACTGCAACAAGAAAAATGCAGACTGCTAGTACATCTGAAATGCACTATAGCAAACAGTGATAACGTAGATGCCGACTCAAGTACATCAAGCAAAGAACTCGACAAGTGGACCAGGCCATACACTACAAAAGCATCAACTACCAGAGTAGTAAATGACACTACATGATGCATCAGTGAAAACATCTCGATATGCAGCCCATATTTCAAACAGATCCATTTTTAACTTAAACAATGCATAAGTGACTACAGGACATCAAGATGAACCAGACAAGAAATGACAACAATAGACTAGGCCACAACAATGCAGACATACATGAACAATGGAGTATATATATATGAACCCAGACAAAAAATCAGAGAGTAGTTCAAGTGATAAAGCACTGCGACTCAAAGAGCATCAGAATGCAAACTATGATGAACTCAACAACACTCAAGTAAACTAATAATGTAGACCAGACTACACAAATACATAGACCCAATATGACAAGCTACAAGAGTAAATGAAACTCCAAGTGCAGAGTTGAATATTCAATGCATAACAAGTGTACAACTGCCCAGGCTCCAAGATAAATGTGTGCCTAAATGCATCATGAACAAATGATCAGATAAAAATAATTGGAATTTAGTTTTAAATTTAAAACCGTGTATAAAAAAAACAGGGAAGAACAACAAATTCAGACATGCATACTTGTATCACAGCATATAATTCAAATTTCATACTGAACATCACATAATTATTAACATGCAAGCATCAACAATCATACGAGTTGTTTTCACAAGCAACAAGTTATAATTTATTTAAACTTTTAGTTTTAAAGTTTACTCACGGTTTTGAAGGTTTCAAAACAGTCCTACCTTGTTTAACTTGGATTCAAATTTAAAATTTTACTTTAGGATCAAACAAAAGAAATATCAATTTAACAACGAACAAGTCAGCGATCACAGTTAATCTTGAATTAAAGACATGAGTGCAGACAAACCAAACCCAAGATTTCAGAATGCAGTGGCCATACACATATATACATACAAAAATGTATGTATACAAATGATCAGCCATCAAAGTGCAGACAAGAATGAAGTCAGTGCCAATAGTAATGACAGCAACTCCATCAAGTCGTGACTCAAACTCCAAAATACAGTCAGAGATGTCAACAAGTATGTAAACTACAAGTCAACAAATAAGAAATCAACTTCAAGTTATGAAAGCAACTACTGGACCAAGGTGGAATAAAGACTACAGGGACAATACATATATATATACATACATAAATGTATGTATACACATTGTTTCAGTGCCTATTCAAGTGCACATAAAGGTTCAAGCACCCAAAAGCATTTAGCAGCAGTTTCGAAATAATCCAGACAACAAATACTTCAACTACATATACCACATATGTCGACCATGCAACAGATACATGATCGAGGATGCAGACTCAAGTACGTCCATCATGAACTTGAAGACATTATCAAGTTAATGCCATAGTTCAATAAAATCTCAAGCCAAAGCCGAAACAAACATTTTCCAAAATAGTTTTCACGAAAATTAAATTCGAAGCCATGTTCAACAGACATCGAAGTCATAGTAGCCATAAACAAAAAATCAAAGCCGTGAGTTGGAAGAAATTCCCAAAACAATATAAGAATGCTCGAAGCCGAAGCCATATCAAACCACAAGTCGAACAAGTCAAAACCCAAAACTACTGAGCATAAAAACGTTTCGATAATTCAAGGCTAAAATCGAACAAAACAGTGGTAATTCACTAGTGTTACCAGAAATTAAGACCGAAGTCGCAAGAGAAATCAACATCGAAGTATTTTAAAACCAATTTAATAAATCGAAGTGGAGCGGGGCTAACCAGGATATCATAAGTTCGAAAACATTTACTAAGTAAATCAGAACGAAAAACGAACTTTCCAGAGGCAATTAGATAGACCTCAAGCCAACAAATAAATCAGACAACGAGCAAAGTAAATCAACAACTCAAACAATTTAACACACGAAATCACTGGATTTGAAGTAGATGTGAGTAATGAATTTACTCACCTTTAAATCGGAAATGGTCGCGAAGCGGTTGCGAACGGAGGATGGAAGATGAACGAAGATTGATCGCTCCCCCCCCTGTTTCCCTTTCTCGAAGCCCTAATTTTCAAATCGAAGAAACCAGAGAATCGGAGCCGCCTCTTTTTCGAAGACGATCCAACGAAAACAAAATCGCCGCCATTTTTTTCGTCGCTTATTTTTGTTTTAGGGTTTTGGATGAGAATGAACTTGGAGGGGATGTCGTATTTTAGCAGAGAAGATATCGTGGGGGTATGGCTGGAAAACGTGGGTCGGTATGGGTTAGTATGGGCTGGTGATATAGGGTATGGTATTATTTTATATTTATTTTTTTATATTTTATTTTTGTTTTCATTTAAAAGCTGATTTATTTTGTAAAGATATTTTCTTTAATTTGTTTTGTTTAAATCTTGTTGCTAAAATTTTAAACTATGTGTATTTATTCATTTATTTTGTATTAATAAAATTCAACAAAAGAATTTTAATCGATTTACAAATCCCAACTAAAATTTAACAACCAAATTTATATTGCCAATTGACGAAAATTTTACTGTTATAAAAATTCCAACAACATCATCAATTTAGCTGCCAACACAAATCGTTTATTGATGATTAAAATTTTGGGTAAAATCCCGGTTGTTACAGAAATTCAAATTGAATTCAATTAAATTTTATACGCGTTTATACGCCATATATTCACAAAACAATTCTGATAAATACGAAAATTAAAATCCAGTAATAATTCAATATTACGGACCCAATGAAACTGGTTTCGTCAAATTCCGAGACTGTGCCTCGGAAGGTTATTTTTAAATTCGATTTCAAACGATACAATTTCAAAATTGAACAAATCGCTTTTAAATTCAATTCTGAAACTTCTATTATCTCCAGTATTATCAATATGAATTTTCCAAGCCTTTAAATTATTTTTAACTGGCTTAAAACTGAAGATTCAAATTTTATTCAACTTTCAATAGATTAAATTCAAAAATTAAATCGCCAATTCATTCTGATAATTTGAAATTCAAGTCAAATCATCGTTCAAATATTTAAAATTAATTAAATATTTTCAATTTTAATTGTTCAAAATTCAGGGTCGTTACACGGTCGCTGCAGCGATGCGTTTTCACCAGTCCGGATCAGGCAAATGGTAGTTTCACTACCTTGGGTATTGCCTCATGTGCCTTGTCATACTTGTATCCCTATATACGCGACCGCTACGAATTTGTTTTGTGTTATACCTATGGAGTACTCCCTGATATCCCACTAGTTTACGGTGGAGTTTACAGTGCTGTATAGACTATAACGCTTATATAAAATGTGTTAAGGGGAATAATGGTAACGCCTTAACACTATTTTGATATTTTATATTACTGATAGGCATTATCTACTTATCGTACACTACTACATAGTAGATAGTTTAACGGATCCTTAAAGGATGGTTATTCCAAACATCCTTTGAGTTACTTGTATTTCAGTTGCTTTTTCACTTGAGTTGGATTTATTGATATAAGAATGTTAATCCTGACTCGAGTGTTTTGTGTTTTGCTTTACGCTCGGGTCAGACTGAGTGTACCAGTATTCGAGACTCACCTTTGGAGTTGGAGCTTCGCTTGGAGATCCAGCTATCTATCCAGCTTTCAGATATCCAGTTGATTCCAGTGATTGTATTCTGATCTTGTATTTGATTATTGTATTCGAGACATTTGTTATATCTTATTTATCTCTGATATGTATATAGTAGCTTCATGAACTACTATGTTTTATTTCCGCTGCAACTATTACTCTGTGTCTGTGATCTGTGATTATTTATTTACTGTATATGTTCAGTTTTGCCAATTTGAATTAGCAACGCGGTATTTTGAATTATTCAAGTCCGACATGTGCGGATGCAAATGGTCCAAAATAGCGGATTGTTACAGTATATGTATAATTAAGCTTAGAAGTGTATAATTTGTCCATTCACCAGAACTTTAGTTCTGACCTCCTCCTCATAACATCCTACAGGTTAGATAGATAGCAGAGACTTCCCAGCTTTGGGACACTTGTTTAGAAAGTGTTATTTTAATTGTGCGTATTTACTTACTATTATATTTTAGTCAGTTCCGTTGTGAGATATTTATCTGAGCTCTGATATATTTGTCTTTGCCTATTTGCAGGATACCAGATACCCAACTCGGGCTTCAGTGGGCTTGGGTTTTAGCATTTTTTATGAAAAATCCGGACCCACTGGAACTTGGGTTGTTACAATAGCCATATACTATAATAGAGAATATTAGAATTAATCAAAAATCCATATCCAGTGCTCGCCGTCGAGAATCGAGTGAAAAATCCTAACTTGGATCGGTGTAAATCACATTGAAATCATATACCCGATCTGGATCAAACGGTTACTAGAACAAAATAATATACATACAACTTACGTATTTATTTCAATTAACTTTCATTCAATTGATTTACATTCAATCATTTACATTCACTTTATTTACGCTCGTTCCATTTACATTCATTGGTTCACATCCAAACATTCACATTATGTTTAACAACATATCATTCCATATTTAATTCATTTATGGATCGTTTCATAAAATCATTTCATTTTAACTTTCCTAAGTTAAATCCTATTTCGTTATCACTTGTATTTTTCTTTCAATACTAATATTATTTATGACCCATTCCATACAACAATTTACTTAAGTTTTATTATAAACATTTTATACTACACAACTCGTGTTTATTATTACTTTGCATTTTAAGTTCATATTCAATTTTCTCCAACAACATTTCAAACCATTTTCAATTTAATTTACAACTTAAGTTGAATTTCATTTTATAACCCAAATTCATATCCATTTTATTAATTCATTACAAATCAAATTCAATCTCATTTAACTCAATTCATTGTTCAATTCCAATATTCCATTCTATCAACAACATTCTAAACCATATTCAATTCACTAATTTATTTAATTAGTTCATTCATTAATTCATTTCAAATCACAATCAATTTCATTTCCCAAAATCATTTCAAAAATCATCTTATTTAACTTAAATTGAGTTAAATTTATTACCTATCTAAATTTATGATTTTCATTCCTTAACATTTATATCCAACAAATTTAGAAATTTGTTTTTAACTTATCCCTTTCAAATTCATAAGTTGTAAACTTATTTCTTAACCATAACATCTTCAAAGTTCAAAACTTATTATGTTATGTTTCTAAAGACATTTAGATAGAAATATTCAGGATTTTAAACACTCGTTTTTATTTCAAATCATTTTGAAATCATATATATACATAGCTCCTTTATATAAAAAATTCACTTCTGGAATCTAAAACAAATTTGTTTTACCAAAACAACTTCAATAATAACAATCCATCACTTAGAAACTCGAAAGTGAACACCGATGATGTTGTAGTCATCACTAGAATTATTTTCCAGCGACTGAAGTGAGTTCCATGCTTTCTATCACTTTAAATTACATTTTAAATATTTCTAACCCAAAATCTTTTCAAAATAATACTATTATAATTTTTCTAAAACCTTTCGGAAATTTTTTTCCAAAATCAATGAGTTTTAAATTCTCCAACTTCTTATTATAAACCCATTTTTATGTACAACTCATATTACAAATATATTTAGGGAATTTCCTTTACTTTTCATTTATAAATCACCTTTATAAATCATATTTATAAAACATCACTTCTGATGAAATTCATTTCACGATTGTTGATTGTTTTAATCATAATCAATTCTCTATAATTCTTTTTACACATATTTATCTTTATTTAAATTATGATAATTGTGACGACCCAGAATTTTAACAATTTAAACTAGACTAATTAATTGATTTTTAAACATCTAAAAGCTAATTTTAACTTGAATTCAAGATATCAGTATTTACTTGATAATTAAATTATTAAATTATATAGTTCGAAATTGGGTAAGATGTTGGATATGGAATTTTAAGTCTGTTAAAAATAATCTGAAGGCTTATAAAATTTATAATGATGATACTGAAGATAATAGGATGGTTGAAATTTAATTTAAAGATGATTTGTTCAGTTTTGAAAGTATATCATTTAAATCGATATTTAAAATAGCCTTCCGAGGCACATTCTCGGAATTCGACGAAACCAGTTCCATTGGATCCGTAATAGTTAGTTATTATCGGATTTCAATTTTCGTAGCAATCAGAGTTGTCGTTTGACCCGGACAGCTCAAAACGCTTCGAATTATTTGAATCGATTTAATTTAAAATTGATCGTTTACTTCCGTAACTCGTGCATACAATCAAATTAGCCTCCGAAACGCGTTTCATCGTGTTCGGAATGCGGGTAAAACCCTGTAAACGTCTATCGGAATGTTTGATTCGGGGTTCAGGATTTCACGTTATGGAACACGAGATATTTTCATATTTAATTATTTAATTAACAGGCGTATTCAGGAAGCTTCCCCAGACCTCTATCTTATTCCCGTTCCCTCTCTAACCTTCTAATAGAAAACAAAATTTATCTAAAATAAAATAAAATGAAGAACGAACGAAACTCGTTCGAAAATCAAAATCAAATCGTCTCACCTACTCGCCGTCGAATGGAAGCCGAGCCCGCTTTCTTTCCAAATCACGATTTCCATTCTCATCTTCTGACCCAAATCGAAGAGACGACGTTGTGTGGTGGCGTTTGGATGCTCGTGAGGCCGGCGGTGGCTTGGAGGTGGAGTAGTTCGGGGGTACGAGGAAGGCTAAGGTGAAGTATATGTACTCGATGCCGATTCGTGGAGGAGGAACAGTGGGAGGTGGCCGCGTTTTCACCTAGGGCTAGGAGTCGCGTTTGCCTCGCATGCGAAGAGGAAGGCGCAACGAGCAACGATGGTGATGGCGGCTGTCTGGAGGCGGCGATCGACAGTGAGTAATCTCTGCTCTAAATTTTTAAACAGCACGTTAAATTGTTCCTCTTTCAAACATCACATGTTGTTCAATTTTGTGAATCTTGAGCAAATTCAATTTATGTGTTATTCCTTTCAGAGTGTGATAGTTGAATATTTCTTGGATTCATCTGAATAACTTGGGTTTCAGAGTTTTGGAAGTGGAAGGCACTTTGTTTTTTTTTCTTAAACAATATTCGAATAGACAGGGAATTCGGGTTTGCCACAGTATAACGTTAATTAAAGGTAAATGTTTAGTAATGTGTTTAATATTTAACCAAGAGGAGGTTTTCCTTCAGTATAATTAAGATGAATAAATTGATTGGATGTTCTATTGATGATGATGTGACTTTGGTTTTAGTTAGTTCTCGAGTTAAATGTGGTTTGACTCGAAGTACTTGAGTTTTAGCTTGTTTTAAACTTAAGTACTAAATAAAATAAAATTACCTGTGGAATTAATTCAAGAGATTAGTTAAGGTAAGTAACTAAGGAGCAATTAATTTATTAATGGAAAAAAGGGGGATAGTTAATTTTAGGGTGAAATAAACCGAGAATGATTAATATCGTGGTTAAATTTTAGTAACTAAATTTGATTAGATAAATTAAAATATAGTGGAGATTATAAATTTAAATAATTACGATGTAATTAAAGATCGATTAATTGAGATGAATTAAATCAATAATAAGCGAATTATGAGAAGTTAAGTGATATAAGTAATCAAGGATTAATATAAGTAATATAATCAAATAATTTATGAAGAAATTAGGACTACTTATTAATTGGGGGTAAGGATAATAAGTAACGAGAAGTTAATTAAAGATAATTATTTGAATGCAATTGAAAGATAATTAATTAAGATGAATAATAATGGGATGACAAATAAATTGATTTGGAATTAAATAACGTTAAATGAAGAAATCTAAGTGATGGAGGTTTGAAATCCAATTTGAATCAATTTAATTGATTTGTATGTGAATACGCTTTGCTTATGGATGATGAAATGGTATTGGATGCTTTGAATGAATTGATATCTCTGATAGGAAATGTTGTGTTTATTTGGATATCTTGGAATAGGATGGCATGAGACTCGAAGAGACTGGGGTCGGGTATTAGGAAATACCCGAAACCACTTCGAAAAATAAATAAATTGATATGTGAAATAAGTGTTGTCCATTGCAAATTGTAAATTGGATAAATTGATATATGTTACCCCGGGTTTATATAGTTGTATGGATGTATTCCATGTTAGTTGTGTTTACTCACACTGGTTTCCAGCCTGACCCGGGTGTTACTTTGGTGTAATGCTCGGGTCAGACCGAGTGTTACAGATTTTCAGGTAGGACGTTCTGGAGCTTAGGAGACGAGCTGGATGACAAGTACGTATAGAGTATTTCCGCTGCAGTATATTATTGTATTTCTGAGACATGATTATAGTGTATATACAGTGACTGTGTATTTGTGAAACTCTGATGTATATTAAATGTAATGAACAGATATAGTATTCTTTTGGTAAACTGTATTTAATTATTATTATATTTTATCCGCTGCGAATGTGAGTTGTTGATGTTTCTGTTCTTCTTCTACCTCTTTCTTCTTTTTCATAACTATCTGGAATTTTCGGCTTTGAAAATTCCGGGTCGTTACAGTTGGTATCAGAGCTGAAAGGTTAAGCGAGAACCTTGGCTCTGGTGGGAATTACCCATTTAATAGAGTCCGTAGTACTCTAGAATGAGTTGAATATATTTATATGAGAGCGTACTTGTTATTTTCTTATATAAAGGTTTTCAATGATTTTATATAAAAATATATTTTGATATATAAAGCAATATTTCCTTCTAATAAATATTTAAGTGATTGGTTGTTAAATTATTGGAATTGAGTTAAGAAGTAATATAAAATACAACCTAATTGAAAACTTGAAATTGAAATTAAATTAAGTGGTAACAGAAAATACAGCCAAATTAAGATTTAAATTGATTAAATTGGAATTTTAGA
Organism: Allium fistulosum; assembly: GCA_030737815.1. Lineage (NCBI taxonomy): Eukaryota > Viridiplantae > Streptophyta > Magnoliopsida > Asparagales > Amaryllidaceae > Allium > Allium fistulosum. The sequence goes on from CM060904.1 coordinate 354,900,363, forward strand.
ATTAGAACTCAAAAATTAAATTGTTTAAAAACTTTTAATAAACAAGGTTAATTTGGTTTAAAAAGTTAAACCAATCTTTGAGAATTTAACTCGAATTTATATAATTCGAGATGGTTAAAATTTGAAGTTGGAATTGAATTCATTTAAATTGAATCCGGTTGGAATTAATTGGATTTGTGATTAAAGATGGATAAGTTTAAAAATTCAAATGGACAATTTGAATTGGATTAAATTGAAGTGATTGGAACTGAAGTGGGTGGTATCAATCCAAATTGATTGGAATTTGAAATATAGATTGTAAATGTAATTTATAAATTGAAATAAATGAGATTATAATTTGAAATAAAATCCCAGAAAATATTTGAAAATAAAGTAAGATGAAAATTCCGGAGTAATGTTTAAATATGAATTGGATGGATTGGGAATTTGAAGATTTTTGGGAAAATTTAAAATTCCTTTGGATTGTAAGTGGTTTCCAAAGATTTTAGAGAAATAATAGTATTATTTCAAAAATATTTTTGTGTTGAATCTGAAATCTGGGAGATTTGAAATTAAAAATATTTGGAAATGTTTTTAATAAGATAAAAGCATTGAACTCTTTCGGTCACTGGAAAATAACGTCGGTAATGACTGCAGCATCATCGATGTTCATTTTCGAGTTTCTAGAAGAGAAATTGCTACCAAATTGTTTTAAATTGGAATTGCTTGTGAACTGGGTTTGGTTTTGAAATTCAAAGAGATAATTGAATTTTCCAAAGCATTTTGGATATAGTTGAATTCTAAGGTGATACTGAAATTTTGGAAATTTGTTAAACTCTAGAATCATGATTAAAATGTTTATGGAATAATAATATATAATGGTTAAATAAAATGTATAATTCCGAGTTAAAAGTAAAATGTGAATGAAATTGATTATAAATAGAAGTTGTAAAATAGAAGTTATAAATAAAGTCGAGTAAGTAAAAATCAAATGGAATTTGATTTGAAATTTGAAAGAAATTTGAGAATTAATTAAAGTTGAATTGGGAATGAATCAAGTCCAATGGAAATTGGAGTATTTAAATTGGAATTGGGTCAATTTAAATGGAAGTGGAAATTTAAATTGAATTGATGGGAAAGTGGACAGTTTTGACTCTGGACTATCTTCAGTATAAATTGTTTTAATATAAATTCATTTTTCCAAGCTATTAAATATATACAACCTTCCTTCCTTAAGGCAAATTATTTTATATATTTTTGGAGCTATTTAACCATTTTTCAAATGTTTCTAAACTAATTACTATTTTTCAACTAGTTTATAAATTAATTACTATTTTACGACTATTTTGCAATTATCTAAAATTTCTATAACTATTTAACTATTTTCTAATTATTTTGCAACTAGTTAATTATTTTATGGCTATTTTACAAACTAATAATTATTTTCAACTACTTATCTGTTTTAAAATTTTCAAGCTATTTTCTAAATATAAACCGGTCGGAGTTCAAACTGTTATTGGTTAAATATTCAATTGAGATAAGGATTGAAGTGATAATCCCATGAAATTAAAGCAATTGTGAGTATGTGAATGGAAATTGAAGTGAATGTAAATAGAAAAGGATTTTTGAAAGTGTTTGAAGTATAAAAGGAGTTTTATACAAGTTTGAAATGATCCAAAGTTTTAAAAATTATATATATCTGTATATATATAAAGGATCTTATGAGAATTTTGGAATAAGGTTTTGGGAACCTTTGGATTTGAAAGGGCTTTTGATTTTTGGGTAAATCAATATTGAGATTTGGAAAAGCCTACTTTGAAATTTATCGATTTTGGAAATCGATTTGTGTAAAGGAGCCTTGTGTGAAATTCATACTAGGTGTATGATTTGAAATACTATATGTGTATAGTATAAAGTGTTTTGAGATTGGCTCTGGAGAAAAAGGCGCTCCCTTGAAATGAGCTTCTCAGGAGTGCCACTGGGTGGTACTGCCTTGAGCCTCTAAGGGGAGGTTCTAAAGTTGATCCTGTGAGGAGTCCGGACAAAACTAGTTCCTGAGGATTATGAGTAGTGTACCATAGCGAAAGTCGTGTGTGCCGCTGAGAGCCAGCAGTCTGCGTTTGATTTTATATCGGTAGACTGTGACACTATGGTAACATAGCGAAAGTCGTGTGTGCCGCTGAGAGCCAACAGTCTACGTTTGATTTTATATCGGTAGACTGCGACCTATGTGGGGAGAAGTTTCATTTGACAGCGTAATCGAGAGGCCGCAGAGAGCCTGCAGTTACATGGACTTTTGCTGCGACGGCAACGTAACCCTGGATGTAACTGCGATCTGTCGTGGGTTCTATGGTGTAATCAGTTACATGGACTTTTGCTGCGACGGCAACGTAACCCTGGATGTAACTGTGACCATAGATGGGTGTGATGATTTCCAGAGCATTCTCACCAAAGATATTTTCAGTAAACTGTTTTCAAAAACTATTTTCGATATTTTCAAGTAAAATTACTTTCGAAGTATTTTCACTAGATGTCGAAAATGAGTCTGCTAAGTACTTATAGATTTTCAGTCCTACGCCTGATCAACGTTTGACTGAATTTCTGTGAGAACAAGGATGGACTGGTTGAGACATCGAGTTATAAAAAGTATTTTTATAAAAAGCTATTTTAATAATATTATTTGAATTTAAAAGCATTTCTAAATTTTAAAATAAAAGTGTTGGAACTTTGGAAAATGAAAGGAAATCCAAACTGAATTTATAAACTTTGAACCCAGGAAAATTTAATGAAGTGATTTTTGTAATAAAATCGAATCTTGATTTAAAAGTTGGAAGTAAGCTAATTAACTAAATAATAAATTGCTAGAGTATGTTAATAAAGATTAGCTCGGTTAAATAAAATGGATTGTACGTTAATAATGGAGTTTGGGAATGAATTTGAATTGTAAATAGAAATTCGACTGGGATTTGATAATGAATTAAATAAGTGGAGATGTTGTAAAAATAAAGTGGAGTTGGGTTGAAAAAGTGATGGTTTGAATTACCAATACAATTCAAAGGTGATTTGAAAAATATTTAATGAAATTTGCAAGTAGATTAGATATAATGGAAGTGTTGTCGGATGAAATGGAAGTAAATTATAATAGAAATGGTTTGAGTTGCAAATAAAATAAGGTAAGTAAAAAAATAAAATAAATTGAGAATGGCTTGTATTAATAAAACAAATTTGGAAATAAAGTAAGTAGGTGAATTAAAAATTTAAAATGGAATGAGTAAATAGGTTAATTGAATTAAATAATAAATGGATGAAGTCAGGTTGAATATAAATATATAAAAAAAAAAATTAATCAGGGCTTTATTTGGAGTTGGGTCTTATATTTTTAGGCTAATAGATTGTTTTGATTTGACCATTGCCCTACGCTCGAACTAGTAATTTAGTCTGTACACTTGAAGTTCTAATTTGAAACTATGTTTGCTCACATAAGTGTTTGGGACAGTATAATAATCTTAAGTTATAATTCCAAAAAGTGTATATACGAGTTTTGAAATGTTGCATGATCTAGATCTTGACCTGACAGTGCCTATAAAATAAAATAACAACAAAGTATACATATACATTGACTTAGTACATATTATTATTAGCAACCTACATTTCTCAAATACTTAAAAAGGAAGTGTGTTGTCCATACTTTTGTATGTGTAATAAAGCCTCGTTTGTGATTATGTGTAAACTAATAGCCTGGCATTTTTAAGTAATAGCATAGTACCATATGTTATTTTTTCCTTTTGACTTGGACTTTATTTAAGTTGCCTATTTTCCTTTCATATAAAGGATGTACTGATCAGGTCTGTTCAGGTCTTTAATATATATGACTTGACCTAGTGCATGTTTTATTAGCAGCCTTTAAATGAATAGGTGATATGCTTTCTAATGTATAACGATAACTTAACTGCAAAACATATTACATTTTGTTAAAACTGGATTTTACCTTAGTTTAAAAACACATATACTTATATTTATAAGTTTAGATTTAAAGTATATAAGGAGAGACTTAAATTGTAAACCAAGATAAGTATCAGTTTAGTCTTCAACTAAGTGTAGCTATATATTCATGCATTAGCCGATTAAAATGTCTTATGATCCTTCTTGTTTTTAAAATTTGAACAAAATGGTATATGAATTGGTTGAAGGAAATGAAATCGTGTTGAAATCATATCAATTGCTCGTGGAAGTTATTTAGAATACATTTCTTTAGAATTGAAGTGTTATAGTTGTTTTAGTAAGAGAAATGTTGTAAACTTCATATATATAGTGCTTATACGTTTAAATTGAGATAGTACAGGTACCTGAAGGCCGTTTGACTGGATTTGGTTGCGCTATTTGCTAAAATAAATAAGTTGCTTGGTTAAATTGCTAAAAAAAAGGTACGCCTACACAAAAGAATTCAAAATAGGAGATATGAACTGCATATATTGATATGTATTGTGATTTTGCGGCTTGAGGCCGATGTATATATATATTTGTGCATCCTGCGATATCGCAGAAGCTCCTCCGTACAAAGGAGACTCTGCCAAAATTTTCTGAAAATTTTGGGAGTTAGAAATTTTTGGAAAAATTTATGTTAATGACAGATTAGAATTAAATAGATTAGTAAATGAAACTAATATGAATTAGATATCAATGGAGGATAAAATTCAATATTTAGAATTGAGGACAAATTGAAATCATATGGAAACGGGAGAAACAAGTTGATAGAAGTAGATATGAAAACTCTTGTAAGGAATGGTATAAAATGATTTGTAAAGTTACAATTGGATATTGTTGCTAAGTGGGATATGCAGGTAGTAAAGGGAAAAGAAATTGGATTTGATTCCAAAAGATAAATTTGAATTGCCCGACTAAAAGGTTAGTATTTAATTTCTGTATGAAATTGGATTGGGTTTTGAGCTAGCCACTTGGCCTTTTGTTTTCTTTTTGAAATTTGGGAGTCCGTAGAGGCCTTTTGTAGTTGTACCGAGCTAGCCGCGCAAAGGAGACGCTGGCAAAATTTCTCGAAAATTTAGAGAGTTAAAATTTTTTTGAGAAAATTTTGATAATTCAAAATTTGATTAAAATTTAAATTTGAATAATTGAGAAAAGGGTATTGTTTGGGAACCGTGGGAGAGTTTGGGAAATCAGTAAGAATGATAAGAGGTCTTTTATAAAAGATAATTGGTAAGATGTTGAACTGTTGGTTTTGGGGGGAAGGTAAACGGGTATAGTACCATTCTTCTTAACTAGTAATTTCGGGGACGAAATTCTTTTAAGGGGGAAGGAATGTGACGACCCAGAATTTTAACAATTTAAACTAGACTAATTAATTGATTTTTAAACATCTAAAAGCTAATTTTAACTTGAATTCAAGATATCAGTATTTACTTGATAATTAAATTATTAAATTATATAGTTCGAAATTGGGTAAGATGTTGGATATGGAATTTTAAGTCTGTTAAAAATAATCTGAAGGCTTATAAAATTTATAATGATGATACTGAAGATAATAGGATGGTTGAAATTTAATTTAAAGATGATTTGTTCAGTTTTGAAAGTATATCATTTAAATCGATATTTAAAATAGCCTTCCGAGGCACATTCTCGGAATTCGACGGAACCAGTTCCATTGGATCCGTAATAGTTAGTTATTATCGGATTTCAATTTTCGTAGCAATCAGAGTTGTCGTTTGACCCGGACAGCTCAAAACGCTTCGAATTATTTGAATCGATTTAATTTAAAATTGATCGTTTACTTTCGTAACTCGTGCATACAATCAAATTAGCCTCCGAAACGCGTTTCATCGTGTTCGGAATGCGGGTAAAACCCTGTAAACGTCTATCGGAATGTTTGATTCGGGGTTCAGGATTTCACGTTATGGAACACGAGATATTTTCATATTTAATTATTTAATTAACAGGCGTATTCAGGAAGCTTCCCCAGACCTCTATCTTATTCCCGTTCCCTCTCTAACCTTCTAATAGAAAACAAAATTTATCTAAAATAAAATAAAATGAAGAACGAACGAAACTCGTTCGAAAATCAAAATCAAATCGTCTCACCTACTCGCCGTCGAATGGAAGCCGAGCCCGCTTTCTTTCCAAATCACGATTTCCATTCTCATCTTCTGACCCAAATCGAAGAGACGACGTTGTGTGGTGGCGTTTGGATGCTCGTGAGGCCGGCGGTGGCTTGGAGGTGGAGTAGTTCGGGGGTACGAGGAAGGCTAAGGTGAAGTATATGTACTCGATGCCGATTCGTGGAGGAGGAACAGTGGGAGGTGGCCGCGTTTTCACCTAGAGCTAGGAGTCGCGTTTGCCTCGCATGCGAAGAGGAAGGCGCAACGAGCAACGATGGTGATGGCGGCTGTCTGGAGGCGGCGATCGACAGTGAGTAATCTCTGCTCTAAATTTTTAAACAGCACGTTAAATTGTTCCTCTTTCAAACATCACATGTTGTTCAATTTTGTGAATCTTGAGCAAATTCAATTTATGTGTTATTCCTTTCAGAGTGTGATAGTTGAATATTTCTTGGATTCATCTGAATAACTTGGGTTTCAGAGTTTTGGAAGTGGAAGGCACTTTGTTTTTTTTTTCTTAAACAATATTCGAATAGACAGGGAATTCGGGTTTGCCACAGTATAACGTTAATTAAAGGTAAATGTTTAGTAATGTGTTTAATATTTAACCAAGAGGAGGTTTTCCTTCAGTATAATTAAGATGAATAAATTGATTGGATGTTCTATTGATGATGATGTGACTTTGGTTTTAGTTAGTTCTCGAGTTAAATGTGGATTGACTCGAAGTACTTGAGTTTTAGCTTGTTTTAAACTTAAGTACTAAATAAAATAAAATTACCTGTGGAATTAATTCAAGAGATTATTTAAGGTAAGTAACTAAGGAGCAATTAATTTATTAATGGAAAAAAGGGGGATAGTTAATTTTAGGGTGAAATAAACCGAGAATGATTAATATCGTGGTTAAATTTTAGTAACTAAATTTGATTAGATAAATTAAAATATAGTGGAGATTATAAATTTAAATAATTACGATGTAATTAAAGATCGATTAATTGAGATGAATTAAATCAATAATAAGCGAATTATGAGAAGTTAAGTGATATAAGTAATCAAGGATTAATATAAGTAATATAATCAAATAATTTATGAAGAAATTAGGACTACTTATTAATTGGGGGTAAGGATAATAAGTAACGAGAAGTTAATTAAAGATAATTATTTGAATGCAATTGAAAGATAATTAATTAAGATGAATAATAATGGGATGACAAATAAATTGATTTGGAATTAAATAACGTTAAATGAAGAAATCTAAGTGATGGAGGTTTGAAATCCAATTTGAATCAATTTAATTGATTTGTATGTGAATACGCTTTGCTTATGGATGATGAAATGGTATTGGATGCTTTGAATGAATTGATATCTCTGATAGGAAATGTTGTGTTTATTTGGATATCTTGGAATAGGATGGCATGAGACTCGAAGAGACTGGGGTCGGGTATTAGGAAATACCCGAAACCACTTCGAAAAAAAAATAAATTGATATGTGAAATAAGTGTTGTCCATTGCAAATTGTAAATTGGATAAATTGATATATGTTACCCCGGGTTTATATAGTTGTATGGATGTATTCCATGTTAGTTGTGTTTACTCACGCTGGTTTCCATCCTGACCCGGGTGTTACTTTGGTGTAATGCTCGGGTCAGACCGAGTGTTACAGATTTTCAGGTAGGACGTTCTGGAGCTTAGGAGACGAGCTGGATGACAAGTACGTATAGAGTATTTCCGCTGCAGTATATTATTGTATTTCTGAGACATGATTATAGTGTATATACAGTGACTGTGTATTTGTGAAACTCTGATGTATATTAAATGTAATGAACAGATATAGTATTCTTTTGGTAAACTGTATTTAATTATTATTATATTTTATCCGCTGCGAATGTGAGTTGTTGATGTTTCTGTTCTTCTTCTACCTCTTTCTTCTTTTTCATAACTATCTGGAATTTTCGGCTTTGAAAATTCCGGGTCGTTACAATAATAACAACATTTTATTATAACAACAAGCAACAAATGATAACAATCAAATATTACCATTCTCTAACAACCAAGCACTCCGTATATAACTATAATAATTTTTGAAAAATTATTCCTTTATATAGAAAAATATATTTTAGGTAAAATTATCGCATTTACTAATTCTAAAAACCATACTGTGTCCTTTGCCTTGTTTAAGCATTTAGAAACCCCTATCGATAATGTGGCATCCTATGTACCGACCTGAATTCATAAGCCACTTAACATATAAATTAACACAATATAAAACATTTTTATAATCACTAACAAATACGCGCTCATATATATACACTCAAACTCATCCTAGGGTCATACTTACCCTATCTCAAATGAGTAAATTCCCACCAAAGCCTAGGAGTTCGCTCAACCTAAGCTCTGATACCAAATGTAACAATAGCCATATACTATAATAGAGAATATTAGAATTAATCAAAAATCCATATCCAGTGCTCGCCGTCGAGAATCGAGTGAAAAATCCTAACTTGGATCGATGTAAATCACCTTGAAATCATATACCCGATCTGGATCAAATGGTTACTAGAACAAAATAATATACATACAACTTACGTATTTATTTCAATTAACTTTCATTCAATTGATTTACATTCAATCATTTACATTCACTTTATTTACGCTCGTTCCATTTACAGTCATTGGTTCACATCCAAATATTCACATTATGTTTAACAACATATCATTCCATATTTAATTCATTTATGGATCATTTCATAAAATCATTTCATTTTAACTTTCCTAAGTTAAATCCTATTTCGTTATCACTTGTATTTTTCTTTCAATACTAATATTATTTATGACCCATTCCATACAACAATTTACTTAAGTTTTATTACAAACATTTTATACTACACAACTCGTGTTTATTATTACTTTGCATTTTAAGTTCATATTCAATTTTCTCCAACAACATTTCAAACCATTTTCAATTTAATTTACAACTTAAGTTGAATTTCATTTTATAACCCAAATTCATATCCATTTTATTAATTCATTACAAATCAAATTCAATCTCATTTAACTCAATTCATTGTTCAATTCCAATATTCCATTCTATCAACAACATTCTAAACCATATTCAATTCACTAATTTATTTAATTAGTTCATTCATTAATTCATTTCAAATCACAATCAATTTCATTTCCCAAAATCATTTCAAAAATCATCTTATTTAACTTAAATTGAGTTAAATTTATTACCTATCTAAATTTATGATTTTCATTCCTTAACATTTATATCCAACAAATTTAGAAATTTGTTTTTAACTTATCCCTTTCAAATTCATAAGTTGTAAACTTATTTCTTAACCATAACATCTTCAAAGTTCAAAAACTTATTATGTTATGTTTCTCAAGACATTTAGATAGAAATATTCAGGATTTTAAACACTCGTTTTTATTTCAAATCATTTTGAAATCATATATATACATAGCCCCTTTATATAAAAAATTCACTTCTGGAATCTAAAACAAATTTGTTTTACCAAAACAACTTCAATAATAACAATCCATCACTTAGAAACTCGAAAGTAAACACCGATGATGTTGTAGTCATCACTAGAATTATTTTCCAGCGACTGAAATGAGTTACATGCTTTCTATCACTTTAAATTACATTTTAAATATTTCTAACCCAAAATCTTTTCAAAATAATACTATTATAATTTTTCTAAAACCTTTCGTAAATTTTTTTCCAAAATCAATGAGTTTTAAATTCTCCAACTTCTTGTTATAAACCCATTTTTATGTACAACTCATATTACAAATATATTTAGGGAATTTCCTTTACTTTTCATTTATAAATCACCTTTATAAATCATATTTATAAAACATCACTTCTGATGAAATTCATTTCACGATTGTTGATTGTTTTAATCATAATCAATTCTCTATAATTCTTTTTACACATGTTTATCTTTATTTAAATTATGATAATAACAACATTTTATTATAACAACAAGCAACAAATGATAACAATCAAATATTACCATTCTCTAACAACCAAGCACTCCGTATATAACTATAATAATTTTTGAAAAATTATTCCTTTATATAGAAAAATATATTTTAGGTAAAATTATCGCATTTACTAATTCTCAAAACCATACTGTGTCCTTTGCCTTGTTTAAGCGTTTAGAAACCCCTATCAATAATGTGGCATCCTATGTACCGACCTGAATTCATAAGCCACTTAACATATAAATTAACATAATATAAAACATTTTTATAATCACTAACAAATACGCGCTCATATATATACACTCAAACTCATCCTAGGGTCATACTTACCCTATCTCAAATGAGTAAATTCCCACCAAAGCCTAGGAGTTCGCTCAACTTAAGCTCTGATACCAAATGTAACAATAGCCATATACTATAATAGAGAATATTAGAATTAATCAAAAATCCATATCCAGTGCTCGCCTTCGAGAATCGAGTGAAAAATCCTAACTTGGATCAGTGTAAATCACCTTGAAATCATATACCCGATCTGGATCAAATGGTTACTAGAACAAAATAATATACATACAACTTACGTATTTATTTCAATTAACTTTCATTCAATTGATTTACATTCAATCATTTACATTCACTTTATTTACGCTCGTTCCATTTACATTCATTGGTTCACATCCAAATATTCACATTATGTTTAACAACATATCATTCCATATTTAATTCATTTATGGATCGTTTCATAAAATCATTTCATTTTAACTTTCCTAAGTTAAATCCTATTTCGTTATCACTTGTATTTTTCTTTCAATACTAATATTATTTATGACCCATTCCATACAACAATTTACTTAAGTTTTATTATAAACATTTTATACTACACAACTCGTGTTTATTATTACTTTGCATTTTAAGTTCATATTCAATTTTCTCCAACAACATTTCAAACCATTTTCAATTTAATTTACAACTTAAGTTGAATTTCATTTTATAACCCAAATTCATATCCATTTTATTAATTCATTACAAATCAAATTCAATCTCATTTAACTCAATTCATTGTTCAATTCCAATATTCCATTCTATCAACAACATTCTAAACCATATTCAATTCACTAATTTATTTAATTAGTTCATTCATTAATTCATTTCAAATCACAATCAATTTCATTTCCCAAAATCATTTCAAAAATCATCTTATTTAACTTAAATTGAGTTAAATTTATTACCTATCTAAATTTATGATTTTCATTCCTTAACATTTATATCCAACAAATTTAGAAATTTGTTTTTAACTTATCCCTTTCAAATTCATAAGTTGTAAACTTATTTCTTAACCATAACATCTTCAAAGTTCAAAAACTTATTATGTTATGTTTCTCAAGACATTTAGATAGAAATATTCAGGATTTTAAACACTCGTTTTTATTTCAAATCATTTTGAAATCATATATATATATACATAGCTCCTTTATATAAAAAATTCACTTCTGGAATCTAAAACAAATTTGTTTTACCAAAACAACTTCAATAATAACAATCCATCACTTAGAAACTCGAAAGTGAACACCGATGATGTTGTAGTCATCACTAGAATTATTTTCCAGCGACTGTAGTGAGTTCCATGCTTTCTATCACTTTAAATTACATTTTAAATATTTCTAACCCAAAATCTTTTCAAAATAATACTATTATAATTTTTCTAAAACCTTTCGGAAATTTTTTTCCAAAATCAATGAGTTTTAAATTCTCCAACTTCTTGTTATAAACCCATTTTTATGTACAACTCATATTACAAATATATTTAGGGAATTTCCTTTACTTTTCATTATAAATCACCTTTATAAATCATATTTATAAAACATCACTTCTGATGAAATTCATTTCACGATTGTTGATTGTTTTAATCATAATGAATTCTCTATAATTCTTTTTACACATGTTTATCTTTATTTAAATTATGATAATAACAACATTTTATTATAACAACAAGCAACAAATGATAACAATCAAATATTACCATTCTCTAACAACCAAGCACTCTATATATAACTATAATAATTTTTGAAAAATTATTCCTTTATATAGAAAAATATATTTTCGGTAAAATTATCGCATTTACTAATTCTCAAAACCATACTGTGTCCTTTGTCTTGTTTAAGCGTTTAGAAACCCCTATCGATAATGTGGCATCCTATGTACCGACCTGAATTCATAAGCCACTTAACATATAAATTAACACAATATAAAACATTTTTATAATCACTAACAAATACGCGCTCATATATATACACTCAAACTCATCCTAGGGTCATACTTACCCTATCTCAAATGAGTAAATTCCCACCAAAGCCTAGGAATTCGCTCAACCTAAGCTCTGATACCAAATGTAACAATAGCCATATACTATAATAGAGAATATTAGAATTAATCAAAAATCCATATCCAGTGCTCGCCGTCGAGAATCGAGTGAAAAATCCTAACTTGGATCGGTGTAAATCACCTTGAAATCATATACCCGATCTGGATCAAATGGTTACTAGAACAAAATAATATACATACAACTTACGTATTTATTTCAATTAACTTTCATTCAATTGATTTACATTCAATCATTTACATTCACTTTATTTACGCTCGTTCCATTTACATTCATTGGTTCACATCCAAATATTCACATTATGTTTAACAACATATCATTCCATATTTAATTCATTTATGGATCGTTTCATAAAATCATTTCATTTTAACTTTCCTAAGTTAAATCCTATTTCGTTATCACTTGTATTTTTCTTTCAATACTAATATTATTTATGACCCATTCCATACAACAATTTACTTAAGTTTTATTATAAACATTTTATACTACACAACTCGTGTTTATTATTACTTTGCATTTTAAGTTCATATTCAATTTTCTCCAACAACATTTCAAACCATTTTCAATTTAATTTACAACTTAAGTTGAATTTCATTTTATAACCCAAATTCATATCCATTTTATTAATTCATTACAAATCAAATTCAATCTCATTTAACTCAATTCATTGTTCAATTCCAATATTCCATTCTATCAACAACATTCTAAACCATATTCAATTCACTAATTTATTTAATTAGTTCATTCATTAATTCATTTCAAATCACAATCAATTTCATTTCCCAAAATCATTTCAAAAATCATCTTATTTAACTTAAATTGAGTTAAATTTATTACCTATCTAAATTTATGATTTTCATTCCTTAACATTTATATCCAACAAATTTAGAAATTTGTTTTTAACTTATCCCTTTCAAATTCATAAGTTGTAAACTTATTTCTTAACCATAACATCTTCAAAGTTCAAAAACTTATTATGTTATGTTTGTCAAGACATTTAGATAGAAATATTCAGGATTTTAAACACTCGTTTTTATTTCAAATCATTTTGAAATCATATATATACATAGCTCCTTTATATAAAAAAATCACTTTTAGAATCTAAAACAAATTTGTTTTACCAAAACAACTTCAATAATAACAATCCATCACTTAGAAACTCGAAAGTGAACACCGATGATGTTGTAGTCATCACTAGAATTATTTTCCAGCGACTGAAGTGAGTTCCATGCTTTCTATCACTTTAAATTACATTTTAAATATTTCTAACCCAAAATCTTTTCAAAATAATACTATTATAATTTTTCTAAAACCTTTCGGAAAAAATTTTCCAAAATCAATGAGTTTTAAATTCTCCAACTTCTTGTTATAAACCCATTTTTATGTACAACTCATATTACAAATATATTTAGGGAATTTCCTTTACTTTTCATTTATAAATCACCTTTATAAATCATATTTATAAAACATCACTTCTGATGAAATTCATTTCACGATTGTTGATTGTTTTAATCATAATCAATTCTCTATAATTCTTTTTACACATGTTTATCTTTATTTAAATTATGATAATAACAACATTTTATTATAACAACAAGCAACAAATGATAACAATCAAATATTACCATTCTCTAACAACCAAGCACTCCTTATATAACTATAATAATTTTTGAAAAATTATTCCTTTATATAGAAAAATATATTTTAGGTAAAATTATTGCATTTACTAATTCTCAAAACCATACTGTGTCCTTTGCCTTGTTTAAGCGTTTAGAAACCCCTATCGATAATGTGGCATCCTATGTACCGACCTGAATTCATAAGCCACTTAACATATAAATTAACACAATATAAAACATTTTTATAATCACTAACAAATACGCGATCATATATATACACTCAAACTCATCCTAGGGTCATACTTACCCTATCTCAAATGAGTAAATTCCCACCAAAGCCTAGGAGTTCGCTCAACCTAAGCTCTGATACCAAATGTAACAACCCGCCAATCCATATAATTCAAGCTGATAATAAATCACACATGTCCAAACCAAATTTAATGGAAAGACAAAGAGTTATGGGGAAGAAAGAAGAAGAGAAGAAGAGAAGATAAGAAAATGAAGAAAGAACTATCAACAACACTGAATCTCGTAATCAAAGCGGAACAATATATAGTATAAAGTCAATCATCTTTACAAAGAGAAACTGTTATATACATACATCCATTAGAGTGTAACTAACCACAATAATCAGCCTGGATAGTTATAACCTCATGTCCTTACAATTACTGATAATTTCAATAACAAAGTAGCAGAAATAGAACATATACAAAATTACGACTTGAAGACCTTCAACCCGTCTCCTGAGCTCCAATGCATCCAAAGAAAATATGTAACACCCGAGTCAATCTAGAAAACCAACATGAGAAAACACACCCAACTGGATTTTCAAGTTATAAAACCCTTTAAAATCAATAGTTTCTCGTAAGACCACACCGCACATAAACATGGATGGACTTTTACCTTACGATAACCAAAACCATTTCATATGAAATTCTCTGATATTATAATAGTGTCTAGATACAAATACTTATTAATCATAGCCGAAATTGTTACATTAACTAAATTCCAGCATAATAGGTATACAAATAAAACCGTAAAGGCTCGTATTGGAGAATGAATTTCATATAATGACTGGGCTACTCGGGTACCGCCTATCATGGATTACCTATCCGATCCTGGTCTCTTCGAAACAACATTCGATAATTTCTGGTAAAATCAACCCTGGTTCTTTAGGAAATAAACAATCAAAGATTAGATCGGAGATCACCTCCTAATCGTTAGTCGATGGATTTCCTTATCATTGTCCTAGGAGAACAAAACGAGATTTATACGCACAATACAACATCATTGACGATGACTGTGCCATATAACTCACGTGTTTCCCTAAATATTTCCAAAGTTACGTTTGGGTCCAAGATTGTGTAACGCCCCACTCCGAGACCCACTGTAACAAAGAGTATTACGGGAGTAATACTGTCTGTTAAAGCGGAGAATAGAGTATAGTGGAAGCGACCATTTATAATCAAGCTATAACTATCTACCGAATACGTCGAAAGGTGGAATCTATTTAAATTTTTCTCAATCAGGTGGTTCGACATATTCGGTAAATACTTATAACGAAATTACAAATGGCTAAAGATCTATCAGGACAAAGCATAATAACAAAATGAAATAGCATCACAGAACAGAATCACATAACAGATATAAAATCCTAGAACAATACATCGTCAATACAGATCCAAATATCATAAGTGGGTACAAAGCCACGGCTCACATATGTGAGTCAAAAATATGTACATATTTTTGACTCACATGTGTGAGCAGTGGCTTTGTACCCACTTATTGTATTTGGATCTGTATTGACGATGTATTGTTCTGGGATTTTATATCTGTTATGTGATTCTGTTCTGTGATGTTTTATCATTTATTATTATGCTTTGTCCTGATAGATCTTTAGCCATTTGTAATTTCGTTATAAGTATTTACCGAATATGTCGAACCACCTGATTGAGAAAAATTTAAATAGATTCCACCTTTCGACGTATTCGGTAGATAGTTATAGCTTGATTATAGATGGTCGCTTCCACTATACTCTATTCTCCGCTTTAACAGACAGTATTACTCCCGTAATACTCTTTGTTACAGTGGGTCTCAGAGTGGGGCGTTACAGCTTGGTATCAGAGCCTGGTTTCAGGAATAAGCATAATAAACACAGAACAGATACACTTAGTACAATACATTTTAAATTAGATCCGAATTAAATCAAATCCCTTCCTTATGTTTATTGATAGATAAGTTAGGAATATGTATAGGAATCCGTTATATTCCGTAGTATTCCTTAATTAATTATCTATCATTGAATCATGTCTAACTCTAATTCCCGTTACGACATGTTGAGCGGTGCGAAGGTCTTCTCTCAGTTTGACCTTGCCACCGGATTCCATCAGCTACGAGTCATGGAAGACAGCATTCCTCTTACAGCATTTCGCACTCGTCATGGTTCTTTTGAGTGGTTGGTCATGCCGTTCGGCTTGACGAACGCTCTGGCTTTCTTCGTCGATCTCATGAATCGAGTATTCCGGGAATACATCAATAGATTCGTTCTGGTTTTCATCGACGATATTCTTGAGACTCTTTCTATGTGTGATATTCGAAATCGAGCTCCGTCTTCTGTATTCCTTTTGTGGATTAGATGTTATAGACGACTTCTATATTTAAGGAATTGCGGGGACGCAATTTTCTTAAGGGGGGGAGTCTGTAACAACCCGTGATTGCGGTTACCAAATAATAAATTAAAATTGGGATTTTAATTTAATTGGAGCTATTAATGAATTTTTAATGTGGCTAATTTGTTCAAAATTTAGTCATTTTGAATAAATTAATATTTTGGGCTTAAGTGTAAAATGGAGCATTTCAAGGAAATTAATTAGGGAAATTTGTAATTTATATTATTGCAAAATTTTATATGTGTAAAATAGTGCAATATTTGATTTGGGAAATTAATTTGCAATTTATTTGCAAAATGGTGATTTTGGCTAATATTAACTATAAACGGTGTTTTGGAAAAATTAGGAGTTAAAATGTAAAATATTGTTGATATAGGATTTTATGAAATGGCTAAAAGTAATTGTTAACATATTTTCATAATTTTCTATGGTTTGAAATGTATTTAGTAATTTGTATGTAGAGTGTACTTAGAGAAAATTGCCTATATATGTATGCACATGAATAATACAAAGTCCTAATGGGTATTAGATCCAATAACCCTAACCATTAGCCTATAAAGTATCTTTTACTCTCCCATTTCAGCCAACACTTCATTTCATAACCACTAAAACCTATTTAGAAAGCTCCAAAACCTAGTCATGGCCTCCTAAGCAAGACTCCAATCTACACCAAATCAAAGAGAGTTAATCCAAACTACTAAAAGAGGTAATAGCAATCACAAAACCCACCTCTAATTCATTCTTTAATTTCTGAAATTATTTTGTAATCCTCTTTTTTTTTGTGCATTTAGATTGTGAAACTCTTTGATCTTCTTTTCATTGCTTGGAAAGAGGTAATATATGCTAGCTGAAATTATAATTAGTTTATTGCTGTTAGTAAATTAGGCATATCTCATTCATCTTAAATCGGAATTAAGATTTTATTGAAGTTCTGGAAAGTTTATTCTGTAGCCTATAACTTTCATGTTTTGAGATTTGCCTAATTTTGTGGTTTCAATGGTCGAAATCACGTTTGTTTGTCGCTGACCTGACAACAAACTACAAGGTTGATAAAATAAAACCCTGAAATTGATTTGGCCATAAGTTACTCGTTTTTGATCCGAATTAGATAATTTTGGATGTTCCGGAAAGCATAAAACATATGCTACAATTTTTGTTCAGTGAGTTTTTTGTAATATTGCCATTTAGATGACCTGAAATGCGTTCAAAGATAGAAGACCAATTCTGTCTTTAACAAGTTATCTTGAGTTTCAATCTGATATTGTTTTGCATGTATCTCTCTCGTTTCTTATCCAAATCAAATAATTTTGGATGTTCTGGAAAGCTTAGATTTAGAGCTAAAACTTTCATGTTTTGAGTTTCATGAAATTTCGAAGTTATTTTGGTCAAAATTGTACATTCTTACCACTGTCCCGAGAAAAAAAAATAAATAAATAATTTTTTTTTAAACCCTGTTCCAGATTTTTTTTCTCCACTTCGCGATGCCGCCACGATCGCATCCGAATTCGGAATTCGATGTTTTTGGTCTCGTTGGAAAGTTGGAGTTTCGATCTCCATCTCTGTAAAATTTAGGCATCATCGGCATTCTTTTGGTACTTCGAATTTCGTGTCGAAGTTGAACTCTTGTCGCTGTTTGTAAACAGTGTGAATCTTGTTCTGGGTCCAACTTTGAGACGTCGCTGCTACTTCGTCTCAACACGGATTCCAGAAATTCTTTTTGCATCTTATAGTAGGGATGTTGGACTATATTCTTACCAGTTTTCATGTCATTTGGATTCAGTTTGCTGGTCCAAATAAATTGCCGAACTTGGGTTCGCAGCAGTTTTTGAATGGTCAAACACTTAGAATGAAAATCAAATATCCCTTCTGTTTCCAGCTTTTGAGCGACACTCCGCGATGCCTCCACGTTCGCATCGAAAGTCGGAATTCGACGTTTTTGGTCTCGTTAGAAAGATGGAGTTCCGAACTCCATCTCAGCAAAATTTGGACAACATTGGAGTTCGTTTGGTACTTTGAATTTCGTGTCGAAGTTGAACTCTAGTCGCTGTTTGTAAACAGTGTAAATCTTGTTCTGGGTCCAACTTTGAGACGTCGCTGCCACTTCGTCTCAACTCGGAATCCAGAAATTCTTTTTTCATATTAAAGTAGGGATGTTGGACTACATGCCTGCAAATTTTCATGACATTTGGATACAGTTTGCTGGTCCAAATAAATTATCGAACTTGAGTTCACAGCTGTTTTTGAATGTTTACAAACACTTGGAATATTTTTGATGATTTTCTGGTTTTCATTGATTTCTTTGAGATTTGTCTCTAGATTTCGTACACGGGTTTTATGAATCATTTTCAAAATATTTTTCACTCCTAAATGGCTTTTGAAAATTATTATATAATATTATTTTAATTATTAAATTAATTACTCCATAATAGGAGACCTTTCAAAAGACCGTTTTAAAAGTGATTCCGAAAATCAATTATAAATCCGTTTTACACCATTATTTTATATAATAAAAATCTCACACTCACTTTTAGCACGTCGAGCGAAGTGGAAAGGTGCTTAAACGGTTAGGAAATCTCCGGCCTATGGAAACCGTGTGTATTTTCTTTCCGGTTAATCCCCGACCTATTCGATTGATCGTTTTGACCTTTGGGTCTAGTTTACCGATGATATGAGGTAGACTTTTTATTGTTTGGAGTGTGAGCTTGCTATTGGTTAGGAAACCGTTTAGTGCGAACGTGGGGTATGGGACTCATTGTTAACACTTTGCGGGTTCCTCTCCAAGAAGTTAGTGACACATTAGCCTCTGGGCGGCCAGTACTGGACCTCTGGATCACCACGCCTCTGGGCAACCGTCTCTGGACACCTGCTCTATGGAGCAGTTTATTTTTCGGCGTGTGCCTCTGGGCCTTTATCCTTCTGGGAAGGATCTCGCCGTCTCGCGCGTTTCGCATCGGTGCGAGTGATCGATCACAACTCTACAGTACTTGGCAACAACGACTCTGGTCGGTGCACGTGCAATACTTGTATTATCTGATGATTTTTATATCCATTCGAGTACCGCCATTCGGCGTTAATTCTATGGAACCATACGATGTAAGTGCGATTACCTTGTGGATTCACAGTGTCTCTGGACACTGCTTTTCAGTGTTTGATTTCATTGATTTTTCAGTATATCCCCATTGCTCTTTGGAGCATCGATCTTTGCTTGGGCATTGATTACAGACTCTGGTCACTCTTGGGATTATTGCCTATGGGCATCTTTTTATAGCTTTGGCTACGCCGATGATATGAGGCGATTTTATTTATTCTACACTTTGGTGTTGATTTCTCTTTGGAGATTTTTATCGTTTATTGATGATTAGGGATCATCATTTTATTCATGTGGTTCATAATATACTTCTCTTTGGATAAGTACTGTTTTATTTATGTACCGCAGTATTATATATCTCAGTTATTACTGATTGTTTAGCTAGCCTGACCCGAGTGTTTTTGCTCGGGTCAGACCGAGTTGTTTCAGGTTAGGTCTCTGGACTTAGCTTCTGTGCTTCCGCTTGGACATTATCTGCTATGCTGATAGATAGCGCTTTTATTTGTCCACCATTCCGCTACTCTCTTATTATTCAGACTTTGATATGTACATATTTTTGACTCACATGTGTGAGCAGTGGCTTTGTACCCACTTATTGTATTTGGATCTGTATTGACGATGTATTGTTCTGGGATTTTATATCTGTTATGTGATTCTGTTCTGTGATGTTTTATCATTTATTATTATGCTTTGTCCTGATAGATCTTTAGCCATTTGTAATTTCGTTATAAGTATTTACCGAATATGTCGAACCACCTGATTGAGAAAAATTTAAATAGATTCCACCTTTCGACGTATTCGGTAGATAGTTATAGCTTGATTATAGATGGTCGCTTCCACTATACTCTATTCTCCGCTTTAACAGACAGTATTACTCCCGT
The DNA here is from genome assembly GCA_030737815.1 of Allium fistulosum. Lineage (NCBI taxonomy): Eukaryota > Viridiplantae > Streptophyta > Magnoliopsida > Asparagales > Amaryllidaceae > Allium > Allium fistulosum. The sequence continues at coordinate 354,921,076 of CM060904.1, forward strand.
AATACTCTTTGTTACAGTGGGTCTCAGAGTGGGGCGTTACAGATTGATAGTTTGTTATTTAACTATCGAATAAAAAACATTCAATCAACGATTTAATAATTCCATAGGGAAAACCGACATTGGTTAAGCACCAAGAAACACTAAGCCTCTTTTAACAAATCCTTCGATTAACTCAAATCACTTTGTAAATATTTGTACCAAAATACTTTTACAAAGATATACATATATATACCCACAAATCCCTATTTCTAAATACTTGGAAAGATATCCATGTACTTATCTCAATGGTATAAGTATATTCACCAACATTTGGGAAGATTCCCCTTTTTATTCAATCCTAAAATCATCCATAACTCTATTATAAATCCACAAAACCATTTATAAAACTCCTTTTATAATCTATAAACCCACTTCTAAAATTATTTTATAAATATCCAAAACCATTTATAAAACTCTTTTATCTTTTAACCAATCTTCCTTTACGTTTTCCAAAACATATTATACGATTCCTCTTATAACCCACATCTGCTTATAAAACCCTATTTATAAATCTCGATAACATTCATTCCCAGAATCGTAACACTTTCAAAATTATAGCACTTTCAAAATCATAAGATGTAACAACCCGCAAATTCGTAGCAATTAATTATCGCCACTAGGTGATTAAATCGTTCGTAAATTTTTATTGGAATTTTATCGGGTTAAAAATTCTTTTGAAAAATGGTTGAGAAATTATATGGGCTTTAAATAAATATCTCTTTTATTTTAAATGGCCATTCCCTTTTTATAAAAATATTCCACCTGATCCTCTTTTCAATTTCACTCATTCAACCCTAATCAAAAGAAAAATCAAAAACAATGACGGCTCCATCTCGTTCTTTCGTTCGATTGTGATATTTGCTAGGGCTTTGTTCGATGCTCTTTAATCTGGATTGTGCTCGATCTACGTTGCCCTGGAATTCAGGGCTTCGCTTTCTCGTGGTACTTTGAAATTAGGGTTTTACCCTACTTCGATTTGGAGCTTCAGCTTTGTCAATCTTTGTAGCTCTGGCTTGCGATTCCCTTTGTGGCGACTCTGGAATTCTCTGATACTCTGACGAATTGCGGCGTTGTTGATGCGCCTTGCCTTCGTTCTGCTCGATCGAGTAAGGATTGCGCTTGCTCGTCGAATTGAAGGTGAGTTTACTCACATCTATTTCATACTCGAATGATGCTTCTGTAGTTTTGATTTTTTTTTCCCTTTGCTTTCTCGTTGCTTTGTCTCAGACTGTTGTCTTTGTTCGTCTGGAATTGATTACTCCCCATGCTTTTGTTTTGGAATTTTAAAACTGTCTCACATCTAATTCCTATCTCTAGCTTATTAGTATTTGAATTTGTCAAATTCTTTGGTTCGGCCGTATGATTTTGCTTGAGTGGTTTGGATGATTTCTGACCTTTTCCTATTTGTATATATTTGCTTTTATATTACTTGATAATCACGGTATTGACATTTCTTGACTTGGGTTGATACTGTGACTCTGACTTGTTCAATTGCTCTTGGTTTGACTTGGTTATACCTTAGTGCTTTGGTTTGCACTGTCTTTGATCACCTTGATGCTTCGGCATTGTTTTTCTGGTGACATTGATTTCTGTTCTTTACCTTTACCTATTCATTCATTCTGGTCTTTGCATTATGTAGTTGTCATTGTATGTTTTCTGACGACACCAGTGTACCTGCTTCACTGCATCTTGAACTTGAGTCATTGACTTTGAGCAACTTTAGTCTCTTGAGTCCGTTGCCTTCACCTGTGTACTTTGTTGACATTGTTAACTTGTACCTGACTTTGTCATACTTGATGCCTTGTTTGACTCATATTTGTAGTATGCACCTCTGCACTTCGATGGCTGACCATCCTGTAGCATATCTCTATTTCATTTTAGTTTGATTTGAGTTGTATTGCTTCATCACTTGAACTACTCTCTGACTTTTTGGCTGGGTTCATATATATATACTCCATTGATCATGTGTTTGATCACCTGCTATGTCTTGTTCATCTAGTTCTTGTATCACTTTGGTATTGTTGCATTATAGTTGCATCACAGTATGTAGATGTATGCCCTGACCATTTACTTGGTTTTGTTTCTGTAGCTTGATAGTTTAGTCTGCATATGTGCACTGCTGCATTTGTGCTCGATTCTCCATATTCACATAATGCATTGATCAGGCACTGGTTTGAATTGGGTCAACTAATCTGGTACTCTTGAGTACTTGATTATTGTCTGCATTCTATATTTTCATTTGTACACTTGATGTTGCCACTATGTTCATGAGTCAGTGGCATTCATTCATATAGCATGTGAGGTTGCTGTGTTGAACTTGATGTTGTCTTTAGTTCGGTGATGATATATGGCTTCCTGACTTGTACATGCTTCATATATGACCTATTGCTTGTATTGTTGTTGACTAGTCTGCTTTCCATTGATGCTGCTGTAGTCTTTGTATATGTGCATGCACCTGTGTGCTTTGACATTGTATTCATCCCTCTCTTATGTAGAGATTTGGTCATTTTGCTTCATTGGTGATCTTATTTTCTAATGAGGCTGATTTGCGTCTTTTTCTGTTGAGTGTTGTAGTGCTATATTCTTGGTGCTCTCACCTTCAGTTTGCTATTCCACTGTGCCTTGCTTTGTGACATGTTGAACCTGTTTCACTTGTTGCATCTGATCTTGTTTAGTATTGTTTTGAGCTGTTTTGTAGTGGCGAGGCAGTACACGCATGCGTGTACTGCAGCCCTAGCAGGATTGACAGATTTAGTTGATATTTCGATTGTTAAATGGTTTTGTTGGTTAAATTCAATATTTTGAAGTGTATTTTGAGATGGTTCATTTTGATTTGTGTTGGATCCGTTTGCTTTTGGATTCATTGATCTTCTGAGTATTTCATAGGCTGTATTGGCGAGGCAGTACACGTTAACGTGTACTGCAGCCAATCAGCATTGTTGTTTTTAAATCGACATTTCAATTGTTTAAATTGATTCAGATTGCTGATTTGTTGTTTAACACTGTTTAGTGTTATATCTGCCGTTATCCGATTCTCTTATCGAGAGGTTGGATATACGAGATTTCTGTGACTGTCGTTTATCTGATTATTTGATTATTATTGCTTCTATCCACTAATAGCTGAGTTTGAATTAGACTGACCCGTGTATTATTTTCTTTTGAATGTAATACTCGGGTCAGACCCGAGTATTACAGGTTGTAGATTTTTAGCTTTGGGTTGCTGCTAGAGCTATGAAGACTTTTCATATCATTTGAAGCATTTTGCATCTTTTTGTTGTAGTCAATGTACTGATTAGGATGATGTGTATTCATGTACATTAGTTGATAATGTATTTGTATATATAACTTCCAGAGTCGACAGTTATAGTTGTATCATATGTATTGTGTCAAATGTATTGTAACTGACATCAGTTATTATATATATATGAGACTTTTTGTTCCATCTATATTCCACATTTATGTTATCTGTGTTATCTTTATATTTATTGTCCTAAACTACTATAGCCACTGTGTAGTAGCTTTGAGTTTGTATCGGTATGTCGGATTTCCTCCTGAAATAGAAATGCATGTTTTACTATCTGACATATCGGTGCTCGCACAAAGCAATTACATGGATGGTCGCTCCTCAACAGTCTTATTCTCCGTGCTAGTTGACAGCATTACACCGTAGTGTTCTTGGCTAGCGTGGGTATAGAGGTGGGGCGTCACAGCTTGGTATTAGAGCCTGGGGTTTAGGACAATTATAAAACATAACTTAGATGGAGCATGTGTTACAACTATTTGTCGATGTTTTATCTCTCATCTTTGCCTATGTTTGATTTTGATTTCGTGAAAGTATTTTTGGCTTCTGCCTCCGTTTGCTTTACGAACTCAAGTTGGGTTTTTGATGATGAGGATTTTGTTCTTGTGTTTTCGGCTTTGAATTGATTTAGCCGATGTTGATTTTGTTCGAATCTCAGCAAGTTTGAACTTGATATCTTGTGTTTTCCTCGGTTTGATTTTCCATTCGACTTCGGTCACTTTGTTTTTGTGAAATTGCTAATTTCTTGATTTCCAAGACTCTGATTTTGTTTGCCGTTGGATTCTTTGATGATGATATTGATTCATTTTGTTCTCGACAGTGACCATTAATTGTTGACTTCGACATTGACTTGACTCTTATTTTTGTTGAAGTCATTTATGCATTTATGCTCGTTTTGCTTTGTTTTTCCAATTGGTAATCGATGCTTATTTTCCAATTAGTTGTTATCGCTTTTGTCGACTTTGATAACCTCTACTTTCGGAACTTTTGGATATTTCTACTTTGATGAATTTGGAATCAAATTCTTTGGATTTTATTCATGTCTTCGAATGTGAAATTTTAGTGAATTGACTTGGTTTCCAAATTTAATCGATTCTTGATTATTTCCCCGATTTGTTGCTATCATTTATTAGCAACTTTGAAGACATTTTTCTCGGGATTTTTGTGAACATACTTTTGATGGATTCGGTATCGATTTCCTTGGATTCTATTCACATCTTTGTATGTGAATTCTTGTGATTGATTGTTTCTACAATCATTTTTGTGATTTGTCACTTTAAAAATATAAAGGTTTTCTATACTAGTAGTAAATATTAAAATCCTTTTTCTCCAAACGATTTCAAAACTTTTACTACAAAGCTCTTTTTCTTAAACCGGTTTCCAATCTATTAGTATATACAAGCCTTTATTTCACTCGTATGAGAAATTGAATTAAATGGCTTAGTAAAACAAGTGGTATGAAACGCTTGCGTTCACTTCGTCGGTTAACTCTTGGACTTGTTCGATTGAAACCTTTTTGTGACAATTTTCTAGTGAAGACTTACAGCTTGTTCGTAAATATTTAAGTTAAGCAAGTGGTTATGGGACATGAAGCTAAACTCATATATTTACTAGCTTGGTGTGATTGACACTTCTTGATGATCATGACGATCATTTTTGTGATTTGATTTAGGCTAGCAATTGTGCGATGCCTCTTTGTCTGCGAGGGAGACTATACCTCGTTTATGTGATGTTTCGCCATCACATATGTAGGGTAGCACCCTACGGTCTTCGGGCCATTCCTGTGTGAAAATTTAATGGATAGCTTCCATGAGATAGCTTCTCGTCATGTGTTATACGCGTAGGTGAGTTTTCATGCTCCCATTCATGTGTTAGGCCTCCCCCTATTTATGTGTTTTCTGGATTTCTTGTGTGATTTCTGGAATTTGTGCTTCACCAATTTTCATGATTTTCATTGATATGATATCAGTTTTTGTGCATTGGTGAATTCATGTGTTATTAACTTGTTATGAATACAAGTTTAGGGTATGATACCCTATTTTATCTTTGAAAAGATTCATGTGATACCGGTCGGTTAGTTTTCATGCTCCCATTTTGTGATAGGTCTTTTTCCCCTTTTTTATGATTTAGACTAGCGATTGTGCGATGTCTCTTTGTCTGCGAGGGAGACTATACCCCGTTTATGTGATGTTTCGCCATCACATATGTAGGGTAGCACCCTACGGTCTTCGGGCCATTCCTGTGTGAAAATTTAATGGATAGCTTCCATGAGATAGCTTCTCGTCATGTGTTATACACGTAAGTGAGTTTTCATGCTCCCATTCATGTGTTAGGCCTCCCCCCTATTTATGTATTTTCTGGATTTCTTGTGTGGTTTCTGGAATTTGTGCTTCACCAATTTTCATGATTTTCATTGATATGATATCAGTTTTTGTGCATTGGTGAATTCATGTGTTATTGACTTGTTATGAATACAAGTTTAGGGTATGATATCCCTTTCTATCTTTGAGAAGATTCTTGTGACATTTTTGATGGATGAAAATTCATTGGTATTATATTTTGATGCCAGTTATTTTGATGAGATTTTGACGTGTTAACTTCAGTAATCGTCAATTTTGAAATGGATTTACATGCGGGTCCCCCGCAATGCTGATTTTGTTGTCCGTTTTTACGGTATTTTGGGAAGTGCAACTTCCTTATCAAAGTTACTACTGATATTGCTAATTTAATCACGTGTTTTCAAAATTCTTTATTTTTAAAAGTTGTTTCAAAAACATAAATTAAAGATTATTTTCAAAATTTTTACAGTTTACATTTTCAAAAGAACGAGGAAGCGATTTAAACGTTTCAGCAAAATCGAGGACTATGACCCCTTTCTTTTGCTGATTCGCTTAATTCCGGACTTGTCCGTTTGAGAATGTGAAATGTTATTTATAAAAACACACAATTTTGCACTTTCAAGGAAACGATAAAGAGATTTAAACGATTTAGCAAAAGTACGGAGTATGGAACCATACTTTTACTACTTCGGTTAATTCCGGACTCGTTAATTGAATATTTATGACTTCTGATTATCGTTTTTGATAATCAGATGTTTGTGTTTCTGATTATTGTTTTTGATAATTAGATATTTGTGAGATTTAATTATCATTTGTGATAATTAAATATTTTTTCGATTTAATTATCGTTTGAGATAATTAAATATTTTTTCGATTTGATTAATCGAATATTTGTGATTTCTGATTATCGTTTTTGATAATCAGATATTTGTGAGATTTGATTATCATCTGTGATAATTAAATATTTTTCGATTTAATTATCGTTTGAGATAATTAAATATTTTTCGATTTGATTAATCGAATATTTGTGATTTCTGATTATCGTTTTCGATAATCGGATATTTGTGTTTCTGATTATCGTTTTTGATAATCAGATATTTGTGAAATTTGATTATCATTTGTGATCATTAAATATTTTTCGATTTAATTATCGTTTGAGATAATTAAATATTTTTTCGATTTGATTAATCGAATATTTGGGATTTTTGATTATCGTTTTGATAATCAGATATTTGTGAAATTTGATTATCATTTGTGATAATTAAATATTTTTCGATTTAATTATCGTTTGAGATAATTAAATATTTTTTCGATTTGATTAATCGAATATTTATGATTTTTGATTATCGTTTTTGATAATCAGATATTTGTGAAATTTGATTATCATTTGTGATAATTAAATATTTTTCGATTTAATTATCGTTTGAGATAATTAAATATTTTTTGATTTGATTAATCGAATATTTGTGATTTCTGATTATCGTTTTTGACAATCAGATATTTGTGAAATTTGATTATCATTTGTGATAATTAAATATTTTTTTCGATTTAATTATCGTTTGAGATAATTAAATATTTTTCGATTTGATTAATCGAATATTTGTAATTTCTGATTATCGTTTTTGATAATAGGATATTTGTAATTTCTGATTATCATTTTTGATAATCGTGTCATTTCTGGTTATTGCTTGTGATAATTAGATATTTGAGATTCTAATTGTCGTTTTGATAATTAAATATTTGCGATTTGAAAATTCGATTATCGTTTTTGATGATTGAATATTTGCGATTTTGAGATTTGAGCTTCGTCTTTTTCTCTGGCGATTCAGGTGAGTAATTTGATTTACTCACATTCAATTCGTGCAGTACGTGATTTCTGCTCTGTTTTCCTTTTCTTTTAAATGCTGGAACTCGATTGTTCTTGCTTTTGATAGTCGATGATGATGTTTGGGGTTGTTTATATAGTCGTCTGATTTTGATTCCTTGATCCCCACGATGTTGATTCTTTTGATTTGAAGCAGTCGAACCTTTTGATTTTATATCTAATACTTCCATGCTGACATTTGCTTTGCTTATGCACTCGTCATTGCCATGCTCTTATGGTTGTTACCTTTTGTCCATTTATTCTTTATGATTGCGAGGACGCAATTTCTTTAAGGAGGGAAGTCTGTAACAACTCGCAAATTCGTAGCAATTAATTATCGCCACTAGGTGATTAAATCGTTCGTAAATTTTTATTGGAATTTTATCGGGTTAAAAATTCTTTTGAAAAATGGTTGAGAAATTATATGGGCTTTAAATAAATATCTCTTTTATTTTAAATGGCCGTTCCCTTTTTATAAAAATATTCCACCCGATCCCCTTTTCAATTTCACTCATTCAACCCTAATCAAAAGAAAAATAAAAAACAATGGCGGCTCCATCTCGTTCTTTCGTTCGATTGTGAGATTTGCTAGGGCTTTGTTCGATGCTCTTTAATCTGGATTGTGCTCGATCTTCGTTTCCCTGGAATTCACGGCTTCGCTTTCTCGTGGTACTCTAAAATTTGGGTTTTACCCTACTTCGATTTGGAGCTTCGGCTTTGTCAATCTTTGTAGCTCTGTCTTGCGATTCCCTTTGTGGCGACTCTGGAATTCTCTGATACTCTGATGAATTGCGGCGTCGTTGATGTGCCTTGCCTTCGTTCTACTCGATCGAGTAAGGATTGCGCTTGCTTGTCGAATTGAAGGTGAGTTTACTCACATCTATTTCATACTCGAATGATGCTTTTGTAGTTTCGATTTTTTTTCCTTTGCTTTCTCGTTGCTTTGTCTCAGACTGTTGTCTTTGTTCGTCTGGAATTGATTATTCCCCATGCTTTTGTTTTGGAATTTTAAAACTGTCTCACATCTAATTCCTATCTCTAGCTTATTAGTATTTGAATTTGTCAAATTCTTTGGTTCGGCCGTATGATTTTGCTTGAGTGGTTTGGATGATTTCTGACCTTTTCCTATTTGTATATATTTGCTTTTATATTACTTGATAATCACGGTATTGACATTTCTTGACTTGGGTTGATACTGTGACTCTGACTTGTTCAATTGCTCTTGGTTTGACTTGGTTATACCTTAGTGCTTTGGTTTGCACTGTCTTTGATCATCTTGATGCTTCGGCATTGTTTTTCTGGTGACATTGATTTCTGTTCATTACCTTTACCTGTTCATTCATTCTGGTGTTTGCATTATGTAGTTGTCATTGTATGTTTTCTGACGACACCAGTGTACCTGCTTCACTGCATCTTGAACTTGAGTCATTGACTTGGAGCAACTTTAGTCTCTTGAGTCTGTTGCCTTCACCTGTGTACTTTGTTGACATTGTTAACTTGTACCTGACTTTGTCATACTTGATGCCTTGTTTGACTCATATTTGTAGTCTGCACCTCTGCACTTCGGTGGCTGACCATCCTGTAGCATATCTCTATTTCATTTTAGTTTGATTTGAGTTGTATTGCTTCATCACTTGAACTACTCTCTGACTTTTTGGCTGGGTTCATATATATATACTCCATTGATCATGTGTTTGATCACCTGCTATGTCTTGTTCATCTGGTTCTTGTATCACTTTGGTATTGTTGCATTATAGTTGCATCACAGTATGTAGATGTATGCCCTGACCATTTACTTGGTTTTGTTTCTGTAGCTTGATAGTTTAGTCTGCATATGTGCACTGCTGCATTTGTGCTCGATTCTCCATATTCACATAATGCATTGATCAGGCACTGGTTTGAATTGGGTCAACTAATCTGGTACTCTTGAGTACTTGATTATTGTTTGCATTCTATATTTTCATTTGTACACTTGATGTTGCCACTATGTTCATGAGTCAGTGGCATTCATTCATGTAGCATGTGAGGTTGCTGTGTTGAACTTGATGTTGTCTTTAGTTCGGTGATGATATATGGCTTCCTGACTTGTACATGCTTCATATATGACCTGTTGCTTGTATTGTTGTTGACTGGTCTGCTTTCCATTGATGCTGCTGTAGTCTTTGTATATGTGCATGCACCTGTGTGCTTTGACATTGTATTCATCCCTCTCTTATGTAGAGATTTGGTCATTTTGTTTCATTGGTGATCTTATTTTCTAATGAGGCTGATTTGCGTCTTTTTCTGTTGAGTGTTGTAGTGCCATATTCTTGGTGCTCTCACCTTCAGTTTGCTATTCCACTGTGCCTTGCTTTGTGACATGTTGAACCTGTTTCACTTGTTGCATCTGATCTTGTTTAGTATTGTTTTGAGCTGTTTTGTAGTGGCGAGGCAGTACACGCGTGCGTGTACTGCAGCCCTAGCAGGATTGACAGATTTAGTTGATATTTCGATTGTTAAATGGTTTCGTTGGTTAAATTCAATATTTTGAAGTGTATTTTGAGATGGTTCATTTTGATTTGTGTTGGATCCGTTTGCTTTTGGATTCATTGATCTTCTGAGTATTTCATAGGCTGTATTGGCGAGGCAGTACACGTTAACGTGTACTGCAGCCAATCAGCATTGTTGTTTTTAAATCGACATTTCAATTGTTTAAATTGATTCAGATTGCTGATTTGTTGTTTAACACTGTTTAGTGTTATATCTGCCGTTATCCGATTCTCTTATCGAGAGGTTGGATATACGAGATTTCTGTGACTGTCGTTTATCTGATTATTTGATTATTATTGCTTCTATGCACTAATAGCTGAGTTTGAATTAGACTGACCCGTGTATTATTTTCTTTTGAATGTAATACTCGGGTCAGACCCTAGTATTTACAGGTTGTAGATTTTTAGCTTTGGGTTGCTGCTAGAGCTATGAAGACTTTTCATATCATTTGAAGCATTTTGCGTCTTTTTTTTGTAGTCAGTGTACTGATTAGGATGATGTGTATTCATGTAAATTAGTTGATAATGTATTTGTATATATAACTTCCAGAGTCGACAGTTATAGTTGTATCATATGTATTGTGTCAAATGTATTGTAACTGACATCAGTTATTATATATATGAGACTTTTTCTTCCATCTGTATTCCGCATTTATGTTATCTGTGTTATCTTTATATTTATTGTCCTAAACTACTATAGCCACTGTGTAGTAGCTTTGAGTTTGTATAGGTATGTCGGATTTCCTCCTGAAATAGAAATGCATGTTTTACTATCTGACATATCGGTGCTCGCACAAAGCAATTACATGGATGGTCGCTCCTCAACAGCCTTATTCTCCGTGCTAGTTGACAGCATTACACCATAGTGTTCTTGGCTAGCGTGGGTATAGAGGTGGGGCATCACATAAGACTTTTGAAATCATAACACTTTGGAAACCATAACACTTTTGAAAGCATAACACTTTGGAAATCATAACACTTTCGACTTAAACAGTTTAGATATTGCAAATAGTATATATATCAAATTAGTTATAAATTAAAGTAGTTTATATATAAAAATAAATTATATATTAAAATAGTTTATATATTTATTAAAAAGTACTTTATATAATAGAAATAGTTTCTTCCAATTTAACAAGTCGATTCAAATCAGCTTAAATTCCAAAATTTAATTTAAATCACTCATTGTTCAACACTTAAATTTAAAGGGTTAAAGATTCAATTCAAATTCTCAATAAACCATTTAGATTTTATCGATTTCAAATCCAGGTTTGAACTATCATTTCAATTTCAATAAGATTAAAAGTTTAAATATTCAAGCATTTACAGTATAAGTTTCATTTATATTTCAACATTCAATTTCAATTTTATTCAAATTGGAAAATATTCACTTAATAATTTTAATGATAATTAACTAAAATCTCAATTTATAAATTTAAATCAATATTAAATATTCAGTCTTAATTTTTATTTAAAGTTGAGAATATTCACTTAAATCACTTTTTATCAACTCAAGTTATAAGTCATACCTTTCAAATCTCAAAATTAATAAGTTCAAACAAATTCTTATAAAAATTCAATTATTAACCAATTTAAATTCCAAGCCAACATTGATTTATCTTCCCAACCTTTATTATTAAAGTTATAAAATCTATTTTTAAAATATTAATATAAGTTTAAATAAATACTTAAACATATTATAAACTAATTAAATTAATTTTTTTAAATTAAACCTTATTATTAAATTTATTTTATATTAAATCTTATTTTATATAATTTAAAATAGTAAAATTATAAGTAAAATCTTAAAAATTATATTTTGAAAACTAACTTATAAATGTAAAATTTCCAAAACATATAATTTTAGAAATCTAAAATTTGGACATATATAAAAATAACATTTATATATATTATATTTTTAACCCAATATTTCTAAAAAACCATATATTTCCTTCCAAAACTTTAGAAACCATTTTCAAAAATATAGATCAACGGTGTCCGTATATAATTTTCTATCCTATGGTCAAGTGATACAGATATTTATCATTTCAATCCGCAATTTAAATATCTATGGGGATATATAATTTCGACCCGCAATCCCAAATTTAAATTAAATGAAAATCGCTTGGGTTCATCATTTCAACCCATAACGATTTTCCCTTATTCTACAAGATCGTTCGGGTATGTATCATTTCAACCCATAGGGAATTCTAAATTAACAGGGAACTTGCAGAGTGAGAACAAATATGATAATAATATAACATATCAACAACATGCATATATCATCAATAACAAATTAAATATAATATAAACAACAGGTGATGGTGTCAGGGGTCATAGGTGAACAATTGCAGATACTCGCATATCATATTTAATAATTAAATAACTAGCAATTCAAATTTAACAACATATTTGTATTGTCGTTTCACGTGAAATCAAATTTACTAACTATAAGAATGTTAATCGTGAGTGATTGCTCACCTTTTGAGGCTAGAGAAATTTGGCAATGATACGAGTTACGAATCCACGCACGGATTCCAAAGCAAAGTACGATGGACACGAATTCGACGAGTAAACTTGATAGCTTGGGATTGATGGAGACAAATCAAACCAGCTTGATTTAAACTGAAACAATATATATATATAATATTATAAATTTTCTTAAAATCAATATTCAACTTAAAACACCTATCAAAATAAAATCAATATATACATGTATATTTAAAACCAATATCCAAACGAAATCTTTATATTTAAAATTCAAAAATCAATGTTTATAAAATTTATACATTTCTTTCAAAATTTCTTCAAATACATTTTAAACGTTAACATTAACATAAGTAACCATATATACATACATATACTTCCCAAAATATTAATATTAACACAAATATAACATATTATATATATGTGTGTGTGTGTGTGTCTCGAATTATTAACAAAACATATTTTATTTATACGTTTCAGAATATCAACCTCTATCAAACATATATTCATATATACTGAAATCAATGTTTATAATAAAATTAATATAAACTTACTTTGCTATAATAAATATATAGACTCAAAACAGATCCTATCAAACTCATATTTACATATGTCTACAAACAACTAGTTTTATATTACTTACATAAACTTATGTATATACACTGACATATTATATAACATACTTAACTTATATATATAAACTGGCATATATATACAACTTTCATAAAAGAACATATATAACTGACATATATAAACTAACATATATAAAATTTATATAAACTACATATGTAAACTAACATATCATAAACTTACGCAACTAACATATTATATAAATATTATATAAACCTACACATATATATAACAGTATATAAATAACTTATACCTTATAACACTATATATATAACTTATATATGAACTCGAGATAACAGATGCATAACTAATATAACCTATACATAAAACAACTGATCATATATATAACTAATATTTATAAAACCAACTTATAAAATTTGAAAATCAATATATATCAACCAAATATATTACCTATAAATAAAAGAGGAGGAAATTGCCTGCATTCGAGTTCGTGAGAGGTGAAAGGTAGAACGGTGACTGGTTCGAGTGAGCGGGGTTGGAGGTGGTGCTCGGCTGATGGGTGAGTGGACAGGCTGCAATTCTCGGTGGGGAATGGGAAGAAGAAGGTCGGTGGTTGTCATAGGCTTCGATGTAGTGGGGAGCGGTGGGCTACAGGTCTCAACGTCGGAGTGGGTGGCGAGTTTCTGGTGGAGATCCGAGCTCGGGAAGATGGGGTTTGATCGGCTACAGGAGCAAGGCGAACGGGTTGTCGAAGTTGTCGGCGAGTTGGCGCTTAGGTCTGGGTCGCGGATATGGAGGGGCGAACTGCTGCATGGAGGAGAGGATGGATGAGGCGGCACACGGTGGAGGGGAAAATGATAGATCAGCAAGGCCATGAGTAATGGATTTCGGGGTTTGTGGGATGGTGGGCTGTCGATGAACATGGGTTATCGGCTGCTAAGGCGGAGCTAGGGTGGATAGGTGGTCCGAGAAGGCAGACGAACAGGTAGAGGGTAGGTGACAAAGTGATTGATGGGTGGAGAACGAGGCGGGTGAGGGATAATGGTGGAAAGTGGTTTCGAAAGGGGAAATGTGACAGCGTTTGATGAGCAGACTTCTATTCGAAAAAAATAATGCAGACATATTTTATTATTTTACCTTTTTAGAGGAGAAGGTTTAAAAATGAAGGGGAAAGCTGTTATCACAGAAAACAATATATATAGCTTTATAATAATATTATTATTTAAACGAAAAGGTAGAGTGTAACAGCCTGAAATTTTCAACCATTCGCATCCATACATGTCGGATTTGAATTTCTCAAAATATCAGATTGTTAATTTAAATTTGGCAAAACTCAGCATATACAGTAAATAAATAATCATAGAATTACAGACACAGAGTAATATAACAATAATGCAGCGGAAACAAATGAATAGTAGTTCATGAAGCTACTATATATATCAGAGTTAAACAAGATACAACAGAAGTCACAAATACATAGATGCCTCAATACAGTAGTCAAATACAAGATCAGAATACATCACTAAAGTCGATTGAATAACTGAAAGCTGGATAGATAGCTGGATCTCCAAGCGAAGCTCCAACTCCAAAGGTGAGTCTCAAATGTTGTATCACTCAGTCTGACTCGAGCGTAAAGCAAAACACAAAACACTCGAGTCAGGATTAACATTCTTATATCAATAAATCTAACTCAAGTGAAATATCAATTGAAATACAAGTAACTTAAAGGATGTTTGGGATAACCATCCTCTAAGGATCCGTTAAACTATCTACTATGTAGTAATACGCTATTATAATATGTCTAAAGTAAAGTAAACTATTAAAATAGCGTTAAGGCTTTACATTTTCCACCTTATCACATTTTATATATTCCCATAGTCTATATAGTACCGTAATCTCCCTCGTAATGGGCGTCGTCAGAGGGCACTCCATATGTATGGTACAAAACAAACTCGTAGTAAAGCACGCTAGGGTAGGTGACGCGGCACAACAAGGCAATGCCAGAGTAGATATACCAATTACGCATCCGGACTGGTGGTAACGCAGAGCCGCAGCAATCGCCCACCTCGAGCCACACTCCCGAATCAAGGGTGCGCACTAAATCAATCATAAGTAATAGAATGGCATACGATGGAGTGTATCCGATCAGAGGAGCTACCTCATTGGCCCGGAATCGCTCCTATTTTAGCCACCTTATGCCAACTCATGGGAGTCAGGTCCACGTATATACCTCATATAGGATCGTCGTAACCATCCTACTTCATTCTGGAATCTCCACCGCATACACAGTTGTTAAAGTGGTTTTCGGTATCGACAAAGAGTACGCCCATATCCGATCCCGGTCTCTTTAACAACCAATGGTTATTATAACACCGTGGTCATTTAAACATAGTTTATATTTCAAAACCGAAATATCATTTCCATTTCAAACCATATCAAAACGATATCATTTTCACTTCAAATATATCCATTTCCAAAAATCATATCACTTTCCAAAGTTGTAACGCCTTCGAAATCATAAGTCCTTTAAAATCAAAACACTTCGAAAATCACAACATTTTGAAATCGTAGTACTTTGAAAAATCATAACACTTCCCTTCAAACAATTTAGATATTAATAATAGTATATAAAATAAAATAGTTTATAAAATAATTTATATAAAATATTTATAAGTTAAAACAATTTATATTAAAATAATTAGTATATTTAAAATAGTTTATATTAAAATAGTTTATATTAAAAATAGTTATATTAAAAATAGTTTATATTAAAAATAGTTTATAAAATAATATAAAATAGTTTTAAATATAATTTAAAAATACTTTATATAATAAAATAGTTTCCACAAATTTCATAAATCAATTCAATTCAACTGGAATTCCAAAATTCAAATTTTAATCAAATCTCAAATCATCAATTTCAATTCGGTTCGGTTTCTTAATAAACAATGACAAATTATCGATTTCAAATACATATTTAAACCATAAAATAAGCCATTTTAATTTCAATATATTTCAAAGCTTTAAATATTCAACATTTCAAAAACTAAATTCGATAATTTCATATATATATCAAATTCACTTTAATATTATTTAGTTTTGAAATATTTACTTAATCATTTCAATAACATCTAAATACAACTTCAATTTACAAATTTAAATAAACCAAATATCCCATTTAAATTTATATAAGTTTGAAATATTAATTTAAGTCACCTTTAATCAAATTCAAGTTATAAAACATAACTTTAAAATTTCAAATTTAATAAATTTCAAATCAAACTTATTTAAGTAAAATTCTTAAATAAATATAATTTCAAATCAATTTCAAATTTACCTTTCCAACCCGAATCGTTATAAACTCTATATTTGAAAATATATACATTAAATAAATACTTAAACATATTATATATCAACTTTATTAAATCAACTTTAATAAATCTTTAAAATCAATATTTATTAAAACCATATACTTCTTTTCAAAACCATAGAAATCATTTTCAAAATATTTATATATAGACCAACGTTGTCTGTATATAATTTTCTATCCCATGGTCAAGTGATACAGATATTTATCATTTCAATCCGCAATTTAAATATATATACGGGTATATATCATTTCAACCCGCAATCCCAATTTAAATTCATATGAAAATCGCTTGGGTTTATAATTTCAACCCATAACGATTTACTCTTATTCTATAGATCGTTCGGGTATGTATCATTTCAACCCATAGTGAATTCTATACCAACAGGGTACTTGCAGAGTGATAATAGATATGATAATAATATAACTGGCATATATCATCAATATAAATAACAGATAATGGTGTCAGATGTCATAGGTGAACAGATACAAATAACAGTATATATATAGCAATGTAAATAACTAACAGCAGCATATTTCAATTGATGTTTCAATTGAAATCAAATTTAATAAATATAAGAACGTTAATCGTGAGTGATTGCTCACCTTTCAAGGCTAGAGAGATTTGATGATGGAATGAGTTTCGAATCCAAGCATGAATCCAAAAGTAAAGCTAGATTGGCATGAATTCGATGGATAAAGCTGATAACAGAAATTGATGAGAACATATCAAATTTAGTTGATGCAAATGGTAAATATATACTATTATTATTATTATTATTATCATCAAAATCAATATTTTAAAACTTATATAAACTAATATAGTATATTTTAAGGTCCACATTTAAAACATGTACATATTAAAATCAATGTATATACCATATTGTACACAGTATATATAAATATATAAACTAGACTGTATAAACTATACAACAGATAAAATATCTAATACAATTATATACTTATACAACATCTATATATATATATATATATATATCTCAGTAAAATACACTAACTGTAAATAAAGCTCATATATTCAAACATATAACTATATATACAAACAGCAGCTTGCACACATATACCATTATAAACTTAATTACATACGCAAAACAATGTTTACAAAAACATGTATTTAACATCACAATATAATTAAAATCAATATCCTACTTAAACACCTATTTCTATTATAATAAAATCTAATGCGAATATACTTAGTAAACAACCAGTTAACATACATATATCAATGTAATTTAAAATTTTCAAAAATAGAACATAAAATGAGCAGGTAACAATTAAAACAAGTAAGCTTATAAAACATATATGATGTAGCCAAATAATATATATATTAAACATACTTGTATAAAACTTACATAACCCACTTAGACAAACCTGTATGTATTACTGTAAATATAAACTATTCAACATATATGCAGCTTAATATAAACCTATACATCTTTATATATATATATATATATATATATCAAACCTCGAATATAATATATATATATACACATATGAAATATATGCAGCATAGATATATAAATCAAAATACAGAAAATTCCAAAGTAACTGTTAAAGGCAGGCAAAACCAAATATATGTATATATATTTTCTATGAACCAAACTAGAAGAGCTCAACTCCTTTATAATATATATTTACATAAACTTATAAACTGAGATGGACAAGTATACAAATCTTAGTTTAGTTATAGATATGGATATATATATAGGCCGATAATTATCAACTTTATAAATATTAAAATACTCAACATATAATATATCCAATAACCTATATATATACAACTATAGGATATAAAACATATATATATATATATACCTATATTATAATACATAAACGCAGAAGTTGCCAGTCTAAAATGTGAAAGCAAACTTGTATATATATACACTTAAAACAGTATGAATATATTATATACTTATTTATACACACCGATTATATATAACTCACCTATTTAACCTACAGGACTTATATAACATATACATAAAAAAAAAGAATCGACACTAATATATATAAAATTTACGAACCAAAAGTGGGTGCAGCAATATATAAAAAAACAAAATATGTAAAATACCTATATAAGAGCAAGAAGGCTGACAAGTCAGGTGAGTGGAGTGGGGTGCTCGGCCAATGGATGAAGGAGGCTGAGGCATTGTTGGGTAAGGGCGGAGGGATGACAACGGAAGGAGGCCGTTCGGTTGGTCGGTTTAAGAGAAAGAAGTGCGGTGAAGAGGGGAGGTTGGCTCGGCGATGAAAGCTGGCTTCGGTGGCGGTTGGAGGAGGCTTTTGGATAGGTGGCTGATGGTTGCTTCGGAGGGAGGGAACGAGTGATGGAAGGGAAGGAAGTTGGTTTCAGCTGTGAAATGGTGAAATGAATGAACAGTCTTCAGTTGCTAAAAACGTATAAATATATATTATAAATTTAAAGTGATAGGAAGAGACAGAACAAAGAGAAGGCGGAGAATTATTATATTGAAATGGAACCCAGAGCAATTAGAACGAACTAGAAAAAGTTGAATATAGGGAATAGCAATAGTCAAAGCTAAAAAGAGGAATTTATGGAAATAATAATGATAGTGGCCATTCATTATCTCACGACTGGCCAACTGAAAGGACGTAGGAAACCAAAAGTTTAGAATTGGGTACCGATACGTTTAGTCGTCTCGCTGATTTCGCCGCGTACCGGACGCCTAAATAAACAAACGAATATACCGTAGCGACCAGTAAGACGAGACGATCAAAACGGAATACCGATATCAGTGGTACGACCGTCCAAT
The DNA here is from genome assembly GCA_030737815.1 of Allium fistulosum. NCBI lineage: Eukaryota > Viridiplantae > Streptophyta > Magnoliopsida > Asparagales > Amaryllidaceae > Allium > Allium fistulosum. The sequence goes on from CM060904.1 coordinate 354,940,384, forward strand.
CAAAATTCGATATTCGGTACTGGAAATGCTGCAAAAATGTCAGAAATAAGATGAACGGGGCAATAGAAGTCCAAATTTGGAGAAATGAAATATGACGTCTCACTCAGAAGATGATTTACAAATTTTCTATAGGAAAATATTCAGATTTGGAAAACATTTTATTATCATCAATTTTTAACTGATTTAACTTGAAATAAAATTGCACTTGAAAATAAACTTTTGTAATTTCAGATGAAAATTTATCATTTGCTATGTTTAATTAGACGTATTCCAAATATTAAATTTTTATTGTTTAAAATTTCACAAAACTTCAATTAAATATATTATTAAAACCCTTAAAATATATGGGTCGTTACACTCTCCCCCACTCAAAAATTTTCGTCCCCGAAAAGAAAGGAGGTAGGAGAATAGAAACAATCCAGAAAAAAAAATAGATTGAAATACAAATAAACAATTAATTTAAATAATATAAATTTCAATTTAAATTAATTAATATTCAATAATTGATTTTAAATTCAAGGTATTCCATTAAGTTGATTTCAGTTCAGTTTATTAATATTTAATACAAAAAAAAGTTTCTTTTAAAACAAAATTTTATTTAATTTGTCTCATTTACTATTCAATCAACTTATTATTCTATTTATCTCTACTAACATTTTATAATTAAAAGTCAAGTGTATAACATTTATCATAAAGACTCAAATTTATTTATAAAACATTTTATATTGTATATTATCCAATTCATATTCAACTTCTGAATAATTTAGGTAAGTTGTATTATAATGAAATTGGGTATTATACAAGTAAACCTTTCCCAACTAAATTATTCAAGTTTAAATATTTATTCAAATTTGTCTTTATTTTATAATTAAAATCATCCTTTAACAAAATTTTAGAATTAAATTTCCAATTCACTTCAAACCAATTAGAGATATATATATATATATACACACTATATATATCAAATCAGATCTATAATCATATAGCAATATATAAATCAAGTTATAATTTAGAAATTTAAATCAATTTATTTTCCAAAATAGAACCGTAGCAAAGCTACAGAAAGGTCTCTCCACTCTGAAACTAGAAAATGAATGTCGATGATGCGGCCGCCATCACCGAAATTATTTTCCAGCGACAGAGAGAAGAGCACTGATTTAAACATCTTAAAATTCTTTGAAATGATTTCTATTTGAAAATAATTTAAATAATATACATTAAAATTCTTTGGAAACAAATTATAGTCAAAATACCTTTAAATAATGTGCATTTTAATACTTTAAAACCATAGTTCGACATCATCGAAAATTAAATTCTCAAATTCTTAATTTAAATTCATTTCAAATTCTAAATCAGTGTTTAAACCAAGTTTATAAATTCATTTATAGAACAATAAATGATAATCAAATAATATCATTTCAAACAACTAATTTAATTAACTTATTAAATTCCAAAAAATTTTACTTATATATTTATAATATTAGCATACAAATTTTATTTCATTTGCCAAATTTGAAAATAATATTGTGTCAGTTTGCTCTGTTCAAGTGTTTTGAAATTCCTATCGATAGCGTTGATCAGACGAATCGATCGAGAATCCAAACCAACATCAACAACTCAAACAACACAATATATAAAACATTTAATATTAATTACAAATACACTCCCTCACCCGATGATACAAGAAGGGATTTCAAAACAAGGATAGAGATTCAAATATAGAGGGATCCTAACCAAAAGAATTCCAACAAGAAGATAGGCTCGAACGGGAGATAAAATATTTATTTACCTAAGAGAAAGTCTGGATGGACTTATATAAATCGCGAACAACCTTAACCGGGTCAACCGTGACTTCAAAATAAGATCGATGCAGACTCCAGAAGCATCTCGACATCTGATCGATCGCAAGAGATAGAATTCGATCATAGCAAGTGATAGTAGCATCTAAACCGAGGATACAAGATTCTTCGGTGAATCAATGCTTGTTGTAAAGAAGTTTCAATCCTTTACAATCATTCAGTGGAGCTATGGGATACTCTAGAATCAAGAAGAATTTGGATACGGGAAGACAAGAGTGGATTTCAAAACGAATAGGGAAGGGACAAGAATGGACTTTGGAGCCGAGGGGAACGTTCCAAAATTCAAAGGAAATCGAGTCAAAGAGGAAGAGGTTCAAGTTCGAACGAAAGTGATTCTGCAATCAAATTTACTACATATGCTAAGTTTTTCCAAAAACCAGAGCTCTGATACCACATGTAACAGCCTGAAATTTTCAACCATTCGCATCCATACATATCGGATTTGAATTGCTCAAAATATCAGATTGTTAATTTAAATTTAGCAAAACTCAGCATATACAGTAAATAAATAATCATAGAATCACAGACATAGAGTAATATAACAATAATACAGCGGAAACAAAGGAATAGTAGTTCATGATGCTACTATATTTATATATATATATATATATATATATATATATATATATCAGAGTTAAACAAGATACAATAGAAGTCACAAATACATAGATGCCTCAGTACAATAGTTAAATACAAGATCAGAATACATAACTAAAGTCAACTGAATAACTAAAAGCTAGATAGATAGCTGGATCTCCAAGCGAAGCTCCAACTCCAAAGGTGAGTCTCAAATGTTGTATCACTCAGTTTGACCCGAGCGTAAAGTAAAACACAAAACACTCGAGTCAGGATTAACATTCTTATATCAATAAATCTAACTCAAGTGAAATATCAACTGAAATACAAGTAACTTAAAGGATGTTTGGGATAACTATCCTCTAAGGATCCGTTAAACTATCTACTATGTAGTAATACACTATTATAATATGTCTAAAGTAAAGTAAACTATTAAAATAGCGTTAAGGCTTTACATTTTCTACCTTAAAACATTTTATATATTCCCATAATCTATACAATACCATAATCTCCCCCGTAATGGGCGTCGTCGGAGGGCACTCCATAGGTATGGTAGAAAACAAACTCGTAGTAAAACACGCTAGGGTAGGTGACACGGCACAACAAAGCAATGCCAGGGTAGATATACCAATTATGCATCCGGATTGGTGGTAACGCAGAGCCGCAGCAATCGCCCACCTCGAGCCACACTCTCGAATCAAGGGTGTGCACCAAATCAATCACAAGTAATAGAATGGCATACGATAGAGTGTGTCCGATCAGAGGAGCTACCTCATTGGCCCGTAATCGCTCCTGTTTTAGCCACCTTATGCTAACTCACGGGAGTCAGGTCCACGTATATACCTCATATAGGATCGTTGCCACCATCCTACTTCATTCTGGAATCTCCACCGCGTACACAGTTGTTAAAGTGGTTTTCGGTATTGATAGAGAGTATGCCCATATCCGATCTCGGTCTCTTTAACAACGAATGGTTATTATAACACCGTGGTCATTTAAAAATAGTTTATGCCTCAAAACCAAAATATCATTTCCATTTCAAACCATATCAAAACGATATCATTTTCACTTCAAATATATCCATTTCCAAAAATCATATCACTTTCCAAAGTTGTAACGCTTTCGAAATCATAAGTCCTTTAAAATCAAAACACTTCGGAAATCACAACATTTTGAAATCATAGTACTTTGAAAAATCATAACACTTCCCTTTAAACAGTTTAGATATTAATAATAGTATATAAAATAAAATAGTTTATAAAATAATTTATATAAAATAGTTATAAGTTAAAACAATTTATATTAAAATAATTAGTATATTTAAAATAGTTTATATTAAAATAGTTTATATTAAAAATAGTTTATATTAAAAATAGTTTATAAAATAATATAAAATAGTTTTAAATATAATTTAAAAATACTTTATATAATAAAATAGTTTCCACAAATTTCATAAATCAATTCAAATCAACTCGAATTCCAAAATTCAAATTTTAATCAAATCTAAAATCATCAATTTCAATTCAATTCAGTTTCTAAATAAACAATTTCAAATTATCGATTTCAAATACATATTTAAACCATAAAATAAGCCATTTCAATATATTTCAAAGCTTTAAATATTCAACATTTCAAAAACTAAATTTGATAATTTCATATATATATATATATATATATATATCAAATTCAATTTACTATTATTTAGTTTTGAAATATTTACTTAATCATTTCAATAACATCTAAATACAACTTCAATTTACAAATTTAAATAAACCAAATATCCCATTTAAATTTATATAAGTTTGAAATATTCATTTAAGTCACCTTTAATCAAATTCAAGTTATAAAACAAATCTTTAAAATTTCAAATTGAATAAATTTCAAATCAAACTTATTTAAGTAAAATTCTTAAATAAATATAATTTCAAATCAATTTCAAATTTACCTTTCCAACCCGAATCGTTATAAACTCTATATTTGAAAATATATACATTAAATAAATACTTAAACATATTATATATCAACTTTATTAAATCAACTTTAATAAATCTTTAAAATCAATATTTATTAAAACCATATACTTCTTTTCAAAACCATAGAAATCATTTTCAAAATATTTATATATATAGACCAACGTTGTCTGTATATAATTTTCTATCTTATGGTCAAGTGATACGGATATTTATCATTTCAATCCGCAATTTAAATATATATATACGGGTATATATCATTTCAACCCGCAATCCCAAATTCAATTCATATGAAAATCGCTTGGGTTTATCATTTCAACCCATAACGATTTACTCTTATTCTACAGATGGTTCGGGTATTATCATTTCAACCCATAGTGAATTCTATACTAACAGGGAACTAGCAGAGTGATAACAGATATGATAATAATATAACTGGCATATATCATCAATATAAATAACAGATAATGGTGTCAGGTGTCACAGGTGAACAGATACAAATAACAGTATATATATAGCAATGTAAATAACTAACAGTAGCATATTTCAATTGACGTTTCAATTGAAATCAAATATAATAAATATAAGAACATTAATCATGAGTGCTCACCTTTCGAGGCTAGAGAGATTTGACGATGGAATGAGTTTCGAATCCAAGCATGAATTCCAAAGCAAAGCTAGATTGGCACGAATTCGATGGATAGAGCCGATAACAGAAATTGATGAGAACAGATCAAATTTAGCTGATGCAAATGGTAAATATATACTATTATTATTATCGTTAAAATCAATATTTTAAAACTTATATAAACTTAAATAGTATATTTTAAGGTCCACATTTAAAACGTGTACATATTAAAATCTATGTATATACCATATTGTACATAGTATATATAAATATATAAACTAGACCGTATAAACTATACAACAGATAAAATATCTAATACAATTATATACTTATACAACATCTATAAATATATATATGTCGGTAAAATACACTAATTGTAAATAAAGCTTATATATTCAAACAGATAACTATATATACAAACAGCAGCTTGCACACATATACCATTATAAACTTAATTACATACGCAAAACAATGTTTACAAAAACATGTATTTAACATCACAATATAATTAAAATCAATATCCTACTTAAACACCTATTTCTATTATAATAAAATCTAATGCGAATATACTTAGTAAACAACCAGTTAACATACATATATTAGTATAATTTAAAATTTTCCAAAACAGAACATAAAATGAGCAGGTAACAATTAAAACAAGTAAGCTTATAAAAGTGGAAATTAGCTACAAGGGCCTCTTTAGTAAGTGGAATTAGTTTCTAGGACACACAACTGAAATAATTACTTTCAAGGACAAAACATAAAATAATTAGTTTCTAGGGCCTAAAAACCTATGAAATTATGTCCTTGAAAGTAATGGACTGCTGACTTTGTCCTTGAAAGTAATTATTCTGTTGACTTTGGCCTTGAAAGTAATTTCTTTGAATGTGTGTCCTAGAAACTAATTGGACTGCAAAGTTTGTCCTTCTGGTGAAATGCCCCCTTATAAAACATATATATTGTAGCCAAATAATATATATTAAACATAGTTGTATAAAACTTACATAACCCACTTAGACAAACCTGTATGTATTACTGTAAATATAAAACTATTCAACATATATACAGCTTAATATAAACCTATACATCTTTATATATATATATATATATACGTATGAAATATATGCAGCATAGGTATATAAATCAAAACGCAGAAAATTCCAAAGTAACTGTCAAAGGCAGGCAAAACCAAATATATGTATATATATTTTTTATGAACCAAACCAGAAGAGCACAACTCCTTTATAATATATATTTACATAAACTTATAAACTTAGATGGACAAGTATACAAATCTTAGTTTAGTTATAGATATGGATATATATATATAGGCCGATAACTATCAACTTTATAAATCATAAAATACTCAAGATATAATATATCCAATAACCTATATATATATATACAACTATTGGATATAAAACATATATATATATACCTAATACCTATATTATACTACATAAACGCAGAAGTTGCCAGTCTAAAATGTGAAAGCAATCTTGTATATATATATATACTTAAAACAGTATGAATATATTATATACTTATATTTACACACCGATTATACATAACTCCACCTATTTAACCTACAGGACTTATATAACATATACATAAAAAAAGAATCGACACTAATATATATAAAATTTACAAACCAAAAGTGGGTGCAGCAATATATAAAAAAAAACAAAATATGTAAAATACCTATATAAGAGCAAGAAGGCTGACAAGTCAGGTGAGTGGAGTGGGGTGCTCGGCCAATGGATGAAGGAGGCTGAGGCGTTGCTGGGTAGGGGTGGAGGGAAGACAGCGGAAGGAGGCCATTCGGTTGGTCGGGTTGAGAGAAAGAAGTGCGGTGAAGAGGGGAGGTTGGCTCGGCGATGAAAGCTGGCTTCGGGGGCGGTTGGAGGAGGCTTTTGGATAGGTGGCCGATGGTTGCTTCGGAGGGAGGGAATGAGTGATGGAAGGGAAGGAAGTTGGTTTCGGCTGTGAAATGGTGAAATGAACGAACAATCTTCAGTTGCTAAAAACATATAAATATATATATATATATATATATATATATATTATAAATTTAAAGTGACAGGAAGAGATAGAGCAAAGAGAAGGCGGAGAATTATTATATTGAAATGGAACCCAGAGCAATTAGAACGAACTAGAAAAAGTTGAATATAGGGAATAGCAATAGTCAAAGCTGAAAAGAGGAATTTATGGAAATAATAATGATAGTGGCCATTCATTATCTCACGACTGCCTAACTGAAAGGACGTAGGAAACCAAAAGTTTAGAATTAGGTACTGATACGGTTAGTCATCTTGCAGATTTCACCGCATACCGAACGACGAAATAAACAAACAAATATACCGCAGCGATCAGCAAGACGAGACGATCAAAACGGAATACCGATATCAGTGGTACGACCGTCCAATCAAAAGTCGATATTCAGTACCGGAAATGCTGCTAAAATGTCAGAAATAAGATGAACGGGGCAATAAAAGTCCAAATTTGGAGAAATGAAATATGACGTCTCACTCAGAAGATGATTTACAAATTTTCTATAGGAAAATATTCAGATTTGAAAACATTTTATTATCATCAATTTTTAACTGATTTAACTTGAAATAAAATTGCACTAGAAAATAAACTTCCATAATTTCAGATGAAAATTTACCATTTGCTATGTTTAATTAGACGTATTCCAAATATTAAATTTTTATTGTTTAAAATTTCACAAAACTTCAATTAAATATATTATTAGAACGCTTAAAATTTATGGGTCGTTACAGTGAGAGAATATGAAAGAACGAAAACTAAGCAGAAGATCAAAAAAACAAGCTAGGGGAATAGTGAAAGGTCGGGCTCAAATTTTAGAATAATAAAAATCAAGTGGCTGTTAGTTTTTAGTTTGTGGGCAACTGTATAGACACGGAGAAACCAAAAAGACTCAAAACCGGTACTGATCCTGTCCACCGTTTCATAAATTTCGCCGTTCATCGTATTCCAAAACACACAAATGAATATACCACGGAGATCAGCATGACAAGACGAACATAATGGTACACAGATATCAGCGATACGACTATTCTATCAAAATTCAATATTTCGCTGCTAAACTACTGCAATTTCGTCGAAAATAAGATAAACGAAGTTAGAGAATTCCAAATTTTACGAAACGAATTATGACGTCTTACTCAGAAAATGATTTACATTTTTATTATATAAAAATATTCAGATTTTGGAAATATTTTAATTTCATCAAATTAACTGATTTAAAATTTAAATAAAACTACACAACAAAATAAACTTCCATATTTTCTGATGAAAATCTGACATTTGCTACGTTTAAGTAGATGCATTCCAAATATCAAATTTTCATTGCTAAATGTTATAAATAAATTTCAAGCAAAATTTCAGTTAATTACATTATAAAACCGTTAAAATTTACGGGTCGTTACACTTAACTGGTAGTGTTGGCTTATTCCTGTAAGGAATTTAATTTGATTCAACGGAATTTGATTGATTAATTTGATTTGATTAACTGATCGTGTGATTTTATATGCCAAAAATTTATATAGTTAAATTTTATAAACCAAGGTTTTTGATTTGTTGTTATTAGACTTAAATCCCGATGATTTTGAAAAAAAAAGATTTTTGAGGATTTTGGTAAAGTAATAATATTTATTTACTCTAGTTGATGTTTTTTGGAGGAACAGAAATACCACTGGACGCTTCATGTTGTTTTGATTCTAGAGTTTCACCATACTTTATTAGGAGGAATCCCCTCCTTGTCATTTCAATTTTTGATCTGTAATTTAATTCCCATATGAGAAAATTTTAAGATAAATTGGTGAATTGAGAAAACCGAAAATTAGTTCTAAATTTATATTTTGAAAATATTGGATGCATAAGCATTTGTTATAGAATATTCTCTGTATTTTATTACCTATGATTGTGATAGGGTTGTTGGTTGGTTGTACCTTTATTTTATACTAGAGTTACATTATATTGTTTTTATCAACCTGATTCCCTTTTAGATTATGTAAGTACAACGGAGCAAGAGATTTTCACTTGACTTCTTGCGCACCTGCATTTGCATTAAGATAATAAATTGTTTGCCAAAATATAAATCAAACACAAAAAGGTACGTAATAAATCTAGAAATTTAAACTTATTGATGATTTTATGCCCCGGATATGGGAGGCTACTTGGCTTTTATTTTCTTTGGTTGGTTTAGAGTCCGTAGAGGCAATTTGTAGTTGTTCCGATTGAGCCACACAAATGAGACGCTGGTGAAATTTTCCGTAAATTTAAGAGCTAGAAAATTTGTGAGAATTTTGGAAAATTTCTTATAACTAAAATTTGATTTTTGAGTTATAACTTGGAATGAGTGAATGGAAGGGAATTAGTTGGTATAGGATGGTGAATTTAAAAGACATTGAAATTTTAGAATCTATTCCAGCTAATTGGTTTTGAAAAAGCTAATAAGTTTAATAACTCATTTTAATTAATTGTTTTAAAATTAAGGATTTGGAAACATTTTCTTCCTTAGGAATTTTGGGGACGAAATTCATTTAAGGGGTGGGGGGAATGTAACAACCCAAAATTTTGGTAAGTTGATTTTAAATGTTTAATTAATTTTAAATATTTAAATAATTGGATTTTGGAATTTAAATACTTATAATTCAAATATAGGGAATGATTAAATATTTGAATTGTGAAATTGAATGTTAATTAAATGGATTAAATAAATTCATTTATCTCCTTTTAATTAATAAATAATATTGATGAATTCAATATGTAGATTTATTTATAAAAATAAATAGATCGGATAAATATTGATAATTGAATCGAAAATATAAAATGATATTTAAATTTTTAAAATTAACATTCTGGGCACTTCCTAGGATTTTGACGAAACCAGTTTCATTGGATCTGTAATAATGAATTATAATATGTCGTCGAATTTCATGGCGATTGGACGTATTGTTTGGTCGTGCGAGTTTGAAACACTTATAAATTAATTACAAAATTTATATAATATAATGGGTTTGAAAAGTTGTCTTCTATATATGATCGAATTAGGTCTTGAGACTAGTTCCGTTATGTTCGGAATAGGGGTATAACATATAGAACGCCAAGCGGCATACCTCGTTTGGGGTTCGAGATTTTTGAGTGCGTCGAACTAGATATTTTTGAATACAAAAATATATATATATTTATATTCACCATAATATAGGCCATACCATTACTGCTAAGACCATACCACCCATGTTCTCACTTCCATACCCCTTTACTCTACTTAAACATGCCTATAAACAAGAAAACTCGTTACCCTCTTTGAAAATAAAATTCAAAATTCAAAATAAAAATTCAAAATAAAAATTTAAAATAATCTAAAAATCATGGATTTAGATTCTTTGAACTCGTATTGAGTTGTGTTTCTCGTCCATGGCCATTTCATTGTTCGCGGCAGTGCTTGTGGAGCATCGGTCATAATGGTATTAGGCTAAGCAAACTAGGGTTTGTGATTTTAGTTGCTTAGTCATCGATTTGGGTTTTGGATGTTGGATTGGAATTTTTTTAATCGAATCCATCTTGTCGTCGATGTTGGAGGAGATCGGCATGATTTAGGTCACGCGAGTTTGTACGGTCCTGGAAGGGGGCGCGTTGATGTGTTTTGATGGAGGGGTGCGAGTGGCATGGTGATCGGTCCAGGGGGTTGCTCTCGCATAGAGGGACGTGACGGTGAAGACAGAATTTAATTTCGTCAAGTTTTGCTCTGTATTATTGTTTCGTCGTACACGGTCGTGTGGGTTCTTTGACATTCCTATGCACGATTTTTGTTTGGGGAAGAAAGAGTTTGGGTGAATGGGTAATGTTGTAAATATAAAATTGATTTGTTATTTATTAATTTAAATTAATCGTGAAACCTATAAAATGTGTATCTCACTCATACGAGGTCGTATTCATACGCCGTTTTTTTGCGTTGGACTCGTGTCATCGAGAACTTTGCAATGGAGTTGGTTTGGTTGGTTTTGGAGCAGGTGAAAATTTATGCTAAAATCAATCAACCGTTCGATTTTAGTCCAAATCGGAACGTTTTGGCGAAAGCGAAAACCAATGTGAGTTAAACTCACGTTCAATTTTATTATATCATATCTATGATGTTATAAACTATTATTGATTTGTTTGGATGATAGTTAAATTGCTTGATTGATTGTTTGGTGGAATTTCCGTTTGGAAAATTGATGACTTATTAATTTGATCATTTTGAACCCATATGATTAGATATATGTATATATTATCCATAACCATTGTTTTGCTGGGAAATTTTTTAGAGAGACCCTGAGTGGTTTCTCGCCAATTATTATTTATTTACATCATCTTGTTGTTTTATTAATGCTTAATTGAAATAAATTTTGATATTCCATTTAATTTATTAAGTGTTGTTATAGCGATTTCGCTATATTGTCATTTATTAATTTTCATCCCCAAAACCCTATCGTATGTTTTTGAATTTGAGCTTGTGTTTTCACTAAACATAATGATAAAATTCATTAATCATTTTGATTAATGATAATTTAAATTAATTAATCATTTTAACTAATGGTTTTGTAATCAATTAACTAATTTAATTAATGGTGTTTAAAATTGGTTTATCTTTTGATTTAAATGAGATTGGATTTAATTAATCATTTTAACTAATGATTACTTGAGTTTAATTAATTATTTTAATTAACGATAATTGAAATTAATAATCATTTTAATTTATGATATTTAAAAGTAAATAATCATTCTAAATAATGATATTTGAATTTAGTTAATCATTTTTAGTTAATGATGTTTTGGGAATTTATCAATCTATGTGATTAATGAGATTTGAATTTAACTAAATAATTTTAGTTAATGATTCTAAACTTTTATTGATCATTTTTTATTATTGATTGTTTTAAATTTAACTAATGATATTTGGCATTTAGTTAAATCATTTTAATTAATGATGTTTTATAGTTAGTTAATCATTTTACAAATTTGATTTAATTTATCACTTTAAGTAATGATGTTTGAATTTAATTAATCAGATTAATTTATGATTATTTGAACTTAGTTAATTGTTTTAATTAATCGCATTCAAAATTATTTTACCTTTTTAATTAATGATGTTTAAGATTAATTATTCATTTTAATTAATGATTATTTGAATTTAATAAATCATTTTAATTAATGATATTTATAGTTGATTAATTAATTTAATAAAAGTGATTAAAGTAAATTAACTAACATAATGGAAGTGTTTTAAAAGTTAATTAAGTAATTTAGCGGTTTAAAGTTAATAAACTGATTTAATAAAGATTTTAAAATTAATTTACTGATGACATAAAAGTGTACGGAAATAATTATTAAAGATAATTGATTTGTTTATTTAAAAGGGATTAAATGTGATTAATTATCTTTCGAGATAATTAACACTATTTTTAAATTTTTAAAGGTATTTAAATTGTTTTATTATCTTTTAGGATAATAAACATTGTTTAAATTTATAGATAATGGTTTATAAACGAGAAATGTCTTTAAAAGGAATTATTTACGAATAAGGCTAAGTGTAAATTGTTTTTAGGTTTATAGTAAATAATGTTTTAACAACGTTTTTTTAACCCTTGTTTTAATACACTTAGTATTATAAATTTTGTCTCATAGAAGAAAGTTTTGAAAGAGTATTTATAAAAGTTTTTAACCAATACCGTAATATGGAAATCAAGCACAAGTTCAGTTTTTAAAAGTAAAGTTCGATTTTGGTCATGGAAACATCGTTACGTAATCGATATTGCTTATATTACGAGGATTTTATCGTACTTTTAATGCTAATTGTTGAGGCTTGAACTTGTTTCTATATCGAAGGTTAAAAATGTTGTCAAGGCGATGCGTAGAGGTAACATAATCTCAACTTGTCTGGCTTCATTTTCAACCAAGAGATAACACTTGTTTGAAATCAACGAGTAGTGGTAAATATATGATATTTAATTTCCATATATGATCATTTGAATTATCTCGGATAGTTGATTTATTAATTATCAGATCCAGCTTTCTTCATGGTGTATCGTCACCTTAAAAATAATTTGTTGCTCTTTGAGCATTGTTATCCTTTGTTAGAAATGACTAAAACCAAAGCACGAGAGGTGGCCAAGCTATGTGGGGTTGCTCCCATTAGGGTATTTTCACATCTCATCTAGATTTTGTGTACTGTCATGTGAAAACGATTAAGATTTAGATGTGAAATATTCAGATTCTCAGTAAGGTTTGGTGGGGTCTAGCTTGGAGGTTTCCAAGAAGTGTCATAGAGTAAATGAGCTTCTCAGAAGTATATTACTAGAGGTATACTTCAAGTTGTTGCACCTTCCTAGTCATTTATTGGAAATTTTCCTTTTCTTATATGATTTGAACCCTTGAATTTTTTTATCTTTAAATTTCCACGAGAAGAGTTAACCCCTCTTCTTGGCATTTAAGTATTGATTTAGTCCATTCTATTATGTTTGGACTGTTACCTTATTTTTTCCATTCAATCAAATTTGGACCATTTCCTTGTTTTATCCATTCTGTCCAATTTGGATTTTACTCGGGTTATTTTCATTCTTTCAAGTTTGTCTTTAATGTTATTTATTCCTATTCTTATTTGGATTTGTCCCCTGATGATTATTTCTTCTCTTGCCTGTATGGATGTTATTCTTCTGAGGTAAAAAACCATTTCGCGTTAGCGGCGTGATCACATAGAACTTTTATATGTTCTCCATTATTTGTGTTATCTCACGTTAGTATTTCCAAACTAATCTGGTTGTTATTTTATTATAATGCTCGGGTCAGACGGAGTATTTTTCCTAGATTGTCTATGGAGATCTTTGAGGGAAGCTAGAGATTCACCTATCATAGTGTTTTATTTTCCACTGTATCCCTATCAGCATTTGTAAGATCGGGATTTTATAACTGACCAGCTAATAAGGTTTGTTTTAACTCTGATATACTCTGTATTTTGGAGTGACCGTTTTTACTGTTTATATTATATTATATATTGTCGATTCCGCTGTGAGATTATGATTTTCTCTGTTCTTTGTACTTTCTTTCTTTTTATTTACCCTAACAATCTTCTTTTTTGTCGATTGAATGCAACATCTGAGCATAGTGGTAGTGTTAAGTGTCGACTTTCGATGGTCAAAAAGGCGAGTTGCTACACGATGGCTAGGGTTATGTAGCCTCACTTATATAGTCGTTAGGTTGGGTTATGGGTTATGTACCCAGTTTGACCTAAAACAACTACGTACGTTGTTTAAACACTGTAATGCCTTTATTTTGCAAACGGTAACTCCAAATCCATCAAATTATAATATCAAATTGACCAACTCGAAAAGTACTTCACAATGGTTATAAATACGACTCCCGATTCACATTTTTTATTAAAAATCCATTTTAATCATTTTAATATTAAAAGCGTAAATTTGTAGGTTGTTACACCGAGTATATTCACATGTATAGTGTAGTTGGTGGGGACCGAACTCTCGACCTCGCCATTGAAAGCCGACTATCTCAACCAACTGCATTAACCATATAGAGTAAGACATAAACTTTATCATTCTTACTTAGAGAGATTTGTTTGATCTTAACATGCTAGAGTTTTTCGTAGGTGAGTGTGACCTTAACATTTCTTAAGAAATCTTTGTGATTTGCGTCATTTAACATGTTTTTCTATAGAAATAGCTTTATAGTTGCCATTTTTCTTTGCAAATAATTTAAAGTAAATTAGTTAACATCATATATGTTCTTACATTTATTAAATCAGTTTGTTATATTTATCTAAAACGGCTCCAACTAGATTTTTCATCTCTTAAAACCCTTAAAAGAGGTACACGAATTTCTCACATTTCTCTAATGGGTGTTAGAATCCATTTATTATGTTACCACTATCGAATCAGGCGCATCGGAAATGGAGAAAAAAAGAGTGAATTTAATAAAATCCTTTTATTAATTTTCATAAGATCGTATTCTATGTTTATATGAATAATAAATTTACACTAAACCATATTTAGTATTTATTGATAAAAGGGTTTTTATGTATTTTAATTTCTTTGATTGTATTTAAAATATTTATTTATTTGTTATTATTTAATAATAATATTTTATTATTAATTTAATTTATTAATTTATTTTTAAATTAATTTTATGTTTCAATATTATATATGTTATATTAACAATACAAACAATAAAACTATATTGAAAGTGATGATCTAACCTAGGGGTAATTTGAGAACATGTGAATACTTAAACATTGTTTCCTAGGTTAATAAGTATATAGGTTAACGTCATTTGTCAATGATGATGTCAAAAGGATATATATATATATATATATATATGTATGTATGTATGTACATGTATATGTGTGTGTGTAAGTATGCATGTGTGTGCATATATATATACATATACATATGCATATATATATATATGCATGTATGTACTAAATAATTAAATTTATATTTTCACTAATAAATGAACTATTCAATCGTCTAATTTTTGTGATAAAAAAGTGGTTCTCGAAACGAGAGTTTTTCGATTGCTTATTTGATTAGAATTTATATTTAAATTTACATATTTATTATTCATATACATACATACGTAAATATACATATTCATATATATTTATTGTGTAATGTTATTATATATAAATAGGTAAATATATATATAGATTTATTGTTATATATATTTATATTTCGAGATATATTAATTTATTAATTATAAATTTTAAATTTTAAATTGGTTTGACCATTTCAAATAAATTCAAAAAAATAAGTCCAAGCCGCCAAGCGTGTGTTTGTTTGTGTGTGTTTATAATTTTTTAATAAATTCCATATGGAATTTTAATATGAATATATTTTAAAATAGTTTTTTTTATTTATTTAACTGAAATCCAAAGTAGAAAAGGACACTTTTAATTAATATTTTCATGAGGATATATATGCATAGGTTCACAAAAATAATTTTTTTGGCCAACCGAAAAGATTTATATTAAATAATATTAAGTACGAAAAACATGTAATAGTTTAGTTATGTAAAACATTTTTTAGTAAAACTAGCCGGCATTTATAGTGGGCCGTCCATACATATAAATGAATAAGAAATAGGTGTTCAGTACATGCACTAGAACAACTATAAGAAAACAAAGCACATGAGTTTGGCAAAACAAATAAAACTACTAATATAACAATAAAGCAAAACCTAGTCCCCTTCCTTAGAGGAGGAACCACTTGTGGTGACCCTCATCTTTATAATCACTTAGATTTTTTTTTATTCAAGAGGAACTCACCACTAAACCCCAGATACTTTTATATTTAAATTTTTATATAGTTTCCAAATATTTTTCCCAAGACCCTGGAATTACTAATATAATCATATCAGTATACAAAGATTTAAACCAATTATATATTTGATGATATACAATTGTTCCTTTATTATTATTTATATCAGAGTCAATTTAAATCAGTTTGAAAACAAAATATCATACAAGCTATTGACAAGCCACTTATTTCCTATTTAAATCTTATTCTACTGCCAGTGGTATATTTTTAGCAAATTATGATACCTAAACTTGTTATCTGGCTAAATATAAATATTAATCTGCCTAAATAAGGCTGTTTGCATTTATTTGTTCTTGTGACAGTTATTAGGCTTATGCATAAAATTATTTCAAGATCCTACTTGTAGTTAGGAACATTAAAAGTGATTTCCTAATCACTGTCTCAAATTAAACAATTGAAGTTAGATTGCATTTCCATATTTGACATGATACAGATTTTTAGTTGCTTGGTGTATCTCTAAAATTGCTTGGTGTTATATGAGGGTTGCTTGGTGTTTTCTTCAATTTGCCCCGGAAGCACATTACACTTCATTGATTGAAATGAAGTGGTTCCAGGCATCCAAAGGTTTGACTCATGGCCATCTAGGCCGGCCATAGTCCCTCCTTTACCACTTGTAAACCCATATCCCTTATGTTAACAAACTTCTACAAAGTGCTACTCCTAAATTTCCAAGCCTTTTTATGTCCAGTTCAAGTTTTCTGGAAAAATCATTCTTATAGGTGTTCAATCATTTATCCAAAAATTCAGTACCTTTCAAGTCTACTATTCTCAAAGATCTTTTTGAAAATTTAAATACTCAAATTCATACAAGTTTCCAGAATTCATGCACATGCCAGTATCATTTACCTGCCATACACAAATTCATTTCACTTGAATAGTCTACTAAAATCTTGAGAGTTCATTTCAAAAATTAAATCCCCTTAGCTGTTCAATTCCCATAAGACAAAATATAAACAATAGAAATCAGAGGTTCAAATATATATATATATATGTGCATATTTCAGTATCAACTATCTGACAAGCATACACTTATTCCACTTGAGTATTTCTTATTCAAAATCTTGTCAAATCTATTGTAATTTTATTTAAAGAAAATCATAGAATAAACTCAGGCAATAAAACCAGAGATCATTTTCATTCACATTTTATATTTATGTGTTATATCCATCCCCTTGTTTTCTCCAAATCAGATGATCATAAAATCAATAAAAATCAAACTCCATCAAATATCATTCAAAATGAATTTTACTTAAGTACAAGTTTTCAACCCCAAATACTTAGAAAGTTTCCTACAAGTACTTTAATTACAGAGAATAGAATTTGTCTAGTAATTCCATTACAAAGCAACTGCAAATTTAAAACAAGTCTCTCTTATTTATACTAGCAGCCAATGCCTTCTTTACTCATCAAAGCAACTTCAATTTCCTGCAAGCAAATCATTTAGCTGCCCCAAATAATTTTTGAGACACCCAGAAGATTGCAAGGGCAACCAAAAGGGTCAGTTTACACTGGTATGAGCATTTATCAAATTTTGTATACATGTACATAATTGTAGTAATCTTGCAATGCCTTCCTAGATTAACAAGTCTTATACTTAGCATGTTTTGGTTCATTCAAAAAGACACAATACCACATTCAACAAATCAAACAATGCACAACAGTCAGTTAAGATTAAGCATGTGTACAAATTTTTAATTCATCCTCATCAAAACTTGGATAAGTAATCTCTGTTTTATACTCCAGATTTCCACCCAGCAATTTATCAATGAACAATGTTTATCTTGATTAAATCTAACACCAAATCTGAAAGTTTATAACCCAGATTTTTAAACCCCTACACCCATTTATTATATGGTCTTTAACTCCTTGTCAAATGAACACTATGTATGCATTGTGATGAAAACTCCCAGGTTGTTTAAATTATTCCAACACATCATTAGCTTGAAGGTGAGCAACTACCACAAATCTTTTCTTAATACGATGCCGAGGACAAAAGTCTTTGAATTCAGCACTGTCAAATTGCGTTCTGTTGTCAGTTACGATTGCTTGGGCGGACTAAAACAACAGATGATGTTTCGAACCACAAGGTTGATTACTTTCTTCATTGTGAATGTCGCCAAAGGTTCAGCTTCAACCCATTTAGTGAAATAATCTACTACTATGATGGCGTACTTTGCACCACCTTTGGAAATCGGCATGGAGCCGATGATTTCAATACCCCAAGTAGCAAATGGCCATGGACTGATCTAAGTGATTTATGTCGGCGAGGCTCTTGGAGTCTTTGAAAACATTTGGCACTTGTTGCATCGTTTAGCATAATCGGCTGCATCTCGATTGACTATTGGCTAGAAATAACCGTAGTGGAGTATCTTCTTCGCTAGGGTTTGCCTCTTGGTGTGATCATTACATTCTCCTTCATGGACTTCTCCTGATACTCACTTGATTTCACCGTTGGCGATATACCAAAGTAAAGGGAAAGAGAAACCCTTCCTGTACATGACTCCTTCTTGAAGGATGTATCGTGAAGCTTTACAAAGGATCTGGCATTTTTCATTCCTCCATTCGGGAAGGGTTCCCTTTTGCAAATAGCCTTTAATCGGAGTCATCCACGACTCCATCTCGGGCTTCATCTCTAAGACCCAATCAATCTCCATCTGGACAGTGCTCGAAGCGTTTAGTACTTCAACTAAGACCAAGCCCATTTGTTGTGCATCCTCGAAACTGGCCAGCTTGGCTAGTGAGTTGAGTTCTCATTTTGTACTATGGGGATGCGTGTAATGGTGTAACGCTTAAAATCAGTTAGCAGCTCTTGGAACCAGTTGAGGTAAGGAGCAAGTCGTGCACCTTTGGCTTGATATTCTCCCTTGACTTGGTTTACTACTAACTAGGAATCATAGAAAATTTGCAATGACTTTACTCTCGGCTCTCTAGCAAGTTTAAGCCCAACGATCAAGGCTTCATATTTAGCTTCATTATTCATTGCAAGGAAGTCAAGTTTCAGCGTGTAGCAGATTGAGCGTTCCTCAGGAGTCACTAGCACAACTCCCATGCCAGAACACCAATCATTAGATGCTCTACCCATGAACATTTTCCATTGGATTGTAGATCCTGTACTACTCTCGGAGAGTCATCTTGTACAATGAATTCAGCTATGATGTCCGCCAATGCTTGTTCCTAGATGGCTCTTCGAGGGAGATAAGTTATATCAAACTGGCTCAATACGATGTTCCATTTAAATAACCTTATAGACATCTCAGATCACTATAGGACCTGTCGTAATGGCTGGTCGGTTAAGACAGTGTGGGGTGAGCCTGGAAATAAGGGTGGAGCTTCCTCGACGCAATCAACAAGCAGTATGTGAGTTTATCTAGCTTCGAATAGTTTCTTTCAGCTCTTGTTAATCACTTGCTAACATAGTATTCTAGCCTCTGGATTCGATTCTCTTCGCACAATAGTGCGACACTTATGGCATGTGCCGATACAGACAAATAAATGTATAGGTTTTCATGAACCAGTGGCTTGGACAAGATTGAGGGTTTCTCTAAGTGATTTACCAGAGCTTGGAATGCATTAATACAATCCTGCATCCATTTAAAGTTCCTCTTCCCTCTCTTGATCAAGTCGAAGAAAGGGATGCACTTATCGATGGCCCTGGAGATGAATCGACTCAGGGTGGCGACCTTTCCATTTAGGCTCTACACCTGCTAAATTGTCTTTGGTACTTGAATATCTCTGATCGCTTGAATTCTCCTTGGGATTGGCTTCAATTCAATGAGAGTTGACAATGAAACCCAAGAATTTCCCTGACAATGCCGAAAGAGCTTTTCTAAGAGTTAAGTTTCATTCCATATTTCCGAAGAACACTGAACATCTCTGCCAAGTCATCGATGTGGTCATTTGGTCACCATGACTTCATAAGCATATCATCCACATATACTTCCTTTGATCGCTCAATCTGGTATTTGAACATCCGGTTGATCAGACTTTGGTAAGTAGCTCCAGCGTATCCGAAAGGAATCACAACGTAGCAGTATAATCCTAGGTCGGTAATGAAGCTGGTGTGTTCCTGGTCTAGGATGTGCATTGGGATCTGATTATATCCAGAGTACGTGTCCATAAATGAAAGTTGTTCATGTCCAGCAGTTGAGCATGCTACCTAATTATCCTTGGAAGTGGAATGCTATCTTTTAGGCATGCCTTGTTCAGGTTTGAGTCATCGACGCATGTTTGCCACTTTCCATTAGCTTTTCTCACGAGAACTGGATTGGATACCCATTTTGGGTAGAGGGCGACACGGATAAACCCATTGTTTTTTAGTTTATGCACCTCCTCTTTAAGTGTAGTAGATCTCTCCGGATCCATAACGCGTCGTTTTTATTTCACCAGGACATGCCTCGAGTTGATATTCAATGCATGGGTCACGATGGTCGGAGAGATCCTACATATGTTAGAATGGGTCCAAGTTAACACATTATGACTCGCTTGGTGGAAACTAGCTAATTCCTTCATCATCGTTGCACTAAGCTGTGATCCGATTTTTTAGAACCCATGATGGGTTGTTGTGGTTGACAGTCATGTCGATCGTCAGCTCAACGGGTGTAACCTTGGTTTCTTTGGGCTCCTCGTCTTCATCTCCCGGATCTTTATCTTTATAGAACCGACTATGGTGCTTGAGCCAAGGCTCGGACGCTAATTGCTAAGTTTCATTAGTTTTAATGCAGAGAGGCTTCTCCGCATCTTTTCCTTTATTTTTTTGCTGATCGTCTCTCAGTTCTGCCATGTAATAGGCATGTCTAGTTGCTTGATCTCCATGGGTAATTCCTACGCCATTCTCTGTCGGGAATTTGAGTGTCAAACACCAAGGGGCGATAGCTGCCCTAAATTCAGCAAGGGCCGGTTGGACCAAAAAAGTATTGTATGGAGAGGTCGCATCCATCACAACAAATGACAACACCCACACTCTCCTTCTTTTACCACTCCTAACTCCACTGGTAGCTCGACATAACTTACCGCTTCAGTTGCAATACCATTAAAGCCAGGAATATGAGCATTGCACGGTTTTAGATCTTTGGCTTCCAGTAACATCTGGTCATATGCCTTCTTGAAAATAGTATTCATGGAACTTCCATAATCAATCAAAATATTTCACATCAAGGCGGGGCCGATCATAGCCGAGATCACCATTAGGTCGATCGTAGGGGCCTCCATCTTGTCCACATCTCTACTCTAAAATACGATATCATCTATCATAGTTCGATGCTGCTTTGTTGTAGCACCGTCCATTGTGTTCGAGCAACATTCAATGTCAACATGTTTGATAGCGTTCACGTAACACTCCATTTCATTCTGGCTTTTGACGGTCGGATGTGGTCCTCCAACAATGGTATTAATAACTAATCTCCCTTCTGTTCGTTGAGGTTCCTCAGCACTGGGCGTAGCTTGTCCTCGGTTGGGGTCGGATGTCCCTTGCCCGCCATCTTGTGGGGCTTTTACAAATTACTGCAACTTTCTTTTTTGAATTAACTTCTCAATAACATCACGGAGGTGACAACACACATCCATGGTATGTCCGTAACTTTCATGAAATCTATAATACTTTCTGAACAGTCTCTACTTCTCCATCGATACCTTCGGAGGTGGTTTCTTATACTACATAGTGTTACAAGTAGATAGATAAACATTCTCTAGCGACGTGTTTAACGGTGTATATGGATCAACAATAGGATCCCCGACTTCCCTTTCCTAAAATCTCATCTTCGATCGTGGTTTCTATTATCGCATTTCTTTTGCTCAATCGGTTTATTCTAAATATTGATTTGAACTTCCTCGGAACTATCATCGAACTGCTTCACTGCCACATTACTTTGTACTCCCTCATTTCTTGGGCTTGCAATATCTCTCTTCCTTGTTTGCTTTGCCTCCTCCTTCCTCAGAAATCAAGCCACTTTAGTAAAGAAATGGTCTAATGTAGAAGGAGGCTTTCCCGCTAACCAATTGCAAATGTCGGAATCAGGGTCGACTCACCTAATCAGTACCATGAGTATTGCATCATCATTTGGATTATTGACCTTTGTTACAGCTATATTAAACCTTTCAATAAAATCTTTCAATGACTCCCCCGGTGCCTGGATCAAGTTGGAGGGTGACATTACATACTTGGGTGAGTCCTGTGCATGCGAAACTGCTCCAAGAACTTCTTTGCTAACTCTTCAAATGAAGAGATTGACTGCGGTTGGCTCCTCTTGCTCTTGATCAATTTCCTAAGCAGTTGTTCTATCTTCATCTCTCAGTTATGATTCAACACATTCGTTTGAGTTCTAGCACCTTAATCAATCATGGCACCTCCAAAGTGAGCTCCTCCACTAGCATCTTGACTGCCCCTCATCATTCAAGGGTTCGGTGCTGATCCCCTTAGGGGATTTGGTACAGATTGGCGCCGATCAAACATAGTCGATCATCTGATTTAGTCCCGATGTTCCAACTGCATATGCATCCATTTTTTGGTGTCTATTTCTATAGTAGTCATTAGATAAGGAGGAGTTCTCCGATCATAAGTATGGAGTAGGCTCCCTCCTTGTCTTTTCATGCCGATCTTTCAACCGGTTCATCAGGTCGATGTTAGCATGGATTTGCTTATTGAGCTGATAGCTATCCATCAATTCCTTTATTACGACATCAAAGTCTTCTTTGGTGATGTAGTCTGCTGGGTTCTGGGGATTGGAAGCAGCCATTTGTATACTCTAATCAACCCGTCGAACGATGGTATCTTCATTGCCTTCAACAGCATGGGAAGTAGTATACTTTCCTCTGGCCATGACTACTAGCTTCCTTTTAGATCTTCTTCAAATCTGAGCAGAGATGGAAACTAATCGGTAGAAATTTGGATCTATCTCGCGAATATGTGAATACACAACTAGATGATGAGATCCGATCAACCTAAGAATTTGCTCATTTGACAGCACCAAAATATTTGCATCAAAAGTTGGAGCAAACACCAAATAGGATGAATATAGAGAAATAAATGAAGATATCAAAATTGAAACAGAGGAAAGAAGCAAAAAAAAGTAAAAAAACGATGACAAACAGATTTATAGTAGTTCGACATTTAGTACCTATATCCACTTTGATGAAACAACTTTATTGATTACTTGAATTTCAAAGTAAAAGAGGGATCAGATCAGAATCCATAAATACAACAGAGTACAAGAAAAATAACAACGTAAAGATCCTTAAAATGAATAATGAACTCTGTATTTATAGGGGCGGATAAACGAATATCTTCATAAAAATTCATCGAAAGAATCTCCAAATGCAGACGAGGTCATTAAGAAAATTTTGTGGCCCATTCCTCACTGTATAGCATCAGCATCGATCGCTACTCCTGGACACGTGGCATGCTGCGATCGGTCTGGTGGGTCCCCTTCCATGTCAGCTTCATGTTTCTAAAGTTATTTGCATAGTTGCTTTCATGTTTTTAGAGATATCGATCGATTCCCGTTGAGTTGAACTTTTGGTTGATGTTATTCATGACCATTGTGATGCGATCCGATCCAATGCCTAGGAGAGGTACTAATCCATGCATAGAATATTCCGGAGAG
This sequence comes from Allium fistulosum, assembly GCA_030737815.1. NCBI lineage: Eukaryota > Viridiplantae > Streptophyta > Magnoliopsida > Asparagales > Amaryllidaceae > Allium > Allium fistulosum. The sequence goes on from CM060904.1 coordinate 354,964,411, forward strand.
TCTATCTCTTAGTCTGGCTGGATCATTGCTTCGTATTGCTGTTTGTGCTTGATCTTTGGAATTCATGATCACCTCTCTAGGATGCTTGCTTTGTCTATCATCGAGTCTAACTTGTCCAATCGATCTGGATACACCCGGGTCAAAAGGTCTAATAATTATACCATTGAGATAAGTATACGAATGTCTTTCAAGTACTGAATGAGTATAAGAAGTTTGTAAATAATATTTTCTGTAAAGGTATTTTGAATCAAAGATGTGGAAGTGATTTGATTATGGAAAGAATTGATAAATGGAGGCTTAGTAGATCACACATGGAATTAAATCTTTGTTGTTTGATTGGTGTTATTTGATAATTAAATAACTGACTATCAAATCTGGATCAAAACATAACTCTGGAAATATCTAGGAGAAACACGTGAGTTATATGGCACAGTCATCTCCGATGATGTTCTACTGTGCGTATTAATCTCATTTGTTCTCCTAGGACAAATGATATGGAAATCCATTAAATCAATGGTTAGGAGGTGATCTCCGCTTTTATCTATTATTTGTTTACATCTGAAAGAACCAGCATTGAGTTTACTAAGAACTATCGTATGTTATTTCGAAGAGATCAAGATCAAAAAAGTATAAATTATCTGAAAACCACTTCGATCAAACTCAAGCGCTTCGAATGGAAGACACCTTGAAGAATACGGAATCGAAGACAAAGCTTTTAAAGTGCAAGGGCTATTTGCTACTAATCCCGAGGGTGATTCCAAAGAGGATGTAGTAGAAATAGTGCCTTCGGTTTGTTCGTGGATGAATACTGGCATTGCATTATCTCTTAGAAAGCAGTGTTAGCATTCCAAGTGGGAAGTGCTAAAGCAAAGTAAAACATAGCCTCAAGCCTCATCAACCAGGAATGACTAAAACAAGAAAGTTGCAGCATGACAATGTGGGTTTCTCCCATTAGGGTATGATCATCACCTTTCTAGATCGTTATTATAGATTTGGTAGTGCAAGGGATCTCTCAAGGGAAAGGTTAGAAAGCAACCGGTGTGATGACATATTCGGTATTATCCAGTAAGGGGAAGGCATGTCCTATGTTGGCAGGGATCCAGGCGAGGCTCTAGGTACATTTAATCTAGAGGATTACTATTCGAAAGGCAGTCCCTTACCTTGTCATTGTATGGAATCCATCCTCCAATATATGCTTTTATGGTTTTAGTTGTATACCTATTATGCTGGAATTTAATTAAATTAACAATTTCGGCTATGATAAATATGTATTTGTACCCAAGACATTATTATAATATCACTGGATTTTCTATAGAAATGGTTTGGTTATCGAAAGGTAAAAACTGGCGTGTTTATATGCGGTGTGGTCTTACGAGATACCTTTGTTTAAAAAGGGTTTTATAAGTTAAAATAAAATTCCTTGTGTTTTAAGTTTCTCATGCTGGTTTTACTAGACTGATTCGAGCGTTGTTTTCTTTTAATACTCGAGTCAGACTAAGCATATTTTCCAAATTAGCTTTGGATGCATTGGAGCTCAGGAGACGGGCTGGAGGCCAAGACGTATCTACATATTTCTTTATGTTTTGTTGCACGGTTTTATTGTATTTATCAGAAATTATAAGGATAGGTGTTTTAACAATCCAGGTAGATGATATGCTAGTACTTTGATGGATATATGTGTACAAAAGTTTTCTTTTGTAGAGATCATTTTTATATTATAAATTATTCATTGCGATGTGAGATTCTATGTTGTTTAGTTCCTTCTTGTCTTCTTTCTTCTTCTTCCCCCTAACCGTCTGTCTTTCCGACACTTGGTTGTTTGGCACGAGAATACCATGGATGTATTAGTGTCGAATTTAGAGGGTCGAAAAAGCGGGTCGTTACACTTGGCATCAAAGCAAGGTTGAGCGAACATCTAGGCTTTGGTGGGTTGACTCATTTGAGATAGGGTAAGTGAGATCCTAGGGTGAGTTTGAGAATATATGTATATATATATGAGAGCGTATATTTGTTGGTGATATAAAAATGTTTTAAATTATGTTGATTTATCTATTGAGTGGTTTAAGAACTCTAGTCGAGACGTTGGATGATACGGTGTCGATAGGAGTTATTAAACACTCGAACAAGGCAAACCGATATAGTATTGTTTTTAAATTGGTAAATGAAATAATTTTACCTAGAAACATATTGTATATATATATAAATATATATCTTAAAGATATCCTTCCTCAAATATCCTTTCTTAGAAATCCTTTATTTGAATAACTCTTCCTTTGGAATAACCTTTTCTAAGAAATTCATTTGTGGTAATCCTTTTTTAGTAACCTTTGATTTAGAGTAACCATATCCTTGAAAATATCCTAAAATATATTTTTCTATAATTCAGGTAGTAAAAAATTATGAATACTAGTGTTTTCGAAACTATGGAGTATGTTGTTGAGGAAGGGGCGCAAGATCAAACCCCAATGAACTTTGCTTCACTATATCACGACTTTGAGATATTAAGTAGGAAGAAGTTCTACGGTATAGATTATATCATCAAGATTAAGATATGGCAGGGCTTGTGTGACAACCTATGTAAGAATATGATGAATTATATTCAAGGATAGCTCGAGAGGGTAAAAAGTAATGCTCTATGGTTTGAAGATTTAGTTTCAAAGCGGCCTACCACTGTACCAGCTAGGAATAAGAAGCTCAAGTTCCAAAAGGATAAGTCTAACTTTGGTTGCTACAGGTGTGGAGAGAAGGGTCACTTTGTTAAGAACTGTAGGTTGGGTAAGAAAAGTCAAGTGGATGAAGCATGGGTCATTTAGGTACTAAATATTGGGACATAGATTACACAAAGGAGTTGTTACCGTTGCCACCAGAAGAGTCATTTCATCAAGGATTGTCCTATGCTCAAGAAAGGGGAGTACCTATGCCCTTTATTATCGTTTCAGCACCATCCGGTCCAGCCGCAATTAAGGGGAAAGAGATTCTGGAAGGGTTTTCTCAATGCACTGGGAGATAGTGACTAGTATTAGGAGGTAGTATCCTAAGTTATTTCTTATGTAAAATTTTCCATTGTATCATATCTTTTGGAATGTACTCCATACCTGTGATGGAGTCACCTAACTTGTATCTAGGGTTGTATTTAGTTTGATCGATATTCTATATGCGTCCCATTCCTTTTATTATCTTTTGTTTGATATTGGTTCTTATCATAGCTTTATATCTCTTAGCCTTGTTGATAGAATAGGACTTGAACTAGTATGGTTCATGACTCTATGTTATGTCAAACCCGATGAGCAAGGGTTCGGCCGATCATGACATATTTAGTATGACAAATTCTTTCGATGTGATATGTACGTCCTTGGATTCCTTAAGGTCGTTATGTTGCTTGGGATGTTTTGTATGCACTCTTGGGGTAAAGGAAAATATTATTCAAGTTAATAAAAGAAAAATGATTTTCTGAAAGGTTTCATAAATAAGTTGTATCACTTAAAAATATTTGACCTTATGCTAAAAAAATTATAAAATTTTTTCATGAATATTTTTTAGGTGAGTAAAAGATTGGGTAGATAAGAACCTTTAGATGAGTGCGTAAGCTGTACGTAGATCATTTTTCCCTTCTCACATAATTCTCGATCCAAAATTCGAGTACATGACTTGAGGTGTCCTACACCATTTCGAATAAGGATTTATCACTCGATTCTTGACAGTAAACACTTGACAAGGGTTCTTGGTAGGGAACCCAAGTTTTCTATCATGGTATATGGCTATGAAAGCAGAACGGAGGTTTCTAATCAAGAAGCATAATCGGAGTCCGCACAAGTGACTCAGTTGAATAATACTAATTTAGAAGTAAAGCTATGTATTCAAGTAAGTGATTGAATCAGATTTTGCGTAGGAATCATCAATGCACATCATACGAACCGATGAATAGCGTTAGGTATTTCTAGGACAGTTGTGTTCTAGGATAAGTTTGTTGTAGAATTTTGGGGATAAAATTCCTTCAAGGGAGGGAGAATGTAACGACCCGAAATTTAATCACTTTAAATTTGGATATTTAATATATTATTAAATAACTAATATATAGAATTTATAACCCAAAAATACCCTTTTAAATAATAACTAGTGATGATGAAATGATTTTCGAAATATGTTCACAAAAATATCTATTTCAAAGGAAATTAGAAAACGTGACCGAAAAGCTTTTTGGAAATTTTCAATTTTTCACCATTAAAAAGTTGTTAAAACGGTTTTAAAACACCCTAATACACTTAAACACACACTTATATAGTTAATAAGGGTTTAGTTCAGTGTGTAAATGGTGGAAATATAAGAGTACTATAAGAAAAGAGAGAATCGAGTATTTTCATAAAAAGAAATTAAAGGAAAATTGGAAAATCACATAACATCACATCTTAAGTACACATTAGTGTATGATCTAGTGGATAAATGGGCTCCCCTTAGTGCTAATGTGCATGATAAGGTAGAGTGAGGGTGTGTGATAATGCGACATGAATTTTGTTGAGGGTATGGTACAAAAGGACTTTAAGGTAATTTCACATATTCTATTTTCATAAAACAACTTCAAATTCCCTCTCTCATTTCATTTTAATTTTTCAAAGTTTTTCAAAATTTATCTTTTTTACAAGCTTTCAAAAATGCATTAATCAGATCTTTCCATATTCTAAAGTTAAAAATACTGATTGGACGTTGTTTTATTTTTAATGCTTGGGTCTGACCGAGTATATTTTCTAGATTAGGTTTGGATGCATTGGAGCACAGGAGACGAGTTGCAGGCCAAGACATATCTATGTATTTATTTATGTTCCGCTGCATGGTTTTGTTGTATTTATCAGAAAATATAAGGACATGTGTTATAACTGTCCAAGTAGATGATAGGCTAGTACTCTGATGGATGTATGTCTACAAAAGTTTTCTTTTGTAACGATCATTGTTATATTACATATTATTTGTTGCAGTGTGAGATTATATGTTGTTTAGTTTCTTCTTGTCTTCTTTCTTCTTCTTTCCCCTAACCATCTATCTTTTTCCGCACTTGGTTGTTCGGCATGTAAATATCATGGATGTATTAGTGTCGACTTTTGAGGGTCGAAAATGCCAGTTGTTACACATGGCATCAGAGCGAGGTTGAGCGAACACCTAGGCTTTGGTAGGTTGACTCATTTGAGATAGGGTAAGTGAGACCTTAGGGTGAGTTTGAGAGTATATGTATATATATATAAGAGCACATATTTTTTAATGATATAAACATGTTTTATATTGTGTTGATTTATCAGTTGAGTGGCTTAAGAACTCTGGTCGAGACGTGGGATGCCACGATGTCGGCAGGGGTTCCTAAACACTTGAATAAGGCAAACGGACACAGTATTGTTTTAAAATTGGTAAATGAAATAATTTTACCTTGAATCGTATTGTTTATATATAAACATATGTCTTAAAGATATCCTTCCTCAAATATCCTTTCTTAGAAATCCTTTATTTGAATAACTCTTCCTTTGGAATAATCTTTTCTTAGAAATACTTCCATGGTAATCCTTTCTTAGTAACCTTTGATTTAGAGTAACTCTATCCTTGATGGTATCCTTAAAGATATTTTGCTATAATTCATGTAGTAAAGAATTATGAGTACTGGTGTTTTTGAAACTAAGGAGTATGTTATTGAGGAAGGGGCGCAAGATCAAACCCCAATGAACTTTGCTTCACTATGCCGCGACTTTGAGATATTAAGTAGGAAGAAGTTCTATGGTATTGAGTCTATCATCGAGGTTAAGAATTGGCTAGGGTTGTGTGATAAGTTATGTAAGGATATGATGAATTATATTCAAGGATCGTTCGAGAGGGTAAAAAGTAATGCTTTACGGTTTGAAGATTTAGCTCCAAAGCTACCTACTACTGCACAACTGGGAATAAGAAGCGCAAGTTCTAGATGGATAATTCCAACTTTAGTTGCTACAGGTGTGGAAAGAAGGGTCACTTTGTTAAGAATTGTTGGCCGAGTAAGAAAGCATAAGTGGATGAAGCACGGGTTGTTAAGGTACCAAAGCTTGGGACACACATTACACCAAATAGTTATTAATGTTGCCTCTAGAAGGATCATTTCATCAAGGATTGTCCTATGCTTAAGAAAGGGGAGCAGCCTAGGCCTTTTGTTATCATTTCAGCACCATCCACTCCAACCGCAGCTAAGGGGAAAGAGATTCTGAAAGGGTTCGCTTAATGTACTGGGAGATAGAGACTATTTTTAGGATGAAGTATCCTAAGTTGTTCCTCATGTAGCATTTTCCATTATGTTGTATCATTTGGAGTGTACTCCCTATCCATGATGGATCACTTAGCTTGTATTTATGGGTTCTATGTAGTTTGATCGATATTTCATATATGCATCGTTCCTTCTATTGTCTTTTGTTTGATATTGGTTCTTATCATAGCTTTATCTCTCTTAACCTTGTTGATAGAATAGGACGTGAACTGGTATGGTTCATGACTTATGTTATGTCAAACCCAATGGGCAAGGGTTCAGCTAATCATAGCATATTTAGTATGACAAGTTCTTTCAATGTGATATGTATGTCCTTGGATTCCCCGGGGTTGTTATGTAGCTTGGGATGTTTTGTATGCACTCTTAGTATATAGGAAAATATTACTCAAGTTAATAAAGCAAAATGATTTTATGAAAGGTTTCATAAATAAGTTGTATCATTTGAAAATATTTGAAGCTAAAAAATTTATAAAATGTTTCCATAAATATTTTTGGGAGGATAAAAGATTGGATACATACAAACCTTTAGATGAGTGTGTAAGCTATATGTAGATCATTTTTCTCTGCTCACATAATTCTCGATCCAAGATTTGAGCACATGACTATAGGTTTCCCACACCGTTTTGAATAGGGATTTATCACTCGATTCTTAACAGGAAACACTTGACAAGGGTTCTTAGTAGAGAACCAAAGTTGTCTATCATGGTGTATGGCTATTCAAGGAGAATGGAGGTTTCTAATCAAGAAGCCTGATCAGAGTCCGCACTGGTGAATCGGGTGAGCAATACTAGTTTGAAAGTAAAGCTATGTATTCGAGTAAGTGATCGAATCATATTTTGTGTAGGAATGATGTATGCACATCATAAGGATAGATGAATAGCATTAGGTATTATTGGGATAGTTGTTTTCTATGATAGGTTTATGGTAAAATTTCATGGAGAAAATTCTTTTAAAGGGGTGAGAATGTAATGACCCGAAATTTAATCACTTTAAATTTGGATATTTAATATGTTATTAAATAACTAATTTGGATTTTGTAACTCAAAAATATCCTTTTAAATAATAACTAGTGATGGTGAAATGATTTTCGATATGTGTTTATAAAAATATTTATTTCGAAGGAAATTAGAAAATGTGACCAAAATGCTTTTTTGGAAATTTTCAATACTTCACCATTAAAAAGTTGTTAAAAAGGTTGTAAAACACCTTAATACACTTAAACACACACTTATATTAGTAAGGATTTGATTAAGTGTGTAAAAGGTGGAAATATAAAAGTACTTTAAGAAAAGAGAGAAGTGACCATTTTCATATAAAAAATTAAAGGAAAATTGGAAAACCACATAACATCACATCTTAAGTACACATTAGTTATGATCTAGTGGATAAAAAGGCTCCTCCTTGTGATAACGTCTTTGATAAGGTAGAGTAGGGGTGTGTGATGATATGGCATGAATTTTGTGGAGTGTATGGTACATAAGGTCTTTAAGGTAATTTCACATATTCCATTTTCATATAAACAACTTCAAATTCTCTCTCTCATTCCATTTCAATTTTTCAAATATTTTCAAAAGTTTACCTTCTACATAAGCTTTCAAAAACACATTAATGGCATCTTTTCATATATTAAAGTTAAAACCCACTTCTTTCCTCTCTTTTAATTCCTTTACCGCCTCTTAGCCAAACAAATCTCATATCCACCCTTGTCTACCTTGGCCGAGCCCACATCCCACCTTAGCCCTGCCCATAACACATAGGTCGAGCCTACTCTTTCTTGTTTAAGCCCAAAAATAAAAAATTTCCAAAGGAATTACAAAGTTCTAGGTCCTATTTCAAATTAGAGAAGGTTTGGTTTAGATTGGTGAGTAAACACTTTTATTTTTGGGAAAGATTTTAACTTTATATGTTGCTATGCTTATTGTAAAATATATTGGTTGATTGGACGTATATACATGTTGTTTTGGATTTATATGGGTACTAGTTTGTGGTTTGGATTAAGACTTGTAAATCAAAGTCTAAATTATATTATTTAGTTTTAATAATGAAATCATCGCTTATGTGATGATGATGATATGTTTTTGTTATGCAAAATCAGATTTGTATGCTATGAATATTAGTATTTGGTCAGGATAAAGTGATATGAGATCCTTTAATATAAAAAAATCATGTTTACTAGTTTTAAAAGTTGCAAAATATTTCCAAAGTTTCCAAAAAAAATTTTCTCAAAACCCTTTTTACTTATGTTTTAAAATGAGTAAAGGTTAAGAGTTAAGTTTGGAAAAGTTTAACTTAGAACCTAATTCAAAGTTATTGCATCCATAGCGATAGTCGCTATGGATGTAGTTCAAAAAAAGTTAACATTTATAAACTCAAAGTGGTTTCCTTTTAAAACATTTTGAAAACTTTTCAAAAACACTAACTAAACCCCAAAATTAATTTTTTCATAATTAAGTATGAATTTAATAATTAATTAAATTAAGGGTAATTATTAATTAAGTTAAGTAATTGGTACTTAAGTATTAATCAAGTAAGTTAATCATAATTAATTAATAAAGAAGTTTTAATTGATGATTAATAAAGTTAAGAGGTAATTAAGTATTAAATTATATCTAATTAAGTTTAATTATTTAATTAGGATCAATTATCAATTGATTACTAATCTAGCAGGGTTAATTAATTAGTCAATTAGGACTTAATTAAGGATATTTAGTTAAATTAAGGTCTAGTTTAGAGTTAATTATGATTAATTAGTAATTAAATTAAGATTATTTTTTAATTAATAAAGGTTTAATTTAAACTCTATCAATTATTTTTAAGTCGGCTTTCTTTTTTTATGTAAACTGATTTAATCAAGGGATCTCCTGTCTAAGCCTTCAAGTAGCCAAACAAATATGGATAAGTCATATTAAACTTTGGCCATTATTTAGCAGAATAAATCTCCATTCTGCTATAACTTAATCAAGTATATTATTTGGACATACCTTTAGCAGAATAAATCTCGTTTTGCTAGTATATCGATTATGACATTGAGTTGTATTTCCGGCTTATTTATATTGGACCGATGGTTAGTTAGTGATTGCTAATTGATTTTATTTATATATATACTGGCATATGTAAGTACCTGTTATACGACTTAGAAAAGTCAAATTTAACTAAATTGTAATTTGATTTAGTACCATTGTGGTCGCTAAGCCTTTTTCCGAACCTGTAAGTTTGGTTTTAAGTTAACTCCAATTTTATTAACAAATTTGAGGTTAAATGTTTTATATAATTTAAAGGATGTTTCAAAATTAGTTAATTAACCATTTTATTGGAAATATTTTAAAGTAAGTTAGTAACTATATTTTTAAGTATGTTTAAAGTTAATTAATTATTTTATTAACAATGTTTAAAATTAATTACTTATTTAATTATTATGATGTTTAAAGGAGATTATTTGATTGAGTAAGGGTGTTATATAGGATAAATTTTTTTGTAAAAAGATTATACTTTATGAAAAGCATTTATTATAAAGAGATTTACAATATATTTTGTAAAGGAGTTTATAAATCATTTTTGAGTTTCATAGGGGAGTTTTATAAATGAATTTAGAAAGAGGAAGTCTTCCTTAAGTTTTGTAAATATACATATACCAATAAGATAAGTATACAGATATGTTTTCTAAGTATTAGAAGTTATAATGTTTTGGTAATATACTTATACCATTGAGATAAGTATATGAACCTTTTCCAAGTATTGAAAGAGTATAAGAGATTTGTAAATAATATCTTTTGTAAATGTATTTTAAATCAAAGATGTGGAAGTGATTTGACTATGGGAAGATTAATTAAATGGAGGCTTAGTAGATCCCACATGGAATTAAATCTTTGTTGTTTGATAGTTAAATAATCGACTATCAAATTGGACCAAAATGTAACTCTAGAAATATCTAGAAGAAACACGTGAGTTATATAGCACTATCATCTCCGATGATGTTGTACTGTGTGTATAAATCTCATTTGTTCTTCTAGGACAAATTATAAGGAAATCTATTCACTTAACTATTAGGTGGTGATCTTCTCTCTTATCTATTGTCTGTTTATTTTCGAAAGAGCCGAGGTTGAGTTTATCGGAACTGTCAAATATTGTTTCGAAGAGGCCAAGATCGGATAAGTATAAATCACCCAAAAACCACTTCGATCCAACTCAAGTGTTTTGAACTGAAGACATCTTGAAGATTATGGAATTGAAGATGGAGCATTTGAAGTGCAAGGGCTACTTGCTACTAATTATGAGGGTTATTCCAAAATGGATGTAGTTGAAGTAATGCCTTCGGTTTGTTCAGACTCAGAATAACTTGTATGGATGAATAGTGGCATTGCGTTGTCTCCTAGAAGGGAGTGTTAGTATTCCAAGTGGGAAGTGCTAACGAAAGGTAAAACATAGCCTCAAGCCTCATCAATCGGGAACGACTAAAACATAGAAGATGAAGTAGCGCTATGTGGGTCGCTCCCACTAGGGTATGATCATCACCTTTCTAGATCACTATTATTGATTTGGTTGTGCATGAGACCTCTCAAGGGAAAGGTTGGAAAGCAACCTGGGTGATGACATATTCGATACTATCTAGTAAGGGGTATGCCAGTCCTATATTTGTAGTGGTCCAGATGAGGCCCTTGGTACATTTTATCTAGAGGTGTACTCTTCGAAAGGTAGTCCCTACCTTATCATTGTATGGAATCCATCCTCTAATACGTGCCTTTACGGTTTTAGTTGTATACATATTATGCTAGAATTTAATTAATGTAACAATTTCGGCTATGATTAATATGTTTTTCTACCCTAGACGCTATTATAATATCACTGGATTTTCTATAGAAATGGTTTGGTTATCTTAAGGTAAAAATCCGTCCGTGTTTATGTGCGGCGTGGTCTTACGAGATATCTTTGTTTAAAAAGGGTTTTATAAGTTAAAATAAAATTCTTTATGATTTGAGTTTCTCATGTTGGTTTTACCATATTGATCCGGACGTTGTTTTCTTTTAATGGTCGGGTCATACCGAGCATATTTTTCAGATTAGCTTTGGATGCATTGGAGCTTTGGAGACGAGCTAGAGGCCAAGACGTATCTACATATTTCTTTATATTCCACTACATGGTTTTGTTCTATTTACCCTAAATTGTAAGGACGGGTTTTATAACCATCCAGGTAGATGATAGATTAGTACTCTAATGGTTGTATGTATACAAAAGTTTTCTTTTGTAAAGACCATTGTTATATTATATATTATTCGTTGCGATGTGAGATTCTTTGCTATCTAGTTTCTTCTTGTCTTCTTTCTTGTTCTTTCCCCTAACCATCGGTCTTTCCAACACTTAGATGTTTGGCATGTGAATAGCTTGGGTGTATTAGTGTCGACTTTTGAGGGTCAAAAAGGTGGGTCGTTACAGCGAAGGCATGCTATAATCCCTATCAAAAGGAATAAAATCCAAGGGACCGAAAAATACCACCATGAGGGCCCAGGAAGAAGTGAGTCGGGTAAGGGTGGACCCTCCTAGATCCCCAACCTACTTAAATAGGTTTTAAAAATATTGATTCGTTAATTAATTGAAGGTCCAAAAACATGATTTTTTACATACAGTCGAATCAGAACTCGAGACCACTTCAATTGAGTTCGGATCAACATTGCAGGTTAAAATTGTATAAATATCACTATATTTGGGGATTGGGAAATCCGATGGCCAAAACTATCTTGAAATACGTGAAATTATCATCTTGGAGAATTATCTCAGACAGTGAAGAAATTTATACCATTAGGACCAGAAAAAAGAGGTGATGTACGTCGATGAGTTTCGTTGCGATCGGACATGCTGTATGATCGTATGAGCTCAAAACGTACAACAGTTTATTTGAGAAATCAAATAAATAATATGTAATGTTATTTAAATAAACACTCACCTAAATCCTTTCTCCCTCTCTCATATTACAATTTCATTACTAGCAAAAAGAAAATGGATGCTTCCCTCTCAAATACTTCAAAAAATTAAATAGGGAGATTCACTCAACGAAAATCGATGAAACCAAGTCCGCTGAGATCGTATGGAGGAGAGCTTTACATTGGTAGTGATGATGACACATGCGATGGCGATTAGGGTGGAGTCTATGCATGTATGTGGATCTAAGGTCACCTTTTATCGAAGATTGGAGGCGAGTTAGGTGAAATGGAGAGTACTGTTGGATTTCTCTTCATGAAGTGCACCATCCCACCAAATTTCATCAAGTTTGGTGCACCAAGGCGAAACATGACAATATAAAATTAGCCATGGTACTTCCAGGTTGCGATTTAGGGGAGGAAGTCGAGCTTGGCATGACATAGTGTGTCGCGATGAGCTTACGTAGTGCGACACGCTGCAATTGTCCATTCATCGAACAGTAGAGTGTGGGGCAAGATAGGGAGGAGAGAAGGTGTTGAGCAAGTGAGTTGTTTGTGCATTCATGCATATACAAGAAAAGGGAATTGGGGAAGAAAGATTATAGAGGTAATTAGGTAAATAATTATTTAATTATTTTAATTAATAGCTTAATAAATCTTGATTTATATTTAATTCATTTTTTTGAATACAGGGTCCATTTCAGACGTAGTTTTTTGCATTACGCTCATGATGGATAGCTCTATGATATGGCGTTGGATTTGGTAGCATTTGTTGAGGTGAGTGATATTTTCTCTCACGGTAATATGATTTTTAGTGTAGTATAAAAACATCGTCTTGAAATTATTTCTAACTTTAAAACGTGATTTTTTGATATATTTAAACCAACATCTTATTTTATAAATGAACTTAAAATGTTTTAAATTGGTTTTAAATCAAATACCACACTTTTCTTGTTGACGTACTACTTTTAGGAAATCATTAGATTTAGGCTACTTTTGATATGAATCCCCACATTGGTTGATATAGACATGTTATATAATCTATGTATGCTTGTTGGTTGCATGTATACTTTTTTGCTTGTTTTAGATAAAAACACTGTTCGTAGGTGGTATAGTGTTAGGACATAACTCGTAGGATAGAATTTCATGCATAACGACCGGTTAGAAGATGAAATATGGACTTGGGAATGTGCTTCGGACTTCGGGATAGACACGTACATTTTTACTTCATTTGTACTTAAAAAAAATTGGTTAAGTACACGACCAAACTGGTCGTTATCGACTAATATAAATGGTCGATATATACCACTATCGATGATGGTTGATTTAGCCAATTTTGATGTGGACGATGGAGAGGGTTCCAGGAGCATGATGTGATGGTTTTTTTATTCGTTCGTTCAATATTTGATTTTGATGATATAGCTCTTCAATAAGTAGTTTTCATGTGTTAAAGCAAGGAAGTGACACTTCGACGCAATGGCTCATGATGGGAAGTGACGACCTCAACGATGGAAAGCTGTACTTTGAGATGCAGAGTTGAGGACCATGGGTTGGATAGAGGGAACTATTAGATGATGGATACGGGACAAAAGGCAGTATTCTACGTGATGTTGATAGTAGAGAGTCGTCCTGACTGTAGTGACTTCATGATGGGAGTCGTATGATAAGTTCTACGTTGTGCTCTGGTATAGATGACATATGAAAAGGGATTATAGAGACACGAGGGTTCGGAGGGTACTCGTAGACAAGAGTATACACTGGGGACTTGATGGTTTTTTGGGGATGTCATGATTCTTGGAGCATGATGGCTCTTTATTATACTTGGGACGTAATGGTTCTTGAAGCGTGATGGCTCTTTATTCTAGATGAGAGATGTGTATACCCGGACTGATGTGATGGTTAGTCTATTTCCTGGTCGATTGAGTGGCATGAATTTAAGTACCGAGGAACCAAGATGTGGGCTATCGTGATGGTAGTCTAGTCTTGATCATGGAAGGTCGGTGAGTAGTCTTATATCCAATGCACTGAGTGAATGAATGTAAGGATGGATGATGGATGCTATGTTTGTTTGATTGTCTATCACCCTAGGGATGTCACATAATGCCAATGTTATAAATGTGTATATAGTTGGACACCCTTTAGTACTTTGATGTATAGTACACCCACAATGACTATGAGATAGAGTAGCATATTTCCTATGTTATCTGCTAACTCTTTAGATACAGAGACAAGTCAGGTACAATTCCCTATGCCTTCTATTCCATATACTGTATCGACTTTTATAATATTTTAAGATTTTTTATTGCTCACGCCATATTGTTGTCTGACTCGAGGTGTTATGCCTATTACCTTGGGTACTCTTAAATGAGTATATTAGATAGCAGGTGTACACGGCATACAGATTTCTACAGATGGACTACTAGGAGGCGACACTTTCTCATACTTATATTTTGGGCTTATTATTGCATATTCCACTGTGTGACACTATGGAGCCTTGGCAGTGTTTGACTTCCTATTATTAGATACAGTTTATTAGTTGACTTTATTTATTAGCTGTATAAACTCTATTACTTTTTTGTATAACTGCATGAGCATGTGTACTCTAATTTATAGTTCATGTGGTTATTATTGTCTCGCCTGTTTTATATCTATGATGATTATTATATTTTATTCGATGCGCTGTGAGATATATGATAGGTTCTGTGATTGTTTGATTTTTTTTCTTATTATTTTCTTCTTTTCTATTTCCCTTTTTCATTTCTATTCTTTCCCTTTAAAATCAACCTACATCGATTGGATGCTCCAATGGCGCATTACTCGGTTATATGAGCATCGGAGGTGTAGGGCAGTTGTTACATTTGGTATCAGAGCCTAAGTTGCGTAGTTGACCTAAGTTGATATCATGATCCAATAGAGATAGGATAAAAGTATCACCCTAGACTGGATCGAGAGTATACACACATGAGAGAGAGTGTTCTCGTTAAATTTGGTTTTCAAACTATACAGTAGCACATATAGTATATAAGTTGTATTGCACACATGAGTACCATTGATGTAGTTTTTCTTTATGAGAGACTAATCATTCATACTATGTATTAAGAGTAATCTGGCATATGAGAAATGCTATTATTCACTCCATCTTCGGAGTAGATAAAAGGGCAGGATCAAGGACATCTAACCTCGATTTACAGAATATGTTCGCTGAGATGGTGCAAAACATTATCTGGAATACCTAGGTTGCTAAAAATGATTATGGTACTCAAGTGCAAATGCTAAGAGTCGACCTTGTTGTTGTATAAAGACTACATGAGTCTAAGAGGCAGATCGTTCATTGGAATGGAGTCGGATGTTGAGGTGCAAGCCTGGAAGGATACTTGCAAAAGGATCTTCGATGACTTAGAGTTAGATGATGTCGTAGGGTAGAAGTTGACCTCAAGATAAATCCAAGGATGCATAATGAACTGGTGGAGTGCCCTTATAGCTTCGATTCCCAGGGATCATTTTACTTGGAATCGGTTCGTAGTTCGCTTCGAAGAGAAATTTATCTCAATTGCTTAGAAATTGGTATTTTTAGCAAGTTCGCCGATTTGAAGTAAGGCGATATGTTTGTGTTGGAGTATATGGCCAAATTTGATGAGTTGTCTAAGTATGGTTTATCTTTCATTGATACTCCACTGAAAAAGAATCAAAGTTTATCATCGGGTTGAGTGATCCTCTTGAGAAGCAATTGATTGGTCATATTGACGAGAGGTTCGAGAAGTTGATTGAGAAGGCTTATGTCATGACTGCCTATACCCGGTGTAGAAGGATCGTCCTGAACAAGCTTAGCAGGGAAAAAAAAGTGAAGGCATGTGCATTGAATTCCATTCCAATTTCGTTGATTTCTTCATCGACGAAAGAGAAGGGAAATGGCATTACTATCTGGGGTATGCTTTCCATATTTGTTTTATTGGGTGTCAGGGTTGCACATTCCCTCATATCTAGTGATTTGGTAGATAGATTGGGATTGGGACCGGAGATAGTTGACCGACCATTAAATTACGACGAACCTTGTTAGGGGCTCAGCTAGCCTATGCATGGTTTATCGAGACTTAGCCTTATCGATTCATAGATGATTTTTTGTTTGTTATTGATTTGTTTTAGGTCTAATAGGATTTGATATTATAGTCTGGGAATGGACTGGCTGAGGGGGTATGGAACAGTGGTGGATTATGAGAGGTCGTTGATGACGATAGGGGTAGATGATGGGCGGACGAAAGTGCTAGGCTGCCTACCGAATAATGAAGTGATGGCCAGTTTTCTATATTCTCTCGATGCCTACCTGACAAGTTTCCATTACTGCCTACTGCTAGTAATATCAAGATGTATTTAATAAGGTGATCGAATTGCAACCACATCGGGAGATAGAATTTTGTATCGATCTGGTTAGAGGTGCCAGACCAGTAGTTATGCTTTTAAGGCATATGATACCCAAAGAGCATAGGAAACTAGAGATGCGAGTAGATGACCTATTGAGGCTAGTGTTTATTCGTAGGAGCACTTTTGAGTGGGATGCACCTGTAGTGCTTGCCACTAAGGCAGATGGCTCTTTGAGATTGTTGTTGATTTTTATGAGATGAATGAGATGACGAACAAGTATCCACTCCCACTTATTAATGGCTATTTGATCAGCTCTATGACTTGAAGTTGATCTCTTAGTTGGACCTTGCAATGGGGTTTCATCATCTGAGAGTATCTAGAGAGAGTGTGTCGATCATGCCGTTTCATATGCTACTTTGATTTTTGATTAGTTATTTATGCTGTTTGGGCTAACCAACATGTCAGCATGCTTTGTTGATCTCATAAACTGTATTTCGAGGGATTACTTGAGTAACTTTGTGCTCATGCTCATTAATGATGCTTTCGTTTACTCATGGACTAAAGAGGAGCACAAGACTTGATTGATTATTGTGATGGAGGTGTTGAGAAAACACCAATTGGTGGTGATATTTTCAAATTATTACTTCTAGAGGAGGGAAGTGAGATGCTTGGGTCATATTATTTCAGAACAAGACATTGCTTTGGATCCTGTTAGTTATAATAGTCTAGGAATGGAATAGACCCAACAGTGTTATGGATATCAGGAGTTTTCATAGTTTAGCGAGATATTATAGACATTTTATCAAGGACTCTTCCAAGGTAGCAGCATCATTAATCGACTTGACGAGAAGAATCATACTGTTTACTTAAGACGCAAGGTGTAGGCATGCATTAGTGAGTCTGGCAGAGGTTGATGAGTGCACCGGTATTAGTTATTCCGAGTAGGAACGAGGAGTCGATAGTACACATAAATGCCTGAGGTTCTTGACTAGGTATGCTATTGATGCAGAAAGGTAAGGTTGTCGCATATGCTAGTTGACAACTGAACCGCACAAAAGGAAGTATTCGACTCATGATTTGGAGTTGGCAGCTATAGTATATGGTTTGGATATTTGGATACTCAATGTATTAGGAGAGGGGTTCAAGTTGTCTATTGATCCTATAGCATTGAAGTACTCTTCTCTGAGAAGGATCTTAACCTTCACCAACAGCAATGGTTGGAGTTCTTGGCCTCCTACGGCTTTGATATTTCCTATACATCCTTAAGGGAAATGTAATCCTTGATTCTTTGAGTGGAAGATATGCCAGTTTAGGAGTGGTATTCCTAAAGTGGACATTGCTTGAGTTTATTGCTGGTTATGACTTCAGAACTTGATGTGAGCTATAACCAAAGATGAGAGCTATTTGACTATCAGGCCTACTTGGATTTAGCAGATCGATACTAGTTAGAGGAGTGAAGTTAAACTAGTAGAGATCATGTCTAAATTAGAGGAACGAGTAGTAACTGTAGAGGTGATGCAGTGCGGACTCGATTGAGATAGTTGGCTCCATATGGATGGGATATTATTTGTTCCCGATGTCGATGGATTGGGGGATGAGGTGCTGCGAGAGTGTTCGCATTGGCGGTTGACTATATATCTCGATGATAATAAAATGTACCATGATATGAGGTAGACATTTTATTGGAAAGGGATGAAGAAGGACGTCGGGGTATTCGTTTTGAGATGAATGGATTATCGGCTAGTAAATGCTGAACAGAAAAGCCAAGTGGTTGCAATAATCGCTTAAGATTCCCATGTTGAAACGAGAATAGATACCGATGGAACTCGTCTATGGAATGCTAAGAACTAGAGGAGAATACGATATAGTATTTGAGTCATAGTCAATAGGTTGACAAAGAATGCTAAATTTATATTCGTTAAGTCCAGTAGAAAGACATTCTAACCAGTCAAGTTATATGTGAAGTGGACTGTACGATTCCACAAGCATGTCGAATAACATTGTAAGTGGTCGAAAACCATTGTTTACTTGTGGGTTTTAGGAGAACTTACAAGAGGCATAGGGAAATTTAGCACCGAATCGACTAGATGACATTAAGACTGAACCATAAATTTCAAGTCCTTATAGGCCTATTGGTATCACAGGATGTGATATGAAATAGGTTAGTAGGAAGGCGGTGAAGTAGTAAAGGTTCAATGGAGTGAAGGCTAAGGCGATTGCATATTAGAGACCAACGAGGGCATGAGGACTACCTGTCCGAAGCTCTTTACTTAGTGAGATTTCCATTTTCCATCAGTCTTCATATTGGATATCATATTTGTGCTTTATACTAGATAGTTTAGTATCCTACATGCTAGGATATGCATGGATGTTACTTTTTGATGTTTGATTTTATATATGCTTGTTTGATGTTTGATTGTTGTCATTTGGTACGATTACTTGTGCTTATATGGTTGTTAGGCATGCGGGATAGTTATGGTTTGATATAGCATATTTATTTGAGATGATTACTATATATGATTTAGTATGCTTAAATACATGATGATGTTTCTATTGCATTTAATCCTCTTTGTTGAGTACTTGATCAGGTACATGGAAGCAAGTGTTGACAATTCAGATGTCTACTCGCTTTTGTTCGCATCCAAATGGTATTCTCTTGTTATAAAAGAGGTACGTAACATCTTTAGTGTACATTTGGGTGTATATGCCTGGTTGCCCTCGGAAACGAGGTTCCTCGGATATGAGAAGCCTCGGATATAAGATGTGTGTGTGTATCTATGTTGTTTTGGGATTTTTTCAGAACTAGCCATGCAAAAGTGGTGCTGTCGAAGTTTTCTGAAACAGGAGGAGGGGCTTTGAAATCCTATGGGTTAGGAAATGTTTTTCTTACCTTGGGAATTTCGAGGACAAAATCCTTTTAAGGAGAGGTGAATGTAACGACCACTATTTTTAACAATGGAATATTTAAATAATTGATTAAAATATTAAATTGTTAATTAATTGAAGGTCCAAAAATATTATTTTTCACATACCGTCAAATCAAGTCTTAAGACCACTTCTG
Source organism: Allium fistulosum (assembly GCA_030737815.1). NCBI lineage: Eukaryota > Viridiplantae > Streptophyta > Magnoliopsida > Asparagales > Amaryllidaceae > Allium > Allium fistulosum. The sequence goes on from CM060904.1 coordinate 354,984,014, forward strand.
TTGAGTTCGGATCGACATTGCAGATTAAAATGAGTATAAATATCTCTACATTTGGAAATTGCATGATCCGATAGCCAAAGCGATCTCGAAATGTGTAAAATTATCGTCATAAAGTGCTATCTCAAATAGCGACGAAACTTATACCATTAGGACCGGAAAAATGAAGTGATGTACGGCGACGAGTTTCGTTGCAATTGGTCGTGTCATATGATCGTACGAGCTCGTAATATACAATGGTTACTACAAAAATCAAATAAATAATATATAATATATAATATTATTTAAGTAAAAAATCACCTAAACTCTCTCTCTCCCCCTCCCTCTCGCTTTACGATTTCATTACTAGTAAACAAAAAATGGTCACCTTCCTCTCAAATACTTCAAAAAATTAAATAGGGAGAATCGCTCAATGAAAATCGATGAAACTAGGTCCATTGAGATTGTATGGAGAAGTGCTTCGTGGTGGTGGTGACGATGACATATGCGATGGTGATTGGGGTGGAGGTCGTGTATAGATGTGGATCTAGGATTACTTTTTGTCGGAGCTCGGAGGCGAGTTAGGTGAAATGGAGATTACTATTGGATTTTTCTTTGTGAATTGCATTCTTTCCATCAAATTTTGTTAACCAGGTGCATCAAGGTGAAACGCGACAATATGAAGCCACGCATGGCACTTCCAGGTCGCGATTTAGGGGAGGAAGTCGAGCTTGGCATTGTATGGCATGCTGCGTCGCGATGAGCTTGCGTAGTGTGACGCGCTGCAATTATCCATTTGTCGAATAGTAGGGTATGGAACGAGATATATTTAAACCTGTTGGAAAAGGGAATGGGGGAAGAAAGATTATAGAGGTATAGGTAATTAACTATTTAATTAAGTTAATTAATAGCTGATTTAATCTCGATTTGTATTTAATTTATATTTTTTGCATACGAGGTATATTTCGGATGCGGTTTTGTTGCATTGGGCTCGTGATGGAGAGCTCTACAATTTGACATTAAATTTGGTAGCTTTTGTTGAGGTGAGTGATATTTTCTTTCACCATACTATGATTGTTAGTATAATATACAACGACATTTCAAAATGATTTCTAACTTTAAAACATGATATTTTGATACATTTAAACCTATATCTTATTCTATAAAAGAACTTAAAAGTGTTTAAAATGGTTCTAAATCGAATATCACACTTTTCTTATTGATGTACTATTTTTAGGAAATCACTAGAGTTAGGTTGCTTTTAATATGAATCCTCATATTGGTTGACATACATATGTTATATATATTGTATGTATGCTTGTTGGTTGCATGTATGCTTTCCCTGTTTGGATGAAAATGCCGATCGTAGGCGATATAGTGTTAGGAAGTATCCCATAGAATAGAATTTCGTGCATAGAGTTTTGTGCATACCGACTGATCTGAAGATGAAAGATGATGGAGTTGGGAATGTGCTTCGAACTTTAGGATGGACGTTGAACGTTTTCACTAGGTTTGTACTTAACCTTTTTTTGGCTAAGTACATGACCAAAGTGGTCGTTATCGACAGCTGTGGAGTGGTCGGTATCTACCACTATTGATGATGGTTGATTTGGCCAATTTTTCCATTGATGATGGAAGCTATGAGGAGCATGATGTGATGGTTCGTTCATATGCCATTTGATTTTGATGTTATGGCTCTTCGATGAGCAGTTTTGACGGTGAAACAAGGATGCGACGCTTCGATGCAATGACTCGTGATGGGAAGTGACCGCCTCGATAATGGATAGATGTACTTTGAGATGCAGAGTTGAGGACTATGGGTCGGATAGTGGGAACTGCTAGAAGATGGCTATGGGACACTAGGTGGTATTCTACATGATGTTGTGTAACGATCCCGCATTTTAACTAAGTTTAAATTGATAATTAATTTAATTTTTGAATAAAAATTGTGAAAATAATTGGTAATTGATATAAAATATCATTTAAATTATGAATTACTGGAAAAATGTATTTAAATTAAAATTGAATTAGGATTTAAAAATAATGTAACGACAATTAGTATTTAAGTTAAAAAATAAATATATATAAATCTTAATATCATAATACGAAATAATACAAATAGAATGAAACAAACAAAAATAATAAAAGAAAATTAAAATAAAATAGAAGCTCACTTATATTATAAAGTAATAAAACAAACGAAAGAAAAGAAGAAAAAGGACAATGTGAATTAATGCAGCCACCAAAGCAAGATACCAACCACAAAAAGAAAAGTAAGCAAATCAGGCTGGTCAACATACAAAGGAAAAATCTTTAGTCAAAACAAAGAACAGGAAAAAAATATTTGATTGATTGTACAAAAGGAAAATATAACATCGCCGCCTTGTACAAGTAATAATATAAACCTGTAAACTCAATGTATATACATCAACTTCCTCTCATTTCATTTCGTCCATCAAAGCTGAGAAAAAATTTGTAGTAAACAACATCTCAAACTTAAATAAACTCAACTGAAACAAGAATACAATCAATTCAAATCAGAAATTCAAGAGGATTAAAGATATAAAGCTTCAGCTAGTAGCCTGTTTCAACATGACAGAAGGCTCTATCACTTTGCTAAAACACTGTGAGTAACTTAATTTCTTAAATTTAAAAAATAAATTTGTTGTTTATTTTTATATCTGTGAATAGGTTGTTTATATCTATGGATTCTTTGAATGTTTGAAACTGGAAGTGTTGTATTTAGTCTATTGTTGCTCATGACCTCTGTTCTTAAAATTCTCAGTCCAAATTTTTATTCAAAAATCATTTCTTCAAAATCTACTCAATGTTAGGACTTAGGATTAAAACAAAAGATGTTTGTTTGATCCTAAACTAAGTTCTAAAAATAAAATTAAGTTAAAACAACATATAAATATCTCTAAAAAATCGAAGAACTGAGCAAAGTTAATTTTAGTAAAATTTCGAACATCTTAAATCATGAATTCAGTTATGCAGACTGAATTCTCATACTTTAACTTGATTTTTTAAAGAAAAAATCACGATTTTTTTAGATGCGGGGGTCGAGAGAAATTCTTGGTTGAACTGAAATCGTTTTTCGACCAAATTCTGGTGATCTCGATGTTGAGGGAGGTCGTGGCTCTCTGGGGTTGTAGAGGAGCGATCGGGGGTTGTGGGAAAAATAGAGCGGTGATGTGAAGTTGATCGTGGCGGCGACGGGAGGCTCACGAAGTCGGGTAACCTAGTTTTGACGAGGTTGCATATTTTGAATCGTTCTTTGTCTGGGGGTGATCGAGTGCAGCGAGCTTCAGAGAGGTGGAAGTAGGCGTGTAGAGGGAGACGATGTCGGAGTTTCAAAACCTACGATGGTCGGAGTCGTGAAGACGAGATGATTTTAGGTTTTGGATTGGTGATGTCCAGCTTGTTCCAGGTTTAGAAATTAGGCGCTCGATTTCGATTTCTGGTTGTTAGCCACGATTTGATGATCGTGGTGGGTTGTAGAGATGATCTCTATTGTGTTACGATCATCGTTGATGATCAATGGTGGCCGGAGCCACCGTGCGATGCACGGTGTAGTGTTTGTCTGGTGATGTTTGGTTTTGAAAGCAAAGGAGGTTGCTCGAGTTTTACTCGAGTGATTCGAGTGTTGGAGTCGAAGTAATCTAGGGTTTTGCTCAAGGAAAATGTAGATTGTCTCGGGTAGTTTTATTTTGTTACAGGTTTTAACCTGTAAGTCTTTAAAAAAAATTAAACTGGAATTTGCAATGTGAACTTGAGATTTAAACCAGATTTAAACCATAAGTTGGATTCAAATGTAGTTTGAATCTCAGTATTAAAATAAAAACAAAGTTTTTAAATTTTAAATTGTTAAACAACTTTAAAATTGTTAAATAGTTTAAAAATTAAAAGTAAAGCTTTAAATAAAATAGAGATTTAAACCTAAGTTTAAATCTGGATTCAAATCTAAGTTTGAATCATAATTTTGAAATAAAGGAAGTTTTAAAATTTTAAGTGTTTAAATAACTTTGAAGGTTTAACTTGTAATTTAAATATGATTTGTATTTCAAAATGAATTTGGTTTTAAACTCCTTTAAATTTCTTTTATAAAATAAGAAATTCTTTAGCATAAGGATTAAAAGGGTTTTAAGTGGTTTAAACTTTGTTGAAGTTAAGTTTGTCTTCATCTTAAATCTTAAATTTAAAATGAGATTTGAAAACAAATTTAAAAGTAACTGTTTTAGATTGTTTTGTTAAAAATAATGTAATCATTAATAAGAAACGTTCTTATTTTAAAAGTTAAAAAAGATTTAATGAATTGTGATTCAATAAATTAGTAAGGTAATTAAATGGATCTTAATTAATTTAATTAAGAAATTAAGGGTTTTAATTAATTAAATAGGGTTAAGGTAATTAAATTGAAATTAATAATGGTTAATTTGAGTTAATTACTTAAGAGAAGTAATTAATAAATTGTTAATGAAGATCATTAACTAAGATTAATTGATAATTCATAAATGTGATTAATTTGTAATAATTAATTTGGATTAATTAATTTAATAATAATCATTTGTAAAGTGTAATTATTTAATGGAAATAATTAAGGAATTAATTATTCAATATGATTAATTAGGTGTAATTAATTGATTATTAATTTGCCATAACCAGCAAATTTATTTATAGAAATCAATCTGATTTAAAATAATCAGATAATTAAATTGATCCTACTTATGGATGTTTGAATTATATTGGATGTTGAATTGTTTGATATTCCCGATGTTTGATGCTTCATGATATATCTTGATCTGTGTTGTGATCAGTAATTTATTTATCTGTGATATATATATCTGTTATCTGTGAATAAAAGATAAGCGTTATAGTTATACCGCTTATCAAATATATTGTTGTATTTAATCTGTGATGATTGAATAATGTTGCACTATTGTGTTAAAACCCCTAGACCACACTTTTACACACACAAATATGGATTTCACGAGGAAATCGGTTAAGTCACAGATGATTTAAATTTAATGTTTTTGAAATTGAAATTTTAATTTCAATTGATTTTGGAAATGGATTTGGGTTAAATGTTAAAGCTTTTGAAAAGGAGTTTTTAAGATAAAAGTTATTTTGAATAACTTGGTAAAGTTTTTCAATTTAAATAATTTAATTTGAATTTGAATTCAAAATATGGAATTGAATTCCATGTTTGGAAATTATGGTTAAAGATGTTATAAATGTGTTTATATGAATTTAAAACCATTTTAAAAGTATGGTTTTGAGGATTTGAATTTAACCCAAGGACTTTAACTCGTATAAATGAATCAGATTTTCCGAAATGAAAACTATTTGTTTTCAAATAATAGAAGCTTTCATATAAGGAATGAATTTCCAATTTGTGTCAAAAGAATTTCAAGTTTGAAATGAAAATGGTTGTCCGAGTTATGAATAAATCTTTGTGAAAGATTGTTGAACTTTGTTTTGAAATTGGAAAGGTGTACCTTTTGTATAAAAGGTCGAAATGGAATTGTTTTTAAAGCTATCAGTTAAATCTTTGATTTAAAGATTGGACGAGTTAATCCAAATCGATTTGAAAATCTATGAATAGATCTTTGTGAAACTTGGTGAACTTTGTGAGATGAATCTTTTTGTGTAAAAGATTAAAATGGTAATGTGTTTAAACCATTTGAAGAAAAGTTTTGGGTAATAAGTTGTGACTTAACTGAAATCCCAATATCCATATGTTTTAAATATTACGCTCATTATTCGGTTTAGCCGGGAGAGGACTTTGTGTCATATAACCCATTCCGAATAGTGATACGACGTAAAGGGATAGCATTTGAAGACCGGTGTTGAAGACCGAGTATTTGTGAGAATGATAGGATAACCTATCGATTGTCTCTACACTGAGTAGCTACGGTATAGAGATTCCCTAAGTGATGGGAAGTCCGATTGGGATTGTGAATACCCGGATTGCAAGGGCTTCTTTGGATGTGCCTTCGGTTCTGTTCGAACTCCGAACAGAATTGTATGGCCGTATGTTTGACATTACACTTTGAGATATAAAGCTGATTTCTTTCAAATACATTTCTGTTTGGTGGCGGAGAATTTATTCTCTTAGCTTAACACCCTTCTTTGAGACGTACGAGCTCATAGGTTATGTAGTTGAAGGTTATCAGTGATATACTCCCAATTTGGTAGTGTGGCATGCTAAGTGTTGTTGTGTGTTGCTGATCATTTGTTGATCAAAGCATGGCTTTGTGAAGAAGCGTAGCTTTGTGGACGAGACCTCATCGAGCCTCACAAACCGGTAATGGTCGAAACAGGAAAGATGCGGTAAGGTTTCAGGGGTAGCTCCCCTAGGGTATGTCCATTCCTTCTGGAAAAAGGTGGTATCATGGTATGGAGCCCAGATATTTTACCTGTGTGGTTGCTCCAATCTCATTTACTGTGTGATTGTTGCTTTGTGATCGAGGTACCTCGGATAAAGGTCGCAAACGACCGAGGGTGGCATATCTCAGGTTTACTACCGGGAAGGGGGTAACCGGGCCTGTGTTGGCAGAGAGCAGTTGTCTATCGGGGCGTCCCTCCAGAGGCGTTCCTACGTGGCATAGGAAGTTCCTTAGCCTGACCATTTGTTGGAAAATCCAAAGAAACAATACGAACCCAGTACGGTTTTAGTTGTAGAACCTGCCATTTAAAATGGTAGCTATAGTAGGCATAATATAATGGTACCTATGCTGGCTAAGATTTATATTATACTTTTGAAATGTTTCCACACTATACACTAGTAATAATATCAAAAAGATTTTTCTCGTATCAAGCATGTTTGACTATCATAAGGAGAAATCTCCCTCATGTGTGCGATTGCATTGTGTGTGTGCCGGGAGGCCTTATGGTAGTTTCATTTTCCAAAAGCATATCGGATTTCTCTTATGAACTGTTTTATTTAAAGCAACTGTTTTTGTTACTCATACCAGTCCCATGACTGACCCGGAGTTTATTGTTCCCTTCCTAAACTCTGGGTGCCCACAATTTTCCACACGGGCAGTCTAGAGTTGGGGTTTTTCAGATAGTCAGGTTCAGTAGAGTATCTGGAACTAGTTCAGTGTTTGGAGTTCACTCACGACTGGCCTTGCTTATCTTTGTGAAACGTGATGGTAGATAGAGATTGATGTTGGAGTTGTTGGACGCATTCTTTTTTTTAGATCATTTGGAGTATCACTTCTGTTGTTTCCGCTGTAACATTATTATTTGTCTCTGGTATTGTTGTATCATATAGATATCATTGTTGTATATCATTCTGGATATTGTATTCGTTAGAGTTGTATATGATATCATTCATTTCTTTCTTCCGCTGTGTTGTTATACTTACTGTGTTATAAGCTCCGGCGAGCCAGATTCGGCGTTTGAATCTACGGCATTCGAGTACAAGTGAAGTACGGGTGTCGATTTTCGAAGGCCGAGTCAGGATCGTTATAATTTGGTATCAGAGCTAAGGTTGAACTTTAGCTCAAGAGTATAACACATTAAGTAACTCATTAGAGGTAGGATGAAGTATACCCTAGAATGAGTAATCCCTAAGATATTTGTCTGTATACCTCAGTAAATTCTCTTACTATCCACTGATAGTAAGTATGAGTGCAAGAAGAGGATGAGATAGGGGACAGGGGAATACGACTATAAATGGTCAATACCCTGTAACAACAAGGAAACAATCTTTTCTTTGTCAATCTCTTTTGTTCGTCATCTTTTAAATTCTTCGATGGTTCCTGGTAGATCCAGGAAGAAGATATGGTATATTTGTATGGGGCATAAACTCCAAATAGGCCAGAATTGTTTGTTTGGATGAATTGGTTGCTTTGTTTGCTATGGTTGATAGGTATACTTTAGTTCTAAACTGAAAGTTTTGAAATTGTATCCATATATCTATCTATTCATTGGGTCCCAATATATTCTACGAATGGTTAGTTATCCCTTTGAACTAACCAATGCCACTGCATATTTCGTAGATCTGGATAACCCGAGTATCTTGTGGAAAAATTAAAAAGATTCGTTCTTGTATCTTTTATTGATATTCTGATTTGGTAAGCCAAATGCAGAATAGATATTCAGTTGATTTGATGAAACATTTTTCACCTATCTTTGTCTCTCCCTACTTTCAAATTTCGAGGACAAAATTTCTTAAGAGGGGGAACCTGTAACGATCTCGGATTTTAACTAAGTTTAAATTGATAATTAATTTAATTTTTGAATAAAAATTGTGAAAATAATTGGTAATTGATATAAAATATCAGTTAAATTATGAATTACTGGAAAAATGTATTTAAATTAAAATTGAATTGGGATTTATAAATAATGTAACGACAATTAGTATTTTAGTTAAAATATATATACGTAAATCTTAATATCATAATACGAAATAATACAAATAGAATGAAACAAACAAAAATAATAAAAGTAAATTAAAATAAAATAGAAGCTCACTTATATTATAAAGTAATAAAACAAACAAAAGAAAAGAAGAAAAAGGACAATGTGAATTAATGCAGCCACCAAAGAAAGGTACCAGCCACCAAAGAAAAGTAAGCAAATCAGGCTGGTCAACATACAAAGGAAAAATCTTTAATTAAAACAAAGAACAGGAAAAAAATCTTTGATTGATTGTACAAAAGGAAAATATAACATCGCCTTGTACAAGTAATAATATAAACTTATAAACACAATGTATATACATCAACTTCCTCACATTTCATTTCGTCCATCGAAGCTGAGAAAAAATTTGTAGTAAACAACATCTCAAACTTAAGCATACTCAACTAAAACAAAAATACAATCAATTCAAATCAGAAATTCAAGAGGATTAAAGATATAAAGCTTCATCTAGTAGCCTGTTTCAACATGACAGAAGGCTCTATCACTTTGCTAAAACACTGTGAGTAACTTATTTTCTTAAATTTAAAAATATAAATTGTTGTTTATTTTTATATCTGTGAATAGTTTGTCTATATCTATGGATTCTTTGAATGTTTGAAACTGGAAGTGTTGTATTTAGTCTATTGTTGCTCATGACCTCTGTTCTTAAAATTCTCAGTCCAAATTTTTGTTCAAAAATCATTTCTTCAAAATCTACTCAATGTTAGGACTTAGGATTAAAACAAAAGATGTTTGTTTGATCCTAAACTAAGTTCTAAAAATCAATTTAAGTTAAAACAACATATAAATATCTCTAAAAAATCAAAGAACTGAGCAAAGTTAATTTTAGTAAAATTTCGAACATCTTAAATCATGAATTCAGGTATGTAGACTGAATTCTCATACTTTAACTTGATTTTTTAAAGCAAAAATCACGATTTTTTTAGATGCGGGGGTCGAGAGAAATTCTTGGTTGAACGGAAATCATTTTTCGACCAAATTCTAGTGATCTCGGTATAGAGGGAGGTCGTGGCTCTCTGGGGTTGTGGGAAAAATAGAGCGGTGATGTGAAGTTGATCGTGGCGGCGACGGGAGGCTCACGAAGTCGGGTAACCTAGTTTTAACGAGGTAGCATATTTTGAATCGTTCTTTGTCTGGGGGTGATCGAGTGCAGCGAGCTTCAGAGAGGTGGAAGTAGGCATGTAGAGGGAGACGATGCCGGAGTTTCAGATCCTACGATGGTCGGAGTCGTGAAGACGAGGTGATTTCAGGTTTTGGGTTGGTGATGTCCAGCTTGTTCCAGGTTTAGAAATTAGGCGCTCGATTTCGATTTTTGGTTGTTAGCCACGATTAGATGATCGTGGTGGGTTGTAGAGATGATCTCTATTGTGTTGTGATCATCGTTGATGATCAATGGTGGCCGGAGCCACCGTGCGTATGTACGGTGTAGTGTTTGTTTGGTGATGTTTGGTTTTGAAAGCAGAGGAGGTTGCTCGAGTTTTACTCGAGTGATTCGAGTGTTGGAGTCGAAGTAATCTAGGGTTTTGCTCGAGGAAAATGTAGATTGTCTCGGGTAGTTTTATTTTGTTACAGGTTTTAACCTGTAAGTCTTTAAAAAAAATTTAAACTGGAATTTGCAATGTGAACTTGAGATTTAAACCATAAGTTGGATTCAAATGTAGTTTGAATCTCAGTTTTAAAATAAAACAAAGTTTTTAAAATTTAAATTGTTAAACAACTTTAAAATTGTTAAATAGTTTAAAATTTAAAAGTAAAGCTTTAAATAAAATAGAGATTTAAACCTAAGTTTAAATCTGGATTCAAATCTAAGTTTGAATCATAATTTTGAAATAAAGGAAGTTTTAAAAATTGAAGTGTTTAAATAACTTTGAAGGTTTAAGTTGTAATTTAAATATGATTTGTATTTCAAAATGAATTTGGTTTTAAACTCCTTTAAATTTCTTTTATAAAATAAGAAATTCTTTAGCATAAGGATTAAAAGGTTTTTAAGTGGTTTAAACTTTGTTGAAGTTAAGTTTGTCTTCATCTTAAATCTTAAATTTAAAATGAGATTTGAAAACAAATTTAAAAGTAACTGTTTTAGATTGTTTTGTTAAAAATAATGTAATCATTAATAAGAAATGTTCTTATTTTAAAAGTTAATAAAGATTTAATGAATTGTGATTCATTAAATTAGTAAGGTAATTAAATGGATCATTAATTAATTTAATTAATAAATTAAGGGTTTTAATTAATTAAACAAGGTTAAGGTAATTAAATTGAAATTAATAATGGTTAATTTGAGTTAATTACTTAAGAGTAGTAATTAATAAATTTGTTAATGAAGATCATTAACTAAGATTAATTGATAATTAATAAATGTGATTAATTTGTAATAATTAATTTGGATTAATTAATTTAATAATAATCAGTTGTAAAGTGTATAATGGAAATAATTAAGGAATAAATTATTCAGTATGATTAATTAGGTGTAATTAATTGATTATTAATTTGCCATAACCAGCAAATTTATTTATAGAAATCAATCTGATTTAAAATAATCAGATAATTAAATTGATCCTACTTATGGATGTTTGAATTATATTGGATGTTGAATTGTTTGATATTCCCGATGTCTGATGCTTCGTGATATATCTTGATCTGTGTTGTGATCAGTAATTTATTTATCCGTGATATATATATTTGTGATCTGTGAATAAAAGATAAGCGTTATAGTTATATCGCTTATAAAATATATTATTGTATTTAATCTGTGATGATTGAATAATGTTGCACTACTGTGTTAAAACCCCTGGACCACACTTTTACACACACAAATATGGATTTCACGAGGAAATCGGTTAAGTCACAGATGATTTAAATTTAATGTTTTTGAAATTTAAATTTTAATTTCAATTGATTTTGGAAATGGATTTGGGTTAAATGTTAAAGCTTTTGAAAAGGAGTTTTAAAGATAAAAGTTATTTTGAATAACTTGGTATAAAGTTTTTCAACTTAAATAATTTAATTTGAATTTGAATTCAAAATTTGGAATTGAATTCCATGTTTGGAAATTATGGTTAAAGATGTTATAAATGTGTTTATATGAATTTAAAACCATTTTAAAAGTATGGTTTTGAGGATTTGAATTTAACCCAAGGACTTTAACTCGTATAAACGAATCGGATTTTCCAAAATTAAAACTATGTGTTTTCAATTAATAGAAGCTTTCATATAAGGAATGAATTTCCAATTTGTGTCAAAAGAATTTCAAGTTTGAAATGAATATGGTTGTCCGAGTTATGAATAAATCTTTGTGAAAGATTGTTGAACTTTGTTTTGAAATTGGAAAGGTGTACCTTTTGTATAAAAGGTCGAAATGGAATTGTTTTGAAAGCTATCAGTTAAATCTTTGATTTAAAGATTGGACGAGTTAATCCAAATCGATTTGAAAATCTATGAATAGATCTTTGTGAAACTTGGTGAACTTTGTGAGATGAATCTTTTTGTGTAAAAGATTAAAATGGTAATGTGTTTAAACCATTTGAAGAAAAGTTTTGGGTAATAAGTTGTGACTTAACTGAAATCCCAATATCCATATGTTTTAAATATTACGCTCATTATTCGGTTTAGCTGGGAGAGGACTTTGTGTCATATAACCTATTCCGAATAGTGATACGACGTAAAGGGATAGCATTTGAAGACCGGTGTTGAAGACCGGGTATTTGTGAGAACGATAGGATAACCTATCGATTGCCTCTACACTGAGTAGCTACGGTATAGAGATTCCCTAAGTGATGGGAAGTCCGATCGGGATTGTGAATACCCGGATTGCAAGGGCTTCTTTGGAAGTGCCTTCGGTTCTGTTCGAACCCGAAACAGAATTGTATGGCCGTATGTCTGACATTACACTTTGAGATATAAAGCTGATTTCTTTCGAATACATTTCTGTTTGGTGGCGGAGAATTTATTCTCTTAGCTTAACACTCTTCTCTGAGACGTACGAGCTCAGAGGTTATGTAGTTGAAGGTTATCAGTGATATACTCCCAATTTGGTAGTGTGGCATGCTAAGTGTTGCTGTGTGTTGCTGATCATTTGTTGATCATTTGTTGATCAAAGCATGGCTTTGTGAAGAAGCGTAGCTTTGTGGACAAGACCTCATCGAGCCTCACAAACCGGTAATGGTCGAAACAGGAAAGATGCGGCAAGGTTTCAGGGGTAGATCCCCTAGGGTATGTCAATTCCTTCTGGAAAAAGGTGGTATCATGGTATGGAGCCCAGATATTTTACCTATGTGGTTGCTCCAATCTCATTTACTGTGTGATTGTTGCTTTGTGATCGAGGTACCTTGGATAAAGGTCGCAAACGACCAGGGGTGGCATATCTCAGGTTTACTACCCGGGAAGGGGGTAACCGACCATGTGTTGGCAGAGAGCAGTTGTCTCCCGGGCATCCCTCCAGAGGCGTTCCTACGTGGCATAGGAAGTTCCTTAGCCTGACCATTTGTTGGAAAATCCAAAGAAACAATACGAACCCAGTACGGTTTTAGTTGTAGAACCTACCATTTAAAATGGTAGCTATAGTAGGCATAATATAATGGTACCTATGCTGGCTAAGATTTATATTATACTTTCGAAATGTTTCCACACCATGCACTAGTATTAATATCAAAAAGATTTTTCTCGTATCAAGCATGTTTGACTATCATAAGGAGAAATCTCCCCCATGTGTGCGATTGCATTGTGTGTGTGCCGGGAGGCCTTATGGTAGTTTCATTTTCCAAAAGCATATCGGATTTCTCTTATGAACTGTTTTATTTAAAGCAACTGTTTTTGTTACTCATACCAGTCCCATGACTGACCCGGAGTTTATTGTTCCCTTCCTAAACTCTGGGTTCCCACAATTTTCCACACGGGCAGTCTAGAGTTGGGGTTTTTCAAATAGTCAAGTTCAGTAGAGTATCTCGAACTAGTTCAGTGTTTGGAGTTCACTCACGACTGGCCTTGCTTATCTTTGTGAAACGTGATGGTGGATAGAGCTTGATGTTGGAGTTTTTGGACGCATTCTCTTTTTCAGATCATTTGGAGTATCACTTCTGTTGTTTCCGCTGTAACATTATTATTTGTCTCTGATATTGTTGTATCATATTGATATCATTGTTGTATATCATTCTGGATATTGTATTCGTTGGAGTTGTATATGATATCATTCATTTCTTTCTTCCACTGTGTTGTTATACTTATTGTGTTATAAGCTCCGGCGAGCCTGATTCGGCGTTTGATTCTGCGGCATTCAAGTACAAGTGAAGTATGGGTGCCGATTTTCGAAGGCCGAGTCAGGATCGTTATATGTTGATTGTAGAGAATCATCCCGACTGTAGTGCCTTCATAATGGGAGTCGGAAGATCAGTTCCAAGATGTGCTCTTCTATAGATGACATGTGCAAAGGGATCGTAGAGACTCCAGGGTTCGAAGGGTACTCGTGGAGAGTGGTATACACTAGGGACGTGATGGTTCCTAGGGACATGATTGTTCTTGGAGCATGATGGCTCTTTATTATACTTAGCTTGTGATGGTTCCTGGAGCATTGTAACAATCCACCCCAGAACCGGCCAAAATTTCAACCCAGAAAAGGCCCATCGAATCTTAGATTTATTCTAAGGGAAGCTATTGGTAGAACTAAGAAAATAACGGTATAGAGCCATAACTAAACTTTCAGAACTCACAACGGATGGAACAAAATATAATAGCAAAGTGTACACATTTATTTCAAATCATAATTATGTCAAAATATAAACTACCATCAAATCATATCACAAATCTGTTACAACAATAGTCTAGATACATGGGTATACATAAAAGCAAGTAAAAATGATAAATACCGCCATAAGAAAACTATCTCCATCTCTAAGCATTATATTCGCCATCAACGTCCTTTAACCTATGTTGTAATGAGAAGGGAGTCAGAACAACAAGTGTCCGGGGAATAAAAACCTCGAGTCTTACCTTTTCAGTGCTTGGGCAATATATTTCAAAATAAGAATGTCTATGAACATAAAACCATTAAAATCATTTAATACTTCTTTTTAAGGAAAGAAGCAGGTCTCCAAAATCCCACGTTATAATTAACTAGCAATGCAAGTGATAGTATCCAAGTCTCTTAATACCATTTATTGGAGAATAGGCAGACTTTGGTCGTTTAATACCTTAAAAAAGGCAGAACCCATCATTTAATAACTATTCCCAAGGTATGCTCTTTAATAGTACCATCTAGCTGGTATTATATGGAATCTCAAGTCACTTAATACTTCTTTATTTGGAAAGGTGGATCCTCAATCAGTCACTTAATACCTTATCCAGAAGCAGTCCCTTGTAGAGATATCACCTAATGTGTCCTCTAGGCCATTTAGTATTTCATTTAGGGAAAAGAGGCGAGCCCTCAAACAACCACTTAATACCTCAAGACCCCAAAGCAAGGCCCTTGTACTATGGCCCATGCTCATAATGACGTCCCACATTATGCCTACTATTTGTAGGAACTGTAGCCGGATTAGCTAGGTAGATTTCCCTAATAAAATTTGGGACCAACCTCGTATCATTATAAATATTTATCATAAGGATATCTCACATCAATAGGAAGTGTACACAACTACTGGTAGCCTCAAAGTGAAGGGTAGACTTCCGTCATGTAACACTATTGTCCTCGCATCCTTATGACTAAGCCATAAATTAAATACACTCCATATATAATAAAAATACTCATCTCACTGTTTCACAAAAAAAGGCCTTATAAGGAATCTTTCTTATTGCACCATAGAATAATAATTAGGCAATATAAGAGTTTCCTCTTATTTTCATCTAACAATCAATTACATTCCTAATAGGGGAAATAAATGAAATAAATACCTAATTAACTACGCCATATACGCAATAATTATATATTAACTATGCTAATAGAGATAAATAAATATTCGTGCCTAATAAATTCTAAATGGATGGATTTTACGCCCTAAACTAGCGTTAAATGTCAATTCCCTAACCAAATACTATTACAAGTCCTTTTTCTTTAAATATCCAAGATTTCAACATACCAAAATAAGGGATTCTAATAACCAAAACAGGGAATAAATATTTATAACCAAAACTGCAATAGCAGACTTGTAAATAAAATAGAACTCAATTTATTACACCAATTCAATGGAATATCCTAAACAATAGGAATTGCAATCTAAATTCCATATTTTATTCAACTCTTCTTTTACAAAGAAATAGATAAGAAGGAAATTTGTGTGGAATAAGTGGTGTAAACTACGAATGAAATCTGTAATCTAAACCCTTTATTTCATTGAAGAATCACAAATTGAACCAAAGAAGATGGAGAAGTGGAATGGACTATGAAATTATCAAAAATTGCATAAACAAAACAAATTCCATTAAATTAATGTAAATAATTGAGAATCTAAATATAGAATTGACATTTCGAAATAAAAAGGAATTTTAGGGGATTTTATCTATCGTATTATCGTAATCCTAAAATCCCTAAGGTATATTCCAACCCATAGAGATACACCAAACAATTACTGAAAAATAAATATTAAGATTTCCACTCACAAAACAGCCTTAGCTTCAATTTCTTTGGATTTGCACGCCTTTCAATCACCTCCAGCTCTCTTTTAATATAGACATGATAGGGAAGATATATTTTTTTTTATTAGAATCAGAACATTTGGACAAAGAAAAAAAGGAGAATAGATTAGAGGAGGAAAAATAAATAATTAGAAAAGGAATTGAATTCTTACCTGAATTCTCTATGGAGTTTGTGAATATAATTTAGAGAGATAACAATGGTAGAGTTTCGTTGTATTCCCCGAAATAATATGAATAAAAATTGGAGAGGGTATGGTTCTATTTATAGAGGTTGGAATGCATCAGAACTATAGGAAAAAATTGGAAGAGAAACAGACAAATCTGGAGCGTTAAACAATGCAAAAGCCTAGCCACTGCCATCAGGAGATGGTCGTCCAGTTGACCCACGTAGGTCGACCGCTCCACCTTATTTTGGGCAATAATGATTTGTTTCCGTTGCGTTTTGATTTTAATTAATTTCTTACCCTATTTATTCTTAACATTAAACGTTACTTAAAACGTTTATTTAGTCCCCAAGCAAATTTTGAAATTTAAACCCTAAATTTAAATTCTCATTTGAATTTTAATTTGAATTAAAATTAAATTAATTTAAATCTAAAAACTTCAAAAACGCTCCGTTTTCATCATATTATATATGGAAACAGAACATAATTTGCCACGAACACAATGGAATAACTTCCATGGTCAAATTCCAATTTTTATTAAATTTCCATATTCTACCTTATTATATTTAATTAAATTTTGTTTCATTTATTTATAGTTCATTTTACGGGGTGTTACAAGCATGATGTCTCTTTATACCAGATGAGAGTTGTGTATACCCAGAATGTTATGATGGTTAGTCTATTTTATGGCCAACTGAGTGGCATGGATTTAGGTATCGAGTAACCAGGATATGGGTTATCGTGATGGGTTGTCTAGTCCTGACTATGATGTGTCGGCAAGTAGTCTTGTATCCAATACACTGAGTGAATGAATGTGAGGATGGATGATGTTGTTAGAACCCCAGTTTTATGTTTTAATGATGACAACTATATTTCTGTGTATATCTAGTATACAATATTATACATGTATAACAAGCCAATAATCGAGGAATCAAGAAGAAAGCAAGAAGGATCGTCTACATTTTCAAAAGCTACAAAAATATGGGTCATCAAGTCGAATGTATGTATTTGGTCCTTGATACTCTTGTAAAATCTCCTTGGTAGTTCATATGCATACATATACACCTGCATACAAGTATTTTCAAATATCAAAGAGTTGAAAAGGATTTTATAAACTATTTTATATAAAAATTGAAATTGCATAGTTTAGTCGACTGAATATATTCTCAGTTGAGTGAGGGCAATCGACTAAGAATACTATTTAGTCGACTGAACTTCAATATTTTATTATACATACTGGTTTTCATATTTTGCCACGTGTTTCAAAGTTCTTATTCGGTAGACTGACTTTCTATACTTGGTCAATTGTTTACCATGTAACGGCTATTTTTTGAAATGTCATTTCGAAGAGTTACGATTATTCGTGAGCATCTCTGTGAATGAAATGATTATAACTGAGTGATTGCAACTATTCAACATAACTCTTTGACATCTATATATACATATCAACATCTGAATTCATGTCTAACTTTCTGAATTTACTTTCTTAATCTTTATCCCTCTTAAGCACTCTTGAACTATTGCATTCAAATCTTATTCTTTACTCAAGAATCACTTACTACACTTTCATAATCATGAAACATGTAGCTTAAATTATCATGGAGTTTATAGGAAGTCTTGTACTATAACTGACTATATTCAGTTATCAAGAACTCTTCAGATGTCAAAGATTTATTCTAGTTTTGTTAAGTCCCATTAGAGTTCTTCAGGAACAAGTCAAAGTCATGTTCGGCTGCTAGGGCATTTTGTAAGGTACTTGCACTACAAGAAAATTACCATTTTACAACATTAAATAAATGTTGTTAATGTATTTTGACAACGTTTATCATAACGTTGTCATATCCATAGTTGTTAAAGATGAGGTATCTTTTACAACATTTATCTATAAGTTGCGTACGACATTGTAAAAATTATATTTATAACACATTATGAATATTGTCGAATTACCCTCAAATAATTGAAAAATCTTTAACAACATTTTCCAATGGTTACAAAATAGTCATTTACAACATATTTCAAAAATCATGATAAACTTTTTCTTGATATTGTCTTTATGTTGCATACTTACTTTTATTAATGATTTTCAATCATCATAAACTCAATTTCAACAACGATATTTACTTGTCGTTACAATGGTATTCGCATCATTTAATCAGAATTGTGCATTACTGTTATACAACTATTTTCTAATGTAATATTTTGGAATTTCAATCATGTTTATTCAATGTTGCAAATAATGTTCGCATCGTTTAATAAGAGTTTTCTATTACATTCATACAACCGTTTTCAAATGTAGTGTTTGACATTGCAATCATGTTTATTCAACATTGTATATTTAAAGTAGACAATGTAGTTTACCTGTTACTAAAACTTCATTGATGTCACTTGTTAAACATTGCAAAGTTGATTTTATACAACTATCTTTAATTGTTGTATTTAGTATTATCACTGCAATCGTAAATTGTTATAAATGATTTTCAACAATGGTGTTCTAACGTAATTTAAGACACATTTATTCATATAATAGACGTTGTAGATAAGCATTGTGCAATGATTGTCAAATTTGTAAGTAAAGCATGACAATATTTATAATTTCAACAATATATGAAAATTAATTAATTCATTGATTTCTGAAAGATACAAGTACATAATATTAAGAACAATCCATTGAACCAGCAACATAGTTCGTTAAAAAAATGTAGCATAATTCCAACTCAAAAGGTATTTAACATCAAGATGCCTCGTTTACATGGTTGCAACTTAAATAACAAATATTGTGCAGACTGGATTCATAAGATAACTTAGTGCAGAAAATGCGACTACTTCGACGTTTACATGTAGAGAGAAACGACTCAAAATTTAGATGTGGTGGTTTCCCAAGAGCAGCTTCTACTCCTGCATTACATGCAACATAGAAATTAGCTAAATGCTAATTGTCGCAATGTATTACAAGATATGAAAAAAGTGAGGTAAACTTGCAACCCATCAAAAAAATAAAACAATAATTATCGCAATGTGTAGTAGTGGTGTTAGCTATTAAAGATACAGCAGACGAAATAGGTTGCATTCAAGAAGACTATCTGCATTGGAGGGATTATGACAGGTTATACAAATGTCAGCATTTTCTAAAGCAACTAAATTGAAGGTGGTGCCATTTTTTTAAGTAGCAATCATCATAAAAGGACAACCAATGTAATACTTATATTAGTATCTTAAAGAAACAATACAATTCACTGTAATTGATCAAATTCAGAGTTGTTGATTACTTTCTAAATTACAAATAAATATAACCCATGCAAGTCATATATTTAACATTAAATGCTCAGAAAAAAGCACAATTCCTACATAAAAAAATAATAGTTATGTCTTCTATAGTTTCCAAATTATTTGTTTCTATCAAATTGCCTTCTGAGTTGTAAATCCTATTACACGGACAGGACTCTCCATTACAGTCAAACATGCAGTTACCCAAAACCAATATTTTTCCTCACATACTCTCAAATCTTGGTTTAACTATATTATATATATCTAAGGAACATTCACATATTGCAGAATTATATTAGGATTCCAGTTTAGTATATATTGTGAAACAAAATATAATGTGACTGAGAATTATTTTCATCAAAAAATGCGACTGAGAATTAGTATGCACAACATCTCATAACAAAAAATTATAAAAACTTATCATTTTAAAACTAAAATGCCAATCATGCAAGTCATGTTCTGTTTATATGCTATGTTTAAGTTTATACGTAAGTTATGTTCCATTATATGTCACAATAGCGTATGCTCCAACTCTTAGCACAGCTATAGTGCTGCAGCGCTTAGCATCAGCTGCACTACAGCGCTTAGCAGAGATGTTGTGCTGCTGCAGCACACCAGAGAGGTTGTGCTCTATACTGCAACAACGTTGTTTGGTACACATAATTGCAATTTTGTTTATGTCATTGTTTGTAAGAAAGAGAATGTTTGGTCGTAACAGGCCTTTGCAGAGCTCCAGTGAAACCACGACGTGTTACATGGCCTGAGCTTAGAAGTAGTTCGGTACCATGCCCGATATGTTTCATTTCTATTTATACTCTGGATATATATGTCCAAGTAAAAAAAACTACTTTTAGAGATGAACAATGGATTTTTTAAGTATCAATATATGTCTTATATAGGACTAGAAATGATTATAATTCATAATACTCTGCCACCCCAAAGCAATTATAATGTGATGTGCATGGCTTGATTTTACCAAGGGCATGATGACGAAGTTGTAGCCAGATGGATGAATGATGCTAATGTGAGCGGTTATTCACGCTCGTCTGGTAAAAATACACTATATATATTGTCATCGATACCATTATGTACTAATTTGGATATTAATGTGGTATGTCTTTTATCTTTAGAAAACAAGGTTGAGTGGTTTCAATATACCAAAAAAATCAACTTTCCTCATGATGCTAGAATCATGATCAAGTATCATGAGAACCTCACACTCCAGGGATATCATGTACTTAGTTATAGGTATGTCGTCGGTCTTTTACTTTCGCTTATTAATATTTAGGTTTATAATAGAATAGTTCTTAGCTAGATTCTAAAAACTCAATTTACAATTGAAATTTGTAGAAAACTCCACTGTTAAATCTGAGTAAAAGCATTGATTAAATTCAGTTCACTGCAATTCAGTCTACCACTCTATGTTGTTGCTCGAGTTGCAATTTAATGTTCTGTAGTTGCAACTTTGAGTTAAAACGTTGCTCAGTTTGAGCTGCAACTGAGATAGATCTATTAACGGATACATTTGGATACAGATAGTGTCATATCTGTATCTACATCCGAAATCATTTTCGGTATCGGATATCCGCATCCGTGGATATGGACGGACATCGGATAATTATCCTACTTGCTAACGACCGATAAATCATGAAACATAAATGAATTTTTTTAGTTTAGCATCAACTTTTTTCGATCCCATCAATTATTAAAGTGTTGAAAGTAAACAAATACGATGATAATAAATAGTTTTGAGCAGTTAATATGCATTTGGTGTGTATAATATAAACTTCTAACTTAATAAAATAATAAATATTTTTCATTGTACTAAAATACACTTAATTTAAACTATAATCTTGAAAAAACCCGAACAGATAAATTTTGTATGCAGATGTTTTTGTATCCGCATCCGAATCCATTTTTTTGGATATCGGATATTTATCCGCTTTTCGGATACGAATGGAGACGGATTTTAGATTTTTTGAGTATCCATTAACAGCCCTAAACCAAGAATTGCAGCTCTGCTGCAACTCAGAGCTGCAACCCTATGTTGCAACTCGGTTGAACCAGAGAGTTGCCACGTAGAGTTAACTTTGACTCTTTTCATATCACACTTCTTTCTCCTATTTGATATAACTACACTCTCGGAATCAAAAAATAAACAAATAATTTTAATTGGAAGCCCTCATCAAAGGAGCTTCTATCAATAATTTCCTTTCTTTATTCAAAAGTTTCAGAATTGTTTCTTTATCAAATTCATGCAAATGAAGATAATTTCCCTTTGAAACCAAAATTTCTACATATGTTTTCTTTTTCATTCCACTTATTGATTATCATCCCTGTCTTTTTGTATAATATATGTAGCAAATCTGGGGAAAGAGTAAAAAAGAAAAGGTTTTTAAACAAGAATAGGTTTTTAAACAACCTTTTTGACTTCGCTTTGTTTGGGGTCGTTTTATTTATGTCAATCCATTTTTCATTGTCTTTTCTCTAAGGATGTTCTTATTGTTGAGTTGGATTTGAGTGCTAGAGCAGCTGCATGGTTTTGTGTCTCATTTTATCTTGGTTTTGCGTTTAATCATACGAAAGATAAGAAATTGCCTACTTTGCTCAAATTATGGTGGGGTTGTTCTTATTTATGTCATATGTTTTTATGAGCATAGACTTTGTTTGGTAAAAAAAGGGCATTTTGGGTATCCATTTAATACAGAGACGATGTTCTTATTTATGTCATGGTTTTGTCGAGTTGCAACTTTGTTTGGTACACAAAGGTGGCTATTGCTAAGCAGCAGAGCAGCTGTGCTGCTATGCTCAGCACAACAGCATAGCGCTGCACCGTTGTGCTCAGTAATAAGCATAACCCTGCTGTGCTCAGCAGCGCACTCTGCCAAAGATTCTTGAAGGTTGATATGCCAAGTTTTTTGAAGGTTGATAATGTTTTTTTCCTCTTTGTCATGTTGTTCAATTAAAACACTCCAATTCTGACAACCAATACCCATCAAAATAGCATGTCATGTAAACCAAAGGCAAGAATAATATTGCTTGAAGTTTTTTTCTTATGTATATTTTGCCTTCAAATGTATGAATTCATATTACTTACGAGCTAGTTATATAGTGGTACATTCAAGCAGTGGGCACTACATAACCTTTACTCGTACCATTGACTTATTGACATGTTAATTATGCTAATACAAGTTATTTAAATATCATAAGAAAAAGGTAAAATAAAATAAAATAAAAAAGACCGGCAAAGTGGCGAAGAGAAATAAAGCTCTTCTTGGGTTAAGCCATCTTGAAAGCAGTCTCTTTTGTGACATTATCAACGACTTTAGTAAATCAAACAATCAAACGATAAATCACATATTTACTGAAAATCACTTTACTGAAAATGCAAGCAACGTTTATGCGGGTAATTGAGTATCATATATAATTAGTCTAAAATGAAACCATTTAAATACCTCCATTGACGCTGTCAGATTCACCTTTGCTGTCAGAATCAAACAATGCCTTAGTGTCAAACATACATTCATCTTACTACCTGTTACATCAACAGAACAAATGAACATGATGTATTGTACTGTTCAGAAGAAAATTAAACGCAAAACACAAATAGTGGAAATAACTTGAATAACTCAAAAAATATACAAGGAAAAATGTATAAATCTCTCTAAAATTTATAGATTAGGCAATGACTCATATATAGTCAAAATGACTTATAAGTGAATACCTAAGATTAGTATATATGGCAAAAACTTTTAATTTGGATTATGAGTTGTTGATAAGTTGTAAAATGAGAAGCAACATTTTTAACTTATGATTTATGGAAAAATACAAGTATTTTCTGAACTCTTTTATTTATTTTACCACTCAAGTCAAACGTAACAAAAGTTGCTATTAGATCACATTTAATTTGGTATGACATTTTGGACAAAGTTTCCGGAGGTCGTAGATTCGAACCTCTGAAACATCAAAGTGAGTGCTCTGCTTGATTAAAAGTATCACTCTTATTATTAAAAAAATCACAATTAGTTATATATAAATAAGAGTTACCAGAATAGCTCTAAATAATAAGATATTTATTTTGTAAATGAGAAAATAATATGACACGACAAGAAAAGTTTTGCATTTTGTGGTAATAACAACCATTTTTGGAGCAAGGGTATAACCATTGGAATCTTTACCCATATTTGACACTAGAATAAACTAGAAGGTGGGCAGCATACTACTAGCAAGCAATAAATAAAAATGAAAAAGGTATAATTTAAGTATCCTAAAGATATACTATCATGGAGGAATATGATAATTCCTTTTAGCATCCTAAAGTAAATCCGATGATCTAGAGAAAATCCAAGTAAACTGAAAATATCTGAGAAAAGCGAGAATCAAAGACTCGTGTCACCAACTTTTTAGAGTCTTCAAGAGTCAATTTAAGTCCACAAACCTGAAACGAGGAGAATATGAGTCATAAAACATATAACAAATAGACATATTTCTTATGTATGTGCATCACAATGATTTAAGTTGAATACCATCATTGACTAAGTGCTCAAAAACACTATAACCGGATAGATGAACACCCAAGTTACAGCACTTTGAGCATGAACAACTGAATTTATTAAGTTGCTCGATGGTTTTAGAATCGATTTTTGCATCATTATTCTTAGTAAATTATTCGTTATACCTTAAAGCTCTATTTATGAAATACCATGCCCCTTCTCTATATTCAGCTATAGCTCTGGATATATAATACAATTTTGTAAGAACGACACAACTTGAAAATAGACAAGATATATCATTAGAATATATTTTTATAGAACAAACTTGATAAATGAACCAAAGGTTTCTCCATTCCATGTTAAACTGATGGCATGCTTTCTTTGACTGAAAAAATAGGTGACTGAATTAGTTACATGATATAAGTGTTAGCCTACCAACAAAGCAAATGAAATAAGCAAAATTGTAACAAAAATGGTACAAATTATAATGTAAAGATGAACATATCTACTTTCTTTAGCATACAGTTCAATGAAATATGATACAGCAGAGACAAAAAAAATCAAAGTGCAGGCATTGAAGATTTCATTCTACAATGAGTTAATACATGCATGCAACTTATGTTAATTAATAATTAATAATGTAAATCACAAAGAAGTATGAACTTTGTACATGCCTAGTCCCTCCGCTCACATATTATATTTCAAGCGCCCATCAATTATGCAATGATCGAGCTATAAGGTGGCCATATTTTGGTTTTTGCACTACTTACGTAGTGTTATTATTATTGTCGCTATTGTTATTCCGTGTCTTCATTTATACACAATAACTATACAATATGTAGGAAACGTATCAAGTCGTATCATGCAACCATTTGACTGTAACATAAATAATGTAAATAGAAGATTCGAATTTAGTATAATTCTTTTATGACATTTATAGTACACTTAAATGCTAATATCATTGTCCAGACTCCAGCTTTTCAACTCTAAGATTTTGAGGTACACAAAGTGCAAAATTTAGTTCAGACATGAGCAGAATATCGACTTAACCCAGGCACCAATATTTGATATAATAGTGATCGTATGTTTAAGTTTCATTCTCTAAATTTGTTTGAGTTTGATCAACAAATAATCCAGCCTAATATCCAACATAATGAACACACCATATTTGATATAAAGTAATAACTAACCATATGCAGACACTGATTTAGGCTCATGTTGGGAAGTTATTTGCTTGTTACTTCATTTTAAACACATCTTTTCACATTAGACTGATGGAGGCTAGTGTAAAGTATTCTATTTCCTCTTCTTTTATTCAAACTTTTCCTTTATAATACACCATCAAACATCAAGCCGATTGAACCAAAATTATTACAAAGATTAAAATGTAATTGAGAAAAATTAAATTGGGACAAACTTGAATCTGGAAACGATGGAGAGGAATCACTGAGCGGAGGTCGATGGGCTGAGCGGCGGATGTCGACTTGGCGAAGGAAGCGTTAGATGAAGAAAGCGGCTGCGGAGGCGCTGTTGAGTTAGGGATTTCTGATTTAGGTTTTATTTTATTTTTATTTTGGAGGTGAGAATGGATCTGAGGAGGTAATGTTTATTTATATAATTTTAAGAAATGATTTTTTTATGCTTTTATACAGTTTAAAATTTAAATTTAAAATTGTATCCCAATTCAATTTTGAATAAGAAGGGTTCTTTTTTCCAAAATTATTAACATTGGTAATATGTATGCCAACAAAATTCGTCCCCCACATAACAAATCAGAAATAATAATTATGTTATTACCTTCGTTATACGGTTTTTTCGGTGAGCTCCACTGTTTTATGATATTTTTCGATCAAACCCCACTTGATTTAGTTTTAGATGAACTATCGTCGTTTATTTTTTATTTTCGATGGAATGTTGTCAAATTTGATTAGGAAGAGGGTAAAATATAAAATCGTCTACTTCTGTTTCATTTATCATGTCCCTATAATAACAATTTTATATTTGGATGGAGTTGTCCTAAAATTATACAATTTTTATCCGAGAGTGAAGTCCCTTTAACAATGCCCTAATTTTATTATAGTTTAATTTTATTAAATTTTAATATAGCTTTAAAATAGTATATAATTATCTTATGATTTTAAGTATATTTACATATTTGTATATATAGTTTGATATTATTGTAAAATATTATTTAACTTTTAAAATGTTATATAGTTTATTATAATTTTAACGTTATCAACTCTTACCAAGCAGTACTTATATGTAACAACCTGCATTTCAAAACGATGGAATGTTTAAATAATTGATTTAAATATTTAGTTGAAGGTCCAAATATACGACTTTTTGCATACGGTCGAATTTGGACTTGAGACCATTTCCACTGAGTTTGGATCGACGTTGCAAATCAAAACGAGTATATATATATCGCTATATTTGAAATCATGGTATTTTTACGGTTTACAAGTTATTATACATATTTTATAAAAATACATGCATAGTCCCGTCCATTGGGATCTCGATCGACGACTTGTGTTTCTAGGATGAAGACTTCATTAGGAGACACGCTATTGAGAAATTTTTGGAATCGGACAATCTGATAGCCAAAACGACCTCGAAATGAGTGAAATTTTCATCCCAGAGCACTATTTGGGATAATGGCGATATTTATACCATCGGGACCCAAAAAATGAGGCAACGCTTTCTCATATTTATATTTTAGGCTTATTATTGCTTATTTCGCTGTGTGATACTGTGGAGTCTTGACAGTGTTTAACTTACTATTATTAGAGACAGTTTATCATTTGAGTTTATTCATCAGTTGTATAAACTCTATTATGCATTTGTATAACTGTATGGATTTGTGCACTCTGATTTTGGGGTTCATTCAGTTATTAGCGTCTGGTCTTTTTTATATATGTGATGACTATTATATTTTATTCGATACGCTGTGAGATATATGATATGTTCTGTGATTATTTTATGTATTTTACAACCTTTGACCATCGTCCTACATCGGTCTGGCACCGAAGCAGCGCACAATACGGGTTATTATCATTATTGGGTGTCGGAGGTGTAGAGTTGCCGTCACACCTTTTACGTGGTGTTGCCTCTAGTCCCCTATAACTTGGTATGTCAAGTCAACTACCTTCTACAAGGGTGTTCCCCCCCCCACCATATCCAAGGGACTTATTCTTGACCATTAGCTTTGATGCTTGGTTTCGTGTCACCACAACACTTCGCACTCATGTCTCGATACTCATGCTCAAACTTTGTTGTAAGTTACTCGCCTTTCGAACTAATCAAATATTTTTAGGAAATCATTCTTCGACATTCGACTTTTTCCTTAAATAAAAGTATTTTATGGAAAAGATCAAATCATCTTATTAACAAAAAATCTAAATAAAATAATTGAATTTTTTAGTTTTCTATAAAAGATACCCTACATCTCATTTCATTAAAATATAACCTTTTTCAAAAAATATACATTTAGAAAATTTCGTTCTCTACATCTTTAATGTAGATATCTTAATTAAAACAAGTTATGATAGATAGTGCCACACTTAATTTTAGTATCTAATCAATTAAAATCTTTTCTAATACCATAAACAAAGCAGGATGACATGTTACTTAATCAGATCGACTGTTAGAGAAGCTTATCTACCGTAGGCTAGCAAAATCAAATGTTATGAAGTCTAACACTAAATACACTGTCTTCAATATGTCTTCTCAAATCTTTTCAATGCTTTTACTTTATTCTTCCCATAAACAGCTTGATCATTGTTCTGATACTTCTAATATTTGTCCGCAACTCTAATGGAGTTGGCAGGGGTTCCCAGCTCCCCAACAGAGAGAGAGGATTCGAGTCCCGCTAGCTACACTTTAGCAGCGTGTTATTCGTGGAGGCGTACAATAATCCCCGTTGAAAAGTGTAAAATCCACGGGATCGAAAAGTGTCATCGTGAGGGCCCAGTTAAAAAGGGGGTGGGGTTGAGCGGGCCTTCTTACATTCCTAGTCTACGAAAGTATTTTTTTTCAAAAAAACGCTGCTAATATTAAAACGACAACAAGTTTTGTTTCCAAAAAAGTGTACTTTCTTCATAAACTTCAAATTTTCATACATACAACTTTCAAGTTCAGAATCCAAATTTAACATTCAAAAAATTAAAATTAAAATTTTAAGTTATAAATTTGATAATTTTCGAATTAAAAATTCAATTTTTCAAACACATAATCAAAAAATAAAATTTATAGTTCGAAGTAAGAAACTCAAATCACAAAATTTCATATTCAAAGGTTTCAATTCAAGAATTGGATTTTCAAATTCAATATCCACACACTTTCAAAATTCAAATTTGAAAGTATGAATTTTCAAAAGTTCAAGTTTTTCCGAATTCAAATTTAAAATTTCAAAGTTTAGATTTCACAATCCTAAAATATGGAAACCTAGAGTCCATTTGGTTTTATTTTTTGTTTTGCGTTTTCAACGTGCATTACGAAACACGAGTAGAACGTGAGAGAAGATTTAAAATTCTATGTCAACGATGGATGGCTGGGGGATGAATTATTTTTCGTACTTTTGTTATTTCTCCGAACATGGAAAACACAACAAACTTATTTTTTATTTTATATGTTAATTTCATTTCACAAATTGGTTGTCTTAAAAAAATACACATTTCATTCATATTTTCATTTGGATGAAAATCCAAAACAAAAAAAGGGCAACCAAAACGAGGCTTGAGATTATTGAATTTCAAATTTAAAATTTGCCATTTGAATTTTTTGTTTTATTAAAACAAAAGGTAGATTTTGAAGAAAAAATGTCATTTCAGAATACAAATCTTATAATTTGAAATTTTCAAATTTTGTAGTCTCGAATTCAAATTTTCAATTTTTAGTTTTATGATTAATTATTCAAATTTGAATTTCAGCCAAAGTCTTCAATTCTTAATTTTCTGATTCATTGTTAATTTTAAAACTAATACTTTTAAAATTTTAATTTCGAAAATCAAAACCAAAAATCTGAATTTTCCTAATATATTATCATTTAATGGTTAGTTAAGATTAATGAAAATTGCAACAAATATTCTTTTTTGAATTATCATATTTAAACACATTTACTAGTAGATATTAAATATTAGTTTTCAAAATCATTTAAAATTTTCGGACTGTTTCGTTTGTGCCCACTATGATTTCTATATTTCGCGGGAAATATTTCAACAAAATAATTACCCCATCACAGTTATAGCGGTCATTTTGGCGGTGAGTGGATAAACGAACGACGTATAAGTTCCCGCAGCCGCTTGATTATCTTCTCTCCATCCCTAAAATAAAATACGCTGCCAAAATCAATCGCCGAAAATGTTCAGAGTCTGTTTGATTTCTCATCCCATCCCACACACAAACTTTGGTAAATCTGATTATCATATCTTCTCTGAGAAGGTTCATGGGCTAATTTTCATGTCAAATTTTAGATGTAATTCGATGCTTACCTTTTTCATAAGGTTCATGTTTAATGGTTTTATGTTTTTTTTACCAAATGTTTAGGCTTACCATTAATTTAAGATTTAGGGTTAATTTTTTGATTCTTACGGTTAATTCTAATAGTTAATTTCAAAAGTTAGCTAATTTCTTCGAGTTGATTCAGTTTCTGTTTTGCTAATCAATTGTTATTCATCATAATTTCTTTACTCTTTGAGTTAAGAAAGCAAAACATTGTTCTTATCTGAACTTGAATTATTCAGATTCTTTTTTTAAAGCTTGATTTTTACTGCACTACAGTAGACTGATTAAATGCCTAAAATATTAACTGTTACGGTTACTTTTAGGTTATTTTATGATGCAGATAATTAATGAGTTACAGGTTCATATTTGGTAACTGTTAGCAAGTATACATTCGATGATTGCTATGTTTACTATTCATGTCTTTGAGAAACTTAAAAAGTTGGTGACTTATTAAGATATTTTATCTATCAATAGTCCCCAATGAACTTTTCATTGACAATGAAAAAATATATTCCTAGAAGTGATTGACTATCAGTTGGATTAAGGATGCTTTTGTCATGCAAAAGCATATAGAGGTAACTACGATTTTTGAAATGTTCATCTATATGAATTTCATTTTATTCATATATTCATGGTATAATTGTGATCTTTTTAACTCCTGTAAAAGGTAACACGGTCATCAAAAAGGGTAAAACCATCACCTATAGACAATATTGGAGTTCAGGAGGATGACAACCAAGATTTGAGCTTAGAAGCCTCACTTGAAGTAAAATATAAAGATAATGCAAAAACTTAAGTTTGTTAGTAGTAAGTTTTTTAAATGTTTATTCAATTTAACCATTGTTATAGAAATAAAAAATTACTGGAAAGCGGAGAAAAAGACCACAACCTTTGCATTCAACTTCACCTTTGCTTAATGAGGATGATATTCAGAGGTTCAATTTAAACGATTCACCGTTGCTAAATGATACACCCGTAGAAGAAAACCACAACTCCAAAGCCATCAACCTTGAAGTCAAAAGGAAGAAACGTGGCATAACTAAACTAAAGGGTTTGGGAATTCGCGATTCTTATTGTGTAGGTATGGATGTGGATTTCAATTAAAAGGGATAACCAGTAGGTGATAATTCTATTAAATTAGCCTTTTTCATAGGTGCACTAGTTTGTTATAAAGTTTCGATACTTTATGATGATTGGAGAAAGGTTCCTTCGGATCATAAAGGAAACCTTTGGGCACTTGTGTTGGTAAGTTCAATATTATATCGTCTTTTTTATCCATTGGAAGCATGTTTCTGTTTTGTTATCTTGTATTACACTTGTTTCCAGTAATTTTTGTATGACATGAATTGGTAAGCTAGACATAAGATGATAATCAAGCTTTTTTGTGGCGAAGTACAGATGAATTTAAAGTCGTTGAGGATGCTATAGGCTCTACAGTTGCTTGAGCAAAGAGTTCATTACTTTAGATCTTTCTTAATCATCAGATAGGAAATTAGTTTCAGTATAAAGTAGTTTGAAATTAGGATGTTTGATTTGGTATTTTGGCACTTTATACTGTTTATGTTCTGAATTTTTAGATGTTCAGTCAAATTTTATTTCTGGTTTCTTTCAGTTATGTATTCCTGGGTTGTCTAATTCATTTGACTATTTTATTATTAATGGCTTTTTTAGTATTCGTATTATAGTTTAGCTTGTGTTTTCTGCATTATTCAACAACATATTGCACGAAGTTGTTTGCTTCATGTACTCAGAAGTAAAGAATCTACAACCATCACTTTCAAATCTCAACACAAGCTATGAATAAGCACACACAATGATACACAGACTCTACATGGTACAATCAGACCACATATAACACATCTTCATTTGGCCATGTATGTAGAGTTGGAGGAGAAAACTCTGATCATGGAGCATTTGGAGAAGCTTGTGCAGGTTAGAAAGATTATTTTGCTTAACTAATTAATCACCTTATTCTTCTTCCGCCTTCACTGCATGTTCAAGGCAAGAGGAACTCTTGCTGTATACAGTATTTATTCAACTGATGTTTCCGGTTATCCATTGTTATATATATTTATGCATCATTTATTTCATAGAATGACCTTTTCTTCTCCTTTTAGTGCAACTTTTCAATATTTGTAGCCGTTTTACATTTTAGGCATTGATGCACGGTTCTTTCTTCTATATTTGTACCTGTCTTTATTGCCACATTAATCATCAATAAATTTTGTAACCTCTTGTACATAATAGGCATCGATGCATGGTTTTTTCTTCTATATTTACACCCCATCTTAATTGCCACATTAATTATCAATAAATTCCAGATTTGAATTTGATATTCTTACTTCCGAATTTCACAAATTAATGTGTACAATAGCAAGAAAGTCATCATGGACAGTAATATTAACACTCTAATAAAAGTAGGTAACGAGTCAGTGAAAAATGATACCTGTATACCAGACCTATTATTTACATTCAAATTAAGATTCCGAGCTCCTTATACTTGCTAGTTGCTACCTCCCTAAACAGTTTTAAATTTAGTACTGATAATTGTATTGTAGTACATACTATATATCATGTAAAACACGCACATTTCCCTCTGCCTATGTGCAAAATGTCAATTATGAATTATTTGCCTAGTAGAAGTTGATGGTACTGAATTTCCAGGTTATGATCATGGTCACTGAGTTGGTATATGCAATAATTAATATTCCACTCGCTTAGATTTGAAAATGAAGAATCTCCTTTCTAGTTCTTATCAGGAAAAGTTTTTTTTTTCTTGCAAGAAGCGGCAATTGCCTGCATAGACTATGATGATACATTTTCACAAACGATCGAGATACATTTTGATCTTAAAACGTAAACCAGCATGCTATATGAATCGATGTACTAGCCTAATTATAGTTAGTTCGGCTAATATCAACCTTTTTCTTAGTTTGAATCATTATAGTGCATTTATAACTTTTCAATTTGCATATGTTTCAAATTCCTAAATCAAAAGTAGGTTTTGTAGTTTAAAACTATCAAAACCTCTATTTATGGAATTACAATACATAATTAAATTATTTGTCATGTTTATTTGTATTGTATTACTATGCATTCTACCAAAAGCACAAGATACTTCCACACTTGAGTTTTAGACAGCACAATATTTGCTTTTGCCACCTACACCATTTGTGTTTCCTCAGTATAGCTTAACCATGAAAATATCCTAAGATTTGTTCTGTTGCTTTTGGAAGACTGACCAAAATTGGCTTTGGTAAGTTTGTTAATTTTTGAGGAAAAGGTAGTGGGGGTAAGTTTGTTAATTAACCAGCTTCACTTATTTGAGATTTGATTTAAACTTGATTTTGCTTCTAATATGACTCAAACTGTGGAGGCTAAAATGTAATGCACAGCTTGTTCACCTACTGTGACTACATGATCTACCATAGCTTTGGCACCCATGTCAGTGCTAATAATAATAATATTGTATTCAATGTTTACAAGATCTGTCTGTGCAGGTCCTCCAAACTATGGCAAAGTTAAATAAAGTATGTGCATGCCTTCATTGGTCTGTGCTGGTCTGTGCAGGTCCCCTCAAGATGCATCGGTCCAGAAAATTGGCTTATTTTCTAGAAGGTGTGACAAGAGCAAGGGCAAACCAAGCAACTTAGAAGAGCCCAGTGTTGGAAAAAGTTAAACTGACAGATAAAGGAGTCTGGAGATTAACAGTAGACAGATGTATCATATGCTTGAACTATGAAGATAGACTATCAATGCTTCTTGAATTTTTGGAAGGCCCTGATATATGCTTCCTTTTAATGCTTTGTTCATTCAGTTTTTTTGTATAATATAGGTGGCCTCGTATGTAGAGTACGTCAGTTATTATCCCAGGATATTTTAGGACAATATGTAATTTGCTGCACTAACGTCTTTTGACTCAATTTAAAATTTATTTGATGTTGTTTTTGCATATTCATGTTGGTTGGTGGTGTTTTCATGACGTGTGTCGTTGATTTGAGGTTAAACAAATTATTAATGTATGTAGTTCTTGGAATCTGTATGTGGTTTGTATACGATGTTGATTTGAGGCTAAATAAATTTTCAATGTATGTAGTTCATGGAATCTATATGCTGTTGATGCAGTTTTCTGTGTGCAGTTTTTTAATGCGAATCCGAACACTTAGGTTTCATTTGATGTTTTTCTACTTTATACGAATTTTTCAATTTTTTTACGTTTATAAGGTGGATTTAATGGGTTGATCTATATATGAAGAGGATTTGGTCATACTGATCCTTTTAAAAGATGTATCAAATGAGTGTACCAAATGGGTTGGATCTCAAAATGAATTAGGTCAATGTTTACCTGAGTCATTATGACCTGCCCTAACCCATTCGATATGTTTACTTAAACATGATGTAGCCTATAAGTTAGATTTAATATAATTGTTTGCATATTGATCCGTATAAGCAGGTCGATGATACCGTTGAAACTTTTGGTGCTTGGTCATTATCATGAAGATATTGTTGCTTTGGTCATTTTTCATGATGAAGATATTGTTGCTTTGGTCATTTTTCATGATGAAGATATTGTTGCTTTGGTCATTTTTCATGATGAAGATATTGTTGCTTTGGTCATTTTTGGAACAGGCACAAATGCATAATACGTGGAGCACATCGATGCAATAATCCAGTGCTAGGACATCATACAATATTTCCAATTTGTTGTCTTTACTACCAAATTTAACAATATTATTGAAGTTATAAAACATACTTACAACAATGTTAGTAAAACATTGTTGAAATACAAGAATTAACCACGTTTATCGAAAGTTGTTGAAACATCATATCATGAACAATCTTAAAAAAAATATTGTCCTAAATATGAAATGCAACAACATCATGCAAACGTTGTAAAATAAAAAATAGAATATATAACAATCTTTTATTGTTGTTTGTCATTGAGTTTACAATGTTCGATAAATATTGTAGAATACTATAAAATTACAACGTTAAAAAATATATTGTTTAGTTTAGTAATTTCAATGACATTATTTATATGTTGTGAGAAAACAAATTTGATACAACATAAAAAAAACCATTGTTGAAAATAGTTTTCTGCAACAATTTAGACAAACGTAATAGATAACTTTTGATTTACAACATTAGTACAAAAAATGTTGTTTGAATAAACCTAGCACAACATTTTTTTTAGAAAATGTTGTAAAAGCTCTATCATTTTTACAACACTTTGGTCAATTGTTGCAGAATCAGTGTTGTAAAATGGTACTTTTGCTGTAGTGTTGTTGCTCCGTGTTAAGTGAGGGTTAGTTAGTTAATTCTAAAAGGAGTCTAGGACTGGAGGTAGGATGGAATGTCCAAACCAGTATAAAAATCCTGGTGTGATTGCTTTTATTTACTTTGCTTTACTATACTCTACTAGTTAGTATTGCTTAGTTTTGAATATACTCTTGAACACACACCTAAGCCATATTATATGAGATACATGTTCACTTTCATTTGGTGTCAGAGCAAGCTCATTTCAATTACCCTAACACAGTATTTTAATAATCATCATAATATAGAAAGTACTTTTCAACAAGGTTAGTCAACAGCACATCCTCCACTATTCATTGGATCTAACTATGCTTATTGGTCTACATGTATGAGAATATTTGTGGAAGCTAATGGTCTAGAAATCTAGGAAGCTACTCAAACTAAATATGAAACTCCTACCACTGATATGAGTACTTGGACAGATATTCAAAAGATCGTAACGAACAACAATGCTAAAGCTATGAGTGTCTTCTTCTATTCACTTGATAAAAACGAGTTCTCAAGAGATATGCCTTGTAAAACTACTTATGATATCTGGCGTGAACTACAAGTCACTCATGAAGGCACAAATAAAGTAAAATAAACCAAAATATCTATTTTATAGATCGGTCCTCTTCATTCAAAATGAAATTAAATGATACTATTATTGACATGTATGCTAGATTTCAAATAATTCAACACGATCTCATGGCACTAGGAGTCACTTTAATAGACTTTGATCTAGTCGCACGTATTTTGAATTCTTTGACTATTGAATGGAAAAGAAAAGTCTTAACTATCGGAGAAGATAACGATCTTTCTCCACTCAAAGTTTAAGAATTAGTAGTAAATTTGATGTCGTATGAAGCTAATTCGAAGGCTAGGAAAGAGAAAAATCAAGAGAAAATGAGTATAGCATTCCAAGCCAATGATGATGACTCATATTTGGATGATGATGAGATTGTATTCATAGACAAAAACTATAACAAGTTCAAGAAGTTCAAGAAGTTTAAAAAGGCACGGAACGGTGGCAATTCAAAGTCATCTAACCTGGCATCTATCAAGTGCCATGCGTGCGATAAATTTGGCCATATAAAAAAGTCCTATCCACGACTAAACAAGGAAAAGAAGAAGGACAAATTTGAGAAAAAAGAAAAGCTTTTCAAGTTACATACGATGATTCAGACTCATCTTCTTCAGACAATGATAGCAATAGTGACATAGAACAAGCAAACGTTTGTTTCATGGCTACTAGTGAAGTAATCTCGAACTCTCTTATAACTGTATTTTAGAAATAAGTATATAATTAGATGATAAACTTAGAGATCTAAAGAAATTATACAAAGATAATATAGGTAAATTAAATAGAGTAGAACTAGAAATTGGCCTATTAAAAGATGACAAAAGTATTACAGAAGAGGAACTAGAAATCTCACAAAAATCTTGTGAAAACATATCTTCTCAAAATGCTGCTCTAACTGATGAAATTAAAGATAGAAAAACAGAGAAAAAGAAGCTTAGCAAAGAGAATTGTGAATTAAAATCTAGTCTAGATTTAGCTAGAAATGAAAATTTTGAACTAAAGCAAAAATTGGAACAAATTACTAACAATGTTTCGAAATTCAAGAAAGGAAAGAAGAATTTAGAAAATTTAATTAAAATTTCAAAACCATTTGGCGAAAGAATGGAATTGGTTTCAAAGATAGTAGAAAAGAAATATAATACTTTGTATACTAATTTCAAGAAGTCCAAAAATGGTATTGAAAGTAACTCAAATTCAAAAAATTTGAAAATTTGGATTCCAGAAAAATAATAAATTGATTAGGAAAAAATATATATATGACTATCTTGTAAACGATGTTAATAATAGTAATTATATTTCTAAAGGTCCCAAACCCACTTGTGTATGGCTACCTTCTTCTACTAACACGTAGACCTTAACATAAGAAGTGGGTACCATTGAAATTCCTATTCTCATGTAGGTACCCAAAAGCTAACAAATTTTACAAATATCTTGGTAAAATATTTTTTGAAAATATATTTGACTCATATATATTTACTAAAAAAATCTTTGGAAATTATATATGAATTTTCTACAAGAGGGAAGTTGATAAAAATTGTATAGTAATAATTTACCAGCCTATAATTTTGAATTCCTATTTTTAGTAAATCCCTACATATATAAAGACCATAATAAGGTTTAAAATACAATTTCAAATAATGAATTTTGAATTTCAAAACCTTTAAAATCAATGTCATCATTGGACAACACTTCATTCTACATCTGAATAACTACCGCAAACGATGACCGTACTGATGGTATTTCTAATTCTCAAGAAGAACTCATGCCGCGCTAGAAAGAGATTTACTAAGAGCAAAAGGGACAGGGGGAGCATTTGAACTTTATTGAAAGAAAGCTTATAGCTTTATGTGTGAAATAAGCTCTTCAAGAGGGAAAGTAGTTTTATAATAAGTTTATATACATTTATGTATTCTTTTCAAATATAAACAAATATACATAGTATAAATAAGCTCTTAAATAGAAAAAAATATAGGCAAATAAACAATTCAGATTTTAAATAAGTTATAAAACATATAACAACAAACTCAAATTACAAATAAAAACATCTAGAGCCAGTTTCAGCCGACTAAACATGATTCCCAGTTGACTAAACAAAGGTAAAAAAACAAAACAATCAATTAAAGGAAAATAAAACAATCGACATTATATAGGGTTATTCTCTGGTTCTAAAAATCACCCAGTTCATTCGACTGAACAATGTTCCAATCGACTGAGCTCATACATTTCAATTTGCTACCTGAACTATCAATTTTTGGTTTTTAAAAACAAACTAACAGTCGTGCCACTTCACTCATACCCATCTTTCCTCTTTCAAAATTCAAACCCTAGTTCCTTAAAATCTTTCTCCACCAATTCCAAGGCTCCAAAGCAAAAACTCCAGAAACTTCCCGTCTCAAAGAAAATATCACAAAAAGATAAAGCCTGACTTCCTCATTTAATCCCTCGCATCCCGAATTTGCGTCCGATGACCAAATCCTAGCATGGTTGAATGGGAGCAAAATAGTGCTGAAGCATTTCAATGAATCAAATGACAAATGAGTCTTTTAATAAACGTTCAATAAAATGTCAGATTTTAAAGCATTTGGAATTGAGACAATTGCTAAAGAACATGAATTTCTCTCTTTAATTGATGGAAATGAAAACAAGGTAAAAATTTATCCATTTCTTGTAATAATGTTTTATGTTAAACTTTGTGGAGACTTCTATAAACCAATCGACGATGAAGGTATCTTCTAGACTAAAGTTTTAGGAGTTGATATTGTTTTATCGGTAAAAAATTTAGGAATTATTCTTGGTTGTTCCAATCTTGGACTTGATTTAGATGATACTGATCATGGCATCTTTACTTATAACTCTGCAAGTTACTTATTCCATGTTGAAAAGACTGCAAATACTTCAGTAAATCTTCATCCACAAGCTCGAATTTTAAATAAAATGATAATTCATACTATCATGCCTCATACTCGTAGTTTTGGGAAAATGTATGATAATAACTACAAGATATTATATGCTAGTTACATGAATAGAAAATTGAATTGGGCTAAGATTATACACGATGAAATTAAAAGCTTCCATGCACGCACTCGACTCATGATGTTCTTTGCCTCTTACTTAACTAAAAATATTGGTCTACTATGGAATCAATTTCGATAGTATACAAGACTTCACTTTGCCAAAAGCAATGGACCAAAAATAAATTTCACTAATGAAGTTAGCGGCAAGGTTGAAAACTCTTGTGCCTTATAATGTTCATCTATATTGAGTGGTACAAGATAACATACCCCAATCTTCTTCCCAACCCCAACCAGCCATTCAACAACAACAAGAGATTGCCTAAGAGGTGGAGTGGTATTCTAATAGTGACAAAGAGCTTACCTTTGTTGAGCCATCCAAGAACATTTCCGCTAATGACGCCATTCTCAAAAACCAAGAAATTCTTTACAAATAATAGCGAAAAATGATTAAGCGCCAAAAAACGTTTGAGAAGACGACACTTGGTTTCTTAGAAAAGATATGGAACAAACTCCCCTCATGCTCACGACCATCCTCATCTCATGACTCAGAGCCGGAGAGTTAGACATGCTTCTTGGGTTGGTAAGCTTTTACTTAGTATGATTTGGTGATAGCCTTAACTCTCTTTTATTGCTTGCATCTTGTGCTGGATTGTGGCACTTGTGTTTTGTAATTGAACTTGTGGTATTTGTGTTTGTAGTTTGTGTTTGATGTTAAATTTGTGATGTAATAACTTTCAAACTAGTGTTGGTCCTATGGTCATTTTTGATTAAACTCATGTATTTGTGTTTTAAACAATGTGATGTTTGCTAAGATTAAGAAAAGGCCTAAATTCTAACCCAAAATTGTTGTTGTTATGTCCATCATATATGCGTTTGTAGTCGCCATGTTGATATTTGTCAAATTATGTTTGTATTGTTATAACCATTCGGTTTGTCACATATGTATTTGTTTATTTGCTTATGTGCTTAATATTGTATTTCAACAGTATCCCCTATGATATATCTTTGTATACTGCAATCTCTGTTGTATTCTCGCCATTTTGTTGATGCCAAATAAGAAGAAGATATTGACAGGGGGAGCACATATTAAGTGGGAGAGATACATATGTTCTTAATCATTAGTACATATAGTTGTCATCATGAAAAAGGAGAGATTGTTAGAACCCTAGTTTTATGTTTTAATGACAACAATTATATTTTTATGTATACCAAGTATATAATATTGTACAGGTATAACAAGCTACTGAATCGGAGAATCAACGAGAAAGCAAGATGGACCTTCTACATTTCAAAAGCTACAAAATATGGGTCGTCAAGTCGGATGTATGTTTTTGGTCCTAGATACTCTTGTAAAATCTCCATGATAGTTCATATGAATACACACACACACACGCATATAGTATTTTCAAATATTAAAGAGTTGAAAAATATTTTATAAACCATTTTATATAAAAACTAAAATTTCACAGTTCAGTCGATTGAATATATTCTCAGTCGACTGTGGGCAGTCGACTGAGAATACTATTCTGAGATTACTATTCAGTGGCTGAACTTTAATATTTTATTATAAATATTGATTTCCAAATTTTGCTGCGTATTTCAAAGTTCTTATTCAGTAGACCGGCTTTCTATACCCAGTCGACTGTTTACCCTGTAACGGCTATTTTTAGAAAAGACATTTCGAAGAGTTGCGATCATTCATGAGCATCTCTACGAATAGAAATTGTGATAACCCGGATTTTTGATCATTTGATAATTGGATAATTATCTGATTTTAACTATTTAAAACACTGATTTATAAGTTAAACAAATAAATTATGTGTTATATACATATGTGTTGATAGATTTTAAATTTGAAATTCAAAGAATAAATATCTTACAATAAATTGGATCTAAAAATATATGTATACGATTTTTAAACTTATTCATTGATTTGTTTTATTTTATTTTCTTCAAAGAATTTTATTAAGAAAAGTATTTATTAATTAGGAAATTATATATATATAAAAGCATATTAACAAAAGGAAATTACAAATGTAAGTTAATTATATGCATTATAACAAATGTAAACAAATTGTTTCATGTAATTACAAGTGTAAG
Source organism: Allium fistulosum (assembly GCA_030737815.1). Lineage (NCBI taxonomy): Eukaryota > Viridiplantae > Streptophyta > Magnoliopsida > Asparagales > Amaryllidaceae > Allium > Allium fistulosum. The sequence continues at coordinate 355,024,464 of CM060904.1, forward strand.
CCAATTTAACAAGTTTCTTTATTTTCCTTTTTGTTTTAAAAAAACATATATATATATATATATATATATATAAATAGTTTAAGCTTAAAATGGGGATAAATAAATAAGTTTATATTGCCTTCTTTGAGTTATATAAGTATATATATTAAAATATAAATAAATAAACAAATATAATATAAGTAATATAAAGGATAAATACATTATATAATAAAAATTCTCATGCTAAAGACAAGTGTTAAGATTTTAACACACAAAGTAACAAATGTAAATCATTTAACTTAAGAAATGAACAAGTGTTAACAATATAGGCAAGTGGCATTATGAAATTCTTTTAATTTGAGTAAATAGAAAAGAGAAACAAAAAGTATTTTCAGTTTTAAAACATCTCAAACCTGAAAATTCAAAACAAAGAAAAGAAATAAAGGAAAATCAAAACCTGTTCAAACAATAAATCAAAAGAAAATCAAAGTGTAACGACCCGTAAATTTCAACTGTTTTAATAACGTAATTAGTTGAAATTTTGTACGATAAAATTTTGAAATAAAAATTTAATATTTCGAATACGTTTAGTTAAACATAGCAACTGGTAAATTTTCGTCTGAAAATATGGAAGTTTATTTTGCGCGTAAATTTACTTTAATTTAATCAGTTAAAAAGCGATGAAAATAAAACGTTTTCGAAACCTAAATATTTTTACATAGAAAAATTCTAAACCATCTTCTGAGCAAGATGTCAGTTCGTCATTTTTCCAAATTCGGACATCTTTGGCTCCGTCGATCTTATTTTTCAGCATTTTTCTTGCATTTTCCGCTATTAGAAAATTCGACTTTTTATAATTCAATCATACTACTGATATATGTATACCATTTTAATCGTATCGTCGTGCTGATCTATGCGATATATTCATTTCTGTTTTCCAAACCCCGGTACACCACGAAATCTGTAAACGATTACTGTATCGGTAACCGTTTTCGGACAAATTGACGTCTGTTGGCCTTTCAGTTGTCTACCAGTTGGAATTATATAGCCACTCGTTATCAATATTGCAGCTATTCAAATTCTAACTTTTACTATTCCCAATCCTTCAATCCATCCTGTTGTGCAGTGCATTTAATAATATACTGGATGTCACTTTATTTTCTTCCTTTGTATTGTTCTTTCACGAGAAATATAGTATACATAAAATTTTGCTCCCTTCGCTTGATATATTTTCATTTGCATGTTCGTCTCCAAAAACCGGACACCTGTTGCTCGTTCTTCCTCCATTCGATCGAGCACCACCGAACGTCCCTCCACCGCTGCCTCTCATCGCAGCATTCGACCCGATCACAAAGTCGCCTCAAACCCGAGCGCAACTTCCCTTGCTGTTATCTCTAGCATGGCCGCAAACAACTCGAGCCACCACATGGCACGTGCAGCCGTCCCTCGCCATGATCTGACCAACCACCGCCCCATTTCGCCTTCGAGCAGCAGCTCCTTCCAGACAAGCAACCCGACCCATTCTCCAAACCTCCACAGCCTGCTTCCTTCCCTCCTCCTCACTAGATCTGCTCCACTTCCCTGGTCAATCCGAGCCTCTCCTCATCTTTTTGTATTTATGAAGGTACATATAAATTTTTGTTTGTCACATAGTAATAGTTTATATATATAACCATATACTTGAGTTCGTTTCGTATATATTTTCGGCTGTGTAGTTTATGTGCGGTTTACATATATACTAGTTTGCATTTGTGTTTTTTTTTATAAGATCTATATATCTGTATTTTGTACGTTAGTTAAATCTGGTCTATATTTCAAAGCTCATGTATACACGCTTATTGTAAATGTGTAAGTATAACAGTTTCACTTACATTTTTGTATATTTGATATAACATCTAAATGTTTACTGGATATACATTGTTTTATGTTTCATTCTTAAAGCTTTATATAAAATTTTATATAGATATATATATATATGACTTTATTTGTTCGTTCTTACTGTAAAATATAGTTATGCTTTATTTGTAAACTAGCTTACCTTTATGGGTTTTGTTTTAAACTTTAATATTGTGGCAGAAGGTAAATATTTCTCTGTTCCTTGCTCTGAAAAGTTAACATCATTTGGAACAAAACCATGTGCATTTATAATGAACCATATCATTCCATAAAGTACTCAGTGTCAATTAAATAAACATCCTATTGTAATAACTAATTTTTTTTTTGTGACCATAAGATTTATGTTATGCATCTAACTTTGCCTAACGTAACCTGAGGCAAATGTTGCAAATAAATCATGTTAGTATATATGGACAAAGTATTTCAAAATGATGTTAATGTCTGGAAAGGCTTTAAACTAGTTAATGTCTATAGTAGCCATCCCAGGACATTACTCTTGTAAAGAAAATTCAGTATAATGATGCTTTGGTTGAAGCAGCATGGCCATTGGGTAGTGCGATTGAAGTGGCGTCTATGTTGTAAAGAACTCTTTTTCGACTCTCATTCGTCGTATTTATTTGATCTACTTTGGAAATTCTTTTTAGTCAATAATCCAGATATATTTCTGCTCGGTCCACCAGTGATACTTAGGATAAGGTTACCCAATACCTAAATTGTGAAATGAGTATTTTCGGTTAATATTCCAGCCTCTAATATAATATAATCATGTTTGTGGTGAAAAAAAAATAGTTAATGTCTATAGTGTACCTTTGAGTCTGCATGCATATTTTGTTGTTGGATATAACGTAAGTGTAAGTGCATATGTTTGCATTGATTTTTAAACTTATACATATATATGCTTTGAATTTGAAGTATACACCAATAGTCTTTCAGACAATAGCCATTGTTCAGGTATGTTTGAAGAAATAAAGGTTTTGTTTATATATTGTTTCATATTTTCTGATGATATAAGACGTATTTTATATTACTTATATCCTATTATGACGTGGCGGCTTATGCTATAGAGTATTTGTGTACGAAAAAAGAATTGTTTATGTAGCCGCATGCAGCATAGTAGTGTATATTTAGTTTGCATATTTTCCAACATCTGCATATGTCTATTATAAATTTTATATGCATATAAGGTATCAGTCGGGTTTTTTAAAAAAAAATATAAAAAAAATAAAAAAAATAAATAATTAAATAAATAAATAAATAAATGTGATTTTATACATAGTTATACATATAATTTTATTTATTTTTACCCATCCGGTTCTGATTCGTTTTATCGATCACTGTTATCAGCATGGTTCGCCAAGCCCGTACCCATCGTGCTTTTCTTTGAAATTCGTGCTTGGAATCGTGATGCATTTCATTGTCAAAAACTCTCTAGCCTCGAAAGGTGAGCACTCACTCACGATTAACGTTCTTTTATTTATTAAATTTGATTTCAATTGAAACGACAATTGAAATATGCTGCTGTTAGTTAATTACACTGTTATATATGCTATTACCTGTATCAGTTCACCTGTGACATCTGACACCATTTTCTGTTAATTATTTATGCGATGATAATACTGTTTGGCTGATAATTGATTGATTGTTGATGTTTATATTTGACGTTAAACTGTTAATGTAAATTGATAAATAGTATGAAATTGAACTCAATATAGAATAGTTAAATGTTTAAAAACTGATTAGTTAAATTGTATAATATAACCCCTTTTAACTGTTAAATTTATTGACATGTGGAATAGTGATAATTATACCTTGAACCATTTAAATGTATGTTGTTAAATTGATGATGTATGAAATTGTAAATTGAATGACAAGTGAAAACCGAAACGTAATAATCTTTAATCTACATGAAATGATAGTGTAGATTCTAGAAATAATTATATTAATTCGTACAAATAACAATGCGAATTAATACGATTATTTCGGGATTATTTGAATTGATTATTGTTGATATTGATTGTTGTTATTGATTGTTTATTTACTTTGACACCATCCCAGTTATCACACTGCAAGTTCCCTTTGCTATGCTTTGATTTTGAATTGAATTGGAATCGGGTTGAAATGATAAATACCCAAATTAAACTTTGACTTTGGATAGAGAATTAAATAAAAACCCGATTGGTCAATAATTTGATTTAAAAATAAACGAAGATTTTATTTGAATAAATAATATGGTTTTGAAATGAAGTCGAAAATTTGAATTTTTATTGAAAGGAAAGTGTTAATATTTAATAACCAGAAAACAGAATATTAACAATGTAATTGATGAAAGAACGATGTTTAATTTGAGAAATGATTGAATTAAATTTGAAATGATTTAATAATTAAGTTTGAAATTATAATTAAGTTTGAAATTATTAAACTTTGAAATTATTTAATAATTAGGTTTTGAATTATTTAATAATTAAATAAGATTGAATTATTTAATGATTAAATTTAATTGGATTCTTTAATAAGAAAAATTGAACTTTGGAATAAGCGAATTTTACTTCGTAAATAATTGAAATTGAGTTTTCTTGATTAAGTAAGTTTTGGAAAATTATTTAAGAAAGTAAATAAGTGAAATTGAATTTCTTTAACAAGAAATGAAAATGTGATATTTTTGGAATTAATGTAAGACTTGTAATTGAAAGAATTAGTTTGACGAATTGAATTTAATTCAAAATTGTAAGTTTTGATTTAATGAAGTTGAACTTAAGAAATTGATTTAATGATTTGGAAATTTAATAGAAATTGTTTTGAATGACAAATTTGCTTAACGAAAATTAAATGAAATCGATAAATGAATTTAAAATTGATTTGAATGTTACATTAAGTTAATTTAAATGATTTCGGAATGAAACTGATATATGAACTTGAATCAATATTTGAATTGTTTTGAAATAGAAATCGAAATTGTATTATAAGATTTGAAATTATGAATTTGGAAGTTTTGAAACGTAAATTTTAGAAATTGGTTTTGAAAGACAAATGAATTGTTGGTTTACGAATTCAATTTGAAATTGAATTGATTTGGTTTTGAAATAAATAAACGACCAATCGGTGTAATAATTATGAAAGTTATTAAAGAGACCGGGATCGGTAATGGATATACTCTCTATCTAAACCGAAACCACTTTAATAACTATGCACGGAGTGATGATCCAGAATGAAGTGGTTGGAATGATGTACGTGATGACTGAAGAAAGAGAACGATGATGGATAGCCTTGACACTTGTGTCAAATTGGAAATGACTAAAACAGGAGCTGTGCCGGGCCAATGGAGGATTAGCTACCTCAAGTGGACACACTTCTTCGAACTACTTATTACTTGTTGTCGATTGGTGAACCCTTGATTTTGGGAGTGTTGTTTCATGGTGTTGCGGGCGTTGCGTTCTCACCAGTCCGAATCAGGCGAACGGTAGTATCACTACCTTGGGTATTGCCTCATGTGCCTTGTCATACTTGTATTCCATTTATACGCGACCACTACGATTTTGATTTGTACCTTTAGTATATGGATTGCCCTCTGGTGACTTCCGGTTTTGGGGAAACTACGGTCTTGTATATGCTTTTGGGAATAAAAATGTGTTAAGGGTGGAATGGGCCATGACTTAACGCTATTTTGATATCTTTATATTACTGATAGACATTATCTACTTAGCATACATTACTACCTAGTAGATAGTTTGACGGATCCTTAAAGGATGGTTATTCCAAACATCGTTTGAGTTACTTGTATTTCAATTGCTATTTCACTTGAGTTGGATTTATTATTATAAGAATGTTAATCCTGACTTGAGTGTCTTGTGTTTTGCTTTACGCTCGGGTCAGACTGAGTATACCAGTATTCGAGACTCACCTTTGGAGTTGGAGCTTTGCTTGAAGATCCAGCCATCTATTCTGCTTTCAGTATTCGATGATTCCAGTGATGTATTCTGATTTGTATCTGATGTATCGTATTACTCTTCTGTTGTAAACTCTAATGTAACTTATACATTTATATAGTAGCTTCATGAACTACTATCTCTTTTATTTCCGCTGCATTTATTACTCTGTGTCTGTGATCTGTGATTATATTTATTTACTGTATATGTTCAGTTTTGCCAAATTTAAATTAACAACGCGGTATTTTGAGCAATTCAATTCTGGCATGAGTGTCTACCTATACACTTATAATGGATGCGAATGGTCCAAAATTCCGGGTCGTTACACAAAGCTTCATTTTTTAACCTCAAACAATAAATCAAAAGCAAATCAAAGCTTCAGTTTTTAACCTGGAAATGCAATGAAAAGATCAGGCTTTAATTAAAATCTCGGATCAGTTTCCAATTCAAGTTGCATCACAAATCAAGGTACAAATCTAAATCAAACAGCAGTTCAATGATCAACATTCAAGTCCCAGTCCTATTTTTCTGTTCTAAATATATAAAGGTGAGTAAACTTCACTTTCTAAAGCTAGTTATCACTGTGCATGTAAGTGTTGATTGTAGAAATTGTTTGAATGAGATTTGTATGGATGTAGAAATGTATTTTTGTATGCATGCCTGTGTGAATACATGTATACCTCTGTTTTGTTTAACAGGCTTGAAAACCTCTCAAAATAAATTCATATCTCTCCATCTAATCAATTATAGCATGTGATGTTTAAAAGAAAATTTGTTTGTAATGATGTAATACAAATTTTAAAAATGTTTGCAAGTAGAATTATTAGGTAATTATCTGGTAAAGAAAAATTACAGTAAAAAGGAAATGTATCAAAAAAATCGATTATTTTAAATTCAAGTTTCACCATTGTAATCTGATTTGTTATTAAAAGTTATGATTTTTAATAAAAATATCAATATTTTTAAGTTAGAAATTGTGGAGATATTGCGAGTTGAATGGGAAATGGAATTTCGTCGATTTCTGGTAATTAGAGATTCTGGGAAGGTCGAGATCGTGGCTGGAGCAAGCTCGTTGGTCGAGGAGCTTGGGAAAAATGGTGGCATGATTTGTAGATCATCGTGGTGGCGTATCGACGTGGAAATATGGTTTTGTTATGGTTTTGATCGTCAGAGTTGACGAGGTTGGTATAACGTGGGCAGTACACCGGGAAGGATCGCATAGGGGGGATCGGAGCTCGATGTCGAGGCGTGGTTTTGGGTTGAACGGCGTGAGGTCTGGGGGTCGGAGTTAACGGCCAGAGGTGGTCTTCCGATCAAGTTCAAATTCCAGTTTGATCGAGTTATCGATTTTTGGTTAGTCATCGATTTTCATAGTTCTGCTTAGTCGAGATGATTGTCGTGGTCGATTGCGGGTTGGAGAGGGCTGGAATGATGGTCGGAGGCGTGCGTTGTCGTCGTGCACGTGCACAGTGGAGATGCGTGTGTCTGAAGTAGTGTTGGTGAAAAAGAAGGAGTTGGCTCGGTTTCGATCTCGTGAAAGTTTGAGGGTGACTCGAAGTAGTTGGTATTGTTCGAGACTCGGGTATTTGCTCGAGAATTTTGTGATGTGGCTTGGATTTTGGTGATGATATCCAGTTTTGAACTAAACTAAAATGCTGGTTTTTAATTTAATTTTAGACAAATTTTTTTAAAAAAAACAAATCTCTCAACCCATTTCTTTTGAAATATTAAATGATGATTTAGTTTAGTATAAATAAAGGTTTAAGATAAATTATGTTAAAATTTATTTAATAAGGATTTAAAGAATAATTAAAGTGATTATAAAGATAAATGGTTTATCTTTTAAATCAATTAAGATCTTTAGTAATTAATGATTTATTAGTTGATGTAAGTAATTAAGGGATGATTAATTACTGGATGAGATTAATTAAGGTTAAATTAATGAATGTAATTAATTAAAGATTACTTAATAGAATAATAAATTACTGGAAGTGATTAGAGGATCATTAATTAATGTAATAAATTAATTAAGGAGATTAATTAAAAGTTAGTTAATGCGAATGGTTGAGGCTAATTAATCTATGTGGTAATTATAGGTTAATTACTTAATGTAATTAAAAGATAATTAATCAAGGATGATTAATTAAGATGGATAATTAAAAGATGATTAATTAATTGGGTTATAATTGATTAAGGTTAAGAAAAGGTAATCTAAGTGATTAAAGTTAGTAATTAATATAAATTAAATTAATTAGGAAGTGATCAATCTTACTTATGAATGATTGAATGGTGTTAAATGCCTTGCATTGGTTGATATCTCTTATATGAAATGTTTTGTGATATGAGATGTTTGGGTGGACAGTGATAATGTGGTTATCTATCGATGATAAATTGCTGTGTAAAAGTGACATCATGTATTTTAAGTTGAATTGTATTTAATTGAATAACTTGGTTAAGATGACATGAGATTCGAAGAGACCGGGGTTGGGTATCAGCAAATACCCGAAACCACTTCGATTTGTAATCTATAATTCTTTATAGATTTGATTTGTAAATCGAATAGGCTGGAATAAAATAAATTGAGTAATCTGGACCATTTGGAACTAAGTAACGGTACTTAGATATTATTTTGTGAAATGATTTTTTGACTATAATAAGTAAGAACTCGTAGAAGGTACGAGTTACCCTGTTTTCAAATAAGTTTTATAGCTTGGTATTTCGTGTTATATGGGTTTACTCACGCTGGTTTCCAGCCTGACCCGGGTGTTACTTTGATGTAATGCTCGGGTCAGACCGAGTATTACAGATTTTCAGGTAAGGACGTTCTAGAGCTCAGGTGGCGAGCTGGATGGCAGGAACGTATGGAGTATTCCGCTGTGTATATGAGACTGTGTAGTCTGTATAGATTGTAGTCTGGAACAAGTTGTATAACTGTCCAGTTCATGTATAAATGGTTGTAACTCTGATGTATTAAAATGTAATTGACTGATACAGCTTTCTTTGTGTAAAGAATATTATTTGATATTATATTTTATCCGCTGCGAATGTGAGAATCTGTGTTTTAGTATTTCTGTTTCTTTTTCTTCTTCTATCTCTTTCTTCTTTTCCCTAACTATCTGGAATTTTCGGGATCGAAATTTCCGGATCGTTACAGAAATGGTTGTGATTGAATGATTGCAACTATTCAACATAACTCTTTGATATCTATATATAGAGACCAACGTCTAAATTCATTTCCAATTTTCTGAATTTACTTTTCGAATCTCTATTCCCTCTTAAGCACCCTTGAATGGTTGCATTCAAATCTCATTCTTTACTCAAGAATCACTTGCTACACTTCCATAATCATGGAGCACACATCTTGAATCATCAAGGAGATTGTAGGAAGTCTTGTACTACAATTGACTATATTCGAGTTATCAAGAACTCATCAGAAGTCAAAGATATATTTTAGTTTTATAAAGTCCTATTGGAGATCTTCAGGAAAATGTTAAAGTGTTATTCGGTTGCTCAAACATTTCGTAAGATATCTAATCCTTCGGGGTTAAGTGAGGGTTAGTTAGTTAATTCCAAAAGGAGTCTGGGACTAGATGTAGGATGGAAGGTCCGAACCAGTATAAAAATCCTGGTGTGATTTCTTTATGTACTTTACTTTACTATACTTTGCTAGTTAGTATTGCTTAGTTTTGAATATACATTTGAATACACATCTAAGCCATATTATACAAGATCCCTATTCACTTTCAGATGGATGCTATGTTTGTTTGATTGTCTATTACCATAGGGATGTCACATTACGCCAATGTTATTGATGTATATATAGTTGGACACCCTTAGTACTTTGATGTATATTACATCCATGATGACTATGAGATAGAGTAGCAAATATCCTATTTTATGTGCTGACTCTTTGGATATATGGATAGGTCATGTATGATTCCTCATGCCTTATGTTCCATATACTATATCGACTCTTATAGTATTTTGAGATTGTTTATTGCTCACACCAGACTGTTATCTGACTCAAGGTTTTATGCTTTGCTTCTTATTACCATAGGTACTCTTAAATAAGTAGACTAGATAGCAGTTGTAAACTACATATGGAGTTCTGTAGATGGACTAGCAGGAGGCGACTCTTTTTCATACTTATATTTTGGGCTTCTTATTGCACATTTTGTCATATGACACTGTGGAGCCTTGATAGTGTTTGATTTACTATTATTAGAGCTACTTTATCAGTTGAGTTTATTTATCAGTTGTATAAACTCTATTACTATTTTGTATAACTGTATTAGCCTGTGTACTCTGATTCTTTGGTTCATGTAGTCACATCTATTCTTTCTCTTAACAATCGTCCTACATCGGTCGGATGCTCCAGTAGCGCACTATTTGGTTATATGAGCATCAGAGGTGTAGGGCGGCTGTTATGGTTTCTACCATCATTTGATTATGAATCAGTTGACACTTGTACATCATGTTAGAAAGGAAAAATGGCTAAGCACCTATTTAATGGGAGCAGCGAAAGAATTGCTGAATTTATAGGACTAGTACATCTAGATGTATGTGGTCCTATGTCTACAACTACTAAAGGTGTATCCTTATACTTCATTACAGTTTTTGATGATTTATCTTGATAGGGATATGTGTATCATATGAAATAGAAATAAGAGATCTACGATCTACGATAAAAATTCATCAAACATAAGAATGAAGTTAAAAACCAAACATGTAAGAAATCAAAATACTTTGATATAATTTAAATAGCGAGTATATTTTATATAAGCCCTAATGGTACCAGAAAGAGAATGAGATTCTCTATCAAGTCACTCCTTCTTATACCCTAAAACACAATAGTGTCTCTGAAAGGAGAAATCAAACTCCGTTAGACATGTTTGATCAATGATGAGTGATATTGAATTACCTCTTTCCTTTCTGGATTCACGCTTGAAATTGAGGCATATATGTTGAATTCCATACTATCTAAGGTTGTCCCAAAGACACCGTACGAGTTATGGATTAGCAATAAATCTCACCTTAATTATCTTAAGGTGTTGGTTGTCCAACTTATATTAAGAGTGTAAACCCCAATAAACTTAAGCAAAAACTAGTTTTATATAAGTTTATATAGTATCCTAGAAATTCTCATGGATACATATTCTATCATGCCGAAGAACAAAACATGTTTTTTTTGAGACATGCCACCATTTTGGAAATGGAATTTCTATCATAAGGAATTAGAGGTAGTAAGATAGGCTTGGATGAGGTCCAAGAAACTCCCATTGAAACTAAATATTTTGATAGTAATTCAACACAGTTAGAAGACACGTAACCTATTAGAAGTTCAAGTAGGGAACCTCGCTGCTAGAGAGATACCATGGGTTTCCCATTGGTGGCAAGAAAGAGGATTGCTTCATTCACGATGATGATCCCCTCACATATTGACAAGCCTTGGGAAGTGTAACTATGCCTTGTGGCTTGATGTGATGAAAGACGAAATAAATCCATGTATAAGAACAAAATTTAGACTTTGGAAAATGTACCAAAAGAGGTAAAAACCCATCGACTGCAAATGGATCTTTGAGAAAAAGACCGATGTAGATGGAAAGGTTGATACGTATAAAGCAGGTTAGTGGCGAAAGGTTTTAGTCAAATTTAAGGTGTTGATGGTGACAAAACATTTTCTCTATTTACCATACTTAAATCAATTCAAATTCTACTTGTAGTTGCTGCTTATTATGACTATGAAATATGACAAATGGACAGTAATTGTTATATTAATTTATAAATATTTAAATAGTTTAACTAATTTAAATTAATTTATAAATGTTATAAATAAATGACAAAAATTAATACAAGTGTTGTTTGGAATTTTTATGGTATATAATATTTTATTTAAGTTCTTAAAATTAAATACAGAATTGTTATATATTGGTTTGATTAAATATATAAGCTTAATTAACTAACTAATATATGATATACTAATTAGGCACGACATCATGGAAGCTCATGCATGGCTAGGCCGACCATACCCATGGTAATGGGTAATTCTTGATTTCCACACATGCTCTAATTGATATTTGGTAATTGTTTATCAAATATTGATTGAATGGAGAGAAAGACGGGAATATATATTTATTCCCTTGCCCAAGAGAGACTATGACACATCTCATTCTCTAATTAACAAAGACATAAAATTCCAAAACCCTAGCTCCATCACAAAATTGGTTAGCCTTGAAGCAAGGAGTTGCCAATAAGATTTAAGGAGAAGGAATAATGATTCAAAAAGGAATAGTTAACAACAAATGTGTCACAATTGATAGACCTAAAAATACGCACTTATTTTAAATATTGTAAATTTATATACATATACATATACATATACATATATATATATATATATTTCCCATGTTTTATTTTTGACTATAATTATAAAAATATTTTAAAAATAAAATAAGTATATATATATATGTAACATTATGTATACATATTTAATTATACATGTAATTATATTTATACACATATATGTTTTAAAAAGATTTATATATATTATCCACGCCTTGAACCGAGCGAAATCTCGATGGATTTGGACTTCTATATGATAACGAAAAGGATCGAGAAACTTAGGAGGTGTCATAAATGATGGTAAATGAGCATAAGCGGTTTACTCCATATTTCACAAGGAAAATCATGTCGGTGCCGACTTGTTCGATCATGTCGGTATTGAGTTGTTTGATTATGGCGAATCTACCTCAGACTATGGATGGTGCTACTTAACACTTTGGAGGAAAAAAAGATATGAATGAGCAAATTATATCAGTACCGACATAATTTAAGGGGACAATTTTGCTAACACATGTCGAAAGCTTGAAGACTGAAGCAAAGATGAAGAAGAATAAAGGGTGCAAGTTAACTAAACATGTATGTACCAACATGATCATGTCAGTACCGAAAGGAATAAATTATTGATTTTTGCATGTTCTTTGTGCCTGAAAGCTTGAATCTGACTTCTTACATATTCTTACGTGTGCAAGCGAGTTTGAGGGAGGACCTGGACTATAAATACACTCCCTTAAGCAACGAAGTATGGTCTTTTTTGGATCTTTATCTTGATTTCTAGTAATCAAGCTTTGCCATTTTCGTTTTCAATCTTTTCTTTTCTAAAACCATCGTGTACTTGGCTGAAGTTTAAGATCTAATTGAAATAAAGTTGATAGTGGACGTGGGCAATCGACTAGAGGCCAAACCACTTTAAAAATTATGAATTTCCTCGCTTTTAAGTTCATATATAGTAGATTATTGTCTTTTTTATTCAAACTGAGGTGTTGTATCATTTTCCAGCTCAACATTTTTGGTGTTTTCACCAAGAGCAATCAATCTCAGGCATAGATCTATGCTTTCACTTTGGATTTGAAGAAGTCTAAGAGTTAGATCTAGAGTTTATTTGTTGTGGATGCGTTGTTACTTGATTTGAAGAAGAATCTACATATAGATCTGATAAGAGATGGCTCCAAGGAAAGCTGCTTTTAAGTCTGGAGAGACCCTAAAAAGTTTTCTAGAAAGGTTTAACGCTGCTATGACTTAGGAGAGAAACCCCAACGAGCAAATCATGTTGATGGCAATGATGAGTGAGGTTCACCCAAAATGTGGCATTATAAGGTCGCTTAAGATAAACTATCTTAAAGGAGTTTTACCACAAATCATCTCAATTTCTACGCTTAGAAGAGCAAATTTGGCTGCTGGATTAGCTCCATTGTTGTCAAACAAAGCAGTGACAGTGCTAGAAATATTGCGATGAATGTTAAGTATAACAATAACGGTAAACCAAAAAACCAAAACAGTGGTGGAAAGAAATACGACACCGAAATGTGTACTAGTATAATCGTCCTAGAGATTGCATGGAATTGATCAAGTCCATTAAAAATATCTATCTTGCTGTGCAAGGTACTGAAGGTTATAAGAAACCACCTTTAAGGAAGGTGAATGAGGAAGAATGACGTTCGGGAAAGTATTATCACTTCCAGGAGACACATGGGCACATAAAAACAGGTTTAGACCTTTGAGAGATGTCATTGAAGATTTGATTCGGAAAAGAAGTTGCAACGGTATATAAGAAACCCACAAGGTGGTTAATTGTTCGATGATCAACCCCAAGGGTTTTCTGCCTAAGGGAATTAGGCTAGATCTAGTGTAGAGGGATCATGACAGCCATCTAGGGGAATTGTGATAAATACTATTTTTGGAGGTCCGCATCCAACGGAAAAGAACGGGAATGAAATGGTGTGATATTGTAGCTCATTGAGGCATATGCTTTAAGAAATGCATTTTTCCATAGTGGATGGAACTACAGCAAAGCAATGGAGAAATATAACTGATGATATTGTGTTCCGAAATAGAGATGCCGACTGAGTTAAAGCATCGATGCTTGACTCAATGGTAATTACGACCACGATTGAGCTAGCGATAGTGCACCGAGTCCTTATAGACTATGGGAGCTTGGTGAATATCTTGTTCAAACATACCTTTAATAAGATGTGCCTCAATAAAAAGGATATGAAGCCATGTAAAACCCGCATCTAAGAATTTATCGGAGAGGCTAAGGAGTCAGTGGGATGTATTGAATTGGCCATGGGACAAGGAGATCACAAGGTTGTGAGGGTACAATTGTTTGTTGTAGTGGATGGATTTTCAATGTATAATGCTTTTCTAGGCCGATAGACCCTTGCTAATTTTCGAATCACACTCGCTTCATGGAGTTTGATGATGAAATTTCCGACCGAGAATGGAGTGGAGGCTATTCAAGGTGACCAAAGCATGGGTCATGAGTGCTACATTGCTAAGCTTAGAGAGACAAAGCAAAGAGAGAAAGGGAAGGATGCAAAGAAGCCTCTCTACATCAAGTCTTCAAAGGCATAGAAACTACCGCCCAAGCCCTAGGACGGGTCCCACAATAAGATTTAAAAACCTATGGACCTATGAAAAGAGTTAGAGGAAGCAAGGGCAAGACCATTAGAGCTGACGATTGATATTCTGATCGATGACTACAATCCTATAAGAATTCTCAAGATCGAGTCTTAACTAGGCCTAAAAATGAAAGAGTTGGTAGCGTTCCTCCTAGAAAACGTAGATATGTTTTCTTGGACGCATTCCAATATGTGTGAAATTTCACCAGAGATAACATACCATGTATTGAATGTAAACCCAAGTTACCCTCCTGTAAAGAAAAAGAGGTGCAACATGGATGTAACATTCTCCATTTGGAGGCCAAAAACTAACCACTACATATGCTGCAGTCATTTATAGTTATTATGTTTTGGTGACCAAATGCGGTAATGTTAGTTACATTGATATACTAGAAACACATGGATATGAAAATATTAAACTCGATTTTAAAACGAATTTCTCATTCCATTTCAAATCGCAATATAGATTCATTACATAATCACAATTCATAACCGACATTCAAAGGAATGTAATTATTACAAATTATACCAAGAGCGACATATGAAGATGCCCCATTGGTTGATCAAAGACTAAATATAGGCGCAAAATAACTTTGCTATTACATCCAATTACACAGCGGAATCAAACGAAAAGAACTCCTAATAGCTAGCTTGCCTCCAGCACGTCTTTGGAAGCTTATTCGTCTAAAGGAGAACCTAAAAACCTTAACTCTCAAGCTACTCAAATTCAATTGAGCACCTGAGAGTTTAAGGGGAAAACATAAACTTCTAGTTAGAAATAAAGTCTGGTGTGAATAACAAGAACCATATAAATATCTAGTGAGACCATATAGCTTAGCTCAATGTGTTTTCCCCTCACTAGTATCTTAACCCAATTTATAATAACCACATGTTATGCACCTACATCCACAATGGTTGAGACATAACATAATAAATGTATCATGATGATATGCAAACATGCAATATGCTTTGGATTTCCTATCTCTACTCACTTGACTATCTGTCTCAAGTTATAGTTTTTAGGGTCACTATTAACCTATTAGTCTTCATGGGTTGACTAATAACCTATTCCAAGCGTACGGACTATCTGCCCCATTTTGTAGTTTTCATGGGATCGTTAAGAACCTATTGGTGTCTACCAATAACATCATCTAATCATAGTTTTCATGGGGTCACTATGAACCTATTGGATTATCCAATAACATCTCTCATGTTATAGTTTTCATGGGTTGATTATGAACCTACCGATCTCTATCAACAACCTGTTCCTAACATAGTTTTCATGGGATCACTAAGAACCTATTGGCCCCTACCAATAACAATTTCCATAACATAGTTTTTATGGGCTTACTAAGAACCTGTTTAAGCTAATAATCTTTTGATCAGTTTTGGGCATCGAATTTTCCAGTCTGTCTGACCTCCTGGATGCAATTCTACTCACATAAGAGTTAATTCAAAGTATATTCACTACTAGGTCAACCTAGCCTGTTATTCTGTCCTTAACATCCCAAAATGCAGTTATGAGTTATAAATGTAGTGAATATGATTACACAAGCATACATGATAACTGATCAAATAACACAACAATATAAACATCCATGGTTTGATTCCTTGTAACCATTTTCTAATGAAATATGGTTAATGTCCTTAACCCACTATCTTTAGAAAGGAAAGCTTCCTCTAAACTTTTAAGTTTAATGCCATTTCAAAACTCTTTTACACTGCCATGTGTTTACTTTAAAAATGAGATTGGGTTCTCTAATTTGAAAATTAAGGCTTTTGATTATATCCTTCGGATCATTGTGACATCAAGAGTTACCATCCGTCACTCTCCCTTTCAACATCATAGAGCAAACAAGCCCTCCGTCCTCTTCCATTTAATTAATGGGTTCGGAACAAGCGTTTATGCCCCTTTCGCCCCTCTACTCTAGCAGCAGGACCTTTCGAAATCATTGCTTAAGCAATGCGAAAGGCCCCATCCACTACTTCCTTGAAATAATGCAGAAGGATCATGTCGACACTATCAATTAGTGCAAAAGGTACCTTCTGTAATAGTTGGACTTACTCAAGTATAAAGGTGCGAAAGGTATGTTGTCGACACCATTGATTAGGTGCCAAAATACCCTTCCACCTCTATAATTAAACATGCATGCAGAAGGACCCTTTTGACACTACCAACTAGTGTGGAAGGTCCTTTCGTGATAATTAGATCAATTAATGTGGCGGCACCCACTTGTTAAAGTGTTTGTATACGGAGGAACCCCTTCGACACTATTGATTAGTGGGGAAGGACCTTCCCACTTTCATTCTAGTATATGTTAATCGCAGCGACTCCCCTATCCCATTAGTGTTCAAAGAAAAGCGGAATTGTATGCTTTCAAAGGTATCAACGCTTTCGAAGGCATCAATGCTTTTGAAGGCAAGTGGCGTTCCTGTAATTATCATAAAAACTAATTCTTAACCAAATAAAGCAATTTATTTTTCACCTACCCCTTTATGTTGTAAATTTTCTATTGGACAACAAAACTTTTATAAAATTCTTTTCAGAATTTGCTGCTGCATGTAATTCCCAATGTTCCAATATTTATTTAAAAATTATTAACTAATATTTTTGTATTTAATTATTCATTAAATGCTAATCTTTCTATTTAAATCTCCTGAATAATGCTATTTAAAATTAGGGGTGTTAAAATGGAGCCATAGCGATCCACTGTATTAAAGGATGAAGTGGATAAGGAAATCGACATTATCCATGATGCACTATACCAGAAGTGGGTATTGAATCTAGTGTTGGTCAAGAAGGTGAACGTAAAATGACAAACATGCATTGTTTACTTTGACTTGAATAAAGCATGCCCAAAGGACAATTCACCTTGTCGAGGATCGACAACCTTATGGATGGAATAATTGGGCATGAACTACTATCCTTTATAAATGTGTACTTCGGTTGCAACCAGATTGCGATGTACATCCCAAGTCAAGAGCATAAAAGTTTCATTTGGGACTGTATTGCTATAAGGTCATGCTATTCGGTTCGAAGAATGCTGGAGCCACCTACCAATGGTTGGTTAACATAACTTTTAAAGATTTGATTGGATGGTCTATGAAGGTCTATGTGGATGATATGTGGTAAATTCACAGTGGTTGGCGAATCATATAGGTGATCTCTTAGAGTTGTTCGATGTATTTTGAAAGCATGAAATGAAGATCAATCCATTAAGGTGTCTTTCCGAGGTCCATCGGGCAAATTTTTAGGTTTCATCGTAACTAAAAGGGCATTGAAGCTAACCTAGAATAGATTAGAGCACTAAAACAATTTACTACCCTAAAGATAAGGAGAGAAATCCAGAGATTGAATAGTAAAGTTGTCGAAATGAGTCGATTCATCATAAAGGCGACCGAAAAGTGTATTTTATTTTTTGATGCCCTCAATAAAGAGAAAGGCAAGTTCGTATGGATGTAGGAATATCAAGGTGCTTTCTAGAATTTGTTAGACCAAAAGGAGAGACCATCAATACAGTCAAAGCTTATAGAAGGAGAAGATATGCATATCTACTTAGCAATGTTTTTTCATGCATTGAGCGTGGCATTAGTACATGAGGAGGGCAAGATCTAAAGGCCAGTTACCATATTAGCAATTGGTTCACCAGAGTGGAAAAAAATTATCTAAAGCTAGATAAGTTGACATATTGTTTGTTGATAGCTGCAAGGAATTTAAGGCCATACTTTCAAGCTCATTCGATAAAGGTGTTAACTGATCAGCCATTGAGGTAAGTGCTACAACAACCTGAGACTACGGGAAGATTGATACAGTGGAATATCGAGTTGAGCCAATATGATATATCTTACCATTCTAGAAAGGCAATTCGAGCACATGCATTGGTAGATTTCAATCCTATGCTCTTCGTCGGGGATGATGAAGTGGAATAAGATTTGTTCCAGCTATACCAAAATAAGTTGTATGTAAATGGAGCTTCCAATGAACATGATTCCAAGGAAGGAGTGGTTCTCGTGACCCTAGAAGGGCGGAGGATATGTTACACGTTGAGGCTAGAGTTTTGAGCAGCAAACAATGAAGCTAAATATGAAGCATTTTACGGGACTCGAGATAGCAAAGGACCCGCGAGTCATTCTCCTGCATATACACCCAGCATGAATATGAAGCTATGTGGTTCATCTTCTCTAGCAAAGTTGGGTGTAGATTCAAAACTTAAGGAGGGATTTCCAAATCAAAGTGTAACTTATTGGCTAGATCTGAAAGGTATGTTCTAATTTTGATTGTTTACTTAGATGGAATATGTTTATCATAATTTTATATGTACCTATTATTGTCTTACCTTAAATTAAATTTTTTTTATGAAATTTAAATAATTTGTTAAATGGTTTGATTATTTTTGAATCGATAAATCAAAAGAAAAATTTATATATGATTAAAATAACACTTTAGTTATGGATCTATATTTTAAAATTACTTATATTAATTTTCTAAATATGATATGCAATTTAATATTTTAAATGTCTTTGTTTGTATGTTTTAAAAGAATATTAATATCGTGTTTGATTTATTATGTGCAATTTTGGTTCTTTAATATTTTGACTGTCTAATAATTTAAAAATAATAAAGTTTCATTTCGTTGAAACTTTATTTATATGCATGTATGTATTTTATCAATTAATTTAAGTATGTATATGTTCGCAAATACATCAGAAAATTTTAACATAATATGGATGTTTGTTTTTGAATCAGTTTGGTAGTTTTGGATTAATCATTATGTATGTGTGTCAGTGTGTGTATAAACAATTACATTTATACTTTATATTGTTAAGGCATGTTTTAAATGCATTTTTTGAAAAATTTTATTGAAATATTTAAAATTAAGGCAACAACATGTATATACATACATGCATATATATATATATATATATATAAAGAGCAAATATATACATTATAGATATAAATCCCAATATCTACACATGTATATATTGACCATGTTATTGTCTATTTTTTTTGTATTTTGTTGTACTATATCATCCCTTGTATCTTAATTAGATGTTGTGTCAATTAAATTTTGCTAAAGGAGAAATGTGAATCAATCAATGATGTAATCTTCTATCGATTTTTTTTATAGATATTGATGTGTTTACATCTATATCTAATTTTCTATTTATTCCCATCCTTTAACGTTTCACAATTGTACTACTTTATGTTTCACATTGTCACACAGTATAAAATGTGAATATATTTGATATATTCAATGTTTTTTCAAATTTCACACTTTATTAACATGGATTTAATTAATTATGATTAAGACAAAGTTAATAAAACATGATTTTATTAAAAATAACTAGACAGTTCCTTCAAGATGTACTTTCAAGGTAAATGGAATAATATTTTAATAAAATGGTGAAAGAGTGGTCCTTTAAATTCGATAGCACTTGTTACTTTATTATTCTAAAATTCAAGGAAAACCAACAAATCTAGTGGTTGATATCCATTAAATAATACTAAAGTGGAAGAATTCTAGCTCTTCCATTAATTTTAAGAGTTTTCTCTCTTTTCCTTAATTACCTCTTGAGATTTTTTGAAAGTCTTTTAATTTACCACTTTACACTGTTTTACTAACTCTCTACCATTATTAACGTACATTTATAAATTTATACAATTATTTACAAAAAATTCGTTAGTTGCCTCCTAACACTTTATATTGAAATCTATATATTTAGGTTAATTGCAGAATTAAAAATTTTAACTGCTTAACTAAATTCAGTTAACTAATATTTATTAATATTCTAACAAATACTAAAGAATGACAAATTTAATATATACCACTATTGTTCAACCAAAATGGTAAACTAAATATTTTTTATTCAACTATAATATATAAATCACATAAAACAATAATAACAAATTAAATTTGTAATTCATTTATCTCGATAAATTTATTATTCATTGCATTGTAAAATTCTACTTTTAGCTTCAAATACCAACATGTAAAAGTATCATAATTATTTACAAAAATCACCTCGCCTTTCTCCTAATATTTCACATTTCAACCCCTACGTTTAAATTAATTATGTGATTTTAAATTTAAACTAATTAGACAAATCCAATTTACTAATAATCGTTGTTCGTCTACTATGGAAATATGAAAATTTTGGTATGTACGCCATACTTGTATTAACAAAAATGGTAAATTATTTTTCAACAAAGTAAAGATACATAAGTCGCATAAGATAAAATATGTACATAAACAATAATAACAAAATCAATTTATAATTCATTTGTTTAAATGATTTCATCACATAGTGCATTATAGTATTATGTTTTTTTTACATCAAATAGCTTCATTTTAAAATTTCTATAACCATTTACAAAACCACCCTCAATTCTCTTTTGATATTTTACATTAAGCTTCATATATTAGAATCAATTACGTAATCTTAAACTATTTAAATAGATTTGGTAATATATTATTTATTGATTTATCTAATAAATTATAAAATATGAAAACTTCAATATGTATACTATATTTATATTAATAAAAATGGTACAGCAAAATTCATTCAGATATATAAATACATAAATCACATGACATAGATTATATACATAAATAATAACTACAAATTTAAGTTACAATCCAATTATATCAATATATTTATCGTATATAGCATTGTAAAATTCTTTTTTCAATGTCAAGTAATATCAGCTAATATTCTATTTTTAACATCAGTATATTTACCATTTTGAAATTTATATAGTTATTTACAAAACCCGCCTTATATCATCTAATATTATTTGAATTAATATATTTTAATTAATTATACAATCTAAAATTTAGACTATTCGAAAAATTCAATAATCAAATATTCATTAGTTCGTCTATTAAATTCTAAAATATGAAGGTTTTAATACGTATATATTAATATTAATAAAAGTGATAAAATTGTTTTTTGATTCAAATATAAAAATATATAAATCACATAATACAAATAATATACATAAACATATTAAAAAATTTAATTTATTATTCAATTGTCTCAATATATTTATCATACATTGCATTATGAAATTTTATTTTACTTCAAATACCTATATTTAAACATTTCTAAAATTATTTACACCCTCCTTAATACTATCCTAATACTTTATATTTATTTAAGCTACTTGAAAATATCAAATTTAAACTACTTAAATAATCTCAATACATAGTTAATTCATGTTTCTAATAAATCCTAAAAATAATTATCAAATTTAAGGTATACATTTTTATATTAACAAAATTGATTAAAAAACATTTAGCAAGACCGGCCGATTTTTATATTGGGTCATCCACTTTTATTACCATGAATCAAAGTTAATACAAAAGCAAGGGAGAATGCATTAACTACTAATAAAAGGAAAAATATAAACAAGAGTTAGGCAAAGGTGCCTAAGCTACTATAAATGAACTTAAAACCAGTCTTCCTCAGAAGAGGAGGAACCACTTTCTTAGTCTGAAGATTCAGGACCAATCACATGCAGAAAACCCACAAAAAGAGACAAGAGACACAATATTTGGAAAATAACCAGAGTAAGCCTTGCAATATATAAATTTTCTATCCTAACGAACATCAACAAGAACATCCCTATTCCTAGCACCACGGGCACCAGCAACAAAAAGTAAAAGACCTTCCCCTTTAATAAAGTAATGTAGACGCCTAGATTCACCATCAACCTCGCTAACCAACATATGGAAATCATATACAACAGAATCATATCTCATCTTAGATGACTAGATTCACCATCCACACTTTCTTAAAGGAATTCCACACAATAACATCAACCTGGCAGCACTAGATACCACAGGATTAGTTGTATCACCAGAAAGAGAGATCACAGGAGAAAGTGATATTTACAGCATCAACTGTAGGGAAGGAAGGACGAGACACAGCCATAGAAGGAGCGGAATCTTCTTATAGAGTTGTTGTAGAAGGAACTTCAAACGGGCTAACAGACCGGTCCACATTTTTAGAATTGCAGTTCATAACCTTTGGAACCCACCTCCGAATAGGGGGACGTAGAAGCGGAATCTTGGATAAAGAAGGAGTCGAGGGTGAGCTCGAGAGCTAACAAGAGTCAGCATGGTGGTCAATGGTCAAAAGATCGACAAGCGGTACACATGTTTGGGGCCCAACCATATCTAACATGCACTTCTGCTACTTGTCCAACAACAAGCTGAATTCTAATCGAAGAAGGTAGCGGCTTTTTAGGGGTAATTTCATTTAGTGCCTTAGCACAAACCAATCCCTCATGGGCCACCTTATTAGAATCAAAACATTTCAATTTACCAATTGTGCTTGCAAACCAATTCAAGCCTACCAACGGCTGTAAAACAGATGGAATATGCTTAAAGTATGCCCAAATAGGAATAGACTTTACCTGGTCCCTAGCACTTGCCACAGAAGGAGAACAATTGGTTATAGTGGATGGTTTCCCTTCAATAAAGGATGGATCGGCCTCTAGAACACGCTGAAGATCCTCACTGCTAGTAAATTTGAAATAATACATAGAGTCGGTCTAGATTACATGGAGATCCCCACAACATTTCCATATGCGGCAACAAAGACTTCGAGCATCTTGGATCTTTTGCATGGGATCCAAGAAAAATCCAACTAAGAAACCCAACCAATAATCATCCCCAACTTGCATTACAACAGGTTGAGGCCGCATAATTCCATTAATCTCTTCTATCTCAAAATTAATAGGGTTGTAAGCACCAGCATTTTAGGGCAGAGAACTAAAAAGTGAAGACTAAGGTTTGGGACTTATAGGGTCAAACTTAGTAGTAGTTAGTCCAGCACCAGTATTAGGCGCAATGTAAGGACCCAATTGTTCTAGGGACAAGACATCGTTTGAGAAGGCAGGAGGCATGCATTTTTCCACATAGGGCAATAGGTCAAACACCTTCAGTACATAAACCATAATTAGGACAGATTGGCACCACAAGCTCAGGAAGATCAAACATATACTCATTTACAACAGATTGTTCAAGCACATAATCATCCTTGCACCAAGCATAGGACACTCCATTACAGAGGGTACAGACCTAGATAGAGGAAGCATGATAGGAGCATTATTTGATAAAGCTTTATAGGTGTTTCTTATTAGAACCAGAGGTCGAACTGTATCATAGAGAATGGGAACTCTAAAAACGAATCCAATAGTGGCTTGGAAGGGGACAAAGATCTGGAGGGTTGGATTTGAAATTTGTAGGCATATCCAGATCTAGTTTAGGTCGACGACCCGATATCAGGTAGAAAAGGAGAATATTTGCGCTACTTCTTAAGCACGGAGAGACAGATGAGAGAAGGAGATCGAGAAGGAATTAAGAGGAGGAGCAGGGTATTGAAAAGAGAGCTAGGAGCACAGGCCAAGACACCAATACACCAAGAAGCAGGTTGTCTTAATTCCAATTACTCAAACTAATTACGTAAACAATGATGATAACAATGTACATTAACAATGAATAGATAGAAAGACATATAGATCACATACATTAAATTATCTCTACTATTAATAATGAGAATTCGATGAATAAATTTCAACCGCGTCTTTTTGAAATTCCGAAAATGCCCTATGTCCACCAACGAAATCTTACCATCCGTTTACAACCTCCACCACCATCCCCTTTCCAAGCACTCTTAAACATAATTTCACTATAAATTTACATCCAACACCATCAACGTAACTTTTTGAGATAAAAATGTTGTGACCACCAAAACTATTAGATGCACGTCTCTACTATTAATAATGAGAACTCGATGAATAAATTTCAACCGCGTCTTTTTGAAATTCCGAAAATGCCCTATGTCCACCAACGAAATCTTACCATCCGTTTACAACCTCCACCACCATCCCCTTTCCAAGCACTCTTAAACATAATTTCACTATAAATTTACATCCAACACCATCAACGTAACTTTTTGAGATAAAAATGTTGTGACCACCAAAACTATTAGATGCACGTACGTGTGATTTATACTAGTATACATAAACAATGATGATTGAGTTAATTTGTAAAAAAATTACAATCATTTATCTCAAAATTTTATCGTACGCTACATTAATTTTTTTCTGTTTTTAACTTCAAATAACTCTACATTCAAATTCTACAAAATACTTTTCAATCCTTTTCTATTATTTACCTTAACAGTTATTCAAACTAATTACATAATTTCAAATTCAACATATTTAAGAAAATACCAGTAAAATAATATTTATTAATTCATCTAATAAATCATATTAACAAAAATGATAAATTTGTTTTTGTATTTATTTATGAAGATATATAAGCTATATAACATTTATATGTAATTAGTAATAATAATTTATATTTATATTTCATTTGTTTTACTGAATTTATCTTACACTGCATAACAAAGCTGTAATTTTAAACTAAAACTATAAATATTATATTTTAAGTATTCCCGTATGTAACACATGTGTTACACACTAGTTAAAAAGAAAGCAAGTTACCAGTCTTACTAAATGCTGGAATAGAGCCAAAAGATCATTAGTCAACGTAAGAAAATCACTGACTAATATAAGCCGACTACATAAAAAGTTAAGATAAATTAGTTCATAGTAAATACAAATGGTAATAAGTCCGTCAAATGAGTAAGGTTGAATTGCTGAAGTGAGCTATGACGCGTAGTGCACTAGGATGGTAAAATTAAGAGATCAGGTTAAAGTCTTCGGTCAAGGTGATATGTGAAATATAAATAAATCGGCCATGAAATATTCGTATAAGAAGATATGTACAACTGCGATGTCTACTGCTAGCGAAACTACTGTGCATTAGCATATCAGCATGCCATTCATGATTAGGTCCTGTATAATATAGCTGCGTCATGGGAAAACATGGCAGCGAAAGCAGCAGCAAAAGAGAATGGTTCAAGTGGTGCATCAGATCAAGATGTAACTATGTGCTTCTGCAATACAGCCAAAGATCCAAAGCAAATACATGTGTAGCTATCATCAGTTCAAATACACTTTGTTCATCTCGGTCATGATCTATTAATGAAAAAAATTATGCTGTTGCAATCCATTTACCAGGATGGTCCTCTTTCCTAAATTATATTAAACAAAGCAACTTAAGTGCTATTATTTTTTATGAACTGTAAAGCTTTGATCGTTTTAGACATCATAATCAAATTTTTCTAAAATAATTATTTTTTTCACATGATGAAAGAGATGCATCTTTTATCCTATGCATGTTTTTTTCCTTCATCATATGCTAAAATTAGACCAGTTAAGGGAATCTATTAAGCAGTATGAGTGGCCAATTTTTTTCTTCCCTAAAAAGAATTCTTGGGCAACCCGATTTGCCCATTTCAATATATGCAAAAACTAGACAAAAGGAACTTGATGATGAAAGACTAACTTCTAGTATGCTTGTAAGAATGAAAAAACTTAGGCGACTGGCTTAACATGTTACACAATATTTTCCAAAGGACTTTTGGATATGTATTCCAAGTTCAAAGGGTTAATGAGTGGCTCATTACTTAAAGATATGAACAAAACTAAAAGGAGTGGTCTACCTAATAACATCGAAACTTGAGATAGTTATGAGAAAGCTATGAAACCTAGACTCGAAGGTATAAAGCCTAAAGAGTTATGTACCGAAAGAATTAAAAGCTTACCTTACTTTTCCAATGGCTAGAACCCGTAAGCTTAAACCAGAAGGTCGATATAACATTACATGGTGGTTAGCTGTCAATGAGTATAGATTATAATATGGGAACCAAAGACCAAATAATGCAATATTTTGAAACATTACATCTTTAGAAGACGAGGTCAACCTAAAAGGATGTGCAACAATACTATGATGCTATGAAATATCAATCATCCATATGTATATTCAAGATGTACCTAAAAGAATGAAATCCACAGAGTACACGTCAACAATCCGTGGGCTATACTTGAAGTATGTTGGATCCACGCTAAGTGTCAACAATCCAACGTCTCGGCTCAACCATGTAAGTTGCATAATCGATCTGCATCCCCTTCAAATGGTTATAAATAAGCACAGATCTCAATGCAAACATGACCTTTTTCTAGACAGAATAATTCAGATATTAAAGAATAAAAAGTTGTACTTTTCTATATTAGAGCTTTTTATGAAAACTCGTTAATGAAGGATGCCAACAAAGTATTGCAAAAGCCTTCCTACTTTGGTATAAGTATATAAGGACGGAAAGAACAAAGTGGACATAGGGTTTTTTTCTACTTGGTCGATAATTCTTACTTTCACCATAATCTCGTAAAACCTATTTCTACCCTCAGAACCTTCCTTAAGCCTTCGGTAACCAGCCTACCAAACTCTTTTAAAACTTGTTCAATCAATTGGAGCAAAGCGATCAATTCTTGAGTGTTGATTGTAACGAAAAATTGAACCAATCAACTCATCATGGATAACTTTAGAAAAGAAATTGATAATAAAGATTTCAATTCAAAACTTCCCATCAACCTTCGAATTTAGCTTATAAAAGAAGATAGTAATGAACACTTGACAACTGTCATTTCGAAAGGATCCAACAATGAAGCTTACGACCCTATTTACGAACTTCGGGCTTTTAAGATCAGGCAACTTTCAGGATATTTAAAAGAATCACTGCAAAAAAGTGCTCAGCTTAGGAAAATGGTTAACACAATAAACGAAGAGATAAAAGATTTAAATATTAAGCTGGTGACATATGAAAATCAAACCCTGGAGTCTAAAAACGTCAAAAGACCTCTTTTCTAAACCTCTTTTCCAACTCAGAAAAGTTAGTTCTGCCTCTGATAGCAGCACCATTCGACTCTATTGATTACGCTCCATCTTAGTCGAAACCTATACAGTCGAATCCCATATAGTCGAAACCAATACACAAGGTATCATTTGGGTGGTACACAGTGATTGGAAGGAAGGCAAAAGCTATGGTGTCGAAAGGAATGCTTCGGAAGGGGTCGAAACCTTGTTTAGTCTTCAAAAGTTAAGTATTTTCTTTGTTTTACTTAAAGCTTTCGACATAGTCGAAGCATATGCTTTCGAAAGGGTTTTTATAAATGGTTTTGAAAAGGTTGCCATACCGAGAAAAGGTGTTAGCTTTCGAAGGGGAACATTTTTCTTTAAATAAGAGCTTTCGAAAGAAATTGGTTTCGACCAAGTCAAAACCCACCCGCTAATTTCTCCTTTCGACTGCATTGAAGTCATCTATGCTATCAAATGGTTACCTTTGTTTTAACTTAAACTAAGCCTTTTCCTAAATGCATTCGAAGAGGTAGGGGTTTCAAAGGCAATTGAGTCGAAAGGGGGTTTCGAATCTATCCTTCAATGTTATAATTTAAAAGGTTGTTGCTCTCGACCAGGTGGTTCCGGCACCATCAATTTTTCCTTGAAAACAATTTTATAAGGGTTTCGAAAGAGATATTTTCATATATAACCATTTTGACCCAAATGATGTTTTTAAAGAGCAAACCCAATGCTTTCGAAAGGGGTACTTTCATTTGTTCGAAGTTATGTTTTAAAGGACGTTTTGATACCATCGAAAGGTATATTTGCTTTAGAAGGAAATTATTTATTAAGGGCTTTGAAAGGCATTTTTTGTGTTTTGAAAAGAGATTTTCCTTGCTTTCGAAGGAGGCTATCCAGAGGTTTCAAAAGAGATGTTTTAAGATTTCAAAACATAAACCCAATCTCGATTTAAAGGAATGACCATGGCATAAATAAAATAATGGATTTGAAATGAAGAAGTTTTCCTTGATTAAAAAGGTTAAAAGGTTTAACCAGGATTTATATATATATATAAAGATGGTTTCAAGGATAATAAACCACAGGTGTTGGTACTATTTTATTGTTATGTTTACTTCTTCATATACTTATTCACATTGTTATTAACCCATAACTGTATTTTGGGAAAGGGCAGAATAACTAGTAAGGTTGACCCAGTAGTGAATATAGCTTAAGAAATGTTAAAATCTTAATCAAAGATATTGGCAAGGGCCAATAGGTTCATAGTCAGCCCATGAAAACTATGATTGATATTGGCAGGGGCCAATAGGTTTATAGTTAACCCATGAAAACTATATCTGGATTAAGATATTGATAGTTAGTCAATAGGTTCATAGTTAGCCCATGAAAACTAGGATAAGAGAAAAGATATTGGAGTTACCAATAGATTCTTAGTGATCCCGTGAAAACTATGAAATCGAGCAGATAGTCCATAAATAATTAACATGTTAATAGTGACCCTTGAAAATATAATTGAGACAGGTAGTCAGAATGAATGGGGATGGGTAATCCAGATTTGATTTTCTTGTTTTGCATATAATCATAATGTTTTCAAATACTATGTTTAACCATTGTGGATGCAGGAGCATGGTATATAGTTTTATAAATGTTTTAGGATACTAGTGAGGGGAAAACTCGTTCCGCTAAGCGGCATGGTCTCACTAGATATCTAAATGGTTTGAGATGGTAAATTATTATTCATACGAATCTTTATGTCTGACTCGAAGTTTTTTTTCCCCTTAAACTCTTGGCTACTCAATTGATTTTGAGTTGGTTGAGAGTTAAAGTTTCCAGGTGTTCTTTTAGACGAATAAAGCTTCCAAGGGCATGCAGGTGGTAAGCTTGTTATTAGAGTTCTTATATTTCCGCTGTGTGTTTGATTGTAAAGGCAAACTGTTTTAGTGCCTTATTATATACTCTGATGAACCAAAGGGTCATCTTCATATGTCGCTCTTGGCATATTTTGTAATAATTATATGTTTATCTGAACCTGGTTGGCGAACTGGGATTATGTGATCAATTTGGAATCTTTTGAAATAGAATGTGGAATATGTTTGCTATTTAAATTTTTTCCATATTATTGTGTTTATGTGTACCAATGTATCTAATATCGCCGTATTTGGTCACCGAGGATTAATAACTATGGATGACTGCAACATCCATAGCCGTTAGTTTTAGGCCTCCAAGTAGGGGGATGTTAAAGGCGCTACTTCTGTTACCGCTGAGTCAACTCTCGTAATTGCAGAACTAGTAGTTTCGACCCTTCTCTCTAGCTCAATTTTGGGCCTTGATTCAGAGTGGATCAGAGCTTTCGAGGGGTTGGACGACATTTCCTAGTCCTTGGGGGAGTACATTACTATAATCAACTCCTTAGGCCCATTCAAATCCATTTCCATTCCGGAGAAGTGGAAAACATATGTCTAAGGTCAAGATTAAGACGGAGCCTAGTCTCGGAAAACCTACAAACATAGGAGATTCACAACCTTCTTCTTGAATCCCTCATATCATTATCAATCCTTCAAAGAGCAGCAGCACTGGAGCTACTACGGAGGCTTCCAAGCCCCTATCAACCGTCCTGAAAATCCTGCCATCATTATTTCCAAAGTCGATACCGCCCTTTCCGAAAGCACACCAAATGATGGTAAGGATCAGAAGAGGCTCCATGATGGCTCAAGCAGCAAGGCTAGGAAGAAGGGGAGGGGGCGGAAGAAATAGTTTCCTCATCAATCCTTCAGTAACGGCGAGATTGTTTTTGTTTGTCTTCTTTTGAGTTGTTATTTTTTGTTTATCCTTTTGTTGTATATAGGTTGCGTTTGTGCGGGAGCAGCCCCTACAAACATTGATGTTTATAAAAAGTGATGTCACGAAAGACTATTTTGCCCTTGCAATCTCATTGTTCCATTTACATTGTCACGTTTTTATATATTGTACTACCTATATACAACTGCCTGTATATATAAAATAATTGCGTGCACTACAATTTATCTATATCATAAATGTTTATCTTCGTGCAATGCTTTTATTTACTGCAACTTTGTGCAAATAAAATTTCTGCAATTGCTTTAGTTATATTCCATTGTTTGATTTTGTTTTACCATTGTGAAAGAGTTTCTTTTCTGCTAAAAAACCAACATTTAACCAACTATATAGTCATTCCAATTTATTCTAGGTTGGGTACCCTCGACTAATAACCAGTTATATATAATCTGAGTTATGTGTTATTCCCTATTTTTGTGGGGCAACGGTTTGGACGTTTGCATCCCAACATCTTCGATTTCACCAATAACCGGGCATGATCGATATTAGCCATTGATTGTCACCACTCAACCTCGGCCAAATGTATCCCATTGGTCCATGAATGTTATCCTTCCATTTAGACTATAAAACCACATATCGAGTACTATCTCCGGGACCCGGGCGTTTTTGATGCTAAAGTCCGAGCATCATTTCCTTGTAATATTCTACCTTTGAGCATTGTTCGAAGATAAGTAACGTGGGGCAAATCACCTGGTTGCCCCTAGTCTGATTATACTTTCTCAGTCCTAATCCTAGAACAAAGGAGTCCGACGGTATCTATTTTCGAGTTCCAGCTTTCAATCCCACTTATGTCCAGGGGTTGTTCGAAAGCATCCATCGACTATCCTCACTTATCCTCGATCGATCATGTCCTGTTAGACCAAAAGCACGGTCATTAATATCCCAACCGTAGACCAGTTCATATATCTGAGAACCTGTGCCTTTGGACGCCTATCTCTGGGCAACCGCTCTCAATCTCACCTATCTCGGGGTGTTGACCAAGAGTATCCACTGACTGTCCTTATTTATCCTTGCTTGGCATATCCTGTCAAGCCGGCGGCGTAGTCATAAATTTTTTATCCATGTGCCAGTTTTCATCTTCGAAAACCGACTCTCTTTACTACATGCCTCCAAACTTTCCCTATTGACCTTGCATATTTCCGTGCAATAATCAATACCAAAGGAATAGGGTCAAATTATCCAATCGACCCTTACGGTTGTATCCCTTTTTCTCAAATCTCTAACTAAAGAAATCAGTACCAGATTGCACTACTAATCATGTAGTCCAAAAAATTTCTTACAAGAACACGGTTCCTTTAGTTTAAGAAGCTAACTTTTATTTATAAAAGGAAAACATAGCAAGTCATGTCTTATTACATTGCCCCCAGAATCCTTGAGTGACTTATTTGCGCAAAATAAACTAAATAAAACGAAATGAAATAGCACTGAAGCAAGTCGCTATTCCATACACGTGGAATCGAGATTCCATCAACAATAACTAGCTTCAACATTCCATCTCCAATCTTTCGATTGATTGCATAAGCACTTTCCCAACTCGCACAAAGTGCCTCCTTACCCGAGAGAACTCAGTTCAAAATGAGATCCCCCACCTCAAAGGTGCGGCTTCGAACCTTGGTGTTAAAGTGTCGTGCTACTCTTTTTTTGTGAGCAGCAATCTTTAATTCCACCTCCTCTCCTTTCTCATCAACCAAATCGAGGGACTCAAGCAAGATTTCCTCATTTACCTTTGGATTGCAAATCCTTTTATGATGAGAAGGGACTTCTAATTCTACCAGTTTCATAGCCTTTGATTCGTAGGCCAAAGCGTACGGCATACGTCTAGTCGCGGACTTATGAGTCATCCTATAAGCCTACAATACCAGTTGAAACTCATTGACCCGGTTTCCTTGGCTTTAATTACCCGTTTCTTTAAGGTGGACATGATGATTTTATTCACCCTCCACTTGTTTCCTTTGCCTGTGGGTGTGCTGTTGTCGAAAAGCTCTTGTCAATCTTGTACCGGTGGTAGAAATCCTTGAACTCGACACTTTCGAATCAAGTTCCACTATCCGTTATGATTTTCTAAGATACTCTGAAACTATATATGATGTTTTACATTACGAATTTGATAAATTTTTTCATTTGACCATGGCAAGCGGCTCTGCTTCGACCCACTTCGTAAAGTTGTCCACTACAACTATAACGTACTTAGCTTCTCCTTCCGCCATCGGTAGCACACCGATAATATTAATTTCCCATACCTCAAATGGCTATGGGATAACCATTTGCGTAAGCACCATCAATGGGGCTTTTGGAACCTTCGAAAATCTCTAGCAACAGTCGCCATTTAGTATAATTAGCCGCATCTCGATTTATTATTGGGCGGAAATATCCATAACGAAGTGCCTTTTTCGCTAACGTCGACCGTCGGGTGAGATCGCCACAGCTACCCACATAGATTTCCACGAGGATTTTTCTAGCCTCACCCTTGGTTACACACCTAAGCAGAGGGATAGAGAATCCTCTCATGTAAAGTACTCCTTCTTACATCATGAACCGTGGTGCTTTTCGAAGAAGTTTCTTCCATTCATTCTTTTTTTCAAGAGAATCCCTTGAGTAAATAATCTTTGATTGGAGTTATCCATGACTTATCTTCCTCTACAATATCCAAAATCCACTAGATATGCATCTAGTCAACACTTGGAACCATCAAAACCTCAATTGGATACAAAGCTATTAACTTGCTTCCCTAGAACAAGCTAGATTGGCCCACAAATAAGCCTTTGCATTCTCCTCTCTGAGGATGTGCATAATCATGCAATACTCTATATCATTCAACAGTTCCACTGCCTTTTTTAAGTAAGGAGCAAGTCCCTCACCCTTATCTTGATATTCCTTCCTCACTTGATAAACCACCAATTAGGAATC
This sequence comes from Allium fistulosum, assembly GCA_030737815.1. Taxonomy (NCBI): domain Eukaryota; kingdom Viridiplantae; phylum Streptophyta; class Magnoliopsida; order Asparagales; family Amaryllidaceae; genus Allium; species Allium fistulosum. The sequence continues at coordinate 355,057,758 of CM060904.1, forward strand.
ATTGTATGCAGCATCTTTATCCCCTGTTCCTTTACTATCTATAGCCCCAAAATCAATGCCCTATACTTGGGGTTATTGTCAGTCATGGAAAATTCCAACTTTAATGCATAACAAATTGATCGTCCTTCCAGAGTTACAAGCACAACTCCTATATCTAAACTATATTCGCTCAAAGCTCTATCATAAACGGTTTCCAATGAGAAAGTATGACCATATCGTCTTCCCCTTCACCATCTCGCACGGTAAACTCAGCGACAAAGTCTGCCAATGCCTACCTATTTATCGCCCTTCTCAGATGGTAAGTGTCATACTAATTTAGTTCGATATTCCATTTCAGCAACCTTCCTAAAGTCTCGAGCCGAAACAACACTTGCATTAAAGGTTGATCCGTTAGCACATTAATCGGATGAACCTGAAAATATGGTCGCAACTTCCTCGACATAATCAGCAAGCAATAAGCAAGTTTATCCAATTTTAGGTAATTCTTTTCAGCTCTAGTAAATCGTTTGCTGATATAATAGACCGGCCTTTTAATCCTCACCTCCTTATGTACCAATGTTGCACTCAGTGCGTGAGCATGCATTGCCAAATAGATAAACAAATCCTCTCCATCCAATGGTTTGAATAAAACTAGTGGCATCTCCATATGCCTTAGTAAGTCCCCGAAGGCATTTCGACATTCCATCGTTCATTCGAAGTTCTTCTTTCCCTTTTTGAGAGCATTAAAGAAAGCTATACACTTATCTGTTGCCTTTGAGATGAACTAACTCGGTGTGCTAACCTTCTTATTCAAGCTCTGCAACTCCTTTTCACGGTCGGGGTACTAAAGTTCCTTGAGGCATTAATCTACTCCAGATTAGCCTTAATGCCCCTTGAATTCACGATAAATCTAAGAAACTTCCCCGATGAAACCCCAAAAGAGTATTTCAACTGATTCAACTTCATTTCATACTTCCACAATACCTTGAACATCTTTAAACGGTCGTCAATGTGATTCCTTGATAGCCGTAACTTCATGAGCATATCGTCCACGTACACCTTCATTATCCGTCCATCCAATTTGCTTTCTAAACATAGAATTCACCAACCTCTGCTATGTAGCTCCTGCCTTTTCCGAGCCGAATAGCATCACCTGGTAATAATACAATCCCAAATACATTCTGATGCTTGTGTACTCTTGATCGGGCACATGCATCGGTATCTAGTGATAACTGGAATAACAGTCCATGAAAAAAAGCAACCCATGTCCTACGATCTCGTCCACCAGCTGGTCAATCCTAGGCAAGGAAAATCTATCCTTCAAGCATGCTTTATTCAAGTTAGAATAGTCAATATACATCTGTCATTTTTAGTCTGATTACTTGACCAACAAGTGGTTCGATACTCATTCTGGGTATAGAGTATTGCAAATAAAACATTTCGCTTTCAATTTATCTACTTCCTCCTTTAATGTAGTGGATCGCTCCGGATTCAAACTGCGCCTCTTTTGCTTTATAGGTGGAAACTTCGGGTCCACATTTAGTGCATGGTATGCTATCTTCAACGATATCCCGCGCATATACGAATGTATCCAAGCAAACACATTCAAGTTTGCCTATAGAAAACAAACTCCTTCCTCGATCCTGCACTGAGTTGAGATCCAATCTTAACAGCCCAAGTGGGATCATCCATATCAATTGAAACGTTAATCGTTAGCTCAGCCATTGCCACCCACATTTCCTTTAACTTCTTCTTTGGATCTATAGATTTATTAAACCGGCTGTGATTCCCGAGCCAGGGATTTAAATTCTATGCTTTCGAGTTCTTAATGCAAAGAGCTCTCTCTATATTCTTTCCTTTCTCCCATCGCTTTGCCTCTCTCAGCTCAACAACATAACATTCCATACTTGCACTCTGATTTCCTCAAACTAATCCAACCTCATTCTCCATGGAAAATTTCATAATTAAGCACTAAAGAATGAGTGCTATCCAAAAATCAGCCAAAGCCGGTCGGTCCAAAAGGGCATTATACGCTGAATATTCATGAACTATAACAAACTTCTGAGTCTGCATTACCTTGCGGTTTCCATCATCCAACTCAACAGACGGATTGATTGTCCCTATCGGTTGCGTTGCCTTGTCGGCAAATCCCCGAATCCTGGACTTACGAGGCTTACACCCTTCATACTAACTCTCATTTTGTCGAATGTGCTTTTAAACAAGATATTCACTGAGCTTCCACTATCCACCAAAACTCAACACATCGTAACAGGGCCAATAACAACCGTAATCACCATAGGATCAAAGGTTGGCGCTTTCACTCCATCAGAATCTCTATTTTTGAACACTATATCATCAACTACCATCCTTTGCTGCTTAGCCGGAGCTCCATCTTTGATGGCAATGCAACTATCCTGTGGTATTTTCTTCAACGAGCTCATGTACCGTTCCATTTCCCTCTAGTTTTTCTCTGTCGAATGAGGTCCACATGTTACAGTATTTATGACTATCCTACCATCAGTACACTTGGGCCTCTCTCTTCACTGGGTCCAAGCTGATTTTCTTAGGCAGTTGGCCCTTGGGGTCCTGTATTTTGTCCATCATTATGCGGCTTTCTCACATAATATTGTAATTTTTCTCCAATATTAATTCCTTGATAAAATCTATAAAATGTTGGCATTCATTCATATTATGTTCATGAGTTTCATGGAAAAAACGATACTCGAATGAGCTCTGCTCTTCCTCGGTCGCCTCCCTTCTAAGCGGCTTTTTATACCGTTCTGTTCTTTGCGTAGCAAGGTATATATTTTCCAACGTATTATTTAAAGGCATATACTCATCATGCCTTATATTCCTTAGGCACTTTTTGGCTCCATTTCTCTTACCGCCAGAACCTTGATTTCTCTTTTTCTGATTATTTAAATTTCCAACAGTTACTACTACGTTATAGAAACTCTCACGGTTTGGTTGATTGTCGCATTACTTTGGCCTCCTTCGACTGTCCACCATCAGTCTTTCCAACAGCTTAAATTACTTCTTCAAGATGCAAAAACTGATTAGCTTTTTGATGGAATTCCTCCATAGTCATCAGCTACTTCATCTTCAGTCATTTATCAAAGTCCTTGTCCGGATGTATGCCTAAAACCAATGCCAAAAAAACCAAATTTTCCTTCGGATTATTAACCTCTATAACTACAATCTTAAACCTATTCAAGAACCCTTTCAATAATTCCTGAGGTCCTTAGGAGAGGCTTGATAAGGACATCATGTCCTTAGGCCGAGCAATATGGATCCTAAACTGCTCCATAAATTTCTTTGCCAACTCATCGAAGGTCGATATGGATTTCGGTGCGAGCCGAGTAAACCACATCGATGCAACACCTTCCAGAAAAATAGAAAAACATCTACACCGAACCATAATAATCGCTATGGCACCATCCATGTGCCATTCAAATCTAAAAAAGTGATATTTAGGATTGGTAGTCCCATTATACAATGGAATTATTGGCATCGTAAACCTTCTGGGATACTCCTCATTCAAAATATTCTCTGTGAACGGAGTTTTACTTAGCACGGAACCTCAATCCTCATTTTTCTTCTATTTATTTTCTTCCACCCACCGCTTAACCATACTCGCTATGTACTTCTCACTAGCATGAACTCCAAAGGTCGACCGTCAGGAGCTGCCCCGAGTGTTGCAAACGGCCTCGGTTTGCTCATTGACGTCTAGATTCTCCAATCTCTCAGAGAACCACACGTTCAGCCCTTTTTTCATGTTTGATCATCTCTGCAGCGGTTGACTGTGCACGGTGTCTCGAACTTTAACATCATGTTCATAACCATCACCATGATGTTATGGATCATCCTCAGAATCAGACAAGTCAACAGCCTTGGGTCCCTGTCCTTCTAGGGTCCCAAATTCATCTCGGTACCGACCTGATTTCGGTCGGCGACGATATGAATCCCCTTAAAGGGAGGTCTCCTACTTCTTCCAGCAACTGCTCTTGCTACTCTAGTAACCTTTTCTTCAACTTCTGTTTTCCATCTCTTTTGTTCTGACCGAAAGCATATGAATTCTCCTCTTTAAATCCGGCAGGTGAAGTCTCTCTTCTGCTCCTCCGGGTTCCTCATGACTATCGGGTCAGCAAAGCTATACTAGCATACATCTTTTCTAATAGAGCCTTCTGACTATTAGTCAACTTTTGATTCAGTGCATGTATTATCTTATCAAACTCCACCCTAGTAACCATCGACTAGATGGTCCTGGCAAAGCAGTTGTCGACTGGTTGCTAACTTTCATATGGTGAGAAGTTCCTTCCCCTGCACCAGCTACTGCTTCAGATTTTCTTGATGGTGTCATTGATTCCTTCATGCAAATTCTTTTAGTTTCTTAATGAAAACCTTATGGATCTAACCTCTGGGCACTTCAATCCACAAGAGAAAGCTAGATCTATGCCTAAGAATAGCCTTTCTCGGTAAAAGCACTAAAATGTTGAACTTAGGAATTGCATAACACCAAAAAAATGTAGAAATATATATATCTAGCAAAAACTGTAAGTAAAACAGAGAGAACACCAATGTTTCTATAGTGGTTCGATGAATCTATGGCCTATATCCACTATATTTTTTTTGATTATAGATTATAGTCACAAGTACAAAGAGTTTTGAGTTATAATAGCCTAGAACATCAAATAGTAAATGCCTTCATGACTAGGGTTAAGAAGAGATAGAAGATGAAGAAAGCAAAGTGCCAAAAGTCCTTTTCCAGATACCTTAGGTGATGTATCTATGAGTATATCGTCCAGTAGAATCGTCAGATCTCAATATGCTAAGTCCAACTTCAAATCTAAAAAAGCAGGAAAGGAAGCTGAGCTCCCAAGACTGGTAAATTCATGATAAATTCATCTCAGTATCGATCACTTCCGATCGATACCGACTTGATTTTTTGATAGGGAGTTGTCCCATCTTCCCTCCTTGGGTCTTCAATCTTTGATCCATCGAGCTTCAAGAGTTTTTCCTTGGAAGTGGTGTTGTTTCCAAGAAGTTATGATATCTTAAATACTTGTCTTCTTTCCTTCGGTACTTCCTCAGAGTTGTTCACTTATTTCTTGAGAAATGGACACCAAAACGATCACTCTTGCTAGAAGTGCATAGACCATAACCCCTCTAAGCCCATAGGAAGCACAAAATGTGGCCGATATCGATCTGTTTCCTTAGCTCCAATCTTGCTTCAAATTATTGAGTCCATTTCTTTTGTCCTTACATGCATGTTCCCAAGTCTCGAATCGTTTCGCCTTTATCCTGACATCCAGATTTGTTTGAAAGCTGCTTGGTTAGAAAGCTAGATAACACGTATCCCCTATAGTATGCTTCAGTTGGAAGCAAAGCATGCTTTGGAACAAGACAATCATATATCACTATCCATGTACATCAGTTGGTTATCCAAGAGTTGCTTCAACGCATTGTCTTTATTCCATGGATATCTATTCAACTGCTCTATATAGTAGGAAGTCTGTACTCCACATTAAGGACAAGATCTACACTTTAGAGATCATTCCATGCCTTGGTCAGGTACGTGCTACCTTTAAGTTGCATTTCCTTGCATTTTGTTTTAGGTTTGGTCCAAAATTCATCTTGATACCAAACAGTTTTATTCAGTACTGAATTGTTTCTTTATCAATTTGGCAATGTTATATAAATTGAAAACTTACATAATTTCATCACCTTCTTACTTTTTAGCTCTATCTCTTTTCATACCTGATTCCTTTCCATCATTCCATTCTGGTGCCGATTTGAAGCCACATCGATCTCTTCAGCCAAACCCGATCGCCTCCACCTCCTAGACACCGCCATCGGCCATCCTAAGTCGTCGCTACCACCAGATTCCCATCTTGACCACTATCATTGCCTCAAGACAATTTGATCTCGACCTCTCTTTCAAGCCAAGACCTAACTCTCCGTTCGGATCTAAAAACATCAAAGGTTGGTGATTGGGCTGATGGTTGTTCTAAACTAAAGCTTGATTAGGGCATTAACTTGTGATTGGCCAAACCTTTAACCAATATTTTTTGTTGAATCTATGCCTTTCCACTCCTTATCTTGAGTTGAACATGAGGCAAAAATGGAGCATACTTGAGTTTTGAGACATCTAATTTTAACTTCGAGTTGATCTCATGTTTTGGAATGTCTTGCTCTTGGTCAACTCGTGTTGTTCGCGATTTTGTTAAACCTTTGAATTCTTATCCATTCAAATGCATGAACTGACTTTTGTTATCAAGTGGTCGTTCACAAGTTATCATTCTCGAGTTTAGTGAGGCGGTTCTCTTCCAAGAATGATCCCACTTAACAAGTTCCCACATTCAAATGATTTCATTGCATAGCATATTCGACCATTGCACATCTTGTGTCCCGGCAAAAGAGCATTCCGCATCGCTTTGGATAATGGTTCCATTATCGATTACCCAATGATAATGGGTAAGGTCCAATGCATAGTTCCTTCATGCAATATGACTCATTTTCAAGCATGAGTGGGCTATCTACACAAGATGGTTAGTTCATGGTGTGTAGGACACATAACTCACACTACATAGATTAGCACTTTTACTTACCCCGGTCAACGTTCAGAATTCGATTAGTCAACACATATCGATATCCACGTGATTTTGAGTGTCGGTCACACAGGTTCACATTAAAAATAATTCCAAATTAAACATACTAGGTCGTGTTGCACGCCAAGCTTTCCTATTCAAAAATAGAATTCCAAATTAAACATACTAGAATTGTTGCACGCCAAGCTTTCCCATTCCAAATTAAACATTGAAAGAGTTCTGAAAGATTACCTAGAGCAGATGCCAACAATTCTAACCGCCAAGATGCTTCGAAGCCTATATCGGTAACATGGGGTTCCTAAGGATGATGTTATACTTCTAACAAAAATCCAACTGGAGCACAATCCTCAAAAGGATTACATGGCATGCAATAGATATATGTGCTTAGGCGGCGCTTTACCACCTTTCAATCCTTTCATACGTATATTCCTCTAAGAGCTCGAGCTTGCTCCAACCCAAGTCCATCTCAATGGACACGCGTTTTTGAGCTCCTTATATGTCTAATTCGTGAACCTATCCAAATAACCTCCTAACTTTAGGGAGCTAACACACATCTCGAGCTTCATACAACAACGTGAATCCCCGTCTTATATGATCATTGAACTATAGTGCCGATGCAAGGTCATTGAAGCACTTCATAAAAAACTTTCATATTTCAAGAACGAATATTTCTTTATCTGATGCCCATACAGCTTCACATACCTTGCCTTTTCAGTAGTAAGATCCTTTCTTTTCCATAATTCTTCGTGATTTGACTTTCACCTTTTAAGTATTTAATTTTCTATCTCCTTCCTTCGTAGATGTTCATGCTTGAGACACGAGCATAGAGCATTTTGACATTCTTAGGATCCTTAAGAACATCCCATAACTTTCTTGTTGAATCATTTGCATTTCAAATCCCTCATCGCAAGCACTATCCATTACCTTCGAACTAAAAAAGGCCTCAGTCTAAACTTGAGAAGAACTAGGGCCACAGGCTTCCTTATAGCTTTTGTACTTCTTGGAGAAGAACTCTTCTACTTAAGGCACATTACTTGCCAAGAATTCAAAAGGTGAGAGGATGACATTTGCCCTAGCTTTCATAATATGCCATAAATAGAACATCTAAATCCTTTTCTCTAGCAATATATTTTTGGTCTGGTCAAGAGTAAGAAGTTCATTTGCCTTCTCCTTCAACCCTTTCACTTCACCATCTCGAGCCCTGAGGTCCTCTTTAAGCTTAAGAATGTTGTAGTCCTTAGCCCTAAAATCTTCTTTGAATTTTAAAATTTTAGCTTCTTTAGCCTTAAGGTCTTTGGCTAGCATAGAAACTTCTAAATCATGGGAGACATACGGATTATCAACTTCTTTCTGAAGGTTGGAGACTTTTTTTCTTAATCGCCTTAGCCTCTTCAAGAGTCCCTTTTAGACTATCAAATCTATGTGCAACCTATTTAGTTTACATTTTAAAATGTAAGATAAAGAAATTTATTGATTAAAGTATTTAAAGCATCTTTATTGCATTTACCTAAAGAGAGTCTTGGTGTCTAGACTCCAAGTGCTTTTGAAAGTCATAAGGAGAAGTGGGGACGCCAATCTTATTTTCAAAAATAACCATGGAACCCCTTGATTTAAGAGCTTCCTTAACTATGTTAAAAGCTTCTTGCTTTGAAGACGAGAAACGAGGGGACTTGGTTTGTTTGGGAGTAAGCTAGGAACTTCCTATTGATGAGTGAGGCTAAGGGTTGCTTCCACCAACGTTTCAGAAATAGTTGTTGTCTTCTCAATCACCGCCTTCTTGTTTTACAAAATGGAGAGAACCAATAGCTAATTCGTTCATACCTACAAATGAATGATAAAACATAAGGATAAGTTATTAAGAATAAAATAGAATTATAGAAGAGAATTTTTGCAAAGTACACATAGCTAAAACTTAAAGAGGAAGGTTACGATCCAAGGTCTACCCTTAATTTGAGAGCCGAAAGCAGAAAAAGTACTACAAGAGAACATTGAAATTTCAAGAGCGGCTATCCTTTCCCTTCTTTTGGTCCAACCGTTGATGTGAGCTGAGGTGACCTTTGATGAGAACCCCCAGGGCATGATCTCTGAAAGAAGAAGTTAGGAAGAGAAGGTCGCACATTATCAAATTCTCAACTGTTAATACCAAATACCTTCGGCATTGGTCTTCCGAAAGAGATAAGACGTGATCAAAACAAAGTTTAAAGGTCTAGAAGGACTGTGACTTTTCGGGTATACCTGTTAAAATAAAAGACTATTTAGAACCATAACATTAGTTCATAGAATAAAAATACTTAATTGAAATAGAAACTTACTAGCTTCTAAAAATGTATTGAATCAAAGGATCTGTGGACCTCACATAAAGCCACATCTTCATAATAGTCTTACCTATAGGGCTCTCGATAGGCCGCTTCTTTCGGAACTGAAGGCAATACATTAGTCTACGAGTTATAGATCTGAAGTACCGTAGGTCAAAAAGATAATTTAATTAATCCTTATGAGATAACTCTTTGTACCCTCGGAAGTGATACATGATCTTTAGGACCAAAAGAGTATTATAGGAAACCAAAGGGAGTTAGAAAGGATTTAAATTATAATATTCAAGCAGGTTGACGAAGAAATGGGCTATTGGAAGAGAGATTCTATTTGGTAAGTATTTTACAGCCCATGTAAATCATCCCTCCAGCAAAGCAAACCATGTATCCATGTGTCTCAGAGAAATAGCATCAACCTTGACCATGCCATGCTAAAAAATGATTCGGTCTAAATTTGACTGCCTACTTAAAGTGAGTAATCTCCGATAATCTAAAGAGGACCGAAAGCATAATAGTTTAGTCAAATCTTAAGAAAATATAGTTTTTTTTGTAATATTTATATAAAAACAAAAGGCTATAATCAATAATAAGTAAATGTAATTACAAATCACTATTATAAATACCGTAATTTGCAGAATTAACAAATCAAACCAACAATTTGACCATAACTGATTAAAGATCTCATTGCTATCCAATTATGAACTAATACCAACTATATAAACAATAATTAATTAATCTGACGATTAAAGATTGGAAATTAAGGGGAGTATATTTAAACTAAGTAGAATTAGTAAGGGCAGTTAAATTTAATTATTCCCTATTATTCGTACGAACGAGAATTAATTAAAATAAAATTACAAATTCATGAAAATTACGGAAAATTGATTTAAAATCAATTGGGGTAATCCAAACCAAGCAAATAAATTTTTTGAACCCAACAAAACATTCGAAGAACACGTAAAATTCAAATCGAATAAAAGCACACATAAACAAGTGAATCTGATATTAAAAGAACCAAAAACCTACTTATTTAGTACTTGATCCTGGAAATAGATTTAAAAGTGAGAATTTTTAAAGAAAATTATAATGGCCGATTACTGTAAGGTAATAAGGTAAATGAAGAAGAAGAGCAGGTAAACTTTTATACGTCTGTAATAATAATAAAAATTAAGAAAATCGCAGCCGTATATTCCAATATCTATTGAAATATAATAATATCACTCTTTCAAAAAGTTACATTGGCAAGATATGAATAGTTTTTACAAAAAAAGAGAAAATCGCTTTTTCATGGAGCCAATCAAAGGAAGTCGCATGCAAGCAGCATTAAATGCATAATAGACATGTTATTCTTTCGTTAGCATAACTACCGCAAAAGAACCGAAACTTAAACTTTCAAAATCCACTTTGTACATAGCCAAAATGAATTTGAGGGGACATTTTTTATACCATATTTTTTCGAATGACTTTTGGAAATGCTTACCTAAGACCGAAGGGTTACATAGTGGCTCATTCCTCAAAAGATACATACAAAACCAAAAGGATGGTCTACCTAATAACCCCAAAACCATAGATAATTATGAGAAAGCTATAAAACCTAGAACCAAAGGTTTAAAGTAGAAGGCTTAAATACAAAAAGGATTAAAAGCTTAACTTACTTTTCAAAAACTTAAACTTGAAAGCTTAAACTAGAAGGTTAATATAACCTAACACCATATTTAGTTGTCTATGAGTACAAGATATCCAGTGCAAACTGGAGATCGAAGGGTATAATATTCCAAAAGGCTACAGTTTTACGAGAGAAGATCAACCTAAAAGGATGTGCAACAATACCATGATATAATGAAATATCAATTATCCACGTATACATCTGATGTAGATAAATGAAAGACATCCATAAAATACACGTCATCGATCCAAAGGTTATACTTTAAGTAAGCTAAATCAACACCGTATCAAACTATCAAACATCTCGGCTCAACTATGCAAGTCATGTCATTGATCTGCATCCTCTTCAATAGCTATAAATAAGCACAGATCACAATGCAAATATGACCTTTTTCGAGATAGAATTATTCAGATATTAAGAAACAAAAAATATACTTTCCTATATTAGAGCTTTTTTTAAAGAAAATCATTAATGACGGATGCCAACTCAGCATTGTAAAATCCTCTCAGTTTCGATATAAGTCTCCAAAGAAGGGAAAAACAAAGTAGACGTAGGGATTTGTATCGAATCACTATAAATCTCGGTGCCACTTTTACTTACTGCATACTGCTTTCATTTTCTACTCGATTGATAACTCTTACTCTTAGCATAAAGTCATAAAACCTATTTCTACCTTTGGGAATTTCCTTAAGCCTATAGTAACTAGCCTATTGAAGTCCCCTAAAACTCAATCAATTGGAGCAAAGCCTTCAATTCTTATATGTTGGTCATAATGAAAAATTGAACCAACAGTGTGTTTCAATAATTATGCTATGCTAACTTGTAGGATTGTTAATTAGTTAACTCAGTTATTAAGAAATTCCATTTACTTCTAGAGGATAGGTCTAACACACGTATGTATATATTATAAAGTTTTTTAAATAGTTTTAGGTCCAAAATAAATTGGAACAATTTATTGGTAGCAGATCTTGTCGATGATTGTAGCTTGTAACTTACAGCATGTACCTACTAATAATGTAAAAGACTCTTCCGTATCGTGAAGCATGTTTGGAGTATCCAAATACAATGAATGAGCAAGACCGTTTGTGACCAATCCTTTTGACACAATAATCAATAGATATACTAGAAATTCTTAGTCTTCTACTTTAATCATCTAGGCAATAATTTTAAAGTTAACAACAACAAAAAAGTGTCATTTGTTTCAATAAAATCTAAAGGAGCACGACACTTTAAGTGAACTTCTATCAAAAGTGCCTAATCAAATAATACAGAACATGTTGTATTGATGTAACACCCTATATTTTTAGTAACATTATTTAGGATATTTATTTATTTAAATAAAATAAAATAATGTAAGATGATTAACGGAATGAGATTTGTCATTAAATAAGGGGTAGCTGTGCCATGTTAAACAAGTGAACTAAAGAATAAATAGAGAATGAAAGGTTAGGAAATATATATGGGAAAAATAGGAATAAGGCACATCCTTATACCCTAAACCCCTTAGAAATACATTCTACACATTAATTCTGTTTTCACAAACAAAAATAGAGCTAAGGCCGGCCACCATTAGGAAGAGCAAAGAAGAAGAATTTAAGAGGAAGAATCAAATCACTTAATCAAGATCAAATCTCACATCTTTACTCAAAAAGCTAAGGTGAATAATGACTACATCTCATATTTTATAATTGTTTTCGGGTTTGGTTTGAAATCTGAACTGTTTGCAAATTTTTGGCCATGTTTTAAATGATAAAATGTATATTTATATATTGTTGATGATTTATACTAATTCATATAGATTTTGTGATATGTTTTAGTGTGAAAACCCTATTATATGACATCCAATTGCCTTGCGAATTTAGATTTATATCAGAAATGATAATTTGGAAATGGGTTTCAATTTTCATAATTTTCTGAATTTATGTGGATTTTATATGAATTTTCTAGTGAAGAAAATGCCACTTTGGGTTTAAAATTAATTACGGCCAAATTATATTGGCTTAGGGTCTGAAATTTACATATGTTAGAAAACATATTAAAAATGATTTTTTGGAATTTTTGTAGAATTTTCCGAAGTGTTTTAGTAGATATATAAAAGTATTTAAGGTATAAGACTTAAATATTTCATATATTTATAAAAGGAGAAGGGTATTTTGTAAATAATTCAAATTGTTATTCCTGAAAATCGGTAGTACTTTTAGAAAAGAAAATTTGCAACCAATCATAATTTGATAAACAAGGAAGGTTAAGTACAAAGAATTAATTTAAAAAGTCAAATCAACATGTTTTTTTCTATTTTGATGCTTTCGGCAACAGGCTTCTGACTCCATACCCCCGCCTCCATCTCAGTCGAAACCAATGCACCTAGTATCAATACATTGGTTGCGCATTGGACAAAGGCAGAAGGTATTGGGTCGAAACCAGGGGTTCCGAAGGGGTCGAAACGCTATTTTTCTTTTAAATGAAAACATGTATGCTTGCTTTCGACTGAATAGCTTTTCACTTGGTTGTCTTTCGGCTAGGTCAAAATGATTTAAAGGAAAAGTTTTTGAATGGGTTGCGCCTCTATTTTTAAGTAACTGTTTTCGACTAGGTCGAAGCCCTTAGCTGCCACTTTCTACCTTTCGAAGCACTGCCTTCGAAAGGTTTATATTGCTTTATAAAACTCTGTCGCTTCTCCAATGCTTTGGGAAGGCAGGTTTCGACACCAATACTTTCTTATTTAGGAAATAGCTTTCGAAAATGTTTTTTTGTGACCCTTAGAGATTTTTAAAGATTAACCCAAAGGTTTCGAAAGATATGGTTTTAAATGGTTTCGAAAGGATGTTCCACATAATTTACTTGAACCCAAATGCTTTCGAAAGGTCTAAGGCTTTAATGCTTTCGATAGGTTTTAATGAAGGTTTTGAAGGGGTGATTCCCTAATGTTTTCGAGAGGTTTTGAATGAATGATTTTGTAGGGGTGGTTCCCCAATGGTTTCGAAAGGTCTGAAAGAAAAGGTTTTCCAATGTTTTTGAAATGCAATGTTTAAAGGTTTTAAATAAGGATGTCTAAGGTTTTATAGCCTTCGAAGGAAAGGTTTTTTAATGGCTTCGAAAGGTTTAAATAAATGGTTTCGAAAGGAGTGTTTGGCCTTTCAGCTTAGGTGAAAGAAAGGGGTGTTACTTGGTTTTGAAAGGGGTACTTTCGATGAAGTCGAAAGGGGTACTTTCAAAGGTTTAAATATGTGAAAATTAGCCACACATCCTTAAAACCGAACTTAAATTCAAAGCGTGTCCCTGTTATAAAATTTATATTTTCTACATCCCTGTTTCTGTTTTCCGCCATTTCTTTCCCCAAATTACCCTTGCGCTTCGCTGTGGAGCTGAATCTTCTTCTTATTTTTCGATTTAAATGGTAAACTGCAATTAAATTAAAGACGAATCAATTTTTTTTATGAAATATGATATTCTTAATATTTGCAGTTATGATTAATCGCAACAAATTTCTGCAAATATATGTGCAATAGTTGCAGAAATTTCTGCAACTATACGAAATAGTTGCATACATTTCTGCAACTATAAGCAATAGTTGTAGAAATGTCTGCAACTATAAGCAATAGTTGCAGTAATTTCTGCAACTATACGCAATAGTTGCAGACATTTCTGCAACTATTTGCAATAGTTGCATTTCTGCAACTATATGCAATAGTTGCAGAAATGTTTGCAACTATGTGCAATAGTTGCAGATATTTCTGCAACTATGCATATAGTTGCAGACATTTCTGCAACTATTTGCAATAGTTGCAGACATTTATGCAACTATATGCAATAGTTGCAGAAATGTCTGCAACTATATGCAATAGTTGCAGATATTTCTGCAACTATACCGTATAGTTGCAGAAATTTCTGCAACTATACCCAATAGTTGCAGACATTTCTGCAACTATTTGCAATAGTTGCATTTCTGCAACTATATGCAATAGTTGCAGAAATGTCTGCAACTATGTGCAATAGTTGCAGATATTTCTGCAACTATGCGCAATAGTTGCAGACATTTCTGCAACTATATGCAATAGTTGCAGAAATGTCTGGAACTATATGCAATAGTTGCAGATATTTCTGCAACTATACCGTATAGTTGCAGAAATTTCTGCAACTATACCCAATAGTTGCAGACATTTCTGCAACTATACCATATAGTTGCAGAAATATCTGCAATTATTTACAAATTTTGTAAATTTGCAAAAAAATCAAAAACGTTGAAAATTTGCTGACTAATCTGCAAATATTTGAAATAATTGCACCTTTAATACAAATATGAATTTTTGGTATCAACAATGGATCTCATTTCAAAGATCATAAAATTTGTGATTTTTTGGTGAAAACGGTTTTTTGATCCGGTTTTTGTACATAAAGTTATACGCGTTTGAATTGTAAAAAACGTAAAGGGTATTTGTGTATTTTTGCTTGCGCGAATTTGAAAATAGGGATCGGAAATGTAGAGTTTGTATGTGAAGGATGTTTTGTTTATTTTGAAACTTATTAGGGATGTGAGCCAAACTTTCCCTTTAAATATTTTCATCAACAAAGATTTGAGTAAAGTATATATAACATGGCAAGGTGATTTTGAGTAAAGCATAGAGTATATATTTTCCTTGTTTAAATTTGATTTAAAGGTTTTAAATCAACTTGAGAAGAAAAGGTTTCAAGGAAAATTTAAGTAAAATGACTCGTATATTAGAATACCAAATAGGACTGGTATAGGGTCGCACCCTATACATTAGCTATTAGCCCCTAGCTAATCTAGTCCAAAATTCCAGTGTGTAGGGCTTTGTCACATGTAAGACTAAAATTATGGTACATACAGAGAGGAATATATTTGTACAGTGTAGGTTATAGGTGAGCCTGCAAAACCATTAGGATCAATGGACCCCGGGAGGAGTAAGTCAGGGATAGACTGTCTAGTAGACTTTTCTAATAGATGTTAGATCATTTTTATTATATTGTCTGGTAGGCCTGAGTCAGCCAAAGGTTAGTAGTTAGCCAAACAAAACTACAGTTATCAGACAGATAGTCCATTTTTTACCTAATATGTATGTTTACATAAAATGCTTTATAGTTTTAACCAATTTTGGTTGCAAGATTGTGATTTGCAAAAGATATGTTTTAAAAGGATATTAGTGAGGGAAAACCCATTTCGTTAAGTGGCGTGGTCTCATTAATATCAGATAACCGAGATGCACAGTATTATTCACACCAGGCTTTAGATCTGACTCGAAGTTTATGTTTTACCTTAAACTCTCGGGTGTTCAAAATTGATTTGGGAAGGCTGAGGTTGAGGTTTACAGGTTTTTAGTAGGTTGATGAATAAAGCGTCCGGAGACGAGCAGGTGGCTCATGGATTGCTATTTAGTAGTTGCTGCTTTATTTTGTTGATTCTGTTGTGTTGTATTAAGTCAGTATAGTACTCTAGTCTACCAAGGGGGCATCTTCATATGTCGCTCTTGGCGTATTTATGTAATAGTTATATTTTATCTGAACTTGGGAAAGCCATGGGATTATGTAATATGAATATGGAAGATGTTTATGAAAATGTAATGTGAAGAGCTGTTTTTAAATCTGTGATTTTGTTTCATATTCTTGTGATGCTGATATGAATACCATTAACATTACCGTATTTGGTCACCGAAAGTTAATACTATGAATGACTGCAGCATCTGTAGCGCTTAACTTCGGACCTCCAGATAGGGGATGTTACAATTGAGCGCCATAGATTTAAGAGGTTTTATCACCATCAATGTTTTATTATTTTTAGAGACCTTATCTTTCCTTGCTTTGCGAATTTAAAGAATAAATGTATCGCAAAAATAAGTTTGAGGCATGAAATTCATTATCGGTAGTAAGTTTGCTTTTGTTCAACCTTCTTGGACCTTGGCGGCCTGTATCCAAGACAAACTAATTTATCTTCATGCCTATGGTTACGAAGGGATGTGCAGCGGTGTTAAATTGGGATCTTTTTGTACAGGTGATCAACCAATGACATCTATAAATGTCTAACATGCTTGCCATGAATTTGACTCACCAAAGATGTTGTATATTCTTTAATGTGTATGCCTAAAATATGAGATAGCAAATACTCAGGAAATTATCCTTAAAGGGCCTTAACTGTAATACATTTCAGTGTAACTACATATCTAGTATGTTTTCATCCATCTTTGCGGTCCTCTATATTATTTGATAATAAAGTTATGACGATTCCTTATGTTTTATGCTGAACGTATGTCCAACTTTATTGTAGAGTGGTATCGGCAACCCTTGTATTAAACTGTCATGAATGCTGCAGGTTATGAAGTGTCTTGATATTCTAATATATAACCTGGCACCTTTGAGGTTTTCTCTTGTCTATGCGTGCTCTGACGCAATAATTTTTCTTGGTGCTATTAGTAAGGTAGAGTTCTGATATTACAACTCCTGCATTTAAGACGATCTATCGGTAAGGTAGAGTTCTCTTGTCTATGGGTTGATGGTGGTGTGGTGTGCGCGCATTGTAATAATGTGTTATTCCTCTTTCATTGTCCTGTAGTAACCATGACAATAATCTTGAACAATGTTATATCATTGTGTCTACTAAATTGTTTGGATAAGAAACATGACAAAGAATATGGAAACTTGTTGCCAACAACTGAAAAAACACATTAAGAAGAATTCAAAAGGTAAATGTCAAAAAATGGATCAACACCCAAAACCAAGATGAAAGCACCAATTCAGATTAGGTAAATAGAAAAGAAAAAGAAAAGTAAAGAACATACAAAAAATTTATAGTGGTTCGGCGTAATCTCCAACCTGTGTCAACTTCAATCTTTTATTAGTTGCTTTCTCTCTGAATTACAACTAGTTTCCTTTAATCTGAACACAATCTAGTGGATCTTAGATTTACAATAATATTTTCTAGAGTGTTTGTAAGTCACTAGTACTAAGAATTTGCTAATCTAAGTCATAGAACAACAAATAGATGTTTCCTAGGTGACTTTAATGGAAGAGAGATGAGAGGTGAAGAAGTAGCAGAGGTTTCGCGGTCCAAGAATTCCGATCCTGTTTTAGTTGCTCTATGTTTTGTATTTATAGGGGTAGCAGTCGTATTGCGCCAAACAAAGAGTTGAAGCTGAACTCGGAAGAAGGCCCGAGATAGTGCTTAAAGTCGTGAACCCATCTAGGTTTACACCACATGTCGTTACCGACCTATGAAGTCAGTGCCGACATTTTTTATCAAACCCAAATGGGTTGATTCATTTCGCATGTTTCATCCTACTTGATTTCAAGGTGTCTCATGCTATTTCCATCGATTGTTAGTCATCCAAAACAAGTCATTATCTACTTCTCTCCAAAATAGCAAAGCATAAGCCTTTTTGCCTAAGAGATCGGCGGTGACTTTTTTCCTTAGCTCGGAATGACTTATAATTATTAAAGCACTCTTATAATTCCATATGGAGGTGTTCCAAGAAGTCACAACCTCAATGGAGTTAATGTAAAAGCTCGATACCCACATGAGAGGCTAGTAACGACATCTCTCCTTAGTGAATTTTGACTTCAAATTTATTGAGCTCAATTCACTAGTGATTTTAGGTGTGCTTCCAAGTTTTCAAGTTTTTTTGTCCTCGTTTGAATCTTCTAAGTCCAGTTGAAATCTGCTTTGCTAAAAAACGAGTTAAAACTTGCCCCCCAAAGTATGCCTTTCGAATGCAAGGTGTGTTTTTCTCAAGAACAAGTTCCAGAAACCAGTCTTCGATTACTGAGCTCTCCGGCTACTTCAACTTTGGTGAATCATGCAGTTTCTTCGGATTCGCTTACAAATCACGAGTCCTTTCATACCTATAACAGCCTAAGACTTTGGACTCCGCTTAAGTGTAATTTATACATCACAATCAATCTGATTTCATTAGGAGTTATTACGTTGCACATCTTATATTACATCACATATCCAGAATCGTCTTATGTTCAACTGGGATTTATCAGTTTTATTCTAATTACAAGGTGTCTAAATCTTTTAATTAAGGTCATTTCTATTATAGGGTTTGATCTCTCCAGATCATCTTCCATTTAATTTAATGCGCGATCTCTCTAGATCGTTTATCGTTTAAGCTAAGAGAACGATCTCTCTAGATTGTTTAGTGCTTCAATCTTGGGTTTCAATCTCTCCGAATCCTTACTGAGCCCGTTCGCTTTCTGGAAAAGGTACTCAATAACCAAGCAAGCCCATCCGCTCACTCTTCGGTGAGGGGATCTACTTCTTGCACTCCGGCCCGCCTCTCTGGGCAGTAGCTCTATAGCGACAAAAAATCCAATTATTTTCACTCACCGGTGACGTGGCTCACTCTTGTACTCCAGCCACATCTCTCCGGATGGTAGCTCTAAGGCAATCCAAATCCATACAAGTCCATCCACTTGCTCTCCGGCAAGGGGACTTGTACCATACACTCCGGCTCCGTCTCACAGAATGGAAGCTCTAAGGTGATCCAAATTCGTACAAGCCCATCCGCTTACTTTTTGGCATGGGGACTTACACCTTACACTCTGGTCTTGTCTCTCCAGATGAGACATAAGGCGATAAATATCAGTCATCACATTCTGGTGGATTTTTCAAAATTCAAACTCAAATTAAAAAAAAACTAGAGATCATAAATAGTTATCCCGGATATCCAACTTAGAGCATGCCTAGGGTCCAACCTAGATTCTGTACGTGTGTAAGCAGTCCGAGGTTATCATAGTCCTAAGTAGTCATCCTAGATATCCGACTTAGAGCATGACTATGGACCAATCTAGGTTTTGTGCACGTTTAAGCGGTCTGGGGTTATTATCCTAATTATCAAAAGCAAGAAAAAGCAGAGCGCGAGAGACGAAACTGCTTCCCATCCATCTTGATCATGGGATTACGGGTCTCAAACTAGATCCCTGGTTGATCCTTAGTGCATTGGCTGCAGATGGTGGTTTCTCTGGTTGCACTACAACATTTCGGTTTCTAACGTATTGTTGCAACTGCTTGTTCCGAACCAGTTCATGAATCATGTCGCGAGTGTGTTTCCACTCATTCGCTCCGTGTTCTTCTAGTTCATGGAATATGCAGTACTTCCCAGATCTTTTCTCTCGATCTGAAGGTTCTCGCCTAACCGGCTTCTATTATGCGATGTGCCCCATAGTTTCCAAGTAGATCCTTTCTGGGGTTTCAGTTAGCTCGGTGTAAGAAGAGAACTTCGGTCCTCTCCTTAACCGCTTAGATTCTCCGCCGTCATCACCATACCATATCCAGCTTCAGGCGGTCCTCCACCATCCACAGCGTTGACTTCATCAAGTTCAATGTCTTCAGCTTCAGCGTCTTCCTAACGTGAGTATCTTTCCGCTTCATGATAGAATTCTGTGAGATAAATCGATGGGTCTCTTTCCAGAGCAACCTTGAAATCCATTTTGCTTACCACTCTTGAAACCGCCACCATCAAGATTATCAATGGATCTTATCAGTCGATGGTAGCAGCCACTGCATTGAATCTTATCAAGTAGCTCCTCAGGCTCTCTCTGGGCCTTTGCATCACAATCGAAAGCATCATTACGTTCTCTGGTCTTAAGACGTAAACTCTGAACTGCTTCAACAATCGGTTCACCAATTCAGTCCAAGTATAGATAGATCCATTTTCCAGTTGTCGAAACCACATCGCAGCCAAATCCGTCAAGTATAATGGGAAGAATCGTCCTATCACCTCCTTCGAAGCACCCAACGCCTCCATGTGTCGGATGTATCTCATCAAGTGAACTGTTGGATATGATCTTCCATCATACATCTTCAGCGTCGGAAGCTTGAAATGAAGGGATACCTCGTATTCCAGGTATATGAAGTGAACGGGTTCCTACTCACGTCCCTTGAGCCTTGATTGAGTCCACCACTAATCATCTTCCGTACCAACTCAACTAGTCGGTTTTCATCGTCCAATGAAGGTCTCCGTCCAAAAGCAATACTTTCCCCCCAGTTCCAGTAGGGGAGTTCTGGCATATACCATGGCTCATATTTCTCTAGTTGCACATTAGTGTCTGATCTACAACTCTGGTTTCTTTCTCTCCTCTGTTCCTATAAGGAAGTTCTAACACATATCCCTCCGGTTGCTGTGCATTTACATTTTGATTTGCGTTTCTAGCTCCATCGTTGTCTATTCCCAGCATTCCAGCAATCACACCAAAGTTTCCCCCAAGTATCGGTTGTTCTATCAGTGGGGGCTCCAACTTTCCTAGCTCCAACGCCTGCAACTCCTGCACTAGTTCTTGGCACTTGGTTCTAAATCCCAGCACTTCTAGCTATTCTCTACCATCCAATCCTTTGGAAAAATCCTTCCAGCATCTCCTGTTGTCTAGTTATCATCACATCTTGCATCTCTTTCATCATTCTCTCCATCTCTTCCTTGATGACATTGATGGATTAATTATAATTTGAAGACACCACCTGGTTGGCCCTAAGCTGTGGTTGACTTGCTCCAACCCTAGATCTGGTGTTAGCTCTTTTCATCTTTTCCAAATCTTAGATTCAATCTTCAAGTTTTCAGATCTAGCTTTGTTTCTCAGTGAAAGCACCAAAATGTTAACCCAAAAAAAGGATCTACACCCTAAATCAAGATGAAAAGCACCAGTTCGGATTAAATAAATAGAAAAGCAGTGACAAAGTAAAGAACACACAAGAATTTTTATAGTGGTTCCGCATAATCTCCGGCCTACATCCCATCAATCTTTTATTAGTTGCTTTCTCTTTGGATTACAACGAGTTTCCTTTGATCAGACCACAATATAGTGGATCTCAGGTTTACAATAATGTTTCTAGAGTGTTTGTAAGTCACTATTACTAATAATTTGTTGATCTAAGTTCTAAAACAGCAAATATATGTTTCATAGGTGACTTTAATAGAGGACATATAAGAGGTTAAGAAGTAGCAGATGTTCCATGGTCCGAGAATTTTGATCATGTTTTGGTTGCTCTATGGCTTGTATTTATAAGGGTAGCAGTCGTATTAGGCCAAATAGAGAGTTGGAGCTGAACACATAAGAAGGCCCAAGATAGTGCCTGAAGTCGTGAACCCATCTAGGTTAACACCGTATGTCGGTATGGACCTCTGAAGTCGGTGCCAACATATGTGGTTAAACCCAAATGGGTTGATTCCTTTTGCATGCTTCATCCTACTTGATTTCAAGGTGTCTCATGTTGTTTCCATCGATCGTTGATCATCCAAAACAAATCGTCATATACTTCTCTCCAAAACAGCCCAGTATCAGCCTTTTTGCCTAAGAGGTCGGTGATGACTTTTTTTCTTAGCTTGGAATGAAATATAATTTTTACAACAATCTTATAATTCCATATGGAGGTGTCTCAAGAAGTTGCAACCCCAATGGGGTTAACATAAGAAGTCGATACCTACATGAGATGTCGGTACGACATCTCTCCTTAGTAAATTTTGACTTCAAATTTTTCGAGCTTGATTCTCTAGTGATTTTAGATGTGCCTCCAAGTTTTCAAGTTGTTTTGTCCTCGTTTGAATCTTCTAAGTCCAGTTGAAATCCGCTTTGCTAAAAAGCAGGTTGGCAGTAAATAAAAAGTACTTTCACTTATGTGTACTAAAATGTTATATCGCCACTTTCTTTTGTCCCCTTAGTAGAGTTTATTTCTTTTGTCTTTTTTACCAGTTGATGCATTCATAGCTTGAATCTCTTATGCATGTGTTTCCTTGGAAAATCTTTTCTAATTTCCATCCAATTAAGCAATCCAAATCTATTAACGTGGCTTGAATATCTCTTGGGAAATATATGGAATTTTATTAAATAATGAAACCAAATAACACACCTCACGAGCCTTTGCCAATTTGAAATCATCCTACAAATCTTGATCAACCCGATCTCGATCAACAAGACCTATCATTATGTTAAATTTACTTTTATTGATTTCTTCTCTAAAGTGTAAATTACACCAAAACAATTTGTTCAAAGATTTAACATGATAAACAAAACATTTCACATATTTGTTGAAATAGTTAATTTAATTCTTAAATTGTTAACTCAATAACAAGAAGTTCAGAAATTGATTCAGTGGAATTTAACAAGTTTCGACAAACTCCTGGATGGTGGTATACAATGATATGCCAAGATATGGATCAAAAATATTAATTCAGACGAGTGTGTATTATATATATATATATATATATGGATAGTTGCAAGGACATTTTTTAGTGTAAATCACATAATGATAGTTGTAACTATCATTTTCAATTTACATTAAAAATTGTCCTTCAAACTAAAAAGCAAACTTGCTGTCTTTGAAACTAAATTTTTTTTCAACTTTTTCTTTATATCTATTTTCCTGTATATATATATATATATATATATATATACACACACACACACACACACACGTACTTCCACACACACGATAATAAGAAGTTCAAAAATTGATTCAACGGAATCTAACAAGTTTTGACAAGTGCCCTGACGGTGGTAGACAAGGATATGCCAATATATGGATCAAAAATATTAATTCAGATGCATGTGTATTATATACACACATGTACATACTTTCACACGTACACACATCCATACATATATAGTGTATGTGTTTGTGTAAATACACACACATATCTAAATATGTATATACATATGTGTGTATATATACATGTGTATATGTATAAATATACATTCTAACTCAAATAAAACACAGTCTACATGGTAGCACATGAGTCAATCTAGAGCTAGACGCATTTCCTGATCAAATAGATAAGCAAGAAATCATCCAGTCCACCAATGATGTAGTTGCATTTTCATTTATGTTTAAAATACAAGATAATTTTGCAAACAACAATGCATATGTAGTTATCCACGCCACATTGTACAAACCTTTTGCAAGGTATAGCTGACAAAGGTGGTTGAACCAGTTAGACAGTCAAAAGAATAAACACAAATTATAAGTAAATAGAACTAACACTAAAAGAAAGCTTGAACAACACATGTTTAAGGACGTGAGAAACAAATTATTTTGATTAAACAGCCAAATGAATGATCATAAGCTCCATTGCTTTTACTTCGTCTGATTAGAGGCGTTTTCCTTTTTAGCTTCTACTACGGTGTTTAAACACGGACATATTTAGCAGGGGTTATATACAGGCTATTATTTTATTAAGCATTCAAGTTCTAATTTCACATCCTCGTTAAATTTTTAGTTGTACGTTAAGTGGCTATTTGCATTATAAATTGAGTATAGATGAGTTTAAGTTGTTGAATCCAGCATTATTCTTATTCTTGGCAAAGAATTCTGCAGGCGATTCTGCACCAACAATATCATTACGATAGTTAATATCAAATGAAAACGTCAAATGAGAACACAATATTTGGAAGATCGTACTTTGTTTCAGAATGTTTTCCTTGGATTTTTCGGGCGTTTTCGACTTCTCTTTTTAGGCATATCATCCTCTCTGCTAACATCAGAATCCATTTTTTCCCTTTCTATTATGAATTATATCAAATTTAGATTTAACATCGGTTGAAGTAGCAAGAGTTCTTTAAAAAATTATTACTATTTTTAATTTACTAATCAATGCTAGAATAGCTTAGTTGGCTAGAGTGTGTGGTTGTTGACTATAAGGTCCATGGTTCAATACTTTCTTTTAGCGGTGCTATTTTTTCGCTTACCCCCCGGTCTTACGAGTATTTTGGTTTTACCTTGGCACCTCATAACATATTCGCTTCATCGCTCGGACTAAACCAATATCTATCATGAAATTTTAATGCTAATGGGAACTATATTCCAAAGATCACTTTAAAGCCAGTTATAAATTTAGTGAAAAGCACTGATGAATTTTCTTCTTAATACCAACACTAAAAAAATATCACAACTAAACATTACATTCACTTATTAATATCATGCTATCCTCTATGGACTATCATTATCGCGTCTCATTCATTTCATTGGTTAACTTATATTTGAAAACTGCAATTCCTCTAAGAAATCTTAATTCCATACGAGGAGATGAGAAATCATCCGAATCAACTAGAAGAGCACCAATGTCGTGGTGCAGTAAAAACTCTTGATCATAAATTAAGAGATGAGACAGTCATCCAAAATCATCCAAACTCAAGCAGAAGCAATCCTTCACATGCTATTTTCTTAAAATTAAATTATCCGCTTTATAAACACAGCAATAGTTTCCCTATCAGCAACTAATCATAGAGCATATTGAAATTAATAATTTAAATATTGTTTTTAAACAATCATTCTATGAATTGTTTGTTTTCACTATTATAATTTAAACCATACAAGATATTTATGTGCCCTATAGTCTCATTAAATTCAAGGTTGAATTCATTGTAATACATATTTATGTTCATTTTAAGATACTATATAATATATTTAATTTTTGTTAAAACAATACCATATATGTTAAAGTTAATTAATTATTTAAAAAATTGAGTTTCAGAATTGAACGGTTTCGCAAAAGCGTACTTCATGTATTTCGTTGTAGTTTGCAAAACTGTTTGTATTATGTATTAAATATTTTTAAACAAAAATTAAATTGATAGGTGTGTGAAACAATTTAGTGGGTGTGAAGAAAAAATAAATGAGATGTGTATATTTGATGTGTGAATAGTAACCCTTTTAAGAAAGAAGTTGAAATATGGACTTCGATAATGTGGAGATTAGTGAAAAACTAAATGTGCTATTAGAAAGTAGGTAATCTTATTAATTTTCATTAAAAAAATTGTGGTATTAAAAAGAAGGTTTATGAATGTTTTTAGCAGCATACTAAATTTATTCACGCATGCTTAAAAGTACCATGGAGGATTAAGGAATGTATTTGTCAAACTTCTACAAGAAAATGACGAATATATAAGTACTATTCCCACCGTCATTTGTCTTAACTCAATGATTATCGACATGGTTTTTTTGACAATAATAGCCGATTATGTCAACTAATTCTACATGCAAATAATGTCTGTGTGAGGACAAACAACTATAGTTAATCAAGAAACATAAACAGGAATAATAGATTTTTACAATTAGGTAATGTGACTACACTGTATTACTAGCTTCATTATCTTAAACTAAAACACGTTAATACCAACATAGGACGTAACGCATATTTTATTAGTTTCATTTCAAACCTAACCTTTGATGAACAGTCACATTCAACCTTTAAAAAGTTGTAAAAATGAGTCAGAATCGCACCAAAAATGCTCAAAAGAAACTAGCTTAGCACATAAACGTCTCTATAGAAACGTGGCAAAGTTAGAATTCTTGTGCTTTAGGAAGCAATAGGACAAAATAATATCTCATCCTAACCGGATTAAAACCTCAGTGTTTCCAAAAGAAAATTGAAAGATTCATAAGACGGCCAATATTACCACGCCTCATTAGAAACGAATGTTTCACCTAAACGATTGTTTTTACCCTATTTTTAAACTAAAGTTTAATAATCATGGTAGTTTGAAGTGGCTTGGTAGTTCATTACTTTAAGGAACTGTTTTACTTTGATATCTTTTTAGTTTAATCGACGTGAGTGCAAATCAACTTTTGCAACATGACCAAACTAATATATACTAATGTTATGAGCCGAATCAAACCGTAGAATTTTTTAAACACAAGAGAGAATAAATTATAAAACAATGCAAATCATGCATGTTTCTTGCCGGCATGGGTTCAAGTCAAATGTTTCTTTCCCACTGTCAACATAATGTACACATATATGATACGTGCAATTTGCAGACCGCATAGAAAAATACAATGCACATTTCATTTCCTATATGTTCAGCACTAAGTGAATCAACATTGTAACCTTCGGAGTTCCACCGACGCCATGTATTAGTGTAATAAAATAACTAATATATAATCAACTTTGCTTATTAATTCTCTAATTGGTCAAACAAAATATAAGTGTGAATTTTATTTATACTCGATAAGATAATTATCACCGTTTCTTGATAATGAGCTTATAACGATCTTTTCCAGCAAACTTTTTTATTAAAAAAATAAGAATTTTTTTTTTTTAGTACGTCGTAGGTGATCTTAAAAAGGTGTAACTCTTAAGGTTCCTTAAGATACTAACATAAAGAGAAAACAATTAACTAAAGAACAAGCAACTTTCAAAGTAAGTCAGAGTTAAACTACTATTGCGAGCCCTATAAATTTTTGTTGGACTTTATTAGAGCATCTCTAATAGTTCGAAGTGCTGAAATTGAATTTTCCACACTCCGAAATGTTGAAGGCCTCATTTCTCCAACAGAAATGAGGCCAAGCGCCTATATCAGGCGCAAACCCCCTCATCCCCTTCATTTTCTCGTCTTTCACCCTCTTCATTTAATTTTTTTTATTTTACTTTGCGTCGAAATGTCGTCCCGTCCGGTCAAAACTGGTAGACGGACCGTCCGATATGCGACAGATGTCAATATCGGACCTGCTCATATCCCTTCTGAAGCTACCGTGACTTCAGACGATTTTCGATCCTTGCACGACTTGCCCCCTACTATTTCGCATCGACTTACTGCAGCTATAGCGACGCCACGGGTATACGTTTATTTCTTTATTGATTGATGAACAACCGTGTAACTGTATATGCATGATAATTGTTTGTTTATTTTAACATTAAATAATCATATATTTAGGTTCGTCGCGTAGTGAAGCGAAGTAGTTGGTATAGGTGTATGTCTGAGTATTTTGATCAGTTACCATAGTCGATTTTGGATATGCTACATGCGTCACCTTTTGGTGAATTTCTAAACTTACCTAGATTTGCACACGTAGATCGCTGCCTTGTAGAGGCCCTCACTGAGAGATGGTGGCCTACCACTCACACATTTCATTTTCCTGATTTTGAGCTAGGACTGACTCCTCTAGATTTTTATTTGCTCACTGGCATAGAGGTTGGTCGACTGGACCGTCTCTCTGTTCCATTTGATAGTTCATTTGAGGAGTTCGAGTCATATTCAGCTTATTTACTGGCTTTGACCGATGGGAAGGTTAGAGGAGAAGCTGTTACTCTCACTTGTATGCAGCGATATATAGTAGAGTACATGGTCGTTGAGGATGTGCACACTCCGGTTATCCATGCCTTCATATTATACATTTTTGGATCTACATTTTTTAGTAACAATAAGGGTACTATTAGGCTTGGCTTTTTGGCTGGATTAGTAGATGTGGATGGACTGCATATATATTATTACGGTACTGTTATTATTGGTTATTTGTACGTAACATTGGATACTTATGCGCTTCGGTAGTCTAGACAGATGTATGGATTTTGGTACATTCTTCAATTTTGGTGCTACGAGTATACTGCCAATATGCACCCCCGACTTATTGTAGAGGCGAACGCCACACCTTATATTTACTTTCCTAGATTGCGTCGTTGGGATCCTCCTATGAATTTGTCTCGTGTTGCATAAGGGATGCACAATGAGCTGATGGAGGCTAGACACCAGATGAATATGAGGCGGCGCGGTAACATTATCGTTCGTCCATGGGATCAGTACTTACAGTTCCTAGAGCCTGGTCCTGATCATCCACTCACTTTTCAGTTTTCCATGTCGCGACGCAGGGTTTTCTTTCAGGTTCCTACATGTCCATTCATATGGTATTTATGAAAGCGGTGTTGGCTACAGTTGTACGGTATAGTTCGTATTCCATCAGATCCACTACCATGGGATGATATGTATGGTGATATTAGGGTTGGACCAGCTTATATTCTTGCGATGAGGGGTGCGGGATGGGTAGATCGTGAGCATTTTACAGTTCCAGGAGACTTTGATTCATATTGGGCTCGAGTAGCCCCACGTGCTTACGTGTTGCCTGATTATATTCGGTGTTTGAACTCCGATCATATTGGTCCGCGTACCTCTTCTGTCAGTAACCACAGAATACATTGCGATGAAGTCAAAATACAACATCACTGAAGCCGGATTTACATCCGTTGTACAAGCTGCAAAAAGACATATGCTGCCAGATAATTTAATGTCTGAAAATCACTATGAAGTTAAAAAAACTTATGTCGGCTTTTGGTTTACCTTATCAGAAAATAGATACATGTTTAAATGGCTGCATGTTGTTTTGAAAAGAAGACATAAATCTTAGAAATTGTAAAATATGTAATTAGGAAAGATACAAACCAAGAAAAAAGAAGGGAAAGAAAGTTCCTGACGCAGCGGATATTACAAAACAAGATAATACGATGAAAGTAGCAATGGATGGATTGATGAATGCTGAAATGCCCGAATTCGTTGATCCGAAGATACCGAACTCTAGCTATCTCGAACTCGTTGATCGCGCACGATACCGGGTTCAAAGATCTTCAATTCTTCAAGCATTGATCAAGCGCACTTGATTCCGCGAATCGGCTTTTACAATCGTTGAATCGAGCGCACTCGATTAACCGAAAGAGGAGATAGGAGTTTTACACTCAACTACCAATTTGAATGAAAGCACAAAGCAATCAAAAGAGAATTTTATTCAATATTCAACAACCTTTACAAATGAGAGACCCGGCCTATTTATAGGCGTTTACAACTCACACAAAAACAACAAAATTTCCTAACTCCTAAGTCGGTTCCGACTTATCAACGTCTCCGACTTAACATAAGTCGTATACGACTTACAACACAAAGTACAGAAAACTTAAAAATATTACAAGTACTTAAGTCGGTAACGACCTATAGATGACGACTTACAAACAGGTACAAGCTACGAGTTGACAAATACAAACAGACTACCACTTGAGTCGTTGCCGACTTAACACCTTCTCACGACTTATCAAAACGGTGACTTCATCATTAACGGTCCAGATTTAAGCGGCAGAGAAAACAACGGCAACAGATACTACGACTTAAAAACATGCGGTGACTCAAAGGAACTAATGGTGGAGATTAACTCGGCAGATCATCCAACGGCATTCAGGCTTCCACGACTTAAGAACATCACGAGTCAAACTTCAGCGACTTAAGATAAGTCTTCTTTGGGTCGTAACTCGTCTCCGACTTATCACTTGGCTCGTTAACTCGCACACGACCTATCACTTTACCAACTTGTTCTGCCTTTTCACTGCGTAATCCAGTAGGTCGTCCAGGCGACTTAAGGGACTCGTTAACCCGCCAGTCTTCGCTAAGTCGTTGCCGAGTTATACTAAGTCGGTCGCGACTCATCATTTCATTAGGTCGGTTACGAGTTAGGGTTTCTTCCCAGTTGAGTCGTATCTCCTTTTCATCTGCCCTGATAGATCGAAGACGACTCATAGCTCCTTTCTTAAGTCGGTCACGACTTATGCCTTTGCTTTTCTTGAGTCGGTCTCGACTCATACCTTCCCCATTGTTAAGTCGGTCACGACTTAAGTCCCTCATCATGTTAAGTCGGTTATGACTTACACTTATGCCTCCTGTTTCCTTGAGTCGGTCACGACTCATAGCTCCTTCCATAAGTCGCGTACGACTTATGCCTTCATCCCTGGCCTGAGCTACATCATCCTCCCCAGGTTGAGAGAAATTCGACCTCGAATTTGTAATTTCTACATCCACAACAAACTCTTCTCCATGATATGGTATGATATGCTTAACGTTGAATACGTCCGACGTGTACACATCATCTGGCAGCTTCAATTTATAAGCATTTTCATTGATTCGTTTCAAAACTTCCACCGGACCAATTTTCCTGGCTTTCAACTTGTTATAAGCGCCTACTGGAAAACGATCTTTTGTTAACACTGCATAAACCAAATCACCTTCCTGAAATTCAACACTTCTTCGTTTCAAATCTGCAGATTGTTTATACTTCTCATTTGCTTTCTCTAGTCATTCTTGAACGATTTTATGACACTCCGTCAGCCCTTCAACAAAATCAGCAGCTTTCTTAATTGTCCCCTTTGAGTGTGGTATCGCTGTTAAATCCAACGGTCCTTTCGGTAAGCTCGAATAGACAATCTGGAATGGACTGAACCCAGTACTTCGATTCACAGCATGATTATGGGCAAACTCTGCCTAGCATAACTTCACATCCCAACTCTTCAAATTGTCTTGAACAAGACACCTCAACAAATTTCCCAATGATCTATTAACCACCTCTGTTTGTCCATCAGTTTGCGGGTGATAAGCACTACTAAACTTCAGCTTCGTTCCCACCATTTTCCACAAACTCAACCAAAAATGACTCAGAAAACGAGTATCCCTATCCGACACAATCGATTCTGGCAATCCATGAAGTCGATAGATCTCCTTGAAAAACAACTGAGCAACATGAACAACATCTGCCGTCTTCTTACAAGCAATAAAATGCGCCATTTTCGAAAATTTGTCCACCACCACATATATGGAATCGTTACCACGCTGTGTCCTCGGTAATCCCAACACGAAGTCCATACTCACATCAACCCATGGTTTATTTGGTACAGGTAATGGCATGTATAAACCAGCATTAGTCGCAGTTCCTTTCGAAACCTGACAAATATGACAACGCTCCACAAACCTTTCCACCTCTTTCCTCATTGATGGCCAAAAGTAGGACTGTGAAATCAGCTGTAAGGTACGATCTCTCCCGACATGTCCCTCTTCGTGTAACTCTTTGATAATCTTCATTCTCAGACTACCCTCCGGTATGCATAATCGACTTCCTTTAAAAAGAAACCCGTCAACCAACATAAACTCATCAGTCTTCCCTTCATTGTTCCCTTCAATAAATTTCTTAAAATAAGAATCTTCTGCAATCTGCTCCGGCATTAATTCAAACCCAGTCACTTCAACCTTCATTGTTGTCAACAAATGATTCCTCCTGCTCAAAGCATCAGCCACTCGATTCGTCACCCCTGACTTGTGTTTAACAACAAAAGTAAACTGTTGTAGATATGCAATCCACGATGCATGTCTCGCTGAAATCTTGTCTTGTCCTTGCAAATGCTTCAAGGCTTCATGATCAGTGTAAAGAACAAACTCTTTCTGAAATAGATAATGTCTCCAGTGTTTAATAGATTGTACAACAGCATAGAACTCCACATCATATGTACTGTAACGCATCTTCGCTCCTGACAACTTCTCACTGAAATATGCAATTGGACGTCCCTTCTGACTCAACACCCCTCCAATCCCAACCTTGGATGCATCAGTGTGTAGTTCAAACACTAACTGAAAATCTGGTAATACTAGAATTGGTGCAGTCGTCAGCAACTCCTTGATCTTCCCAAAAGCATTCCCTGCTTCCTCTGACCATGCGAATTGTTTACCCTTCATACAATCAGTCACATGTGCCATCACACTACTAAAGTGTGGAATGAATCTTCGATAGAATGAAGCCAACCCGTGAAAACTACGCACTTCCGTTATCGTCTTAGGCTGCGGCCAATTTCTGATCGCCTCAACTTTACTTTGGTCAACCTGTATTCCTTTCTCTGAAACAACATACCCCAGAAATAAAACACTATGCGTCATGAACACGCATTTCTTCGTTGCAGCATAGAATTGTTCTTGTCGCAATACCATCAGCACTTCTCTAAGATGATTCAAATGTTCTTCTGGACTCCCACGGTAAATAAGAATATCATCGAAATACACCACCACGAATTTCCCAATGAACGGTCGAAAAATCTGATTCATCACCCTCATGAAAGTACTTGGTGCATTTGATAAGCCAAACGGCATGACCAACCACTCGTATAGACCCTCCCTAGTTTTAAAAGCAGTCTTCCACTCATCTCCTGGTCTGATACGAATTTGATGATATCCGCTCTTCAAATCAATCTTCGAAAAGATAGTAGCTCCGCTTATTTGATCTAACAAGTCATCCAACCTCGGCATTGGAAATCTATATCTCACAGTAATCTTATTCAATGCTCGACTGTCAGTGCACATCCTCCACGTTCCATCCTTTTTGGGTACCAATAAAGCTGGTACAGCACAAGGACTTAAACTCTCCTGCACACGCCCATGTTCAAGCAATTCTTCCACTTGCCTCCGCAACTCTTCATGCTCCTTCGGACTCATTCGATAATGTGGTCTGTGTGGCAACACAGCACCTGGAACAAGATCGATTTGATGTTGAATATCCCTCAACGGTGGTAACTCCGTTGGTAATTCCTCTGGAAAGACATCGTCAAATTCTTTCAAAACTGGTTTAACTTCTTCTGGAATTTCAACTTCTTCACTGCTCTCACGTCCAATCAACATGAATACCTCAGGCTCTTTCTCAACCTCCTTAACAAACTCCTTCAAAGATAATAAAGTTTTCAGCTCTTCAATTTCTTCTGACTTACTTTCTCCTTGTGGTCTCTTCTTTGGAACTAGGATAATTTTCGTGCCTCCAAACATAAAACTGTAGTTATTGGTCTGACCGTCATGTTGTACTGCTCGATCATACTGCCATGGTCTTCCCAATAATAAATGACAAACATCCATCTCTACTACATCACACCAGATCTCGTCTTTGTATTTCTTCCCAATAGAGAATGGTACACGAACTCGTCTATCCACTTTCACTTCTCCTCCTTTTCTCAACCATGCTAACTTGTATGGACTCGGATGTTTCTCTGTCTTCAATTTCAACTTTGTCACAGCTTCGGTTGAAATAATATTATCACAGCTTCCTGCGTCAATCACGAATTTACACACCTTCCCCAGAATAGTACATGTTGACTGAAAGATATTACTCCTCAACCAACTAGCTTCTTCCTGCTTCGGTGTTAAACACGATCTCCTCAGCATTAGGTTACAACCTTCATCTCCTGACGCAATATCCTTCTCATCTTCCTCAACTGGACTAGAACACTCCTCATCAACATCCTCATCTTCAACCTCTACAATCATGGTTCTCTTCTTTGGTTTTGGACACTCACTGCTTTTATGGCCCAATTCCTGACAATTGTAACATTTGAAACCATTGTTAACCCTTGTCTTCTCAGCCTCCTTCACCACTGGTCTATTGATAGGTTTAGAAACATTAGAACTTCCTCCAACACCCTTCGCTTGATTGTTAGAATTAGTAGACACACCACTTCCTCGTCTCCCCTATTTTTCCCAAGCCAACGCTTTCTGATGTGCTTCTGCCACAGATCTTGGATCGAACATATTAACCATATCCTGAATCTGCATTCTCAATCCCCCAATGAACCTAGATGTCAGCTGCTCTTCTGTTTCCATGAGATCATTCCTTGCAATAAGTTGATAGAATTCATCAGCATAGTCATTAACTGTCTTTGTGCCCTGCCTCAAGTTTTGCAAACGTTGATACATCAAAGATTGATAATTGTAAGGTAAGAACGTTGCTTTCATTAATTTCTTCATCTTCTCCCAAGATTCAACTTTTGACTTTCCCATTCGTTCACGTGTAAGCTTGGTCTGCTGCCACCATGCCAAAGCTCTACCCCTTAGCCTTGTAGCAACCAACTTCACTCTACGATGTCCTGGAACTTCTTTGAAGTCAAAAATCTCCTCAACATTAGCTACCCAATCTAGAAACTCCTCTGCTTGCATACCACCCTTGAATTCAGGAATTTCTGTCTTCATCCCCGACTCCCATTTGTGATCATACTCAGAATAGTTTCTTCCTTGACCTCTTCCTTGAATACTACCACCATCATATTCCTCTTCAAAATCAGATGCATAACGATGTCGATTCTGACCACCAACATCTCTACTACCATTACGTTTTCCACCTTCATCCCTTCTATCGACATTCCTCCGTTCACGATCATTCACGTTCCTCCCACGTCCTTGATCATTTTCAACACTTCTGTCTCGATTGGAATGTGGCAAGACTCTACTACCCCCATGGTTAGATTCTGGTGAAACCCTTCTCCGATTTTGATTCATCTCTGTCATAAGCCTCTCTAACCGGCCAATTCCTTCGTTAAGCTTTTCACTAAAATTCTCATTGATTCTTTGCTCCATCTCATCAGCCTCTTCTCTTCGATATAAAGCTTCTACGTTTTGGTGGCGATTAGCTCTTCTTGGCGGCATACTCGAAAACTTCACAAATTCTTCAACACTTCAAATTTAAACACTTTCCGGATTTTGATCCAAAATGAAACGGATCGAAAACTTCCACTTTGTAGCAAATCGTGATGAACACGATGGACAAAGTTTCGGCCTCCAATGCAAATCCGAACTTCAATCTTCAAATCAATGCGAACAACTTCACTTGCTCACGGCTCAACTTCAAACTTCAAAACTCTTCAAATGATTAGGCTCCAAGTCTCGATCTAACTATGATTGGTTAGAACAAGCTCTGATACCAAACTGACGCAGCGGATATTACAAAACAAGATAATACGATGAAAGTAGCAATGGATGGATTGATGAATGCTGAAATGCCCAAATTCGTTGATCCGAAGATACCGAACTCTAGCTATCTCGAACTCGTTGATCGCGCACGATACCGGGTTCAAAGATCTTCAATTCTTCAAGCGTTGATCAAGCGCACTTGATTCCGCGAATCGGCTTCTACAATCGTTGAATCGAGCGCACTCGATTAACCGAAAGAGGAGATAGGAGTTTTACACTCAACTACCAATTTGAATGAAAGCACAAAGCAATCAAAAGAGAATTTTATTCAATATTCAACAACCTTTACAAATGAGAGACCCGGCCTATTTATAGGCGTTTACAACTCACACAAAAACAACAAAATTTCCTAACTCCTAAGTCGGTTCCGACTTATCAACGTCTCCGACTTAACATAAGTCGTATACGACTTACAACACAAAGTACAGAAAACTTAAAAATATTACAAGTACTTAAGTCGGTAACGACCTATAGATGACGACTTACAAACAGGTACAAGCTACGAGTTGACAAATACAAACAGACTACCACTTGAGTCATTGCCGACTTAACACCTTCTCACGACTTATCAAAACGGTGACTTCATCATTAACGATCCAGATTTAAGCGGCAGAGAAAACAACGGCAACAGCTACTACGACTTAAAAACATGCGGTGACTCAAAGGAACCAATGGTGGAGATTAACTCGGCAGATCATCCAACGGCATTCAGGCTTCCGCGATTTAAGAACATCACGAGTCAAACTTCAGCGACTTAAGATAAGTCTTCTTTGGGTCGTAACTCGTCTCCGACTTATCACTTGGCTCGTTAACTCGCACACGACCTATCACTTTACCAACTTGTTCTGCCTTTTCACTGCGTAATCCAGTAGGTCGTCCAGGCGACTTAAGGGACTCGTTAACCCGCCAGTCTTCGCTAAGTCATTGCCGAGTTATACTAAGTCGGTCGCGACTCATCATTTCATTAGGTCGGTTACGAGTTAGGGTTTCTTCCCAGTTGAGTCGTATCTCCTTTTCATCTGCCCTGATAGATCGAAGACGACTCATAGCTCCTTTCTTAAGTCGGTCACGACTTATGCCTTTGCTTTTCTTGAGTCGGTCTCGACTCATACCTTCCCCATTGTTAAGTCGGTCACGACTTAAGTCCCTCATCATGTTAAGTCGGTTACGACTTACACTTATGCCTCCTGTTTCCTTGAGTCGGTCACGACTCATAGCTCCTTCCATAAGTCGCGTACGACTTATGCCTTCATCCCTGGCCTGAGCTACATCAGTTCCATACAAACGTATGCATTGCTTACCCATCACTCATAGACTTCAAAGATTATACGCATCTTCTGTAACTGCATCTCATATGAGATGGCATAGTGTGAGAACGGAGGAAGAGGGTACGTTGACACATCCAGCCGATGGAGAAGCATGGAAGCATTTCGACAAAACTTATCCCAATTTTACAGCGGAGAGTCGAAATGTTAGACTTGAATTATGTACGGATGTTTTTCACCATTTTCTCAATTGGATGCTAAATATTCATCTTAGCCCATTATCATCACACCTTATAATTTACCTCCGTGGATGTGTATGAAAACGCAATATATGTTTCTTACTGTTTTCATTCCTGACCTCGACGATCCGACACAAGGAATCGATGTATTATTTACAACCGTTGATTGAGGAGTTAAAAACATAGTGGAATGAAGGGGTAGAAACATATGACGTTTCAAAGAAAAAAATTCGTATGTTTGCTTCTTTGTTGTGGACTATAAGTGATTTTCCTGCCTATGCAATACTTTCAGGATAGAGTACATCCGGTCGTCTAGCACGTCCATATTGCATGGAAGAAACACGGGCATTTTCTTTACCGAGTGGTAAGAAAATTTCATGATTTGACTGCCATCGAAGTTTTCTCCATGTCAATCATTCCTTCAAAGGAGACAAGAATTTTTTTTTTAGCTAATAGAGTAGAAACCAGAGAACCACCAATGATATGGTCAAGCGAAGACATATACGAACTTGTAAGAGACCATCCAAAGATATATGAAACTGGAGTGCAAACAGAAATTGAAGGCAAATCGACTATTCATAATTGGTGCAAACATAGTATATTTTGGGAGTTGCCGTATTGGAAACATCTTCTGCTTCGTCATAATATTGATGTGATGCACAACGAGAAAATTGTCTTTGATAATGTTTTTAACACAATTTTGAATGTCAAGAGAAAGACTAAAGACGATTTGAAATCAAGACACGATATACAAGAATTATGCAAACATCCTGAGCTTCATATGAAACCAAATGACAGTAAAAAACCCAAAGCATGTTACGAGCTAGATAATAATCAAGTTAAAGTTGTGTTAAAATGGATGGAAGGGTTAAGATTTTCTGATGAGATTTCATCAAACCTTCGTAGATGTGTTGACTTTAAAAACGCTAGATTGAGCGGAATGAAAAGCCACGACTGTCACATAATGATGGAAAATTTATTACCCGTTCTATTCGAAGAACTATTGCCGTTAAAAGTTTGGAAGGTAGTAACGGAGCTTAGTCTGTTTAACAAAGAGCTTTGTTTGACTACTTTAAAAGTGCAACGTTTACGTAAACTTGAAGTGGATATTCCTATATTGCTCTGCAAATTGGAGAAAATATTTAATGTAATGTAACATTTACCTGTTCATCTTCCATTTGAAGCACGACTTCGAGGTCCTGTACAATATGAATGGATGTATCCATTTGAGAGGTATGTAATATGTTACCTATTAATTTAATTACATTCGGAAGTTAAAGTTAATATAAATTAATTTTGCATAGATACTCGAATCATCTGAAGAAGAAAAAATGAGGCAAAAAGCACGAGTTTAAGGTTCGATATGTAAATCTTACATCGAAGAAGAAGCTTCGTTCTTCTTCTCTCACTATTTCAGTGACCATATGAACATATCATTTGAAAGTGTTCCTCGTAATGACGAAGGTGACGAACAAGAGTCCTCTCAAACAATGTTATTTATTTTTAGACAACATGGTCGACCTTCTTGGAAATGTGTAGAAATATGGCTAGACGATAGAGATCTTCATGTATCACACACTTATATTCTTCTAAATTGTGCTGAGGTTGCACCATTTGTTAGATAATCTGAAATAATAATTTATGATTTATTCATTTCCATAATGCATGCGCGTGTAGAATTTAATGCAATATTTTATTCAGATATGCAGTATTTATGAAAGTGAACATCCGCACGAAGATCTCATGATATTAATGAAATATTTATGAAATTTCAGGAAGCTGAGGCGCAAGGTCCTGTGTCGTATATGGATGTGTTTACCCGTACGTATGTCGTCGAGCATGTAAATCCGAACGGGACGGTTTCATATACATGGCACGATGATAAATCTAGCAAGAGCCATGTAAGCATATTTTAGTTTATGTACTATTAGTAATTGTTTTAGTTGTTAAATTATAATGAAATAAGATATCATGATATTAATTTTAACTGCATTTTTATTTGTTCATGGAGGCAAGGTTTATGGAACAACGCCAGAAACTCTTGAAGGATACCGGTCGAGAGCTGCTCACGACGGATGAGGAGGACATTATTTTTGAGGCAGTCACGGAACAAGCGCTACGGCTTTGGCAATCAAGTGGTAATGAATAATATATTAAGATATAACAATTTAATAATTTAATAATTTTTGGTGCATCGCTTTAGTTTCAGTCATAAGTTTATAGATATAACAATTAACACATTACGTTGTAATTTTGATAGCAAGGTTATAGGCTAAATTAAATAAGTGTTGCAGGCTAGCAGACAGAGGCGAGCCAGCCAACCAACCAGAGCTGATATCGATCTAGCAGAGATCGAAGAGTTGAGAGCTAGGGTGGCGCAACTGGAAGATCAGAAACGTCGCCAGACCATCGAGATGACACAGCTGCTGGATCAACGTATTGCTGAGTACATGCAGCAATATGGTGACCGCTTTCCATCTTCTGGTGGTTCGGGAGGTTCTGGAGCTGATTGACCGGATTGATAGGTATGTTTTTTTTGTCATTGTTTTGTAAGTTTGGATGATACATTGAGTTGGTGGATTTGGATTTGAACTGTTATGTATATTGTTTGATGATACACTTGGTGGTAGTGATTCTGACATTCGGAAGTTGATTGTGAGGGGTTGGTGAAGCATTGATATATATATTGTACAATTAGATGTATGAGAATTATGGTAGTGAAGTTTGGTTTGATTTTATATGATTTGAGTTGGATTTTATATGAATTAGTTTTGATTTATGTTTTTTTAATATTTGGTTATCTTTCTATAGTTTGATTTCATGTTGGATATCCGAGTTGGATATATTGAGTTGGTTGAAAGATATTGTATTTATGAATTGTGGATGGAAGGTCAAATTGGAGTTGAAATGCAGAATTTTTTTGCAGATTTCCGATGGCCTGTAGGTCAAATTTTACCGACATGTTCCAACGGCTACCGACGATTAAATTTCAACGGCTCCCGACGGCTTTCGGTAACAAACGTAACCGGCCATGTGTCTTCCGACGCTCGTCGGAAGCCGTCGGAAGTACAGTCTACCGTCGCTGTCGGGAGCCGTCGGAAAATATGTTCACCGACGACTAAATTTGCGGTGGAATTTTCCGACGGCTTCCGACGGTCGCTGACGGTCAGGAGCTGTCGGAAAATGCTCTGTTTCTTATTGTGAATATTATTGTACATTATCATTATAAGACAATAATTCAACAAATTTTTAGGAAAGAATATATTAAATACTTAATAAAAAATTGCAACTTAAAAATAGTGCAATAGAAATTGTAAAACAGATCTGGAACTAAATAGTGGCTAATTATAGCATTAAATCGTACAGAGATAAATAAAAATAAGACAAAATGATGCTACATGGTAGGATTATAATATTAGTTGCTCTTTCAATTACAAATCATGTAATATTATCGTAAAAAGCACTTCAATAGAAACTGTTATTAAAATGCAACGTAGTAACCCTTAAGGCGTGGACCAAATTTGATTGAGATCGCGCGTTCGAATCTTAACTAACTACGCTGTGTAACCATTAAGACGCGAAAGATCATCTGTATCTCCTAGCTCTACTCCCCGGAGTAGGGTTTTAAAAAATAATAAAATAAAGCATAGTAACAATGAAATTATATTCATTTTTCTTTAATTCACACAATATTATTCAACCGTACTATTCTAGAGGTTAGACACTCCGACTTTAAATTTGGAGATCAATTTCAAAACTTGTATAGCATGATTCGCACCGTTTAACATATATTGACATGTAATATGTTATACATTACTCAGAACTTGTAATATTACACTGCATTATTACCTAAGTATTTAGTTTCAGAAGGAAAAAAGAAATCACATAATGACGTTACTGCAACTAATATCAAAACATGAAATGATAAGCAAAGAAGCTTTGGAAACGAAATACTATGATAGTACCACGTAGAATAATAAAATTAAATGCTACTACAAAATGTCTATTACACCACCTTAAATCTGCTTCATTGAGACCTTCCATACCACCGTTGAAGAACTTCACATCCCTACTGCATTGACCACCTTTCATAGCGTGAAATTTTTTAAAATGCTAATGTAACATCATGATCTTAATGAAATATTTGAAATTCTCTGCTTCATTACCAAATTGTGTTCTACACGCAGAACCATAAAACCGCATGGGATTTGAATTTTAAGTTTTGTATTTCATGTTTTCTTTACATGTTAAAATCATTTTACAAATTAGTCGATTTTTTTTTAAAATTCAATGTAGCTCTAAATCAATTATGCAATGACAAAAGTAGTAGTTCAGTAATACGTGCGTGAAGCACCTAATATTTCGTTGTATGTTCTGTCCAGAGGCGGTAGGCCTTCTTCACTTCATCCCATGGGTTAATTCAGTCCACAATTTATGATAGCCTTTTTTATTGCCTTTACCCACATCATTTCTGGCTCCTTTTTCTTTTTCCTTTTCGCCTTTCCCTTTTCCCTTTTTTTATTCGATTCGTCTTTTTTGTATCCACGTGACGATTTACAGTCGTAGCTTTCGACAGCTATTTCTGCGGAAATGATGGATTTATGCACGTAACATTTTAATATGTAACTTTGTATTATGACCGTGGTGATAAATGTTTTGTCCGTGATTTGCTTGCAAATGTAAAAAATAACCAACCCAGTCAAAGAATTCGTAGCGTATGTCCAGGGCCTACTCTATATCATAGGTTACCCTAGGCAACACATGAATGAACAGTAGAAAATAGACGAGTGTGAAAAACTGCGAAAAATATTGTCTAGGAGTTGAAGTCTCAATTTCACAATAACCACGAGCTCAACCAACCAAGCTAAAACTTCTTTATAACATTTTAGATGTCAATGCCTATTTATATAAAATTTACTATTCATCCATATTATATTTTTTTCTCGATTGTTGCCCCGTCGAAAGGGCTGTCCTAGACGGCCGCCTGTTCGACCTAGCCCCTAAGCCGGTCATGTGTACGTATATTGAAAATTGTCCTATCCGCATAATTAGCGAATGCGAAAACATAAACAGAGAGTATGTATGTTTACATAGAAGTGTTTCGGTTTCATTAGTTATGAATGTACCAAAAAAATTATATTAAAGCAATTTCGATTTGATTAATTATAAAAGTCCAAAAACACGATGATCAAATATAATTTTGTCGGGATGGGCATAAACTGCACCGCTATATGAAAACCGTCCTTACCGAAGCGTAAAAACGGTGCGGAAATCCGCACCGAATCTTCTAATCAAATCAAATAACTCAAATCAGACCGACCACATCGATAGTTCAGTTGCGGTTTGGACGATTGAACCGACCTTATTAAACCGGATCAAATATTTATACTAGTAATCTTATGATAAAAATATACGCAACTCCTATCTCATTTTATATTTATAATTTTAGTATAATATTTTTCATCCCATTTTTTTAGATAAATGCTAATTATAATCTTATTCTAGTCATTTTACTTAATGATTATGCATAGATTAACGTTGATGATTGGTTAATCTACTAAAAAAATCTCACTTGTAGCTAAATGTCAAATTGAAATATTCATACAATTAAGACTAATATTTCATTTTAGTATAATATTATGTGTTTTAACCTTTAATTTTAAAAGCTTCACATGTCTTCGTAGATTGATTGCTGATGGAAGTAATTCACTTATTTCATATTTAATACGAGTTCAAACCGGAACGAATCAAAACCAGACCGTACTACATTAAACCGAATCGAAACCGAACCATTTAAAAGATTAGTATAATGGTTTGTGTTTTTAATTAACCGTTTGATGCAGTGTGGAAGAGGTTTGAGCCTCAAACCGCACCAAACCGATTCGTGCCCACCTCTATAATTTTGTAGTGATCCCCTGTGTGAACGTTCATTTACATACATATAATATAAAATATTAGCTTAATAAAACATCAGATGCATAAGATTTATTATGTTAAAATACACATAATATAAATTGTAATTTTGATAAAAGTTGAACATATGATTTTAGGATGAATTAGCTTCGTTTTAGCGTCCGTATCCATTTTTTCAAATACCGAATATTTATTAATTTTTCAAATATGGACGCTGATGGATTTAGATATATCTACTATCCACAGACTTAATAATAACATGCATAACTAATGCCCAAAGGTATAAAGAAAAATTAACTAAAACAATAAATTACAAATGTTAATTGATGTTGAAGGGATGATTACCAAATTGTGTAATAAAATCTCTTGAATTTTGCATCTGCACATGTTATATATATATATATATATATTATAATGCAAAACCTTGGTCACACCGGTCAAAGTGAAGCCTTTTTGGTGTGCCCAAAAATGACCTTCCCTGTGTGTTTCGTCTCAACAGCAAGCAACGACATTTATGTCATTGCTCTTCCCACGTTCCAACTACTTTCCCATTTTATCCACGATCCTCTTATTTGCTTCTCCACTGGCTTCTGAGGCGGTGAAGGAATATGAAAGTGACGTTCGAAAGATGGAGGCATCGTTCTCTAATTTGAATCCAATGGCCAAGGAATTTGTTCCGTCTGCTATCTTCGCCACGTTTTCTACCTTCTATCCCCGTTTGTTTCCAGATCTCGACTTCTCAACCTCAATTATTCCTCGCCTCCTCTTTCCAATTCGACCGATTGGAAAATACATTAAAAATTAGGTTCGACGTCAAAAGTTTGCTTCTTTTCGATTTTCCTTTTAATAGCTTCCGTATAGAACTCTACAACAGACTGGGTATGGCTTCTTTTCTATTTTCCTTTTAATTTCAGAAATAGTTTATCTTCTTCCACTGATAACTGAATATGTGGATTTTCTCTAAAATTGTTTTTGATCTGAAAGTTCATGATGTTATTGATGATATTGATGATGTTATTACTTTATATTTTCTTATTTTTATGATATATTGATGTAGAAAGCTTGGATTTATGTTTGTTTACAAGGGTTAAAGTATGGCAGTAGAGGGCTTTGTAAGTGTTATTCTATCCTTTTTTTTGTTTAATTAGAAATTCATGTCTTTTTTGTTCAAATGCTTATTTTTGGTTTGACTTCGTGCTTGCATTACCATAACTTCTCTTCTATTTGTATGATTTTGTGTTTAGATTTAATTATAAAATTTTGTTACTTAATTTCGTCCACTGTACATGCAAGTTGTACATATCTGCTATGATGTTTTTAATTTGCTTACATGTCTGTTTGACTACTGGAGGAAATTAATCAGGTTATGGTATTAACTGCATTGATTTAATTGTATCATGTGTTAAATCCAGTAATTAGATTGTGGTATAATTATCTTTTAAAGTAACTTCAAAAAATGAAAGATGCACAAAACACATAGTATCAGGTTTAGATTGCCATTGCTTTTAATTATGGTGTGCTTACTCTTCAAAAATTTCAGCTCATCATATCATTCAAATCATTTCCACGTCATAGACTTTAACAAGTATAACTTGATTGGGAGATCAATGACGTTTCATATTATCTGTAAAAAAAACTAATGTATCTTAACTTCTTGCATTACCCAGTTGACTTTTATTTCTATTATTTTTCTGTCATGTATTCACAATATAAGTTATCTTGATTTATTTCACTTCTATTTAAACTCATAGTGTACTGCTCAAAACACACACACAAGTTCACGATGTTATTCATTTATAGTTTCTTTTCTTTTTTCTTATGAATATTGATGTAGAAAGCTTGGATTTATGTATGTTTACAAGGCTGGGTTGAAGTATGCTTTAGATGGTTCAGTAAGTGTTGCTCTATCCTTATATTCATTTAATTAGAAATTTATATCTTTTTTGTTCAAATACTTATTTTTTGTTTGACTTCATGATTTCACTACCATATATTCTCTTATGTTATATATAAAGGGAATACTTCCCCTACTGAAGCCTTTTTCGGACTGACCAAATTGACCTTTTTCAGTTCATTTCATAATTTTTGGTAGTAAGGACATATTTGGTTTTTCCACTACCCACTTCGCTTTCGCATACACGTTTCTACCCATGCCCCCATTTCAACCCTACCATAATCCTCCAAACCGCAACCACTCTCTCTTCAATCTTACTCGATTTCTTCCGCTTCAACCGAGTGAGGAGGTAGAACATTGCGGCGGCGACTTTGGAACAAAATCTTATGCCATTACAGATCTGGCAAGCAATATCATCATGTGCTATATATGCTTGAGTCTGATTCACGAATTAGGTAAGAATCCTGCTATCATTTTTTCGATTTTAGATTTGGTAATTACTTACTTTGCCAGCCTACATAGATTCGAAGCAATATTTATTGGGCGAGTTTTGATACAGAAAGGCATAACAATGCTCCAATC
The DNA here is from genome assembly GCA_030737815.1 of Allium fistulosum. Classification (NCBI taxonomy): domain Eukaryota; kingdom Viridiplantae; phylum Streptophyta; class Magnoliopsida; order Asparagales; family Amaryllidaceae; genus Allium; species Allium fistulosum. The sequence goes on from CM060904.1 coordinate 355,102,513, forward strand.
TTTAGTGCCTAATTGTCCACATTATTTTGAGGGATCTGAAAATCAAAGGAATACAAATAGGTACTGTTTATTCATGTATTTTCGACCAAGGTGTCATTATTTTTTCATTTGGATTAAATTTATAATTCGATTCTCTACCAGCACCGCATCGGTTGGGGCACGTGAGATCAGTTGGGAGCTCGACATTGCTAGAAGATGACGGACTTTCTCTCCAAATTTTTCCAGAAATTGGCCTACGGTTAGCTTTTTCTACACTTTGCTATGTAGTTTTGTATGAAGGCCCTTTCTGTTTAACTAATTGATTGCTTATTGTTGTTTTTGTTGTATACAAAGAGCTTATTGGTTTTCTTGAAACGCTCCTTGGAAGACGATGCCCTGTGAGTTTTTCTTCATCCCTGACTATTTAAAGCCTAGGATATACAGAATCTTAAAGCCGGCTTAATTTACCTACTTTATTAATATTGGGTACGAAACCAAGCATGACTAAAATTGCTTAACTACTAGACTATGACATTACACATTTTGAATTTATTTTTGTAACCTTTAGCTAGACATAAATCAGAGAAATTTTTATAGTTGGTAAAATTAAAACTTAGGAATATAAAGAACAAAAAATTTAAGTACTACGGTAAATCAGAGTATACACTGCATTTAGTATCAATTTTTTTTACCTTCTACCTTCATTTATTTGTCCACTGCAATTAATGCTACTATTAAATTAGCACTTATTTTTTAAAGCCTACATCATAATGTGTTAAATAATTTTCTGTCACCCGATATAGAAAGTAGATAATTATTAAGAACATCTTTGGATTTTGGTTTTTATTATTTCATTCATTTTGGTCAGTTTTTATTTTCGCATGAATAAGACTTTCTAATGCACTTTTCCATAGAGTTTGTTGTAAGGCAAACTGACAATGTCCAATCAATTTGGTATTTAACAATTTACAAATCACTCTGCTAATGATGAAGTTACAATAATTTCTAACTTTTAAAGCTGATGTTCATTGTATTTGGGAAATTTGATTACAAATCATGTATTTAATATGTAGAGTTTTTTTTACTAAATTAGATTGATACTTGATGTTCACTGACAAATATAACATTTCAAGAAAAATTGCATTTTATACTTATTTTCGACAATCAGTATACGACATTTTCTAATTCTATATTTGTTAGAAAGTTAGTCGGTTGGTCTACTTTGTATTTTTATTCTAATTCCAAAAGACAAAATAAGTGGTGGGATTTATCATTGAAAATTTGTTTATTTGTATAACATCAGCTACCTCCAAAATATTAGTTCATAAGATAATGTTGATGATATACAAGCTAACACAAACTTATCCATTACTAACTGTTATAGTTTAGTTTGATAACATTTTTTTATAAGATAAAATTTGTTTATACGGAGCATTAACAAAGGAATTGGATATGCTACAAGTAATTAATTAGATTTCATCAATTTTTATCCAAGATTTCAACCATTATGTTTTCTTGCCGGCAGCAAACCTGTTTGACAAAACAGTAAACCAATACAAATATTTGTCAACTTTAGACCATGAATTGAATTTTGCTTTTGTTCAATTGCATATCTCATGCATAACTACTCATGTTATGTTTCTCATTTCATAAGCCAAACACGTTTAATGAATGAAAGAATAGCAGTACTAACCAAAATTGATTGTGTCAATTAATCATGCAATTGAAATCTATTGATGAATTAGTATATTTAGATCTGAATAATTTTATATATAGGAATGAGACTTAGTTTTTTAATGAAATGGGTAAGGATCAATGGATTATGTTTCACTCTTTAGTTAGGTTGTTCCTCTGTAACCTTAAATACTTGGTGTCCATCACTTCTTCTCAATAGGCACGTGAAGAAATATGAAGTTATATATGGTTAACAAATTTTCAATTTACTATGTATTACAAAAAAATGTTGTTTTATTTATTGGTTATAGTTGCAAGTATCATTGCTGAATTTAGCCATAAAATCAACATAATTAAACTATTTAGAAGTGCTAATCTCATGTCTTTATTTGGTATTTAGAGTTTAACATCACTTATAGGTTCAAACAAAGAATCACAGTGCCAACCTGAATTCAAAGTTTATTCATTAGGTTGATGCTAATTAATTTTTATTCATTAGGTTGATGATAAGTAATAAAACCTAATTATTAGTTATCGATTTACTGTAATATTTTTTTGTATGTGTATGCCTGTATGTTCAATTTGAACTGAATTTAAAAGTTTTTTCAAATGTTGAAAGCTTAATGCTGTATAATTTTAATCTTCTAATATGTATATGTTTCACAGTTTAAGCTACCGTTCCGTTCTAATACCGATATTATCGAATAGTTATTACAATTTTCTTCTAATAGTTTCACAATTATGTAATGCACATGCATTTTAAATTTTCAACATTGAAATGTTAGAAGAAAATAAAAGAAAAGATAGAATAAAATCACTTTAGATTGCTGAAAGAAAAGTAAGCATCAAAACTATATCGTATTATTCAATTATTACTTTGCTCAAGTCAATCGGTAAGATTTTCCAATGGAGAAGACAGAAAAATTTCAAAATAAAAAATAAATAAATTATGAAAGTTAAATGCGTTAATCTTCTATTTATCCTACTACGCTGGAAGTTTAATATGAACAACTATCTAGAAGTTCTTACTGGGTTGAGAGGGCAAACAGTTATTATAACCCAATTTAACTGTACCAAAATATGAAATTGTTCAATTTTTCTTGACACATCCATATAGATAATAGTTGGCCGTGTGTATACTGAAAATTTTCTACTTGGAAGTTCCATTTGGTTCAATCCAACTGAATGGAAATTAGAAAACTAATAACGTCTTTTCCTAATATGTTACTCAATAGGTTCTTTCATTCAGTTTTCTATATTTTCTTCACACTGAAAACAAAAGTACTTTCGTGTGCATAACTCATAGAAAATGAACACGCAACCTAATGCAATGGTTCCTATGTTGAGATTCTTAAAAGATAGATAAATCTCAGATCTATTGTTTATTTCTACATTGTTGTCAATGAGAAGCAAGGTGAAGATTAGGACATGACTCTCTTCATGACTAAATAAATTGTGACCTACAAACTGCTGCTACTTATTTACATATTGTGAAATATAATTTTATTATTGGAAATTATTACTGATAGAACTGTTATTGTAATGCAAACTGCTGCTTCATGTTGAAAATATTGATTAGTATTATTTTACAATATGCGAACTATAAATTTATTATTCAAATTATTAATGGAAGTATTATAAGTATTACTGTACAAACTGATATTTGGTGCTGAGTTTAATTTGTGAAAAGATAACTATTGATGTACTTATCCATCTATGTGAAAAAGATATATGAACCTCACTATACAACATGTGAACCATAAGTTTATTAGTCACTATCTTTAATATGACCTTTGTACTTGAAATCATTTTACTATTATAAAAATGATTTTCTTCCTAACTCCACACTAACTCTAACTGTCTTTTGATTAAATTACTATTTATAGTTGTGCTACTCAAAACCGTACTACAATCTCACTAATGGCTTAGCATGTACTTCATCTTTCAGTTTAATTTGTGCATGTACACACATAAAAAAATGCAACACTACATGCACGTTAAAGTATCAATTTTTTTTACCTTCTACCTTCATTTATTTGTCCACTGCAATTAATGCTACTATTAAATTAGCACTTATTTTTTAAAGCCTAGGTCATAATGTGTTAAATAATTTTCTATCACCCGATATAGAAAGTAGATAATTATTAAGAACATCTTTGGATTTTGGTTTTTATTATTTCATTCATTTTGGTCTTTGTTCTTTTGATGTATTTAGTTTACTCCTAAGTTAATCAGTGTAAGTATGAAAAATGCACATCATTACAAACACTCAACTGACCGTCTGAATTAAAGATCATGCTCTCAACAAAAGAATGGTCTTGGTTTTCACTATTTTCATCTGAATGTTAAAAGACTTTCGACAATCTACCTACAGAGTTACAAGCAATATGGCAGGGTTTGCATTGTAATATATTTTGAAGTATTATCTATTTTTGGAGGTTTTGCCTTGAGTAACTTCTGAAGTATATTACTATTTGGTAGGAACTAACGCATATGTTTAATTTATTATTGCAGACATCATATACGATCCATTGGCGGTTGGTGATGAAGAAGCAAATAGTGGCAATGAATTGATGATGTTTATTGATATGAAAAGTAGCATTAGTAGTGACGTGTTTTCTTATTATGTACCAAACTTATTTGTGGTATCATCCCTGACTGCTTTTACGTGTTCATTTTGACTTTAATTTTCAAAATTTAAATTTATTAGTTGATGTAAGATATAGCCATACACAGCTGAATATTTTAAACTGCTATGTTCGACGTTTACATGAGCATGTTTAATTTGAGATCAATAAGTTTTCAATGCCAATGGGTTGTGTTGGTTAATATACATGGTTCTGTTGGGTTTACATTGCTCGGATCGTATTGCTGAGATCCAATGGCGACGAGTTTGTATGTCCTGATGTTATTTTTTCCAACTGTGTATGTTATGGTTTCATCTCCACTTTTATATTTGTATGCACATAAGGTGTTTGCAAAAGTGTTCCAAGTTCTAATGAATGCCTATTCACGTTTGTTGTCAACTATATGAATGTGTACTGCAACTATATTGAAATAGATATGCAAAATTCTTTATGGAGTGGAGGCAAGTAGACCGAGTTTTCTACACCTTTTTTACCTTATTTACCGAACTTAAGTTTTGACATCGATCATCTAAATTGAATATATTGTTCAACCATCTGTTTTCTTAATCCGAATAAGGATTTCAACAAACTCTTTATGTTATCTCTACAATGATCAGACAAACAAAATTAACCTTGCATTAGGTCAAAATCTAAAAGCTAATATGCTTTAATTAATTTTTTATTAAGTAAACTTGAAAATATCATAGATTATTCATAGGTTGATATAACTCAAAGGTGCTTCATCATTATTAGGTTTACCTATCGTCTTTCTTACAGTACCTTATTTCTATTTAGTTCTCATATCTTCTTCCTCTTTTTTTTTTCATAATTAACCAAAATATCAGTGTAATCTCTCACAATATCATAATTGTAACAAGATAAAATACGCTCATTTCCTTCTTTGCACACGTCCAACGGACGTGCCACCATACTCGTATATATATATATATGTATGTATGTATGTATGTATGTATGTATGTATGTGTGTGTATGTGTGTGTGTTGGTATGGCGTTACATGGATGGTTAATTCATTTAATAATAAATGCACGTAATATACCAATGGGAGAAATTTTGTTTAGTAAGTATATAACTTCACCGGTCTGTTTCCATGTGTAACAATGATCTCAGTCTTTCATTTTTTTAACATCAACCATTCATCAAATACGGTGGATCTCACAAATTCATCAATTTGCTGCAATGAAAGACTGAGATTTCTTGTGGCATACGGGAATAGTGAATATAGGTAAAGAAGATTTAATTGCTTACACTTATTTGATAATGAAATACAAACTTGAGGTATAATCCCATGTGCGCTATTACACTTTTCAATTATGAAAGCAACAAAAAAATTTGTGTTTTATTTTTTCAGAGGAATATAGTATACCGATATAGAAATGTACTCATTGCAAATTCACCTATAATAATGATATGAATTAAGCGGATCATCTTTTCTTTTTTGAACTCGTACCTTTTAATGGTAGAGTGATTACAAACCACGATATTACCAAAAAAAGGCTGGTTCTATTAGCACCCCATTATTTTCTTTACATATCCCGATAAAAATAATAAAATTTTAGTTATAATTATACCTCTTTATAGGATAAAGTATGTACCTTCTTTTATCTTTTTTTATGACAAATAAAAAGAATAATCCACGCTCTTATTCTTATGCCTGTGAAAATTATGAATGGCATATTAACCTAGAAACTTGATTGTTGTTAATTTTACAATAAACATATTTTTTACAATAACAAAGAATAAAAAAAACCAAATATGCTACAAAATTCTCTTTAAACTTAGTTTGTCATGTCCTAGGATTGGATTAAAACGAAGTGTATCATGCACTAGGATTCGATCAAAACCTAGATTTCCTTAATACCTAGTGCGCCATGCACTAGGATTCAATCCATACCTAGTACATCATGCACTAGAAATTGATCAAAATTTATTGCAACATAGATTAAGAATTTATAAAATCTATCGTTATGTTGGTCAAAATGTAACATCCCCTATCTGGAGGCCCGAAGCTAAGCACTACAGATGCTGCAGTCATCCATAGTATTAACTTCCGGTGACTAAATACGGTAATGTTAATGGTATCCATTATATCAGAAGCACTTGAATATGAAATAAAAACATCACGGATTAAAACACTTTTCTGATTACATTTCAAAACAACATTCCATATCCAAGTTACATAATCTCAAACGTCTCCCAGTTCAGATCAAATATAGTTACTACATAAATACGCCAAGAGCGACATATGAAGATGCCCCCTTAGATGACCAAAGTACTAGATAGTCATAACTAACTTAATACAACATAACGGAAATAAAACAAAACAACTCCTAGATATAACTAGCATCGGCCTCCTACTCGTCTTCGGAAGCTTTACTCGTCTACCTACTAAAACTTGAAAATCCTCAACCCTCAGCCTACTCAAATCAATTTTGAACACCCGAGAGTGTAAGGCAAAAAACATAAACTTCGAGTCAGACATAAATACTATTGTGGATAATACTATACATCTCGGTTATTTGATATTAAGTGAGACAACGCCGCTTAGCGGAACAGGTTTCCCCTCACTAACATCCTTTTAAAACATATCTTTTACCAATCTTAATCCTGTAACCAAAACTGGTTAAAACAATAAAGAAATATCATGTATGCATACCAATAAGGTAACAAATGGGCTATATGTTCGAACACTATAGTTTTGTTTCGCTAACTACTAACATTTGGTTGGCTCGGACCTACCAGACAAAATAAACAAATAATCTAACTTTTGTTAGATACTCCTCTTCTAGACGGTCTGTCCCTTACTTAGTTCTCCCAGGGTCAACTGATCCTAATAGTTTTGCGGTGTAACAACCCGAATTCCAGTGGTCTGGATTTTTTGCAAAAATGCTAAAAACCAAACCCACTGAAGCCCGAGTTGGGTATCTGGTATCCTGCAAATAGGAAAAGACAAATATATCAGAGCTCAATAATTTATCTCACAACGGGATTGACTAAAATATAATAGTAAGTAAATACTTACCCAAATAATAACACTTTCTAAGCAAGTGTCTTAAAGCTGAGAAGTCTCTGCCATTTACCTAACCTTTAGGATGTTATGAGGAGTGGGTCAGAACAAAAGTTTTGGTGAATGAATAAATTATATACTTCTAGGCTTAATTCTACATATATCGTTTTATTTCCATTTACTCTTATATTAGGTCATTAGGTTACAATACTCCCATCTCTGTTCGTGAACCGTGCCCATCTACTACATAGTAGAATAAAACCTAATAACTAATACATATATGTAGCTATATGCCCTATGCCCTATGACCATATTGGTCCTAGGTACTACCCATGGTACCTTCCGTATCCTCCTCGAAAAGGGCTCTATTGTCTTGCTTCGAGAGCATTCCGTAACTACATCTGTAAAGGACTGCTTCGTAAGACCTACAATACAGATACTCCATCGTCTTGCTCCGTAGCTATATCTGTAAAGGACTGCTTTGTGAGGCCTACAATACAGATACTCCATCGTCTTGCTCCATGAGCGTTCCGTAGCTATATCTGTAAAAGACTGCTTCGTAAGGCCTGCAATACAGATGCTCCACTACTTACTATGAAAACGTAAATCGCATCCGCCCTACTCTATGCCAGTGCTCGGACATCCACAATGTACCATTCAGTGCGTACATTGAGGACTACGAAATCGTTCTGTTTACTATCTGAATCCCGCCAACAAGGTCTACCATGTACGGAATTCAGTCGGGGATTTTCTATATCTGTAAAGGACTGCTTCGTTAGGCCGACAATACAGATATTCTAGTTGGTTTTTCTCTTTTTCATCATGGCTATGGCCCCATGCAGCCACCCCTCAACTAACCGAAAGACTTCTAAAGAGTTAAGTGGTCGTGCCCTACTGCAAACAATCTAACATCCAAATGGCAGCGCCCCTCATCCAATGTCTCAATAGTGAAAGAATCATCAGCCTGTTGGTTTAACTCTAGTCTTTCCCGAAATCGCTCTTGGTCTTGATGCTGGCCGATATCTGCATGCGACTATCCTTAAACTTACTTGCGAGACTAGACATACGAATACCCTACTCCGAACACCAAGCCCTTCTGACTGCCTACAAATGTCTGCTTCGTTAGGCCTACAATGCAAATGTTGTCAAGGCATACTCTCTTGATGGAACACCTATAGACCTGCCTCCGGGGGTGCAGCTTCGTTAGGCCTACCCAGAGGGCCATCCTAGAGTATCCTCATGTCCCGTTGAAGTCTCGTACTTCCTTAAAGCCCAAAAATACTAAGTTAGACGTGCTTTTCCATTTCTGAAATCCGTGATGAACTGCTTCGTTAGACGCTTCATTCTTTGGGCCGCTCCAAACGCGTCTCAATTCTTTTATTAGATCCTAAGTCTAATCTTTTAATTTGCGTTTAGTTTACTTTCTTATTCCGTAGGATACTTATTTACCCTAATTAGCATATTCTTGTCCTCGTCTCACCTCTATTTATTGTGATATTTCCATTTATTTAATAGGGAATGCTGTTGGTATGAGCCACATTCATTATCTTGCTTATTTAACTTAATATAAATCTTATGTTCATTAAAATAAGCCTCTTTTATCATTCCTGCTTTATTTGCTTATTGACTTAATATAAATTATTTAAATAAGCTTCTACCATTATTATTTCTCATTAATTTATTCAAAGTCTCAAAATAAGCTTTTCCGTTCTTATTACTTAATTATAACCTATGTTATAATTCTACCTGTAATTGTTATTTTCTCTTCTTTTATAGTCTGTACATAATTCTAGCATTTCTTTTCTGTTCTAATCTGCCTTCTTTTATTATGATATAGAATATTCTTTTATTCTCTTATATTATATAATTAACTTATCATTATAACTATCTTCTTAAATAGTCTGCGCAGTGAATGCAAACCTAGGTTCATTATCGTTTACAGCTTCAAGTTCTTATCTAATAATTTACTTGATTCATGTCATACTTTGCTTTATTATTTTATTTTCTAGGAAGTAATTCTATTTTATTTGGTTGGTTATGAAAACTATATTTAAAAATACATTTCCATATTTTAATATTAAATAATACTATAAACAATAACCCATAACTGCTAGATATTTCTTTTACTATTTTGGATACTGTAAATACAGTGGTTTCTCTGTTTTACACTAATTCTCTTTTTCTTTCTTTTATTCTAGCAATTACGTTCATTGTTGTCTTTTAAATATTATATTATAGAAATATATCATATTTTCTAAACCAACCAATTAACCTATTAGTTACTCCCAAATTGAGTTATTAGAATAATTAACTTTTCCCGTTTTAACGTAATTTATAACAGTAATTCCATTCCTCAAATTTTTATTACTTTACATCTTATTTCCTTCATTTTAGTATTCTTAATTATTAATCCATATTCACATTTAATCTATTCTAATCCATATGCAAAGAAAGAGGAGAAAATAGAAGAAGAATGACGCTTGCATAGAAATCCAAAACGTAGAAATAGGTGTAAATAAATACTAATACTGTAAATAAGCTGTAAATTCCTTGTAGTTCAGCATAACTTAATTAATAGGAATAATTATTGAACAAAATTATCTAAACGGGAATTTAACGATAATATATCTTAAACTTAAAAGATATATAAATAAATCCACTCACCTTGCTAGCTTTCCAAATCTCCTTGTTTTTATTTCAGACCTGTCCATAACATCTATATTTACTTCCCTTGTAATCCCTATTTGGAATTACAAATGATATATTTACAGAACTATAATATTTGAAAGAGAAAAGGAAGAGATTTGGATTAGAAATAGCAAATAAAACTCAGATCTAGGGTTTTACCTTTGACATAGCCTTCTGATTTTAACCAATTCCTAATTCCCTAATTAATTCTATTCTCTATCTATTTAGATCTAAATTCGTGTGAATTAGATCTAAAATTTTATTATTAAGAAAGTGTAGAAGAGATAGAAAAATGGCAGAGCTTCTGTAGGAAAGAGAAAAATAATGAGAATAAAATAAGGCTCTGCACCTATATTTATAGTGGTTCAAATCAGTGCTAACTATTAGATATAAAACCCTAAAATCTAAAGCGTACACTCAGTCTATGGACATTAAATTAATATGTTTTCTTCTGCATTTGTTTTTATTTCAAATTGATTCTCCAACAATCTTTTCATTAATCATTTTCCCCTTATCTCTCGCAATCTATGGAAACATATATTTTCAAATGTGACTTTTCTTTTAAATAAGATTCACCTATTAATCACCCAATTAATAGATTTCATATACACCTAGAATTAATTTACTATCCAATTAATCCCTGCCTGCACTGTGATTTCTTACCAAATTAATATGCCAATCAACACCATATTAATTCGTCATATATATGCATATTAATTTAATTTATTCCCATAATTATTGCATGCATATATTCTACAATTGAATTTTGAATCACAATCTTAATTATATATGTTACCATAAGTTTCCATGTTTATTAATTGACAATTTATTACTTGCATAAATTACTCTTCCTCCATTTTGTTCTCTTGCACTAGCATATATGTTTCTAATCATATTAATTAGTTGCTACAATATATGTTCCCTTTCTTGTCAGTTCCTGTCAATTAATCACCTTTACTAATTAATTGAATATTAATTTCCCTTTTAAACAAACACCGTCAATTAATCTTCCCTATTAATTGTTTTTTTATAATTTCTCTCTCTAATTTATTTGTTACACAAATACATATGTATTCCAAATAATATTAATTAGTTGCCCCATTTACAAACATTTCTTTGTTTTAAAATTTCAAAAGTATATAACTTAATTAAATTATTTGCATATATAATTGTAATTTAACGCAATGTGTTATACTCTCCCCCTTAGGAAATTTCTTCCCCGAAATTTGATAAGGGTTCAATTGTGTAATTTCTCGTATTAATCACATCCATTTTATGTACATCCAATTTTGCAACAACCCGTGCATAGTACAAAGTGCAATACATCATAAAATATATGCACGTACAAGAATTTCTATGCGGTACCTCCTATATGAATGCCTTTTCTTTTAGAAATTCCTTTTAAAACATGATGCACACATCCTAAATATACTTGCAATTTCTATGTGAACGCAATCTTTTGAAAACTCAAAACATTTTTCATTCAATTTTCCCACACTCCTACTGAATATGAGCACAGTTCAACAAATTTTTACGTCCAAACTCACCACCCAACTTTTAATTTTCGAATTTTAGAAAATTCTAATTTTCCAAACTTGATTTCTTATGTTATAAAGAAGGTGGAAAACGGAAAAACTTCATATTTCTCCGATTTTCTTTTGCGCACATCTTCCTCCGTACTTGGGATTTAGGCTACTATTCTAAAAAAAATTATTTACTTCCCCAAGCACAGTTTACATAAGAAAATATCTCTTTTTAATTTTTTTTGTTGACGTTTCTATCGCTTTCTTTAAATTTGTTATTTTCCTTTTAGATATCTTATTCTGCTTTTACTCTTTTTTTTATACAGCAACTAAACACAGCTATCATCTAAGGCAAGGAGGTCTAGGACCATGTCCACTTTGACACAGAAAGGTCCTACTCTAGGAATCCAAGTAACTCATATGCTCCTCTTGCCGTCTATTACTTGTTACCAACTTATGCTGTATCTCAGGATGAATAAGATCTATTCATCTCTTCTATTCCATGTTCAAAAAGGAAAAACTAAGTCTCATTTACTGCAATGGATACGGGTTTCAATCTATGTAGTCTCTATCTAAAAAGACAACTAAGCTTGGGGAAATTTTCTCTTTACCTTTCATTTTTCCCCAACTAAGATCTACCAATCCCAACCACGTGTGTCTTATCATCTTACTAATATCATTTCACTATTCGTCTATAGTCTGCACACATGAAGCAACATTTCTAGGTTTTCATTAGTGTCCTATACACCTTACAGGAACTTTTATTATTACTAAGAGTAATTACTGCTATAACCTTATACCTTTCCCGTTACACCTAGGAACTGATTCCTATCTACTCCATATTTAAAAGTCTGATTTGGTTTGGTATTTATCAATTCTTCTTCAAAAATTAAAACTTCTAAATTTTATCTTTTCAAAAACTTATTTACTTTTCCACCAAACCATCTTATTTTTTATAGATTTTGAAATTTACTAAAACTGGGGTAAATAAGAACAATTTTTTTATCAAAAATCTCTTAACTTTCCTACTCTTCCAATTACTTAACCTTGAAGGAGTTACTAACTTATTATACTTAATGGTTTTATACCTTAATGCATTGGAATTACTTTCTCTTATGAGAAACCATTAACGCTAAAACCTTCTATAAAGGAAGATTTCATGTTTATGTGAAATTATAAGGAATTTATTTTATATTTTATCGAAATAGGCTATACAAAATATGTTGCTTTCCATACCTTTTACATCTCTTTCACGTATTCCTTATAGCTTGCACAAAAGATCTTTATTTGAGATTCATAGAAAATTATATCATTATTCATTTCATTCTAATAGATTAAGGTATGTTTACTCTATATTTACTTACATAAGATATTTCCTACTAAATTCATTAATTTATCATACATTATTTTTCAGAAGAACTCGTTTTTAAAACTTCTTTATAACTAGAAAATATTTTCATGTGCTTATTTAAATAATAAGTGTACATACAAACCACTTTAGAAATTATCTCCAAAACTCATTTGGGTCAAAACAGATGTTGCGTAAAACACCATTACTACAACCCAAAAATACTAATATATGGATTCAATTAAAATAAATATTAATAAATCTCGTATGCTATGTAAAAACATTTACTTTGGGAGTCACCTACTGTAACAATAATGTCATAATCTATGCTTCCTTTATTTTTTACTGAAAACATTTATTACAACAATAAATGTTGTAACCTAGGTTTTCGATACTTAACACACTATAGGTTTTTATATTTAAAATCATTGTTTACCTACAAAGAAACTAGTGAGCTATACATGCTCTATAATTCTTCAAAAAGAATTTCACTTTTAACAAAATTTACATCATATAAAAACCAATTTAAATTTCATACCACTTATTTTTTCAAAAACCCAATATTTACTTCTTCAAATATATTAACAATTATATTTTTCAACATTTTAATTCAAAAGTTTCATTTTTATTGGGTTAGACATCAAGTGGATTTTCTTCATATTATTCTTCTCGAAATAAAAACACTCTCCCTACCATCCCTAAGGAACTTCCCTACTTCCTAAAACATATGGATACAAATTTTCTCCCAAAACATGGCTTATTTCTATGCTATAAATCGATAATAACATAGGGCTCTACATACTTGGGTCATCCCAAACCCAACTAGCAAACTATGCACAAATATACTTCTAAAAACTTTCCATATGTTAAAATCTATGGTTGGAGACTATTTGGATTTTAGTACATACTATATTTATATATTATTCAAAAATACAAATACGTTCACTCATTATCTACCGGGGAATCCTAAACCTAGGCTCCGATACCAAATGTAACAACACGAACTCCAGTGGTCCGAATTTTTCGCAAAAATGCTAAACACCAAGCCTATTGAAGCCCAGTTGGGTATCTGGTATCCTGCAAATAGGCCAAGACAAATATACCAAAGCTCAATAATTTATCTCATAACGGGACTGACTAATATATAATAGTAAGTAAATAATCACCCAAATAATAACACTTTCTAAGCAAGTGTCATAAAGTTGAGAATCTCTGCCATCTACCTAACCTTTAGGATGTTATGAGGAGGGGGGCAGAACAAAAGTTCCGGTGAATGAATAAATTATATACTTCTAGGCTTAATTTTATATATATATATATCATTTTATTTCCATTTACTCTTATATTAGGTTTATTAGGTTATAAAACTCTCTCCTCTGCTTGTGAACCGTGCCCAGCTACTCCATAGTAGATTAAAACCTAATAACTAATACATATATGTAGCTATATGCCCAATGACCATATTGGTCCTAGGTACCACCCATGGTACCTTCCGTATCCTCCTCGAAAAGGGTTCCATCGTCTTCCTTCGAGAGCGTTCCGTAACTACATCTGTAAAGGACTACTTCGTAAGGCCTACAATACAGATGCTCCATCGTCTTGCTCCGTAGCTATATCTATAAAGGACTGCTTCGTGAGGCCTACAATACAGATACTCCATCGTCTTACTCCGCGAGCATTCCGTAGCTACATCTGTAAAGGAATGCTTCGTAAGGCCTACAATACAGATGCTCCACTACTTACTATGAAAACATAAATCGCGTCTGCACTAGTCTATGCCAGTGCTCGGACATCCACAATGTACCACCCAGTGTGTACATTGAGGACTACGTAATCGTTCTGTTTACTATCTGAATCCCGCCAACAAGGTCTACCTTGTACGGAATTCAGTCGGGGATTTTCTATATCTGTAAAGGACTGCTTCGTAGGCCTATAGTACAGATATTCTAGTTGGTCTGTCTCTTTTCCATCGTGGCTATGGCCCCATGCAGCTACCCCTCAACTAACCGAAAGACTTCTAAAGAGTTAAGTGGCGGTGCCCTACTACAAACAATCTAACATCCAAATCGAAATCGCTCTTAGTCTTGATGCTGGCCGATATCCGCATTCGACTATCCTTAAACTTACTTGCAAGTACTGGATATACGAATACCCTACTCCGAACACCAAGCTCTTCTGACTGCCTACAAAGGTCTACTTCGTTAGGCCTACAATGCAAATGCAGTCAAGGCATACTCTCTTGATAGAACACCTACAGACCTGCCACCGGGGGTGCAGCTTCGTTAGGCCTACCCAGAGGGCCATCCTAGAGTATCCTCACATCCCGTTGAAGTCTCATACTTCCTTGAAGCCCAAAAATACTAAGTTGGACGTGCTTCTCCATTTTTGAAATCCATGATGAGCTTCGTTAGACGCTTCGTCCTTTGGGTTGCTCCGAACGCATTTCAATTCTTTTATTAGACCCTAAGTCTAATATTTTAATTTGCGTTTAGTTTACTTTCTTATTCTGTTGACTACTTATTTACCCTAATTAGCATATTCTTGTCCTCATCTCACCTCTATCTATTGTGAGATTTCTATTTATTTAATAGGGAATGATGTTGGTATGAGCCACATTCATTATCTTGCTTATTTAACTTAATATAAATCTTAAGTTCATTAAATAAGCCTTTTTTATCATTCCTGCTTTATTTGCTTATTAAATTAATATAAATTATTTAAATAAGCTTTTACCATTATTATTGCTCATTAATTTATTCAAAGTCTCAAAATAAGTTTTTCCGTTCTTATTACTTAATTATAAACTATGGTATAATTCTACCTGTAATTCTCATTTTCTTTTCTTTTCTAGTCCATACATAATTCCAACATTTCTTTTCTGTTCTAATCTGCCTTCTTTTATTATGATATAGAATATTCTTTAATTCTCTTATATTATATAATTCACTTACCATAATAACTATCTTCATAAATAGTCTGCGTAGTGAATGCAGACCTAGGTTCATTATCGTTTACAGCTTCAAATTCTTATCTAATAATTTACTTAATTCATGTCATACTTTGCTTTATTATCTTCTATTCTAGGAAGTAATTCTATTTTATTTGGTTGGTTATGAAAACTATATTTAAAAATACATTTCCATATTTTAATATTAAGTAATACTATAAACAATAATCCGCAACTGCTAGATATTTCTTTTACTATTTTGGAATAGTGTAAAATATAGTGGTTTCTCTATTTTACACTAATTCTCTTTTTCTTTCTTTTATTCTAGCAATTACGTTCATTGTTGTCTTTTAAATATTAAATTATAGAAATGTATCCTATTTTATAAACTAACCAATTAACCTTTTAGTTACTCCCAAAATCAGTTATTAAATTAATTAACTTTTCTCATTTTAACGTAATTTATTACAGTAATTCCTTTCCTCAAACTTTTATTATTTTACATCTTATTTCCTTCATTTCAATATTCCATATTCACGTTTAATCTATTCTAATCCACACGCGAAGAAAGAGGAGAAAATAGAAGAAGAATGACGCTTGCATAAAAATCCAAAACGTAGAAACAGATGTAAATAAATACTAATACTATAAATAAACTGTAAATTCCATGTAGTTTAGCATAACTTAATTAATAGGATTAATTATTCAATAAAATTATCTAAATGGGAATTTAACGATAATATATCTTAAACTTAAAAGATATATAAATAAATCCCCTCACCTTGCTAGCTTTCCAAATCTTCCTGTTTTTATTTCAGATATGTCCCTAACATCTATATTCACCTTCCTTGTAATCCCTATTTGGAATTACAAACGATATATTTATAGATCTATAGTATTTGAAAGAGAAAAGGAAGAGATTTGGATTAGAAATAGCAAATAAAACTCAGATCTAGCGTTTTACCTTAGCCTTCTGATTTGAACCAATTCCTAATTCTCTAATTAATTCTATTCTCTTTCTATTTAGATATAAATTTATGTGAATTAAATCTAAAATTTTGTTATTAAGAAAGTGTAGAAGAGATAGAAAAATGGCAGAGCTTCTGTAGGCAAGAGAAAAATAATGAGAATAAAATGAGGCTCTGCACCTATATATAGTGGTTCAAATCAGTGCTAACCATTAGATATAAAACCCTAAAATCTAAAGCGTACACTCACTCTATGGACATTAAATTAATATGTTTTCTTTTGCGTTTGTTTTTATTTCAAATTGATTCTCCAACAATCTTTTCATTAATCACTTTCCCCTTCTCTCTCGCAATCTATGGAAACATATATTTTTAAATGTGACGTTTCTTTTAAATAAGATTCCCCTATTAATCACCCAATTAATAGATTTCATATATACCTAGAATTAATTTACTATCCAATTAATCCCTGCCTGCACTATGATTTCTTACCAAATTATTATGCCAATCAACACCATATTAATTCGTCACATATATGCATATTAATTTATTTTATTCCTATAATTATTGCATGCATATATTCTACAATTGAATTTTGAATCACAATCTTAATTATATATGTTACCATAAGTCTCCTTGTTTATTGATTGACAATTGATTACTTGCATAAATTACTCTTCCTTCATTTTATTCTCTTGCCTAACATATATGTTTCTAATCATATCAATTAGTTGCTACAATATATGTTCCCTTTCTTATCAGTTTCAATCAATTAATCACCTCTACTAATTAATTGAATATTAATTTCCCTTTTAAACAAACACCATCAATTAATCTTCCCCATCAATTGATTTTATATAATTCCTCTCTCTAAATTATTTGTTACACAAATATATATGTATTCCAAATAATATTAATTAGTTGCCCCATTTACAAACATTTCTTTGTTTTAAAATTTCAAACGTATATAACTTAATTAAATTATTTGCATATATAATTGTAATTTAACGCGGGGTGTTACATGCGGGCTCACCAATAACCTGTCTCTCCTCTATAGATTCATTTCTGTGTGTAACATCATTTTAGTCTTACTTGTGACAAAGCCCCACACACTAGAATTTTAGACTTATATTAGCTAGGGGCTACTAGCTAAAGTATATGGCGCGACCCCATACCAGTCCCATCTGGTACTCTAATATCTGAGTCATTTTACTTAGGGTCAACTACCCATAAATTTTCCTTAAAACCTTTTCTTTCAAAAGGATTTAATCCTTTTAAATCATACTTAAACAAGGTAAATATTCTATGCTTTACTCAAAACCCTTTGCTATGATATATATATATATAATTTTCCCAAATCATTGTTGATGAAAGAATCAAAACCTTTAATTAAAACTTTAAACAATATCTTTCGAAACCATTAAAAGTACCCCTTTCGAAACCCTTGAAAGTACCCCTTTCAATACGAGTAAAACCTTAGGTCGAAAGGCCAAAACATACCTTTCGAAACCATTCTTAATAAACCTTTCGAAAACATTCAAAACCTCTCTTTCGAAAGCCTTTTAAAACCTTAAACATCCCCTTTTCAAAATAATTTAAATATGCCTTTTGAAAACCTTTGGAAACCTTCCGTTTATAACCTTTCGAAAACATTGGGGAACCACCCCTTCGAAACCTTTCTCTTAAACCTTTCGAAAGCATTAAATTCATCAAACCTCGAAAGCATTTGGATTCAAGTAAAACATGTGGAATAACCTTTCGAAACCATTCAAAACTGCACCTTTCAAAACCTTTGGGTTTATCTATCAAAATCTCAAAAGGGTCTTAAAAGAAAAAAGTTGAAAGCAACACTTTCGAAAGCTATTTCCTATGTAAAAGAAGTGGTTGGTGTCGAAACCAATCCCTTCAAAAGCATTGGAGAAGCAACTTGGGTTTTAAAACAAAGAAACCCTTTTGAAGGCATTGCTTCGAAAGGTAAGATGCGGCAACAAGGGGTTTCGGCCCCTTCAAAAGAATTTACTTAAAACAAAAGGCGCAACCTCTTTCGGAACCATTCCTTAAAATCATTTATCCAAGTCGAAAGCTAACTAAGTTGAAAGCATTCCTTTCGAAAGCAAAGCAGGCGCATTTTCTTTTAAAACAAAGGAAAACTTCGACCCCTTTGGAACCTCATGCTTCAATTACATACCTTTCGCCTATACCCAATCCACTACGTACCAAGTCTTTGATACCATGTGCATTAGTTTCGATGGTGATGGAGGCGGAAGTACTTGATCGAAAGGTTGGTGCCAAAAGTGGCGAAACATGTAAAAAGCATGTATAAACTGGTTTTTTACCTTTTAAAGCAATTCTTTTCAACTAACCTTCCTTGTTTCTCAAAACACGATTGGTTGCTAATTTCTTTTCTAAAAGTACTGCCGAAATTTCAAAAATAACAAATAAAAATGTTTACAAAATGCCCTTCTCCTTTTATGAATATATAAAACATTTAAGTCCCATACCTTAAATAATTTTATATACTTATTAAAACACTTAGGAAAAATCTATAAAAAATTCCCATAAATCATTTTTAATATGTACTAACATATATTAATTTCTGACCCAAAATCATCATAAAATAACCGTAACTAATTTAAACCCAAAATAACTATTTTTTTACTAGAAAATTCACAATAAATCCACATTAATTCAGAAAATTATGAAATTGAAACCTATTTCCAAAATATTATTTTCTGACCTTATCTCAAATTCGCAAGGCATTTGGATGTCATTTAATAGGTTTTTCACATTAAAACATATCATTAAATCTATATGAATTAGCATAAATCATCAACAAGCATATAGATCCATTTTAACAATAAAAAACATGGCAATATACTTTGCAAAATATTCAGATCAGATCTAGAAACCAAAAACATCAAAATATGAGATGTAACCTATTATTCACCTTAGCTTTGTTGTTAATAAGTTGAGATTTGATCTTAGATTTAAGTTGACTAGCATCTTCCTCTTGATTTAGCTTATCTTCCCTTGTTTCTTCTTTAATGGTGGCCGGGCTCTTGTTTTGTTATAGGTTGTGAAAATGAACATGTGAAATGAATATGTATAAGGGTTTAGGGTATAAAGTTATTACTTATTCCTATATTGCCCTTGTCTACTACACTAACTTAATTCATTTTAATTCTCTTAGTTCATTAGTTCAAATAGGCACGACTACCCTTTAGATTATACAAATCTCAATACCATAATCATCACATTATTTTATTTAATTTAACTAATTAAATATTCTAAATAATATTAACCAAAATTAGGGTCGTTACAGACTCCCCTCCTTAAAGAATTTCATCCTTGAAATTACGATAAGGTATATAACAAATTAATCATAAAGGTAAAACATACCATCAAACAAACCAGGATAAGCTTCCCTAATCCTGCTCTTAGTCTCCCAAGTACAGTCTCTCTCATCATCGCTCCATTGGACTTTAACCGATCTGACTGTCTTGTTCCTTACCCTCTTCTCATCTCTCGCGACTGTACGAACTGGCTTTCTAACTGTAGTCAAATTTGGCTCTACTACTAAGTCCTCTAACACAGTTGGTGCTATAATAGCCTTCGGATCTCGAATACACTTCCTTAGATGAGAAACATGAAAAACATCATGGACTCCTACCAAACTGTTCGGTAACTCTACTCTATATGCGAGTTTCCCGATCCTTTCTATAATAGGAAATGGTCCTACAAATCTCGGTGCCAATTTCCCCGACCTTCCAAATCTGATTACACCTTTCATCAGTGATATCTTAATGAAAACATGATCTCCAACAGAGAACTCTAAGTCTTTCTATCTTCTATCCACATTACTCTTCTGCCTAGACCGAGCTTCCTTCATCCTAGCCTGAATCAACTCAATCTTCTCCGCAGCTTCTCTAACAAAATCCAGACCAAGAACCAACAACCTATCCTCGGTCTTTAACCAACAAACTAGAGATTTGCATGGCCTTCCATACAAAGCTTCAAACGGTGCTATCCCTATACTAGCCTGATAACTGTTGTTATATGAAAACTCGACTAAGTATAGATGGTCTTCCCATGATCCCCCAAAATCTAACACATAAGCTTGTAACAAATCTTCTAAGACTTTGTTAACTCTTTCCGTTTGCCCATCTGTCTGCGGATGGTAAGTGGTACTCATCTTGAGCTTGGTTCCTAAAATTTCCTGTAAACTTCTCCAGAACTCACTAGTGAATAATGAATCTCTATCACTTGCTATACTACTAGAAATCCCATGCATTCTAACTACATTCTTCATAAATAACTTAGCCAAAACAGGTGCCGTCCTAGTTGACTTAACTGGAATGAAATGGGCACTCTTGGTTAACCTGTCCACTATAAGCCATATACTTTCATTTCCTCTATTAGATCTTGGCAACCCGTCTATAAAATCCATCGAGATCAAATCCCATTTCCATACTGGAATATCTAAAGGCTGAAGTAACCCACTTGGTTTCTGATGTTCGGCTTTTACCCTTGACAGTTCAAATACTGCTTCACCCATAATCCTACATCCCTCTTTGTACCTTCCTAGGAGAAACTCCTCTTCATATCCTGATACATCTTAGTTCCTCCCGAATGAATAGTGAACTTCGAACGATGGCATTCCTCCAAAACTTCCTTCCTAATGTCTCCCGCATTCGGAATACACAATCTTCCTTTCTTTCTCAACCACCCATTCTGGTCAAGACTAAAATCCTTTAGGTCATCGCTCTTAGTTCCATCCTTTAACTTCCTGATCCTTTCAACTAATACTGGATCCTCCATTTGTTTATAAGCAATCTTTTCGATCATCATTGGTCGAACTTCTAAACATGATAACACTACAGTTTTCCCTCTAGATCCAGCATCAGTTCTCCACTGTACTCTACATGTCGTCAATGCTTCCAAATCTCTCCACTCAGCTATCATTGTTAACATCGCATTCTGGTGTTTTCTGCTAAGTGCATCTGCAACCTTGCTGCCTTTTCCTGGTGTGTGCTCAATTCCAAAGTCATAAGCAGCTATAAATTCTAGCTATCTCTGTTGTCTCATATTCAGCTCCTTTTGAAAGAATAAATACTTTAATGACTTATGATCCGTGTATAAATCAAATCTTTCTCCCAAAAGGTAATGTATCCACATCTTCAACGCAAAAATCACCACAGCTAATTCCAAATCGTGCGTCGGGTCTCTCACCTCATGCGGTCTAAGCTATCAAGAAGCAGAAGCAATCACTTTACCTCTTTTCATTAACACAGCTCCTAACCCAGTTCCACATGCATCTTTATATACCACTAAATCCTGATTCCCTTCCGGAATGAATAACACAGGTGCATTATTCAATGAGTATTTTAGCTTCTGGAATGCCTCCACACACTTATTGACCCAAACAAATTTCACATCCTTTCGCGTTAACTTGGTCATCGGTGTTGCTATCCATGAAAAATCCTTAATGAATCTTCGATAATAACCACCTAATCCCATAAAACTCTTTATCTCGGTCACTTTCTTAAGTCTCTTCTGTTGAGACTTAGTTTTGATTCATGACACAAAGTCTTCATTTACAACATACAGATTTGACGACTACAACGACAAAAAGAGAATATATATACTACAAGGAGACAAGACTTCATAAACCAGTGCATCAATTCTATATTTTTATTGTTTTTGAGTCTTAGAACAATATTGTTAAAATCTCTCCTCAAGTTACATATATCTATAAGCTCATATAGTCTTATCACTCTGAACATAAGAATATTATAAAGTTGTAAAAGTTTGAAATCAATATATATAGGCAAAACTGTGCATATTGCACAT
This sequence comes from Allium fistulosum, assembly GCA_030737815.1. Classification (NCBI taxonomy): domain Eukaryota; kingdom Viridiplantae; phylum Streptophyta; class Magnoliopsida; order Asparagales; family Amaryllidaceae; genus Allium; species Allium fistulosum. The sequence continues at coordinate 355,125,143 of CM060904.1, forward strand.
AAAACAACAGGTCAGTCGACTGGCTCAGTCTACCAGTCGACTGACACTGTGTAAAATGTGCAACATGCACAGTGCACGTATATATGAATTTGAATATTTATAAATGTTTGAATATTCAGTCAACTGACACTGTAGTCCAGTCGACTGAATTTCTACAACAGCAATATTTTCTGAAAGGAAACGACTTTTGTGAAGAGTTGTGAACATTCAACGAAAAGATTCGGATGCAACACTTCGATCAAAACTCTTCACCAACAGTTGTACTTTTTTAACTATTATAAATACAAACTCCAACTTCATTTCAATTTACCGAATTACAAAATCTTAATCTATTTCTCTGATCTTTTCTCTTCTATCTATTTGCAATACACTTTCAAATATTCTGCAATACTAGACCTTTCTATTCTTTATATACTTCAAATATATATATTTATACTCGAAGAGAAGATTATAGGAAGGGTGTACTACAAGTGACAAATCAGTTTTATTAAGAACACAAAAAGTCAAAACTATTTTTGTATTTGTTGAAGTCCTGTTCTGCTGCTCAGGCGTGTGAAGTCCTCTTCGGCTGCTGAGGCGAAATCCTGTTCTGCTGCTCAGGTCCTTGTTCGGCTGTTCAAGGGTTGTATATACCTGTTCCTCTGGGTTAAGTGAGGGCTATTAGTGAAATTCCAGAAGGAGTCTGGGACTGGACGTAGGACGGTGCTCCGAACTAGTATAAAAATCTCTGGTGTCATTTTTCCTATACTGTTTTTATATTCCGCACTATTTACTGTATAGTTATCATCACTACACTCTGTATTATCATATATCCATATTACACGGTCCTACACACTTTCATTTGGTATCAGAGCTAGGACATCATATAACCGTAACACAGTTATCTGATAATCTAATAATATGAACACCAATACTAGCACTAGCTTCATTGAAGGACAATCCACTGCACATCCACCACTATTTAATGGCATGAACTATAACTATTGTGCAACACGAATGAGAATATATATGCAAGCATGTGGTTTTGATTCATGGAATATAACTCAGTCAGAATACTACAGAGTATTCTACTTGGTCAAATACACAAAAACTAGATGCCACAGCAAATGAAAAAGCAATGAATATGTTGTTTTGTGCCTTAGATAAGAATGAGTTTAACCGTGTTAGCATGTGCAATACTGCATATGAAATATGGCGTACACTCAAAGTTACTCACGAAGGAACTAACAAGGTCAAACAAAGCAAAATATCCATGCTCAAAAGTCAGTTTCAAAACTTTATGATGAAAGAAAATGAATCTATAAATGATATGTATTCAAGATTTCAGGATATTTATCATTCATTAGTAGGACTAGGAGAAAAATATTCAGACATTGATATTGTTTCCAAAATCCTTAACTCTTTAACGGAAGAATGGGAAAGAAAAGTTCTCGCTATTGAAGAAGCAAACGATATTTCCAAAATAACTCCGGAAGAGTTAATAGGAAATCTAATGTCCTACGAAGTGAATTTGCAGGCTAAACGAGTTCAAGCTCAAGATAAAAAGAATATAGCATTCCATGCAGATCAAGAAGAATCAGATTCAGACAAAGATGACCTAGCTTTTATTGCCAAAAACTTCAAGAAATTCTTGAAATATAGAAAAGGAAACATAAATAATGGCAAGAGGAACTCAAACAGCAATAAACCACCATCTTTATCAGTTATGGAGTGTTTTAACTGTCACAAAAAGGGGCATATGCAGAAGGACTGTCCAGATCAAAAGAAAGAATATCGAAATAAAAGGAAGGACAAATTCAAAAGAAAAGCCTTTTCAGTTACATGGGATGATTCAAATTCCTCTTCTTCTTCTGGAAGTGAAACTAACAGCGATAATGAACAAGCTAACGTATGTTTTATGGCTAAAGCTAATGAGGTTAGTGATTTTACTTTTGATGATATGATTGAAATAAATTCTGAATTATTAGATACTTTAAAAAGTCTTAAAAGAAAATATAAAGAGGTTGTAGAAAATAAGAACAAGGCAGAATTCGAAAGAGATATGCTTAAAGATGAGAAGAAAATATTAGAAGAAGAACTTGAGAAAACTCAAGAATCTCTTTCAAATGTTAATTCTCAACTTATCTTATTGAGTCAAGAAATTGAAACTCAAAAAGAAAAGAATGATATTCTTGTTTCTAAGAATCATGTTTTAAAAACTAATATTAAAATGGTTGAACTAGAAAATTCAAGTCTAAAAAACAAACTAGATGGAATCACTAAAAATGCTTCAAATTTTAATAAAGGTAGAGAAAATTTATCTAGAATTATTGAGAATTCACAATCTGTTAGTAATAAAAATGGTTTAGGATATAAGAACGTCAAGGAGTCAAAATCTAGTGATGTTAGAAATAATAAAACATTCACCTATTCAAATAGACCAGTTTCTAAAACTATAAATATATGGGTTCCTAAAACTTAATAACAAATTAATAAAGAAAAAGTATATTAGTTCATTTATAGAAGATGTTCATAATAATAAAAATTATATTTATAAGAGGGATACTAAGCCCACTTGGGTTTGGTTTCCTAAGATCTAACTCTTAGGACCCTATTAAAAGTTGGGTACCAACATAATCTCATATTTTTTTGCAGGTCCCACTAAAGAAAAGAGGAAAATGGATACTCGACAGTGGTTGCTCAAAACATATGACAGGAAACAAAGATATGCTGATAAATATTACATACTCAAATGGAGGTTCCATCACTTTTGGAGATAATTCCAAGGGATATATCATTGGCAAAGGCGATGTGAGCAATTACGGTACATCTAATTTACCTCTTATCACTAATGTTTTATTAGTTAAAAATTTAAAACATAATCTTTTAAGTATAAGTCAATTATGCGATAAAGGTTTTAAAATATCCTTTTCTGAAAATAAATGTAGTATTCTTGATCAAAATCAAAATCTTATTTTTGAAGGAAATAGAGATAAAAATATATACGTTTTAAATATGAAAGTTATTCATAATTCTGATATGTGTTTAATAGCTAAGGAAAATGATCCTTGGATATGGCACAAACGATTCTGTCATATCAACTTCAAAAATATAAATAAAATTTCTAAAAATAATCTTGTAAAAGGATTACCGAATATGGACTTTAAAGTTGATAATATATGTGACTCATGTCAATTAGGTAAATTAACTAAATCTTCGTTTAAATCCAAGAAAGTTATCTCTACATTACAACCACTCGAGTTACTTCATATGGATTATTTGGTCCTACTCAAATTCAATCCATAAATCATAATAAGTACGTGTTTGTAATAGTTGATGATTTTTCTAGATATACATGGACTATTTTTATGAAAAATAAGAGTGATACTTTTGAAAATTTCAAAATATTTGTTAAACAAATTCAAAATTTAAAAGGCATTAAAATTAAAAATATTAGAAGTGATCACGGAGGAGAATTTGAAAACATACAATTTGATAACTACTGTAAAAAGAAAGGAATATTTCATAACTTTTCATTTCCAAGAACTCCACAACAAAATGGAGTTGTAGAACGAAAGAATCGAACTCTACAAGAATGTGCAAGAACTTTGTTAAATGAAAGCACGTTACCAAAACAATTTTGGGCAGAAGCTATTGTAACCGCTTGTTATGTTTTGAATCGTGTTTCCATTAGACCTCTCATTAAAATTACTCCTTACGAACTTTTTAACGGAAGAAAACCAAACATATCTTATTTTAAAATATTTGGATCAAAATGTTTTATATTAAATACCAAAGATCAGCTTGGCAAATTTGATTCAAAATGCGACGAAGGTATATTTCTTGGATATTCGAATCAAAGCAAAGCTTATCGAATTTATAATAAACGAACTAATACTATCGAAGAGTCCCTCCACATATCTTTTGATGAGAATTCTAAAACAAATATTGAAAATGATTTGCTTAATAATAATAAAACAAATATAATAATAAATAATTCAAGAGATGATGATGATATTGTTTATAATACTAGAGAAGATGAAAACATTATTAATAGAGACATAATAAGATCTCCTCGAAGAATTCTTTGAAATCATCCTACGAAAAATATAATTGGAGAAATAAATTCACATGTTCGAACTAGAAATCAACTAAATGAAATGGGTAATATAGCTTTTCTTTCTACTATAGAACCTAAAAATACTAAGGAAGCATCATCCGATGAAAATTGGATTATTGCTATGGAAGAAGAATTAAATCAGTTTGAACGAAATGAAGTTTGGGAACTAGTACCCAGACCGACCGATCAGACCGTTATAGGAACCAAATGGGTTTATAAGAATAAAGCAGACGGATTAGGAAATATAACTAGAAACAAAGCAAGATTAGTAGCACAAGGATATAATCAGGAAGAAGGAATAGACTACGAAGAAACGTTTGCTCCAGTTGCTAGACTTGAAGCAATACGAATCTTATTAGCGTATGCATGTTTTAATAATTTTAAACTTTACCAAATGGATGTTAAAAGTGCATTTTTAAATGGCTATATTAAAGAAAATGTTTATGTTGAACAACCTCCTTTATTTATACATGAAAAATATCCAGATTATGTATATAAACTTAAGAAAGCTTTATATGGATTAAAGCAAGCACCACGTGCTTGGTATGAACGTCTTAAAAGCTACTTAATTAATTCTGGATTCGAAATAGGAAAAGTAGATCAAACATTATTTATAAAACATTCTAATAATAATATATTAATTGTTCAAATATATGTCGATGACATTATAATTGGCTCAACTAATAATGAATTATGTAAAGAATTTTCTGAAATAATGATTAGAGAATTTGAAATGTCCTATATGGGAGAATTATCATATTTTCTAGGACTTCAAGAAAAACAAGTTTCAGATGGAGTTTTTATTAATCAAGAAAATACTGTAATAATCTCATCAAACGTTTTGGAATGGAAAACACTTCTGCCAAACGAACACCAATGAGCACAACAACACATCTTGATAAAGATGAAAATGGGAAAAGTGTAGACCAAAAACTATATCGTAGTATGATAGGATCTCTACTTTATTTAACAGTAACTAGACCAGATATTATGATGAGTGTGTGTCTATGTGCACGATTTCAAGCTGACCCAAATGAATCACATTTACGAGCCGTAAAACGCATACTACGTTATCTTAATAAAACTACAAACTTTGGACTTTTCTATCTAAAAGAGTGTTCATTCGAGTTAGTATCATACAGTGATGCTGATTTCGGCGGATCACGAACAGATAGAAAGAGTACAAGCGGTACATGTCACTTTATTGGTAAATCGTTAATATCATGGTTTAGTAAGAAACAAAACTGTGTTTCTCTATCAACTTATGAAGCAGAATATATTTCTACGGCACTAGCTTGCATACAAGTAATTTATATGCAACAGACACTTAAAGATTTTGGAATTAATCTATCAAAATCAACAATTTACTGCGATAATTCTAGTGCAATTAACTTATCTAAAAATCCTGTAAATCACTCGAGAACTAAACATATAGATATTAGACATCATTTTTTACATGATAATATAGAAAAAGATATAATAAATCTAGACTACGTATCATCGGAAAATCAGTTAGTAGATATTTTTACGAAACCTTTGTTAGAAAATACGTTTATAAAATTGCAACGTGAACTAGGGATAATTTCAAGCAAGGATATATAAATAAAAATGTATATAGCCCAAGTATATATTAATGTTTTAAACTGATCAGATTAACCCAAGCCAATGAAAATTCAATGACTCTACATTCATTTAGCCTAGAATTAATATTAACCGCAAATTAATATCCTAGTTTTTCTCTCAAAATAAAACTATATGGATATATGATAATACAGAGTGTAGTGATGATAACTATACAGTAAATAGTGCGGAATATAAAAGCAGTATAGTAAAAATGACACCAGAGATTTTTATACTGGTTCGGAGCACCGTCCTACATCCAGTCCCAGACTCCTTCTGGAATTTCACTAATAACCCTCACTTAACCCGGAGGAACAAGTATATACAACCCTTGAATAGCCGAACAAGGACCTGAGCAGCAGAATAGGATTTCACCTCAGCAGCCGAAGAGGACTTCACACACCTGAGCAGTAGATCATGACTTCAACAAATACAAAAATAGTTTTGACCTTGTGTGTTCTTAATAACACGAATTTGTCACTTGTAGTACACCCTTCCTATAATCTTCTCCTCGAGTATAAATGTATATATTTGAAGTATATGAAGAATAGAAAGGTTTAATATTGCTTTAATGTTGAATATTTGAAAGTGTATTGCAAATAGATAGAAGAGCAAAGATCAGAGAAATAGATTAAGATTTTGTAATTCCGTGAATTGAAATGAAGTTGGAGTTTGTATTTATAATAGTTAAAAAGCTACAACTGTTGGTGAAGAGTTTCGATCGAAGTGTTGCACCTGAATCTTTTCGTTGAATGTTCGCAACTCTTCACAAAAGTCGTGTCCTTTCAAAAATATTATTGTTGTAGAAATTCAGTCGACTGGACTACAGGGTCAGTCGACTGAATATTCAAACAAATTTAAATATTCAAATTCATATATACGTGCACTGTGCATGTTGCACATTTTACACAGTGTCAGTCGACTGGTAGACTGAGTCAGTCGACTAACCTGTTGTTTTATGTGCAATATGCACAGTTTGCCTATATATATTGATTTCAAACTTTTACAACTTTATAATATTCTTATGTTCAGAGTGATAAGACTATATGAGCTTATAGATATATATAACTTGAGGAGAGATTTTAACAATATTGTTCTAAGACTCAAAAACAATTAAAATATAGAATTGATGCACCGGTTTATGAAGTCTTGTCTCCTTGTAGTATATATATTCTCTTTTTGTCGTTGCAGTCGTCAAATCTGTATGTTGTAAATGAAGACTTTGTGTCATGAATCAAAACCAAGTCTCAACATTCTCCCCCTTTTTGATTGATGACAACCTGTGAATTTAAATATAGATTTCGACTGTATATAAAAAAAATACTTACTCCCCTTGAATCTCTGACGCTCTATATCCTGCATTGTTATTTAGTGGCAATAATATTTCTCCCCCTTTGTCATCGACAAAAAGGAATAAGTAATATGATATTATAATGTGAAAGATAATAAAGCAAAGAACAACCCATATTCACATGGTCTTCTTCTTCTTCTTCGGATGATCGACCTAGTACTGATGATGATGGTAATAACGGAGATGGTGGTAGGGGTAAGGGTCCAATGCAGTAAGATATTTATTTTCTCAAGACATTTGTGCTAATTTATATGGTGTTTTCCCCAAAAATGGGCACAAACCCTAAATTTCGTAAAAGCACCAGTGTATGAACACAACACATCGATATATAATCACAGATCTCAGATCTAAGTATTGTAGAGGATAAAAATGAAGAATAATAAACTTAAAATGGAAAGAAATAGACAGAGACACATGATTTATAGTGGTTCGGCGATCTTGCCTACGTCCACTTTGAAGTAGTTTTCTTTATTGATCTTTCTTTGATGTTTACAAGTGAATTCAATGAATTATAGCAGATAATTATGGTTTGCAGCAGTGGAATTCGTTGGTAGCAGCAACAATGGAGTTTGGATCTTAATCTGGTAGAGTCTGGACGTTGGAGATCTCAAAGAAGAAGAAGCACCTCTTTTCTGTTGGCTTTGGGGGTCTATTTATAGGTGTAGGAGGCTGATATTTCGCTCAGATCTCGGGAGACCCTCTCTGGCACGTGACCAGGCCCGTACGCCCAAGCCCGTTTCGGTCCGATCCGTGATCGACACGAACAGATTTCGACTCGATCAAGATTTCATCCAATGGAGTCAAAATTTGGCGTGGACATTCTTTAGCATGCACGTAGTCTTCTGTGAAAATTTCATAGCATTTGGACTTGTAGATCTCGAGATATAATCGATGCAAGTTGGAGTTTTTTCATCCGCGATCGATACGAACGAATTTCGACTCGGTCAAGACTTGCTCCGATCGAGTCGAAATTTGGCAGGAACATTCTTCATGTTGTACTTAAGCTGTTGTGAAAATTTCATAGCATTTGGACTTGTAGATTGGGAGATATGATCGATACGAATTGGGATTCTCGGTAGGCTGTTTGGTTCGACTCGCTTTTGTTTCGACTCGCTTTTCATTCGACTCGGTTCTGTTTGACTCGGTGACGTGGCGCTAACGTGTAGCGAGTCACGGCGGAGCGAGTCACAGAGGAGCGAGTCATGGAGGAGCGAGTCACGGAGGAGTGAGTCGAAGGGAGCGAGTCATGGAGGAGCGAGTCGAAGGGAGCGAGTTGAAGGAGCGAGTCACGGAGGGAGCGAGTCATGGAGGAGTGAGTTTTCACCCAAATTTGCATTGATCGTAACTTGAGCATACGAACTCGGATTGACTTGAAATTTGGAACGTTGGCTCTCGTAGCTTTGCTTGACATGTCATATCAATTGTAGCTTGATCCGGACTCGGACAAAATTCATCGATGTCCATAGCTAATCCGTGTATGACCAATCTTCGGGACGAACTGCCTCTGGTTTCAAGTCAATTTTTTGGTGTCACGGCCTTGCCAAAAGGCGGGATAACATTTGCCCCCCAAAACATGCCTTGTGATAAGAAGGTGTGTTTTGTAATGCCATAAGCTGGACGTTCATATCCTGTTGATGACCTGCAAAGAAATTGATAGTTTTATTTGACCATGAATGACGATCGTTCGGGATCGTATGTCATTCGAGGTGATATGTGACCATTCGCGGTCGGATGCCATTCGCGGCGAATGATGATCGTTTGCGGTCGGGGTGCCGTTCGAGGCGATATGTGAACGTTGCGATCAGGTGCCGTTCGAGGCGAATTGTGACCGTTCGCGGTCAAGTGCCGTTCGAGGTGATTTGTGACCATTCGCGGTCGGGTGCCGTTCGCGGCGATTTGTGACCGTTCGTGGTTGGGTGCCGTTCGCGGCGATTTGTGACCGTTCGTGGCCGTGTGCCGTTCGCGGCGATTTGTGACCGTTCGCGGTCGGGTGCCGTTCGCGGCGATTTGTGACCGTTCGCGGTCGGGTGCCATTCGAGGCGATTTGTGACCGTTCGCGGTCGGGTGCCGTTCGAGGCGATTTGTGACCGTTCGCGGTCGGGTGCCGTTCGCGGCGATTTGTGACCGTTCGCGGTCGGGTGCCGTTCGAGACAATTTGTGACCGTTCGCGGTCGGGTGCCGTTCGAGGCGATTTGTGACCGTTCGCTGTCGGGTGCCGTTCGCGGCGATTTTTTTGTGCCCGGGGGGGGGACTTAGTGTTAACAATGTCAGATTTCACGTTCGAGTTAGTTTCTCAATTGTTTGTGGTGGCGGTTTATCGCCGTCTCAGAGCATGCCTGAGGACCGTTCGCGATCCCTTACATGTGTAAGTGGCTTAGCCATCTTGGTATCACAAATGGCATGCTTTTATTCAAAATGATTTTTTCAACAGAAATGTTCAGCAAAATCAGGTTCAAATATTAGAAATGGAAAATAAAAGGAAAACAAGGACGTCAAAGTGCAAACGCTCACACCGTTGCGATTAGTAGTCGTATCAGAGCATGCCTGAGGATCGTTCGCGGTCCTGTACATGTGTAAATGACTTAACCGTGTTGGTGTGGATTTTGCTACTTATTCGTCAATACCCCAATCAATTGATGACAAGCTGACGCTGCGATCCTGAGCCATCCTCGGTAGGTGCAGGTGGTGATCGCTCCCGTTCCACCGTTGTCGTTCCCCTTCTTACATACTGTGATAGCATACCTGTAACGACCCGATATTTTGGACCATTCGCATCCATTATAAGTGTATAGGTAGACACTCATGCCGGAATTGAATTGCTCAAAATACCGCGTTGTTATTTAAATTTGGCAAAAGTGAACATATACAGTAAATAGATATAATCACAGATCACAGACACAGAGTAATAAATGCAGCGGAAATAAAAGAGATAGTAGTTCATGAAGCTACTATATGAATATATAAAAATACATCAGAGTTTACAACAGAAGAGTAATACGATACATCAGATACAAATCAGAATACATCACTGGAATCATCGAATACTGGAAACAGAATAGATGACTGGATCTTCAAGCAAAGCTCCAACTTCAAAGGTGAGTCTCGAAAGCTGAACCACTCAGTCTGACCCGAGCGTAAAGCAAAATACAAAACACTCGAGTCAGGATTAACATTCTTATATTTATAAATCCAACTCAAGTGAAATAGCAATTGAAATACAAGTAACTCAAAGGATGTTTGGAATAACCATCCTTTAAGGATCCGTTAAACTATCTACTAGGTAGTAATGTACGCTAAGTAGATAATGTCTATCAGTAATATAAAGATATCAAAGTAGCGTTAAGTCATGGCCCATTCCACCCTTAACACATTTTTATTCCCACAAGCATATACAAGACCGTAGTTTCCCCAAAACCGGAAGTCACCAGAGGGCAATCCATATACTCAAGGTACAAATCAAAATCGTAGTGGTCGCGCATAAATGGAATACAAGTATGACAAGGCACATGAGGCTATACCCAAGATAGTGATACTACCGTTCGCCTGATCCGGGCTGGTGAGAACGCAACGCCGCAGCGCCCGCAACACCGTGAGACAACACTCCCAAAATCAAGGGTGCACCAATCGACAACAAGTATAAGTAGTTCGAAGAAGTGTGTCCACTTGAGGTATCAATCCTCCATTGGCCCGGCACAGCTCCTGTTTTAGTCATTTCCAATTTGACACAAGTGTCAAGGCTATCCATTATCGTTCTCTTTCTTCAGTCAACACGTACATCATTCCAACCACTTCATTCTGGATCATCACTCCGCGCATAGTTATTAAAGTGGTTTTCGGTTTAGATAGAGAGTATATCCATAACCGAATTCCGGTTTCTTTAATAACTTTCGTAATTATTACACCGATTGGTCGTTTATATATTTCAAAACCAAATCAAATTCAATTTTAATTTCAATTCGTAAATCAATATTTCATTTGTCTTTCAAAACCGATTTCCAAAATTTACGTTTCAACTACCAAATTCATTTCAAAATCCTATAATTCAAATTCAATTTCTATTTAAACAATCCAAATATTAACTCAAGTTCGAATATAAGTTTCAATTCGAAAACATTTAAATTAATTTAATTTAACATTTAAATCAATTTAAATTCATTTATCAATTTCATTCAATATCGTTAAATTAATTTATCATTCAAAAACAATTTCTATTAAACTTCCAATTCATTAAATCCGTTATTTAAATTCAACTTCATTATATCAAAACTTACAAATTTAATTGAATTAAATTCATCAAATCAAATTCTTTGAATTTCAAATCTTACATTAATTTCAATAAATCACATTTTATTTCTTGATAAAGAAATTCAATTTCACTTATTTACTTACTTAAATAATTTTCCAAACTTAATTAATAAAGAAACTCAATTTCAATTATTTACGAAATAAACTTCACTTATTCAAAGGTTCAATTTCTCTTATCAAAGAATTCGATTCAATTTAATCATTAAATAATTCAATCTTATTTAATTATTAAATAATCCATAACCTAATTATTAAATAATTTCAAAGTTTAATAATTTTGAACTTAATTACAATTTCAAACTTAATTATTAAATCATTTCAAAGTTTAATTCAATCATTTCTCAAATTTAACAACATTCTTCCATCAATTTCATTGTTAACATTTTGTTTCAGATTATTAAATATTAACCTTTTCCTATCATTAAAATTCAAATTTAAACTTCATTTCAAAATCATATTTTTATTCAAATAAAATCTTCGTTTAAAACAAATTATTGACCAATCGGGTTTATTTAATTTCTATCCTAAGTCAAAGTTCAATTTGGGTATTTATCATTTCAACCCGATTCCAATTCAATTCAAAATCAAAACATATCAAAGGGAACTTGCAGTGTGATAACTGGGATGGTGTCAAGGTAAATAAACAAGCAATAACAGCAAACAATATCAATCCAATAATCAATTCAAATAATCCTGAAATAACCGTATTAATTCGCATTGTTATTTGTACGAATTAATATAATTATTTCTAGAATCTACACTATCATTTCGTGTGGATTAAAGATTATTACATTACGGTTTTCACTTGTCATCTATTACAATTTCATCCATCATCAATTTAACAACATACATTCAGTGATTCAAAATGTAATTAAACAAATCCTACGTGTCGATAAATTTAACAGTTAAAGGGGTCATATTATACAAATGTCAGTTAATCAAATTCCTATATCAAGTCAATTGCATACTATTTATCATTTTAACATTAACAATTTAACGTCCAATATAAACATCAACAATCAATCAATTATCAGTCAAACTGTATTATCATCGCATAAATAATTAACAGATAATGGTGTCAGATGTCACAGGTGAACTGATACGGGCAATAGCATAGATAACAGTGTAATTAACTAACAGCAGCATATTTCAATTGTCGTTTCAATTGAAATCAAATTTAATAAATAAAAGAACGTTAATCGTGAGTGAGTGCTCACCTTTCGAGGCTAGAGAGATAGATAACGCGACAAGCTATGATTTGAATCAAGATCTAGACTATCGACTGATCCAACTACCAATCCCAAAACGAGGTAAGCTGAACACTGATTTGACGGACAAAGCTGGAAGATAGAAATTGACGAATTCAAATCAGGACGGGATCGATGAGATAAACAGTATAAGTAAACTTATATAACCATATATAAAGTCAAATATATATATATATACATACATTTTATTTTGAAGTAAATTCATATAAATGCAAAGTACTTCCATTTTAAAACATATACCTAACTCATATAGATTTTATATACAGTGTATATATATATATACAGATTTTCCAGTTTTAAACACGGCAAAAGAAACCAAATTACACTATATATATGTGTAGCCCACTAAGTAATATAAAGTATCATGCGAAACTCTTTTGTGCCGACTTAACTTATATGCTGACTAAGCCTATATAAAACAACATTCGAAATAAACAATTCAACAAAATGTATTAAAATAAAATAACGTACAGTGACATGTACATAAACTCAACCTTATATACATATATATCTATATGTATTCAAACACGTAAATAAGATATAGTCTTTTTATACTCTTAAAAATCTGTACATATATAACGACAGCTATATACAAAATAACTATAGTATATCTTTACCATAAAATTTAATAGACTAGTACCCCTTATGTATATACTTTAAACTATAACAAAACAAAACTCTGAAGCAATAAAACTGTAAACAATTAACTGTCACAACCTATACTTATATAGCCCACATCCACACAATCGAATATATATGCATATATTGCATATAACAAAAGGTCGCAATATATATTCATGTTTAATATATATAATAATTGACATCCCATATAACTAATAGCAATATACACATATATAGGTGTACCTCGAGTTTAATATGCAGAGCAAAATCGTATATAATCAGGCATCTATATGTATCTCCAGTAAACGACTGTATATATTCATATATATATGTACTCTATAAACATTATTAAAATAAACATTATTTATATATTATAAACAACTTTATTGTAACATACCAACAGATCCTTATAACTTAAAGAAATATATATGCTCATATGAGCACATTTGCAGATTGCTCATAACTTAAATACTTATATTTATATGCATGCAAACTAGTTATTTATATATACATAACTTATAAATTAGACTCATATCAGATTTATATATATGCGTGTATAAATAAACGAGTAAAACATAAATAATATAAACAACAGAGAAACAACACATAGATTTTACAGGATATAAAGTATACTTTATATATAAATATACCTATACATAAATATATATACAAAACAAAAACAAAACAAAAAAAAAATTTTGTTTACCCTTCTATAAAATACGGAGGGAGATCACAGCTGCAGGAAGGACGGAAGCAACGAGTGTGAAGGGAAGGGAACAAAGTCTCGGCGGTGGTAGAGTCGGTCAAGGGGCTGGCAAGGTCGGGCTTTGGCTCGGTGGTCGAGTGCGCTTTTCGGCATGGCAGGGGAGGAATCACGGCCAGGCATTGGAGGTGGTGAGCGGGTTTAGGCGCGAAGGATGGAAAGCCTAGGTTTGGGTGGCTGATGGCGTGCATGCGGAGGTGGGCTAGGGATCGGAGATGGAATTCGGGCTTCCGTGGTGGCCATGCTTTGCACTACTTTCGGCTAAGGGAAATTTAGTGATGAGGCTTTGTCGGTTTTCAGGGAGGAGCGGAGGGAGGTAGTCGGGTGGAAGACTGAGAGGTGGAGTTTGCATTAAAAAGGAAGGCAGTGAAAAGAAGAAAAAAAACGTAGGAATTGAAAAAATGGATGAGGGAGAGGTGTCTCGTGAATGAAAGCATGAGAACGTGAGTCAGTGGAAAAATGAAACGTGCACTTTAATGAATGTGCACTTCTCAACCGGTGGCTCTTCGTTTCTTAACATCAATTCACGTGACCATTACCATTCTAGCCTATTTAAAATAAATAAGCTAAATACAAAATAAGTTCAAATTCAAAAAGTTGAAAGAGGGTACCGATACGGAAGTCGCTTTACAGGTTTCGTCGTTTACCGGACGTCGAAACACTCATACGAATATACCATAGAGATCGGCATGACAAGACGATCAAAACGGTATATGGAAATCAGTGGTACGATCATCCGATAACAATCGATATCGGTACCGGAATACTGCTATTTTCCAGAAAATAAGAACGACGGAGCAATAGATGTCCGAATTTGGAAAAATGACGAACTGATATCTTGCTCAGAAGATGTTTTAGAATTTTTCTATGTAAAAATATTTAGGTTTTGAAAACGTTTTATTTTCAACGCATTTTAACTGATTAAATTGAAGTGAATTTACGCGCGAAATAAACTTTCATATTTTCGGACGAAAATTTACCAGTTGCTATGTTTAATTAGACGTATTCCAAATATTAAATTTTTATTTCAAAATTTTATCGTTTAAAATTTCACAAAATTTCAACTAATTACGTTATTAAAACAGTTGAAATTTTACGGGTCGTTACATTCTCCCCCACTCAAAACTTTTCGTCCCCGAAAAAGAACGAGGTAGGAGAATAGAAACAACCAGAAAGAAAACAGATTTGAAATACAAATAACAATTAATTTAAACCATATAAATTCAAATTTAAATAAATTGATATTCAATAATTGATTTAATCCATTTGATTTCACTAAAATCAGTATTAACTATTTCTAAATTCATTATCTTATTATCTCATTTTCTTCAATTTACAATTTCTAAAACCATAAATTTGAATAGACTTTATTATAATCATATTTTCTTCAACAATTTTAAACTCTTCTTTATTCCAAATTATTGTTAAATTTAATCTACTTAATATATCTAATCACATATATTTAACCCATATAAATTAATTTAAACCATAAAAGTTTCGATTTAAATTAATTTACATCTATTAATTTCTTTTAAATTCAAGGTATTTTCATATGTTGATCAAATTTCAATTTATTAATTTTTCAAAACAAATTTATTAATTATTAACTGAGTTTTACTTATTATCCTATTTAACTCTATTAACATCTTTATAATCAAAATTTAGTGTATAACATTTATTATAAACACTCAAATTTTATTTATAAATTCAATTTAGATTATATATCATCCAATTACATATTCAACTTCTGAATGATTTAGGTAAGTTGTATTAGAATGCAGTTGAACAATATACAAATAAAATTTTCCCAATTCAATTATTCAAGTTTAAATGTTTATACCAAAAATTTGGTTTTATTTATAATTTAAAATCATCCTTTAACAAAATTTAAGAATTAGATTTCCGATTAACTTTAAACAACTTAGAGATATATAATATATTTATATCAAATCAAATCAAATTTTAAAATAAGATACCTATATATATGTAAATCAAAATATACTGAAGAAATTCAAATCAAAATATTTCTTTTTCTCAAAACAAAACGGTAGCAAGCTACAGAATGGTTTCTCCACTTCGAAACTCGAAAATAAATGTCGATGATGCGGCCGCCATCACCGAAATTATTTTCCAGCGACAAAGAGAAGAGCACTGATTTCAACATTTTAAAATTATTTGGAAACGATTTCTATTCGAAAATACTTCCCATAATATATACTTTAAAATTTTTAAAACCAAAGTTCGAAATCACCGGAACTAAATTCTCAAATTTCTGAATTAAATTCATTTCAAATTCCAAATCAATTTATAAACCGTATTTATAAATTTATTTAGAACAATAAATGATAATCAAATATTATCATTTCAAACAAACAATTTAATTAACCTATTAAATTTCAGAAAATTTTACTTATATATATTGATAATATATTCATACAAATTTATTCCATTTACCAAATTTGAAAACGATATTGTGTCAGTTTGCTCTGCTCAAGTGTTTTGGAAATCCTATCGATAGCGTTGATCAGACGAATCGATCGAAAACCCAAATCAACATCAACAACTCAAACAACACAATATATTTTAAAACATTTTAAATATAAGTTTACAAATACATTTCTTCACTCGACGATACAAAATGGATTTCAAGCATGGATAAAGATTCAAATTTGATAGAAATCAAATCAAAGAGAATTCTTGATTCGAAGATAAGTTTGAAACAGAAGATAAGATAATTCAATTACCACAATCAGGAGGTGAATGAGTTTATTTAATTCACGGGCAACCTTAACCGGGTCATCCGTAACTTCAAGAATAAGATCGATGCTGAATTCGGAGGTAAATCAACACTCGATATCAAGAGATAGAATTCGGGTATAGCAGGTAATAGATAGCATCATAACCCGAGGATACAGGAATCTCCGGTAAATCGATGCCTATTATAAAGGATTTTGCTCCTTTACGAATCATTCGAAGATTGGCGAGACTGCCGATCTATTATAGATATCATACAAAATGGAGTTATGGGGTGCTCCAGAATTGAAAGGAGACGAATAGTGAGGGACACGAATGAAATTTGGAACTGTAGGGAACATTCCAAAATTCAAAGAAATCGAGTCAAAAGAGAGAGATTGAAACTCGAATGAGAGTGATTCTGTGAATACATTTACCCTATATGTTGAGTTTAGCCTAGAGCAACCTCGCTCTGATACCAACTGTAACGACCCGATATTTTGGACCATTCGCATCCATTATAAGTGTATAGGTAGACACTCATGCCGGAATTGAATTGCTCAAAATACCGCGTTGTTATTTAAATTTGGCAAAAGTGAACATATACAGTAAATAGATATAATCACAGATCACAGACACAGAGTAATAAATGCAGCGGAAATAAAAGAGATAGTAGTTCATGAAGCTACTATATGAATATATAAAAATACATCAGAGTTTACAACAGAAGAGTAATACGATACATCAGATACAAATCAGAATACATCACTGGAATCATCGAATACTGGAAACAGAATAGATGGCTGGATCTTCAAGCAAAGCTCCAACTTCAAAGGTGAGTCTCGAAAGCTGAACCACTCAGTCTGACCCGAGCGTAAAGCAAAATACAAAACACTCGAGTCAGGATTAACATTCTTATATTTATAAATCCAACTCAAGTGAAATAGCAATTGAAATACAAGTAACTCAAAGGATGTTTGGAATAACCATCCTTTAAGGATCCGTTAAACTATCTACTAGGTAGTAATGTACGCTAAGTAGATAATGTCTATCAGTAATATAAAGATATCAAAGTAGCGTTAAGTCATGGCCCATTCCACCCTTAACACATTTTTATTCCCACAAGCATATACAAGACCGTAGTTTCCCCAAAACCGGAAGTCACCAGAGGGCAATCCATATACTCAAGGTACAAATCAAAATCGTAGTGGTCGCGCATAAATGGAATACAAGTATGACAAGGCACATGAGGCTATACCCAAGATAGTGATACTACCGTTCGCCTGATCCGGGCTGGTGAGAACGCAACGCTGCAGCGCCCGCAACACCGTGAGACAACACTCCCAAAATCAAGGGTGCACCAATCGACAACAAGTATAAGTAGTTCGAAGAAGTGTGTCCACTTGAGGTATCAATCCTCCATTGGCCCGGCACAGCTCCTGTTTTAGTCATTTCCAATTTGACACAAGTGTCAAGGCTATCCATTATCGTTCTCTTTCTTCAGTCAACACGTACATCATTCCAACCACTTCATTCTGGATCATCACTCCGCGCATAGTTATTAAAGTGGTTTTCGGTTTAGATAGAGAGTATATCCATAACCGAATTCCGGTTTCTTTAATAACTTTCGTAATTATTACACCGATTGGTCGTTTATATATTTCAAAACCAAATCAAATTCAATTTTAATTTCAATTCGTAAATCAATATTTCATTTGTCTTTCAAAACCGATTTCCAAAATTTACGTTTCAACTACCAAATTCATTTCAAAATCCTATAATTCAAATTCAATTTCTATTTAAACAATCCAAATATTAACTCAAGTTCGAATATAAGTTTCAATTCGAAAACATTTAAATTAATTTAATTTAACATTTAAATCAATTTAAATTCATTTATCAATTTCATTCAATATCGTTAAATTAATTTATCATTCAAAAACAATTTCTATTAAACTTCCAATTCATTAAATCCGTTATTTAAATTCAACTTCATTATATCAAAACTTACAAATTTAATTGAATTAAATTCATCAAATCAAATTCTTTGAATTTCAAATCTTACATTAATTTCAATAAATCACATTTTATTTCTTGATAAAGAAATTCAATTTCACTTATTTACTTACTTAAATAATTTTCCAAACTTAATTAATAAAGAAACTCAATTTCAATTATTTACGAAATAAACTTCACTTATTCAAAGGTTCAATTTCTCTTATCAAAGAATTCGATTCAATTTAATCATTAAATAATTCAATCTTATTTAATTATTAAATAATCCATAACCTAATTATTAAATAATTTCAAAGTTTAATAATTTTGAACTTAATTACAATTTCAAACTTAATTATTAAATCATTTCAAAGTTTAATTCAATCATTTCTCAAATTTAACAACATTCTTCCATCAATTTCATTGTTAACATTTTGTTTCAGATTATTAAATATTAACCTTTTCCTATCATTAAAATTCAAATTTCAACTTCATTTCAAAATCATATTTTTATTCAAATAAAATCTTCGTTTAAAACAAATTATTGACCAATCGGGTTTATTTAATTTCTATCCTAAGTCAAAGTTCAATTTGGGTATTTATCATTTCAACCCGATTCCAATTCAATTCAAAATCAAAACATATCAAAGGGAACTTGCAGTGTGATAACTGGGATGGTGTCAAGGTAAATAAACAAGCAATAACAGCAAACAATATCAATCCAATAATCAATTCAAATAATCCCGAAATAACCGTATTAATTCGCATTGTTATTTGTACGAATTAATATAATTATTTCTAGAATCTACACTATCATTTCGTGTGGATTAAAGATTATTACATTACGGTTTTCACTTGTCATCTATTACAATTTCATCCATCATCAATTTAACAACATACATTCAGTGATTCAAAATGTAATTAAACAAATCCTACGTGTCGATAAATTTAACAGTTAAAGGGGTCATATTATACAAATGTCAGTTAATCAAATTCCTATATCAAGTCAATTGCATACTATTTATCATTTTAACATTAACAATTTAACGTCCAATATAAACATCAACAATCAATCAATTATCAGTCAAACTGTATTATCATCGCATAAATAATTAACAGATAATGGTGTCAGATGTCACAGGTGAACTGATACGGGCAATAGCATAGATAACAGTGTAATTAACTAACAGCAGCATATTTCAATTGTCGTTTCAATTGAAATCAAATTTAATAAATAAAAGAACGTTAATCGTGAGTGAGTGCTCACCTTTCGAGGCTAGAGAGATAGATAACGCGACAAGCTATGATTTGAATCAAGATCTAGACTATCGACCGATCCAACTACCAATCCCAAAACGAGGTAAGCTGAACACTGATTTGACGGACAAAGCTGGAAGATAGAAATTGACGAATTCAAATCAGGACGGGATCGATGAGATAAACAGTATAAGTAAACTTATATAACCATATATAAAGTCAAATATATATATATATACATACATTTTATTTTGAAGTAAATTCATATAAATGCAAAGTACTTCCATTTTAAAACATATACCTAACTCATATAGATTTTATATACAGTGTATATATATATATATACAGATTTTCCAGTTTTAAACACGGCAAAAGAAACCAAATTACACTATATATATGTGTAGCCCACTAAGTAATATAAAGTATCATGCGAAACTCTTTTGTGCCGACTTAACTTATATGCTGACTAAGCCTATATAAAACAACATTCGAAATAAACAATTCAACAAAATGTATTAAAATAAAATAACGTACAGTGACATGTACATAAACTCAACCTTATATACATATATATCTATATGTATTCAAACACGTAAATAAGATATAGTCTTTTTATACTCTTAAAAATCTGTACATATATAACGACAGCTATATACAAAATAACTATAGTATATCTTTACCATAAAATTTAATAGACTAGTACCCCTTATGTATATACTTTAAACTATAACAAAACAAAACTCTGAAGCAATAAAACTGTAAACAATTAACTGTCACAACCTATACTTATATAGCCCACATCCACACAATCGAATATATATGCATATATTGCATATAACAAAAGGTCGCAATATATATTCATGTTTAATATATATAATAATTGACATCCCATATAACTAATAGCAATATACACATATATAGGTGTACCTCGAGTTTAATATGCAGAGCAAAATCGTATATAATCAGGCATCTATATGTATCTCCAGTAAACGACTGTATATATTCATATATATATGTACTCTATAAACATTATTAAAATAAACATTATTTATATATTATAAACAACTTTATTGTAACATACCAACAGATCCTTATAACTTAAAGAAATATATATGCTCATATGAGCACATTTGCAGATTGCTCATAACTTAAATACTTATATTTATATGCATGCAAACTAGTTATTTATATATACATAACTTATAAATTAGACTCATATCAGATTTATATATATGCGTGTATAAATAAACGAGTAAAACATAAATAATATAAACAACAGAGAAACAACACATAGATTTTACAGGATATAAAGTATACTTTATATATAAATATACCTATACATAAATATATATACAAAACAAAAACAAAACAAAAAAAAAATTTTGTTTACCCTTCTATAAAATACGGAGGGAGATCACAGCTGCAGGAAGGACGGAAGCAACGAGTGTGAAGGGAAGGGAACAAAGTCTCGGCGGTGGTAGAGTCGGTCAAGGGGCTGGCAAGGTCGGGCTTTGGCTCGGTGGTCGAGTGCGCTTTTCGGCATGGCAGGGGAGGAATCACGGCCAGGCATTGGAGGTGGTGAGCGGGTTTAGGCGCGAAGGATGGAAAGCCTAGGTTTGGGTGGCTGATGGCGTGCATGCGGAGGTGGGCTAGGGATCGGAGATGGAATTCGGGCTTCCGTGGTGGCCATGCTTTGCACTACTTTCGGCTAAGGGAAATTTAGTGATGAGGCTTTGTCGGTTTTCAGGGAGGAGCGGAGGGAGGTAGTCGGGTGGAAGACTGAGAGGTGGAGTTTGCATTAAAAAGGAAGGCAGTGAAAAGAAGAAAAAAAAACGTAGGAATTGAAAAAATGGATGAGGGAGAGGTGTCTCGTGAATGAAAGCATGAGAACGTGAGTCAGTGGAAAAATGAAACGTGCACTTTAATGAATGTGCACTTCTCAACCGGTGGCTCTTCGTTTCTTAACATCAATTCACGTGACCATTACCATTCTAGCCTATTTAAAATAAATAAGCTAAATACAAAATAAGTTCAAATTCAAAAAGTTGAAAGAGGGTACCGATACGGAAGTCGCTTTACAGGTTTCGTCGTTTACCGGACGTCGAAACACTCATACGAATATACCATAGAGATCGGCATGACAAGACGATCAAAACGGTATATGGAAATCAGTGGTACGATCATCCGATAACAATCGATATCGGTACCGGAATACTGCTATTTTCCAGAAAATAAGAACGACGGAGCAATAGATGTCCGAATTTGGAAAAATGACGAACTGATATCTTGCTCAGAAGATGTTTTAGAATTTTTCTATGTAAAAATATTTAGGTTTTGAAAACGTTTTATTTTCAACGCATTTTAACTGATTAAATTGAAGTGAATTTACGCGCGAAATAAACTTTCATATTTTCGGACGAAAATTTACCAGTTGCTATGTTTAATTAGACGTATTCCAAATATTAAATTTTTATTTCAAAATTTTATCTTTTAAAATTTCACAAAATTTCAACTAATTACGTTATTAAAACAGTTGAAATTTTACGGGTCGTTACAATACCATTCCGGATATGTCCCTCAACCTCATCCTTCAAGTGTCTGCAGTCATTCGTGTTATGACCGTTCAGCTCGTGGAATAAGCAATATTAGTCGGATCTTCTTTCATTGTTGGTTGGATCCCTTCTCATCGGCCTTCGGTAGGGAATCTGCCCCCTAATATCCTGGTAGATTCGCTCCAAAGTCTCATTCAACTCCGTGTAAGAGGTGAATCTTGGTTCCTTTCGTGGTCGCATCGGTCCATCACTATTGTCCTCAGCCTTTCGTTTCCCTCGGTCTGTTCCTGAATCCGCGTTAGGAAGATTTTCACCCTTGACAGCGTAAACATCAACTCCTTCTCCTTCTTCTCTTTCAGCATTTGCATCCTCTAATCATAAAAATCCTTCAGCTTCATGATAAAATTCTCCTAGATCCATAGGTGGATCCCTTGTTAACGAATTCTTGAATTCTGTGCCATCAGCTATGCCAGATACAGCTGCCATCAAGACCATGGATGGGTCGGGTCAATCCACCGACTCCGCCGCTGCATTGAATCACGTTAGAAAGTTCCTCAAAGACTCCCTAGTTCTTTGCTTCATTGCTGCCAAACTCATCACATTCTTAGGTCTCGAAATGTGAACTCTGAATTGCCTCATAAACCTCTCGGTCATATCGGTCCATGTTCCTATGGAGCCACTCTCCAGTTGTCTAAACCAAAGCGCTGCAATTTCTATCAAGTACAATGGGAAGCGTCGGGCCATGACCTCCTTTGATTCCCCCAATACCTCCATATGCCTCATGTATCGTGTCAGATGCACTGCAGGATCTGTCCTTCCATCGTACGTCTCCAATGTTGGTAGCTTGAATTCTGGTGGATTCCTAGCTTGCCTGATCGTAGGAGTAAAGGGACTCCTATTCACATCCTCCAGATCTCTATTCACTAGTCCGCCTCTCATGGCTCGTCTGACCATCTCTGCCAATCTGTCACTATCTCCAAGTTGTAGTCCTGGTCCGTCGTTTTCGATTTGCCCCCCGAGTTCACGAGGGATTCCTGGAGTCTGCTCTCCTGAACGAGCATTTGCTTCTCTATCAACGCCGCGATGTGCAGCTCCTCCTAGTACTGCTCCTGGGATCGGGTCAACCCGCTCTGGGTAAGTGCCCCTAGTTCTGGGGCTGTGCCAGATGGTCCTGCACCGTTCTGAACTCTGGTTGCTCCTTGATTTTGCGCTCCCAGTTGCCCAATTTGAAGAAGTAAGTTCTGGATCATTTCCTCTTGTCTTTTCATCATTGTCTCTATCTCATCCCTGGTGATGTAGATTGATGTCTGATTTGCACCTGAGGAAGCCTCTTGACTCCCTTCCTGCTGACCTCTCTCTAGCCTTTGTCTTCTATTTGATTGCCTTGTCATAGCTTTTCGGATCTGAATTCTCTAAACCTTCAAATTCAATTTCCAAATGATAGAATCCTGAGTTCAGTTCTCAGTGAAAGCACCAAAGTGTTTGCCCCAAAAATGGGCGCAAACCCCAAATTTCGTAAAAGCACCAGTGTATGAACACAACACAGTGATATATAATCACAGATCTCAGATCTAAGTATTGTAGAGGATAAAAATGAAGAATAATAAAATTAAAATAGAAAGAAATAGACAAAGACACAGGATTTATAGTGGTTCAGCGATCTTGCCTACGTCCACTCTGAAGTAGTTTTCTTTATTGATCTTTCTTTGATGTTTAGAAGTGAATTCAATGAATTACAGCAGATAATTATGGTTTGCAGCAGTGGAATTCGTTGGTAGCAGCAGCAATGGAGTTTGGATCTTAATCTGGTAGAGTCTGGACGTTGGAGATCTCAAAGAAGAAGAAGCACCTCTTTTCTATTGGCTTTGGGGGTCTATTTATAGGAGCGAGTCACGGAGGAGCGAGTCATGGAGGAGCGAGTCATGGAGGAGCGAGTCGAAGGGAGCGAGTCACGGAGGAGCGAGTCGAAGGGAGTGAGTCAAGGAGGAGCGAGTCACGGAGGAGCGAGTCACGGAGGAGCGAGTCGAAGGGAGCGAGTCGAAGGAGCGAGTCACGGAGGAGCGAGTTTTCACCCAAATTTGCATTGATCGTAACTTGTGCATACGAACTCGGATTGACTTGAAATTTGGAACGTTGGCTCTCGTAGCTTTGCTTGACATGTCATATCAATTGTAGCTTGATCTGGACTCGGACAAAATTCATCGATGTCCATAGCTAATCCGTGTATGACCAATCTTCGGGACGAACTGCCTCTGGTTTCAAGTCAATTTTTTGGTGTCACGGCCTTGCCAAAAGGCGGGATAACATATGGCTTGTACTTAATTGGCCATCCTAGCTTATTTTCTTTTTTGAACACTATTGTCTATGGATGTTAACTATGTGGATGAGTGCTCTTTGCTTTATTATCTTTCACATTATAATATAATATTACTTATTCCTTTTTGTCGATGACAAAGGGGGAGAAATATTATTGCCACTAATAATAATGCAGGATATAGAGCGTCAGAGATTCAGGAAGAGTAAGTATTTATTTTTTTATAGTCGAAATATATATTTAAATTCACAGGTTGTCATCAATCAAAAAGGGGGAGAATGTTGAGACCTGGTGTGACGACCGCCCATGACCCCCGCACCGAATCTTGAGAAAGTGCGCTGTAAAGTGTGCCAGGTGACCATGGACGATTGTCAAGGTAGATTAAAACAACAGAATCTATCGTATTACTCACAGCGCATGGACAAAATACAATAGAACATATATATAGTGAAGCTTTACAGAATAAAATGCCATCATATAAAAAAAAACTTCATAATAGTTGAATACAAGCATCCAAATAGCCAATACATCAAGCCTCACTACATAACACTCAGAGAATACAAAATAGCGGAACATCCAGTACATATAATAAGAAGATAATATGCAACCCTCCAGCTCGTCTTCGATATCAGCATCGTGAGAAGAGAACAGCACCTGTCACCTGCTACCTAGTCTGCCCGTCCCAAAAATGGACGAACAGCCCAAGGCAATAAGAATTAAAACATAAAGCCTTGAGTCAGACAACAGTCTTAGTGAGCAGTAAATTAACTAACAACATACCAAAAGAGCATAAAGGAAAAGGAATAGGAATACAACCCTCCCACTCCAACCTCTTTCTACAGTGATAGCCCCCAGACACACACTAAGCAGAAGCAAACATAACAGAGCATACAACGTAAAGTAAAGAAATTATCACTCGAGTCAAGGGCAATGATTTCCAAGTACAAACCCCCAAGGCCTAAACCAAGATCAGATAAGCACCCAGAAAACACTGCTCTTGAGACCGAATGACGATACAACCAAACATCCATGACTCTGGCTATCACTGTTATCATTGCTTCGATATCACCGTTAATTGAATGACCGGCACATTCTTTCAGCCGTCCGTCAAGGGATAATGGAAACCCCGGTTCTAGACATAACTCCCGCACGTCGTCGCAGCCCGTGCCTAGGACTATCGAATCTGCCCAGAGTACTCGACCATCAACAGTTGGCCGTTGGGACTATCGAATCTGCCCAAACGTACTCTTGCTTAGAGCATGCTAGAACCTTCAACAACGATGCTATCCAAGCCTCCTAGTCGTCCTCCTTGACGACTATTTCCATACTAGCTCAAGCGCCTCTCAAGCATCCATTACTCTTAACTCGAATCATATCACCGAGTTACCAACGTGCTTGGAATGATCCCGTCTGGATTAGACCAAGACTTTCTCATATCATACTTCGCTTCATCACATCCTCGCAAAGTCTCATCTCAACATTATCATCTATGCATAAGAGCTTCATCATCCCGCTACATATGCCACGAGCAGCTTTCTCAATTCAAGAGCCTTTCCCTTAGCTTTTGAATCATCTTCGATCTAAATCAAATCGTCAATCATCTAATTCATAGCAATCAACCAAGTCAAACATTGATCCAAACAATCAAGCATTCAAATAAGACCTAAATAGACAATTATCACAATAATGGCAATTTCGTAAATAAAGTGTTGAAAGTCTAACAAGCATGATATCATGAGAATTATCTCTACAATCTTGATGAATGAACTTGCATAGGTTAACACTTAGTAAAATGGATGTCAAATCATCATGAACAATGGATCTACATGGATCTACACTTAGGATGAAGAAAATGCATGAAAATCACTATTTTAACACCAAATCGAGCCAACAATCCGATATACTCCTTTGGATCCGTGTGAGAGATAATCACCACTCACCAAATCACCAAAACAAACTCAAATCAACACGCTTCAGATCTGGACAGCGAAGGATCAAGCTTGATCTATCACGAATCCGCTTCAAACGAAGAAATCTCTCTTGAAAAGATGAAGATATTCAATCTAAGCTCTTGAATCTTCAATCTTGATCTTCGATTTGGATGAAAGGAAGCACTAGATTAGAGTGGAGAAAAGAAGTGAAGAAGTGTAGAAGTCGAGCTCTCAAAATGGCAGCACTTCGTCGCTTCGAAATCCGGATCCCAAAAATGGAACAAAGCCCTCCTATTTATAGCTGAAATCCTTAACTCGGCTGCCTTCTTAAGTCGCTGCCGACTTAACACTATGCCGACCTACGACCTAAAGCTTTGCCGACCTAAAAACCCACACGACTTAACAGAGCCTCCGACCTATCAGAGCCTCCGACCTAAAACTCTCGACCTATCCAAACCTTACGACCTACGACCTAACTGATAAGCCCTCACGCGACTTAACGCACCAGGTCTCAACGAGATACGACTTAACTCCTAGGTCGCTCGCGACTTAACACACAGGCTACGACCTAACACCAAGCCAAAACCCAGCGACCTACGACTTAACAGGTTACGACCTAATTTCTTAAGCTTCCACGCGACCTAACATAAGTCGCGAACAACTGGGATGCGACCTAACTCTACCCAGACTTACGACTTAACTCCTTAAGTCGCTCACTACTACTTAGGTCGTTGCCGACCTAACTACACTAACTCCCCTCTTAAGTCGCTCAACCCTATAGGTCGCTAACTCCTATAGGTCGCTAACTTCTATAGGTCGTCCCAACCGACCTAACAACTTAATTACTAAGTCGCTAACCCGGAACCACTAGGTCGCTAACTCCACTAGGTCAGCCAACCACTTAGGTCGTTAACTCTCCCAGCCGACCTAACACTTAACTAAAACTTAGGTTGCATAATTCTATAGGTCGCTCCAACTAACCCACGACCTAAACCACCATACGACTTAAGACAATACGACCTATTTCTTAACTCGGTCAAAACCTTAAGTCGTCTACTATATCTTTAAGTCGGTCACTACGACCTAACTCTATCCTTAAGTCGTTCCAACCTGTCAACCGACTCAAACCACTCCCCCATCTTCCTTAGGTCGTCGCCGACTTACCCCTTAAGTCCTTAACTCGCCCAGACTCATCACTAACTCGTCCAGAACTCATAAGTCGGCTACGACTTAGGACTTAAACAAAATTCTGCCAAAATCTGAAACTTAATAGAAATGCAACCAAAGGTCAACTCTTTTACGATGTTTCGATCCGTGAAAAATACGGGTCGTTACACCTGGTTTTGATTCATGACACAAAGTCTTCATCTACAACATACAGATTTGACGACTACAACGACAAAAAGAGAATATATATACTACAAGGAGACAAGACTTCATAAACCGGTGCATCAATTCTATATTTTTATTGTTTTTGAGTCTTAGAACAATATTGTTAAAATCTCTCCTCAAGTTACATATATCTATAAGCTCATATAGTCTTATCACTCTGAACATAAGAATATAATAAAGTTGTAAAAGTTTGAAATCAATATATATAGGCAAAACTGTGCATATTGCACATAAAACAACAAGTCTGTCGACTGGCTTAGTCTACCAGTCGACTGACACTATGTAAAATGTGCAACATGCACAGTGCACGTATATATGAATTTGAATATTTATAAATGTTTGAATATTTAGTCAACTGACACTGTAGTCCAGTCGACTGAATTTCTACAACAGCAATATTTTCTGAAGGGACACGACTTTTGTGATGAGTTGCGAACATTCAACGTAAAGATTCGGATGCAACACTTCGATCAAAACTCTTCACCAACAGTTGTAGCTTTTTAACTATTATAAATACAAACTCTAACTTCATTTAAATTTACCGAAGTACAAAATCTTAATCTATTTCTCTGATCTTTGCTCTTCTATCCATTTGCAATACACTTTCAAATATTCTGCAATACTAGACCTTTCTATTCTTCATATACTTCAAATATATATATTTATACTCGAGGAGAAGATTATAGGAAGGGTATACTACAAGTGACAAATCAGTGTTATTAAGAACACACAAAGTCAAAACTATTTTTGTATTTGTAGAAGTCCTGTTCTGTTGCTCAGGCGTGTGAAGTCCTTTCGGCTGCTGAGGCGAAATCCTGTTCTGCTGCTCAAGTCCTTGTTCGGCTGTTTAAGGGTTGTATATACCTGTCCCTCCGGGTTAAGTGAGGGTTATTAGTGAAATTCCAGAAGGAGTCTGGGACTGGACGTAGGACGGTGCTCCGAACCATTATAAAAATCTTCGGTGTCATTTTTACTATACTGTTTTTATATTCCGCACTATTTACTGTATAGTTATCATCACTACACTCTGTATTATCATATATCCATATTACACGGTCCTACACACTTTCATCTTCCACCACTTCAATCTTAGTCGGATCTACAGACAACCCTTTCTTTGAGACTACATGACCAAGAAACTTCACTTTCTTCTTCCAGAAATGACACTT
Source organism: Allium fistulosum (assembly GCA_030737815.1). Classification (NCBI taxonomy): domain Eukaryota; kingdom Viridiplantae; phylum Streptophyta; class Magnoliopsida; order Asparagales; family Amaryllidaceae; genus Allium; species Allium fistulosum. The sequence continues at coordinate 355,154,513 of CM060904.1, forward strand.
CGAAAAATTCATCTTTAGTTGATGCTGCCTCAACGTTTCCAACAACACTCTAAGATGAACTTCATGCTCTCTTTCATCCTTAGAGTATATCAGGATATCATCTATAAATACTAACACGAACCTATCCAAGTGCTCTCGGAAAACTCGGTTCATCAAATCCATAAAGAATGCTGGCGCATTAGTTAGTCCGAACGGCATCACTAACCACTCGTACGTTCCATATCTAGTTCTGAACGCCGTCAAAAGAATACTGTCCTCTGCCACTCTAAGCTGATAGACCCTGTCACTAAATCCAACCGGGAAACTACTTTGGTTCCACTCAACTGATCAAAAAATCGTCAATTCTAGGCAACGAATATCGATTCTTTATCGTCTTCTCATTCAACTTACGATAATCGACCCATAACCTTAACGATTTGTCTGGCTTCTTAGCAAACACAACGGCTGCTCCCCAAAGCGAACTGCTTGGTCTGATAAAATTCTTACTTTCCAGATCCACCAACTACACCTTTGACTCCCTCATCTCGGTAGGTGTCATCCTACTTGGCGGTCTACTCACCGGTTTTGCTCCAGGTACTAAATCTATTTGAAACTCAATGTTCGTTTCGGTGGCAATTCTACTACGGGTTCAAAAACATCTGTGAACTCTCTAACCACGAAAACTCGATTTATCTCGTCTTCTACCTCCATAACACCCAACAGAGCATTTGACTCAAAACTAGGGTTTTCTATGGAGTATATAATCCGATCACTACAGTCAGGGTGTCTAAGAGATAGTTTCCTATCATGGCAAAACATCCTGGCAAAACATCCTGGCATCGTACTTACTTAACCAATCCATACCCAAAATAATTCCAAACCCTACGAAATCAAACACATGCAAATTGCAAACAAAGGTATGACATGACAAATCAAACTCTAGGTGGTCATACTTCATCCCAAGTGTCGCATACCCTCCTATCGGATTTGCAACCCTGAAGGAAGTAACTAGATATGAGGGTTCTAGGTTAAGCTTATCTACCAAACAACGAGATATAAAAGAATGTGATGCACCAATATCAAACCGAATGCTACCTGACATACCATGAATCAGAAGCATACCTCCCATCACAGCATTTCCTTTTTCCTCTACTGTTAGCCTCGAGGTAGCTGGCTCCAATGCATATACTTTGCCCTTCCCATCCTTAGCAGGCTCCTTGCATTGGTTCTTGTAATGTCCAATTTGATCGCGGTTGAAGCACCTGATATTCTTCTTCCCGATCACCTCTTTTCCCTCTCCAGAACGACATTCATTAGCAAAATGCCCTTTTTATCACACTTAAAGCAGACAACTTCTGACTTTTCCTTCTTGGCAGCTCCACCCTTCTGAGCTCCTTTCTTATGGAAGAATTTTGTTTTCTGACTCTACACCACCTGGACTTCCTTTGCCTTATTTCTCTCCAGAAAAGCAAGCATCTCCTCATTCCGCAAAGCCATTCCACTACAACATCACATGGATCCTTGATATGTAGTAACATTGCCCTAGCAAGCTCAGTCTTCAATCCCTTGATGAACTTCTCATTCCTCTTAATCACAGTATCTACCGTAGCATAGCCATACCTTGCCAACTCTTCAAAACTTGTAGCATACTCTAGCACAGTCATCTCCCCCTACTTCAACTAAGCAAACTTTCTGAGCAGAGCAGACTTAGAAATCTCCGACATAAACCTCTCTCCAAACCTCCTCTTGAACTCTGCCCATGTCATAGTCTCCTCATTAACTCCAATAATAACACTATTCCACCAGTACAACGCTGCTCCCTGAAGCTATCTAGAAGCAAGCCTTCTCTTCTGCTTATCATTGAGCCCCAAATCTACAAAGATTCTCTCACAGTGCAGTAACCAGTTCTCTACCTCAATGGCGTCTTCGGTTCGGATAAATGGCTTTCCTCCCAACCGAGCATAATTCCTACTCAGAATAGCATAGTTATTCATCACCGGACCTTCTTGGTTTCCTCCTCCAACTACTCTAGCAGCTACTCCCACTTGCATCATGTTGACAAAGAACTGATACATTGCTCCCATGTCAACTTGTAGGACTTTAGCACCCATATTTCCAGCTTGTGCCTGACCTTGGTTCCTTCTCATATTTGGTATGGCATTTCCATTTGTTGCGGTGCTTCCTCCACCAAGGTTAACTCTTCCACTTCTAGCATCCATATCTGTATTCAAGTCTCATAAGATACAAATGAATAGCCTAAGAGATGTAGGAGAATAGAGATATAGCGTATACTTATATATAGCAAATACAAGTAAGTTACCATAGCGTTATCCTATAACCCAATCTTATCTCTAATTCTTTAGGATTATGTTTTCAAAAATCATTTTAGTTTAAAGTTTTTCATAAACCTATGCTCTGATACCGAGTTGTAACATCCCCTATCTGGAGGCCCGAAGCTAAGCGCTACAGATGCTACTGTCATCCATAGTATTAACTTCTGGTGACCAAATACGGTAATGTTAATGGTATCCATAATATCAGAAGCACTTGAATATGAAATAAAAAACATCACAAATTAAAACACTTCTCTAAATATATTTCAAAGCAACATTCCATATCCAAGTTACATAATCCCAAACTTCATCCAGGTTCAGCTCAAATATAATTATTACATAAATACGCAAAGAGCGACATATGAAGATGCGTCCTTGGATAACCAGAGTACAAGATAGTTATAACTGACTTAATACAACACAGCGGAAATAAAACAAAACAACTCCTAAATATAGCTAGCATCAGCCTCTTGCTTGTCTTTGGAAGCTTTACTCGTCTACCTACTAAAACCTGAAAATCCTCAACCCTCAGCATACTCAAATCAATTTTGGGCACCTGAGAGTTTAAGGGGAAAAACATAAACTTCGAGTCAGACATAAAGCCTGGTGTGAATAATACTATATATCTCAGTTATTTGGTTTTAAGTGAGACCACGCCGCTTAGCAGAACGGGTTTACCCTCACTAATATCCTTTTAAAACATATCTTTTGCAAATCTTAATCCTGCAACCAAAACTGATTAAAATAATAAAGCAATATCATGTCTGCATACAAATCAGGTAACAAATGGACTATCTGTTCGAGCACTATAGTTTTGTTTGGCTAACTACTAACCTTTGGCTGACTCTGGCCTACCAGACAAAATAAACAAATAATCTAACTTCTGTTAGATACTCCTCTTCTGGACGGTCTGTCCCTAACTCAGTTCTCCCAGGGTCAACTGATCCTAATGGTTTTGTTGGCTCACCAATTACCCGTCTCTCCTCTATAGATTCCTTTCTGTGTGTAACATCATTTTAGTCTTACCTATGATAAAGCACTACACACTAGAATTTTGGACTTATATTTGCTAGGGGCTACTAGCTAAAGTATAGGACGCGACCCTATACCAGTCTCATCTGATACTTTAATATCCGAGTCATTTTACTTAGGGTCAACTACCCATAAATTTTTCTTGAATACCTTTTCTTTCAAAATGATTTAATCCTTTTAAATCATACTTTTTTTTGAGATCATGGGGAACCTTAAGATCATGGTATTCATTGATACTCACTTAAGTAAACCCCACGCCGTGTGTCTACCCCGCTTTTATTTAGTCGTCGCACACAGATGCTTAACGTTGAAACTCCCACTGATGGTTTGACGCTGGGATTCGAACCTGCCCGGACACAGTCCTTTGGTTCCTTTTAAAAAAGTCGCTTGCACACGGATGCAAAGCAGGCGCACTTTCTTTTAAAACAAAGCAAAGCTTCGACTCCTTCGAAACCCCATGTTTCGACCACATACCTTTCGCTTATGCCCAATTCACTACGTACCAAGTCTTTGATACCATGTGCATTGGTTTCGATGGTGATGAAGGTGGAAGTACTTGGTCGAAAGGTTGGTGCCGAAAGCGGCGAAACTTGTAAAAAGCATATCAAAACATGATTGGTTGCTAATTTCTTTTCTAAAAGTACTATCGAAATTTCAGAAATAACAAATTAAAATGTTTACAAAACGCCCCTTCTCCTTTTATAAATATATAAAACATTTAAGTCTCATACCTTAAATAATTTTATATACTTATTAAAACACTTAGGAAAAATCTATAAAAAATTCCCATAAATCATTTTTAATATGTACTCTAACATATATTAATTTCTGACCCAAAATCATCATAAAATAACCATAATTAATTTAAACCCAAAATAACTATTTTCTTCACTAGAAAATTCATAATAAATCCACATTAATTCATAAAATTATGAAATTTGAAACCTATTTCCAAAATATTATTTCTGACCTTATCTCAAGATCACAAGGCATTTGGATGTCATTTAATAGGGTTTTCACATTAAAACATATCATAAGATCTATATGAATTAGCACAAACCATCAACAAACATATATATCCATTTTAAAAATAAAAAACATGGCAATATACTTTGTAAAATATTCGGATCTTAACTAGAAACCAAAAACATCAAAATATGAGATGTAACATATTATTCACCTTAGCTTTGTTGTTAAGGAGTTGAGATTTGATCTTAGATTCAAGTTGATTAGCTTCTTCCTCTTGATTTAGCTTATCTTCCACTTTTTCTTCTTTAATGGTGGCCGGCCTCTTGTTTTGTTTTAGGTTGTGAAAATGAACGTGTAAAATGAATGTGCATAAGGGTTAAGGTTATTACTTATTCTTATATTGCCCTTGTATACTACCCTAACTTAATTCATTTTAATTCTCTTAGTTCATTAGTTCAAATAGGCGGCTACCCTTTAGATTATACAAATCTCAATCCTTTAATCATCACATTATTTTATTTAATTTAACTAATTAAATATCCTAAATAATGTTAACCAAAATTTAGGTCGTTACACAAAATAAATAATAACACCTCTATAAAATGAAGAAAATTAAAATTAAAATTAAAATTAAAAAATTAAAAAAAATGTGGAATTGATGAAGTGAAGGAAGAAGATAACATTGAAGTTGAATGTGCAATTAATCAACACTAAGAATGAATTAAGTAGTTTGTAAGGTAAGTAAGAAAAATTGGGTGGTAAAGAAAATATATGGGGTGTCCAAATTTTTTAACAGGTAGTGAAGTAGAAAAAGAAATTTCTGGGGTATTAACAGATTTAGCCTAAAAAATACAAAAATTTAAATGCAAATTTGTATTCCAAACCGAACCTTTGACTCCACAGACGTCTGTTTAACAAACTCTCAGTTTCAAACATCTATCTTTGCAACTACAGTGTCTTGTTAGGAATCTTTCTGATTATAAGGTGTAATATTATGTATTTTTTTACATATATTCTGCACTACAGGAGATTGTTCAACGTTAATTCTATTTGCGGTGCAAACATTTAGCTATATTTATTTATTTTAGATCTACTTAATTTTTGACGTTATTAAACAGTTTAGCAAGCAGATTCAAACAAAGGAAAAGAGCACAAGAAAGATCACATAAATAAAACGAAGCCTATACATTAGCTGCTTCATTATAAGGGATATTCACCATCTTTTGATTTTTTATTCTTTATAATGAAGATATCCAAAGTGTAGATCTCTAGAGATTTAATGGAATAATAAAGACGGAGTTATGGATTAGAAAGATCAATAGAGTTATGGTATTTTTTGTTCAAAAGAATTTTCCCTTATTCTTCTATTTTGAATTTGGGTATGTAAATTTTTGAATTATTTATTGGAAACCTCCTATCAATAGCTTTAATTGAAGAGGAGCCATCTTCAAAAGGAGCGGTGTACTGTTGAGGAGCAAGCTGAGTAATAGGCCGAAGCTCTTTTCCTTTTTTTTCAAGTGCGCTCCTACTTGGATGTGCTTGAATGCTCCCGCATGAGAGTGATTGAGTGCAAGCGTTCCCATATGGGAGTGCTGAGCGCTCCTACTCAAGAGCTCTTGGGTGCTCCAACGACGGAGCACTTCAGCACTCCAAAGTGTTCATTTGGAGCACTGGCAGGAGCATGCTTCGAACTTGTTTTTTCAAACCAAAACTTGCTTAGGGTCCAAATTTGAAGTTTATTTTGGAATTTTTTAGATCAATTTTAAGATGTTGTTTATTTTGGAATTTTTGAGATCAATTTTAAGATATTGTTTTGAGTTTGTTCTTTAATATTTTTCGATAGTATTAAGTTCATTTTCTTCTTTGATAATTTTTTCTACAGACCTAATTTAAATTTTGAACTGGGTTTGACTTAGAGTCTTATTTCCAATGATTTTCTAAATTTATGCTTCTCTTTTTCTAAAAAATTCCCAACAGTCTTTGTTATATATATATATATATTGAATATCACTTCTGATAATGGGTCATTTAGGTACTGCTAAAATACCAATGTAATGCTTACTCCTCAAAAAATTTGTTTCATATCGAATGAAACACACGTTTTAAGATTATGTCTTCGATTCTTCTTTGATTTTGAATGTATTAGTTCTAAACTTCAATCAATAAAACTATCAGTCTTGACTTATTTGCATAATTGTAATGTAAATATGGTTGAACTTCTGTAGTTGAGTCGCCCAAAGCAGTTTTGTCTGAGCTCAATACATGCTTTAGGTAATGTGATAATGTAGATGTGTAACCCATCAAATGATACTAAAAGATATTGTGAATGATCTCAGAGCATGCTTTGAGATGTAAAGTAATCTCATGCATGTGTAAGCTAGTCAAATGATGCCAATTACACCCATTTTTCACTTCCAAAAAATAATAATCTCCAATAAAGCAAAGCGACGGAACATCCAAGTTATGTTACCAGGGTAGCGCAAGTTAGTAGTACATAAAGTCAACAACAATTGGGATCAGCGCGATACCGAAAGGACCAGGTCGGAAGCTATGTCAAACTGGGATCAAACATGTTCCTGATGTGCACCTGAAGACAGTGAGCTACCAACCAACATATTACCTCATCGTACTACGCATCCCAAAATCCACTTTGAGTGTGCCAATAAATTACTCCTAAGAAACAATGCACATCTAAAGGCAGAAACATCCTAATAGAACTACACCATCAATATAGCCCTTTTTCAAGACGAAACAACACATCAATGAACCACATAGATGTACCCGGTATCCTGACCCGGCTATATTATTCTGGTTGCACAAGGTAGAATCGACTGTTATCAAGAACGATGACCATGGAGCAATGGCTATAGGACCCGGAAGTAAAGTACAAATGGTTACATGAAGCCAAAAGTGAATGGAATTGGTCGATAAACAATGCAGGATGGTTGAAATATGGATATTAGTTTGGACATAAAAGGGATCGACATAACGTGGTAGAACCCTAGGGATCGGTATGGTTGGTTATGCGAGGGATCGACACGGTCGAAGCAAAGGAGGGATTGGCGTAGATGGAAGTGTATGGATCAGCATAATTGGATAGGCAAAAGATCGGCACGGTCAAGGCAAGATGGTTCGGCATAGCATATAAGAAGGATCAGCAAAGTTTGATAGGTAGTAAGGGATCGACATACTTGAGTCTACTATGAAGGGATCAGAATGTGTCAGAAACAATGTTCACTCATACTTCTGCAATCAATGTCTCAAGATCTAAATGACCAAAGCAAATGAGATTTGGAGAGCAAGGTATATGGACCCTAGGGAACCTACCCTAGGGATTGCATCTCGAATGGGCAAAGAATGAGAGATCAGCATATGGAAACTTGAAGGGTTTGATAGAAAATAGTTTACAAGGAAAGTTGTACTAGAGATCAATCAAAAGCTTAAGCTCCACTAGTCCAAATGACTTGATATTTGAAGAGCCTACATATCAAAGCATGAAAAAGCCATCATAGGGATCGCTGCCTAAGAATCGACCAATGAAAGGATCGGTATTGATCCCTCTTCATTAGGATTTGGGCCTAGCAACCCCTATGGTGGACCCATATGGATTAGATGGTCCTATAGCCGAAGTTTCAAAGGGATTGGTGGTCCCCTGCACCTATAAATATAGTCCTAAGGGGTCATTCTGAGGATCTTTATGCTGGTGGTTACATTAGTCTTTATTGTAATCAAGTTTTCTCCTTATTTCTTGCTGTTTGATGCTGTAACCAAACTATTAGTGAATCAATAAAGATAATCTTCAAAGTCGACATAGGCATACAATGCCAAACCACTATAAATTCATGTGTTCTTGATTATTTCCTTAATTTGTTTGTTAGTTTATTTTATTCCTCTATTTTAATCTTACTTTCTTCATTTTCTTCTCTACATAAATCTATTATTGGGTGCTTGTGACCAATTTGGTTGCAAACATGTTGGTGCTTTCATTGAGAGCCTGATTCTCAGCCTATTAGGATCCCCTTTGTTGCTACTGGATTGGGCAAATCCCCCAAAAGAGATCTGTAGTTATCTTCATAAACTTGCTTACACTACTCAGATTTGCTAAAGTCTAAACAAGGAGATTGATACTGGTGAGACATACCAGATCTACTTCTCAGAATGTTGATCGAAATGAGACTGCTAGCATTCAACAAGAAGGCCCAAACAACCAACCTGCAAATTTGAATGCTGACCCGGTCGAAGTTTAGAACCCTGCTGATTCTATAACCAGAGCTGAATTTCATAATCTAATGGGAGAGTTGATGCAAAGCCGTCGACAACTAGATGAGCAAATTCAGACAAATATTAGCCTGATGAACCAGATTACTCAACAATAGTGTGGGAAGGACAAAAGGGATCCCACTCCTTACTCGGCACGGAAAGTTCAAGCTCATCGGATGAACACCACATGCTTAGGCATCGCAGGCTTGAAGATCATGCAGAAACATCGGAGCGCCGCTTGGCAGACCAATATGGTCTGCCAATACCGATCGGTGCCGATCCCTCCCCAAGGGTCAGTACCGATCCCTCCTCTAGAGGAGGCATTCCCCCACTACACTTAGGGAATCATGCTGGAGTTCTTCCCGGAAGCTTGGATGCTGGAGTTCGATCGAATGTTGACTAGTTACCCCTCCAAAATGACAACGAGATAAATGTTCAAGGTGCGTATCAAGAGAATGGTGACCCAAGAAGGTGTGAAATAGCCCATAGACATCGACCGGACCATTCACGTGAGGTGGAGCGCGATCATCGCTTGGCACCACCCATCTAGACGCTGGACTTATCAGCAATGGTCAAACAGTTGGTGAGAGAGAACCAAGGCTTGACTAATGATGATTGGGAATTTCGAGAAGCCATACCCCATTTACTGACAATGTTCTGCATGCGGAGTATCCAAGGAGGTTCAACATGCCATCGATGCCCTCCTACGAGGGAAAAACCAACCCCATGCAACATATTATGAGATACGAATAAGCCGAGAGGGATTGATCCAAAATCTGAGTTTGGTGACTGGCTGGCTAGAAAACCGCCTGCCACGTTGGTGCACTTCTATTCAAAGGCAGCTCAGTTTCTAAGGAAGGAGGAAGCCAGGTCCTCTAGGAAAAAGAACGTTGAAGGACTGAGTGAAGAAGCGGTGCAGAGTAATATTGCAATAAAATAGATTGATGGCGGTTCCGGGAATGTTCAGAATAAGCCTAATCAACAAAAGAAAGACGGAGATAGGAATCGAGAGTGGAAAAGGGATTTTGGGAGACTAAAGCCTAGGATTTTAATGTATGACAGCTACCCGCCGTTAAACACATCCCTGGAGAATATTTATCTATCCACTTGCAATACCATGCAATACATGAAGCCGCCTCCAAAAGAGTCGTCAGAGAGACAAAAGCAGATCGGGAAATATTGTCAGTTTCACGAGTGTTATGGGCACAATACAAATGAATGTAGGCATCTTCAGGATGTTATAGAAAAATTGATTCGAGAAAAGAAGCTACAACAGTTTGTGAAAACTCCGTAGGATGGCGGGCAGGGTACATCTGACCCCAATCGAGGACAAGCTCCATGTAGGGCCGAGGAGCCCGCATAGACCGGTGGAAGACTGTTGATAAATATGATTATTGGGGGACTGAACCCTACGGATAGGAGTTGGCAAGAGATGGAGCGCTATGCTAGCGTGATAAGGCATGTAAATTTTGAATGCTGTTCGAATACGGAAGATGGAACTCCGGCAAACAGCAGCGCACCATGGGGGATGATACTGTGTTTAGAAACAGGGATGCAGACAAGGTAGCGGCTCCAACAATTGACCAGATGGTCATTTCAGCTATGATTGGTCATGCGTTGGTGAGAAGGTTTTTGATTGATTGTGGAAGTTCGGTGAATATAATCATCAAAAAGGCATATGATCAGATGAGAATGGAAGACAAAGACATAAAACCATCCAAGCTCGTATTCATGGTTTTAACGGTGTTGCAACCGAAGCTGTTGGATATGTGGAATTACCTGTTGAATTGGGAGAAGGTGAACAAAGGAGAGTTTGAATTTTATCATTTATTACTTTGGATGTTGACTCTCCGTACAATGTTTTTCAAGGCCGATCGGCCCTGGCTGAATTTCGAGCATCTCTTGCCCCATGGTGTTTAACTCTGAAGTTTCTGACGGATAATGGTGTAGGGGTTGTTCGTAGCGATCAGGCGACTGGATGTGCTTGTTATGTAGTTGAGTTTAGGGAAGCTCAGCGCAAGGACAAGGGAAAGGGTGTGGACAAAGCTGTCCGCATCCAAGCGACTGAAGATTGACAACTAGCACCTGAGCCTTGGCTCGGGCGCCATAGTCGGTTCTATAAAGATATAGATCCGAGAGATGATGAAGAGGAACCCAATGAAACCAAGACTACACCGGCTGAGCTGACGATTGATATCACGGTCAGCCACAACGACCCATCATGAGTCCTAAAGATTGGGTCACAGCTCAGCCCCCCGATAATGAATGAACTTGGTGGTTTTCTCCGAGCGAATCTAGATGTATTCGCTTAGACTGACTCTAACATGTGTGGAATCTTGCCTGCCATTGCGAGCCATGCATTGAATATTGATCCGAAGTATGTTTCGGTGAAGAAAAAATGAACGAGACATGGATCCGAAGAGATCTACTGCTCTTAAAGAGGAGGTATATAAACTAAAAGTTAACGGGTTTATCCGCGGCGCCCTCTATCCTGAATGGGTATCTAATCCCATACTTGTGAAGAAGGCAAATGGAAAATGGAGAACGTGCATTGATCACTCAGATTTGAACAAAGCATGTCCGAAAGACAGCTTTCCCCTTCCAAGGATTGATGAGCTAGTTGATTCAACTGCAGGACACGAATTGCTATCATTTATGGATGCGTATTCGGGATATAACCAAATCCCGATGCATATCCCCAATCAGTAGCTCATCCGTTTTGTTACAGATATTGGGCTATATTGTTTCGTAGTAATGCTGTTCGGATTGAAGAATGCTGGAGCAACTTATCAGCATTTGGTTAACAGGATGTTTAAAGATCGGATTGGAAAAACAATGGAAGTGTATATGGATGATATGCTCGTGAAGTCACGACGATCGAGTGACCACATCAAAGACTTGGCAGAAATGTTTGACTTCCTCCGATATTACAAGTTGAAATCAATCTTTTGAAATGTTCATTTGGTGTTGCATCGGGAAAGCTCTTGTGCTTTATTGTCAATTCTCGTGTAATAGAAGCTAATCCATCGAAGATTCATGCTATCTGTGATATCTAGGCGCCAAGAACCATTAAAAAAGTGCAGAGTCTGAATGGGTAGGTTGCCGCTTTAAGTCGATTTATCTCTAGAGCCACCGACAAATGCATTCCTTTCTTTGATTTGATTAGGAAGGGAAAAAGGAACTTCGAATGGATGCAGGATTGTAAAGATGTGTTCCAAACTCTGGTGAATCCTAGTAAATCATGAAGAGTTGTACGTTTATTTGGCTATATCAGCACACGCTATAAGTGCCGCCTTGGTTTATGAGGAGAATCAGATCTAGAGGCCGGTGTATAATGTCAGTAAACGATTGACAGGAGCCGAAAGGAATTATCCGAAAATAGAAAAATTGGTGTACCGCTTGCTAATTGCATCAGGGAAGCTCATCCATACTTTCAGGTATATCTGATTAATATTTACACCGACCAGCCGTTACGACAGGTCCTATAGCAACCTGAGACGTCTGGGAGATTACTCAAATGGAACATTGAACTTAGCCAATTCGAATTACTTATCTCCCTCGAAGAGCTATCTAGGGACAGGCTTTGGCAGACTTTATAGCAGAGTTTACTATGTAGGATGATCTTCCAGAAGGAAGTGAAATCCCTACTGTACGATGGAAGTTATATACTGATGGAGCATCTAATGATCATTGTTCTGGAGCTGGGATTGTGCTTGTAACTCCTGGAAACTTGTCGATTTATTATGCTTTGAAGCTTGATTTCCCAGCAACAACAACGAAGCTGAGTATGAAGCTTTGATTGTTAGACTTAAACTCACTAAAGAACTTGGAGTTAAATCTCTTGGAATCTTTTATGATTCACAATTAGTGGTGTATCAAGTTAGAGGTGACTATCAGGCTAAGGGACAACGTATTGCCCCATATCTTACCCTAGTTCAGGAGTTGTTGACAGAATTTGCATACTATGATATTTCACATATTCCACGCGACCAAAACAGAGAGGCTGATACGTTGGAAAAGTTCGCTAGTACCGGCGATGCACAACAGATAGGTTTGTTACCGGTCGAAGTATTAGATACCCCAAGTATAAACATGATGGAAATCGATCAAATGTTGGAGGTAGAATCTGAGAGGGAATCGTGGATGACTCCAATTAAAGTTTATTTACCGCACGGGGTCCTGCCTGATAAAAGAAACGAAAAGTGACAGGTCCTTCACAAAGCTTCACGATATATTATGCAAGAAGGAGTCATGTATAAGAGAGGTTTCTCAGTCCCTCTACTCCGGTGTATCGCTCATGATAAGGTAAAGCGTGTTTTAAAAGAAGTTCATAAAGGAGAATGTGGTGATCACACTAGGGGCAAACTCTAGCAAAGAAGATAATCCATTATGAGTATTATTGGCCAACAGAAATCATGTAAGACGATGTGATAAATACTAGATATATGCAAAAGTCCCGAGAGCTCCGCTAACAGAAATCATGTAAATGGCCAGCCCATGGCCGTTCACCATGTGGGGTATAGATATTATCGGTTCATTACTAATCTCTAAAGGTGGTGTGAAGTACGTTATTGTGGCAGTTGATTACTTCACCAAATGGGCTGAGGCGGAACCTTTAGCTTCAATCACGACCAAGAAAGTAATCAACTTTATTGTCTGAAACATCATATGCCGCTTTGGTCTTACACGGACTATTGTAACTGATAATGGTTAATAATTCGATAGTACTGATTTTAAAGACTTCTGTCAAAGATACCATATTGAAAAGAGATTTGCAGCGGTCGCTCACCCTCAAGCAAATGGACAGGTTGAAGCTATAAATAAAATCATCAAGTCAATTCTGAAGAAGCGTTTTGAGAAGGCTAGATGCAAGTGGGTGGATGAACTCCCTACGACACTTTGGGCTTACAGAACCACTCACAAGTCCGCAACTGGCCATACTCCATTCGCCCTCGCTTACGGTTTAGAAGTCGTTATTCCTGTTGAGCTTGAAGTCCCTTCTCATCGAGTGACTTACTATGATCCCAACACTAATCAAGATCTCCTAGAATCTTTGGACTTTATAGACGAGAAGCGCAAGGAAGTTGATCTAAGTGTAGCCACACACCAACATTGAGTTACCCTGTATTACAACACTAAAGTTTGCCTGAGAACCTTCGAAATTGGCGATCCCGTCCTGAAACTAGTTTTTCCTACCCCATCACACATGAATTCGATTTAGAAAGGACCATATGTCATTGAACAGAGGCTTGGAGAAGGAACTTTCAAGCTAGCGACTGCCGATGGCATTACACTTCTAAGAGAATGGAATAGCAGACATTTACGACGCTATTTCACTTAGCTTATTTCCTTTACATTTCAGTTGTATTTATTTTCAGAATTTTCTTTAGCATTTGATTTTCCAAATATGTAATAAGACAGTTTATGTTGTTCCTTTCCATTTAATGTATAAAGTTTCAGGCTTCCTTTGTGCTTATGTTTGCTATTGCATTGCATGATAATTACATAGCGAAACTGATTGATATCAATGTGTATGAACAGGCTCCCAGAGTTTGGAGTCAATCAATCATGCTAACTCCTACTGGGATCAAACAAGATAAGCTCAATCAACTTGTTCATTTAATAATTCCCATTCGTAATCTGAAGAGTGGGATACGCAATAAGGAACGAATGTGGTCGACAATCTAGAGATTATAAAACTCCTGCCTGGACTATGGGACTGAAACAAAAATCAAAGCAGCCGAGATATGACCGAATGCTCGCTAAAACAAAATCCTAAATTATGGGGGGCAAATTAATCAACTAAAAAAGAGTGCGACCTGAAGGCTCTCTAAAACAACTCTAAGTCCCTAGAGTGCGGACTGGAGTATAAACATAAATCGGGTGGGGACCAACTGCCCGTGAAACAACTCTAAGTCTCTAGAGTGTAGACTGGAGTATAAACATAAATCGGGGGGATACCGACTACCTACAAAACAACTCTGAGTCCCCAGAGTGCGAACTAGAGTATAAACATAAATTGGGGTGGAGACCGACTGCCCACGAGATAACTCAGAGTCCCCAAAGTGCGGACTAGAGTATAAACATAAACTGGGTGCGAACCGACCACCCATCAACTGAACCTTATCTCCAGAGTGTGGATATAATCATGAATGAATAGATGAGTGGATTTCGACCATTCTCTATTCCATAAACTCTAGCCTGAAACCGAAAGGAGGAGTATAAACTTGCTAAGATGGAATTCGACTGTCCGACTTTTGACCTTGCCAAATCAATGCCGGGGGCAGAAGCATAGTCGTTTAAAAAACCACTAAATCCGACAGTGTAACATTAAGGCCCGAGCCTAGTGTTTGATATGACTCGAGGCCATGACCACTTGGAGGCCTTGGGATGGAGATTGTGAATTGTTAACAGAATTTACCAGTATCGAATTACAAGTACATTGAATGAAAAGTAATCGTTCAACTACTTAAGTAATAATTCTCACGAAGCATGACAGAAAACAAAAACTCTTATTTACATAACGGGTGCCGAAATTTCAGTACAACTTATTTCAAAAGATCGGGATTTATACCCGTACAATTACGACCAGTGAAAGAAAAGACTATGCAAACTATATACATTGAGATGAAGCAACAACTACTTCTTTGACTTCCTCTCTCTTTTGGATTTCTCGGGGGTAGAACCACTCGTGCTTCTCTTTCAGGACCCTTTGTCGCCTTTGGTCGAAGAGCTTGAAGAGGTAGAAGGAAGTTCATCAGGGATCGACCCACCTAGTGGAATAATATGCAATGGCACAAGATGAGGATCATCGACGTCCACCTCGGTGGGTTCAATTTTAACCTTTCTTTTCAATAGTTCCTCCTTTTCGATCTACTCCTTCATGTTGGTCTTATCAGTGTGTTTCGAGGCGCTATAATTATTACGTCATCAGATTCGTCAGCCGGGAGTGGATACTCGGTCTTATCTTCATCAAGGGCACCGATGACTTGAGCATCGGGTCCCGGAACATTAGTAGCAGCCAGGTTTTCAACCGTTTCCTCGTGTTGTTCTACAACAGCACCACTTCTAGGAGTTTGACTGGGGCCCGGAAAACCTACAAAATTTGATAAGACAGGGAGATTAGCTCAAAGCCATTGAGCGTGAAGAACGAAAAATTTTCATAGACAAAGGAGCAAAGCAAAATACCAGCATCTGGTTGACTCTCCATCGTTGTCGGGGTGCCTCCTTCTAAAATGGGGGATAAAATCTTGGATTCGAAGCCGGGAATGTCCGGATCATAACCAAGATCCTGCTCCGTATCAAGAGAAATTGATGTTCCCGCTACTTAGGATGGAGAAGGACCTTTAGGATCAGTCCATGAAGACCCGACAATATTTCCTCCTCCTTCAGCATGTGCAGAAGCATTGAAAAATCAAAGTTCTGCGACAGCTAGATCTGAAGGCTCATTCCAGCGAAGAATTTCCCTCACTAATTCTTCCTCGTTGAGTTCGGCTTCACCCAGCTCTTTCTTCTTCATCTTGACAATGTGCTCCCAAGCTTCAGCGAGCGATTCGAGGTAACCTTCACCGAAAAAGCTTAGGTCGCGATTGATCAGGACTTTGTCATTGTATTCAATAATCAACGGATCAAATAAATCCTTAATCTCACTCCTACCAGACTCCAGGGCAGCTTCAACTTGGGAGTTAACTTGTTCGGTCCTCTCTCTTTGGCCCTCTTCTTGAGCTTCTTCTTTAAGAGCTTCGATTCTGGCGAATTGCTTGCCGAGTTTAACCTTTAAGCTTCTAGCCTCAACAACTTCCTCATAGTATTTCTGCAATTCCACTTGAGCTTCAATTTTTTCTTCCTTTTCCATTTTTAAAATTTCTTCAAGTTCCTTGACATGGCGAGCAAGAGCGTCATTCTCCTTATGCAAGGAATCCTTTTCTAAAGTGAGTGCCTCGCTATGATGAAGTGCCGCATCAAGTTCCTTTTTGTGAGTAGCTTCTAAACGGCTTACTACCTTTGCTGTTTCCTTGGCATTCTTCTCCGCTTTAGCGAATTGGGTTTTAAATTCTAACAATTCAGCAACCTGATGCTTGATTATATCTTTGTCATGTATAGCTTCCAACTTGAGGCGGTCTATCTTGTGTTGTCGCTCAATAGAAACTTTAGAGACTTTTTCTACCGAGTGTATAAATGATTCGTGCAGCACAAATACATTGTTCAAGCAAGCAAGAGAACTTTCCTTGGCATGCCCCGGAACTATGTGAATAGAAGGAAGGAATTTGAGACCATCAAAGCAAATCTTTGAAAAATGGCCATGAGTTCGGCCAACTTCTCTGCTATGGAAACGTTGGGAGCAGTGGCCGGCAAAGGCAGATCAGAGGTAGCAAGTGGATGTTTGCCTGATCGACGCTCACGAGATTGTCTGGAGCTTAAAGAGCTGGAATGTTGCTCGTGAGACATAGTGATATGCGGACCACGATAAGAAGGTTGGTCTCAACTTTGAGCAGGAAAGTCAGTCTATTCACCTTGTTGAGATGTCTGGGATTGGGATTGCGTTCGGAAGAGGAAGAAGATTCCCTTGAATCATAATTCTTATCTCGTACCTCGTCCTTCTCCCTGTGCTGAGTAGACTTTGACTCCTGGCTTGATCGATGGTATGCAGAAGAACTTTTGAGGCGATCGAAGGCTCTTGATTGAGACATTGCACCTGTAAAGACCAAATGGGAGCGTATTAGTAATTGTCGCACAAAAGTTCAATAAAAAGTGTATAGTGAAGCGCGTGTGGTTGTGAGTGTCCTAGTGTTCCCCCCAAAAGGACCGGTAACGGTAGCTTTGCTCATTGGCATTTTCTCTCTTTTATCCGAAGATTAGATACCTATGCCACTTCTGGTGGGAGAGTTGAGTCCTTCTATGTTAATGTTTGGAAAGTCATAGGACATGATGTCTTCTAGAATTTGAAGATATGAAAATCCCTTTAACGAGCTTTCCAAGTGATGAGAGGATGATTCCTCTTCAACCGGAGTAATAACACACATTGGGTCCGAGGTATTTTTTCTTCTACGAAGCCTGTATGCCAACCTCTTCTTTCTCTTTGTAGGTGATTGGGATTGTTCGACTTGCGATGGTTCAACCATTGGCGCTTTTCCGAGGCCTGCATTGACATCTCCGAGTTTCTCGACTTGAGAATCCTTAATCTCATGCTCCTCGGTATCATCCTGAGTCCCCTCGGCAAGGAACACGACGGGTTGACAGTATCCCTCTTTTGTTCTGCAACATTCCTTAATAATTTCACACTTTCAGGAAGTCTGATACTACTGCCATCTTCCAATAGCCCGAATAAGGATAGCAACTCATCAGTTACAAGGAGTTTGATGTCCTATCCTCAATAGGGGTAACGTGGATGGCAGCAATAGCTCTTGAAAAGTCAGCGCCTTTAGGGAGTGGGCGAATACCTAAAAGAACTCCGAATGTTAATGGATACAAAGGAAAAGTTATGACTTGAATTAGAAAACTTGGGAGAGAAGTGAAGGTAATACTTACGTCCTTCTAACCATCATCTTGCAAATCCAAGGGGGCAATGCACATAGAACCATTCATGCTTAAATAGTGAGAGTTTGTTCCAAGCGCCCGTCAAAACTTGGCAATTTAACGAAGGCTCAATAAAGACATAAGAAGGACTTCTCGATCGTTGTTTGAAATTAAAGATAAATCTTATATCTTCGGGAGTAGGTAGACAAAATATGACATTCATGAATAACAGGAAGGTTCCGTGTATAAAAGCATAACTATTGGGATGAAGTTGTGTAGGAGATATCCCAAGATATTTCAGCATTTCTCAAACAAACGAATTGAAAGGCGGTGTGCATCCAACCCAACACATAAACTTGTTGCATGTTGTATACCCTACTGGGGGAAAGTGAGGCCTATCCTATCTTGAAGGAACCAAGACGTCCCCAAATGGGATTCCGTGAATGGAGCATAGCCGGTGGAGAGCGGCCTCGCTAATTCGAGAAGCCTGTGAATCCACTGGATTATCTAGAAGAATAGTGCCCTCTACAACATCAAGAGCAAGGCTTATGTTTTCCGTTGGAAGGACTAGAATATTTGAGAAAAGATCAGCTTGTGGGTTAGAAACTTCTATTTGTTCCGCATGATGGCTTAAAGAAGGCCTTCCAAATATAGTTGCGGAACTTGACTTCGCTTTAGAACCAATGTGTCGCATCGCCGAATCAAAAGACATGTCAGGTGAACGTTTCAAGCGTTTGGAATCTAAATAAGCTATACTCAGTAGTTCATCGAGATTAGAAAAATAACATGTTCCACCCATGCTAAGTGTGAACTAGTGTAGTGCAGTGCAGTGTAGTATATAATAGGTATAAATAGGTTGAAATCAAAAGAATGAAATAAAACGACGAGACTTGGGAGTTTTATCTAGAGAGACTGTCATCGTTGACCGTCTCAACTGACAAAAAGGATTGATCGGCAACGAAAGCTTTGGGATAGACTATCGGCATATCAAACTATGAAGTTTGTTATTAAAGTTCATTTGCAAATTTGTCACTTAGTCCATATTGAAGGTTCTGGAAATTTAATTGTTCAGTCTCAAGTTCGACGGTTTAAGTATGCATGTTAGATTGTCCATTGGCATCATATGTTCAAGGTTAGCAAGACAAACTAGTGGTGATTGTTCAAACAGGTTAAGTTAGAATTAGTTTATGAGGTGAATGTTGATCCCTTGGATTCAAATACCGATCCCTTTCCCAAGAGGTCCAATGCCGATCCCTCTACTTAACCACAACCACCGATCCCTTTCCCAAGAGGTCCAATGCCGATCCCTCTACTTAACCACAACCACCGATCCCTCCATCAAAGGTCTTTATACAAAACCCTATTCCAGAGTAGGGAAGGCCGATCCCTATATCACTACCCAATACCGATCCCTTTCCTAAACCTTCCTCACCAATCCCTCTCTACAACTAAAGCAACCAACCCCTATCACTGCCGTGTCACAATCTACCGATCCCTATTTCACTCAACTTTTAGCCTTTCCTCTATCAAGACCCTTTGCCGAACCCTGACTTTCTTTATCCTTCTCCCCTCTCAACTCCAGAATCAACTACTGATCCCTCCATCGAAGCCTATTCTACCGATCACTCACCTAAAATCACCAACAGCATTGAACCATTCATTTCTCTACCCTTAACTCTTCTTCCCTTAGAATCCCTCGCCGAACTTTCACTCTATCTCGTCATCCCTTCTTCCTACGCATAATTCAACCTATGAAACCTTTGTTCCAACAATCATTAACCACCCTAAGATCGTTCGCTACCTTATAAACGCACCAGCAACTCGAGGCTGATAATCTAATCATGTAATTCAAGGGAGTATTAAATTCATACCTATATGAAAACGTGAAGGTTCGAGTTAAGTTAGGGACAAGCGTTCGAGGATTTTTGAATTGAAGACGATGGAAAAGCAAGTTTATGGGTTATATTTAAGGTATAAATTTGGGGAGCTCGGGTTCGGCAGGAAATTTTTAGGCAAGGGCAAGTGAGATGGAAAAAGTGAGGAAGGGAGAAAGTAAGGCTTGTATATATATGACTGAGAGAGGGTTCCTCATCAAGGATGTTGAACGAGTCATAAAGGAAAATGGGTCGGCATAGAAATTTACCGAACCCTTTGTGTAGCCACAAAGATGGATCGACATAATGAATGCCGACCCTATAGATAAAAAAAAGAATGATGAATGATCGTGAAGGCTTGGTTATAAAAGTAAGCATACAAAATATTATAGAAATTGGCAACGATCCGTGAGCATTCAAACACGTCCGGGAGCCAACAGCAGAAACATGTATATAAATATGCATGAGAATGGTTTTACAGTTTAACATTTTGAATTCAATAAGAATTGCAATCAAACCTAAAACCTTCAATTTTGAGGCTGGACCAGATAATAAAAGTTTATAAGTCTCGCGTAATTGAATTTATATATGTTGATGAAGTATAGCGCTGGATTTATGTTATTAGGAATCGACCAAGCATCATGGCAATCAATGAAGAATTCAATGCCTTGAGAAAATGATTCGTCAAAGGAATAGCAAACAATCAGGAAGCTAGATGGACTTCTTTCTGACAATTTTGACTTGTTTCGGTTCAAAGCACGTCATGTTATTCAGAATACATACTTTGGGGTGCAAGTGTTACCCGGTATCCTGACCCAGCTATATTATTCTAGTTGCACAAGATATATTCAACTATTATCAAGAACGATGACCACGAAGCAATGGCTGTAGGGCTCGAAAGTAAAGTACAGATGGCTATATGAAGCTAGAAATGAATGGAATTGGTAGATAAATGATGCAAGATGCTTGAAATAGGGATATTAGCTTATACAAACAAGGGATCAGCATGGCATGGTAGAACCCTAGGGATCGGTATGGTTGGTTATGCGAGGGATCGAGATGGTTGAAGCAAAGGAGGGATCGACATAGATAGAAGTGTGTGGATCGGCATAGTCAAGGCAAGATGGTTCGGCATAGCATATAAGAGGGATCGACAGAGTTTGATAGGTAGTAAGGGATCGACATACTTGAATTTACTATGAAGGGATCGACATGTGTCAGAAATCATGTTCATTCATACTTCTACAATCAATGTTTTGGGATCTAAAGGACCAAAGAAAATGAGATTTGGGGAGCACGGTATATGGACTCTAGGAAACCAACCCTAGGGATTGCATGTCGAATGGTCAAAGAATGAGAGATCGGCATATGGCTACTTGAAGGGTTCAGCAGAAAATAGTTTACAAGGGAAGTTGAGCCGGAGATCAATCAAAAGCATAAGCTCCACTAGTCCAAATGACTTGATATTTGAAGAGCCTACATATCTAAGCATGAAGAAGCCACCATATGGATCGCTGCCCAATAATTGACCAAGAAGGGATCGGTATTGATCCGTCTTCATTAGGATTTGGCCCAGCGACCCTATGGTGGGCCCATATGGATTAGAAAGTCCTATAGTCGAAGTTTCAAAGAGATTGGTGGTCACCTTCACCTATAAATACTGCCCTAGGGGGTCATTCTGAGGATCTTTACGCTGCTGGTTATATTAGTCTTTATTGTAATCAAGTTTTCTCCTTATTTCTTGATGTTTGCTGTTGTAATCAAACTATTAGTGAATCAATAAAGATAATCCTCAAAGTGGACGTAGGCATACAACACCGAACGACTATAAATTCTTGTGTTCTTGATTATTGCCTTCATTTACTTGTTAGTTTATTCTATTCCTCTATTTTAATTTTACTTTCTTCATTTACTTCTCTACATAAATCTATTCTTAGGTGCTTGTGACAAATTGGTTGCAAACAATGGACATTAAACAAGTGACAAGCATCCGACGACATCGCAGGAACTTCAGTATTACAAAATAAAATTATCCCGCCCAAATAAATTTATATCCGCAAAAACAAAATTATCCCTAGTAGATCCAATCATCAAAATCATACAATCATAGACTCATCGATGAATGACAGATGGAAAAATCCAATGCTATTAGTCAAGTACGAGGAATAGTGTAAGGAGTCAATGTGATGTCATTTCATCTTTAAAAGGAAAGGATTGTAGTAGAAGAAAGGGATCAAACTTTTTGTAATATGGAGAACTATTACTGAAAAGACTGTAAATAATATCTCCATTAAATTTTTATGTTTATACTCAAAAGAATAGAAAAGAGTGACAGATTTGACCCATGGATGTTAAATTCCTTAACATCTAACCATATGAATTTTTTGTGTCTTTTAGCTTTCCACGGTTTTATTTATTATCCGTGTCGCATTTACTTTGTTAAAATTGAATATATTTCCCTTAGGCATATTAACAAATAGTAAATCTTCATCCTTCTAATTGTATGAGCATTCAACAACACAATTACTAATTTAAACGACATTTTAACAAAATGTTGATCTGCTAATTCATAGTTGTACAAGCATCCAATGATACAACTACCTCTTGTTGGTGTTGCAAGAACGAAAATTTTACTAACATTTTGACAATAGGAGGGTCATGCCCCCAACAAATTTGTTTTTCATTTTTAGCCACAAATTTAACCATCATACCCCATAATATGTATTGAACAACTTTAATTTTTTTTCCAACACTCCCACACCTCCTCCAATCAAAGCATTGCATCAGGTTGGCAGGAAAAAGCTTAAAAATGACTCAAACTTTTCAAAATTACCCATGGGGCCATAACCTAACACCTCATAAAACTCCACCTTAGAAGCCCTCAACCAATTAACGGCCCAAGATAACTAAAGAAAAATCAGATTAAAAATGCTTGTGGCCCAAACCCCATCTCTAAGCCATTTCTGCTCTCATAGCAAATCCATTACCCGTCACCAAAAGTCACCAACCGAGTAAATAGCACGGCTGGTTAAACAACACTCTCAGCGATGAGAACGACATGGTTGGTCCTAAGAGCATGAGGGTAAACCTCAAAGAACATATTCAAGCTAATCCCAAAATAAAATCCAAAAGGTCCAACATTAACATTTTACTTCTTGAGAAGCATAGTATGCATATTATGCAAGGGAAAGATGTAGCATGCCCAATTTTAAAGGGTGGCTCGGTGTTAGAACTGGGCTATCACGCAGTAGGATAAATGGGTAAAATTTAAAGAATTATTCCATTGTTGGTCTTATTAGGCCGATGAAGTCTAAATTTATTTAGATCTGATCTAAATTAGTTTTAAATGAAATCAGAGTTTATAATAAAGTTTTATATTATTGTATAATTTTTTATTATATATAATATGTGTATCATAACACATATGTGCGTGCATGCACAAGCAACATAATAAAATATACATGGTTTGATATGCTCGTATATAGATGTTGGGGTTTATATCACAACAGACATATTAACCCTCTATATACATGTGTGTTGTGTGTGTGTATATCTATGTGTGTTTGTGTTCATTTAAATTATATATATATAATTGTTTATCTTACAAAGTACTACATATAGATAAAATTTATATAATTCACTTATATGTGTGTTGTGTATATATTAACATAACTAAATCGCAAAATGTATTGATTATAAATATACAAAGTAGTTTTAAACACACACACACAGATATATATATATATATATATAATTCAAAATTATTTTATATAAATTGAATTTAAAATATTATATATGTATATAAATATATATATACTTGTAAATATATTATAGTATAAATAATAACAATAAAAAATATATATACATATAATAAAGGGAAATTTTACCATAAGGGCCTCTTTCCATCAAACAATAAGTTTCTAGGACACAAGTTTAAAATAATTATTTCTAGGACCAAAGTTAATACACGTTACGTCTGTTACTTTATCCCTCCATTCCGTTACTTTTTCTCTCATTCCTTTTCCTTTTTCAGAACCCAGTAAAACAAAATCAAAATCTAAAATCAAAAAGTAGAGTTTTCTAAACAACTAGACAATTTATGATCGAAGATTTCTGCCATTATTCAGTTAAACATCAATTTTTCTTCATCGATTCCTCTACAAGTATGTACTATTTTTTTTATGTAAACGATTTAGGTACATGTTTTGGAGCTGGTTTATTGTTAAATGATATTAATTAACGAGTTCTTCGTAAAATAGTAAGCGTCAGATCTTACTTTATTCAACTATTTAAAAAGATAGAAGCATTTATCTTCTGATGTAAAAGATTTACGTACATTTTTGAGTTATATGTTCATAATCATTGATACAAATGGTACATTATCTAATGCATGCAAGGTATTTGATGTTTTTCTCATGATATTAGTTACTACATATAATATACAGATATGTTAAACCCTAGGTAAAAAAGATAAAAGCATTTATGTTTTTATGTAAATGGTTTAAGTTGTTTGTTGTTTTGGAGCTGGTTTATTGTTAAATGATATTAATTAATAGTTCTTCACTCTGTCTAACATTTCATTATATATGACATTTTTTATGCAGCGTAAAAATGCATACAAGGTCTTCTAAGTCGAAGATATTCATTCGAAAAACAACTTGCATATTCATAAACGAAGGTGGAACCCAATGCATAAATATAAGACCTATTTCCAGTCCATTTTGTGATGAACACAACCAAAGACCATCACCATTTACAACTCCATTGGTAATTATTTTCATACTTATGTTTCCCATAATATTTAATTCTAATCTTCATTTTGTATATACGTAATAAATTGGAATCTAGATTCCATATTTTAAATAAAAAAATACCTAAATTTTTTGAGCTTACATTGTTTACCTTGGTTAGTCTGCTATTCTGTCACTACATTTACGTATACATGTGTGTGTGTGTGTGTGTTTCTGCATTCACTTCATATATTTTGTATTGGGTTGATGTGCATTGACTTGACTTGTTGCTTTATTTGCAGTCAGTTATCATCTAGCTTGTCTGTACTTGCATTCTCATCTTGTTGACATGTCTGCATTGGACTCTGGTTTCAATGTGTATGATGTTGCAAATTCACTTGATGTTTCATACATGTATATATGTAATGTTCGAACACTTCAGTCAGGTTTGGTTACTTCATTTTCATTGATGTTGATTTGGATCCCTTTTTTGGTAGAAATTAGTGAAGAGGTTCGCCAATTCACCTTTTGATTTGGGCAATTTGAACCATTGGATATGATATCAAATATATTTTAGCGCTCGTGTGTAGCATCCCCTTCTTAAGTATTATAATAATTAATGTAGTCTTTGCGTTTTTGTAACGACCCGTAAAATTTAATGGTTTTAAAAGTATATTTAACTGGAAATTTGTGAAATTTTAAACAATAAAATTTGTAATTTAAAATTCATTATTTGGAATACGTCTATTTTAATATAGCAATTGGTAAATTTTCATCTGATAATATTGAAGTTTATTTTCCTGTGAAATTTCATTTCAAATCAAACCGGTTAATAACAGTGAATTTAAAAGTTTCCCGAAACCAAAATATGTCAACAGGAGAAAATTTAATCAGATCATTCTAAATCAGACTGCGAAATTCGTTTTTCCAAATTTTGACTTCTATTGCTCCGTTTATCTTAATTCTGGCAGAATAGCAGCATTTCGGGTACCGATTATCGACTTTTGATCGGATGATCGTACCACTAATATCTGTATACCGTTTTGATCGTCTCATCGCGCTGATCACCACAGTATATTTATTTTGTATTTTGAGGTCCGGTGCACGGCGAAATCTGTGAAACAGATAACTGTACCAGTACCACTTTTACACTTTTGATAAGTATGCCCATTCAACTTTCAAACGGCTGGAATAAAACGGTCACTAGCTTTCATTTCAACATTTATTCCAAATTTCAGCCGTTGCCACCACCTACCGTTTCATTTATTCGTTTACGTTTTGTATACATTTATTATTTGGCAACAGTTCATATTTATTTGCCTTTTTACTTTCGTTCCTTTTTCAATGCAAAGCCCCACATATTGTTGCCATTTTCTCTCCTCTCTGTTTATTTGCTAAAGCCTATTATTCTTCTTTTAAATGGTACTCGTCCTTCCCAAAATGTTGCAACCCGACCTCTGCTTCATCCCTTCTCTTCCCCCTCCTCTCCCATACCTGATTCGTTTTCCACTTCCACCACCAACATGGCAGCTCGCCCATAGCTCACGTGAGCATCACCAAACCCAAACAACAACCGAAGCAACCCCCTTCCCACTTCCTCCGACGAGTTCGCCCACCACTCCAGCATCCCACATCGCCTTCACTCCACCTAAAGTGACAGCCCACGCCCTGGCAATCTCTGCCTCAACAGCCTGGCCTCGGATCCGTTCACCAACTTCATCTCGGCGAGAAGCCTCTGGCCACCATCCCTTCGTGCTCAACTTCCTCCTCTTCCTTTTGCCGAGATGCTTCTCCGCTTTTTATTAGGTAATATATATATACCTCTGTTGTTATATATTGGTTTTATAACCATAGCTTATATATCTACATATGTATTTATATCTAAATATGTTAGTGTATATTTATGTTCTGTTTTGAGGTTACAGGTCAGTTTATACTGGTTTATAGTAAGTGTATGCAGACTTTGCAACCTGATACATATTATTTTACTCGCTTTAATATAATATTTAAAATATATGTATATACTATTTTGAATTTAAATTGGTTTATAAATATTAAATTTTAAAATAAATGTTGTTTTAAATAGAACGTACAGGGTTGATATTTTCAGTTTTAAGGCTCTGGTTTGTTGGTTGATCTCATAAGTAACATAAGTATAATGGTTAAACTATTAAGTTTTAAATGAATATTATTGTACAGTGAAGATCTATATCTTTGGCACTGCAAAATATATGTGTTTCCACATTTATAGGAGGGTTATAAAATATTAAATCTACAGTTAGTTTTGTGTTCATCCTCTGTCAAAGAAGTATCATATATGCACATGTATTAGTGTAAAAATTAAATGCATATTATAAACCTTCTTTACAAGCTGTATGTGTAAATTGTTTCGCACTTATTGGTTACAGGCTAAATCTTGTTTAAAACTATATCCATATTGGGTTTTCTGTATATAGGGTACATAACACCAGATTTAGTTATATACGCAAGTTTTGGAGTAATAAATCTAAAGACTTTTTGCTCGCATATATTTGTATAAGTAAACAATATTGATTTTTGAGTAGAAACATGAGATAGTTATATATATAATGGATTGTGAAGTTCTGAGAATGTTTGCATCTATGTTTTGTAAGGGCATGTAATATGTAAAGTGTTTACTTAAAAGCTTTATTGGTTTTTGTAATTGATTTAATATATGGATTTATAACACATATTTTGATTTTATTTATATATACATATATATGTATATTGATTTGATTATATGTATATATGTTTAAATTTAAGATTTATTTAAAGTGTATGTGTATTTTAAAATTTGATTTTTGGTTTTAAAGAGAATAATAATAATATAATATACATCTCGTTTAAACTCTATATCAAGCTAAATTGATTTGTTTCCATCAATTTCTGTTATCAGCTTTGTTCGTCCAATTCGTGCCAATTCTGTTTTGCTTTGGAATTCGTGCTTGGATCTGTAACTCGTTTCATTGTCTATTCACTCTAGCCTCGAAAGGTGAGTAATCACTCACGATTTAGCATTCTTATATTTATTAAATTTGATTTCAATTGAAACAACAATTGAAATATGCTGCTGTAGTTATTTAAAATGGTTATATATGCTATTATCTGTAACTGTTCACCTATGGGATATGACACCATATCCTGTTATTTATATTATATTGTCATTGATGATATATCTATGCCTATTATATTATTTCTATATCTGTTATCACTCTGCAAGTTCCCTGTTAGTATAGAAATCACTATGGGTTGAAATGATACATACCCGAACGGACTTTAGAATAGGAGAATTTCGTTATGGGTTGAAATGATAAACCCAAGCGATTTTCATTTGAATTGAAATTGGGATTACGGGTCGAAATGATATCTACCCGTATATATTTAAATTTCGGATTGAAATGATAAATATCCGTATCACTTAACCATATGATGAACATATATACAGACACCGTTGGTCCATATATATAAATATTTTGAAATTGAATTCTATGGTTTTGGAAAGAAATATATGGTTTTAATAAATGTTGATTCATAAATTTTTATATATAAATGGAAATGATATTTAATTTAATTAAGATAGAGTTAATACATATAATATGTTAAGTATAAAAATTTATATTTCAAAATAGATTTTGGTAAAAATTTGAATAAGTTAAGGTTGGGAAGATAATTTGAATTTAGTAAAGAATTTTATTTAATTAAACCAATTTAAAACTTATTGGAATTGGGATTTTCGATATGATTTATAGCTTGAGTTTGATTTAAATAATTTAATGAATATTTCTTGTTTAAATAAATTTAAGGAAATATTTAGTAGAAAATGTAATTTAAGGCTAGTTAAATGATATTGAATTTATTAAGTTAATATTCCCTGATTTAATAAAAATAAAGTTAAATCAAGAGCTATATGAAACTGTTAAATTTAACTTTGAAAATGTTGAATATTAAAGATTTGAAATATATTGAAATTTAAATGGTATATTTAGAACTGATTGAATTGATGAATTGAGCTTTGAATAAATTTGAATTTGGAATTTGAGTTAATGTAAATCGATTTGTGAGACTTGAGGAAAGTTAAATACTTTACTTTATAAATTATTTAACCAATATATATACTATTTGTAAAATAGATATATTTGAAATGAAATGATATTTGGGTTTGAAGTATAAATTAAATTGAAAGGACTACGGTGTTATAATGTATATTTCCACCTTGTAAATAGTTCTGAAGATCCTTAGAGGATGGTTATCCCAAACATCCTTTAAGTTACTTGTATTTCAGTTGATATTTCACTTGAGTTGGATTTATTTATATAAGAATGTTAATCCTGACTCGAGTGTTTTGTGTTTTACTTTACGCTCGGGTCAGACCGAGTGATACAGTATCTGAGACTCACACTTGGAGTTTGGAGCTTCCTTTGGAGATCCAACTATCGCCTCAGTTTTCAGCTCTTCTAGTTGATTTGTTCAGAGAAGTCATCTGTTGTACTGGAGACTTCACTGCATTTGAGATATTCTGTTGTATTTTATTCTTAACTCTGATGTTTATATAGTTGCTTCATGAACTACTATTTTATCTATTCCGCTGCGTATTATTGTATTACTCTGTGTCTGTGATTCTGTGATTGATTTATTTACTGCATATGCTGAGTTTTGCCAAATTTAAATTAACAATTTGATATTTTGAATTATTCAAGTCAGACATGTGTGGATTTATTGTCGATTTGAATGGTCCAAAATAGCGGGTCGTTACAGTTGGTATCAGAGCTTTGGCTCTAGGCGAAACTTAGCATATATTGTAAATTTATTTACAGAATCACTTTCGTTCGAGTTGAATCTCTTCCTTTTGACTCGAATTTTATTTGAACTTTGGAACGTGCCTACGGTTTCAAAATTCATTCTTTTCTCTCTCTATTGGTATTCTTTTGATTCTGGAGTATCCCATAACTCCACTTCGAATGATGTCTATGAGAATAGGTGATCCCGCCGATCTTTGAATGTTTTGTAAAGTGGTTAAACTCCTTTACAATTGGCATTGATTCACCGGAGATTTATATATCCCTCGGTTTTGATGTTGCCATCTCTTGTTATGCCAAATTCTATCTCTGGCGATCGAATGTCGATTTGCCTTAGATTTCCACATCGATTATATTCTTGAAGTCACGGTTGACCCGGTTAAGGTCGCCCGCGATTTATATAAGTGTAACCATCTACTGTTTTGTAATTAATTATCTCATTTTCGTTCGAACTTATCTTCGAATCAGAATCCTATTTGATTAGAGTCCCTCTAATTTGAATCTCTATCTTTGTTTTGAAATCCGTCCGTGAATCGTCCTTTGAAGATCGGGTTTGTTTATATTTTAGAAATTGTTTTCTAAATCGAAATTATTATTTTGATAAGTATGATTATATTCTATATATAAAAGTGAAATGTTTTCGATAAAGATTATATACCCTTTTTAAAATGAGAATTTGAGGTTTCGAAAGGATTTGTAATTTTGAAAAGTTATATAAGAAATTGATTTATATAAAGATGATTTATAACTAAAGGACTTTAAATTTGAAATTCGAGAATTGAATTCCGGTATTTTGAAATTGGTTTTAAGATTTTGGAAAATATATGAAAACAATACGATTTAAAAGTATTTCATGAATAAGAAATGTTTCTAATGAATTCCAATAATTTTGAAGAAATTTCAAAGAAGTTTGAGAAAATAAAAGTCCAGAACTCACTTATGTCATTGGAAAATAATTTCGATGATGAGTGCACGCATCATCGACATTGATTTTCGAGTCTCAGAGTGAGGGAAAGGCCACTTTAGTAGCATTGCTACGCGAGTGATTTTGCGAAACCAATTTTGATTTCAAATTCCGAAGTAAGATTTGATATTCAAAGGATATATGTATATATATTTGAAATGATTTGAAGTAAGCCGGTGTTCATTCCTTGAGTTTCGGATTTGATATAACCCATCTATTAAAATTGATTTACTGATTTGTTGCTGATTTCCAACTCTTGAATTTGAAAATGATTTCTTCAACTATTATGAAGGTTCGAGCACTTCCAAATCAAGGTTAACTTTTCAAAGCTAAGAAATTTTGAAAAGTATGAATTATTTGATAAAGTATATAAATTTGTTTCGAATGTTTAAGTATGAAGTAATATGATTTAAATAAGTTGAAACTGTTTTGTTAAGTAAACGAATAAGGCAATTTTAAAATTTTCTAATATGAAATTTAGATTTGAAATGATTTGAAAAGAATTTGATCTTCAAAATATTTTGAATAAAGTTTAGTTAAATGTTTTAACTTAGTAACATCTTTATGAAACTAATATAGTTGTACGTATGCTGTTTTATTCGCATAATTAAATTGATCCAAGTTTGAGTACACAAGTTCGAGGTGAATTACCCCATTTCGTGTTAGGATTTTTCATTCGATTCTTGATGGCGAATATTTGATATGGATTTTAGGCTTGATTCTTGAATTCTCTATCATAGTATATGGCTATGCAAGGAGACTAATGGCTTCTAGTCGAGAAACCATATCGAAGTCCGCATTAGGGAAGTCGAATGGACAATACTAGTTCGAAAGCGAACGTGTGTGATCGAGCGAGCGATCAAATGTGATTCTGCGAAATGACGACGTATGTACATCTTATATTCTAATATCATTGATATATTCTGACGCTGAAATTTGAAAGCTGTCGAGTTAGAATATCTTTGCTTACTAAAAGAAAATTTCCAATTTAAATTACAAAGATATATAACACATAAAAGCAAAGATATTCAAATCCCATAATGGCTCTTCATACAGCGAAATTTATTTTGAAAAATTTGATCCTTATATAAGATAGACCTTACGTAAGTATAAGATGATTTTGAAAACATTTGATTTTGGAAATGAATTGGTTGACCTAAATTATATTGATTTGGAAACTTGGATTTATTTTCTAAATCTATTATTTTGGAAACTTTGAAACTAAAGATATTTAATTTGAGAAGAAATAATTTGGTGAAATTGTATATGATTTTGAAAGTGAACTGATATTGAAACAAATTGAAATTTGAGAACCTTGTGTTACTAAACACTTGATTTGGGAGTTGTCGAACTTATATAAAATTGATTTGTATGAGTATGAAATTGATTCGAAAACTATAGATTTAAAAAGGTACTCAATTTGAAAGTGAAATCTTATATAATTGAAGTCTATATAAGTATGATTTGATATACTATTGATTTTGGAAAGTATTTGATTTGAAAAT
Organism: Allium fistulosum; assembly: GCA_030737815.1. Taxonomy (NCBI): domain Eukaryota; kingdom Viridiplantae; phylum Streptophyta; class Magnoliopsida; order Asparagales; family Amaryllidaceae; genus Allium; species Allium fistulosum. The sequence goes on from CM060904.1 coordinate 355,186,492, forward strand.
TAAATCTTATATATAATGGATTTTATATAAGTACGATATTTGAAAGTGATTTGAAAAGGTACTATATGATACATATTTTCGAAGTAAAGATATGGAAAGTGCCTTCTGCTTGATATCCGATTTGTGGCCACATCTTGGATTCATTCTATCGATATTATTCTCTCTGATTTTTGGTTTTCCGGATATGATACTCGAGTGTCCTTCGAATTCCATGGCGTTACCCTTGGTCTTATTGTTCTCTCGTGACTGCATAGCGCAACTGCCTGGCTGAGTCTTGCCTAGGGGTACGGATTGTTTCCTGGGGGATCCAGGCGTAACCATTGTGTATCCTGCAATCTGTGTAGGTCGCGAATAGTAGCGCAAATGCTTGGCTGAGTCTTGCCTGGGGGTACGGATTGTTTCTTGGGGGATCCAGGCATAACCATTGTGTATCCTGCATTCTACTAGTCATGATGGCGTAACTCGCAGGGCTGAGAAAGCTTACGGATATGGATTGTTTCCTGGGGGACCCAGGCGTAACCATTGTGTATCTGCGAACCATGGTTAGACAAAGGTTTGTTTGTGTTTTTGATTGGATTGTACTTTCCATATCTATTTTTAAAAGTTTTTCCAGTATTTTCACTGGGTGTTGAAACAGGTCTACTAAGTACCTGGAGAATTCTAGTTTTGCGCCTGATCAACGCACTACCAGAGTCTACAGGAACAAGGATAAACTTGTCGAAACATCGAGTTATAAAAGTATTTTTGAAATGAAATTTGTTTCGTTATAAGGGTATTTTATTATAAAAAGTATTTTCAACAAAAGAAATTCTGTATTATTATTTGAAATTAAAACCCTTATGGTTCTAAATTAATTATTCGTGCCTGATATTATTCTTTTGAATGTACCTTATCTGCTTAGCTTTATTTATCCACCTATATTCTGTTTTTCCAAGTCCTCCTTCTTTTCCCTGTTGACTATATCCTTTAAAATACTGTTTATTTATATACTACATGGTTTAATAAAAAAAATTAGTGTTATAAATATTTTAGAAGTTATTAATTAAATAAAACTTATTTAAAGTAAATGTTTATTGATTTATTAATAATATTTGAAAAGTATCTTGAGATAAAAATTAATAAATTTATGAATTATGGATTTAATGTTTTCAAATAGCTTCGTTGTAAATATAAGTAATGATGTAAATAATTGTTTCAAATATTTTCATATTTATAAAGATGTTATTTAAACATAAATGGCATTTATAAAGGAAGCAAGAATTTGCAAATGGGTTTTAAAGTATTAAAGATAATTGATTTGCCATTGAAGTTTCAAATGAATATTTCAAGTAAAATTTATATATAGTTTCAAATTAATTGTTTAATCTTGACTTTCAATCTATCTTTTCCATCTGGTTGTTTCTATTCTCCTACCTTCTTCCTTTTCGGGGACGAAAAGTTTTGAGTGGGGGAGAGTGTAACGACCCGTAAAATTTAATGGTTTTAAAAGTATATTTAACTGGAAATTTGTGAAATTTTAAACAATAAAATTTGAAATTTAAAATTCATTATTTGGAATACGTCTATTTTAATATAGCAATTGGTAAATTTTCATCTGATAATATTGAAGTTTATTTTCCTGTGAAATTTCATTTCAAATCAAACCGGTTAATAACAGTGAATTTAAAAGTTTCTCGAAACCAAAATATGTCAACAGGAGAAAATTTATTCAGATCATTCTAAATCAGACCGCGAAATTCGTTTTTCCAAATTTTGACTTCTATTGCTCCGTTTATCTTAATTCTGGCAGAATAGCAGCATTTCGGGTACTGATTATCGACTTTTGATCGGATGATCGTACCACTAATATCTGTATACCGTTTTGATCGTCTCGTCGCGCTGATCACCACAGTATATTTATTTTGTATTTTGAGGTCCGGTGCACGGTGAAATCTGTGAAACAGATAACTGTACCAGTACCACTTTTACACTTTTGATAAGTATGCCCATTCAACTTTCAAACGGCTGGAATAAAACGGTCACTAGCTTTCATTTCAACATTTATTCCAAATTTCAGCCGTTGCCACCACCTACCGTTTCATTTATTCGTTTACGTTTTGTATACATTTATTATTTGGCAACAGTTCATATTTATTTGCCTTTTTACTTTCGTTCCTTTTTCAATGCAAAGCCCCACATATTGTTGCCATTTTCTCTCCTCTCTGTTTATTTGCTAAAGCCTATTATTCTTCTTTTAAATGGTACTCGTCCTTCCCAAAATGTTGCAACCCGACCTCTGCTTCATCCCTTCTCTTCCCCCTCCTCTCCCATACCTGATTCGTTTTCCACTTCCACCACCAACATGGCAGCTCGCCCACAGCTCACGTGAGCATCACCAAACCCAAACAACAACCGAAGCAACCCCCTTCCCACTTCCTCCGACGAGTTCGCCCACCACTCCAGCATCCCACATCGCCTTCACTCCACCTAAAGTGACAGCCCACGCCCTGGCAATCTCTGCCTCAACAGCCTGGCCTCGGATCCGTTCACCAACTTCATCTCGGCGAGAAGCCTCTGGCCACCATCCCTTCGTGCTCAACTTCCTCCTCTTCCTTTTGCCGAGATGCTTCTCCGCTTTTTATTAGGTAATATATATATACCTCTGTTGTTATATATTGGTTTTATAACCATAGCTTATATATCTACATATGTATTTATATCTAAATATGTTAGTGTATATTTATGTTCTGTTTTGAGGTTACAGGTCAGTTTATACTGGTTTATAGTAAGTGTATGCAGACTTTGCAACCTGATACATATTATTTTACTCGCTTTAATATAATATTTAAAATATATGTATATACTATTTTGAATTTAAATTGGTTTATAAATATTAAATTTTAAAATAAATGTTGTTTTAAATAGAACGTACAAGGTTGATATTTTCAGTTTTAAGGCTCTGGTTTGTTGGTTGATCTCATAAGTAACATAAGTATAATGGTTAAACTATTAAGTTTTAAATGAATATTATTGTACAGTGAAGATCTATATCTTTGGCACTGCAAAATATATGTGTTTCCACATTTATAGGAGGGTTATAAAATATTAAATCTACAGTTAGTTTTGTGTTCATCCTCTGTCAAAGAAGTATCATATATGCACATGTATTAGTGTAAAAATTAAATGCATATTATAAACCTTCTTTACAAGCTGTATGTGTAAATTGTTTCACACTTATTGGTTACAGGCTAAATCTTGTTTAAAACTATATCCATATTGGGTTTTCTGTATATAGGGTACATAACACCAGATTTAGTTATATACGCAAGTTTTGGAGTAATAAATCTAAAGACTTTTTGCTCGCATATATTTGTATAAGTAAACAATATTGATTTTTGAGTAGAAACATGAGATAGTTATATATATAATGGATTGTGAAGTTCTGAGAATGTTTGCATCTATGTTTTGTAAGGGCATGTAATATGTAAAGTGTTTACTTAAAAGCTTTATTGGTTTTTGTAATTGATTTAATATATGGATTTATAACACATATTTTGATTTTATTTATATATACATATATATGTATATTGATTTGATTATATGTATATATGTTTAAATTTAAGATTTATTTAAAGTGTATGTGTATTTTAAAATTTGATTTTTGGTTTTAAAGAGAATAATAATAATATAATATACATCTCGTTTAAACTCTATATCAAGCTAAATTGATTTGTTTCCATCAATTTCTGTTATCAGCTTTGTTCGTCCAATTCGTGCCAATTCTGTTTTGCTTTGGAATTCGTGCTTGGATCTGTAACTCGTTTCATTGTCTATTCACTCTAGCCTCGAAAGGTGAGTAATCACTCACGATTTAGCATTCTTATATTTATTAAATTTGATTTCAATTGAAACAACAATTGAAATATGCTGCTGTAGTTATTTAAAATAGTTATATATGCTATTATCTGTAACTGTTCACCTATGGGATATGACACCATATCCTGTTATTTATATTATATTGTCATTGATGATATACCTATGCCTGTTATATTATTTCTATATCTGTTATCACTCTGCAAGTTCCCTGTTAGTATAGAAATCACTATGGGTTGAAATGATACATACCCGAACGGACTTTAGAATAGGAGAATTTCGTTATGGGTTGAAATGATAAACCCAAGCGATTTTCATTTGAATTGAAATTGGGATTACGGGTCGAAATGATATCTACCCGTATATATTTAAATTTCGGATTGAAATGATAAATATCCGTATCACTTAACCATATGATGAACATATATACAGACACCGTTGGTCCATATATATAAATATTTTGAAATTGAATTCTATGGTTTTGGAAAGAAATATATGGTTTTAATAAATGTTGATTCATAAATTTTTATATATAAATGGAAATGATATTTAATTTAATTAAGATAGAGTTAATACATATAATATGTTAAGTATAAAAATTTATATTTCAAAATAGATTTTGGTAAAAATTTGAATAAGTTAAGGTTGGGAAGATAATTTGAATTTAGTAAAGAATTTTATTTAATTAAACCAATTTAAAACTTATTGGAATTGGGATTTTCGATATGATTTATAGCTTGAGTTTGATTTAAATAATTTAATGAATATTTCTTGTTTAAATAAATTTAAGGAAATATTTAGTAGAAAATGTAATTTAAGGCTAGTTAAATGATATTGAATTTATTAAGTTAATATTCCCTGATTTAATAAAAATAAAGTTAAATCAAGAGCTATATGAAACTGTTAAATTTAACTTTGAAAATGTTGAATATTAAAGATTTGAAATATATTGAAATTTAAATGGTATATTTAGAACTGAATTGAATTGATGAATTGAGCTTTGAATAAATTTGAATTTGGAATTTGAGTTAATGTAAATCGATTTGTGAGACTTGAGGAAAGTTAAATACTTTACTTTATAAATTATTTAACCAATATATATACTATTTTTAAAATAGATATATTTGAAATGAAATGATATTTGGGTTTGAAGTATAAATTAAATTGAAAGGACCGCGGTGTTATAATGTATATTTCCACCTTGTAAATAGTTCTGAAGATCCTTAGAGGATGGTTATCCCAAACATCCTTTAAGTTACTTGTATTTCAGTTGATATTTCACTTGAGTTGGATTTATTTATATAAGAATGTTAATCCTGACTCGAGTGTTTTGTGTTTTACTTTACGCTCGGGTCAGACCGAGTGATACAGTATCTGAGACTCACCCTTAGAGTTTGGAGCTTCCTTTGGAGATCCAACTATCGCCTCAGTTTTCAGCTCTTCTAGTTGATTTGTTCAGAGAAGTCATCTGTTGTACTGGAGACTTCACTGCATTTGAGATATTCTGTTGTATTTTATTCTTAACTCTGATGTTTATATAGTAGCTTCATGAACTACTATTTTATCTATTCCGCTGTGTATTATTGTATTACTCTGTGTCTGTGATTCTGTGATTGATTTATTTACTGCATATGTTGAGTTTTGCCAAATTTAAATTAACAATCTGATATTTTGAATTATTCAAGTCAGACATGTGTGGATTTATTGTCGATTTGAATGGTCCAAAATAGCGGGTCGTTACAGTTTGTAGAATTTGCCTCAGCTTTAGAAACTTTGCTCTGCCTTTTTATTTGGACCAATTTAACTTTAATGATAATGATATTTCAAAATACACTCGTGCACAAAAATTTCCGCCATAAAAAATAACCACCTATTTTTATTGTTACTTTTAAATTCCAAGTTGCTAGATGAGTGCACGTTGTTTTCTACAAGTAATCACTAATCAGCTGACTGGCTGTTACATGAACGAATTTGATATTAAAACAGTTGAATAAGTTTTAGTGCCCTCCATTCTTATATCAAGATTATAATACAACAACATATCTGTTTTGTATATTTTAATCTTTGTTCATTACCATTTGTTCTTTTCTACTGTGGCTGTAAGTGTTATCAGTGGGGCAACACTACATTAAAAGGCATCAGTGTTTTGGTGTATTTATGGTTTAAATGATGTTTAGTTAATACTTACTTTTTGATGCAAATTCACTTGTGTTCTAACTTCAAATAAAGAACATAACACATCAAGATAGAGACCGAAAGTTAAATGCTGACAATTTTTAATCACTAATCACATGACGCAAAAGATCATTTTTATATTTTGAAATTAGTGATTAAAGTTCAATCTCAAATCAGTTGCAAAAGGCTGGACTACTTAAATGCCGACTTTCAGTCTCTAATTCAGTTTTTAGTTGGTTTATAAATTTAAAAAATTTCCAATGGTCAAAATCAAGTTTCCTTTTAAAATCTAACGGCTAAGTTACTTCAAGGCTATTGTGATGATGAAATTCTAATAACTGATCACTAATTTGTAATGGATAATTTGTTGCTAATGCTTTGTTAAAAATGATAAAAGAATTTATCTTTTTTATAAATAATATTTTGATGGTTATTTTGTGTTTCATTCTCTTTAAGTTTTCAGATTTCTAAATGACCATTACTTAAACAACTAAAAAAGATAAAACAGATTATCTTTCTATACTTTGGAAGAAAAAATAGCCATCAGTACTACATAGTTACTCAACAAAAAGGTTTATTATACTTTATGTGCATTATGATTCTTGAGCAAAATGATATTATCTTCATGAATATGCAGAAATAAATTTAGGATCCTAATTAATGATATTATTTTCATGAATGTAGGATGAAGCTACACCAACACAGCAAATCTCACAAATGACTGAAAAAGAACATCTAACAAACTCAGATGACGAAGGAACAATTTCAGAAAAACTAAATGAAGCAAGTTATGATTCTGAAGAAATAAATATTGAAACAGATGAGTCAGATGATGTTGGCAAATATGAAATTCAAAACAGGCTGAAAAGACAGAAAAAACATCTGTACAGTGGAACATACAGATGTAATTTAGATGCTGTGTACAAAGTTATGATGACGGTAAAGGAAAAAAACATTCTATCTTCAGAAGCAAAAAGTTATATCAACAAAATGCCATTCAAAAACTTTTTTAATATGTTTCTGACCAATGGCATAGAACGGCAAAACATACGGAAAAGTGCTTCAAATTTAGACCAACTAATTTCTTCTTTCAGTATTAAAGAAAAAGCTTTCAAAATTGGAAACAAACTGCTGAAAATCACACCTGAAGAAGTTAGCCTTATATTTGGAATGAATTTATCTGGAGAGGATTTGTTTCCAATACCAACTTCAAATAAGGCCACAGCAATGGAAAGTTTTTCAGAGTTTCTGACTACAAATTTCGAAGAAAATGACATAATTAGCCAGAAGACAATCACAAGAAGGTTGAAAAAAATGATAGAGGAAGAAAACGGGAATGAAGATTTAGTCAAATTGTTTTTGCTCTTGTTGATTATTACTTTTTTCTTTCCTAACAATCAGAACTACATGCAGTGGGGCTTCTTATCAAAGCTGTTAAACTTAAAAAAATTTAACTCAATCTCTTGGCCGAGAGCAATATGTGAAAATGTCATGAAAAATGTTCAAAAATACTATGCTAATCCAAGAAGCACACCTGGATGTACTATGGTCTTACTGGTATGATTTAAATATAAATAAATTTATACCAATGCTTTTTACAAAAATGTTAAATGTTAATGCTTATTTGCATGGTCTTATTGGCAGTATTGGTTTTGTGAAAGGACGCAAATCATCGATGAAAAAGAAAATTTGGAAAGCAAAATCCCAAGGATGAGAAAATGGGACTTGTCAAAATTAAAAGATTTGGACCTTGATGAAATAGACAATGATAAGGTATGCTACTTTTAAATACATAAGTACATAATGATTTAAGTACAATTCAGTTTCTGTCCAACTCCAAAGTTCTTCATTAATTTTACCATGCTTAAAAGCTATAAAAGACAAAAACATTTATCTGTTAATGTAAATGATTTTATAACAACTTAGGCATTACTTATATTTGATATATAGTTATACATATTAAACATTTTTCTTGATTTATTCATATTTAAATTTATTACAGAAAACCAAATGAGTATAGAAAGTGTATGTGCAAGCTTAACTTGTCTAGTACTTCAATGACAATATATGTGAAAGCTTAACTTTAAATTTATTCATTGCAGATTTTAAAAAAATTTGCAGATGTAACAAAAGAAGAGAAAGAACTTCTTTCCAAAAAAATAAAAGATGAGTACCAGGAAGACACAAGCTTGAGAAAATCTGAAAAGGAATCTACTGATAACATAATGGAGCTACAATCAAAAGTCAATATTTTGTGCTCTGAGATGAAAAAGGTTGAAGAACAATTAAAGGAGGAAAGATGTTTAAGAGAAGCAGCTGAAAATAGAATCCAAATTCTTGAAATGAAGCTTCAGAAATTGGAAAATTTAGAAAAGCATGAAGGGGAGGAAAAAGATAATTTGAACAAAAAAACTGAAGCTCAAAAAGGTAAAAAAAAAATTGTTGGTATGATTCACATAAACAGTTCTGCTAATTTTCCAACTTTTGATATTATGCAAACTCAAGATTTCATACTAGAAAAGCAGACACAAGATAGTTTAAAATCTGACAGTCTGAAAGAGCCTGCTCAAGAAATTGCTTCTGAAAATCCAATTGTTGTTGAAGATATTGTCCTAAAAGAACCAAAAAAGAAGAAGAAGCCAAAGAATGTTGACAAATGTCCACTGCTCGAATATCTTACCGAAGAAAAAAAAGAAATTGTCAAAATTTTTTTCAAAATTCTTGGACGAAACAAGTAAGTAACTAAACTACTTTTGACTCAATTGAATTATGTTATTGTAGAAGTTCCACTCACGGCGATCTGGTTGAATTGGGGGAAGATGTAGGTATTATTGCGGGGCAATCAATTGGGGAACCTGGGACTCAAGTTGAAACTAATTATTTTTAAGGACAAAATTGGGCCATTAGCATTTCTCTTTTCTTTTTAATGCACTGTCAGCTGTTTTATGTACAATTCATAAAATTCCTGTAGAGTATGACAATATATTTTTCTTAAACCTGTTATTAATATTTGGTTAACTTATGGTAGATCTGTACCATCCTTTAGTTAATATTGAAGGTGACAATTAAAAAAAGATAAAACTGATTATCTTTTGTATGTATTGTCATATGTTTAATGTACAAGTCACAAATTTGTCAACCATTTTAACCATGTCATAATATGCAAACATTTTAACATTGTCATGTTTGGTAGTGCCATTCAATAAACATCCGATAATGTGTAAACTTTTTAAGTTATGGTTTAATCAGAGTTAATAAACAATTTGTCACTTGTGCCATTCAATAAACAACCTTGTATTGTTGGTGTACTACACAGCGACTTGATGGATTGACTCAGTTTAACTTAAAAATTGCCAAATTGAGTCATTCTATCAAGTAGTTGGGTTGTATCATCGACAATCCAAGGCTGTTGAAATTTATTAAAATCTAAAGAAAAAAAAGAAATTTTTGGTGATGAATAGTTTGCTGGTTGATGTTCATGAAGATAAAAAAAAGTTATTTAAGCACCTATTATTGTCAGCACCAAGTATTTTTATTTGCAACCTTACTTTTTTTTATGCACTGTATTTTAGTTAATAATCCAAGTGACAACTAAAAAAAGATAAAACAAAATATCTTTTTAATGTACTGTCAGCTGTTTTATGTACAATTCATAAAATTCCTGTACAGTATGACAGTATGACAATTCATAAAATTCCTGTACAGTATGTACTATTGTTATTTTCTTTTGTTAAAAAATATTTCATTACATACTAATCTTACTTTTTCAGTATACCAATCTTAATTAATTTTCTTTTATACTGTAAGTGCATTACAACATAGAACATACTACTCTTAATTTTTTAGTGATGAAGCATTTACTTGTGACGATGAAAACTTCATCACCATCACAAAAAGTATGATAGAAGAACTTCTCTATGGAGAATATATTTCCGGTCAAGTAAGTACAAAAAACTATACTTTGCGTCATTATAAATTCTTTTCTTTGCTTCATTATAAAATCTATTCTTAATCCATAATTTTTTTGGAAATGTAGGTTATTGATTGGTTTTGGTTCAGAAAAACAAAATTTTTAGAACAAAGTTCTAGCATTATATATGTGAACACAACAATGACAGTAAGTGTACTATAATGTAAAATTTAATTTGTTTCTAAGATAAATATTTTGAAATTATTTTTTAACAGAAAAGCGCAACAGATGGAAACCTGGAAAAGATCAAAAAAAATATGTTTAATCCTTTTATTAAACAAGCACTTCTAAATCCATTATGTTGCAATATATTATTTCCTATACATGGCAACGGACATTGGAGCTTGCTAGAGCTAGTAGTGGAATCATGTTCATGGAACCATTATGATTCTCTACACTTGACCACAAGATCTAAGACATTAAGAAGTGGACATTCAAGGTTTGCTATTAATGTGGTAAGTAAAATACACTGAAAGTAAAAAAGATAAATAGATTTACCATTATTATTAAAAATATATATATATATATATATATATATTTGGCAGAAAGCAGCGGTAAACAAAATCAATAAAGACTTACAGGACGCAGGCGTGAAAACAATTCTGGGAAAGTCTTCATTGATTAAAAATATTAACTGTGCTCAACAAAGCAACGGGTAATTTTCATAATCACTGATTAAAAATGTTTATCTAGGATTTAAGTACATTTTCAGTTATATTTTCATAATCACTGATACAAATGGTACATTATCTAATGCATTCAAGGTATTTGATGTTTTTCTCATGATATTAGTTATTACATAGAAAAGATAAAAGCATTTATGTTTTTATGTAAATGATATAAGTTGTTTGTTGTTTTAGAGCTGGTTTATTGTTAAATGAAATTAATTAAAGAGTTCTTCATAAAATATTAAGTGTTAGATCTTACTTTATTCAACTACTAAAAAAGATAGAAGCATTTATCTTTTGATGTAATGGATATAAGTACATGTTTAGTTATATTTTCATAATCACTGATACTGGAGATTTTTATACAACGATGAATGTTACACAATAACTAAAATTTTAAAAAATAAAGGTTCGACTGTGGAATTTTCGTAATGATGTTTATCCAAAAGTTAGCACAAGGAATGGACACAACATCAAAAATCAGTCTAGAACAAGTAAACGCATTTAGAGCACAGATAACTGCACAAATTCTCTCTGATGAACCATACTGCTGGACAATTGAAAAATTATGCAGTTCAGCTTCAGCAACAAAAGATGTGAACTGACAATGATAGCAACAAATTCTTTGATGTCTAATAGTCCTTTTATCATACATTTGTTAAAATTTTATTTGACTGATGAATTTGTAATGGTTGACTTAGGCCATATTATTTGAATTGTAAAACCTACTTACAGATGTTGTAGACTTGAGTTTGTTTATGTGTATGCTGTGCACTTGTTTGCACTGTCACCTTTTAATCTGACTATACATTCATGTTGTGTCCTAGAAAAAAATTGGGCCGTATAATACAGAGTGTGTTGTGTAATGTGAAGGTTACTGTGATGTTAAGTAATTTGCTAGGATGAGGAAGATAGTGTGGATGGAAGTGCTATGTAGTTAGTGTTGATGGTTGTTGTGAATTTCAGGTTATAAAGGTCGTTTCTGTTGGTGTTGAGGATGTTTTATGTCAAATGACAGAAGTTTGAAGATAGTGATTGGAGTTGCAGTGCAGTGAGAGGTGATGGAAGTCCTGTGAGCTATTTTAGGTTGTGGCAAGTGCAAGGTTGGTCAGTTGTAGGCATAAGGGTAGATGTTAGTGGAAATGAATGATGAAAGTGATGATGCGTGAGAATGGGAAGAAGGAATGCTGGTTGAATACTGCTCTCTTGAAAAAAGAAGTTATTACAAAAAGATAAATAACTATTGGAGATGGATAGGTATTCCACCGTTATGAAAAATCAACAAATATTTCTACACAAACAAAATTGAACAAATATTTCTGCACAAACAAAATTGAACAAATATTTCTGCACAAAGAAAATTTAAATCAATGACCGCAAATATACTTGGTCCTAAGCTTGTTTGAGGCCAATGATATATCAATTTATCTTTTTAAACAGAACAATTGCAAACAATAGTTCTTCCATACTTTCCATTTCCTGTTAGAAGAGTAAATACCACCTTCATCATTCACAACTTCAAGTGCCTCTGACTACTACTTACTTCACTGCCAACCTCCACTGCCTCACTTCTTAACTACAACACCTCCTCCTTTACAAAAGTCCAAATACCACTCTGTCATACTTCACTTACTAACCATACTTCCATCCCAAACCATTCACAACCTATAAACTTCATAGTTCTCTGACCATACAAGCAAATACTACTACACCACTGTTTCATTCAATACAAACTACAGCAACATTCCACACTCAACACTGTCAGAGAAGCCACAACCCACAATTCTTCTTCACTAACCATCATCTTACCAATTCCACACTGACTACCTACCGACAACCATCACAGTACCTACCAGAAAAGCAGAAACTCATAAACAATTGCATACAACCAAAAGTAATCAAAATCAGATTATATCCAATTCAACATATGCAATAATCCAAATATTCAAGTCAAAGTATTCATAGAACAACCAATCAATCAAATACGCTGCACTAATACAATCAACTCAATTATTCAAGTCAAAGTATTCATAGAACAACCAATCAATCAAATACACTGGACTAATACAATCAACTCAATTATTCAAGTCAGAGTATTTATAGAACAACCAATCAAATACATTGGACTAAAACAATCAACTCAAATATTCAAAGAACATCCTCTTCTATTATGTCCTTGTTTTTTACACTTTCCACATCTGTTTTGCTTAGCATGAAAGTCAGCCCTTTCAATCCTATTCATCCTAGGCCTACCAGCTCCACGAACAGGCTTAGGAGGAAGAACAATAGATGATTCTTCAGCTTCAATTGCTTCCTTATCAAAAGTTGGAATAGAATTGATCAAATGTGAATATGAAGCTCGATAATACTCAGCAGTAAAGTAATTCTCAATATATTCATAAACAGAATTTCTGGTTAACGAAATACACTTCAAAGCATGCGCACAAGGAAAACCTGTCACTTTCCATTGATTGCAACTGCAAATGCGATTTTTAAGATCAACCTTTTGAGATGTTGGAGAATGAACTTCAAAAATATACCTACAAAATGTAAAATTAAAAACAGTTAAAATATGTACACAGATTGCATTTCCAAAAAATGATTATTAGCACTATATATATTCTCTCTAATCTATCTAATAAATAAGACCCAATTCATGTGCATAGAACTAATAGTGAAAAATAAGACTCATAAACCAAAACAAATAACAACAGGCATACTGTTCATATTCTTTAGAGAAAGTATATCTTATGTAAATTTTGATTTTGACTTTCTTTTTAAAAAAAATGATATCCAATCTAGAAAAAAGAAAGCATAAAGGTTATAGTAAGAATTAAAACCAGTAAACCTTGACAGTGATTTCAATGGGTAAGGCATCCACTGATTAAGTTGAATTGACTAAAAACATTCCTTTGATGCACCAGATTTGACTTTTCCAAAAATATCAACAGGATTGTCCAAGTCAAGAACTAATATACCATAAGTAAAATGTACAGACTCATCCAGACAAAAACAATGAAAGAGCTAAGAATTACATACAGTGTTAATTACAATGCCGCGACTGTCAAGATTCAAAAGATCCAAAGGGGTTTAAAATTTATAAATACCAACAAAATGAAATCATAACACTGGCTACATAGCAAGTTGAAAAAAGATAAATGCATTTATCATTTTTTTCAGAAACTATGAACATCATGTAAAAATATAGAAATAAATACCTAGATGATTTAGAAACACTCCACCCAAATCCTTCTTCCTTCAATTTCAACAAACGAGCTTCCATTTTTGGACATAGCACACTAGTCCACTTTGATGCCTCTTCTCTAAGATTAGACATTTGCATCATCAGTTTTACCCTAATTCCATCAAGACAAGCAGTAACAGGCAAACTTCTTTCATCCAAAATCCAAGAATTAAAACTCTCAGCTACATTGGACTTATTTTCACCATATCGCTTCCCCGGAAAAAACAAATCAGCCCAATGATCATATGGTTTATCATTCAAGTACTGTATAGCTTTGGCACCTCCAATTTCTTTGTACTTGGACATGGCTTTTTCAAACTCATGATGATTAGAAGCTATAGCACAACGCTCAAGTAAATGAGCTACCCAAACACCCCTTCCACTTTTCACAATGCTAGCAATATTATTTTGCATATGATGCAAACAATAAGAATGATGACTATTTGGAAATTTTTTTGGAATACTTAACAATAAACCCCAGTGTCTATCACTTAAAAAAGTTAATATTCTATCACAACTGAGAGCATTCTTTAGGTGTTTTAAAAACCAACTCCAACACTCTTCATTTTCTTTGGGAACAAGAGCCATTGCTAATGGGAAAAAACCTGGAAAAAAAACAAAAAAATAATAATTCACTGTTTATGTATTACATTTGAAACAACAAAAAATTAATTCACTTTTTGTGTAAAAAAATTATATTTGAAACAGTATTATCTAATAGTAGACAATCACATGTGTAGTCTACGCAGAAAGGGTAGAAATTGCAAAGATATGATACATAATTCATGCATACAATACAAAGAATAATATTCAAACATCTAAAACATATATGCTTTTATCTTTTCTATATGCTGTTTAAATCATTTGTATACCTTATGTAAGAACTTCAAATAAAGAGAAAAATGATAAATATGTTCAACATGTAGTAGTATCTATGATATATAATGACGGCTTAATATGTTATTTAATTCTTTATATTAAAAGATAAATGCATTTATCCTTTTTAACTCCCGTATACAGTAACATTTTGTATATCAAATTAAAGAACATTATATCTTTTACAGTATTTGTTTTGGATCAAATTTACAATAAGAAGAGCATGACCGTCCATTGAACAATTGTACCTACCTTGTAACTAGTGCAACTAGATTGAAGATGTTAGAGATAAAAACATATATGCATTTATTGTTTGAAATATGACAGATTCTGGTAAATCCAGCATAAGCAGTAGGTATCATGATAAACTGAAAAAAAATAAAACATCTAGATTATGTATCTATCAAAATAAAAATAAAAAAAACAACCAACATTAATCATCATTAATTTTCAGTTGAATTAAATTGTCAGTTTGAATTCATTTTTGAAACAACCAAATGCACTATATTTGAAACAGTACTATATAACAGTAGACTAATCACTTGAACAAAATGCAGTATGTACACAATAAAATTCAGTAGAACAATAACTTAAAGAAACAGTACTATGTAACATAAATACAACAGCAAAAAAAAAATTCAGTACATTGATTCCCATTTTTTGCAGTGGCAGCCATCAAAATACCACTTCGCCCTTTCAAAAAGATAGCATCCAAAAACACCATAGGACGACAATAGTTAAATCCAAATATACATGCCTCATAACATACAAAAACTCTCTCAAATTGATTTGTTTCAGAATCCACATCCATACTTGAATAACTATTTGGGTTATTTCTTTCCAATGCCTTCAAATACCAAACTAATTCATTGTAAGATTTCTTTTCATCACCAAAAATATCATTCATAGCCAATTTCTTACCCTTATAAGCAAAGTAATAGCTTAGCTCCACATCATAATCTCTTCTAAAACTTTTAATGATATCCTTGGTTTTTCTTTTTGGCTCATCACGAATTTGATTGACGATTAAACTTTTCACAAGATCACTATTAATGGTTGGACTACTAAGGGAACGAAATCCACCACCACAAGTATGAATCAAGTTAATGTTTCTAACAAATAGTTGGTCCAATTGCTTCAGTTTGCAAGAAGCATGAATCCTAAAAGGACAGCTAGCTACAGCACATCGAACTGTCAATCGTTCTTTACAATTCTTAATATACTGTACTTTAAATCCATTCTTCAAACAATAAGCACTAACTGTTCTACGGAATCCAATAGCAGAATCAAACTGTTGACCAACGCCAGTAAAAAATTCCATATTTGAATTCTTCTTCAACAACTCATGTAAATCCTTTTGTTGAGTAAAACCAGAATCTAAATCATCATCATAACCTAACATATTATTACTTGACTCAACACCAACAACTGAACCAGACTTGCTACTTTCACCAACAAAATTATCCATTGAATCATTCTTCAGCCGTAGAAAAAAAACCAAAAATTCTTCCTTTTTAAACCAAGACAAACACAATATAGCTTGAAGATCACTATCTGTTTCAATAAAGGTAGTCTTTGATTCTCGAATATAAAAAATATCAAAGCATAATGGAGTAAAATTATTCCACTGCTCCCAAATCCTATTCCTAACATAAGAAATAGAAGCATCCAATCCAAAACGAGCACTAAAACAATTGTTATTGAAATCAAACACAACTATAACAGATGAATCACACCTGCAAAAAAAATGTAAAAAAAATATAAAAAAAATATAACTATGTGAAACTGATCTTAAATAAAAACTAATAGCATAAGACTATTTAAATCATTTTTTATACCACTTTTTGAAAAAGATAAAACAATTTATCTTTTAGAGATCACTATCACTCTTTGGGATAACCTGATTACAACAGTGGAAAATATAACTATGTAAAACTGATCTTAAATAAAAACTAATAGCATAAAACCATTTAAATCATTTTATATACCACTTTTTGAAAAAAGATAAAACAATTTATCTTTTACAGATCACTATCACTCTTTGGGATAACCTGATTACAACAGTGGAACACGTGGAAGAAAAACATTCGTTGTGATTGTACCTATTCAAGTTTACATTGTTGAAAAATCATAGGTGAAAAAGATGATCTGCAAAAATATACTTAATGGTGAAAAAGAAGAGCTAAAAAATTATCATAACAAACACACACTAAGATCAATATGGTCTTTAAAACACATAATCACATTCAATGGCTGCCAAATTATTACTAGAGCCAGAATGGAATTTTGATACACCATTCTTAAACATCTAAACAATCAGAGTTTAATTGCAAACTAAAGAACAAACGAAGCTAAATACACAGTGATTGTGTTATAAGAATAAAACAATACCATTCAGAAGCCATTATTCCAACTACATCAAACAAAACCTTCCTCCAATAGATGAAAACAGCCTCCTGTGAAAAGAAACATACAGTAACATCATAAAAAATAGAATTGAGAATGAAAAACAGCAAATAAAAAAGAGACTCACAAAATGAAGAAAATCGCCTCACGATTTACCACAATTAAAGTCGATTTTGATTTGAGAAGAAACTAACGCCTCACGACCACTTCAATTGCACAAGAAACGACCGCTTTGATTGAACAAGATACGTCTAATTTTCACAACCGCCTAATTTGCAAGATCGGTAGATTTCAGAAGGTACGTAGTTCTTTGAGAAGATGAAGACGCACGCGCCTAATTTTCACGATCGGTAGATTTCAGAAGATACGTACTTGTTTGAGAAGATGAAGTCGCACGTGCCCAATTTCCAAGATCGGCAGATTTCAGAATATACGTAGTTGTTTGAGAAGATGAAGACAAACGCGCCTAATTTCCACGATCGATTTCAGAAGATATTTAGATGTTTGAGAAGATGAAGACGCACGCCGCACATAATTGTCCTCGAAAATAATAGTTTCAAACCCGTGTCCTGGAAAAAAAATGGGCCATATAATTAGGCCCTTCGTACCAATTTCCACTATAATAAATGCTTTCAGCCTAAAAAATTGTCTTTTACTTCGGTTTAAACTTATTTAACAATTAAAAATGGTTTTTAATTAATTCAGTATGGAATAACTAAATAATAAGAAACAAATTTTTAAATTTTCGAAAAAATGATGGCATATTTTGTATTAAAATTATGTACTTACATGTTACATTATATATAAATAAACATATGTATTTATTTATTTTTTGGAATTTTAAATATATGTATTTGTTATATGTTTAAATTAATTTTAAAATAAATAAATTTATATATATTTTATAAATTCAATTTTTTTTATTTTCAAAATCTTATATGAATAAATAAATTTTATGAAATATAGATTATACTTAGTACAATATTATTTCTTATGAATTTGGTTTTGATTAAAAATTTATTAATGTATATAATTTATTTTTGAATTTTTTTTATTAATCAAGACCGTGAGCATCTATACATAATTACAAATATATATATAATCATCTAATATGTGATAACACATGTTATACCGCCTTTTGACCAGGCAGTATATCATAAAAGTTGGCTAAATGGCTTCTGTGATCATCAAGGAAGGAAGCCCAGAGAGAGTTTAACAGGCTCAGAAATCGATGATATTTGGAACTATGGACAATAGTTGGGCGGATTCGGACCGGTTCCCAATCAAGGTGGGAAGGCTCCGTGAGGCCACATTTCAAATTTCAAGTCAATTGGAGTTCGTATACTCGAGTTATGGGCAAAGGAAGAATTTACATGGATCGATCGGGAACGATCTATAAAACAGCGTAAATCTATGAAGATCGATCAATATCTCAAAATCGACAAAGCCATAGTTTTACAATCACATGACAAAAGGATGAGATCTTGGAAAAGAGGTCGATTGTTATTGGAATGATCGTACAAATCAGCATAACGATCCATAGTTTTACGGAAAACGCAATATCTCACAAATGTTACGTCAGAAGTGCACGAAATTTGGAAAGCAAGTAGCTTACATCACGGGGAACCCCCATGATCAATCGCAGCTCAAAAGGATGAAGCATGGAGTGATCTCCTATGATCCAATTTCTAGTCAAAACAACGAAGATTGATATCTCACAAATGGTAAGTCGGAATGGCGTGAAACTTTGGGAGCAAGGACTAGAGGCATGGAGGACCCTATAAAAATGATCGCAGCACCATTGGAGTTAGTATAGAATGATTGGCCTAAATTATTTTTTGGTTTTCGGTCGATCCCAAATTTTGTGGGTTGGGTCATATGGGCCTGGAGGTTCTTCTGCCGAAATTTCAGCCTGATCCATGCACGTCTTCACCTATAAATATAGCAGGCTTGGCTCATTGCAATGGACCTTTTTGGCCGACTCTCCTTCATCGCTTCTTATCTCTTTATCCATTAATTTTCTAATGCAAAAACAATTGTACTTGTAATCTTACATATAATAAAAGATTATTGCACTGGAGGTAGGCCGGAGTTTGCTGAACCACTATAAAACTCATATGTTGCTTTAATTTTTCTGCTATTTATTCTATGATCTGCATGCTTTTCTTTATATTTGGATATTGTTTTTGATAATTGGTGCTTTCGTATACAACTGGGTGTTTGTGACCATTTTTGGCGCAAACAACACAAATGTTACAGATTCATGATAAAGGATTCTGTTTAAACTCATACATGATATGACAAATTTATTAAGCATTTATATAGTTGTAATCAAATAAAATTACCTTTTACTTATGCCTAGAAATCGTACATTGAAATAAAGAACCAAACTCATCGAATCCACTCCAAATCCAGAAGTTGCTAGCTCTTGAATACAGCTACGACCGTCAATCGAATTGTATTTAACTTGATGTGTTTAGGCTTGAAAATTTGAGGAGAAGGGGGGTTTGATTTCAACCAAAATCAGAAGAGATGGTGGCTCAAAAAAGTCACTTAAAAAGTAAGGGTAAAGGAGGTTAAATAAAGAAGAGACTAGAAAGTAAAAAGATGATCGCGATCTTTGTTTCTCCCTTACCATTTCTCTTTCTTTTGAATTCAAAATCCCATTCACCATGCTATCACATAGCCATCCCTCCTTATCTATATCATTGCCAAAAATAACATGCCCTCCATAGGCCTCAAAATTACTTCGAGCTCGAACAATATTTAATACATTTAAATCTAATTTAAATGCATATCGGTATTATATATCGATAAGTGTATTTATAACTATTATATAGACACTTTTTGATATTATTCAATACACATCAAATTAAATTTTATAAATAATATTTCATAAATATCAATTTAGTTAATTTATAAAAATTATAATTTAATTAAATTAGGTGGTATCAGGAGTATTCAACGTTTCAGTTGTGTGACTCTTAGGTGTAAATTTGATCAATGATTAATATCGAATAGTTTGAATATTAACGTTTACACTTCACTAGCAAGCGGTGTGACATTATGGCGAAATTATCGCTTACTTGGTATTGATAAAATCCAATTTTATTTTATTAAGCATTAACTAGTAGTGACAATTATGTACACTAATTCTCTTCGTCAAAACTATATCAAATTAGAACTAATGAAATTTGATAATGGTCAAAATTCCAATATCATCTATATTCAACTTTATAATCCAAACACAAAGCCCTTTATCCAATAATAACAATTACTATTAACCGAACTGCTCTACCCAGAGACTTTGACTTCAGTTTCCCATGATACTAACCTCATATAATTGAGGAGATGAATTCCCTCTTGAATGGTGTCTTACTTTCAATGCTTCCACTCGACCCAACTATAGTCATTCAATGGACGTCATGCCACGATTTAACTATAATCAAAGCGAAGTTTCCACATAAAAGCTCGACAGTGTTGTCAAGTTGAGGGAATTGTGTAATATTGTCACATCGATATTTTCTATTTGACTTTGGTTATACTAACCAATAGAAAACTATCGAGCGAGTCATTCCATAGTTATCTAATAACTATTAGTACATATACTCTTGGTGCTACCACCAACCATGAGTAATACACTGCCCAACATTTGGAGAGCATTACGTACTCTAGTCTCAATGGATGTGTAGATATTAAGTCTCGATGCATCTTGACTAGTAATAATTAAAATGACATGTTTATTTTATTGTGAAAAATCAATCATGGTTACAACACATTGTAACTACTATCACAACAACATACTATTTATGGATTTTCTATTAAGTATGCTTTTAATTAAATTAATTAATACAACACATTATATCAAGTATATAATAAAAAGAAAACACCTTTTAATTCGAATAAGATTGATTATCAAGTTAGATATATGTAGCAATTACATAATTGCCCCTAGGGCATACCCCTAACTCTATCAATATCCCACTTGCACTTGGGCCCAATTATGGAATTTCTTCCTATACCTTCAATTATTTTGATGAGAGCTGATTGAGTTAGACCCTTCATGATTGGATCTGCTATGTTGTTTTAATTACCTACTTGGTCAAATAACTCTCTCCGATACTGATAATCTATGCTTATCATGTAGAATTATTCAGAGTACGTTTCTTGACTTCTAATGAGCTTTTATATTTACATTGTTATCATGTAACAATAATGTAGTATCATTAATATTGGAATCACCCCTTGCTCAATTTCAAATTTGTCATTTACATTTATACATTGCTTTTATCGTGGCGCTATTCGAGGCAATGTACTTAGCATTTTCATTGGATCGGCCATAACCTTTTATTTGGAACATTTCCAACTTAAGGTTCCTTAACCAAGGTTTGGACATGAATTTGATATGGACATATTATACTCGATATCACTTATGAAGTTTGAGTCTGAGCACTCCTTCATAAGGACTTTGTTGTTTCTATAAACAATTCTCTAGTATTTTTTAAATACTCGAGAACACTCTAAACTACCATTTAGCGATCTTAATTAGGATTTGATATTTGCTTCATGTATGAAATACGTAAGCAAAATACAATATTGTAGACAATACAACATGTATGATAATTCTTATTGTCAACACATAGGGAGTCCATCTTACATATTCCATATTAAACATTTTAATAAGGTGCCTTTGCATATTGTTTGGGACATTCCCAATACCTTTTATACTAATTATAAAAGATATAATTAACAAATCAAACATCGAGTATTAAAATAACCAAACTATCACTAATTTTAACATAAGTACATTGTTAACAATCAGCAGTATGTTGTTTACTTATATTCTAGAAATATCTATGTATCTTTTAAGTGGTTTTTCTTATGGACATATGGTTCCTCTACATTTTGACTAAAAATCAAACTATTTGATATTGATATCAAAAATACTTACTCAATTCTGATGCTCATAGAATAATACCTTCATATCATTTCTTTAATCATATTTGAAAATCACAAACTCAATATCGCTCCCACTGACTTCGAGACACTTTGGTTGTTATATGCAAACAATCTATTCTAATCATTATTTGAATTTTCCATTTCAACACATATGTACCAAAACACTAAGTCTTACCAAGCGATAATTTTGTGAATACATCTGAATTAACCTAAACACATTGAATAATGAATCTATTACGCTAATTTCAACAATAAATTTACAATGTAAATCTTATCAACGTTGCTCACTATATTCTAACCACTTTTATCTTTCTCTTAAAGAGATAATGCACCCAATGGATCACATCCCTTTGGAGATAGAAATCAAAAGTAGTGCTAATTTCTCCCTTTTTCGAATGGCTCCAGTGGCTACATTTATGTTAAGTCTGGTCGCTCGGGGCGTTGTACCTTTTGATTATGGTATGGTATTGTCAGATCCGAACATAGGGCTACTTTATTTGTTTTCCATATCTTCGCTAGGTGTTTATGGAATTATCATAGTAGGTCGGTCTAGTAATTAGGGGGTGGGCCGTTTGGTCACCTATGATAAATGGACTAATTGGTTAAAATGAGTTTGTGCCGCAGGTGTTGAACGATCTACTCTACACAGGTATGGGCTTATAGGGCTAGGCAATGGAATTCCTCCATTCATTTTTTTTGTAACGTACTTGGAATCCATGTTAGATTTTGCATCATACATATCGTAAAGTCAATAATCTTAATGGTTTAACTGACAATTGAGGATTATCCATTCTTGACACTAATAAGAAACTTATAGTTAGTTTCATTTTAGGTCTGGTTAATTTCATTTCATCCTTAGTAATCAGTTCCATCCTTGGATCGTATCCAAATCCATTTTCTACCAGTAATTTCTAAAAGAAATTCCTTCGCCACGAAGTTGGTATTTCTTGAAACAACAATTGTTTCTAAGTTAAATCGAATGGTTATTCATAAGTATTTTTTGAATTGCCTTATGCATAAAACTGATTTGGTTTTATTGTACAATACTTGTGTTTAAAACATAAATTGGTCATCTAGTGACAGTCGTTCCTAAACTCTATTTGGCTTGATTAATACAAGATTCCTTATGAACAATTATTAAATGCAGTCTTTCAACTCGCATAACCTGTCAACTCCTTAGCCTAGGATATGTTAGGGTTTCCGATGAACCCTTATCTAGGTGAAATTAATTTTAAACTCTACTCTTAAGCACATGACCCTTTAGAAAGATGTTAACTCAACTTCACTTACCATTAATCGTACTTTGTTTAACAATGTTCGATTACTTCTCATCGAACATCATTATGTATCATAGGAAGGAGTGACTTTTAAGATTAGGTCTTTATGTATTTTTAGATACACTCGAATTTTTTTCAAATATGCTCCCATATTCGATCAAATCAAATCATTTTATTTTCTATCGCTTATTATTTTATTTGCTTCAGTTTTATATTCTATGAACTCATCATTAACATACCACATGTGTATCATATACACATGTTCATTTTTGTGATAATTCATCGGTGAATACAATAAAGTATGTGGATTTGGAATTAATAGACTTTTGATTGCATACATTTGTATGTATCAAACTGTAGAGTTCATCAACTCTTATTATGCTGGCACTGACTGGATACTTTGCCCTTAATTGTCTAAGATATAATTTATTAGTACCATATGATTCATAATCATATAACCAATATTATTTATCAAAACTATAGCTTAGTCTATGGTTCCAAAATTGTTTCAAATATATTTAGATACTTCCTTCAAACACAAGGAATCAAAGAATGAGCCAATAAGGTAAAACTGCTCCACAACGTAAGCCATGTTATGTTCCTCAATGGCAAGACAAGAAGCCATGACTTCATTTTTAGATTCCCTAGACACAACTTTAATATAAAGGTGGTGGCGTAGTCCTATATTGATGAGAACAGTTTAGAATAGGTTCAAGTGATATGACCCTCCTTAAAAATGGCAGCGCAGTCATATTTACCGAGCCATACGGCTTGGCCTCAATTACCCCTAACACCATGCTTCGGTGTTATTTTGATGGAAAGCATAATACGACTCAAGGGTGTTGACACAGTTCGAATATTGTGTAATATTGTCATGCTGCATAATTATGGAGGCACGATTCTCAATGGCCCATTCACGATAACAAATTTCTAGAGTGGTTACAACTATGCAATATTCCTAAGATAGGAGCAATATCTCATTACAGTTGTATCTACATTGGTGCAATTCATTGACTTGTTGCTATATGAAATCATCAGGTCGTGGTCTATTCAAAATTGGATTTCCCTGCCTCAATTTCAAGCTTCCCACCAAAGTTCAAAATTTATCAACTCAAATCATAGTTTTCCATTGAAGGTCCTGTTGGTAATCCATGTATAATGAATAAGTAAGATGGATGACCGACACGTGGCATAATCTAAAGGCCGGAATCAAAAGAGCAAAAGATGGACATTAGCAATCCATGTGAATCTATGTGTACTATAAATGAGTAGGGCACTGTAGCAGAAAATGAGGCAATTATACTTTACTCTTTTTTGGATATTGAAATCAAAAGTATACTCTCCGCCATTTTTTTTACCTATACTAAGAATGAAAGGAGAAGATAAGGACATTTTTCCCATGGGGTACGATTCATTTACAACTGAACCATGCAAATTCTCTATGCCATTTATTGCTTTTGGTACTTTACTTTTCCTGTCTTTAGTGCTAAAATTGGAATGTATTGCTTAACGAATTAGATAGAGACCTTTTAGTAGGTTTTGAATATTTTACCTCATAATTGTGTAAGCATTATGGCACAGAATCATTCCCTTTAAAGGCAAGTTTAATATTGCTTAATTTTGTTGATTCCTAATCACGTAAACATTCATCGTTGTGATTACTTCGAAACAAACTCGGGTGTTTCTAAGATGAAAAATGTCATTAACATTTTAGGCGGCGCTAGAAGGATGGCCTATTTCCCTCTCCAACAAAATTATTCACATTTTCCTTAGATACCACTATAGCACCATGAATCCCACCGATTTCAACACCATTCCTAACCAAGAACAACTTCATCTGACCTCAAAAATACGAAAAAAGCAACTCCTTACCTCCATGACCCAAACCGAGGTAGGAACTTCTATAGAGCTGCCTTGGATCCCTTCTTGGCTACACTTTAGGTTTTCACCAATCAGTTAATCGAACGAATGGATGGGATAGAGAGATCCATACCCCAATACCCTACTTTTAAATCATTCTCCCTCAGACTTCCTTAGCTAACCACCATCATTCTTCGACTGCACCGACAGTATAACGTATGAATGATAGTGACAACTCAGAAATAAGAAGTGATGCTGCCTTAAGACAAATAGTTGCCAAACTCAAAGGAAAGGTTCAAATCAATCCCTAAATCAAATTAAAGTCTGCGAACATCAACCCATTACTGTTGAAAAAGCAAACATGAACTACACTCGGTGATGATGATTTCACCTCACTTTGTAAGAATGGCTCATCCCATGTAGACCCCAAGAAGGATGAGATCCGTCAGTTGAAAGCTCATGTAGAGCAGCATGTGAGGCTTTACCGGTATAAAAGCAGAGAGGAAGTAAGGGAAGAAGGTTCTTCCTCGTTTAGTGAAAGTATTATAGAGGCAGACTTCCCTAACGACTTCAAAGCTCCATCAATCGATAAAATAGATGGGACCACTAACCCAGACGACCAGGTGCAAGCTCTTCCCAGTGTATCTGGATGGAGCAGCTTCCATATGGTGTAGGAGGTCCATTCTTTTTCATGGTTAATTGTAGATTTCTTAAGACAGTTCAACTCTAGGAGAAAGGCATCCCCAGACGTGAATACCATGTCCTGTATTAAGCAGGACGAGAATGAGAGCTTATGCAACTTTATAAAATGCTTCAAATCCAAGGCGCTTCAGATTAGGGTGACTTGTGAAGAAGTACTGCTGATGGCGACGCATGCTGGGATCAGAAGGAATACCATAATGTGGGGTAATAGTAGGAAGCCATGGCATAACATGAAAGCTTTCCATGAAAGAGCCAGCGACTACATAAGAATATAAGAAGATGGGGCCGTAGAATTACCTTCATCTAAGAGAGCTTATGCTCCCCATAATGATAAAAAGAGGGGATAGAAGGATACCTTCTGCCTGCAAAGCGGTAGAGAGAATTCAGCTTCGCGGCTAAAATCCTCTCACCCACACACCTAGAAAGATATATGAGATGACCGAGACTGAACTAGCCTATAACATCCCAAAAAAAGGAAAGAAGCCGGAGCAGAATAAGGGGATCATATTGCCATTTCCACAGAGCCAATGGCCACCATACTGATAATGCCAACACTTGAGGAATGAAATTGAGAGACTGATTCAAAAGGTATACTTAGGAAACTATTAAAAAGAAAACAATAGGGAGAAGGACCGTGAACCTCTCTAGATCCGAATGAAGGACTAGAAGGAAACCTCTCCAATCTTATAACCTCAATACATGGGGGGCCACACTTCACTAGAAAAAGCATAGGAGCGGTATATACAAGAAGCCAAAGTAGAGTAAAGAACCATATTTCATGTAAAGTACATGCCTATTCAGAACATAGTCTTCACCACTACTTACGCTACTGGGGTGGTTTTTCCACATCAAGACCCACTGAATATTACAGTGTAGATCTCAAACTGCACATTGAAGAAAATCTTTGTTGGATTCTAGGAGATCCATTAACATCATCTTCAAATCTACATCTGACAAAATGAAGCTTCTAGCGGAAATACTAAAGCCAAGCCCCAAACCAATCTAAGGCTTCAATAATACTACGACTATTCCTATCGGGTTAGCACATCTTCTCATCATCGTGGGCTCTAGTCCTCTTCACAAATCATTCTATGTAAGCTTCCTGATTATTGATCAACCCTCTCCATACAATGCATTCTTGGGAAGGCCTGCACTAATTGACATGGGGCTGTAATTTCTCAAAAGGACTTGCTTATGAAGTTCTACACCCCTACTCGAACATGATCAATTAGGGGAAACAATTATTAGCTCGAGAATTGTACAATGCAAACCTCGGTTCTAGTAGTAATATTATTCAAAAGTATTCTATTATCTCCTCTAATAATTGTGATAATGATGGTGAAAGAGAAAGCAATCCAGTTCTAAGAACTGGAATGGCACTAAGTACCAAGACAGATGCCGAAACAAGTCATTCTATGACTGCATGATCAGTATGGAGAAAAAAGAGGGAGTATATGCATATGATCAGCATTGGTGAGTATAATTCCATTTATGTGTAGTATTAGCTTTCTCCGCTGCATCCCAACTTGAAAAAGAATAAAGTGAAATAGATCCGAGATTAGGGGAGACATGATGGGAATTAAACCCATTGGATGACGTCGAGGATATATAAATAGATCCAGAAGATTCTTCGAAGGTTCGCATGATAGGAAAAAAACCTCAATACGGAAATTAGAATAGAACTAATAGACTTTCTCGCTAGATCAGCGGATATTTTTGCTTAGACACACTCGGATATGGTTGGAATAAACCCAGCTATCATCTACCATGCACTCAAAAACAACCCCAATGCTCATCAAGTGAGGCAAAAGCGTAGAACCTTAGATCAGAAAAGATATAATGCTCTGCCCAGAGAAGTTAAGAAGTTGAAGGAAAATAGGTTCATTAGGGAAGTATATTATCTGAAGTGGATTGCTAACCCTGTAGTTGGAAAGATGTCTAATGGGAAATGGAGAACTTGCGTAGATTACACCAACCTTATTTAGGCCTTCCCAAAAGACAGCTTTCCTCTACCTAGGATTGATCAGTTAATCGATGAAACTAGTGGTCATGAACTATTAACATTCATGGACACGTATTTAGGTTACAACTAGATAGCTATGTTTGAACAAGATCAGAAGCATACAAACTTTGTGATGAACAAAGGTTTATACTGCTACAAGGTCATGTTGTTCGGAATAAAAAATGTAAGAGCAATATGATATTCTCAGATCAGACTGGTAAGAACATTAAAGTAATGTAGATGATATGCTCATTAAGTCAAAATCAATGCCGAGGAAAGTGCAGGATTTGGAGGAAACCTTTGTAGTCCTAAGGCAATATAACATGAAGTTGAACCCCTTGAAGTGTACTTTAAACTTAGTCAGGGAAATTTCTATTGTACATAGTAAGAGCCCATGGTATTGAAGCAAACCCTAAGCATATTGATGCCATAAGGAAGATGGGAGTTCAAAAAAAAGCTTAAGGATATCATGAGCCTACATGGTAAAGTAGATGCTCTAAGCTAGTTCATTTCCAATGCAATTGACAAATGTATACCGTTATTCGACCAAATGAAAAAGGGGCGATGTTTCGAATGGACCAAGTAATCTGAAATTGCATTTTAGAATTTGAAGGACCATCTGATCAGTACCCTTATCCAACCAAAACCGATAATAGGTGAGGAATTATATGTGTATTTAGCCGTAACTGATAAACCTGTTAGTGCTGTAGTGGTTCGAGAAGATGATGGGACCCAGAGGCCTGTCTACTTCACAAGCAAGAGCCTGTCCGGGGCAAAGCTCAACTACTTAGTCATTTAAAATCTAGCCTACAACCTATGTCTCATAGCAAGGAAACCACAACCCTAGTTTTAAGCACATCCCATCAAAGTCCTTACAGAAAAACCATTGAAGCAAATATTGCAGAAGCTAGAGATATCAGATCATTTGCTAAAATGGGAAATGGAACTTAGTCAGTATGATATCTTCTACTATCCAAGGAAAGAAATCAAAGAACAAGCACTAGTAGATTTCATTGTGGAATGTAAGTTACCCACTGAGCAACAGTCTAAGGAAAAGATGCCCACTCCACAGTTTTGGCAATTATTCATGGACGGAGCATCAAATGAATAGGAGCAAGGATCAGATATGTACTCATCACCTAAGATGAGAATAAGTTATATAGGGTAATGCACCTCGATTCAAAGCTACCAATAATATGGAAGAATATGAGGCTCGCCTCGTAGGCTTAAGGATGGCTTAGGTAATGAAAGTAACCCATACTAAAATTCGTAGTAATTCCCAAATAGTCGTAAATTAAATGCAGGGGAATTACCGAACTAAAGAGCCAAAAATTTAGCTAAATACATGAATCAATCCAAAAGGTTGCTAAAGCAGATTGATAAAGAGCAAATTCTATGATAAAGCAATTCTTCTATAGACTTGTTAGCTAAACTTGCTAGTACTAAAGTAGTGTAGGAAATGAAAGCTATCCCAATAGGGCATCAAGCTAAACCAAGCATCACTAAGGTCAATCGTATATTGATCCTGATTAAAGCACAATGAGCTATGTTCAGAGAAACTCAGAATTAGGAAACTATTGAAACCCAATAGCAGTCTCCAATTATGCTTGTCCTTAGTAGATAGGGGAAGACTCATGGATGGCCCATATCAAATCCATATCAAAAAATTCTTGATAAGCAAAGTCTTACTTCCAAACAAGAATGAAGCCTGTAAAATAAGATATCAGGCTCAATATTTTTCCTTCTTTGATGGTATATTATACAAGAGAGGGTACTCTACCCCTTATCTTAGATGCGTTTCAAAAGACAAGGAATGCGGGTCTTGAGCGAAGTACATAAAGGGCAATGTAAAAACCACTTTGGAGGGCCAATTTAGCAAAGAAGCTGATAAGACACGGTTACTACCGGCTTACCACACTTTAAGATGCACAGGAATACATGAGAAAATGTGATGGATGTCATAGGTTTATTAGTATCCTAAGACTACCTTCCCATGAGCTCATCCCGTTGGTAATTCCATGATCGTTCGACATATGAGGCATAATTTTATAGGACTACTTCCCATGTTAAAAGGAGGGTGCAAAGTACACTGTAGTGGAAATAGACTACTTCGCCAAGTCGTAGAAGCAAAACCCTTAGCTAAAAAAACTTCAAAGATGATAGTCACTTTTGTCCTGAGGAACATAATTATTAGATTGGGATTCCCTATAACATAATTTCTAATAGTGGCACCCAATTTGAAAGTAAGGAGTTTATAAAGCTTTGTGAAAGGAATGGAATAATAAAAAGTTTCTCCTCTGTCGCACACCCATAGGTGAACGGGCAAGTCGAAGAAGCAAACAAAACCATTAAGAAGTTGCTCGATAAAAGACTGCAAAAGGCTGAAGGAAAATGAGTGGAGGAGTTGTCTTTAGTACTATTGGCCTATAGAACATCACCTTGATCCCTAATTGGACATACACCTTTCTCTTTAAGTTATGGCTATGACGCGAAGCTCTAGTTGACACAAAGATTCCATCACATAGAAGAATATCACATGTGGCAGAATAAAACACTGAGTTAAAATAAAATGTTATTGATCTTTTTCAAGAGAGAAGAGACGAGGACACAGTCTGATTTTTCACATACCGAAAAAGAATGGTAAAGAATTACAATGTGAGGCTCAAGGAGAGAAACTTCTGCAAGGGAGACATAGTACTACGAAGAGTAGCGGCTAACACCAAAGACCCAGCAGACGGAACTAGGCCCAAATTGGGAAGGTTCTCTAGTTATAGCAGAAGGCTTAGTTAATTGGGCTTACTGACTCTCAAGACCTGATGGAAATCCAGTTTTGAAACTTGGAATCATAAGCATTTCAGGCCTTACTTTGTATAAGCAATGTTATTTGTATAGCGAAATAACAAACATTGTAACTATTATGAAAAGTAGTAACAAAATGAACTTGACTTACGGATATTAGATAGCTCGAACCAGTATAAAAATCCTTTTGTGCCAATTTTACTAACATAGCTATTAACATTAAGTTGTAACCCACACAACTAGGCTTTTCAGCCAAACAATTACGCTAGACATAAAGATATTAGACAGCCTGAACAAGTACAAAAAACTATGTGCATAATATAAAAGGGTTGTAAATACATGACCTAACTTCACAGTCAAAAATATAGTCTTTCCACAAATAGTAGGGCAGACCATGCCAAGCGCACGAACAAAGGACGGATGCAAAGCCGAAAATCAAGAAAAATCCAGATAAACAAAATTAAAAGCAAGTACAAACAAGCTAAAGCTCATATGGTACTTACACTCACTTATAAGAGAATTCAATTTATACGGCACCCTTATAGATATTTGCACAACCAAAAAATATTTTCTACAACATAATTTTACAAATATATTCTAAATTGTAAGATCCTAAAGTACTGCTATGATTTTGAAATATCTACTTTATGGGATTCTAGCGAACGGTCTGTTCGATCTGATAACAAAAGTCTTCCTAGGGTCATAGTTGGCACCTTTCCATAGGTCCATCGGATCCTACATAGTCACTAAGAAGCCTTCTTTATTGTAGATAAA
This sequence comes from Allium fistulosum, assembly GCA_030737815.1. Lineage (NCBI taxonomy): Eukaryota > Viridiplantae > Streptophyta > Magnoliopsida > Asparagales > Amaryllidaceae > Allium > Allium fistulosum. The sequence continues at coordinate 355,218,056 of CM060904.1, forward strand.
GCTCAGGTCAAGCATAGAGTAAAAATAATTAAAAACATCTATAGCTCGTTGCAATGAAATATGCCTTATCTTACATCTGACATTCTCCTTTCTAAGCTTCTCTTCGAGATTAGCAATTCGACCTTGCCCTAGCACCTTAAAGGGTGCTACCATGATAGTAGAGGCATCCTAAGCTTCTTGCAATCGATTTTAAGTTCATAAATCTTAAGTATAACGGTCTCCCTCGTTTGTTCTAAAGTCTTTATTAACTTAGCCCTTGTCATTTTTGATCCTCTAGAAAAACACCAAAATATTCAAGAGCATCCGCTTTCCACCTCTTTCTCTGTATAGGAGGGAGCACCTTTGGCTCCAGTTGCCCTAATCGTGCTTGTAGTAGGCTTCCAATTCTTTAATTTCACCTTGATAGTATATTTGTAGTTTCCTCTTCTACTCATCCGCTAACACGACATCTATGACAACAAGAGGAGCAAGGGCCTCAACCGTACTAAGCTTCTTGATCCCCTCTCCTTCTTCGGCATCCCCTTCTCTTTATACTATTCAGCAGTTTGAAGAGACAAGTTATCTATGTTTTTTGTCAATCCCTTAATCTCCTCTTCCTAGACAATTCCATAAAGCGCTTCATTATCCTTCAGTGTTTGTTGTAGTTCGGTTACCTTTGAATTTCCAACCTCAAGCTCAGTGCATGGCTTGATATTATATTGGTTCTGGAGATCGTGTGCATCGTTGGCTTTTTCGAAATCAAAAAGAGCGTTCTTTAAATTTTTGTTAAGCCTTTCATCAATAAGTGGTAGTTGGAGGTTCCCTTCGTCTAAGGTCACAGTAGAAGTTGTAGCCATAACCTTAAATTCAGGTACGCCTGATTCATCCAGGCCATAGTGTAACACCCCTCATTTTTGATAACATTATTCAGGAGATTTAATTAGATAAAATACATAGAATAATGTAAATGTTAAGTGATAAGGGGGTTGAGATTTGAATAAATCTAATTAAGGTCGTGCTTAATGAAATAATTAAACGGGCTTAAGAATGGTTCTTAGGTTAATTAATCTACATAAGGGTATATTAGGAATTTGCTGCACATAACCCTTATCCTTATATATTCTCGTTCCTACCATTTCATTCTCATTCATGTCATTTTGAAAACATAAACAAAAACTTAAAGAGGAGCCGGCTATTAAGAGAAGAGAAATTAAATCAAAAGCTAGAGATTCAAGCTTAGGGGAATTCAATCTCAATCCAATCTCCTTATCTAAATCAAGGTGAATAATAATAAACCCAAAGGTTTCGAAAGGGGGACTTTCAATGGTTTCGGAAGGGTTACTTCCATTGGTTTTGAAAGGGAGACTTCCAATGGTTTTGGAAGTAAATGATTAAGTGATAATGCTTTAATATATTTGAAAGCTTTTGAAAGAAAGTTTTAAAGTGTTCGAAAGGCAGGGGCCTAATGTTTTGAAAATATATTTTCATGCTTTCGAAGGAGGGTATCTAGTGAGGTTGAAAGCAAGGTTTCAAAGGCTTTGATTTTCAAAACAAATAAGCCAAACTCAATTTCTAGAGGAAAAACCCATGGCATAATTTAAAGGAGTTTTGTGATGGTTTTAAGAAGAGGCTTTCCTTGAAAATATTAGGTTAAAGGGATTAACCAAGTTTTAATGAAAATGATTTCATAAAACCAACAGGAGTGGTATTGTTATGTTATTATATTTGCTTCTTCAAATATAAATATATTCACATTATAATTGACCCATAACTGCATTTTGGGTGTTACACCAAAAATCAACCTTTCGACTAAGACGAAAGGTCTTTCAACAAAGATAAAGAAAAAGAAACACGGCCAAAGCTTTCGAAGGAGTTGAAGGGATGCAACCATCAGATTTTAACTGTCCCAGACCTTTCGAAGGAGTCGAAAGGTTCCATATCTCAGTATTCAAAGAGTTCTTACCTTTCGGAGAGGATGAAGAAGTCAAAGCAAGTGTGAGCAACTCCATAGTTACCTTTTCAAAAGCATAGCAAGCCTTTCGAACCGGTTTAAAGCACATCCAGGATACCTTTCGACAATGTCGAAAGGTTTATGAAGAAAGCAACACTCATAAGCCAACAAAGAATGAAAGACAACCTTTCGAAAAAATTGAAGGGAAGCAAAGCTCTCGACAACAACCAAGTGAAGAGCAACCTTCCGATAATGTCGAAGGTTTCACAACAATCAAGTGTAGAGCAACCTTCCGATAAGCAACCTTCCGACAAGGTCGAAGGGTTCACAACAACCAAGTGAAGAGCGACCTTCCGACAAAGTCAAAAGGTTCACAACAATATACAGAAGGCAAACCCTTCGATGAAGTCGAAAGGTTCATGAAGGCATGAAGAAAAGAAACCTTCTGACAATGTCGAAAGGTCCATAATGGCCTAAGAAGGGCAAACCTTTCCACAAAGTCGAAAGGTTCACAGCTGCATATAAAAGGGGGACCTTTCGACCCAGTCAAGAGCATGCAGTCGAAAGGGGGCCGCATGCATCTATAAATAAGACCCAAGGGGTCATGTTTTGGGGATCCGATTTCTTTCATTCTAATCCTGTAACTTCTTAATAAAAGCATTGTGACCCTAATTGGGTGTTGATTTGGGGAATTGAATAAAATAAAGCTTTTTCTTGGAAAAAGAGGGAAGTCCTAAGCTTTGTTAATTACTTTACTGTTTACTTAAATCTTTGCTCGTTTAACTCCTATTTTCAGGTTTAACATCATCGAAAGGTTCTTGTCGACAAGGTAAAAAACACTCCTGCATAAATAACTACTGCAACCCCTAAAAGCCTACAACTCTACAATCTGTACCCTTCATCAAGGTCGACAACTTATTTTGTTCAATATTCACTAAAACCTTTCGAAATCATTGGCTCTATGGTTAAACCTTTCGACAAGGTTGGCAGTTCTCTATCCTCAATCAACACTTGTACCTTCCGAAGCTACATACCAAGTGATCTTATCTTTCGACAAGGTCAAAATCTGGATTAGTAAGGTTCAATTCAAAGGGGTCATTCCCATACCTTTCGACAAGGTTAAAACCTACTTGACATAAGTGATCAAACCTTTCGACAAGGTCGAAAACTACTACATATCCACCAAGGAATTTGTTATCCTACTTGAACCCAAAGAGGGCAATCACCCTAACCTTTCTACAGAATTAAAATCAACCTTAAAAGGACAAACTCAAGGAATTTCAACCTAACCAAAAAGGTAAAACCTATGCAAGGGACCTCATATTAGATCAACTGAGAAGAAAGGTTATCTAATACAAGGACTAAACCTTTCGACGACGTTGAAAGGTCTGACCCAAGAGTAAATACCAAGTGAATTTAAATTTAAAGACAATTCTTGAGGGTATCACGCCCTTCATTCAAACAAGTCTATCCATTCTTCTAGGAATTACATTGGGGTGTTGACAAGAAATCTTGTTAACATTTTTTGGCACTAGAAGGAGGGCTCGAACCTTCGGTTTGGTTAACCCCTTAACACTACTATTCTCTAACCCCCCTTGGATCAATCCTACATCAAGTTTATCTACTTTGGTTTGATCATGGCCAGAGGATTTAAAAGATCTGAACAAGGGTCTACTGAACCACACTTGACAAGATTCTCCAGAGTAGACATCAAAAGCTCCAATCAAGATGAAGAGCAAAGACTAAGGCTTGAAGTCTTAAGGATATAAACAAAAAGAAAGCAGAATCTTATAACCCTGAGAAATGGAGTCTAAATCCTTTTCATGTAGGCCCTACCCCAATCTTTGCACTTGAAAATAGAACAAATGGAAGTGACAATATCTTTAGTCAAATGAGAAGAACAATCCAATATTATTCCAAGGGCACAATCTTTGGGAAAGAGATAATGAATGATTACGACGCCTTTGCACACAAATGGAAACCAATTGCAATAAGAGCACTTACAACCCAAGAGATTCAAAGGGTAGCGAAAATAATAATAATTAAAGAGCATGCAATGATAAGACCGAAAAATAAAAAGTCAAAGTGCCATCATCAAGATTCAAGTTTCAAGTCTAGACTTCCAAAAGAATGCAGCTTAACGACATCACTGGAAAACGTCTACTTGGTTACAAAGGATGAACTTAACTATTGGCCATCACAAAAGAAATGGCTAAAACATGAAAGGAACCTGGGAGGGTCCTTCTGTTATTATCACATGATGAATGGTCATGAAACCAACCAATGCAGAGCCCTGGAGAGATGATCATCAATTTCTTTAGACAAGGAAAGATTAGTATAAAAAGAATATGAGAGAGGATTAATAAAGATCAACTTTCTGAAAAGATAAAATCTACATGGTTGGGAGTGAAATGCTCCTCATATTTGGATACTGCCTAAGATGGTAGTCTACCTAAAATGCTAGAAAAGCCTCTGTCCACGCCGAGATGGCCATGGAAGAGCACCTCCTGGAGGAAGGGTGGGCAAGCCTCTATCCGTGCCTATGATGGCCAAGGTAGAGCACCGAACAAGCCCTTATCCGTGCCATGCTATGACCAGGTTAAGTACCTCCTCGAGGGACGACGGGTAAGCCTCTATCCTTGCTTAAGATGGTCGGGGTAGAGCACCGAATAAGCCCTTATCTACACCATGCTATGGCCAGGTTAAGGCACCTCCTGGATGGAGGATAGAATAAGCCTCTATCCTTGCCTAAGATGGTCAGGGTAGAGCACCGAACAAGCCCCTATCTGCACCGCAAAAGGGCTAGGGTAAGGCGCCTCCTGCAGGGAGGTCGGGTAAGTCCTTGGTTCCAGCCTCTAAGATGAGCTAACCAAGAGCACCTGACTATGGACTATGATGTCCATGCCCAAGAAGAGTCCTATCAAACAATGGACTAAGATGTCCAAGCCCAATTGAGGCTCATTCAATAATGGACTAAGACGTCCGAGCCCAAGAAGAGGCTTAATCGGTAATGGACTAAGATGTCCAGGCCCGAGAAGGGGCACAATCAACAAAGGACTAAGATGTCCTAGCTCAGATAAAGGCAGCTTATCTAATTATGGACTAAGATGTCCAAGCTCAAGAGGTAGCCAATCAAATTATTTCTATGCGAAACCTGAAGGGTTCTTATATGTCGGAAAGGACAAAAGCAAAGGAGTGAGACGAATCTCCATTGATTATTACCCGAACCTGGGATTCGGGACTTTCTTGATGTCATCTATTAATACCCGAATTTGGATTATGGGATAGTCATTTTAGAACTTCACTATATAATACTCGAATCTGGGTTTTGGGTCTCTATTAACTACTGATTATCTTGATGTACCTGAATCTGGGTTTCGGGAGTTTTATTTCTAAACATCAGCCATTAAGACTTGAATCTGGGTTTCGAGTAATTATCAATCACTAACTTATTATACCTAAATCTGGGTATCAAGAATGTTGTTTATTTAAACCTTAATCTGGGTACAAGATCCTTGGATTTCTATTCATCTCAAATGCCCGAATCTAGACAAAAGAAAATTATCAAAAAGATCGCTATTAAGACCGTCCAAATGGGAACCGTGGGCTTCTAACCTTTTAAATCTCATTAATGTTAAGGAATGGGTGAGAGAGTTACTACTTTAAAACTTCAGACATAGACTTCTGAATCAGGTTCATTATCGAATAAAAGTTATATTCTAATATTCATGACCTAATGATAAGGCAGAATCTACTACCTATAAGTTTTGTGCATTCCAAACAAGTGGAAGGAGCTAAGTCCTTAATCATTTCTCATCATGGTTAAAAGATGAGATCTTAACATTTTGAATAAATAACTTTTCATACAATTGGTAAGATGATTTGCTAATTTAGGAAAATGATATACATAGACAAATATGTCAATTTCAAGGTAACAATTAAAGATATTGTTTGCTACATGTTTCTCAGGAAAATCAGAATGAAAAGGAGTAACAAAAGATCCAGCAAGCACAAAAGTTGCTGAATGAGAAATTCAAAGGCATATCAAAGGTTACACTATAGAGAAGGATCACAAATCAGGTGATATTTACAAAATTTCCATAATTTACATAAGTTATGAAGTCATTTACCTCAAATACATAAATGAATTACAAATCTTGAGCTGCTTTATAAAGAGTCTCCGCCACTGAAGGATTTACGACATGATTGATTGCTGCGCGGAAAACTTCCTTAAGCTTCTTTTCTTTCCTTCTTATACTGCTCTCATCATCAATAACATCAATGTTGGTTTTCAAGGCACGATTAAAGGCCCTGTTTGCAGCCTTAAGGGTTTTGTTTTCCCTTACTAACTCTGCAACCCGCTTGTTGAGTAAGTAATTATCATGCTCTAGCTTCTGATTTTTAGCAGCGTAATCATTGATAGTCCGAGAATACTTTATCTTCTGCTGCTCATCAAAATATTAGGTGATTTCGAATTCTACCCTCTGACACTAGTTCCCCACAACATTATCGTCTAAGCCTGGGGGAGGGTTAAGCACAATGGGAAATTTTTGAGCTGCAAGAAGTTTTGACCTAGTAGGCTTGGCAGCTAAAGGAGTTGCTTGGAGGGCTGGAAGTCAATCTTTGGGGTCTTGTCTCCTATGATGAACTCTAAAGAGGCACATTGAGCCTGACTATCTTTCAATTTTAACTCTAAATCACTTATTTGATGAATGAGCTCTGACATCTTTTCATCAAAGTCGATTGTGGGGTTCGACTTCACTTATCGTTTGAGCATAGTAATCACTTCATCTTTTTTCTTAATTCACTTCAAGATGGTCAATGTGATCCTTATGATTACTGACGATGGTTTTTTGAATAAGGCATCTTTTGTGCCATTTTACGGCTCCAACGTTGCCACCAAAACGTTCTAATAATACTTCATCCTGAACCACAGTTGTTCCACTCTCTAATAATAATCTCTTTCTGATTGCATCAATGTGGGATATTAAGTTTTGAGCGAGAGAGGTTGTAGATGACTGTGGATCCTACTTAAAACAAAAAGAAATGAGAGAAAATCAAATTCAGGATAAAAGATATCTTTATTGTTATAGTAATGGGAAACCACAAAGTCAAAAGGTACAACAAACACTTTCATCACATCTAAAGGTGAGAGACTACATTTCTAACTTTGTTTAAAGTATTAGCTGAAAGCATGTCTATTGAATCAAAATGGATAGTAACGCCTTCAGGAGTTAGAATCGGCGGACATTTACTGTAGTCCCATTTCCCAGCTGGCGGGCTATCACGGCCACAAATTAACTTTGAGTGTAATGTCATGATTTCTCTTAGGAAAGTTTCCTTCTCTTCGCCAAGGAAGTCAAAACAGAGATGACTGTATTCCAAGTATAATTTTTGTAAATCCCAAAGAAAGCAATATTTCGCTAACTTCGAAGTCTTTAAAGTAGGTGCATTTTTAGAGTAAAACCTCCTCAAGTTAACATATTGACTTAAGTGATCTCTTGTGATAACTCGACCTAAAGAACTGATATTTTGAAATAGTATAGTAAAAGAAACTAAGCATAGAAAATAGAGCCAAAACATGTTTTCATAAATAGATTAGTTGTTACATATTTACAATCACTCATCTGGTTCATACAAAATAGACTTAGAGAAAAACTTAGGAACAAATTTATCCTTATAATACTTAAGCTTTTCAGGCGGGAGATCTTGAAGAATCGATCTGACCCACGGTAAATTCCAACAGGCTTCAGGATGCGGGTCAGATTCGAATTCATCTAAGTATTTTTTATGAAAAAGTCTAAGGAGACCCCCACTGAATTCGCCTAAGTAAGAAAAATCTATGATATAGTATCTACAATATGCTTTATACAAAAAATTAATTAACACGTCTCTCTTTTCAATTGTCATCTAAAATAAAGTTATTAACTCTCTATTTTCCTTCAAGAAAGCATCGTACCGGAGACGCGCTTTCTTTTATAAAGGATCCACCCTCTGATATTTAAAAGATGCTAAAATGGAGGTACACTTGTCCAGACTGTGATATTACTCTGATAGAGCATTGTGTTCCTTTATTAATTTATCTAACTCCCTATATAACTTGTTAACTTTCGCCAGTTTGCTCTCAAGTTCAGTTCTATAGGGAAAATTTGACTTCTTCTTTATCTAAGACAAATGATTTATCACTAATTATTATCTTCGAAGTGTAAGACATTTAAACATAGAAGCCCATACCTGTGAATGAATGGAAGACTTAGGAGCTTGTTCTTTCTCTTGTAGATCCTCAGAATGGATGGGAGCAGTTTCCTCCTCTGGAAGTGTAACAACCCAAAATTTAAGCTATAATAATTAATCAACGATTTAATTAAATGATAAAATAACTTTGTGAAATAATCAAAATTGAGCCACGGAAGTTGCACCATTGTGTCCGTGGTAATTTTCTGATCAATTTCCATATATATAACGTCAGAATTCGAGCTAGAATGAAGAAGATACGAATTAAACAAGAAATCAGAAAAGAGAGGAAAAAACAATGGCTAGGTCGACCCCCAGGTCGACCTAACCACTGCCTATGTCGACATGCATGTCGATCTAGGAGGGGGAAGGTCGACAGGTAGGTCGACCCGCCCCTATTAATGAACGATGAATTTGTTCTTCATTTCGTTGCGATTTCTACACGTCATTTTGGTTAATTCCTCTCATCTGGTGCGTCCGTGCTCCCATTCGATGGCTCCTATCAAGCCTATGACGTGGTTACAACAAATTCAATCTTCAAATCCAACAGTTCGAGATCCACAAGCACTACTATAAATAAGACCCTATGCCTAGATATTTTTCTCATTCTAGATTTTCTCTATTTGGGTTCACCTTCTCAAGCAGGACCCTAAAAGGAATAACTTTCCAAGGAGAAAATCGTTTTAAATTAAAATATTAAATACCCTCAAGTGGATCCGGGAAGACCAAGGAAAGAGCTAAGGACCAAAGGTGAGTGATTAGTAATTATTTTAGATTTTTAAGTAATTTAAAATAATAGAGTTTCCAATAGTTGTAGTTTTTCTACGATTTTGGAATAAACTTTTTACTAGTTTATTTTCAGTTTTAGATTTATTTTTCAGTCTATTTCATTTTAGCTATTTTTTAGTTATTTGTAGTTAATTACTGTAAATTATAGCTTTTCCATTTATTTATAGTTATTTACGGTATTTATAATTATTTACCGTTATTTACGTTTTATTTATATCTTTTCTACGTTTGGGATTTTCTTTTGTAATTGTTAGTTTCTTTCTATTTTTGCTTTTTACGCAAATGGAATAGAATATATTAAAACGTGAATATGGACCAAATAATAAGAACACTGAAATTAAAGAAAATAAGATGTAAATGTGAAGATTGTAATAGATTGGACTTGGATTGAATTTAAGCCTAATTATGATGTATAATTATGATTAAGAAGAGTAAAAAGAGAAAGTGGCTTATTTTTATACTTAGACCGTGGGTTAAGTTAATAAGCAATATTATAACATAGGTTATAATTATAAATAGAACAGAAAAAGGCTTATTTTGAGACTTAGAATAAATTAATAAGCAAAGATAGCAAGGATAATAGTAGAGGCTTATTTAAACAATTTATACTAAGTTAATAACCAAAAGTAGGACCTGTACCAATAGCATTCCCTATTTTCTATAGACACAGGTGTCTCACAATAGCCTAAAGTGAGATGAGGGCATACTTATGCTATTTAGGGTATATAAAAGGTCAATAATTAAAAGTCCAAATCATGGGGATTTGGACAAGGGGGCACAACTAGATTTTGTTTGACAGGGACCAGTACCAACAGCATTCCCTATTTTCTATGGACAAAGGTGTCTCACTATAGATTGGAGTGAGATGAGGGCACGCTTATGCTGTCTAGGGTAAATAAAAGGTCAAAAGAGGGAGAAATAGATAGTGTGAACCCAACGGTGGTCGAGTGTGCGGCCTCGGTGCAGGGGATATAATTCGCTATTGAGTTCCAAGCGCTTAGTAGGTGCCTTTCGTAGGCACTGGTGTCCATCTCACAGTAGACACATTAGCAGAAGGCCAATCAAAGGGTAGAATTAGGACTTCAGCCTAATTAAAGTAGGATTGGGAATTCAGCCTAATCGAAGCAGTTATCTAAGACAAGTGCAAACAATCAAAGTTCTCCAATCGAATTAATCTAATAGTTAAATCATATTTATTTCCAGCTTTACCTTTCCTCCTATTTCTTTATTTCTTTTTATACTAGAACTGTTGCAAAGTCTATTATCTTTACCTTGCTTAACAATAATAGTAATTATTATCATTCACCAGACTAAAAGTCTGACCCACTCCTCTATTTTCACTTTTTCCCCATAGGCTAGCAAGGGCAAGGACGGTAGATTACAAACACTTGGAGACTTCAGTGGCAGAGATTTTCTAATGTATTTTTTTTGAGAGAAATGTGTGATCCTCTACTGTTGGAGATGTTTCATCCGGTCTCCCCGAACCAGACATGCCGGACCACCCAAAAGTCTCCCACCGAATCAAAGCCTTCCTAACTCCCACCGAATCAAAGCCTTCCTAACTCCAACCGGACCAACCCATTGCCGGTCCAAATCTCCTGCCGAACCAACTCATTGCCGGTCCAAACCTCGCCTCCAACCACCGAACCAACTCATTGCCGGTCCAAATCTCCTGCCGAACCAACTCATTGCCGGTCCAAACCTCGCCTCCAACCACCGAACCAACTCATTGCCGGACCAAGCCTCGCCTCCAACCACCGAACCAAAGTCCTATCAGGCCAGATTGTAGCAGCCCAGGCCCACCAGCTGCTATATACCTCCAAGACCCCTACCCCCAGCCTCACTCTATAAATAGAGGGGCAGGGGTACAACAATGGGGGACAAGTTGGAGAGCTCAAGCACGGAAGGAACTTTCAAACAACTTTCTTTTACTTATATCAAAGCTTTGTACTTGTAATCAGAATAACTGAAGAGAAATAACATATAAAGTGGACGTAGGCACATTCTGGCTGAACCACTATAAATCTACGTGTCTTTTTACAGTTTAGCTCCTGTTTTTTACGTATTGGCGTAAATCGCTCGAATCACTAAGAATCACATAAGATCTACTAAATCATACAACTTCGAGGTGTTTGTCCATTTTTTATGCAAACATTTTTGGTGCTTTCACTGAGAACTAGAAGCTCGAAGCTTCAGCTTCATCCACTTAACAAGTTTTCCTAACAGCATTGTCCGCCACTTGGAAAACATGCCTCCCAAACAGAGAAAGATGTTAGCAAAGGAAAAAACATCGCATCCAGCAGTCTTCCAGATCCAGCTGTCACGAATCAAGTAGATCGTCCTCCTCCAGCAACAGTAACCAATGAAGAACAGGCTAACCCAACTACTCCTGCCACAGAACAGCCTGCAGCAATTACTAGAGCAGATCTGGACAGAGTTGTGGTTGAAGTAACTAACCGCTTCACGTCCCAGCAGGAAGCCTTGGTGGACCATCTCATGTCACGCTTAAGGGACGCTGAAGAATCCAACCGCAACACTGAATCATGGGGCGAGTCCCAGTCTGGAGGATCTCAGAGACAACAAAGATCTCCCTTCTTCGAAGGAGCTAACAGCAGAAGTAGCCGTGGTAGGAGCCGAGACGGAGCACAGCCCGAAGTTAGGCCTGAGGAAACGTTTGGTACCGAACCCAACAGGGAAGGTACCGGGCGAAGGTCAACTGTAGCTGAGCCTGTCATGCTGCCTAACCACAGAAACGCCAGTGAACGGGGCCGAGCTAGAGTCCAGCCCGAAGTTGGACCCGAGGAAGTGCTCAGATCAGAACCCAACAGGGGGAGATCAAGGCAAGGGCCAACTGTAGCTGACCCAAGCATGCTCCCAGAAGATCAAAGGCAGCCACTGGAAAATATGAGGAATGATAGACGATACCATCCCTACAGGTCATCTGGATGGAATCAATCCCACAGAACAGAACCAAACTCATTTCTGTCTACTCCAAGTTCTGATGAAAGGATGGCACGCTTATTCAGAGAGTGTGTCCAACGGGAGCAAAGAGATCGAGGGATAGGCGCTAGGGTAACCAGTCCTTTCGCCCGCAATATCGAAATTGCTATCACCCCCCGAGAATGGAAGATGCCAACAATGGAACCCTACATAGGAACCTCCGATCCCGTTGTACACTTACAAAGGTACACGCAGCATATGCTCATGAGTGGAGCAACAGAGGGAGTACTGTGCAAATGCTTTCCTCTCTTCTTAGCAGATCTTGCTACCTCCTGGTTCTGTCATCTACCCCAAGGATCCATCAGCTCGTGGGAAATGTTGAAAGAAAAATTTATCAATCAGTTCTGCATTCATGTGGAGCAACCTAAGGACGCTTATTCCTTGTCCAGCGTCAAACAGAAACCTGGAGAAAAGCTGCAGCAATACCTAACCAGATTCAACGCCGCAGCAGCCGCAGTCCAAGATGCCGATGAAAAGCTTATCCTAATGGCCCTCTGCAGTGGTGTGCATCCGGACACTAAATTTGCTAGAAGGTTGACAAAAGAAAAGCCAGCTACTTTACCCGATTTCTTCCATGAAGCCGGGAAATACATGAGGCTTGAGGATGCTGCCGTTGAGGGGAAGTCAGGACAGCAAAATAAGACAACCCATGGCAACGCCCCTGCTGTGGCAAGGGACGTTCGAAGAAATGATTCCAGAGACAATGCTGGGGGCAAGAAGGGAGAAAAGCGCCTATATCGGCCAGGGCCAAGATTCGACGCTTACACTCCTTTGAATGAGACCGTCGAAAATATCTTCCTTGCCACCCAAGGCGAAGTTAGGTACAAACACCCACCGTACAAGAAGGAATCAGATAACGCACAGAAGTTTGGAAAATTCTGCCGCTTCCACGAATCTCACGGGAATGATACCAACGAATGCCATCATCTCCGAGATCTGATTGAGGAACACATCAGAAGAAAGAAACTGGAACGTTATGTAAAAGGTCAGGACAGGACCCCAGCTCCTGCCAATGAAAACCCAAGGCTACCCTCCCCGGGGGCCGACAGGGGGAACCGCAACGCTAGCAGCTCTAGTCAGGAAAAGATAGTGGTCCATACCATCTCAGGAGGGCCACACATCGCAGACAGAAGCTGGAAAGAGATGGAAAGATACGGAAAGTCGCTTAGAGACAATAAAGACTATGTCAATTCGGTTATAGAAGAGCGCCACCCGAAGCGGAAAGAAAGTAATGGCATCACGTTCGGTAAGCGTGACCTAGAAGGAAGGCAGTACCCTCACATGGAACCCATGGTCATCTTTGCCCGACTTGGTCCCGCCGAAGTCTACCGAATCCTGGTAGACACTGGAAGCTCGGTGAACATCCTGTTCAAACACGCATTCGACAAAATGAAGCTATCAATGAAGGATGTATCCCCCTGCGATAAACCACTACACGGCTTCACTGGAGACGCGAAGATGCCCCTCGGGCAACTGGACCTTTTTATTGAGATTGGATGCCATCCCCGCTCTGCTGTACGGAAACAAACATTTGTGCTAATAGAAAACCAGTCAGCCTACAATGCCTTCTTGGGAAGGCCATCCTTGTCTGACTTCCAAGTTGTCTTAGCCCCATGGTGCCTAAAGATGAAATTCCCAACGGACAATGGAGTAGGGGAAGTGGAAGGAGATCAGGACGTTGCTCGAGACTGCTATGTGACTAAACTTCGCAACAACCACAGGAAGGATAAAGGGAAGGGTGTAGAGATTGCCCTCTGCACAAAAAGTCTAGAAGCGTAGCAATTAAAGAAAGCCCCTCCTCTTCGATATACCAGCGACCCTTTCAATGAATTAGATCCTAGGGACAAAGAGGAGGAGGCCACCGCCGAGCCTGCAGAGGCTATGGAATTTATATCTGTAGACAGACACGACTCAAGTAGACAGTTGAAAATTGGGTCCTAACTAAAAAACGAGTTGAAGGAACAACTCATCGATTTTCTCCGCCACAACTTGGATGTATTTGCTTGGTCACACGCTGACATGACCGGAATCTCCCCCGACATAGCATGCCACGTATTAAACGTTGATCCTACCAAGGCGCCTGTAAAGCAAAGAAAGAGAAGTATGGGGGCAGAGCGATCAGCAGCCCTCGATGAAGAAGTAAAGAATCTACTCGCCAATGACTTCATACGAGAAGCTATCTACTCGGAATGGATCGCAAACCCGGTGCCGGTAAAAAAGGCTAATGGGAAGTGGCGAACCTGCATTGACTTTTCCAACCTAAATGATGCCTGCCCAAAGGATTGCTTCCCACTTCCCAGAATCGACCAACTTGTAGACAGCACAGCCGGGCACGAACTCCTATCCTTTATGGATGCATACTCAGGATATAACCAAATTCCTATGCATGCTCCCGACCAAGACCACACTAGTTTTATCACCGACCGGGGCTTGTACTGCTATAAGGTAATGCCTTTCGGACTTAAAAATGCAGGAGCCACCTACCAGCGCCTCGTCAACAAGATGTTTGCAGGGCTGATAGGACAAACTATGGAAGTATATGTGGATGACATGCTAGTAAAGTCAAGGAAAGACATAGATCACGTGAGCCACCTAGGCAAGATGTTTCAAGTACTTCGACAATTTGGAATGAAGTTGAATCCGCTAAAATGCTCCTTCGGAGTGTCATCTGGAAAGTTCTTAGGATTCATCGTTCATGCCAGAAGGATAGAAGCAAACCCTGAACAAGTCCGAGCGCTAAGGGATATCAAGATACCTTCCACTCGGAAGGAAATGCAAAGTTTGAACGGAAAAGTGGCCGCTCTAAGCCGATTCATCTCCAAGGCGACGGACAAGTGCGTCCCCTTTTTTGAAGCTCTAAAGAAAGACAAGGGAAAGTTCGAATGGACTGACGAATGCCTGACCGCTTTCCTTCACTTAATCGAACACCTCCAGAAACCACCGGTGCTCTCAACTCCAAGCGAAGGAGAAGAATTATACCTATACCTCGCTGTGTCATCCCACGCCCTAAGCGCCGCCTTGGTAAGGGAAGATAACCGCACGCAGCGGCCAGTTTACTTCGTCAGCAAAAGGTTTACTGGGGCAGAAGTCAGATATCCTAAACTTGAAAAGCTAGCATACTGTTTACTTATCACATCACGGAAGCTGCGTCACTACTTCCAGTCCCATTCCATCAAAGTTCTGACCGATCAACCACTGAGGCAGGTACTCCATCGCCCCGACACTTCTGGGCGACTACTTAAATGGTGCATTGAACTGAGTCAATATGATATCACCTATCACCCTCGCACCGCCATCAAGGGACAGGCCATGGCTGACTTCATTGCAGAATTCACTACCAACGAAGATAAGGAGCAATTGGAAATAACAGGAGACATCAAATGGAATCTCTTTGTGGATGGCGCGTCGAACGAACAGGGCTCGGGGGCAGGTGTTGTAATAATCACTCCCAGGGGAAATAAACTGCACTATGCTATAAGGTTGGAGTTCGCTGCCACCAACAACTATGCAGAATATGAAGCAGTGATAGCCGGACTAGAAATTGCCATCGAGATCGGAGCCAATTCTTTGTGTCTTCACAGCGATTCTCAGCTTATTGTTAATCAAATACTAAGGGAATTCCAAGCTCGAGAAGAACGACTCATAGCGTATCTAAAGAAGACCAAATTACTTCTCAGCCGATTGGACCACTACTTAGTCAAACACATCCCTCGGGAGGAGAACCGAGAGGCCGACGAATTAGCAAAGCAAGCAAATGTGAGAGACATCTCCATCTTCGGGGCAGTGACCATCTCAAAGCAAATGGCGCCAAGTTTTGAACAAGTGAATCTGATAACTGCAACCGAGGAAGCAACTTGGATGACTCCCATCCGAAACTACCTACAAAGTGGCACACTACCCGATGGGCGTAATGAAGTCAAGAAAATCTTGAGGAAAGCGTCCCGCTATACAATACAAGAAGACATCCTCTATCGGCGCGGTTTCTCTAACCCATTATTAAGGTGTGTCGCCGGAAGGGAAGCCAAGGAAATCTTATCCAACATCCATCAGGGGAGCTGTGGAGATCACACCGGAGGGCAAACATTAGCAAAAAAGATACTCCGATACGGATATTTCTGGCCCACCTTAAGCAAGGACGCCTTAGATTTCGTCAAGAGGTGTGACAGATGCCAAAAATTTGCTAAGATTCCACGGCTACCAACAACTGAGATTACTCAAATGACCAGCCCTTGGCCCTTCGCAATATGGGGAATTGACTTAATCGGCGAGCTACCGATGGGCCGAGGCGGGGCCAAATATGCTATAGTGGCAGTTGATTATTTCACCAAATGGGTGGAAGCAGAACCTCTGAATAAAGTATCTTCAGCAAAGGTTATTAACTTCTTGATCAAAAATGTTCTGTGCAGGTATGGAGTCCCACTCAAAATCATATCAGACAATGGACTTCAGTTTGACAGCGAGGAATTCGCCAACTGGTGCCGAGAGCACAGAATTCATAAAAGCTTCTCATCCATAGCGTATCCCCAGGCAAACGGACAAGTCGAAGCAGTCAACAAAATTCTGAAGACTCTGATCAAAAAGAGGCTCGAAAAGTCAAAGGGCGCTTGGGTGGACGAACTCCCTACGGCACTATGGGCTTACCGCACATCTTTCAGAACATCAACGGGGCACACTCCTTTCTCTTTGGCTTACGGATCGGAGGCTATGCTCCCGGTTGAAACCATTGTGCCTTCCCACCGTAGGATCCACTATAACCCAGAAGAGAATGAAGAGCTCCTCAACATGTCTTTGGATCTAGTCGAGGAAAGAAGAAATGATGCAGTCCTTAAAGCAGCAGCCCACAAACAAAAAGTGGCGGCACACTACAACTCCAAAGTCAAGCATCGTACATTACAGGAAGGGGATCTTGTCCTCAAGCGAATCTTCCCTCGCCCCGGAGCACTAGACCCAATCTGGGATGGACCATATGTAATTCATAAAGATCTCCACAACGGAGCCTATATTTTGTCAACAGTGGACGGAGAGGTGTTCCAAAGGGCATGGAACATCCAACACCTCCATCGATACTTTTCTTAACTTGTATTGCCCATATGAAGTGAATTAACAAAGAGAATCAGTGGACGTAGGCATTTTCGTGCCGAACCACTTTAAAAAAACCTTGTCTCTTTTTTAGCTTGTTCCTTTGTATCTTGGCTGCTTGTTAACTTTATCCTTTTCTGTTGAACAAAATCCTGAGTATATAGCATTTCTATTCAAAGCACTCCACAACACAACTTCACCTGGACAAGACCCAACAGGTACTATGCGAATCTATGCCCTCGCCAATGAGACACTTTTGCTCCAGCATCCCTCTGCTGCGGGTTAACTCATTGCTCGCGACGGCCCTTAAAGCCAACTGTAATGAGCCGATTATAAGCCACCGAGAAGGCCGACTATAGCCGAGGCAGCTCATTACGGCGTTAGGCTCGCCGGCAACTGTGAACCGACTATAAGCCCCAACATAAGGTGTGGCCAGCCAGGGGCAGTTCACAGTTGACGATCGGCACCCACGCTAGCCGGCCACAGTAAATCGAATAATACCCACGATTACGGGCCATAATGGCCCGGGTAGTTACTATGCGCGATCTCGGCTCCGATGTGTCTTAAGTGCGGCTGTGGTAAAAAAGAATTAACTCCCCGCGGAAGCGTAAGATGGGTGACGAATGTCTCCAAGACCCACAGCTAGGGAAAGTGACTACAAAACCCGTTTGCCACGAACTTAAGCACATCGAAGGCCTTCCGTGATTGGAAGTTTTACCTTTTCACGTATTTCAATTTTACTTAAAAAGCTTTTTCCCTATCCCCTATAACAATCCCTAAAGTACATGATACAGAGTAGGAGATACTCGCCAATGGGTGTAGGGACTCACAGTGGCAGGACATTCGACTACATTCCATGCTCGGTCATACAAGATATTCAAGACTGCCATCTACGATTAAAACATGAAAGGCGGTATTTTCTTCTTTTATGTACAAATACATGACTATAATTTGTTCACACCACACGCTAATATTGCAAGTCATGAAATTATGATTTAGAACCAGAATCTAACATCAAACACAATTTAATTACAAGAATATACATAGCTATATTTCTCATACGATATGCCAAAATAACAGCAAACATTCAAAAGACGACAAAATCAGCTTAAGTTAAAGAATTACACGTTAAAAATAAGACTATTTATTACAAGTGGCAAAATATCACAACCTAAAGGCTACGTTACTATTTTTCGACTAACATATACAACACCGTCGAATCCACAAAAGGAGTTTTTCCAGGTATAATCAAGGAGCCGGCTCCAGTGGAGCTTTATCCTTGCCCTGTTGACCCCCTGTCCAGTCAAAAAAAAAGGGACTCATTAGCAATAAGCAACCAAGTTGATGGAGAAACTAAAAAGGGAGACTTACCAGCGCCTGCTTCCTGACTATCCTGATCGTCATCCTCTACCTGCACGCCTACCTCCTCAGCGGCAAGCAACCGCATACCTTCCTTCACCGCCACCTTCTCCTCCTTGGCAAACTGGGCAGTGACCGCATCCATGCTGAAGGCCACGCCACCATCTTTATCCGCATCGGCCTTGGCCTCCTCCAGAGCCTGAAGATAGATCTTAGCCATGATCCTGGGATAATCATCCATCCAGGATAGGTTGCCCTGCTTCCAGGTTCGGAAGTACATGTCCTGAAGCATTTCGTCCATCATCCCCTCATTCTCCTCAAACTCCCTCATCCGGGCCTCGGAAGCCAACAACCTCCCAACGGCAACATCTCTCTCCGACCGGTATCTCGAGCAGTCGGCTAGAAGGGATCCCCGCATTGCCTCCATCTCCTCCCTCAACTTGGCTTGAGCAAGCTCTACAGCCTCAAGTTTCCCGGACAATTCATCCACCTGCTCAAGATCCGCTTTCCGAACCTTGTCCACCGTGGCAATAGCCATGTCAATCCGTTCTTTTCAAGTAGCTTCCATTTTCCGCAATTCGGCCCGACTGGCCTCTTCCATGGTTTTCCTTAATCGTCCAGTAGCAGCCTCATGCTGAGAAATCTGAATAGCCTGATCCGCAAGCTGTTTGGCCTGATCCAAAACCACCAATCGAAGTCGGATATTGGCGCTCCCAATCTCCTCTCCGGCCTTAACCAGCCGGGCATGATGCCCCATCAGCTTCTTAGTCTCCTCCGCCACCCGATCAATATTAGCCTTGGCCTCGTCTCCCATAGTGATTATACGAGTAGTGAGTAAATCGAGATCTAAGGACTTAGCTTCATCAAGTACTCGTACCATGGGGTTGCAGGGGAGAAGGTGTTCACCGGTGACTTCGTCAAAGGTAATATCATGAGAGCTTGGATCCAGATCAGGATGACCCGCAAATGGATTACGAGCCAAGTCAGGACGGTCGATATGAGTAACAGAAGGGTTTCCGGACGGGTGCGGAGAAGGTGCAAACTCGCTATCCTCCTCCGTGATATCATGAAGAGGCTGAGCCGGGAACTGAGGACCAGGCGAAGGTTCGGATAAAGGACGACTCCTATTTCTCTGCTGAATACCCTCTTCGATAACCCCGAGAAGAGGACAGTAGCCGACTACATCCCCGGAGCGGTGGGTCGAAGGCTTCGGCTTGACAGAAGTTTTGGAAAGCTTGTATTGTTCAAGCCTGTGCCGAAAATCTGAGGCTTTGACCGTTTTACCTGCTCCTGATATGAAGAAAAAGTGTCACAAGCATATATTGTTCTATACTTCGAGAAAACACGGCAAATTAAAAGGAGAGAAACACATCTGTGGTTGTACAAACCCTGGGGAGGAGTAGGATACTGCAATAGGTCCTGGATTTCATTCCAGGACGGGAGCGGGTCATAAAATATTCCTAAGTCCCTATCATTAGTGAAGCATGCAGGAGTCAAGAGTTCACCTTGAGTCGTTGGAGCCACCCTGGCTGGAATGGTCTGGGAAGACTCGCTTACACCGGTCCCGGCCTTGTCCGCTTTCCCGGTTTTCTCTACCAAAGCCGGATCTTCGTCCAGCCCCTCGAAAGCCTGGTGGAACGCATCGTCCGTCCACTCCTGAATCTCGCCCGCTTGCCCAGGAAGCAAGGCCCCGATGCCATCGCCACCTTTATCACCTTCCCGACCATCTCCACCCTCGCCCCTTTCCTCCTCTATGTCTTCCTCCTCCCGAGTAAGTGGACAATTGCTGGGGGAGGGACCGTCCGACTTCTTGAGTTTCTTACCTCCGACAGCTGGAGGTTTTGCGGAAGGTTTCCTCTTGCTACTCTCTACCGTAACACCTTCCTTGGTCTGAGCAGCCGCCCTCTCCTCCGCCGTTTCCCTCAGCTTAACTACTGACTGCTGTGGAAGGATTAAGTTATACTCCAGAAGAATCGCATTTCTGATCAAGAAGGCGGATGATCTATATTTCCCAAGAATAGCTTCTATCTCAGCCGCCGTCTGAACCAGGCGGTCAGTCTCCACAACCGCAAAGCCACCTGTCGCTAGCAAAAATGAGGAAGTATGAGAAAAAGCATTCGACTTACATCCCGAAGTAAAGCGCCGAATTGAAACAGAGTCGTCCCTAACAAAGAACCATTCCCTCTTGAACATGATGAATTTGGAATACAGATCCAAGACCGGCTTGAAGGTCACAGCTGACTCCAAGCTAATGTATGGGGACCCCTTCTTATAGCCCCTCAGGTTATATAGATACCGGATCTCTCGGTTGGAAGGAGCACGACCATACTTCCTCCAGAAAATGACGAAGAGGCTCACCAGTATAGCATAGGAGTTGGGTTGAAGCTGGAACAGGGCCACCTTAAGGTATGTGAGGAAGCTAGCTATCCAAGCGTTCAGAGGAGGGATGGCACCACACATGCAGTGGTATCTGCTGTAGGCGAAGTACCCTTCAGGAGGATCATACGGCATAACATCTCTCCCAGGCAATAGCAAGCGCGCCCTATCGATTCCAAAGGATCGGGAAATGACATCAAGCTGCTCCTCCTTGAGGGAACTAGGAAAACAATCGGGTGGGGAGTTCAGAAGTTCCTGAGGGCCGTACCCGTCCACTAGTGATTTCGGGGTTGGTCCGTGACGTTCTGGATTCGGCTGAGCTGGGGGCACGGCAGAGGAACCTCCTTCGCCCCCGGATTTCTTCTTGTCTGATCGAGTTTCCGCTTTGCGAGACATTATCTACAATACCGGAAAAACACATTGTTAGAACAGAAGATGTAAACAAGTATATGACGTCATTCAGTAAAAACATATTCAATATCATTTTTCATTCGGAATTCAAGATCCCTGAGTTCATCCGGTTACTCAAGTGTAAAACTCATTCGGCATCCCAGTGCAAGAGTTCATTCGGTCAATCCAATCAATAGCTCATTCGGCATCTCAATGTGGGAATTCATTCGGTTAGTCAGGGGTCCAAAATTTCCGAGTTCATTCGGTAGCCTAGCCCTAGAAGTTCGTTCGGCAGAAAACAAGCTCACCTGATTCGGCAGTTCGAATGATTGATTCGGTTATCGCAGCTGGTAAGGAAATGTGAAGGTTAGAGACTCCTATTTATAAAGCAAGGTTTGATAGCCGGACCAGATGGATCGGTCCTCAGGCCGAATATAATGGCTCAGCTGGAACAAAGCGCGGCACCTTTAAGCACGTGCCCCACTTTGGGGGGCAAGTGTTGGAGATGTTTCATCCGGTCTCCCCGAACCAGACATGCCGGACCACCCAAAAGTCTCCCACCGAATCAAAGCCTTCCTAACTCCCACCGAATCAAAGCCTTCCTAACTCCAACCGGACCAACCCATTGCCGGTCCAAATCTCCTGCCGAACCAACTCATTGCCGGTCCAAACCTCGCCTCCAACCACCGAACCAACTCATTGCCGGTCCAAATCTCCTGCCGAACCAACTCATTGCCGGTCCAAACCTCGCCTCCAACCACCGAACCAACTCATTGCCGGACCAAGCCTCGCCTCCAACCACCGAACCAAAGTCCTATCAGGCCAGATTGTAGCAGCCCAGGCCCACCAGCTGCTATATACCTCCAAGACCCCTACCCCCAGCCTCACTCTATAAATAGAGGGGCAGGGGTACAGCAATGGGGGACAAGTTGGAGAGCTCAAGCACGGAAGGAACTTTCAAACAACTTTCTTTTACTTATATCAAAGCTTTGTACTTGTAATCAGAATAACTGAAGAGAAATAACATATAAAGTGGACGTAGGCACATTCTGGCTGAACCACTATAAATCTGCGTGTCTTTTTACAGTTTAGCCCCTGTTTTTTACGTATTGGCGTAAATCGCTCGAATCACTAAGAATCATATAAGATCTACTAAATCATACAACTTCGAGGTGTTTGTCCATTTTTTGTGCAAACATCTACGCATAGAGGAGAGCACACATGAGGATATATATATGTAACACGAACAAAAGGAGCTGCCAACATGCCTGGCAGGTAGCAAGGGAAAAATACATATAGCTAAACTCAGGTACTTCTCTAAGATGAATTCCGGCAAGGCCACCACCCATCACACCTCAATATCGAGCTTCGGCATGGCCACCGCCCGATATTAAGATGTTAGAAGTACCAAAAAAGGCTAAATAAAAAACTTCAAATGTCTGAATCAGAAGAAGTGAATAATCATCTTCTCTGGAGAGGATCTGGTGAAAAGAGATATCTCGCTGAAAGCTCTGAATAAGAAGAAGGAGAGCCAAACTGAAGAATAGAACATCCTGAAAAAGTACTCCATGATGAAGATAGCAGAATCCTATGTCTAAGGGGATATTGCAAGAAGTCCTGGATAAAGAAACTCTACTCTGATGACCTCTCTACAATCTGGAATCCAGCAATCTGACGACAAGAGGAACCTGCGAAATGAATCTGATATCCTATCTCCAAAAACTTGTATCAAAATGAACGCGCCTCTGAAGAGAAGAAACTAATCTCTAATGAGCGAAGATCCATGAAGAAGAAACTCCAATAGGTTGACCAAAATGAAGAACTCCACTCTGAAGACCTGCAAACCAGACAAGAGAAAAACCAGCAACCTACCCAAACCAAACCTGTAACAAAACTAGGAAACCAAGTTAAAATGAATCACATATATGTATATAAATAGAATTTTTATACATATATGTGAGAATAAAAACCAAAGAGAAAATTAACGCGAGGATAAACAAGAACAAAAAAAAACAATTCTAAAAAGTAAAGGAAAAAAGAACCAACATAAAAAGGAAAACAACTAAGAAAACAAGGACTAAAAAAGAATTAAAAACAAAAATAAAAACAATACAAGAAACTACTCTAAGGGCCTATTATAGAAAGAGAATTATAATGCATCATGTGAACATTATTTAAATTAGAATTGGAATTAAAATAAGAGTTATTAGCGACAAAATTATTAATGTTAAGATTGAAAATGTTAATATTATTTCTAACCTTGTTAAGATATTCCTTAAAGCAATTGTTTTTGGCTAACTTATATTTGGGATTAGATATTCAATTTAAGCAGAAAGTAGAAATTAAAATTATCAAATTATAATAGTGCTTATTTTTATTATTAAAAATTCTTTGATTTCTTTCAAACCAAATGTACCAACAAGTAATAGTGAATAAAGTATCAAGCAAGTATCTAAAATCCTTATTAAACTTAAGTCTAAAAGAATTCCAATAGAAAAAACAATCAGAAACTCTAGAACTAATATTAAACTCAGAAATATTAAGTGTCTTTATAAGAATAATGTATTCCTTTTCTTCATTTTTAGTTTTTAGCTTATTTGATGTACTGGTACTTTTTGAGGGATAGTTTTGAACTCTGATTTTTATGAGACCGAGGTTATGATTTTCATAGACATGTATTGACATTTTGAGACATCTTATGTATTTGGTTTTATAAATCTATCTTGTGAAGTTTGATTTTTGGTAAATTATTGTTTTAATTGTTTTTGCTATTTTTATCTATTTTGTCTTGTGAATCTTAGTCTCTATAAGTTTTAGCTATACCTACAACTCACTACATCTTTTAGTGTGTCCTTCTGGGTATACTAAGGGGTGTAGGGTGTTTCAAGAAGGGCAGATGGATCAGGGGATGATGGAGGCATATCTTTTGGAGGGGGTTGTTCTGTCTTAGGAGCTTCGGTTTGATCACCACCATCCATCCCTGAAGCACCAGAAGGCCCCCCTTTGTCTGCACCATGGCCTTGACCTCTAGAGGGGTTATCATCGTTGTCATCATCATAATCACTGTCCCAATCAATTTCATCATCATCATCATCTTTTTCCGCGGGATCGTTATCTTTATCATCCTCCTCTTCAGAATCAGATTCAATGTCGAAAGAGGGGATATCAATAGAAAGAGCTTCCGCAACGTTAACTATCTCCTCCTCGCCTTTGGGCTCGGAACCTTGCCTTATTTGGTCGATTTTGTCCATAACTCTTTTGGCTAAAATTGGGTCGAGAGAGGGAAAGCCAAAGTCAGGACATTTTTCGTTATTGTCGGCATAGGTGAGCATGAGGGCATCTTCATAATGTTTCAGCATCATGGGCCCCAAGTTGGCTTTAGCAAACTCAAAGACTTTCTTTTTGACATCAGAGAGGTTTTAAACAGCTAGCTTGAGTGAAGCTCTAGTCCTCTTGAATTTGTCCTTCAATATAGTATTCTTAACGACCAAGCGAGCTTTCTCTTCTTCCGAGTCTTTCAAAGCTAGCTTTATTGCAAATTTTTCATTAGTGGAGATTTGGTGAGCTTGCTTCTCCACTTCTTGATCAGCTTCAGCCCTGGTGAGGGAAGCCTTGACTCACTCCAACTTATAGGAAGTGTCATTTTGAGCGGCAGTCAAAGAGGATAGTTGATTCTTGAGTTTAGCATTTTCCTCCTGTAGCTTGGAGGATCCAGCAGAGAGCCTGGAGACATGTTCATTTACAGAAATCCAGTTCTTGGAAATCTGCAACAAGAAGAAGTGATACACAAGTTAGCAATTTGAAAGATCCAATGATAATGGAATTAGTTGGGTGAGCTTACCAAAAGCTATTGCTCCATCAAAGAGCTATGATTTTCTGCCAAGTCTGAACTGAATGACGGCATAGAATAAGAAGTGAAAGATTTTGAACAAAGAATAAGCTCAACAAGTTCATCAAAATTGGTCGATGAAGGAGCAGAAGATGACGACTCTGGAGGAACTTGCGTCTTAGAAGGAGTCAGAATTAGCGCAAACTGCATTTGCACAAGTGCATTTGGAGGGTCGGTAATAGTAATATGAGGAAAGGGTGCCGGAGAAGGTAGAGTTTGCTCTGCTCTTTCTTTATAGACTTCAATAGGGGGCTCTTCGAAGCTTTTTCAGGAGATGTGCGTTTTTTTCTTCCTCCTCCACATCAGTAATTTTTTCCATTTTCATCGAAGGAGCGCCTTTAAAAGGCACTATCAATTTCTTTTGAGAGATCTTTTAGATCTAGCAAAGGCCTCCAAAACTAATGTCACCTCCGAAGATAATGAAGAAGGGGCAGCACCACAGGAAGATACGATGGCCTTGGAGGGAGCTAAAACAATTTCAAGAGGATATAAAGTCAGTCAAAGTAATTTTAAAGGTTCGAGAGACAAGGAGGAAAATGCTAAGCTAATAATATACCTGAAGTGTCAACATGGATGAGGGACATTGAAGTAAAGTGCTCAGCATCACCTAAGGAAAAGAAACTTTTGCCACGAGAGGTGTGCATAATGGCAAGCGGAGTGCCTAGGATCCTTTGGCCAAGCAGCAGTAAAGAGTGTTTCCTTAGATTCGAAGGGGTTAGGAACCTCGGCCTGCTTCCAAGTTGTTCTGAAGCTGTGGTTAAAGAATCGGTGGTTTTCTTATCAACATCACCGAATTTCTTGGAAGATTACCTAAAAGGTCAGAGATTAGTTAATAGAAAACGTAGAGTAAAGCAAAAACAACATTAAAATAGACTTACGGGGGAGGCAAAAATCCCGTGAACGTCCGCAAAACACTTGACAAAGAAAAATTGATTTTCCCAATCCTTGAACTTATTAATGCCATCTGATATAAGCTTCTTATACACCTTGACCCTATAGATCTGCTTGTTAAGATTGCTTAACCTTGCCAATTTGGTCAAGGAATTTATGACTTTAGCATTAAGCGAAGGAAGTCCGGATTCCAACGTCTGCATTTTGAGAGATGGATAATGAGTGCAAACATTTGGAGATAATTGTATTAGAGCTACACCAATATGAGATAAGTGGGAGAATAATAACTCGAGGAATGGAAGGAATCCACCGTGCCATATGTGGATGGTCGTGTAAGAAAAATACCCTTCTGGAGGGTTGTCAATGGTATTAGTTGGTTTAGGAGGGATGGCTTCGATCCTAGTAATGTCGAAATCTTTGAGAATAACATTAACTTCACTTTGAGTTTCGATGAAGGAAGGCTTAGCAATGGCTTCAACCTTTGGAGAGCTCATGATTCTACCAGGTGAAAACGTTTTAGTTAAATTTCTTATCTTGTTATGAGTTTAGAAAGTAATCAAGAATTCAAAAGCAAATAAGTTTACTTAGATAGTTTAAATGTGAAAAAATAAAAAAGTTTTAAGAATGGTATGAAAAGTTTTAAGTTAAAAAACTTGATAGTAAAAGCTTTCGACAAAGTCGAAAGGTTTATAATAAAAGATTTCGAAAAATTTGAAAGGTTTATGGATCAAGCTTTCGACAATGTTGAAAGGTTAGCAATTCAAGTTTTTGACAATGTCGGAAGGACAATGACATCAACTTGACCATCATACTTCAACATGATTGAAATTCTAGAAAGTGAACAAATAATAATATGAATTCTTTAAGCTATCGACAAAGTTGAAGGGAAGAGATGAAATGTTAACCCAATTATCACCTTTCAACAATGTCGAAAGTTCTATGGAAGCCTGGATATACTTCAAGTGTTACACAAAATCAAGTGGCAAGTCCTTTCAACATGGTCGAAACTAGAACCTTAAAATTCCTAAGTTAAAAATATTGATATTGTTTATGATGTCAAAAGGTCTGGTCAATGTTGTTAAAACACATTCTACCCATTGAAGTCGAAAGCTTTTAGGTTCAATTCATGTGTACTTTAAATGTTTCGACAAAGATGGGCAGAAGCAACTCTAAGTTTGAAGAATTTCAACCTTGTTGAAAGCTGGTAGTCAAAGGGTTTGAAGCTCTCCAACCTTGTCGAGAGATTGTTATCGAAGAGTTACACCATTTAACTACCTATCCTTTCGACTACAATGGTAAAGTTAACATCACAATACCTTCCGACCCCATCGAAAGGTACAAAGAGGGCAAATCCATTATTGCCGCCTCAATCTCTTTTGAAGGAGTAGAAAGGTCATTTTGTGCGGCTAAATTGTGCACGAGAGGGTTCCAGGTTATCATATTGGGTTTAACCTAACCAAACCCGATTATAAAGGCAGTTTTCAAATTTTTCTAGAAGGACAAGTAAATATAACCAATTAACAAAATAGATCTAAATTGAAATCGCTTCAACTCGATTTCAACAGAAGAATAAAAGTTTTCAATAAATCAAAAACCCAGGTAAAAATGAAAATCAAAAATCAGACATTTTGGGTTAAAAAACTAAATACGATAAGGAGATTTTCAGTAACAATCACTATTGAACTTAAAATCCAAAGCCATAGATAAATTTTATTAAAAACAGATTTAGAAGGAATTTTTTCCAGAAAACCAAACTAAAATTATATTGGATCTGAACTTTGGGGTTTGAAAACTGAGAAAGTGATTGAAAGCTGATAGGGGGCAGAGATTAATCTAATAATTATGAGTCGAATTTGAGAAATTACCTTGTCGTTGTAAATCAAAATTCAGAAATTTTTGGAGAATTCTTTTACTTGTACGTAATATTTTTAATTTCAGGTAAAAAAAGGAATAAAGAGAAGAAGCATACTATATAAGAAAGGTCACCTGAATTCTCAACCGTTGGATCAGATTTGAATGAACGTCCCATATCAATGCGGGAAGGCTAAGAGGCAGGAAGTTTTATGGCTTTCGACAAAGATGACTTGAAAAGTAAAGAGCATCCCTTCGAATGGGGGAGGGCAAATGTTACACCAAAAATCAACCTTTCGACTAAGACGAAAGGTCTTTCAACAAAGATAAAGAAAAAGAAACACAACCCAAACCTTTCGAAGGAGTCGAAGGGATGCATCCATCAAAGTTTAACAGTCCCAGACCTTTCGAAGGAGTCGAAAGGTTCCATATCTCAGTATTCAAAGAGTTCTTACCTTTCGTAGAGGATGAAGAAGTCAAAGCAAGTGTAAGCAACTCCATAGTGACCTTTTCAAAAGCATAGCAAGCCTTTCGAACCGGTTTAAAGCACATCCAGGATACCTTTCGAAAATATCGAAAGGTTTATGAAGAAAGCAGCACTCACAAGCCAACAAAGAATGAAAGACAACCTTTTGACAACATTGAAGGGAAGCACAATTCTCGACAATAATTAAGTGATGAGCAAACTTCCGACAAGGTCGAAGGGTTCACAAAAACCAGGTGAAGAGCAACCTTCCGACAAGGTCGAAGGGTTCACAACAACCAAGTAAAGAGCGACCTTCAAACAAAGTCGAAAGGTTCACAACAGTATACAGAAGGCAAACCCTTTGACAAAGTTGAAAGGTTCATGAAGGCATGAAGAAAAGCAACCTTCCGACAATGTCGAAAGGTCCATAATGGCCTAAGAAGGGAAAACCTTCCCACAAAGTCGAAAGGTTCACAACTGCATATAAAAGTGGGACCTTCCGGCCCAGTCGAGAGCATAGAGTCGAAAGAGGGCCGCCTGCATCTATAAATAAGACCCAAGGAGTCATGTTTTGGAGATTCGGTTTCTCTCATTCTAATCTTGTAACTTCTTAATAAAAGCATTGTAACCCTAATTGGGTGTTAATTGGGAGAATTTGATAAAATAAAGCTTTTTCTTGGAAAAAAGAGGGAAGTCCTAAATTTTGTTAATTACTTTACTTTTACTTAAATCTTTGTTGGTTTAACTCCTATTTTCAAGTTCAACCTCATCGAAGGTTCTTGTCAACAAGGTCGACAACACTGGTGCATAAAAAACTACCGCAACCCTTCGAAGCCTACAACTCTACAATCTGTACCCTTCGTCAAGGTCGACAACTTAATTGGTTCAATATTCACTAAAACCTTCCAAAGTCATTGGCTCTATTGTCTAAACCTTTCAACAAGGTTGGCAGTTCTCTATCCTCAATCAACACCTGTACCTTCCGAAGCTACATACTAAGTGATCTAACCTTTCGACAAGGTCAAAATCTGGATTAGTAAGGTTCAATTCAAAGGAGGTCATTCCAATACCTTTCGACAAGGTTACAACCTACTTGATATAAGTGATCAAACCTTTCGACAAGGTCGAAAACTACTACATATCCACCAAGGAATTTTTTATCCTACTTGAACCCAAAGAGGGAAATCACCCTAACCATTCTACAATATTAAAACCAACCTTAAAAGGACAAACTCAAGGAATTTCAACCTAACCAATAAGGTAAAACCTATGCAAGGGACCTCATATTAGATCAACTAGGACAAAAGTTTATCTAATCCAAGGACTAAACCTTTCGACAACGTCGAAAGCTCTGACCCAAGAGTAAACAATAGGTGAAGTAAAATTTAAAGACAATTCTTGAGGGTATCACGCCCTTCATTCAAACAAGTCTATCCATTCTTCTTGGAATTACATTAGGGTGTTGACAAGAAATCTTGTTAACATTGGGGATAAAGGGTATAATAACCAGCTAGGTTGACCCAGTAGTGAATATAAATTAATCAAACTCCTGGATGAGTAGAATTACATCCAAGTGGTCAGGGAGACCAGAATATAAGATCCCTAAATATGGAAGTTGTCAGGGAGACATGTTCATAGTGCACCCATGAAAAATATGATTAGGATGTTATTGGAGTTACCAATAGGTTCATAGTGATCCCATGAAATCTATGTTATAAAGAGTGGTGGCAGAGGCCAATTGGTTTGTAGTGCACCCAAGAAAACTATATCCAGATTAAGTTATTGACAGTTGTCGATAGGTTCCTAGTTAACCCATGAAAACTAGGATAAGAGAGAAGTTATTGGAGTCACCAATAGGTTCAGAGGAACCCATGAATTAATTAAGTTAATTGGCAGGGTCCAATGGGTTCATAGTGCACCTATGAAAACTATGAAATAGGATAGGGAGTCCATATATTATATAAAAGTTATTAGTAAGCCCATGAAAACTAATAGGTTAATAGTGACCTTGGAAACTATAAATATGACAAGGAGTCAATTAAACAGAGGATGGGAAATCCAGAATGTTTTAACTTGTTTGCATATCATCATAATATTTTGAAATGATTATGTTTTACCCATTTTGGATGCAGGAGCACAGTATATGGTTTTATAAAGGTTTTAGGATACTAGTGAGGGGAAAACCCGTTCTGCTAAGCGGCGTGGTCTCACTAGATATCTAAATGATTTCAGATGATAGATTATTATTCGTACCAGGCTTTATGTCTGACTCGAAGTTTATGTTTTCCCCTTAATCTCTCTGGTACTCAATTGATTTTGAGTAGTTTGAGGGTTGAGGTTTTCAGGTACCTCATTAGACGAATAAAGCTTCCGAAGACATGCAGGTGTTACGATAGCTATATAGAATTTTCTTTTATTTGATTCTGCTGTGTTGTTTGTAATGGAAAAGTTGTTATATTGCCTGTATATATACTCTGATCATCCAAGGGGGCATCTTCATATGTTGCTCTTGGCGTATGTTGTAATAAATATATTTCTCTTAACGTGGTTTACGATTTTGGGATTATGTAATGAATTGGAAATGTTTCGAAATGGAATGTGATCTTGTTTGAAGTTTTAAATTTTTTCCATAATCATGTGTTTCTGCGTATCAACGAATCTAACACCGCCGTATTTTGTTGCCGAAGATTAATAACTATGGATGACTTCAGCATCCGTAGCCATTAGTTTTGGACCTCTAAGTAGGGGGATGTTACAAGTTGGTATCAGTGCATAGGTTTATGAATCTTTAAAAGAAAAGTTAAACCTAAAAGCTTTTTTTAACATAATCCAAAGAATTAGAAATATGATCGGGGTTTTTGGGCCTCTAAATATGGTTAACGCTATAGTAACATACTTGTATTTGATATATATATATATAAGTATGTATTTCCCTTTCTCTTAGACTGTTCTTCTGTATCTTACTAAGGCTCGTATGCAGATTTACGAGAAAGAAGATATGGAACCAGGAAACGGAAGAGGAAATCTAGGTGGAGGAAGTACCATAACCAACGGAAATGCTCGACCTAATACCACGAGGAACCAAGGTCGACCGGCTAATTCTAACCAAAATGCTGAGGCCAATGTTGGTGCTGGAAATCCTCCAGTAGATGCGGGGATGGTGTATCAGTTGTCATCCAATCTTTAACAAGCTTGGGTTGATCATAATGTTGGAGGAGCTAATTCTGTGGCTCCAGTTGGGAATAACTATGCTAAGTTGAGCAAAGACTACACCAGTGTAGGTGGAAAGCCGTTTGCTGGAATGGAGGATGCTGTTGAAGTTGAGAATTGGCTATTGCACTGTGAAAGGATCTTTAACGATCTAGGCTTGGATGATGGGCAAACGAGGAGGCTGGCCTCTAGGAAGTTGCAAGTGGCAGCGCTTCACTGATCGAATAATGTGACTACCGGAGTTCTGGAGGAAGAGCTGACATGGGCTGATTTCAGAAGGAGGTTTGAGTAGAGGTTTCTATCTGAGGTTGTTAAGTCGGCATTGATAAGGAATTTCATGGATCTAGTTCAAGGAGAGATGTCAGTAATCGAGTACGCTGCTATGTTTGATGAGCTATCTTGTTATGGATATGCCACTATAGACACTGACATCAGAAGGAATGAGAGGTTCATTCGAGGACTGAGACCTAAGCTTGCTAGAATGACCATGACCCATATCTGTGATCCTTGTAATGTGGTGGTAGAGATGGCCATTCACCATGAAGAGATGCTTGTTGGTTGTGCTAGAGAGAAGCCAGTTAAATCCCAGGGTCCTCAGGGAAAGAAGAGGAAATTCTTTATGAAGAAGGGAGCCCAAAAAGGGGATGTTGCCAAGAAGGCAAAGGCTGACTTAGTGTGCTACAAGTGTGACAAGAAGGGTCATTTTGCTCATGAGTGCTAGACATGCAAGGGAAAGAAGAATGCAGACAAGAAGAATGTGAAGTGCTTCAACTGCGACCAAGTTGGGCATTATAAGAACCAGTGTCTAGAGCCAATCAGGGCGGACAAGGGGAAAGTTTTTGTTGTTGGATCATCTGCTAAGACAACTGCAGTTGATAAGGGAAAGACTGTGATGGAAGGTACATTTTTTATTCAAACTATACCAGTTAGGATACTATTTGATACCGGTGCATCACATTCATTTATATCACAGTATTTGGTTGATAGATTATGCTTAGAACCCACATACCTTGTTACTTCCTTAAAGGTTACAAATCCAATAGGAGGGTATGCAACTCTGGGATGAGATATGCCTAGTTAGAACTTGATTTGTTAGGTCATAAGTTTTCATGCAGTCTGTATGTTTTTGATTTCGTAGATTTCGGAAACATTTTGGGTATGGATTGGTTAAGAAGGTATGAGGCCAGGATATTTTCCCAGGATGAGGAGATATCACTAAGACACCCTGATGGTCATAACCGGATTATATTCTCATTAGAGAATTCTGACCGGAGAAGTTGTGCTTTGCTAGGTGCAATGGAAATGGGAGAAGATCTAAGTCAGGTTTGAATAGCAAGAGAGTTTGCATATGTCTTTGAACTAGTCACAGGACTACCACCAAAATGAGCTATTGAGTTTCAGATATATCTTATTCCAGGAGCTGAACATGTGAATAGACCACCTAGCAGGATGGCACCGACTAAGATAAAGGAATTGAAGGTGTGGCTAGTGGATCAAGAAGGAAGGAATTTTATTAAACCAAGCAGTTCGTCTTATGGAGCGGCCGCGGTATTCGTTAAGAAACCAGATGGATTGTTGAGGATGTGTATCGACTATCGTAAGTTGAACGAACAGACGATAAAGAATAAGTATCCTTTGCCGAGAATTGATGATCTATTTGATCAGTTTAGTGGAGCAAGAGTGTTTTCCCATTTAGATTTGGCAACATGCTTCCATCAGTTAAGAGTGGTAGAGGACAACATTCCTTTGATAGAATTTTGAACTAGATATGGTTCGTACGAGTGGTTAGTAATGCCATTCGGGTTGACGAATGCACCTGCTTTCTTTGTGGATTTCATGAACCGAGTCTTCCAAGAGTATTTGGATAGATTCGTGCTGGTGTTTATAGATGACATTTTGGTACGAAGGATGAAAGAGAGTATGAAGATTACTTAAGATGCTGAGGCAGAATCGGATAAAGGCGAAGTTTTCCAAGTGTTATTTTTGAAATAAAGAGGTTAAGTTTCTTGGTCACGTGGATTTAGATAAAGGATTGTCAGTTGATCCAGATAAGATTGAAGTTGTTAATTCTTGAATGAGACCAGAAACGGTGACCGAGATTAGAAGTCTTTTTGGACTTGCTGGCTACTACCGGAGATTTATTAAGGATTTCTCGCGGATAGCAGCGCGTTTGACTAAGCTTACCAAGAAGTAGGTGAAGTTTGTTTGGTTTGGCAAATGTGAGGAAGCAAAAACTTAAGTTAGAACATTTGTTGACCAATGCACCAGCGTTGGTAGTTCTAGACGGAAACCAAGGGTTGGTGGTGTATACTGATGCATGTGGGACTGGATTGGGAGCTATGTTAGTGCAGAAGGGTAAAGTGATTACCTACACTCCACGACATCTTAGATGCATGAAGTGAGATATCCTACTCATGATTTGAAGTTATCTGCGATGATATGTCTTGAAGATTTGGAGGCATTATCTCTTAGGAGAGAGATTTGAGCTATATACCGATCATAAGTCTTTAAGATACATATTATCTTAGAAGGAGTTGAATATAAAATAGCAGAGGTGGCTGGAGTTTTTGGTTGCTTATGATTTTGGTATAGAGTATACACCAGGGAAAGGTAATAAAGTAGCGGATGCTCTTAGCAGAAGATATTAGAATCTCGATTTTAATCGTTTTGATTGTGACAACTATATAAATCAATTTTTGTGTATACTAATCACTTATGCAGGAGATTCGTTGCAGATTCGTATTCAGAATATTTTGAGGCTGATAGTCTTTTGTTTAGAGTCTGTATATTATTTAGAAATATTTTAAAATCTCTCATGAACAGTGTGTGTGTGTGTTTGTGTGTGTGTATAAACATACACACACATGCTCAAACATGCACAAAAGGCTGAAAACAACCGGCTGGATGGACTCATTCAGCCGTCTGTCTACTGAAACAATTTTATTGTTTCGCAATATTCAGCCGGCTGAATGAGTTATTTCAACCGGCTGTTTTAGGCCAAAATTTGCCTATTTCTTTGCTGTTTTCGATTTTAACTAATTCAGAAGGCTGAATTATTATTTCAGCCGGCTGAATATTTTCAACGGCTATTTTATGAAAAGACACTTCTCTTCATCGAAGAGAAACTTCTTCAAATCGAGAGTTGCACCTGTTTCTTTTCAATATTATCCTTTATGAATAATTGCAACTATTTAATCTCTAAAAATAGATTTCCGAATTCAACAAACAAATAACTCAACTGATTTTAATATTCTTGAATTCTTATCTCTTATTCTCTATTTTCAAACTGCACTCAAGCTGCATACATTCTCTGTTCGTTGATCATTTTGTCTTCTACAATTCTCAAGCACATTACACTATATATCATAAAGGAGAAGATTATAGGAAGATTGTACTTAATTGATTTATCAGTGTTATTTAAAGAGCACACTATAGTCAGATAATTTTTTCTAGTTGTAAAGAAGTCATGTTCGGTTGCTCAGGCGGTAGAAGTCCTATTCGGTTACTTAGGCGGTAGAAGTCATATTCGGTTGCTCAGGCGGTGTAAACCTATTCCTCCAGGTTAAGTGAGGGTTTCTAGTTTAATTCCAGAAGAAGTTTGGGACTGGACGTAGAACGGGAGTTCGAACCAGTATAAAAATCTCTGGTGTCATTTACTTTACTACTTAATTATTTACTTACTTATTCCGCACAAGTAGTTTATCCAAATTATACGATCCTATAGCACGGTTACTTTCATTTGGTATCAGAGCAAGGCAATCATATAATCGTAACATAGTTATCTGATTTTTTTTAATAATATGGAAAACAACACTAGCACTGTTGCTAACACTACCTTTTTAGAAGGTCAATCTACTGCACAACCACCTCTATTTAATGGAACGAACTATAACTATTGGGCTACTAGAATGAGAATCTATATACAAGCAAGTAGTTATGAAACCTAGAACATTATGCAATTTGAATATACTATTCCTACTACTGAATATTCAACATGGTCTAACACATAAAAATTAGACGCTACTGTAAATGCTATAGCGATGAATATGTTATATTATGCATTAGACAAAAATGAGTTTAGTAGAATAAGCATGTGTAAAACTGCTCATAAAATCTAGCATACACTTAAAATTACACATGACGGTACTAACAAAGTCAAGCAAATTAAAATATCTATGCTCAAAAATCAGTTCTAGAATTTTAAAATGAAGCAAGATAAGACTATAAATGAAATGTACTCTAGATTTCAAGATATATATCATTCTTTGATAGCATTAGGAGAAATTTATACAGATTTTGATATTGTGTCAAAAATCCTCAACTCACTAACGAATGAGTGGGAACAAAGTCTTAGCAATCGAAGAAGCTAACGACATTTCGACCATAAAACCAGAGGAGTTGATTGGAAATATAATGTTTTATGAAGTTAATCTCCAGGAAAAACAAGTACAAGCTCAAGATAAGAAGAATGCTATATAGCATTCCAGGCAGAAAAGGATGAATCAGATGAAGATGAAGAAGATATGGCGTTCATTGCTAAAATTTTTATTTTTTTTTTAAATTTAGAAAGAGCAACAAATTCAGAAATAACAAGAATAGTTACAGCAGCAATAATAACACTAACAAATCATCATCATCTACTCTAGAATTTTATTAATGTCACAAGAAAGGCCACATCAAAAAAGACTGTCCTGAGAAAAAGAAAGACAAAAATAAGCACAAGAAAGACAGAATCAAGAATAAAGCTTTTTCTGTCACGTGGGACGATTCAGAATCATCTTCATCATCAGATAGTGACTGGGACAGTGATTCAGAACAAGCCAACATTTGCTTTATGGCTACAAAAGATGAGGTGAGTTATCTAACTTTTGATGATCTTTTGGAAATCAATTCAGAATTACTTGATAAATTAAAGGCAAAAATAGAAAGTACAAAGAAACTCTTGAAAAATTGAATAGAACTGAAATCGAAGTAGAAATGCTAAGAGACGAAAAGAAAATTTTAGAAGAAGAACTTCAAGTTACTCAACAATCTTGTTCTAATATGATATCTTAACTTTCTCTGCTAAGTCAAGAGATAGAAACTCAAAAAGAAAAGAATGATGCTTTATTAATTTAGAATTATGACCTTAAAGCAAATATCAAGATTTTAGAGTTAGATAACTCTAGCCTTAAAACAAAGTTAGAAGACATTACTAAAATTGTCTCTAATTTTAATAAAGGTAGAGAAAACCTTTCCAAAATTATAGAATATTCTCAAACTGTTTCAAATAAAAGAGCACTAGGTTATAAACAATCCTCTAA
Source organism: Allium fistulosum (assembly GCA_030737815.1). Taxonomy (NCBI): domain Eukaryota; kingdom Viridiplantae; phylum Streptophyta; class Magnoliopsida; order Asparagales; family Amaryllidaceae; genus Allium; species Allium fistulosum. The sequence continues at coordinate 355,254,823 of CM060904.1, forward strand.
AATTATTCCAAAGGAAAAGAATTCTTCATATAAAAGGAATAATAAAATTGAAAAACCTAGTTCTAAAGTTTCAAATTTTACTAAATCAATTAAAATTTGGGTTCCTAGAACAAATAATTCTTCGATTAGAAATAAGTATATAATTTTTTTTATAAAAACTGTTCATAAAAACAAAGATTTTATTTTCAAAAGGAATTCTGAATCCTCTTGGGTTTGGCTTCCTAAGACCTAACTCTTAGGACCGAAAATAAAATGGTGGGTACCAATGTTAATTCTGCATTTTGCAGGTACCACCTAAAAAGAGAGGAAAATGGATACTAGACAGTGGTTGCTCAAAACACATGACAGGAAACAAAGGGATGCTAACAAACATTAACTACTCAGATGGAGGTTCTGTCACATTTGGAGATAATTCCAAAGGATATGTCATCGGCGAAGGTGATGTGAGCAATAATGGTATATCTAATTTACCTCTTATTATAGATGTTTTATTAGTTAAAAATTTGAAACATAATTTATTTAGTATCAACCAATTGTGTGACTAAGGATTCAGTATTTCTTTTTCTAAAAATAAGTGTAGCATCTTTGATCAAAATAAAAATCTTATTTTTGAAGGTTTTAGAGATAAAAATATTTATGTTTTAAATATGAATGTAAATTACAATACAAATATGTGTTTAATAGCCAAAGAAAATGATCCTTGGTTATGGCATAAAAGATTTTGTCATATTAATTTTAAAGCCATAAATAAATTATCTAAAAATGATATAGTAAAAGGTTTACCGAAAATGAATTTTAAAGTAAACAATATTTGTGATGCTTGTCAATTAGAAAATTATCAAAATCGTCCTTTAAATCAAAGAAAATATTACTATTGTACAACCACTAGAACTATTGCATTTGGATCTCTTTGGTCCAACTCAAGTTCAATCAATAAACCATAGTAAATATGTGTTTGTTATAGTAGATGATTTTTCAAGATACTTGGACTATTTTCCTGAAAAATAAAAGTGATACTTTTGAAAATTTCAAATTTTTTGCAAAATGAATTCAAAATTTCAAAAATTTAAAAATTAAAAATATTAGAAGTGATCATGGAGGTGAATTTGAAAATGAAGCTTTTGAACATTTTTGTAATAAAAAGGGAATTTATCATAATTTTTCTTTTCCTAGAATACCACAACAAAATGGAGTTGCAGAAAGAAAAAATAGAACATTACAAGAATGTGCAAGAACTTTATTAAATGGAAGCACATTACCAAAACATTTCTGGGCAGAAGCTGTAGCAACTACTCGCTATGTTCTGAATCGTGTTTCCATACGACCTTTAATAAAACACACTCCATATGAACTTTTTCATCAAAGAAAACCGAACATTTCTTATTTTAAAAATTTTGGTTCAAAATGTTCTATCTTAAACACGATCAGCTTGGAAAATTCGATCCAAAATCCGATGAAGGAATCTTCGTAGGATATCCAAAAAGAAGCAAAGCTTATCGAATTTTCAATAAAAGAACAAAAACAATCGAAGAAACACTTCATGTTTCATTCGAAGAAAATTTCAAATTTAATAAATTTTTTGAGGATGATAAAGATATACCTAAGACGGTCACAAATACAGTAACTCAAAATAATTTTGAAGAAGATGAAAACATTGTTCATAATTTTGAAGAAGATGAAAACATTATTCATAATGAAAACGAATTAAGATCTCCTCCTTGGATTTTATGAGATCACCCAGTAGAAAATGTCATAGGAGAAATTGATTCACATGTTAGAACTAAAAATAAACTTACTCAAATGGGCCATGTAGCTTTTCTTTCTAAAATTGAACCTAAAAATGCAAAAGAAGCCTCTACTGATGACTATTGGATTATAGCTATGAAAGAAGAGATAAACCAATTCGAACGAAACGAAGTTTGAGAACTAGTTCCTAGACCAAGGGATCAAACGGTCATTGGTACTAAATGGGTTTTCAAAAATAAAGCGGATGAACAAGGTAATATAACTAGGAATAAAGCTAGATTAGTTGCACAAGGATATAATCAAGAAGAACGAATTGACTATGAAGAAAAATTTACTCCAGTTGCACGACTTGAAGCAATACGTATCTTACTGGCTTTTGCATGTTTTCATAATTTCAAACTTTATCAAATGGATGTTAAAAGTGCTTTTCTAAATGGTTATATAAAAGAAAATGTTTTTGTTGAACAACCTCTTTTATTCATGCAAGAAAAATTTCCAGACCATGTCTATAAACTTAAGAAAGCCATATATGGTCTAAAACAAGCACCTTGTGCTTGGTATGAACATCTTAAAAGCTATCTAATAGATTCTGGTTTTGAAATTGGGAAGGTTGATTAAAATCTTTTTATTAAAAGAACTAAAAAAGATATTTTAATTATTCAAATTTATGTAGATGACATTATTTTTGGTTCTACAAATGAAAAATTATGTCAGGAATTCTCAACAACAATGACCAAAGAATTTGAAGTCACATATGGGAGAATTATCTTATTTTCTTGGTTTACAGATTAAACAATTAGAAAATGGAATTTTTATTAATCAAGAAAAATATTGTAATAATCTAATTAAACGCTTTAGTATACTTCTGCTAAACCAACTCCAGTGAGTACAACGATTCACTCGATAGAGATGAAGATGGCAAAGTGTTGACCCAAAATTATATCGAAGTATAATTGGATCTTTACTTTATCTAACTGCTAGTAGACCTGACATAATGATGAGTGTTTGTTTATGTGCTCGATTTCAAGCAAATCCTAAAGAATCACATATGCAAGAAGTAAAACACATATTGCGTTATCTAAGCAAAACCAAAGATTTTGGACCTTTCTATCCGAAAGAATGTCCTTTCGAGTTAGTTTCATATAGTGACGCTGACTTAGGAGGATGTCGGACGGATCGAAAAGGTACTAGTGGTACTTGTCACTTCATTGGACAATCCTTAGTCTCTTGGTTTACCAAGAAATAAAATTGTGTTTCACTTTCAACTTGTCAGGTAGAATAAATTTCTGCCCCCTTAGCTTATGCTCAAGTCATTTATATGCAACAAACACTCCAAGATTTTGGTATAAATTTATCTAAATCAACTATTTTCTGTGATAATACTAGTGCTATAAACTTATCTAAAAATCCTATCAATCACTCATGAACTAAACATATTGACATACGTCATCATTTTCTTTGTGATAATATTGAAAAGGATTTAGTCAAATTGGAATTTGCATCCTCTGAAAATCAACTGGCTGATATATTTACAAAACCTTTAAATGAAAATATTTTCATAAAATTAAGAAGAGAATTAGGAATTGTATCATTAAAAGACCTATAATTATTTTTCAAAAAAATTGAAATTTTCCTAGAATTGAACGCGGGATCTCTTACTTGAAAATCTTATGCTCTACCACTACACTACACTTTACTTTTCAACTAAACTTGATTTACATTCTATTTTCATCGTTTATTTTTCCACCTTACCTTTTTTAACTTCTTTTCAACCTATCTTTTTTTCTATGGTTCTTAACAACCTAACCACTAATCTTGTTTCTATTTATACGATCTTCTTGCATATAAATACCTCCTCTCTCTTTATTTCTTTTGCAAATCAAATATAAAAAAAGGAAAACTAGTTTCAACTCTCTTAATCAAAAAATGTCTTCCCAAAACAACTCTGAATCCTCTGCACTTTCATATACTTCTCTGTTCGTTGACGGAAATTCAATCGGTTTAGAAAACCGTCGAATGAATTTTGAAATAAAAATAACCGCAAGCGCACGGCGTACTATTGAAGTACGTGGCGAGTACGGGTCGATCAGCAGGGAATTGATGATTTTAAATCTCTATTCAATCAAATTAACCAAAGTTGAAAATGTGATTAGCTAAAAATGTAGAAAACTAGCAAAATAAAATTGATAAAATTATGAGAGTGTGAAGGCAATTTAGAGGCAATTTCCACTCTCTAGATCACATAAATCAACAAAATGAAGTTATGATCTCTCTTTTCTTGTCATTAGTGTAATTAGTTAATGTTCTTATCATAAGTATGGTATATTTGTGCTATTAATTAGCACAATATAAACCATCAAACTATAGCACAACCACTAATACACATTTAACTCTCATGAAATATGACAACAAAGTTGAAAGCAAAATCTATTTTAAGCATGACCTATTAACTATTGTTTAGAAATATAGGCCATCAAATTTTAAATTCAACAATCACTTTATTACCATCATCATATGTAGATGAAGAGGGAATCATTGTTTGTGATTGTTTAAGCATAGCCTATTTGGTGTCAACAATATAGGCTATCAAATTCATATAAAAAACAACAAGTTAAACCACTTCAAATGATTCATTAAGCACAAAAAGAGAGCATAAACATTCAAAATGTTACATCTACATACTAGAGAGCTTCATTACCCCTAAATTGTAGGGATTAGCCTCTCATATTTGTTATCATATGAACAAATGTAGAAAGCAACATGAAACTAGCAAAAGGAAAAAGAGAGCAAAATGTAAGGAAAACTATTCTACTTGCATAAAGTAAAAAAGATCTATTCTACTTTCATAAAAGAAAAGAAATCTACACTACAACATAAGAAAAAGAGCATGTAAATGTAAAGAGCATATATTGAATTGCATAAGAAAGAAAAGAAAAATTACAAGAAATAAAAATGGCTAAGTAGCCATGAAAAGAGAAAGAGTGCTTTCTTTTATTTGATCTAAACTAAACTAAAGAGAAGGAGGCCTAAGAGAGACTAATGGAGAAGAGCAAGTTCCATGAAGATATGAGGTATTTATACAAGTGTTAAACCCTAATTCATATTTTTGGGGAATGCCCAAATTGCCCTTGAGAAAGTGTGGAGGCCAAGTAATCATTAGCTTCTACTAATCATCATTTAAGTGTACATGAAGCCATTAATTCCATAAGCATGTGCATTAGCCTCTAATTTGTACATGTAGAGAGGTGGGTAGGTGGGGTCCTCCATTATCTTCACTTTGAATTATTTCCATCTTCATTTTTTCACTTCACTCTTGTGCATGCATATATCATCATGTAACCACTTGTAAAATTCACCAAATTTCCTACAAAACAACATAGAAAATTCCAAGTAAATTTTCACAATTTAATAAATGCATAAAAGTGACCATTTTGCCCCTATATGAAGATGAATATGTGACAATTTCAAATAATTTGAATTTTGGTTTAAACAAGTTAAAATACCCAATATGATCATTTATTTAATTTAAATAGATTAAATATGGTGGTAAAAATATGCACATTTACGTGCACATCAAATACCCCCACACTTTTCTTTTTATTCATCCTCGAATAAAGGAAAAACTAAGATAAATCCATTTTCATAGGGAGCACGATTGCATTGAGCATATGCAATAAGCCGTTAAACCTCTGGGTGTCCCCAATTGGACGAGTGTTGTCTCGTGAGGGTTTTCAGCGGATATTACCCACAAAATCCAAATGCAGGATGAAAATATTTACAAAATGCAAGATTTATTTACAAAGAGATGAATGCGAGTTTTTGAAAATATTTACAATGAAGGATTTACTTTTAAATTAACACACATAAGTTAAATATAGGTTTTGGTTATTATCTTGAAAATTTAAGTCATTTACTCGTCAAAATTTCCAACAAAAATTAAGTTATCATAATAAATAGACTATAGTTTAACTCGTTGTTTCGGTAGATAACAAAGTGTAATTATAAAATGGATCCTTAGTTGATTATCAAAGTTTATCAAAGTGGTATATTCATTTATTTTCAATAACAAGTCAAATCAAATAAGTTAAAAAAATAGTGCTAGGATTTCATTTGCGTACTCTCTCTTGTTTGAAAAATTTATTGATATTAACAATATTTACATATGCCTAACTCAGATAAACTGAGGTCAGATATATTACCCATGCACTGCCTTGCGGACTAATGTGAGGGGAATACAGGGCGTGGCGAGTGAACACACAAGTGTGAACACTTATTGACTGTACGCGTTATAAGTAAAATAATTTATATATACACACCTAACTCAGATAAACCGAGGCCAGATATACCGATCGTGCACTGCCTTTCGGGCTTACGTGAGAAGGGTACAGAGCATGGCGAGTGAACACACGAGTGTGAACACATGACTCTAGGTGTTTATTAAGAAAATATATAGATATATACAAAAAAAATTGATTTTGCTATTTTTAGGGAGAGAGTTTCGCAAAATCATCTTAGCATCATTTAACTGAGAAGACAAAAAAATGTTATATCCTTTACTTTAAATCAACCACTTTTTAAAACAAATATTTTCAATTAGGATATATTTCATAATTATCACGTATGAATCTTCCTATATACTAGTTAAACCATTATTATATGTAATCAAACTTCATTTTTATTTTTGTTAAGACGAATAAATTTTCAAAAATTTCAATTTAATAAACCAAAACAATATATTTATCTTATAGTGTTTCTTTAAAAATAAATGAAAATGCTTAAAAAATAATTGTTTTTGGGATTTTTTTTAACAAGAAAGGGCAAAATAAATCATGTAAAATAAAAAATGAAGATGACTCTCCCCCCACACTTGATTTTGACTGTGTCCCCACAGTCAACCCAAGTGGAAGGAGAAAAATAAAAATAAAAACATTACCTTTATTTAAATGAAAATTAACGGTATTTACACGAGATCAGAAAGTATATCGTCAAAGCGTAAATGAAACGATCTTCCAAAAACCAATTCATTTACCTCGTCAAGTATACAAGACACAACTTAAGCTCGAAAAACCAAATCGTAAAAGATTTCAAAGTTGAATGTTGATTTGGAAAAACAAATGTCATTTTATTGAAAATTGAACGAGTTGTTTTGTTTTCAATGATTTTTGGGGTTGATAAAAAATTGATTGAAATTCACATTTATTTTCACCAAATTGAAATTCAAGTTTATCATTGAAAACTTCTTCAAAATTATCGATTTACAAATCAAAATAGTGATGTAAATCTTTCCCTTTAGAATTTAATGACTCATTTTTGAAAAGTCCATAAAACTAGTGTTCGTTAAATTCATCTTCCTTCGTTGGATTATCAACAATTTCATCGCATATATCCATTTTAAAATCCAAAGTTGTTGTATTCAAATTTTCAAAATCGAGAAAAGGAAGATCGAATTTTAAATTTGGTTCCACACCCTCAAATGAATTGAAATCCAACTCAATTACCGTGTTTTCAACAACTTCATTAAGATTATTATTTTCAATTTCAAAAGTTGTTATTTGAAAATCGTTGATTTGGGTAAAAGATGGATTATTGCTTGACTCGTCACACGTTGGGATTTGAGTATGTTTTTCATGTTGTTTCATATAAGTTTCAAACAATGAATCCGTATGATCATCGTAAATTTCATTCATTTGTTCAACAAAATCCAATTTATAATTATTAGCTGGAGGATTTTCGATTTGGATTTGTTGAGAACAAAAATTTTCACTTGCATCATAGTCGAGATTATTCTCATTGCCAAAATTATTTGAAAAGTGGATCACATTTTCGTTTTGATTTTGAAATTCAGTTTGGAGTTCAAAATTGAATTGGCATGGGTTACACTCGAAATTGTTTGAATTTTGAAGTGAATTCAAATTTTGATAATTTTGAAAACTTTGATTTGAATCATTGCCCAAATATGATTTACGCAAATCATTTATCATTTGATTTTGTTGTGTAGAGATTTCAAGTAAAGACGAAATGCTCTTTTCAAGATTTGAGGGTTGGTCATCGTTTTGAAAATTTTGTGGTTCAAAATTTGAATCATTTAAACAATAGTTGTTGTTAAAATATCCATACGAATTTGGAGTAAAATCATATGGATTATATTGATTTTCACAACTATTGTAAAATTCAAATGAGTGGGGAAACTCAGACATTTTCAAGAATGTTTTTGTTTTTTTAAAAGGAAAAATATTTACAAAAAGAATTTATTTTTCAAAATGGAAAATTTATTTTTTTGTTTTTTTTTTGGTTTTTCAAATTTTTTCTTTGTTTTTGAGAAGGTTTTAAATTTTTTTTTCTATTTTTTTTGGATTTTGAAAATTTCAAAGAAAAAGGATTTGAAAATTTCCAAGGAAAAGGAATATTTACAATTTTTTAGTTTTGGATTTTGAATTTTTTTTAAATATGCATGAACTAATGCAACTAAATGAATGCAAGGGCTAATTACAAATGATTTATACTAAATTAACCCAAAATTGTATAATTACACATTGTCTTAAATCAACAAGATAGTTCTCTGCCAAGTAACGGGCAGGAGTTATCGGTGCACCACGAATCACCGTAGCAATGCAACCGAAGGTTTAAGTACCTTCAGAGGAACAACCACTATAATATTTACGAATCACCATAATATTTATAAATGGTTATTACTCTGCCGTAGCCTAGACACCAAGAAAGTAAATTGTTCAAGGAAGATAACTTGTCAATATACAATTAAGAGCTATCGATGTCTAACCGTTATTATTAAAAAATTCTAGGATGAAATGCAAAGCAGAAATTAAACGTGTATTAACAATGCAATTACGAATGCAATTTTTTTAAAATATATATATGCAAATGCAAGCAATCAACAATGCAACTAAAATAAAAACAAGAGATATATACAATGCAAGACAAATAAAGAGAAAATTATAAATAAGCAAGTAGTTTTTTTTTGCAAGCTCAAGCAAATTATTTTAGCAAGCACTTCTGCTTCTTCTACAACTCTGCTTTGGCAACCTGAAATAAAACAAGATTTATACAGATTTTTTTGTTTTGTTTTGTTTTTTTTGAAAAGGAAACTTAAAAGTGAAGTTTTACTTAAAAAAATTGACATTTTTTTAAAATGCAAGGCAAATAAAAATAGATATATACAAGATATATACAAATATATATATATATATATATGTTTATCAAAGAAGAAAATAAAACAAGTGAAAAACAAAACAAACGAAAGTAATACAACAATTGAAAACTTTTTTTTTCAAGGATAAAGCCAAATAAAATGAAAAGAAAACAAATCTTTTTTTAAAGAGACACAGAACGAAACAACCTTTTTTTTAACAAATAGAACAAAACAGAGCAATTTATTTAACTTATTAAAACACAAAGGCCCACGAATTCTCACCAGCCCATATTTAAATAGTTAATCAACTTAAACGGTTACCCAACGTGCCTTTTTTCTATTGCTCTGATTAGTTAAAGCACGACTGAAGACAAACAAAATCCCCCAAAATCAAAATTCCACAGTTCGAAATTCAAAATTCCACATTCAAAATTCCACAGTTCAAAATTCAAAACCCTTTCCAATTCCAAGCTTGAGTGTCGGCGATTTGGTTCGCTGTATAGTTGTTTGAGGCAGATGGTCATGGAGGTTGAATAAAGAGGAGCGATGGATTGTCAGGGTTGTTGTGTTGCTCGTAGGTGATTCGCGCTGCCGAGGTGGTAGGCGATGAAGGTTGCTGTTTGAATTGGTCGCAATTTTGGGGTTGGGTTGTTCGTGGTACAGCAGTTGTATGGTGGATGATGTTAGGTGACTGCAATTGTATGGTGGAGGTTGTAGAGGCTGGAGTTGCAGGCAGCAGAAAATCAAGTAGCGGAAAATCAGGCAGTGTTATGTTAACACAGGCGAGGAATGTAGAAGTGGTGATATCAAAGTGAGGTTCGAGCACTGAGGGTTGCGCGATTGGGTAGGTAGTGGATGAAGTCGCGAATTGCGGTTGTTTCGTGGGTTGAAGTAGGATGTTAGTTCGATGCTTTGATGGTTGTCGAATTTGAATAGTGGGTTGAAGTAGAATTTGATGGTTGTAGAGTGAGGGGAGTTTTGGTTCGATTGTAGAAGATTGCAATGAGTTTTGTTGCGGTGAGTTGTTGTTTGAAGTGTTGGCAGGTGATTGCAGATATGTGAATGAGAAAGGGTGTAGTATATTTGAAGAAACGGTTGCTTACAGGCGATTGGTGGCAGTGGTATGTAGAAAAACAGCGGGGTCTAGAGTGTTGTCACTTGTCAATGTAGTCACTTGCAAGCAAATCTATTGGCAGTGACGTTGCAGTGTTGAGTTGAGGTATATGTTTGGTTTGAAGCATTGAAGTATGGTTGGTGTGGTGACAGTTAGTGAGGTTGTTGTGTATGCACAAGTGTGTGCAGATTGCTGTTGTGCTAGTGGAAGTGGATGGTTTGTGGTCAGGGAGGAATGCAAGGGGCAGTTGAAAAGAAAGTGATTGGTAGGTACTGATGTGGAGATGCTTGGTGGTAGGCTGTTTTGTATTGCAGAGGGCAAACAAAGATGATGTTGAGGAGGTCTTGAATGAGGATGATGGAGAAAGATGGTATAGATAAATGTAGGCTTGTTTGTCAGTGGGGGTAAGGTGGAAGTTGGTAGGTTGTTGTAGTGTGATAGTGAGCACAACAGATGGTGGTTGTAGTAAATATGTATGCAGTGGTTTGAAGATTGGTGATAAGAGTGTGGAATGTTTTAGTTAGTAGTGTTTGTGGTCAGTGGTATGTAAGGAGGGATGAGGAATAAACTGTTGACAGTGAATTGTTGGCCAGAGGGGAAAATGCAACTGTAAACAATAGTGAGAAGAAAAAGCAACTGTAATGTAATTGCAAAGAGAAGAAATAATAAAAAATTTGTTTCGAAATTGAGTGTTTTTTCTTCTTCTTTTTTTTCTTTTTTAAATAGAAATGCACATGCCAAGGAAACAAAAACAATCATACAAATGCAAACAAAAATCAAACAACAAACACACAACTAATTTTTCTTTTAAATGAAGACAAACACACAAACTAAACACACAATAAAATTAAACAAAAAATAATTCGAAGAATATAAAAATAAAGTCAAAGCAAATTCCCCGGCAACGGCGCCAAAAACTTGTTTGTCGACGGAAATTCTATCGGTTTAGAAAACCGTCGAACGAATTTTGAAATAAAAATAACCGCAAGCGCACGGCGTACTATTGAAGTACGTGGCGAGTACGGGTCGATCCGCAGAGAATTGATGATTTTAAATCTCTATTCAATCAAATTAACCAAAGTTGAAAATGTGATTAGCTAAAAATGTAGAAAACTAGCAAAAGAAAATTGATAAAATTATGAGAGTGTGAAGGCAATTTAGGGGCAATTTCCACTCTCTAGATCACATAAATCAACAAAATGAAGTTATGATCTCTCTTTTCTTGTCATTAGTGTAATTAGTTGATGTGCTTATCATAAGTATGGTATATTTGTGCTATTAATTAGCACAATATAAACCATCAAACTATAGCACAACCACTAATACACATTTAACTCTCATGAAATATGACAACAAAATTGAAAGCAAAATCTATTTTAAGCATGACCTATTAACTATTGTTTAGAAATATAGGCCATCAAATTTTAATTTCAACAATCACTTTATTACCATCATCATATGTAGATGAAGAGGGAATCATTGTTTGTGATTGTTTAAGCATAGCCTACTATCAAATCCATATCAAAAACAACAAGTTAAACCACTTCAAATGATTCATTAAGCACAAAAAGAGAGCATAAACATTCAAAATGTTGCATCTACATACTAGAGAGCTTCATTACCCCTAAATTGTAGGGATTAGCCTCTCATATTTGTTATCATATGAACAAATGTAGAAAGCAACATGAAACTAGCAAAAGGAAAAAGAGAGAAAAATGTAAGGAAAACTATTCTACTTGCATAAAGTAAAAAAGATCTATTCTACTTGCATATAAGAAAAGAAATCTACACTACAACATAAGAAAGAGAGCATGTAAATGTAAAGAGCATATATTGAATTGCATAAGAAAGAAAAGAAAAATTACAAGAAATAAAAATGGCTAAGTAGCCATGAAAAGAGAAAGAGAGCTTTCTTTTATTTGATCTAAACTAAACTAAAGAGAAGGAGGCCTAAGAGAGACTAAGGGAGAAGAGCAAGTTACATGAAGATATGGGGTATTTATACAAGTGTTAAACCCTAATTCATATTTTTGGAGAATGCCCAAATTGCCCTTGAGAAAGTGTAGAGGCCAAATAATCATTTGCTTCTACTAATCATCATTTAAGTGTACATGTAGCCATTAATTCCATAAGCATGTGCATTAGCCTCTAATTTGTACATGAAGAGAGGTGGGTAGGTGGGGTCCTCCATTATCTTTACTTTGAATTATTTCCATCTTCACTTCACTCTTGTGCATGCATATATCATCGTGTAACCACTTGTAAAATTCACCAAATTTCCTACAAAACAACATAGAAAATTCCAAGTAAATTTTCACAATTTAATAAATGCATAAAAATGACCATTTTGCCCCTATATGAAGATGAGTATGTGACAATTTCAAATAATTTGAATTTTGGTTTAAACAAGTTAAAATACCCAATATGATCATTTATTTAATTTAAATAGATTAAATATGGTGGTAAAAATATGCACATTTACGTGCACATCATTCTCCTAGTTCGAGATCAGTAAATTTACCTACTCCTACACCGATTTATGAACCGGTCCCAATTGTTCCTCCTTCTACTCACACTGGTTACACTCCACCCGGCAAAAGAACAAGACGTTCTCTATTTTTTGGTTCACCATCTACCAAAGAAAAGATAGACGACATTCACCACTACCAAAGGGAAACGCTGGAATTACAGCGAGGAATTTATTATGAACAAAAAGATAACGCCAAGCATTTAAGCTTTTTGGAGCAAGTTGCCTTGAAATTCCGACGTTCCCCATCCAATAGCATGGTTCATCAACCATCTCCTGTTTGTTCTCCATCCCGACATAATCCTTGGGAACTATCACCGCAACGTCCACCAATATCTCCAAACTCGTGGGAACGTGGCAATAGATGGTCGCCACTCATGCCACTACAAGAGAACACAAAAATAGAACTAGATGATTATCACACTCTAAGCTCCTCATCAAAATCTGTTTAAAAGTATTTAATATGTAATATACTTTGTTTATACAAATATGTATATGCTGTTCTTTTACTAATAATATTTGTTCTAAAAGAAGAAGGAAGCCATACTTTTACAAACAATTCAGCCGACTGTTTTCACTAAAACGGACGGGTGAATATTATGCAGAAATAAAAGTTTTCCCAGATTCAGACGGCTGAATCACTGAAAATAGCCATTTGAATCAGTTCAAAAATGAACCGTTTCCTTGCAGGAAGGAATTCGTACGGCTGTTTACAATAAACCAACCGGCTGAATCCTTCCTGAAGCATTTTTTTACTAGGCCCTACATCTCCACTACCAACTTTACCCTTACTTTTCACCTGCCTATAAATTCATATTTTCACCTTTTACCCCTTCACTTTAGAACCCTAGCTCAAATTTGTTTTCTTCAAATTCTCAACTTCTACTCTTAAATTTTTAACTCTAATGGCTCCTAGATCAAAACGCACAAGGGAATCCGCCTCCGCTCCTTCCGAAGTCCAGATTCGTCGATGGCTTTGGATGATGTTACAGTCTCCCGCTACAATTCTATGAAAAATTCCAACATTTTTGAAGGAGCTTTCATGAAGTTCCCGGATTTCATGACTTATCGAATTAGAGAAATGGCCGAGCAATTCCACTTTGATAATCTCATAGGGTATGTTCCCAGTAATGTTAGAATTAATCATCTTTTGATCAAACTTTTTCTTGCAAATCTGAATCTAGACCACCATAATCCTCAAAATCGACAAGATTATGTTTGGTCAATAGTTTGTGGCACTAAAATCTTTTGCATTTACAAAGATTAGGCAATATTTTAAATTGTCCATTTCAAGGTGTTGATATAGATGATATTGAAGTTGATATGGATCATAGAGATGAAGTTTCACATCGTTTCTTGTCCGATCACCTTACCAATTTAAGTGCATTAAAATCTAGCACCTTAAGGCCACAAGCACGCCTTATTCACCGTGCTTTCATTCGCTCCTTACAACCTCGAATGGGAAGTTATGAAAAAGTTTATAAAAGAGATTTTCAAGCCCTCTATTCAATCTACTCCAACCAACAAGTAAATTGGGGCAAAATCATTTTAGATGAATTTCAAGACATCACAATCTGAAGGAAATATAAGACCATCCATTATGGAGCTCATATTATTGTATCCTTCTCAACTTTGGCATTCCAATGCTTGACTCCGAGTTTTCAAGCATTAGTGAGTTAGGCGCAAAAACCTTAGGATTGATGGGTCTTCCTCCCCGACCTCCTCCACAACAAATCATTTCTTTTCAAGAATGGTCTCACAATGTTCAACAAGGTGTTCCATAACCTCGTGATACTAGTATTGCCTCCTCTTCGCATACCCAACATGAAGAAGAAGAAGAGGATGATGACTCCATTCAAGTTGTTGGCCCGAAAACTTCCTCCAAACAAGCTATCATCACCCTCTCCCGAAATCAATCAAAACTTCATCGGGATATTAAATCTCTTGAAAGGAAGACAGAGAAGAAATTCAACTCCATCAAAGGATTTCTTAATAGGATATGGGATAAAATTTCTTGTTCGGGCTCTACATCCCCCGAAGCTTATAATCCATCTCCTTTCCAATGGTCGTCTTCAAGTTCGGATAATGATGATGATGAACTCTCTACTTCTATCTAGTTTTTATTCTAATCTCTGAATTTTATTTTCTTGTTTGTAATGTTATTTCAAACTTCTATGGTTCATTTTTTAGTTGTCTACATAATGTTGTATGGTTGTTGTGATCTTATTTTAGTAATGACATCTCGAGTATGTATTTTAATCTTTGCTCTACAATAGTTACGTACGTTTATTTTATATCCTTCTTTTTGTCGATAAGGGGGAGAAAAATTACTATGCATATTGACAGGGGGAGTAGCAAGTTCATGTAAGTATTTATGATAATCTATTATTTATACTTATATAGTTGTCATTATCAAAAAGGGGGAGAATGTTAGAATCTCGATTTTAATCGTTTTGATTGTGACAATTATATAAATCAATTTTTGTGTGTACTAATCACTTATGCAGGAGATTCGTTGCATATTCATATTCAGAATATTTTGAAGCTGACAGTCTTTTGTTTAGAGTCTGTATACTATTTAGAAATATGTTAAAATCTCTCCAGAATGGTATATATATATATAAACATACAAACACATGCTCAAACATGGACAAAAGGCTGAAAACTGCCGGCTGAATGGACTCACTTAGCCGTTTGTTTGCTGAAACAATTTTATTGTTTCACAATATTTAGCCGGCTGAATGAGTTATTTTAGCCGGCTGTTTTAGGCTAAAATTTGCCTATTTCTTTGTTGTTTTCGATGTTAACTAATTCAGAAGGCTGAATTATTATTTCAGCCGGCTGAATATTTTCAACAGCTATTTTATGAAAAGACACTTCTCTTCATCGAAGAGAAACTTCTTCAAATCGACAGTTGCACCTGTTTCTTTTCAATATTATCCTTTATGAATAATTGCAACTATTTGATCTCTATAAATAGATTTCCAAATTCAACAAACAAATAACTCAACTGATTTTAATATTCTTGAATTCTTATTTCTTATTCTCTATTTTCAAACTGCACTCAAACTGCATACATTCTCTGATCGTTGATCATTCTATCTTCTACAATTCTCAAGCACATTACACTATATATCATAAAGGAGAAGATTATAGGAAGATTGTACTTAATTGACTTATCAGTTCTATTTAAAGAGCACAATACAGTCAGATAATTTTGTATAGTTGTAAAGAAGTCATGTTCGGTTGCTCAGGCGGTAGAAGTCCTATTCGGTTGCTTAGGTGGTAGAAGTCCTGTTCGGTTGCTCAGGCGGTGTAAACCTATTCCTCCGGGTTAAGTGAGGGTTGCTAGTTTAATTCCAAAAGGAGTCTGGGACTGGACGTAGTATGGAAGTTCGAACTAATATAAAAATCTCTGGTTTCATTTACTTTACTACTTTAATTATTTACTTACTTATTCCGCACAAGTAGTTTATCCATATTACATGATCCTATAGCACAGTCACTTTCAGAAGACACCAGAATGTGGTGTTGGCTATGTTGGCAGAGTGGAAGGATCTAGAAGATTTGGCCAGTTATAGTGTGTAGTTAAGATTGACTGCTAGTTCTAGTCAAAGTACTGCTATTTTGTCATGTTTAGAAGCTCGACCAGTGTTGATCAAGAGAATTGCTTCTAAGCAAAAGGAGGATCCATAATTAGCCGAGAAGATCAAAAGGCTTGAGGTTGAAACCGAGATCGATAATTTGAAAGATTTTTTTCTTGACTAGAGAGGATGGTTGAGAAAGAAGAGGCGACTTTGTGTTCCAGATGTTGAGAACTTGAGGAAATAAGTTCTTGGGGAATGTCATCGATCCAAGTTTACGATTCATCCTGGAGGGACCAAGATGTATCAAGATATGAAGAGAAGCTTCTATTGGGAAGGCATGAAGAGGGATGTTGGCTAGTGGGTTAGGAAGTGTGTAAACTATCAACCAGTGAAAGCTGAACATTAGAAACTGAGTGGGTTGCTTCAACCTTTAGAGATTCCAGTTTGGAAAAGGGATTCGATATCCATGGATTTTATAGATGGGTTGCCAAGGTCAAGCAGAGGAAATGAGAGTATATGGGTCATTGTGGACAGGTTAACCAAGAGTGCTCATTTCATTCCAGTAAAGTCAACCAGGACAGCACCTGTTTTGGCGAAGTTGTTCATGAAGAACATTGTTAAACTTCATGGAATTCCCAGTAGCATAGTCAGCGACCGAGATGCATTATTAATTAGCGAATTTTGGAAGAGTATGCAAAAGGTATTAGGCACTAAGCCCAAGATGAGTACCGCATATCACCCTCAGACAGATGGGCAGACAGAGAGAGTTAATAAGGTACTCGAGGATTTGTTGAGAGCTTGTGTGTTTGATTTTGGTGGATCTTGGGAGGATCATCTACATTTGGTTGAGTTTTCCTATAATAATAGTTACCAGACTAGTATAGGAATGGCGCCTTTTGAAGCTCTGTATGGAAGGCCATGCAAATCACTAGTATGTTGGTTGGAGACTGGAAGCAGATTGGTCTTTGGTCCAGATTTGATTAGGGAGGCGTCTATGAAGATTGAGTTGATCCAAGAAAGGATGAAGGAAGCTCAATCTAGACAGAAGAGTTACGCAGATAAGAGGCGTAAAGACCTAAAGTTCTCTGTTATAGATAGGGTTTTCATTAAGGTATCACCGATGAAGGGTGTGGTACGGTTTGGAAAGTCAGGGAAACTAGCACCGAGATATGTTGGTCCATTCCAGATTATAGAAAGGATTGGAAAGTATGCATACAGAGTAGAGTTGCCGAGCAATATGGCAGGTGTCCGTAACGTATTCCGTGTGTCTCATCTTCGCAAGTATGTGCGTGATCCATATACAACTATTCCTCCAACAAGGTTGGAAAATTTGATAGTAGAGCCTAATTTGACTATTGTTAGACAACCAGTTCGTGTTGTAGCGAGAGATGAGAAAAGATTGATGAACAAGATAGTCAAGTTGGTGAAAGTTCAGTGGAGCAACAACAAGAAGGACTGTACTTGGGAAACATAGGACATGATTCGAGATATTTATCTTGATCTACTTTGAGGGTATGTCTAAATTAGATTTATATAGATAATTCCTAGTCGGGTAGATTTATATAGACTAGTATGGTCGTTAAGAGTGTTACAGATGATTGCTATGTTTAGTATTTAGTCCTTACTGAATTTCGAGGACGAAATTCTTTAAGGAAGGGAGCTTGTAACACCCCTAATTTTTGATAACATTATTCAGGAGATTTACTTAAATAAATTAAAGAGAATAATGTAAATGTTAAGTGATAAGGGGGTTGAGATTTGAATAAATATAATTAAGGTCGTGCTTAATGAAATAATTAAACGGGCTTAAGAATGGTTCTTAGGTTAATTAATCTACATAAGGGTATATAGAAATTTGCCACACATAACCCTTACCCTTATATATTATTGTTCCTACCATTTCATTCCCATTCACGTCATTTTGGAAACGTAAACAAAAACATAAAGAGGAGCCGGCCATTAAGAGAAGAAAAATTAAATCAAAAGCTAGAGATTCAAGCTTAGGGGAAATCAATCTCAATCCAATCTCCTTATCTAAATCAAGATGAATAATAATTCCATCTCTACTTTGTTTTGTAATCATATGTATTCGAATTTAAGGGTAAATTTGTTTTAATGGTAAATTGGATGATGACATGCTTGAATATTAATTTTTTTAATTTAAACAATTTTTTTTAAATGGGAATATTCACGGTTTTGGGGAGAAACCGATTTATGTTGATTTTTAAACGCCATGGAAAAATTTTATGTTAAACAAAACATGATTTGGAGTTGGGTGTTAATTTTGATAATTTTCCAAGCTATGAAAAGATAGTTATGAATTTTCAAAGGAAGATATGGTTATTTGGGTTTATGAATTTATTTTGGAAAATATATTAAGAATTTGGGTCTGAAATTTTGATATGTTAGATAACATGATTAAAGAGAATTTCTGGAATTTTTGGGGATTTTTCCAAATTGATTTACTATGAAAATTAAATTATTTTAGAAGAGGGACTTCTTTGCAATATTGGTTTTGCTTAATGGAAGGGCTTATTTGATTAACTTAACCATGGTTTAGATTTGAAATTAGCGGTAGTTATTTTAGTAAAGAATTTGAAAGGTTGAGGCAACCAATCTAGTGTTTACATGTGGCAGGTTAGTTAGAAAAAGGGTTTGCTTTAATTAGTATAAAACAGGTTTACCCAGAAAAGTTGGTTTCGCCTTCTTTAGAAGTACCTTTCGACTCAGAGCTTCCACCTTCAACCAATTTGAAACCTACTAAGCTGAATCCAATACACAAGGTATCACAAAGATGATACACAGTGGACTGGAGAAAGGCGGAAGGCTAGGTGTCAAAAGTGTGGCTTTCGAATCGGTTAATACCTTGGTTTGTTTAAAAAAGGGAAGCACCTGCCTTCGTTTTATTTAAGCCTTCGAAGTAGTCGAAGAATATGTTTTCGAAAGTAGTTTTTAAAATCTTTTGAAGGGGTTGCCATCAACTTATGTTTGATTTCGAATGGGTTCCTTACTTATGAAATAATGGTTTTGGAAAGAAGGGGTTCCAACCCAGTCGAAGCCTTGCTGCCGTTCTTTGCCTTTCGATGGTATTGAATTCATCAATACTTTTGAAAGGTAGTGTTTGTTTTTAAATATGTTTTAAGCCTCTTCCTAAATGCTTTCGAAAGGGTCCAAGGGTTTCAAAGGCAATAGCTTCGAAAGGGGTTTCGACGCTACCCTTAAATGTTTTGTTTAAACGATTTAAAGCTTTCGAAAGAGATGGTACTGACGCCATCATGTTTTCCCCAATATTTTTATATGATAAAGGATGGTTTCTAAAGAGATGCTTTCATCTATATTCACTTTGACCCAAATAATATTTTAAGTATAAACCCAATGGTTTCGAAAGGGGAACTTTCAATGGTTTCAAAAGGGTTACTTCCAATGGTTTCGAAAGGGGGACTTCCAAAGATTTCGAAAGGGATACTTCCAATAGTTTTAAAATGGGGACTTTCAATTTGTTTCGAAGCTATGCTTCTAAATGATTAAATGCTAATGCTTTAATATATTAGAAAGGTTTCGAAAGAAAGTTTTAAAGTGTTCGAAAGACATGGGCCTAATGTTTTGAAAATATATTTTTATGCTTTCGAAAGAGGGTATCCAGTGAGGTCGGAAGCAAGGTTTCGAAGGCTTTGATTTTCAAAAAAAATATCCCAAACCCAATTTCTAAAGGAAAAACCCATGACATAATTTAAAGGAGCTTGGTAATGGTTTTATGAAGAGGCTTTCCTTGAAAATATTAGGTTAAAGGGATTAACCATATTTTTATGAAAATGATTTCAAGGATATAAAACCCACAGGAGTGGTATTGTTATGTTATTATATTTTCTTCTTCAAATATAAATATATTCACATTATAATGGGCCCATAACTGCATTTTGGGGATAAAGGGTAGAATAACCAGCTAGGTTGACCTAGTATTGAATATAAATTGATCAAACTCCTAGATGAGTAGAATTGCATCCCAGTGGTCAGAGAGACCATAATATAGGATGCCTAAATATGGAAGTTGTCAGGGAGACAGGTTCATAATGCACCCATGAAAACTATGATTAGGAAGTTATTGGTGTTACCAATAGGTTCATAGTGATCCCATGAAAACTATGTTATAAAGAGTGGTTGGCGGGGAAAATTGGTTTGTAGTGCACCCATGAAAACTATATCCAGATATAGTTATTGACAGTTGTCAATAGATTCCTAGTCAACCCATGAAAACTAGGATAAGAGAGAAGTTATTCGAGTCGTCAATAGGTTCAGGGGAACCCGTGAATTAATTAAGTAAATTGGCAGGGACCAATAGGTTCATAGTGCACCTATGAAAACTATGAAATAGGACATGGAGTCCATATATTATATAAAGATATTAGTAAGCCCATGAAAACTAATAGGTTAATAGTGACCCTAGAAACTATAAATATGACAGGGAGTCAATTAAACAGAGGATGGGAAATGCAGAATGTTTTAGCTTGTTTGCATATCATCATAATATTTTGAAATGACTATGTTTTAGCCATTCTGGATGTAGGAGCACAGTATATGGTTTTATAAAGGTTTT
This sequence comes from Allium fistulosum, assembly GCA_030737815.1. Lineage (NCBI taxonomy): Eukaryota > Viridiplantae > Streptophyta > Magnoliopsida > Asparagales > Amaryllidaceae > Allium > Allium fistulosum. The sequence continues at coordinate 355,275,538 of CM060904.1, forward strand.
AGGATACTAGTGAGGAGAGAACCCGTTCCGCTAAGCGACGTGGTTTCACTAGATTTCTAAGTGATTTGAGATGGTATATTATTATTCATACCAGGCTTTATGTCTGTGTCGAAGTTTATGTTTTCCCCTTAATCTCTCGGGTACTCAATTGTTTTTTAGTAGTTTGCGAGTTGAGGTTTTCAAATACCTCATTAGATGAATAAAGTTTCCGAAGACATGCAGGAGGCACGATAGCTATATAGAATTTCTTTTATTTGATTCCGCTATGTTGTTTGTAATGGCGAAGTTGTTATATTGCCTGTATATACACTCTGATCATCTAATGGGACATCTTCATATGTCGCTCTTGGCGTATGTCGTAATATATATATTTTCTCTGAATGTGGTTTACGATTGTGGGATTATGTAATGAATCGGAAATGTTTCGAAATGGAATGTGATCTTGTTTGAAGTTTTAAATTTTTTCCATATTCATGTGTTTCTATGTATCAATGAATCTTACACTGCCATATTTGGTCGTCGAAGATTGATAACTATGGATGACTGCAGCATCCGTAGCCATTAGTTTTAGGCCTCTAAGTAGGGGGATGATACATATAGATAGTAGGAACCAAAGGTGCATCGAATTTGAAGACTTCGATAAACTTGAAGGGGTTCCCATAATGAGGAAGGGAATCGACTGAGTTAAGAGTAATAAGAATTTATTTCGATCGAAATCAAATTACATGAAGTCAAGTTCAAAAAGATGTAATGCATAAGACTAGTTTTATATGAAGAGCACAACAAATTCACATACAAAAAATAATAATATATGGCGCTCACTCCTTATCTCGATTCCTAAGCCTAACCCTAAATTATTCCAAATAAGGACTGTCCGGGGGGGGAGGAATGGCTCTCTAAGGTATAACGCCAACGATGCAGTACGAAGTCACTAAGCTCCTCCTTTTCTTTAACTACTTTAATAAATCTGAAAGTATGTTCAAGAAAATAGAAAGATTAAAGCAATAAGAATTGGTGATTTGCAATTGTTAAAACCATGTATTTATACTTGTAGAAGAGGTGCATTTGTTTGCTAGAGGTGCATGCAAGAGATGCTTCCATTTCCATTGGAGAATGGTTGCAACTCTTGGGAAGAGGAAGGTGTCTATTCAGAGAAAATTCGCAGTTACAGATTCAGTCGACTGAGCAGGAAATTCAGTCGACTGAAAATATACAGAGAAATTTTCAGGAATGAATTCAGTCGACTGGGCAGGAAATTCAGTCGACTGAAACTGTGCATATTTGTAATTCTGTGCCAGTTTCAGTCGACTGGCCATGCCTGTTCAGTCGACTGAACGATAAAAATCTACATAGTGAATGTGTGCATAAAAATGAAGTTTTACGGATGTGTGTTAATGTTCGTGCAAATCTCTTGAGGATAGATTTTAACAAATAATCTAGACTTTAGACCTATAAAAATCATACTCATGTTTACACTTTGGTCTTCATCGATATTCCTCTGATTATTCATATATCTCTTCCTTTTTGTTGAAGCATGTTGTCATTGATCAAAATCTTCGTGTATCAACATGTTGGACTTCCTGTAACAGCGAAGAGTGAACGCCACCTTATGTTTTTATAGCCAGGTATGGTTTGAACTATAAACTCTTTATGTGAGGAAGTTTGGAAAGTATGATTTGGGTAAACATATTTTCGAATAAGGAAAGAGTAAGTCAAGATGCTCTATTATATCAAAGAATGCTGCGGATGTAAGAAGATTATTTTCGGTTTGAAGTGTAAAAGGGCCAAGTATGGTGTACTTCGATCCTTATGTGGTGTGTTAAGTGACTAATAGGCAATTCCTTGATTACATTAGACAATCAAATCGCAAGGTAGACAAAGGCTCGGCACTATGTCAGCAATATCGGTACCGTATAGGTGGGAATATGGGCTATGGATGGTCCACGTATTTTGTTACCTGATACCAGGAAACCAATTAAGAATCTTAAATAGTTGATAATGAATCAAGTAACCCAACACTATAAGAAAGTAAAAACAATAGATAAGAAGGTTGATGAAACCGTCAAACAATATAATTATTATGAAGTTTAAGAATACAAAGAATCAAACTCCCCTAAAGGCTATGGGCATACCAGGTGGACGTGAATGAGAAAGTGTACCTTTTAATATATGTTATTGGAGTTTAATTATCATTGTAGATGTGTTCTATGTATGCCTAAATATAGATCTCGGAATTGTAGTGTTATATATTGCATTTATGTGAATCTAAAAAATGTTGGGTAGTTGTCCATGAATTCAGTATTAGGTATTAGTAGTCCCTAAAACTTATAAAAATTATGTGATAGTTCTAGATATGTAGAATAAATGACTTTTGCAAAGGATAATGTAGGTTAAGTTATCAAAATAAATTGTGGCGACTTAAGTAGTATTTTAATTCATTAAAATATAAGGTGTTGCAATGTGAATTTCTATAGATTATAAAGTTCAGATTTATAAATAAAAGTGTATCGTTGAAATAACAAGAAATATACCCAAAAGATAGAGATGTACAATAGGGATGGTTATAGTATTCTGTACCATCTATTTCAATAATAACAGAAAAGACAATTCCTTGTAATTCCAAACATAACACAAATCCTCTTTTGATAATTTATAGAAAGTTACGGTGTTCAAGGTTCCTTTTGGGGACAAGTGTAATTCCAACACATTAAAATATAGGAATCCCTAAGTATAAACCAAAGCATTGATCATTATGTCTATCGGATTAAAATAGCGGCACTGTTCCATATTGTGTTGTCTCAACCAAAAAAATAGTGGGAAAAAAGTGCAAAGAGGTTACCTTTGGTAAAAAAAGTCTCATTTATGGGAAGACATTATGAAATGGTAAATTTTTGGAAGTTCAAACCACAGAAGGTATCCTTGATAAAATTGTAGTCAAGATTGTGCAAGGGATGGTTAATTCAAAGATTTGGGTCTCCATTACGAAAAAGATATTGTTATTTGCACGCACTGAGAATGTGAAGGCGATTTTCATAGAAAATAAGATTGGGAATTTTTGGTAAGATTTGGAGGAAGGAATAAAAGGATTCTTCTCAATCATCCCTCGAATTGGAAGAAGACTATTTATCTAAGGAAATTTAGGGAAGACTAACTTAGAAATATATAGTTTGTATAACAATTGCACACGAATGAAGTACCATTTAGGGTGGATCCCTACATACTATAAACATGATGCCTAAGTGCCATGATTTTTGAAGGACTGAAGAAACAATTCAGAATTAAAATGAGATGACTTAAGTTAAATCTAATCGAAAAGGAAGTTATGCTCTTTTTAATAGTTAAGAAATCACCAAGTTTGGATATCATTGGGTGAAAATGGAGAAGTAGCAAAAAGGTCTAAGTATAAATTACTAGGGAGAGGAAACCATCCACTTTCGGGTTGTTACCTAGTACCCAAAAGACGAAGTGATTAGGTATTCCACTGGATGATTTAAGGCAGTGCGTATGTGCATTGAGGATTGCAAAAGGCTACATTTCACAGGAGCATACTTACATTCAATTATTTTGTATGGTGCAAGTTGTCATCATTTAACTTGGTAGCAAGGATTGTGGAGGGTCACATATGCACGTACATTTGGATTGAAGATACATGCCAGTGGTAAAGGATGAGAAGTGTAGTTGAGAAAAGTCGATTCGATTCATAGAATGACAAGGACTGCATAAGATAGGCAGAAAGCATATATTGACAAGAGACACATGGAGCTAAGGTCTGTGGTGGTGATATGGTCTGTATGAACATCTTGCCTGGTCAATATGTATTAGGTTGGTAGTTCAGAAAAGTTAGCACCGAGAGTTGTAGAGCCTTTTCCAATTTTGGATAAAGTTGGAGGGTTGACTTATGGAGCGGAGCTTCTTAGAGGGTTGGTGAGAGTTCACAATGTTTATTTTGCATCACACTTGCGAAAATATTTATGTGATACAATTACCATGGTCGAGCCGTGTGAGCTAAGGAAAGTTATAAAGGATAGGTGAGCCTTTTTTTGGCCATGCACCTACTCATAATTTTGTGCATGGGACAAATTGACTTTGTGATGAAGTGATTAAACTAGTTAGAGTTTAGTAGGGAGACGATCCAGTTGAGAGTACATGGGAGCTTGAGGAGAAAGTCCGAGCTACCCATCCAGAACTCTTTTTCGGTACATTTCCATTTTAGTTAGAAAAGTATAAATTACTTTTGTATTAAGGTTCTAGCTTAGGAAGAGACCATTGGATGGTAGTAATGGTTATGAAAGTGTCATTAGGACATGTTATGGATGATGGATGCAAATGGATGTATTCTTTGGATTATTTCTTTTACACATTTTGGATAATATACCCTCTTGATAGTACACACACTCACATTATCTCTTGTTTGTGGTTATCTTGTAGAGCATTATGCATATGGATTGAATGTTTACGCATATATATAGAATTACAATTATATTTACTTAAGATGTTGCATACATTTTGGATTCATGGCATGAGCACTTGCATGACAGGAGGTCGACTAGACCATGAGACTGCCTACTCTTTACATTAGTATAGGTTCACATGCATTTCACATTTGTATATATACATACTGCATTAAAAATTTATTAAGGACAATTATTGCCCATGGATGATGGATAAGTAGCTGGTTGTAGCTATTAACTGTTCCATGCATGAGTTACATTTTTCCATTCTTGAGATTTCGGGGACGAAATCCTTTTAAGGGGAAAAGAATGTAACTGCCCAAAAATTTACTAAGAAAATTTAATAAGAAAATTAAATTTGATTAAAACAAGGGAAAAAATGAAATTTTCATAGACGTTCGAATTTGGCTATGAAACTTGCAACATTGCACTCATAATGATTTTCAAGACAATTTCATATGTAACACTTCGAAATCGGAGTTAGTATAGAGAAGTTACAAATGTTGGAAAAATTGAAAATGGAATAAATTTAAAAATAAAAACTTACCAAAAATTTACATTATGACCAGTCGACCCTCTAGGGTTCGATGGTCAACCAGTAGCGGTAGACCTCTAGCCATAGATGGTCGACCGGTTGACACGTAAAATTGAGATTCTGGAGCGTTGATTAAAAGACTGTTGTCAAACCCCTATAAACTAACACCTAGGTTGACCCTAATTTCATTAGAAATCAATAGCATACTGAAACTCTAACAAAATTTCTTCTATTCACTTATAAAATTTCTTCAAAAATAAATTAAAATCAAAGCAAGAGCATGCTAGAAATCGGATCTAGGAAGGGGGAGCTAACGGGCGTTGACGCCAAAAATGGGATCAACACCCAATAGAATCTAGTAGAGAAAAAAATCATAAATGAACACATAGATTTTTATAGTGGTTTGACAATCAAGGCCTGCATCTACTTCATATTTTTATTGATCTTGCACTTGATTATGATTATAAGAATTTTTAGATCAGCTGGGATCCATTAGTACAAGAATGAAGAATAAAAATGGAAGAGCCTTAGTAGCCGAAAGAAGGGTCCTCTTTATGGAGAATGACCACTGTATTTATAGGGGAAGATGTGCATGGATCAGGCTGAAAATTCGTCAGAAGAATCTCTAGATCCATAGGGGTCCACACGAACGATCACGGGTCACATCTCAATCGTTGGAATGATTGGTACCGATCGTTCATGTATGCTCCAATGCACGAGTGATCGTTTTTGTGAGCTCCCCATGCCTCTAGTCCATGCTCCTAGAGTTTGGTGTTATTCCGACATCATGTTAGTGAGATATTGACTGGTCTTCGTTGAGTTGAATCATTTTGGCTGAAACGATCCAATCGATCAATGAACGATGTTTGCCGATGATTCATTTTTTCTCATCTAGGCATGCTATCGATTTTGGGATGCTCCTTTCGTCAATATATTGTTGTTCCCAAAGTTTCTTGTGTAATGGATTTGTAGATTCTAATATATCGATCGATCATCGTTGAGTTAAGCAGTGGAATCGATACAATCCAAAATAATGAATATGGACTGTCCCTAACCCATCTTCATGGTGTAGTGAGTTTTCATACTTTGAGTATTCTATTGAGTTCGCCTTCAGCTTCCGCTTTGCCACTGCTTCATATTATCATCTGTGCCTGATTTCTGGGCTTTATGATCATTAGTCAGAAGCATCAGTCTAGATGACCATTGAGTCTATCTCATTTGATCACTCTAGATATAGACGGGCCAAAAGGCTGGATAACATTTGCCCCCCAAAGTACGTCTTGTTGCGTACATGACGTGCTTTGAATTGAAGCAAGTTAGAGTCTCCGGAAAGAAATCCATCCAGTTTTCTGAATATCGCTATCCTTCCATTGAATTATCTTCCCAAAGTGTCGTGTCTCTCTTTGATCGCCATGATGCTTGGCGATTTTCAATAGTATAAATTCAGGATTGTATTCCATCAGTTGCTATCTGTGTCCGGTTCTATGAGGCTATTAAGCTTTGGATATTTGATACAGTCTTTTCTCTAATAACTCTAGGTGAAAATTCAATTTATGTCGGTTTCAAGAAATCGAATTTTTAGAATATACACGTGCACGTTCATGTACATGTTCTTGTCATTGGCTCCCGGATGCGTTTGTATGCTCACGAGTCGTCACCAACTCCTTATAGTTTAATTGCAATTAGATTGCAATTCCTTGTTTATATTTTTTTATATAATGAAATAAGAGTCATAAACAAGTCACTCGATGGGAAGGGACTTCACGTTCTACCGGGACGATAGCCATGGAGCCGTAAGGAAAGGGGGAATGGAGCATGGCCAGTCGCAGACTTGTGAGTGGTTCTATAATCGCATAATTCTTTTGAGAGTTCATCCACCCACTTTCCTCAGCCTTTTCCAAACGTTTCTTTAGAATGGACTTTATGATTGTTTTCACAGCTTCAACTTGTCTGTTTGCTTAAGGGTGAGCAACTGCTGCAAATCTCTTTTCAATATGATGCCGATGGCATAACCCTTTGAATTCAGCGCTGTCGAATTGGGTTCCATTATCAGTTACAATGGTTCATGGAAGAACAAAATGATAGATGATGCTCCAGACATTGAAGTTGATTACTTTCTTTGTCATGAACGTGGCTAAAGGTTCAGCTTCAGCCCATTTGGTGAAGTAATCCATTGCTACGATGACGTACTTCGCTCCATCTTTAGAGATCTGTAGGAAATCGATAATATATATGCCGCACGTGGAAAACGGTCATGAACTGACCATTCGTGCAACTTCCGTTGGCGGAGCTCTTGGAATTTTTTATAAACATCTAGCACTCATCGCATGGTCTAGCTCGATCATCTGCATCTTGTTTGATAGTTGGCTAGTAATACCCATAGCAGAGTATTTTCTTTGTCAGGCTTTGCCATCCGGTGTGATCATTGCATTCTCCTTCATGGACTTCTCTCGAGACACGTTTTATTTCTTCATGGGCAATATACCAAAGCAGGCGAACGGAGAAACCTTTTCTATACATGTCTCCTTCTTGGGTGATGTAGCGTGAAGCTTTGCGGAGGATCTGTCATTTTTCATTCCTTCATCCTGGACGGATCCCTCGTTGTAGATAACCTTTGACATGAGTCATCTATGACTCCTTTTCCGGCTCCATCTCTAGAACCTAATTAACCTCTATCTAATCGATCCCCGAAGCATTTAGTACTTTAACCAAGACCGAGCCCAACTGCTGCGCATCCCCAGAACTGGCCAGCTTGGCCGGTGAGTCGGCTTTCTCGTTTTGTTCTCTAGGGGTGTGTGTAATGGTGTAATACTCAAAGTCTACTAGTAGCTCTTCGACCCGGCCGAGATAAGGAGCAAGTTGCTGCCCACTAGCTTGATAATCTCCCTTGGCTTGGCATACCACTAACCTGGAATTATAAAAGATTTGTAAAGTTTTCACTCCCAGTTCTTTGGAAAGTTTGAGCTCGACGATCAAGGCTTCATACTCAGCTTCATTATTTGGTGCAGGGAAGTTCAGTTTCAGGGCATAGCAGATCGATCGTTCCTTAGGAGTCACTATCATGACTCTAGGGCCAGAACATCGATCGTTGGATGCTTCATCCATGTACATTTTCCATCGGTTGGTCGGTTCTCCACTGCTCCTTGGAGAGCCGTCTACTACAGTGAATTCAGCTATGAAGTTCACCAATGTCAGTCCCTGGATAGCTTTCAGAGGGAGATATGTGATGTTGAATTGGCTTAGCTCGATATTCCATTTGAGCAATCTTCCAAACATCTCAAGTCGCTATAGGACCCATCGTAATGGCTTATCGATATAGACATTAATTGGGTGAGCCTAGAAGTAAGGGCGAAGCTTTCGTGATGCAATTAACAGGTAGTACATGAGCTTTTCTAGCTTCAGTTAGTTTCTCTCAACAATTGCCAACTGCTTGCTTACATAATATACCAGTCCCTAGATCTGATTCTCTTCACGTAACAGTGTGGTGCTTATGGCATGTACTGACATGGCTAAATAGATGTATAAATATCCATGATCTAGTGGCTTTGATAGGATAAGAGGTCTCTCTAAGTGATCTACCATAGGTTGAAACGTGTTAATGCAATCCTACGTCCATTCAAAGTTTCTCTTCCCTCTCCTAATTAAGTCGAAGAAGAGAATACACTTGTCGGTGGCCCGGAAGATGAATCGACTTAGGGCGGCGACCTTCTCATCTAGGCTCTGTACTTCTAAGACTGTCTTCGGTAACTGGAAGTCTTTTATTCTCTAAATCTTCTTGAGATTGGCTTCAATTTCGCAAGAATTGACTATGAAAACCAAGAATTAACCTAACGCAATGCCAAAAGAGCATTTCAAGGGATTAGGTTTTATTTCATATTTTTGGAGAAACTAAACTTCTCCGCCAAGTCATGATGTGGTCGTTTGATCACCATGATCTCACAAGCATATCATCCATATATACTTCCATTGATTGCCTGATATGATCTTTGGAAACATAGCAATATGATCTCAGATCGATAATGAAACTAGTGTGCTCCAGGTTGGGGATGTGTATTGGGATATGGTTGTGTCCAGAGCACACGTGCATGAACGAAAGCAATTCGTATTCAACAGTCAGGTTTACCAGCTGGCCGATCCTTGGAAGTGGAAAGCTATCTTTTGGGTTCGCCTTGTTCATGTCTAACTAATCTCCGAATTTGAATGTAACTATTTTGGGTAACAATCGATGTGAAACCCGATTGGGATAGTAAATGATGAAGGTCACTCCGATCGAATTTTCTAGACCTCATCATGAGATATTGAGTCTAATTGTGATGGGTTCTAGAGCTTTTAGTGATTATCTGCAATGGTTGAAGATCAGGCTTGAAGGAATGTTGAATGAAATGTCGAGTAGAGGTTAGCCTTGTGTTACATGCAGCTAAATAGTTGGGCTTTGTTTTGAGTTTGAATCTGCTTATGTATTCGAGTAACGCGCTTTCCATTCAATGTACTCAGGGTTCGTTGCTCGTCGTTAGGGTTGGTATGATGGTTTGTTGCCCATGAGCCTGGACATTGATTCGATGATTCTATCTTCAGGCATCATTTCATTCATAGCCTCGAGTCATTGTAAACACCGGGCATGAGTCACAGTATTGAGCTATCGCAGTTAGCTTTTGGATGATCATACTTCTGCCTCCAGTCTTAGGTCGATAGATGTTCTGCGTGAAGGGTCAAGTTTTTCCTAGTTGTGTTTATTCTCCTGCCTAAACTCCAAAGATTGAGAGTTAAATGATGAATGGCCAGAATACGTTCATCTTGATTCTCGCTCGTGGCCCCACAAGTTTGGGGCAGATGTTAGTAAGTGGAAAGGAAAATCATGTCTGCTTTAGCTTTTTACTCTTTCCCATCGATCCATGGTATCAAGGTAGTTGATGGAAGGTTTGCGTCATGCCTATTCTTAGTTGTATTCTGGTTTTCTTCTCCGGGGCAAGACCTCGATGCTCCATCGAACTTCAAGTATAAGTTAAGTATTGGACGGTCAATCACGTCTACTTTTGGTAAAAATGTCGCCATAGTTTAGGCAAGGACCCAAAGAATAGATGGTCAAGTCACATCCAATCCATGATTGATGCTCCGACTTTCAAACAAAAGGAAAAGATCAGTGAGTAGATGGTCAAGTCATGTCCGGTCCAAACTACTCTTCTAGTCGAATCATAGTCAGAGCTAGCAAGTGAATGGTCATGTTGCATTCAGTTGGAGCTAAACGGTCGGTCACATCCATTTTGGTTTATGTTCTCTCATCGGATTAAGGGACAAAGTTAGCTCAGGAGCAGTCAATTCATGCCTATCTGGTTTCATACTCCTCCTGACAGACCGAATTTGAGTGATGAAGAATGAATGGTCATGTCACACACATTCATGGTTTATTCTCATATCTATGCTATGGTGACCCAAGTTATTCGATGGATGTTCGGTTCACCTCTATTTGTAGTTGGTGAAAATTGATATTGACCATCGATCAAGTGACATGATATAGAGAGTTCATATTGATATTTCCTATCGATATAGAGGTATGATATAATCGGTCTCCCATAACTTTGGACATCATTCTGATTGGTTAAGTATTAAGGCCTCCTTGTAGTCGTTACCAAGCCAGAGCTATAATGAGCTATCGTATTCAGCTTTTAGTAGTTTACACTCCTGCCCCGAGCTTCAGGTCAGTGGAGTTAGTTCGCGGATGGTCGAATCTCATCCGTAATATGTTTATACTCATTCTATTGAGTTCAGGTCAGAGTTTATGAAACAGTGAGTGGTCTAACCGCAATCATCTATTTGTTTATACTTATATCCGCACTTTGGGGATAAGGGTTTGTTGACGGGTGGTCGAATCGCATCCAATTTGGGTTTATACTCCATTCCACACTCTAGGGACTTAGAGTTATTCCAAAAAATGGTCGAACCACATTTTTCTTAGTCATTTCTTCTGCCACTAAGTCAGGGGCGGCAGTCGAAGAGTGGTTGATCGTACCACGTTCACTCTTACTTTGAGTTCTTCACGTCGAATCATGGGAATGAGCTAATTAGCGAAGGTCGGGTCGTATCCGGTATAAACTTGGGCTCTCAAACTGCATCTAGTATTTGGGGCAGGAGTCGACGTGTGGATGGTCGTACCGCATCCACTTTCATTTAGATCTTGCTTCTGCCTAGCCTTGGGAGTGAGATGAGTGTTTTGGCAAACTCCATGCCCGAGCAGCGGAGCGGATGGTCGAACCGCATCCACTTTGAGTTGTGTCTTTTCCCCCAAGCTAGGGGGAAGAGTTGGAGAGCATACGATCGAACCGAGTCCACTTTTTTATGGTATTTATACTCCTGACCATGCTCTGAAGACTAGATTTGGTTGGTGGATGGTTGAACCACGTCCATCATTTGTGTTTATACTACAGTCCCACTCTGGGAACTAGAGTTGATTAATGGACAGTTGGACTACGTCCATCTTTTAGTGTTTATACTCCAGTCCACACTCTGGTGACAAGAGTTGATCAATAGACAGTCGGTTTGCATCCACCTTTTGGTGTTTATACTTCGGTCTGCGCTCTGGAAACTAGAGTTATATAATGGATGGTCAGTCGCACCCGTTTTTGATTTATTCTCCACCTGTCAAGTCGAGGTAAGAGTTGTCGAATGAACGGTCGAATCATGTTCATTCATGGAATGGAATTCTTCCCTAAGCATCAAGGACAGAACTTGGCAAGTGAGACGGTCAATTCACGTCCACTCGATGATTTTAGATCCTCTTGTCAAGTCAAGGAAGGGAGTAGGCGATGGATGGTCAGATCACATCCATGCTTGGGTTGGATGGTCAGGTCTCGTCCAATTTGCTTCGTATGCTTCTTAGCAAGTCGAGGTAAAGAGTTATTAGATGGATGGTTAAGTCGCATCCACCTCAAGCTGCAGTCGTGTCCTCGTGTCGAGGGTGGTGATTAATGAGTAGACAATCAGTCATGCCTAGTTTAGTCAAACTCCCGAACTGCCTCCTATGTCCAGGGTAGGAGTTAATGTGTAGACGTCAAATCACGTCCACTTTAGTTGGACCTTAGTCTTGTTGAGCTTCGGGAGAGGCATAACTATTCTATAAAACTTCAAGTATGAGGTGGGGAGTGGATGGTCGGGTTGCATCCACTCCAAGTGTTTCTCTGGTCTTCAAGTCAAGCGCGGAAGTTGATGTGTGAACGGTCAATCATGTTCATTTTGTACTGGATTCTGACCTTGTCGGGCTTTGTGTAAGTTATAGATGTTCTGTCAGAATTGAAGCATAAAGTAGGAAGTGGATGGTCGAGTCACACCCAAAGGTCATCTTGATGAATTTCAAGTCCTTGCCCCAAAGTCAGGGGCATATGGTAGCTAATGAGCGGTTGAATTACGCTCATCTTGATGAAACTCCAAAGGTCTAATCATGTTCTATGGAGATTGGTTGGTGCACAACATAAGTACTTAGTCACGTTGTATACTCGCTATTCCACTTCGCCCCAGCCTTTCTAATCTGGAAGTTAACCGTAGGTGGTCCAATTGATATCAAAGTTCTTTATTGATCAGATGTTCCCTGCCCGCCATTCTATGACGCTTGAACATATTGTTGAAGCTTTCCTTTCCGGATCAGCTATTCGCCCACATCTTGGAGGTGTCTGCAATTGCCAATGTTATGACCGTGTGTATCTTTATAACATTTCATAGATTTCCACTGGATTTCGGTGGACTCTCTCGAGGTTGGTTTTAAGTACTACTTCGAATCGTGAGTCTTAAAGTAGATGTTATTGATTGAATCGTTCAAAGGAGTATGAGTCAAATTTTGAGATTCTGGGCCGTCTCCTAGAATCCAAATCCTCATCTAAGGCCTCAAGCCGCCTTCGCTTTGAATTCCTTCTGCCAGCGGGCCTGCATCATTCTTTCTTGAAATGACCCTCTCTTTTTATACCTTAATTTGTAAGGATTTTTTTTACATAGATATATATATATATATGAAATATACATATACATATTTCTGAAGCCTAGAGTCATTTTTTTTCTACCAAACAACGTATATCCAGGATAAAAAATCTTTAACCAATATAAATATATCAGTACATTCACAAAGACATGCACATACATGTGAGGATGTATATGCCTCTCTTGTTTGAATCAGAGTTCTGGAAAACAAGAGGATATTTGATTGATTAAGTCTAATCAATCCATACATAGTTCAGTTCAAATATATGCAATAAAATTTCCATCCATGCATGAATACCTATATATATATATATATATATATTTAAACTCCTGATTCTTTGCTAAATTCTCTAGGGAGTATAAATCCTAGAAACCAGATAATTGTAATATGATTGTCTATAAGTTAATGGTTTGGTGCTTGTGCTCTAGGAAAATGATATAAGTTCCTATCATTATCTATGTTTGATTTTCTTATAAAATCTGTCTAGAGTACAGGCCCTTTTTTTGGAATATTTTTAAGTGATATATCACATTCAAAACTTAATTCTTTGATACTAGGATGCTAAGCTAAAACAAATGCAAACATGTCTGAGTTTCCTGTAGCCATGATTATCCATAACATGGTTCAACCAGGCTCTTTGTTCTGGTGTAACCCATAGGGTCTTAAAAATGCACATGATCAAAACTTGAGTGAAATGGACTTCAGATTCATGTTTTTAAAAAAAATACAAAGGTAACTGGTGTGTTAATATCTGTACAAAACATGTTTAAATGTACACATATATGAAACTTTTATGGATCTTGCTTTCAACTCCTATATTACAGACTCTTCCCTTATCTAAAAATAAGGCATGAAACATTTGTATAAAACAAGTTGAATTATGGAAACATTACAGTCATATAAAATACATTCTCCCTATGCTTATTATCTTTTTGTATACATATGCCATGGTAAAAAAAATAAGACCATTTAATTTTTCTGAGATTTAACTATCCAGATTTCCCAAAACTTAAATCCTTTTTAAAGACTCAAGATTGACTAATACATTTATAAAATGTAACCATTCAATTTTAACATAGTATTCTTACTCATCACTTACAAGGTTTAGATTAACTTCTTCAACATATCAGATAATATCTAGATTCTTAAATTCCAGTTACAAGTCAATCTCTTAGCAAATACTTAGCAAAATATCCATCCAATACTCAACACTTAATACAGGTAGCAATTTAAATTATCAATACATGCAGATTTCATCATTTAGGCTCTTATCTAACTAAGTTTAGCATGCTATAATCTTCTTCTCAAAGCCTTGCTCATACTCCTACTTAGTTGTTGCAGACCCTGAAAATGCATTTGAAGCTGCCTCATATTAAATGAGACACCCCATATGCCATTAGCACACTAGGGTCAGACACATGTCTGGTATGAGAAAATCCACCAAAACAATTTGTAAATCAAGTTAAAGTTAAAACATGGTTATATATATATATAACTCTGCCTTTAGAAAACAAGTAATTCATGTGTGCATGTTCTGTGTCAGTGTGCAGGTGCACACTTAAGTCTGCCTTTCCAGAAACCTCAAGAAGATATGGTACATTCATACATTCATATAATTCAATTATGAATCTAATAAACATCCATAAAAACAAGGAAATCACCCAAAATGAATTAAATCATTTATTCACTGTCCAGATTTCATTCCAGGAAAACTCTAGTTCCACTTTATATCAAATTCTCTTACCTTGATATATTTATCTATCTTGGTCTCATATGCAATTAATTGAATCAATGAACACACTGTAATGGACTAATTCACTCCATTACACAAAGATCTCAGGACTTAAACAAGCCATGTGTCAACTTGTATTACTCAAGAAAACAAGTCATTCCTGCAGTGCTCTTGACCCCCATTTCCTAATCAGGTTTTTAGTTAATAATAACTCTTTTGATTTTTCATGACTAAACCATTCAGTGATTCATTTCACCAACATAATCATCCATGACATGGTATCTCATATTATTCATAATCAAACAGAGACAAACAGGCAAGCAAACATTGTTATCTATTTAAATGAGACTCTACATGTGCATACATATTTTATGGTATTTTAAAAGGAGTATAGGCAACTAACATTGGCTTATGGCTTTTGAGAGAGTTTTTCCTTCTACAAACATTTGTGCTTGAGTTAAACTTAGATTGACCAAGTTTCACTGAACCACAAAATTTATTTGCTATGTGTATGAATCTTTATACATTTTCATTGAATTAGGAGCATCATCACATAGGCAACCCTATTGCACCCCTAATTCCTTTTTGTCTCAAGCCTCAGCACTTATACATGAGTATATTGCAGCTCAATATGTTTTCATTTCTCTGGGTTGAGCCAAAACCAATACTACTTGCCTATATTCAACATTTTATTTTTCCTGGGTATTTGTTTATGTTCCTAAACATTAACATATCAGAGATCTGGGTTTATAAAACATATATGTATACTAATAATACTTAAAGCTTTCATATAATAAAACAAGTAGAACAACCAAAGAGAATCCAAAACATTTTCAGTTCTAAAATCACAGATAAGCAATCACATATGAAAATACACTTTCAAGAAAATTACTTATAACTGGCTGCCTACATTAGGACTTATTGCATTAGATTTTGAGTGAGTTTTCTCACCTAGCTCTCTTCCACTTCCTAGTTGACTGGTAAGCCTCTGCCTTCAAATCTTTTCTTCACTTGTATTATATTTATATAATATCTATATATTTTTCTCAAGAGCTATCCGGGGAGAAGAAGGTTTCTCATCTTACTGCTTATTTATGCAGGGTTTTTCTTAGGGTTTAAGGCATTAGCTAAAGACATTTTTGCCCATCAGAAATTATGCCATTTGCATTTAGTTTTTAAACCCAAAATCTTACCCTCCCCGGCTTGAGTTTGTGAAGGGAAAAGTGGTTATATCTTTTTGGTTAATTTCAGAAATTTGCTTTTCCAGAAAATACTTTTTCCTTTGTCTACTATCATGCTAAAAATGTGACTTGATTTTATTATTTATCAAATACTCTTCTTTATTCTGCTTATACCAAGCATTTCTCTGTTTTATCTTATTTTTTTCTATTTTTAGCTTTCATGTAAATGGTATGTACTTCCTCCATTTATTTATAAGAGGATTACTTCTTTTTATATCTTCATTCTTTTTCTTTCTGCCTATAATTAAAATATGTTTGCATATTTTATTTTGCTGATTTGAACTCTAGTACTTTATTAACATATTTATATATATGTATATAAGTCTTACTGAAATAATTAGTACATACATATGTATATATATTTATACATTATTCTGTACTGACACACATGCACATGTACACTCAAAAATACTCAGTAGCATCCATATATATATATATATATATATTTACTTATGTATATAACTTTTTAAGGATTTAATCTATATATATATATATAATATTTCCATACACATCAATCATGTGTTCATTCTTAGCATTCAAGAATTAAGCTTTAGTTCATGTGCATTTCCTGTGCACACATGTACACATATACAGATGCACCATATCAAGCTATATCAATTCTCCTTTAAAATTGGTTTAAAAATTATTTTAAACTTATTTATATTTTTCAGAATAAATTCCTAAAATCTTGGGTCATTACATACACCCCTCCTTTTAGAAATTGTGTCCCACAATTTTCCTAAGCTTATAATAAATTTTAAACTTAATTCAGAGAACAAGTACATTCTCAACCAAATAGATTTTTAGTTCTATCATAATAACTAAAAATATATGCATCTAAAAAGGAAAACAAATTAAAAATCAGAATTACCTTTAATCTGAAAATAGCTTAGGATAATTCATCCTAACTTTGTCTTCTAATTCCCATGTGCAATCACTAGGATCAAGACTCCACTGTACCTTCACAAGTTTCAGAGATTTATTCCTCAACTTCTTCACATCTTTTGCCAAAATTCCCACTGGATCCTTTTCATAAATCAAATTAGGATTTATTTGCACTTGGGTTGGGGTCTCAAGAATTTCTGCCTTGTCATGGACCCACCTTATCAATTGTGATACATGAAAAACATCATGCATCCCTTGCATGTTTTCTGGTAATTTCAGCTTATATGCCAAGGAACCAATTCTTTCTAGAATTTTGTATGGCCCAATATATCTTGGGGTTAACTTGCCTTGTTTCCCAAACCTCATCACATTTTTCATAGGTGATATTTTGATGAAAAAAAATTTCCTACCACATATTACACCTGCTTACTTTTTATGTCTGCAAATTTCTTTTGCCTATCTTGAGCTGCTGCCATTCTTCTCCTTACCAACTCAATTTTCTCTTTAGTTTCTTATATGTACTCAGGCCCTAGAATAGCTTTTTCCCCTGCTTCTACCCAACATACAGGTGACAAGCATGGCTTGCCATATAAGGCTTCAAATGGAGCCATTCCTATGGTGCTTTGATAGCTGTTATTGTATGTAAATTCAGCTAAATGGAGGTAGTCTTCCCAGTTACCTCCAAAATCCAGTGCACATGCCCTTAACAAGTCCTCTAAAACCTTGTTCACTACCTCAGTCTGCCCATCTGATTGTGGATGGTAGGCAGTGCTTAAGCATAATTCACTTCCCATGGCTTCTTGAAAACTTCTCCAGAATCTTGAGGTGAAGATGGTATCCCTATCACTCACAATGGTTTTGGGAATGCCATGCAATCTTACCACTTCTTTCACAAATACTTGTGCTAACTTTGGTGCATTCCTTTCTGATTTGACTGGGATGAAATGTGCCACTTTAGTTAGCCTATCAACTATCACCCATATACTTGTGTTTCCTCTTTTAGATCTAGGCAGTCCATCGATGAAATCCATAGATATATCTTCCCACTTCCACTGTGGTATGCTAAGAGGTTGCAATAACCCTGATGGTTTTTGTGTTTCAGCCTTGACTTGTTGGCAAGTCATACATTTTGCAGTGTATTTGGCTACATCTGATTTCATTCCCTTCCACCAGAAATCTCTTTTTAAGTTTTGATACATCTTTGTACTGCCTGGGTGTATGGAGTATTTACTTCTATGATATTCATTCAATATTTCCTCCTTCAACTCCATGTTCTCTGGCACACATATTCTATTCTGGTTT
This sequence comes from Allium fistulosum, assembly GCA_030737815.1. NCBI lineage: Eukaryota > Viridiplantae > Streptophyta > Magnoliopsida > Asparagales > Amaryllidaceae > Allium > Allium fistulosum. The sequence continues at coordinate 355,293,647 of CM060904.1, forward strand.
CTTAAATAACCATTTTTGTCAATATGGTAATTTATCACTTCCTCCCCTTTTGATATGAGAACTTTCTTCTCCAATAAGTTTGTGTCTTGTTCTTGCATTTTTCCTACCTTCAAAATTAAATCTGATTGAAGTGTCATCAAGCTTAACTTACCTCTATTTTCCTGTGCACCATGCACATGTACATCCATGTGCACACATTCATTCTTCCCAATTTCTAACTCAGCAAGCAAGGACAAATCCTTAAATTCTTCTATCATCATCATAGCTAATTTAGCATGTTGTCTACTTAGAGCATCAACAACTTTGTTTGCTTTTCCTGGTGTATAGAGTATATCTATGTAATAGGCAGCTAAGAACTCCACCCATCTATGTTGCCTCATGTTTAAATCTTTTTGTGAAAATAAATACTTTAAAGACTTGTGGTCAGTGTAAAGTTCAAACTTAGTGCCTAACAAATAATGTCTCCAAAGTTTCAAAGAATAGATCACAGCTGCTAATTCAAGATCATGTGTGGCATACCTTACTTCATGGGGTATTAGTTGTCTGGATGCATATGCAATGACTTGGCCTTGTTGCATCAACACTGCACCCAAGCCAAATCCACTAGCATCTGTATATACAACTAATTCTTCATTTCCCTGGGGTACTTTCAGAATTGGAGCATTCACCAATGCCTCCTTCAACTGTTCAAAAGATTTCTCACACCTCTCTGACTAAACAAAAGCTTGGTTCTTCCTGGATAAGTTAGTAAGTGGTGTAGAAATTTTTGAAAAATCTTTTATGAATCTCCTATAATATCCTGCCATTCCCATAAATGATCTCACTTCACTCACTTTGCTAGGCCTCTTCCATGCTTGAATAGCCACTACTTTATTGGGGTTTACAGAAATTCCTTTGGCAGAAATGACATGGCCAAGGAAATGTACTTCCTCTTTCAAAAATACACATTTTGAAAATTTTGCCTTTAAATCTTTTTCTCTCAATCTAGACAAAACCAGATGCAAATGACTTTTATGTTCTTCCATTGTTTTGGAATAAATTAAAATGTCATCTATAAAAATAAGCACAAATTTGTCTAAATAATCTCTAAAGGTTCTGTTCATTAAATCCACAAAGTATGATGGTGCATTTGTCAAGCCAAATGGCATAACAAAAAATTCATACAACCCATACCTAGTGTTAAAGGCAGTGTACTTAACACTTGACTCCTCCACCTTCATTTGATGAAAACCAGATGCTAAATCTAGTCTAGAGAACACTCTTGCCCCAGCTAATTGATCAAAAAGATCATCTATTCTTGGCAATGGGTATTTATTTTTAATAGTTACTTTGTTTAATTCTCTATAATCTATACAGAGTCTTAAGGAACCATCTTGTTTCTTAACAAATACCACTGGTGCTCCCCAGCAAGAATTACTTGGTCTTATAAAACCCTTTTCTTCCAATTCCTCTAACTGTTTCTTTAATTCTTTTAGTTCATTTGGCCCCATTCTAGTTGGCTTTTTAATCACTGGGCTTGCTCCTGGGATAAGGTTGATTTGAAACTCTACTGGTCTATGGTGTGGAACACCCTTAACTTCCCCAAACACATCCAAGTATTTATTGACTATGGGAATTTCTTCAATAGTCAGTTCACTGAAATCTTTTTCTGAGTCAACTAAATGATATAGTTTTCCTTCCCTATCTACTTCACATAAAATTATGATTCTCTGGCCTCTAGAATTTTGCAATGATATGGTGGATGAGTCTAAATTAATTATGGCTTTAAATTACCATAACCAGTCTACCCCTAGTATAACACCTATATTTGGGTAGTTTAAAACATATAAATTGGAAATAAAAATATTTCCTCCTACGTTTAATTCCACATCCACACAAATCATATTTAAAACACTAGAGCTCCCCAGAGGACTTTGTATATGCAATGGGGTATCAACCAATATGCAATTCAATTTTAGCATTTTAACTAGTTCATAAGAAATCAAAGAGTGAGTTGCCCCAGTATCATATACTACTGCTATGGGTATGGTACAAATAAGTAATGTACCTTCCACTTGGCTATGGTTTTCTGTATTAATCTCCACTGTGGCTTTGCCTTTACCTTCCAAATTTGCCAACTTTCCCTGATGTTTATACTCAGGACAATTCCTCTTCATATGCCCATCTTTCCCACATAGATAACACTTGAAGCTCCTCCTTTCAATTCTGGGCACCTAGGCTTGATATGTCCTTCCTTTCCACATTGATGGCACACAATTTTCTTCTTGGTTTCCTTAGCTTTGACATCTCCAGTGCTTTTGTTACTGACCTCTTCCTTCTTCTTATCATTAGGGTGATATCTCCCCTTACCCTTCTTAGTGTTATTGTTCTTAAAATTTCTGAACTTCTCCCTCTCCTTGTCATGCTGCTCCAACCTCAAAGCCAAGTCTATTACTTGATCAAATGTCCTGTAAGCATAAGGTAACATGGCTCTGCTAAGTCCTGGGTTCAAACCTTTAATGTATCTATCATTCTTGGATGCTTCATCTGCCACAAGCATTGCTCCATATGTGGAAAGCCCCTCAAACTTTTGAGTGTATTCAGTGACACTTAAAGTTCCTTGCCTAAGTATAATAAATTCTTCTAGTAAGGGGGTCTTAGCTGATGCTGGTACAAATCTTGCTTCCAATATCTCCTTGAATTGATTCCAAGTGATTTCATTCTCATCTCTCCCTGTAATGATTACTTCCCACCAGCTTAAAGTTGCTCCTTTCAGCAGTCTTGAAGCCACTTGCCTCTTCCTTTGATCATCAAGCAGCAAGTCATTGAAAATCCTATCCAATGTTCTCAACCATGCTTGAATTTCCATAATACTTTCTGTCCTTCAAAGCTTTTGCCTCCTAAATGAGTATAAGTCTTGAGTAATTTGGAGAGCTCTTCATGGGGATTTTCTTGCCTTTGTCCTGCCCCATCCCTAAATGCTCTCACCAAATCTTGTAGATTGACCATTAGTGGTGCATTGGAGGATCTAGCTCCCTGATTTGGTGGTCTTCCTACCATAGTTTGCTAATAATAATTTACATAGCTGGTTAGTTTTTATTTATTTATTTATTTTTTAACTCAAACTTGATCATCCAGTGATCAATCCCTACAAAATATTTTATTATACTTTTGTTTCTTAAGTTTTTTTTTAATTTCATAGAAAGATTTTGATTTTAATTTTCAACTATGTTTTAGTAACATAGCTCTGGTACCAAATGAAATGACCCTCTCTTTTTATACCTTAATTTGTAAGGATTTTTTTTACATATATATAGATATATAAGATATACATATACATATTTCTGAAGCCTAGAGTCATTTTTTTCTACCAAACAACATATATCCAGGATCAAAAATCTTTAACCAATATAAATATATCAGTACATTCACAAAGACATGCACATACATGTGAGGATGTATATGCCTCTCTTGTTTGAATCAGAGTTCTGGAAAACAAGAGGATATTTGATTGATAAGTCTAATCAATCCATACATAGTTCAGTTCAAATATATGCAATAAAATTTCCATCCATGCATGAATACCTATATATATATATATATATATATATATATATTTAAACTCCTGATTCTTTGCTAAATTCTCTAGGGAGTATAAATCCTAGAAACCAGATAATTGTAATATGATTGTCTATAAGTTAATGGTTTGGTGCTTGTGCTTTGGGAAAATGATATAAGTTCCTATCATTATCTATGTTTGATTTTCTTATAAAATCTGTCTAGAGTACAGGCCCTTTTTTTGGAATATTTTTAAGTGATATATCACATTCAAAACTTAATTCTTTGATACTAGGATGCTAAGCTAAAACAAATGCAAACATGTCTGAGTTTCCTGTAGCCATGAGTATCCATAACATGGTTCAACCAGGCTCTTTGTTCTGGTGTAACCCATAGGGTCTTAAAAATGCACATGATCAAAACCTGAGTGAAATGGACTTCAGATTCATGTTTTTAAGAAAAAATAAAAGGTAACTGGTGTGTTAATATCTGTACAAAACATGTTTAAATGTATACATATATGCAACTTTTATGGATCTTGCTTTCAACTCCTATATTACAGACTCTTCCCTTATCTAAAAATAAGGCATGAAACATTTGTATAAAACAAGTTGAATTATGGAAGCATTACAATCATATAAAATACATTCTCCCTATGCTTATTATCTTTTTGTATACATATGCCATGGTAAAAAAAATAAGACCATTTAATTTTTCTGTGATTTAACTATCCAGATTTCCCAAAACTTAAATCCTTTTTAAAGACGCAAGATTGACTAATACATTTATAAAATGTAACCATTCAATTTTAACATAGTATTCTTACTCATCACTTACAAGGTTTAGATTAACTTCTTCAACATATCAGATAATATCCAGATTCTTAAATTCCAGTTACAAGTCAATCTCTTAGCAAATACTTAGCAAAATATCCATCCAATACTCAACACTTAATACAGGTAGCAATTTAAATTATCAATACATGCAAATTTCATCATTTAGGCTCTTGTCTAACTAAGTTTAGCATGCTATAATCTTCTTCTCAAAGCCTTGCTCCTACTCCTACTTAGTTGCTGCAGACCCTGAAAATGCATTTGAAGCTGCCTCATATTAAATGAGACACCCCATATGCCATTAGCACACTAGGGTCAGACACATGTCTGGTATGAGAAAATCCACCAAAACTATTTGTAAATCAAGTTAAAGTTAAAACATGGATATATATATATATAACTCTGCCTTTAGAAAACAAGTAATTCATGTGTGCATGTTCTGTGTTAGTGTGCAGGTGCACACTTAAGTCTGACTTTCCAGAAACCTCAAGAAGATATGGTACATTCAAACATTCATATAATTCAATTATGAATCTAATAAACATCCATACAAACAAGGAAATCACCCAAAAATGAATTAAATCATTTATTCACTGTCCAAATTTCATTCCAGGAAAACTCTAGTTCCTCTTTATATCAAATTCTCTTACCTTGATATATTTATCTATCTTGGTCTCATCTGCAATTAATTGAATCAATGGACACACTGTAATGGACTAATTCACTCCATTACACAAAGATCTCAGGACTTAAACAAGCCATGTGTCAACTTGTATTACTCAAGAAAACAAGTCATTCCTGCAGTGCTCTTGACCCCCATTTCCTAATCAGGTTTTTAGTTAATAATAACTCTTTTGATTTTTCATGACTAAATCATTCAGTGATTCATTTCACAAACATAATCATCCATGACATGGTATGTCATATTATTCATAATCAAACAGAGACAAACAAACAAGCAAACATTGTTATATATTTAAATGAGACTCTACATGTGCATACATATTTTCTGGTATTTTAAAAGGAGTATAGGCAACTAACATGGGCTTATGGCTTTTGAGAGAGTTTTTCCTTCTGCAAACATTTGTGCTTGAGTTAAACTTAGATTGACCAAGTTTCACTGAACCACAAAATTTATTTTCTATGTGTATGAATCTTTATACATTTTCATTGAATTAGGAGCATCAGCACATAGGCAACTCTATTGCACCCCTAATTCCTTATTTTCTCAAGCCTCAGCACTTATACATGAGTATATTGCATCTCAATATGTTTTCATTTCTCTGGGTTGAGCCAAAACCAATACTACTTGCCTATATTCAACATTTTATTTTTCTTGGGTATTTGTTTATATTCCTAAACATTAACATATCAGAGATCTGGGTTTATAAAACATATATGTATACTAATAATACTTAAAGCTTTCATATAATAAAACAAGTAGAACAACCAAAGAGAATCCAAAACATTTTCAGTTCTAAAATCACAGATAAGCAATCACATATGAAAATACACTTTCAAGAAAATTACTTATAACTGGCTGCCTACATTAGGACTTATTGTCTTAGATTTTGAGTGAGTTTTCTCACCTAGCTCTCTTCCACTTCCTAGTTGACTGGTAAGCCTCTGCCTTCAAATATTTTCTTCACTTGTATTATATTTATATAATATCCATATATTTTTCTCAAGAGCTATCCGGGGAGAAGAAGGTTTCTCATCTTACTGCCTATTTATGTAGGGTTTTTCTTAGGGTTTAAGGCATTAGCTAAAGACATTTTTGCCCATCAGAAATTATGCCATTTGCATTTAGTTTTTAAACCCAAAATCTTACCCTCCCCGGCTTGAGTTTGTGAAGGGAAAAGTGGTTATATCTTTTTGGTTAATTTCAGAAATTTGCTTTTCCAGAAAATACTTTTTCCTTTGTCTACTATCATGCTAAAAATGTGACTTGATTTTATTATTTATCAAATACTCTTCCTAATTCTGCCTATACCAAGCATTTCTCTATTTTATCTTATTTTTTTTCTATTTTTAGATTTCATGTAAATGGTATGTACTTCCTCTATTTATTTATAAGAGGATTACTTCTTTTTATATCTTCATTCTTTTTCTTTCTGCCTATAATTAAAATATGTTTGCATATTTTATTTTGCTGATTTGAACTCTAGTACTTTATTAACATATCTTTATATATGTATATAAGTCTTACTGAAATAATTAGTACATACATATGTATATATATTTATACATTATTCTGTACTGACACACATGCACATGTACACTCAAAAATACTCAGTAGCATCCATATATATATATATTTACTTATGCACATAACTTTTTAAGGATTTAATCTATATATATGTATAATATTTCCATACACATCAATCATGTGTTCATTCTTAGCATTCAAGAATTAAGCTTTAGTTCATGTGCATTTCCTATGCACACATGTACACATATACAGATGCACCATATCAAGCTATATCAATTCTCCTTTAAAATTGGTTTAAAAATTATTTTAAACTTATTTATATTTTTCAGAATAAATTCCTAAAATCTTGGGTCATTACATTTCTCCTAGTCTGCTCTACCTCCTCCTTGCTTAGGTTTTGGTTCACTTTGTAACAGAAACGATCCAAGGTCAAAGGAGGCTCTCCAACTTATCAGTCACTAAAGTCTGTCTTAGGGTAAGTTCCCCTTATCAACGCCATCAGTATGATGTTCTCATCGGGATTGCTCACTTTAGCGATGATGACTTTGAATCTCTACAGGAAGTCTTTGAGCGGCTCACTTGGCATATGGAATAAATTGGATAATGACATAACATCCTTGGTGTGAGTCGCATGCATCCTGAATTGCTCAATAAACTTCTGATCTGGTTGATCGGATGAGGAGATGGACCTGGGTGGTAACTGTGTAAACTGCATGATCGTTATTCTTTCAAGGAATATAAGAAAAAATATGCATTCGATCGCATCCATCGCTCTTGCGGGATCCATGTGCCACTCGTACTTCACGAGATGTTGTCAAGGGTCCATGTTCATAGAATACGCTGGCATGGTTGGCGCATTGAATCTTCTCGGACATTCTGCATGCTGAATGGCTTCGATGAATAGGTTTCTTCTAGGGGAGATGCTCCGGTCGTCATCAATCTGGTCCATTTTCAAGTTATAGCTACTTGTAATGCTTGTGAAAGATGTATGCATGGTTGTCCAACATTTGAATGGTTGAGAATGCCGATCAAATGGCGAATCGAATAGGATGGGGTCGCTGATCGGTGATGATCCCCCAAACTTTCACCCAAATGGGCTGCAATTCATATAAGGCAGTATGGAAGGCCTCTTGAGGTTGTACACTAAGTTTCAAGTCATTTGGAGTCTGTATGCTTGAGATATGAGAAAAGCAAGATGGATCAGTATTGATAGATTAGTGGTAATTTACTTAGAGTCCGACTCAAGAAAATCAGCTATTTTCTTGGAGTCAGCAATTGGTTTGCTTAGGGTAGCTATACTTCGAGATGGTAGAATAGTTCGTGTCATATCACCTCTGTTTTTTAACCTCTGGGAGTTCCGTTTGAGTAGCAGCTCCTTGTCTATTCCTTAGCGGTAATCTAACAGCTGCAGCTTAATCCCCTATGCCCCAGTCAGTCACAAAATGTAAGGGAAGTGGATAGAATGCACTGTCTTTCAGTTGAGTTCCGAATCATGAATGCGGGGGCATTACGCTGTGGCACGTGTTTGCACCCGAATATTTTTTTTGAAATACGTTCGGTTTTAAACGATCGGATAAAATCGATCGGTTGGAAAAAACGGTCAGTTGAAAACGATCAGGTTGACAATGATCGGTTGAAGAACAATTGTCTAGGAAAATGATCGGTGGAACAATCTGCTGCAAACAATCAGGTGGAAACGGTCGTGTGGGAGCGATTGATGGAGAAACAATCATATGAACAATCATACATCAAAAAACGATCATACAAATCACATTGGTGGGTGGAACGATCAAGGAGAAACAATCATATGGAACTATCATATAAAGAACGATCGTACAGAGAAACACTTGTACAAGACGATGCGGCATATGGTTTTGTGGGGAACGATCATTCATTAAGGATGTATGGAGTAGTGATCGATCATTTGGGGTATGACCGATCATTTGGGAGACATGGAGATGAACAATTGGTAGAGGAATGATCGAAATGGTAACTATGATCGATCGGTAGGGTTATTGTATGATGTATCGATCATTTGTGTAAAGCATGGCCGATGATTGATTGATCATAGATGCTTCAGAACATAAGAATGTATGCATATTGACCAAATGCATGATCGATCGAACACTAGCATCATGATTTCCTACTACTGCAAGGGATGTAGACTTGGTTCCTCTAGTTATGGCTGATTGTTTTCTTGGAGATCTCTCTTCAAATCTGAGTAGAATATGAAACTTTGTGGACTTCAACCTGGATCTCTTCCTCAGATTTTTGCAGTCTAACAATAGAATATGGATCCAATTAAGCTGAGAATCAGTTTCTTAGTAAAAGCAGCAAAATGTTGACGCCAAAAATAGGCATCAACACCAAATAGAATCTAGTAGAGATTAAATGAAGAATGAAATTAAAACAGAGCAAAAATCATAAATGAACTTATAGATTTATAGTGGTTCGACAATCAAGGCCTACGTCCACTTCATATTTTTATTGATCTTGCACTTGATTATGATTACAAGAATGTTTCGATCAGCTGGGATCCATTAATACAAGAATGAAGAATAAAAATGAAAGAGCCTTGGCAGCCGAAAGAAGGATCCTCTTTATGGAGAATAGCTATTGTATTTATAGGGGAAGATGTGCATGGATCGGGCTGAAAAATTGCTAGAAGAATATCTAGATCTGTAGGGTCCCACATGAACGATTGCGGGTCCCATCTCGATCGTTGGAATGATCGGTACTAATCATTTATTTGTGCTCCAATTCATGTGTGATTGTTTCTATGAGCTCCCCCATACCTCTAGTCCATACTCCTAAAGTTTGGAGTCATTTCGACTTCGTATTAATAGGATATTGACCGATCTTCATTGAGTTGAACCGTTTTGGCTGAAATGATCCAATCGATCATGAACGATGTATGACGATCGTTCATTTTTTCTCATTTAGGCATGCGATCGATTTTGGGGGCTCCTTTCTTCAATATATTGTTGTTCCCAAAATTTCATATGTAATGGATTTGTAGATTCTAAGATATTTATCGATCATCATTGAGTTAAGCTGTGGAATCGATACGATACGATCCATAGTAATGAATATGGATTCTCCCTGATCCATTTTCATGGTTTAGTGAGTTTTCATACTTTGAGGTTTTTATTGAGTTTGCCTTCAGGTTACGCTTTGCCACTACTTCATATTATCATATATTCCTGATTTTTGGGCTACATGATCATTAATCTGATGCATCAGTCTAAATGACAATTGAGTCTATCTCGTTTGATCAGTCTAGATATAGTCGGGCCAAAAGGTCGGATAATAATAGGTGACGATTATCTGAAGGAACGTGTTGTTAGAGCTTGGATCCGAGGTGAGTTAGAATAAGTTTAATAAGATGATTATTTACAGTAAATTTTAACCTATTCTATTTGATATAAGATGTTAGTAATTAAATTGCAAACCCTAAATTGCTAAATCTGAAGTTGAATCAGAAACTGGAAATGATAAAAATTTGTTAATCTAATTTTAACCCAAGTTAAACTACTTTTATAGTTGAAATGAAACCCCTAAAATTGATTTACCCTGAATCAAACTATTATCTGTAACTGTACAAACCTATGAATTTGAAATAAATTAAAAGTAGCGTAAATTGCAAAGACCGGTCAATGTAATTGCTTAGGGTTCACTGTGTAATCAAGTTGAATTGATAGAATTAACAAATAACTAAAAATCCAATCGTTGGGGTAGAAAACTCTAAATTTTACACTTCGATCGGTCGGCCATTCATCCTGAGCGGTCGACCGCAAGCGACCGTCCAATTGGGTGTAGCAGTCGACCGGTAGAAGGATGAAATGCATGATTTGAACCTCGGCCTAAGGCCCAGGTTAGAAATAAAATTAATATAAATTATCAATGGTGTGTATACATATGTGTGTATTAGGAATAACAGGGAAGCTAGTTCCCTATGAGATGACGCTAGCACGTTGCGGGGTTGGGTAAATTCACTTTACCCAATGGGTGCATTTCTATTGCAATTGGCACTTACAAGAGGTTATACGGTGGACAACAACACTGACTGATGTAAGATGAAGTGTGTAGGCCCAACATAATAGAACTCTTGGTGTTCGCGATTCTGACGCAGTGTGATACTGTGCTGTTGACGGATACCGGCATGTGTAATAAGTGACATATACTACAATCGATGCATAGTTGGGTTACGTGTAGTCGTAGGTTATGGGAAATTTATTCTCATGTAGCCTAGTGGTGGTGTTTCTATATCATGTAGCCTAGCGGTGGTGTTCTATATCATGTAGCCTAGTGGCGATGTTTCTATATCACGTAGACTAGTGGCGGTGTTTCTATATCATGTAGCCTAACGGTGGTGTTTCTATATCATGTAGCCTAGTGGTTGTGTTTCCATCTTGAGTAACTATAGTAGCGGTGTTTCTATATCATGTAGCCTAGTAGTGGTGTTTCCATCTCGAGTAGCTATAGTAGAGGTGTTTCCATATTGAGTGGCTGTAGGAGCGGTTGTTGATCGCTAGTTATCGAGGTATGATTTGTAGTTCGATCCTTGTAGGAGCATGAACAAGTTGTAGTGTAGGTGTATGTTGGATAAAAAACCCTTAAGTAAAGGACCCTAGGAACATACGGACACTTGTAGGATACCCTAGTTCACATAGAGTAGAAATTAAGTCAACAACACATGATCACCATATATTAAATCTATACTCATTCACCTGACTTTTGTCCGACCCACCCCTTTTATTTTTACCTTCCCCCACCACAGGATGACAGGTTAGCAGGTGATTGGGCGAAGTATGAGGAGAAAGGATCTAAATGCTAGAGTTCTCATATTCTTCATTGTGTTAAATGTCTATCAAGCTAGTATTGTACTTTCAAACAATGTATATGGAAATTAAGTATTTTGGAGACTGTTTTTCTGAAATGTTAATTTTCGGTACTTATATTTTGAGTCCTTCCGTTGTGAGATCTGAAAGTGTAGAATGTCTTATAAATTACCCTTATAATTATGCTCTGTAATGTTTTAAAAAGCCAACAGCTCATATTTTTCGGCATGACATGAGTTCGAAAATCACCATAAGCTTTGGATCGTTGTGTGAGAAAGTCCGGGTAGTTCCAGATTGAGCAAGAGAAGTTGCGCTTAGTATGTAGAAAATTGTACTAGCCCAATAATGAATCGGTAAAAAATAACTTTGTTTTCATCTCGTCTTCACCCAAACCTAGGATGTCCTTCCAACGAGATATGAATGACCTAGTAGCTAGATCAGAATAGATGGGACGATTAGGGTGGTTGGAAAGGAGAAGGAAAGTTTCTAAATTCAAAATGAAAAAATATTGATCGTTCCATTTTTGGATCTTCTAAGGAACAGACGTATAATTAACTTCTTATGAATATTGAATAGGAATTGAAGTTCCTCGTAGGAAGGAGAAGGTCACTTCTCTGCATAGAGAATAAAAGTAGATATTAAAATGGAATAAGAAATTGGAGCAAGTTGAATGGAAGAACCACCAATGGCAGATAGCCATTCACGAAGAACTTGATTGGAAGGAAGATAAAGCCCACATCGAATATGCTCAAAAGTAATAGAAATAAAGCTGTTTAGGGGCGTATGAAGATAAAGCCCACATCGAATATGCTCAAAAGTACGTACCCATGTAACCCTCGAACATAAAATGATCTAGATTACCCTCTATTTCCCCTAATTTGGTTATTCTAGATGGTAGGGATAAGGGATTCATAATGAAAATACTTGATTTGCTACCGACTACCACTAAGATATAGAGGAAGAAACAAAAAGAAAAAAAATATCCTTATTTTTGTTTGGAAAAGAAACGATTCTTGAGGAAGTTGAAATTGGCAACTAAGGATTGCGAAAGCATGTGGAACAATAAAGAAGAAGAAGAAGGAAAAATTATACACTTACCTTGATTTGAATCTCAGCCACACAGTTGGAATGATGGAAAAGTCCCAAAACGTCAACTGATTAATGATAAGGAAGATCAACATGAGGATCCATATAGATTTTCTTAGGAATTGAAATGTCTAAAGTTACAACTTTTTCAAAAGATCAGCCAATAAGGGAATGGTGCGTGTACTTGGGCACTAAATGTGAAATAGCGGTAAAAACAACTTTCTCCTTTTTGAAAAAGAAGAGAGAGAGAGAGAAATAAGGAGTGATGGGTTATAGAAAAATATGGATGTAGAGACAGGTCCACACCAATCTACAATCGCTGCACACTTGAGGACAAATGTTAAACCCATATTTTCTGAACGTTGTCAAAATAAAATTGATGCATGCTCCAAGCCAACTGCTCCTACAATAGAAGTTGAACTATGAAAAGGAAGCGGGATCACAGTCTAGATAGTACCGAGCCAAAGCCTTAAAAAGGTGGCAAAACATATGGACTGCGCCTTTCCATTGAACATTACTTTGGCACTATAATGCTACGTCAGTAAACTGAGATAGCCACAAAATACAGGGACTGATCTGCAATCCCAATAATTACTTTACTATGCAGAACTACGGCAGAACCTTCAAGTATCATGAGGGTTGTGCTACAGCTTCAAAAGTAAGCTTTAATAAGTTGGAACTGCGACACAATCTTTAAGTAATAGAAGTATGTAGAGGTTCTGCTGTGGCCTTAAAAAGCAATGTTAATGATATAGAACTATGACATCGTCCTTAAAGAAATTATATGCAATAGAGGTGCGCCGCAATCTTAAACTAATGCTTAAGTGATAGCACAGTTCTGCAGTCTCATATTGACATTGAAGCAATGAGGATGCCTTGCCATCCTGATTCGTTGAAATGATATAACAACATCGCAATTCTAAAAGATACAACCCACGAATACAAGGACTCGAAGAATGAAGCAATAGGGTAAAACAGCTCTTCAACCATAACCTAAGTTATGTTCCTCAAAGGCAAGCCAAGAAGCAATGACTTCACTTTTAAAATGGTGAGAATAGTTTAGAATAGGTCTAGGCGATATGTCCCCCCTTCGAAATGGGGGCGCAGTCTTATTTACCGAGTCATATGACTTGGCCTCAATTACCCTTAACATTATACTTTATTGTTATTTTGGTGGAATAATGCAGTACGTCTTCAAAAGTTTCGATGCAGTTCGGATGTTATGCCTATCGTCACCCTACGTAATTATGGAGGTACATTTATCAATAGCCCGTTCATGATATAAAAATTCTGAAGTGGTTATAACTTTGCAATTTTTTCGAGATTAGGGCAGTTTCTCATTGCGGTATTCCTACACATGTGTGCAGTTCATTGGCTTATTGCTTTATGAAATCATCAGGTCATGATCTATTTAAAATTGGGTTTTCCCCACCTTAAGTTAAGCTTTCCGCCAAAGTTCAAAATTCATCAACTCAAATCACAGTTTCCCACCAAGGACCACGTTGGAATCAATGTACAGTGAATAAGCAAGATGGATGATCGTCACGTGGCATAATCCAAATGTAGGAGTCAAAAGAGCAGAAGATGGACGTTAGAAATTCGTGTGAGTCTCTGTGTACTATAAATGAGTAGGGCACTGTAGCAAAAAAGGGGGAATTTCAGTTCACTCTATTTTGGACACTGAAATCAAGATAGTACTCTTTGCCATTTTTTCAGCTGTACAAAGTATGAAAGGAGAAGATACAGACATTTTTCCTGTGGACGTAGGATTTATTAACATCAGAACCACGTTAATTTCTATGTCATTTATAGCTTTTAGCGGTTTACTTTTTTGTCTTTAGTGATAAAATTGGAATGTATTGCTTAATAAGTTAGATAGAGACCTTTAATTGGATTTTGAATATTTCCCCCATAATTGTGTAAGCATTACGACCCACAATCATTCCCTTTAAAGGCAATTTTAATATCACTTAATTCTTCCGATTCCAAATCACGTAAGCATTCAACATCTGATTACTTTGGAATAATACTTAGGTGTTTTTCAGATGAAAAATCTCATTAACATTTTTGATAACTCATCAGTGAATACAAAAACAAATATGGAATCGTTTTGGTATTAATAGACTTACGATTGCATATATCTACATGTATTAATCCGAAGGGTTTAACAATTCTTATGATGCTCCTACTGAATGGATTCTTTGCCCTTAATTGTTTGAGATATAATTTATTAATACCATAAGATTCATAACCACATAATCAAAATTATTTCTCAAAATTGTGGCTCGGTCCATAATTCCAAAATAATTGCAAATAAATTTAGATACTTCTGTATTTTCCAATGAATCATAAATACCAGTACTATAATTTTATTTTATAACGAATATTCATAATATTCACATTGAAATAAAACTATGTTTATTTTTTAATCGATATTGAAAAATAATTATAATTTCATGTTAACCCAAAAAATGGATCAACACCCTGGCTTGATTGTGAATGCATCAGCTCTGTTTATCAAGGCAAATAAAATAGAAAAAGCAATAGTAATAGAAGACAAGGTAATGGGACAAGAGATTTTTATAGTGGTTCGGCTGTTAATAAAGCCTACGTCCACTTTATAGATTCTTTTATTGATCAACTACTATTACAAAGGAATTTAGATTAGAATATAATTATCCTTTCCTAGATTAGATCAAGCCACCATTGTTAGAGACAAAAGGAGGATCTCAACTGTCCCGATATGGCTGTTGTGTGGGAGAAGAAGGGTGAAGAAATAATAGCAGAGCTTTAGCAGAGATCAAATCCCCTCTACTTTTGCAGATAGGATGGTATTTATAAGGGTTAGAGAGTATTTGGGCTAGAGCCACTTTACCAAAAGGTTGTAGTCATCGTGTAGAGGTCGCTCAAGAAGTTTAGGGGTGTTTGGAGCTAGGATCGGTGTCGATCCGATTGGATCAGTGCTGATCCGATTGGATCGGGTCGGTATTGATCCGAAAAGTTGTGCAGTTTTTGAGTCTTCTCAATTTGGTTGTCTTCCTATCCCATAATTGAGTGCCTTGTCCGAATATTAAGTCGTTTGGAGTTAGTTTGATCATCCATATTCATAGATCATCCAATCCATCCCTTCGTAGAAGATCCATCCATAACTCACTCAATACTTAACCAAATGATACGAAACTTCATACATGCAATGTACATGAGTGGAAGAGCTTCCAAATCGAATATCATGAAGATCCGAGCTAAGTATTTGGATCGGCGATGATCCAATTGGGTTGGATCGGCGGTGATCCAAACCCTTAGCTTATTTTTGAATAATCTTATTGGTCATAGGAGATCCAGCCATAAGTCACTCAATACTTATCGAAATCTGACGAAACTTTGCAGATAGCTTCTAGAGGATGTATGGGACCAACAGAATAGATCATAGGTGGTTGGACCCATCCTAAATTGATCGGACGATCTGATGAGTTTGGATCGGTGCTGATCCTAATTGGCTTGGCAAAATGACTTCATTTTTTGTGTGAGCAATCTTTTATATCTTCTAAGTGTTACCTCCAAATTTCAAGTCAATCCAAGTTTGTATGGGTTCTGTAGGTCCATTTTAAGTTGCTTCGATCCAAAAGCGGATAGGTATTTGAATGAGGCTTCACTTCTTGAACTACGTTGCTTGGAATGTTACCAAACTTGATAGGTGAGCTTAGTAGAGGCATAGGAGTGCGATGAAAGTGGTTAAAAGGAACTGTGAGCCAACATTTCGGATCGGTACCGATCATATTGGGTCAGATCGGTATCGATCCGAAGAGCTAACATAATTCTAGGCCAGACTTCTTATGTTTCTTTATCTTGTACATTTGGGCCTTCGGGTCAAGTTTCCAGTCATTCTGACTTAATCAGAATATTCTGACTCCTTTTGAATTTTGTTGGTTAAAAACCTAGTTAACACTTGCCCCCCAAAGTTCGTCTTTTGAATGAAAGATGTGCTTTGCTCCAGAACAAGTTCCAGTAACGAGTCTTCGATTGTTGAGCTTTCTAGCGGCTTTTAGCCTTGGCGACCATCAAATTCCTTTGGATTCTTTCATCAATAACAAGTTGTTCCAAACCTGTTATAACCTAAGACTCTAGACTCTACCTAACTATAATATTGACATCACAATCTTTTCGATTTCATTCGGAGTTATTACATCACATGTCTCTAATTACATTACACATCTCTAATCATCCAGTGTTCTTCCGGGATTTACATCAATCACTCAGATTTAATTCAGAGTTATAATATCATATATTAAAATCACATCGTATATCGAAATCATCTCACATCATATACCAAAATCACATTATATCACATCATATATCAAAATCATTTTGTGTCTATCCAGGATTTATCCATTTTATTCTATTTATAATGCATTCAAATCATTTTCGCAAAACCAAATCTGTTTTAAGGTTCGATCTCTCTAGACTGTTTAAGTTTAATATGCGATCTCTCCAGATCGTTTGATGTTTGGTTTAGGGGGTGATCTCTCTGGATCATTTTTTAGTTCAGTTCAGGGGGATGATCTCCCCGGATCATTTGCTTATTAAGTTAAGGGGATTAAGTAGGCCCATCTGCTCACTCTTCTATGAGGAGACTTACTTCTTGCACTTCGGTCCCATCTCTTCGGTCGAGACCCTATGGCATTCAATGTTCAAGGGGATGATCTGTCTAGATCATTTGCTTATTAAGTTAAGGGGGATTAAGTAAGCCAATCCGCTCACTCTCCGGTGATGGGAATTCCTTCTTGCTCTCCGGTCCCATCTCTCTAGTCGGGAATCTATGGTGTTCGATATCATACAAGTCCATCCACTCACTCTTTGGTAAGGGGACTTGCACCTTGCGCTTCGGTCCCGTCTCTCCTGTTAGGACTCGATGGCGTTCAAAATTAGTCATCACATTAAATATGGATCTTACAAAATTCAAATTTCAAATAAAAGCAAACAAGCAGAAGTCCTAAGTTTATCCCAGACATCCGACTCAGAGCGTGGCAGGGACTAATCTAGGTTTTGTGCACATCCAAGCGGCCTGAGATTATTATCCTAAGCGGTCATCCCAAATATCCGACTTAGAGGTGACTAGGAACCAATCTAGGTTTAGCACACGTCTAAGCGATCTGGGGTCATTATTGTTTTTACCGCTAATATACGAAAAGAAAACTGCAAAAAAGAAACCAAAGCAAAGAGTAGTGGCCGGATCTAACTTCATATCCATCCCGGTTATGGGATGATCTGTCTTGACCCAGATCCCCTGGGCATTCCTTGAAGCATCTGCTGTGGGTAGTGGCTACTCTGGTTGTGCTATCGAAGCTCTATTTCTCATGTACTATGGCAGCTGGTTGTTCCGAGCTAGTTCTTCTATCTGATCACAAAGATACGAGCACTCATTTGTTTCATGTCCGCCCAGCTAATGGAAGATGCAAAACTTTCTAAATCCTTTCTCTCGATCAGTGGGCACTCATCTCGGAGGCTTCCGATAAGGAATTTTCCCCTTAGTATCTAGGTATATCCTTTCTAGGGTTTCAGTCAGCTCAGAGTAGGAAGAGAATTTGGGCTCCCTCCTTTGTCGTTTTAGTTCCCTAGAATCATCATCAGCTTCTCGTTTCCCTTTGTCTTTTCCAAATCCTGCTCCAGAGGATCCATTGCCATCCACAGCATAAATTTCGGCATCTTTAGCTTCATCTTCAACGTCACATCCTCCTGACGTAAATATCTCTTAGCTTCATAGTAAAACACAGCAAGATCCATTGGTGGATCCCTCTTAAGTGTAGCCAGAAAGTCAGTCTTGCTCGCGACTCCAGACACTACCGCAATCAAAATCACTAATGGGTCCGACCTATCACCCGCAACCACTGCTGCATTAAATCTTGTTAAATAACTTCTCAAGGTCTCTCCAGGCCTTTGTTTCACATTTTCTAATGTCGTCACATTCTTCGGTTGTGAGACGTGAACCCGAAATTTTCTTAAAAATCTGCCCACTGACTCGGTCCACATGCTAATGAACCCATTCTCCAGCTGCCTAAACCACATCGCCGCCAGACCTGTCAAGTATAATGGGAAGCACCACCCCATTACTTCCTCAGAAGAACCCAACACCTCCATATGTCAGGCATATCTCATCAGATGAATCATTGAATCGTTCTTTCCATCGTACATTTCCAACGCGAGAAGCTTGAAATCGAGAGGATTTCTCGCATTCTGAATATTAGTAGTAAACCGGTTTCTGTTCACATCTTCCAAACCTTGGTCTAGGGTCCTCCTCTAACCAACCTTCTTACTAATTCAGCAAGTCAATTTTCACCATCCAATGAAGGCCTTCGTCCGAAAGTGATGTTCTGCCCCCCGCCTTGGCAAGGAAAATCCAACGCATACTCCATTGGTTGCACACTAGTGTTCTGCCCTACTCTCTAAGTCTCATTCTGTCCTCCGCTCCTTCGGGGTAGCCCTAGCACATATTCCTCTACCGGTTTCACTTTAGTATTCGGATTGACCACCAGTTCTTGGAGTTTCAACAGTCACTCCATTGTACCCTTTCGGTGCCAGCTCCAATATTGATCCCATCATCGGCGTTGATTTCCAGGTCGACTCCCGTGTTGCCCCCAAGTATCAGTTGCTCTGGGCATGGAGGCATGGAAATGTTTAAGTGAAACTTCTCCATTGCATATATTATAGATTCATGTATAGGTAGCATAGAAGAAGAGACAAATACTGCGAGGATGTACCTTGGAAAGTTGATGATATATGTAGATGAAGATCAAATTAAGCACCTTTATTCCTAGCTAGTCAGTAAAACATCTTTGTAGATGACATTTTTAGTGAAAGTTTCGGTTTGTCCAACAACATGTCCCTTTTCTACCAACACCTTGGTATTAGCACTTGAAACTCCTCGTGAAATTGCCACATATAGTTGTCCATGAGAAAATACATGCTTAGGTAGAAAAATACCGATATTTTTTATCGTTTGCCCTTATGCCTTATTTATAGTGAAGGCAAAACACAAATGAATTGGAAATTGTTTTTGTATTAACACAAATGGTAAATTCAAATTTTCAAGTGGCTTTAGTGGGATTCTTGGAATGAAAACTCTAGTACCAACATAATGTCCAGTGATGATTTTAGCATCGATGCAATTCTTATTGAGTTGTTTACATATAAGCCTCGTTCCATTACATAATCTAATTTTTGGATTCAAATTTCTTAACAACATTATCGGTGCTCCAAGCTTCAATTTTAGACAATGTGGAGGTAACCCGCCAAAAGAGATTGAGTTTAGAAGTTCTTGTTGGTATAAATTGCAAGCATCATCTTCTACTGCATCATATGAATAGTAAAAGATTTCATTTCCAGGAAATATATTGAATACGTGTTCATTGAGCTTGTCAACATATTCATTTAATGGTGATGCTCAATTAACTATGTACTCTTTGTCGAATGCATTTTTTGATAAGTTGGGAAAAATTGCATCTATCAACTTTTATAGTGGATTTACATCATTTTTTGACGTTATGACCATATTTGTTGGTACTTGAACCATTTCTTCATTAGTTGAAGGTTCGGTACCATCTCCAATTTTAGTTTGAAATATTGAATATGCAATATCATTTGCCGCTCACATGTTTTTCTTTAAATGCAAAATTTAAATTTTTTCCTATAAAAGTGATTTAATGATGCATGCATTAATCACTTCATTTCTTGTAGCTTTAGGCACAATTGGTAATACTTGTCAAAAATCTCCTCATATAATAAGGATTTTACTGCCAAATGGTTCATCTACATCCATTATATCTCTCATAGTTCTATCAAATGCCTCAAAAGCATAATGATGTACCATTGTAGCTTCGTCCCACATAAGAATAGTTGATTGTTTTAAAAGTTTGGCTAATTTTTATTGTTTTCTTATTAAGAATGTTGATGTCGCTATTGTTGTAATGGGTGTTTAAACCTTGAATGTGCAGTTCTTCCACCAGGTAGTATAGTTGCAGCGATACCAGATGTAGTTGTTGCAATTGCAATACCACCGTCTTTTCTAACCATTGAAAAAATAGCACAATATAAATATGTTTTCCCCATCCCTCCAGGACCATCTATAAAAAACAACCTTGTTACTTTTTCACAATTGCATTCATAATTGTATTGTAGGCTCTCAATTGATCCTCATTTAATTTTTCAACAGCTAGTAAATCATCCTCGGAAATAGTAATCGCTAGCTCTTCTTCAATTAGCTCTGAAACATCATCACATGCATCACAATCATATGCTCTTGAGATATTTGGAAAATCATAATTAGTTTTGCTTTTGTTGTGCTGGAGAAGTAACATGTTTCAATATTTCAAAAGATGATTTTTAGAAGCATTTGGTTAGTTTGAATTTCGATAATCTTCTACCATATGATCGAAAAACTCATCCCATAACCTTCGCACACCTGATGGATTGTAGAAAACCAAGATAGTAACAAATAATGCTCGTAAAGAAATTGGCATCTTTGTAGTTGAGGCTTCGGTCAAACATTCTTTAATACTATCATCGTTTCCTAAAAGCCCTCTTTTCTCAACGGCTTCTTTAAATGTTCAACTCTTAACTTCGTCCACTGTAAGTAAATCATTAAAAGAAGTCGGTCCTCTAATATGATTCAAAGGTATTCTCAAGAAAAAACGTTCTCCTTCTGTAGGTAGGACTGTGTAAATTCTACCAATCACCCTTACATCAGATTCTCTTCTTTTCCATTTTTTCCATCTTTAATCCAACGATAGTGCATTGGAAATTCATGATATAATAGTTGTCTTGCATGTTCATTGATTGAATTTGTATAGAAGAACTCTGTCAGCATTGTGTGTAGGTTGCTTTCATCGGCTAAAACTTCATTGATGGTTTGATTATAGGAAAACATAACACTTTGTTTGTTTGGAAGATGTATTTGAAGACGTTCAACTGATGAATATATCTTGCTAAGAGAGAACCTAAAAATCTTCCACAATGCTTCCGGAGCAGAAATCCACCTTGCATCTATAAATTTTTGTATCTCATCATAGTTAGGTCCAGGTTGAACTTGTATTGAAATGCGATCTGGACCTTTGTAGACATATTTGTAAAGATATTTAATGCTTTTTATACTACTACATATCTCTACATTGATGCGATGGTTATATTTACGTAGTAACCAAGGATTGTAAGGTACAACCCATCTATTATCTACCATCGACTTTTCATTTCTATCAATAGGAATATATTTTCCAGTGTCATGTCTTTTGTAAATTGGGTATAATCTGTGCCTTGAATAGTCACATTTGAAAATTATTTGGACACTCTCTTTTGCAACTACCATTTTTCATGCAAGGACAATTTCAATTTTGACTACCACATGGTCCATGAATCATCCAATTCATTACTACCATATGTAACTCTGATTCTTCGTTAGAATTCGATATTTATGCTTTAACAATTTCATCATATTCATCCGGATTAGTCAATTTTTCTTCGTCTTCGAAGGTAATTAGCATATGAACATGTGGTAAACCTCTTTTTTGAAATTCAATAACATGGACGTGAGTAGATTCTTTTCCAAGTGCTCCTTCAATAAAAATATCTCTTTTTAATTCCTCGTATTTTGCACGAAATATCCTTGTCGTCAAATCTGGTCTATCTTAGGGGTCTTGACCGGGTAGTAATTCACTAACAATTTCATCCCAAAGTGGATTGCATGTCATTGTAATGAATAAATCAGGTTTTCCACACTGATGCACTAAAGCCATTGCATCTTGATATCATTGATACATATCACGTGGAAAACCAATATAAGAAGAATGTAGTATTGTCCGTGTTCCAACATTACCTAAATAAAATTTGTTAAAAACTTCATAAATATGAAATTTAATTATGTAAAGGTATAAAAATTTACTTAATATAAGAGCGGGTTTTCAGATTCACAAACTACACACTTGCATCATTTTCCTTAGCGTCTAAAGCATCTTGTAAACCTTGGTACATTTCAGGTCCGATGGTTTTTTGATTACTCCTATACCATCTTTACCTGTTGGTATCTATCTTAACATAGTTATCAACCACGTATTATTAAAACAATTGTCCGCCTCAAAGAAAAAGCTATTTGTCATTTTGTTGAATCTATAAAAGAGCATTAGATATTGATGAATATTAAGAAGTAAAAAATATAAATATATAAAAGGTGTTATATATTAAATTGTATATACCTGTAGAATATTAGCATAATACTCACGACATGAAAATTTATTACCATTTTCATCTTGACTATTTATATCTTATCTGTAACTTCCACATGGTAATAAAAGTGGATATTGCAATGGATCATAATAACCAGTTATTTCTAGAATAGTTATG
Organism: Allium fistulosum; assembly: GCA_030737815.1. Classification (NCBI taxonomy): domain Eukaryota; kingdom Viridiplantae; phylum Streptophyta; class Magnoliopsida; order Asparagales; family Amaryllidaceae; genus Allium; species Allium fistulosum. The sequence goes on from CM060904.1 coordinate 355,316,542, forward strand.
AGTTGTCCATAGTTTGTCTCAACTACAATATCTCTTTTATGTATTTCTTCATTTTCAGCTCCTTCTACCCAAATTCAAGCAACTTGTGAAGAAGTTGGGAGAGTATACTGTTTTTGATTTGAAGATTGTTCTTTTATGACCAATTTACAATGTTGGATATTTGGTTTTTGCCCAAGTTATCGAAATACAACTATAAATTTACTATGTGTACTAAGAGTTTTTTGTAATTTCTCCACAATATCTCGACTTAAAGTATTATTTTCAGCCAATCGGTTATTAATTTCGTGCTATGTATCATAAATATAAAGTTGTTGAAATCTTGGACGATTATCAGATGTAGGTACCAAACTACCTACTTTATGATAGATACTTCCTTGAGCATGAAATGTGTATACTCCATCTTTACCGGTAGCCAAGTTCTTATCAACAGAACTCACATCTATGTAAATGCAAACATGTGGTTATAAGCTCGTATGTTTTTTCTGATTTTTTTTCCTTTATTCGACTGGTCATTGTACAAATCAAAGATCTCATCAGGTGAAGAAATTGATTGTAAAATGATTTTTCCATTTAGACAACAAAAGTTATTTGATTCTCGGTGAAAGTGTTTTGCTTGACAATGTCTGCATATTCTTGATTGTGGCAAATAAAATCTTTGAAAACCAGAATGATCTGCAAAGCTTCTTGCATAATTATGTCTTGCTGTAGCACTTCGACATGGTAGAGTAACTCTATGTATTGTGTTTCTATTGATGTTGTCTCTTTGTTCAAAAAATAGTGTATTAGTGTTCTGTTCATCTTCATTGTTCATTGACCCATCGAAATGTTGATCTACTCAAATTGTTGATAAATAAAATTTATAAGTATTTATTAGCATGAAATTCAAATAAATTTTTATTGTATTTAATATATATATAATAAAGAATTATAGTAAATGGTTCTCTTAGTTATAACTTGTATATTTCGAGTGCAAGGTAAAGAAAAGGAACTAACTGTGCTTGTTTGTGATTCGTAATTATTGATATTTTCTTCACATCTTCTGGATTTTCTAATATGATAATTAGAGCGAACTTGCTTTCTTTTTGCTTCTCTTTCAACTTCTGTCATTGAATTTCTGTTCATTCTGTCATGAATGTTATGACGCTCTAATTGTTGAGCCCTTTGTTCTAGATTTAATTCTGATTGACATTGTCTTTTTCTTTCTGCCTTGATTTGAGCATCTAATAATGCTTGTTTTTTAGCTTTCTTAATGATACTAGGGCTTCTACGAAGTATTAAAGAAGGCGATTGGTTAGATGTTCCTGCTTGACGTTGGTTTATTTTAAGGATTCTTGGACTTCTTCGGGGTTGTAACTGAGAACTCTAGTTTGATTCCATTTGGTTGTCTTGAATTCTATTGTTATTTATTGCCCTTTGTAAGTGAACAACTTGGTAAGCTTCCATTGCTTGAAGTTGAGCTTTCTCGATTATTCCATGGTTTCTACGTGATTTTGATTCAGAAAGTTGATTAACTTCTATAGTTTGGTAGTGAAATGAACAGATTCAAGATTGGAATTTGTTTGACACACAACCCTAAAAATAAAACATTTACTTTGTTTAATTTATCAAAAAGTAAAGATTATAAACCGTTATTGTGTAAGAGCTAAGGTATGTATAGAGATGATAAAAAAATTACTTATTTGTTAAGTAAACTATCGTGTTCACTTAATTTGAGATAATAACATAACCATTCCTTGTAAGAAAATATTTATATAATGTTTATAAATCCTACTTCAAAGTATTTTCAATGGTTCATCATACAATAGGAGTTAAAGTCGGTGTAGAAGAATATCCTTAAGAATTTCTCAAATTCCAAGCTATTCTACAAATAATATCACTTATGTTCAGTTCAATAGTAGTTATTCCTATTAAGGATTGATTAACAAATTTAATCAGCAATGGGCGTAAATTAGTACGTTATTGCACAAAATGTTTTGTCTTTTTATCCAAAGTATTGTTTCCAAAGTACTGTTGTGAAAATATATTATATATTTATGTGAAAAATGTTTTTAAGGTAACAATCCATGCGTAATTTTGTAAATATTTTTTTGTTTTCAATTACAAATAAATATCCTCTTTAACGCATGTATCAGTAGATGTATCAATTGTAAGCACTATCCTAGAGTTTTTAATCCCAACTCATGTATTATATAATCGAGTGCAAAAGAGGATGCACGTTAAAATAAGTATAGCTTTTTTTTATGAATGAAAGATATTTGGTTGCTTTGTTTGCTGATGTCCAAACACCTTTGTTAAAATGTGTACAACACATCACTTCTGTCTTAAACAAATTAAAGCCATTTGGGACCAAATGCTTTAATTTCGACAGCACTTCACTTCTTTCTCCTGTACGCATTACTTGGCATCCAAGGGGTGTGTTGTTGTTGTTGTATTTTCTAAAATAAATTAAAGCCTTTTGGGCCTAAAGGTTTTAATTTGTTGTTGTATTTGTCAAAAAAGTACTCAAAGTTTATTTTCTTTGTAGGGTTTCATAAGTACCGTCGAAGTATTTTGGAACGATTGGGTAATTCAGGAAGACACGGTTGAAATTTCTTGATGGAATTATCATTATTAGTAGTAAAGATTATTTTATTTTGTGAAATAAGATGGAAACTAATTTAGTAATAAGTACTACAACTAAATTTAACCATTATATATATATAATGATAAGTATTGCAAAATATAATATTATTTGAAATTTCAAAACATCATCATCACACACACACACAGATATATATATATATATATATAATGTTAATGATAAGTTTTGCAAATGAATTTAACCATCATATTTACCATCTTATTTCCATTGCAATAATAGCAGATATCGTAAATATGTGTATATACAATCGCAATTTGTAACTTATTAATCAATCTCCAATCTCTAAATCAATAATTCTAAAATTTAATTAGACAAGATGATAGTAATAATTGTAAAAGAGCTTCAACTTTGCATCGAATTGCATTATACTTCTTTGTAGGTTACTGTGCATCCTCCGATGGAAATCAACGACCATTTCTCTTGATGGCTCAGTAAAGCAAGTAAACAAAATAATAATAATCCGATGGCATATAGAAGCTTAGCCATAATTTTGTATTATCCCAAATTACCCAAGCTATTTGCAACCAATTAGACAAACTACGACAACTTCAGTGGATTTGTATATGTTATCGTGTGTATGCACAACACTGTAGATGTAAGAACTTATAAGCCCTAAATAAAAATATCTTTCAAGAGATCTGAATGTTACTTTTCAGTCAATGCTCAAGTTTAGCACAACATAAAGCAGCTTCTGATAAACTCTCGTTGTTACTATAATAGGTATTCATGCCAATTTCGTTTCATATTCAGAACGCATATCGAAATAGTGTGGTCAATTTATCAAGGAGCAAAGCAAACAATTCAGATGAACAACATATATTTTTCTTATAGTCCTATTAAGTGGCATTCACTTAAAGGCCAAAACTAAACATGAGTACAAATAGAATGATATCGTGAAAAAAATTAGTCTATTTTTAGTGTACTGCTGCTATACACAAACTTTCCTAGCCAGTTAATTTATATACCGGTAAATATAAATATCTACTGTTGGCACTGCTATAGTAAAGTTAATTTGAATAACATGATGGTAGTACCCACGATCGGAGTCTTGAAGTGAACACCAATTCAATTAATCACAAATTCACTTATCAAAATCCTTAATTAAGCACAGACTTAAAATATATATTAAACTCATTCAATTGTGAAAAAGATCAGTCATTCAAATTTATGGTGTACATAGCCAAAATATTTACAGTAACTTAAATTCTATTGTACATGCAAGTCATAAAAAATGGTAAACGTATAATGTATGATGTGTTTTTATATAAAAATGAGGTAAAAGAGCATTCGTCGGTCAATGTAGTAGATCATAGTTGAAAGTTTGTTTCTCGTCTAATTTATAAAAAATAGATGCAGTGTATAAATGTGAAGGAGTAGACATATTAAAAACAATTGGAAATTTATAATGACATTTGAGTACATATGAACCCATCACAAACATTGAGTATGTCAGGTGTAAACAATGTATAGACATAAATTTATGTCAAGTACATTGGATCTCATGCTAAGAAGTAAATGGCAGATAATTATGACCTAGATTTGAACATGCAAAAATTATCATTTGTAAAAAAAATTTGTAAGAGACAGGAAGCAACTATGCAGCAAAAAAAGGAAATCAGTACTAAACAGCTGTTTTAAAAAATATTATGAAAGAAACAACAAAGTCAGAAAAGTGAAATCCAAAATAATCCAAGTAATATTACAATTGCACTACGTACATGACTAATTAAAACAATATATTGGATATCGCACATTAATCAAAATTGTGTATAGCAAAAAAGGATAATATCTTAAATCTGGGACAAACGTTTTGAATTATCAGACTTTCGCACTCCATGAATGGCAAACGGCCATTTGATTAAATCCACTTCAAGTTATAAAGATATGTAATACCACTGAAAAATCCAATGCCAAATCGATAATATGATCTGTTTTAGTCCCTTTAGTCGCATCGAAATCGAATTTCCGAAAAGAAAAAGGAATTGCGATTAGATGAGGGAGGTGAAAATTGGTGCAGGACAATGTAGGAGCAAGTGTGAGTAGAAGATAAAACAGGAAACTATCTCTAGGGTTTCGAACGATTTCACTTATTAAATTAGGAAGGAAAATATAAGAAACGTGGATGGAGAGATTTTGGCTTGAGCTCGGCGGTGGAGGAGTTATGGATGTAAGATTTTGGCTCGAGCTCGGTGGTGGAGGAGTTGTGGATGTGAGATTTCGGCTCGAGCTCGGCGATAGAGGAGTTGTGGATATGAGATTTTAGCTGGAACTCGATGGTGGGGGAGTTATGGATGAAGAGAGGATTCGATTTAGAGATGTAGAATGAATGTGTGGTGGAGAGGGTGAAGAGGAATGACGGAAGAGGTTGGATTTGAGAATGATTTAGGGTTCGATGGGAAGTAACGATGAGTGTTCAGTGAAGGGTATTTTTGGTAATCCAAAAAGTCGCGGTTGAAATTAGTTTATGAAATTCTCATTATTAGTAGTAAAGATATAACTTTATATTTTAATTTGCTTATATAATAATCTTATGTATAACTGTTTGCACAAAAAATGGACAAACACCTCAAAGTTGTATGATTTAGTAGATCTTATGTTGTTCTTAGTGATTTGAGTGATTTATGCAAATATATGAAAAGCAGGGGCTAAACTGTAAAAAGACACGCAGATTTATAGTGGTTCAGCCAGAATGTGCCTACGTCCACTTTATATGTTATTTCTCTTCTCTTCTTTTTTATTACAAGTACAAAGCTTTGATACAAGTAAAAGAAAGTTGTTTGAAAGTTCTCTCCGTGCTTGAGCTCTCAAACTTGTCCTCCATTGTTGTACCCCTGCCCCTCTATTTATAGAGTGAGGCTGGGGGTAGGGGTCTTGGATGTGTATAGTTGCTGGTGGGCCTGGGCTGATGTGATCTGCCCTGGCACGTTTTGGTCTGGTAGCACTTGGTGAGATGGTATTTGGTTCGGGGAGACCGGTTGAAATATATCCAACACTTGCCCCCCCAAAGTGGGGTACTTGCTTGTAGGTGCCGCGCTTTGTTTTCTTGTGGCTGAGATGGCTTCGTTCGGTCTTGGGTGTGCCGAACCGGTTGGTCCGGTCGACATGTTTTGCTTATAAATAGAGGCTTTAGGTTACTGTCATCCTTCATCGTTTTGAGATAGCCGAACCAACCTGATTACTGAATCAACCTGATTACCGAACCAGGTATGTTTAAATGCCGAATGGGCCTATTTTGAATTACCGGATGATCTCTTGCATCTGTCCTGCCGAATGGACCTTCGCATTTGCCCTGCCGAATGAACCTTCGCATTTGCTTGTTTACATCCTTCGTTCTAACAGTACGCTTTTTATGTGGCAGATAAATGTCTCGAAAAGCAGAAACTCGATCAGACAAAAAGAAGTCCCAGGGCGAAGGAGAATCTTCCTCAGTGCCCCCTGTTCAGCCAGGTCTGGAGCGTCATGGATCTACCCCGAGATCACTAGTGGACGGGTACGGCCCTCAGGAACTTCTGAACTCCCCGCCCGATTGCTTTCCCAGCTCCCTTAAGGAAGAGCAGCTTGATGTCATCTCCCGTTCTTTCGAAATTGATAGGGCGCGAATGCTGTTGCCAGGGAGAGAAGTTATGCCATACGACCCTCCTGAAGGGTACTTTGCCTACAGCAGATACCACTGCATGTGTGGTGCCATTCCGCCTCTTAACGCTTGGGTAGCCAGCTTCCTCACATATCTAAAGGTGGCCCCATTCCAGCTTCAACCCAACTCCTATGCTATACTGGTGAGCCTCTTCGTCATCTTCCATAGGAAGTATGGTCGTGCTCCTTCCAACCGGGAGATCCGGTACTTATATAATCTGAGGGGCTATAAGAAGGGGTCCCCATACATCAGCTTGGAGTCAGCTGTAACCTTCAAGCCGGTCCTGGATCTGTATTCCAAATTCAGCATGTTCAAGAAGGAGTGGTTCTTTGTCAGGGACGACTCTGTTTCTATTCGGCGTTTTACTTCTGGATGTAAGTTGATGCTTTATTTATAATTTCCATTCTGATTGCGATGCTTCTTCTCATACGTTTTCATTCTTGCTAGCGACAGGTGGCTTTGCGGTTGTGGAGACTGACCGCCTGGTTCAGACGGCGGCTGAGATAGAAGCTATCCCCGGGAGAGATAGATCAGCTGCCTTCCTGATCAGAAACGCGACCCTTCTGGAGTATAACTTGATCCTTCCACAGCAGTCAGTAGTCAAGCTGAGGGAAACGGCGGAGGAGAGGGCGGCTGCTCAGGCTAAGGGAGGTGCCACGGCAGAGAGTGGCAAGAGGAAACCTTTCACAAAACCTCCAGCCGTCGGAGGTAAGAAACTTAAGAGGTCGGACGGTCCTTCCCCCAGCAATTGTCCACTTACCTGGGGGGAGGAAGACTTAGAGGAGGAGAGAGGTGAGGGTGGAGGTGACCGGGAAGGCGGCGACGGTGGTGACGGCATCGGGGCCTTGCTTCCTGGGCAAGCAGGCGAGATCCAGGAGTGGACGGATGATGCATTCCACCAAGCTTTTGAAGGGCTGGACGGGGAACCAACTTTGATAGAGAAATCCGGAAAAGCTGACAAGGCTGGGACTGGTGCAAGCGATTCTCCTCAGACTATTCCAGCCAAGGTGGCTCCGACGACTCAAGGTGAACTTTTGACTCCTGCGGGCTCCATTTATGATAGGGACTTAGGAATATTTTATGATCCGCTCCCGTCTTGGAATGAAATCCAGGACTCATTGTAGTATCCTACTCCTCCCCAGGGTTGGTATAACCACAGACGTGTTTTCTTTCTTCTATTATCTTTTAATTTACCGTGTTTTCTCGAATTATGGATCAATGTAAGCTTGTGACACTTTTTCTTCATATCAGGAGCAGGTAAAACGGCCAAGGCCTCAGATCTTCGGCACAGGCTTGAACAGTACAAGCTCTCCAAAGCTTCCGCCAAGCCGAAGCCTTCGGCCCACCGTTCCGGGGATGTAGTCGGCTACCGTCCTCTGCTCGGGGTTATTGACGAGGGCATTCAAAAGAGAAAGAGGAGCCATCCCTTATCTGAATCTTCACCTGGTCCTCAGCCCCCGGTTCAGCCTCTTCACGATATTACGGAGGAGGATACTGAGTTCGGACTCTCTCCGCACCCATTTGAAAATCCTACCGTTATTCAGATCGATCGTCCTGGTTTGGCTCGTAATCCATTTGCGGGTCACCCTGATCTGGATCCAGGTTCCCATGATATTACCTTTGACGAGGCTACCAGTGAGCACCTTCTTCCCCGCAATCCCATGGTACGGGTGCTTGATGAGGCTAAGTCCTTGGATCTCGATTTACTTACCACTCGGGTAATTACCATGGGAGACGAGGCCAAGGCTAATATTGATCGGGTGGCGGAGGAGACTAGGAAGCTGATGGGGCATCATGCCCGGCTGGTTAAGGCTGGAGAGGAGATTGGGAGTGCCAACATCCGACTACGATTGATGGTTTCGGATCAGGCCAAACAGCTTGCTGATCAGGCCATTCAGATTTCTCAGCATGAGGCTGCCTCTGGGTGGTTGAGGAAGACTATGGAGGAGGCTAGTAAGGCGGAATTGTGGAAGATGGAGGTTGCTTGTAAGGAGCAGATAAATATGGCCATTGCCACGGTGGACGAGGTTTGAAAAGCGGATCTTGAGCAGATAGAGGAGTTATCCGGGAAACTTGAGGCTGCAGAGCTTGCTCAAGCCAACTTGAGGGAGGAGATGGAGGAAATGCGGAAATCCCTTCTGGTTGACTGCTCGAGATACCGATCGGAGAGAGATGCCGCCGTTGAAAGGTTGTCGGCTTCCGAGGCCCGGATGAGGGAGTTTGAGGAGAATGAGGGGATGATGGACGAAATGCTCCAGGACATGTACTTCCGAACCTGGAAGCAGGGCAACCTATCCTGGATGGATGATTATCCTAGGGTCATAGCTAAGATCTATCTTCGGGCTCTGGAGGAGGCTAAGGCTGATGCGGATAAAGATGGTGGCGCGGCTTTCAGCATGGATGTGGTCACTGCCCATTTTGCCAAGGAGGAGAAGGTGGCGGTGAAGGAGGGTATGCGGTTGCTCGCTGCTGAGGAGGCAGGTGTGCAAGTGGAGGATGACGACCAGGATGGCCAAGAAGCAGGTGTTGGTAAGTCTTCCTTTTTAGTTTCCCCATTAACTTGGTTGCTTCTCACTAATGAATCCTTTCTCTGTCTGGACAGGTGGGCAACAGGACAAGGAAAAAACTCCAATGCAGCCGCCCCCTTAATTATACCTGGAAAAACTCTTTTGTGGACTTGACAGGGTTGTAGATGTTAGTCTTAAAACAGTAAAGTAGCTTTTAGGTTGTAATATTTTGCTACTTGCAATAAATGGCTCCATTCTTGACGTGTAATTCTTTAACTTAAGCTGATTTTGTCGTCTTTCGAATGTTTTTTGTTGTTTTGATATGTTGTATAAGAAATATAGCTATGCATATTCTTGTAATTAAATGGTGTTTGATGTCAGGTTCTTGTTTAAAACATGATTTCATGACTTGCAATGTTAGCGTGAGGTGTGAATAAACTATAGTCATGTGTTTATATATGAAAGAAGGAAGTACTGCCCTTTATATTTTGTTTGTAAATGGCAGCTTTGAACATCCTGTGCGACCGAGTAAGGGATGCGGTCCAGTATCTTGCTGTGGGTATTCGCTTTTATTAGTGAGTTTCCCCTGTCCTGTGTCCTGTACTTCAAGAATTGTTACGAAGGATAGGAGAAAAGCTTCTCAAGTAAAATTGAAATATGTGAAAAAGTAAAAACTTCCAATCACGGAAGGCCTTCGATGTGCTTAAGTTCGTGGCAAACGGGTTTTGTAGTCACTTTCCCTAGCTGTGGGTTTTGGAGACATTTGTAACCCATCTTACGCCTCCGCGGGGAGTTAATTCTTTTTTACCACAGCCGCACTTAAGACACATCGGAGCCGAGATCGCGCACAGTAACTACCCAGGCCATTATGGCCCGTAATCGTGGGTATTATTCGATTTACTATGGCCGACTAGCGTGGGTGCCGATCGTCAACTGTGAACTGCCCCTGGCTGGCCACACCTTATGTTGGGGCTTATAGTCGGTTCACAGTTGTCGGCGAGCCTAACGCCGTAATGAGCTGCCTCGGCTATAGTCGGCCTTCTCGGTGGCTTATAATCGGCTCATTACAGTTGGCTTTAAGGGCCGTCGCGAGCAATGAGTTAACCTGCAGCAGAGGGATGCTGGAGCAAAAGTGTCTCATTGGCGAGGGCATAGATTCGCATAGTACCTGTTAGATTTTGCCCAGGAGAAGTTGCGCCGTAGAGTGCTTTGAGTGGAAATGCTATACGCATAGGATTTTGTTCAACAGAAAAGGATAAAGTTAACAAGTAGCCAAGATATAAAGGAACAAGTTAAAAAAGAGACAAGGTTTTTTAAAGTGGTTCGGCATGAAAAGGCCTACGTCCACTGATTCTCTTTGTTAATTCACTTCATATGGGCAGTACAAGTTAAGAAAAGTATCGACGGAGGTGTTGGATGTTCCATGCCCTCTGGAACACCTCTCCGTCCACTGTTGACAAAATATAAGCTCCATTGTGGAGATCTTTATGAATTACATATGGTCCATCCCAGATTGGGTCTAGTGCTCCGGGGCGAGGGAAGATTCGCTTGAGGACAAGATCCCCTTCTTGTAAGGTACGATGCTTGACTTTGGAGTTGTATTGTGCTGCCACTTTCTGCTTGTGGGCTGCTGTTTTAAGGACTGCATCATTTCTTCTCTCCTCAACTAGATCCAAAGACATGTGGAGGAATTCTTCATTCTCTTCTGGGTTATAGTGGATCCTACGGTGGGAAGGCACAATAGTTTCAACTGGGAGCATAGCCTCCGATCCGTATGCCAAAGAGAAAGGAGTGTGCCCCGTTGATGTTCTGAAAGATGTGCGGTAGGCCCACAGTGCCGTAGGGAGTTCATCCACCCAAGCGCCCTTTGATTTTTCGAGCTTCTTTTTGATCAGAGTTTTCAGAATTTTGTTGACTGCTTCGACTTGTCCGTTTGCCTGGGGATATGCTACGGATGAGAAGCTTTTATGAATTCCGTGCTCTCGGCACCAGTTGGCGAATTCCTCGCTGTCAAACTGAAGTCCATTGTCTGATATGATTTTGAGTGGGACTCCGTACCTGCATAGAACATTTTTGATCAAGAAGTTAATAACTTTTGTTGAAGATACTTTATTCAGAGGTTCCGCTTCCACCCATTTGGTGAAATAATCAACTGCCACTATAGCATATTTGGCCCCGCCTCAGCCCATCGGTAGCTCGCCGATTAAGTCAATTCCCCATATTGCGAAGGGCCAAGGGCTGGTCATTTCAGTAATCTCAGTTGTTGGTAGCCGCGGAATATTAGCAAATTTTTGGCATCTGTCACACTTTTTGACGAAATCTAAGGCATCCTTGCTTAAGGTGGGCCAGAAATATCCATATCGGAGTATCTTTTTTGCTAATGTTTGCCCTCCGGTGTGATCTCCGCAGCTCCCCTGATGGATGTTGGATAAGATTTCCTTGGCTTCCCTCCCAGCGACACACCTTAATAACGGGTTAGAGAATCCGCGCCGATAGAGGATGTCTTCTTGTATTGTGTAGCGGGATGCTTTCCTCAAGATTTTCTTGACTTCGTTACGCCCGTTGGGTAGTGTGCCACTTTGTAGGTAGTCTCGGATGGGAGTCATCCAAGTTGCTTCTTCGGTTGCAGCTATCAGATTCACTTGCTCAAAACTTGGGGCCAGTTGCTTTGAGATGGTTACTGCCCCGAAGATGGTGATGTCTCTCACACTTGCTTGCTTTGCCAATTCGTCGGCCTCTTGGTTCTCTTCCCGAGGGATGTGTTTGACTAAGTAGTGGTCCAATCGGCTGAGAAGTAACTTGGTCTTCTTTAGATATGCTATGAGTCATTTTTCTCGAGCTTGGAATTCTCCTAGTATTTGATTAACAATAAGTTGAGAATCGCTATGAAGACACAAAGAATTGGCTCCGATTTCTATGGCAATTTCTAGTCCGGCTATCACTGCTTCATATTCTGCATCGTTGTTGGTGGCAGCGAACTCCAACCTTATAGCATAGTGCAGTTTGTTTCCCCTGGGAGTGATTATTACCACACCTGCCCCCGAGCCTTGTTCGTTCGATGCACCATCCACAAAGAGATTCCACTTGATATCTTATGCTATTTCCAATTGCTCCTTATCTTCATTGGTAGTGAATTCTGCAATGAAATCAGCCATGGCTTGTCCCTTGATGGCGGTGCGAGGGTGATAGGTGATATCATACTGACTTAGTTCAATGCACCATTTAAGTAGTCGCCCAGAAGTGTCGGGACGATGGAGTACCTGCCTCAGTGGTTGATCGGTCAGAACTTTGATGGAATGGGACTGGAAGTAGTGACGCAGTTTCCGTGATGTGATTAGTAAACAGTATGCTAGCTTCTCAAGTTTAGGATGTCTGACTTCTGCCCCAGTAAACCTTTTGCTTACAAAGTAAACTGGCCGCTGCGTGCGGTTGTCTTCCCTTACCAAGGCAGCGCTTAGGGCGTGAGATGACACAGCGAGGTACAGGTATAATTCTTCTCCTTCGCTTGGAGTTGAGAGTACCGGTGGTTTCTGGAGGTGTTCGATTAAGTTAAGGAAAGCGGTCAGGCATTCGTCGGTCCATACGAACTTTCCTTTGTCTTTGTTTAGAGCTTCGACAAAGGGGACACACTTGTCGTTGCTTTGGAGATGAATCGGCTTAGGGCGGCCACTTTTCCATTCAGGCTTTGCATTTCCTTCCGAGTGGAAGGTATCTTGATATCCCTTAGCGCTCGGACTTGTTCAGGGTTTGCTTCAATCCCCCTGGCATGGACGATGAATCCTAAGAACTTTCCTGATGATACTCCGAAGGAGCATTTTAGAGGATTCAACTCCGTGCCATACTGGCGAAGTACTTGAAACATCTCGCCTAGGTGGCTTACATGATTGTCAGCTTTCCTTGACTTTACCAGCATGTCATCCACATATACTTCCATAGTTTGTCCTATTAGCCCTGCAAACATCTTATTGACGAGGCGCTGGTAGGTGGCTCCTGCATTTTTAAGTCCGAAAGGCATTACCTTATAGCAGTATATACCCCGGTCGGTGATGAAACTAGTGTGGTCTTGGTCAGGAGCATGCATAGGAATTTGGTTATATCCTGAGTATGCGTCCATAAAAGATAGGAGCTCGGGGCAGGCGTCGTTTAGGTTGGAAAAGTCAATGCAGGTTCGCCACTTCCCATTAGCCTTCTTTACCAGTACCGGGTTGGCGATCCATTCCGGGTAGATAGCTTCTCGTATGAAGTCATTGGCGAGTAGATTCTTTACTTCTTCATCGAGGGGTGCTGATCGTTCTGCCCCCATACTTCTCTTTCTTTGTTTTACGGGCGCCTTGGTAGGATCAATGTTTAATACGTGGCATGCTATGTCGGGGGAGATTCCGGTCATGTTAGCGTGTGACCAAGCGAATACATCCAAGTTGTGGCGGAGAAAATCGATGAGTTGTTCCTTCAATTCGGCTTTTAGTTGGGACCCAATTTTCAATAGTCTACTTGAGTCGTGCTTGTCTACAGATATAAACTCCATAGCCTCTGTAGGCTTGGCGGTGGCCTCCTCCTCTTTGTCCCTAGGGTCTAATTCATTGAAAGGGTCGCTGGTATATCGAAGAGGAGGGGTTTTCTTTAGTTGCTATGCTTCTAGACTTTTTGTGCAGAGGGCAATCTCTACACCCTTCCCTTTATCCTTCCTGTGGTTGTTGCGAAGTTCAGTCACATAGCAGTCTCGAGCAACGTCCTGGTCTCCTTCCACTTCCCCTAATCCATTGTCTGTTAGAAATTTCAGCTTTAGGAACCATGGGGCTAGGACAATTTGGAAGTCAGACAAGGCCGGTCTTCCTAAGAAGGCGTTGTAGGCCGAATGGTTTTCTATTAGCATGAACGTCTGCTTCCGTACAATGGAGCGGGGATGGCTTCCATTCTCAACAAAGAGGTCCAGTTGCCCGAGGGGCATCTTAGCATCCCCAGTGAAACCGTGTAGTGGTTTATCGCAGGGAGATACATCCTTCATTGATAGCTTCATTTTGTCGAATGCGTGTTTGAACAGGATGTTTACTGAGCTTCCAGTGTCTACCAGGATTCGGTAAACTTCGGCGGGACCAAGCCGGGCAGAGATGACCATGGGATCCATGTGAGGGTACTGCCTTCCTTCTAGGTCACGCTTACTGAATGTGATGTCATTACTTTCTTTGCGCTTCGGGTGGCGCTCTTCCATAACCGAATTGACATAGTCTTTATTGTCTCTAAGCGACTTTCCGTATCTTTCCATCTCTTTCCAGCTTCTGTCTGCGATGTGCGGCCCTCCTGAGATGGTATGGACCACTATCTTCTCTTGACTAGAGCTGCTAGCGTTGCGGTTTCCTCTGTCGGCCCCGGTGAGGGTAGCCTTGGGTTTTCATTGGCAGGAGCTGGGGTCCTGTCTTGACCTTTTACATAACGTTCCAGTTTCTTCCTTCTGATGTGTTCCTCAATCAGATCTCGGAGATGATGGCATTCGTTGGTATTATGCCCGTGAGATTCGTGGAAGCGGCAGAACTTTCCAGACTTCTGTGCGTTATCTGATTCCTTCTTGTATGGTGGGCGTTTGTATCTAACTTCGCCTTGGGTGGCAAGGAAGATATTTTCGACGGTCTCGTTCAAAGGAGTGTAAGTGTCGAATCTTGGTCCTGGCCGATATAGGCGCTTTTCTCCCTTCTTGCCCCCAGCATTGTCTCTGGAATCATTTCTTCGAACGTCTCTTGCCACAGCAGGGGCGTTGCCATGGGTTGTCTTATTTTGTTGTCCTGACTGCCCCTCAACGGCAGCATCCTCAAGCCTCATGTATTTCCCGGCTTCGTGGAAGAAGTCGGGTAAAGTAGCTGGTTTTTCTTTTGTCAACCTTCTAGCAAATTTAGTGTCCGGATGTACACCACTACAGAGGGCCATTAGGATAAGCTTCTCATTGGCATCTTGGACTGCGGTTGCCGCGGCGTTGAATCTGGTTAGGTATTGCTGCAGCTTCTCTCCAGGTTTCTGTTTGACGCTGGATAAGGAATAAGCGTCCTTAGGTTGCTCCACATGAATGCGGAACTGACTGATAAATTTTTCTTTCAACATTTCCCACGAGCTGATGGATCCCTGGGGTAGATGACAGAACCAGGAGGTAGCAAGATCTGTTAAGAAGAGCGAAAAGCATTTGCACAGTACTCCCTCTGTCGCCCCACTCATGAGCATATGTTGCGTGTACCTCTGTAAGTGTACAACGGGGTCGGAGGTTCCCTTGTAGGGTTCCATTATTGGCATCTTCCATTCTCGGGGGGTGATAGCAATTTCGATATTGCGGGCGAAAGGGCTGGTTACCCTAGCGCCTATCCCTCGATCTCTTTGCTCCCGTTGGACACACTCTCTGAATAAGCGTGCCATCCTTTCATCAGAATTTGGAGCAGATAGAAATGAGTTTGGTTATGTTCTGTGGGATTGATCCCGTCCAGATGACCTGTAGGGGTGGTATCGTCTATCATTCCTCATATTTTCCAATGGCTGCCTTTGATCTTCTGGGAGCATGCTAGGGTCAGCTACAGTTGGCCCTTGCCTTGATCTTCCCCTGCCGGGTTCTGATCTAAGCACTTCCTCGGGTCCAACTTCGGGCTGGCCTCTAGCTCGGCCCCGTTCACTGGCGTTTCCGTGGTTAGGTAGTATGACAGGCTCAGCTACATTTGACCTCCGTCTGGTACCTCCTCCGTTGGGTTCGGTACCAAACGTTTCCTCAGGCCTAACTTTGGGCTGTGCTCGGTCTCGGCTCCTACCATGGCTACTTCTGCCGTTAGCTCCTTCGAAGAAGGAAGATCTTTGTTGTCTCTGAGATTCTCCAGACTGGGACTCGCCCCATGATTCAGTGTTGCGGTTGGATTCTTCAGCATCCCTTAAGCGTGACATGAGATGGTCCACCAAGACTTCCTGCTGGGACGTGAAGCGGTTAGTTACTTCAACCACAACTCTGTCCAAATCTGCCCTAGTAATTGCTGCAGGCTGTTCTGTGGCAGGAGTGGTTGGGTTAGCCTGTCCTTCATTTGTTACTGCTGCCGGAGGAGGACGATTTACTTGATTCGTGACAGCTGGATCTGGAAGACTGCTGGATGCGATGTTTTTTCCTTTGTTAACATCTTTTCTCTGTTTGGGAGGCATGTTTTCCAAGTGGCGGACGATGCTGTTAGGAAAACTCGTTAAGTGGATGAAACTGAAGCTTCGAGCTTCTAGCTCTCAATGAAAGCACCAAAAATGTTTGCACAAAAAATGGACAAACACCTCAAAGTTGTATGATTTAGTAGATCTTATGTTGTTCTTAGTGATTTGAGTGATTTATGCAAATATATGAAAAGAAGGGGCTAAATTGTAAAAGGACATGCAGATTTATAGTGGTTCAGCCAGAATGTTCCTACGTCCACTTTATATGTTATTTCTCTTCTCTTCTTTTTTATTACAAGTACAAAGCTTTGATACAAGTAAAAGAAAGTTGTTTGAAAGTTATCTCCGTGCTTGAGCTCTCAAACTTGTCCCCCATTGTTGTACCCCTTCCCCTCTATTTATAGAGTGAGGCTGGGGGTAGGGGTCTTGGATGTGTATAGTTGCTGGTGGGCCTAGGCTGATGTGATCTGGCCTGGCACGTTTTGGTCCGGTAGCACTTGGTGAGATGGTATTTGGTTCGGGGAGACCGGTTGAAATATATCCAACAATAACCTTATGTTAATCAAATCTTATTTAATTAATTCTAATTATTGTTATATATTACAACCATTATAGTATAACACACACACATAGATATATATATATATATATATATATCATTTAATCAATTACCCTTTAATTAATTTATTTAATTAAATTATATTTATTTCAAAATTCACTTTATATACATACATGTACACTCATATTATTTAAACTTAAAACAACATAACATATATCATGATATATAATACATGTATATATTTATCAATTAATCAATTTATTTATTTAATATATTTTAGTAACCTTATTAATAATTTTTTGAATTTTGAAATTAATTTATGTATTAATTTTCAAACATTTTGAAAATTTTATTATATTATAACTTTTATAATATATGTATATCTTATTTTAAATTTAACTCTAAATTAAAAATCTTATATTTTTAATTTTCAAACAATTCTAAAAATTAGCCCAAGGCCCAATTCAAATTAGGCCTTTTTTATTAGGGTCAACCTTTGAGCTCACATATCTATTCGGGTCGGGCCAATGGCTAGATATGGCAGAATACTTGATTACTAAACCAAATCCTTTGACACCGCCTTTCTAAACACCCTACTATCTGGGAAGTGAGCTTAATTAGTTAACCCTAACATGGCTAATCTAGACCGCATAGCCTATTAGACTGCGATACTATTGGTGGAACTGGACCGGCCCATAATGCAAGAAATAAGTGAATTTCAAAAAAATTACCCTTTGGATCTTTATCGAGCCTACGAAGTCTAATTCATTTAGGACATTTCTAAGTTTCTTTTAAATAAAATCATTAGTTTATTTGAATTTATAATATAATTTTATATTATGTAATTATTATTGTATTATATATATATATATATATTAATGTATCATATACATATATGAATGTGTGTGCGTGCATGTGTAACATAGCAATTCGTGTAAGGTTTGACATGCCAATGTATAAGTGTTGGGATTTACACCGTATCAAACATATTTGCCACTCTAGTATACAAATATATCATCCAAATTATTGTTATGTGCTTAAGGTCATACATACAAAGCATTATATATATATATATATATATATGTGTGTGTGTGTGTGTGTGTGTTTGTGTGTATTTAATTTTGAATAATTAATATATATATATATATATATAAGAAATTTATAAAATATATACACACACATAATTATATATGTATGTATGTATGTATGTATGTATGCATGCATATGGATGTAAATAAATGTAAAATTATTTTACATAAAATATTAAAATTTATTTATTTATTTTATTAAAAAATTCGGAAAAAAATATTTTTTTTAAACATAATATATATATGATTATAAATAATTTACAAATATTTATTTTTATATATATTAATATTAAACGAAATATATGTAAAATAATATATATATATATATATATTAATACATAAAAAAATGTACGTAAAATAAATAATATATACACATATTAGTGCTCACCGCAAAAATGGTTTTTATATTACTTTAAAATATTTATTCTAATTAAGTTTTCATCCAAAAATTAATAAAAACTAAAAAAATTATTTTCGAAATTTTTTTTTTGTGTTTTGATGTTTTATAAAAAATCTAAACAATATTTTGACATTTAAATATTTTCCACAAATAAATTGTGATTTATAATCAATTTTAAATTCTGAATTCGTTGAATATATATAAATATTTAAAATTATATAAAAATTAAAAAAGTTATGCCAAAAGCATATTAGGTATGAAATTAATTTTATAAAATTTAAACCATATTTTATATGATGTATTTCTTCATATTATGAATTTGTGAAATTTATTTTGTTTAAATAATATATATATATATATATGTATGTATTAATTTTTTTGCCGAAAACCTTTTAGGTATCAAACTATTTATACAAAAAAATTTAAACATATTATGTATAATGTAATATTTAAATTTTATGTCATGAAACTTATGATTAAATAATATATTAAATTAATTAAAAAATCATTTTTTTCTTACTATGTCATGAGTATTAAAGGTATGTATATGTTGTAAAAAAAATTTAACTTACATAAGTGTATAAGCGTACAACCATTCTAAATGTGATGATATACCAATATGCTTGATTCATCACCTATCAATCTAAACATCATACGAACTATAAATGATAAAACATTAACTTTGTCGAAACCATGAAGAATATAAAAAAGGATTTACAAAGAGAGGCAGCAATAACATAGCCTTTCGAAAGAGTCGAAGGGATGCTTCAGCAAAAGGTTGGATAAGCAATGGACTTCCGAAGAATTCAAAAGGAGACAAGGTTGTTCTTCCAATTCAGTTAATTCCTCTCGAAACAGATTATTTTGCATGCTAAAAGAGGGTTTAAAATGAGTTGAGGAACATCTTTCGAAGGCAGCATATTACAACCTTTCACACGCGGGCCAAACCTTTCGAAATAGTGGGTTTCGCCATTATTTACATTCCACAAAAGAACAATTGGCCAAAGCTACCCCTTCGAAAGTCATAGATTAGCCTTTCGAATCGGCTGAAACCATCCGCAATTATAAAAAAAGCTTACTTAAGTTCAATATAGCATTCTCATACACCAGAGGATGGGGTTCTGCACCAATCAACAAGTATGCCTTCGAAAGCTACCTTCCACATTTAAACCTTCTACTATGTTCCAACTCCTTCAAAACCCTAAAGATTCACTTATCGACAGAATCGAAAGCCCATATCCTTTCCTACTTGCAACAGCACATCAACAACAAAGTAGAGAGCGCATCTACACCTTTCAATGAACTCGAAAGCACTCAAGTTCCATTTAAAAGAAAAGTAGAAGGTGCCCTGATGTTAACAGCAACAAAAGGTCTTCAAGGCACCCTTTCGACTAAGTCGAGAGGACTGATTCGAAAGGGGCCAACCCGCGCCTATAAATAAGACCCTAGGGATATTGTTTTTGGGATCCGATTTCATTCACTCAATACTTGTTCTTTCTTGAATTTGTAAACTGTAATTATAAAATCAAATTAGGGATTTTTCTTCTTTGTATTACTTAAGCTTCTTGTAATCGAGAAAAAATATCATCAAAACAAGTATATGGCATTTCAGGACATATTAGCTGATCCAATGTTTCTATGTGATTACGCTTATGGATTACTTGTATCATTGTTGATCGAAAGGCTACCTTTCGAAGGAGTCAAAACCCATTAATTCAGCTAAAACCCTTAGATCATTAGGTCCTAACCTGAAATCACCTTGACCACTTCGAAAGGAGGTTTTAATAGGATCCTAAGCCAATTCAACTAGATCGAAAGGTATTTTCAAAAGAGATTCAGGTGTCTCGACCATTTCGAAAGGTTTTTTTAAAAGGAGTTTCAATTGCCGCAACCTTTTCAAAAGGTGAACTTAATGGAGATCTAAATCACCTAAATTGTTTGGACAAAGGGATTCGAAAGATTTAAACTCTCTTCATCCGTTCGAAAAGTAATTTCGAAGGGATCACTTACACTTTGAACTTTGTTTTGGGGTGTTGACAAGATTTCTTGTTAACACATACCTTTCCCAGAGCCTATTGAATACATGTAGAAACAAAGAGATTGACTCCTTGAACTAGATTCTAATTCAGCAAGGTGCTAGCTCCTGAACTGATGACTACCGGCTATCGAATAAAGTTTAATTTTATTTGATCATGAGCTCGAAAATGGAGGAGACGATGAAGTACAATTGCAGCCAGTAAGGAGAAGGGAGGAGGCTTTGAAAATTAATAGTAGAGTGAGGGTTATGATGATTTATAAGGGAGAGACTAGAGAGATAAAGTGGGATTAAGATCCCCTTTTTGTTCTCACTCATTCTCATCCATCTAAAATATCAAAAGCCCAGCCCCCGTAATCATTCATAGCCCCCATTTTTGGTTATACAATGGCCAAAAACACATTTCCCATATGTGCTTCAAACCTATTTCAAGCCCAAGCAATAATTATTGCATTTAAATCCAATTTAAATGTGCATCGACATCATATATCGATTAATATATCTTTAATTATTATAAACGTATTTATTAATATTTTTTAACACACTAAATAAAATTTTAGAATTAATATTTCATAAATATTAATTAATTTATAACATTAAAAATTAATTAAATATTTGTTCAAAGGATTATTCAACATTTTGGTTGTGTGAATCGTTAGGTGTATATTCGATCGACGATTAATATCGAACTATTTGATTATTAACGTTCACACATCACTTAGCAGATGGTGTGACATTTTGGCCAAATTTATCACTTACCTGGGTTTAGTAAAATCCTAATTCAACCTTTTTAAGCGTTTCTCGATAGTGATGATTATTTACACCAATTCCATCATAAAAAATACATCACTTCAGACTTATGGAATATGGTAATGGTCAAAAAACTCTTGCATCAGCTGGATCAGCTTACGCTATTGGAAAGGCTAAATGCTTTTGAGTTGAAAAGGGAAGCTAAAGAAGCTAATTCCAGTATCGTACATATTCAACTCTATAGTCCAAATGCAAAATCATTGGTTCAATAATAACAATTATTATTAACCGAACTACTCTGGCTAGAGATTTTAACTTTAAGTTGACTTTAGTTGATCGTGTTACTAATCCCATATAATGGATAAGAAGAATCCTTTCTTGAATATATTTTCACTTCCAATACTTCCACTCGACCCATGTAACAACCCGAATCCCAGTGAGTCCGGATTTTTTCGCAAAAATGCTAAAATCCAAGCCCCTGAAACCCGAGTTGGGTATCTGGTATCTTGCAAAATAGACAAAGATAAATATATCAGAGCTCAGATAAATATCTCACAGCGGAACTGACTAAAATATAATAGTAAGTAAATATTCACCAATAAAATAACACTTTCTAAACAAGTGTTTGAAAGCTGGAAAGTCTCTGCCATCTACCTAACCTATAGGATGTTATGAGGAGGGGGCCAGAACTAAAGTTCTGGTGAATGGACAAATTATACACTTCTAAGCTTAATTCTACATATACCATCCATTTACTGTTATATTAGGTTTATAATACTCTCGCCTCAGTGCGTGAATCGTGCCCATCTACACCCTAGTAGATTAAAACCTAATAACTGATATATATAGCTATATGCCCCTTGACTGCATCGGTCTTAGATACTACCCACAGTACCTTCTGTATCCTCCTCGCAAAGGACTCCATCGTCTTGCTGCTATGACGTTCTGTGACTACATCTATAAAGGACTGCTTTATAAGGCTTTTAATAACGTTATTAGTTGAAGTTTTGTGAAATTTTAAACGATAAAATTTTGAAATATAAATTTGATATTTGGAATGCGTTTAGTTAAACATAGCAACTGCTAAATTTTCGTCCGAAAATATGAAAGTTTATTTCGCGTGTAAATTAACTTCAATTTAATCAGTTAAAAAGCGATGAAAATAAAATATTTTCGAAACCTAAATATTTTTACATAGAGAAATTCTAAAACATCTTCTGAGCAAGATGTCAGTTTGTCGTTTTTCCAAATTCGGACATCTTTGACTCCGTCGATCTTATTTTTCAGTGTTTTTCTTGCACTTTCCGCTAATAGAAAATTCGAATTTTTTTTTATAATTCAATCATACCACTGATATCTATATACCGTTTTGACCGTCTCGTCGTGCTGAGCTCTGTGGTATATTAAATTCTGTGTTTCGGAGTCCAGTACACGGTGGAATCCGCGAGAACGGTAATCATATCGGTATCCGTTCGTGCCCTTTTGTGTTCTTATGTCTATTCGTATATTCACCTGGTAAAATTTGAATGGCCATATGTTTATATTCCCAGAAATTTATTTTCCTAACTTGTTATATTCCCTAGTTAAACATTTGCCTTTTCAATTTCCCGGTTCCAGTTTTGTTTGTGGTTCACCATTTTCCTAGAGAATTTATTTCTTCTTTCTCTACTCTTTCACGTTTCTTCTTCTCAACCTCTTTTTCTGCTCTCCTCTCTCCTCCCTCTGCTACTTTAAAACAAAACGAACAAAATTATACAATACAATTTGCATATTTTTGTTTGTAAAGCTTGCCCTCTCTGGAGTGTTCGTTCATCTACACACCTCCTCACTCAAAGCCAACCGAGCCATCATTTGCAGACCCTCATCCACCAAGCTTGATGCCGTGCTTCCCTACTCACGGCAACCCTCCACTTCACGCGTTCGTACCCGTCACCTCGTCGCTAACAACCGCTCATCACCTCCCCCGCGTGGCAGCCTCGTAACCCCAGACAACCACCGTAACCCATCGGCCTTAGCCGCAGAAGCCTCTCAACAGACTCATCTTGCACTGGCCGATGATTCCACTCTGGAATCTATCCTCCCCAAAATTCTTCCTTACTCAATCTCACCGCTATCCATCTTTTTCTTCTTAGCAGGTAATATATGTACATATATATATTTTATTATATGTTGTTGTATATATATATATACAGGTTATTAGAGATATATATGATATGTTAAACTATTGCTTAAACTATGCTGTACTAGAAACCAGTTTTAATAATAATATAATATGTATGTATAGTTGAATATTTAATATGTAAGTATAACCTGCAAGTTTATTCATAGTGGATATATACGATATTCATATGCTTCTAAGTTGCATTAGGTCTGCTTGTTATTATATAGTTGTTAGCTGTTTGAATATATAAGTTTATATAAATGTATATGGTGAAGGCTGTTGTTTCTATATTATATATATTAGATTTTATATGACGTATATTGTATATAAAAGTTTATATAGAAATTTTATGACTTGTTTTGCAGTATATATAAGTCTTTATAAGCAATTTGTTGGAATTTAAACAATATATTATAATAAACTAAGTTATGTTGGATCTGAGATATATGTTTTGATTTAGACGTACTATTTACATATATATTAGTTGTATAAAAAAAATCTAGTTACTATATATCTATGTTAGCAATAACTGTATATGTATAATATGTCATATTCTATCTTATATATATATGTTATATCATATTTATGTTTTGGGTCAGTAATCTATATTTTTATAATGTGTTAATATATAAGTTTCGTATAAAATGTTGTTCATATCTGCTTCGTATAAAATGTTGTTTATATATAAGTTTGGATATAGTATATTTCACCTAGGTTTCTATATGTTGTAATCTACCAGTGCTTTACAATCGTACATATGGGAATACTATAATATATGGTTATGTGTGAACCTGTATATATATCTGCTGTATATACGTATGTATATATGTTTTGAAATTTTGCTTTTGAGTTGTCTTGCTTTTATATATTGTGTTGTAAAGCTACTGACCAGTCTTATCAATCACTATTATATATAAAATGATGTAGCCTGCCTAAATCTGTCTGACAGTCAAATACTATATATGTAGTATAAAGTTGTTCCCTTAGATATATATCAGTTTTGATATGTGTTGTTGTCAGTTAACTTTAAACGTATATATATTTAAAATTTATTTGTGTTTGAATTTAAAATATGAATATATATTTTTTATGAAAATAGTTACATAGAATTCACTTATACCATTTAGCATCATCGATCCACTTCTGATTTGATTTCGTCATTCTGGTTTATCAGCTTTGTTCGCCGAATTCGTGCCAATCTTGCTTTGCTTTGGAATTCGTAGCTTGTTAAGTTGTCTATTCTCTAGCCTCGAAAGGTGAGAAATCACTCACGATTAACGTTCTTTTATTTATTAAATTTGATTTCAATTGAAACGACAATTGAAATTTACTATTGTTAGTTAATTACACTGTTATATATGCTATTACCTGTATCAGTTCACCTGTGACATCTGACACCATTATCTGCTAATTATTTATGTGATGATAATACAGTTTGGCTGATAATTGATTGATTGTTGATGTTTATATTGGACGTTAAATTGTTAGTTTTAAATGATAAATAGTATGCAAAATTGAAATGGATATAGGATAGTTAACGATTTTAAAACTGATTTATATGTTAAATTGATTAGTGAATATGACCCCTTTTAATTGTTAAATTAATTGACATGTAGAATAGTGATAATTACACTTTAAACCATTGAACGTATATTTGATTAATTGTTGTAGTGTTAAAATTGAAATTGAATGACAAGTGAAGAACCGTATAAATAATTAGTGGAATAATCTTTAATCTACATGAAATGATAGTGTAGATTCTAGAAATAATTATATTAATTCGCACAAACAACAATGCGAATTAATACGATTATTTCGGGATTATTGATTTGATTTTTGGATTGTTATTGATTGTTGTTATTGCTTGTTTATTTACTTTGACACCATCCCAGTTATCACACTGCAAGTTCCCTTTACTATGCTTTGATTTTGAATTGAATTGGAATCGGGTTGAAATGATAAATACCCAAATGAACTTGAATTAGGATAGAGAATTAAATAAAACCCGATTGGTCAATGATTTGATTTTTAAATAAAATGAAGATTTTATTTGAATAAATAATATGCTTTGAAATGAAGTGGGAATTTGAATTTTATGAAAGGAAACTGTTAATATTTAATCATATGAAACAAAATATGTACAATGTAATTGATGAAAGAATGTTGTTTAATTTGAGAAATGATTGAATTAAGTTTGAAATGATTTAATAATTAAGTTTGAAATTATAATTAAGTTTGAAATTATAAAACTTTGAAATTATTTAATAATTAAGTTTTGAATTATTTAATAATTAAATAAGATTGAATTATTTAATGATTAAATTGAATTGGATTCTTTAATAAGAGAAATTGAACTTTTGAATAAGTGAATTTTACTTCGTAAATAATTGAAATTGAGTTTCTTTATTAATTATGTTTTGGAAAATCATTTAAGTAAGTAAATAAGTGAAATTGATTTTCTTTATCAAGAAATGCAAATGTGATTTTTGAAATTAATGTAAGACTTGAAATTTAAAGAATTTGATTTGATGAATTTAATTTAATTCAATTTGTAAGTTTGATATAATGAAGTTGAATTTAAATAATGGATTTAATGTATTGGAAATTTAATAGAAATTGTTTTGGATGATAAATTTATTTAATATTGAATGAAATAGATAAATTGATTTGAATGTTAAATTTAAATAAATTTAAATGATTTCGGAATGAAACTTATATACGAACTTGAATAAATTTTGAATTGTTTTAAATAAAGATTTAAATTGAATTATAAGATTTTGAAATGATAATTTGGAAGTTTTGAAACGTAAATTATTGGAAATTTGTTTTGAAAGACAAATGAAATGTTGATTTACGAATTCTATTTGAAATTGAAATTGATTTGGTTTTGAAATAAACGAACGACCAATCGGTGTAATAATTACGAAAGTTATTAAAGAGACCGGAATCGGTTATGGACATACTCTCTGTCTAAACCGAAAACCACTTTAATAACTATACGCGGAGTGATGATCCAGAATGAAGTGGTTGGAATGATGTACGTGATGACTGAAGAAAGAGAACGATAATGGATAACCTTGACACTTGTGTCAAATTGGAAATGACTAAAACAGGAGCCGTGCCGGGCCAATGGAGGTCAGCTACCTCAAGTGAACACACTTCTTCGAACTACTCATTACTTGTTGTCGATTGGTGCACCCTTGATTTTGGGAGTGTTGTTTCACGGTGTTGTGGTCGCTGCGGCGATGCGTTCTCACCAGTCCGGATCAGGCAAACGATAGTGTCACTACCTTGGGTATTGCCTCATGTGCCTTGTCATACTTGTATTCCCTATTCGCGACCACTACGAATTTGTTTTGTGTTATACCTATGGAGTACTCCCTGATAGCCCACTAGTTTACGGTGGAGTTTACAGTGCTGTATAGACTATAACGCTTATATAAAATGTGTTAAGGGGGATAATGGTAACGCCTTAACACTATTTTGATATCTTATATTACTGATAGGCATTATCTACTTATCGTACATTACTACCTAGTAGATAGTTTAACGGATCCTTAAAGGATGGTTATTCCAAACATCCTTTGAGTTACTTGTATTTCAATTGCTATTTCACTTGAGTTGGATTTATTAATATGAGAATGTTAATCTTGACTCGAGTGTCTTGTGTTTTTGCTTTACGCTCGGGTCAGACTGAGTGTACCGGTATTCGAGACTCGCCTTTGGAGTTGGAGCTTTGCTTGAATATCCAGCCATCTATTCTTCTTTCAGTATTCGATGATTCCAGTGATGTATTCTGATTTGTATCTGATGTATTGTATTACTCTTCCGTTGTATCTGTTCTAACTCTGATGTAACTTATACATTTATATAGTAGCTTCATGAAATACTATCTCTTTTACTTCCGCTGCACTTATTACTCTGTGTCTGTGATCTGTGATTATTTATTTACTGTATATGTTCAGTTTTGCCAAATTTAAATTAACAACGCGCTATTTTGAGCAATTCAATTCCGACATGTGTGTCTACCTATACACTTATAATAGATGCGAATGGTCCAAAATATCGGGTCGTTACAGTTGGTATCAGAGCTTTGGTAGCTCTAGGCAAAACTCAGCATATAGGGTAAATGTATTTACAGAATCACTCTCATTCGAGTTTCAATCTTCCTTTGACTCAATTCCTTTGAATTTTGGAACGTTCCCCTCGGTTCCGAAATTCATTCGTGTCCTTCACTATTCGTCTTCTTTCAATCATGGAGCACCCCATAACTCCATTCTGAATGTTATCTATAATAGATCGGCGGTCTCGCCAATCTTAGAATGATTCGTAAAGGAGTAAACTCCTTTATAATAGGCATCGATTTACCGGAGATTTCTGTATCCTTGGTTTACGATGTTATCTATTACCTGCTATACCTGAATTCATCTCTTGAGATCGAGTGTTGATTTACCTCGGAATTCAGCATCGATCTTATTCTTGAAGTTACGGACGACCCAGTTAAGGTTGCCCGTGAATTAAATAAACTCATCCATCTCCCGATTGTGATAATTGAATTATCTTATTCTGTTTCAAACTTATTTTCGAATCAAAATTCTCTTTGATTTGAGCCCATCAAATTTGAAACCCTATCCTTATTTTGGAAATTCATTCCTGTATCGTCAAGCAAAGAAATGTATTTGTAAACTAATATATAAATGTTTTAATATATACTGTGTTGTTTGAGTTGTTGATGTTGATTTGGGTTTCCGATCGATTCGTCTGATCAACGCTATCGATAGGATTTCCAAAACACTTGAATAGAGCAAACTGACACAATAGTATTTTCAAAATTTGGTAAATAAAATAATCTTGTATGATTATATTTTTTTATAAGTACACATTTTCTGAAATTGAATTGTTAACTGAATTGGTTGTCAGAAAGGTAATATTTGGTTTTCACTATTTGTTTTGTAAATCATTGATTATTCCAACACAAAAATAAATGAAATTATAAAAGTTGGTTTATAGATTTATTTAGAAATTTAAATGAAATTAAAGTAAGAATTTGAGAATTTAAATTCCTAAAATTTCAAGCTTTGGTTTTTAAATTTTTAAAATGTATATTATTGAACGTATTTTCAAATAGAAACCGTTTTCAAAGAATTTAAATATTGAAATCAGTCCTCTTCTCTTTGTCTGTCGCCGGAAAATAATTTCGGTGATGGCGGCCGCATCATCGACGTTCATTTTCGAGTTTCGAAGTGGAGAAACCATTCTGTAGTTTTGCTACGGTTTTGTTTTGGAAAATATTTTAATTTGAATTTCTTAAGTATGACTTGATTTATATATATATATATATGGGAATAATATTTTAAATTTAATTTGATTCAATATATATAGTATATACATAATTATTTCTAAATGATTTGAAATTAAACGGAAATTTAATTCTTAAAAATCATGTTAAAAGATGTTTTCAATTATAAATAAAGCTAAATTGTGGATAAGTATTTAAACTTGAAATAATTGAAAAAATTTATTTGTATAATACTCAATTTCATTTAAATATAACTGTGACGCCCCACCTCTATACCCAAGCTAACCAAGAACACTACGATGTAGTGCTGTCAATTAGCGCGGAGAATAAGGCTGTGGAGGAGCGACCATCCATGTAACTTCTTTGTGCGAGCACCGATACGTCAGATAGAATAGAATGCATATCTTTTAAGGAGGAAATCCGACATACCGGTACAAACACAAAGCTATCACACGGTGGCTATATATAATCTTCGGAAAACAAACATAGAAATAATCATAACATAAATCAGTCACAGACATCCATATCACAAAGACGGAAGAAGATATGAATAAATATATAACACATGAAAGTGTACATCAGAGTAGTGGTCAGAAAGATCCACGATAATACAAAAGAATAGCATCACGTGCTATACAAAAGAATAAGTACACAACATAGAGTCTATATCTCAAAGGTGTACATCCAAAAACTACTAATCTAAGTAGTTAGCCAAAAGTCAGAAATATCCTGAAGAGAAGTCAAGCAGAAGCACCTGTAACATCTCGGTCTGACCCGAGTATTATTTATAAGAAAATAATAAACGGATCAGTCTAACTATAAATATCAGATGATATGGTATACAGTATAAGGCATGACATGAACATGTAATAACCATAGCGACATACTACTATAAGTATGTAAATGATAATCAACAAAAGATTAATCAATATCACAAGAATCTTCTCAAAG
Source organism: Allium fistulosum (assembly GCA_030737815.1). Lineage (NCBI taxonomy): Eukaryota > Viridiplantae > Streptophyta > Magnoliopsida > Asparagales > Amaryllidaceae > Allium > Allium fistulosum. The sequence continues at coordinate 355,345,725 of CM060904.1, forward strand.
ATAAAATAGGGTATCATACCCTAAACTTGTATTCATAACAAGTCAATAACACATGAATTCACCAATGCACAAAAACTGATATCATATCAATGAAAATCATGAAAATTGGTGAAGCACAAAATTCCAGAAATCATCATCAGAAATCCAGAAAACACATAAAGGGGGGAGGCCTAACACATGAATGGGAGCATGAAGCTCACCTACGCGTAAACACATGACGAGAAGCTATCTCATGGAAGCTATCCATTAAATTTTCACACAGGAATGGCCCGAAGACCGTAGGGTGCTACCCTAGAAATGTGATGGAGAAATATCACATGATCGGGGTATAGTCTCCCACGTAGACAAAGAGACATCGCTCAATCGCTAGTCTAAATCACAAAAATGATCGTCATGATCATAAGGAAGTGTCAATCACACCAAGCTAGTAAATATATGAGTTTAGCTTCATGTCCCATAACCACTTGCTTAACTTAAATATTTACGAACAAGCTGTAAATCTTCACTAGGAAATTGTCACAAAAAGGGTTCAATCGAACAAGTCCAAGAGCTAACCGACGAAGTGAACGCAAGCGTTTCATACCACTCGTTTTACTAAGTCGTTTAAGTCGATTTCTCATTCGAGTGAAGTAAAGGCTTGTATATACTAGTAGATTGAAAATCGGTTTGAGAAAACGAACTTTTGATACTTAAAATAGTGTTGAAATCGCTTTGATGAAAGAGTTTTGATATTTACTATTAGTATTGAAACCTTCATATATCTTTAAAAGTGACAAGTCATAAAACGATTGTAGAAACAAATCAATTCACGTTCGAAGACGTGAGTAAAGTCCAAAGAAGTCAATCCCAAAACCATCAAAGTAGAAATTCTGATAAATGCTTTGTCAGATAAGATTGCCTACGCAGAGTAATACGGTACGACTTAGTGAAGGCAAGCTGTCTCGAGAAGCCAAACCGGTCAAACGACCAAGTACTAACTCGCGAACGACCTAGGGGAAAAACAGGTCAAAATGACCAAGTACTAACTCGCGAACGACTTACGACTTAAGGGATAAGGTCATACGACCTAAGTGGAGAATGCCACGCGAGCTAGCAGAAGAACAGGTCAAACGACCAAGTACTAACTCGCGAACGACTTACGACTTAAGGGAGGAAAGCCACACGACCTAGCAGATAACAGGTCATTCGACCTAAGGGTAAGGTCGGTGGCGACCTACGACTTAACAAAGTCGAGCAACCTACGACTTAACGAAGTCAAGCGACCTACGACTTAGGGTCAAGCGACCTAAGAGAAGCAGCGGGAATGTTAGGTCTGAGACGACCTACGACTTAAGAGTCATACGACCTAACGGTTTAAAAGCCAACGACCTAGGACTTAAGAGCCATACGAGCTACGACTTAAGCTCAAATACGAGCTACGACTTATCACTTAACTCGCGAAAGACCTAGCGAAGGCAGAACACCCAGAACGACTTAACACTTTAACTCGTGAACGACTCAGGCCTTTAACTCGTGAACGACTCAGGCCTTTAACTCGTGAACGACTCAAGCCAGGCGAACAGAAATGCACGCGCGCGACTTAAGCCCTTAACTCGTGAACGACTCACGACTTAGGCTTAACTCGTGGACGACTTAGGCTTAACTCGTGGACGACTCAGCGAAGGCCAGAAACGACTTAAGGCCAGAAAAATCACCAAAACGCTGAAAATTGAAGTTTTTCGCCAATCCAATCCAAACCAAATGCAAATGTTGATGCAAATACAATAGGGGATCATTCCCAACAGTCCAAGATAGATATAGGCAAGATGTGAGATCAAAAATCTCACCTTTTCCACGAAATTGATGAAGATGAAGATTGAAAGCAAGGAGAAGCAATCCAAAGCTTGAATCCACAATCTTCTACTTGAATTTGATGTTGAATCTCGGATTTGCAATAGAATTTGAGTTGGGAGTTTTAATTTCTCTTTCCCACCACCATTTTTGACAAAGCTTGAAGTGTTTGAACAAATGAGGAAGAGGGTTGGGCTGAACTAAAGGGGTGCAGTCCAAACCAAAGTCAAAGGCGGGAAAAAGTGTCGAAAATTTCACTATCTCCAAACATATCGATGTTTACACTCAAAAAGATCGCAAACGTCATTTTGAACTCAATGGGGGTGGTCTCGAGTCCTAATTTGACCGTATGCAAAAAGTAGCTTTTCGGACTAACATCCGACTAACGATAAAATATTTAAATAAAATATTTAAATATAGAATCGATAGATATGCGGGTTGTTACAGACTCCCCTCCTTAAAGAAATTGCGTCCTCGCAATATATATGGTGGAAATAAAAAGTAACAACCATAAAAGCATATTAACACAAAAGAAATTGGAATTAAAAAGTTTACCTCAAAGAGCATGAGAAAGTAATTCCGGATGTGTACGCTCGATGAATTCTCTAGTTTCCCAAGAGCAATCCTTAGGATTTGAGGACCATTGAACTTTAACAAGCGGAACATCTTTATATCGAAGCCGTTTGATCTCCGAAGCAATAATTCGAACAGGATGCTGCTCATAAGTTAAATTAGGTGAAACTTCAATCTCTTCCACAACACCGGGCTCAAGAGTAGAATCGGAATCCCGAAGGCACTTCCGTAATTGAGAAACGTGAAACACGTCATGCATAGCAGAAAACTGAGTCGGTAATGAAAGGCGGTAAGCCATGGAACCAATACGCTCGGTGATAGGAAATGGCCCAATATATCGAGGCGCTAACTTTCCCGATCGACTGAAACGTACAACACCCTTCATTGGTGAAACACGAATAAATACATGATCACCAACAGAAAATTCTAATTTCCTTCTTCGGTTGTCGGCATAGGATTTTTGTCTACTCTGGGCTTCTTTCATCCTATGTCGAATAAGTTCAATCTTTTCTGTGGAATCTCGAATAAAGTCTGGTCCTAAAACCAGTTTCTCACCGGCCTCAAGCCAACAAGAAGGAGATCGGCATGGCCTTCCATAGAGTGCCTCGAAAGGAGCCATACCAATACTAGATTGGAAGCTGTTATTATAGGAAAATTCAACAAGTGAAATATGATCTTCCCAACTTCCACCGAAATCAAGCACACAGGAACGAAGAAGATCTTCAAGTGTTTGGTTCACACGCTCAGTTTGTCCATCGGACTGGGGGTGATAAGCGGTGCTAAAATTAAGCTTCGTTCCCAAAGCTTTTTGAAGACTCTTCCAGAATCCACTAGTAAACAATGGATCCCGATCACTAACAATGGAAGAAGGTACTCCATGCAGTTTAACAATTTCTTTAATAAAAAGTTTGGCTAGAAGAGGAACGGTTCGGTTCGACCGAACAGGAATAAAATGGGCAGACTTAGTAAGTCTATCAACAATCACCCATAAGCTATTATGACCCGAACGAGAACGGGGAAGGCCATCAATAAAATCCATGGAAATTTGATCCCACTTCCATACTGGAATTTCCAACGGTTGCAATAACCCACCGGGCCTTTGATGTTCAGCCTTAACAAGTTGGCAAGTCGTGCAACACTTAACAAAGTTAGCGATATCAGATTTCATTCCCTCCCAATAATAAAGTCGCTTCATATCAGCGTACATTTTACTGCTACCGGGATGAATGGAATACTTGGAACGATGAGAATCTTCTAGAACGTCTCTACGAAGATCACTAATATTTGGTACGATAAGTCTACCAAATTTTCGAATGCCGCCACGAGAGTCGATATCAAAGTCTTTCAAACCTTCAATATCGGTTTTATCCTTAAGATTTTGGCCAAGCAAAGCCAATTCAGGATCTAGCTGTTGAGCTTCAAGAATGCGGTCTAATAAAGAAGGTCGAGCCTCAAGGCTACATAAAACAAGAGATGAACACAAATCGGAAACGCGATCTCGAATTTCACAAGTGGATAAAAGTTCGAGATCGTTCCATTCAGATATCATCATGGAAACAACCGCTTGTTGTTTTCGACTAAGTGCGTCGGCAACTCGATTCCCCTTTCCGGGAGTATAAAGAATGTCAAGATCATAAGAGGCAAGAAATTCGAGCCAACGCTGTTGACGCAAATTAAGTTCCTTTTGAGAAAATAAATATTTCAAAGACTTATGATCAGTATAAAGTATAAACTTTTCTCCCAAAAGATAATGTCGCCAAATTCGAAGGGCGAAAACGATAGCCGCGAGTTCTAAATCATGTGTGGCATATCTAGTCTCAGCCGGCTTCAATTGCCTAGAAGCATAAGCAATAACACGTTCTTTTTGCATAAGAACGGCACCCAAACCAACGCGACTAGCATCGGTATAAACGACAAAGTCTAGATTCCCCTCGGGAATAATAAGAATAGGAGCATCAGAAAGGAGTTCTTTTAATTTCTGAAAAGAAGTTTCACATTTGTCCGACCAAATGTATTTAACACCTTTCTTTGTTAAGCCAGTAAGAGGTACGGCAATCTTAGAAAAGTCTTTTATAAAACGGCGGTAATAACCAGCCAATCCGAGAAAACTACGGATTTCAGTCACGCTCTCCGGTCTCTTCCAATTTTGAATCGCTTCAATCTTTGAAGGATCCACTGATATTCCGGATTCGGAAATAATATGACCGAGAAACTTCACACTAGATTGCCAAAAATGGCATTTAGAAAATTTTGCTTTTAGTTGATTGCTCCTAAGGGTTTCCAATACAATTCGAAGATGCTCTTCGTGTTCCTCCTCGGTTTTAGAAAACACAAGAATATCATCAATAAAGATGAGAACAAACCGATCGAGAAAATCTTTGAAAACTATATTCATAAGGTCAACGAAATAAGCCGGAGCATTCGTTAAACCGAATGGCATAACTAGCCATTCATAAGATCCATATCGCGTACGGAACGAAGTCAAAGGAATACTATCCTCTGCAATACGAAGCTGATGGAAACCGGTAGCCAAGTCCAATTGTGAAAATACTCTAGCACCAGTGAGTTGATCAAACAGATCATCAATCCGAGGCAATGGATATTTATTCTTAATAGTAAGATCATTAAGCTTGCGATAGTCGACGCAAAGCCTAAGTGTACCATCGGACTTACTTACGAAAATAGCTGAAGCTCCCCAAGGCGAGGAACTAGAGCGAATAAGTTGCTTCGTCTCCAACTCGGATAGTTGTTTGCGCATCTCTTCATTCTCCTTATTAGACATGCGATAAGGAGGGCGGGTAATAGGTTGTGCTCCAGGTAAAAGATTAATTTTGAACTCAATTGCTCGTTTAGGTGGTAATCCTAAAACGGGCTCAAAGATGTCGGAAAATTCACGAACGATGCGAATACGAGAAATGACATCCTCCTCATCATCATTGTCATCGTCACGAGGATTTAAAGAATATAATGATGCAACTAAAACGGAATCCGAATCTTTAAGAATAATAGAAATCTGATTAACAGATTGCGGATGACGGAGATAAATAGTCCGCTCAGGACATAGGATATGAGCTTCATAACGAGTAAGCCAATCCATACCCAAAATCATTCCAAAGCCTAAGTAACGCATGACATGCAAATCGGCTAGGAAAGAAAAATCACATAAAATAATCTCTACGTCTTTACAAAGTAAACTAAGAGTTGCGGATCCACCAACCGGATTCGCAATTCTTAATGAAGTCATTAAAGCAGTAACACTTAAAGAAAAAGTATCGACAAGTTCTTTTGATATAAAAGAATGGGATGCACCCGTATCAAAGAGAACTCTAATTGGTTGATCATGAAATAATATAATGCCATCAAGGACAGAATGTGACATACCTTGACGGCCAGATGTGTTACCAGGGGCTTGAGCCACATTAAGCTTTCCCTCCTTCTGTTGAAGCCTTTTGCATTGGTGCATATAATGATCTGTGCCTTTACAGTAGCGGCAAGAGCGGGGCTTTGGACACTTGTTCGAATAATGGCCCTTAACTCCACAGTTGTAGCATTTGTTATCATCAGAGGAAAAAGTCTTTGCAGTAGTAGCTGCTTGTTTACCCTTTTTGTTCGGGTAAGGACCTTTAAATTTGTTGGGCCTCTTTTTGTTGTTAAAGCCAGGTTTGGAAGCTACTACTTCAACATCACTTTCTTTATCAGCCTCTTCAAGACGAAGAGCGATATCTACAATTTGGTCGAAAGAAACTTCTAACTTCAAAAGTAATGGCTTCTTGAGGCTTTTGTTTAAGCCATAAACGAACCTCTGGTTCTTCTTCAGTGGAGTATTTATATATTCGACCCCATATTTGGAAAGGGATTCGAATGATGCGACGTAATCCGCCACAGAAGCCTGACCTTGAACAAGGTCAATAAATCGCCGAGCCAATGTTACCTTTTCAGCCTCGGGTACGAATTTCGATTCGAAGCGTTCTCGGAAGTGCTCCCAAGTGAGGTCCGCTTCATTAATTTCGGAAGTGAGAAGTTCATACCAATCCAATGCTCTCTCTTGGAGCATACTGGAAGCCACTTGAACGCGGTGCAGGTCGATAAGGTTCATGCGAGAGAAAATTCGATCGCATGATTTTAACCAAGCTTGAACCTCGATAATAGGTTCGGAACCTTTGAAGGGCTTCCCACCCAAATTGGTGTAATCGCTGCACAACCGTGCAAATCCCGACTTTGGGTGAGTAGGTTCCGGGTTAACTCCAGCTGCTTGGGCATTCGTCACTAACTCAAGAAGTTGTTGAGTTGTCATAAAAACTCCATCTCGAGGAGCCGCAGTAGATGTCCCAGCTCTGGGACGGCCTGGTCTTGACATCCTCTTCCTTTAGAAAGAAAGAAGAGAAAGAAGAAGGTTATTCACTATTGAACAGCAAGCAATCTTGAATGATGAAACAAGGAATCATAAAGAAAACAGGATAAGTCGGTTCGAGGACTCAAACTAAATCCTGAAACACAACTCCTAAGGTGGACTTAGGACGATGATCCTTGTTAAGTTATTCTACGTTGTTCCGAAGTCTCGCTCTGATACCAAGCTGTGACGCCCCACCTCTATACCCAAGCTAACCAAGAACACTACGATGTAGTGCTGTCAATTAGCGCGGAGAATAAGGCTGTGGAGGAGCGACCATCCATGTAACTTCTTTGTGCGAGCACCGATACGTCAGATAGAATAGAATGCATATCTTTTAAGGAGGAAATCCGACATACCGGTACAAACACAAAGCTATCACACGGTGGCTATATATAATCTTCGGAAAACAAACATAGAAATAATCATAACATAAATCAGTCACAGACATCCATATCACAAAGACGGAAGAAGATATGAATAAATATATAACACATGAAAGTGTACATCAGAGTAGTGGTCAGAAAGATCCACGATAATACAAAAGAATAGCATCACGTGCTATACAAAAGAATAAGTACACAACATAGAGTCTATATCTCAAAGGTGTACATCCAAAAACTACTAATCTAAGTAGTTAGCCAAAAGTCAGAAATATCCTGAAGAGAAGTCAAGCAGAAGCACCTGTAACATCTCGGTCTGACCCGAGTATTATTTATAAGAAAATAATAAACGGATCAGTCTAACTATAAATATCAGATGATATGGTATACAGTATAAGGCATGACATGAACATGTAATAACCGTAGCGACATACTACTATATAAGTATGTAAATGATAATCAACAAAAGATTAATCAATATCACAAGAATCTTCTCAAAGATAAAATAGGGTATCATACCCTAAACTTGTATTCATAACAAGTCAATAACACATGAATTCACCAATGCACAAAAACTGATATCATATCAATGAAAATCATGAAAATTGGTGAAGCACAAAATTCCAGAAATCATCATCAGAAATCCAGAAAACACATAAAGGGGGGAGGCCTAACACATGAATGGGAGCATGAAGCTCACCTACGCGTAAACACATGACGAGAAGCTATCTCATGGAAGCTATCCATTAAATTTTCACACAGGAATGACCCAAAGACCGTAGGGTGCTACCCTAGAAATGTGATGGAGAAATATCACATGATCGGGGTATAGTCTCCCACGTAGACAAAGAGACATCGCTCAATCGCTAGTCTAAATCACAAAAATGATCGTCATGATCATAAGGAAGTGTCAATCACACCAAGCTAGTAAATATATGAGTTTAGCTTCATGTCCCATAACCACTTGCTTAACTTAAATATTTACGAACAAGCTGTAAATCTTCACTAGGAAATTGTCACAAAAAGGGTTCAATCGAACAAGTCCAAGAGCTAACCGACGAAGTGAACGCAAGCGTTTCATACCACTCGTTTTACTAAGTCGTTTAAGTCGATTTCTCATTCGAGTGAAGTAAAGGCTTGTATATACTAGTAGATTGAAAATCGGTTTGAGAAAACGAACTTTTGATACTTAAAATAGTGTTGAAATCGCTTTGATGAAAGAGTTTTGATATTTACTATTAGTATTGAAACCTTCATATATCTTTAAAAGTGACAAGTCATAAAACGATTGTAGAAACAAATCAATTCACGTTCGAAGACGTGAGTAAAGTCCAAAGAAGTCAATCCCAAAACCATCAAATTAGAAATTCTGATAAATGCTTTGTCAGATAAGATTGCCTACGCAGAGTAATACGGTACGACTTAGTGAAGGCAAGCTGTCTCGAGAAGCCAAACCGGTCAAACGACCAAGTACTAACTCGCGAACGACCTAGGGGAAAAACAGGTCAAAATGACCAAGTGCTAACTCGCGAACGACTTACGACTTAAGGGATAAGGTCATACGACCTAAGTGGAGAATGCCACGCGAGCTAGCAGAAGAACAGGTCAAACGACCAAGTACTAACTCGCGAACGACTTACGACTTAAGGGAGGAAAGCCACACGACCTAGCAGATAACAGGTCATTCGACCTAAGGGTAAGGTCGGTGGCGACCTACGACTTAACAAAGTCGAGCAACCTACGACTTAACGAAGTCAAGCGACCTACGACTTAGGGTCAAGCGACCTAAGAGAAGCAGCGGGAATGTTAGGTCTGAGACGACCTACGACTTAAGAGTCATACGACCTAACGGTTTAAAAGCCAACGACCTAGGACTTAAGAGCCATACGAGCTACGACTTAAGCTCAAATACGAGCTACGACTTATCACTTAACTCGCGAAAGACCTAGCGAAGGCAGAACACCCAGAACGACTTAACACTTTAACTCGTGAACGACTCAGGCCTTTAACTCGTGAACGACTCAGGCCTTTAACTCGTGAACGACTCAAGCCAGGCGAACAGAAATGCACGCGCGCGACTTAAGCCCTTAACTCGTGAACGACTCACGACTTAGGCTTAACTCGTGGACGACTCAGCGAAGGCCAGAAACGACTTAAGGCCAGAAAAATCACCAAAACGCTGAAAATTGAAGTTTTTCGCCAATCCAATCCAAACCAAATGCAAATGTTGATGCAAATACAATAGGGGATCATTCCCAACAGTCCAAGATAGATATAGGCAAGATGTGAGATCAAAAATCTCACCTTTTCCACGAAATTGATGAAGATGAAGATTGAAAGCAAGGAGAAGCAATCCAAAGCTTGAATCCACAATCTTCTACTTGAATTTGATGTTGAATCTCGGATTTGCAATAGAATTTGAGTTGGGAGTTTTAATTTCTCTTTCCCACCACCATTTTTGACAAAGCTTGAAGTGTTTGAACAAATGAGGAAGAGGGTTGGGCTGAACTAAAGGGGTGCAGTCCAAACCAAAGTCAAAGGCGGGAAAAAGTGTCGAAAATTTCACTATCTCCAAACATATCGATGTTTACACTCAAAAAGATCGCAAACGTCATTTTGAACTCAATGGGGGTGGTCTCGAGTCCTAATTTGACCGTATGCAAAAAGTAGCTTTTCGGACTAACATCCGACTAACGATAAAATATTTAAATAAAATATTTAAATATAGAATCGATAGATATGCGGGTTGTTACAATAACTTACCTAAATTATTCAGAAGCTAAAATGTATTTGGATAATGTACAATAAAAAAATGTCTTTATAAATAAAATTTGAGTGTTTATAATAAATGTTATACACTAAATTTTGATTATAAAGATGTTCATAGAGTTAGATAGGATAATAAGTAAAACTTAGTTAATAATGAAATAAATTTGTGTTGAAAGAATTAATAAATTTGTTTTGAAAGAATTAATAAATTTGTTTTGAAAGAATTAATAAATTGAAATTTGATCAACATATGAAATACCTTGAATTTAAAAGAAATTAATAGATGTAAATTAATTTAAATCGAAACTTTTATGTTTTAAATTAATTTATATGGGTTAAATATATGTGAGTAGATATATTTAGTAGAATAAATTTAACAGTAATTTGGAATAAAGAAGAATTTAAAATTGTTGAAGAAAATATGATTATAATAAAAGACTATTCAAATTTATGGTTTTAAAAATTGTAAATTGAAGAAATGGGATAATAAGATAATGAATTTAGGAATAGTTGAGGGTTTATTTTAGTGAAATCAAATGGATTAAATCAATTATTGAATATCAATTAATTTAAATTTGAATTTATATGGTTTAAATTAATTGTTATTTTATATTTCAAATCTGTTTTTCTTTCTGGTTGTTTTTATTCTCCTACCTCGTTCCTTCTCGGGGACGAAAAGTTTTGAGTGGGGGAGAGTGTAACAACCCGTAAATTTAACCGGTTTTTAATAACGTTATTAGTTGAAGTTTTGTGAAATTTTAAACGATAAAATTTTGAAATATAAATTTGATATTTGGAATGCGTTTAGTTAAACATAGCAACTGCTAAATTTTCGTCCGAAAATATGAAAGTTTATTTCGCGCGTAAATTCACTTCAATTTAATCAGTTAAAAAGCGATGAAAATAAAATGTTTCCGAAACCTAAATATTTTTACATAGAGAAATTCTAAACCATCTTCTGAGCAAGATGTCAGTTTGTTGTTTTTCCAAATTCGGACATCTTTGTCTCCGTCGATCTTATTTTTCAGTGTTTTTCTTGCACTTTCCGCTAATAGAAAATTCGAATTTTTTTTATAATTCAATCATACCACTGATATCTGTATACCGTTTTGACCGTCTCGTCGTGCTAAGCTCTGTGGTATATTAAATTCTGTGTTTCGGAGTCCGGTACACGGTGGAATCCGCGAGAACGGTAATCATATCGGTATCCGTTCGTGCCCTTTTGTGTTCTTATGTCTATTCGTATATTCACCTGGTAAAATTTGAATGGCCATATGTTTATATTCCCAGAAATTTATTTTCCTAACTTGTTATATTCCCTAGTTAAACATTTGCCTTTTCAATTTCCCGATTCCAGTTTTGTTTGTGGTTCACCATTTTCCCAGAGAATTTATTTCTTCTTTCTCTACTCTTTCACGTTTCTTCTTCTCAACCTCTTTTTCTGCTCTCCTCTCTCCTCCCTCTGCTACTTTAAAACAAAACAAACAAAACTTATACAATACCATTTGCATATTTTTGTTTGTAAAGCTTGCCCTCTCAGGAGTGTTCGTTCATCTTCACACCTCCTCACTCAAAGCCAACCGAGCCATCATTTGCAGACCCTCATCCACCAAGCTTGATGCCGTGCTTCCCTACTCACGGCAACCCTCCGCTTCACGCGTTCGTACCCATCACCTCGTCGCTAACAACCGCTCATCACCTCCCCCGCGTGGCAGCCTCGTAACCCCAGACAACCACCGTAACCCATCGGCCTTAGCCGCCGAAGCCTCTCAACAGACTCATCTTGCACTGGCCGATGATTCCACTCTGGAATCTATCCTCCTCAAAATTCTTCCTTACTCAATCTCACCGCAATCCATCTTTTTCTTCTTAGCAGGTAATATATGTACATATATATATTTTATTATATGTTGTTGTATATATATATATATACAGGTTATTAGAGATATATATGATATGTTAAACTATCGCTTAAACTATGTTGTACTAGAAACCAGTTTTAATAATAATATAATATGTATGTATAGTTGAATATTTAATATGTAAGTATAACCTGCAATTTTATTCATAGTGGATATATACGATATTCATATGCTTCTAAGTTGCATTAGGTCTGCTTGTTATTATATAGTTGTTAGCTGTTTGAATATATAAGTTTATATAAATGTATATGGTGAAGGCTGTTGTTTCTATATTATATATATTAGATTTTATATGACGTATATTGTATATAAAAGTTTATATAGAAATTTTATGACTTGTTTTGCAGTATATATAAGTCTTTATAGGCAATCTGTTGGAATTTAAACAATATATTATAATAAACTAAGTTATGTTGGATCTGAGATATATGTTTTGATTTAGACGTACTATTTACATATATATTAGTTGTATAAAAAAAATCTAGTTACTATATATCTATGTTAGCAATAACTGTATATGTATAATATGTCATATTCTATCTTATATATATAGGTTATATCATATTTATGTTTTGGGTCAGTAATCTATATTTTTATAATGTGTTAATATATAAGTTTTGTATAAAATGTTGTTCATATCTGCTTCGTATAAAATATTGTTTATATATAAGTTTGGATATAGTATATTTCACCTAGGTTTCTATATGTTGTAATCTACCAGTGCTTTACAATCGTACATATGGGAATACTATAATATATGGTTATGTGTGAACCTGTATATATATCTGCTGTATATACGTATGTATATATGTTTTGAAATTTTGCTTTTGAGTTGTCTTGCTTTTATATATCGTGTTGTAAAGCTACTGACCAGTCTTATCAATCAATATTATATATAAAATGATGTAGCCTACCTAAATCTGTCTGACAGTCAAATACTATATATGTAGTATAAAGTTGTTCCCTTAGATATATATATCAGTTTTGATATGTGTTGTTGTCAGTTAACTTTAAACGTATATATATTTAAAATTTATTTGTGTTTGAATTTAAAATATGAATATATATTTTTTATGAAAATAGTTACATAGAATTCACTTATACCATTTAGCATCATCGATCCACTTCTGATTTGATTTCGTCATTCTGGTTTATCAGCTTTGTTCGCCGAATTCGTGCCAATCTTGCTTTGCTTTGGAATTCGTAGCTTGTTCAGTTGTCTATTCTCTAGCCTCGAAAGGTGAGCAATCACTCACGATTAACGTTCTTTTATTTATTAAATTTGATTTCAATTGAAACGACAATTGAAATTTACTGTTGTTAGTTAATTACACTGTTATATATGCTATTACCTGTATCAGTTCACCTATGACATCTGACACCATTATCTGCTAATTATTTATGTGATGATAATACAGTTTGGCTGATAATTGATTGATTGTTGATGTTTATATTGGACGTTAAATTGTTAGTGTTAAATGATAAATAGTATGCAAAATTGAAATGGATATAGGATAGTTAACGATTTTAAAACTGATTTATATGTTAAATTGATTAGTGAATATGACCCCTTTTAATTGTTAAATTAATTGACATGTAGAATAGTGATAATTACACTTTGAACCATTGAACGTATATTTGATTAATTGTTGTAGTGTTAAAATTGAAATTGAATGACAAGTGAAGAACCGTATAAATAATTAGTGGAATAATCTTTAATCTACATGAAATGATAGTGTAGATTCTAGAAATAATTATATTAATTCGCACAAACAACAATGCGAATTAATACGATTATTTCGGGATTATTGATTTGATTTTTGGATTGTTATTGATTGTTGTTATTGCTTGTTTATTTACTTTGACACCATCCCAGTTATCACACTGCAAGTTCCCTTTACTATGCTTTGATTTTGAATTGAATTGGAATCGGGTTGAAATGATAAATACCCAAATGAACTTGAATTAGAATAGAGAATTAAATAAAACCCGATTGGTCAATGATTTGATTTTTAAATAAAATGAAGATTTTATTTGAATAAATAATATGCTTTGAAATGAAGTGGGAATTTGAATTTTATGAAAGGAAACTGTTAATATTTAATCATATGAAACAAAATATGTACAATGTAATTGATGAAAGAATGTTGTTTAATTTGAGAAATGATTGAATTAAGTTTGAAATGATTTAATAATTAAGTTTGAAATTATAATTAAGTTTGAAATTATTAAACTTTGAAATTATTTAATAATTAAGTTTTGAATTATTTAATAATTAAATAAGATTGAATTATTTAATGATTAAATTGAATTGGATTCTTTAATAAGAGAAATTGAACTTTTGAATAAGTGAATTTTACTTCGTAAATAATTGAAATTGAGTTTCTTTATTAGTTAAGTTTTGGAAAATCATTTAAGTAAGTAAATAAGTGAAATTGATTTTCTTTATCAAGAAATGCAAATGTGATTTTTGAAATTAATGTAAGACTTGAAATTTAAAGAATTTGATTTGATGAATTTAATTTAATTCAATTTGTAAGTTTGATATAATGAAGTTGAATTTAAATAATGGATTTAATGTATTGGAAATTTAATAGAAATTGTTTTGGATGATAAATTTATTTAATATTGAATGAAATAGATAAATTGATTTGAATGTTAAATTTAAATAAATTTAAATGATTTCGGAATGAAACTTATATACGAACTTGAATAAATTTTGAATTGTTTTAAATAAAGATTTAAATTGAATTATAAGATTTTGAAATGATAATTTGGAAGTTTTGAAACATAAATTATTGGAAATTTGTTTTGAAAGACAAATGAAATGTTGATTTACGAATTCTATTTGAAATTGAAATTGATTTGGTTTTGAAATAAACGAACGACCAATCGGTGTAATAATTACGAAAGTTATTAAAGAGACCGGAATCGGTTATGGACATACTCTCTGTCTAAACCGAAAACCACTTTAATAACTATACGCGGAGTGATGATCCAGAATGAAGTGGTTGGAATGATGTACGTGATGACTGAAGAAAGAGAACGATAATGGATAGCCTTGACACTTGTGTCAAATTGGAAATGACTAAAACAGGAGCCGTGCCGGGCCAATGGAGGTCAGCTACCTCAAGTGAACACACTTCTTCGAAATACTCATTACTTGTTGTCGATTGGTGCACCCTTGATTTTGGGAGTGTTGTTTCACGGTGTTGCGGTCGCTGCGGCGATGCGTTCTCACCAGTCCGGATCAGGCAAACGATAGTGTCACTACCTTGGGTATTGCCTCATGTG
This sequence comes from Allium fistulosum, assembly GCA_030737815.1. NCBI lineage: Eukaryota > Viridiplantae > Streptophyta > Magnoliopsida > Asparagales > Amaryllidaceae > Allium > Allium fistulosum. Next base: position 355,360,886 of record CM060904.1, read on the forward strand.
CCTTGTCATACTTGTATTCCCTATTCGCGACCACTACGAATTTGTTTTGTGTTATACCTATGGAGTACTCCCTGATAGCCCACTAGTTTACGGTGGAGTTTACAGTGTTGTATAGACTATAACGCTTATATAAAATGTGTTAAGGGGGATAATGGTAACGCCTTAACACTATTTTGATATCTTATATTACTGATAGGCATTATCTACTTATCGTACATTACTACCTAGTAGATAGTTTAACGGATCCTTAAAGGATGGTTATTCCAAACATCCTTTGAGTTACTTGTATTTCAATTGCTATTTCACTTGAGTTGGATTTATTAATATGAGAATGTTAATCCTGACTCGAGTGTCTTGTGTTTTTGCTTTACGCTCGGGTCAGACTGAGTGTACCAGTATTCGAGACTCACCTTTGGAGTTGGAGCTTTGCTTGAAGATCCAACCATCTATTCTGCTTTCAGTATTCGATGATTCCAGTGATGTATTCTGATTTGTATCTGATGTATTGTATTACTCTTCCGTTGTATCTGTTCTAACTCTGATGTAACTTATACATTTATATAGTAGCTTCATGAACTACTATCTCTTTTACTTCCGCTGCACTTATTACTCTGTGTCTGTGATCTGTGATTATTTATTTACTGTATATGTTCAGTTTTTCCAAATTTAAATTAACAACGCGGTATTTTGAGCAATTCAATTCCGACATGTGTGTCTACCTATACACTTATAATGGATGCGAATGGTCCAAAATATCGGGTCGTTACAATACAGATGTTCCGTCGTCTACTATGAGAACGTAAACTGCGTCCGCACTAGTCTATACTAATACTCGGACATCCACAATGTACCACCCAGTGCGTACCTTGAGGACTATACGTTATCGTCCTGTCTACTCCCTGAATCCCACTTAATAAGGTCTACCTTGTACGGAACACATTCGGGGATTTTCTATTTCTATAAAGGACTGCCCTGTTAGGCCTACAATACCGATATTCTATTTGGTCTGTCTCTTTTCTTATCGTGGCTATGGCCCCACGCTACCACCCCTCAACTAATCGAAAGACCTCTAAAGAGCTAAGTGGTTGTGCCCTACTGTAAACAATCTAGACATCCAATTGGCTGCGCCCCTCATCTAATGTCTCGATAGTGAAAGGTTCATTGGACTGCCGGTTTAACTTTATTCTTTCCCAAACTCGCTTCTTGGTTTTGATGCTGTCCCGATATCCGCATGCGATCCTTTTGGGTCCTGCCCACTAAACTTACTTGCAAGTACTGGGACATACGAATATCCTACTCCAAACATCAACCCCTTTTGACAGCCTACAATGGTCCTGCCATGCAAAAAGCAGTCAAGGCATACTCTTTTGATGGAACAAATACATACCTGCTTCCGGGGGACTGCTCTGTTATGCCTACCCCAGAGGGCCATCCTAGAGTACCCTCATGTCCTGTTGAAGTTTCGTACTTCCTCTAGCCCAAAATATCTAAGTTGGAATCTGTGATGAACTGCTTCGTTAGGCTCTTCATCCTTTGGGCAACTTCAAACGCATCTCACTCTTTATTAGACTCTAAGTCTAATCTTTTATTTTGCGTTTAGTTTACTTTTCTTATTCTGTTGGCTACTTATTTACCCCAATTAGCATAATCTTGTCCCAACCTCACCTAACTATTGTTAGACCATGAGTTCCTGACCGAAAGGGAATGCTGTTGGTATGGGCCACTTCTATTATCTTGCTTATTAACTTAATTTAAGTCTTAAGTTTATTAAAATAAGCCTCTTCTATTATTTCTGCTCTATTTGCTTATTAACTTAATTATAACCTATGTTATAATTTTACTTGTAATTGTCACTTTTATTTTCTTTTATAATCTGTACATTATGAATATAATTACAAGCGTCTCTTGTCTATTCTAATTGGTCTTCTTTTATTATGATATTGAAATCTCTTATATTATATGACAATCTTGGTTTGGGACTACGTCCGATTGCCATAAATTTACTTATCATAATAACTAATTTTCCTTTATTCTATTATCTACGCAGTAATTGCACATCTAGTTATGTTTCTTTTAATTGCTTCTAGTCTTGTCTAATAATTAACTTGATTTCTTCTTTACTTCCTATAATTCTTCACTTTATTTTCTTATATTCTAGGAAGTAGTTCTATTCTATTTGGTTGGTTACAAGATCTGTGCTAAAATTCCATTTCGATATTTTAATACTAAACAATGCAATAAACAATATCCATAACTGCAAAATATTTCTTTTACTTTTTGGATAATGCAAAATACAGTAGTTTCTCTATTTTACACTAATTCCCTTTTTCTTTCTTTTATTCTTGCAGTTACGTTTATCATTATCTTTTAAATATTAAACTATGGATATGTATTCTCTTTTCTAAGCCAACCAACTAATATATCACTTACTTCCCTATCAAGTTATTAAATTTTACCTTTTAATTTATTTTTCCCTATTTTGGCATAATTTACTACAAATTTCTATTTTTCTCTTTTTATTTCAGCTTTTCTTATTTACATCTAATTTCTGTAAATCTAGTGTTCTTATATTTTAGTCTGTATTTGTGAATTCTTCCCTTTACTATTTTATTCGCGTAAAAAACGAATAAAAAAAAGTTAACATTTACAAGCTAAATTTTAACTTTTAAAATAGATGTAAATAACTATAAATTGCTTATTTTTTTTAGACTTATGCCTTTCTCTAACTGTCAAGCCTAATATTATTCATATTTAATTTGATTACTATTTTCCATATAAATAATAATTACATATAAGCTCTCATATACAATTTACAGTCTTAGCATAACTAACTAACAGAATTAATTGCTGAACTAAATACTGAATAAAATTATTTAACGGGAATCTAACGATAATATATCATAAATGTAAAAAAAAAAAATTTAAATCCACTCACATGTCGTACTTAGCTTTGCTTGTGCTCAGCTTGGCTCCATGGTCTTCCTGGATCCCTTTCTAAGGTGTCTAATATTTTTATAGAGAAGATCTTCTCCCTAGATATATTTTCTTTTTAGGGTCCAGCCTCAAGCAATGAATCCAATTGGGAGAAAATCTGATTGTGAGAAAATAGCTAGGCCTAGGGTTCTATTTATAGTGGAGTTTGAGGATCTCAGACCATTGGATTCTTGGATTGAATCTGAAGCCACTACATCACATGGTCGTTCGGAGCCATTAAATAAATCAACGTATGGCTTAGATTGCGGAAAAATCGAATTTTAATTAGTTTGACACATACCTGGATGAAACTACGTCCAGGTAGTAATGCGGGTCAACCTTAGGGTCGACCCGTGCTTCCCTCGGGTCGACTTGGCGGTCGACCTAGGGATGTTCTGGGTCGACCTATGGGTCGAGCCATATTTTTTTTCCGATTATTTCTCGTCTCTCGTTTCTCCCGTAACTTCTTCATATTGACTCGGATTTTGACAAGTTATGTATGGAAATTGATCAGAAAATCACCACAAACACAATGGTAAAAGTTTCGAGGCCATATTCTGAAAATTCCAAAAATGTTTATTTTCACTGTTCATCGTTATTTGATTATTTAATTATTAAAAATGCAGGGTGTTACAACCCAATTATAGTCACTCGATGGACGTCGTGCCATGATTTGACTATAATCAAAGTGAAGCTTTCATATTTAAGATCTACAGTATTCTCAAGTCAAGAGAATTATGTAAATTAGTCATATCGATATTTTATGTTTGACCTTTGTTATATTAACCAACAAAAAAGTATTGAGCGTGTCATTCCATAGTTATCTAATAACCATTAATACGTAACCTCTTGGTGCCTCAGCAGTCAGAGTAATACACTACCTAACATTTAGAGTGTGTTACGCACTCTAGTCTCAAAGGATGCATCAATATCCAGTCACAATGCATCATGAATAGGAATATTTAAAATGGCGTGTTTCTTATATTATTATACGATACTCATGATTACAACTATTTGTAATTACTATCACAAACAAATCATTTAAGGATTCTCTGTTAAATTTGTTTTAATTAAACATTTAATTATTTATAACAAATATATAATAGAAAGAAAAACACCTTTATTGTGAACAAGAATTGATTACAGAGTTAATTTAATTATTATAAATTAAAGAATTGCTTCTAGGGCATACCCCTAACTCTAACAACAATTTCCCCAATAAGAGAAAGAAACCTGAAAATAGTCAAAGGTTCCTATTGTCACTTTCATCTGGGAACCACATAGATAATTTCCACCACCTCAAGAATGAAACTGAAAGACTGATCGAGAAAGCCCATATTTGTAGTTTCAACAAACTTTATCCCTACCCCTACTTAGAATCAAAACCTAAATCCACATGTAGACTGAGCAAGAACCTGAGTATCTTGATAGTTTCTATCTGTAAAGGGCCTCACTCAGTAGGGAAGAGAAAAAGGTCGATGAAGAGATATGATCAAGAGGCTCAGTACGAGAACCATACCTTATACCAAAAAGACAGATCCCTACTCCAGAAATAGTCTTCATGATAATAGATTCGACTGGACTAATTTTGTCACATCAAGATCCTTTAGTAACCATGCAAATATCAAACTGCACGGTAAAGGAAGTATTTGTTGATTCGGCAAACCCTATGAAAGTCATCTTGGAAGATGCTTTTGATTTCCTGAAGCTACCAACATAAACCTTGAAAGCATTCCCCTAACCGGTCTATCGTTTCAATAGCACTACAACAATCCTAAGGGGTTTAACAAGCCTTTTGGTAACAGGTAAAAAGTGCCACCACATAAGTCAGTTTTATGCAACAATTCTTATTGTGGACTAACCTTTATCATGTGATGCGTTCATAAGATGGCTTACACTTATTGACATAGGGTAGTAATCTTTCAAAAATATTTGCTCATGAATTTCCAAACCCCTAACGAGGTTGAAGCATTAGGGGAGAGAAGCTTTTAGATAGGGAACTGTACTCTATAATAATTAACCCTAGTAATAAAATTATTTCCAATTATACTAGCATGTCTTTCATTATGTGTAAAAATGGTAAACTAGGGAATGATGAGCCAATTAAGGAAATTGTGCTAGTTAACATTGGTAGTTAAACAAGACAACTTATGACCATAGTGCCTGAACGACCAAAGAAAGATATTATCTCGACATGATAGACATGGATGAGTATGCTTCCATATATGCATAATACCTAAGTGCTTCTGCACATAGTTCTTTAGATCCTACACAAATGAAGTGGATCCAAGGTTGGGTATGAACTTTAAAGAGCTCAAACTGGTAGTAGAGTTAGTGGTTGTTCGATTAGACCCCAATGACCCAATAAAGGTAGTAAAGATATGTTGAAATCCAAGTGAGGAACTTTGTTCCAAATATGTCGGTTTTCCAATAAAAATTAGCTATTGTGTTTGCTTGGAATCATTCAAACGTGGTGGGGATTAATCCATCAACAATTTGCCATGCACTAAATATTGACCTAGAGGCAGATCCCATATGAAAAAATAGGCTATCTTTTGATCATGAATGATACAACACACTACATGAGCAAGTGAAGAAGTTAAAAGAAAACGACTTCATTAAGGAAGTTTATTACCGCGTGTGGATAAAAAGCTAGTTTTTACAAAGAAACCAAATGGTAAGTGGTAAACTTGCATAGATTTCACCAATCTCAACAAAGCCTTTCCAAAAGATAGTTTTCCCCTATCCAGAATAGACTGGCTTATAAATGCAACCACCAACCATGAACTGCTCACCTTCATGGATGCATATTCAATGAACAACCAAATTGCTATTTTCAAACCTGATTAAGAGCACACCATTCTCATTACGAATAAAGGGTTGCACTGATATAAAATAATGCCATTTAAGTTGAAGAATGTAGAGGCTACACATCAAATACTGATGAATAAAATTTTCTATGAGAAAATAAGAAGCAATGTAGAAATATATGTAAATGACACGCTTGTAAAGTCTAAGGAGGCGCCATGTTATCTGAATTTTTAACCAAGCATGCTTTCAAGCGAATCTGAACATCGGCATGAACACAAAACGATTCATGAACTTGGAAACATGTTCGGAAGGATTATAGAAGTGTACTCAAAAAGTTGCAAAACAATTGGGGCTATGGGCACCATTAGTTGCCGAGCTGATATACTCGGTATCGAACACTTTTTAGAACTCCAGTTGGCCTCCGAAGCTATAGTTCATGGATAAATGGTTCTTGTGATCATGTCGAGGTGCATTTCACAAGGAATAGATGAACAACTCCAAAGGAATTCTAAAGGAAAGAAGATAAGTACATATGATATTAGAACCTCTTAGAAACAATACGATCTCTATTGAAAAATGCTCGGAGTACAATGGATCGAAGATAGAAGACTGAAGGAGGGAAGAATGAGTATGTAAGTCTACGAGGTGGATCGTGTAGTGTATATGCAAGTATATGTGATAAAATATATGATGCAACTAAAATAATATTAATCTAAGTAAATATAGAATAAGCACACCATGATTTTATACCGGTTCGGACCTCCCGTCCTACGTCCAGTCCCAAAGCTCCCCTTTGGAATTCTACTATCAAAAACCCTCGCTTCTCCCGGAGGAATAGGCTTGGTTACAATGAGTTGTTCTTGCCAAATGTGTGTTCTATTATAACACGGATGTTGACTAATTAGTACAATTGCTTCCAATATATCTCTCAAGAATATTGTCTATGAAGAACTGAGTATATGAAAGAGTGAATACAAGTAAAGATTGCTAGAGTACAGAGATCAAGAATATAGTATAGAATTAGAAAGCGTAAGTATGTAAGGTGTGTTCTTTCTCTTGATTCTTGATGCTATACGTAGTTGTAGATAGGTATCCTGAGTAGTTATGTCCATTAACAAGTGCTCTACAGTTGCTTCTGTTGATGATAAAGAGTTGCAGCGAAGAGAAGCAGAGATGTCCATTCGAATGTGACAGTTGAAGTTCTTATTTGAAATTCGAGTTTGAAATCAGACGTCTGGTATTTGTATCAGACGTCTAATACTATATATTTTTTGAACATAGTAGGTTTTCAGACATCTAAGTGCTATTACCAGATGTCTGGTTTATCCTGTTTGTTATTCCAGAGGACTTTTCCAGATGTCTGGCTTGTGCACCCAAACGTCTGATACTTGTGCATGTCTGTTTTGTGCATCTTTTCTTTTGCTTCTTTGTACCTATCAACTTGTATTCTCTTGTAGTGTCCTTTGAGCCTCGTTCTTGTCTTTCTAGTGATGTTGTTCTAGCAAGTTCCTGTATATATAAATATATATGTACATTTGATTTCCATTGTATAGTTGTTGTCATTAAAACCATGGATTTGATTTCCTAACAATCTCCTCCTTTTTGATGATGACAACTATACAATGTACTTATATATAATTTTTATAAATCTCCCCCTGAATTTATGCTTTTCATTATTTATTGTACTTTTTATTATTTCTCCCCCTTTGACATTATCAGAAAGCATTAATTTTTTAATTGTAGTATTTACCAATCGTTGTAAGGTTACATGAATATACACAGAAATAACACACCAAAAAATAATTTTCATTAATCATATTAATTTGATTACGTTCATAGATTTTTAGCATTTTTTATACAAAAAGATGGAATACTAAAAAAATCTAAGTATCATTTGGGGAAGCTTTATCTTGACACCTCCTTCATCTTCATTTTTGGAAGAGCTAGCTTGTTTTTTAGGAGATGTCGGAGTGTGTTCGAGAGGTTCTTTTTCCTCTTCAAATAATTTGGAATGTTTTGAAGGAGGAGGAGATGGCACTGGGGTTGGCCAATCTTCTGAAGGTGGTGTAGGACCACGAACTCGTTGAAGAACCTCTTTTAGAACGGATAATGTAGTTGAAAGTGACTCTTCAACTGTGGCCAAGCGAGAGGCAAACGATGTTTCAAAACTATCAATACGCTTAGCCAATAATTTTTGATTTTGGGATAGGATAAGTTGATTTTGGAGATTTAAGTCGTGAATACTCTCATTTGGATTTGTCTCAGTACGAGTTTCCAAAATATCATCTTGCGATGTATAATCAAAGGGTGCAGGAGGAGGAGGAGTATTTTCGCGTTGTTGCTCTACTTGTTTTGATGGTTCAGGTTGTCTTTGAGGTGGAGGCCTAGCTTGTCCAGCTTGACGACGTTGCGTCCATTCTTTAAATGATATAAAATTCGGAGGATTTTCTTGTAAGTGCATTAGAGAGAGAAAATTTATGGATGCATATTTCGGAGAAATCTCTTCAAAAGTGGATAAATATGAAGGGATGTTGTGATCTCTTAGAAGTTTCATGATGTATGTAGGATAGATGATGGATGGTCGTGATCTAGTCCAAAAATGTTTGAGCTCGCCAAATATACATTTTGCCCAATTAACCCTTGTTCCACTGAATGTAGCATATAGAGCCTTGTGCTATAATTCTGTGATTTGCTCATGACTACCAAGGCGAGGAATGATAGTGTTGATGACCATTCTAGTGAGAAGTCTCGCCTTAGGTCTTAGGTATTTTAATGCAAATCTAGGCATGTCATCTTCCCATATTTGATGTGTGATATTATCTCTCGGTTTGAGGCGCATATCCGGAATATTATATTAATCTTCTCCAGTGTCGGAACATCCAAGAGTACGGCCTATGATCCCTGGAGTAAGTCTAATTGTGTTGCCGTAAACACTTGACCATAACCAATTATCATCGTTGTTGGTGTTCAAACAGCTGTGCTATCTAAATTAGCATAGAAAAGAAATATGGCTAGCTGATCGATTTGAACATTATTGGGATTGAAGGAAATCAATGTTTCCAATCCAGCATTTTCGCACATTTCGTCCAAATCATACATTGGGAACTTAAGTAAATTATAAAATGGACCTGTATGGAGCTTCTTCTTTTGAATATCCTCGTATCACTTGATTGAATGTGGTACACGATTCATCCATCTCTCAATTTGATCGTCGGAGCAAACTTGCGGATTGGATGAAGTGGCTTGGTCTTGCTTGCGTTTAGAGATTTTAGGGTTTTTTGTTTTAGGAACCATGAAATTCGAGCGTGTTGAAGGAAAAAACAAGTTGGAGAACTAGAGAATCGACCTTGCAGTAGAAACGAAATAAAATGTAAGTGAGAATAAGCGAAAAAATAGACGTTAGCAGGGTATTTTAAAGTGTCGATTGAATTTCAGACGTTTGGAAGGTGAATCAGACGTCTGATTTAACCTAGTTTGAAGGCAGTATTATGTTCAGACGTCTTGTTGGTGGTAGTAGACGTCTGGAATCGATCGATTTGGAAATTTTGAATGGCAGAGAGATTTATCAAACATCTGGATGTAGATTCAGACGTCTGGAATAGGCAGAGGTGTAAATTTTGTTAGGACTGATAGTTTTCTCAGACGTCTGGATGTAATATCAGACGTCTGGATTTAATATCAGACGTCTAAAAATGGCCTGAGTTTGTATCTTAAGGAGGCAGAGACTTTGTTCAGACGTCTGGTCAATAGTTCAGACGTCTGAAATAGACCGATTTGTATTTTTTTTATTAAGTAGAGATATTTTTCAGACGTCTGGTAGGTTATATCAGACGTTTGATATATGTACGATGTTTAAAAGTTTGTGCGATACAAGAGCATTAGACGTCTGATGGCAATGTTCAGACGTCTGAAATAGCCAGTTTTTCTTAAAATAGCCTAATTTTTAAAGGTGTTGCTTATTTTTGGAGAGATTGATTTTTAGTAAAGCATAATATTATTATTTGTGGAATAGAATAAGAATATACTTAGACTAAAATACAATGAGAATAAGTAAATTTATTTAGAAGACGATGGAGCATTGCGATCTTCAGACTTGTCATCCCTCCATGGCTTGAGTGGAGACCATATATTTCCACGTTCATTTGTTCTTGGGGAACCATAGAATCGCCTAGGTGAAGGATCCAAAGGTGTACGATAAGAAGCAGAGGGCCTCAAAGATAAGTTGTTTGTTATTATCGAAAATATTGCATCTATCTTTTTCGAAATTGATTTGAAAACCTTTATCGCATAATTGACTAATGCTAAGTAGGTTATGTTTTAAATTTTCTACTAACAAAACATTTGTAATAATAGGAGAGTTAGAAATACCAGAGTTGATGACTTCTCCGATGCCAACGACATATCCTTCTGAGTTATCTCCAAAAGTTACTGTTCCACTATCGATATATGTTATATTTGATAACATTTTTGCATTTCCGGTCATATGCTTGGAGCATCCACTATCAAGTATCCATTTCTCCTCTTTTTTTTGGGCACCTGCAAGATAAAAATGATTTAATTGGTACCCATACACTTTGCTAGGGTCCTAGATGTTAGGAGAAGTAGGTAGCCACACCCAAGAAGGTTTGGTACCTTTATGAATATAATTTTTATTATAGAATACGTTATCTAGGAAATTATTAATATGTTTTTGTCTAATCAAATTATTATTTGTCTAAGGAATCCAAATTTTTATATTTTTGGTATTCGTTTTAGACTTAGGTGATCTTTAGTCTTTTGATAAATAAAACTATATTTCTTAATATTATTCCCTTTTTGTTTAGGAATTTTTTTAAATCCTATTCCATTTCTATTTCCTGAAGGTTTTGAAGTTTTGATAAGATTTTCCAAATCTTGTTTTCCTTTATTTAATTTTGAAACATTATTTGTAATTTTAGCTAATTTCTCTTTTAATTCAAAATTTTCAATTTTCAATGTTTGTATATTACTTTTCAAGTTGATATTTTCTTTTAACAAGATATCCTTTTCTAGTTTAACTTTTCCAAAATCGATAGATATAGTCTCATATTCAGCCAAACTACTTTTAACTTTTTCTTGAGATAATTCTAGTTCCTCCTCTAAAATAATTTTTTCATCTTTTAACATTCCTATTTCTAGTTCCAATCGATTTATTTTGGCTATGTGTTCTTTATTCAATTTTTTAGTTTGTCTAAATTTATCATCTAATTCCATGCTAAGCTCTAATAATCATCATAGCTAAGTTCAGGACATACCTCATCAGTTTGTGCCATAAAACATACATTAACTTGTTCTCCGTCACTATCGCTGTCACTATCTAATGATGAAGAAGAATTTGAGTCATCCCATGTTACTTTGAAAGCTTTCTTCTTTTTGAAATCTTGAAATTTGTTCTTCTTTTTATCATTGTTGAGCTTGGGACAATCTTTCTTCATATGTCCAAATTGATCGCATTCATAGCATTTTATTGACGTTTGATTTGTTGAACTTGATTTTCCTCCTTTTTGAAATCTGGTCATTTTCCTATACTTCTTGAATTTGTTGTAGTTTTTGGCTATAACTACGATTTCTTCTTCATCTAAATCGGAGTCTTCATTTGTTGCTGGAAATGCTATGTTTTTCTTCTCCGAATTTTGTTCTTTTCTTGCCTACAGATTAGCTTCATAGGACATTAAATTTCCTATCAATTCTTCAACTAAGAGTGTTGAGAGGTCATTAGCTTCTTCGATAGTTAATACTTTTCTTTCCCACTCTGGAGTTAAAGAATTGAGTATTCTAGATACTAAGTCAAAATTTGTGAATTTAACTCCTAGTGCCATTAAATCGTGTTGAATAGTTTGGAATCTAAAGTACTTGTCTACTATAGATTCATTTTGTTTCATTTTAAATGATGAAAATTGATTTTGTAAAATTGAAATTTTAGTTTGCTTAACTTTATTCGTGCCTTCGTGTGTAACTTGTAAGGTACGCCAAATATCATATACAGTGTTACATAACATGACACGTGAAAATTCATTCTTATCTAATGAACAAAATAACACATTCATAGCTTAGGCATTATTAGAAGCTGCGGTTTTTTGTGTATCATTCCATGTATTCATAGCAGTAGTAGGTGCTTTATATTTATTTTGAGTGGCTGACCAAATTTATAATCCTTTAGCTTCCATTAAAATTCTCATACGTGTTGACCAACATGCATAATTAGAACCATTAAACAGTGGGGGACGTGCTGTAGATTGACCTTCTTGAAAAATACTTGCCATATTAAAGTGATTCAAATACGTGTTACTGTACTTTGATCAAACCTTGCTCTGATACCAATTGTAAGTCTATGAGGAGAAGCCCAAGGATGTAATGAGTCTGAATGGGAAGATAGTCGCATTAAGAAGGTTCATTCTAGAGCAACAAACAAGTACATCCCATTTTTAAATCTAATAAAGAAGCAAAAGCACTTTGAATGGATCTAGGAAAGCAAAGCTGCATTTTAAGCATTGAAGGATCATCTGACCACTGCACCCATCCTCTACAAACCAATCGTAGGTGAGAACTTATTTGTATACTTAGGTGTAACAAATTAAGCTATTAGTGTAGCAATAGTGAAGGATGTTGATGGACTGCAATGTCCAGTATACTTCAAGAGTAAATGTCAATCTAGTACAGAGTTGAAATATCAACTGGCGTATAATCTTCTACTAACAGCTAAAAATCTAGGCCCTTAATTCTAAGCTTATGCCATCAAAGTATTGACTAATCAACCTTTGAACAAAATGCCACAGAAACTAAAAACCTCTGAGCAGTTATTAAATTAGGTAATTAAAATCAAACAATGTAACATCACATACTGCCCAAAAATGCAATTTGAAGGACAAGCCTTGGTTAGTTTCACAGCTGACTACACTCAACAAATTGATAAGCAAATTAAGCAGCTTCAAGGAATATATTGTTAGTTGTAGCTATATGTAGATGGAGCTTCAAATGAACAAGACGCAGGAATCAGGCATGTGCTATTCATACAAAATAAATAAAAATAGCATGGTGTGGTTCATCTTTGTTTCAAAGCAACCAACAATGTAGCCAAATATAAGGTGCTCACTGTAGTAATGAAAATAGCTCAAGTAATGAAGGTAACAGATATTAAAATTTATAGCGGTTTTTTTTTACAATTAACATATAAATAGGTTTTAATAATAGGAAGATCTATGTACATAGATAAACAAGTTGATGTCCAAAAAAAAGTGAAGCTCACAAACGTGGAGCCACTCTTATGGACACTTGAACTGTACTATTCAAGCTAATTTACTAATTATGGTTTATTCATTATTGTCTGCTACCACAGCATGTGTTCACCATAAATTTGGCCAAGTAGATTATGTTCAGCAACATTAGAACAATGTTGATGTTACAATTTCATGCTTCCTTGCTTTCTCTTACTAGTAATGTTGAAAAAACTTAACATATCTGTCGGAGAATTTATTTTAGAAGATTTTAATCAGAATGCTGGAAAATGACTTTGTATCGGTGGCTGATGCATTATTTGAATATCTGTAGATAAATGGCAGTTGCTATCCTCCGTGGCTGTGTTCTGTCTAGTACGAGAGGCCCAAACAGAGCTGAGGGCACGAAGACGGTTGTAGTACTCTCCAATTGCAAGAAAACACCTTGCTGCTTGTTTTTCAGTCAAAATGCGCCAAAGCTGGTGTAGGGTCTGCTATCTCAAATTATCAGCCTGGCGTACAAATCCTTCAAGATTTGCTAGTTTGCCTAGTGCCATTGCCATATGTCCCATTTCGGTGGGGGACCCGCTTGAAATTGTGTCAGTAAGGGAGTACTGCAGCTGCTCAAAGCCTTGGGACAATGCTTCCTCTGCCTGTTGTGATGACTGCTGCAGGCTGCATATTCCCATTAACTGTTGCTCCGTTAGTGGATCCAGCTGAGGCATCAGTATCTTGATGAGATTGGAGGGTCTAAATCCACCCATCCAAATGAAGCATCTTTCAGCTGGGGTTATCCACATTCCAGTGATCAGATGAAACACATCGATTTTGGCAGCCATGCCTTTTATATGAAATATCTCATCGTAGTTAGAGAGGCATTCATCAACCAAGACTCTAAGATCACTATCGGGTAAATGAGCTTGCAGTCCTCCTCTTAGCGCATTCATGTGCTTGCAGTTCTCATCTAACCATCTAGCGTATTCCATGTCAAACATTGCTGCACCTGAGGTTATACTTCTTCCATTCGCATTTCCCCCACCTAGAAAGAGTCCCTGGGATCTAGCTCTTTGAAGATCTTGTTCTAGCTGAGCAAGCTTTATTCTACTGGATTCAAGTTGCTGCACATAAGCCTGATAATTGTTGTACTTGTGAGGATAATTACACCAATGTATATTTTTTTTTTAAATATAATATATATAGAGGAGAAAAAACGCCTTTCTCCGATGGCTCACAAAAATAGGAAACAAGATGGGACGAAAACCACCAAAAAGAAAATACCGCAAAACAACAGCGGAAAATAAAACCAAGACACTAAATACAGCAACAAATCCACACCAAGATAGTGGAGGAACCAAGATAGAGGAGAAGAATGAGGAATCGATCCACCCGCAAGCACAAACCCGCCTTTACCCTAAGGAAAAGGCCAGACCTCCAAGCCGAACCAAATGAGAGCCAACAAGTAAACGCGAATCCAACAAAAAAGGAACACACGGAAGATGGCAGTCAGAGTAAGGCAGACGCCATCAACGCCAAACCAGTGGCATAAAAGAAGATCAAGACCAGTCGAAGCCGCCGAACAACCACAGTGAAACCACCAGAAATCAGCGATCATAAGGAGGTCGGATCCCGATACCAGCCAACCAAAACCCAGCCGAGCCAAAGAAGAACCAAAAAGAAAAGAACCTGGAAAACTAACAACAACATTAAACACAAAAATAGTGGGGAGGGGAAGTGAGCGCTGGGTGAAGGCCAGCGATCGCTCGCGATGATCAACCTACTCCCAGTCTAGCGTGAGACAAAGCACACGAGATAGAGAGATGTCCGACCAGATGCTCCGCACGGGAGTTCAAACGACCCCTGAAAGTTCTACCACGGAAGGCAAGGAAGACGTCTTTCCTCACACACCGAATAATAGATGAGGGATCCATCCTAGAGTTTTCGAAGGTTGCCTTGTTCCGCGCACACCAGAGGTGCCAGCAGATGAGGCAGGGGATCAAGCGAAAAACAATAGAGCGAAGAGACTTACCACCATTCCCATACCACCAAGAGTTAAGGAGATCAGAAGGGGGCAGGCTAAATGGCGATAACCAAGGAGGTTTCCGAAGTAATTCTAGCACGATCTGGCCGAGAAGCCACCAAAGAACAAATGATTCAGGGATTCTGAATCCCCGTTGCCGCAGCATCTACAGCGAGACACTAGAGGGATACCGATTTTTTGAAGGTTCTCGTCAAGTGGCAATCCATCATGGAGAATCCGCTACATCAAAATAGAGACCTTGGGGGGAATACGAGAGTCCCAGATGAAAGAAAAGATCGGACGAATAGGGGCTTGAATTCTAGTAGAGGACCAAGCTTTAAGGATGGAAAAAGGAGATCCATCCCAACCAGAAGAGCCACCCACTACGCCATAGATTGCATACTGCAACACCAAAGAAGTGATGCAGGAAGTGCCAAAAAATGATGATGTAGGCTAAAAAAGGGCAAAGGCAACACTTTCTCGGTGTTGCATTTTGCCGCGTTGCCGCAGACCTCAAAGGCAACATTTTGACTATCTAAGGCAACATAAGAAATATTGTTGCAATAGAACCATATTTGGGTCTATAGCAACATCCATAGGTGTCTGTACCAACATTCCAAAATGTTGCTATAGATATTAACTTTCTGAATTTGTGGGGCCCACAATGTAGAGCATATTTGATTTTTTAATAGAAATAAATATTTATTTAATAAAATGCTATTGCACAGAATTGGTATTCAAACAGTAATTTATTTAAATAAATATTTTATTTCAACATTTGAAATAGTACAAATTCCTGACTCCACTATTTTACAATTCAATGATATATAACACTGATATTTACATATACAGATAATCCTCACTACATCACTCAGTTCACTCATTACATATGCAGTTTCAATTTATACAGACACCGACACTGACAAATATATGACGAGCTGAGTGCCGAGCCGAAGGCGAGCCGAGTGCCGAGCCGAAGGCGAGCCGAGTGCCGAGCCGAAGGCGAGCCGAGAAGCGGGTCCGGGCGCAGCGCCGGCGGGGGTCCGGGGCACCGCAGTCCCGGCGGGGATCGAACAAGTGGGCACCGCCCGATTCATCCGATTTCGGAAGATCGAGCCTTCTTTGAAACCTGTCTTCAGCTCATGCATTCATACACTCATGCACATTTGATTTGACTCTGTCTTCAAGCTTGTATCCAGCTGTCCAGTCTTCAATACCTGTCACATATAATTCAAAAGCAGTAATCTGGAAAATAATATTTAACTCAAACAGAAAATGAAAATATTTTTGTTATAATATTTGCCTCAGGTATTTGGGTTGTTTCTTTTCATAAGTGCATAAGCCAAACATGAATGCAACACATGGATACAAGGACACGGCACAAGGTCAAACCCGAGTCATCGACTGGATTCAACTCAGGGCCAAGCAACCAACAAAACAAACAAGAACCAGGTTCAGCAAAATGTAGACAAGCCAGTGCAAGAAACACAGCAGTACACATAGGCAGCCCATCAAGCAAAAACAGTGAATGCATCAGGCATGTACAAGAGAAACATAGGCAGTAATATGATATACAGAGGACTTGGAGCATCAGTTCATGTTAAAGAACAAGGCTAGCATGGTACCAGTTCAGTCCAGACCAAGAAAAACCAACAAAGCTCAACACACATATGTTTGTATATATCGTGGAAATCAAAACTCAATGTTCAGATTAGTCAACAGTTTTAGAAAACCAAAGATCACTTTCAAAGTTCTGATTTTCAAAATGCAGAAGTTTTCAAGTGAAGCAGTTTTCTAGAGGACAGCAGAATACAAATACTTCAAGTTCTGGTTTAACAAATGCAGCAAGGTACAAAGGTATGTGAACAAGTTTAACAAAGGTTCAAGTTCTGGTTTAACAAAGGTTCAAGTTCTGGTTTAACAAAGGTTCAAGTTCTGGTTTAACAAATGCAGCAGAAAGGAGCTAACAAGCTCAGATTAGAAATCAAAAACAAGCCAGTGAACCAAAATCCAACATACCAAATAATATCACATCGCAATTCATCATCGGCAAAGCAAAATCAAGCCAGTGAACCAAAATCCAACATACCAATACATCATCACAATCCAACATACCAGATTTCTCAAAGTCCAACAGAAAGATTAAACTCGAGATTATAGGAAATAAAGCCTATAAATAAATCCCAATTCATCATCGGCAAAAGCGTGCGAGTGTAATCAAAATCGAGAATAATCAAGTAAACCAGAAGGCAGAAAACATACCAAATAATATCACATCGCACCGGACGACGAAGTCAAAGCAATTCGAGCAATCAATCAAGGAGAATGAAGGAGCAAGCTACCAGGAACGTTTCTCACACTAGATTCGATCAATCAGAGCATCAAAGCAACTGGAATCGCGTGCCCTAGTTTTCACAGAGTGGAACGAGAAAGAAAAATGTCGTGCCCTAATTTTCACACAAAGAGGAACGAGAAAGAAAAGTAAAGCGGGAAATGAAAATTGCTAAGGTGTGGATTGATGGTGTGGATTGACGGTTGAGATTTTGTTTTAAATGATGGTGTGGATCGCTGAGGTGTAAAATTTTATTAATTTTATTAATTTGAATATATTTATAGCTACTGCAACATTTTGCTGATATCTATGCTAACACATTGAAGTGAATGTTGCAATAGACAAAAATCAGCATAGCTATCGTTACATTGTAGCTAGCAACACCTTGTAATTTCGTTGCAATAGGCCATCTATGGCGTAGTGACCATGGGAGTCGGAGAGAGGCTTCACCGTCTGCATGTGCTTTCAGGTCTCACTAGCAAAAGACGGAGAGCCTGAGAAGTTAGAGCTCTCAAGACTGCGATATTTCGCATGAAGGAAAGAGGCCCATAAGGAATTGTTGGCGCCAAATCTGTGCCACAATTTGCAGGCGAAGGCAGCACAAAGGTCTTTTGGATTGCGTAGACCCAGTCCGCCTTCGTTTTTGGGGCGACAGACCGCGTCCCACGACACCCAATGGTGTCGACGGCCACTGTCCTTGTTGCCCCAGAAGAAAGCGGAGGCCAAAGATCGATAAGACCGGAAGAAAGCAGAAGTGGGGGTCATAGCTGCGAAAACATGAGTTCCCATCGAATCCAACATGGATTTGATAAGAACAAGTCTACCAGCTTGAGAAATAAGAGAAGCATTCCAGCGTAAGATCTTGCCCCTAACTTTATCAGTCAATGGGTCGAAAATAGCGTTGAGCTTTCTACCGCGGTACAGGACAACACCCAAGTAAGGAAGAGGAAGGGTGGCTTCCTTGAACCCGGAGACAGACTCGATCCACGTAGCACAAGTGAGAGGCAAATCTTTCGCATGGACGAAACAGCTTTTGGCAGGGTTAACAAGTTGGCCCGAAGAACGCTCATACTGATGAAGAAAGTCGAGAAGCCGGCGGACAGAGGAGACGCTGCCATTAGAGAAAATGACAACGTCATCAGCGAAGGACAAGGAAGAGACCATGGGGCAGCCCCTCGGTATCCCGAATCGTTGAATCTGGCCATAGATAGTCAAGGATTGAAGACCGCGAACGAAAGCCTCTGCCGCGATCACAAAGAGTGTAGGCGATAGAGGGTCTCCCTGACGCAGCCCCCTACCCGCTTTGAAATAACCATGAGCCGATCCATTAATAAGAACAGAGAACCAGCAGTTAGAGATAAGCCTCCAAACCAAATCAATAAGGGGTTCTGGAAAGCCGAAAGCCCTTAAGACCTTGATGATGAAAAACCAGGACATGCGATCATAGGCCTTAGCCATGTCCAGTTTGAAGACAACATTAGAACCCCTGACCTTCCGGTCGATCTGGGAAATAAGTTCCTGAGCGAGCAGAACGTTATCAGTAATCAAACGCCCCTTTACAAATCCCGCTTGAGAAGGAGAGATGATACGCTCAAGGTAGGGGGCCAAACGAGAGGACAAAATTTTAGAAATAACTTTGTTCGAAAAATTGCAAAGACTGATTGGCCGGAAATCCAAACACGACCTAGGGTTCTCGCATTTTGGAATAAGGACAATGTTGGTCGAAGTCCATCCAGAAGGAAGAGAACCCCTAGAGAAAAAGGATTGAATAGCAAGACAAAAGTCAGCCTGAATAATAGACCAAGCACTTCTGAAAAAAACACCGTTGAAACCATCCGGACCACTGGCACTGTCCTTGCTAAGCGCAAAGACAGCATCACGTATCTCCTCAGAGGTAGGGAGATCCGCGATAAGGTCACTTTCCGGAGAAAGAACAATACGAGGAATGAAGGCCAGCAGAGCAGGGTCAGAAACAGAGACCGAAGGAGAGCCCAGAAAGGATTGAAAATGGGACAGGATGGTCTCTTTGACATCTTCGGGGGAAGAGGCCGTAGATTGATCCTGTCGCAAGATCTCACGGATCGTGAGGAGGTTATTCTTCTTGCGAATAGAGGAATGGAAGAATTTAGAGTTAGTATCACCAACAACTACCCACTTGATCCTAGCCTTTTGACGAAGGTAGTCGTTCTCGATACGAAGTTCCGAGGAGAAAATGGTTTGGGCAAGAGCCCAGGCCTCCTTGTTAGCCACGTTAGGATCCTCATCTAGCAAGGATTTGGCTGCGATAAGAGACTCTTCGGCCAAACGAACGCGGTCGAAAATGTTCTTAAAGACCTGAAGGTTCCAATCCTTAAGGCAAACTTTAAGACGCTTAAGCTTACGACCGAACATCTCACAGGGAGATGCAACAAGAGGAACGCTCCAAGAATTAGCGACAACTTGGAGGAAGGAATGGTGAGATATCCACATGCTCTGAAACCGAAAGGAAGATGGCCCAGTTAAAGAGCGGGGAGAGCAGCGGACAACCATGGGGGCATGGTCAGAGAAAGACCGATGGAGATGCTCAATCGAAAAGGAGAAAGGGAGACGAAACCACTCCTCCAACCCGAAAACCCGATCAAGTCGGGAAAGGATGCGGTTCGGCCCCTCTTGGTTGTTGGACCAGGTGAAAGAAGAACCAACAAAGGGAAGCTCAGACAGACCAGAGCTGACAATGAACGAGTTGAAATCCGCCATCGCAACCCGGTTGATGGCGGCTCCTCCCCGTTTTTCCGCTTGACAGGCGACAACGATAAAATCACCACCTATCACGGAAGCGGAGAAGCCCAGCGAATCGAGCCCTAATATGTCCGCCCAGAGAACTAATCTCTCCAATCGATCACATTTGGCATAAACCGCAGAGAAAAGAAAAGGAGAGCTAAAAGAAGGGGATGAGCAGGCCAAGGAAAAGAGCTGATGGGAATCAAATGCGGCCTGAACTGATATGGATTTGGACCATAGGATCCAAATCTTCCCCGAAACATTGGCAAAGCCTCCGCCAAATCCCAAGGATAAGACAATGCCGGAAATGCCTTCCAGTCCCAGAAAGGGTTCCAGAAGAGCGATCAAGCCAACAGAGTGCTTCTTGACAATGCGTCTAAGCCTAGCCAAAGACGCTTCATTGCCTATACCACGGACATTCCAGAAAAGCAAATTCGCCATTAAAAGCAAGAACCGGAACCCCAAAGAGAGGACTCAGACGAGGTAAAGCGAGTACCGAGTAGATCGGTCGATCTGCTCAGACGCCGCTATAGAGCGTGTGCGAATGGTGCGGGGGGTAGTCTGGACTCTACGCGAGCGACGTCGAGACGTCTTGGTGATAGAGTCGGAAAGCTGGGGAACCGTCTCTGAAGACACTACAAGACCCGGGCCCGAAGCAGAAGTCAAAGAGGCACCAAGCGGCGATGGCGCCTGCGAAGAGTTCCTAGCAATGCAGTCGAGACGCTCGTTGAGGAGCGCAATCTCTGCCTTACTCATAAGAGGAATGGAAATGGACAGAGAGCAAGGAGAAGCAGGAAGGGAGCAAACAGAAGAGCAGTAGGAGGAAGAGAGACCCTGAGCAACCGGAAGATCCGAGTGCTCCTGGGTAATCCGACAAAAAGAGGGAAAGCGAATCAGTCGCATGCCAATCTGCCGAAGAAACCAATCAGATAAAAAAAAGGAGAATAACTAAAAGCTCCGAGAAGGCAAGAGTAAGGCGACACCGGTAGAGAAGCCTCACCCGACGAGGGGGGATAAGAGAAAGGCGAAACAGCGGATAGAGGTGAGGAAGAAAAAGAAGAAACAGAAGTAACAGAATGAAGAAGTGTAAGGCCGCTAACGTACAGCGACCCATATTGCTGTCGGAGTCTTACCAATGCAGGACTGTTACTAACAAAACAGCCCCGCGTAGCAGGTAAGAGTCGCAAGACGGACGAGAGAGGGGGACAGGAACAGCAGAACAAGCAAGTCTGGCTATATCTCAGTCTGTCCGTATAGTAGTCAAAAATGGCTACTATACGAACAGTGCGATGAGAAAGCCCGAACCAACAGCTCCATTCCTTCGTAGACCTCCGAATACTCAAATCTAATCCAGACACAGAGAGTCTGTAGAATAAAAAGAACGTCGCTGACGACATAGGATCGGCGTCGCCAGGACACACAGAAAACCAACAAAGGACTACCAAGTCACCGTCAAAGCGACAAAAGTAAGCCCGCAAAGGCACCAGAGGCCAGAATGGCAGGTGCAAAGATAAGGACGACAAGGACCCACAGAACGAATAAAGGCCAACAATAACTAAGGGACCTGACACACTCCCAGCCTCATATGAGACGGCAGTGTCAGGGAGCTCACACGATCGTGTGACAACGCTCATGAAGAACCGATAGACCAACACATCCGACAACCAAACAGCAGTAAATAGCCCACAAAAATCAACGGCAAAAGAACAACAGTAGGAGAAGCTTACCTGCCTGCTCTGAATAAAACAAACCTGCGAAGGCGGAGAAATAGCCAGCAGCGACGCTGAACAAGGCAGCTTAGGAGCATCCATTACCTCCTTCGCCTTAAGAGAGGTCGAAAACAGTGGCACCGAAAGATCGGGCATGGACAGTGCAGAGGCAAGGTCTAACCCATCAACCACTGGCAAATCTGCACTAGGAGGCAGGGTAATCACATCCCTAACCTCTGACGAAGATGCACAGCCAGAACCAAGAAAAGACCCAATAGCGTAATTAGCATCAATAGGCCAACAGTCGTCAACAACGCCAACAAACTCGACTCGAGGCTCAAAACGAGTGATGAGATCTCGTCTGAAGCTCGAGCGGGTTACACTGTCCACCAACGAGCCAAAACCGAGAGAGGCCTCAAAAGTCCTACAACCAGCAGCAGTGCCAACAAACTCAAGTCGAGGCTCGAAACGAGTGATGAAATCTCGTTTGGAGCTCGATAAGGGGTCACTGTCCACCAACGAGCCAGACTGCTCAGACAATGAAGCAACTCCCAACGAACCAAAACAGATGTCTGGCAAGTCTGAAACAGCATCATCCAACTTAGAGGCAAATGCTAATCTCGGAGCAAAATGGGTGGTGAAGTCCCGAATGCCAAGAGAAGCACCAACCTGAAGCCCAGAATCCCAAATCTCTACCGTTGCAGCAGAGCTCACCAACGATCCATCAACACGAGCTTCGCGAGACGGAAACGAGGGGAGACAACTGAAAATCGGTTCCAGAACCAAGAAACAACCACCAACGTCCACAAATCTGGATCTAGAAAGGGTCGAAAAAGTCACAACAGAGAACACGCAAATCTCGATCGTACGAGGTCCAGTGAAGCAGACCGAAAGCGGCGGAGCTACCAGCGCTAACAACGCAGACGCAATCGCCTCGAAAGAGGGACAATTCTGCACAAAATCACCTCGCAGATAAAAAGGCCCAAAAGCCATTGACGGAACCCTAGAAACGGCTCCCAGAAACAGGCGATAGAAATACTCGCAACCAGAGAGCAAAGCGGAAGACCACTAGAGAAAAAGAGCGTAGACAGACGAAGAGAAAAGTAAGGGGCAGCAAATCGCTAAACAGAGAAAATAGGGGAAGCCATGGAAAAGTTTTTTATGACCGTCACAATTAGTCAAGTGCAAGAAAGCTAATAGGCTAAAGAGCCAACCCTTACCAAATATATGGAGTTATCTAAGTAGCTATGAAGCTAGTTTGAGCAGTTCGACGTTGAACAAGTTCCTCGCAAAGAGAACTCATCAGCATATCTATAGCAAAGTTAGCCACTATTAAAGTTGCGCAAGAAATGAAACTAGTACCATAGGGCATATGTTTGAACCAAGCATTACTTAAGAAAAATAAGTCCCGGTCTTGATGCATGCTCAGCAAGCCAAAGCCAAAAGAAAGAAGGTCAAAATTAAACTACTCTTGCATAGGAAAATCCACCTTTATCGCTGGCACAGAAAGCTAGAACGGAAATTTGGATGACAACAATGAAGCAATTCTTACTTAGTGGTACTTACGAATGGAAATCCATATTTTACTTCTTTGATGGAATAATGTTGAAAGAGGATACTTGACCCCGTCTCTTAAGTGTATCATGGAAGAAGAAGAAGGGCCAAAATACAAAGTGAAGTTCATAAAGGATACGGTGGAGATCGGTCCGGAGGACTCAAACTGGCAAAAAAGTGCTAAGGCAAGGCTATTATTGGCCAATAGCACACAAAGATGCACAAGGTTTCTTCCTCGATGCAAAAATTATGCTAGTATCCCAATATTGTCATCGCATAAACTCATCCCAATGATCAGCCCTTGGCCATTTAAACATGGGGAATTGAATAGATTATACCACTCCTGATGTCTAAAGGAGGAGCTAAATATGTAGTAAGAGCCACTAATTATTTTACAAAATGGGTTGAAGCAAAACCTTTGCAACCATCACATCAAAGAAAATAGAAAACTTCATGGCCAAAAATATTATAATTAGGTTTGGAATCTCTTACAAACTGATATCAGACAATGAAACACAATTTAAAAGCAAAGAATTCACCTAATTTTGTTAAATAAAATGAATAATATAGACTTACTCTTTAATAACACATCCTTAGGAAAATGGACAAGTGGATGCGGTTAATAAAACCATTAAAAAGCTACTCACGAAGGGACTGTCTAAAGCTAAAGGAAGATGGAAAGAGGAACTACCCCTACACCATGGGCTTAAAGGAACTGGGCCGGTTGGCAATGGGTAAAATAGATGGATTTCAGTTTTTTTTCTTATTTAGATCTTTATTGGGTCTACGAAGTCTAAATGATTTTATTTGATCTTATCTAATTACTTTAAATAAAATCCAGTTTTATTTAATTTTCTGACTAGTCAAACAATGAACTCGATAATTTGGTATTTGTATATTATATGAGAATATTATAATATACTCACATGTGTGTATAGAGCATGTGCAATATATAATATATTGTGCATAGTTAATGTGTATGTACATAAGCATCAACACTTACATCTATAACGGACACATCCATTTGCACATCTACCGCCTTAGAACTACTATCTAATTATGTATGCATTTAATTATATATGTTAATGTACAAAATTAAAAATATAGGTTGGTTTTAAATATAAGGAGATCAAGAGAAAAAATCATTCTAATTTACTTCTTTCCTTATTACCTTTTATTAGATTCAGATCTAGCAATCTAAATGCCTTTTTGAGTATTTTCAATAAATAAATTTATGCATATGTATATATAAAGTTTTCAGCCAAATTTTTTTTCTTTTTATTTGACAAAGTCAAAAATTAAGATTTAAAATTTAATATCTATAAAAGTTTAACTTTGGATTGATAAATAATTTATAAGACAAACTTGCTTAATTCACTCCTTCATTTGTTACCATTTATTAGATCCAAATCTGAAATTCAAATGCTTGTAATTAAAACATTATGTGTATATATATATATATGCATTTGGTAAAATAACATTTTGAATGACGAATGATTTTGAGACATTAAATTCAAAACATTTGCACCATAACTACATTTATTAAGCTATTTGAAATCTTTAATTGTATATGTTAAGTGTTATTCGAGTTTTTAACCCAGCAGATTCCAATAGAAAACATAACAACCTCGTGTAAATAGGATGGTTCAGGACTTAACTAGAAAAGCTAAGACAAGGGATCGACAAGGGCCAAGCTATACGACTAAAACAGCGACGGGAATCAACGAGGCTGAGTGATCAGCCTTCCTTCAATCCAATCAGCAGCTGAATGTAAATAGCTAGCGACTTGCCATCAAAACGTAACAACAACGATAAAAGGCTATAGAAACATCTCCAATTCCAGACTCCAGAAAAATCTTAATTACTTAGATCGTTAGAGACTCGTGCTTCTCCTAGAACCTTAAAACCAACCAGCTGTGGAACACTACAAAAGAGGCGAGACGTTGGCCCGACAAACGAACAAAGTCTACGGGTCGCTAGCGACCAATAGGCCATGGGTCACCAACGACCCGTGGTTTTGGCTCGTTTTGCGAGCCAAAGTCCCCCCAGGTCGCCTGATACCTACCTGCGAGCTGATGAAGACATGCCTGGCCCAAAAGCTCTCTGATCTCTATAAATAGCATCCTACCTACAACATAAAGAGGATCTTCTCCGGACTAGTTGCAGAAGCTCTACTGAAATTTTTTTCACTCTCTACCTCCCTCACAACAATCTCAAAAAGAATTCACTGTAATTCTCCAATGGATTCCAATTTTGGGGATTCAATCTAGCTAAAGATAATCAAAGCCTTATAATCAAACATCTCTTGTAACCGCATTCAGTCTATAAGAAAAGTTATAAAGTGGACGTAGGCTTCATTAACAGCCGAACCACTATAAAAATTCTCCGTCTTCTTTCTTTTACTGTTCTTTTCTTATATCTGTGATCTGTGATATTACTCTGTCAGAATAGGGCTAGTGCTTTCAAACTCTAACCAGGGTGTTGATCCATTTTTTGGATTAACATTTTAGTGCTTTCACTGAAACCTTGAACGAGTTCTGAAAATTTGAAGTTTGAATTCGAGATTTAGAGAAAATGAAGAGGCCTAACACTAGATCTAAAACTGGAGCCAGTCAATTGGAGCTTGGGGGAAGCTAGGAAGTGTCCTCAAATTCTCATCAACCCAGCTATGTGATTAGAGAGGAGATGGAAAGGATGATGAAAGAGATGCATAATGGACTCTTAGCTAGACAACATGAGATGATGGACAGATTCTTCCAGAGAATGGAGCAGCAAAGGATGGCTAGATATGCAGGGAATTGGAATCAAACTCCAGGGAACAATGCAGGGATTGCCAGATTTGGATTGGAGCAAGGTGGAGCCTTGCCCCCACGCCCAGAGCAATCGACACATGGAGGTAGCGCTGGAATCAACATGGGAATCAATGCCAATGCCGGAGCGACTATTGAAACACCAGGGACTGGTGGTACGGGAGCTCATCTGAATACTAGGATGCGGTCGATAGTAGGATATGTACCAGAACTTCCTTGAAGGAACAGAGGTATGAATGAAGCTAAAGTTGCAAATCAGAACATAGGTATGTTGCTGGAAGAGTCTATCCCGGGATACCCCCAATGGGGCAGGGGACAAAGTATTGCTTTAGAACAGAAACCTTCATTAGTCGGTGAGAACAGAATTGTTGAATTGGTACGGAGATTCATCAGAGGAAGCCTCCTAAATCAGGGTCTGGAAGATGCAAATAGAAATCCATTTATTGCTAATATCCGAAATGCAAGAAATCCTTTAGATTTCAAGCTTCTGACACTGGAAATGTACGACAGGAAGATAGACCCGGCGATTCATATGATGCGATACATCCAACATATAGAGGTGTTGGGTGCTTCTGAGGAAGTAATAGGGTGATGCTTCCCCTTATACTTAATAGATTTGGTTGCAATGTGGTTCAGACAATTGGAAAATGGGTCATAAGCACGTGGACCGACTTAGTGAGCAGATTGTTGAGACATTTTAGGGTTCATGTCTCACAACCAAGGAATGTACTTATGCTCTCAAACGTAAAACAAAGGCCTGGAGAGTACTTGAGAAGTTATTTAACAAGATTCAATGCGGTGGCGGCCACGGTGGACAAACCAGACCCATCGTTTATCCTAATGGAAGCAGTATCTGGAGTAGCGAATAAGACTGATTTCAAAGCCGCATTAAAAAGGGACCCACCGATGGATCTTGCAGAATTCAATTATGAAACTGAGAGGTACCTGCGTTAGGAAGACGTCGAAGCTGAGGATGAGGATGTGGATGCTGAAATAAATGTCGTCGAAGGCGGGGGACCGTTTGGAGCTGAAATTGGAAAAGACAAAGGGAAGAGGAAAGCCGATGACAACATCAAAATCCAAAATGACAGAGAAACGAGCCAAGATTCTCGTCATACACCGACCTGACTGAAACCCCGGAGAGGATATACCTTGATACAAGGGGGCAGAACCTCTACCAAAGGCCGCCTAGGAGGGAGCCCACTGACCGAGAGGAAAGATATGAAAAGTTTTGCATCTTCCATGAGTTGAATGGGCATGAGATTAACGAGTGTCAACACCTTCGTGATCTGATAGAAGAACCGGTCCAGAACAACCAACTGTCACAATATGTGAGGAACATAACTATGGTGGAATTGCAAGGACAACTGCCATCCATGGAAAATGCATAAAGAAACGCCCATGGACAAGCGTTAAGACAAATTATCCCATGATCTAGGTAAATAGGAGTCGAATTCGATTTCAATGCTTTGTTTTACCATTTCTTTTCTCGCACTTTTCTTTTGGTATGTAGACGATAATACTCGAAGGCCACTTACACATATATGGGATCCCGAACGGTCCCTAGGTGTGCTCTGAGTCGGATGCCTGAGAGAACTTAGGATAACAACAATCGAAGGCCGCTTGGACGTGTTCGAGATCCCAAACGGTCCCTAGGCACACTCTGAGTTGGATGCCTGAGATGAGCATTTAGGACTCCTGCTTGTTTAATTTCTGCTTATTTTTTTGATTTGAATATTTGAATTTTGATAACTGATATTGATCGCCTTAGAGTCCCACCACAGGACCGGAGTGCAAGGTGCAAGTCCCCTTGCCAGAGAGCAAGTGGATGGACTTATACGATATTGATTGACTTAGAGTTCCACCACGGGACCGGAGTGCAAGAGGTAAGTCCCCTCACCGGAGAATGAGCGGATGGACTTACTTAATCCCCCTTGACTTAACAAACAAATGATCCAGAATGATCGTCCCTTTAACTTAAAACATTAAACAATCCAGAGAGATCGCACATTAAAGTACTAAACATTGAACGATCCAGAGAGATCGCACATTAAACTAAACATTGAACGATCCAGAGAGATCACGTGTTAAACTAAACATTAAATGATCTGGAGAGATCATGCATTAAACTTAAGCAATCCAGAAAGATCGGACCTTAAAATAGATTTGGTCTTGCAAAAAAGGATCTAAATAACTTATAAATAGAATAAAACGGATAAATCCTGGATGAATGTAGGATGAATTTGATATATGATGTGATACAATGGGATTTTAATATATGTTGTGACATGGTGTGATATAATGTGATTCTGATATATGATCTGATTTGGATATATGATGTAAAAACTCTGAATGAAAAGCAAAAATTGATGGTTATGTAAATCCCGAATGAACGCGGGACGATTAGAGATGAATTGTAATTAGAGCCATGTGATGTAATAACCTCTAATGAAATCGGAATGATTGTGATGTATAGATTACACTTAGGCAGAGTCTAAGTCTTAGGTTGTAATAGGTTTGGAATAACTTGTGACTAGCAAGAGAATTCGATGGAACTGGACGATTCACCAAGACTAAAGCTGCTGGAAAGCTCAACAACCGAAGTCTCGTTGCGATGACTTTTTCTAGAGCAAAGCACACCTTTCATTCAAAAGGTGTGCTTTGGGGGGCAAATGTTATCCGGTTTTTAACCCAGCAGAATCCAATAGAAAACAGAACAACCTCGTGTAAACAGGATGGTTTAGGACTTAACCAGGAAAGCTAAGCCAAGGGATCGACAAGGGCCAAGCTATATGACTGGAATCAATAAGGATGAGAGATCTGACTTCCTTCGGTCCAATCAGCAGCTGAATGTAAATAGCCAGCGACTTGCCGTCAAAACGTAACAACAACGATAAAAGGCTATAGAAACATCTCCAATTCCAGACTCCAGAAAAATCTTAAGTACTTAGATCGTCAGAGACCCATGCATCTCCTTGAACCTTCAAACCAACCAGCTGTGGAACACTACAAAAAAGGTGAGACGTTGGCTCGAAAAACGAACCAAGTCTATAGGTCGCCAACAACCCATAGGCCATAGGGCGCTATCAACCCATAGTTTTGGCTCATTTTACGAGCCAAAGTCCCACCAGCTCGCCTGATACCTACCTACGAGCTGATGAAGATAGGCCTGGGCTAGAAGCTCTCTGATCTCTATAAATAGCATCCTACCTACAACATGAAGAGGATCTTCTCCGGACTGGTTGCGGAAGCTCCATTAGAATTATTCTTCACTCTCTACCTCCCTCACAACAATCTACAAAGGAATTCACTGTGATTCTCCAGTGGATACCAACTCTGGGGGTTCAATCTAGCTAAAGATAATCAAAGCCTTGTAATCAGACATCTCTTGTAACAACAATCAGTCTATAAGAAAATTTATAAAGTGGACGTAGGCTTCATTAACAGCTGAATCACTATAAAAATTCTTTATCTTCTTTGTTTTATTATTCTCTTCTTATATCTATGATCTGTGATATTGCTCTGTCAGAATAGGGTTGGTGCTTTCAAACTCTAACCAGGGTGTTGATCCATTTTTTGGATTAACATTAAGTTTCAATTCAACTATGGATATAGAATCAAACCATTTTGTAAAATAATAGATTGAATTTTAGATTAAAATCCAAATTAAAAAGAATATTTTTAGATATTAAAATATATTTTAATATCTTTTAAAAATAAAAAAATAAACATATATATATATACGATGTCTAAATACAATTTTTTTCATTTTAAATCAAAACACTATAATTCAATATTACTTAAGAAATAAAACACATCAACTAAATCACAGATAATTAGGTGAGACAACATATGTGAGCATGGAATCATTCTACAAATTATCCAATAAATGATATATGTGAATTGAAATGTAAACAAGAGATATACCTTGAAGATGTCGTCGTTGTTCACACCTTTGAATGTTAGGTCATCTTAGATCCAATCTAAAATGTCTTCCCCTTTGTAACACCTCGATTTGAGATTCTTCTCTAATCTCAAGTAGATCCACTCCTAGCATTGCAAGAGAAGAATGAGCTACTTAATTTTATTCTATTTGATGTCTGCATTTGATTTGGAGTTGATAAAATTTTGGAAATGTTTCATTTGATTTTCAGCCATGGAAGGTTAAGAAGTGAGAAAAGAAAAGTGAATGAAATAAAAATGAATTCTAAAAGGAAAACAAACGAGAGAATTATTTTAAAGAGAGAATTAAAACATTTCTTATTCTCTCTTTAAAACTTCAACTTTTAATTCTCAATTAATATTCGATCGAATCTTCATTTATAGCCCTTCCTCTCTCTTTACCATGACAGGCCACATCATTCCATCACATGGATAATTATTTCTAAAAGCTGGTTAAGTAACTAATAATATTTTAAACTTGTTTAAATATATACTTATATCATATATCACTACACGCATATATAGCTATTATATATACATCCAAATAATTACCATCAACACCAAAACATGAAATAAATTAAATAATGATCAATTTTTCAAAGATATTAATTAATTAATGAACTACATTTTGTAAATTAATTAAATTATCTGGTTTTTCAAAGAATTTACAAATATAGTAGTGTGACTCAGATGTGTGAATTCAGTCAACAATAATACTGAATAATTCAAAAAAAATTAATGTTCACACGTTGCCTTAGCTAGCGGTATGACAGTTTGACTGAATTCATCGCTTATATAACTTTTCAGTAAAATCACTTTATATAATTTCTTAAGCGGTGCCAACTAGTAATGATTATTTACATCGATTTTCTTTGTCAACAATATATCACATTAGGACTTATGCAAATTAATTTTGCTTAAAATTTCATTGTTGTCCACACTCAACTTGGTTAGTCCGTAAACAAAGTTTTTAGTTCAATGATAACATTTATTATCAACCATACTACTATGACTAGCGATTTTTACTTCGAGTTGAATGTAGTAAATCGTGATACTAACCTCGTTTAATTAAAAAGACGAATTCTTTATTGAATAGCATTTCACTTCCAATGCTACGGTCCTTTTTATGATAAAAAGTAACAATTTTTTAGCAACTTATAACAGCTAGTGGTCAACACAAATAAAAAATTAAAAGTACCAAGGTGGTTGAACTGTCGATGTTCATGCTTCAAAGAATTGTAGCTACGAGAATACAACATCATAATTTTTCTACTCTATTAATCATAAAGCCGATAGTGCAAATAGTTTTAAGCTTACAAATTGAATAGATAAAATGTTTAACATAATTGATTTAATCGACTAAGGCAATGTTGTGAAATTTTTCTTCTTTATTTTTTCTTATTTTATTACATTTTCTAGTGTAAATTTCAGCAACCATTATTCCACTAATAGGTAACCACTTAATTAAAATGTAAATAGTTTTGTGAAGAAAAATTGGAATTCAATAATTAACATTAGTGCTAATATTTATACACACACTACTATTATAATTTTTAGAAACCAACGATGAAATGACCTGAAGCCGGATAATGTTGAGCCTAAATAAACCTAGGAATCATTTAGGGCTTTGACTTTTTTCTTTTACTTTTAAAGCTTATTTCTATAAATTCTTTCTGTATCCATACATAGCAAGAACTTTGTTTTTTATTAGGCAACTTCTTGGTAATAATTTGTTATCGTCAATGTTAATTTTCCATTATTTTAACCTAAAATAAAAAACTTAGGCTGTTTGTTTGCCCTTTTTAGTTTTGTGATTTCATCAGAAAAACGTGCACACAATGTCTGTATTTTTGAAAAAGAACTGATTTGAAAAATGCAGCTAACATATAAAATAGACAACAAATTTATTTTATTTTTCGTGTTTTGAGAAATAACAAAAGAATGGAAAACAATCCATCTCACCCACCATCCATTCATCCCCTCCACCGTTTATCCATCGTCATCGCAATAGTCTAAAAAAATTTAATTCTCTTATGTTATCCTTATATTTTGTTATGAATGTTAAAAATGTAAAACACAAAACATAAAATGAAACCAAACAGGCCCTTAATTCTTTTCTTAAAAAAAGGTTTAGTAAAACAAATAATTAATATATTTAAAAACATGAATTGATTGTAAAATAGTCATTAAAATAGATAAAAGTTCCAGTCAACGCACCAAATAATTGATCGACGAATTTTGATATGGACAAAATCCGCAATTTAATTTACCGCAGACAGTGTAACGACCCAGAATTTCGGACACTACGTATTTAATTATCTGAATTATTTGAATATTTGAATCTTAGATTAAACGCTATTAACATGATGGTAAAATTGTTCTAGAAATATGTTTACAAAAATATATTTTTTGAAAATATCAATAATGTGACCGAAAATCATTTTATCGATAAACAGCTTTTTAACCATCTAAAGTTGTTCAGATTTTTTATACATACACTTATTAGCTTAGGAAATTAATAAAATAAAATAAAAATATTTTTCCATTTTTGGAAATAAACTTTATGGATGATGTCATACATGAGCTAAGGGGAGATATTTAGGAAATGAGCAAATAAGGAAAATCCTTAACCCATAAACAACTTTGGCAAAAAGGAGATAGGGTTTTGAGGAGTTTTTGGTATTTCCCCATTCACATTCCTAAGCCTATATAAGAAGGGGTACACCCTTAGGAATAAATCACAAAAATTACAAAGATTGAGTTGTAAAAATCAATGGTTTTTCTTCTTTTTCTGCTCTTATGTTCTAAAAAGAAATAGTTGCAAATCAACTTCAAATCACTTTAAACTTTGTCACAAGGCTTAGTAAAATATTAGAACCCTTCCATCAAGCCGAAACATGAAGAAGTGAATCCAAACTCCCATGGGAAGCTATGGTCGTGAGCTTTATGGAGTATGGGAGGGAGGAAAAATAAGGTGAAGCAGAGGAAAGGAGGAAGGAAGGAGGTGGTTACAAGTGGGGTTAGGCTTTGGTTCTTGGATCTTGATTTTGGTTGGATTAAAGGTGATTTAACGTTTTACTTTTAATAGAAAATATAACACATATATGTTGTGTTTGGTTGTGGTTATGTTGTACGAATTGTTAATTTATTTTAAAAACAATGGTTATAACTTCTTACTTTAAAAGTAAGTGACATATGTGATCATGTACATGGACTTGAACAAACTGGGGATGAACTTGAATGGACTTATATGACATATGACTAGACCTTGAGAAAAGCACATAGATTGTAGATGGACTTTGGTCAATTGTTATGGAACTTTGTAGAGAAATCCTTAGGGATTTCTCGTTATATTTATATTATATTATATATATATATATGTTTTTTTATTAAAAGCTTGAATAGTAAAAAGTTAAATAACATCACGAAAACGGTCAAAATATCACTGGTGCAAAACTGCCCCGTTTAGACTTGATTTTTAGACATAAAAGGTTTGAAAAGATATTTAGATTTAAGTATTTTGTTTCATTTTTTTACAAGTGGTTACTAACTATTTTTAGAGTTTTTTAAAAGTGGTTTGATATCTTTATGAATTTATAAGTATTAGTTGTAAATTTTCACAGGAGAGATATTTTGTTAATACATGTCGTTTTTAAGTTTCCAATGATTTTTCAAACTTGTTATTTCAAGTGATATTTTAAAGGAATGTTCTAAATCATATTACAAGTATTTGAAGTATAAAAAATATCTTATATAAATATCTTGGAAAATATCTTATATAAATATCTTGTAAAATAACTTATATAAATATCTTGTTTTAGATTATAAACCAAAATGTATAGAAAGGGGTTAGTAATTTATTAATGGCCAAATGGTTAAATTATTTTATTACTTATTAGGAAAGTAATTAACTATGCTTAACACTAATAAGCCGAGGAAGTAATCTTATATATTTGTGAGAGTTACGATGATGTCAAGTAGGGATGGAGCACTAGAGCTCCAATCTACCAGTTTCCCTCTTAACCGAGGAATAAGTAAGTGGAAAATGTCAAAAACGTGCTAATCGTGTTGATTTCTTATTATTTATGGAAATCATTAATACTATACTTAACGCTGAAAGCCGGCGAGGTAGACTTATCCATTTGTGGGATTTAAGAATGAGGTGTCTAGGGAAGGCTTGAGCAACCAGTACCCAAACTTACCTGGCTTCACTCTTGAATGAGGAATGGTTTAGTTAAGAATGTTGAAAACGAGTTAAGCATATGAATCGTGATTTGTATAAGCAAGGTTGTTGACTAGATAATCGATTAGTCAATTATAAATCTTAACCGAATATGAACTTAGATCTTTAAAACAAAGGTTTATAAAGATAGTAACAAGTAGGAAAATGATTTTGGTTTGTTGTGACAATGTGTTAATCGCATTCGTCTTTAATCCTTGTCGATTATACTTATTGATGTAAATAGATCTTTAAAAGAATGATTTAAAGATAAGCAAAAGCAAAATGGTTTTGAGTTTGTAGTGACAATGTTGAAGTAACATTTGTCTTAAACCTTTTTAATGGATTTGTGAAAGTACTTAGATCCTTAAAATGGATAGTTTGAAGGAAATAATAAGTGATGGAATCTTTTAGAAAAAGGTAGAAAAAGTAGAAGTTTAATAGATAAATGAAGTTTACTAATAAAGGAGTTTTAACTATTAATAGGATTAATTAAATGGAAGGGATTAATAGTTGCTTAAGTAACTTAATCATACTTTGTGTGGCTTCATTGTGTTTTGGATGATGATAGTATTTTGTGTGTTTATTCGTTTATGGAAAGTAACCTAGACTTGGTTTCCATTTACAAACATATATCTTATACTAGATAGTCGATTAGTCAACTATCGAAATTGACCAAGTATGATTTGAGAAGTTATCGAAAGGCTTCTTGATTTTATACCAATAAGAACCCCAGGGAGGAGTATTGGTACGAAACGTCCTTAGCTATCACTTACTTCTGAGAGAACCGGAATTGAGTTAATCAAAAGTTTCATCGGTTGGTTTTGACGAGACCGGGATCGGTAAGTGTTCTACTAATCGATTATCACTTCAAAACTAGTACATGATCTATGTTCTAGAAGCAGTTGTGAAGTGAAATGTTATAGAGTTGAACTATCTATCCCTAAGGCTAAGTCCAAGGAAAAGGACATCGTTAACATTTCCAATGATGTTATCGTGTGGGACTGTTTATTTTGAGGAGTATTCCAAGAGAGTGGACCACATTAGCATTCATCGGGACACTTATGCGGGGAACCTATATAGAGGTTCGAGATCTGTCCAAGATGCTTAAATCCATGTAGTGATTCGTGATATGTTTGAGATAAAGGGATCCAATTTGGGATTCATGTTTTGTTCGAGTGATGAAGACTCGTGTAAAAGATGTCGAACGTAACTTTTACATCGAAAATGGCTAAAGGCATAGTAGGATGCACAATCTGGGGTTTTGCAGTCCCAGAAAATGTATTGCCAACCATATCTAGAGTATGCTTATCGATGTTGTGAGCGGGATTTGATGGTATCTGGTTCCACGTGGTTCATGTTAATGTTCGAGCATGGGCCTCTATGTTTACCTTATGGCATATTGTATCTAGAGATATACGACATTCGAAAGATAGTTTCTAATCCTTGTGCATGGAGTTTTAGATTCCGCTCCCTCGAAGAGATCTTCGTGGAAAATCCATTATGCAAAGGTTCCTTACTGATTTTGGTTGTACCCCTATTATGCTGGAATGTAATCAATTTAACCATTTCGGTTATGATTAATATATATTTTTAACCTTAGACATTATTATAATATCACTGGATTCTCTATAAACGGTTTGGTTAACGTAAGGTAAAAACCAGTCCGTGTTTATGTGCGGCACGGTCTTACGAGATATCTGTATTTTGAAAGGTTTTTATAACATTTAAAATCTATTTGATCCGTGTTTCTCAAACTGGTTTACTGGACCGATCTGGGTGTTATTTTCTTATAAT
The DNA here is from genome assembly GCA_030737815.1 of Allium fistulosum. Taxonomy (NCBI): domain Eukaryota; kingdom Viridiplantae; phylum Streptophyta; class Magnoliopsida; order Asparagales; family Amaryllidaceae; genus Allium; species Allium fistulosum. The sequence goes on from CM060904.1 coordinate 355,397,042, forward strand.
GCTCGAGTCAGCTCCGTGTATGTTTCTAGATTTAGCTTTGGAAGCTTTGGAGATTCTGGAGAAGAGTTGGGGTACTACCTACCATAGTATTTATTTATGTTGCATTACTTTGTGTATATCATCAGCATTTGTTAGGATAGTTTGTTATAACCGTCAAGGCTGATTACTGTAACTTTGAAAAACTTTGTATCTTAGGATGACAGTTTATATTATCTTTTGATATTTTATATAATCGTTCCATTGTGAGATTCTGATATTGTGTTCCTTCTTCCTTGTTCTATTTTTTTTTACCCTAACAATTCATTTTTCTGGCACTTGGGTGCTCGGGACATGAATACCGATGATGTATTAGTATTGACATTTAGGGGTCGAAAAGGCGGATCGTTACAGACAAATAGTATTAGCTTATAATATTCATGTAAGCACAGATTGAATCCATAAGGGTTTCATAAATTATTAGTGTTTAATTAAATGTTAAGCGTGTTTAAAATAGTAGAAGCAGTTTAACTAATGCAACCATTGCTGTTTTTATCCATAAAATAGAATAAGCATTTTAACTAAGGCAATATTACTTGATTTTTTTCAGTATACTCTTGGAGAACCCACGGACTGGTAAACTCCCGAGGGGAATTAAGTTGTTGCTATCCACTTCAACTCATAGCAAATTTATCCCAAGTACTATTTTTTTCGAGAAGTGTGTGTAAGGCAAGGCTCGAACCTGGGTCTTTTACCAGACCTAGGCACTGCTTTCCATTATGACATACCTACGGATGATATTACTTGATTTTAGTAGTTATTATAGAGGAAAACCATCACAACCAACGCAATCAATTCAACTAATGCAACTATTACAACCATGATAACCAATGCAAATATTAGAAGCAGAAAATGGTTTTGTTACTCATCCATTTCAATAAATCATCATATAGGGCAACCATAACAATAATAGCGCATAGTCATCAAACGCCAACAATATCCAATGACAACCCCAATTCATCAATTATTAAAATTACAATTTAAAAATAATAATACTTCTTTAAAAATGATAATATGCTTTTGTTTTCCTTTATTGTAATCCATTTTTCAAATACCCCAAAACATCGCATTTTAAATTAAAAATAATAATCTGCACCAAATCACTTTTTAAAACTATATTATTATTTAAAACCTCATTCCAAATAATAAAATTCCCAAATTTCAATTAAATATAATTTCTGTTATTATTTATGAATTTCCCTAGAAATTCATAAATAATAACCTTATTTAGTTTCATACTTTAGTTTTATTAAAATTTATTAAACCATCGTTATTTATAGAAACCATCTAAAATCTATAAATAATCTCATTTATCATTTATTTATTTAATTTCCTCATTATTATTTAGTTCATTTCGATTGGTTACTTTTCAATTCAAATCAATAATTAATTATAATCACACATCCAAAAATACTATAATCAACAATAATTACCCAACCAAAGCACAATACATTCAAAATATTGTTACAATCAAACAATCATAAAACATAACATACATCAATGGATATGGTATGTCATCAATGATTATGGGTTTTATAATTTGAATTTCAATTAATTAAAATAAATAATTCATACTAATACGCTTTTTCCAACAGTCTCCAAACTTAGCAATCATAGTGCCATATTATCTGGAATTTCACCACGAGTCCAAAGGAAGAAACCGCGCTTGAATCAGAGTTAATATATGGAAGATACAGAGGCTAAAAGTTCTAGGATTTAATTTGTAATAATTAATTCAATAGAGGCCTAATTGTAAATTACCTTCTCCCCAAACCTTCCAGATCGTGCATGTTAATCCATTTTCGCACCTTAGTTGGCCACTTTGACCAATGATATCTGCCATGCCTTGCCTCCATTTTACTAGCGACCACCACCATCGAACTCAGCATCGCGAGCTCCATCTTCCTAACCCTATGCGAATGCCCCAACCACTGCCTTCTGGAACCCATTGACCTCGCCACCATCATCTTCCTTGTAAAATTCTACCACCTATGCCTAGTCACAAAATTGAGACCACCAATCGAACCACTATGATGAGAGCTTCAATCCCATGCCTCTAATCCCACCTATCATCTTCAAAATCGAAAATCTCCAAATTGGAAAACACTAGCTCATCGCTGACACCTTTGATCATAATTTCTAGTCAACTTGTCATTTTTACGACAAACAGACACCTCCCGTTGATTCATCTCGTCGAGAGTTTCGAAACGACATATAATTCGATATAGTTTAGGCATTTTGAAAATTAATCACTTTTTAATTATTTCACCAATCACCATCAGAGAGTAATTAGGTTAATTTTGGGGTTACGAAAGAAATCTGAGGATACATGTTATGGCTAGAGTTTCATAGCCTCACTTATACAATTGTTAAGGTGGGTTATGGACTGTGTATCCAGTTTGGTCCGAAACAGCTACGTATGCTGCTTAAACGTTGTAACACCTCTATTTCACAAACCACAACTCCAAATATATCACAGTTACTTATCAAATTGATCGGCTTGGTAAGACCTTCGCAACAGTTATAAATATGACACCCAATTCACTCTTCTTTTTAAAATTCATTTTTAATTACTTTAACGTTAAAAGCGTAGAATTTATGGGTCGTTACAGAGTATAGTAGGATTTATAGATTTATCCTCCAAGGAATAAATAGTCAAATATTGCTATTTACTCTTAGGGCATAGCGAGGATATATTATGTTAAGATACACTCATTTGGACGCATGAAGTCAGAGTACCTATTATTACTTTTAGTAGGACCCATCTAGTTAAGAGTATTCGTTGGGAATCTAAATTATAGGGATTACGCTACTATAGAGATAGCGTGATTAGGACCCGTTAGATAGGCTAGTATCTATCCTAGTGATCCCGATTGTGGGGTCACACCCCAGATCCGTGATGTTACTTTGTTGACTTTGTAGGCTGAGAGTTATTCATCTCATTAGAGCCATTGCCCAGACGTCACATAAGGACCAACACTCCGTTACCAGGGGCAAGTGAGAGCCATGACCAATGCACAACGTAGACTTACAGCATGTTCATGACATGCGGTGGATATGAGTGTCACGATTCCAGAAGTAATTAAGAGAATGTTGTAATGGGCTGTGGTTATTAGTGTTTCCTGGAGCAGTGTTGTGGTATGTCAGTCTCTCATCTGAATGACATAGGTAGATCTATTACATATGAGACATTTGATGTTATCACCTCACAAGAGACGATAATTATTTGACATTAGAGACTAGCTGCATGCTCGTTTGTCTTTTGAGAAAACCTAACTAAAGACAGCTGTGTGTTGTATCTATGACATTGGAGACTTACTGTGTGCATATATGTCATCCTCTCTTAGAACCTTAGGCAGAGAGAGCTATTGATGTACTACACACACAAATATATATATATATATATCTTAGGGCTATTCAATTGAGAGTACTTTCTCTCATTAGAACTATTGGTCGAAATAAATCTTTATGTTTAATTATGTGTTATGCGTTGTTTATATGTTATATTATAACTCTGCATGTATACTATTTTATATCTCTTAGGGCCATGCAGTCGAGAGTTATTGCCTCTCACTAGAGGTGATGGTAGAGATGTACATCATAGATGGTTGTAGTTGTTAGATGTTTGATTGTTCCTAACATTTCACCCATTTTATTCTTTTTCCATTTGATATAATGATTGATTGTTTATTTCTATGGGTGATGTTTATTTGCATGGATTTGGATGACGTAGATACACTTTAGAGACTTATGTTACTTGTGATACACTTATGCACATTGTGCATGTTCTTATTACATATTTACATCTACATTCTAGATATAGTCTGACCCATGTGTTATGTATATAATACTCAAGTCAATCTAAGACATTTCAGGTTTAGGGACGAAGAGACCAGCTTGTGAGCATTGGGCATTGTTGGTGGTTAGTTCATTAGTTTCCTAGTGTATCATTATTTATTTATGTAGCCTCATGTATGTTGATGATGTTGAGATGTATGTATTTGACATATATATATATATATATCTGTGTGTGTGTGTGTGTTATATTCATTAGTGAGATAGAGGGTATTGACTCTTTTTATATAGACCCTCTAATACTTTTACATGTTATCTATTATATATTACCGTTGCATTAATGACTCTGTGTTCTCTATTATTTGTATTATATTGTGTATTATTCTATCCTAGAAACACATGTGTTTATTGCTTTTTTTCCATACCTAGTATATATGGATGAGTTATATGAGATTTTAAATACGCGCTGGGGTTAGCCCAAGGGAATATTCCATGTTATCAGACATTATTTCCTAGTAATACTCTTTGGTAGTATGGGTATAGAGGTTGGGTGTTACAGCCGACGTGCCCCAACTGTCCGAAAGAGTGAAAACTCCATACTTACTACGCCACAAGCACGATCCATAAGCTACTTAGGATACGCTGGCACTTCACACACTTCTAGGATCACAAGAATGACCACTTTACACCCTTCTTAATCCAATCACCTGATTCTAATACAATTCTTTACTATTTTCAGGTATTGTGGGGAAATAGATTAGACTTGGAAGAATTTGTGAAGGCCAGCTATTATCACCCATAACCTCAAGGGATCTCTTACCTTTACCATGGGTCTTACTATGAATCTGAGAGTGAGAATAAGAAAAAATGACAAGGAATGACATGAAGCCAAAGAGAGACAACGTTGCCATGGTTAATATAGGGAACAACGTGACCACTTCGGGTGCGACTCTGACTCCCATCACCAACAACGCTCACCTTCTCATTCCTTCCAGTTATGCTAACCTTCTCAACTTGATCTTCCACTATATTCTCAACAACTGACTGCCGCCATCACCGAGTGGCCTAAAGCTCCAATTACATCTCCCTATCAATCCAAAACTATTATCCCTTCCGCTCAAAGATCATACAGGGCAAAAAAGGAAATGTAACGACCCTAGTTTTGGTTAACATTATTTATGATATTTAATTAGTTAAATTAAATGAAATAATGAAATGGTTAAGGGATTGAGATTTGTGTTAATAGAGGTACCTGTGCACATTTAAAACAATGAATTAAGAGAAACTAAAATGAAATAGGGAAGGCAAATAGATAATGGGCAAAGTAGGAATAAGACATGTTGTAATACCCTAAACCCTTCATGCCCATTCATTTTACACGTTCAAAATAAAAACAAAATATAAGTGAGGCCGACCACCATTAGGGGAAAGTAAGAAGAATATAAGCAATAATCTAAAGGAAGGAAGCTTAAGCAACTTAATCCAAAGATCAAATCTCGACTCCTTAATCACAAAGCTAAGGTGAATAATAGACTACATCTCATGTTTTCTTATTTTTGGTTTTAGATTGAGATCCGGATTATTTTTCAAAGGTTTTTCCATGTTTTGATTGTTAAAAATGGATATATATGCTTGCTGATGATTTATGCTATTTCATATGGATTTTATGATAACTTTTAATGTGAAATCCCTATTAAATGACATGCAAATGCCTTGCGATTTTTATTTAAAGTCAGAAATAATATTTTGGAGTTGGGTTTCAAATTTCATAATTTTATGAATTAATGTGGATTTATTTTTAGTTTTCTAGTGAAGAAAATAGTTAATTGGGTTTAAAATTAATTATGGCTAATTTATATTGTTTTTCGGTCAGAAATTAATATATGTTAGAAAACATATTAAAAGTGATTTATGGGATTTTCTTTAGAATTTTCCTAAGTTTTTTAATAAGTATATAAAATTATTTAAGGCATGGGACTTAAATGTTTTATATGTTTATAAAAAGAGAAGGGGCAATTTGCAAAATGTTTTAAATTACTTACTTCTGAAATTCTACAGCACTTTTAAAAAAGAATTTGGAAAAGAAATTAGCAACCAATCATATGTTGACAAACAAAGTAGGTTAGTTGAAAAGAATTACTTTTTAAAGTTAAAATTCAGTTTTACCAAACTTTTGCTGTTTCGCCACTTTCGGCACCTACCTTTCGAATAGGTACTTCAGCCTCCATCAAAACCAATACACACGGTATCAAATACTTGGTACATAGTGGGCTGGAGATAGGCGAAAGGTATTGAGTTGAAACAAAAGGTTCCGAAGGGGTCGAAGCCTTATTTTGCTTTTAAAATGGAAATGCACCTGCTTTGATTTCAAAAAGAATACTTTCGACTTAGATAGCTTTCGACTTGGTCAAATGGTTTTAAAGAATGGTTTTGGAAGAGTTTGCGCCTTTTGTTTTATAAAGAAGCTTTCAAACGGGTAGAAACCCCTTGCCGCCGCCTTCAACCTTTCGAAGCAGTGCCTTCGAAGGGGTGCTTTCACTTTAAACCCTTAACCGCTTCTCCAATGCTTTCGAAGGGATTGGTTTCGACACAATCCACTTCTTTACTTAGGAACTTTCTTTCGAAAGGGTGCTTTTGACTTAGTTGTTTTAAGACCCTTTGTTCTATTGAAAGTTAAACCCAAAGATTTCAAAAGGAATAGTTTTAAGTGGTTTCGAAAGGTTGTTCCACATGTTTTACTTGAACCCAAATGCTTTTGAAAGGTTTAAGATAAAGGTTTCGAAGGGGTGGTTCCCTAATGTTTTCGAAAGGTTTTAAATGGAAGGTTTCCAATGGTTTCAAAAGGCATGTTTAAATTGTTTTCAAAGGAGGATGTCTATGGTTTTATAAATCTTTTGAAAGAGATGATTTCAATGTTTTCGAAAGGTTTAATGTAAATGGTATCGAAAGGTATGTATTGGCCTTCGGCCGAAGATTATAAAGCAAAGTAGTTTACTTGTATCGAAAGGGTTACTTTCAATGGTTTCGAAAGAGGAACTTTCAATGGTTTCGAAATGGGTACTTTCAAAGGTTTTGAATGTTTTCATCAACAATGTTTTGCATAAAGTATATATAACATGGCAAAGTGTTCTGAGTAAAGCATAGAATATTTTCCTTGTTTAAGTATGATTTAAAAAGGGTTAAATCATTTTGAAAGAAAGGTTTTCAAGGAAAACTTTAAGGGTGGATGGCCTTAAGTAAATGACTCGGATATTAGAATACCAGATGAGACTAGAATGGGGTCGCACCCTATACTTTAGCTAGTAGCCCCTAGCTAATATAAGTCCAAATTCCAGTGTGTAGGGCTTTGTTACAGGTAAGACTAAAATGATGTTACACACAGAAAGGAATATACAGAGAGAAGATAGGTTATTGGTGAGCCCGCAAAACCATTAAGATCAATTGACCCTGAGAGAATTAAGTTAGGGACAGATCGTCCACAAGAGGAGTATCTAACAGAAGTTAAATTATTTGTTTATTTTGTCTGGTAGGCCCGAGTCAGCCAAAGGTTAGTAGTTAGCCAACAAAAATATAGTGTTCGGATGGATAGTCCATTGATTACCTGATTTGTATGCTTATATGATATTGATATTATTGTATTAACCAGTTTGGTTGCAGGATTATAGTTTGCAAAAGATATGTTTTTGAAATGATATTAGTTAGGGGAAATCCATTTTGCTAAGAGGCATGGTCTCACTTAATATCATATAACTGAGAGGTATAGTATTATTCACACCAGGATTTATGTCTGACTCGAAGTTTACGTTTTTCCCCTTAAACTCTCGGGTGCCCAAAAATTGCTTTGAGTAGGTTGAGAGTTGAGGTTTACAGGTTTTAGTAGGTGGACGAATAAAGCTTCCGAAGATGAGCAGGAGGCTGACGATTAGCTCTTTAGGAGTTGTTATGTTTTTATTTCCATTGTGTTGTATTAAGTCTGATATGAATATATAGTACTCGGGTCATCCAAGGGGGCATCTTCATATGCCACTCTTGGTGTATTTATGTAATAATTATATTTGATTAGAACCTGCGAAACGATTGGGATTATGTAGTTAGATATGAAACATGTTTTGTGAAATGTAATCAGAAAAGTTGTTTTTGAATCTGTGATTTTGTTTCATATTCATGTGCTTCTGATATTATGGATACCATTAACATTATCCTATTTTGTCATCGAAAGTTAATACTATAGATGACTGCAGCATCTGTAGCGCTTAGCTTTGGGCCTCAAGATAGGGGATGTTATAGGAAACCTCTACTAGACATGCTGCTCCTCCCTCCGAAGGCTAATCTCTTGCCCATATCCTGAAGAAGCAAGCGGTCCTTCCCACTTACTGCCTAGAAGGGGTTAAATTTGATTTCGATGTCAAGGATCTCTCAAGAAGCTATGTAGCTGAAAGCATCCCTAGGACTAATAAGATTGCGGAACAATATTTTTAGAGGAAGTTGGCCAAAGGCCTATCGGATGTCAATAGGGAGAACTAGTTAATCATTCGAAGATTGACACCGAATAGGCTAACCACAATTGAATTTGCGAAGATTATAAAAGGGAATAGGAAAACTCCGTAGATAAATGAAGAGAAGGAGAAGTTCATCAAGGAGACCTAGAAGAAGTTGGCCGAGGAGGCACCTGACCACAAGGCTCAATGTTTGGTCCTTAACGATTAATTGAAAAGGGCACATGTCTATAATGGTAGCGTCAAGAAAGAAATCAAAGTACAAGAGGCTCAAATGGTTGCCTTTCAAATAAAGATCAATAAGCTAAAGGATGACCTCAAGGTAGAAAAAGAGTTAAAAAGCAGGCTTAGGAAATGACCCAATCCTCCATAGAGGAATCCATGAACTTGAGAACCAAGTTAGCTGACTCAGAGAAGACGGTAGTCAATCTTAAAGCCACACTAACTAAGATCGAGGAAAATATCGAAGCAAAATTTCTGAATTTTTTTACAAACATCATCAAGATTAAGAGTCTTAAGTGGTTTAGGGGGTGGCTACCCTTCACACTAGCCTAGGCTTGGGAAGAGATCATAAAAATAGCCAAAAAGGATAGTGAGGAAGTAGACGAGGAAAAGCTGAAGAGTGAGCTACTTGATAACGATGATCTGAAAGACCTAGAGGAGGGAATAAAAATCAAGGTAGTAGAGGCTGCACCTTCCAAACAGGTGCCCACCAAGACCTATGCTGTCCTAGCTCTTTAGATCGTGCGGACGACACTGCTCTTACCCAAAAAGAGTCTTGGGTGGGAATTGTCACATCTTTGGCGACCATTCTTGAAGTCATTGTCATTGAAACATCTGTACCCACCGCTTATGACACCACTACTAGTTATACTATAGTGATCACCACCAAAAGCTACGAATAGGAGAACCCGACTTTAGTTCCACTAGAAATTCCCCTTGCTCTACCTTAAATTTGAAAGTTCTTGAAGAGATGGAAATCATCAAATCTTCTTCTAAAGAAACTTCCACCATGGGAGGTATATATTTAAAATCTTCGGTCTTCAAGAAGCTCCAAATTTCTCCTGTGGATATCACTAATATTTATCGTTCTATTTGTAGCCTTGCAGGTCAATTGCCACCAATGCCTTCTCCGCTACCAGTTACTTTCACCCTAGGTCCTAGTGCTTCCGTGAAAACATTGATCGTTATCGGCACAACGCTCACTCCTCCTCTACCATCAACCAACTCTGGCCCAGTCCTGACTTTAAGAAAATAGGGGCCTTGGAAAGCTTCGAGGACTTTGAAATATCTCCAGACGATGAGATTTTCATCATTGGAAAAGGAAGTCTGAATTGATTACAATGGCAGGGAAGAAAGCTATTGACCTCTCTAAGCTTGATAAAGTCAATCTCAATTAGGAGCGAAGAAGATCCCTTCACTATTATCTTCCTCTCTCCCAACCATAAGTATTCACATCAAGCCCCCTACTGGTCCGACCAAGATCCCCTCTGCACTTGCACCCGGAATTGCCTCTAGTCCTCGAAAGACTTCTACCTCCTCTTCCAACCATGATTTGGACAAGGATGAGGACAAGATATTGCCCATGTCTCTCAAAGGAGGCAAATGCTGACCGGGCAGCAGAGGGGGCAATAGAAGACCAAAGAGGCTGAAGAAGTAAACCTCGCTGCATTTATGAGGTTATTTTGATTTTTTGCATTTTGTTCTTTTGTTTCTTCATGTACATAGGGCATTGTTTTACGGGCCCAGCCCTCATAATTTTGTACTAAAAAGTTATGTAAATAAAAGATAATTTTCTGCTCGAGTTTTGTCTCATTTACATTATCGCACCTTTTACTTTCTTAGTTTATGTACTTGCTTGCACGTATAAATATATAATCATTTGTAATGCAATTACTTATATATCATACTTGTTTATGATCTATTCAATACCATTATTTACTGTAATTCTTTAAATAAAAATGAGTTTATGCAATTGCTCGGTGTTTTGTTGTTACTTAGCTTCATTTATTATCGGCTAATAATTGTTTAACTAAATTAAACTATTTATCATCGGTCAACATCGTTCATTCTCGGTTGAACATATCCATTCGTCCATAAACGACATAGTGGTTCATTGTTGCAATTGAAATTACATAACTTATTAGTTCTAGTGAATATAAGCACCAATATGATACAGTAGTGTACCTGCAAAAATATTCGAATCCACACTGGTTCCTATCTTCGGGATCTAGTGTCTCAGATGCTAATCTCTGGGCATCCACCCCCGATCTTGCTTATCTCCGGATGTTGATTAAAGGTGAGATATGTAATGGCGAATCATCCAATCGACCCTAGTTCGATTATGCTCCAACGACTTGATCATGGATCGAAGGAGTTCATAGATACATATCTTTGGGTACCTTCACATTCGATTTTCAAAAATAGAATGTCTGCTTGTGCAACGGATCTTGCACCACAAACTCAGGCTTTGAGAATATAGTTCTATCGATTTAAAAAGTCAAATTTATTTAGGAACGGGAGAATGGAAATTATCACCTTATCACATAGAACTTGATGGAATGATTGAAAATAAATCAAGTAAAATAGCATCATAAGTGCTCGTTATTCCACGCCCGTGGATTTGGAATCCAATCTACCATTGAGAACTTGAAAGTTATATCTCCAAGATTTTATGCAATTAGGTAGGGACCTTCCTAATTAGAACCAAATGTCCCTGCACTCGGAAAGACCCATTTTAAAATAAGGTCGCCTATCTCAAAGGTATGATTTTTGAACTTGGCATTGAATTACTTTTCTACTCTTATCTTGTCAGCAGCTACCCCATGATCAACCTCTTACCACTTTTCTTTAACCAAATTGAGGACCTTAAACAAGAGTTCCTCATTCCTCTCGGGATCAAAGTGCAATCATCTATTGGAAGGGACTTCGGATTCTACCGATATCATGGCCTCGGATTTGTAGACGAAAGAAAATGGAGTATGGTTAGTCACAAACTTGTGGGTTGTTCGATAAGCCCATAACGATATTGGTAACTCATCTATCCAATTGCCCTTGTCTCTCTTTGACCTCTTCTTAATGGACTTGATGATCATGTTCACTGCTTTCACTTATCCATTTGCCTGCGGATGTGCTACTACTCCGAAGCTCTTCTCAATTCGGTATCGAGCATAGAATTTTTTGAACTCTACACTCTTGAATTAAGTTCCATTACTATTGATTATCTTTTATGCAACTCCAAATCCGCACAAAATGTTCTTCACTGCAAAGTTGATCGCTTTCTTCGAAGTAATCATCGTAAGAGATTCTACTTAAACCCACTTTGTGAAGTTGTCCACAGCCACATATATTTCTCTCTTTCTCTCGACATCAGTAGCACACCAATGATATCTTTTCCCCATACCGCATATGGTCATAAGCTAACCATTTGCATAAGCTCAGTGTACGGTCTATTGGAATCCATGTAAACCTCCGGCACTTGTCACATCTTTTAGAATAGTTGGCTACATCTCGATTGACACACCTCGACAATTGCATAGAGAATCCTCTCTTGTATAACACTCCTTGTTGCATAATGTATTGAGGCACTTTATGCGGGGGCTTTCTTTGTTCGTTCCTTCCATTCGGGAGAGTCCCTTTTAGAAAATACTCCTTGATTGGAGTCATCCATGACTCCTTCTCTTCCTCGACCTCCAAGTTCCAATCCACATCCATCTCATTAATGCTTGGAGTTGTCAAATCTTCTACTGGCACAATTCCCAGAAGCCACACATCCCCAGAACTGGTCAGTTGACCAACGAATCAGCATTTATATTCTCCTTTCTAGGGATATATGTTATCATGTAGTGCTCCATATCGCATAATAGTTTCAACGCCTTTGTTAGGTAAGGGGCGAGCCATGCCTCCTTAGCTTGGAATTCTTTCTTGAACTGACAGACCACCAATTGCGAGTCACTAAAGATATGCAATGTCTTCACTCACAATTTCTTCACTATCTTGACTCCCGGAATCAACGCTTCATACTCAACTTCATTGTCCATTGCTAGGAACTCTAGCTCCAATGTATAGCAGATCTCCATCCTTCCAGGGTTATGATTACTACTCCTACTTTGGAATCTTGTTCATTGGAGGTTTTGTCAGCATACAATTTCCACTGAGAAAGTTGGACCAACTCCTCTTTTGCTTCATCATCCTAGATGATGAACCTAGCTATGAAATTCGCTAGTGCTTGTCGTCTTATCACCCTCCTATGATGATAGGTTATGTCATACTAGCTCAGCTTTATGTTCCACATTATCAACCTTCTCGATGTTTCGAGTCAATGCAGCACTTGTTTTAGTGGTTGATCAGTCAATTCCTTTATTGGATAAACCAACAAATATGGCATATACTTTGTTGCAGCTATAAGCAAACATTATACCAGTTTCTTTAGCTTTAGATAATTATTCTCTACTCAAGTAAATCATTTACCGATATAATACACCAGCCTTTGGATCTTATACTCCTCACATATTAAGGATGCACTCAGTAAGTGAGCAGGAGCTACTTAGTAGATGTATAGATCTTCTCCCTCTAATGGATTCGATAGTATCGATGGTCTTGCTATGTGGTCCAATAGATTTTGGAAAGTGTCTTGACATTCCTTTTTGCATAAGAACTTTACTCTTTCTTTCTTGAGGACATCAAAGAATGATATGCACTTACCTGTCGCTTCTGAGATGAATTGAATTAGTGTTGCGAACTTCATGTTCAAGCTATGCTTTTCCCTCCTCGTCTTCAGGGCCATAATCCGTTTTAATGCTTCAATCTATTCAGGGTTAGAATCAATGCCTTTTGAGTTTGCAACGAAACTCAAGAACTTGCCTAATGCTACTCCAAAAGAACACTTCAATGGATTCAATTTCATTCCATACCTTCAAAGCAAATTGAACATCTTTGATAGGTTTTCCATGTGATCCGCCGATCGTCATAACTTCTTGCAAATCAACCATATAGACTTCCATTTTTTGTCAAATTTGATCTTTAAACATTCTATTAAATAATCAGTGGTTAGTAGCTCCAGCATTCTTTAGACCAAATGACATCACTCTATAGCAATACAGCTCCAAATTTATGATAAAACTTGTAAGCTCTTGATCTAGGATGTGCATCACTACCTGATTGTAGTCAATGTATGCATCCATAAAAGATAGTATCTCATGTCTGGTTGTTCCTTCTACAAGCCGGTCAATCCTCGGTAAGGGTAAGCAGTCCTTCAGGCTTGCTCTATTCAAGTCGGAATAGTTAGTGCATGTCTGCTAATTCTTATTCTCCTTCTTGACCAACATCTGGGATTAATACCTACTCTAGGTATAGGGCATCATGGATAAAGTCATTTGCCTTCAGCTTATCCACTTCTTCCTTCAATGCAGTAGATCTCTCTAGTTCCATATTGCACCTCTTTTGCTTCACAAAAGGGTAACTTAGGTTCACATTCAATGCATGAAATGCTACCTTCGGTAAAATCCTGCCCATATTGGAATTCATCCAAGCAAACACATCCAAATGTTTCTGAGCAAATCCCACTAAAATCTTCATCTTTAGGCTGAGCTAAGACCTGATCTTGAAAACCCTCATGGGACCATCATCATTAATTGGAATACCAATCGTTAGCTCTTCCGGGGCCACCTTTGCTTCCCCAAACTCTTTTCATGGGATAAGTTTTGTGAGACTTGCGGCTGGGCCCGAGCTAGGGCTTGGACAGTAGTTTCTACGCCTTAGAGGATTTAATGCAAAGCGGCTCCACCACATTCTTCCCCTTCTCTCGTCACATCGCCTCCCTGAGCTCAGTAATGTAGCAGCACTCTAGACATGTGCTTTGGTCACCCTATGTTGCCAATACACCATTCTTGTTAGAAAACTTCATCATCAAACACCATGGAGCAAGTGCAATTCGAAAACTTGCAAGGGTCGGTTGGCCCAAGAAAGCATTATTGACCGAAAATTGATCAACCACAAAAAACATCTATACACGCATAACCTTATAGTCTCCTTGTCTCAATTAACCTGGTAATCTGATGCACCTCACCAGTTCTTTGGTCTCTCCTAAATCCCTAGATGTAGGACTTACATGGCTTCAAATCTTTCTCATTAAGGCGCATCTTGTCAAAGGTTTGTTTAAACAAAATATTCATCAAGCTCCCACAATCAAGAAGGACTTGGTGCACTGTTGCCCTACCAATTACGGCTGTAATTACCATCAGGTCAAGCATTGGTGCTTCACCACATCAGGGCCTCCATTCTAAAATAAAATATCATCATTAATAGTTCTTTGTTGCTTTGCAAAAGCACCTTCCTCAATGGCATAACATGTCTCTTAAGGCAAGTGTTTCAACTAGCTACCATAACGCTCTATTTCATTCCAACTCTTTTCTACAAAATGTGGACCTCTTGAAATTGTATTTATCATAATCCCCTTGCTTACTGCCATAATATCTCTCAATTTGATCCACCTGATTCCCTTAGGTGAACAACCTTTGGGGTTGATTACTAGCTTGCCTGCCAACCTGCGGGTTCCTGACAAAATGCTGCAATTTCATCTTTCGGATTAAATCCACAATGACATCTTTCAGATGCCTACACTCATTTTTATTGGGCCCATGTTGAAAGTCTATATGAGTGGATCGTCTAGATTATATGCAAGTATAGACAGTTAGCTATATAATATAATACTATAAAGTATAGTAACAAAGTAAATAAAACTAATCACACCGGTATTTTATACTGGTTCGGACCTCCCGTCCTACGTCCAGTCCTGAAGCTCCTCTTCGGAATTTCCTTTCAACTAACCCTCGCTTAACCCGGAGGAACAGGTTTACAATAGAAGAGTTTCTTTGTCAAGAATGTGTTCTGTAACATGGATGTTGACTATTGAGTACAAGAGTGCTTCCAATATATATTTATCTAGAGAATATCTGAATGAGGAGTTCTATATATATGGAAGAGTTGATTACAAGTAGTTGATTGCTTGTAGATCAGGAATAAACAAAGTACAAGAGATAAGAGAGTAAGTAAGTCAGATTGTTCTTTTCTCTTGAATTCCTGATGCTATTTATAGTGATGAAGAGTTTTCTTGTATAGTTGCATCTGTTGTAATCTTCGTAAAGTCGCTTCTGATGATGATGAAGAGTTGCGACAAAGAGAAGTGGATGTGTCTTTTCGAATGTGACAGTTGAGCCTTGAAAATGCACAGTCGAGTCTTGAATCAGACGTCTGGAAAGTTACCTCAGACGTCTGGTCTTCATATCTGTTATAAGCCTGGATACTTTTCAGACATCTGATGTTGGTAACCAGACGTCTGGTTGCTTCTGAATTATGAACCAGAGGAATCATTCAGACGTCTGGCTTGTGCTCTCAGACGTCTGAAAGTGTCTGAAAGTGTGCATGTTGCTTTATCTTGTGCATGTCATATTTCTCTTCAATCTCTTCTGATTTAATGTCTTTTGATTCTTGTCTTGAGTGTTGCTTTAGTCTCTTTGGTGACGTTACTTTATCAACTATCTGTAAATATAGATATATATGTATATTCGATTTCCATTGTATAGTTGTTATCATCGAAACCATAGAATTGATTTCCTAACAATCTCCCCTTTTTTGATGATGACAACTATTCAATGTACTTATATATATATTTCAAATCACCCCTTGAATATGTGCTTAGTTTTGTTGATAAGATTATATATATATATATATATATATTTCTCCCCCTTTGACATTATCAAAAAGAGTATGTAAACGATCAAGTAAAAAAAGAAATTTTTATTAAAGATAAGAAGGAGATATATGAGAGAGATATCAAAGCTTAGACAATATCTTGAAGTGAACAAATTCCTAAACTTCGTCTGAGTTTTATGAAAGTTTGTTCATTTAATGGTTTTGTAAATATGTCGGCTACTTGATTTTCGATACTTACATATTCTAAAGATATAGTTCCTTTTTCAACATGGTCTCGTAAGAAATGATGTCGAATATCTATATGTTTAGTGCGTGAGTGATTTACAGGATTTTTTGACAAATTTATAGCACTTGTGTACGATCTGAATATCCAACAAAGATACCTTCATCGGCTTTTGGATCAAATTTTCCTAATTTGTCTTTTGTATTTAATATAAAACATTTTGAGCCAAACGTTTTAAAGTATGATACTTTAGGTTTTTTACCAAAAAATATTTCAAAACAAGTTTGTTTAGTCATTGGGCGAATAGTTACTCGATTCAATACATAACAGGATGTAGCAATAGCTTCGGCCCAAAAGTGTTTTGGTAATCCGCTACTATTTAATAATGTTCGTGCGCATTCTTGTAATGTACGATTTTTTCTTTCTACGACACCATTTTGTTGGGGTGTACAAGGAAAAGAAAAATTATGAGTTATTCCCTTTTTATTGCAAAAATTTGAAAAAAGATCATTTTCGAATTCTCCTCCATGATCGCTTCTAATGTTTTTAATTTTTAGATTCATTTGAGTTTTAATCCGTTTTGCAAATATTTTAAACATACCAAAAGTATCGCTTTTATGTTTTAGAAATAAAGTCCATGTATATCTTGAGAAATCATCGACTATTACAAAAACATATTTGTTATGATTAATAGATCTTACTTGTGTTGGACCAAATAAATCCAAATGTAATAATTCTAACGGTTGTTTTGTAGAAATATTATTTTTAGATTTAAAAGAGCTTTTCTTTAGTTTACCAATTTGACAATCATCGCATAAATTTTCTACTTTGTAACTCATTTTAGGTAACCCTCTTACTAACTCATATTTAGCTAACTTATTAATATTCTTAAAATTAATATGACAAAATCGTTTATGCCATAACCATGGATCATCATGTTTGGCAGTTAAGCATAAGCTTGAATCTTTATTAATATTCATGTTTAATATATAAATATTTTTGTTTCTAAAACCTTCAAAAATGAGTTGTTTGTTATTATCTAAAATGTTACATCTATCTTTTT
Source organism: Allium fistulosum (assembly GCA_030737815.1). Classification (NCBI taxonomy): domain Eukaryota; kingdom Viridiplantae; phylum Streptophyta; class Magnoliopsida; order Asparagales; family Amaryllidaceae; genus Allium; species Allium fistulosum. Next base: position 355,414,368 of record CM060904.1, read on the forward strand.
CAAAATTTATTTGAAAACCTTTATCACATAATTGACTAATGCTTAATAAGTTGTGTTTTAAATTTTCTACTAGTAAAACATTTGTAATAACAGGAGAGTTAGATATACCAGAGTTGATGACTTCTCCAATGCCTATGACAAATCCCTTTGAATTGTCCCTAAATGTTACCGTTCCACCATCGATGTATGTTATATTCGATAACATTTTTGAATTTCCAGTCATATGTTTGGAGCATCCGCTATCTAGTATCCATTTCTCCTTATTTTTTATTTTGGGTACCTGCAAGATAAAAAATATTTTAATTGGTACCCACATATTTGATTAGGGTCCTAATTGTTAGAGAGAGGTAGCCATACCCAAGATGGTTTGGTACCTTTATAAATATAATTTTTATTATAAACTACATTTTCTAAGTAATTATTGATATGCTTTTGTCTAATCAATTTGTTATTTGTTTTAGGAACCCAAATTTTCATATTTTTGGTATTCAATTTTTGTTTAGATAATCTTCTAGTTTTTATATAACTAATATTTTTAGCCTTATTTTCTCTTTGTTTAGAGCCTTTTTTAAATCCTATTCCATTTCTATTACCTGATGGTTTTGATGTTTTGATAAGATTTTCCAAGTCTTGTTTCCCTTTGTTAAATTTTGACACATTATTGGTAATTTTATCTAATTTTTCTTTTAACTCTCTATTTTCTGTTGTCAATAATTCAATATCCTCTTTAAAATCAATATTTTCTTTTAGCAAATTCTCTTTTTCTAGAGTAATGTTCTCACTTTCTATCACAATATTTCTTAATTTTTCTTGAGATATTTCAAGTTCTTCTTCTAAAATAGTTTTTTCATCTTTCAACATTCCTACTTCAAGTTCTAATCTATTTACTTTTACTATATATTCTTTGTTTAATTTTTTTATTTGTCTAAATTTATCATCTAATTCTATGCTAAGTTCAAGTAATTCTTCATAGTTAAGTTCTGGACATACCTCATCTTTTTGTGCCATAAAACACACATTAGCTTGTTCTCCATCGCTATCACTATCACTTTCTAAAGATGAAGACTCGGAGTCATCCCACGTTACCTTGAAAGCTTTCTTCTTTTTGAGTTTTTCAAATTTGCTCTTTTTTTATCATTGTTAAGTTTTGGGCAATCCTTCTTCATGTGTCCGTATTGATCACATTCATAGCACTTGATTTGAGATAGATTTGTTGAATTGGTTTTTCCTTCTTTTTGAAACTTGGTCATTTTTCTAAATTTCTTGAATCTATTATAGTTTTTGGCAATAAATACTATCTCATTTTCATCTAAATCTGAGTCATCATTCTTTATTGATGGAAATGCTATGTTCTTCGTTTCTGAATTTAATTCTTTACGTGCCTGCAAATTAGCTTCATAGGACATCAAATTTCCTACCAACTCTTCAACTTTGGGAGTAGAGAGATCATTATCTTCTTCAATAGCTAATACTTTTCTTTCCCAATCAGGTGTTAAAGAGTTCAGTATTCGTGATACTAAATCAAAATCAGTAAACTTAACTCCTAATGCCATAAGATCATGTTGAATAGTTTGAAATCTTGAATACATGTCTACTATAGTTTCATTTTGTTTCATTTTAAATGATGAAAATTGATTTTGAAAAATTGAAATTTTAGTTTGTTTGACCTTTGTTGTACCTTCATGTGTGATTTGTAAGGTACGCCAAATATCAAATGCAGTAGTGCATAACATGACACGTGAAAATTCATTTTTGTCAAGTGAGCAAAACAGGACATTCATAGCTTTAGCATTATTTGATGCTAAGGTTTTTTGTGCATCGGTCCATGTGTTCATAGCAGTAGTTGGAGCTTCATATTTATCTTGAGTGGCTGACCAAATTTCTAAACCATTAGCTTCCATAAAAATTCTCATATGTGTAGACCAATATGAATAATTAGATCCATTAAAAAGTGGGGGTCGCGCTGTGGATTGTCCTTCTTGAAAAATACTTGCCATATTATAATGATTTAAAAAACGTGTTACTGTTTTTCTAAACGAACCTTGCTCTGATACCAATTGAAAGTCTATATGAGTGGATCGTCTAGATTATATGCAAGTATAGACAGTTAGCTATATAATATAATACTATAAATTATAGTAACAAAGTAAATAAAACTAATCACACCGGTATTTTATACTGGTTCGGACCTCCCGTCCTACGTCCAGTCCCGAAGCTCCTCTTCGGAATTTCCTTTCAACTAACCCTCGCTTAACCCAGAGGAACAGGTTTACAATAGAAGAGTTTCTTTGTCAAGAATGTGTTCTGTAACACGGATGTTGACTATTGAGTACATGAGTGCTTCCAATATATATTTATCTAGAGAATATCTGAATGAGGAGTTCTATATATATGGAAGAGTTGATTACAGGTAGTTGATTGCTTGTAGATCAGGAATAAACAGAGTACAAGAGATAAGAGAGTAAGTAAGTCAGATTGTTCTTTTCTCTTGAATTCCTAATTCTATTTATAGTGATGAAGAGTTTTCTTGTATAGTTGCATCTGTTGTAATCTTCGTAAAGTCGCTTCTGATGATGATGAAGAGTTGCGACAAAGAGAAGTGGATGTGTCTTTTCGAATGTGACAGTTGAGCCTTGAAAATGCACAGTCGAGTCTTGAATCAGACGTCTGGAAAGTTACCTCAGACGTCTGGTCTTCATATCTGTTATAAGCCTGGATACTTTTCAGACGTCTGATGTTGGTAACCAGACGTCTTGTTGCTTCTGAATTATGAACCAGAGGAATCATTCAGACGTCTAGCTTGTGCTCTCAGACGTCTGAAAGTGTCTGAAAGTGTGCATGTTGCTTTATCTTGTGCATGTCATATTTCTCTTCAATCTCTTCTGATTTAACGTCTTTTGATTCTTGTCTTGAGTGTTGCTTTAGTCTCTTTGGTGACGTTACTTTATCAACTATCTGTAAATATAGATATATATGTATATTCGATTTCCATTGTATAGTTGTTATCATCGAAACCATAGAATTGATTTCCTAACACATGTTTCTCATGGAAGCGATAATACATTTCGGAGTGTCTCTCTTCTTTAGTTGCGTCCATTGAAGGTGGCTTCTTATAACGCTCTGTACCTTGCATAGCAAGGTAGATATTCACATTGGAGTCTATCAACATCGTATAATCTTCTAGTGGGGTATACCTCTTATGCTTCTTGGTGTATTACTTCTTGCCAACAACATTCTGATTCTTTCTCTTATTGTTTGACAACCACGTTGCTTTATACCACAGTACTCAGTCCTTGCCGACCATCATTAGCCAATCTCACAACTAAATCAGTTCTTCTTGAGCCATTTACTAAAATCGATCTTTGGATGAACCCCATTTAGTAATATCATCAACACTATTTCTTCTTTGGGGTTGCTCACCTCTATAACTGCAGCATTGAATCTTTTCAAGAAACTCGTCAGGGTCTCTTTGGACCTCTGATGCACATTTGACAAAAGCAAAGCATCCTTCGGATAAACCGTATGCATCTGAAACTTCTCCATAAATTGTTTTCCAACTAATTAAATAATGATATGTACCTAAGTTCAAGACAAGTAAACCACATCATCGTCATTCCTTCTAAGAAAATCGAAAACACCTATATCTGATAGCATCTGTTGCATAGGCACCATCAATATGTCATCTGTACTTCAACAGATGTAGCCCAAGGTCAGTTACGTCATTATAACTCGGCATAATTAGCATCACAAACTTCTTCAAATACCTAGCTTCTATAATATCTTCGATGAATGGGGTTGACATGCTAATAAACCCGACTCATTATCACGTCTTTGCTGATTCTAACCCATCATTATTTTATTCATGTCAGCAATATACTTCTCACTGTCTTGGATGACTGGACGATAATCATCATGGACACCCTCGAGTGTTTGACTTTTCAAACGGTCTTGGTCGGTTGATTGATGTCTATGTTCCTCTATCTATGGAGGAACAACTCGCCTCGACCCTTGTCGACGTCTCATCAAACTTCATCCCCTCCTAGTTGGCTCCGTGACATTGGTTTGAGCACCACCAGCCTAGTACCAGTAGCATGTCCTTTACCAGCATTATTATTCTGCAAATCCTTATCACTATCAAGCAAATTTAGCATGTCAAGAAACTCTTAGTACTGCTCTGTTTGGACCTCTCAATATCGAATGTGTAACATCCCCTATCTGGAGGCCCGAAGCTAAGCGCTACAGATACTGCAGTCATCCATAGTATTAACTTCCGGTGACCAAATACGGTAATGTTAATGGTATCCATAATATCAGAAGCGCATGAATATGAAACAAAATCACATATTTAAAAAACAACATTTCTGATTCTATTTCATAAAACATGTTTCATATCCAGATTACATAATCCCAACGTTTCCTAGGTTCAGATCAAATATAATTATTACATAAATATGCCAAGAGCGACATATGAAGATGCCCCCTTGGTTGACCAGAGTACTAGATAGTCATAACTGACTTAATACAATACATCGGAAAAATAACTCCAAAATAACTAACTTCAGCCTCCTGCTCGTCTTCGGAAGCTTTATTCGTCCACCTACTAAAACTTGAAATCCTTAACCCTTAGCCTACTCAAATCAATTTTGAGCACCCGAGAGTTTAAGGAGAAAAACATAAACTTCGAGTCAGACATAAAGCCTGGTGTGAAAAATATTATACATCACGAATATATGATATTAAGTGAGACCACGCCGCCTAGCAGAACGGGTTTCCCCTAAATAATAATATTATAAACATATCGTTTGCAAATCTTAATCCTGCAACCCAAAGCTGGTTAAAATAATAATATCAATATCTTGAAACCATATAAACCAGGTAAAAAATGGACTATCTGTCCGAACACTATAGTTTTTTTAGCTAACTACTAACCTTTGGCTGACTCGGGCCTACCAAACAAAATAAACAAATAATTTAACTTCTGTTAGATACTCCTCTTCTGGACGGTCCGTTGCTAACTTAGTTCTCTGGGGTCAACTGATCCTATTGGTTTTGTGGGCTCACCAATAACCTATCCTCACTCTGTATATTCCTTTCTATGTGTAACATCATTTTAGTCTTACCTGTCACAAAGCCCTACACACTAGAATTTTGGACTAAATTAGGTAGGGGCTAATTGCTAATGTATAGGGCGCAATCATATACCAGTCTCATCTGGTATTCTAATATCTGGATCATTTTACTTAGGTTCAACTACCCATAAATTTTCCTTGAAATCCTTTTCTCTCAAATTGATTTAAACCTTTAAATCATACTTTAAACAAGGAAAATATACTCTATGTTTTACTTTAATCACCTTGCCATGTTATATATACTTTACACAAAACTTTGCGGATGAAAACATTTAACCTTTGAAAGTACCCCTTTGGAATCCATTGAAAGTATCTCTTTCGGTATAAGTAAAAGCTTAGGCCAAAAGGCTAAAACATACCTTTCGAAACCACTCTTAATAAACCTTTCGAATACATTGAAAAATCTTTCTTTCAAAAGCTTTAAAACCTTAGACATCCTCTTATCAAAACACTATAAACATTGCCTTTCGAAAACATTAGAACTTTCTATTTAAAACCTTTCGAAACCATTAGGGAAACACCCCTTCGAAACCTCCATTAAAAACTTTTCGAAAGCATTAAATCCTTTTCATAAAATCAAACCTTTCGAAAACATTTGGGATCAAATAAAACATATGGAACAACCTTTCAAAACCAGTTAAAACCTTTCCTTTCGAAACCTTTGGGTTTTACCTTTAACATAACAAAGGGCCGTAAAAAAACTAAGTCGAAAGCACTCTTTCGAAAGCTATTTCCTAAGTAAAGAAGTGATGATGTCGAAACCAACCCTTCGAAAGTATTGTAGAAGCGGCTTGGGTTTTAAAACAAGGAGAACCTTTCGAAGGCATTGCTTCGAAAGGTAAAATGGGCAGCAAGGGGTTTCGGCCCCTTTGAAAGCATTCACTTAAAACAAAAGGCACAACCTCTTTCGAAACTATTCTTATAAAATAATTTGACCCAGTCGGAAGCTAATCAAGTCGAAAGCAAAGACAAAGCAGGCATATTTTCATTTAAAAACAAAGTAAAGCTTCGACCCCTTCGGAACCCCTTATCTCGACTCTATACCTTTCGCATATGCCCAATCCACTACGTACCAAAGCTTTTGATACCATGTGTATTGGTTTCGATGGTGATGGAGGCGGGAATACTGGGTCCAAACATAGGTGCCGAAAGTGGCGAAACATGTAAAAAGCATGTTTAAACTGATTTTTAGCATTTTAAAGTAATTCTTTTCAACTAACCTGACTTGTTTGTCAAAACATGATTGGTTGCTAATTTATTTTCTACAAGTACTGCCAAAATTTCAGAAATAACTAATTAAATTATTTACAAAATACCCCTTCTCCTTTTATAAATATATAAAACATTTAAGTCATATACCTTAAATAATTTTATATATCTATTAAAACACTTAGGAAAAATCTATAAAAATTCCCATAAATCATTTTTAATATGATTTCTAACATATATTAATTTCTGAACCAAAACATACATATATTAGCCGTCATTAATTTTAAACCCAAATGACCATTTTCTTCACTAGAAAATTAATACTAAATCCAAATTAATTCAGAAAATTATGAATATTGAAACCCATCTCTAAATATCATTTCTTATCATATACTAAAATCGCAAGGCATTTGGATATCATTTAATAGGGTTTTCACATTAAAACATATCTTAAAATCTATATGAATTAGCATAAATCATCAACAAGCGTATATATCTATTTTAACAATAAAAAACATGGCAAAATACTTTGCAAAATATTCGGATCTGATTTAGAAACCAAAAATATGAGATGTAACCTATTATTCACCTTTAGCTTGAAATTAAGGAGTTGAGATTTGATCTTGGATTAAGTTGATTAACTTCTACCCCTTGATTTTGGCTTTATCTTCTTCTTGCTTTCCTGATGGTGGCTGGCCTCTTATGTTTTGTTTGTGAGAATGAACGTGTAAAATGAATGTTTGTGAGGGTTTAGGGTATAAGGATATTACTTATTCCTATATTGCCCTTGTCTACTTTCCCTAACTTAATTCATTTTTTATTCCCTTAGTTTATTTGTTTAATGGGCACGGCTCCCCTTCTATTAATCACAAATCTCAATCCCCTAATCATTACATTATTTTATTTAATTTAACTAATTAAATATCCTAAATAATGTTACTTAAAATTATGGTCGTTACAGAATGGTTATGGTGTTTGCCGACTAAGTACATCTTTCACAACTCCTTTTGTGTTGCCCCAACCCCTCTTTTCAACCATTGTTTTCCTATTCTTTTGTTCCATTCAGTTGAAGACAAGCTCTTTTTACTAGAGCCAAAAGATGATGAATCTCTTTTTCTCTTCCTTTGCCTATGAGATTCATTTTGTTACTGGGGTTGGGCCAATACCACTAGTTGCTCTTGCATACTCCTCATCAGTTACATCTAAATTCTATGTTGGTCTAGCATCTTTGTATTCATATCCAACATCGTTTTCTCCACCTTAGATTTGTTACAACATTAGTTGGCTTAGATGAAGATCCTGGCAGAGTGGCTAGTTGGTTAATCTCTTCTTCAAGATGGAACCCTTCAGTATCCCCTTCGATGGTGGCTCCTAATCTAGCACTCTTTTCTTTTCTAGAAGCCATCTCCTCTCAGATCTGATAACAGACTCCTCTGGCTCCAAGTAATCAATAGATCTACACAATAAAAATTCCAAATCTAGCTTTTAGACTTCTTCAAATCAAAAGTGAAATCGTAGATCCAAGCCTGAGAATGATTCCACTTAGTGAAGGCACCAAAATATTGTGCCAAAAAGTAGTACAACACCCCAATCTAATGAAAAGAGAAATGAATTAAAAGAAAAATGAAATTGAAAACGAGGAAAGGCATGTTTTTTAAAGTGGTTCGGCCTTAATCTGAGGCCTACATCTGTTGTCAACTTTACTTTGATTTATTTTTACAACTTCAATTGAAAAACTATAATTTTAGATCGAATTAGGATTGAAATTTAAAATGATAAAACGTAGTTGCAAAAATATGAAATAGAATTAAGAGTCCCTTTATCGTTGTTAAAGGAAGTGTATTTATAATCGACTTCCTCCCCTAAAGTCATCAACATGCGTTAAAATAGGTAAGAAGTTATATCCGAGATTTCAAGCACGAAGACATGGAAAAATCAATAACCATAACCTCTTAGTACTGATATGTTTTGGCCAATGCTGAGAGGTTTTTGCTTACATATTCCCACAAACTTTCTTCATATTTTCTTAAGTCTTCAAGCCATGGATCTTTTGGACTTGCCCATCAAAACAAGTCAATACAAAAAAATTGTTCTTCTAGACTCGCTTTTTTGTCCAAAGTATCAAGAAGCATCACAAGTAGCTCAAAGTGGGTCACCCCACAATTAAAATATTTTGCACCGACATATTAGGACCAGTCGGTGCTGAGTTGTTTTTCTTATGCAAAAATCGGTTAAACTTCTTATGCTTCATTTCTGACATCTCCTCAGCTTCTTGACCCCTTCTTTATCATATCGAAGTCCAGGTTCATTGAGATGTCACTTGGTTCAAATGTTGGATAATGCTATAGAGTATGAAGAATCACACCTTCACTGTCCCTACAACCAACAAGTTAGGACATAACATCGATATTCGCTACACTATCATCATGGGTGTACTACAAGTCAAAGTATAATATGGGATATCTAGTCACTAACGATGATAGTACTAACATCAATGACATCCATAACAAACAAAGCAAGCATAACAACCACCAAGTCATCTCACATCACTCATTGTGTCATTGGATATATGATTACTCGTATGGCCATGTCATATTCCAAACACTAGTCATTGTCTTAGTTCCCCTTATTCTAGAATCCATACCACTTCGTAGGTCTATGACACTAGACTCACATCGTATGAGTCTAGGGCGGGTCATCATCATAAGATCTAAAGTCATATCATATAACTCAAGTCAGTGTCCTCAATAACCTCAGCTTTATAAGCACATATCGAAACCACCAAGTTATTAATGATCCCTTAACATATGTCCAATATAACATTCAGATGCCCTACTCCATAAGCTCCCATCATAAAACTTGTCATTGGATCATCATCACAATTTTCTTCGTCGAGTAATCATCGTTCAGAACTTTTCTAAACTACCATCAAAAGTCATAAAGTTCCATCGTTAGTCCTGAAGTAACCCTTCTACTTCCTTCCATCATCTTTGAAATAGAATTCCAGTCATTCCATGAAGAATAAACATCATTCCTCAATGTTACTGTATCAATCGCCCATGACCATATCTCACAAATCAAGCATCAAATCAACACATGGTCATGTGGGCATGCTTCCCCATGCACCTCTTTCCCATGTCACCAAATTTGGATGGGTAGGTACTAAACCATATGATTCAGACCCTACCTATCTGGTTTGGTACTTAGCCAAAATATGGCTAAGTACAAACCATTACCTTTCCCCTTAGCTCGCCTTGAAGTCATCTAGGTTTCTACTTCGATAGCCCAAAGTCCCCATCACATCTACTCCAAGTCTAAGTGGGTTGATGGTGAATCCACATCGAGTCTCCCCTCTCTAGCTTAAGGCCTCCATCACTTAATCCTAAAGTTTGCACCATGCTTCCCCAAAGTAGACTCCAATCCTTCCACCATCTCCACATAAGTGTAAATTTGCACAATGCATCTCAAAATATGGGTTGGTACCGATCCATATAACTTGTGAATATTTTTGCCTAAGTTTCATCCATCACATCTCCTCCTGATTTTAGTCCATTTTGTTGTGCCATTTTGGTTGAAGTCTTCATATTTGTGTTGGTATGCCTTTAGTAGCTCTGACCCAAATCTACACACTTTGTTCCTTTAATTAGAGTCCCCATCGTGTGTGCAATAGCTTTTGATGACCCATCTCTTTGGTCTAACCATATGCAAGAGACTTTATTCCTATGGAAAATCCTAACTCTAATTCACCTATTTGGTATTTTAACTAATATAACCAAATATACATGCATATAACCAACCAATACAAACATACATCATATACAACATATACAATTAGTCAAACTCGGTTTCACATCAAATTGCACTAAAATAACTAACTTCAGAAAATGGAGTATCCATAAGAACGTATGCATAGAATTCATAATATTCGCTTTTAAATATTTTAAACTCGTTTTCAAAACTAAGGTAAATTTGGATCTATCAAAAACTACTTCTATCTTTAAAAACATCATTCAGTACTAGATAAACAAATATAGGAAAGTAAGGAATAGAAATCACTCACCTAAATAATGAATCAAGCCAAAAATCACTAAATAAGTGTAGATCTGATCCAGACAGCAGCTGCATGAATCCCAAAGCACTAATTCTCAAAATCCTCTAGGTTACCTTTGCTGATCTCACCTTAATCACTTACTTAGGCTAATTAAAATGAAGATTCGATGACATTTTGGTTTAATTTGGATTAATGGAGGTTTAGAGATAATTAGAAATGAGAAAATATGATTAGTGGTTGGTATTAACCCCAATCCTGAAATTGATTAATGGGTTGCACTAATCCTTTGTAAAATATGGGTCATTATAGTTATTTTGAAATCTAATTAATAAAAATGAATGATATCGATCAAAATATTCATTGGTGACAATAGACATAATGCTGATTTGGATATAAATTAAACAAAAGCATCATATTGGTTGAAGGTGAGATTTATTAGATATAATTTAGTTAAGTAAAACAAGTCAAACATGAAATAAGGAGATTTAGTCATATCTTTGAATGAGAGGATTCATTGTGTTTACTTTGTTAGGTAAAAAAATTAGTGAATTTGTATGCAAATAAAAGAAAATAATTTTATGAAAGGAATAAATATGGAAAAGTAGCAAATTCTGTTTGTATGGAAAAATTATATAGTGAATGAACTAATAAATTGTAAAAAGTGTAATTGTTGACATATTTTATTAGTATTAACAAATTAAGTAAACGTAGAAAAATTGAAAGATACTTAATTAGTTACATCGTGCCTTCTAATTTTACCAAGTTAAGGTAGAATTACATTAAATATAAACAGACGTGTAATGCTTTTTCTTTATTTGGATTAAGTGTAGACATCTATCGTTTGTTGATTATAATTTATGTTTCCTTATGTATTTCATGAACATTAACCTCATCAATGAAAATAAGTAAACATATGAATCTATAAATATTGGAAAATTATAATTTTTTTGTAGATAAATGCAAATTAACTTTTAAAGAAAAGTTGTGTTGATACATGTGAGACTTTCTAGTATAGAAATAATTTGAATTGTTATCGACGTGTAAAATTTGCTCATGATGAAATTTGGTTGATATATACAAGTACTAGATGATGGGAATTAAGGAATGACAAATTATTTGTTGGTAACATGTATGTTATAAATATAACAATCATTTAAATAGATATTAAGGAACAAAACTTTCTCATAAAGATTAAATTTGGGAAATGTAACAAACACTTTATGAAGTAAGTAAATTAAACATAAAGTCAATTCAAATAAAGAATGGTTAACTGTTTATATTATAATTTAATAAGATTTACATCTATGGTATTCTATTTAATTTATAACAGGAATATAAATTGTACTGGGTAAAAATAACATAAATTAGGGTCGCACAAATTATAATGTTCATATAAGGAACTGGCTATTTAAAGAATAAAAAAATTATACATTTTTCTCACATTATAACATAGAAAACAATATTTAATATAGAGCACATTGTAATGGTGGAGAAGGAAATTAGATGAAAGAAGAACTCGATCTAAATAAAGAAAAGGTCCAAGTGTTTTCAACATAATCATTTCTAGCCGATAGACCTATAATGGGGTCAGTTTTCATTGTATTATGTCTATACTCTATAATGATTTAAACTTGTTATATAATTAATTTGGATTGAATTGAAATTTATATGAATTGATTCAGGTACGGTTTTGAGTGGAACATGGTGTTAAGCTTTATTTATCAATCTAAATTTTGATATGTGATAAAAAGCATAATTTAATAGATGGCTTTTTAATTTTATAATTTTCTAATAAATAAGATTTATTTATGAAATTTCTAAGGTGAAAATAAGTAGTTTTCGATAGAAATATAATTGTTTTGGGCATCATATTTATGAATTTTCATCTTGAACTTTTGCAATAGCTGGATAATCACATAATTGATTTTTTTTTATCAAAGTTTAAGAGCTTTTGAATGTAATATAAATTAGATATGAATTTTCTAAGGTGATAATGTGCATTTTATTGAGGAAAATAATTGTATAAGTTATCTATTTAATGTGGTATCTAATGGAGATGCCACTGTGTGCTTTAACTAATAATAAGCTATGTAATGAAATGTAATGGTTAAAGCTTTTGGAATTTAAATGTTTATTTTTCTAAGAGTGTGGAAAGAATAATTTAATAGCTAAATGTAGGCTAATGCGAATTATGAATTGAGGATAATTCATTTGAATTGATCATGATAAAGATTTGATCATTTTAGTTGTTATGTGTGACCTTTTGTAGTAATTAGCCTTTACTTATATGATAAGTACTAATTTAAATGTTTATTATTCTTTAAATATGAAAAAATAATTTAATAGCTAAATGTAAGCTAACATTAATTATGAATTAAAGTTAATTCGCTTAAATTGATAAGAGGTTCGATCGTTTTGGTTGTTATGTGTGACCTTGTATGGTAGTTAATCTTTGCTTATATGATAAGTACTAATTTAAATATTTATTTTTCTAAAAGTACGGAAAGAATAATTTAATATCTAAATGTAAGATAATGTGAATTATGAATTAATGATCATTCATTTAAATTGATCATGATAAGAGGTTTGATCATTTTAGGTGTAATGTGTGACATGTCGTGGTAGTTAATTTTCACTTTTATGATAAGTACTAATTTAAAAGTTTATTTTTCTAAAAGTATAGAAAGAATAATGTAATAGCTAAATGTAAGCTAATGTGAATTATGAATTAAAGATAATTTATTTAAATTGATTATGATAAAGGATTTGATCATGTAACCTTATGTGGTGGTTCATTTTTACTTATATGATAAGTACTAATCCAAAATTATTTTTTCAAAAGTATGGAAAGAATAATTTAATAGCTAAATTTAATTTAATATGAATTATGAATTAAAGATTCATTTAAACTGATCGTGATAAGAAATTTGATTGTTTTTGTTGTTATGTCTGACCATGTATGGTAGTTAATTTTTACTTATCAGGTAAGTACTAATTTAAATGCTAATAATAATTTAATAGCTTAATGTCAGCTAATATGAGTTATAAATTAAAGATAATTAATTTAAATTAATCATGATAAGAGAATTGATCGTTTTATTTGTCATGTTGACCTTATGTGATCGTTAATTTTTTACTTATACGATAAGTGCTAATTATAAGGACATGAACCCTTATATATAATAATGTATGCTCATACATGTGTTGTTCACTAATGAATGTAAAATAAATATAACTAAAGAGTCTTATTAAACAGCGGGTAAACCAAGGTAGACTCTCATGTGGATAGAATTGCATTTAAGAGTTGGAAGGGCTCTACGTAAAGATGTAATTAATGAAATGCAGCATAAACCATGGGTTTTTCCAGCCCTAGAATAGCTAGTTAGGCTATGGGACTAGAACGCTTGTTCCAAATGTGTTCCATAGGCTTACATTCATTCCTAAGTGATGGCAGTTCAGGATCAGTATATTGTTTCGCTGGAGAGGATTAACAGGTTTCTCGTCTTTATTGCAAATGAAACTATAAATATGGGAACTCGAAACGTGTGACCATATAACTAAAGTAAGGGAACATTGTTCATGGTTACTTGATAGGTATTACCATAAACCTAACTAAGAGAACTTTAATTATAGAAACTCGACAGGTGGACCATAATAATTGAATTAACTGAACTTAACACTACCAAATGTAGTTTTAGGAAAATGTTGGTATGACATTTCATAACTTTGTGAAAGTTAACTTACCGTGACTTTTAAGTAACATTTTAGCATTAAACTTATTTGATGCTATGCTTTATGTTATGGAAATAGTAAGGCGAAAACTCGTTCTATGAAAGTGGCGTGTTCTCGTTATATTCATTAGATGTTGGCAGGACAATTTCATAAATTCATAGAAGTTAACTTTTTGTATCCTTTAAGTAATATTTGAGTGTTAAACTTATTTAATGCTATGCTTTATATAATGCGATAGTGTGGGGAAAACCCATTCTATGCGTGTTCTCACTGTATTTGTTGTGTGTTTTCAAGAAATAATATTATCCATACCAAACTGTGTCTGGCTTATGTGTTTATTATCGTTTTCTCATAAATTAATAGATACTCAATTGAGCAGGCTAAGTTTATGGATAGCAGGTTTTAAATAAGATATGCACTTTTGGTTAAGGTGAATAAGAATCATGAAGATGAAGCAAGAGCCTTTTTAATATATAGTTCTATTTCTACTATAATAAACCAGTGTGTGTAACTGGTGGATGGCTAGTAGCATCTTCATATGTCATCTATTATGCTTTTCTATTATATTTTATCCCTGCATGGTAATCATTTTAGGTTAATGTAATAGAGAATTATGTGAAAGACCTATCAGTGATGAAAAGCTCTAGCTGTTCTATTTACCTAATGCTATTAAAAAAATAGATTTCATTTTTAAGAAATATATTCGATAATAACTACAACATTATTTGTGTTATTTTTAGATATGGAGATGAGGATGTTACAAGGGGTCATTGGCCTAATGGTGAAGCCCTAAAAGTTGGCTTTGAAAACCAAGAGAGGGAGAGATTGTAGGCGAGAAGAAAAGAGGGGATGTTAGGTTGATGTCGGTGGAATGGGGGGATGTTAGGTTCATGAGGAAGGATCTAATAATGTTAATTTAATTGGTTTTAGATTTCAAATTCTTTTAGCAAGTTTTAAACATTTCTAAAGCCTCATTTTTATGTTTAGGAATATAGTCCAAGTATATCTTGAAAAATCATCTACAATTACAAAAACAGATCTATTAAGATTTATTGAATAGATTTGTTAAGGTCCAAAGAGATACAAATGTAGAAGTTCTAATGGATGCATAGCAGTGATCACATCCTTAATTTAAATGATCTCTTATGAAGTTTTCCAAATTGACAGCATCACAAAGATTGTTTAACTTTAAAATTCATTTTTGGAAGTCCACTCATGAGTTCTGTTATCCGCTTTTTGGCAAGGTAGTATACAGGTGGATTTAACATAACAGACTTCACGGTTATCGAGGCTGGAATACTTTGGATTTGGTTCAGATGGATGAATGGATGATTAGTTACGGATAATAAATATGAATACGAAGCCAGGGTTAAGCATAGTCGATGGATAAATGATGCAAGACTTGGAGAAAGGCGCAACTTGAGTCGGCATAGTGTTTTACTTCGGGTCGGCATGGTGTTGCTCTGGTCAGCATTGTTGCTCCAGGTCGGCATAGAGTTTCTTCGGGTTCTACTTCGGGTCGGCATAGGATTTGCTTCGGTTTTTACTTCGGGTCGGCATGGTGTTGCTTCGGGTCGACATTTTTGCTCCAGATCGGCATAGAGTTGCTTAGGATTCTACTTCGGGTCGGCATAGGGTTCGCTTCGGGTTCTACTTCAGGTCGGCATGCTAATTCACTTGGGGTCGGCATATTACTTGGGGTCAGCATATTACTTTGGGTTGGCAATAGCATAACATCGGGTCGGCAATAGCATAACTTCGGGTCGGCATTGCTTCAACCTCAGGTAGGCAGAGAAAAGTGTACTTTGGGTCGGCATGGACTTCACTTCGGGTCGGCATGGACCTCGCTTGGGGTCGGCATAGGCTACACTTCGGGTCGGCGTGGACCTCGCTTAGGGTCAGCATAGGCTACATTTCAGGTCCGCATTGGACTTCACTTGGGGTCGCATACGTTTTACTTCGGGTCGGCGTGGACTTCGCTTGAGGACGACATAGGCTACATTTCAGTTCGGCATTGGACTTCACTTGGGGTCGGCATACGTTTTACTTTGGGTCAGCATGAAGTTTACTTCTGGTAGGCGTGGACTTTGCTTGGGGTCGGCATAGGCTACATTTTAGGTTGGCATTGGACTTCACTTGGGGTCGGCATACGTTTTACTTCGGGTCGGCATGTCACTTGCTTTGGGTCAGCATACGAATTACTTCAGGTCGGCATAGATGGATGAGTTGGGCTCGACAATCGCTATGGTGGGCCCATGTAGGTGAGGAGGCCCTATAGCCGGAGTTTCGCTTATAAATACAACAGGTATGGCTTCAGAAAGAGGAATCTTCACTTTGTCTCTCTTCGTCTTCTACCTAGAGGCTACTCTGCCATTTTTATTTAGAAATTCCAGATTGTAACTGTAAACAAATTTCTGATAATAAAAAGGATTGTTCTAGAGTGGACGTAGGCCGAAGTTAGCCGAACTACTATAAATCTTGTCTTTTTTACTTGCTTTCATTTTAATTTTGATTATTCTTCATATTATATTCTCTACCTATACTTTATCTGTGATATGTGATTGGATATTGGTGCTTTCACTTATAATTGGGTGTTGGTGGTCAATTTTGACACCAACATTTTGGTGCTTTCACTGAGAAAGCTAGCACTCGGTGATTTGGAAGTTTGGATTTGAAATCTTAGGAACTCGGATTTATGAAGCTATGACTAGGCAATCAACAAGGAGACAGAGGACAAAGAGGAGTCATCACGAAGGAAGCCAGGAGGCTTCCTCAAGAGCTAATCAGACTTCAATCTTCATTGCCAGAGACGAGATGGAAATGATGATGGATGCTATGCAAGAAAGGATGCTGAAGAGACTGGAAGATATTATGCAGAACTTATTCCGGTAGATAGGGCAAGCTGGAATCCAAAACCAAGGGGATGAGCTGTAGGGAATACTGGAAATGTGGATCATGGAATTGGAGCAGCAGGAACAGAGGAAGTCCAGAATCAAAACCAAGGAAACGAAGCCAACAGGATGCGGGATAGAATGGAACCACCGGGAGCTGCCTCTAATCGTTCCACACTGGGGGGAATTCCCCCGGATCATATTGTCTTGATTCCAAGTAGGATACCAGGAAGTTCTATGAAGTTTGGCACTGATTGGGATATGGATGCTCATCTAGAAGGGCATTTCAGGATTCCCTCATAGACTCAGGGGGGAAGTTGGAGACAACGGACAAAGACTACCACTTGATGATAACGACAGGTTGGCGGATATGATCAAACTGGCCATGGGAGGAGGATTGGTAAATAGAGTTTTAGAGGATAGTAGCCCCTTCGCTCCTACGACTAGGCAAGCTAGGAATCCAATGGAATTCAAACTACTAACACTAGAGACGTATAATGGAAGGACGGATCCCGTTGTTCATCTGACAAGGTATATGAGGCATATGGAAGTACTGGGGGCATCGAAGGAGGTTATGGCACGGTGCTTCCCTTTGTATTTGACAAATATAGCGGCACTATGGTTCAGACAACTGGAAAGCGGCTCCATTGGTGCGTGGACAGAATTGATGAAAGGTTTATGAGGCAGTTTAGAGTTCACATCTCGAGACCTAAGAATGTGATGAGTTTGGCAACACTAAAGCAGAGGACCATAGAGTCTTTGAGAAGTTTTCTAACATGGTTTAATGCTGCGGCGGCATCGGTGGATCGTCCAAATCCATCCATGGTTTTGATAGCGGCTGTATCTGGCATCACTGATGGCACAGAGTTCAAGGATTTGCTAGCATGGGATCCATCTATGGATTTATGGGAGTTTTACCATGAAGTAGAAAGGTTACTGCGACAGGAAAACGCATGAGTAAACAAATAAGAGGTGAATG
This sequence comes from Allium fistulosum, assembly GCA_030737815.1. Taxonomy (NCBI): domain Eukaryota; kingdom Viridiplantae; phylum Streptophyta; class Magnoliopsida; order Asparagales; family Amaryllidaceae; genus Allium; species Allium fistulosum. The sequence goes on from CM060904.1 coordinate 355,432,359, forward strand.
TTGTGCAAGCTGGAGGATCATCGGGAGATGTAAACAAGAATGATAAAGGCAAACGGAAAATGAATGATGGCAATAATACATCGAAAAGGCAATGGAGAGAACCAAAATTCTCTTCATACATGGATTTGACTGATATTCTGGAAAGGATCTATTTAGATATTCGAGGGCCCCTCCAGTATTGAAGACCGGTAAAAAGGGAAATCTCCGAATACGAGCGGGCTTCAGGAAAGCATTGCCTATTCCATGAGATGGATGGGCACAATACGAGTGACTGCAGGCATTTGAAGGATATCGTTGAGGAACATGTGAGGAATGGTCATTTGCAATAAAATATAAGGAATCAAGCTGTGGCAGTGGAACAGGAGCATCCACTGCCAACCTCGAACGAAGATGGCACTATCAAGGCATCGTCGTCAACTTATTATTAGCTGATTGGATTGTAATAAACTCCAAAGTAATGCGGATAAGTCACTTACACATGTACGGGATCGAGGATGATCCCTAGGCATGCTCTGAGATGTCGATGAACCATGGTGCTCGGGTTTATGAAATCTTGTTTTTTCTTTTTACTGCAAACTTTGGTTTTTCTGGTACTATGGCTATTTAGTTTTCTTGGTTGTACGGACTTTTATTTTGTATTTTATCAATTGAACTCCGGAATGGTTGGATTTGGATTAATGTAATAAATAACACAGGACATGGTTGCAGCCCCGACCGAATAGACGGGGTAATAACCGCGAGTTACGAGTCCCTTCGCTGGAGAGTGATAGGATGGACTCGAACACGGACAAGTCCTCGACTGGGAATTGAGGCCGGAGTAGGATACCCCACAGATTAAGTCATCGGCTGGGGATCGAGGCCGAAGTAGGATGCCCCATGGATTAAGTCCTCGGCCAGAAGGTCAAGGCCGGAGAAGAATATTCACGGATTAAGTCCTCAACTGGGGATCGAGGCTGAAGTAGGATACCCCACAGATTAAGTCCTCAACTGGGGATCGAGGCCGGAATTGGATACCCCATAGATTAAGTCCTTGGTTGGGGATCGAGGCCGAAGTAGGATACCTCACGAATTAAGTCCTTGACTAGAGAGTCGAGGCCGGAGAAGAATAACCATGGATAGCCCTCGATCGGAGAGTCAAGGCCGGAGTAGGATAAAATGACCCGGAGAGGTCTAGGGACTTAGATTTCGACCCAGAGAGGTCTCGGATTTGGATATGGACCCGAAGAGGTCCCGGATTTTGATATGGACCCAGAGAGGTCCTAGATTTGGATATGGACCCGGAGAGGTCCCGGACTTGGATAAAACGATCCGGAGAGATCATGGGTTCGGTTAATGGATTTGAAATGGATTCAGAATTTGATATCGACTTGAAACAATCATGAATTTCACTAACCATCTGGAGAGATCAAGGAATAGGATTGGCGATGGATTGAACTCTAGATTGGATGATATGGCGATCAATGGATTTTAGACTCTGGATTTTGAACTTGTAGCAATTCAAAACACGCCTTCCAATAGAAAGGCATGTTTTGGGCGGCAAATGTTATCTCGCCTTTTGGCAAGGCGGTATACAGGCGGATTTAACATAATAGACTTCACGGTTATCGAGGCTGGAATATTATGAATTTGGTTCGGATGGATGAATGGATCATCTGTTATAGATAATAAATATGAATAAGAAGCCAGGGTTAAGCATAGTCGATGGATAAACGACGCAGGACTTGGAGAAAGGCACAGCTCGGGTCGGCATAAGGTTTGCTTTGGGTTTTACTTCAGGTCAGCATGGTGTTACTCCGGGTTGACATTGTTTCTCCGAGTCGGCATAGAGTTGCTTCAGATTCTAGTTCGGGTCGGCATAAGGTTTGCTTCGAGTGTTACTTTGGGTCGGCATGGTGTTGCTCCGGGTCGGCATAGAGTTGCTTAGGGTTCTACTTCGGGTTGGCATAAGGTTCGCTTCGGGTTTTACTTTGGGTCGGCTTGCTAATTCGCTTGGGGTCGGCATATTACTTAGGGTCGGCATAGTACTTTGGGTTGGCAATAGCATAACTTTAGGTCGGCAATAGCATAACTTCAGGTCGGCATTGCTTCAACCTCAGGTCGACAGAGAAGATTTTACTTCGGGTCGGTGTGGACTTCACTTCGGGTCGGCATGGACCTCGCTTGGGGTCGGCATATGTTATATTTCATGTCAGCATTGGACTTCACTTAGGGTCGGCCAACGTTTTACTCCAGGTCAGCATGAAGTTTACTTCGGATCGGTGTGAATTTCGCTTGGGGTCGGCATAGGCTACATTTCATGTCGGCATTGGACTTCACTTGGAGTCGGCATACGTTTTACTTTGAGCCAACATGAAGTTTACTTCGGGTCGGCCTGGACTTCGCTTGGGGTCGGCATATGTTTTACTTCAGGTCAGCATGTCACTTGCTTCGGGTCGGCATACGAATTACTTTAGGTCGGCATAGATGGACGAGTTGGGCTCGACGGTCGCTGTGGTGGGCCCATGTAGGTGAGGAGGCCCTATAGTCGGAGTTTTGCCTATAAATATAGCAGGTGTGGCTTCAGAAAAGGGGATTTTTACTTTGTTTCTCTTCATCTTCCACCTAGAGGCTACTCTTCCATTTTTATTCAGAAATTCCATATTGTAACTGTAATCAAATATCTGATAATAAAAAGGATTGTTCTGGAGTGGACGTAGGCCGGATTTAGCCGAACCACATAAATCTTGTCTTTTTTACTTACTTTCATTTTAATTTTGGTTATTCTTCATATTATATTCTCTACCTATACTCTATCGGTGATCTATGACCGAATATTGGTGCTTTCACTTATAACTAGGTGTTGGTGGCCAATTTTGACGCCAACAAGTTCATATTTGGCAACTCTCAACAAACACTTAAAATTATAATGACCAAAACATTTGTGCCAAATCCAATGATCATTTGTATTACCCATAAGATATAAGTCATAATCATTAGAAATTTTCATACGTAAAGTATATATTTTCGTTTTCTTATACCTTCAAAAATAGTTATAGAATCGTGATCTAAAATATCACGATTATCTTTTTCAAACCTAATTTTAAAACCTTTATCACATAACAGACTTATAATTATTAAGTTATGTTTTAAATTTTAACAAGAAAAACATTATAAATAAGAGAAATTTCAAAGTTACCGACATTGTTGATGCCAATAACACATCATTTTGAATTATCTCCAGAATTAACGGTTCCATATTTTTTGTATATAATGCCACTTGGCAACTGTGGATATCTCGTCATATATTTTGAACATCTGTTGTCCAATATCCATTTCTCCTTTATATTTACTACATTGTTTGGTATGCACATTGGTACCCTATTTTACTTTAAGGTTCCCAAGGTTAAGCTTTAGAAAACCAATCCCATAAAGCGTTTGTGTACCCTTTGAAAATATAATTTTTAGATGAATAAAAATTATTAACATAATTATCTATATAATATTCCTTTTATCATTGTCTAAATTTCTAGAAACACATACATTAAGAAATTTATTTAGGTATTTTAATATTAAATTTTTTGGTTTTGTTTTGAACCTAGTGGGATTAATAAATTTAACACTTTGAATACTATTTTTTCTTCGGTTTAGGCTATGTGATGTATACTTGTCCATGCTTATTATTTGAAGATCGGATGAGGGTAATAAATTTTCTTTACACTTATAAACATCTTTTTTTATTTTATCAATATTCTTACTGCAGTTAAGAATAACATTATCTAGAGATTTAATTTTGTTATTTAGACAAATTATCTCTGATTGCATTGAAAAATTCTCTACTTTTAATGATTCATTTGCACTTTCAAGTTTTTCCAAACTTTCCAATTTTAGATTCTTTTCATTATTAATTTCATTGTTTTTTTCAATTTCATCTTATAAACATTGTCTTTCTTTAGTTAGTATTTCAATAAACATTTTCAATCCATCTATTTTTGCTAAACTCTAAGTACCTTTTAACCTTTATACGAATCAATTACATTCAGGATTTCTTTATTAGAACCTCATACCTGGTTATCATTTGTCATGAAGCACATGTTGGCATTTACTGTCTCTAGCTATTGTCACTTGATAATGTGTCTGAATCATCCCATCTAACGTTGAAAGCCCGCTTCCTCTTCTTGTTAAATGTATCATTATTTGAATAGTACTTTGATTTTTTTTCTTCAGATTTGGACAATCTCTTTTCAAAACGACTAGTTTGTCATATTTAAAACACTTAAAAACATTTTTGTTTCTGGATTTATCTGTATAAATGTCATTCGAAATTTATTCATTCTCTAATGCTTCAAGAATTTCTTGAAATACTGGTCATGAAAGTGATTGCATCGTCGTCGTCATATGACCCGTGATTTTCATTTATAACGTTGAATGCCAATTAATTTTTCTCATTAGCATAATTTTATATTCTTTCCTGCACTTCATTGGTCATAAAATTTCCAACTAATTCCTCTATTTCATAGTACTTATACCATTTGCTTCTTTTATGAACAAGGTCTTTTAATCTCATTCACTGTAGATTGAATATAAGATCTTTCTAACTTAGTCCACTTCAAAAATAGTTTTTTCTAATGGTACTAGTTTATGTAAAATACCATGAAATCTAGCATACATGCCAGATATTGGCTCGTTTTATTTTGTTTTAAAAAGTTGAAATCAACCGGTCAATACATATAATTTGGCTTGTTTAACTTTATTTGTGCCTTCATGTGTAACTTGTAGAGTCATCTAAATTTCATATGCATTTTCATAGAATGACACTCTATTAAACTCATTTTTATCTAAAGCATGCAATTGAATATTCATAGCCTTTGAATTGTTGAGCAATCGTTACATTTCTTCAGGGGTCCATTGTGCATAATTCAATTATAGCTCAGTCTATTCAGTATGTGTGGCATTCCAATTATATAACTAATTTAACTATAAATATATTTTCATTCTATAAGATAAATAATCGTAGTTACTACCATTAGAAAGAATGGGCGTAGAATTAGATTAACCCTCTACAAAAGTGTTAAAAGTTGTATTACTAGTATTAGTGATCATTTATCCTTTTTCAAAAATTTAGGTTATGAACCTTTTGAAACCCTTGTGCTTTGATATCAAATATAGGTCATGGAATACGCAAATACACTTATGCAGAATTGATCATAAGATCACTAATACACTATAAGGGGGTGGATAATGTATACAAACTATTTAAAAATTAACGTGCAAATATATAAGTTATCTACTTAAATGAGTTATAAAATCAAAAGCACAGATAGATAATCAAATAGTAAATACAAAGTAGAGTCAAAGTAAAGAGTAGAAGACACTAGGATTTTTATACTGGTTCGAATATCTAATTATACGTCTGGTCCAATACTCCTCGTATATAATTTCCTTATTACTTTCTTACTTTCCATGGGTGGAAAGAATACCTTTACAGTCTTACAATTCCACAGGTAGTAAGATGCACCTTTTCTCTTGAATTTCCATAGGTGTCAAGAACACTTTTTCTTTACAATAATAAAGTATAGGCAAGTGGTTGTATCTTCAATACAGAACTTTATAGTTTAGATACAGTAATCCTATAGACCTCTATAGCAGCATATCTTTGAAATCAGTGAGGAATAGGATGAGACCAGCAATAGAATGGTAGAAAAATTAAGTACAGACTCTATGAACTTTTATGGCTTGCAAAGCCTTGAAGAATATGAGTGAAAGAGTATGGATTTTCAAAGAGAATGGGAGCATACTGTTAACCAGGTTTTTAACCCAGCAGAATTCAATAGGAGTTAGAATGTGGGGACTATACCAGAATGACTTGAAACTTAAACAAGGCATCCAAAAGAACAAGCCAAAAGTACTCAAGAAGAATTACCCAAAAATCCACTATGGGATGAATTACTTCCCATAAATATGTCACTACATTAACATTGGTTTCATATTTGTTTAAGGTTACTTAAGGGTAATCGACAAAGAAATCCCTTGATTTAAAAAACTTTTGCAAATGAGAACGTTTTTAAACAAAACCGATATTTAGAAATAAAGCGATTTTTAAAATTAAAACCCTTATTAATTAATTAAATAATAAACTAAACTTTTTTAAATAATAATTAACCTTTAATTAAATCCCAATTAAAGTCTTAATTAAGTTTGACTTAATCGATAATTAATTAATAATTAAACCACCTTTTTAAATAAATAAATAAATAATTTATTAATCTTTTAATAAATAATTAAACAATAATTAATCCTGAATTAATAATTAATTAATAATTAACTTTTAATTAATAATCTAATTATAATTATCTTATTTGATTAACACTTAAGTACGAATTACCTTGTTAACTAATGATTAAGTACTAATTAGCTTACTTACTTAATTAATTAATTAATTAAGCATCAATTAAATAAATAATAAATACTTATTATTTTGTAAAATATGTTTTAATACACTTTCCTTAAATATTTATAAATGAAAATACTTTGAATTTTTCAAAAATAGTCGTTTACGAACTATATCCATATCGATGATCGTTATATGACCCGTAATTTTCAAATTTTGTTTAACCTTCAAAATAGCCTTAAAAACCTTTCCCTTTTTATTTAAACCCACTTTATAACTTGTATGAAGTTTGTAAACCAAATAAAATTTAAGTTAACACTTTATGGAAACTTTTTCGAAATCACATAAGAAAAGCAAGTTAAAGAAAAGGATTTTCTATGTCGCAACAAGTGATTTTAAGTGCTAATTCCTTTATCATACAACACATACAATAGCATTACATTATCCCAACATAAGAAAGATTTTTAGCATATATATATTCCATAATTTAACACATACAAGCAAAGATTACAATTTGTATACTAACTTAACTTTTAACTTCCATATTCAAAACTGTATGTCATCTCAACCAAGCACATATACATACATCCAAGTCAACACCATATATACCCAAACAATAATCATATTTTACTAAAGTAAAGCATATATATCAGTTTTAAAAAAACTTAGTTAAAAGCTAGATCTTCACTCACCAAAAGTTGACTAACTCAAGCTAACTTCTACTAGATATCGGATATGATATATGTCTTCGCTTCTCACTTGGAAAAATGATATTTTTATAGGCTTGAATGAGAAATATGGTTCGGCTAGGGGAAAGATGAATTTGGCCAAGGAGGGTATGTTTGTGTATAGGCTTGTTTTGTGATGGAGTGTTGAAATGGGCGAAGGAGGCTTTAAACAAGGATTTAATGAATTTTAAAACTGAATGAACTAGGGTTTTGTACTAAAGAATTTTTGGAGGGCCATTAAAGTGTACATGAGAACTTGGAGGAGTTTTAGAAAGTGAAAATGAAAATGAGGATAATGATAGGAATTTTGTATTTATACAAATAGATAAATCAAATTACCAAATTGACCTAAAGGTACATAACCTCCACTACTTGTTTGCCACATCACAACCTTGCCTCCTCCCTTGGTGCTCACGTGATGATGTCTCCCTTTTTTCCATTTTGATGAGAAAACATACATTAATAGCTAATTTACTTAATGTTTCCAAAGAAATGACATATTATGTCACTTTATTTTACATTTTTATTTTGTTTTAAAATTTGCATAATATGTCACATCATATCCTATTATATTTCTAAAGTATATATATATATATATATTACAAATTATAACTCATTTATAAATGTGTCTATATGTTAACTCAAATGCACACAATATTTCCGATAACTTTTAGACGACGAGAAGTCAAAAATTCAGAAAACGATTTCCGGTCACATTTTCTATTTTTCTTTAAAGTGATTGTTTTTGTAAACAAATTTTGAAAAATATTTCATGTCATTAGTAATTATTTAAAAGAGTTTTATTTTGAGTTATAAAACCCAATAATTAATTATTAAAATTTTATTTAAATATATATATTTAAAGAGATATATTCTAGGTCATTACACTCTCCCCCATCCTCCCTTAAAAGAATTTCGTCCCGAAATCAGTAAACAAGGAGATAACACAAAATAACACAAAAAGGGTGTAACAACCCGCATATTTCACGATTATATATATTCAAATGTTTTATTTAAATATATCATCGTTAATCGGATTAAAGTCCGAAATGTTACTTTTTGTAAACAGTCGAATTGGGACTCGAGACTACTTCCATTGAGTACAAAATGGCGTTTACAACTTTTTTGAGTATAAACATCGATATGTTTGGAGTTGAGTAGAATTTTGCTATTTTTCTATTTTGGGCTTTGGATTTGGGTTTCAGCCCACTAACCCAACTTAATACCCTAACTCCTCTACTCTTCATTCATTCTACTCCTCAATTCCTAACACTCTCAAGCTAAAGTAAAAATGGGGGAAAAGATAGGAAATTAAAATTCCTAAACCCTAGTTTGATTAGGAAATACAAATTCAAGTCCAAAATCAAAGGGAAGCTTAGGTAAGCATCCTCTTCTTCTTCTCCACCTCAATCTCTCTCTAATTTCCAGAAAATCCTATAACCTAATTTAGGAAATATTTGCCTATGATCATAGATTGGAGCTTCTAGAGTTGAAGTTGAAGAGTGGTTGATCTTTCCTTTGTTTTAAAAGCTTCGCATTCGTTGTTTTTGGGTTTAAAGGTGAGTTTTTGAACTCACATCTATGTCTATAGTTTTCATTGTTGTTAGGTATGAATTCCTAACATCTATTCACGTTCATTTGCTTTTGATTTGAATTGATTTTGTGAATTTTCCAAATTTTGGTGTTTTGAAGTCAAAATCTTTAAAGGTCCTATCTTAGATATTTAGACGTGTTATTTGGGGAGTATCGAAGAGCCTATAAGGCTGGGTTGTCGCTTGGCATAAATCCCTAGTCTTTGTTGCTCGTCTGATCACTCCGAATCGTTTTGGTCATCATGGCCTAGGCAAATTGTTGCCCAGACCAGGTGACCCGATGTCTGGTTGGTCAAGTCCAGAATCAGAATCAGACGTCTGATACAACCAGACGTATGGTACACCCTTTCAGACATCTGATACAACTTGCCAGACGTCTGATACAACATGCCAAACCTCTGATACAACCTTTCAGACGTCTGGAAGGTTTCAGGGAAAATATATATTTCCAAAACCCAAATCCAGACGTCTGGATGAACCCCCAGACGTCTGGAACTGCCAATTTTGCCTATTTTGGCTGTTTTTGATTGGATTTCCAATTTTAATCAATTTTTGTCGTTCCAGTTAGTTGTTATCACTTATTATCGACTTTGATGACTTCTTTCTTTGGATTTTTGGGAATATCCATTTGATGGATTTGATATCGAATTTTATGGATTTAATTCACATTGTCGTATGTGAATTTTTGGTGATTGATTGTTTTTACAATCATTTTTTTTATGATTTGTCACTTTAAAATACAAAGGTTTCTATACTAGTAGTAAATACTCAAACTCTTTCACAAAAATGATTTCAACATTATTTTTAATACAAAGCTTGTTTTTAAAACCGTTTTCCAATCTATTAGTATATACAAACCTTTACCTCATTCGTATGACAAATCTAATTAAATGGATTAGCAAAACAAGTGGTATGAAATGCTTGCGTTTACTTCGTCGGTTAATTCTTAGACTTGTTCGATTGAACTCTCGTGACAATTTTCGAGCGGAAATCTACAATTTGTTCGTAAATATTTAAGTTAAGCCAATGGTTATGGGACATGAAGCTAAACTCATTTATTTACTAGCTTAGTGTAATTTACACTTATCAACCAATAATGATCCTTTGGTGATTTAGACTAGCGATGTGCGATGTCTCTTTGTCCGCGTAGGGGACTGTACCCCATTCTATAGAGCTTCGGCTCACTTTTATGGGCTAGCAACCCATGGTCTTTGGACCGTTCGTGGAGCAATCGGCTCGATAAGTCGGTGCATGGGGCGTATCTTTTTAGGTGCGTCGATGTTCGACTAGGCATGGGGAGTATCTTTTTAGGTGCGTCGATGTTCGACTAGGCATGGGGCGTATCTTTTTAGGTGCGTCGATGTTCGACTAGGCATGGGGCGTATCTTTTTAGGTGCGTCGATGTTCGACTAGGCATGGGGCGTATCTTTTTAGGTGCATCGATGTTCGACTAGACATGGGGCGTATCTTTTTAGGTGCGCCGATGTTCGACTGTGCATGAGGCGTATCTTTTTAGGTGCGTCGATGTTCGGTTCATGGGGTAGCGACCCATTTGTGATACACGTGTTGGTAAGTTTTGATGCTCCCGTTTGTGATAGGTCTTCCCCTTTTTTTGTGATTTCTGGATTTCTATTTGATGATTTCTAGAATTTGTGTTTCACCAATTTTGATGATATGCATTGATAAGCTTTATCAATATTTGTGTTTTGGTGAATAATTTAAAGAATATGACATTCTTTTTAGTGTTTGAGAATATTTGAGATATTGTATGATTTTTGTTGTTATCTGATGTATACTTGTCACAGTATGGCATTATTGTTATCATACGTTTTTGTGATATCTCTTATCCTATCTCATTTTATATGATATTTATAGCTAGACTGATCCGTTTATTATTTTTCTTCTTAAATAATACTCGGGTCAGACCGAGGTATTTCAGGTGTTTCTACTTGACTTCTTATCAGGGACCATCATCTGATTTTTGGCTAACTACTTAGATTAGTAGTTTTTGCTTTTATACATTCGAGATAGAGACTCCTTGATGTATACTTATACTTTTTTCTAGCACTTGTACCTATTCTTTTGTGATATTGTGGATCTTCTATGACCACTATTTTGATGTACACTCCTATGTGTTATATTCATATTTGTTTCCGCCTTAGTGATATGAATCTCTGTGACTGGTTTGTGTTATGCTTATTTCTATATTTGTTTCCGAAGCCCACATAGCCACTGTGTAGTAGCTTTGAGTTTGTATTTGATATGTCAGATTTCCTCTTGAAATGAAATGCGAGTCAGATTATCTAACATATCGGTACTCGCACAAAGCAATTACACAGATGGTCGCTCCTCAACAGCCTTATTCTTCGTGCTAGTCGACGACATTACCCCGTAGTGTCCTTGGCTAGTGTGAGTATAGAGGTAGGGTGTCACAGCTTGGTATCAGAGCCAAACTTCGGAACAATGTAGAATAATCTAGCAAGGATCATTGTACTAAGTTTTTCTTAGGAGTCGTGCCTTAGGATTTAACTCGAGTCATTGGACCCTTTCTATCCTATTTTCTTTTATGATGCCTTGTTTATCAATCTAGTTTATTTGAATTCATTCTGAGAATAACTGTTTTCCTCTTCTTTCTTTCTTTCTTAAAGAAGAGAAATGGTTAGATCTGGTAGCCCTAGCGCTGGTCAATCCAGTAGTCCTTCTCTGGATAGTGTTTTCATGTCTGCCCAATAACTTTTGGATCTTGTAAAGAATCAAAGGTTTATCTGTACTTTGAGTAAGAACCCCAAAAAGGTTTTACCTTTGAAACTAGAAGTTCCTTTCGATCAGCTTGTAGATATCACTCTTCGACTAGAAGAGGCCGATAAAGAAAGTGATGTTGAAGTTGTGGATGCCAAACAAAACTTCAACATCAACAAGAAGAGGCATGTTAAGTTCAAAAGCCCTAATCCCAACAAGAAAGGGAAGTAGGCAACTTCGGTAGCAAAGACTCCTACCTCTAGTCGTGGATGATGCTACAATTGTAGTTCTAAGGACCATTATGCAAATAAGTGTCCAAGACCTCTTACTTGTCGCTATTGCAAAGGTTTGGGTCATCTTTTATCTTCATGTCCCAAACTTCAAAGTAGGAGAGAGGGAAAGCTGAAGGTTGTGCTAGCCCCTAGTAACACTTCTCTTGGTCAAGGTATTTCTCATTCAGTCCTTGATGGCACTATTTTATTTCGTGATCTTCCTATTCAAATTTCTTTTGATTCGGGTGCATCTCACTCTTTTATATCGAAAGAACTTGTTGTTACTTTTTCTTTAAATATTATGGTCTTGATGACTTCATTGAGAATTGTGTATCTGATTGGTGGATCCGCAACACTCAGTTTACTTTTTGGAGATGTCAAGATTATTTTATGTGATAATGCTTTTCGATCTGATTGCTACTTAGGTTTCGGAATGATTTTTGGAAAGGGATTGGCTTAATCGATATTAAGTCCACATCCTATGTTCCAAGAGGACTATCCATCTTTGATATTCTCAATATGTTAAGCAGGTTTTTAATTTTTCTTAATGATCTCGATTCCAATTCGGTGGCATCATTTTATTCTTTAAACCCACCTGATGAGGAAAATGTTATTTCTCTCATTCAAGTAGTTTGTGAATTTTCCGGTATTTTTGAGCTTGTCTTAGGATTACCACCTAAGCGATCTATTGAGTGGTGCTAAGGTCTTTTGAGCTCGACCTTGCCACCGGTTTTCATCAGCTACGAGTTGCGAAGGGTAGCATTCCACTTACCGCATTCCGCACTCGTTATGATTCTTATGAGTGACTCGTGATGTCATTCGGTTTTTCCAGCAGCTTATTTCATCCATCTTATGAATCGAGTATTCTGCGAATATCTTGATGAGACCATCCTTGTATTCATTGCTTATGGATGAAAACAACAATTTAAAATTTTCAAATCTTTTTAATAAGATATTTATAAGTATAATTGAATTTTGTTCTTAAAATGAGCAATGAATATTTGTGAAATTTTTAAGAGACATGTTTATCATATAGAAGATGATTTTGTGTTGTTTTGCCCATTGAGTGCTTTAAGAATTCTGGTCGATGCGCTTGACCAACGTTATCGATAGGAATCTCCTAAACGCTATGATGAGACAGTCAGACACAATAAATTGACTTCTAAAAAGTAAATTTTTCTAAAAAGATGATTACATAAAGTCCATTATAATTTTGAATGTCTTAGCTTTTCGGGAAAGAGGATCATTTAAAAGAAATCCTTTCCGATGCTCATATTCTTGTGATTCCCGAGGGGAACCAAGACTTTATTGTTTATACCGATGCTAGTCGTGTTGGTTTGGGAGCCGTTCTCATGCAAAGGGAACGTGTTATTGTTTATGCTTCTAGGCAATTAAAGCCTGCCGAGACTAGATATGCCACTCATGATTAAGAGCTCGCAGCTATTGTTTTTGTCCTTAGAATTTGGCGCCATTATCTTTTAGGAGAGAAATTTGTTCTCTACACCGATCATAAATCTTTGAAGTATTTATTTTCTCAAAAGGAACTTAATTTGCATCAACAACGTTGGCTCGAATTCCTTACATCTTATGATCTTGATATTCTTTATACTCTCGGAAAGGGAAATCGATTTGCCGATGCCCTTAGTCGTAAGCAACAAGCGGTTGTTTCAATGATGATATCCGAATGGAATGATCTCGAGACTTTATCCACTTGTGAGATTCGAGATCGTGAATCCATTTTATTTTCATCTCTTGTTTTATGTAGCCTTGAGGCTCGTCCTTCTCTTTTAGACCGCATCCTTGAAGCTCAAAAGCAAGATCCCAAATTGGCTTTTCTTAGCCAAAATTGTAGGGATCAAAATAAGGTTGATGGTTTGAAATTTATTGAAATCGATGCTCGTGGTGGCATTCGAAAGTTTGGTAGACTTATTGTGCCAAACATTTGTGATCTTTGTAAAGATATTTTAGAAGATTCTTGTCGTTCTAAATTTACCATTCATCCCGATAGTAGTAGCGACTTTATTATTGGGATGGAATGAAATCTGATATTGCTAACTTCATTAAGCGTTGCATGACTTGCCAACTCATAAAGGCCGAGCATCAAAGGCCCGGTGGGTTATTGCAACCTTTGGACATTCCAATTTGGAAGTTGGGAAGGTCATATTTCTCTTGTTGAGTTTTCTTATAATAATAGCTTCCAATCTAGTATTGTTATGGCACCTTTCGAGGCACTCTACGGAAGGCCATACCGATCTCCTTCGTGTTGGCTTGAAGTCGGTGGGAAGCTGGTTTTAGGTCCAGATTTTATTCGTGATGCCACAGAAAAGATTGACCTTATTCGTCATAGGATGAAAGAAGCTCAAAGTAGACAAAAATCCTATGCCGATAACCGAAGAAGGAAATTACAATTTTCTGTGGGAGATTTGGTGTTCATTCATGTTTCACCTATGAAGGGTGTTGTGTGTTTCAGTCGATTGGGAAAATTAGCACCTCGATATATTGGTCCATTTCCCATCACCGAACGTATTGGTTCCGTGGCTTATCGCCTTTTATTACCGGCTCAAATTTCTACTATTCATGACGTGTTCCATGTTTCTCAACTACGGAAATGCCTTAGGGATTCCAATTCTACTCTTGAGCTCGGTGTTATTGAAGAAATTGAGGTTTCACCTAATTTGACTTATGAGCAACATCCTATTCTTATCATTGCTTCGGAGATTAAACGCCTTCGAAATAAAGATGTTCCACTTGTGAAAGTTCAATGGTCCTCGAATCCTAAGGATTGCTCTCGGGAATCCAGAGAATTCATTGAGCGAACACATCCGGACTTACTCTCTCGTGCTCCTTAAGGTGAACTTCTCATTTCAAAATTTTCATCTTTTATGTTGTTATGCCATAGTTTGGTTGTTACTTTTTATTTTCTTCTTGAGTATTGTGAGGACGCAATTTCTTTAAGGAGGGGAGTCTGTAACAACCTGCATATTTCACGATTATATATATATATATATATGTTTTATTTAAATATAGCATCGTTAATCGGATTAAAGTCCGAAATGTTACTTTTTGTAAACAGTCAAATTGGGACTCGAGACCACTTCCATTAAGTCCAAAATGGCCTTTACAACTTTTTTGAGTATAAACATCGATATGTTTGGAGTTGAGTAGAATTTTGCTATTTTTCTATTTTGGGCTTTGGGTTTGGGTTTCAGCCCACTAACCCAACTTAATACCCTAACTCCTCTACTCTTCATTCATTCTACTCCTCATTTCCTAACACTCTCAAGCTAAAGTAAAAATGAGAGAGAAGATAGGAAATTAAAATTCCGAAACCCTAGTTTGATTAGGAAATACAAATTCAAGTCCAAAATCAGGGAAGCTTAGGTAAGCATCCTCTTCTTCTTCTCCACCTCAATCTCTCTCCAATTTCCAGAAATTCCTATAACCTAATTTAGGAAATATTTTCCTATGAACATAGATTGGAGCTTCTAGAGTTGAAGCTGAAGAGTGGTTGATCTTTCCTTTGTTTTAAAAGCTTCTCATTCATTGTTTTTGGGTTTAAAGGTGAGTTTTTGAACTCACATCTATGTCTATAGTTTTCATTGTTGTTAGGTATGAATTCCTAACATCTATTCACGTTCATTTGCTTTTGATTTGAATTTATTTGGTGAATTTTCCAAATTTTGGTGTTTTGAAGTCAAAATCTTTAAAGGTCCTATCTTGGATAATTGGACGTGTTATTTGGGTTGTATCGAAGAGCCTATAAGGCTGGGTTGTCGCTTGGCATAAATCCCTAGTCTTCGTTGCTCGTTCGATCGCTCCCGAATCGTTTTGGCCATCATGGCCTAGGAAAATTGTTGCCCAGACCAGGTGACCAGACGTCTGGTTGGTCAAGTCCAGACGTCTGGTTATAGACCCTAGAGAAGAGAAAATTTTGACAATTGCAGAAAAAACGCAGAGAACAGAATCAGACGTCTGATACAACCTTTCAGACGTTTGGTACACCCTTTCAGACGTCTGATACAACTTGCCAGACGTATGATACAACCTTTCAGACGTCTGGAAGGTTTCAGGGAAAATATATATTTCCAAAACCCAAATCCAGACATCTGGATGAACCCCTAGACATCTGGAACTGCCAATTTTGCCTATTTTGGCTGTTTTTGATTGGATTTCCAATTTTAATCGATTTTTGTCGTTCCGCTTAGTTGTTATCACTTATTATCGACTTTGTTGACTTCTTTCTTTGGATTTTTGGGAATATCCATTTGATGGATTTGATATCAATTTTTATGGATTTTATTCACATTGTCGTATGTGAATTTTTGGTGATTGATTGTTTTTACTTTCATTTTTTTTGTGATTTGTCACTTTAAAATACAAAGGTTTCTATACTAGTAGTAAATACTCAAACTCTTTCACAAAAATGATTTCAACGTTATTTTTAATACAAAGCTTGTTTTTAAAACCGTTTTCCAATCTATTAGTATATACAAACCTTTACCTCATTCGTATGACAAATCTAATTAAACGGCTTAGCAAAACAAGTGGTATGAAATGCTTGCGTTTACTTTGTCGGTTAATTCTTGGACTTGTTCGATTGAACTCTCGTGACAATTTTCGAGTGGAAATCTACAATATGTTCGTAAATATTTAAGTTAAGCCAGTGGTTATGGGACATGAAGCTAAACTCGTTTATTTACTAGCTTAGTGTAATTTACACTTATCAATCAATGATGATCCTTTGGTGATTTAGACTAGCAATGTGTGATGTCTCTTTGTCCACGTGGGGGACTGTACCCCATTCTATAGAGCTTCGGCTCACTTTTATGGGCTAGCGACCCATGGTCTTTGGACCGTTCGTGGAGCAATCGGCTCGATAAGTCGGTGCATGGGGCGTATCTTCTTAGGTGCGTCGATGTTCGACTAGGCATGGGGCGTATCTTTTTAGGTGCGTCGATGTTCGACTAGACATGGGGCGTATCATTTTAGGTGCGTCGATGTTCGACTAGACATGGGGTGTATCTTTTTAGGTGCGTCGATGTTAGACTGTGCATGGGGCGTATCTTTTTAGGTGCGTCAATGTTCGGTTCATGGGATAGCAACCCATTTGTGATACACATGTTGGTGAGTTTTCATGCTCCCGTTTGTGATAGGCCTTCCCCTTTTTTGTTGATTTCTTGATTTCTAGTATGATTTCTAGAATTTGTGTTTCACCAATTTAGATGATATGCATTGATAAGCTCTATCAATATTTGTGTTTTGGTGAATAATTTAAAGAATATGACATTCTTTTTAGTGTTTGAGAATATTTGAGATATTTGTATGATTTTTGTTGTTATCTGATGTATACTTGTCACAGTATGGCATTATTGTTATCATACGTTTTTGTGATATCTCTTATCCTATCTCATTTTATATGATATTTATAGCTATACTGATCCGTTTATTATTTTTCTTCTTAAATAATACTCGGGTCAGGCCGAGGTATTTCAGGTGCTTCTACTTGACTTCTTATCAGGGACATCATCTGATTTTTGGCAAACTACTTAGATTAGTAGTTTTTGCTTTTATACATTCGAGATAGAGACTCCTTGATGTATACTTATTCTTTTGTCTAGCACTTGTGTGATATTGTGGATCTTCTATGACCACTATTTTGATGTACACTCCTATGTGTTATATTCATATTTGTTTCCGCTTTAGTGATATGAACATCTGTGACTGGTTTGTGTTATGCTTATTTCTATATTTGTTTCTGAAACCCACATAGCCATTGTGTAGTAGCTTTGAGTTTGTATTTGATATGTCGGATTTCCTCTTGAAATGAAATGCAAGTCATATTATCTGACATATCGATACTCGCACAAAGCAATTACACAGATGGTCGCTCCTCAACAGCCTTATTCTTCGTGCTAGTCGATGGCATTACCCCGTAGTGTCCTTGGCTAGTGTGAGTATAGAGGTGAGGCGTCACAAAGGGCATATATTATATATCATGAAATCCATACATAAGACATACACTAAGCATCCATAACACAAATTGTGCATACACGATATATACAAACAAACAACTATTCTAACATCAACTTTGGATAGGCTTCTCTCATATGACCTACAGTCTCCCAAGTACAATCTATAGGATCATCACTCCACTGAATCTTAACTAATTTCACCACCTTATTACGCAACCTCTTCTCATCCTGATCCATAATATGAACTAGATGTTTGATCATCATCAAGTTCGGTTATATCTCCAAATCCTCTTGAATTGATGGCTCCATAATTAGCGTTGAGTCATGAACATACTTTCTCAAATGGGACATATAGAAAACAATATGGACCCCCGACAACCTTTCCGGCAACTCAACTTTGTAGGCGAGTGGTCCAATCCTCTCAATAAGTTTAAAAGGTCCAATATACCTGGGTATCAATTTCCTAGCCCTTCCGAATCAAACAACTCCTATGATAGGGGAAATCTTCACAAATACAAAGTCTCTAACTTTAAATTCCAAATCTCTCTCCTTTTATCGGCATAACTCTTTTGTCAATCCCGAGCTTCTTTCATTCTTTTCTTGATCACCGCGAACTTTTATGTAGCTTCCCGAATCATATCCGTTCCAAGTGCTAGCCGATCTCTAGTCTCAACCCAAAATGCCGGTGACTTACATGGACATCCATAGAGAGCTTCGTAAGGTGCCATGCTAATGATCGTTTGATAATTGGATAATTCCACTAAGTGAAGATGATGTTCCCACGATCCTCTAAAATGCAGAATACATGCCCTTAGAAGATCTTCTAAGATCTAGCTCACCTTTTCCATTTGTCCATCCGTTTAGGGTGGTATGATGTGCTCAAGCTTAGCTTTGATCCTAAAGCTACTTGAAATGCCTTTCAAAACTGACAAGTAAAGATGGGATCTCGTCACTTACATTTCTTACTGGGACCCCATGAAATCGAACAATCTTCCTCATATAAATTTCTGCCAAAGAAGTTGCAGTTCTTGTTGGTTATACTGGAATAAAATGAGCACCCTTCGTTAGCTGATCTACAATGACCCACACATCTTCATTCCCTTTTTTGGTTTTGGGTAAACCATCGATAAAATCCATTGGTATCATCTTCCATTTCCAATTTGGGATTTCCAAGGGTAAAAGTAAACCAGCCGTCTTCTTGTGATCGCCTTTTTATTTGCGGATATACCAAACATCTACTGACATATATTGAGACATCACTCTTCATCCCTTTCCAACAAAACACTTGTTTCATATCTCGATGCATCTTAGTAACACCTGGATGGATATTCAATTTGGACGATGACATTTCGATAAAACTTCTTGTCTCAGGCCATCGACATTAGGTATGCAAATCCACCAATTCATATGCAAAATGCCTCGTTTATCCATCTTAAAACTTGCACACTGTGCATAGTCAATATTCTTGATGATCTTTATTAAGCGCTTATCTTCCTTCTTCTTACTAGCAGTCATTTCCAATAGTGTTGATATAATTTCTAAGAGGGCCAAAAATGCATTTCTACTCAAAGCGTCTGCCACCAAATTTGCTTTTCCCAGTGTATAAAGAATATCTAAGTTATAAGCTGCCAGAAACTCCAACCATCGCTGTTGCGTTGGGTTCAAATCCTTCAGAGTGAAAAGATATTTCAGGGATTTATGATCTGTAAAGAGCTCGAACTTTTCACCTATTTAAGAAAATAATTTGCTTACTAGGATTCTTAAAGATTATAAATAAACCAAAGAGGAAAAGGAGGATTATTACCCAGCATTTACCCAGCAAGTAATGCCTCCACATCTTCAATGCAAATACTACGGCTAATAACTCCAAGTCATTCGTTGCATAATTCTTCTCGTGAAACTTTAACTGTCTACTTGCATAGGCTATAACCTTCCCATGCTGCATCAACACTGCACCCAAACCAACTCTACATGCATTCGTATAAATAGTTAACCCTTCACCTCCATCAATAATATCCAAAATAAGGGCACTGGTCAATTTCTCTTTTAACTCGAGAAATGCACTCTCACACTTCAGAGTCTACTCAAACTTAAAGTCCTTCTTCGTTAGCTTGGTTAGGTGAGAGGCATTCTTGGAATAATCCTTAATAAACTTCCTACAATATCCTGCCATCCTTAAGAAGATTCTCACTTTTGTGCAGTTTAGGGTCTTTTGAAATTTTGTGCAGCAGCTACCTTTTTCGAATCAACTGAGATGCCATCTCCTAATACAATATGTCTTAGGTATCTCACTTCTGTTTGCCAAAAGTCGCACTTAGAAAATCTTTGCCTTAAGAACATTTTTCCTCAACGTTTCCAAAACCACTTCCAAATGGTGTTTGTGCTCTTCCTCGGTCTTTGAGTAGATAAGAATATCATCGATGAAAATCAATGAGAACTTATTCAGCACATCCCTGAAAATGCGATTCATAAGATTAACGAAAAATGCAGGTGCATTGGTCAACAAAAAAGGCATAACCAACCACTCATAGAAAAAGTCTGGTCCTCTAAAAGCAGTTAAGGGTATACTATCCTCCGCTATCCTTAACTGATGGAAACCCATAGCAAGGTCCATTTGGGAAAATACTCTAGTCCCATGAAGTTGGTCAAACATATCATCTATTTAGAGTAACGGATACTTATTTCGAATGGCCTACTTGTTTAACTCCTTGTAATCCACGCACAATCTTAAAGAACCATCGAAATTATCTATAAAAACTACTATTGATCCCCAACTCGAATGGCTTGGTCTAATCAATCCTCTTCTTAACAAATTACTTAAATGGTATGCAGTGGATTGGAGGAAAGGTGGAAGCTATGGTGTCGAAAGCAATGCTTTCGATGGGGTTGATACTTTAGTTCTGTTTTCAAATGTTAAGTGCCTATTTTGTTTTACATAAAGAATTTGACGTAGTCAAAACCTATGTTTTCGAAAGGAGTTTATAAATAGCTTTCAAAGAAGGTTGCCATTTATGTTTAAAGTATTAGCTTTCGAATGGGTTCCTTTTGTTTTTAATAAGTCTTTTCGAAAGTAATGGTTTCGACCAAGTCGAAACCTAGCCGCTATTATCCCTTCCGAGTGTATTGAAGCCATCAATGCTTTCGAAGGGTTATCTCTGTTTTAACCTAAGCTAAGCCACTTCCTAAATGCTTTCGAAATGGGTTGAGGGTTACGAAGGCAATGGGGTCGAAAGGGGGTTTCGACGCTACCCTTCGAAGTTTTAACGTAAAGGTTTTGAGCTTTTGAACAGGTGGTTCTGACACTATCAACTTTTCCCCAAACAATTTCATAAGGGTTTCGAAAGAGATACTTTCGTATATAACCAGTTTGACCTAAAATAAGTTTTTAAAGAATAAACCCAATACTTTCAAAAGGGGTATTTTAATTTGTTTCGAAGCTATGTTATAAAGAACGTTTTGACACCAACGAAAGGTATTTTTAGTGAGTTTTGAAAAGAGGTTTTCTATGCTTTCGAATGAGGTCATCTAGTGGTTTCGAAAGTGATGTTTTAAGGTTTCAAAACAAATAACCCGCTCATTTTAAAGGAAATACCATGGCATAAAAAATGATTTTGAGAGTACTACTTCTTCATATGTTTTTTCACATTGTAGTTAACCCATAACCGTACTTTGGGGAGGGCTAGAATAACCAGTTTGGTTGATCTAGTAGTGAATGTAACTTAAGAAATGTAAAAATCTTAATTAAAGATATTGGCGGGGCCAATAGGTTCACAATAAACCCTTAAAAACTGTGAAAAGGGAAAGATATTGGCAAGGGCTAATAGGTTCATAGTCAGCCTATTGAAACTAGGATTTGATATTAGCAGGGGCTAATATGTTTATAGTTAGCCTATGAAAACTATATTTGGATTAAGATATTGACAGTTAGTCAATAGGTTCCTAGTAAGCCCATGAAAACTAGGATGATAGAAAAGATATTGGAGTTACCATTAGGTTCTTTGTGATCCCATGAAAACTATAAAATTGGACAGATAGTCGATAAACATTTAACAGTTTAATAGTTACCCAAGAAACTATAATTGAGACAGATAGTCGGCATAAAAAGGGATGGGTAATCCAGAATTAATTTATTTTCTTACATATCATCATATTATTTTGTTTTAACCATTGTGAATGTAGGAGCACGGTATATGGTTTTATAAAGGTTTTAAGATACCAGTAAGGGGAAAACCCGTTCCGCTAAGCGGCGTGGTCTCACTATATATTTAAATGATTTGAGATGGTAAATTATTATTCACACAGGCTTTATGTCTGACTCAAAGTTTTTTTCCCCTTAAACTCTCGGGTACTTAATTGATTTTGATTAGTTTGAGATTAAGGTTTTCAGATGTTATTTTTGATGAATAAAGCTTCTGGTGACGGGAAGGAGGCATGTTAGCTACTTAGAGTTCTTTTATTTTCGTTGTGTTTGGTTGTAAAGGCAAACTTGTTATTTTCCATAGTATATACTCTGATCATCCAAGGGGGAATCTTCATATGTCGTTATTGGTGTATTTTGTAATAAGTATATTTTTCTGAACGTCGTCTGCGCTCTCGGATTACGTAATGAATTTGAAATATTTTGAAATGGAATGTGGACTTTGTTTGCTGTTTTGAGAATTTTTCCATATTCATGTGTTTTTGTGTATCAGTGTATCAAACATTGCCATATTTGATCGTCTAGGATTAATAACTATAGATGACTGCAGCATCCGTAGCCGTTAGTTTTGGGCCTCCAAGTAGGGGGATGTTACAAGTTGGTATCAAAACATAGGTTTATGAAACTTTAAAAGAAACTTAAATCTAAAATATTTTTCAAAACATAATACAATGAATCAGACAATAATATTAGGTTTTGGGTGAACATCATAGTAACGTACTTGTATTTGATATATAGTTATATATATATATAAGTACGAATTCCCCACCCTCTTAGACCATTCTTCTAGGTCTTACCAAGGCTCATATGCAGATTTACGAGAAAGAAGATATGGAAGCAGGAAACAGAAGAGGAAATCTCGATGGAGGAAGCACCACAACTAATAGAAATGCTCGACCCACCACTAGGAGGAACCCGGGTCGATCAGCTAATGATAATAGCCTAAATGTTGATGCCAATGTGGGTGGTGGAAATCCACCAGTAGATATGGGGGCGATGTATCAGTTCTTCGTCAACATGATGCAAGCAGGAGTTGTTGTCGGAATTGCTGGAAATGTTGAAGAAGCTAATCATGTAGCTCCAGGTGGAAATAATTATGCTAGGCTGAGCAGCGACTGCACTAGTTTGGGTGGGAAGCCATTCATGGGGATAGAGGATGCTATTGAGGTAGAGAATTGGTTGTTGCATTATGATGGTATATTTGCTGATTTGGGTTTAGATGATGTGCAGAAGAGAAGTTTGGCCTCTAGACAGTTGCAAGGGTCAGCGCTTCACTGGTGGAACAGTGTTACTACCGGAGTTCCAAAGAAGCAGTTGACTTGGGCAGATTTTAGAAGGAGATTTGAGCAGAATTTTGTGTCTGACTTTGCTAAGTCAGAGCTGTAGAGGAAGTTTATGGATCTGGAGCAGGGAGAGATGTCGGTTGTTGAGTATGCCACTAAGTTTGAAGAGTTGTCCCGTTATGGACATAATATTATAGACACTGACATCAGAAGGAACAAGAGGTTCATTAATGGACTAAGGCACGAGATTGCAAGGGCGACCCTGCCGCATCTTCGCGATCCTAGTAATTTAATGATGGAGATGGCCATTCGCCATGAGGAGATGCTTGTTAATTGTGCTAGAGAGAAGCCGATGGAAGTTCAGGGTTCTCAGGGGAAGAAGAGAAAGTTCTTTAAGAAGAAGGGAGCCTAGAAGGGAGATACTGCTAAAAATTCAAAGGCTGAGATAGTTTGTTATAAGTGTGACAAGAAGGGTCACTTTGCGAATGAGTGCCAGTCAGGAAATGGGAAGAAAGCTGCAAATAAGAAGAATGCGAAGTGCTTCAACTGTGATCAAGTTGGGCATTACAAGAATTAGTGTCCACAACCAGTTGGGGAGGACAAGGGAAAGGTTTTTGCTATTGCACCAGCTAGGCCTACTGCAGCAGATAAAGGGAAGATTGTGATGGAAGGTACGCTTTTGGTTCAGAGTATACCAATTAGACTACTTATTGATACCAGTGTATCACATTCATTTATATCTCAGTGTTTGGTTGCTAGATCATGCTTAGAACACACCTACCTAGTTACTTCCTTAAGGGTTGCGAATCCAATAGGAGTGTATGCAACTCTAGGGTTGAGATGTGATCAGTTGGAACTTAATTTGTTAGGCCATAAGTTTGCATGCAGCTTGTATGTTATTGATTTCGTATATTTCGGAATCATTTTGGGTATGGATTGGTTGGGTAGGTATGAGGCTACAGTATTTTTCCAGGATAGAGAGATATCACTGAGACACCCTGATAGTCATAACCGAGTAATATTTCCAATGGAGAATTCTGGCCGGAGTGGTAGTACTTTGCTTAGTGCTATGAAGATAGGAGATAAGTTAAGTCAAATTTGGGTAGCAAGAGAGTTTGCAGATATCTTTGAGCCAGTCATAGGACTACCACTAAAATGAGCAGTTGAGTTTCATGTAGATCTTGTGCCCGGAGCTGAACCTATGAGTAGACCACCTAGCAGGATGACACCGACTGAGATGAGGGAATTGAAAGTGTAGCTAGTGGATCCTGAAGGAATGAATTTTATCAGGCTAAGCAGTTCACCTTAGGGAGCGGCCGCGGTGTTAGTGAACAAACCAGATGGGTCAATGAGGATGTGTATCAACTATCGTAAGTTGAACGAAAGGACGATTAAGAATAAATATCCTTTGCCAAGAATAGACGATTTGTTTGATCAGTTGAGTGGAGCCAGAGTGTTTTCCCTGTTGGATTTGGTGACAGGTTTCCATCAGTTAAGAGTGGCAGAGGATAGTAATTTCTTTGACGGCATTTCAAACTAGGTATGGTTCTTATGGGTGGTTGGTGATGCCATTTGGATTAACGAATGCGCCTGCTTTCTTCGTGGATTTGATGAACTGAGTTTTCCGAGAGTACTTGGACAGGTTTGTTTTGGTGTTTATAGATGACATTTTAGTATACTCTAAGGATGAAAGGGAGCATGAAGTTCATCTTAGAGTGGCGCTCGATACGCTGAGGCAGAATCAGCTGAAGGCGAAGTTTATCAAGTGTCATTTTTGGAAGAAAGAAGTTAAGTTCCTTCGTCACATGGTTTTAGAGAAAGGGTTATCAATCGATCCAGATAAGATCGAAGCTGTGAATAATTGGAAGAGACTAGAACGGTGATAGAGATCAAGAGTTTTCTTCGACTTGCTGGCAATTACCGAAGATTCATCAAGGATTTCTCGCGGATAGCAGCACCTTTGACTAAGTTAACCAGGAAGGAGGTGAACTTTATTTTGTCCAACCAATATGAGGAAGCATTCCTTAAGTTAAACAATTTTTTGACCAATGCACCAGTTTTAGTAGTTCTAGACAAAAACCAATGGTTGGTGGTGTATACTAATGCATGCGGAACTGGATTGGAAACAGTATTGATGTAGAAAGGTAAAGTTATTGCTTACGCATCCAGATAGCTTAGGCTGCATGAAGTGAGGTATTCTACACATGACTTGGAGTTGGCTGAGGTGATCTTTGTACTGAAGATTTGGAGACATTATCTCTTAGGAGAAAGGTTTGTTCTTTATACCGATC
Organism: Allium fistulosum; assembly: GCA_030737815.1. Taxonomy (NCBI): domain Eukaryota; kingdom Viridiplantae; phylum Streptophyta; class Magnoliopsida; order Asparagales; family Amaryllidaceae; genus Allium; species Allium fistulosum. The sequence continues at coordinate 355,457,801 of CM060904.1, forward strand.
ATAAGTCTTTAAGGTATTTATTCTCTCAAAAGGAGTTGAATAAGAGACAGTAGAGGTGGGTGGAGTTTTTGGCTGCTTATGATTTTTGGTATAGAGTATACACTAGGGAAAGGTAATATGGTCGTGGATGCTCTTAGCAGAAGACATCAAAATGTGGTGTTAGCTATGTTGGCAGAGTGGAAGGATTTTGAAGCTTTGGCCAGTTGTGGTGTGCAATTAAGGTCGACTGCTAGTTCTAGTCAGAGTACCGCCAAGTTGTCTTGCTTAAAAATCCGATCAGTGTTGATTGAGAGGATTGCTTCTAAGTAGAAAGAGGGTGTAGTGTTAGCCGAGAGAATCAGAAGGCTTGAGGTTGAAACGGAGACCACTGATCTAAAGGATTTTAGCCTTGACCAAAGAGGATGGATGAGAAAGAAGGGATGGTTGTGTGTTCCGAATGTTGAGGACTTAAGGAAGGAAGTTCTTGGAGAATGTCATCGATCAAAGTTTAAGATTCATCATGGAGGGACCAAGATGTATCAAGATATGAAGAGGAGCTTCTATTGGGAAGGTATGAAGAGGGATGTTGGCTTGTGGGTTAGACAGTATGCAAACTGTCAACAAGTGAATGAACATCAGAAGCCGAGTGGGTTGCTTCAACCTTTAGAGATTCCAGTTTGGAAATTGGATCTGATATCTATGGATTTTATAGACGGGTTGCCAAGGTTGAATAGGGGAAATGAACGTATACGGATCATAGTCAACAGATTGACCAAGAGTGCCCATTTCATTCCAGTTAAGTCAACTAGGATGGCACCTGTTTTAGCTAGGTTGTTCATGAAGAACATAGTTAGACTGCATGGAGTTCCTAGTAGTATAGTGAGGAACATAGATGCTTTGGTCACTAGTGAATTCTGGAAGTGTCTACAGGAGGTATTGGGTACCAAGCTTAATATGAGTACTGCATATCACCCTCAGACAGATGAGCAGACAGAGAGAGCCAATAAGGTACTTGAGGATTTATTGAGAGCTTGTGTATTGGACTTTGGTGGATCTTGGGAGGATCACCTACATTTGGTTGAGTTTTCCTATAATAATAGTTATCAGATTAGTATAGGAATGGCGTCGTTTGAAGCTTTGTACGGAAGGCCATGCAAATCACTAGAATGTTGGGTAGAGACTAGAGACAGATCAGTCTTAGGTCCGGATTTGGTTAGAGAGGCTTCAGAAAAGATTGAGTTGATCCGAGGAAGGATGAAGAAAGCTCAGTCCAGATGGAAGAGTTAAGCAGATAAGAGGTGTAAGGACCTAGAATTCTCAGTTGGAGATAAGGTTTTCATCAATGTATCACCTATGAAGGGTTTGGTGCAATTTGGAAAGTCAAGGAAGTTAGCCCCGAGATATGTTGGACCATTCTAAATCATAGAGAGGATTGGGAAGCATGCATACAAAGTAGAGTTGTCGAGTAGTATGGCAGGTGTCCATAATGTGTTTTGTGTGTCTCATCTTCGCAAGTATGTGCATGATCCAGGGACTACTATTCCTCCAATAGCATTGGAAGACTTGATAGTAGAGCCTAATTTGACTTTTGTTAGACAACCAGTTCGAGTTGTAGCAAGAGATGAGAAAAGATTGAGGAATAAGACAGTCGGGTTGGTGAAAGTTCAATGGAGCGACAACGAGGACTGTACTTGGGAGACAGAAGACAGGATTAGAGATACTTATCCTGATCTGCTATGAGGGTATGTCTATATTAGATTTATATAGATAGTTGCTAGTCAGATAGGCTAGTATGGTTGTTAGGTGTTGTTACAGATGATTGCTATGTTTAGTATTTAGTCCTTACTGAATTTCGAGGACGAAATTCTTTAAGGGGGGAGACTGTAACATCCCTAATTTTTAATAATATTATTTAGGAAATTTAATTAGATAAATTAAATAGAATAATCATGATTAGAGAGTTGAGATTTGAATAAATCATATATAGGGCCATGCTTAATAATAAAATAGATGGGCTTAAATTGGTTAAGCTAATTAATTTACACTTGGGCATACTAGTAAATAGCCACTTCATTATACACGGCTATACACCTTTCTAATTGCCTATTCACGTTTATTTCTCATTTTCCACAAACGCTAATAAAATATTAAAATAGAGCTGGCCATTAACAAGGAGCAAAAGAGGAAAATTCAAATCTAAAGCTAAGGATCAAAGATAGGAAGAATTAATCAACAAAAAATCTCAAATTCCTTATCATATCTAAGGTGAATAATAATCCATTCCATTTCTATTTTGTTTAAATAATCATATGTTTTTGGATTTAAGATCAGTTCATTTTTATGATGTTTTAGATGATGATATGCTTGAATTATTATACGTTTGATTTAAACCAATTCATTTACATATGAATTTACACGGTTTTAAGGCAAAACCGATCGTTATTGGATTTAGAATGCCATGGAAAAATTATATGTTAGGTAAAACATGATTTTAGAGATGGGTTCCAATTTTCATAATTTTCCAAGCTATGGAAAATTTATTATAAATTTCTAAAGGAAAATATGATATATTTGGTTTTAAATTTTATTTCGAATATTTCAGGAAGAAATTGGGTCTAAAAATTTTATATGTTAGATAACATGATGAAATGGAATTTCTGTGATTTTTGGGGATTTTTCCTAATTTATTTGCTATGGAAAATAAATTATTTTAAGAGAAGGACTTATTTGCAATATTGGTTTTTCTTAATGGAAGGGCTTAAACGTTAATTTTCCTTTGATTTAGATCTGATAAATGCGGCAGTTATTTTGTAAAGTATTTGAAAATTTTTAAGGCAACCAATTAAAACATTACACATAGGCAGGTTAGTTAAAGCATTTACTAAAATGGGCATGATTTCAGCTTTTAATCAGAAAAGTGTGTTCCGCCTCCTTTAGTAATACCTTTCGACTCCATTGCATCAGCCCCAACTCAGTCAAAACCCACCTAATCAAAACCAAGACACAAGGTACCACTTAGATGGTACGCAGTGGATTGGAGGAAAGGCGGAAGCTATGGTGTCGAAAGCAATGCTTCCGATGGGCTCAAAACTTTAGTTCTATTTTAAAATGTTAAGTGCCTGTTTTGTTTTACTTAAATAATTTGACGTAGTTGAAACCTATTTTTCGAAAGGAGTTTATAAATAGCTTTCAAGGAAGGTTTCCATATTATGTTTAAAATATTAGATTTTGAATGGGTTCCTTTTGTCTTGAATAAGTGCTTTCGAAAGTAGTGGTTTCAACCAAGTCGAAACCCAGCCGCTATTTTCCCTTCCTAGTGTATTGAAGCCATCAATGATTTCTAAGGGTTATCTCTGTTTTAACCTAAGCTAAGCCACACCCTAAATGCTTTCGAAAGGGGTTGAGGGATACGAAGGCAATAGGGTCGAAAGGGGGTTTTGACGCTACCCTTCGAAGTTTTAACTTAAAGGTTTTGAGCTTTCGAACAGGTGGTTCCGACACCATCAACTTTTCCCCAAACAATTTTATAAGGGTTTCGAAAGAGATGCTTTTGTATATAACTAGTTTGACCCAAAAGAAGTTTCCAAAGAATAAACCCAATACTTTCGGAAAGGGTATTTTCATTTGTTTCGAAGCTATGTTACAAAGAACGTTTTGATACCATCGAAAGGTATTTTTAGTGAGTTTTGAAAAGAGGTTTTCTATGCTTTCGAAGGAGGTAATCCAGTGGTTTCAAAAGTGATGTTTTAAGGTTTCAAAACAAATAACCCATTCTCATTTTAAAGGAAATACCATGGCATAAATAAAGATTTTGAGAGTATTACTTCTTCATATGTTTATTCACATTGTAGTTAACCCATAACGGTACTTTGGGGAGGGGCAGAATAACTAGTTAGGTTGACCCAATAGTGAATATGACTTAAGAAATGTTAAAATCTTTATTAAAGATATTGGCAGGGGCTAGTAGATTCACAGAAAGCCCATGAAAACTGTGTAAGGGGAAAGAGATTGCGGGGCCAATAGGTTTATAGTTAGCCCATGAAAACTATATCCGGATTAAGATATTGACAGTTGTCAATAGGTTCCTAGTAAGCCCATGAAAACTAGGATGATAGAAAAGATACTGGAGTTACCAATAGGTTCTTAGTGATCCCATGAAAACTATGAAATTGGACAAATAGTCCATAAACATAATAGGTTAATAGTAACCTAAGAAACTATAATTGAGACAGATCATAAAAAGGGATGGTAATCCAGAATTAATTTATTTGCTTGCATATCATAATATTATTTTGTTTTAACTATTGTGGATGTAGAAGCACAGTATATGGTTTTATAAAGGTTTTAAGATACTAGTGAGGGGAAAACCCGTTCCGCTAAGCTGCGTGGTTTCACTAGATATCTAAATGATTTGATATGGTAAATTATTATTCACACAAGGCTTTATGTCTGATTCGAAGTTTTAGTTTTCCCCTTAAACTCTCGGGTACTCAATCGATTTTGAGTAGTTTGAGATTTAGGGTTTTTAGGTGTTATTTTAGACGAATAAAGCTTCAGGTGACGAGCAGGAGGCATGTTAGCTACTTAGAGTTCTTTTATTTCTGTTGTGTTTGGTTGTAAAGGCAAACTTGTTATTTGCCATAGTATATACTCTGATCATCCAAGGGGGCATCTTCGTATGTTGCTCTTGGCGTATTTTGTAATACGTATATTTTTCTGAACGTGGTCTGCACTCTGGATTATGTAATGAATTTGAAATATTTTGAAATGGAATATGGACTTTGTTTGCTATTTTGAAATTTTTTCCATATTCATGTGTTTATGTGTATCAATGTATCTAACATTGTCGTATTTGGTCGCCGAGGATTAATAACTATGGATGACTGCAACATCCGTAGCCGCTAGTTTTAGGCCTCCAAGTAGGGGGATGTTACAATATATTACAAATTCTAACTCATTTATAAATGTGTGCATATGTTAACTCAAATGTGCACAACGTTTTTGCCAACTTTTAGACGATGAAAAGTCGAAAATTCAAAAAACGATTTGTGGTCACATTTTCTATTTTTCTTTTAACTAATTATTTTTGTAAACAAATTTAGAAAACTATTTCACCATCATTGGTTATTATTTAAAGGATTTTTATTTTGATTTATAAAACCCATGAATTAATTATCAAAAATATATTCAAATATTGATACTAAAGTGATTAAATTCCGGGTTATTACAGGCAAGATTTATCAAGTAAGTTTATAATTCATTCATGATGTTTAAAATAATATTTTGACATATATGTAAATTGTAGCCTCTTTTTCAAATCAATTTTGAAATAATTCTTAGTAATATGGGTTACAATGGTTTCTATTTGTGTATGATTTTGAATGATGTTGATTTAATTGGATCTGAAATAACTAATTGTTATGGAATTGAATTGTTGAATTTTATTTTGTATAATTGGTTAATGATTTGTCTAACCAAATAATTTATGTTTCATTTCATTTGAGATTTGAAACAAGTCCTCTTGTTTACCATCCAATTTTGTGTTGTTGTAAATCTTTTTTGTTTTAATAAACTACTCTTGCTGTCATACTTATTCCTTTTTGTGGATCAAATTTTAGTAGATTGAATCAGGAAATTACGTGTGTGTATATCACATGTGTATGTATGTATATGTGTGTATATATGTGTGTGTATTAATCAAGTCTTCTTCATACCTTGAAATTGTAAACCAATATTAAACTAAATTTTACTTGGTTAATTTGTTTTAGATTATTTCAATTTCATGTATTAAAGTTAAATTTTAGTTCTTTACATATATGTATGTATCTAAATATAAAGTTATGTATTAGATCCAATTATATCATTAGGGTCAATAAATTAAATTATAAAACTCTTAGTTTTCTTTATGTTACTTTGTGTCTTTTCAAATTTTGATATAATATAAACTTTCTTTATTTTAAATGGTTTGGATGTTCTCTGTAATTAAGTTTGAAATTCCATATGGTAGTAAATTAGTTGTTTAATTGATGGTTGTAGAAGAAAAGTAAAGTAGAATTACACAACATGATTATTTCCTTTTTACTTAGATTTTATAAGATTTAATTACAATATAAATTACCTTTCCATCTTCACACTTTGTAACGACCTTTAAATTCATCACTTAGAAAAAGTTGATTAAATTTAAGATTTTTCAAAAATAAGGTTTTATAACACAAATGTGATGTTCTAAACCAAAATAAATAATAGTAATTATATTTTGATTAAGTATTTATAAAAATATCTTCTTCGGACAAATATCGGTAAAATGATCGAAACCGTTTTATCAATAAACAGCTCTTAGACCATTTGGCATTCATGAAGCTGGATACATACACTCATTTATATATATGAGAGAAAATATATAATAAAATTATTTATTTTATTTTTAAAAATAAAATCTCTTTATGACATCATCAATGATATCACTATTTTGGAGTAACTGATTTTTGACTTTAAATTGAGTTTAAATGATTTAATAATTATTTTAATTATTAAATAAGCCCTTTTAATTATTATATAATGATAGAAATATTATTATCAAACTTTTTTTACAAATAATATATATATAATAAATAAGAATTGAAAATATAACCGAAAACCGAAATCGGAATTCGTAACGATTTAACGTAGAAAAGTTATGCGACATTGTGAATCATTTGAGATATACATATGCACACATACATATACATATACATGAACACATTCACATGCGCATGAACACATATATACATACAAATATACTTATGCATATATATATTACAAAATATGTAAGATATTTTTTGTAAAACTTCATCCTTAAGTAAATCCAAAGTCAACCTCTTACACCATAAGTACAAGCACTTGGCCACACACATAGGGGGAGTGCTCAGTTGAGAATGATGAGGTGAAAGGGGGGAGTCGTGGTGAGGCAATGGTGATGAAATGGCAAGTAAATATCATGATATTTTTATTCACTTTTTTCCTATAAATACCATCACTCATCTTCACTTTATTCACACTTCTTCTTCATAAAATTCCTAAGCTCTTCATCCTCTTCTTCTTTACATTAATTGCTTCTATAGCCTAAGAAAGAAAATATTACAAAATCAAAACAAAATTATGCCAATATCAATCAAAATTTATACCACTTCAAACCAAAGTTCAAGCTAATGAACTCTTCCTTCTCCTCCACCAAGGTCGTGTGCAACCAAGCCCTCCACCACCACTTGCCAAGTAAGGCTGAGCAGTTCCAAGCCACCAAGACCAAGGCCGAACCCCCTATGAGCAACTGTGCTAGTAGACGTGAGCTCCGATTTTGAGATAGCAGAGCTATAGCCATTTTAAAGTTAGTCCGATCGAAAATCAAGTGAGAGGCTATATATATATATAATGATGATGTGATATGATTTCTATGGAAATTTACTATGCTTTGATCATTAAGTATTGGTTGTTTTAATATAATGTTTAATTGTGTAAACAAGTCACGTTAAATACACATCGATATTACACAAGGAAATCTCTTTCTGAATCAAGTTATAAAAGTGATATGGAATCATTAAACCCCTTTAAAATGGTTTATAAATGTTTTATAAACACTAAAATCCAATTTGGTGATGTTTGGACAAGTTATGAAAGTTGAGTCAAAAAAGGCGTGTCGCGTAAAGGCTATTCGCGATTTTGCACCATAGAAAGTTAAACCCATTTATACGATGGATTCAGAGTCAGAATTCTTTGTAATAAGAATTTTTCGAACTCTTATAATCATAGTTTTCAAATAAAAGAAAAAATTGAGAGTTCGTTTAGTAGGTTTTGAAATATGAGCAAATCAAGTTTTCAAAATAGTCGCGGTTTGGCAGTTCGGAAACCAAAGCAATAAATTCTTTAAAATTGATATTTTAATTCTATAAAAATATGGAATAAATTCTATAAACATTTTAAAAGAGTTTTGAGTGATAAAACTATATTAATGATTGAAAAGTTATTTTGATCAAATAAGCCTTAAAAGCACTATTGGCAGTACTTTCAATATCTTTTAAAAAATAACTTTAAACTTATGTATTCTTTCCCAAATCTTTTATAAATATTTTCAATTAAATAATTAAGTAGTTTAAAGATATTTTGAAGGTTTTATAATTTATTTTAAAAAGTTTAAATAAATGATTTAAAGAAAAGCTGTTATAATTAAGTGATTTAATCTTGGCTCTGAAAACCGCTGAGTAGATTGGATTTCTCTATTCATGAGATCGGATGTGAGGTGCTCAAACTAAGAAGATGTTCAGGAGCAACCAGTGCCCTGTTTCACCTGGCCTCTTTCTTGGGTGAGGAATAGATAAGGTCGAAACGTCGGAAACGAGGCAAGTATAAAAGATTTAAATTTCCAAATTTAATACAACTAGGTTTGTATAGAAATAATCTTCTTATACTTGGTATTAAATTCCGAAGAGGGAACCTGTACTATCCGTGTGAATTTAAAAGGTGATTTCACCATTACTCGACGGATAGTAAAGGTTAAATACAAAAATTGATGTTGAGCAGAACTAGTATAATTTATATTGACCCTTTTTACTCAAAAAGGTTTTGCAATATAATTTATGAGAAATGATTTTTGATTTGGTATTTGCAAAGTTAAAGAGAGGTTTAATTATCCCGTATATACTGAAAAGAAATGGTTTTAAAAGATATATCTCAAAGAAGATATTTTGGATAAAAGGATACAAATTAATGGAATATTAATCGCCTACTTAACATCTTTTTATCGATAATTGGTTCAAAGTAACTGGGATCGGATTTGGGTGATTCTTATCCAAAAACCACTTCGAACCAATTTACGAGTTCAAAAGTGAAGGTATGTTAAAGACAATGAAGTTGAAGGCAGGGATCTTTATAATGGAAGGACCGCTTATTGATAATTTCGGAGTAGCTCTTGAGATAAATAAACAGCAGTGGTCCCTTTATTTCGAGATCTTCATATGCAAGGACTACTCGCTACTAATCCTAGGGGAGATGCCTAACTGGATGTGGTAGGAGAGTGCCTTCGGTTTGTCCTGTTCTTGGATAACTTTTATGGATGAATGTTTGATATTGCATTTCTAAGAACACAGTACATTAATCTCTACAAACATACATCTGTCTAGTGGTGACTTAACACCCTTCTCTGAGACATACGAGCTCAAAGGTTGTACTTTAGTTGAAATCAATAGTGTGTTGTTGGAAATAGCAATGTGGCATTTTAAGTGAAAATGTTCTAAGAAAGGTAACGTTACCTCATGCCTCACACCCGGGGAATTATGAAACAGGGTTTGTTTAAGGCTAAGTAGTTCACAACCATTAGGGTATGATATCACCTTTCTAGACCTATTTATTTCTACCCGCTATAACGTCGGGTTTAAATTATGTGGTGTATGCTATGGGATCCTGGATAGGTCGGTAACGGACAAGGTGATATCACATTCGGTTCTATCTGTACCATCTATTAGTCTCGGGTAGGCCGGTCTTAATTCGCATAGGTTTCAAAGATGTTGATCCTTGGTACATTCCTCTAGCAATGTACTGTAAGGAAGGTAGTACCTTACCTCGCTATTCATTGGAAATTCAAATCTCCAATAAGTACCTTTGGTTTTAGTTCTAAACCTATTATGCTATCAAATTTAACCAATGTAACAATTTCGGCTATCTGAATATGTTTATTTGAAAGGTTTTCAAAGAATGTCTTCAAAAATAATATCACTGGATTTTACGTAGAAAAGATTTGGTTAACATAAGGTAAAAACCCTTTTCGTGTTAATAAGCGGCTTGGTCTTATGAGATACCCTTTCGTTTTCCAAATACTCGTAGTTTGAGTTTCTCACACCAGTCCCATGACCGACCCGGAGTTTATTTTCCTTTTCCCTTAAACTTTGTGTGCCTTATTTTTTCGAGCAGCCAAGTAGTCTGGTAGCTTGGAGCATTTTGGGAAGGAGCATGGAGCATGACGACTGGAGGGTCCTTTTGTCAATAGTGATCTATTTTAAATTTCTGCTGTATCATGTAGTATGTATTTAGTATCTACCAGCCTCTGTAAGGATAGGCAATTATAATCGTCCCTGGCTAGAAGTACTTATCATAACTCTAATGAAACACTTGGAGTGATTGTATGTACTTTTCATATGTATAATTAATGCAAATGTGAGATTTTGTTATTATTCTATCTTTTATCTTTATTTCTTTTAAAAACCTCTGATTATCTGCCTCTCTAGCACTTGAATTTGCGGTAGGTGAATACCGAGGATGTGTTAGTGTCGATCTTCGAAGGTCGAAAAGGCGGGTCGTCACACTCTTCTAATTAATTCTTATATTAATTGTCTACTTTATGGGAATTATTTTCATACCTTTTATGTATGTAAATATAAAGTATAAGTGGCAACAAATATTACACACACACACATATATATATATATGTATGTATGTATGTATGTCTAAACTAAATATATTTGATACCGTCAATATATGTATACAAACCATATAATATATGGTGGTATACTCAAACATATGTATATACTTGGGCATTTATTTTCTCAATACACATATGAGAATGTAACATGTATATGTAAGCATATACACACACTCACCCTCACAATAGATATAAATCCCAATCTCTAGATATACATATACATACATATATACATACATATAAACATGTTTATATTAGCTTAATATGTTTGAATGTTTATTGATGCATTACCAATAAAAAATTTAATTGAAATGCTAACATGCTTGATTAAAAAATATATATAATGAATAAGAAAATATGATTTTATTTAAAACTAGATTGAATCTGGTATAACCCCTTTAAACTTCATAGGACCAACAGATCCAAGATGGATACTTTTTTTGAAATCTACATATTTCACCCACTTCCGACTGGCCTGGTTCCAACAATGGAATCAAAGCCAAATAATTTATGAGGTCTAAATTAGTAATGCTAAGGCCAATTAAGCTTACTGATTTAGTAGGATGTCTAAAAAAATATTGTTCAGGCTTGGTTTGGGTAATTAAGTATCCTTCCCTCCCCAACTACCGGCCTACCCCGAATGTGAAGTGAGCCCAAAGGTTGCTCATAATAGAAAAGACCCAATTTGAGTTAAGCCTTGGGCTAATTGTCAAACTTGTTTTGAAAATTAAAATGAAATTTTGAATTTCAAAGTTATATTTAAAATAAGAAATATATCATAAATGTTATAATGTGATTTCATAATTGTTTTGAAATTAAAATAAGAATTACATTATAATTGTTATAATATGATTTCAAATTAGCTTTGAAAACAATGTATATTATAAATGTTATAATACAGTCTTCAAAAGTGCTTTGAAAATATAATAAACATATTTCAAAAAAAATTAATATTTATTAATAAGATTAATAAATTAATTAAACAATTAACCAATTAAAGTATATACATGTGCAATAGTTATAGATATATGTTACAGTATCTTAAATTATTTAAGATGATGTAAGCATATATCCATATACATAAGACAATTTTGAAATTAATATTTAATTAAATTGTCTAATTAAATAAGTTAAATTTAATTACCAAATAATAAAATACATACATATATAAATATATGTGTATAGCTACAAATTTTATGGTATACATATTCAATTAAAATGTTTAATTGAATATCATAAAATTAATTAAAATGTTGATTTATTAAATTAATTAAATAAGACTTAATTAATATAATGTAAATAAGACTGTTATACAAGTTAATTAAATTATAAAAGTTATATAATAATCAAACTTGCATAATAGAATGTATAATAAAAGGTGGACCTGGTAAGAAACCCTAAATAGACTGAAAGAATAAATACATACTTAAAAGTATGTATACGTGATTTATGATGTGTTCGACACTTGAATCACGAGGGTAATTCATAAGAAATACATTATTCGATATAAGTCATATCATTCAATTAAATATATTAAAGATTATGAATCATTAATATAATTGTTGTCCTCTTCCATTTATATATGAATAAATTACTTGCATACTTTCTGGTTGTTGTGCAAACTCAAGCTAGAGATGTTATGTGTAAAATTATTAGTATATTGACTAGACGAGGTAAGATAGCTGTATGTAGTTGTTGAGCAAACTCAAGGTATGTATACTATACTTAGGTCGTCACGAAATGGTAGGTACAAGTGTATAATTTCTTTTAATTTATTGAGTAAACTCAAGATCGAAATGAGATTAGGACAAGAAACTATGGGTTAGGAGTTGTATCTGATACACCCGACAAGGATCCATCATTTGTAGGCTATGACTTATTGAGCAAACTCAAGTTCAGGATCCCAAGGCAAACTAGTCCTAACACCCACTAGTGGAAGCCTTAATAGAAAAATGAAATGGTAACATTTAACCTTTCTAATATTGTAAGAACATCCATCGCATAAAGTTATAATAATCTCATTGTTAAATATATGCAATTAATATAACTGATAAACTTTTTGTTAATTAAGATATATAAATGAACTGAGTAAAGATTGGCAAATAGAAATATAGTATATACTTACTAATAAATATTCTTTGCATGTTATTGTTTCAATACCCATGCAAGCGCCTAATTTTACAACTATCAAATACATTCATAATTGGTCGTTTATATGCTTATTTGCTCGAGACTTTTTATTGTCCTTTATAGGTTTCAAGCTCTAAAAGCAATACTTGAATATGGATGTCTGATCCATAATCGATCACACATAAATGTTATATGGTGAACGGTCATAATTCATGATGTACAAAACCTCAATGAAATTAGTTTATTCGAGATAAGCAAATAAATCATAGCGTGAGATTGTGTAATCAATACAATTGATTACAATAATGATCTTGCTATGTTAAATGTAACATTAGACCAAAAGTACAAAATAGATCTAAGAATTGGATCACTAGAATCTCAGTTTGCACAGTTTACGTAAAGTGCAATTTAATTGATACCATTAAATGTTAAGGATAATCAAATGCACTTTTGCAAAGAGTTAATTACAATATTGTATTAAGGGTTTCCTTTTGAATGGTTCGACCACTCACAAAGAAAAACGAATATACGATGATGGATGTAACTTAAGGCATGGTTGGGATGAAGACAGTGAATAGTCACTTTAGCTTCATTAAGAAACATTGTAAACGAGAATTATAAAATAATAATTGATACTTAAAATTGGAATGAGAAATATGATTTCTATTCTGAAATGTACTTTCATTATTTTCTATGAAATTCATTCCTTTAAGTTCAAGATATTTGATTTGAAAACTCTCGAATGTAAACCGATTATAGTAGATGGAATAAATAAGCCTATATTAAGTTATTAGATGGAGTTCCGTATTTCGTGCACTATTATAGTAATGGTGCAGATAGAGGGAGTGCACCATATAACACTTATTATCGCATCAAGTTTGAAAATTATTTTCGTAAGATATACCAAATATTATTTATAAAATGATGATGTTTTTCAGTATTGACTGAAAAATAGGCATAGTTTTATTTTAATATGAATATTATGAATATTCGTTATAAAATAAAACTATAATGTAGTATTTATTATCATAATAAAAGTGATGCACTGAAAATACAGAAGTATAAAATTATTTACAACTATTTTGGAATTATAGACTAAGCCGTAGTTTTGAGAAATAATTTTTATTATATGATTATGAATAATATGGTACTAGTGGATTATATCTCAGACAATTAAGAGGAAAAGCACCCATTCAGTGGGAGTGTCATAAGAGTTGATGAACTCTTCGGATTGATATATATAAATGTATGCAATCGAAAGTCTATTAATACCAAAACGGTTCCACGTACTTCGTTATATTCACCGATGAATTATCACAAACATGAACATGTGTATTTAATACACATGTAGTATGTCTATGATAAGTTCTTAGAATGTAAAATGAAAGTAAATGAAATTACATGCAGTAGAAATGATTAAGTTTAATCGAATAGGTGAGTATTTTGAAAATAGTTTCGAACGTACTTAAAATTGAATAATGATTCAATCTCTAATAGCACTCCTCCCTATGATATATAATGATGTGTCGATAAGAAGTAATCAAACTTTGTTGGACAAAGTATGATTAATAATGAGTAAAATTGAGCTAACTTCTTTTTATAAGGTAGAGCACTTAAGAGTAGTATATAAGGTTAAAATTAATTTTGTAACGACCCGCTATTTTGGACCATTCGCATCCATTATAAGTCTATAGGTAGACACTCATGCCGGAATTGAATTGCTCAAAATACCGCGTTGTTAATTTAAATTTGGCAAAACTGAACATATACAGTAAATAAATAATCACAGATCACAGACACCGAGTAATAATTGCAGCGGAAATAAAAGAGATAGTAGTTCATGAAGCTACTATATGAATATATAAAATACATCAGAGTTTACAACAGAAGAGTAATACGATACATCAGAGTTAAACCAGATACAACGGAAGAGTAACACGATACATCAGATACAAATCAGAATACATCACTGGAATCATCGAATACTGAAAGCAGAATAGATGGCTGGATCTTCAAGCAAAGCTCCAACTTCAAAGGTGAGTCTCGAATACCGGTACACTCAGTCTGACCCGAGCGTAAAGCAAAAACACAAGACACTCGAGTCAGGATTAACATTCTTGTATTTATAAATCTAACTCAAGTGAAATAGCAATTGAAATACAAGTAACTCAAAGGATGTTTGGAATAACCATCCTTTAAGGATCCGTTAAACTATCTACTATGTAGTAGTGTACGATAAGTAGATAATGTCTATCAGTAATATAAAGATATCAAAATAGTGTTAAGTCATGGCCCATTCCACCCTTAACACGTTTTTATTCCCAAGAGCATATACAAGACCGTAGTTTCCCCAAAACCGGAAGTCACCAGAGGGCAATCCATATACTAAAGGTACAAACCAAAATCGTAGTGGTCGCGTATAAAGGAATACAAGTATGACAAGGCACATGAGGCAATACCCAAGGTAGTGATACTACCGTTTGCCTGATCCGGACTGGTGAGAACGCATCGCCGCAGCGACCGCAACACCGTGAAACAACACTCCCAAAATCATGGGTGCACCAATCGACAACAAGTAATGAATAGTTCGAAGAAGTGTGTTCACTTGAGGTAGCTAATCTTCCATTGGCCCGGCACGGCTCCTGTTTTAGTCATTTCCAATTTGACACAAGTGTCAAGGCAATACATTATCGTTCTCTTTCTGCAGTCATCACGTACATCATTCCAACCACTTCATTCTGGATCATCACTCCGCGTATAGTTATTAAAGTGGTTTTCGGTTTAGATAGAGAGTATATCCATAACCGATTCCGGTCTCTTTAATAACTTTCGTAATTTTTACACCGATTGGTCGTTTATTTATTTCAAAACCAAATCAAATTCAATTCCAATTAGAATTTATAAACCAACATTTCATTTGTCTTTCCAAATCAATTTCCATAATTTACGTTTCAAAACTTCCAAATTACCATTTCAAAATCTTATAATTCAATTTCAATTCCTATTTAAAACAATTCAATATTGATTCAAGTTCGTATATAAGTTTTATTCCGAAATCATTTAAATGAATTTTATTTAACATTCAAATCAATTTAAACTCATTTATCGATTTCATTCAATATTCGTTAAGTTACTTTATCATTCAAAACAATTTCTATTAAATTTCCAATTCATTAAATCAATTTCTTAAGTTTAACTTCATTAAATCAAAACTTACAATTTTGAATTAAATTAAATTCGTCAAATCAATTCTTTCAATTACAAGTCTTACATTAATTCCAAAATTATCACATTTTCATTTCTTGTTAAAGAAATTCAATTTCACTTATTTACTCTCTTAAATAATTTTCCAAAACTTACTTAATAAAGAAAACTCAATTTCAATTATTTACGAAGTAAAATTCACTTATTCAAAAGTTCAATTTTTCTTATTAAAGAATTCAATTCAATTTAATCATTAAATAATTCAATCTTATTTAATTATTAAATAATTCAAAACTTAATTATTAAATAATTTCAAAGTTTAATAATTTCAACTTAATTATAATTTCAAACTTAATTATTAAATCATTTCAAAGTTTAATAATTTCAAACTTAATTATAATTTCAAACTTAATTCAATCATTTCTCAAATTTAACAACATTCTTTCATCAATTACATTGTTAATATTTTGTTTCAGATTATTAAATATTAACATTTTCCTTTCACTAAAAATTCAAATTTCAACTTCATTTCAAAACCATATTATTTATTCAAATCAAATCTTCATTTTATTTTAAATCAAAGTATTGACCAATCAGGTTTTATTTAATTCTCTATCCTAGGTCAAGGTTTAATTTGGGTATTTATCATTTCAACCCGATTCCAATTCAATTCAAAATGAAAGCATAGCAAAGGGAACTTGCAGTGTGATAACTGGGATGGTGTCAAAGTAAATAAACAAGCAATAACAACAAACAATAACAATCCAATAATCAATTTAAATAATCCCGAAATAATCGTATTAATTCGCATTGTTATTTGTACGACTTAATATAATTATTTCTAGAATCTACACTATCATTTCATGTAGATTAAAGATTATTACATTACGGTTTTCACTTGTATTCAATTTCAATTCTTACACTACAACAATTAATCCAATATACGGTCAATGGTTCAAAGTGTAATTATCACTATTTTACATGTCAATTAATTTAACAAATAAAAGGGGTCATATTCAACTAATCAAATTCAACATATATGTCAATTCAAATTTTTAATTATCCTACGTCAAATTTACTTGCATAATATTTATCACTTTATACATTTAAATTTAACATCCAATATAAACAACAAAAATCAATCAATTATCAATCAAACAGGATTATCATCGTATAATTAACAAATAAATATGTCAGATGTCACAGGTGAACTGATACAGGTAATAGCATACATATAACAGTGTAAATAACTAACAGCAGCATATTTCAATTGTCATTTCAATTGAAATCAGATTTAATAAATAAAAGAACATTAATCGTGAGTGATTGCTCACCTTTCGAGGCTAGAGAGAATAGAAGATGACACAGATACGCACACTGATATGGACCTTGAAATTTGAGTTACGAATCCAAGCAAAGAAAGGTAGAATTGGCTCGAATTTGACAACAAAGCTGGTAAAAGAAATTGACGAAATCAAATTAGAACTAGATGATGAAAATTGATACACGTGAATGTATATATATATATAACAGTTTATAACTATATATAAAGTCATATTCTAAATTAAATATATATATATATAGTTCGAAATCATTGTTTTTAAATTAAAGCACGTATATAATATACAATGGAATATGTATAAGTAGAACAAAGGAAAATGTTACCGTATAAGATATACCTTTTATACACTATTGCAATTTATATATGTATATAATACTTCTTTATACTCCTTGTTAAATATATACCGATCAAAACATACCTACTAATCAAAATATTTACAGACCCTACAGTAAGAATAAAAGTGCAGACTGTACACATGAAATCTGTACTATATGAACATGCTTACAATCATATTATATAATGTAAAAAAAAACTAACATGTACGCTGCCGTGGACTATGCACCTGTAACTAGCATCCAACAATATATAAACATACATATGTTAAGTTACAAATAATATTTATACAGCCCATATACCCAAACAAAACCTATACATAACTTAATACGTAGTTAATAGATTATGTAAACTTATGTAAACATTTACATTAATACCTACAACCTAAAACATATTATCCAACTTGCAAGCAAAACATCACAATTTGAAAACAGCCCCGATATGCGTGCGGCTATGTAATACTTCAACAGTGGGTGAAGATTGAAAATATATATATAAGTATTTAAACGTACTATACTGAAAACAAGACAAGTTAACATGCATAGCTTAATATAAGTAAAAATTTTATAGACTTTATACAACTAACATATTAATATATATATACTGCAACACCCAATATATTTCAGTAATCCTATAAACCAATAAAATATGTTGTAAATCTATATACAATAAACACATATACTGTATTTAAATAAAATACTTTTTTTCTTTCTATAACCGCAGCTTGTAAATACCTTCACATATTATTGTTTTTACATAAAACCCAACATACAGAGACTAATATACTATGATGCACAATAATATAATATAGTAAATACAATATATATGCATTCCAGACACAAAAGACTTGAGTTGTTAAGAGGTGGTTACCGACCGATGTCAGTTTGGGGGAGGCTTCGCTCCGGTGGACAAGGCGGCAGCTGACGCAGAGGCTATGCGACCAGAAAGAGAAGGAAAAAAAACTTGGAGGAGGAGCGGGTCAGACTGGAGAAAGGCAGGACGCAAGCGAGCAGCTCTTGGCGGCCGGAGAAATAAGGCGGAGGAGGCGTTAGAGTACCTGCGTGAGTTGTAGGGCTTGCGCGCGGTGGGTAGAGCAGCGTTTGCCTGGGTGTAGGTTTCGGTCAGGTGGCAAAGGTGGGGACGGACACAAGGATCGATGTTCAAGGCGGAGGGATGATTAAAGGGGATGGTGGTTGTGTTAAAATGAAGGGGAACGAACTGTAGTTCAAAAGCAAGCTACAGGAATTATATATATGAAAGTTTCTTTTTTTTTTAAGAAGAACGAATGGAGAAAGGAGAAGCAAATATAATTGAACCGGTAGGAATAGCAAAAGTTAGAAACGTAAATCGAGGAAATATTGAATGAAAATGGCTCTTTGCTTTCAGCCAGTGGACAATGAAAGGACAAAGAGACAAAAGATTAAAACAGGTACCGATACGGCTGGCCGTTTTACTGATTTCATGGCACACCGAGGTTCGAAAAACAGAAATGAGCATACCGCTGAGATCAGCACGACGAGACGATCAAAACGGTATACAAATATCAGTGGTATGATTGAATTATAAAAATTCGAATTTTCTACTGGCGGAAAATGCAAGAAAAACGTAGAAAATTAAGATCGACGTAGCCAAAGAAGTCCGAATTTGGAAAAACGAAAAATGGCGTCTTGCTCAGAAGATGGTTTAGAATTTTTCTATGTAAAAATATTTAAGTTTCGAAAACGTTTTATTTTCATCGCTTTTTAACTGATTAAATTGAAGTAAATTTACGCGCGAAATAAACTTTCATATTTTCGGATGAAAATTTACAAGTTGCTAAGTTTAACTAGACGCATTCTAAATATAAAATTTTTATTTCAAAATTTTATCGTTTGTAATTTCACAAAATTTCAACTAATTACGTTATTAAAACAGTTGAAATTTACGGGTCGTTACACTCTCCCCCACTCAAAACTTTTCGTCCCCGAAAAGGAACGAGGTAGGAGAATAGAAACAACCAGAAAGAAAAACAGATTTGAAATACAAAATAACAATTAAATTAAACCATATAAATTCAAATTTAAATTAATTGATATTCAATAATTGATTTAATCCATTTGATTCCACTAAAATCAATCTCAACTATTTCTAAATTCATTATCTTATTATCCCATTTTCTTAAATTTACAATTCTAAAACCATAAATTTGAATAGTCTTTTATTATAATCATATTTTCTTCAACAATTTAAATTCTTCTTTATTCCAAATTACTGTTAAATTTATTCTACTTATTATATCTACTCACATATATTTAACCCATATAAATTAATTTAAAACATAAAAGTTTCGATTTAAATTAATTTACATCTATTAATTTCTTTTAAATTCAAGGTATTTTCATATGTTGATCAAATTTAAATTTATTATTTCTTTCAAAACAAATTTATTAATTCTTCAAAACAAATTTATTAATTCTTTCAAAACAAATTTATTAATTCTTTCAAAACAAATTTATTTCATTATTAACTGAGTTTACTTATTATCCTATCTAACTCTAATAACATCAAAATTTAGTGTATAACATTTATTATAAACAATCAAATTTTATTTATAAATTCAATTTATCTTATATATTATCGAATTACATATTCAACTTCTGAATGATTTTGGTAAGTTGTATTAGAATGCAGTTGAACAATATACAAATAAAATTTTCTCAATTCAATTATTCAAGTTTAAATATTTATTCCAAATTTTGGTTTTATTTATAATTAAAATCATCCTTTAACAAAATTTAAGAATTAGATTTCCGATTAACTTTAAACAATTTAGAGATATATAAAATATATTTATATCAAATCAAATTAGATTTTAAAATAAGATACCTATATATATATATATGTAAATCAAAATATACTGAAGAAATTCAAATCAAAATATTTTTCAAAACAAAACCGTAGCAATGCTACAGAATAGTATCTCCACTTCGAAACTCGAAAATGAACGTCGATGATGCGGCCGCCATCACCGAAATTATTTTCCAGCGACAAAGCGAAGAGCACTGATTTCGACATTTTTAAAATTCTTTGAAAACGGTTTCTATTTGAAAATACCTTCAATAATATACATTTTAAAAATTTAAAAACCAAAGCTTGAAATTACTGGAAATTAAATTCTCAAATTCTAAATGTTAAATTCATTTAAATTTCAAATCAGTTCATAACCCATGTTTTAAATTCATTTATAGAACAATAATTGATAATCAATTATTATTATCGTTTCAACAACCAATTTAATTAACTTATTAAATTTCAGAAAATTTTACTTATATATATCTATAATATATTCATACAAATTTATTCCATTTTCCAAATTTGAAAATAATATTGTGTCAGTTTGCTCTATTCAAGTGTTTTGGAAATCCTATCGATAGCGTTGATCAGACGAATCGAACGGAAACCCAAATCAACATCAACAACTCAAACAACACAGCATATATTAAAACATTTATATATATTAGTTTACAAATACATTTCTTTGCTCGACGATACAGGAATGAATTTCCAAAATAAAGATAGGATTTCAGATTTGATGGACTCAAATCAAAGAGAATTTTGATTCGAAATAAGTTTGAACCGGAAGATAAGATAATTCAATTACCACAATCGAGAGATGATGATTTT
Source organism: Allium fistulosum (assembly GCA_030737815.1). Lineage (NCBI taxonomy): Eukaryota > Viridiplantae > Streptophyta > Magnoliopsida > Asparagales > Amaryllidaceae > Allium > Allium fistulosum. The sequence goes on from CM060904.1 coordinate 355,478,899, forward strand.
ATTTAATTCATGGGCAATGTGACGACCCGGAATTTCGAGCAATATCAATTTAATAATTTATGTTAAATATTAAATTGATCTGATATATTTTTGAATTATAAACTTGAATTGATATTTTCTTCTGATAAATATCATATTGGGGAGTTATATCTTTTAAAACTAATAAATGATTTTTCTGTTTATAACGAATATACTGGTATATATCGTAGACAGGTAAGTTCTGTTTTAATTTTAATTGATAAATTTTGTTTCCAAATTTCTTATATGTATTCTAGAGATTTGGAAATTATTTTTTTTATTTTGGGATGACTTTTCAAAGCTATTTAATAAATATATATATATGGTTTTAAATATCCAGATAAATGGTTAAATTGTTTTAAGCTTATTCTAATTTGGTTCAGATTTATATTTATTAATAAAGAATTTCATTTTTTCTTTTCTTTACAAAAGTATAACTTGTTAAATTTTAGTTGAAGAATGTATATGAGTTTTTAATTCAATTTGTCAAATGTTACTTTGGGTATATTATAAAATAAATGATTTCTTTTGTTTAATCTTTTTAAAATTGTTGATAAACGAACTTTTATAGTATTAATAAAAATATAATTTCTTTATGAACCGTTTCAAATTTATAAGTTGTAATTTATTTGGATGATATTTATAAATAAAAATAGTATAAAATATTCAGCTAGAAATACAATACAATGATATAAGTAACAAATATACATATTGAAAATAACAAGTAAAAACATACATTAGTAAAATTTCATAGCTTTATAAATTATAAAACAAATACACTAACTAATAAAACATCATACTAGGATAACAGAACATTTACACTACATTATTAAACTAGAAAAAAATGAATAGGCAAGTGAACAAAGAGAATAACATTCATTTACACTCAATTACATTTCAAAATGTAAAACAAGAAGATTTCCAGCCTCCATAAAAATCTGCACAGTCAAAAATATTAGAAGAGAGCAAACATAGATGATGTTCGAATACGTATATGCCTGCAAACTTTAGTCAACAAAAGTATCAGAATACAAAGTATTATATTTGTAGCTTGTAAGTTAAGCCAGCCAAAATCAAGAAAATGTGTAGGCTGGTAAAGGAAATGAACATATTAAGGACAGTAGCATTAAATGCTAGTAAGGCAAAAATCTTCTCTAGTACATAAACTCACGATTTCAGCCTCCATTCTTTATAAAAAAATCTCTGACAAAAATAAAGAAAGAAAAATAATATACAAACCCTGTTTAAACTTCAGCCTGTAACCTCTTTATACTTCAAACTGGGAACTATCTCCTTCCTGTCATTTTTTTTCTTTCATTCGAACTCAATACAAATCGTAATGGAAGCTCATTTGAAAGCTTAAACAAGTCTCCATCTAAAACACAACATCAAACAACTACAACAGAGGCAAGATGGTTGACAGGATGATCAAAGTGGGAAAACATTTCAGTTTTTCAAAGAATTTCAAAGGCTGTTGCAAACGAGTTCTGTTCTTCTCTGATATTGAGTGAGTAACATCACACTTTTGAAAACTTCAGTTTGATTTTGGTTGCATGTCAAGTTCTGGAATGTTGTTTTCTTTGTGAATATATTTGTGTGGTGATCTCTGCATATATATGGATGTGTTGATATGTGTATATGCTTATTTCCCTGTATCACCTCTGTTACTAGTTTTCAAGCTAAAGACTTATTCAAAACCAGTATCTCTTGATCCACTCTATATTTGGATTTAAGTATTAAACAAAATTTGTTTGTTGGTCCTAGAGTAGGTTTAAAATTTTTAATAAAGTTATATAAAACTGAAAAAGGTTCTGGAATCCAAGAAGACAGTCATACTTCAGTTTTGTCAAATTTTCAAACTTGTTAATTTAACAATTCAGTAATAGAAAGTGAATCTTTATACCAAATAGTGATTTTTAAAACAGAAATCATATTTTTTAGTTAGGGTTTGGAAGTGCAATTCTGGGTTGACCAGAATTTGAGTTTTTGGGAATCACTGGTGATCCCCGTGATTAGAGAGGTCGAGTTCCTCTCTGATGGTAGTGGGATGTATGGGGAGTTAGGCAAAAATGGTGGAAGTGGTGGTAAATCACTGTGGAGGCTGTGGTATTGGGTTGTGTTCTATAAACCTAGTTTTTAGCCATGATAGAAATTTGGTCACCTCGGCCTCAATGTTGGACCGAGTGCTGTGATACTTTGAGAAGTTGAAGTCTAGGTGATGTTGAAGACGAGGCTGGAGGAGGAAGCTCTCAGGTGGTCGGCACGTGGTGGTCGAGGCAGTGTTGACAGGTTTAGTCGTGGTGAGTTTACTGTGTTGCCAGGTTTTGGGGTCGAGCTTCTCGAATTTGATTTCGAGAAGTCTGGGTAGTTCAGGTGATCGGGAAAGGATGTGGGTAGGAACGTCGACTTGATCGACGACGTGGGGTAGGCTGGAGATGATCGTTGGCGAAGTACACGTGCACGTGCACGTTTTATCAACTCTGGTATTTTTTGGGAAAGGCAGGATTTTTCACTCGGGTTTTGTTCAAGACATTGGAGTGTGTTACTCGAAGTAGAAAAGGGAATGGCTCGAAGCAGTTTTGGGTTGATTCGAGTAATAGTTTGTTCCAGGCTTTTGTAAAAGTAAAGCCTGGCAGTTTTCTTGATTTTTTTTAATCTAATATAAAAATCTGAAACAAATTTAAAACCAAGTTTAAATTTGAATTTTAAATCTGAATTCGAATTGAATATGAATCTTAGGTTTTGAAAATAGACTAAAGTTTATAACTTTAAATAATGTAAATAAGTTTAAAAGTAAAGCATACTTTACTGATTTGAAAATTTAAAAGGAATTTAGTTTAAAATCCTTAATTTGAATTTAATGATTTGGATTCATTAAATTAATAGGTTAATTAAAATGGATTAGTAAATCTAATTAAGGACCGGATTAATTAAGTAAGTATGGGTTTTAAACTCATTAATTAAGTTTTAAGTAAATTAATTAGGAATAATCAATTTGGAGTTAAAGATCATTAATTTGATAAGGTTAGATTTTGAATTAATGATTAATTAATCAGAAATTAAAGGTTAATTAAGTTACAGTTAAAACTTGAATTAATTTAATAGTTAGTGGTTAATTAATGGATTGTTAAAGATAAATTAAATTGTAATTAATATTGATTAATTAGGTTTAATTTCAAAAGAAAAGAAATTAAGAATTGTAAATAGTTAATGAAGGTCATTAACTTAAGACTATTTAAACAATTAATATATTTATGTGATTAATTTTAACAATTAATTAGATAAGTTAATTAAAGATAAACATTTGTGAAAATGTCTAAGTATAATTACTTAATCGAAGAAATTATGGAATTAATTACTTAATGTAATTAATTGAGTTAAATATGATTTTTTTTAAGTTAATTAATTAAGTTTAATTTATTTAAATAAATCATTAGATGATTTGATAAGTATAATTACTTAAATGTAATTAATGAAGTGTAATTACTTAATGAAGTAATTAATGGTAATTGCTATATGTAATTGATTGAAGATGATTTGAGTATGATAGTAATTTGGATTAAATTACTTTGTGAAATTAATCTAGGGATTAATTTAGAAAATTAATTAAGGAGTAATTAATTTATTAAGTAAAGTAATTAAGGGTAGTTAATTACTGAATGGGATTAATCAAGGATGATTAATAATTATGGTTAAGTAAAGATAAATTACTCAATGTAATTAATTTAGATAGGATAATTGATTAATGATAAATTTAAAGGTTGATTAATTAAACTAATTAATCAATAATAAGTGATTTTGAGTAATTAATTAATGTAATTAATTAAGGATTAATGTAATTAATTATAGTTAATTAATAGATGAAGTAGTTAAAGATTAATTACTATATTTCCTTATGGATAATTAATTTGTGGAATTAATTAAAGAATAATTACTTGAATGTAATTAAAGGTCAGTTAAATCAAGATGATAATTAAGAAGGAAATTAGAGAATGGTTAATAAAATTGATTTGTAATTAATTAGAGGTTATGTAAGCAGGATTTTAATGATGAAGTAATTAATTTAATTTACTTTAAATTAATTAGAGATAAGTGATTAATTTAATTAATTTTAAATTAATTATAAATGGTGATTATTGATCCTTGTTTATATCTGAATTGGATGATATCTATTGAATGATATATTGTGATAAATGTGTGATATTTATCTATGTTAAATGCTGTGAGAATTCAAAGTATTGAATTAAATTGAATTGTTTTAACTTTAAAACAACTTGGCCTTAAAAGACACGTTTTGGATTTCGATGAGACCGGGATCGGGTTTCCGTATACCGGGATTCCAGGTCTGGAAACCCGAATACCACATCGATCCAAAATAGCGTTAGGTCGTGAAATTCCAAAATGGAGCAAGTGAAGACTCGAGGTATAAGGACTATACGTCAGTGTAACTCTGTGGGTGATTCCGTAATGAGTTTGACGAAGATAGTACTTATAGGTTCGAGATGGTGATTCAGGATGCAAGGGTTATTGTCGTTAACTCTGAGGGTGATTCCAATACGAGTGTAACGAGATAATGCCTTCGGTTTCGTTCGAACCCGGAACGAACTTGTATGGATCGAATGCTTTCAGAACATCGTCAGGCGGACGATGAGCATTCTAAGAGATGTGTTCTCTAAAGGTAATCGTGACCTCAAGCCTCATCAACCGGGAATGGCTAAAACAGGGGAGGTGCAGCAAGGCTTCGTGGGTAGCCCCCACTTGAGAGTAAGGTTTACCCCTGTCTAGATGTCCCTATTTATTTCGGTTTAGTGTACGGTTGGTCGCGCCAACTGTGGGGTGATCTTATTTGGAACTGTCCAGTAAGGGATGGGTCCGGCCTTGTGTTGCAGGGGAGCGGGCGTACTCCTCGGTACGGTGATCTAGGCCACGTACTGTGACGGGCGGTACCCCAGTAGCCCAGCCATTGTTGGAAATCCAATTTCCCTACGAGACCCTACGGTTTTGATTGTATTACCCACTTTGTGGCTAGTATGCTGGAATTTAATAGATGTAACAATTTCAGCTATTTTCTATTTACTTGAAAACCCTAGACACTATTATAATATCACCGGATTTCCTATCAAATGTTTTTGGTTTAGCGTAAGGTAAAAACATTTCCATGTTTATGTGTGGGATGTCTTACGTGATACCTTTTGTTCAAATGGTTTTCAAAGTTAAACAACTTTAACCTGTTACTCATACCAGACCCATGTCTGACCCGAAGTTTATCTCTGTTTTTTTCATAAACTCTCGGGTACCCAATTTTTACGGGTAGTCAAGGGATTCAGGTTTAGCTTTGACGAAGTCTGGAGGAGCAATGGAGCAGGAGGCTTCAGCGTGTAGATATATAGTGATTCCGCTGTGATTAGAGTTTATTCTATTTTCCGCTGTGTTGTATCTCTGTGTTGTGTGAGTTGTATTAACTAGACAGGTGTTTATAACTGTCTAGTATGTGATGTACTATCTGTGTAACTCTGATGTATATGATACTATGTATTAATTTATGTGATATATTATATTTTATTCGTTCCGCTGTTGAGATTCTGATGTTGTTTCTTCTTCTTCTCTTTCTTTTCTACTTTCTCAACTCTTTCTTTTCTTCAAAACGATACGATTTCCTGGGCATAGGAAGTCGGGTCGTTACAGTGGTATCAGAGCACTAGGTTGAGCGAATACCAAGGCTCTTAAGTGATTTCTTTCCTGAGAGAGCGTATTTGTTAGTGGATATAAAATTGTTTTATATTGTGTTGACTTATCGGTTAGGTGTTTATAGATTTTGATCGGTGTGTGGGACGCCACAATATCGATAGGAATTTCTAAACTCTCAACAAGATAAACCGACACAATATTGTTTTAAAATAGGGTAAATGAAATAATTTTACCCAAATTATTTTTGTATATAAAAGAAATGATTTTCCGAAAATTTTTATAGTTATGTATGGTTGCTTGGTTGTTAGGAAATGATAATATTGAACGATTATCATTGTCATTGGGAAAATTTAATAAGAATTGGAATTTAATCAATAGTCTAGAAATAAATTCATACAACTAAATGGAATTTTGTAAATGTGAATTATGAATGTGATTTGCAATTGAAATTGAAGCAAAATTCCAGGGTAATGTTTGAATAGAAATTGGATGGACTTGGAATTTTGAGAAAATTTAAATTCTTTGGATTTGAAAGTGTTTTCAAAGGTTCTGAAAAAATATGGTATTATTTCAAGGATATTTTTGAGTTGGATTTGAAATCTGGAAAGATTTAAAATTTAAAAATATTTGAGATGTATAAAAGAAATAAAAGCATTTGAACTCTTTCGGTTGTTAGAAAATAACGTCGGTGATGACTGCAGCATCATCGATGTTCATTTTCGAATTTCTGAGAGAGAAAAGTTTGCTATCAAATTATTTCAAATTGGAATTGTTTGCGAACTGGGTTTGGTTTTGAAATTCAAAAGAATATTTGAATTGCCAAAGAATTTTGGATATAGTTGATTTCAAAGGTGATTTTGTACTTTGGAAATTGCTTAAACTCTGGAAGTAAATTTAAAATGTTGTGGAATAAATAGGGTTTGGAAAACTTAAAGTTTGAATTAAATTGGAATGTAACTAAATCATGTAAAATGAAAGTGAAGTGTAGAATTAATTGAAGTGGACTGGAAGTAATAAGTGTTTGGAAACAAAATTTATTTATTGAAAACTAAATTTATGAATAAACAAACAAATTTATAATTGAGTGGTAATGAATGGAAGTCAGTGTTTTGTTAACATCTGGAGATTTAGTTTGGTATCGACTGTATTTCAGGAGTGGTACCGATGGTTTTTGGAGGAACTTCTGAGTTTTCTCTTTATGGATCTGTTGAACCATATTTTCGAAATAGTTGGGAGGCTTACCAGTTGTGATTTCTGACTGATGGTTGCAAAGCCTAGGTCTGTCACATTTGGTATCAGTGGGAGTTTGTGCTTATGTGCATCATCTACATTTTCTTCTACCCATATCAGAGTTGTGCAGCGGAAGCAGTTGGGAGTGCGTCTGCTTTTCTTTCCTGGAGAGGAGAAGTTATTTCTACGGCTGATGGTATAGATTATGTTCCTGATTTGGTTGATAGGGAGAAGATCGTCTACTGGATTGTTTTTGGATTCAGATTCGTTCTGAAAGGCATCAGCAGAGGTTTAGCTGATTGATAGTGATGAAGGCAGATTTGGATCGTCCGAAGAGTTTGGTAGATAAGAGACAGAAGAATTTGGATTTCAGAATCGGAGATTTGGTTCTGAATGAGTTTTCTCTGATTGAAGGAGCTGTTTAGTTTGGTAAGTCTGGGAAATTAGCTCCGAGGTGTTCTAGATTTTCTCTGTATTTTGGAGAAGTTAGTGTTTGTTCTTCTGGAGTGAATTGCCAGTTGGGATAACTGGGATTCGATGTATTTCACGTATCTCTAAGGGAGTGCGTGTATGAGTTATCTCTGGTTGTAGAACCAGCAGTTCAGGGAGTTTGGTTGTGAGCCTGACTCGGTTGTAGTCTGATATCTTGCCTTGCTTTGTAGATCTAGATGAGTAGGAGCTCTGTAGCTTAGTGGCATTGATTGTTTGGATTCTATAGAGCGAGTAACCCGATACTTATACTCGGGGAAACTCGAGAGAATCCTATTCGGAATTTTTGTCTGGATAGATAGATTTGTTTGATTGGTTGCTATGGTTGTTGATATATGCTTGTGTTTTAAAATTAAATTTTAAGTAGATTATTAAATTACCTTTGTTTAAATTTCGGGGATGAAATTCTTTTAAGGGGGGAGGAATGTGACGACCCGGAATTTCGAGCAATATCAATTTAATAATTTATGTTAAATATTAAATTGATCTGATATATTTTTGAATTATAAACTTGAATTGATATTTTCTTCTGATAAATATCATATTGGGGAGTTATATCTTTTAAAACTAATAAATGATTTTTCTGTTTATAACGAATATACTGGTATATATCGTAGACAGGTAAGTTCTGTTTTAATTTTAATTGATAAATTTTGTTTCCAAATTTCTTATATGTATTCTAGAGATTTGGAAATTATTTTTTTTATTTTGGGATGACTTTTCAAAGCTATTTAATAAATATATATATGGTTTTAAATATCCAGATAAATGGTTAAATTGTTTTAAGCTTATTCTAATTTGGTTCAGATTTATATTTATTAATAAAGAATTTCATTTTTTCTTTTCTTTACAAAAGTATAACTTGTTAAATTTTAGTTGAAGAATATATATGAGTTTTTAATTCAATTTGTCAAATGTTACTTTGGGTATATTATAAAATAAATGATTTCTTTTGTTTAATCTTTTTAAAATTGTTGATAAACGAACTTTTATAGTATTAATAAAAATATAATTTCTTTATGAACCGTTTCAAATTTATAAGTTGTAATTTATTTGGATGATATTTATAAATAAAAATAGTATAAAATATTCAGCTAGAAATACAATACAATGATATAAGTAACAAATATACATATTGAAAATAACAAGTAAAAACATACATTAGTAAAATTTCATAGCTTTATAAATTATAAAACAAATACACTAACTAATAAAACATCATACTAGGATAACAGAACATTTACACTACATTATTAAACTAGAAAAAAATGAATAGGCAAGTGAACAAAGAGAATAACATTCATTTACACTCAATTACATTTCAAAATGTAAAACAAGAAGATTTCCAGCCTCCATAAAAATCTGCACAGTCAAAAATATTAGAAGAGAGCAAACATAGATGATGTTCGAATACGTATATGCCTGCAAACTTTAGGCAACAAAAGTATCAGAATACAAAGTATTATATTTGTAGCTTGTAAGTTAAGCCAGCCAAAATCAAGAAAATGTGTAGGCTGGTAAAGGAAATGAACATATTAAGGACAGTAGCATTAAATGCTAGTAAGGCAAAAATCTTCTCTAGTACATAAACTCACGATTTCAGCCTCCATTCTTTATAAAAAAATCTCTGACAAAAATAAAGAAAGAAAAATAATATACAAACCCTGTTTAAACTTCAGCCTGTAACCTCTTTATACTTCAAACTGGGAACTATCTCCTTCCTGTCATTTTTTTTCTTTCATTCGAACTCAATACAAATCGTAATGGAAGCTCATTTGAAAGCTTAAACAAGTCTCCATCTAAAACACAACATCAAACAACTACAACAGAGGCAAGATGGTTGACAGGATGATCAAAGTGGGAAAACATTTCAGTTTTTCAAAGAATTTCAAAGGCTGTTGCAAACGAGTTCTGTTCTTCTCTGATATTGAGTGAGTAACATCACACTTTTGAAAACTTCAGTTTGATTTTGGTTGCATGTCAAGTTCTGGAATGTTGTTTTCTTTGTGAATATATTTGTGTGGTGATCTCTGCATATATATGGATGTGTTGATATGTGTATATGCTTATTTCCCTGTATCACCTCTGTTACTAGTTTTCAAGCTAAAGACTTATTCAAAACCAGTATCTCTTGATCCACTCTATATTTGGATTTAAGTATTAAACAAAATTTGTTTGTTGGTCCTAGAGTAGGTTTAAAATTTTTAATAAAGTTATATAAAACTGAAAAAGGTTCTGGAATCCAAGAAGACAGTCATACTTCAGTTTTGTCAAATTTTCAAACTTGTTAATTTAACAATTCAGTAATAGAAAGTGAATCTTTATACCAAATAGTGATTTTTAAAACAGAAATCATATTTTTTAGTTAGGGTTTGGAAGTGCAATTCTGGGTTGACCAGAATTTGAGTTTTTGGGAATCACTGGTGATCCCCGTGATTAGAGAGGTCGAGTTCCTCTCTGATGGTAGTGGGATGTATGGGGAGTTAGGCAAAAATGGTGGAAGTGGTGGTAAATCACTGTGGAGGCTGTGGTATTGGGTTGTGTTCTATAAACCTAGTTTTTAGCCATGATAGAAATTTGGTCACCTCGGCCTCAATGTTGGACCGAGTGCTGTGATACTTTGAGAAGTTGAAGTCTAGGTGATGTTGAAGACGAGGCTGGAGGAGGAAGCTCTCAGGTGGTCGGCACGTGGTGGTCGAGGCAGTGTTGACAGGTTTAGTCGTGGTGAGTTTACTGTGTTGCCAGGTTTTGGGGTCGAGCTTCTCGAATTTGATTTCGAGAAGTCTGGGTAGTTCAGGTGATCGGGAAAGGATGTGGGTAGGAACGTCGACTTGATCGACGACGTGGGGTAGGCTGGAGATGATCGTTGGCGAAGTACACGTGCACGTGCACGTTTTATCAACTCTGGTATTTTTTGGGAAAGGCAGGATTTTTCACTCGGGTTTTGTTCAAGACATTGGAGTGTGTTACTCGAAGTAGAAAAGGGAATGGCTCGAAGCAGTTTTGGGTTGATTCGAGTAATAGTTTGTTCCAGGCTTTTGTAAAAGTAAAGCCTGGCAGTTTTCTTGATTTTTTTTAATCTAATATAAAAATCTGAAACAAATTTAAAACCAAGTTTAAATTTGAATTTTAAATCTGAATTCGAATTGAATATGAATCTTAGGTTTTGAAAATAGACTAAAGTTTATAACTTTAAATAATGTAAATAAGTTTAAAAGTAAAGCATACTTTACTGATTTGAAAATTTAAAAGGAATTTAGTTTAAAATCCTTAATTTGAATTTAATGATTTGGATTCATTAAATTAATAGGTTAATTAAAATGGATTAGTAAATCTAATTAAGGACCGGATTAATTAAGTAAGTATGGGTTTTAAACTCATTAATTAAGTTTTAAGTAAATTAATTAGGAATAATCAATTTGGAGTTAAAGATCATTAATTTGATAAGGTTAGATTTTGAATTAATGATTAATTAATCAGAAATTAAAGGTTAATTAAGTTACAGTTAAAACTTGAATTAATTTAATAGTTAGTGGTTAATTAATGGATTGTTAAAGATAAATTAAATTGTAATTAATATTGATTAATTAGGTTTAATTTCAAAAGAAAAGAAATTAAGAATTGTAAATAGTTAATGAAGGTCATTAACTTAAGACTATTTAAACAATTAATATATTTATGTGATTAATTTTAACAATTAATTAGATAAGTTAATTAAAGATAAACATTTGTGAAAATGTCTAAGTATAATTACTTAATCGAAGAAATTATGGAATTAATTACTTAATGTAATTAATTGAGTTAAATATGATTTTTTTTAAGTTAATTAATTAAGTTTAATTTATTTAAATAAATCATTAGATGATTTGATAAGTATAATTACTTAAATGTAATTAATGAAGTGTAATTACTTAATGAAGTAATTAATGGTAATTGCTATATGTAATTGATTGAAGATGATTTGAGTATGATAGTAATTTGGATTAAATTACTTTGTGAAATTAATCTAGGGATTAATTTAGAAAATTAATTAAGGAGTAATTAATTTATTAAGTAAAGTAATTAAGGGTAGTTAATTACTGAATGGGATTAATCAAGGATGATTAATAATTATGGTTAAGTAAAGATAAATTACTCAATGTAATTAATTTAGATAGGATAATTGATTAATGATAAATTTAAAGGTTGATTAATTAAACTAATTAATCAATAATAAGTGATTTTGAGTAATTAATTAATGTAATTAATTAAGGATTAATGTAATTAATTATAGTTAATTAATAGATGAAGTAGTTAAAGATTAATTACTATATTTCCTTATGGATAATTAATTTGTGGAATTAATTAAAGAATAATTACTTGAATGTAATTAAAGGTCAGTTAAATCAAGATGATAATTAAGAAGGAAATTAGAGAATGGTTAATAAAATTGATTTGTAATTAATTAGAGGTTATGTAAGCAGGATTTTAATGATGAAGTAATTAATTTAATTTACTTTAAATTAATTAGAGATAAGTGATTAATTTAATTAATTTTAAATTAATTATAAATGGTGATTATTGATCCTTGTTTATATCTGAATTGGATGATATCTATTGAATGATATATTGTGATAAATGTGTGATATTTATCTATGTTAAATGCTGTGAGAATTCAAAGTATTGAATTAAATTGAATTGTTTTAACTTTAAAACAACTTGGCCTTAAAAGACACGTTTTGGATTTCGATGAGACCGGGATCGGGTTTCCGTATACCGGGATTCCAGGTCTGGAAACCCGAATACCACATCGATCCAAAATAGCGTTAGGTCGTGAAATTCCAAAATGGAGCAAGTGAAGACTCGAGGTATAAGGACTATACGTCAGTGTAACTCTGTGGGTGATTCCGTAATGAGTTTGACGAAGATAGTACTTATAGGTTCGAGATGGTGATTCAGGATGCAAGGGTTATTGTCGTTAACTCTGAGGGTGATTCCAATACGAGTGTAACGAGATAATGCCTTCGGTTTCGTTCGAACCCGGAACGAACTTGTATGGATCGAATGCTTTCAGAACATCGTCAGGCGGACGATGAGCATTCTAAGAGATGTGTTCTCTAAAGGTAATCGTGACCTCAAGCCTCATCAACCGGGAATGGCTAAAACAGGGGAGGTGCAGCAAGGCTTCGTGGGTAGCCCCCACTTGAGAGTAAGGTTTACCCCTGTCTAGATGTCCCTATTTATTTCGGTTTAGTGTACGGTTGGTCGCGCCAACTGTGGGGTGATCTTATTTGGAACTGTCCAGTAAGGGATGGGTCCGGCCTTGTGTTGCAGGGGAGCGGGCGTACTCCTCGGTACGGTGATCTAGGCCACGTACTGTGACGGGCGGTACCCCAGTAGCCCAGCCATTGTTGGAAATCCAATTTCCCTACGAGACCCTACGGTTTTGATTGTATTACCCACTTTGTGGCTAGTATGCTGGAATTTAATAGATGTAACAATTTCAGCTATTTTCTATTTACTTGAAAACCCTAGACACTATTATAATATCACCGGATTTCCTATCAAATGTTTTTGGTTTAGCGTAAGGTAAAAACATTTCCATGTTTATGTGTGGGATGTCTTACGTGATACCTTTTGTTCAAATGGTTTTCAAAGTTAAACAACTTTAACCTGTTACTCATACCAGACCCATGTCTGACCCGAAGTTTATCTCTGTTTTTTTTCATAAACTCTCGGGTACCCAATTTTTACGGGTAGTCAAGGGATTCAGGTTTAGCTTTGACGAAGTCTGGAGGAGCAATGGAGCAGGAGGCTTCAGCGTGTAGATATATAGTGATTCCGCTGTGATTAGAGTTTATTCTATTTTCCGCTGTGTTGTATCTCTGTGTTGTGTGAGTTGTATTAACTAGACAGGTGTTTATAACTGTCTAGTATGTGATGTACTATCTGTGTAACTCTGATGTATATGATACTATGTATTAATTTATGTGATATATTATATTTTATTCGTTCCGCTGTTGAGATTCTGATGTTGTTTCTTCTTCTTCTCTTTCTTTTCTACTTTCTCAACTCTTTCTTTTCTTCAAAACGATACGATTTCCTGGGCATAGGAAGTCGGGTCGTTACAGGCAACCTTAACCGGTCGTCCGTAACTTTAAGAATAGGATCGATGCTGAATTTTGAGGTAAATCAACACTCGATCTCAAGAGATGGAATTCAGGTATAGCAGGGAATAGATAGCATCGTAAACCGAGGATACAGAAATCCCGGTAAATTGATGCATATTATAAAGGAGTTTCACCCCTTTACAAATCATTCGAAGTTAGGCGAGACCGCCGATTCACTATAAGGGTCATTCGAAGTGGAGTTATGTGATGCTCCAGAATTGAAAGGAGACGAATAGTGAGGGACACGAATGAAATTTGGAACCGTAGGGAACATTCCAAAATTCAAAGAAATCGAGTCGAAAGGAAGAGATTGAAACTCGAATGAGAGTGATTCTGTAAATACATTTACCCTATATGTTGAGTTTTGCCTAGAGCTACCAAAGCTCTGATACCAACTATAACGGACCGCGTCAGTGGGGTAACGCCCACCGTAGCATACAGCAGTACCTGTGTTCTGCCTTTACAGCCAGCCTCTCAACTGCATCAACCCCGCAGGGACATGTAAGAGTAAGAGTCATCCGCTCGCTACCAAACCAAATGCGAGAACCCCCTATCATGCTGCACCCGCCAAGTGCTCAAAGGTTGTACTTTAGTTGAAATCAATAGTGTGTTGTTGGAAATAGCAATGTGGCATTTTAAGTGAAAAATGTTCTAAGAAAGGTAACGTTACCTCATGCCTCACACCCGGGGAATTATGAAACAGGGTTTGTTTAAGGCTAAGTAGTTCACAACCATTAGGGTATGATATCACCATTCTAGACCTATTTATTTCTACCCGCTATAACGTCGGGTTTAAATTATGTGGTGTATGCTATGGGATCCTGGATAGGTCGGTAACGGACAAGGTGATATCACATTCGGTTCTATCTGTACCATCTATTAGTCTCGGGTAGGCCGGTCTTAATTCGCATAGGTTTCAAAGATGTCGATCCTTGGTACATTCCTCTAGCAATGTACTGTAAGGAAGGTAGTACCTTACCTCGCTATTCATTGGAAATTCAAATCTCCAATAAGTACCTTTGGTTTTAGTTCTAAACCTATTATGCTATCAAATTTAACCAATGTAACAATTTCGGCTATCTGAATATGTTTATTTGAAAGGTTTTCAAAGAATGTCCTCAAAAATAATATCACTGGATTTTACGTAGAAAAGATTTGGTTAACATAAGGTAAAAACCCTTTTCGTATTAATAAGCGGCTTGGTCTTATGAGATACCCTTTCGTTTTCCAAATACTCGTAGTTTGAGTTTCTCACACCAGTCCCATGACCGACCCGGAGTTTATTTTCCTTTTCCCTTAAACTTTGTGTGCCTTATTTTTTCGAGCATCCAAGTAGTCTGGTAGCTTGGAGCATTTTGGGAAGGAGCATGGAGCATGAAGACTGGAGGTTCCTTTTGTCAATAGTGATCTATTTTAAATTTCTGCTGTATCATGTAGTATGTATTTAGTATCTACCAGCCTCTGTAAGGATAGGCAATTATAATTGTCCCTGGCTAGAAGTACTTATCATAACTCTAATGAAACACTTGGAGTGATTGTATGTACTTTTCATATGTATAATTAATGCAAATGTGAGATTTTTTTATTATTCTATCTTTTATCTTTATTTCTTTTAAAAACCTCTGATTATCTGCCTCTCTAGCACTTGAATTTGCGGCAGGTGAATACCGAGGGTGTATTAGTGTCGATCTTCGAAGGTCGAAAAGGCGGGTCGTCACACTCTTCTAATTAATTCTTATATTAATTGTCTACTTTATGGGAATTATTTTCATACCTTTTATGTATGTAAATATAAAGTATAAGTGGCAACAAATATTACACACACACACACACACACATATATATATATGTATGTATGTATGTCTAAACTAAATATATTTGATACCGTCAATATATGTATATAAACCATATAATATATGGTGGTATACTCAAACATATGTATATACTTGGGCATTTATTTTCTCAATACACATATGAGAATGTAACATGTATATGTAAGCATATACACACACTCACCCTCACAATAGATATAAATCCCAATCTCTAGATATACATATACATACATATATACATACATATAAACATGTTTATATTAGCTTAATATGTTTGAATGTTTATTGATGCATTACCAATAAAAAATTTAATTGAAATGCTAACATGCTTGATTAAAAAATATATATAATGAATAAGAAAATATGATTTTATTTAAAACTAGATTGAATCTGGTATAACCCCTTTAAACTTCATAGGACCAACAGATCTAAGATGGATACTTTTTTTGAAATCTACATATTTCACACACTTCCGACTGGCCTGGTTCCAACAATGGAATCAAAGCCAAATAATTTATGAGGTCTAAATTAGTAATGCTAAGGCCAATTAAGCTTACTGATTTAGTAGGATGTCTAAAAAAATATTGTTCAGGCTTGGTTTGGGTAATTAAGTATCCTGCCTTCCCCAACTACCGGCCTACCCCTTATGTGAAGTGAGCCCAAAGGTTGCTCATAATAGAAAAGACTCAATTTGAGTTAAGCCTTGGGCTAATTGTCAAACTTGTTTTGAAAATTAAAATGAAATTTTGAATTTAAAAGTTATATTTAAAATAAGAAATATATCATAAATGTTATAATGTGATTTCATAATTGTTTTGAAATTAAAATAAGAATTACATTATAATTGTTATAATATGATTTCAAATTAGCTCTAAAAACAATGTATATTATAAATGTTATAATACAGTCTTCAAAAGTGCTTTGAAAATATAATAAACATATTTCAAAAAAATTAATATTTATTAATAAGATTAATAAATTAATTAAACAATTAACCAATTAAAGTATATACATGTGCAATAGTTATAGATATATGTTACAGTATCTTAAATTATTTAAGATGATGTAAGCATATATCCATATACATAAGACAATTTTGAAATTAATATTTAATTAAATTGTCTAATTAAATAAGTTAAAGTTAATTACCAAATAATAAAATACATACATATATAAATATATGTGTATAGCTACAAATTTTATGGTATACATATTCAATTAAAATGTTTAATTGAATATCATAAAATTAATTAAAATGTTGATTTATTAAATTAATTAAATAAGATTTAATTAATATAATGTAAATAAGACTGTTATACAAGTTAATTAAATTATAAAAGTTATATAATAATCAAACTTGCATAATAGAATGTATAATAAAAGGTGGACCTGGTAAGAAACCCTAAATAGACTGAAAGAATAAATACATACTTAAAAGTATGTATACGTGATTTATGATGTGTTCGACACTTGAATCACAAGGGTAATTCATAAGAAATACATTATTCGATATAAGTCATATCATTCAATTAAATATATTAAAGATTATGAATCATTAATATAATTGTTGTCCTCTGCCATTTATATATGAATAAATTACTTGCATACTTTCTGGTTGTGGTGCAAACTCAAGCTAGAGATGTTATGTGTAAAATTATTAGTATATTGACTAGACGAGGTAAGATAGTTGTATGTAGTTGTTGAGCAAACTCAAGGTATGTATACTATACTTAGGTCGTCACGAAATGGTAGGTACAAGTGTATAATTTCTTTTAATTTGTTGAGTAAACTCAAGATCGAAATGAGATTAGGACAAGAAACTATGGGTTAGGAGTTGTATCTGATACACCCGACAAGGATCCATCATTTGTAGGCTATGACTTATTGAGCAAACTCAAGTTTAGGATCCCAAGGCAAACTAGTCCTAACACCCACTAGTGGAAGCCTTAATAGAAAAATGAAATGGTAACATTAAACCTTTCTAATATTGTAAGAACATCCGTCGCATAAAGTTATAATAATCTCATTGTTAAATATATGCAATTAATATAACTGATAAACTTTTTGTTAATTAAGATATATAAATGAACTGAGTAAAGATTGGCAAATAGAAATATAGTATATACTTACTAATAAATATTCTTTGCATGTTATTGTTTCAATACCCATGCAAGCGCCTAATTTTACAACTATCAAATACATTCATAATTGGTCGTTTATATGCTTATTTGCTCGAGACTTTTTATTGTCCTTTATAGGTTTCAAGCTCGAAAAGCAATACTTGAATATGGATGTCTGATCCATAATCGATCACACATAAATGTTATATGGTGAACGGTCATAATTCATGATGTACAAAACCTCAATGAAATTAGTTTATTCGAGATAAGCAAATAAATCATAGCGTGAGATTGTGTAATCAATACAATTGATTACAATAATGATCTTGCTATGTTAAATGTAACATTAGACCAAAAGTACAAAATAGATCTAAGAATTGGATCACTAGAATCTCAGTTTGCTCAGTTTACGTAAAGTGCAATTTAATTGATACCATTAAATGTTAAGGATAATCAAATGCACTTTGGAAAAGAGTTAATTACAATATTGTATTAAGGGTTTCCTTTTGAATGGTTCGACCACTCACAAAGAAAAACGAATATACGATGATGGATGTAACTTAAGGCATGGTTGGGATGAAGACAGTGAATAGTCACTTTAGCTTCATTAAGAAGCATTGTAAACGAGAATTATAAAATAATAATTGATACTTAAAATTGGAATGAGAAATATGATTTCTATTCTAAAATGTACTTTCATTATTTTCTATGAAATTCATTCCTTTAAGTTCAAGATATTTGATTTGAAAACTCTCGAATGTAAACCGATTATAGTAGATGGAATAAATAAGCCTATATTAAGTTATTAGATGGAGTTCCGTATTTCGTGCACTATTATAGTAATGGTGCAGATAGAGGGAGTGCACCATATAACACTTATTATCGCATCAAGTTTGAAAATTATTTTCGTAAGATATACCAAATATTATTTATAAAATGATGATGTTTTTCAGTATTGACTGAAAAATAGGCATAGTTTTATTTTAATATGAATATTATGAATATTCGTTATAAAATAAAACTATAATGTAGTATTTATTATCATAATAAAAGTGATGCACTGAAAATACAGAAGTATAAAATTATTTACAACTATTTTGGAATTATAGACTAAGCCGTAGTTTTGAGAAATAATTTTTATTATATGATTATGAATAATATGGTACTAGTGGATTATATCTCAGACAATTAAGAGGAAAAGCACCCATTCAGTTGGAGTGTCATAAGAGTTGATGAACTCTTCGGATTGATATATATAAATGTATGCAATCGAAAGTCTATTAATACCAAAACGGTTCCACGTACTTCGTTATATTCACCGATGAATTATCACAAACATGAACATGTGTATTTAATACACATGTAGTATGTCTATGATAAGTTCTTAGAATGTAAAACGAAAGTAAATGAAATTACATGCAGTAGAAATGATTAAGTTTAATCGAATAGGTGAGTATTTTGAAAATAGTTTCGAACGTACTTAAAATTGAATAATGATTCAATCTCTAATAGCACTCCTCCCTATGATATATAATGATGTGTCGATAAGAAGTAATCAAACTTTGTTGGACAAAGTATGATTAATAATGAGTAAAATTGAGCTAACTTTTTTTTATAAGGTAGAGCACTTAAGAGTAGTATATAAGGTTAAAATTAATTTTGTAACGACCCACTATTTTGGACCATTCGCATCCATTATAAGTCTATAGGTAGACACTCATGCCGGAATTGAATTGCTCAAAATACCGCGTTGTTAATTTAAATTTGGCAAAACTGAACATATACAGTAAATAAATAATCACAGATCACAGACATCGAGTAATAATTGCAACGGAAATAAAAGAGATAGTAGTTTATGAAGCTACTATATGAATATATAAAATACATCAGAGTTTACAACAGAAGAGTAATACGATACATCAGAGTTAAACCAGATACAACGGAAGAGTAACACGATACATCAGATACAAATCAGAATACATCACTGGAATCATCGAATACTGAAAGCAGAATAGATGGCTGGATCTTCAAGCAAAGCTCCAACTTCAAAGGTGAGTCTCGAATACCGGTACACTCAGTCTGACCCGAGCGTAAAGCAAAAACACAAGACACTCGAGTCAGGATTAACATTCTTATATTTATAAATCTAAATCAAGTGAAATAGCAATTGAAATACAAGTAACTCAAAGGATGTTTGGAATAACCATCCTTTAAGGATCCGTTAAACTATCTACTATGTAGTAGTGTACGATAAGTAGATAATGTCTATCAGTAATATAAAGATATCAAAATAGTGTTAAGTCATGGCCCATTCCACCCTTAACACGTTTTTATTCCAAAGAGCATATACAAGACCGTAGTTTCCCCAAAACTGGAAGTCACCAGAGGGCAATCCATATACTAAAGGTACAAACCAAAATCGTAGTGGTCGCGTATAAAGGAATACAAGTATGACAAGGCACATGAGGCAATACCCAAGGTAGTGATACTACCGTTTGCCTGATCCGGACTTGTCACGTACGGGAATTTTCGACTTTCGAAAATTCGACATCGATACTCACTTTATCGACCGGCGAGCAATCGAGTGCCGGAAACTCCAATAGTGAGGGTTTTAGAAAGAAGAAAAAGTAGAAGAAGAAGAAAATAGAAGAAGAAGGAAGAAAGAACAACAGAACAACAGAACAGCAACAGAAACAGAACAATATCAGAATCTCACATATCGCAGCGGAACAATATATAATAGATAAATGAATAATCTTTAAACAAAGAACTATATCATTTTATACATACATCAATCATCATAGTCAATATACAACAATGGACAGTTATATAAACTTGTCCTCATACAGAATACACAGCGGAATAAATACTATCAGATACAAATACTACGTCTCGTCATCCAGCTTTTCTCCAAAGCTCCAGAATATCCTGATAACATAACTCTAGGCTGCCCGTGTGGAAATTGGTGGGCACCCAGAGTTTAGAAGGGAACAATAAACTCCGAGTCAGTCATGGTGACTGGTGTGAGATCGTAAAACAGTTATTTTTCACAAAGAAAATAAAACAAATTCGCAATGCTTTTGGAAAATGAAACTACCATAAGACCTCCCGCCACACACACAATGCAAACGCAGAATTGGAGGAGATTTCTTCTTATGATAGTCAAAGATGCTTACTACGCAAAATCAAATCATTTTTGATATTATTATTAGTGCATAGTGTAGAAAACATTTCGAAAGTATAATATTAATCTTAGCCAACATAGGCATTCCGCACTTATGCCTACTATAGCTACTATGTTCAATAGCAGGTTACCGCCACATTCCATAGCAGGTAATACAACTAAAACCGTACAAGTCACGTATTGTTTCTTTGGATTTCCAACAAATGGTCAGGCTAAGGAACTTCCTTTTCCACGATGGGTACGTCCCTGGAATAGACGACCCGAGAACCTAACCGGATCTCTGCCAACACAAGGCCGGGTTACCTCTGCAAAAATAGGTAACTACTGACACGCGTATGCCATCCCCCGATCGTTACCGATCTTCCCGAGGATCCCCGATTCGCAACAAACCACATAGTAAAAATGCAGCAACCACATAGGTTAAGTATCTGGGCTCCATACCATGATACCACCTCTATCCAGAAGGAATGACATACACTAAGGGGCGCTACTCCCTAGAACCTTGCCGCATCCTTCCTGTTTCGACCATTTCCGAGGTGTGAGGCTCGACGAAGTCTCGTCCACAAAGCTACGCTTTCTACAAAGCCCTGCTTCGGGTCAAACAAAATGATCAACCTATGATCACAAAGATATAAGATCAAACAAATGATCATATCACAAATGATCAAACACCGATCATTTCACAGCAACACTCAGTATGCCACGTTACCAAATTGGGAGTATATCGCTGATAAATTTCAACTACATAACCTCTGAGCTCATACGTCTTAGAGAAGGGTGTTAAGCTAAGAGAATAAATTCTCCGCCACCAACAGAAATGTATTTGAAAGAAATCAGCTTTATATCTCAAATTGTAACGTCAGACACACAATCCATACAAGTCTGTTCCGGGATCGAACAGAACCGAAGGCACTTCTCACGAAGCCCTTGCAATTCCGGATAATTTTCAATCACGTCAGGACTTCCCGTCACTAAGGATGATAAAACCTCTAAACCGGAGATCAGCCGATGTAGAGTAACTCGACGGTAATCCTTCCGTTTTCAAAAATATCCGGTCTTCAACACCGGTCTTCGAATGCAATTCATAACGACGTATCACATATTCGGAATGGGTTATACGACCCCATGGTCCTTTCCCGGCTAACCCGAATAGTGAGCGCTTATTCAAAAATAAGTGTGGCATTCAAATTCATCCAATTCACAACAAATACCTATCTAAAGGTAATTATTGATAGTCGGTTATTTAACTATCAATAAAGATGCGCAACATCATCAGATTCCAAATAATTTTCCAAATTATTTAATTTCCAAAAATATCTTTACTAGATATAAAATTTCCACACTTAATCACTTGAAAACAATTTCAAATCAATTTCCACATTTCATTTTATCTTTGAAGATAAAATCTCAAAACAGTTCATTTCATATTGGAAAAGCATTTCCATACTTATTTAAAAATAAGTATTTCACAAATCTATTTATTTTCAACATTTGAAAATATTCAATATACTTAAATCAAATTTAAGTATAAATTCATTCTTTAAGGAAAACATTCTTTGAACACCTTTATTTGAGTCAAAACGAATGTTACGTAAAACATCGTTACGACGACTCAAAATCAATAGTATAGGGATTCGGAATTAAGGTAGATATATAAATCCCAATACTATATAAAACATTTCCTTTTGGAAATCATTTACTATAACAACAGTGTTATAGTCCACCATTTCCTTATATTTCTCGAAAACGTCTATTTCAACAATGAATGTTGAAATCTATGATTTCGATATTTAACATGTTTTAAAACATCTTTTAAAACAATTACTTCATTTCATAATATCACTTCTCCAAAACATCTCCGTTTTATTTAATAATATATTCACTGTCCAAAATCGTGAATATACTTTATTTACCCAAATCAATGTTTCTAAACATTTATTAAAAGATTATCCATGATCTAAAATCGTGAATATAATTTCTTTAATTAACTTCAAAAATTCACTTATCAAATCAAGTGATTTCGGATTTATAAACAACGTTTATAAATCACAATTTTATATTTTATAACAATTTCGAGTTATGAAATATCTTACTTAAACAATTCCATTTGACTCATTTATACAACAAAAATCCAATTCATAAGTTGATAACTCATAATTCATTTATTTTCAAAATCCTTCATCTTATAACTTCACAAATCGTATATCTATTAATATTACTTACTTAAAAAAATCCGTTTATAAGTTCATTTTAACATTTATAGAACTCCTAAATAATCTCCTTATTTTTATTTATAAAATAACAATTTTATACATCTTCTATAAATATAATCCATTTATAATAAGTCGAAAATTTCAATTTAACCCAATTACAATTTAATCAACTTATATTTCAAAAACCACATTCTTATTATATCTTCACAAATCTCATAATTTTTATAACACGAAAATTATAACATTTATTTATTTAAAATGAATTAATTCCAAAATTCAATAAAACATATACTTTCAAAAATAACTTTGAAATCCTTTTAAAAATAATATCGTTATTTTTAACTTCAAAAATGGATCCGATGATGCTACAGCATCAAACAATCAATCACAACAATCAAATATCATATATCATCATATGATAACAGAATATATCACAATATCTGTAAATAATCAATATGGTGAGGAATCCAGTTGGATCCCTCCAACCTGTTTCCCTGCATCCACAGATGTTAGCACAATACCAATTCCGCTCCAGTACGGAATTATCGCGGTATATGGGTTTTATAAAAATAATCCGCTTACTAACGGCGCAATAGGGTCTCATCCGCTATACGAGGCGGGAAATCATCAATCCAATATATACATATGCCAATATGTATATATTGCTATATATATAGATATATCCTATTATATCTAATATCACATCCAATAGCAATCAATAACTGCAAAAATTCCACATTCAATTTGAGTGAGAAAAATCTCACCTTGATTTTAAATTCCGTTCCAGCGTTTATTTCGAATAAAATTAAACGGACGTTTAATTTCACTCAAAATTTTCACTGACCCCGATCGTTTCCAATCCAGTTTCATCGCAAAGTATTCGACGATACGATTCCAACGCACTTTGTTTCGTCATTTTCTGATAATGTATGAAAGAGTTATAACATTTTGAAGTTAATACAAATTTTTATATAAATAATTATACAATTTCTTTCATAATTTTCAACCTAAGGGAAATCAGGGCCGTAGATTTCACTTCCTCAAATCACGACCGCGTGATGCATCATCTCCCTCTCCAGTTTTTGTTCACGTAAACAAACCCAACCACGCCGCCTACTAGGGTTCCACGCCGCACCACCTATGAGCCACCAGACGACGATCAACAACCTCCATCGCGTAGCCCATCACCACGCCTACCATCGACCAGAGGAGCATCGAGCTTGGCCCCCCCTTGTGCTCTCAAAACTCATGCAAAACGAGCACAAACGCGGCCATGCTGCGCCTCCAAATGATGATGACAACCCATCATCGCCGTATGAAATCAAAGATCTAGCTGAGCTTAACACTTTTCCATTTGAACATTTCTTGAATCAATGCTTGGATTTGAAGAAAAGAGGAGGAGAAGGAATGAGATTATCGGCCATTGATTTTGAATGGTGGCGGCTGAACGTTTTAGGGTTAGGGTTAACTTTTCTTTTTTTTATTTATGATAAAATGGGCCTATTTATAGAAGTTTGAACGACACTATTCATCTGGGATTCCCAAACTCCGATTTACGCGCGGTCACCATCGTTTCTAGGGTTTATCCCGCGTTCCGGACACAATGGAACAGGTTTCGAAAGCTAATTCGATCGTCTGTGTGAGATATGACAATAAACGATCAATTTAAATTAAACCGATTTAAATCGATTTCGAGGCGTTTTAATTTGTACCGGACACATGGTAAATCCAAAAATTACGAAATTTGAAACCTTATAATAATATCACATTATGGATCCGATGAAACTGGTTTCGTCGAAATCCGAGACTGTTCAAAAATTGGCTATTTTTACAGTCGATAATTAAATATTAAAATATTCAATTTTCACAGATTAACTCCAAATTCAATTTTAAAAGTTCTATAACCTTTCTATAACTCCAGTATGATTAAATAAAATTTTACAAATCATTTTCAATCATTTTAAACTCGATTTTCAATTATCTCTGGAATTTAACTATTAAATTATCGATTTAATTGACCAAATTAAATCCAATATCCTTTAAATAAATTATTCGACTTATTAAATTCATTTATTAATATTTAAAATCAATTAAATATTCGAATTTTAATTATCAAAAATTCTGGGTCGTTACAAACTTCCCCCCTTAAAAGAATTTCGTCCTCGAAATTACAAGTCAGGAAGAAAAAGTCCTTAACTCGTCTACTATTTTTCAACCTCTAATAGTTTTATCAAATTTTCAAAACAAATCTTTCTACTAAAGATTCGTTATTAATCCAACTAACTTTCCAAACACTTTCATAGTTTTCAAACAACATTGTTTACTTCAAAATTCAAATTCAAATTTAAACTTTCAAAATTTCTCAAAAATTTCCTAACACCCTAAATTCTCGAAAAATTTCGCCAGCGTCTCCTTTGCGCGGCTAATACGGCACGACTACAAAACGTCCCTACGGACTCTCAGATTTCAAAAAGAAAAAGAAAAAGCCAAGCGGCTAGAGAAGTAAGTCATCAAATCTCATATTCAAATTTAAATACATACCTTTTGTCGAGCAATTCAAATTTTATCTTTGAAATCAAATCCAATTTCCTTTCATATACCTGTATATCCTACTAGCCATTATATCTAGTTACACATTCAAATCATTTTGCAAATTCTATTACAAAACTTTCAATATATACTTCTTATATATTCTTTACTTCACTATTGAAGTTATAGATTCTTTTCATTCAATTTTACATTTCAATTTCATTTGAATTCAATTTACAATTCCAATTTAATTTGGATTCGGTTTATCTCCTGAATATTGAATTTCATCAATTATCTTTCATTCACAACTGCATCATTTTAAATTAGTTTCATTTACTAATTTATCACAAATTGTAATTCACTTTATTCAAATTTGTTTTCAACATTCAATTTCAATTTCATTTACTTGTTACTACTCCAAATTTATTTTCAACTTAATAAATTTTCTTTAAGTAATCATTTCACTTTATTTAATTGATTCGCTTATACTTACTTTGATTCAACTTAAAATTCCTTAAGTTAAATTTATTCAATCTAAATTCACAACAAATTGTATAAGTTATCAACTCATTTATTATTCTCATCAATATTTTTATATAGCATTCCAGAGTCTTAATAACATTTTCAAAACCATTTTTGAAAACAGTTCAAATTATCCTTTGAATTTTCTAAAACAAAATCCAAATTTTCAAAACAACTTCCATTTAAAACAATTTGGCAGCAATTCCTCTTTTGGAAACTCGAAAATGAACATCGATGATGCTGCAGTCATTACCGAAGTTATTTTCCAGCGACCGAAAAGAGTTTAGAGCTTTTAACTCTCCAAAATACTTTTCAAAACCTTTGAAATTCATTTTCAAATTCAAAAAGATTTAAACTTTCCAAATCACCAAAATTTTCAAATTCTTTTCAAAACATTTCCAAAAACTTCTCTGGAATCCCGTTTTCCAATTATAAGTCACATTTATAATTTATATTCTCAAATTTCATTTATATGTGAATTTATTTCTTAACTTTGGAGTTATGATTTCAATTTCTTATTCAATTTTAGTGATGATAATTCACTATTATTACTTCCTAACATCCATGCAACCATATACTATAGTACTTTATAGAAAACATTTCTTTTCTATACAAAAATAGTTTTGGGCAAAATTATCTCATTTACCCTATTTAAAACAATACTGTGCCGAATTGTTCTATATAAGTGTTTAGAGATCCCTATCGATAGAATTGTACGGACAATACCGACTAGAATCCATATACCACTCAACAAACCAATCATCACAATATAAAACAATTTTATATTCACTAACAAATACGCACTCGTATCTATTATTACACTCAACTCATTCTAGAGTACTACTGACTCTATCTCTAATGAGTAACACCCAACAGAGCAGGGTTGTCGCTTAACCATATGCTCTGATACCACGCTGTCACGTACGGGAATTTTCGACTTTCGAAAATTCGACATCGATACTCACTTTATCGACCGTCGAGCAATCGAGTGCCGGAAACTCCAATAGTGAGGGTTTTAGAAAGAAGAAAAAGTAGAAGAAGAAGAAAATAGAAGAAGAAGGAAGAAAGAACAACAGAACAACAGAACAGCAACAGAAACAGAACAATATCAGAATCTCACATATCGCAGCGGAACAATATATAATATAAATGAATAATCTTTAAACAAAGAACTATACCATTTTATACATACATCAATCATCATAGTCAATATACAACAATGGACAGTTATATAAACTTGTCCTCATACAGAATACACGGCGGAATAAATACTATCAGATACAAATACTACGTCTCGTCATCCAGCTTTTCTCCAAAGCTCCAGAATATCCTGATAACATAACTCTAGGCTGCCCGTGTGGAAATTGGTGGGCACCCAGAGTTTAGAAGGGAACAATAAACTCCGAGTCAGTCATGGTGACTGGTGTGAGATCGTAAAACAGTTATTTTTCACAAAGAAAATA
Source organism: Allium fistulosum (assembly GCA_030737815.1). Classification (NCBI taxonomy): domain Eukaryota; kingdom Viridiplantae; phylum Streptophyta; class Magnoliopsida; order Asparagales; family Amaryllidaceae; genus Allium; species Allium fistulosum. The sequence continues at coordinate 355,506,336 of CM060904.1, forward strand.
AAACAAATTCGCAATGCTTTTGGAAAATGAAACTACCATAAGACCTCCCGCCACACACACAATGCAAACGCAGAATTGGAGGAGATTTCTTCTTATGATAGTCAAAGATGCTTACTACGCAAAATCAAATCATTTTTGATATTATTATTAGTGCATAGTGTAGAAAACATTTCGAAAGTATAATATTAATCTTAGCCAGCATAGGCATTCCGCACTTATGCCTACTATAGCTACTATGTTCAATAGCAGGTTACCGCCACATTCCATAGCAGGTAATACAACTAAAACCGTACAAGTCACGTATTGTTTCTTTGGATTTCCAACAAATGGTCAGGCTAAGGAACTTCCTTTTCCACGATGGGTACGTCCCTGGAATAGACGACCCGAGAACCTAACCGGATCTCTGCCAACACAAGGCCGGGTTACCTCTGCAAAAATAGGTAACTACTGACACGCGTATGCCATCCCCCGATCGTAACCGATCTTCCCGAGGATCCCCGATTCGCAACAAACCACATAGTAAAAATGCAGCAACCACATAGGTTAAGTATCTGGGCTCCATACCATGATACCACCTCTATCCAGAAGGAATGACATACACTAAGGGGCGCTACTCCCTAGAACCTTGCCGCATCCTTCCTGTTTCGACCATTTCATGGGTGTGAGGCTCGACGAAGTCTCGTCCACAAAGCTACGCTTTCTACAAAGCCCTGCTTCGGGTCAAACAAAATGATCAACCTATGATCACAAAGATATAAGATCAAACAAATGATCACATCACAAATGATCAAACACTGATCATTTCACAGCAACACTCAGTATGCCACGTTACCAAATTGGGAGTATATCGCTGATAAATTTCAACTACATAACCTCTGAGCTCATACGTCTCAGAGAAGGGTGTTAAGCTAAGAGAATAAATTCTCCGCCACCAACAGAAATGTATTTGAAAGAAATCAGCTTTATATCTCAAATTATAACGTCAGACACACAATCCATACAAGTCTGTTCCGGGATCGAACAGAACCGAAGGCACTTCTCACGAAGCCCTTGCAATTCCGGATAATTTTCAATCACGTCAGGACTTCCCGTCACTAAGGGTGATAAAACCTCTAAACCGGAGATCAGCCGATGTAGAGTAACTCGACGGTAATCCTTCCGTTTTCAAAAATATCCGGTCTTCAACACCGGTCTTCGAATGCAATTCATAACGACGTATCACATATTCGGAATGGGTTATACGACCCCATGGTCCTTTCCCGGCTAACCCGAATAGTGAGCGCTTATTCAAAAATAAGTGTGGCATTCAAATTCATCCAATTCACAACAAATACCTATCTAAAGGTAATTATTGATAGTCGGTTATTTAACTATCAATAAAGATGCGCAACATCATCAGATTCCAAATAATTTTCCAAATTATTTAATTTCCAAAAATATCTTTACTAGATATAAAATTTCCACACTTAATCACTTGAAAACAATTTCAAATCAATTTCCACATTTCATTTTATCTTTGAAGATAAAATCTCAAAACAGTTCATTTCATATTGGAAAAGCATTTCCATACTTATTTAAAAATAAGTATTTCACAAATCTATTTATTTTCAACATTTGAAAATATTCAATATACTTAAATCAAATTTAAGTATAAATTCATTCTTTAAGGAAAACATTCTTTGAACACCTTTATTTGAGTCAAAACGAATGTTACGTAAAACATCGTTACGACGACTCAAAATCAATAGTATAGGGATTCGGAATTAAGGTAGATATATAAATCCCAATACTATATAAAACATTTCCTTTTGGAAATCATTTACTATAACAACAGTGTTATAGTCCACCATTTCCTTATATTTCTCAAAAACGTCTATTTCAACAATGAATGTTGAAATCTATGATTTCGATATTTAACATGTTTTAAAACATCTTTTAAAACAATTACTTCATTTCATAATATCACTTCTCCAAAACATCTCCATTTTATTTAATAATATATTCACTGTCCAAAATCGTGAATATACTTTATTTACCCAAATCAATGTTTCTAAACATTTATTAAAAGATTATCCATGATCTAAAATCGTGAATATAATTTCTTTAATTAACTTCAAAAATTCACTTATCAAATCAAGTGATTTCGGATTTATAAACAACGTTTATAAATCACAATTTTATATTTTATAACAATTTCGAGTTATGAAATATCTTACTTAAACAATTCCATTTGACTCATTTATACAACAAAAATCCAATTCATAAGTTGATAACTCATAATTCATTTATTTTCAAAATCCTTCATCTTATAACTTCACAAATCGTATATCTATTAATATTACTTACTTAAAAAAATCCGTTTATAAGTTCATTTTAACATTTATAGAACTCCTAAATAATCTCCTTATTTTTATTTATAAAATAACAATTTTATACATCTTCTATAAATATAATCCATTTATAATAAGTCGAAAATTTCAATTTAACCCAATTACAATTTAATCAACTTATATTTCAAAAACCACATTCTTATTGTATCTTCACAAATCTCATAATTTTTATAACACGAAAATTATAACATTTATTTATTTAAAATGAATTAATTCCAAAATTCAATAAAACATATACTTTCAAAAATAACTTTGAAATCCTTTTAAAAATAATATCGTTATTTTTAACTTCAAAAATGGATCCGATGATGCTACAGCATCAAACAATCAATCACAACAATCAAATATCATATATCATCATATGATAACAGAATATATCACAATATCTGTAAATAATCAATATGGTGAGGAATCCAGTTGGATCCCTCCAACCTGTTTCCCTGCATCCACAGATGTTAGCACAATACCAATTCCGCTCCAGTACGGAATTATCGCGGTATATGGGTTTTATAAAAATAATCCGCTTACTAACGGCGCAATAGGGTCTCATCCGCTATACGAGGCGGGAAATCATCAATCCAATATATACATATGCCAATATGTATATATTGCTATATATATAGATATATCCTATTATATCTAATATCACATCCAATAGCAATCAATAACTGCAAAAATTCCACATTCAATTTGAGTGAGAAAAATCTCACCTTGATTTTAAATTCCGTTCCAGCGTTTATTTCGAATAAAATTAAACGGACGTTTAATTTCACTCAAAATTTTCACTGACCCCGATCGTTTCCAATCCAGTTTCATCGCAAAGTATTCGACGATACGATTCCAACGCACTATGTTTCGTCATTTTCTGATAATGTATGAAAGAGTTATAACATTTTGAAGTTAATACAAATTTTTATATAAATAATTATACAATTTCTTTCATAATTTTCAACCTAAGGGAAATCAGGGCCGTAGATTTCACTTCCTCAAATCACGACCGCGTGATGCATCATCTCCCTCTCCAGTTTTCGTTCACGTAAACAAACCCAACCACGCCGCCTACTAGGGTTCCACGCCGCACCACCTATGAGCCACCAGACGACGATCAACAACCTCCATCGCGTAGCCCATCACCACGCCTACCATCGACCAGAGGAGCATCGAGCTCGGCCCCCCCTTGTGCTCTCGAAACTCGTGCAAAACGAGCACGAACGCGGCCATGCTGCGCCTCCAAATGATGATGACAACCCATCATCGCCGTATGAAATCAAAGATCTAGCTGAGCTTAACACTTTTCCAGTTGAACATTTCTTGAATCAATGCTTGGATTTGAAGAAAAGAGGAGGAGAAGGAATGAGATTATCGGCCATTGATTTTGAATGGTGGCGGCTGAACGTTTTAGGGTTAGGGTTAACTTTTCTTTTTTTATTTGTGATAAAATGGGCCTATTTATAGAAGTTTGAACGACACTATTCATCCGGGATTCCCAAACTCCGATTTACGCGCGGTCACCATCGTTTCTAGGGTTTATCCCGCGTTCCGGACACAATGGAACAGGTTTCGAAAGCTAATTCGATCGTCTGTGTGAGATATGACAATAAACGATCAATTTAAATTAAACCGATTTAAATCGATTTCGAGGCGTTTTAATTTGTACCGGACAAATGGTAAATCCAAAAATTACGAAATTTGAAACCTTACAATAATATCACATTACGGATCCGATGAAACTGGTTTCGTCGAAATCCGAGACTGTTCAAAAATTGGCTATTTTTACAGTCGATAATTAAATATTAAAATATTCAATTTTCACAGATTAACTCCAAATTCAATTTTAAAAGTTCTATAACCTTTCTATAACTCCAGTATGATTAAATAAAATTTTACAAATCATTTTCAATCATTTTAAACTCGATTTTCAATTATCTCTGGAATTTAACTATTAAATTATCGATTTAGTTGACCAAATTAAATCCAATATCCTTTAAATAAATTATTCGACTTATTAAATTCATTTATTAATATTTAAAATCAATTAAATATTCGAATTTTAATTATCAAAAATTCTGGGTCGTTACAGGACTGGTGAGAACGCATCGCCGCAGCGACCGCAACACCGTGAAACAACACTCCCAAAATCAAGGGTGCACCAATCGACAACAAGTAATGAATAGTTCAAAGAAGTGTGTTCACTTGAGGTAGCTAATCTTCCATTGGCCCGGCACGGCTCCTGTTTTAGTCATTTCCAATTTGACACAAGTGTCAAGGCTATACATTATCGTTCTCTTTCTTCAGTCATCACGTACATCATTCCAACCACTTCATTCTGGATCATCACTCCGCGTATAGTTATTAAAGTGGTTTTCGGTTTAGATAGAGAGTATATCCATAACCGATTCCGGTCTCTTTAATAACTTTCGTAATTTTTACACCGATTGGTCGTTTATTTATTTCAAAACCAAATCAAATTCAATTCCAATTAGAATTTATAAACCAACATTTCATTTGTCTTTCCAAATCAATTTCCATAATTTACGTTTCAAAACTTCCAAATTACCATTTCAAAATCTTATAATTCAATTTCAATTACTATTTAAAACAATTCAATATTGATTCAAGTTCGTATATAAGTTTTATTCCGAAATCATTTAAATGAATTTTATTTAACATTCAAATCAATTTAAACTCATTTATCGATTTCATTCAATATTCGTTAAGTTACTTTATCATTCAAAACAATTTCTATTAAATTTCCAATTCATTAAATCAATTTCTTAAGTTTAACTTCATTAAATCAAAACTAACAATTTTGAATTAAATTAAATTCGTCAAATCAATTCTTTCAATTACAAGTCTTACATTAATTCCAAAATTATCACATTTTCATTTCTTGTTAAATAAATTCAATTTCACTTATTTACTCTCTTAAATAATTTTTCAAAACTTACTTAATAAAGAAAACTCAATTTCAATTATTTACGAAGTAAAATTCACTTATTCAAAAGTTCAATTTTTCTTATTAAAGAATTCAATTCAATTTAATCATTAAATAATTCAATCTTATTTAATTATTAAATAATTCAAAACTTAATTATTAAATAATTTCAAAGTTTAATAATTTCAACTTAATTATAATTTCAAACTTAATTATTAAATCATTTCAAAGTTTAATAATTTCAAACTTAATTATAATTTCAAACTTAATTCAATCATTTCTCAAATTTAACAACATTCTTTCATCAATTACATTGTTAATATTTTGTTTCAGATTATTAAATATTAACATTTTCCTTTCATTAAAAATTCAAATTTCAACTTCATTTCAAAACCATATTATTTATTCAAATCAAATCTTCATTTTATTTTAAATCAAAGTATTGACCAATCGGGTTTTATTTAATTCTCTATCCTAGGTCAAGGTTTAATTTGGGTATTTATCATTTCAACCCGATTCCAATTCAATTCAAAATGAAAGCATAGCAAAGGGAACTTGCAGTGTGATAACTGGGATGGTGTCAAAGTAAATAAACAAGCAATAACAACAAACAATAACAATCCAATAATAAATTTAAATAATCCCGAAATAATCGTATTAATTCGCATTGTTATTTGTACGACTTAATATAATTATTTCTAGAATCTACACTATCATTTCATGTAGATTAAAGATTATTACATTACGGTTTTCACTTGTCATTCAATTTCAATTCTTACACTACAACAATTAATCCAATATACGTTCAATGGTTCAAAGTGTAATTATCACTATTTTACATGTCAATTAATTTAACAAATAAAAGGGGTCATATTCAACTAATCAAATTCAACATATATGTCAATTCAAATTTTTAATTATCCTACGTCAAATTTACTTGCATAATATTTATCACTTTATACATTTAAATTTTACATCCAATATAAACAATAAAAATCAATCAATTATCAATCAAACAGGATTATCATCGTATAATTAACAAATAAATGTGTCAGATGTCACAGGTGAACTGATACAGGTAATAGCATACATATAACAGTGTAAATAACTAACAGCAGCATATTTCAATTATCGTTTCAATTGAAATCAGATTTAATAAATAAAAGAACATTAATCGTGAGTGATTGCTCACCTTTCGAGGCTAGAGAGAATAGAAGATGACACAGATACGCACACTGATATGGACCTTGAAATTTGAGTTACGAATCCAAGCAAAGAAAGGTAGAATTGGCTCGAATTTGACAACAAAGCTGGTAAAAGAAATTGACGAAATCAAATTAGAACTGGATGATGAAAATTGATACGCGTGAATGTATATATATATATATATAACAGTTTATAACTATATATAAAGTCATATTCTAAATTAAATATATATATATAGTTCGAAATCATTGTTTTTAAATTAAAGCACATATATAATATACAATGGAATATGTATAAGTAGAACAAAGGAAAATGTTACCGTATAAGAAATACCTTTTATACACTATTGCAATTTATATATGTATATAATACTTCTTTATACTCCTTGTTAAATATATACCGATCAAAACATACCTACTAATCAAAATATTTACAGACCCTACAGTAAGAATAAAAGTGTAGACTGTACACATGAAATCTGTACTATATGAACATGCTTACAATCATATTATATAATGTAAAAAAAAACTAACATGTACGCTGCCATGGACTATGCACCTGTAACTAGCATCCAACAATATATAAACATACATATGTTAAGTTACAAATAAGATTTATACAGCCCATATACCCAAACAAAACCTATACATAACTTAATACGTAGTTAATAGATTATGTAAACTTATGTAAACATTTACATTAATACCTACAACCTAAAACATATTATCCAACTTGCAAGCAAAACATCACAATTTGAAAACAGCCCCGATATGCGTGCGGCTATGTAATACTTCAACAGTGGGTGAAGATTGAAAATATATATATAAATATATAAACGTACTATACTGAAAACAAGACAAGTTAACATGCATAGCTTAATATAAGTAAAAATTTTATAGACTTTATACAACTAACATATTAATATATATATACTGCAACACCCAATATATTTCAGTAATCCTATAAACCAATAAAATATGTTGTAAATCTATATACAATAAACACATATACTGTATTTAAATAAAATAATTTTTTTCTTTCTATAACCGCAACTTGTAAATACCTTCACATATTATTGTTTTTACATAAAACCCAACATAAAGAGACTAATATACTATGATGCACAATAATATAATATAGTAAATACAATATATATGCATTCCAGACACAAAAGACTTGAGTTGTTAAGAGGTGGTTACCGACCGATGTCAGTTTGGGGGAGGCTTCGCTCCGGTGGACAAGGCGGCAGCTGACGCAGAGGCTATGCGACCAGAAAGAGAAGGAAAAAAAACTTGGAGGAGGAGCGGGTCAGACTGGAGAAAGGCAGGACGCAAGCGAGCAGCTCTTGGCGGCCGGAGAAATAAGGCGGAGGAGGCTTTAGAGTACCTGCGTGAGTTGTAGGGCTTGCGCGCGGTGGGTAGAGCAGCGTTTGCCTGGGTGTAGGTTTCGGTCAGGTGGCAAAGGTGGGGACGGACGCAAAGATCGATGTTCAAGGCGGAGGGATGATTAAAGGGGATGGTGGTCGTGTTAAAATGAAGGGGAACGAACTGTAGTTCAAAAGCAAGCTACAGGAATTATATATATGAAAGTTTCTTTTTTTTTTAAGAAGAACGAATGGAGAAAGGAGAAGCAAATATAATTGAACCGGTAGGAATAGCAAAAGTTAGAAACGTAAATCGAGGAAATATTGAATGCAAATGGCTCTTTGCTTTCAGCCAGTGGACAATGAAAGGACAAAGAGACAAAAGATTAAAACAGGTACTGATACGGCTGGCCGTTTTACTGATTTCATGGCACACCGAGGTTCGAAAAACAGAAATGAGCATACCGCTGAGATCAGCACGACGAGACGATCAATACGGTATACAAATATCAGTGGTACGATTGAATTATAAAAATTCGAATTTTCTACTGGCGGAAAATGCAAGAAAAACGTAGAAAATTAAGATCGACGTAGCCAAAGAAGTTCGAATTTGGAAAAACGAAAAATGGCGTCTTGCTCAGAAGATGGTTTAGAATTTTTCTATGTAAAAATATTTAAGTTTCGAAAACGTTTTATTTTCATCGCTTTTTAACTGATTAAATTGAAGTAAATTTACGCGCGAAATAAACTTTCATATTTTCGGACGAAAATTTACAAGTTGCTAAGTTTAACTAGACGCATTCTAAATATAAAATTTTTATTCAAAATTTTATCGTTTGAAATTTCACAAAATTTCAACTAATTACGTTATTAAAACAGTTGAAATTTACGGGTCGTTACACTCTCCCCCACTCAAAACTTTTCGTCCCCGAAAAGGAACGAGGTAGGAGAATAGAAACAACCAGAAAGAAAAACAGATTTGAAATACAAAATAACAATTAAATTAAACCATATAAATTCAAATTTAAATTAATTGATATTCAATAATTGATTTAATCCATTTGATTCCACTAAAATCAATCTCAACTATTTCTAAATTCATTATCTTATTATCCCATTTTCTTAAATTTACAATTCTAAAACCATAAATTTGAATAGTCTTTTATTATAATCATATTTTCTTCAACAATTTAAATTCTTCTTTATTCCAAATTACTGTTAAATTTATTCTACTTATTATATCTACTCACATATATTTAACCCATATAAATTAATTTAAAACATAAAAGTTTCGATTTAAATTAATTTACATCTATTAATTTCTTTTAAATTCAAGGTATTTTCATATGTTGATCAAATTTAAATTTATTATTTCTTTCAAAACAAATTTATTAATTCTTCAAAATAAATTTATTAATTCTTTCAAAACAAATTTATTAATTCTTTCAAAACAAATTTATTAATTCTTTCAAAACAAATTTATTTCATTATTAACTGAGTTTACTTATTATCCTATCTAACTCTAATAACATCAAAATTTAGTGTATAACATTTATTATAAACAATCAAATTTTATTTATAAATTCAATTTATCTTATATATTATCCAATTACATATTCAACTTCTGAATGATTTTGGTAAGTTGTATTAGAATGCAGTTGAACAATATACAAATAAAATTTTCTCAATTCAATTATTCAAGTTTAAATATTTATTCCAAATTTTGGTTTTATTTATAATTAAAATCATCCTTTAACAAAATTTAAGAATTAGATTTTCGATTAACTTTAAACAATTTAGAGATATATAAAATATATTTATATCAAATCAAATTAGATTTTAAAATAAGATACCTATATATATATATGTAAATCAAAATATACTGAAGAAATTCAAATCAAAATATTTTTCAAAACAAAACCATAGCAATGCTACAGAATAGTATCTCCACTTCGTAACTCGAAAATGAACGTCGATGATGCGGCCGCCATCACCGAAATTATTTTCCAGCGACAAAGAGAAGAGCACTGATTTCGACATTTTTAAAATTCTTTGAAAACGGTTTCTATTTGAAAATACCTTCAATAATATACATTTTAAAATTTTAAAAACCAAAGCTTGAAATTACTGGAAATTAAATTCTCAAATTCTAAATGTTAAATTCATTTAAATTTCAAATCAGTTCATAACCCATGTTTTAAATTCATTTATAGAACAATAATTGATAATCAATTATTATTATCGTTTCAACAACCAATTTAATTAACTTATTAAATTTCAGAAAATTTTACTTATATATATCTATAATATATTCATACAAATTTATTCCATTTTCCAAATTTGAAAATAATATTGTGTCAGTTTGCTCTGTTCAAGTGTTTTGGAAATCCTATCGATAGCGTTGATCAGACGAATCGATCGGAAACCCAAATCAACATCAACAACTCAAACAACACAGCATATATTAAAACATTTATATATATTAGTTTACAAATACATTTCTTTGCTCGACGATACAGGAATGAATTTCCAAAATAAAGATAGGATTTCAGATTTGATAGACTCAAATCAAAGAGAATTTTGATTCGAAATAAGTTTGAACCGGAAGATAAGATAATTAAATTACCATAATCGGGAGATGATGATTTTATTTAATTCACGGGCAACCTTAACCGGTCGTCCGTAACTTCAAGAATAGGATCGATGCTGAATTCTGAGGTAAATCAACACTCGATCTCAAGAGATGGAATTCAGGTATAGCAGGGAATAGATAGCATCGTAAACCGAGGATACAGAAATCCCGGTAAATCGATGCATATTATAAAGGAGTTTCACCCCTTTACAAATCATTCGAAGTTAGGCGAGACCGCCGATTCACTATAAGGGTCATTCGAAGTGGAGTTATGTGATGCTCCAGAATTGAAAGGAGACGAATAGTGAGGGACACGAATGAAATTTGGAACCGTAGGGAACATTCCAAAATTCAAAGAAATCGAGTCGAAAGGAAGAGATTGAAACTCGAATGAGAGTGATTCTGTAAATACATTTACCCTATATGTTGAGTTTTGCCTAGAGCTACCAAAGCTCTGATACCAACTGTAACGAACCGCGTCAGTGGGGTAACGCCCACCGTAGCATACAGCAGTACATGTGTTCTGCCTTTACAGCCAGCCTCTCGACTGCACCAACCCCGCAGGGACATGTAAGAGTAAGATTCATCCGCTCGCTACCAAACCAAATGCGAGAACCCCCTATCATGCTGCACCCGCCAAGTGCTCAAAGGTTGTACTTTAGTTGAAATCAATAGTGTGTTGTTGGAAATAGCAATGTGGCATTTTAAGTGAAAATGTTCTAAGAAAGGTAACGTTACCTCATGCCTCACACCCGGGGAATTATGAAACAGGGTTTGTTTAAGGCTAAGTAGTTCACAACCATTAGGGTATGATATCACCTTTCTAGACCTATTTATTTCTACCCGCTATAACGTCGGGTTTAAATTATGTGGTGTATGCTATGGGATCCTGGATAGGTCGGTAACGGACAAGGTGATATCACATTCGGTTCTATCTGTACCATCTATTAGTCTCGGGTAGGCCGGTCTTAATTCGCATAGGTTTCAAAGATTTCGATCCTTGGTACATTCCTCTAGCAATGTACTGTAAGGAAGGTAGTACCTTACCTCGCTATTCATTGGAAATTCAAATCTCCAATAAGTACCTTTGGTTTTAGTTCTAAACCTATTATGCTATCAAATTTAACCAATGTAACAATTTCGGCTATCTGAATATGTTTATTTGAAAGGTTTTCAAAGAATGTCCTCAAAAATAATATCACTGGATTTTACGTAGAAAAGATTTGGTTAACATAAGGTAAAAACCCTTTTCGTGTTAATAAGCGGCTTGGTCTTATGAGATACCCTTTCGTTTTCCAAATACTCGTAGTTTGAGTTTCTCACACCAGTCCCATGACTGACCCGGAGTTTATTTTCCTTTTCCCTTAAACTTTGTGTGCCTTATTTTTTCGAGCAGCCAAGTAGTCTGGTAGCTTGGAGCATTTTGGGAAGGAGCATGGAGCATGAAGACTGGAGGGTCCTTTTGTCAATAGTGATCTATTTTAAATTTCTGTTGTATCATGTAGTATGTATTTAGTATCTACCAGCCTCTGTAAGGATAGGCAATTATAATCGTCCCTGGCTAGAAGTACTTATCATAACTCTAATGAAACACTTGGAGTGATTGTATGTACTTTTCATATGTATAATTAATGCAAATGTGAGATTTTTTTATTATTCTATCTTTTATCTTTATTTCTTTTAAAAACCTCTGATTATCTGCCTCTCTAGCACTTGAATTTGCGGCAGGTGAATACCGAGGGTGTATTAGTGTCGATCTTCGAAGGTCGAAAAGGCGGGTCGTCACACTCTTCTAATTAATTCTTATATTAATTGTCTACTTTATGGGAATTATTTTCATACCTTTTATGTATGTAAATATAAAGTATAAGTGGCAACAAATATTACACACACACACACACACACACATATATATATATATATATATGTATGTATGTATGTATGTCTAAACTAAATATATTTGATACCGTCAATATATGTATACAAACCATATAATATATGGTGGTATACTCAAACATATGTATATACTTGGGCATTTATTTTCTCAATACACATATGAGAATGTAACATGTATATGTAAGCATATACACACACTCACCCTCACAATAGATATAAATCCCAATCTCTAGATATACATATACATACATATATACATACATATAAACATGTTTATATTAGCTTAATATGTTTGAATGTTTATTGATGCATTACCAATAAAAAATTTAATTTAAATGCTAACATGCTTGATTAAAAAAAATATAATGAATAAGAAAATGTGATTTTATTTAAAACTAGATTGAATCTGGTATAACCCCTTTAAACTTCATAGGACCAACAGATCCAAGATGGATACTTTTTTTGAAATCTACATATTTCACCCACTTCCGACTGGCCTGGTTCCAACAATGGAATCAAAGCCAAATAATTTATGAGGTCTAAATTAGTAATGCTAAGGCCAATTAAGCTTACTGATTTAGTACGATGTCTAAAAAAATATTGTTCAGGCTTGGTTTGGGTAATTAAGTATCCTGCCTTCCCCAACTACCGGCCTACCCCGAATGTGAAGTGAGCCCAAAGGTTGCTCATAATAGAAAAGACCCAATTTGAGTTAAGCCTTGGGCTAATTGTCAAACTTGTTTTGAAAAATAAAATGAAATTTTGAATTTAAAAGTTATATTTAAAATAAGAAATATATCATAAATGTTATAATATGATTTCATAATTGTTTTGAAATTAAAATAAGAATTACATTATAATTGTTATAATATGATTTCAAATTAGCTCTGAAAACAATGTATATTATAAATGTTATAATACAGTCTTCAAAAGTGCTTTGAAAATATAATAAACATATTTCAAAAAAATTAATATTTATTAATAAGATTAATAAATTAAATAAATTAATTAAACAATTAACCAATTAAAGTATATACATGTGCAATAGTTATAGATATATGTTACAGTATCTTAAATTATTTAAGATGATGTAAGCATATATCCATATACATAAGACAATTTTGAAATTAATATTTAATTAAATTGTCTAATTAAATAAGTTAAAGTTAATTACCAAATAATAAAATACATACATATATAAATATATGTGTATAGCTACAAATTTTATGGTATACATATTCAATTAAAATGTTTAATTGAATATCATAAAATTAATTAAAATGTTGATTTATTAAATTAATTAAATAAGATTTAATTAATATAATGTAAATAAGACTGTTATACAAGTTAATTAAATTATAAAAGTTATATAATAATCAAACTTGCATAATAGAATGTATAATAAAAGGTGGACTTGGTAAGAAACCCTAAATAGACTGAAAGAATAAATACATACTTAAAAGTATGTATACGTGATTTATGATGTGTTCGACACTTGAATCACGAGGGTAATTCATAAGAAATACATTATTCGATATAAGTCATATCATTTAATTAAATATATTAAAGATTATGAATCATTAATATAATTGTTGTCCTCTGCCATTTATATATGAATAAATTACTTGCATACTTTCTGGTTGTTGTGCAAACTCAAGCTAGAGATGTTATGTGTAAAATTATTAGTATATTGACTAGACGAGGTAAGATAGCTGTATGTAGTTGTTGAGCAAACTCAAGGTATGTATACTATACTTAGGTCGTCACGAAATGGTAGGTACAAGTGTATAATTTCTTTTAATTTGTTGAGTAAACTCAAGATCAAAATGAGATTAGGACAAGAAACTATGGGTTAGGAGTTGTATCTGATACACCCGACAAGGATCCATCATTTGTAGGCTATGACTTATTGAGCAAACTCAAGTTCAGGATCCCAAGGCAAACTAGTCCTAACACCCACTAGTGGAAGCCTTAATAGAAAAATGAAATGGTAACATTTAACCTTTCTAATATTGTAAGAACATCCGTCGCATAAAGTTATAATAATCTCATTGTTAAATATATGCAATTAATATAACTGATAAACTTTTTGTTAATTAAGATATATAAATGAACTGAGTAAAGATTGGAAAATAGAAATATAGTATATACTTACTAATAAATATTCTTTGCATGTTATTGTTTCAATACCCATGCAAGCGCCTAATTTTACAACTATCAAATACATTCATAATTGGTCGTTTATATGCTTATTTGCTCGAGACTTTTTATTGTCCTTTATAGGTTTCAAGCTCTAAAAGCAATACTTGAATATGGATGTCTGATCCATAATCGATCACACATAAATGTTATATGGTGAACGGTCATAATTCATGATGTACAAAACCTCAATGAAATTAGTTTATTCGAGATAAGCAAATAAATCATAGCGTGAGATTGTGTAATCAATACAATTGATTACAATAATGATCTTGCTATGTTAAATGTAACATTAGACCAAAAGTACAAAATAGATCTAAGAATTGGATCACTAGAATCTCAATTTGCTCAGTTTACGTAAAGTGCAATTTAATTGATACCATTAAATGTTAAGGATAATCAAATGCACTTTTGCAAAGAGTTAATTACAATATTGTATTAAGGGTTTCCTTTTGAATGGTTCGACCACTCACAAAGAAAAACGAATATACGATGATGGATGTAACTTAAGGCATGGTTGGGATGAAGACAGTGAATAGTCACTTTAGCTTCATTAAGAAACATTGTAAACGAGAATTATAAAATAATAATTGATACTTAAAATTGGAAAGAGAAATATGATTTCTATTCTGAAATGTACTTTCATTATTTTCTATGAAATTCATTCCTTTAAGTTCAAGATATTTGATTTGAAAACTCTCGAATGTAAACCGATTATAGTAGATGGAATAAATAAGCCTATATTAAGTTATTAGATGGAGTTCCGTATTTCGTGCACTATTATAGTAATGGTGCAGATAGAGGGAGTGCACCATATAACACTTATTATCGCATCAAGTTTGAAAATTATTTTCGTAAGATATACCAAATATTATTTATAAAATGATGATGTTTTTCAGTATTGACTGAAAAATAGGCATAGTTTTATTTTAATATGAATATTATGAATATTCGTTATAAAATAAAACTATAATGTAGTATTTATTATCATAATAAAAGTGATGCACTGAAAATACAGAAGTATAAAATTATTTACAACTATTTTGGAATTATAGACTAAGCCGTAGTTTTGAGAAATAATTTTTATTATATGATTATGAATAATATGGTACTAGTGGATTATATCTCAGACAATTAAGAGGAAAAGCACCCATTCAGTGGGAGTGTCATAAGAGTTGATGAACTCTTCGGATTGATATATATAAATGTATGCAATCGAAAGTCTATTAATACCAAAACGGTTCCACGTACTTCGTTATATTCACCGATGAATTATCACAAACATGAACATGTGTATTTAATACACATGTAGTATGTCTATGATAAGTTCTTAGAATGTAAAACGAAAGTAAATGAAATTACATGCAGTAGAAATGATTAAGTTCAATCGAATAGGTGAGTATTTTGAAAATAGTTTCGAACGTACTTAAAATTGAATAATGATTCAATCTCTAATAGCACTCCTCCCTATGATATATAATGATGTGTCGATAAGAAGTAATCAAACTTTGTTGGACAAAGTATGATTAATAATGAGTAAAATTGAGCTAACTTCTTTTTATAAGGTAGAGCACTTAAGAGTAGTATATAAGGTTAAAATTAATTTCATCCAAATCATTGGCTTGCAAAGTCATATAAGATAAGGATTTATAAGAAACCTCAATATATCCTAAGTCAAGGGGTTGACAGGTTGTGCAAGTCGAAAGGCTGCATGTAATAATTGTTCGTAAGGGATCTTGTATGGATCAGCCTAAAAGGAGTTTGGAAATGATCATCATTGGATGACTAATTTATGTTTTGAACTTAACTTTTTGTAAACTAAAACCAAATCAGTTTTATATACAAGGCAATCCATAAAGTTTTTATGAACACATACTCCATTGCACCGAGAAACACTTCTTGTTTCAAGAAATACCAACTTCGTAGTAAAAGAATTTCTTTTGTAATTTATTGGCAGTAAAATGGATTTGGATACGACCTAAAGATGAAATAGATTATGTGTGATGAAATGAAACTAATCTAATCTAAATGAGCACAATGCATTAGAGTGTCTAGTAAGTATTCTCGCACATTGAAGTGAAACTATGAGTTTCTTATCAATGTCCAGAACAGATAATCCTCAGTTGTCAATTAAACCATTAAGATATGGACTCTATGATATGGTTTGATGCACAAATCAAAAATGGATTCCAAGTACATTATCAAAATATGATTTTGATAACTATACCCAAAGGAATATGATTCATCGGCTACAAATGTGTCTTCAAGAGAAAGACAAATGCAGTTGGAATATAGTGAGCAACATTGATAAGAATAAAATAGTAAATTTCAACTGTTGAAACTAACATACTGGTTCATCATTCTCAAGGTGATTCAGATTTTACTCATAAAATCATCGTTTTGTATGGCTTTGTGTTTTGGTACATATGTATTGAAATAAAAGTTTCTAAATAATGATTTAGAACAGATTGTTTGTATATAATAGCCAAAATGTCATAAGTCAATGGGAGCGATATTGAGTTTCTGGGTTTTTGGGATATGATCCAAGAAATGATACAAAAGTATCATTCTATGAGAATCAAATTGAATAAGTAATTTGATAGTAATATCGAATAGTTTTATTTTTGGTCAAAATTCAAAGGATGCATGTGTCCTTAAGAAAGACATTAAAAGGTTTAGATTTTATAAAATTATAAGTAAACAATACACTGGTGATTGTTCCATGTACTGATGTTAAAAGCAGTAGTAGTTTGGTTTTTTAATACTTGATATTGGATTTGTTAATTATTTTATAAAAAGTATAAAAGGTGTTGGGAATGTCCCGAACGATATGCAAAGACTCCATATTAAAATGTTTAATATGGAACATGTCAGATAGATTCCTTTTGTATTGACAATATGAATTATCATACGTGTTGTATTACCTACAATAACATAATTTGCTTATGTATTTAATGCTAGAAAATATATAATCAAAATAAGGATCACTAATTGGTTGTTTATAGTATTCTCGAGTATTTATGAAATACTAGAGAATTGTTTACATACACAATGAACTCCTTATGAAGGAGTGTTCGGACTTGAACTTCATAAGTGCTATCAAGTATAATATGTCAATACTAAATTCATGCTTAAACCTTGACTAAGAAGTTTTAAGTTGGAAAATGTTCCAAACGGCACATCATGGCTTATTAAATGAAAAGGCAAAGTACATCGCCTTGGGTAGCATCTGTAACAACTTGAACCTTAATTGGCCCGAATTTTGACTAAATCGAAAACATAATTCCATTAGGGTATGGAACGTTAGTGTTGGAAACTTATAATACATATAAGTATATCAAAGAGCTATTTATACGAAATCACAGGGAATAATAGAATATAATAAAACATATATCTGACTAAGGATACTGTTAACCCACCATTTTGCAAGGCAAAATGTAGGCGGATTTAACCCAACTGACTGCACGATGATCAAAGCTAAACTTTCACAGATAGTAAGCATAATCACAAGGCTAAAATATAGCATAATCGACAAAAAACACGGGACGTTTAAAACATAGTTTCAACAAAAATCGAGTCGTTTCAGGTTTCATGGAGCTTGCTCCGAGTCACCTTCCTATTTGCTTCGGGTTTCCAGGCAATTTGCTTCGAGTCAAAGAAGGGTCTGCTTCGGGTCTTGGACAGATTAGCATGTTTACAAGATGCTTCGAGTCACCACAACACTTTCTTCAAGTCACTAGAAGGTCTGCTTCGAGCTAAGGAGATAGCTACTTTGAGTCAAGGGATCGATCAAGTCTTAGGTAAGCACTGGTTCGTATCCATGGAAAAGCACCACTTCGCATCCATCGCACCTACCACATTTCGTATCCATCACCTGAAACATGTTTCATATCGACCACCATTTGCACAATTCATATCGATCGGTAAACGATCGATACGAAATGTGCCACCAACAATACAAAACAAAAGGTTTTCCAATCGATACGAAGGAATTTTAGGTGAACGATACGAATGGAATTATTAGATTGATACAAAGGACGTAGGCATGCATCGATACGAAAGACATGCATTTGTATCGATAAGAAACGCATCATCACAATTGTTATCCCACTTTGTAGCAAAGTCGAGATATCAAGAAGTTAATTGAAAATTGATGATTGTTTATCCCAGATATCGATGATACATCACATGTTCATTATGGATGTCGACGAATTTTTTCCGAGTCTGGAATGAGCTACAACTGACAAGACATGACAAGAAAAGCCATGAAAGATAACGTTTCAAGTTTCAAGTCAATCCGAGTTCATAAGCTCAAGATATGATCGATACAAGATAAGGAAAACACGATGTTCGTATCGACCTCGGCGCCTTGTTCGAATCGATCCAAAGAAGTCCTGTTCGAATCGATCAAGGAAAGTCTGATTTCGAATCGATCATGTTCGAATCGATTCATGGTCGCGTTGTTCGAATCGATCGAGTTCGACTCGATCAGAGTGACTTCGCTTTGTATCCATCGTGTTCGTCTGGCTCCAATGAAGTCTTATTCGTATCCATCGAGCGTCGACAGTTTGTATCGATCCATAGCAAACCACTCATTTGTATCGATCGACTTACAGATAATCAATGGATACGAACACCACGATCGATCGATACGAATGATGTTCCTTGAAGCGATTGATACGAAGCGCCTTTGAATCATCGATTCAAACAGAGCCACTATTGGATCGATGCGAACAGTGTATCATTCAACACGAAATACGTCACTACCGATCGATACGAACAAGGCCTATGCACAAGGAAGACTCGATCGTTCGGCACAAAAGATGGAGTGATCCAAGAATCTCGCGCCATTCACCACACGCACACGTGCTCAGGATTGAGTCGAACACAACGATACGAATAGATCGATTCGAGCAGGGCAGCCCACCGAAAACTCGAACTTGCATCGATCATATCTCGCGAACCATATGTCCAAATGCTAAGAAATTTTCACAGGAGCTTACGTTCAAGATGAAGAATGTCCACACCAAATTTCGACCTCGTTGGATGAAATCCTGATCGATACGAATTACGTTCGTATCGATCACGGATCGAGTCAAAACTTCGTGGGATCGGTTGCGTGGGCCCACTCACGTGCCAGAAGAAGTCTCCCGAAGTTTAAGCAAGATATTTGCATGGAACGCCTATAAATAGCACCCTAAAGCTCACAGAAAAAGGACTTTTTGGAGCCAGCAACGTCCAGACTCTGTCAAATTCAAGATTGAACTCAAACTTCATTATTGTACTCGAAAATTATTGCTGTAACCCGCTGTAGTCAGCGAAGAACATCAATAAAAGATTGACTTTTGAAGTGGACGTAGGCCGGAGATAGCCGAACCACTATAAATCTTGTGTCTCTGCATATTTCTTTCCGTTTTAAGTTCATTACTCTTCAATTTTTATCCTCTACATTACTTAGATCTGTAATCTACGATTATATATTGCTGATTTGTGTTCATACACTGGTGCTTTCACGACATTCGGGGTTTGTGACCAATTTTGGTGCAAACAACAATCGATACGAACTAAAGTGCCACAGATGGATATGAATGAGTGTACACTGGAGGATACGAACAAGACCTATAAGACTCGTCACTCGACATAAAAAGAGGATCGATCCTTGAAGACAGCGCCACATCATCTGGTCAACACATGCTAGCATGGATACGAAGATACCGATACGAACGACATCGATACGAGCTCAACAATGCCTTGCAAATGCAAACTTGCATCGATCATATCTCACAATCTACAAGTCCAAATGCCACCAAATTTTCATAGAAGCTTGCGTACAACCTCAAGAATGTCCATGATCGATCCCAACCCAAAGAGAGCAATTTTGGATCGATACGAATTTGGTATGTATCGATCATGGATCGAGTCGAAATGTCAGGGGATTGATCATATGGGCCTACCCACGTGAGAGAAGGAGTCTTCTGAGATCTGGGCGAGGTATTTGCAGCCTACACCTATAAACAGCAGTCCAAGAGCTTCAGAAAAGGGATCTTTTTGCTCTTCTATGCTGATACTCTGCCGGAATCATTGTTGTAACTCGGTTGTACTATTCTAAACCTCTGTAACCAGCGAGTTATAATCAATAAACAACGACTCTTCAAAGTGAACATAGGCTATGATGCCGAACCACTATAAATCTTGTGTTTCTACTACTTTGCTTTTAAATTTTGAGTGTTCTTTATATTTATATTCACTGCATACTTGCTATTTGTGATTTGTGATTGTGAACGGGTGCTTTCATCGGCAATTGAGTGTTTGTGACCAATTTTGGCTCAAACATTTTGGTGCTTTCACCGAGAAGGCTAACATTCATGGATTCTATAACTTGGACTTTGGATCTGAAAGCTTAAAGACTTGGATCTAGAAAGCTATGATGAAGCAATCAACAAGGAGACAAAGAGCGGAGAGAAGTCAGCATGAAGGAAGCCAGGAAGCATCCTTAGGAGCTAATCAGACTTCGGCCTTCATCATCAGGGATGAGAAGGAGATGATGATGGAGGCTATGCATGAAGAATTGTTGAAAAGGCAGGAGGAGATGATGCAGAATATTCTCAGACAATTTGGACAGGCTAGAATAGCAAGAGCAACTGGAGTCCAGATCCCCGGAGCTAGACCATAAAGACTCAATAGGCGATCGGATAGAGCAGGACCATCAGGAGTAGCCCATAAGTTGGGGGGCACTCCCAGGAGCATGTTGATCCAATCTCGGGTAGGATACCAGCTGGGACTGTGTAGCATGGCGTTGATAGGGGGATGAATGCCCATCCAAGAGAGCAGATTCCAAGATTCTCTCACGAAATTAGGGGGCAGATCGGAGACAACAAACAAGGACTACAGCTTGACGACAGTGACAGATTGGCGGAGATGGTCAGACAAGCCATGAGAGGTAGATTAGTGAATAGAGATCTAGAGGATGTGAACAGGAGCCCCTTCGCTCCTACAATTAGGCAGGCCAGGAACCCATCTGAATTCAAGCTACCAACACTGGAGACATATGATGGGAGGACGGATCCTGCGGTTCATCTGACAAGGTATATGAGGCACATGGAAGTACTGGGGGCATCAGAGGAAGTCATGGCCTAGTGTTTCCCACTGTATTTGATAGATATAGCAGCGCTATGGTTGAGATAATTGGAAAGCGGCTCCATTGGAACATGGACCGAGTTGATTGAGAAGTTTATGAGGTAGTTTAGAGTTCACATTTCAAGACCCAAGAACGTAATGAGTTTGAAAGCACTGAAGCAGAGAACCGGAGAGTCTTTGAGGAACTTTTTAACAAGGTGTAATGCGGCAGCAACATCGGTGGATCGCCCAGATCCATCCATGGTCTTGATTGCAGCTGTATCTGGCATAGCTGATGGAACGCAATTCAAGAATTCATTGATGAGGGACCTACCTATGGATTTAGGAGAGTTTTATCATGAGGCAGAAAGGTTTCTATGACAAGAGGATGCAAATGCTGAGAAAGAGGAAGGAGAGGGAGTTGATGTGTATGCGGTCAAAAGCGGAGATCTGCCCAGAAAGGATTCAGGCAAGGAAAAAGGGAAACAGAAAGCGGAAGAGAGTTGTGATGAGTCAAAGCGGCCCCGAAAGGAGCCGAGATTCACCTCTTATTCAGAGTTGAGCAAGACTTTGGAACGAATCTA
The DNA here is from genome assembly GCA_030737815.1 of Allium fistulosum. Lineage (NCBI taxonomy): Eukaryota > Viridiplantae > Streptophyta > Magnoliopsida > Asparagales > Amaryllidaceae > Allium > Allium fistulosum. The sequence goes on from CM060904.1 coordinate 355,528,657, forward strand.
CCAAGGCACTAGAGGGTAGGTTCCCTACCGGAGGCCAATGAGGAGGGATCCGACCAACAATGAGAGGAAATCAGACAAGTATTGTTTATTCCATGAGTTAAGAGGCCATAATACGAATGATTGCAAACACTTGAGGGATGAGATAGAAGGGCATATCTGAAACGACATGCTATTACAATACGTGAGGAGGCGAGCAACAATGGTGGAGCAAGAACGACCACCATCTGCATCAATTGGGGACGGCTCAGGATCGAGGCATCAGCTTGTCATCAACTGATTGAAATAATGACAAATAGGTCGCAAACTCCATACTAGTGCGGTTAAGTCGCTTACACAGGTACAGGATCATGAACGGCCCTCAAGCGTGATCTGAGACGACTATCGACCGCATCAGTGTAGGTGTTTGCACTTTGACATCTCTATTTCGCTTTTGTTTTCTATTTTTTGCATCTGGACTTGATTTGGTTGGACATTTTGGTTGTAAGACTTATTTTGAATGTAAATCTGGTATTTGTAATTCCATAACGGCTAAATCACTTACACATGCACGGGATCACGAACGGTCCTTATGCATGCTCTGAGATGGCAATAAACCGCCATAACAAACAATTAAGAAACTCACTCGAACATGAAATCTGACATTAATGATACTAAGTCCCCCTTGGACACACACAATTCGCCTCAAACGGCACTCGACCACGAATAGTCACAATTCTCCTCGAACGGGAGTCACAATTCACCTTGAACGGCACTGGACCATGAACGGTCACAATTCGCCTCGAACGGCACACGACCTCGAACTGTCACCATTTGCCACGAATGGCACCCCGACCGCGAGCGGTCACAATTCGCCTCGAACGGCATCCGACTTTGAACGGTCACAACTCGCCTTAAACGGTATTCGACCTCGAACGGTCACATACCGCCCCGAACGGCATACGGTCGCAAGGCATGTTTTGGGGGGCAAAGTGTTAACCCGCCATTTTGCAAGGCAGAATGCAGGCGGATTTCACCCAACCGACTGCACGATGATCAAAGTTAAACTTTCATAGATAGTAAGAATGATCACAAGGCTAAAATATAGCATAATCGACAAACAACACAAGACGTTTAAAACATAGTTTCAACAAAAATCGAGTCGTTTCAAGTTGCTTGGAGCTTGCTCCGAGTCACCTTCCTGTTTGCTTCGGGTTTCCAAGCAATTTGCTTCGAGTCAGAGAAGGGTCTGCTTCGGGTCATGGACAGATCAGCATATTTACAAGCTGTTTCGAGTCACCACAACACTTGCTTCTAGTCACTAGAAGGTCTTCTTCGGGCCAAGGAGATAGCTACTTTGAGTCAAGGGATCGATCAAGTCTCAGGTAAGCACTGATTCGCATCCATGGAAAAGCACCACATTGTATCCATCGCACCTACCACATTTGGTATCCATCACCTGAAACATGTTTCGTATCGATCTGTAAACGATTGATACGAAACATGCCACAAACAATACAAAACAAAAGGTCTCCAATTGATACGAAGGAATTTTAGGTGAACGATACGAATGGAATTATTAGATCGATACAAAGGACGTAGGCATGCATCGATACGAAAGACATGTGTTCGTATCGATACGAAACGCGTCATCACAATCGATACGAAATAAAGTGCCACAGATGGATACGAATGAGTGTACACTGGAGGATACGAGCAAGACCTATAAGACTCGTCACTCGGCATAGAAAGAGGATCGATCCTAGAAGACAGTGCCATGTCATCTGGTCAACATGTGCTAGCATGGATACGAAGATACCGATATGAACGGCATCGATACGATCTCGACAATACCTTGCAAATGCAAACTTGCATCGATCATATCTCACGATCTACAAGTCCAAATGCCATCAAATTTTCACAGGAGCTTGCGTACAACCTCAAGAATGTCCATGATCGATCCCAACCCAAAAAGAGCAATTTTGGATCGATACGAATTTGGTACATATCGTTCATGGATCGAGTCGAAATGTCAGGGGATCGATCATGTGGGCCCACCCACATGAGAGAAGGATTCTTCGGAGATCTGGGCGAGATATTTGCATCCTACACCTATAATAGCAGTCCAAGAACTTCAGAAAAAGGATCTTTTTGCTCTTCTATGCCGATACTCTGCCAGAATCATTGTTGTAACTCAGTTGTACTATTGTAAACCTCTGTAACCAGCGAGTTATAATCAATAAAACAACGACTCTTCAAAGTGGACGTAGGCTACAACGCCGAACCACTATAAATCTTGTGTTTCTACTGCTTTGCTTTTAAATTTTGAGTGTTCTTCATATTTATATTCTCTAGATACTTGCTATCTGTGATCTGTGATTGTGAACGTGTGCTTTCATCGGTAATTGGATGTTTGTGACCAATTTTGGCACAAACAGCTACTATCTTGGAACCAATATTATTCCTTGGATATCTTATCGCCTTATCAGTGTAGAGCATGAATGAGAAGACATGGACTTCTACCGTTCCCGTCTTGTGCTAGTATCATATTCCTCTAAATTTATCATGTGTGTTGTAATGAGAAGGGGGACAAAACAATGTTCTGGAAACTGGTAAATTACATACTTTGTCCATAACACTAGTTTATGCCGAATGATTTCCATTTAAGTGTAATGTCTATTATTTATGGATAGTCATTTAATTCCATATTCGAATATGATATGTCACACCTACTCCGAAGTATAAGTATATATATTCGTGTATGTATATAAATAAGCATTGATGTACTCCCCTAAAAGGAAACTACGACCACTTAATACTTCTTAAATAGGGAAGAGGCAGGCCCAACAACCATTTAATACCTCGATACCATAGTGTGCTATCCGTAACAGCCATTTAATGCTTCTTGAATATAGAAGAAGCAGACCCAATGGTTATTTAATACCTCGACCCTAAAGTAGACCCCTTCGCAATGTAATCGATGGTCAATGGCCTTAAATATGAAGGTCGATGACTCCTAGATACAGCTTTATAATTTAGTTAGCCATATTAGATCTGCATCTCAAAGACTTAACTAAAGGTTAACTAGCCTACCTCCAACCAAACAAACAAGCAACCAAAATTTAAGGTCAATGTATACCTCATACAAACTCTATACCAGTGGGAAGTGTAATCCGTATAGGCTTAACCGAAGTCTTTATTAACGACTGTTCGGGACCAATAGTAACCTCGACCTATGCCCAGCCTTACTCCACAAATACCGGTGCACCAAACAATGCTGACATAGCGTCGACCTCCAAACCTAAATCCAATTTAGATTTGACTAATGCAAATCAATTACAATGCCTACTCCCGGTTACTTAGTACCTCTAGTTTGGAATTTAAGCAGACTCTACTTTCCTACTTAGGCACTATGGAGGGTTATTTAAGACTTCTTAAATAGGGAAGAGGCAGTCCCTATGGCCATTTAGTACCTCAACCCAATAGTAAACTCCTTGACCCCCAAGGTATTAGTCTTTAATACTTTAAATCTAAGGTGAACCCCTTAGTATATTTTTCCTAAACATGTACTCAAACGTATATCCTCTATGAATCATATAGTTGATGATGTCCCACATTTGTAATACGTATACACAACTGTTGGTAGCCTTTTACGGAGGGTAATTTCCATTGTGTAACTCCACTGAATTTGCATTCCAACCAATACTAAATCAGGTCATTTATAATCGACCCAAATATTGGGCTACGCCCACTAATTTACACTCGTCGCAAACGTATTATTGAGGCTATATAATTTCCAACTATGGAAATTATTGTGTCTCCTAAGTCCATTTATTAGTATTCATTTATTTACTTTTTATGAACTTCCCCTTTATTTTATATGCTTACATCTTTAACTTCTTATTTCTTTAATGTTATTAAATGTCATTTACTGCATCTTTTACCTCCAATTAATGCCATTTATATATGGTCTCTTATATTCAAATTGTATAAAGGTTAGTAACATTTATTTGTACGTTTTAGAATTAATTTTCCATGCCTATTTAATTTCCTTTATTAATGTCATTTTTGGTCTGTGTGATTAAATTCATTAAATTTTTCATACCCATATTGGCTTGATTACTGTAACTTTCAATTAACCCCTTAAATTCTTACCTTGTTCATATTTTGGCATTTTATTTGTAATTAATATGATAACATACAATTAATTGCTCGTTACCATATATATGTATTTATGTCATAACTGTCATTTATTTATTTCTTTCTTAAACTTATACTTTATATATATATATATATATTATTGGTAAACAAGATTATTTATATTTCTATTTGTAACTTTTTAGTTTCTACGTTTAAGGATTTCTGGATATACACAAATATGTAAATTCCCCATAAATATTTATTTCTATGTTTTAATGCATTAGAACCATATCTTTTCTAAGAAGGAAATTTACCTTTGCAACTTTCCATAAACTAACAAAAAGTGAGAATATGTTGCATTTGCAATTATAAGGAATTACCTCCTTTTGTTTTTATTGAAATAGACATTACAAACTATGAAGAAATCCCTACTTTGCACTTCTCTTTCGTTTGAATATGTTAATATTCCTTATTTCATACGATGCACTTTTCATATATAACTATGAGGTTGGATAGTTTATGAAAATTCACACGGAGATTAATATAACTAAATTGTACATTCTATAATTCTAATGAACTAAAATATAGAAAAGTCAAATCCCAAATCAAATTAACACATCCCCAATGGATGAGTAACAGATTTAGCAATTTACAACCCAAAATAACAAAAATATAGAAATAACTACACGAATCTATTGACATCATATTTCACAAATTTTAGAGTTGATTCTCCCAAAATTCCAAATCCAAGGCGTATATACCAATTCATCGAAGTTAAAAAATTTACTGAATATGTTGGCAAGGATTTCAAGTTAGATTCATTTATTATAGCCTACGATTCAATGGTTTTCACATGGGTATGGTAACAAAAATTGAATTTCAATGATATAAATTTAGTATTATGTAAATCATATAATCTCCACTCACCTTATGACTTTTAAATCTCTAGATCGAAATGCATTCTTCTTACTTTACTCCTTTTCTTTACAACCAAAAATATGGATTTAAAATTGTATACATACCCATTAGAATTTAAGATTTGAGAGGAGGTTTGAGTTAAGTGGATATAAATTTATAAATCTAGAATTTACCCTTTTCATAGAATTGATTCTCTTCTTCTCTTTTATTTTCTATCCCTCTCCAATATATATATATATATAGTATTTTTATAATTTCAATAAATAGTGGAGAAGGAAGAATGGCAGAGCTTTGCTGCTTTGTTCAGACAATATGAGAAGAAAAGTGAGGTGCTAGGCCTGCATTTATAGTCACTCAAATAAATTCTATGAGTTAGAATATTATTTATTCCATGCCATTTAGGCCGAGGTTCATACTATGCTGGCCCTAACTGACCGATCGGTATGGCGGTCAATTGGCACTCTCTAGATGGCGATCGATGGTCCTGGTGTTTAATTTCTTAATGACATTTTTTTATTAGTAATGTTAATTTATTAATATTTATTTTCTTAATCTGTTTTGAATTATTTTTTACCACAAATCTTCAAACATTGATAACTTCTTCATTTGAACTCGGATCGCAAAACTTTATGTATAAAAGTTGCTTAGAAAATCACCAAGAATACAATGGTGTAGGTTTCATGGCCAAATTATGATGTTTGCTCAAATTCTACTTTTGAGCCTTATGAATTATTTATTATTATTTTTAATTAATTACTGATTATTTTACGGAACGTTACAATGCCACAATAAAAGCAATGAATAAATACAAATGCAAAAATGTATAACTGAGCTAAGGGTGATTCCAAGTACTAAGAATACAAAATTATCGTTATATGATAACAATGCAAAGATAAGCTCACTAGAAGTTTCCAAATAGTTCCACATGATAAAGGTAGTTTATCAGCATCAACGAAAGTTGATTGATAGAGTAGATAATTAAAACAACATAGCATACACATTTACTTAGGGACTGACAGGATTACTTTTTAGAAAATCGATCTATGAATTTGGAATAAGATTCCATAATTGACCCTAAGTGCAAGTGGATGATTGATAGAGTTTGGGGTATGCCATAGGAGTAATTATTTAATTTGTTACATATGTCTAAATCAATAACCAATCTTGTTCGAAATAAAAGGTATTTTCTTTCTATTATATACTTGATACAATGTGTTATATTAATTATTTATTTAATTAAAAGTATATTTAATATATAAAATCCATAAATGATACGTTTTTTCATAGTAGTTACAATATGTTGTAATCATGAGTGATTTATCAAAATAAAATAAACATACCATTTCAAATATTCCTAGTTAAGATGGATTGAGAGGAATATCAATAAATCTGTTGAGACTAGAGTTTGTAACACTCTCCAAACTTTAGGCAACATATTTCTCATGGCTGCTGGGGGCACCAAAGTGTTATGTACTGATGGTCATTGGATAACTATTCAATGAATCACTCGATAGATTTTTGGTGGTTAATATAACTAAGGTTAAACATAAAATATTGATGCGATAATTTTACACAATTCCCTCGACCAGAGAATACTATCGAGCTTCAATGTGGAAACTCCACTTTGATTATAGTTAAATCATAGCACGATGCCCATTGAACGATTATAGTTAGGATGAGTGGAAGCATTGGAAATTAAACACTATTTAAGAGAGAATTCGTCTCCTCGGTTATACAGAGTTAGTATCACGGGGTTAATATAAGTCAACTCAAAGTCAATGTCTCTGGCTATAGTAGTATGGTTAATAATAATTGATGTTATTGAACTAAGGATTTTGTGTTTGGAATTACAAAGTTGAATGTTGACGATGGTGGAATTTTGACCAAAACCAAATTCCATAAGTCCTAATGTGATAATTTTTATGAATATAATTAGTGTAAATTGTTGTTACTAAAAGATACCGCTTAAGTGTTTATAAAATTTGATTCTATAGAAAAGATAGTAAATGATGAATTCGACCAAATTTTCACACACTAGCTAAGGTTAAGTGTGAACGTTGATATCTGAATTATTCGATATTAATCGCTAACCGAATTCACACCTCTGAGTCGCACAATCGCATTTGTGATTTCTCCAAAAACCACATGATTTGATTAACTTGTAAAATGTTATGAATTGATTAAATTAATAAATACTTATGTAATATTAATTATAGTTTGTTTGTTTAATGTTTTGAATGTTGTTGGTAATTATTTAAATGCATTTATAAAAGTTATACCTAGATATATCGATATACGATATCGGTATAATTTTAAACATGGTTTTAATAAAATAATTAAATAAAGTTTTCATTTGAAAAAATTTCCACAATAAGAATGTACTTGGACCAGCCATATAATGGTGAGAGGCGGAAATCAATTAATTGAATTGATTGACATTTATAAAGGAATTAAAGAATGAAGTTTTGATAAGGAGAATGGGAATGGTTCCTTTAATTTTATTAAAACAAAATCCCTTTATTTGATTTCTTTAATATAACATTACTTTTCTTTGTCTTCTCTATCATTCATAACTGAAATGTCTTCAAAAAAACATCAAAATAAATTCAAATCAACATCAAATTAAATTAAAGAAAGGTGGTTCATCCTTCTCCTGCAAAGCCGGATGCTGATTTACTTGAAATCTATGGAGAAGCCCAAAATCAAGGTGTGATGAAGGACAAAGTTTATTATATAAGTTTATAATTTATTCATGATAATTATAATTAAATTTCTACATATATGCAAATTATAGCCACTTATTAAAAATAGTTTTAAAATAATTCTAGGTTTTGTGATTGATTGTGGCTTCTATATGTGTATGGTTTTGAATATTGATAATTTAGTTGGATCTAAAATAACTCACATTAATTATAATTGATTGATTGATTGTTGATGTGTGCTAAATTACATATGAACACAGTCAGCAATGAGTCGGTAGAATTTATTAAAAAGGAAAACATATTATATACACAAAGTTTGGAATTATTTCAATAGCTTACGCGTTTATGCGCACATTTAAACTTTTGAATTTGATTAATGAAATTAATTGGAAACAAGAGTATTGTATTAATATATATATATATATATACACAAACATACATATGTATAAGGAGAGAAATGGTAAAAAGATTTATTGACAATAAATGCACATTATTAGTAATTAAAGTACGTTACAATTGTAATTAACATGCATTAGAACATTTACTGATGTATGTTAGTTGGAAATTAACGTAGATTGTAAACATGTAAGATGAGGAAACTAAATTTGTTTATAAAATATATATTCTTGAAGTTTAAATCTTTAATATTTATAAACAGAAGATATAGAAAGGAGGATAAAACGTTAACAAATAAATGTTGTAACAGACAAGAATCAATGGGGAATGGTTAAAATTAGTACGCAATCAATTAAGAAAATTGACTATGAATGAATAAAATTAACCATGGTGATTAGTTTGAATTGTATATGTATATATACATATATCCTAATTAATTGTATACATTCAAAAGTGTAAATAAATGTGTAACATACCCTATTAATGAATAGATAAGGATTGGGAATAAATTGATTGGCTGAATTAATGACATAATTGACAACAATGAGAATGTATAACAAAGGAATTTATTATTGATGTAAATTTGGCAAATTAAGATGGATTGATTGTTAACAAATGCAAATATTTAAAATAAAGATCTAATGAGATTTATAGAATGGGAAACAATTTGTAAAGTCAATCAAGAGGGAGAGTATAATGTCTTAAAAAGTGTAATGTATACACACAAACAAAAAAAATGGAAATTTTGCAATGCAATCAATTAATGGGAATAATTAATGAACGCTGATTTATTTTTTGGCGTGGCGGTTTTCTATTGGACTGAGTGACGTGGTTTTTGATTTCCTAGCGTTCTATTCATCCAACTTCGTATATGACGTGTTTTTCAGTTTCTTTTGAATCCTGTTCGTCCGTGCTTCCATCTGACGGTTCCCAGCGAGCCTATGACGTGGTTGCACCAGATTTAACCTTCAAATCCAATGGCCTGAGATCCATAACTAACACTATAAATAAGACCCTAGACCTAGCTATTTTTCTCATTCAGATTGTCTCCATCTGGGTTCATTGCCTGAGGCTGGACCCTAAATAGAATATTTTTCTAAGTAGAAGACCTTTTTAATTAAAATATTTTATACCCCAGAAGTGGATCCGGGAAGGCCAAGGAAAAGAGCTTAGGACCACAGGTGAGTGTTTAAGTAATTATTTTAGATTTTTAAGTAATTTAAAATAATAGGGTTCTCAATAGTTGTAGTTTTTCTGCAATTTTGAGACCGCTTTTATATAAGTTGTTTACAGTTAATTTTTATAGTTTTTTCAGTCTATTTTATTCAGCTATTTTTATTTAGCTATTTTATTCATTTATTTACAGTTACTTACTGTTATTTACAGTTATTTGTATTTTATTTACATCCGTTTTACATTAGAATTAGAATTCAGCTTGTAAATGTTCATTTCTTTTTATTCCTTTTCACGCGAATAAAATAATAAAATGAGAATAATTCGATAATATGGACTAGAATATAAGAACACTAAATTTACAGATATTGGGTGTAAAATAAGAAGAACTGTAATAAAGAGAATATAGACTAAAATAGGCAATTTGGGACATTTGCATGCAAAGTTTATAACTGGAATTTATAATTAAAAAGACAGAATATAAGAGAAATTATAACGTAGGTTATAATTAAGCAAAGATAACAGAAAAGGCTTATTTTAAGACTTAGAATAAGCTAATAAGCAAATATAGCAGAATTAACAGAAGAGGCTTATTTTAAAGACTTGCTCTATTTAATAAGCAAATATAGCAGAGATAACAGAAGAGGCTTATTTTAAAGACTTAGAATAAGTTAATAAGTAAATAGAGCAGAATTAACAAAATAGGCTTATTTAAAAGACTTATACTATGTAAATAAGCAAAGATAGAAATAGGACCCGTACCGGCAACATTCCCCTTCACTCGGGAACTGCTGATCTCACAATAGATTAGGTGGGGCTGGGACACGCTTATGCTGAAGTAATGGTAATTAAGAGGTCAATAGATAAAAGCTCAAATCAGGGGATATTGGCAAGGGGCGCATCTATATTTTGTTTGTTAGGACCCGTACCGGCAGCATTTCCCTTATCAGACTAGGATTGATGGTCTCACAATAGATCAGGTAAGGCTGGACACACTTATGCACAAGTAATGGTAAATAAAAGGTCAAAAGGTGGAGCAACGGATAGTGCGAGCCGACGGTGGCTGAGCATGCGACCTCGGTGCAGGGTTATAAGTCGATATTGAGTTCCAATAAGAGGTCAAAAGGTGGAGCAACAGATAGTGCGAGCCGACGGCGGCCGAGCGTGCGGCCTCGGTGCAGGGATATAAGTCGCTATTGAGTTCCAAAGCGCTAAACAGGTGTCTTTTGCTGTGGAACCCACAGGATGGGACTAGCTCACAATGGCACAACAGAGATAGAAAGCCGATCAAAGGGTAGAATTAGGACTTCAGCTTAATTAAAGTAGGATTAGGATTTCAACATAATTAAAGTAGTTATCTAAGACAAGTGCAAACAATCAAAATAATCAAAGCAAATAGTTAACCGTATTTTATTCCAGATTAATTAAAGTAGGATTAATTAAAGCTGATCAAAGGGTAGAATTAGGACTTCAGCTTAATTAAAGTAGGATTAGGATTTCAACGTAATTAAAGTAGTTATCTAAGACAAGTGAAAACAATCGAAATAATCAAAGCAAATAGTTAACCGTATTTTATTCCAGCTTTATCTTTTCCTTTATTTCCTTTTATGCTAGAACTGTTGCTAAGTTTATTATCTTTATCTTGCTTAAACATGCTAGTAATTACTTCCAATCACCGGACTTTTAGTCTGACCCACTCCTCTATTTTCCCCTTTTTCCCCTCATAGGCCAGTAGAGCCAGGGACAGTAGATTTCGGATTTTCTTGAAGGTTCAGCTACGGAGTTTTTCTTTATGTATTCTTCTTCTTCTTTTCAGTTTTATTTTCATGTACGGGCACTTGTTGAGAGGGATGATTTTTTACTTTGATATTGTGGTTGAGATGGTATTTTTCATGAGACATATGTATTTTGTATTTTGAGACATATTTTGGTTATGACTTATTTATGAAGTTTTTAATTTTTAAACGAGCTATTGATTTAATGTTTCCGCTGTTTTATTTAATTGTCATGTGAATCTTAGTTTCTGTAAAGTTTTAGCTATACCTACAACGCACCACATCTTTTAGTGTGTCCTTTTTGGGTATACTAAGGGGTGTGGGGTGTTTCACCTTCGGAGTAGCATCAGGAAATTTTTTAGGGTTCATTGTGAACTCAAAGGGCAATAAAGCTAATCCCTGATAGAGTTTGGGGCATGCCTTAGGGGCAATTATGTAATTTGTTATATATATCTCACTTGATAACCAATCTTATTCAAAATAAATGGTGTTTTCTTTCTATTATATACATGATAATTAAATTAAAAATAAATTTAATAGAAAAATCCATAAATGGCATGGTTTGTGATGGTAGATACAAAATGTTGTAACCATGAGTAAATTATCACAATGAAATTAAACATACCATTTTATGTGTTCCTAGTCAAGATGTATCGATGTTAAGACTAGAGTACATAAAGCTCTCCAAATGTTGGACAGTGTATTACTCATGACTACGAGGGCACCAAGGGGTTATGTACTAATAGTTATTGGATAACTTTGGAATGAGTCACTCGATAATTTTCCGTTGGTTAACTAAGTTCAAACAGAAAATATTGATGTGATAAAATTACATAGTTCCCTTGACTTGAGAATATTGTTGATCTTCAATGTGGAAGCTTCGCTTTGATTATAGTTAAATTATGGCATGACATCCATCGAACAACTATAGTTGGGTCGAGTGGGAGCATTGAAAGTGAAACGCTATTCAAAAGAGGATTCGTCTCCTCGGTTATATGTTGTTAGTAATACGATCAACTGAATTCAAGGTCAGAGTCTCTGGAAAGCAGTTTCGTTAATAATAATTGTTATTATTGAACCAAGGACTTTGTGTTTGGACTGTAGAGTTAAATATGGATGGTATTAGACCATTACCAAATTCCATAAGTCTTTGACAAAGAGAATTGGTGTAAATAATTGTCACTACTAGATAACGCTTAATAAAGTAAAATTGAATTTTACCGATGTCAAGTAAGCGATAAATTTGGCTACACACCACCTGCTAAGTGACTTGTGAACGTTAATATTCGAACTGTTCGATATTAATTACTGATCAAATTTACACCTAAGAGTCACACAATCGAGATGTTGAATTCTCCTATTACCATTCGATATAATTAAATTATAATTGTTATAAATTGATTAAATTAATTAATATTTATGAAATTTTATTTATAAAATTTTATTTGATGTTGAACAATATTGAACAGTGTATATATAATAGTCATAAATATACTAATTGTTAACCCGCTTTTTAACCAAGCAGATTTCAACCAAAGTAGAACGTCAAAACAAAGACGAAAAACGAAGCGAGAACCTAAAAACACGGTCAGAATGATAAGATAGTGAAACTTAAGGAAAACCATCGCTTTTGGAACTAAGTAAACCAGTCAGTATGGGGAGTTTTCTCTTGGTACCAAGAGGTTTTTCCTCCTACTTTACCTCATACACTTCATACTCTACTCCAACCTCATGTGGTCAAGTGCTTTTCTCAGAGTTTAAATGAACGATTCTCGGAATTGATGAGAGGCAAGTAGAAACAGCAGGAAAGTAAAAAAACACACGAGATTTTTATAGTGGTTCGACGAATTTTCCGGCCCACCTCCACTTTCAAATTTGTTATCAGTTGTTTTCTCTTTGAGTTACAACTACTTTTATCAGATCCGACCACAATCTAGTAGATCTCGGATTTACAATGAAGTCTCTATAGTATATTTGGGAAAGGTGATAAGAGTGAAGAAGATGCAGAGTATGAATCAGAATGAAGAGGGAGAAGATCTTTCTTTAGTTGCATTAGGGCTGGTATTTATAGAGAAACAGCTGGATAGGTTCAGGAGCCCGCTTGCATTGAAGTCCAAAGACCAGTCTAAGAATTCACCACTGAGCACATAAGCCTAAATGGCCATAAAAACATCTAGGTACCGAGTGGTTTACTTAGTTGCAAATCCTCAACTTTCCATTGCCTTGCTCGCTTATGTTCAATTCGATGCTTTCCAAGCTCTTTTCTATAGACTTTGAGTTGATTCCGATGATTCTCCCGATAATACTTGAACTATCCTACTTTCTTCTCATCAATTCTAAGAATCTATCATATAAACTCTGAGAAAAGCACTTGACCATGAGAGGTTGGAGTAGAGTATGAAGTGTATGGGGTAAAGTAGGAGGAAAAACCTCTTTACACCGAGACAAACCTCTCGGTGCCGACTGGTTTTGTTAGTTCCAAAAGCGATGGTTTTCCTTGAGTTCCACCATCTTATCCTTCTGACCATGTTTCTAAGTACTCAAGTTGTTTTGTCTTTGTTTTTACCTTCCACTTCTAGTTGAAATTTTCTTAGTTAAAAAGTGAGTTAACACTTGCCCCTTAAAGTACGCCTTTCAAATGTTAGATGTGCTTTTCTCAATAACAAGTTTCAGAAGTAGTCAATCTTTGGTGGTTGAACTCTTTGGCCATCCATTGACCTCGATCGGAGAATCATTCGGTTACTTTGGATTCCCTTGCAAGCTAAAGGTCGTTCTAGACCTGTTATAGCTTTGGACTTAAATCCTTGCTTAAATGTCTGTCATGGATCATGACTAGTTTGTCTCTCATCTAGAGGTATCATTTTGTATACCAAAATTATTCCGTGTTTGCCCAGGATTTATTTATCTCATTTCGATTACAAGGCATTCAAATCCTTTTATCAAGTCAACATATGTTCCAAGGTTCGATCTGTCCAAATCATTTTATCATCCAAGCTAGGATTCATTCTCTCTGGACCATTCAATCATCCAATCTAGGATTCAATCTCTTCGGACCATTCAACCAGCCAATCTAGGGTTCGATCTCTCCGGACCATTCAAACATCCCATCTGGGGTTTATCTCTCCGGATTATTTAATATCCAGTCTAGGGTTGGATATCTCCTAATTGTTTAACATCCATCTAAGATCGATATCTCTGGATCGTTCAACATCCAATCTAGGGTTCGATCTCTCCTGGTCCTTGCTGAGCCCAATTCTGCTCGCTCTCCAATGAGGGGACTCAACGATAAGCAAGTCCGTTCGCTCACTCTCCGGTGCAGGGACTTACTTTTGTTCTCTCTAAATCCTTGCTGAGCCCAATCTGCTTGCTCTCCGGTAAGGGGACTCAACAATAAGCAAGTCCATCTGCTCATTCTCCAATGAAGGTACTTACTTTTGATCTCTCTAGATCTATGCTGAGCCTAATCCAGTCACTCTTCGATTAGAGGACTCAATGATAGGCATGTCCATCCACTTACTCTCTGGTAAAGGGACTTACTTCTTGCGGTCACTGCTCTATCTCTCTGAATGGGACTACAACGATCAATATTATTCATTACGTTCATGTGGATCTTTCAAAAAATCAAATATTTAAATTAAAGCTAACAAGTAAACAGAAGTCCTAACTACTCATCTAAGACATCCAACTCAGAGCATACCTAATGATTGATCGAGATCTTGTACATGTGTAAGCAGTCTGAGGTTATCATTATCTTATCTATTCATCTCAGACATCTAACTCAGAGCATGACTAGAGACCAATCAAGATCTCATACATGTGTAAGTGGTTAGAGGTAATGTTATCCAATTATTCATCTCAGGCATCTGACTTAGAACGTGCCTATAGACTAATTGAGGTATTGCATGTGTAAGCGGTCTAAGGTTATTTTTGTCTTACTTAAAGAAAAAGAGAAAAGCATGGGAAATGAACCTGGCTCCCGTTCATCTCGATCATGGGATCATCAGTCTCGATCTAGATCCCCAATCGTGTCTTGATGCGTTCGTTGCAGATGGTGGTTGTTCCAGTTGCACCATCGTAGCTATTTGCTCTAAACCGGTTCCTCTATCAAATCACGACTGTGTCAACGCTCGTTTATTTTATGTCCATCCAGCTTATGGAAGATGCAAAACTTTCCTGTCCTTCTCTCCCGATTAGTGGGTTCTCTCTTAGCTGGCATTCGATAGAGGATATGCCCCCTAGTTATAGGTATATCCTCTTTGAGGTTTCGGTTAGGTCAGTGTAAGCAGAGAACTTCGATTCCCTCCTTTGTTGTTTTGGTCCGTCGAAGTCGTTATCGGCTTTTTGTTTCCCTTTGTCTTTACCATATCCTGCTCTGGATGGCCTTCTGTCATTCACAATATTATCTACCTCGGCATCCTATTAATGTAGATATCTTTTGGCTTCATGATAAAATTCCACGGGATCCATTATTAGATCCCTTTCCAAGCGATTTTGAAATCGGTCTTGCTTGCGACTCCAAACACTGCTTCCATTAAGATTATCGATGGACCCGGCTTATTGACTATTGCGGCTGCTGCATTAAACCTCCTCATATAACTTCTCAAGGTCTCACTATGCCTTTTTAAACTTGATAGCATAATCACGTTCTTTAGTCTAGCAAAATGAACTCTGAACAGTCTCAAGAACTTATTCACTAACTCGGTCCACGTGATTATGGATCCATTCTCCAGCAGTCTGAACTACATTGCTACTAACTCTATCAGATATAACGGGAAGCACCACACCATTACCTTCTCAAAAGCAATCAACACCTCCATATGTCAGATGTATCTTATTAGATGAACTGTTGGATCCGCCTGCCCATCATTAGGCCTGTCAACGGATGCTTTCGGATGTGGATAGTGCCATATCCGCATCCGCATCCGCGGATACGGATGGATATCGGATAATTATCATATCCGCTAACGACCGATAAATCAAGAATTATAAAAAGAAAATTTTAGTTTAACATAAATAATTTTCAATCCCGTTAATTATAAAAGTGTTAAAAATGATCAAATATGATAATAATAAATAGTTTCGAGCAGTTAAAAAGCATTAAGTGCATATAATATAAACTATCAACATAATAAAATAGTAAACAAACATCTTTCACTTTACTAAAATACACATAATTTGAACTATAATCTTTACAAAAACCGGACGGATAATTTTCGGATGTGGATGTCTTCGTATCTGCATCTACATCCGTTTTTTCGGATATCGGATATTTATCCGCTTTTCGGATGTGGATGTGGATGTGGATGCGGATGCGGACGGATTTCGGATTTTTCGGGTATCCATTGACAGCCCGACCCATCATGCATTTCCAGCGTCGATGGCTTGAAATCAGGAGGATTTCTCGCATTTCGGATGTTAAAGGCAAATGGATTCCTATTTACGTCCTCCAAACTCTAGTTTGGCGGTCCACCTTTAACCATCTTTCTAATCATTTCATCCATCCAGTTGTTGTCGTCTAACATGATTCTTTGACTACTAGCTGCATTCTACCCCAGCTCTTATGGGGGAACTTCGACTCATATTCTAGCACATACAAGTCTGGCTGCACATCTATGATCTGATCTACACCTCTAGAACTTGTCCTCCATTCCTATGAGAAAGTACTGGCACCTATTCCTTTGGTTGTTGTGAACCTATGTTCTATCTTGCATTCCTGGCTCCAGCATCATCTGTTCTCGTCATCCTAGCTTGCCTTAAGTTCAATCCAACATTGCCCCTGAGTATATTCCTCTCAGTGCTGAGAGGTTTGGGGTAGGCATTGAGTAGTCTTGGTTGTAGGGGCATTGTTCCAGTTTACTCTGCTCCAACTCTAGATGTTCCTGCGTTTGTTCCTGGTCCTTGGGTTCTGAATTCCAACAGCTCTAGCTATTCCTTGTTGTCTCATTCTTTAGAAAAATCATTCTAGAATTTCATGTTGCTCAGTCATTATTCCTTCTTGCATCTATTTCATCATTTTATCCCTCTCCTCTCTGGTTATGTAGATGGATTGATTGGAATTCGAGGACACCTCCCGGCTGCCCCATTCTTTGGTTGACTTCCTCAAACTTAAATCTAGTGTTAGGCCTCTTCATCTTCTCCAAACTTTAGATCCAAGCTTTAAGCTGTGAAATCTAGCTCTTTCTCAATGAAAGCATCAAAATGTTGATGCCAAAAATGGTACCAACACAAAAATATCATGTGAAAGCACCAAATATATAGAGATCCGAATCAAACAAGCAAAAATAGCAGGAAAGTAAAAGAATACACTAGAATTTTATGGTGGTTCGGCGAATTCTCCGACTAACGTCCACTTTAATCTTTGTTATTAGTTGTTTTCTCTTTGGATTACAACTACTTTAATCGATCCGACCACAATTTAGTAAATCTCGAATTTACAATGTAGA
The DNA here is from genome assembly GCA_030737815.1 of Allium fistulosum. Lineage (NCBI taxonomy): Eukaryota > Viridiplantae > Streptophyta > Magnoliopsida > Asparagales > Amaryllidaceae > Allium > Allium fistulosum. The sequence goes on from CM060904.1 coordinate 355,546,180, forward strand.
TTCTAGAGTATATTTGGGAAACGAGATAAGAGTGAAGACGCAGAGTGTGAATCTGAGTGAAGATGGAGAAGATCCTTCTTTAGTTGAAGTAGGGCTAGTATTTATAGAGAAACATCTGCATAGGTTCAGGAACCCGCTTGCGTTGAAGTCCAGAGACCGGTCCAAGAAGTCACCACTGAGCACATTGGCCCAATTAGTCGTAAAAACATCTTAGTACCGAGAGGTTCTTCTCGGTGCTGAGAGATTTACTTAGTTGCAAATCCTCAATTTCCATTGCCTTACTTTCTTATCTTTAATGCGATTCTTTCTAAGCTCTTTTTAATAGACTTTGAGTTGATTCCGATGAATCTTCCGATAATACTTGAACTATCATGCTTTCTTTGATTTCTTCTCATCGATTTTGAGAATTGCTCATCTAAACTCTGAGAAAAGCACTTGATCACGAGAGGTTGGAGTAGAGTATGAAGTGTATAGGGTAAAGTCGGAGGAAAAACCACTTGGTGCCAAGAGAAACCTCTTGGTATCAGGCAGTTTCCTTAGTTCCAAAAGCGAAGGCTTTCCTTGAGTTCCACTACCTTATCCTTCTAACCACGTATAAATTGGATTTAGTAGCAACAAATATTGTTCGACTTGAAAATGACTTTTAAGCCCTTAGAGGGCTTGCTATAGCCGGTTGTACGAGGGCACATGAGGCTAGCCATGTGATGATTAGTATAGGGTTAGACTTTGAATTAAAAAGAGGAGAAAAGGTAAAAGGAAAATAGGGATTCGGATCTACATTTTTCTCCTAGGTATCCCCTATTTAAGGCACTCTAACCTCCATTTTTAAGACTTTTCTCCTCTCCTTTTGATCATATCAGGCTACTACTCCTCCTTTCCCATATCTCAAATTATCAAGCTTTAAAACCTCAAATCAAACACAATTCGATTGTCGGCCATAGCTGCATTCGAGAAGGTAACATCTTCCGGATACAAAATTCAATTCAAGGAGTTTAGATTCAACATCGCAAGGTGTTTTATCCAGGTAATAGGCAGAGGTATATTCTCATTTATAAAATTATATATACAAAAATATTAATCATTATGCCATATATGTTTTAGTTAGAAACCAAACATCATGAAGCTGATATATTAGTGTTGTCACAATAGGATGGTTTGCATATGTACATATGTTTGCCCAAAAAGAAAAAAAATTATAATATATATACATGTCATAAAGCTCATGGCCAGTTAAAAAAACTATTTTTTTATTTTTTAATTGTACTATTAAATTATTTTTAAAAAATGGACAAATTAATACAATATAAATAAATACATAATATAAGCTTTTATTTCATATATATTCACAAGGTATAGAAGCAAGAAGCTTATTAATAAGAGATGAATAAGTAATTTTATTCCACAGTTTAAGATGGAGAACACCTAGCCCCTATTCTATAAAGGCAGCATGATATTTTTAAACGAAACTGGGACCGGTTTAGATGAGTGAGGGTTTCCATGCCAAAGAAAGTAGCTAAGGGCAGAATTTATCATATTTATCAGTTTACAAGGTAGCACATAGATTCTTGCATAGTATAGACACATAGAGGAGGCAATGGATTTAATCACAATGAGTCTGCCGGCTAAAGAGAGCTTTGCAATGGGCCATGAAGCTAGCTCACTAATTATCTTGTCATAAAAGGGTAAATAATGGGAAGATGAAATTTTTTATGTGAGGAGAAGGGCTCCAAGATACATGTCAGTCGAAGGAAGGGCTTGTAAGGAAGATAAGGTAAGAATATCATTGAAACTGGATAGAGAGATACCAGCAGCCAATGTTTTAGATTTGGATTTGTTAATTGCTAACCCAGTCAAGGAATGGAAATGGTTTAGGATTACTAGGGCATTTGATATGGATTTAGGATTAGGTTTAGTGAACAAGATTAGATCATCGACAAACATTAAGGTGGAAATTCTAGGTGATTTACATTTCGAGTGTATATCAATGGCCTTATCAGATATGTCTTTATTAATCATGCAGGTCAGAAGTTCCATCATAACAATAAAGAGATATGGTGGTAAAGGATCCCCTTGTCTAATACCACGTGATCCTTTGAAGTACCCAAAAAAAATTTCATTGGACCATATGGCTTGTTTTGGATGGTAGGCATATTCATGTTTGTCTTTTCAGGTAAACATGTTTCCTTTTGCTGTGTATTAGTTGGTTTTTTTATTGATCCCTGATCAGAAACAGGGCTGCAATGCTTTTGTATCAAAGTGCATTCCGCTATATCATGACCAATTTTTTTATAATGGGTGCATATTAATGGCTTCCAAACATATTCAACATGCACACGTTGACAGTTGCCTTCTCCCACACATATGTAGTCAGGCAAAACTTTATCAACGGATATTTCAATTAGACATTAGGCATACTCGAGTCTCTACTACCTCTCCATTTCCTCATTGAAATACACAAGTTTTCCGATATAGCAAGCAAGCTAGTTAATACCAAGGAAATTCCACATGATGTGAGGAATGTTGTAAAAATGCACCCAAACAGGAACTCTTTTGACTTGAGCCTGGACAAATCCGAAGGCAGGTTTTCATATGGTTATCACAAACATTTGACCCCTTATAAAAATAGGTTCGGACTGCAAAATCTTATTCTTGTCCTCATCATAACTAAATTTGAAAAAAAAGTTTGAACCATCAGATTTACATCAAATTCCCTTTTTAACTTCCACTTTTTTTAAGTATGTTACAACAGCCATGTAGCTTGATTTCTCATCAAGAAGAAAACCAACTAATCTGTTATGCCAGAAGCTTATACCTTCATTTTTCACTTCTTGCGGCAACCATTATAGAGGTTCAAGATAGGATCTACATGAGTCTACTGCCTTTTGATGTGACTCAAAGTCTATGTAATATTTTGATACTGACTCAACTGAGCTTACTCTCCAATTAATTTTCATGTATAATTGTGATAGTATTAGTTACTGCATTAAAAGTTATACATGTTTGAATTCTATGTTGTTGTGTTGGCGCATAATCTTCTTTGCATAGTACAATTAGGTAGTTGAGAGCAGAATTATGGCATTTAGATGCTTACTTGCTTAGATTTGTATTTAAACGGTAAGAAGCTTTCTTAAATAGAAGTACTGTAACATCCCCTATCTAGAGGCCCAAAGCTAAGCGCTACAGATGCTGCAATCATCCATAGTATTAACTTTCGACGACTAAATACGGCTATGTTAATGGTATCCATAATATCAGAAGCACTTGAATATGAAACAAAATCACAGGTTTTAAAAACAATAGTTTACTGATTACATTTCAAAATACATGTTTCGCATTCAAATTACATAATCCCGTAATCATTTCCCAGGTTCAGATAAAATATAATTATTACACAGACGCCAAGAGCGACATATGATGATGCCCCCTTGGTTGACCAGAGTACTAAATAGACATAACTGTCTTAATTACAACACAACGGAATAAAAAAAACTGCAACTCCTAAATAGCTATCCGTCAGCCACTTGCTCATCCCAGAAGCTTTATTTGTCAACCTACTAAAACCTGTAAAACCTTAGTCCTCAGCCTACTCAAATCAATTTTGAGCACCCGAGAGTTTAAGGGGAAAAACATAAACTTCGAGTCGGACATAAAGTCTAGTGTGAATAATACTATACTACTAATATCCTTTAAAACATATCTTTTGCAAACCTTTTATCCTGCAACCAAAACTGGTTAAAACTGTAAAGCAATATCATATAAACATACATGTCAGGTAATAAATGAACTATTTGTTCGAACGCTATAGTTTTGTTTGGCTAACTACTAACCTTTGGCTGACTCGGGCCTACTAGAAAATATTATCAAAATAATCTAACACATGTTAGACACTCCTCTTCTGGACGGTCTGTCCTTAACTATCAGTTAAATACTTCTCTTTTGGACGGTCTGTCTCTAACTTAACATCTTCCAAGGTTACCTAATCCTAATGGTTTTGCGGGCTCACCAATAACCTATATGTATACAAATATATATTCCTTTCTGTGTGTAATCATAATTTTAGTCTTACCTGTGACAAAGCCCTACACACAGGAATTTTGGACTAAATTAGCTGGGGCTAATAGCTAATGTATAGGGCGCGATCCTATACTAGTCACATCTGGTATTCTAATATCTGAGTCATTTTACTTAGGGTAATCTTCCCTTAAATTTTCCTTGAAAACCTTTTCATCTCAAATTGATTTAAAATTTTAAACCAAACTTAAACAAGGAAAATATATACTCTATGCTTTACTTCAAAATCACCTTGCCATGCTATATTTACTTTACCCAAATCTTTGTTAATGAAAACATTTAAACCTTTGAAAGTTACCCCATTCGATCCCATTGAAAGTACCCCTTTCATACCCTTTCTTTCATCTAGGCCGAAAGGCCAGAATCTTCCTTTCAAAACCATTTACATAAACCTTTCAAAACCATTGAAATACCTTTTTCTTCGAAAGCTAAAATTCTTGGACATCCTATCTTTAAACTTTGCCTTTCAAAACCAATGGAAAACCTTTCATTTAAACCTTTTGAAACTATTGGGGAACCACCCCCACTACACCATACAGCCAATTTTGCCACACCCAAAGGCGGAAAAATTGCCACTGTCTTAAGCCGTGGCAATTTTACCACGGTCCGGAGCTGTGGTAAAACAATTTAGCATGGTTTTTGGCCGTGGCAATTTTGGAACGGCCGTAGACCGTTCCAAATTTACCAAAAAAGATTGACCCCCTTCCTTTTTGACATCTCACACAATCAATACATCCAGAACCCCCCTTGCTTGAATCGCGTACGTAAATATTTTCCATCCCGTACGTAAGAAATATTTTCCATCCCCGCGCGCGCCCTAACTCTCCTCCATTTTCACCCAAATCCCCATCTACGTTCCTTGAATCGCCCAAAAACATAATCACTCCTTGGATCGCGTAAATCAATTTCTCAATCAAATTGTTCTTCTCCGTTTCGAGGTATTCATACGAAAGTAATTTGTCCCTTTAATTAGTATGGTTTGATTCAAATTTCTTTGATTTAGATTTATCTTTCTCCTTGTGTCCCCTTGGAATTTTAAGAATTATATTTATTTGATCATAGGACAATGCAGGAAGGTCTAGGGACGAAATGATATCTAAATCAGAGCTAAAGTTTGAAGGGTTACCGAGCAAGTCAGTGAAATAGGGTAGGAAGGCCTCTTCAACAAGTTAAGTGTTGTTAGCATGGTAACCAACCTTCTTGATTTTTTGGGTTTCATGGAAATATTTGTTTGTTTATTTTCACATCACGGGCTGTTGTATATCCTAAAAAACTCACTATGTGGTTCCATATTGAACCTGTGCTCACTTTCCCAATCAATGAAGTTGTTTCTAAATTACAAACAGATTATGCTTATTACCATAATACAATGTAGCAATAAGTAGAGTGTCAAGGTCATGTGTTAATGAACCATATAAATCAATGTGAATTGCTAAAAAATTCACTACGTAGAATCATTGCAAAAAAACATAGTATGTGCCATATTGAAATTCAGCTGTTGGAGGCATTTGATTGAGAATATGTATCATAAGTGAAATTTTTATTTGGTTTCACCATGTATTTAAGATAAATAGGATGGCAAGATTTCATAATGTTGGAGAGCAATGTTACAAACATGCATTATCTAATTAGGCCTCACAGAAATGGTCAGCAGCTGTAGTATTTAAAGAGTAAGTAAGCTTGTGAAGGGCTAGATTTTATAAGAATGAAGTGGTAGTTGAAGAGTAAGTAAGCTTGTCAAGGGCCAAATTAATAAGAATGAAGCACTGGCAATTATAACTTGTTGTAAGGATGAAATGAGGTAAGTTGCTCTTACAATAGTAATCCATTTTTAATGAACAAAAACATTAGTGTTTATCTGCATAGTATCTACAAAGAGGTTGTTGTATATTTATTTAATTATACTAAGCTAAATTTTGGATAATTGGGCCGAACCAGGTGTGGTTGTTCAATTAAATTAAATTTATACTTTGTGAAAATCCATATATTTAATCAAATATAGGTTAGTAATGGTACATTATTTGAATAAATTAAGATCATAATAGTATAGAATCGGTATAAACTATGTTTTACATTTATTAGTAATTATATATTGATAAATTAATGAAAAAACTACCGGAATTCGCAAACCGGAATTAAAGCAAAATCTTCTAAATTTCCAAAATGGAACCTAAAAATTTAAATTTTTCTATGATCAGCTTGGAAACGGAAAACGGAATGCGAAGTTTGGTTTTATTGCCTACTTTCTCAAGGTTTACAAACATAACTTGATTCTCTATGTTGAAAAGGAAAAAGAGGCTATGCTAGAAGACTTTGAAACCTTCACATAAAAACAGTACATGAACATAAAACAATTAAACTGACCAGAGGCATAAGTTCGAGTCTACCCACCTCATGATCAACTCAGATTATGCGTTGAGATCTAGTGCATGCTCCCTTATAGATTACAAATACTGACTTGGTTCTTTGAGATTATTTTGTTCCAAGAAAAAAAGATTAAAAAGATGTAAACAAAGATTAAGTAGTTGCACTGCTGTACTTTTTAAACCTTTTGGATCTCTTTGAAGATTATAAAATTTTTGCCGACTTTAAATATTATCGGTCTTTAATATTGATTTAAAGAAGCAAATTTGCTAACTAAAATGAGTTAACAAGATTGCCGGTTTGTTATCTAAACTACAAAAAGAACTCAGTACTATTTTTTGCTTTGACTGGATCAGTCGAGGGGCTTTGAGCAAACACATTTATTAATCTAATTAATTTATAAATAAGGTGATTCTAGTATGTCAGTTTTTGGCAAGACAATGGGCAATGTTTTGTTTTTAGTGACTTCGGAGCTTGGACAGGGGATTTGTTAGCAGAAGAAGGTGTGGTTTGGTTACTGGTGGTTTTGGTTGACAGGCACTGTATTAGTTTTGTTTGCACTGTATCAGTTTTGGTTGACAGGCAATGTGCAATAATTTTGAGTGGTGACAGTGATGTCTGTGATCGTTTGTCTACTAATATTAACCAGTGGCCACTCATATTACTCTTCTATTTTCAATTGTGTGTTATAAGTTTGTGGTAGGAAATGGTAGGGTGATAGACTGATGGTTGTACTAGGTTGTTATGCATGATATTTGTTTTTTACTTTTATTATATTACTTATCTGCGAAGAAATGGTAGTCGAGTAGTGTGATGACAGCTGTACTAGGTGGTTATGTAGCAGACTATAGTGAACATTATATAAAGAAGGCAATAGAAAGAAGAATGCATATGACTGGTTAATTAATTTTTTTCTTCAAGTTTTCTGCCTTCTTCCTCCAATATCTTCTCTAATTTCTTAGTTCATGTCCCGTAACAGATCTTGAGCCACAACATTTTGGTGCTTTCGCTCCTACACTCTCTTTCCCCCCTTTACTAACATGACCCGACTCAACGAGCAAGCTTCACAACTTAGTACCCAATAGTCATCCATCGACTCCATTAACGCCACCCTCACCACACAACAAAATTTCCTCTTCAAGCAAGAAACAACCCTTGCTAACAAATTTAACAAGATTTGATTCACTCAAAGTGTTCTCATTTCTTAGGTCTGTGCATTGTTTGTTGGCTATTTCATTTTTAATTTGCATGAATCCCCTTCTTAGTTTGTTGGCTGTTACGTTGTGTTGCTTTGATAAGTGATTACATAAATAAGCATATTTGCTTTTGAATTTTCTTTCTTGCCTATAACATAAGAATTGGTCACATATATTTGCTTTAACATTAATGTCATATTCTGTCGTGCACTGCTTAATTTAATGCACATGGACACACTTCCTTTATATATACTTTGCTTTAAAAAAAACCACATACTTGGATATTGGCATGCATTGGTTTATTAAACTAAGCATCCTAGATTGAATTATTTCGTCCCTACTTGCATGTGCACGTTTTAGAAGCCACTTGACACCACTTTGTACACTTTATATAGTAACATAGATGTTTAATTGTTCACAAATACACGTCCTCTGGTCTGAGCATCTTCTAGTAGACATGGTCTGTCCGAACATTAATTTTAGTCGTTTTCACATTGTATTTACCTACATGGACTGCCGGTGGTGGAGGATTTGGTTATGCCTATAAAGGCTAGACTGATGAGTTTACCCTGTCTCCATAGAAACCTGGTTTAGGCATGAAGGTCGCGATTAAGAAAAACGGTTAGTATCAAATAGGAAAAAGGTTGCTATTGACAGTATCATAAAGGTGGAACAGATTTTGAGCTAAATCAAAAATTTATTTTATTCTTTTGATTTATATCAGCGCATCATAAATTAAACTAGGTTAAAACATTGGATTTACATAAATTTGCCTTTTATCTGTATGTATATAACAAAATAACTTAGCTTAACTATTTTTATATGATAGATATTTAAGTTCACTTATTTATTGATTTTTGGATCCTCTCTGCAACATTTCATAAATGATTTTTTCAGAAGCTAAATGTAAGTGTAACTATATCATTTCAACTTATTTTTTCACTGTGATATGGGATTAATTAAGTTATTATTATCTTCGATAATTTTATCATAAGATATAATAGCTAGGCAATCATGTATAAGTTCTTAAAACCTGTATGACTGATTAATTATTAGTAAAATCACTTAACTCCTAAAATGTAAAAGTCTTCTTATTTTGAGTCTTTTTCTTATTAGTACCTATTTAAATGAATATATGTTTGAAATATTCAGTTTTTCTTAACTCTGACAATATCCAGTTTTTTCCTTTTTGTGTGTGTTTCATTAGTGTATGTTTCTAAGTATCTGGTGTGTTGTGCTTTCTTGTGAATTATTGTTCGATTGGTTACTATTCTGTTATGCTGAGTCTGGTCGACTTACACGACCCTTTAGTTCTTGTTTTGGTATGTGCACGTTTCGGTCCTAGTACTGATCATGATGCTTTAGTCTTTAATCAAATGAACTACTTATTTCTTTGCCTAAATTTATCAATTTACTAAGTTTAGCACTTACTAAGAGAAGGCGGAATCGGAGGGTGTTGATACAGTCAGATTACCAAACAAAGGGTATCAAAATCTTGAAATTTTGTACATCCAAACTCTAATACAAATTAGATTTACTTGAAAGGATGTTACACAAAATAATAAAGGATCTCTCTTCCAGTCTGCCAGTCCACAAAAGTTAAATAAAGGTTTTTTAACTCCATATTCCAGGGTATTAATAATAGGGACATATAGAAAAGCACATTTTCATTTTTGTTTTATATAGTTCAGTTACAATTTACAATACAAATGCTATGGTACAAAAGCAGTAGTGTGGTTGCTTGTCAAAGTTTGGATCAGTGGCTGTGAATTGGTGTTGGCAGTGTGGTCGGTTTTGTTCGGGGAGGAGTTACTCGATGTCGAAGCTGCTGCTGAGACTGATGAGAGGCGTTTCGGGTTGATGCCTGTTTTGAGGGGAGACTGAGATAAGGATAGCGATTGTTGAGGCAAGAAAGAAGTGAAGTACAGGCTGCAGTGGAGATTTTCTGGTGAAGTGTTTTCAGTTAGAAGTGCTTGTTGTATGAATTATTCTCTGGTGGGAGTGGTAGGTTATGTGGTGAAGAGGGAAGTATTTCAGAGTGAGGTGGATGCTCGCGGTAGCAGGTTTGTGGAAGGGCAGAGAGAGGGAGGCTTTGTGAATTAGTAAAGTGGTGTATTGGCAATGTGACAGATTTTTTTTGGTAGGGTAGTGATGTTTTTGAAGGGTGTGTTGCAGTCAAAAGTGATCTGGGGATAAGATGGTTATGGCAATGAAGTAGAAGGAAAGTGTGAAGTAGAAGACTATGTATAGCAGTTTGGTAGTGAAGTGGAAGTAGTAAGAATTGGTAGTGGGCAGTGAGGATCAGATGACTATAGTTTTGGATGCTGCAGTTTTGTATTGAGGCTACAGGGGAATGCAGCAGGGGGATGATGGTGTTTTGTAGTATAATGGTGGAGATGTAAATGAAAACAGAGAATGTAAAGTGTAATACAAATTGCAATGAATAAAAAGTTTGTATTGAACTGGGAAATTTCTATTTTTGTTTTTTGATTTTTTTTTAATGACAAAGAAAACTTAGAACACAAAATGAATGGACAGAGAACAGAAACCTGAGAACACAAAATAATAGATAGAGAAAATTGAACTCAGTGAACAATGCAGTGCAAAAGAAACTGGTGCAAATTTATTTTTATTTTTTTACTGAAAATTGAACTTTTACCACGGCTCAGAACCGTGGCAAATTTATATATTGCCACGGCCCTTAGCCGTGGCAAAAGTTTAGTTTGCCACGGCTCTGGGCCGTGGCAATATATAACTTTGCCACGGCTCTGAGCCGTGGCAAAATATTTGCCACTGCAAATTTTGCCACGGCTCTGAGCCGTGGCAAAATCGCTTTTCTGGTGTAGTGCCCTTCGAAACCATTCATTCAAAGCCTTTCGAAAACATCAAAACCGTAAACCTTTCGAAAGCATTTTGGGTTCAATTTACAACATGTGGAAACACCTTTCGAAACCATTCAACACTTTATCTTTTGAAACCTTTGGGTTAATCTCTCTAAGGGTCACAAACAACAGGGTTGAAAGCAACTCTTTCGAAAGCCAAAACCTAAGTAAAGAAGTGATGGTGTCGGAACCATCCTTTCGAAAAGCATTGGAGAAGCGGCAGGGTTTTTATAAAACAAAATCAACCCTTTCGAATGCATAGCTTCGAAAGGTAGAAAGCGGCAGCTTAGTCGAAAGCGATTGTTTAAAAATAGAGATGCAACCTCTTAAAACCATTTCTTTAAACCATTTGACCCAGTCAGAAGCCAACCAAGTCGAAAGCAATATAGTCGAAAACAAAGCAGACGCATTTTCAATTTTAAACAAAGTAACGCTTCGACCTCCTTCGGAACCCCTGGTGTCGACCCTGTACCTTCCGCCTCTTATCCAATTCGCTACGTACCAATAAATTGATACCAGGTGCATTGGTTTCGATGGTGATGAAGGCGGAACAAAGCTGCCTAATCGGAAGCAGGGTGCCGAAAGTGGCGAAACATGCTATTTGCATGTAAAATTGATTTTTAACCTTTTTAAGTAAACTTTTTAACTAACCTGTCTTGTTTGTCAAAATCTTATTGGTTGCAAATTTTCTTTTCTAAAAGCACTGCCAAAATTTTAAAAATAAACACTTTAATTTATTTACAAAATAACCCTTCTCCTTTTATAAATATATAAAACATTTAACTCCCATACCTTAATTAATTTTATAAAACACTTTGGAAAATTCTACAAAAATTCTAGAAAATCCTTTTTAATATGTTTTCTAACATACATAAATTTCAGACCCAAATTATTTATAATTTAACCGTAAATTATATATAACCCAATAAATCATTTTCTTCACTAGAAAATTAATATAAAATCCACCTTAATTCAGAAAATTATGAAAATTGAAACCAATCTCTAAAATATCATTTCTGATCTATATCTAAAATCGCGAGGCATTTGGATGTCATTAAATAGGCTTTTCACATCAAGACATATCATAAAATCTATATGAATAAGCATAAATCATCAACAAGCTATATAAACATTTTGTTCTTCAAAATCATGGCTAAACTACGCAAGATAAATTCAGATTTCCTTAAAACCGAAAACATTTAAGAAATAAGATATGTGGTCATTATTCACATTAGCTTTTGTTTTAGGATGTGAGATTCGATCTTAATTAAGTGATTTGATTCTTCTGCTTGAATCCTAGCTTTATCTTCTTCCTTTTAGCTAATGGTGGCTGGCCTTAGACTTAATTTTTTTTAATAAAATGAACGTATGAATGAGTTCCCAAGGGTATTTAGGGTATAAGAATATTTTATTCCAACTTTGCCCTTATATATTTCCTTTGTCTGTTTTATTTCATGTTATCTCGTTTTGATTTACACATTAACACGGCACGGCTACCCCTATTAGCCACAAATCTCAATCCATTAATCAACCTACATTATTTAATTTAATTTAGCTAGTTAAATATCCTGAATAATGTTACTAAAAATATAGGGTGTTACGCCTCCCCTCCTTAAAGAATTTCATCCTCGAAATTACGATATGGTATACATCAAAACAATCAAAGGTAAAACATACCATTAAACAATTCAGGATAAGCGTCTCTAATCCTGCTCTCAGTCTCCCAAGTACAGTCTCTATCATCGTCACTTCACTGAACCTTCACTAATCTGACTGTCTTGTTCCTCAACTTCTTCTCATCTCTCGCGACTATCCAGATAGGCTTCCTTTCTATAGTCAAGTCTGGTTCCACTACTAAATCCTCTAACACAGTCGGTGCTATAGTAGTGTCTGGATCCCTAACACACTTCCTCAGATGAGATGCATGGAAAACATCGTGGACTCCTGCCAAACTACTTGGTAACTCTACTCTGTACGCGAGTTTCCTGATCCTCTCTAAAATAGGAAACGATCCTACGAATCTCGATGCTAACTTCCATGTCTTCCTGAACCTGATAACACCTTTCATCGGTGTACTTTGATGAAAACATGATCTCGAACAGAGAACTCTAAATCTTTACATCTTCTATCTGCATAACTCTTTTGCCTAGACTGAGCTTCCTTCATTCTCGCCCTTATCAGCTCAATCTTCTCTGCTGCTTTTCTTACCAAATCGAGACCAAGGACTAATCTATCTCCGGTCTCTAACCAACATGCGAGAGATTTGCATGATCTTTCATACACAGCTTCGAATGGCGCCATCCCTATACTAGTCTGATAGATATTGTTATATGAAAACTCGACTAGGTGTAGGTGGTCTTCCCATGATCCCCCGAAGTCTAGTATGCAGGCTCTTAACAAGTCTTCCAAGCTCTTGTTAACTCTTTTTGTTTGCCCATATATCTGCAGATGGTAAGCAGTACTCATGTTGAGCTTGGTTTCTAAACTCTCATGTAGACTCTTCCAAAACTCGCTAGTCAATAAGGAATCTCTATCACTAACAATACTACTAGGAATTCCATGCAGTCTAACCACATTCTTTATAAATAACTTAGGCAATACAAGTGCCATCCTATTTGACTTAACATGAATGAAATGGGCACTCTTAGTCAATCTGTCCACTATGATCCATATACTTTCATTTCCTCTATTAGATCTCGGCAGCCCGTCTATGAAATCCATAGAAATAGAATCCCACTTCCATACTGGAATATCAGATGGCTGAAACAACCCACTTGGCTTCTGATGCTCTGCTTTCACCTACTGACAGTTCAAACACTGTTTCACCCATAAGCCTACATCCCTCTTCATTCCTCCAGAAGAAACTTCTCTTCATATCCTGATACATCTTCGTTCCTCCTAGATGAATAGTGAACTTCGAACGATGGCATTCCTCCAAAATTTCCTTCCTTATGTCTCCCACATCTGGAACACATAATCTACGCTTCTTTCTCAACCACCCACTTTGGTCAAGACTGAAATCCTTCAAGTCATCGCTCTACTTTCCTTCCTTCAACTTATTGATCCGTTCAGCCAACATTGGATCCTCTTCCTGTTTCGAAGCAATCTTCTCAATCAATATTAGTAGGACTTCTAAACAAGATAACATAGCAGATTCTCCACTAGACCTAGCCTTGGATCTCCACTGCACTCTGCAAGTTGACAACGCTTCTAAGTCTTTCCATTCTTCTATCATAGCCAACATTGCATTCTGATACTTCCTACTAAGCGCATCTTCAACCTTGTTGCCTTTCCCTGGTGTGTACTCAGTTCCAAAATCATAAGCAGCAATAAACTCTAACCATCTCTGTTGTTTCATGTTCAGCTCCCTCTGAGAGAACAAGTACTTCAACGACTTATGATCCGTATAAAGCTCAAACCTCTCTCCTAAAAGGTAATGTCTACACACCTTCAATGCAAAAATAACTACGGCTAACTCCAAGTCATGAGTCGGGTATCTAACCTCATGCGGTCTAAGCTGTCTAGAAGTATAGGCAATCACCTTACCTCTCTGCATCAACACTGCTCCTAATCCAGTTCCTCATGCATTTGTATAGACTACCAAATCTAGATTCCCCTCCAGAACACTTAATACAAGTGCATGGGTCAATAAGTGTTTCAAGCTCTGGAATGCATCCTCACACTTATCGATCCAAACAAACTTCACATCTTTTCGCGTTAGCTTAGTCATCGGTGCTTCTATCCGCGAAAAATCCTTAATAAACCTCTGATAATATCCAATCAATCCAAGAAAACTTCTTATCTCGATCACTATTTCTGGTCTCTTCCAATTATTAACAGCTTCGATCTTATCTAGATCGACTGACAACCCCTTCTCTGAAACCACTTGACCAAGAAACTTAACCTCTTTCTTCCAAAAATGACATTTTGAAAACTTCGCCTTCAGCTAATGTTCTCTCAAAGTCTCAAGAACCACTCTAAGATGAACTTCATGCTCTTTCTCATCCTTAGAGTATATCAAAATATCATCTATGAACACCAATACGAATCTATCCAAGTGCTCTTTGAAAATTCGGTTCATCAAGTCTACAAAGAATGCCGGCGCATTAGTTAGTCCGAACGGCATAACTAACCATTCGTACGATCTATATCTAGTCCTAAACGCCGTCAAAGGTATAGTATCTTCTGCTACTCTAAGCTGATGGAAACCTGTAGCCAAATCCAACTGAGAAAATATCTTGGCTCCACTCAACTGATCGAACGAATCGTCAATTTATGGCAACATATATCGATTCTTTATCGTCTTCTCATTTAGCTTACAATAATCGATACATGACCTTAACGATTTGTCCGGCTTTTTAGCAAACACTGCAGCTGCTCTCCATGGTGAACTACTTGGTCTGATAAAATTCTTTCCTTCCAAATCCACCAACTGCACCTTCAGCTCTCTCGTCTCTATAGGTGTCATCCTGCTTGGCGGTCTACTCACCGGTTCTGTTCCAAGCACCAAATCTATCTGAAACTCAATGGCTCATTTCGGCGATAATCCTACTACAGGCTCAAAAACATCTACGAATTCTCTAACCACGAAAAATCGATTCAACTCGTCTTCTAACTCCATAATACCCAACAAGGCATTCACCTCATAGCTAGGGCATTCTACGGTATATACAGTCTGATCACTACAATCAGGGTGTCTAAGTGATACTTTCCTATCATGGCAAAATATCCTAGCATCGTGCTTACTTAACCAATCCATGCCCAATATAATTCTGAACCCTACAAAGTCAAATATATGCAAACTGCAAACAAAGGTGTAACCTAGCAAGTCAAACTCTAAGTGGTCACACTTCATCCCAAGTGTCGCATACCCTCCTATCGGATTTGCAACTCTTAAGGAAGTAACTAAATATGTGGGTTCTATGTTAAGCTTATCTACTAAACATCGAGATATAAAAGAATGTGATGCACCAGTATCAAACAAAACGCTAACAGACATATCATGGATCTGAAGCGTACCTCCCAATACTAATTTCTCTTTCTCCTGTGTTATTGGCCTCGAGGTAGCTGGTTCCAATGCAAATACTTTTCCGCTCCCTTCCTTTGTTGGTTCCTTTCATTGGTTCTTATAGTGGCCAATTTGATCGCAATTGAAGCACTTGATATTCTTCTTCGCGATCACTTCCTTTTCCTTTCCTGTGCGGCATTCATTAGCAAAGTGCCGCTTCTTGTCGCACTTATAACAAATCACTTCAGACTTTTCCTTCTTTGCTGCTCCACCTTTCTGAGCACCCTTCTTATGAAAGAACTTTCTCTTTTGACCTTGCCCAACCTGGACTTCCTTTGCCTGACTCTTCTTTAGACAAGCAAGCATCTCCTCGTGTCTCAAAGCCATCTCTACAACCACATCATAAGGGTATCTTATATGAGGTAAATCCCTTGCCAACTCAGGCTTCAACCCCCTTATGAACTTCTCATTCCTCTTCATCACCGTATCAACAGTGGCATAACCATATCTAGCCAACTCTTCAAACCTGCTAGCATACTCCGAAACAGACATTTCTCCTTGCTCTAACTCAACAAACTTTTTGATCAAAACAGACCGCGCCATCACCGACATGAACCTCTCCTGGAACCTCCTTTTAAACTCAGACCATGTCATCATCTCCTCATCCACACCAGCCGTCACACTATTCCACCAAAATAAAGCTGCTCTTTGAAGCTGTCTCGAAGCAAGCCTCCTCTTCTGCTCATCATTGAGCCCTAAGTCAACAAATATCCTTTCATAGTGCAGCAACCAGTTCTCTACTTCTATAGCATTTTCAGTTCTAATAAATGGCTTCCTTCCAAGCCTAGCATAATCTTTACTCAAATTAGCATAATGGTTGACACCCGGAGCTTCCTAAACTCCTCCCGTAGCATTTCCTCCAACCACTCCAGCAGCAATTCCAACTTGCATTATGTTCACAAAAAACTGATACATGGCACGGTCCTCGGTACATTTTCTAGACGTGTACCGTGATAGGTGTTACCCCGGTGCCTTGTCATAGTATGGAATCCAATCTCCAATACGTGCCTTTACGGTTTTGATTGTAGAACCTACTATGTTGGAATTTAATTAATGTAACAATTTCAGCTATGATTAATAAATATTTGTACTCTAGACATTATTATAATATCATTGGATTTTCTATAAAAATGTTTTGGTTATCATAAGGTGAAAACCCGTCCGTGTTTATGTGCGGCGTAGTCTTACGAGATACACTTGATTTTAAAAGGGTTTAAAACATAATAATTCGGTTGTTTGAGTTTACTCACACTAGACCCATGTCTGACCCGGAGTTTATTTTCTTTCCCTAAAACTCTTGGGTGCCCAAATTTTTATGCGCAGCCAAGTGGTTCAGGTTTCCCACGAATGCATCTTGGAGGAGCTTGGAGCAGGAGGCTTCATCGATAGCTAGTTATTATCTTGTTTCCGCTGTATTATATGTACCTTATATCAGTTAGGTAGGGACAGGCTGTCATAACTATCCAAGGGTAGAATTTTATTAGTATGACTCCGATGTATCATTTTTGAAATGGCTTTGTAAAGAATTATGTTGATCAATATATGTTATTCTGTTGCGTTGTGAGATTCTGTGATTGTTTAGTTTCTTCTTATCTTCTATCTTCTTTCTTTCCACTAACGATCGGTCTTTCCGGCACTTGAATGCTCGGCACCAAATACAGCGGACGTATTAGTGTCGATTTTCGTGGGTCGAAAATCCCATTCATTACAATTTACGAAAGGAATACTTGATTATAAATGAAGAGAATTAGTATTTCAAAGGCTTAAATGAAGCTATAGGCTAGTATTGTACTATATAAAATAATATGGAATTTCATAAAATAATATAAGAAGATGTTTTACTTTAATTAAAAAGATTTAGTAAATAAAAGTAAGTTTTGATTTAAGCAATAACTAAATTACTTACTCGAATATACATGTACGTATATGTGCACGAGTGGGTATATGTGTACGTGTATTTAAAATAGTATAATAATCAAGATAATTTTTGCATTGTAGCTAGAATCGTTGTATGTTGTTATGCATATATATGTATATAAGTGAATTATATATATATATATATCTGTGTGTGTCCATATATGTATGTAAACACTTGGTGAGCATCTATGTAACCGTAGCGACTATCGAGTGTGCTAAGTTGCATGAGAATATACCAGGCCAAGTAATCACTATGATAAAGTCTGGAATGTGATTTATATAGTTGAAAGTGTGGTTGTGTATTCGTGTATGTATAAATGTATACAGATGGGTGTATGGGCGCACATGTAGATATCACACAAGGTAGAAAGGCCGGTTATGTTATTTCGACATGTTAGAGGAGGTCGGGTCGCTGGATTCGCCTATTGTACTCTACACGTGCAAAGAGTGGATTTCTTTTGAAATCATTTTTCGAACGCATAAGGAACCACTTTAAAAATATCAACCAATGGACTCCGAAAGAGGATCGATGCGGTAAGGCAGACTATGGGAGGTAGGCGACTCATTGGGCAAAGCAACGGAGAAGAAGAGAAACGAATCGGCTGATTGGAGGCTACCTACCTGGGCTTTACTGCCTAAAAAAGGCATTCATCGATCGACCGGTTATGCACTGACCTAGGCAATAAAGCCTAGGTCAGGTGCCATTTACGCAGACCTGTGCGCCATTTACGCAAAGATTCCTCCCTTATTTCTGATGCGGGTTAGTGCAGAGCTTTAGCGCAACTTCGAGGAAGACTGCGGGCTACTTAAGGAGGCGGAATGCAAGGCGAAGCTCAAGACCGGGCATAAATATTAAGTGATTCTTATAGGTTCAACAATGATCTGGAATGAGATTAGTATGGCGATTGGTCACACAATCATGTCTGATGAGTGTGTTTGATCAAACGGAGTGAATTCGTTCCTTCTAGGGTTAACCTCGGGGTATGTATAGTGGATGAATTATATCGGTCTTATATTAATGATCGTATAAAGTATTGACCTTATATATGAATGTATTAACACACCAACTTTCTCAATATTAATTCAAGGGAAACCAATTTGGTTTATTTAAAGCAATAAGGGCATAAGGCAAGGTGATTCATTATCACCCTATCTATTTAAAATGGTAATGGAGTATTTTACAATTTTATTGGATATAAGATGCTAAAGGGCACCATAAATCCAAATAAAATACAACCTTGTATTACACATTTAATCTATATTAATGACTTGATGTTGTTTATTAAGGCATACTATTCTAATGCTCATGCTACTAAAAGTGTTTTTGAGTGTCTAAATAAGTATGCAGGATTATAGATAAATAAATTTAAAAGTAAAATATACTTTAGTAAACATAGCAGAAATAGAGAAGAAATACTACAAAACCTAGGTATATCAGAAGGAGCATTACCAATCAAATATCTAGGGCTGCCATTATTAGTAAATCGGATTAAGGAAAGTGACTGTGTAGTGTTGATAGAAAAAATACAGGAAAAAAGGAAACATGGTCAAGAAAACTACTATCTATAGTAGGAAGAACAGAATTATTAAAGATTGTCATATATGCAATCATTTTACACTGGCTTCGCAGTTATCATATTTCTGTAGCATCAACAGGAAAAAATAGATAGGAGATGTGCAAAATTTATTAAGGGAGGAAATCATCATAAATTGTTATAGGAAAAATTATGTAGACTTAAGAAAGGAGGAATTAGGTTAACAAGCATTGCAAAATTAAGGCAGACTAGCCATTATAAATTATTTTGGAGATTTTTGGATAATGAGTCAATGTGGGCAAGGTGGATGAAGAATAAATATCTCAAAAAGGCATATTGGTTGAATTCTATGTTAAAATCCAATCAATCCAATGCTCGGAAACAAATTTTGAATTGCAAAGATATGGGAAAGCGGTTTTTTGGAAAAAACATTTCAAAAATGGAGGAGAAATAAGCTTATGGTTTGACCCCTAGTATAAACATCAACCTTTTATAAATAGAGTGGGATGGAATAATTTGATAATTATGGGAAATGCTAATGCTACATTTTCAACTACTATCAACAATGATGAATGTCAACCATAGTTACATCCAGTTACTAATCCGCATAAGGACGAAATTAGCAATACGCTATTCGATACTAGTGCAGACATGGACCACTGGTAATGGTTAGCCAACAGCAATGCAAAGTTTTCTTTAAAAAAACTTAAGAACTTCTCAAAAACAAGTATCAACTAGTAGAATGGCATGAATGCATTTGGAATAAACCTAATTGTCCTAAAATGTTATTCTACACTTTCTTTGCAATCAACAATAAGTTACCAACAGGGGACAGAACAAGCAAATGGGGTAAAACAAACACTGTAATTGTTCTTTATATGAAGCATTCTCAGAATCTAGCGAACATTTAATTTTTGAGTGCATATATTTTCAATATCTATGGAATGCATCAAAAATTAAACTGGGGTTACAGCAAAGCAACATCATGACATTAAAGGAAGCAGCAAACTACATTACAAAGACTTTTAGTTCAAAACCAGAAGAAAAGGATTATGCAAGCCTCATTAAAACAACATTAACTTACCATATATGGAAAGAACGTAATAGCAGAGTTTATAATAGTAAGGCAACTGCTAAAACAAAAGTAGATACTTATTGAAATAGAAAGCAATATCATACTTAGTAGATCGAAAAAAGAAAGACAAAGCAAACTGGAGTTGTTCACTTATCTGAACAGAGGGCTACAGAAGTTGGCAATAAATATGTTGAAAGTTATCTCCATCAACCGAGAGCTTCTTATAGTACAGCAAATAAGGTTAGTAGTAAGACTGTGGATGAAACAAAAGCAAGCAGAAATCGAGATAACATAGATCGCTCTGAAACAACCACAAGTGTTGAAGCTTCAATGACAATAAAAAATCAACTCGGAGATTGTCTACATGTACTAAAATTACCATATCTAGGTCATAATGACTCTAGATCTGGCAATAAATTTAGTTTAAATAAAATAATAGAAAGGGGCGTAAACCCTAATTCTCAGCTAAGGGGATTGGGAGGTGGATTGAACAACTGTCTTTCATATTGGAAAAGAGGAGAGACGAGCAAAGGTCGAAGTAAGGAGATTTGAGAAATGACAGAAATTAACCGTCTGCCTTTTTTTAATCATTTTAAGAGCAAGAAAAGTCGGTATAAGAAGGAATGAAACCCTAAGAGTTTGAGAGTTATGTTGCATAGTGAGCGGGTTCGATTTGTAAACCCATTTTTGTTGTTAGGCTTGGGCCTTGTACTTTTAAAATATTTTCAAAAAAAAGTTTGCCTAAAATGAAATATGTGTGTGTGTGTGTGTGTGTGTGTCATAAAGCTCATGACAAGATTTTAAAAAACCATTTTTTTTATTTCTATATTATATTATTAAATTGTTTTTAAAGAATAGATAAATTAATACCAAATAAATAAATACATATATAAGTTTTTATTTCATATACATTCACATAAAAACATGTATAGTATTCAAATTTAAAGAAATGTTTTTATATAAATAATAGTTAAATCGGATTATTTAAAATAGATAAATTCATTATTTTGTTTAAATGTATTATTTATATATATATATGTATGTATATATATATTTTTATATATGAAATAAGTAAATTTGAAATTATATTATATATTTTTAATTACTTTAATATAAAGTGTAATCATTTAAAACTATTTTAGAATTTTAAAATTAATTTTTTTTATTTTTTTATATAGTTTCGCACTGAATTTAACATAAAAAACTTTAAAGTTACATAATATAACCTAGTATAGCCGGGAGCCATTAAAAAAAATTCTAAATAAAATAATTACATGTATTTATTTATGTTGTAAATATATAAATCATTTAAATATTATTTAATTATATATAAAATAATAATAATAATCATATATGTATATTACTTTATAATTTCAAAATATGTAATGTTTATATATTTCAAAATTAATTTATTGCAATAAATTTAGAATTGTTTCAAAATACATATAAACATTTAACATTAATTTTATTATATTAAATAGTGTTAATTAATATATGTATGTATATTATTTTATAATACTTTATATTATACGATTAATATTTATAACATATAAAATTATATATGTATATATATACACACTTTACATATACATATACATTGACAACACTTATGTATACAGAGGTGCTAGCAAGTCCATTACGCTGTAAATCTCAACATCCATATACGAGCATGTTAAACCATGCATACCTTTTTATATTGCACGTGCACGCACACATATGTTTATATAATACAATACAAATTCAATAATAAATAAAACTTTGTCTGTGAATCAAATTAAATATTGATTTTATTTAAAAGAAAATTTAGAAAAAATATAAATAAATTTAGACTATATAGGCCCAATAAAGATTCAATAATGGAATATTTTTTGAAATTTATCCAAATACTTTGCTGCGGGTTGGTCCAGTTCCAATAATTCAATTAGATAGAAGCTTTGAAGCAAGTTATAGCCCTCAGACGAAGAGGGAAATGTAGAGCCTGACTGCTAAAGTCACCACTTTGAGTTAGTTCATCTCAAAGGCAATCGGTAATTGCATAACATTCTGTGATGCCCTCAAGAAGGAAATAAGGAGGTTCCAATGGACAAATGAATGTGCAACTACTTTTTAGAACCTATTGGAGCATCCCTAGAAACCACCAATATTATCCAAGCCTTTGGAAGGATGAGATCATTACATTTACTTAGTAGTATCCCGCACATTGACATGGCGTTGGTGCATGAGAAGTGTAAAATTCTAAGATCGATATATTATATCAATAAGTGATTTACTGGAGCATAGAAATGATATTCAAAGGTAGAAAAGATGGTGTATCACTCGTTGATAGCATCATGGAAGTGGAGGACTTACTTTTAGGATCATTCGATAAAGTTGTTGATTGATCAACCTCGTTGGCAAGTATTGCATCGCCCTAAGACTTCGGGACGATTATTGAAATGGAACATCGAGATGAGTTAGCATGAGATCACTTATCATCCTAGGAATGCGATTTGAGTATAGACACTATTAGATTTCTTTGTTGAATTCACCATTTGAGATGATGAGATGGAAGAGGAATAGGCGAAGCTTTCTTTATGGAAATTGTATGTAGATAAGCATCCTATGACCATGATTCCGAGGATGGAGTAGTTCTGATAACCCCTAAAGGTCGGAGCATCTATTATGCATTGATGTTTGAGTTCCATGCGATGAATAATGAAGTGGAGTATGGGGCATTGAAAGTGGGTACTCCATTAAAGAACTATTTGATAAAGGAAGTCCTTCCAAAAATTAGAATGAAAAGTGAAAACTCTTGCGTAAGGTATCATGTTACCATATGTAAGATGATGTTTTGTTTCAGAGAGGATTTTCTACCTCTTGTTAAGGTGTATCAACAACGATGAAGCTAAAAATATCCAAGCGGATGTTTATGAAGGAAGGTGTAGTGATCACAGTATGGGGCATACTTTATCAAAGAAGATTCTTTACTATAGATATTTATAGCCAACTGTCAACTAAGGTGTGTCTAAATACTCGAAATAGTGTGGCGAGTGCCAAAGATTAGCAAAGACATAAAGAGCCTGTTCCAACGAGCTTACAGAGATAATTAGCCCTTGGGCACTTGTAATTTGGAGAATTGACATCATTGGAGTGCTGCCAATGTATCATAGAGGACCAAATATGCCATCGTTGTAGTGGACTACTGCACATAATGGGCTAAGGTGGAGCCCCTCACCATGATAAATTTGGCAAAAGCGATCAATTTTAGTAGTAAAGAACATTTTCTGCAGGTTCAATATGCCATAAAAGATTATCATGGATAACGGAACTCAATTCGAAAGTGCAAAAATCTATGAATTATGTGCTTGATGTCAAATTGAAAAGAAATTTTTAGAGGTAGCACATCTGAAAGTGAATGAATAGGTGGAGGCGGTGAATAAAATCATCAAATGCATCATAAAGAAGTGACTGCAGCAAGCTAAGAGCAACCGGATGGTTGAGTTACCATTGGCGTTATGGGCTTATCGAATAACCCAAAAGTTTGCAACCGGACATATCCTTTATTTTTTGCCTATGGAATCAAGGTCATGATTCCAGTTGAAGCAAAAGTGCTTCTCACAGACGGATGCACTATGACCAAAAAGGAATGAATAGTTGTTGCAAGCATCCCTCAATTTGGTGGAGGAAAAGCGAGAAGAGGTTAATCTAAGGTTAGCCATTCACCAGAAAAGAGTAGCAAGGCAGTTCAATGCCAAGGTCTAAAATTATACCTTCGAGATAGGCGACCTCGTATTGAAATGGGTCTTTTCGAATATGGAGGGATTATGTCCAAATTAGGAAGGACCCTATGTGATGTGACAGAAACTTTGAGACGACACTTTTAAGCTATCAATGGTCGATGTGATCCTAATTCCACGGGCATGAACTAACAAGCACCTATGCAACTATTTCATTTGAACTCTTTTGTGCTCGGGCATTTCATTTCATTTCGAAGGCGACATATGCCTAGAGTTTGGAATAAAGTTGGCTTATTGAATCAGTGGAACTATATTCTTAAATTTTGACTTTGTACCCCAGGACCAGTGGCACGATCCGTAGAATATAATAGTTTATGATTTTTGTTTGATGATAATATATATATATATATATATCTGTGTGTGTGTGTGTGTGTTATAGTACTACTGCAATATCACAGAATGAAATAAACAGATTTAAATTTTTTATTCCAATAAGATTTCAATAGTATACACAATTACAACCAGAGCTTCCACAGTAATTTAAATACAATATTCATATACAACAATATTTACATTCTCATATACAACACACTTTCAAATACAACAATTTGTAATCACTCCTAACCTTACCCACTCAAATTCAATTTTTATCTTCCGGCTCCAATTTTCTTTCCAGTCATCGACTTTGCTTGTCAAATAACAATGTAGTAAAAAGTAAAAAGAAACAAATTGAAACTGCAAAATCAAAAATATATTTGAACTCGACATTGCCTCAGTTTATTGGTTTTGTTCTTTTCATATTTTAAATAGGCACAAAAAATTGTGAACGCAGAGCGGTACAACAGATATATACAAGGACCAATACAACATGTTCATATGGAACAAAAATTTAAAATTAATTCAATAATGTGCACGAGCAACTTACGACATGCACATCGTATCACTGTACATGCCATAAGTCCAAAAACATTAAAAGGCTATGCATATAAACTTGTGCAGATTTCAAAATTGCGCACATGCAAGAAAAACAAGCAGCTCAACACAATGCACAACCAGGTCATGTTAAAAGTAAGCAGTGCATAGGCCAAAACAGCAACACAAGGCAGTAAGTGAATACACAGTTTAAATATGCACAAGTGCACATCAGAAGTACACAACACCAAGGCCAAAAGCAGTTCGAAAATGCACACAAGGTCAAGCCCGAAGTTATACTTCAGGCTTAATATAGGCATGCATAGGTCTGAAAGATAAATGCATAAAACAAGGTGAATATGGCACACGATAACAAAACAAAAGGAAAAACCAAACACAAAGCATATTTTAGGTGAAAATAGGCAAAGTACACAATGGTGCACAGATCAATAAAAAAATGAACAACAAGTGCAGCACAACATACACAAGGTCATGTGCAACATAGCTAAGGCAACAACAAGGTCACGTAGAACAAAATCAGAGACTTAAGGAAAATTCATGCAAACTGATGCAAGTAGAAGAGTACAAAAGGGGAAACATAGACAGGTGCAACGACGTGCGCAAGGCAAGTGTACAAACCAGACACAACAAAGGCAATACAGCACATGCCTGAAACATAATAGCAAATACCAAGGACACGGGCATCACATTTCAAGTAATGCATAAGGCAGATCAAAAGTACATAACGAGTTCAAATCAGGTTCAGCAACATGCACAAGCTATGTGCACAAAACTAGAAAATCAAAGCAAGCTAACAAGTTTCAAGTGCACAAACAAAACAGTTCAGAAAACATATATCAACCAAAGCATTTTTTAAGCACATACATACATACTATACACACACACATATACATATGAAACATTTTCAAAGTCAGACACGATTGGAAGTGCACGCACAAAACAGCTAGCAACAGAAAATAAAATAAATTCACAAGATGGAAAATTCAGCCGAAGTCAACATATATATTAGAGATGAATAAGTCAATGATCTCAAAACCAAAGACCAAAGGATCGATAATCAACGAACGAGATTAAACACATCAATCGAAGTTGAAAATTTCAAAACAGAAAATCATGAAATATATGGAATCAGGGAGGATTGTTTTTTGAATCCTACCTTGTAAATACCAATATCCTCATCAGTAATTTGTATGAGTCGATTTTGATACCAAAAAATCAGAAGATCAAAATTGTACTAAATTATCAACCGGAGAAGCACTCGATCATTAAAGCAACCGAAGTAGTGAATCGCTAGGCAACTTAAGCGATTGATCGACAAGGAGATAAAGTGTGGATTCATCAATTGATATAAAATTGGCAGCTTCAAAATTGAAGGGAAACCCTAGAATAAAAAAAAGAAAGGATCGGCTTTGGAGATGTGATATCCCGGGAATTTGGACAATATCAATTTAATAATCTGCATTGGAAATTAAATTGATTTGATGATCTTTGTTAATAAAATTGAATAAATTTAATAATCTAATTAAAATAAATATTTAATTAGTGATTTATCTTTTAAAAGTTTAATAGAATATTTTCTATTTATAATATATATGTATAATTGTATATATTATAAATAGATGAGTTGGTTTGAATTTAGCAAATGAAATTATGTTTTCATAATTCTAATATGTATTTGGTAATTTGGAAATCATGGTTAATTTAATATTAACTTTCCAAAGACATTTAATAAATAACTATATAGTTTAAAATACATAAGATAAATGTTTAATTGTTTAAAATAGATTTTTAGCTTAAGTTTAAATTTGAATAAAAGATTTGTTTTATTTCTTTACTTGATATATATGATTTTAAAATAGAAGTAATCTATAATTTCTTTTATAAAATAGTCAAATTTGATATTTTCAAATAATAATTATAATACTTTGTTTTTATAAATTTGAATAGACTTTGATAAAATAGAATTGTTATTTTTAAATGGTAGTTATATATGCATATATATATATAACTTGATTTTAAATTTGGATTTTTAAATTTAAATTGAATATGAATTTAGATTATAATAGAAATTAAAAGAATAAACATTTTAAAAATATTTAGATAAGCTTTTAATTTGTTTATTTACATTTTCTTTAAAAGAGAAATTCATTTATTTATACATAAGAAATAATAAATTAAGGTTTAAAAGCTTTTGTAAATAATTTAAATTAAAATTTAAATGAAATACTTAAATTACATGTGTAAGCCTCTTAACACCCTAAATTAACATGTGTCATTATATTAAGGCCTAATGTGACATGTGTTAACTAATTAATAATAAAATGAGACAAGTGTCATTTAACCTTGTTTTTCCTTTATTTTTATTTTTAAATAAATTCAGCCTATATATATAAAACATTTTTCTTCTTTCCTATTTCTTTTTCTAATCTTCATTTCAGAAAATCTGAAATGCATTTCCCACTTCTAAAGCAAACCTGAAAATCAATACTTCTCAAACTAAATCATCCTATAAACCATTTTCAAGTTCAAAAGCCTTTAAATCTGAAATCATCTTCAACCAGAAACCTGTTAACCATTTTCGAAATTAAAAACCCAAGCCTGCAAACTCATTTTCAAAAGTATAAGCCTGAACTAAAATCATTTACCTGCATCTTCTTCAAACCTGTAATACAATTCCAAATCAAAGTCCTCAGCAAGCAATTTCTTTTCAAACCTGGAATCAAACTCCAGCATGCATGCAAATTGTAGAATCTAAAAGCAAAGCAATTGCAGTAAGATCAAGACTGAAGTTTTAAGAAAAATAAGAGAAGCAACTTGAAGTTTTGAATCAAAAGCAATTCAGTTCAAGTTTTCAAATCAAAAGCAGGGGCACTCAAGTTTTAAAGATTTAAAAGCTATTTTCAAAAATGGA
This sequence comes from Allium fistulosum, assembly GCA_030737815.1. Lineage (NCBI taxonomy): Eukaryota > Viridiplantae > Streptophyta > Magnoliopsida > Asparagales > Amaryllidaceae > Allium > Allium fistulosum. The sequence goes on from CM060904.1 coordinate 355,573,848, forward strand.
AGCTCTGTCTTCATTCTAAAATTAGGTGAGTAACTCTTAACATTTAAAATACAAATGGTTGCATGCTAGTAGTGGTCGAATATAAATGAGTATTGCATATATCTATAAGTGAATGTCTATAGGTAATAGTATGTTTGTCTGTAATATTCTCTGTTCTTGTTTTCCTGATTGTTAAAACAGTTCAAATCTATTGCATGTGAGAAATTAATATGGATATGATATAATATGTTTGCATGAATGATTCATTTTTGAAATATGATTGAAACTACCCTGTATACATGGATGTAATTGTTTGAACTACTGAGTATATACATACGTGCATATCTGTCTGGCCTCTGTTTGATTCTAACAGACTAAACAAGTTTAAAATTCTATATCTCTAGATCGAATTCAAATCTGTTGATGTTATAAACTATGAAAACGTTTATTTTTGTGTGTAGTTTAAGTTAAAAATAATCCTATGGATAGATTATGCTGTATAGTTAACAAGTGATAAGTTTTACAGTAAATAACCAAATTGGGTGAAAATTTAATGTATTTAAAACAAGAATTCAAGCACGCTATTTAGATTCTTTTATAGAAATAAGAATTTTAGAAGTAAAATTGTGATTTTTAGTAGTTCATAATGTAAGGAATTTTAAGAGGACCAATTTCTCTTTAAAAATTAATTTCACAACCGTGGATGGGGGAGACATCAGGACGGTGACGCTGGGAGGTGCGCGTAGTTATGGTGAAGAGCTTGACCGTGGCCATTTGTTGGATTAAGGCATGGATTGGGTTGGGTGATGGATTTTAGGGTTTTAAGGCCAGTTTTACTCGTATGGGTTTAAAGAGGAACTGCGTCAATCTCGAGGTGTTTCAGGCGATCGGTCATGGGGGAATCGGAGCTGGATATCATGGCGTGGCTTTGGATTGAACGGCGTGAGGCCTGGAGGTCGGAGGTGACGATCAGCGATCGATTTCCGATCAGATTTTGGTTCCTGTTTTGTTCGAGATTGTTCGTTTTCGTTTGACCGTAAATTTTGTAGTTCCGTTTGGTCGAGTTGATCGTTGAGATCGTTTGCAGCTTGGAGAATGCCGGAGAGATGGTCGGAAACGTCGTCGTGGGTTGGTGCACGTGCACGTGCACGTCTGAGTATCTGATGTGTTTGGGGAAGAAGGAGGAGCGACCCGGGTATGTTCTCGTGATTTTTGGTAGAAGACTCGAAGTGATTCTCGTGGTTTTTGAAAGTATAACTCGGGTTGAATGGTGTTACAGGTTTTACAGAAACCTGTTTGATCAGTTTTTAAATTTTAAAATAAAATTTAAAACTGATGTTTAAATCTAAAAGTAAAGTTTAAATAAGTTTAGTTTTTAAATCTGGAGTTTAAGTTAAAATCTGTTTTTTTTAAATAAGATAAGTATTTGAATTTTGAATTGATTTAACAACATTAAAAAGGATTTAAATAGTTTTATAACTTTGTTAAAGTTAAACTTGTCTTCATTTTAAATCTTAAATTAAAATGAAATTTAAATGTAAATTTAAAGGTAATTTGGTTTAAATGCTTTATTAATGATATTTTAATCATTAATAGGAATAAAGTGTTATCTTAAAGATAATTAAGATTTAATGATATGGGATAAAATAAATTATTAAGGTAATTAACAATAATTAATCAATTTAATTAATTTATGACTTGGGTTAATAAATTAGTAATTAAGGGTTTAAAACTTTATTGATGAAGGATTAATTAAATTAATTTAAAGGTTAATTAATTTGAATTAAGGATCATTAATTTTATAAGTTAATGGTTAGGAATAAATTAATCAAGTAATTAAGGATTAATTAAGTTATTGTTAGATACTTAATTAATTAAGTAATTAGGGATTAATTTATTGATAATTAGGATTAATTAAGTTGTAATTAATAATGGTTAATTAATGTTTAATTATTTTAGAAAGATAATTAAAATAGTTAATAGTTAATGTAGATCATTAACTAAGGATAATTAATTAATGTGATTAATTTTGATAATTAATTAAGTTTAATTAATTTAAAGGATAATCATTTGTGAAATTAATAAAATTACTTAATGGAAGTAATTAAGAAATTAATTACTCATTGTAATTAATTGAGTTTAAATTGATAAGTTAAGTTAATTAATTTAGTTTAATTAATTTAAGATAATCATTTAATGATTTGTATAATTACTTAATGTAATTTAAGGAGGTATAATTACTTGGGAAAGTAATTAATAGATAATTACTGATGTAATTAATAAAGTAATTAAGGGTAGTTAATTACTTAATGGAAGTTAATCAAGGGATTAATTAAGAAATTAATTAAGGAATAATTAATTTATTTTAAGAAGTAATTAAGGTTAGTTAATTACTGAATGTGATTAATCAATAGTGATTAATAATTATGGTTTAATTAAAGATTAATTACTCAATGTAATTAATTTAAATAAAGTAATTAATGATAAAATGTAATTAAGGATCATTAATTTATATAATTATGATGTAATTAAGAATTGATTAATTAAGTAATAATTATAAATGAAGTGATTAATTAATGTAATTAATTAAGGAGTAATGTAATTAATTATAGTTAATTAATAAAAGAAGTAATTAAAGGTTAATTACTATAAGTGGTTAAGAATAATTAATTTGTATAATTAATTTAAGTACTAATTACTTGAATGTAATTAAATGTAATTAATCAAGGATGATTAATTAAAATGAATAATTGGATAAGGGTGGATTAATTAATTTATAATTAATTAATAGTGACTTAAGCAAGATTGTTAATGATGAAAGTAATTAATTTAATTTACTTTAAATTAATTAGAGATGAAGTATTTAATTTAATTCATTTTAAATTAACTATATATGTGATTAATAAATCATTGCTTAAGGATATTGAATGATATTGATTTACCTTGAATGGTTTGAGATCTCAGATATGAGATAATAGATATTGTGTGATTTGGATGCTTTGGTTGCATAATGATATGAATTATCTGCTTTTAATGATAATGTCGATTATCTATTGTGAATTATCTATCTGTATGTAAATAGATAATAGAATTGAATTGTTTTAACTTTAAAACAACTTGGCCTTAAAAGATACGTTTTGGATTTCGATGAGACCGGGATCGGGTTTCCGTATACCGGATTTCCAGGTCTGGAGACCCGAATACCACATCGATCCAAATTTACGTTAGGTCGTGAAATCAAATTGGAGCAAGTGAAGACTCGAGGTGTAAGAACGATTCTTTGTCAATATAACTCTGAGGGTGATTCCGTAATGAGTTGACGGAGATAGTACTTTCAGATTCGAGATGAAGATTCAGAGTGCAAGGGTTATTGTCGTTAACTCTGAGGGTGATTCCAATACGAGTGTAACGAGATAATGCCTTCGGTTTCGTTCGAACCCGGAACGAACTTGTATGGATTGAATGCTTTCAGAACATCGTCAGGTGGACGATGAGCATTCTAAGTGGTGTGTTCTGATTAAAGGTAATCGTAGCCTCAAGCCTCATCAAACCGGGAATGGCTAAAACAGGGGAGGTGCAGCAAGGTTAGTGGGTAGCACCCAAGTAGGACAAGATTATCCCTGTCTAGAGGTCCCTTCTTATTATTCGGTTGAGTGGGCAGTTGAATTGCAACAACTGCTGGGATATCTTGTGCGGGAATTATCCAGTAAGGGATGTTCCGGCCTTGTGTTGCAGGGGATTGGGAGTGATCCTCGGTACGGTGATCTAGGCCACGTACTGTGACGGGCGGTACCCCGGTAGCCCTGCCATTGTATGGAATCCAAAATCCAATAAGTGCCGTACGTATTAGTTGTGCCCAACTATGTTGGAACGTGAGATGTAAGCATTCCAGCTATTTCTGTATTTTACTTGAAAACCCTAGACCCTATTATAATATAACTGGATTTCCTATCAAATGTTTTGGTTATCGTAAGGTAAAAACTTTTCCGTGTTTATGTGCGGGAAGTCTTACGTGATACCTTTTCTTTCAAAAGGTTTTGAAGTTAAGCAAGTTTAACCTGTTACTCACACCAGACCCATGTCTGACCCAAGTTGTTTATTTCTGTTTTATAAACTCTTGGGTACTCAAATTTTTACGAGTAGCCAAGGGATTCAGGTTTATCTTTGACGAATTATCTGGAGGAGCAATGGAGCAGGAGGCTTCAGCGTTCGTAGATATAGTATTCCGCTGTGTTAATCTCTGTCATAGAGTTTGTATTGTATTGAGTTGTAATAACTAGACAGATGTTTATAACTGTCTAGAATGTGTTGTATAATCTGTATAACTCTGATAATCATTGTATATGATGTAATACTTTTGTTATTAATATAAATTATTCGTTCCGCTGTTGAGATTCTGTTGTTGTTCTTTCTTTCTTCTCTTCTTTTCTACTTTCTCACCTCTTTCTTTTCTTCAAAACGATGCGTCTTCCTTGTCGTAGGATGGCGGGTCGTTACAGTGGTATCAGAGCATTAGGTTGAGTGAATACCTAGGCTCTGGAGTGGTGTCTATCTTGAGAGAGCGTATTTGTAATTTTTATATAACTATATATATATTTATTCTACCTATTGTTGGATTACCTGTTCGGGTTTTCCAAATTAAGTTATAAGGGTAGATGAGGTAGGTTGTGTGTAACACAACTACCATTGATTGGAGTTTGAATGTTTGGAGTTGGAAGTGTATTTGATGAGACTGTAGACCAAATACCGTCTCGAGTGAGCTTTGCTGTGGTGAAGGATTTCATCAATCTCCAAAGGAAACTGTTATGGTTCGGAGTCAATCTTTGAAGTGCAGTTGGATGAGTAGAGTTTGGATCTACCAGTTAAGCAGAAGCGAGTGATGGTATCTTGGTAACTTCTGGAAGAAGTAGTTGTATGATGAGATACAATGACCATGGATGTTTCCGAAGATATTTTCTTTGGAACGAGTTTAAGGAGTAAGTCTGCTTCGGTGTTGTGGATAAGTTCAGCATGGCGTCTTTGTTTGAGATTCGAATTTCTCGAGAAGCTTTGGATTAGGAAGTCCTTGGCATCTGTGGCAGCAGTGCAGTTCGGAGTGTTCTGTGTGTTAGCAGGAAGTTTTCTGGCTGAGCAGTTTTTCTGAAGGTGAAGTTCAGAAGCAGCAAAGTGGATCCATTTCTTCGATGGATTGGATAGATAAGTGTGAGCTGTTCCGATAGGTAAAGAGAGAACAGTTTATCTTTGGATACTGGACTGGGTTGATCGCAAAAGTGACTTGCGATAGTTTGAGTGATCTTTGAGTTATTGAAGATTTTATGGATGTCTTCAGGGAAGTCAGAAGTTGTCTGCATCTGGAGATGAGTTTTCTTATCGACAGGATTCCAGGAGTGGTACCGGTGGTTCAGCCTAGTTGAAGGATGTTTCCTAGAGTTAGAGTTTGATGAAGCAGTTCAGGATTTGATGGAGTATCTGAGTTTTCTTTTTGGATCTGTTGAATCATTTTTCTGGGATAAATTATCCAGTCTGTGCTTGTGTTCTTCATCAGCATTCTTATCTACTTCAGATCAGAGTTGTGCAGCAGAAGCAGTTTGGGAGTGTATCTGTTCCGGATAAGAGAAGTAAGTTCAGTCTTCTGATGTTTGAGGAGTAGAGTTGGTATACTTGGTTGTTGAGTCAGACTCGTCTGTAGTCTGATATCCTGTCTAGTTCTGTAGATCTAGATAAGTAGGAACTCTGTAGCTTCGTAGTTTAGATTGTTTGTAGAGCAAGTGTCCCGGTATATATATATACTTGGGGAAACTCGAGGAAATTCTATCCAGAATTTTGTCTGGATAGTTAGAATTGTTTGATTGGATGATTGTTTGCTATGGTTGTTAGCATATGGTTGATAATATATGCTTGTTAAATATTGAATAGATTATTAAATTACCTTTGTTTAAATTTCGGGGACGAAATTATTTTAAGGGGGGAGGAATGTGATATCCCGGGAATTTGGACAATATCAATTTAATAATCTGCATTGGAAATTAAATTGATTTGATGATCTTTGTTAATAAAATTGAATAAATTTAATAATCTAATTAAAATAAATATTTAATTAGTGATTTATCTTTTAAAAGTTTAATAGAATATTTTCTATTTATAATATATATGTATAATTGTATATATTATAAATAGATGAGTTGGTTTGAATTTAGCAAATGAAATTATGTTTTCATAATTCTAATATGTATTTGGTAATTTGGAAATCATGGTTAATTTAATATTAACTTTCCAAAGACATTTAATAAATAACTATATAGTTTAAAATACATAAGATAAATGTTTAATTGTTTAAAATAGATTTTTAGCTTAAGTTTAAATTTGAATAAAAGATTTGTTTTATTTCTTTACTTGATATATATGATTTTAAAATAGAAGTAATCTATAATTTCTTTTATAAAATAGTCAAATTTGATATTTTCAAATAATAATTATAATACTTTGTTTTTATAAATTTGAATAGACTTTGATAAAATAGAATTGTTATTTTTAAATGGTAGTTATATATGCATATATATATATAACTTGATTTTAAATTTGGATTTTTAAATTTAAATTGAATATGAATTTAGATTATAATAGAAATTAAAAGAATAAACATTTTAAAAATATTTAGATAAGCTTTTAATTTGTTTATTTACATTTTCTTTAAAAGAGAAATTCATTTATTTATACATAAGAAATAATAAATTAAGGTTTAAAAGCTTTTGTAAATAATTTAAATTAAAATTTAAATGAAATACTTAAATTACATGTGTAAGCCTCTTAACACCCTAAATTAACATGTGTCATTATATTAAGGCCTAATGTGACATGTGTTAACTAATTAATAATAAAATGAGACAAGTGTCATTTAACCTTGTTTTTCCTTTATTTTTATTTTTAAATAAATTCAGCCTATATATATAAAACATTTTTCTTCTTTCCTATTTCTTTTTCTAATCTTCATTTCAGAAAATCTGAAATGCATTTCCCACTTCTAAAGCAAACCTGAAAATCAATACTTCTCAAACTAAATCATCCTATAAACCATTTTCAAGTTCAAAAGCCTTTAAATCTGAAATCATCTTCAACCAGAAACCTGTTAACCATTTTCGAAATTAAAAACCCAAGCCTGCAAACTCATTTTCAAAAGTATAAGCCTGAACTAAAATCATTTACCTGCATCTTCTTCAAACCTGTAATACAATTCCAAATCAAAGTCCTCAGCAAGCAATTTCTTTTCAAACCTGGAATCAAACTCCAGCATGCATGCAAATTGTAGAATCTAAAAGCAAAGCAATTGCAGTAAGATCAAGACTGAAGTTTTAAGAAAAATAAGAGAAGCAACTTGAAGTTTTGAATCAAAAGCAATTCAGTTCAAGTTTTCAAATCAAAAGCAGGGGCACTCAAGTTTTAAAGATTTAAAAGCTATTTTCAAAAATGGAAGCTCTGTCTTCATTCTAAAATTAGGTGAGTAACTCTTAACATTTAAAATACAAATGGTTGCATGCTAGTAGTGGTCGAATATAAATGAGTATTGCATATATCTATAAGTGAATGTCTATAGGTAATAGTATGTTTGTCTGTAATATTCTCTGTTCTTGTTTTCCTGATTGTTAAAACAGTTCAAATCTATTGCATGTGAGAAATTAATATGGATATGATATAATATGTTTGCATGAATGATTCATTTTTGAAATATGATTGAAACTACCCTGTATACATGGATGTAATTGTTTGAACTACTGAGTATATACATACGTGCATATCTGTCTGGCCTCTGTTTGATTCTAACAGACTAAACAAGTTTAAAATTCTATATCTCTAGATCGAATTCAAATCTGTTGATGTTATAAACTATGAAAACGTTTATTTTTGTGTGTAGTTTAAGTTAAAAATAATCCTATGGATAGATTATGCTGTATAGTTAACAAGTGATAAGTTTTACAGTAAATAACCAAATTGGGTGAAAATTTAATGTATTTAAAACAAGAATTCAAGCACGCTATTTAGATTCTTTTATAGAAATAAGAATTTTAGAAGTAAAATTGTGATTTTTAGTAGTTCATAATGTAAGGAATTTTAAGAGGACCAATTTCTCTTTAAAAATTAATTTCACAACCGTGGATGGGGGAGACATCAGGACGGTGACGCTGGGAGGTGCGCGTAGTTATGGTGAAGAGCTTGACCGTGGCCATTTGTTGGATTAAGGCATGGATTGGGTTGGGTGATGGATTTTAGGGTTTTAAGGCCAGTTTTACTCGTATGGGTTTAAAGAGGAACTGCGTCAATCTCGAGGTGTTTCAGGCGATCGGTCATGGGGGAATCGGAGCTGGATATCATGGCGTGGCTTTGGATTGAACGGCGTGAGGCCTGGAGGTCGGAGGTGACGATCAGCGATCGATTTCCGATCAGATTTTGGTTCCTGTTTTGTTCGAGATTGTTCGTTTTCGTTTGACCGTAAATTTTGTAGTTCCGTTTGGTCGAGTTGATCGTTGAGATCGTTTGCAGCTTGGAGAATGCCGGAGAGATGGTCGGAAACGTCGCCGTGGGTTGGTGCACGTGCACGTGCACGTCTGAGTATCTGATGTGTTTGGGGAAGAAGGAGGAGCGACCCGGGTATGTTCTCGTGATTTTTGGTAGAAGACTCGAAGTGATTCTCGTGGTTTTTGAAAGTATAACTCGGGTTGAATGGTGTTACAGGTTTTACAGAAACCTGTTTGATCAGTTTTTAAATTTTAAAATAAAATTTAAAACTGATGTTTAAATCTAAAAGTAAAGTTTAAATAAGTTTAGTTTTTAAATCTGGAGTTTAAGTTAAAATCTGTTTTTTTTAAATAAGATAAGTATTTGAATTTTGAATTGATTTAACAACATTAAAAAGGATTTAAATAGTTTTATAACTTTGTTAAAGTTAAACTTGTCTTCATTTTAAATCTTAAATTAAAATGAAATTTAAATGTAAATTTAAAGGTAATTTGGTTTAAATGCTTTATTAATGATATTTTAATCATTAATAGGAATAAAGTGTTATCTTAAAGATAATTAAGATTTAATGATATGGGATAAAATAAATTATTAAGGTAATTAACAATAATTAATCAATTTAATTAATTTATGACTTGGGTTAATAAATTAGTAATTAAGGGTTTAAAACTTTATTGATGAAGGATTAATTAAATTAATTTAAAGGTTAATTAATTTGAATTAAGGATCATTAATTTTATAAGTTAATGGTTAGGAATAAATTAATCAAGTAATTAAGGATTAATTAAGTTATTGTTAGATACTTAATTAATTAAGTAATTAGGGATTAATTTATTGATAATTAGGATTAATTAAGTTGTAATTAATAATGGTTAATTAATGTTTAATTATTTTAGAAAGATAATTAAAATAGTTAATAGTTAATGTAGATCATTAACTAAGGATAATTAATTAATGTGATTAATTTTGATAATTAATTAAGTTTAATTAATTTAAAGGATAATCATTTGTGAAATTAATAAAATTACTTAATGGAAGTAATTAAGAAATTAATTACTCATTGTAATTAATTGAGTTTAAATTGATAAGTTAAGTTAATTAATTTAGTTTAATTAATTTAAGATAATCATTTAATGATTTGTATAATTACTTAATGTAATTTAAGGAGGTATAATTACTTGGGAAAGTAATTAATAGATAATTACTGATGTAATTAATAAAGTAATTAAGGGTAGTTAATTACTTAATGGAAGTTAATCAAGGGATTAATTAAGAAATTAATTAAGGAATAATTAATTTATTTTAAGAAGTAATTAAGGTTAGTTAATTACTGAATGTGATTAATCAATAGTGATTAATAATTATGGTTTAATTAAAGATTAATTACTCAATGTAATTAATTTAAATAAAGTAATTAATGATAAAATGTAATTAAGGATCATTAATTTATATAATTATGATGTAATTAAGAATTGATTAATTAAGTAATAATTATAAATGAAGTGATTAATTAATGTAATTAATTAAGGAGTAATGTAATTAATTATAGTTAATTAATAAAAGAAGTAATTAAAGGTTAATTACTATAAGTGGTTAAGAATAATTAATTTGTATAATTAATTTAAGTACTAATTACTTGAATGTAATTAAATGTAATTAATCAAGGATGATTAATTAAAATGAATAATTGGATAAGGGTGGATTAATTAATTTATAATTAATTAATAGTGACTTAAGCAAGATTGTTAATGATGAAAGTAATTAATTTAATTTACTTTAAATTAATTAGAGATGAAGTATTTAATTTAATTCATTTTAAATTAACTATATATGTGATTAATAAATCATTGCTTAAGGATATTGAATGATATTGATTTACCTTGAATGGTTTGAGATCTCAGATATGAGATAATAGATATTGTGTGATTTGGATGCTTTGGTTGCATAATGATATGAATTATCTGCTTTTAATGATAATGTCGATTATCTATTGTGAATTATCTATCTGTATGTAAATAGATAATAGAATTGAATTGTTTTAACTTTAAAACAACTTGGCCTTAAAAGATACGTTTTGGATTTCGATGAGACCGGGATCGGGTTTCCGTATACCGGATTTCCAGGTCTGGAGACCCGAATACCACATCGATCCAAATTTACGTTAGGTCGTGAAATCAAATTGGAGCAAGTGAAGACTCGAGGTGTAAGAACGATTCTTTGTCAATATAACTCTGAGGGTGATTCCGTAATGAGTTGACGGAGATAGTACTTTCAGATTCGAGATGAAGATTCAGAGTGCAAGGGTTATTGTCGTTAACTCTGAGGGTGATTCCAATACGAGTGTAACGAGATAATGCCTTCGGTTTCGTTCGAACCCGGAACGAACTTGTATGGATTGAATGCTTTCAGAACATCGTCAGGTGGACGATGAGCATTCTAAGTGGTGTGTTCTGATTAAAGGTAATCGTAGCCTCAAGCCTCATCAAACCGGGAATGGCTAAAACAGGGGAGGTGCAGCAAGGTTAGTGGGTAGCACCCAAGTAGGACAAGATTATCCCTGTCTAGAGGTCCCTTCTTATTATTCGGTTGAGTGGGCAGTTGAATTGCAACAACTGCTGGGATATCTTGTGCGGGAATTATCCAGTAAGGGATGTTCCGGCCTTGTGTTGCAGGGGATTGGGAGTGATCCTCGGTACGGTGATCTAGGCCACGTACTGTGACGGGCGGTACCCCGGTAGCCCTGCCATTGTATGGAATCCAAAATCCAATAAGTGCCGTACGTATTAGTTGTGCCCAACTATGTTGGAACGTGAGATGTAAGCATTCCAGCTATTTCTGTATTTTACTTGAAAACCCTAGACCCTATTATAATATAACTGGATTTCCTATCAAATGTTTTGGTTATCGTAAGGTAAAAACTTTTCCGTGTTTATGTGCGGGAAGTCTTACGTGATACCTTTTCTTTCAAAAGGTTTTGAAGTTAAGCAAGTTTAACCTGTTACTCACACCAGACCCATGTCTGACCCAAGTTGTTTATTTCTGTTTTATAAACTCTTGGGTACTCAAATTTTTACGAGTAGCCAAGGGATTCAGGTTTATCTTTGACGAATTATCTGGAGGAGCAATGGAGCAGGAGGCTTCAGCGTTCGTAGATATAGTATTCCGCTGTGTTAATCTCTGTGATAGAGTTTGTATTGTATTGAGTTGTAATAACTAGACAGATGTTTATAACTGTCTAGAATGTGTTGTATAATCTGTATAACTCTGATAATCATTGTATATGATGTAATACTTTTGTTATTAATATAAATTATTCGTTCCGCTGTTGAGATTCTGTTGTTGTTCTTTCTTTCTTCTCTTCTTTTCTACTTTCTCACCTCTTTCTTTTCTTCAAAACGATGCGTCTTCCTTGTCGTAGGATGGCGGGTCGTGACAGGAGAAATAGAGAGGAACAGGAAGACTACGTGGACCACACTTTTATTTTTGGGCTCTCTTCCTTTTTTTAAAACATTTAATTAGGGTTCCACTTTATTTAAATATTTTATTAATTTTCCTTTTTAACTATAAAACTTTATTTTTCTAAATAAGATTGAACTACGTTGTGCGGTTAGGAAAATTCTCAACTCGGGAATAGAGTTGAGGCAGGTTTCGAGCTTAGGGCTAGAACAATTAGTTAAGAGAAAGTCGCAAGTTTACAGGGTATTTAAGTGGTCGATTTTTAATCTTAGTAGAAATCTTAGGGGTAGCAGTAGGCAAGTATTGCCGAAGCTGGGTAAATTTGTATGTTGTTTTTATTTCCTTATTTACTCAATTATTATATGTGCTACAATTTTTATTATTTTATGAATTTTTTATAAAACCATTCATCCCCTACTAAGGTTAACTCGATCCTACAAGTGGTATCAGAGCTAGATAGTCAAATTGAATTTTTTTTAACTATGGCTGGTTTTAATAATGCTTTTTCTTAAGGACAATCTATTGCTAGGCCATCCATGTTTAACGATATTGATTATTGGTATTGGAAAACTAGGATGAATTTTTTTCTAGATACTATAAGTGCTTGGGATATAGTTGAAACTAGTTATAGTCTGCCTATAGTAAATATCGATGGTCACAAAGTTCCTATGCCTATAGATAAGTGGGATGCTAACGAGCTTAGTCTGTATTGGTCAAATGTTAAAGCTATAAATTCTATTATTTGTGCTTTAGATATAATTGAATACAATCGTGTTTCTCATTATGTAACTGTGTAGGAAATTTGATATGCACTAGAAGTGACTCATGAAGGTACATTGTAGGTTAAGGAATCTCATCTAGCCATGCTCAGCAATGAATATGAGAATTTCGTAATGACAAAAAAGAAAAATATAAAGGAAATGTGTGGTATATAGTATTCAAATCCAAAATGCTTGGAAAAGTTTACACATAATTGGAGATGGTCCATAAAATTCTAAGAATCCTTTGAGAAGTATTGAAGCAAAAGTTACAGCAATTCAAGAATTCAAAGACTTGAAACTGCTTAAACTGGAGGAACTAATAGGAAATCTCACCACTTATGAGATGGAGCTGAAAGTCAGAGAAGAACTTGAAAGCAGTGATTCAAAAAAGAAATCTATTGCCTTAAAAAGTTCAATCGATAATGAGGCAGAAGAAGACGCAGCAGCTAAGCTAGCACTATTGGTGAAGCAATTCAAAAGGTGGACTAAAAAGCATGGAAATCTAGCGACAAACCAACGAATAAAAACTAGTATTGCCAAAGTACTAGATGAGTCCAAGAAAGAAATCATATATTATAGATGTAAGAAGCCGATCACATCATGCCAAACTATCCGCTGAATCGACTCAACAAAGTAAAGAAGAAGAAAAGGAGTTTCGCAGCCACTTGGGATGAGAGTGAAGAAGAAGAGGAGGAGGAGAACACTGGTAGTGAGAAAGAAGAGGCAAATTTATGTCTGATGGTAGAATCAAGTGATAGCAACGATGAGCCTAATGATGTAGCTCACTTATCTCATTTTGATTTATTTTTGGTATACACAAGTTAAACTCAAATATTAATAGACTTTAACAAAGATATAATAAAGTAGAATATGAGAAAAATAGTCTGCTTGGTATAAACAATGAGTTAGAATTGATGATTGAAAATAGGAGAAAATTTAACTCAATATGTGAGAGATGTCAGTCTCCAAAAAAAAATTAATGGGTCAAAGACTAAAATTGAAACTCTCGAAAATGAAATTTTGACTCTGAAAAACAAAGATGAAACAAAAGAGAAAATTTCATTAAAAGGTGCTCCTCACTTTTGAATGAAAACAATGCTCTTAGATCTAAGGTTCAACAACTTGAATCGACAATAAGAAAATTTTCTAAAGGAGAAAAATACATAATATGTTGTTAGGTAGTCAGACTGTCATCGAGAACAGAAAAGGACTCGGATATGATAGAGTTGAACAAACTAAGAGAAAGAATTTTTATAATATCAAATTTCAAAAGGAATCCTCGAAATGTTTAATTTGTGGAAAAATTGGGCATAAACAAAATAAATGTTAGAATATGAACAAACACAAAACCGTTAAACAAATTTAGGTTCCAAAAGGTACAAATGTAAATTTGCTTATATTTAAACAAGTTTGGGTTCCCAAGGATACAATTGTTAAAATTAACGGTTTTCTATATAAACAGATTTGGGTAACAAAGATTTCAATCGAAAAAAAAGTTGTCCTACATCCTTTGTTAGGCCACTCGCTCCTTCTCACATTTAGGTACAAAAATGGGCTAAGAAACAACTACGATAGAGGTAGACTTCGAGTTATTCTATATATTTGATGAGGATTAATTTCAACGTTCCTTAGTCTAGAAAAATGAAAAGGAGATCCACATAGTGAACAATAATACAACATCAAAGGTAAGTAAAGGTATGATCTCTAAACTTTATTCTCTTTTCTTATTGTTAATTCTTTTTTTTCTGCTAACACTACTGTAATATAATTTCCATATCTTGATCTATGATTTGCAAAATTCAAGATTTAGGAAAATAAATAGAAAATTCAATAAGTTTTATATTTTGTGTTTTTACATAATTTTAACTTAAGCCATTCGAAAACTGTAAGTCATTCAGTATATTATTTGAAAATTATTTTAGAACTTCATAACATGGATGTAGTAAATCGAGCATAACTTGAATGTCCTTACTTCGTATTGTGAAATTCTTAAAGTTCTGGAATGATAACCGACAACACTACAACTTCATTGTTTTGAGTTTTTAATAATTCATTATATAAAATCTTGAAAAACAACAATAATCAATACATTACTTGAAAAGTATTTACGATTTATGCAAACAAGTTGTAGTATTTCAAACATAACTTTGACTGATTTATCGTTTTGACTTGAAACCAATTTTGTTGATTAGAAATATTGAATTCTAAATCTATAAGTTTAGTGTTAAATCAAATTAAAAACTTAAAGTTTTCAAATAGTGGTTTCAAATGGATTGAATTTATAGAACAATAATGGTTAATTGTCTATATACGATGAAAACTTTCAATACCTTTAATGATGACTAATAAGTCATTGGTTGGAGAATTTTTAATTGTGTGTGCCTATGTTTGATATAAATGACTTTGCCTTTGTTTGATGTAAATGGCTTTCCTGAAAGAAAATAAATTTTTTTGAACCAATTCGAGTGATATTGTGATGTACACAGTCTACTTGTTTAATAATATACCATTCTATGTCACCATGGGTAGCTAGAGTATAAGTGGTATCAGGCATTATTTCACCTGAGATCATATTTGCATTTGATTGATATTTCAACTGATTTTAAAATTAGTAGACATTGTTCTACAAAACCTTTCTAGAAAATTGAATTTCACAACTTCGTTTGGGTTTATGAATTTTACAAACAACTTAGATTTTGACTTTGATTTTCTTTAAAACAACACTCTTGTTTAGTTTAGTAAGGAATTTACTCTGGAAAAGATGGTTGTTGACTATATAAACCTTTTGAAATTTATCAAAAGTTATTAATAGTGATTTAGAAAGTGATGAGTATTGATTAAATTATACTTCATAACTAGAGAAATGATATGTTAAAATTTCTTGAAAATTGAACAAATTTTGTAGTATTTTTTAACCAGTGTATATGCCATGATCATTTCTTTTACTATCATCTTTCTTACAATCCATACACCAAAATTTATAGTGTGCAGAACTTGGTATTTCAAAAAACGAGGAATTATCTTTTTAGTGTACTTTATAATTCTATCCCAAAATATTCACTCTCATTTAAAAGTCCTCTTGTTTATACATGGATAATAACTTTAATCTCTATATACGTGCTTCCATTCTCATTTCAAAGTCCTTATGGTTATGTATGGATGTAATAGTTATACAGGAGAGGGATAGACATTCAATTAATTTCTAACCTCATTTAAAACTCCTAACGGTCATGCATGGTTAGAAAATGCTTGACATATTTTTTAAAGTAACTACTAATCTCACTTAAAAGTCCTAATAGCTATGCATGGTTAGAAAATGCTTAACACTTTGTATAGTTGTCAAAAAGAATATTTTTTAAAAAAAAATCCTTTATTCAAAATGCCGCATTGCTATCACTATATAAAATTCTCCCTAGACCATCATCCAATCATCTCTAAAGTGGGATATGTGTCTAATTAATAAAATATTATGATTTTTGTTCGATTGATTGAAAATTTTAATATATATTATTTCTATATGATTTATAGTTTCAATCAAAATTTATCGCTATATCAATTATTATCTTAATTTTTGATGATAACAAAAGAGGGAAAGATGTTAAGATTTTGGTGGTTGAGTAATACCCTTACTGATATTGAAGGGTTGGTTTTATTTTTCAACATTTGTTTTAGTATTTACAATTATTTTGTCATCAAATTTTCTTTGGCATTCAGGATATTTTTTTATTGCATGCATCTATGTGGGGAGAGTCTAGTTGTAGGGGGGGTATTTAAATAGGGGAAGCTTGAACATGACACATCACACATTCGTTTAATACAAAATCTTAATATATGTTTGTTATCATCAAAAGAGGGAGATTGAAGAACATAATAGTTTATGTTTTTTGTTTGATGATAATAAACATACATAAATATATTTAAATGTGTTTGTTATAGTACCATTGCAATATCACATAATGAAACAAACAGATTTAATTTTTTTATTTCAAAAAATATTTTATTTCAATAAGATTTCAATAGTATACACAATTACAACAAGAACTTCCACAATATTTTAAATACAATGTTTTTTTTGAAATGGTACTTTATATACAACATGTCACCGGGACAACATATCACATGTCAATAAACGTTCGAATCACGCTATGCAAGTTTCGAACTTGTGACCTCTTGCACCAAAGCCGAATCACTTAAACACTGGGATAATGGTGCTTGTCTTAACCACAGAATGAAACAAACAGATTTAAATACAATGTTTTATATACAATCTTCATATACAACAATATTTTACTCTCTCATATACATCACACTTTCAAATACAATAATTTGTAATCACTCCTAACCTCACTCACTCAAATTCAATATTTATATTCTTGCTCTAATATTTTTTCTAGTCGTCTGCTTTGCCTGTCAAATAACAACGCTTTAAAATGTAAAAAGAAACAACTTGAAACTGCAAAAATATAAATATATTTGAACTCGACATTGTCTCAGTTTATTGGTTTTTCTCTTTTCATATTTTAAACCGGCACCAAAAAATTACATACATGGACCAGTACAACAGATGTATACAAGGACTAATACAACAAGTTTGTGTGGAACAAAAATTTAAAATCAAGTTAATAATGTGCATGAGCAACCTACGACATGCACGATGTATCACTGTACATGACATAAGTCCAAGCACGTTAAAGGCTATGCATATACACTTATGCATATTTCAAACTTGCACGCATACAAGAAACACAAGCAGCTCAACACAGTGCATAACCAGGTCAAGCTAAAAGTAAGCAGTGCATAGGCCGAAACAGCAACACAAAGCAGTAAGTGAATACACAATTCAAATATGCACATGTGCACATCAAAAGTAAATAACCCCAAGGCCAAAAAAGTTCGAAAATGCACGCAAGGTCAAACCTAATGTTATACTTCAAGCTGAACACAGGCATGCACAGATCTAAAAAATGAAAGCATAAAATAAGGTGAACATGGTGCATAACAGCAAGACAAAAGGCAAAACCAAACACAAGGTAGATTTTAGGTGCAAACGGGCAAAGTACACAAAAGTGCATAGATTAGCAAACAAATAAACAACAAGTGCAGCATACATACTCAAGGCTATGTGCAACACAGCTAAGGCAGCAACAAGGTCACACAGAACAGATTCGGAGACTTGAGGCAAAGTCATGCAAACTAACACAAGTAAAGAGTACACAAGGGGAAACACAAACAGGTGCAACAGCGTGCACAAGGCAAGTGCAGAAACCAGATACAATAAAGGCATCACAACACAAGCCTGAATAATAACAGCAAAAACCAAGGACATAGGTAAGCACATTTCAAGTAATGCACAAGGCAGATAAAAGTACATAACGAGTTCAAATCAGGTTCAACAACATGCACAAGCAGTGTACACAAAACTAGAAAATCAAGACATGATAAAAGTTTCAAGTGCACAAACAAAACTGACCAGAAATATACATCAACCAAAATATTTTTGTTCAAAAAGATACATATACACATACATATATACATACATATATATATATATGTATATATACATATGAAACATTTTCAAAGTCAGACACGATTAGAGGCGCATGCACAAAACGGCTAGCAACAGGAAATTAAAAAAATTCACGAGTTGAAAAATTCTGAAAATTTCCTTTAAGAAACTATTTTATACATCTATCTTTTTTGAATTTCTTTCTTTTTTACTCTCTCATTCCAAATTTAAGAATCACCGCCAAGACGTGTATCGCGGGCACTGTCGTAAAAATCCTTCTAGTCCTCCGTCTAGGGTCTCTAGGCACCACCTGGGTGCTAGGTGAGACTTATCGCCTGACGATTTGCCTTGTCCTACAGAGACAATGTTTAGCACCTCATGCAATAATCTAAACATGTATTTAGATACCGATTAAGTATTATTTATGGTTCAGTGCCATGTATAACCATTAATGTGCTATATATAAGCATTATTATGCTAGTTTGAAGTGGTTCTGCCTTCTTGACTACTTCTAAGCACATATAAAATCTAATATTTTCAATTTATATCAATTAATATTAAACAAAACACTAAAACTTTATCCAGAATGCACGAGTTATCAAAAACATCTAATTTCGATTCCTCGATTAATCTCTGCCCAAACGATTAATCACTAGTCCATACTTACCGTGGAGCATCCGCCTATCAATTTTTATAACCTTGATTGCGTGCAGTTATGAGTTATGAACATATACCCTAAGAGCATATGTTATGGTTAGTAAAATTACCCAAATATCCACGTGAATTTCTCCTATTTTTTTCTGAAAATAGGGATGCATTTTATAAAAGAAAATTACAAGGGATTAAAAACTTATTATTTTTAATTACATGGATTTATGCCAAAATTTACTTTAATTTTTTTTTGTTCCTTCTACCTTAACACTCTGTTCGGGAGTTATGTAGTATCGGTTATGAGATGTTTTGAAAGTACTGGTTTTGACCGATGATGGTCGTAACGGTTTTAATTAGTATGTATGAAGTGTTGGTATAGCCGATCAATACATGCTTGAGAATTTAACGTACACCGGTTTTAAGAGTTTTCTAAAGTAACATTACACATATATCTTTATATTTATTATCTAGTTTTGTAAAGATTAATTTTTCAATATGATAGTAGGAATATAATTGAAAAAAATGTTATAATCCTTCGAAACATCTTAATTTGATGGGTTGAGAATTACCATCAAAATTGCACTACACCGGTTTTATAACCAACAACAACCGATGTGAGAAAACTAACATACAAATATGAACTATGACAATATCTGAAATTCAAAGTCTTTCAAAACCAGCTTTAAAAAAAAGCACCTTCCGAGTGGATGCTACAGAAAATCACCCGCACAATAAGATACAATGCGGAGTCCCTGCGCAGGCAAGAGAAATTTAATAGGCGTTGAGCATTCAAAAATTCAAATTTAATTAAAAGAGGGGAATTCTGTAAAGTTCTCTCCTTTTCAAACTTTTGCAACCT
This sequence comes from Allium fistulosum, assembly GCA_030737815.1. Lineage (NCBI taxonomy): Eukaryota > Viridiplantae > Streptophyta > Magnoliopsida > Asparagales > Amaryllidaceae > Allium > Allium fistulosum. The sequence continues at coordinate 355,593,571 of CM060904.1, forward strand.
CGCCTATATAACGCGGTCGGTTTTCCTAAGAGTGGGAACAATTTTCAATTTTACTCCTCTCAAACCCTAGCCGCCTCTGTCCCAATTATCCATTTATCTTGGTTTGATCTAGCAATCGAAGGATTTAAGGTAAAGTTGTTGTTTGATTCTAAGTGGGTTGATTTCTGGCTTATTTCGGTAACGATTTGAGGTTTAGGTCTTTTGCTTGGGTATTGAGTTGGGATATTATATAATTCAAGTTGATTGCTAGAAGTAGCAAAAGAAATGATAAAAAAAAGTTTCTTTTTGAAGAACACAAAGTTTATTTTATTTCGGTAACGATTTAACTTTTAATATAATCTAATAAAATATCATTTGAAAACTTTTTTTATTGGAAAACAAAGTACTCGTTTCTTTTGCAATATTGCGTGCTATCTTCTACAATTTTCCATATGTTAATTTGAAATTTCGAATTATTCGGTAAAATTATGATTTGAAGTACAAAGTATGAAAACTTTGGGTTCTAATTTAAATGTTTTTGAACTTTTAGGTATTCTAGTTTTGAAATTGCATAATTGAGGAAAGTTTGAGTTTTTCAATTTTTGAAGTATAAATCTTTTGCCGTTGAAAAGTTCAAGCTTTAAAATTCCTTTAAAAAAACAAATTCTGATACCGATCGAATTTTTAGAATTTAAATTTTGATAAAAATGTAGTGAAAATTTGTGTTTAGTCGATTTTGAATTTGAAAAATCTTGGAAATGGAAATTACTAAATTCTGAATTTTGAAAGTGTGAAGATTTTGAAATAAGAAAGGACATAAATGCTATTAGGGAGAGAATGTAAAGTCGCCTTTGTTACTGAAAAATATAAAGTACTCAAATATATATTATCCCATTATCCAAAAAAAAAAAATATTATTTTTCACATTTCTCCTTAACCAATCAGCCTCTTGTTCAATCTTTTTCCCCTTTAACAATCCTATGTAGAGCTTAAAATGACCGATCTACACTGTAACATGAAGTTAACTTGCAGGATTGGCATTTGATTTTTATTTCATAAGTCCCAAATATGTAGTACATATACATATAATGCCATAAGCTGTGCTGTTAAAGATCCCTCTTATGCTTCTCTAGCTATTGGAAGAAACCTCATGTCAAACCTGCATGCAGCAGCAAATTCGAAGGGTCTATTCAAAGAACATTTATGGGTTTATATTCTTTCTTTTGTAATGTTATAGAGACTAATTTCTACCAAAACATACTTAGAAGTTGAAACTTATGAAAACCCTCAAGCCACAGCAAACATAGACCCAGTTGCAGAAAGATAGAAGCAGTTTTAGGTTGCCAGAATAAATTGTCGTAAAAGTGGAAAATGGGACTGGAAAGTGGCAAAGAGGTTGTTTCAACAGTTGCTCACTCCTTTCAATATACTAGAACTACTATACCTAGGAACATAGATCCAATTTACAGCAAGATAGAACCAACTTTTAGCTTGCCAGGATAAGTTGGCATAAATGTGAAAATTGGACAGGGGGAGTGACAAAGAGGTTGATTCCGGTTTTGCTTACTTCTTCTAATATACTAAAACTACTATACCATATATAGGGCTTTTGCAACTTTATAGTTATCATTATACAACTTCGCTTAGTACGGAAGAACTGTGAGTGAAAATTTCTACTATCCGCCATCAAGAATGTTTAGTAACATTTATTGCATTTAAGATTACTACCTTTTGTGTTAAGTTGCATGTTCATTTGAAATTCAACATGTACTGGAATTCGATATTGCATTCAATAATAATTGACTTGATCTTATAAGCTTTTTTCCATGCTAAAGGATTGAATATTTAATTTTTATAGTAACCAACCATGCTATGTTTTGTTCCCTTGTTACCCATACTTTTCAGTTGTTAAAGAACTCATCTAATCAACGGCATGTATTATTCAATATTTAAGGTGCAAGATTTTCCTAGCAGTTGAAGCAATTCTTGTATTGCATAGGCACAATTATTTATATCGACTTTGCTTCTAATGATCAGGAATTAGTTTGCACCATGCATCCTCTGGGTGAGAATGCTATATAACTCCCTCGATAAGGGACAAAGTTTAGGTTTATTTATTATAGTGCTACTTTTGCTGGAAGTAAAAGTAGATATTGGTATGGCACGCTACTGTCTTCTGCCTTTGTGACTGCTGTAAACACATTGTGTTGTATCTAGTGATCGACAGTGGTATTTTCCCTCGCACAATTGTTGTATTTATTGTCCTATGCAAATTTTATTTTGAATTCAGTTGAAAAAAAATAGTTGTCGTATATTAAATTTAGTACTAATTCATTCCTATACAATTAATTGTCAACCCATGACAATACACATATGTTATGCCTGCAGCCTAAAAAGAAAAGTATCACTTCTCATATTTGACACCTTTTAGATGTATTTTTGTTTTCAGAGAAAGAAATGGATCTCAATGGAGAAAACAGTCTGAACACACCGCTCGTGCAGCCTTTAAAAACTGAAAATGGAATTCAGCCTTACAATACTGCAACTGGTGGAAAATATAGTAATGAAGTTAAATTCAAAATAGGAGGAGTGAAATGTGCTTCTTGTGTGGTCTCAATTGAATCTACTATGGGAAATATGGAGGGGATTGAAAGCATTGCTGTCTCAGCACTTCAGGGTCAGGCCGTTGTGAAGTACAGGCCTGAAGTTATTAGTGTAAGCTAGTTAATACTGTTATTATTTACATGTAAATCTACCACTTCTTTCCTGACAATGTTGTCCATTTATTGAAGCTTAGTTTTAACTGGGGAGGAAGTGATGAACTACAAAAGGCTTTTAACTTTTGACTTTATCTGTTATACAGGTTAAACAAATCTTTGAAACTATTGAGGGTTTAGGCTACCAGGTTGACAAATCATTAGATCAAGATATATCTGTTTGCCGTTTAAGATTAAAAGGAATGGTTTGCACAAGCTGTTCAGAAGCTGTGGAGCGTGCTCTTGGTATGGTAAATGGAATAAAAAAAGCTGTAGTTGGCCTTGCTCTTGAAGAAGCCAAAATTCACTATGACCCAAGCGTCATTAGTCCAGATCAAATTATTAAGGTGATTGAAGATTCTGGTTTTGGAGCAGAACTCATTAGTTCCGGAGATGGTGGAAACAAAGTCCATCTGAAAATCGAAGGTATTACATCTGAAAAAGATGCCAATTCAATCCAGTCATATCTTGAATTGGTTGAAGGTGTGAATCATGTTGAAATGGATGTTGCTGCTCCAAAAATAACTGTTTCATATGATCCTGATGTAACTGGTCCAAGGTCTCTAATTCAGTGTATTCAAGAAGCCGGTCCATATAATGCAAGCTTGTATAATCCTCCTAGACGTAGAGAAATAGAGAGAGAAGAAGAGACTCGGGTCTATAGGAACCAATTTCTTTGGAGTTGCTTATTCTCAGTCCCCTTGATTATTTTTTCGATGGTACTTCCTATGATATCTCCATATGGAGATTGGCTGGATAACAAAATATATAACAATTTATCTGTTGGGATATTACTTAGATGGATTCTCTGTACACCTGTGCAATTTATAATTGGTTGGAGGTATGATTTTGCCATCTTATTACCATAAATTTCCCATATTATATGTTATTTAGTGTCAGTATCAAATTGCTATAGGAGGATAAAGATTTATCAAATATTTAGTTGTATTATTTTTTTATTTCCTTAACAAAGGCATAAAATGCACAAAGTTTCCCGCTATGTGACTGTATGGGGTGCAACTTTCGTAAAGACCTTCCTTGACATAAATATGTAGGAAACTGCCCTTGCCAGTTGCCACAATTCATTTCATGGCTGGTAGGAGCGCTTTCGTTTGCTCTGTTATGATAGCTAGTATGCCTCTAATTTGTTATTCACATCAATACATCCGTGATGACTATTTTTGTAAGAAAAAAAAAACCATTTTGGGGCTGAATTTTGCATAAAATCACACGATGGATAGTTATGTTCTACTATGATGTTTTGCTTTGGGATAAACCACACATACCTTGTATAATTATATTGCTGCCATATGTGCTATGACTAGTCAATATTCGATGTGGGGCCAATTTGTGTGGATCAAGAGTAATGCAGTACCAATAGTTTTCCTAAATATGTAATATGTTGATGAGCAAGATCTCCTATACGCTGCCTCAATTCAACGCCTACAAACCTTTTCCAGCACATATAGTTTTAATAACTTCACATACACATCTATGACATAACCATCAGTTTTTTGCTTGACATATTTAGTTGTAGAATTTGATTGCTAAGCAATAGCTATAACTCATCAATTTGTTTATGGAATTTGATTCAGGTTCTACACAGGCTCTTATCATGCATTAAAACGAGGCTCCTCTAATATGGATGTTCTTGTTGCAATGGGAACCAATGCTGCTTATTTTTACTCTCTGTATATTGTAGTCAAAGCTCTATTTTCTGATTCATTTGAAGGTCAAGATTTTTTCGAGACTAGTGGCATGTTAATATCATTTGTTATATTGGGCAAATACTTGGAAGTGGTTGCAAAAGGAAAGACCTCAGATGCATTGGCTAAACTAACAGACCTTGCCCCTGAAACTGCATTCCTGATTGATTTTGACGAGGAAGGGAACACAGTTTCAGAAAAAGAAATCAGCACTCAGTTATTACAAAGAAATGATGTTATTAAGGTTATGCCTGGATCGAAGGTACCAGTTGATGGAGTTGTTATAAGAGGTCAGAGTCATGTGAATGAGAGCATGATTACTGGAGAATCAAGGCCTGTATCTAAAAAACAAGGAGATAAGGTTTAAATGATATATTTATTTTTATTAAAATTAGGCAGTTTCTTAGATAAAATAAGTTGTTATAATTTCTCTATTGCTATTAATAGGTTATTGGTGGCACAATGAATGAAAATGGATTTATTCTAATTAAGGCCACTCATGTTGGCTCAGAGACTGCTCTATCACAAATAGTTCAACTAGTGGAAGCTGCTCAATTAGCAAGGGCACCTGTTCAAAAATTAGCAGACAAGATTTCCAGATATTTTGTACCCACGGTAAGACACCAATTACAATTCAAACATTGCAGTGTCATCACCAGTAAATTCAAAGGGCATGAAATATGGTTGCTATGTTTATTTCTTGTTACTTAAATGTATGTCTATTTATCAGTGTTGCTAGAATTATCTGATCATACATCATATAAACACTCCAACTAACTCTGCAAGGCTTGTACGTACTATTTATCAAATATGATAATATATAAGTGGTACCGATATTTTTTTGCTCCATATATTAGAAAATTGAAATTATAAATGAGCTACACTCTTTTCCAACATTCATTTTCTTTTCTTCCAAATTTGGTATTATCTGGTGCTTGTCTATGAACATTTTTTCCAGATTATTTTAGTAGCTTTTCTTACTTGGCTTGGATGGTTTATCTTTGGAAAAGCTCATCTCTATCCGAGTAGTTGGATCCCAAAATCTATGAATGGATTTGAGTTGGCTCTTCAGTTTGGTATTTCGGTATTGGTGGTAGCATGTCCCTGTGCTTTAGGATTAGCAACTCCAACTGCTGTTATGGTTGCCACTGGAAAAGGTGCATCTCAAGGTGTCCTTATAAAGGGTGGGAATGCTCTTGAGAAGGCACACAAGGTATGCACAACATCAATGTTTAAGGTTATATTTTTGGTTTGACACCCTATTTTATGGAAAAGGGAGTACAGTAGGAATCTCATCAAACATGTCTTTAGTTAATGAATTGAATTTCGTTCGGTACCTTTGTATGCATCTGCAATTTCTATTGTTAGCTTTTCAGTCATAGCTTTTAGTATTTGGCTGCTTATAAAACTCACTTTAATTATTCTATATTTGCAGTATGATTGCTATTACCAATTGCACATTCTACTAGCTTTTCTTTGGATATTAATATTCCATTACAGGTGAAAACTGTCGTATTTGACAAAACTGGAACCCTAACAATTGGAAAGCCTTCTGTAGTCCACGCCATGCTTTTCTCGAATATGGGGTTGCAGGAGTTCTCCGATTTAGCTGCTGCTGCAGAGGTGAGTGTGACTACAACTTAATGATTTAAATTTGAGAATATAAATTAAAATTGATACTGTTACTCATTCTAATTGAATTCATGTCAAACCATTAATAGAAATACGCACGCACACTCTAGGAGTATAAATATTCGCATGCATGGTGCACATTATATAGTGCACTCAATTATATGCATATATGCTTAAGTCAACTGTTAAGTTAGTTTACTAAACCATATGTGTTTGCAGTAGTTGTGAGTTCAGAGATCACGGCCATACTTTGTACCTTGTGAATGAATTGCAAGTTATAATGAAGGCGACATCATTTACAGTTTCATGATTTGTAGAATGTTTCTGGAGAAAAATATGATCCTAGTTTGTATATCATGTAACGGTTAAGCATGTTACCATTATAAAGTGACTTCCCCACTTATACTTAAGTCAGTAAACCATGTAATTTATAGGTTAACAGTGAGCATCCTCTTGCAAAAGCCATTGTTGACTACACAAAAAGCCTTCACTCACAGTATGGATCTGAAACAAGTCACTTAGAAGAAGTAAAAGACTTCGAGGTTCACCCAGGAGCGGGTGTCACTGCCAGTATTGGAGGGAGAAAAATACTTGTTGGGAACAAAAAACACATGCTTTCTTCTGAAATACCATTGACAGTTAAAGTTGAGAAATATATGAAAGAATCCGAGCAGTTAGCTAGAACTTGTGTACTTGTTGCTATCGATGGTGTGATCTGTGGAGCTTTTGCTATTTCTGACCCACTGAAGCCTGAATCGAGTCAGGTTATTTCGTTCTTGGAGTCTATGGGAATTTCAAGTATAATGGTGACAGGGGACAATTGGGCTACTGCTATTGCAATAGGAAAAGAGATTGGAATTTCTACCGTGTTCGCTGAGACTGATCCAGCTGGGAAAGCCGAGAAAATTAAGGAGTTGCAGGTAACTTGTTTTATATTAGCAGAAATAGATATCCGTTTTGAAATATGAAAACCGTGGAGAGTTTTGAGAATAAATGATAAATAATGGGATATATAGTGTGTTGTCAAGAACACCAAGTTTTTCTCTTTCTCATACCATAGAAAAAAAAATGCAATAAAATTTATATGTTTTTTAATACCAAAGTCATTTCACACAACAATCAACCACTGCGTAAAGTCGTTTTGCACGACGAACAATTGCCGACCAACACCATTTTGCATGGTTGATCGCCGTGAAAAATGGTGGTGGTCGGTTGTTGTTCGCCATACAAAAAAGAGTTGAAAATGATGTTTTTGGTCACCCCTTAAAAGGTTTGATAATATGAAGAGTATGTTGTAAAATTCTATGGTATTTTTTAGTAATGGCATTAGGAAGAGGAAAACCCTTAGCAACACCCTATAAATATAGTACTGTTAAAACATCTAAACAAAAAGCAGGAAGGCCGTTCAAAACTTAAAACAGCTTAGTTGGAAATTCCGTTACTCAATAAAATTCAATTTACAGGCAAAAGGTGTCACAGTAGCAATGGTAGGTGATGGCATCAACGACTCCCCTGCCTTGGCAGCGGCAGATGTGGGCATGGCAATTGGTGCAGGCACAGATGTGGCCATAGAAGCAGCAGACATTGTTCTTATGAAAAGCAACCTAGAAGATGTGATCACTGCAATCGACCTATCAAGGAAAACCCTATCAAGAATTCGCCTGAACTACGTTTGGGCCCTTGGATACAACGTGCTTGGTGTGCCCGTTGCTGCTGGGATTCTGTATCCGTTTTTTGGAGTACGACTGCCACCTTGGCTGGCTGGAGCATGCATGGCAGCTTCATCTATCAGCGTCGTTTGTTCTTCTCTTATGTTGCAATCGTATAAAAAACCTTTCCACTTGGAGGTGGCTAACAAGAATGTCCAGGAGGAGATAGTAGAAGAAGTATGAGTTTATGCAATTCCGATTTGTGAATTATACATGTGAGTAATATTGTTTGTACTGCTGTATAATGTATATACATTTGTATATATTTAGGCGGAATAGGCAGAATGTCCCTCTTCTTGTCTTCTCGTGCATACTTGAAATGCTTTTCAAGTTTAGTTTAATATCCCAAATTAGTGTGCTTCTTATCCAGTTTTAACCGTCAAAACTCCTATAAGTATGGTATTGTACTTGCTCTCTTTCTAGAGACCCCTTTTCTAGATTTAACTTATATGGCAATTCAATTAGAACTTTGTCTTGAATGTTGTTGAAATTGACCGTTTTTGCCTTATTGTGAAGTCGGGTTTTTCAGTTTTTCTGTGACATATTTTACTGTAATTCCATGAAGCCAAAGTCGTGTGCACGAGCAAGTATGAGATAAACATGGTTTAAACTTGCAAAATAAAATGACTAATAGACAATACAGACAATAGTTAATATATAAACGATATGCATTTCACGGTTGAATGCCAACTAAATAATATAGCTAATACATGCTTTGCATGTTAAAGATAAAAATATTAATACAAATAACTCGTGTTTGGTGTTTGAGCCAAAAATACACATCATGAAATTTGAAATTTCAAATACCAACTGTTGAAACAATGAAATCAATTCAACACGTAATATAGTTTTGTTAGGATGATTAATTACATAACAAAATATTGTCAAAACGATCATTTTCTCCATTTGTGCACCATCAAAACATATTGGATGTAGTTCACATTGTATTCATGTGGCCGTATAGATTAAATTGTGCTTAGTTCTATTTTTAAAAGGAATAGGCATATGACTGGTATCACGTAACAACTATGAATTTCTTTTGTTACAAGCATTGTCATTATCATCCATATGCTTTGGTAAAATATTGGGATATTCGATTGTGACATTGACACGATAGCTCAATTCAATAGTCCCGCTCCACTATACTCGATGAAGCACAGGAATAAACGAATCTAATGGGGTGTCGAAAGTCAATATGGTATTAGAACCAAGGGATCTATATGATGCAATATTGAACTAAACATGCTTCAAGAATGTGGTTTGAGGATGTGATGCTCGTTAAAGCATATATATATGTTTGAAAGCAACTTGCTTCAACGGTGGAAAAGAGCATTATGTGTAAACAACTTGACCAAACTGGTGAAAGATGGTAACAACCTAGCCAAATAGTATCGACCTAAACCAACTTTTAACAGGTGGTAGCAACCTAGCTCAACTACTGATAGGTGGAAGCAATCTATTGTGAGGGCACTACATATCTTCAAAGTGACTTGGGCAATACCAGCCAAGGTAAAGATCTATAAGCTGTGGCTCCTACTGTATTAGTGTGGTACATAGATTGAATAGTAACTAGTCCTATATCCCAAGATATTGTAAAGGAGATGGGTATTTTTATGAGACTGGCAATATGAAATTTCTTTTGTTGCAAAAGTGTTTTCATGACCATTTATATGCTCCAGGACGATGTTGGAATAGTTAATTGTAACGTCGACACTTTATAGTTTCATGCAATGGCCTTGATTCACCACATTTAGTGAAGCCATGCATAGACGAATGCCAGGGGATGCTGAAACTTCAATAAGACCAACATCGGTTAAAAAAGAAAAATTGTAGATGACGCGGTTAACAACAATTTTTAAAGGATGTTTTGACAAACTAACAATGTTAAAGTAATTATTAAACTTGATGGCTATTATTCATTTTATTAGATTTAATGTTATGGTTTTATCGCTGTGATTTATAAATTATGAAAGAAAAAAACTATGAAAAGTTTACGTTTGGGTTAGTATGCATTGCTCAATTTTCTCGCAAGTATGATTAGCAGGCTGATCCGGCACGGTTTGGCCCAATCAAAGGCAGCCTAAAACAACTCAGTCCGGCCAGTACAGTGATACAAGTGAATTTTGTTTGTGCACGGCTTTATGGCCAGTACAGTGATACAGTGATACACTGTGCATGTCGTATGCTGCTCATATACACTTTTTGATTCTCGTTTTTAAAATATAAAAACAAACAACCCAAATAATTGAGGCAATATCATATTTAATTACATTCTTATTTTTGCAATTTCAGTTTTGTTTCTATTTTCGTTTTACTGCGTTGTTTATTTAACAGGCAAAGTAGAAGACTGGACAAAAGCTGAAGCAAAAGGATATCAAATCAAATTTGAGTGTGAGTGAGTGAGTGAAATGTATATGAGAGTTTGTTGTATATGAGATAATGAGAGTGAAAAAGTGTGTTGTATTTGAACGTGTAAATCTAGTGGAAGCTCAATGTGTACTATTTGAATTTGTAATGGGAAAAATATTTATTTGAATAAAATTTGAAATTATGATTTATTTATTTCATTCTGTGATATTGCAATAGTATTATAACACACATTTAACGAATATATATATATATATATATATATATATATCTATGTGTGCGTGTGTTTATTATCATCAAACAAAAATCATAAACTATTATACTATACGATTTAGATGATTTATTACTCATAATAGCTTGCTTGAATGAGATAGGATCATCTCAATTACCTATATCACATCCTTCCTCAGTAAAATATAAGATATAATCATCATGTATGGCAGATTTTATCTCTCTTTGTGATCTTCGTAAGTGTTCTTGTGGCAGCATAGGAGCTTCATCAACATTAAGATCATCATTAACTTGAGTTTCTTCATTAGCCTCTTGAATAAGAGGTGTAGAATTAGTAACCTCTCGAATTATTTGAATTGGAACATAAGTCCGATTTTCTTCGAGGTTTACTGTTCTATTTACATTACTGTCACTTATGTTGCCATCTTCAAAAAATACAGCATATATAGTCTCTAATATTCTAACAGTATGTGATGGGCAATAAAATTTGAAACTTTTGGATCTCTCTGGATAATCAATAAAACAACAACTAAAGGTTCTAGAATAAGTTTCTTTAGTTGCGGATTAATGACTTTTGCTTCAGCAAGACAGCCCCACACATGCAAGTACCCTAGTTGCGATTTTCTGCCGGTCCATGGTTCATAAAGTATATTTGGAACAGATTTACTAGAAACCCGATTTAGAATATATGTGGCTGTTTTTAAAGCTTCTGTTCAAAAAAGAATCCGACAATGTGGTATTGCATATCATACTTCGTACCATATCCATTAGTATACGACTACATCTTTCAGCAACTCCATTCTATTGAGGATTTTCCGGCATAGAGTATTGATGAACAATACATTTTTCTTAAAGAAATAAAGCAAACGGGCCTGGACTTTGACCAAGGTCGGTGTGTCTACCATGGTATTCACCCTCTCTATTTGATCGGACTATTTTAATTTTAAGGTTATGCTGATTCTCAACTTTGGCCTTAAAATTTTTGAATTTATCTGGTGCTTCGGATTTTTCATTAATCAGATATACATAACCATAACGAGAATAATCGTTAATGAAAGCAATAAACGATTTATACCCATTAGTACCAGGAGTAGGAAAATGACCACTTCGAGTGGCTCCTTTCTTATTTCTCTTGATAAATTTTCCTTTAACACATTCTACGCAGTTGTCGAAATTAAGAAAATCAAATGCTAGGAGAATTTTACTTCTAATGAGACGTTGCATTCTATCTCTTAAAATATAACCCAACATGCAATGGCATAATTTGAAAAAATTCCACACATCACAATTTTTCTTGACTCCAAGTTTATGATTAACACTAGTAATATTCATTGATAACAAAGATTCACAAATGGAAAAATTCAAACATAATTTATATAGATTATCACATAATAATCTAGAACCAACAAACTTAGAGTTTTGATACAGTTTCAACTCATTATTTCCAAACTAAAACGTAAAACCATATTCATCAAGTCTAGAAACAGAAAATAAATTCCCAATCGCACTAGGAATATAAACTACATCATGTAAATCAAGAATAATAATGCCACTATACAAAACCAAACGAATAGTTACAACAGCCTCGACTTCAGCCTCTAATCCATTAGCAACTTTAAGTTTCCTTTCTCGCCTTTGAAGCATCATCACGGAATGGAATCCCTGCAATGAGTTCATGATGTGAACAGAGGCACTAGTGTCAACCCACCACATATTCAGGGGAACGTCAACTGAATAGATTTCACAAATCATGAATTTAAATCATTACCCTTTTTAGCAAGCCAATCTTTAAACTTCACACAGTCCTTCCTCATGCATCCACGCTTCTTACAGTGATGACACTTAGGAGCATGCACGGGCTTTGTACCAGATATACTAGTCTTGTTAATACCAGTAGTCATATTCACTTTATTTTTACCTTTACTATTGTTCTTATTTTTCGGTTTGGACTTTGAACAGCAATGTGGCATAGTCAGGTTTCTCAGCTTTAATCCTTTCTTCTTCAACATACATAGCAATTAATTCGCTTATTTTCCACTTTTCTTTCTGCGTATTATAATTGAATTTGAAAGGATCAAATTGTGCAGGAAGAAAAGTCATAATGAAATGTACTAAAAAATCTTTAGAAATTGCTATATCTATGCCGTTTAATTTGGCGGCCATATCATTCATCATTATGATATATTCATGTACACGGCTTGTCCCATTATACCTGATAGTGAGCATTTTCATAATGAAAGTACTTGCATTAACCTTGAAAGTACTTTTAAACCGGAAGCAAAATACTATTTTGCAGTAAAAATATTATTTGCATCATCCTTCTCAAGAATACCTCCTTTTATAGCCGCTGTAATAGTACTTTTTATAATCATGAGTGGCATGCGGTTTGACCACTTCGATTTTGCAAAATTAGCATTTTCATCATTAGTACTTGTCTCTATAATAGTAGGTTTGTTCATTTGTAATGCCTGGTCAATATCCAGAACACTAAGAGAAGTCTCAATTTGCTCTTTTCAAGTGGAAAAATATAGTTCTGTTTAATGTTACTATTCCAGCAATTTGAACATGAGACGGGTATAATTATTAATAGCAACCTGAATTTTTTCATCAAAAATTCAGATGCATTTTTCATTAATTCTTTAAATGAAATAGATGCACAATAATAATAAAAACAATGTAACAAATAAAACTAACAAAACTAACAGATCAGCCAGAGGTGATAGTAAATTAAATCGGAGGACTTTGAAAGAAATGATGATGCTATTTAAGGAGGGGCGAGAAAGTATCAGAACTGAAAGTTGAAGGATGAAAGTATTTTGGGGATAATGTTAATATAATTCAAAATAATGTTACATCTACTTAGGTAGTGTTTGGTTTTAAAACAAATTTGGATTTTTTGCTTTTCAATATATATTTCAAATATGATAAGAATGGAGGGACAACGGAAGAGATGAAAAAAAGACGGATGAGAGGAGAAAGGGGATAGAGGGACGGCGGGAGAATGAATTGTTTCACGTGCTTGTGTTATTTTTCAAAACGCGAAAAAAAAGTTGTTTTCTATTTTATATGTTAACTTCTTTTTCTAAATTTGTCGTTTTCGACAATATAAATGCGTCGTGTGTATTTTTGTATGGACGAAAACCCAAAATTTAAAAATAACAAACCAAACACGAGCTTAGTTTTCCTAATAAGTTTCCCATGTTTTTATGAGCTTCTCATATCCAATTATTTTCCCTTGACTATTTAAATTTTCCCTTCAACAATTCTTCAAAAAAAATTGTTTTAGGCAATTGAATTTATTTTGAAGTTTAACCCAATGTAAAAAATTATATATAAAAAAACAATGCCTCCACGGAGAAAATACATTCTGTAAAATTGTTTACGACAATAAATTTTTTTTGCTCTTTCATATTCCGAGTTTTTGCTAAAGAAAACAGTTGTTACCTTTTGAATCCGTGCAGTGTTTAGGGTTTTCTTCTACTGCAATTTAAATTGGCGAGCTCGTGAATTTGAATGTATTTGCTCTTCAAATTTGGAATTGTACTTGGTTGAAGATGATTGTCTGTGTATAACTAGAAAAGCATAAATGTAATTTACATTGTGTTGGTCAGATATCAACATACAATGCCAGTAGTACAAAGAATAGTTTACGACAAATACGGTCTTATGCAGTTTCTGTACTCAAGTGTATTAACGAGATGGCAAATCAAATAATAAAAATCAAGGATTCCTTTGGTTCATTTTGACTACTGTGCCGTTTTCAATATTCATTATTAAATTAAGAAGAGCTGATGAGATGACTTAATTTAAGTCATGGTAACCATGGAGAAACGGTGGAGGGTGCAACCAAGGGATGGCGAAGTTAACCAATTGTTCTTCGTGCATTTGCTATCTTTTAAAACAATGATCTATTTTATATGTTACTTCATTTCCAAAATTTGAAATAGTGGGAATTTTTTGTTAGACGGAAATTCAAAACTGAAAATGACAAACCAAAAAATTAAAAATTACAATTTGGTTTATCTTTTTTAGTTTTGGGTTTTCATTCAAACAAAAAATTAAACGATGCATGTATTTTTTGAAAAACTATCGATTTAAAAAATGAAGTTAATAAATAAAATGAAAAACACATTTATTTTGTTTTTAATGTTTCGGAAAATAATAAAAGTACGAGAAACGATCCATCCTTCCGTCGTCACTCCATCTCTTTTGTCGTCCCGTCCTATCCTATGTTATCCCTTTATCATCGTCTGTTCTTTCTATATTTTGTAATAAATTTTCAAAACACAAAACATAAAACTTAAAATAAAATCAAGCAGACCTTAGGGATCGTTTGGTTTATTTTGTATTTTATGTTTTGAGTTTTCAATATTCATTACAAAATATGAGAAGAATGAATGGAGGTCGGAAGGGATGAACGGAAGATTGGAGGGGACCACGAAGTGGATGGAGGAACGACGGAATGATGAATTGTTGCCCGTGCTTCCGTTTTTCTCAAAACACGAAAAATGAAAAAAAGTTGTTTTCTATTTTGTGTGTTAAATTCGTTTTCTAAAATGACTATTTTTTATAATATACATGCGTTGTTCGTATTTTTGTATGGACGAAAACTGAAAACTAAAAACGGTAAACCAAACATAGCCTAATGGTCCATTTGGTTTCGTTTTGAGTTTTGTATTTTGTGTTTTCATCTTGCACTACAAAGTGCAAGAAAAATGGAGAATTTTTGTTATAATTCTTAGTCATTGCGACAATGGACGAACAATGAAGGAGATGAATTGTTTTCCATCCTTTTATTATGTCTCAAAGCACAAAAAATCAAATAAACTGTTTTTTATTTTTTATGTTAATTTCATTTTTCAAAATTATTTGTTTTTCGACGATACATAAAAACATGCATTTTTGTTAGACGAAAACACAAAACTAGGAACCGCAAGCCAAATAGAGCAAAGATTTGAATGTGATTGAAGTCGATTGTTCTGACGTTTCTGCCAAATTATATAATATTGGGATTTCGTATATGTTGTAGTACATAGAAATATATTGTGCACCAAACAACCAAAGAAGATAAAAAGTACATGCATAAAACTAAAGTTCAATCAATGGAACTCGACAGTGCCCTTAGCGAAAACGTTCTCCGCACTAACCGAATGCATGGTAGGAACTCCATGGAGGACGCTATACCCCTTCTGCCACACATGGTTAAACTTGGCTCCTCCAACCCCACCTCCCCCTCCCAACACCCCCAACGTCCCAAACAAAACCATGTCCCCTTCATGATACTCCGCCGACACCCCATACACCGGTATCTTCAATTCCTCCGCCTTCACTTTCGGCATGTACCTCCCCAACTTAGTTGGGTACGCCATCATGGACCCGTTCGAGTCCCTGAAGGCAACCAACGCTTGGGTGCCGAACGTGGAATCGGATTCTGGGTCGAGTCCCCATGCTATCCACCCATTCGGATTCTGTGGAGCTCGGAACGCGATGCAGATGGCAGATGAGTGGGAACGGGTCCAGTGTAGGGATCCGTTCAGACATGGGAGGTCTATGCATGACGCAAAGGATTCAGCGGACGGGAATGACTGTTTCGAGCATGGTTTCGACGCGGATGTTAAGAGCATAAACGTGGATATGACAAAAACAATGAAGGTGGGTTTTGGAACGAACATTATTTGATGTGCTTAAAGAAAACTAGCTGAAATTGAGCATTTAAGCTGCAGAGTTTTGGTGGTGGTAGATGAATGAGGTGGGAATTTTCAACCTTTTCTTTTGAGTTTCTCTTTGCTCAAAAAATAATAACTGGAAGCATCGGTTAGGTGATCTGGGGTGGAAAACATGCTGAAAATATCAAATAGGTTATATGATAATGGCGTACAGTATACCACCCCAACAAATCTTCACATTTTGCCAGCAATATCTAGCAAATTTATTTCCAGATTCAATTTACAACTCTGAATTCAAATACACATATTACATGCACAAAACTTTGATGAAGTTGCAATTAAAGAGATAAACACTCTCCACTTAGATAAGAAAGTACATAAAGCAACAAGGTATGGAGCAATCTAATATTTTGACTGCCGCATGTTTACAATAAATTTCAGATATAAGAAAAAGGCTTTATATCTATATACATGAACATATTCACTCTCCTTCGCTGAGAATTGGAACAATTAGCGGTTTCATCTGTGCAAGGTATACAATTGCCCACCTGATGATAGAATAACATCATCAAAAATAAGTCAGCATTTAATAATAGTTGAAATGTTCGGATTATTCAATTATTATTGTTTCTAAATTCAACCAATTTGGTCATGTAAATATACAACTACACACTAAAATATCAAATTTTCTGCCTACCAGCAAATAAGGAAGGAAAAAGGTTGTTAGGAGGCTTACATTTATGAGGCAAATATATATTTAATCATATGAACCATTAAGTAAAGCTTGCAGTACTACAAGTGAAACAAACAACTTCAATACTTGTTGTGATGTTTTCAATCACTAAAGTGCTGCTAATGTGTGGTTTTTCTCGAAGTTCTCAGAAGCTGAAAGATGTTTCTTTTAACTAAGAAATTTTACTTGGTGAACAAGTTAAAAGGAGAGTCTAGGCAGTTTTCCCTCTGGAAATTTTGGCACAGTGATCATATATGATTATTATTATTTCTAAACAAAGACGCACTATGTCAAAAGCTGTATTTCCTGGAAATTCTATAACTAACCAAAAATTAAATGAGAAATAACGTTGCACTGCAACAAGAGAAACATTTGCAATTTACTTAGAACATGCATAAACTAACTGTATTAAATTAAATACTGACATAATTAGAAAAAAATAAATAATGAAAACTTAAAACTTACATCATCCAACAACAAACCGTTGCAGTCATCACCAAAGTCAGGTGTAATCTGCAATTTTATACACATTCAAATATACTTCAGTAAAATCAATGAGGATATATAATTTGGATAATTGTAGTTTAACAACGTATAGCACAATATGCACATTAGCACATTTTTTTATATTCTCTTTATCTATTTTAGTAGACAACGCATTACAGTGAATGCTATGTTACTATTAGGTAAAATGTAGAGGTTTGAATATAAAGTTCATTACACCAATAGAAGCTGAAACCTTTAGACTGATGTTTCCTAGCAAGAAATCGAATATTTTTATTAGCAGTCAAAGAAAACATGATTCCAAGTAGACATGAACTTGACAAAAAGAAAATAGATCAAAACATATTCTTTTTTGCTAAGAAAACATTTGCAGTATTAGTACTACTACTACTAAGAATAAGAATAATAATGTGACAACACTGACAAGCGATAAAGCCATAACTAAATTTGACATAACTCAAGGAAAAGCCACAAGAAATCTTCACAGACGTACATGTGTAAGCTAGATTAAATAGCCCCCTTAAACTTAACCTCTTTAACAGTAACAGCTTGATATAATCCACTGGAAAAACCACAAGAAATTTTCACAGACATACATAAGCTATATTAAATAGATCCCTTAAACTTAACTGCATTAACAGCTTAATATAATCCATTGGACTAATATAATCATCGGACATAAATAATAATGAAATCGCAATAATAATTAATTACCAATTCAATGTGCTCATTGTCAAAATGTCAACACTGTAATAAGTATGCGCTATACAAATGTAAGTGTACATACAAGTATTAACGGTGCCAATTGATTTTGCACTGACAGGTTCAACAACATGAATAGGGTTAGCAGAGATGATAGTTAGCAGAGGCGATCGGTTCATCAGCAGCAAAGCCATGGTGGTAGTCGGTTTTTGATGAGGCAGGATAAGTTTTAGTTGATAAGGGGTTTCTAAAGCTTCGTTCATATGAATTGATGGAAGAGACAGAAATGAGGGCATTTTTGGAAATAAAAGAACACCATGAAAGTGGTATGTAACAAATTTCTTACCAGTCCAATGGAGTATATAAGATGACAGTGTGGTGCTGGATTTAAGGATACTATTAAACACATATTTCATACACATATATGTATATAAAATTAAGCTAGGGTCGGTCAGACATCAAAACCAAACATCTCAATCTTATGTGTAATACTCAAGCAATTGTAATTTAGCATTAATGTTAACTACATTAGTAATTACTATCATACGAACATCATTATTGATCAAATCAATCAAATAGACGATATTAAGATGTAACTTAAATGCTACATTTCAGTATGTCACAGAATTCAGCTTTACGCACGCGCACAGAGACACAAAACACACACACACACACATTAATATGTATAGCCAAATGTAATTTATGAGCCAGGTGGGAGTTCGCGCTCCCAAGGAAAACACAGAAAAAAACTTTGTACAAGCAAAACAAATTCTGTTAGCAGGCTCACTAGCACCCCCCCCCCTCCAAAACCCACAACAACCAAACCAATTTCACTGGTCATTTCATTGACCGTATTAAACCCTAGTTGGCGATTATTGCAGATCTTTCATCCACTGATTTATCTCCATTTCTAACAGTTATGGCTATTCATTGGTTCAATTAAAAAAATAATATCAATCGTTTTTCTTTGGAAAAGCTACAGCTTATGAGGAACTTGAATTCCACTTGAAATTAGCTCTTGGTAAAATTGTTTTTATCTCATTTTTATCATTAGAGCTAGGAATTTATAATGTAGCAAAAATGTTCTTATTCTATTTTATTTCTCTACAAAGTATGCA
The DNA here is from genome assembly GCA_030737815.1 of Allium fistulosum. NCBI lineage: Eukaryota > Viridiplantae > Streptophyta > Magnoliopsida > Asparagales > Amaryllidaceae > Allium > Allium fistulosum. Next base: position 355,612,674 of record CM060904.1, read on the forward strand.
TTCTCCTTATAATTAAGACCGATGTATCTCTTTAATCATAGGTGTAAATTTACTTATATTAGATTTTGTAAATACTCTTTTGTTGTGTGCATTACATGCCTTGTTCACCTTAACTTGCTAAATTATTCATATACTAATAGATATTATGAGCACTAGGATAACATAAGAAAAGACAGATGATGTATAGATACATCCATTATGGCATACGAGTATTACGGCACGCGCTTCGCGGATGACGATAGCGCATGCTTCGCGAGTAAATTTGTTGAAGGAGATTTTTTATCGTCATTTGTTGATTTCTGGTCATGTACACTATCTTTCATTGAAGATGCTCTTGAAGATATATCATCTTTTTTAATCGATCTTTGCTTATCAGAGTGTTTAGTATCCGTTGCTTGGATGATAAATTGTGTTGTATGCTGAAATTATTTTTTTAATATATAGAGTAAGGTAATAATAACGTGATGGCTCACATGTACTTTTGTATATTTTTTATAAGAAGCACAATCTCTATACATATTTAAAAATAAAAATCAACATGAAAAATGAATAAATTTTCATCAAGCGGTTGATTTTATGCCCCTAAATAACATATAATCATGATATTATTTGAGAATACACAGAGCAATGCACTTAAGTATATAGTACAAACAAATTCTAAAAATGGCAAATTATCTTTATAATATAAAATAGAACTATAGAAGAGAAGTTGTAGTCGCGGAAATGATTTTTTTCTTGTAGAATAAGATTGAAATATATTTGAAAATAAAAATGACGTGAAAAAAAAATCATCGATCGGTTGATTTTATGTCCGTAAATAACATGCAATCATGATATTATTTTGCGAATACACAGAGCAATGCATTTAAATAAACAATACAAACAAATTCTAAAAAGTGCAGAATACCTTTTTAATATAAAAAGAAGTGTAGAAGTTGCAGTCCCATAAAATTGAAATATAAAAGTGGAAGATAGGGCTATAGTGTAAAGCACGATTTCAGCAGTATAATTACACTAACCTCAAGCTGTGATATGGAAGATTAACAATGGCGAGCAATTCAATGAAGCGTGTCCGAAAGGAAACAATGATGGTGAGAGATCTGAATGGAGATGACAGAAGAGGGAAGTGAAAAAGGAATAGGGGTGGAAAAAGTTATGAATATGGATGGATAGAGTGAGTGACATTCATAGGATTTGATAGATAATTCTATAATGCTATATTTCTAGAATGTTATAATTGTATATCATTACATGGTTACTGCCATTAATTTTACTATGTGTTTATTCTCATAATTGTATAATTTTATATCAACCACTTGTTTGATGGTGCAGTAAATTGAAGTAATAACGACATTATTGAATTAATGCAAATTAATACTCATAAGTTCCATTTTCCAACATTTTATTTATCTTCTCTAAATCTATTTTTGTACTCATTAAGTTTTTTATACATATATGTTTTGATATTTGTATCATTTATTCACAGTTTAATGCATAACCTTGAAATTCATAAATTTCCGGATATGATATAAAATAAATATAATTCATTTAAATTAATTATACATTCGCATAATTTTTTTCCATTTTCCATATAAAAGGCAATTTTGAAAGTTCACGGTCGGACCAAAAGGTTGTGCTTCCAAGCCAACCATTAATAAAGATTTGTTGTACGATGCATTTTCAAATTAGAATAGGTAGCCTTGTCATTGCTTGGATGGGCTATAGTTTTTGTAGTATATTTGTTCTTTCTGTAGCATGACTTGTTGAATTCAAAATGGTCAATGGCAATGAAGTTGTAGACCATAAGTCTCCAGCGCATCTTCTAATTGCTGGTCTACTTGCCTTTAATTTTTTGCGTTTGTAGTATCCTCCTTTTCAAAACCCAGCAAGCCCACTCGCCTTCTCTTATTTGCCCCAGCTGTTACTTTATGGACCTCATCTAGCATACAATCACCAATTTGCCAAGCACTACTATGTTTTACGGACGCACAAACCACTTGACAAAGTCTGAAGCCCATCTTATGAAGGTCTCCTGCGTGCACATTCGAAACCTCCTCAATACCTGCCACCCTTTGCCAAATAGATCCGCAAACATTTTCGTATTGGCCTACATCACCCAAATGGGCTGCATCTCTATCAAATTAGATTGCTGGATCCCTCTAATTTCTGAGCCGCTTCCTCTATCCTAATCTAATTAGAATGAGGACGAAGAGGCAAACATAACGAAGGGTATTTTCGGTAGTTTGAAAAGACACGGTTGAAATCTATTCAATGAATTTTCATTATTAGTAGTAGAGAAGAGGTGGTTGGGTCATTTGGTAAGAAAGAAATCTCTAAAAGCTTTAACAATCAAAGCAATTGTTTTATCGGTAGATTCAGTACTTGAAACAAAATAATACATTTTATAAATAATCTGATACCGGCCAAAAGGAGAAGAGTGCAATAATCTTAATGATAAGGAGTTCAGCACAGTAACAACTGAAGGAAGTCTGCAAGAATTCAGCTCATTACAAGTATAAACATGTATCCATTTTTGGTGTACAGTCTGGTGGGGTTTTTTTGGATGACTGCTAAGTTGTTTTTTCTTCCCTATCTCAGATGTAAAATATTATTTGTTAGTGGTATATATTGTCATCTGTTATGTAAAGGTACCATGAAATGTTAACTCTACTGGTACCCATGTCAGCTTGTGGCTGATTACTTATCCTTATTTTGTGTCCGTAACTTTATTGCCATACATCTTGTACGATAATTCACCTATCTACCTATCCATATATCTCGCTCCCTCTCTTTATATTTAAACGTGAGCACGCACACACATATACAAATACATATACACACATGTGTGTGTACATGTATATATACACACACTTGTATATATACATGTATACACACACACGTGTGTGTATCAAAGTTTTAACTCTTCTTCAAATCATTTAAAATTTCCTTCCATGTCCTCTTTTTGCATTTTCAACGGACACCTCCCGAGACACCTGTGCGTGTTGAAATTATAGGTCGCATCGAATGCTCAAAGAGAGGTAGAGGCCGACCAAGGTTGACATGAGCTGAAGTAGTAAAAAGATGCTTGAAGGATTGAAATATATCCAAAGAGCTGGTGTCTGACAAGAACGCATGAAAGTTAGATCCACGTACTAGAACCATGAGCTTTTAGGGTTGGTTCAGAGGTAGTGTTATAAGTTTTAAATTATAAGACTAGTGAATAGGAGTCTAAGACGTTGTTTTTTATCTTCGGTCCTTATTACTATTGATATCATTATTACTAGTATTATTATTATCATCATGGTTTTTTTTTAAATCTTTATATTTTTATTTTTTATTTTATTTTTATCTTCATTTCACTTATTTATTATTATTAATAATTGTTTAATTATTTTACTTTATTTTATCATCATTATCATGGCTTATTATTATTGTCATTATTACTTTTAAATCGACTTTGTCATTTACTTTTGGGTTCCATCTTTAGCCGACTCTAACGTATTTGGGAATGATGGCTTTGTTGTTGTTGTTGTCCTCTTTTTGCATTTGGACAACACGAAATTTTAAACAAAAATTATAATTTGTTTGACACTCATTCAATCCGAGATATAGTCTAAGATGTCAATCTAACCCGAGATTTGAAAGTTTGATTGTAATTTTTTACCATTGTACCAAAGAATCCCATGTTATTAATAAATTAGCTATAGTATTATTGACAAATTGAGTCTAGGAAGGTGTGTGTTACTAATTGCAATTTTTCACCAAAATGTAGTACCAAAGAATGCTATTTTATTAATAAGTTAGGTATCGTATCGTTAACAAATTGAATTCAATAGGTGTTTGCTGCTTAACAAAAAATACTAGCTTATTGGCAAAATAGTAGTAGTATTATTACAAATTGAGTTAAGTAGATGTTTATTTGTTGAACTAATTTTTTTTATTTCAACTGCATATTGAACATCAGCCTACAGTGAATTTGTTATCGTATCACTATTATCAACAAATTGAGTTTAGCAAGTGTTTGTTTGCTCAAGCAAAAAAGTTATTTCAGTGGCATGTCTAACATATTTATTGTTGTGTATTATTATTGCATCATTGCTTGATCTTTATGGAGATGGAGTACAACCCAAATAGAATACTTAATGATCGGTGTCGATTGTACGATCTAAGTAATCTGCTTTAATAATGATTACAAGATCATAAAATCTTACAATTCGAATCCATTTCAAATCGAATATCTCCAAGTACAAATTCACTATCAAATTCTTACTCAAAACTCAATTAAAATGTAATTGAGAAAACTCATACAATCCAAGATGAAATTAAACTAATTAGGTACTTATTTCAATTTGCAATTCAAAATTTGTTTTTTCCAAAACAATATAAAGATAAACAAGTTTTAGGTTACATGCAGAAGCTCAAATCAACTCAAAAGTATAAATAATTACTACGAAAGAAAGCATCTACGCAAAGAAAGCATTTACGTTTTCACATACTTAAATATCACGTGATAACCTACGCAGAACAAGATTTCTATGGTGCTAGTAATCAAGTAAGTATAATATTTAAATACCAATCATTTGAATTTACATTCACGATTAAAATCAAATCCGATTTAAAATTTAAACCTTACAATATACAAATTGGATTTCATTTTGAAAACTTGGTATATCAATGCAAATAAGTAAAAATTCTATCATTTTCATAAAGTATTTGAACCAAGGTGTGAGGTTTTGACCGAAATATCCAACATTCCGGTCGTTCCATTTCGATTTCAGTAAAGGCCAAAACAAAACCAAGCCAAAAAGTCCGATTTAATATTAAAAAAATGCTATTAAACTTAAATTTTATATAAGAAACTTAGAAAGGATTAATTTTAGTTTCAAATATACGAATACTCAAAATTTTGAAATTTTAACTTAGGAAATAAATAAAATCACAAAATATAAATGTGGTGCAACTAAAAAAGTTAAGAACAAAGTAATGAGTAAACATTTTTCTTATTGTTATAAACATTCATGATTAATCGATATTTTCATTTATAACTGCTTTTTCAATTAAAGTGAAATTATATATTTTGTTTCAATAAATTAAACAAATATATGAGTCGTATTACAAAATCAAAACCGAAACTAAAACCGAAATTCCTAAAATTACAAAAGACCGTAACCAAGATCTCGAACCTTGATTTGAACATCTATATGATACCATCCACTACAAAAGATTCCTAGTTTCGTCATCGTATACAAGCACAGATTCAACGTATGACAAAACGTTTATAAGTTTATTTTAACAAGTAATGAAGATAGTTACTTTTTGACTTCTAAGAAAACAAATAAGACCATTAAATTATATAAGTCATGTTGCATAAGAAATAAAGATCTTGATCTCATATAGCTAACTCAACCAGTCAAAATAACATCATACAAGTCATATGTGAGAAAATATTCTCTTTTCTGATAGAAATATATAATAATTGCAAGCATTATATCATTCAAAAATAACCATGTATCGTTGTTATTTCTGTCTCCTATCACACGGTTGGATGCTCAGTTTGAATTTTGTAAGGCTCCACCTAAGTTTTTATTTTCAGTTTGACATGCAGACTTTTAACCATGGTTTAAGGTATCGGCCTGTACCCCAAAATTTCGGGGGTACTGAACCGGTGCCGACCATCAGCGAGCCGAAACTAGAGCTAAAAATCGGTTTCGGCCATCGGCTTAAAAAAAAGCGGAGCCCTAAATTAAAGTCGACACCAAAAATCATGGGATGAAAAGGAAAAAGGCAAAAAGCCAAAGCAAATCGAATAAGATTTCAATCAAAATCGATCTAAGAAATCATAAAAAAAATACAGCAGCACCTTGATTTTCTCGACAGCAGCAAAGAAATTTTCCGACAGCGAAGTCATCGGAATCAGCGAAGTCATCGGAAGCGGCACCTTGATTTTCTCGGTGACAATCAGCGAAGGCGAAGTCATCGGAATCGAACTACAGCAGTGAAGTTTTTTTTTTAAATCTGCGTGTTTTTTTTGTTTCGGCTTTCAAATTGCCCTAGTTTGTGCGTGGAAAAGGAATGAATAGTATATGGCTGCATTTCAAATTACAGCAGAGAAGTGTTTATGTCTTCTAATTTGGGCTGCCATTTTTTGGGCTTTAAGCCTTTAATTTAATGTAATAGGAATGGATGGTGAATTAGTATAAGTATATAGCTTTTTATTTGAGTTTTAAATTATATTTACAAACTACTAAAAACCAAAATCTGAACCGAAACTGAAACAAAACCGAAACTTCCGAAATTTACAAAATCATCTGAAACTAACAAAATTTCAAATGACCGAAACCAAGTTCTCATACCTTGCTTTTAACGGTCAATAGTACGTTTGTTGTTGCAAAAGTTTTTCTATTTTTTAGAAACTTCAATACCAAGTGTCTGCTTCACCCGTGACAACACTGGTCTCCTATGAGCTTGCTTATGCACTAAATTTTTTGTGTGTGGGGGGTTAAACTCAAATTCTATACTTTATGGTAACTCTTTATTCATCATACCACCAATTCAATCAATTTATAGTATGTTATTGTAATTGTTTTCAAAAATAAATATTAAAATCTTATCCGTTGAATCAATTCCAATCAACTCAACGCAACTTCAATTTGATTTTTAAATTTCAAATCAAAACTCCAACGAATATCATTAGGTTTAGACTTCAGAGATGTAGAAAGATTGCACCAAAATCATTTTCAAATATAAATTGTTATTAAAAAGGTAGACGCTTTTATGTGCTCAAATTTCATTGAGAACTTACATAAAGCAAAATTTCTAGCGCACGGTAAATTCAGTGTTATCAAAGCCCTCGCCTAGGCGCGCTTAGGCTCCAAAAAGCCCTAGGCTTCAAGCTGGGGCTTTTTTGACTTTTGAGGCACCATGGATGCACAAGACGCCGGAAAAGCCCCAAGGCGCTGGCTTTTGAGGCGCTGTAAAAGCGCGCTTTGGACTACTTTGTTGGAGAATTTTTTTTGGATCCAATATGAGCCCAAACATATAACTTCTATTCAATTTATCCACACCCAATTAAATCACCCAGCTCAAAAACAAATTCGTGTCTAGCCCCAACTCAAAATCAAGTCGATCAAATTAAAATACATAACCTAGTTCGAACTTCAAGAGCCGTCTAGATTGCTCACCGCCTCATGCTCAAGGCTCTCAAAAAAGCCCTAGGCGCAAAAAAGCCCTAGGCTCCAGCTTGGCGCTTTTTTACGCCTTAGCGCCTTAACTACCTTGACAGTAATATATGTGCACATTAAAATTTAAATCCTTGAATCTATGATCCGCACTTTAGATTCAAATTTGATTAAAAATTTGAATTTCACAATCCAAATCTCATTTTGAAAACCTTGTTGCCACCAAAAGCAGAACCCCGTATCTCTTCCAGAGAATCTCCTAATTGTTCCAGAGCAACTAGAAAGAGATTCTTTAACCAAAAAGAATTCAGTTCAGATGTAGGATACCTATCCAGAAGTTTTCGATTGTAAAGAGAGCATTCACACAAGTCAAACAATAAAATATTTGATCTTCCACGTATATATTCCATAAATGTTTTCTCTTTTGTATCATTTTACAGTTATGATACTAAATTATACAAATATCTACTTTTTTCCACTCACGGAATCAATAAACAACTGTGATGATGTTTCAATGTATGGATTGATATATTTATTAACTATATTTTCCTATTTATGTATCCGAGAGAAAGACGTTTAGGACAACATGTATTTATTTCTTGAATAAATACGTTAGAATTACAATGCAATTTTGTATGTTAGAAGTAATGCAATTTTCTGACGCACTGGGCAAAATAGAACATAGTTAAACTAGTATTTTGCACATGTAACGCATGTTTCTATGTTACAGTATAAAATACGATGTATAGGTTAAGTCCTAAATGTTGCTATCATAGAATATGAAAACCACACTTTCATGGAATATAATACAAATAAATTAAATAAAAGTAATAAGTTTATCACTTAGTATCTTAAGGTTAATGAATTTTATCGCCTTTCTATTATGAAGATGTGTCATAGTACCGAACATTGTTTCAACTCTCGACCATTTTGGTCAAAATCTCGATCGAGATGGTGAGATCTCGATATGAAACCCCAATGAAGCGACACACAAAATTTTAATGGAACTCACATTTTTCATATTTCAATCAAGATATTAATATCTCGACAGGTATCAAATTTCAATAACTCGACCTATATGTAGATTTCCTGGGGCGACCTGAATTTCGACGAAATCAAAATTTTATGGTAAATGGCAAAACAAAATTTATATACGTTTGTAACTAGTCGAAATAGGGTTTTAGGCTCTAATAGAAGCAATGGCACAAGCACATTTGCTCCTATGCACACAACTTGAGATATAGTTTATTGCGCAAAAACTGAGGTAAATAATTTTAGAATTGTGTTCAAACTTGCCCCAGATGTAAAGAGATTTTATAGAAAAAAAATAAAAGAAAAGTTATATGTTGTTTTGACTTTTGACGAGAATCAAAAATTCAAATTTAACTAGCTCAAGTGGAAAGATCTTTATATTGTGATTTTAAGGTCTTGGATTTGATCTCCTTAAACATCAAAATGAGTGTTCTGCTTAAATTAAGTATCACTCTTATTATCAAAAAAATTTAAAGCAAAATCTTGCAAGCCTATAAATTTCCTTCCTTCATTTCTCTTTCATTTGTCAGATGAAAAGATAATTATAAACAAGGAAAATTTATACTGAGGAAAAAATGAATTCGAGTTTAATATTGGTTAAGAGAAATCACTGAGTAAATCTCTCAATCAATCTCTCATCCGGGAATATATGCTATTTCTCTATTACACTTTCATATAATGAATTTTGTTAGTGTTCGACTGATTTTGAAGTTTGTGATGATTTGATTTGGCTTGGAGATGACGAACTAATTAAGGGGAGATTTGAATTTGATTTCATGTTAATTTGATTTGACAGAGAATTAGCCAAATTTGATTGCATGTATTTTGATTGAGTTTTGCAGAATAATTCAATTTATGAAATTGCACGATTTTATATGTATTCATTTCAATTTTAGATCATGAGATGGTTAAATAATTTATGAGCGATTAAAACTGGAATTGAACGATTTGAAGTTTGAAAGAACAAATCAAGTTTAGATTACTTTTGAAGGTAATGTATATGTTACTCTTACAGTGCATGTAAATCAATTTTAGACCTAACATATACTTCAACATAGTCCCGAGATGAACTTTAGAATCCAAGATGTAAATACAAGATGGACGGTCAAGGTATACTCATCTCGTCTGAGATCTTCATTGGTATGAGATTGGATCTAAAATCTCCTGGACGAAACCGGACTGAAATCCAAGACTTAAAACCTTGGTATTAAAGTAATGTAAAATTGATTGAATAAGGTTATGGTCTATGTATAACATTGTAGATAAAGATTAATATGAATCAATTATTATCGAGTAAACAAAAAGGTCGCATACGAACACAACTTTGCTTGATTGAGTAATTTAAAACCTTAATTCACGACATATAAAGTACAACTCTTGTTATAAAAAAACTTAATTCGTGACATTTAAAAATAAAAAAATACTTCGTTGCCTTTACCAAGACTTTCGTAAACATTCGAGACTTAAATACAACATACTCCCTTATTCAATGCTGAATAATAGATCACAAAATCTCTTAGCTGCTTCAACTTTCTTGATATAATTTTCACCTAATATTTATTTGATATTCTTAACCTACTTAAACTATTTATTGTTTGTCGTATGATGCCAATTTTTAAACTTCATATCAAAATATAACCTAGATAAACTATAATTTGGATACTAAAACTAGAATTTAAACTTGATGTCTAACCTAGTATCTAGAGACTATAAGCTTTGTGATTGGTTAAATGTATAAAAATACAAGTAGCCAATGTTTGACTGCTTGTTCCCAATTGGTGGACTTAAGCTTAACATACCAAATAAAAAATAAACACTTCTATTGCTCCTTGTCTAGATGACAAAGTAACGATCATTACACTTATTACCGAAGTTTTCTAATATCGAACTACATCAAGCAAATTCTAGGAACTGCCTATAAGTATGGCTCATTAATTCACCTTACACAATTAAACCTGGTTGATTCTACCCCAGAACAATCAATAGCTCACATCAAAAATACATCCTTTATGAAAAGAAAAATGAAAAAAAGGTCCAGTACAGATTTATAGCATTCATCAAACTATAAATTTAGATCTAATTTAAATATACATCCAAATAATTCGGTACCAAGTTATTACTGTTACTAACAAATATTCAATCAAAAATAGAAAACTGTAAATAAATAGCCCCGTCAGATCCAGAAACTACTACCAAAAAGGAAAAAAACAAAAGAAATAAGTTTACAGAATAGTGGAGGCGCCGCGAGTGAAGCAGACTGCGAAGAGGCAAGCGATGACGCCGGCTAGTATGAATATCAGCGACGTCACCAAAAAGCCCATTTTTTTCAATCAAATTGTGATTAAGTAAATTTTAATTATTTGGGAATGGGGTTCGGATAAGAGAGGGATTCAGGTTTAATTTGTTTTGAAGGTGAAAACCAAGGCTGCGCATAATAGGATTAAATGGACCGGACCACCTCTGCATGAAAATACCATTCGAAGCCAAAATTTGCCTAGCTAGCTTAGCTGACACGTTGGACGTCCCAATGTTTCAATACCAAAAAGTAAAACATTGGACTGGTTGGAGTGAAAAGATGCGTTAGCTCAAACACGTCATATTTTTTGACTCCAACGACTGACTAATTTCGACTCTCTCCACTCCTTTATAATCATCAGCTTCCCTCATTTCTCATACCAGCAGCAAAAAACAGTTCCAACCTTTCCTTTTTCAATTTCTACCGAACCGTTCGAGCATATTTTAATGTATTTCTCTCCACTATTATGTTTATTTATTTTTTTTATCTATAACATATTTTTCTAGGATTTTTTTCTTATTTTTTACAATTTTCAGTTTTTAAGTATGACGCACTCTTCTGCTTCTACTACTCCATCTGCTTCGTCACAGCCATTGCTTTATGAATATCCGAAAGGGAAGAGCTATTCATGGATCTGTGCGTTGATTTTCTGCCGGACAGAAGGAGTTCGGTTAGCGGGTTTTATATGTGCATCGCGCCAGCATTTAACGACATGTTGAACTTTGACTGGTCCCATGCAAAGATGGAGAACAGATGGGACAACTTGAAATGCACTTGGACTGATTGTGACAAACTTCCACAGATAGAAAGAGGGATGTAGGATAAAGAGAACGATCAGTCGGACGGTTCCAATGAGTGGTGGAACACCACTGCAGCAAGAAAATATAAGAAATTCAGAAATAATTCTCTCATCAAATTTAGAGAGTTGGATGAGCTATTAGAAGGCTGCATGGGAAAGGACATTTGCAAATATATTATACCTCCTACTCCACCAGCTCAGCCTTTCACTGCTGCCGATACAGATTTGTACTCTAATTGGGTGATCGGTGACACTACACTTGTTCAGCCCAGACGCAGTAGATAGACCGAGCATGACAACTTGAGCAGGCCTGTCGTCGGACGGTCGTTCGTTCAAACGAAATGTTTCACCAATGTCGTCCAGCGTTGTCATTCTATGTTGTTTGCTGTTTTACCTGTTCAGCGGTGAAAGATTATTCAGATTTTTCGCAAAGATTCCACAACCTTGAATGTGGTGTAAACATTGCTTGAAGATGAGGTACAAAGATTTCCGGTGTGCCATTTGACTGTATTTCACAATCATCGTCTGTAGTTTATTTTGCATATATTTGAATATAAAATTTATTAGTTTGTTTTAATGAAAAATCAAGTAATTTAATTTTTATTATTTGCCATTATTAAACTCATATTACACAATAAAAATAATAATTAATAAATTATAAATCGATTACATTAAAAATTACAACTTAAATACCCCGCTCAAATACTCCGTTCGCAGCCTCAAACGCATGCTCCATTCACTCAACTTCCCCGCTCAACCCTGTTTTCGTTCGTTGCAAACGCACCTGAAATATTTCGGTACATTAATCTTAGAGCATCTCCTGAGTCGGGATATACGGGCTAATTTTGTTATAAATCTAAAACCAAGGTGCATGTTCCGTCTTTAGACAGCTTGTTTAAATAGGGCATCTATATCAAACATATGATTTAAAGATGTCTGACCGGTTGAACGTTTGTTTAAACAAGTAGGTGTAACGAATAACTGTGAAAACCGACCGTTAAATTGTATAATTTAAATAAAAAAAATTAATGTAGTTTTTCATTAATTTCAATTAAACATCAAGTGATGATATGTTAAAAAAATTAAAGAGATTTAATGAGACATTTGTGATGAGAACATAGTAAATAACATCAAAAAAAATTAAAAAGACATTCATTAACTTTTTGCCTTCACAAGATTTTATATTGCAAACCTAGAGTAGATAAACATTCATAACGGTTGGTTTGATAATTTGATATATCACTCTCATACATTTCTTGATTCGTGGACAACAAAAAATTTCTATGGAAGATGTGTAAAACAAACCAAATAGCTGTAAACACAAAATGCATCTGTAACATACTAGCATTTTCCTTGACCAAAAAGTTCGGTTTGAACAAGAACATAATCAAAAAAAGTGTGCGGTTTACAAGTATATAACATATTTCTGCTAAAGTACAATTTCCCATATGCGTAAATCCAACCTAATATGAATAGTTTACAAGATATAGTCAGAGTGTAACACCTCATATATTTTATAACCTTATTTAAGACATTTAATTAGTTAAATTAAATTAAATAATGTAAAGATTAATAGATGGAGATTTAATTAGTTAGAGGTAGCCGTGCCATATTAAATGGGTTAACCGAAATGAAATAACACTAAGTAAGGTGTTAGGAAATGAGAAGGGTATTTTGGGAAATGGCAAAACCTTATACCCTAAACCCTTATGACATGGGTAACTCACGTTCATTATTTTCATTCCATTAAAAACGAAAATAGCTAAGGCCGGCCACCATTTCCAATCTCAAGAGTAGAAGTAAGCTAAGATTCAAGAGGAAAGAAGAAATCAACTAAATCAACAGTTAAAAATCTTATCTATAATCTCTAAAGCCAAGGTGAATAATTACTACATCCCACATACTTTTAGTTTTCGGTTTTGTGTTTAGATCCAAAATGTTTTTGCTAGAATATTACCATGTTTGATGTTTTAAGATATATATGTTTATTGTTGATGAAGTTTTAAATGTTTATTCGTGTTTTATGATAATGTTTAGCATGAAACCCCTATTTAATGACATCTGAATACTTTGGAAATTTAAATGTAGGTCTGGAATAATATTTTAAAGGTGGGTTTTGATTTTTCGATTCATTATGGATTTTATATGAATTTTTGAATGAAGAAAATTGTTTATTGGGTTTTAAATTATTTTTGGCTGAAATAATAATTGTTGGGTTTGAGATTTTAATATGTTAGGTAATATATTAAAATAATTTTTTGGAATTTTTCCATAATTTTCCTAAGTCATTTGAGGGATATATAAAATTATTTAAGGTATGAGACTTAAATGTTTCATATATTCATAAAGGAGAAGAGGCATTTTGCAAAATAAAATGTTTTATAAATTCTGGTGATTGCAGTAGAAAAATTCTGAAAAGTATTTTATTGACCAATGAGAATTTGACAAACAAAGGCAGGTTAGTTGAAAAGTTCCTTTTTAAGTTTAAAGACAAAAATCACACTTTTTCCATATTTCAATCCATACGGCTAAATACCTTCCACCCCAGACTTTTCATCTCAGTCGAAAGGTTAGCTTTCGATAAGATCAAAGTTCCATGCATAAGGTATCAAGTAATTGGTACGTAATGAATTGAATATGCCTTTGAGGCATATGGCACCTAGGAAGTAGAAGGAGTTAGAGGTGTAAGTGAGTGACCTATTAAGGTGAGGGTTCATTTGTAGAAGTATATCTAAGTGGGGCGCACCTGTAGTATTCACCACTAAGGCGGATGTCTCTCTGAGGTTGTATGTTAATTACCATGAGCTGAATAAGGTGATGAGGAACAACAAGTATCCACTCATGTGTATTGATGACTTGTTCGATCAACTACATGGTATGAAGGTGTTCTCTTAGTGGACCTTGTGGCGGGGTTTCACTAGTTGAGAGTAGCAAAGGAGAGTGTGACAATCACTATGTTTTGTACGATGTATGGTGTCTATTAGTGGTAGATTATGTCGTTTGGGCAACCAATGCTTCAACATACTTTATTAATCTCATGAACTGCATCTTCAGGGATCGGCTAACTAAGTTTGTTCCTGTGTTCGTGGATGATATTCTGGTTTATTATGGGATGGAGGAGAAACATAAGACACATTTTTAGGATTGTGCTTGAAGTGTTGAGGAAGCACGAATTAAAAGTGAAGTTTTCGAAGTGTCATTTCTGGAGGAGAGAAGTGAGATTCTTGGGTTATGCCATCTCTGAGTAAGATACCATAGTAGATTCTTGGGTGCGGTATTGATGCAAGGAGGTAAGGATGTTGCCTATGTTAGTTGACAGCTAAAGCCATATGAGAGAAAGTATCTGATCCATGATTTGGAGTTGGCAACGATATTTTTTTCTTTGAAGATACGGAGGCATTACCTGCTGGGGTAAGGTTTGAGTTGGTCATGGACCACAAATCCTTGAAACGCCTTTTCTTCCAGAAGGACCTCAACCTTCATAACCAATGATGGTTAGCATTCTTTGCCTCTTACGACTTTAGAATTTCTTATACACCTGTTAAGGGAAATGCAGTTGTCGATGCTTTGAGTAGAAGACATGTCAGTGTGGGAGTGATGTTCCTAGAGTGGAAGCGGTTGGGGTATATTGTTGGTTATTACTTCAAACCTCATGGCAAGTTAGAACCAAAGATGTTGGCAAGTTGGTCCTTCATACCGAATTTGGTTGAGAGGATTGGTACTAGTCAGAAGCATGACATTAGACTAGCAGAGATCATAGTAAAAGTAGAAGGAGTAGGGTTTGATGAGATGAGGCAGTACATACTCGACTAAGATGGTTAGCTCCATAAGGATGGAAGATTGTTTGTTCCCCATTTGATGGATTACGAGATGAGGTACTACGAGAGTGCCATCATTCTAGATTGACTATACATCCCATCGGTAATAAGATTTACCGTTATAAGAAGCAGACATGTTATTGGGATAGGATAAAGAAGGATGTCGAGAAATTCATCTCGAAGTGTATGAACTATTGGTTAGTTAAGGCAGAGCAGAAGAAGCCAAATGGGTTGATGCAAATACTTGAAGTTCCCCAGTAGAAGTGGGAATATAATTCGATGGATTTTATCGATAGATTACCGAGGACCAGAGGAGGGTTTGATAGCATCTAGGTCATAATCGATAGATTGACGAAGAGTTCTCAATTCATTCCCATCAAGTCTAGTAGAACATTATTCAAATTGGCCAAGTTGTATGTGAAATGGGTGGTGCGGTTCCATGGTATGCCGAAGAGCATTGTGAGCGATCGAGACACTTTATTCACTAGTGGGTTTTGGAAGAGCTTACGTGAGACGTAGGGGATGGAGCTGCATCTCAGTACAGCTTATCACTCGCAACCCGGTAAGCAAACCGAGAGGGTGAATCGCATATTGGAGGATCTTTTGCGAGTTTGCATTCTGGATTTTGGAGGCTCGTGGGACAATCACTTGCATCTAGTGGAGTTTGCATACAATAATAATTATCAGTCTAGTATCAATATAGCACCATTTGAAGAATTGTACGTGCAATGGTGTAACGCTTCTTCGTTTTGGTGGGAAGTGGATGAGAAACTAATACTTGAATCAAAGAGACCTTGGAGAAGATTGAAATCATCCGTCAAAGAATGAATGCAGGATAGATAGAAGAGCTACGTTGATAAGAGACGTAGAAATTTGAGGTTCTCTGTCCATGATATGGTGTTTGTGAAGATTTCTCCATCGAAGAATGTTGTTCGAGTTGATAGTAAGGGAAAGTTGCATTGAGATTCGTGGGTCCTTTTCCAATAGTAGAGAGGATTAGGAACCTAGCATATAGGGTTAACTTACCTCAAAAGATGGTAGGCATCCATAGTGTATTCCACATCTCTCACTTATGAAAGCTTTGCACGACTCGGGCATGACGATCGCATCAGATCAACTTGATGATATCGAGATTAAATTAGAAGCTTCGAGACCTGATCGGCCAATTCATATTGTCAGACGTGATATGACACAAATTAGAAGGAAGACGGTGGAGTTAGTGAAGGTTTAATGGGGTGAAGTAAAGGCGATTGCACATGGAAAACTGACGATAGCATATCCAGAGCTCTTTGCATGGTTAAGGCTATTGTTATCGTATTTGCTTTCACTTTTGTTGTCATATAGGATAGTTTTGCATCTTGCATGCTAGGATAGGTATATCTATATTATTAATTGCATGGCTACCTTTTTGATATGTTTGACGGTTGCTTATGATTGTTAGGCATGCGGGGTAACTATGGTTGACTATTCTTTCGTTTGTTTGGCGATTTCAGGAGCGAAATTCCTATGGGGGAAGAGTGTAACAACTTGCATTTTACCTGTTGGTTGATTGTAAAATATTATAATTTAATTTATATGAGGTCGTATGACTCTATAATTTGGGAAATGACTAGTAGAAACATTTTCCATCTTTCATATTTTTATCGGATAGTTTGACCTTGAAAATCTTATAGTATCGCCCCGCGTTTTTACATTAATTAATTAAAATATAAATTAAGTACTAAATAATAATCAACGAAAAACAAAAATTTTGAAAGTCGGAATTTGGCTACAAATCTTACACTATTGTGTTTGTGGTGATTTTATGATCGATTTTCATATATAAACTTTTCCGATTGGAGTTCAAATGAAAAAGTATCAGCGTTTGAAATTTTGTAGCCGGAAATAATTATATATGTAATTAAGGAAATAATTTGAAATTAATTAATGCCGTTAAACTTAACTATTATTAAAGTTTAAGAATTATAAATAGGGGACAAGATAACGTTGATTGACGTTAATTGGATATTAAAGGTAAGAAATCAACGTAATAAGAGAACACACCAAATTCAACAAACCAGCACTACCCAGGTCGACCGTGACCACGCCTAGGTCGACTATGGACACTCGACCCAGGGGCTTGAATGGTCGACCTATGACTTTTTGAATGCGACAGTGAGATTTGGTCGTGTGGCCCAGATCTAATACAATTCCATTCGACGGTCAGTGCACATTTGAACCCCTATAAATTAGGACCTAGAGCTTCACTTCCAACTCATTATTTTTCTAATGAGCATGGAAGCTCTGCCATTTCCTTTCTCCTCCAAAATTTCTAAATACACAAAATTAGATCTAGATTGCACGGATACACTTTGGATAAGAATAGAAAAAGATAGAGGATATGAAATAGGTTCAAATCAAGTTGCTACATCAAAGGTAAACTTTATATATGGTTCCAATTAATAAATCTAAATCTCTTTTCTCTAATCCAAATTCTAATAGACATGTATAAATGTAACTTGTGGATCTGAATAGAAAGTCAAAAGTGGAGAATATAGATAACATAGTTTAGATCTAGATTAGATCAGAGCTTTGGGAGCGCTAAGAAAAGGTGAATGGGAATATTATATATTTTTATACAATACTAGATTATATTGTTGCAAACCTACTCCTATATGCCTGCGAATTCATTTTAAGTTATGAATAAATTCGTAATTGTGAAAAGTTGAAGATACAAAACTTGCCTATGTAAATATGTAATGAATAGTTTTAATTCTGCAATCGCGTAATGATTAATTTTATTTATGTAATTACGTATTGATTAGATTTAATTATGTAGTTGCGGAATGATTAGATTTAATTGGTATTTTTACAACAATTGAAATGAATAATATCATAATGAATGCGTAATGATTAGGAAATTGTTTTTATTTTGTCGGACATAAATTAAGTTGAAATAAACTTCATTCTGTTATTTAGGGTTTTTGTGATATTTTAATACATTGGAACTTGGATTATTACAAGTAAATTTCCACATACTATCAAGGTCAAAATATAAAAAAAGTGTGATGTTTGGAATAAGAAGGAATGGACATGTTAAAATAAAAGGAAAGCGACGTATAAAACAAGGAAAAATCTCTGTGTTTTATGCTATCTATTTCAAGAAAAATAAAAAGGCAGTTCCTTGTAATTACAAACCCGCAGAAACATCTCTTCTCTTGATATGATATGGGAATTTACTACGTTAACATATATTGGATAGAAGTTTAGTTCCAGTATATTAAAATATCGTAAATCCCAAAAGTTAAACATTAAGTTGTTAGTAAAGTACGAATACCCAATTAATATAAAAGAAAGAGGCTTTGAGAAATAGGCAAGAAGAAGAATAGAACATGAAATGGGAATAGAAATGTTAGTTGGAGCCAAGAAATAAAAAGGCAACGATGTTAAGAAATTGAAAAATGAAGCAGTAATTGAATTTGAAAAGGAAAAGCTAGACACATAGTAAAGTAAGATTTATGGTCAACTATAAGAGTATGGAGACAATGAAAGGAAGAATGAAAACATATAAATATAAAACATATGTATGTATGTAGTCTCGAATATGCATTTATGACTGGTGTAGATAGTTATAATTTAATATATATATATATATATATATATTATAAAAAGGAAATGACATCAAGAGTCATTAGAGTACGTGAAATGCGAAAGCATATTCAACCGTAGGACCCATGGAGAGTATACGCTTGCGTATAGATAAAGGGATACCCCCAAGTTATGTTAGTGCTTAGAACGGAACCCCTGTAATTGTAGGCACCGGACGGACCTTTTGTGGATGGCGAAATTATACAAGCACTGTAGAGTAGTCTGATTCAAATTTGTTTAAAGAAGGGTATTGCCTAGATTGCACTAAGCAATCTAAATGGATGATGGGCAGGATCAGACTTATGCAACAGGGAGTGTAATGCTTGCATGCGTAGGTACCAAAACAAGAGGTGGGAGTTGCATATTTAGCAAGCTCGTCATCGGTCCGTTACGGTCAACGAGAAGGATTGGTTACACCCAACTGATCTCTTCCGCCTACCAGGATTGGTTCAGTTGGGTTATGCACCGCCACAGTTGTTTGTTAGTTTGTTTGATAGGGCAAGGCTAGTTAACCCATATAGAAATTCCTTTAAACACGGACGGGGTGGATGTGCATGGGGTCGGAAGTCCATGATACATGAAGCACACAAAGGTGAAAATCCACGAAAAATATAGGACCTAATGGAGTAGAGGTCGTCGGTGAGCACTATAGGATTTCCTCGAGTAATGATCATGATGCAGCGAGGCGATGGATCCTTACGAGGTGTTGAGCGATAGATACTAGTGGGGAAAATATCTAGGTCCATTAGTGAATATATATATATATATATATATATATGTGTGTGTGTGTGTGTGTGTATCTACGGAAGGTAGTTGGGAATGGTTCGTACGAAGCGATGGAGTCGTAGCGACTAGTGGTAAAATCTAACATAACAAGAAATGGTGAACTGTAACATCCCCCATCTAGAGGCCCAAAACTAAGCGCTATAGATGCTGTAGTCATCTATGGTATTAGCTTCGGGTGACTAAATACGACTATGTTAGCGGTATCTACAATATCAGAAGCACTTGAATATGAAACAAAACACAGATTTCAAAACAACATTTTCTTCTTTATATTTAAAATAGAGGTTCCATATTCTTAATACATAATCCCAATACGTTCCCAAACATAGATAAAATATACTTAATACAAAATACGCCAAGAGTGGTATATGAAGATACCCCCTTGGATGATCAGAGTCATATAGTCATAATAGACTTAATACAAACATAGCGGAAATACAACAAAACATAAAACTGCAAATCCTAAATAGCTATCTGTTTGCCTCCTGCATGCCTTCGGTAGCCTTATTCGTCATCTTACTAAACCTGAAAAAGACCTTAACCCCTCGGCCTACTAAAATTAATTTTAAGCGCCCGAGAGTTTAAGGGGAAAACATAAACTTCGAGTCAGACATAAAGCCTGGTGTGAATAATACTATACATCCTGGTTTTATATGTTAAGTGAGACCACGCCGCTTAGCGGAACGAGTTTCCCCTCAATAACATCCTTTTAAAATATATCTTTGCAAAACCTTTTTCCTGCACCAAAACTAGTAAATATTGTAAAGCATCATATGTAAATATATATAAATATCAGGTAATAATGAACTATCTGTTCAAACACAAAAGTTTTGTTTGGATAATTTTTAATCTTTGGCTGACTTGGGCCTACCAAACAATATAATCAAAATTAATCTAACAACTGTTAGTTATTCTTCTTCTAGACTATCTATCCTTAATTATTTGTTAAATACTTCACTTTTGGACGGTCTATCCCTAACTTAATCATCTCCCAGGTCTTCCTGATCTTAATGGTTTTCCGGGCTCACCAATAACCTATCTGTATACAAACATATATTCCCTTTGGTGTGTAATCATAATTTTAGTCTACCTGTGACCAAGCCCTACACACTGGAATTTTGGACAATAATTAGCTAGGGCTGATAGCTAATGTATAAGGTGCGACCCCATACTAGTCCCATCTGGTATTCTAATATCTGATCATTTTCACTTAAGGATCCCCTTCCATAATTTTCCTTGAAAACATTTTCAAAATGATTTAAACCTTTAAATCCAACTCAAACGAGGATAATATATAATCTTTATGCTTTACTCAAAATCACATTACCATGTTATATATCTCTTCTTTACTCAAACCTTAGTTGATGAAAACATTTGAAAGTACATCTTTCTAAACTTTTGAAAACATCTCTTTCAAAACCAAGAGAAACCCTTTAATTTTCTAAGCCAAAAGGCTAAAACCTTACCTTTCAAAACCAAACATCAAACCTTTCGAAACTATTGAAATCATTCCTTTCGAAAGCAATAAAACTTTAGACATCCTACTTTAAAAACAACTTAAAACATTGCCTTAGAAAACCTTTGGAAAACCTTCCATTTAAACCTTCCGAAACCATTCAAAACAAACCTTTCGAAATCATTGAACTCAAACCTTTCGAAACCATTGAACTAAAACCTTTCGAAATCATTGAACTAAAACCTTTCGAAATCATTGAACTCGGACCTTTCAAAACCATTGAGCTAAAACCTTTCAAAATCATTGGAAGCAACCTTTTGACTTTGTCGAAAGCTCTGCTTCGAAAGCTTTAAAACATATCATTTAAAACAATAGGCCTTTGCCTTTAGAACAACTCATTTGAAAACTTGGGTGATTCTTCAATTAAAAACAAGGGTAAAACATCTAAGTCGAAAGCTTTGATACCTTTCGAAAGCATTGAGAAGAGGCTGGTTTTAGAAACAGGTAAACCTTTCGACTTCGTCGGAAGGTTCAAAACAAAACAGTGATAAAGCGGCAGTAACCTTTCGACTTTGTCGAAAGGTTTAAAACCTTTATTTTAAATAATTGACCTAGTTGAAAGCAACCAAGTCGAAAGCTCCTTTCCGAAAGCAAGCAGGTGTAAGCTTTTGGTTTATAAAACAAACATACCCCAACCTCTTTGGCAACCAACCTTTCGACTAAGTACCCTTTGACCTTGTTCAATTCATTACGTACCAAGTAACTTGAGACCATATGCATTGAACTTTGACCTTATCGAAAGTTATAACCTTTCAACTTTGTCGGAAGGCCTGGGTTGGAAGGTTTGATGCCTAAAGTGGCTGAAACATGCTAAAAGCATGATTTTCTTGTTTTTAACTTAAAAATATAACTTTTCAACTAACCTGCCTTTATTTATCAAATTCTCATTGGTTAATAAATACTTTTCAGAAAAGTACTGCCACTAATTTCAGAATTAAATAATAATTTTATTTTATAAAATGCTTCTTGCCAAGCTGTGACGCCCCACCCCGAGACCTACATTAACAAAGAGTATTACTAGGTAATACTATCTGCTAATGTAGAGAATAGGGCTGGATAGGAGCGACCATCTATAGCCTTGTCTTAAATATCTATTGAATACGTCGACAAATGCCATATATATATTTTTCTATCTCAAGTGGATCGACATATCCAATAAATACTTAATACAAAGCCATAGGTGGCTATAGGATCTATCAGAACAAAATACAACAACTCGAATGCAAAACACATCAGAGAACAGTAGATCATCACATACATATACACATATACAGATACATCATAGAGTATACAAAATGATACATGTCAAGTGGTATAGCAACCACAATATACAGACGAGTCAAAAGAATATACATATCATAGTTACAACCAAAAAGGACTACACAAAAAGCTATAACAAAAGGAGCTAGCAGAATAGTCCATGCAGAAGCAGAATAGGCTAAGTCCAAATGTACCTAACCTGAAATACCTCGGTCTGACCCGAGTATAAAATACGCGGGTCAGTCTAGCTAAACAAATCAGTAGTAAGGGTCTCAATAATAATAAGCGGAAGTGAAATATCCGTTCCATTGTTTCCAATGGAACGATATATGGTTCATCATGTTATTCACAAAAGGGAAGCATCAATTTTTCTTCTAACTTAGATAATTAAATATATAAAACATTTAAGTCCCATACCTTAAATAATTTTATATATTCATCAAATCACTTAAGAAAAATCTAAAAAAATCCAGAAAAATATATTTTAATATGTTTTCCAACATATAAAAATTTCAAACCCAAATGATTATTATTTTAGCCGAAATAATTTATAACCCAATAGATCATTTTCTTCACTAGAAAATTAATATAAAATCCACGTAAATTCAGAAAATTATGAAAATTGGAACCCATCTCTATAATATCATTTTTGACCTATATTTAAATTTTCAAGGCGTTTGGATGTCATTTAATAAGGTTTTCATATCAAACATTTCATAAATACTAATATGAACATGCATAATTCACCAATAAACAAATATATAACTTCAATCATCAAATCATGCCATATACTTGCAAAAACATTTTGGATCTAATCTTAAAACCGAAAACTATAAGAAAATGGGATGAAGTAATTATTCACCTTAGCTTTGAGATTAAAAGATGTGAGATTTGATGTTGAATTAGTTGATTATATTCCTTCTCTTGAATCCTAGCTTTAATCTTTCCTTGAGAACAATAATGGTGGCCGGCCTTAAGAGTTTTTAGTTTGGTAAAATGAGAATGAACGTGATTTTCAATTCTTAAGGGTTTAGGGTATAAGCCTTTCCTATTTCCCATAATGCCCTTACTCATTTCCTAACACATTAGTTTATGTTTTCTCATTTTAATTTACACATTAACATGGCACGGCTACCCTTAATTTAATCAAATCTCAACCTATTAATATTCACATTATTTTATTTAATTTAACTAATTAAATATCCTAGATAATGTTATAAAAATATGGGGTGTTACAGACTCCCCACCTTAAAGAATTTCGTCCTCAAAATTACTATAAGGCACACATAACAAAACAATCAAAGGTCAAACATACCATCAAACAAATCAGGGTAAGCCTCTCTAATCCCGCTCTCAGTCTCCCTAGTACAGTCTCTTGGATCGTCATTCCACTGGACCTTTACTAATCTGACTGTCTTGTTCCTCAACTTCTTCTCATCTCTTGCCACAATCTGAATCGGCTTTCTAACTATGGTCAAGTCCGGCTCTATTACTAAATCTTCTAACACTGTAGGTGTTGTGGTAGTCTCCGGGTCTCTAACACACTTTCTAAGATGAGAAACATGGAAAACATCATGGACTCCTGCCGAACTATTCGGTAACTTCACTTTATAAGCGAGTTTCCTGATCCTCTCAACAATGCGGAAGGGTCCAACAAATCTAGGTGCTAACTTTCATGACGTTCCAAATCTAATCACACCCTTCATCGGTGAAACCTTAATAAACACATTGTCTCCAACAGAGAATTCCAAGTCTTTCCTTCTTCAGTCTGCATAACTTTTCTATCTAGACTGAGCTTCCTTCATCCTAGCTCGGATCAACTCAATCTTCTCTGCGTCTTCTTTCACCAAATCTGAACCAAGAACCAACCTATCCCCGGTCTCTAACCAACACTGGAGATTTGCATGGTCTCCCATACAAAGCTTCAAACGGTGCCATCCCAATACTCGTCTAACTATTGTTATATGAGAACTCGACTAAATGAAGATGGTCCTCTCATGATCCCCCGAATCTAGTACACAAGCTCTTAACAAATCCTCCAAAACTTTGTTAACTCTTTCTGTTTGCCCATCAGTCTATGGATGGTAAGCGGTACTCATATTGAGCTTGGTTCCTAATGTTTCCTATAGACTCTTCCAGAACTCACTAGTAAACAAAGAATCTATATCACTGATGATACTACTAGGAATCCCGTGCAGTCTAACTACATTCTTCATAAATAACTTCGCCAAAATAGGTGTCGTCCTAGTTGACTTTACGAGAATGAAATGAGCACTCTTAATCAGTCTATCTACTATGACCCGTATGCTTTCATTTCCTCTACTAGTCCTTGGCAACCCATCGATAAATTCCATAGAGATAGAATCCCACTTCCATAATGGAACTTCCAATGGTTGAAGCAATCCACTTGGCTTCTGGTGTTCAGCCTTTGCCTGCTGGCAATTCAAGCACTGCTTAACACATAAACCGATGTCTCGTTTCATACCTTCCCAGAAAAAACTTCTCTTCATATCCTAATACATCTTTATTCCTCCTGGATGGATAGTGAACTTCGAACGATGGCATTCATCCAAAACTTCTTTCCTCATGTCTCCTACGTTTGGAACACACAACCTTTCCTTCTTTCTCAACCACCCATTTTGGTCAAGACTGAAATCCTTTAATTCATCGCTCTCTGTTCCCTCCTTTAAATTTTTGATCCGTTCAACGAAAACTGGATCCTCCTCCTGCCTAGAAGCGGTTTTCTCAATCATCACCGGTCGAACTTCTTAGCAAGACAATATAGCACTTCCTACACTAGAACCTGCCTTGGATCTATACTGCACATTGCAAGCTGATAATACTTCCAAATAATTCCACTCAGTAATCATAGCCAATACTGCATTCATATATTTCCTGCTAAGTGCATCCACCACCTTGTTTCCTTTTCTGGGTGTGTACTCAATTCCAAAATCATAAGCAGCAATAAACTCCAACCATCTCTGCTGTCTCATGTGCTGCTCCTTCTGAGTGAACAAGTACTTCAACGACTTATGATCTGTATAAAGCTCAAATCGCTCTTCTAATGATAATGCCTCCACACCTTTAAAGCAAATATTACGATAGCTAACTCCAAATCATGTGTTGGATACCTAACTTCATATGGTTTGAGCTTTCTAGAAGCATAAGCAATCGCTTTACCTCTTTGCATCAACATAGCTTCCAATCCAGTTCCACACGCATCAGTATAAACAACCAAATCTTGATTCCCCTCCGAAACCACCAACACCGGTGCATGGGTCAATAAGTGTTTCAAGCTCTGGAATGCTTCCTCACACTTATTAGTCCATACAAACTTCACATCATTTCGCGTAAGCTTAGTCATCGGTGCAGCTATCCACGAAAAATTCTTTATAAACCTTCGATAATATCCAGCTAATCCAAGAAAACTCTTTATCTCGGTCACCGTCTCGGGTCTCTTCAAATTATTCGCCGCCTCAATCTTGGTCGGATCTATAGACAACCCTTTTTATGAGACTACATGACCAAGGAACTTCACTTCCTTCTTCCAAAAATGACACTTCGAAAACTTAGCCTTCAACTGATGCTCCCTCAATGTCTCAAGCACAATTGTAAGATGAACTTCATGCTCCTTCTCATCCTTAGAGTATATCAGAATGTCATCTATGAAGACAAACACAAACCTATCCAAGTGCTCTCGAAAAATTCGGTTCATCAAATCTACAAAGAATGTCAGCGCATTGGTTAGTCCGAACGACATAACTAACCATTCGTATGATCCATACCTTGTCCTAAACGCCATCAAAGGAATGCTATCCTCTGCCACTCTAAGCTGATGAAATTCTGTCGCCAAATCCAGCTGAGAGAATACCTTGGCTCCACTTAACTGATCGAACAAATCGTCAATTCTCGGCAACAAATATCGGTTCTTTATCGTCTTCTCATTCAACTTACGATAATCAATACATAGCCTTAACGATCCGTCCGGCTTCTTAGCAAACACTGCGGCAACTCCCTAAGGCGAACTACTCGGTCGGATAAAATTCTTGCCTTCCAAATCCACCAACTGCACCTTCAACTCTCTCATCTCAGTGGGTGTCATCCTGCTTGGTGGCCTACTCACCGGTTATGTTCCAGGCACTAAATCAATCTGAAACTCAATGGCTCGTTTCGGTGGTAATCCAGTTACCGGCTCAAACACATCAGCAAATTTTCTAACCACAAAGACTCGATGTAACTCATCCTCCAACTCCATGATACCCAATAAAGCATTCACTTCGCAACTAGGGTTCTCTACGGTATAAACTATCCGGTCACTACAATCCGGGTGACTAAGTGATATTTTCCTATCATGGCAAAATATCCTAGCATCATATGTACTTAACCAATCCATCCCAAGGACAATCCCAAATCCCACAAAATCAAACACATGTAAACAACAATCAAAAGTATGACCTAGCAAATCAAAATCTAAATGGTCACACCTTATCCCAAGTGTCGCATACCCTCCTATCGGATTTGCAACCCTTAAGGAAGTAACTAAATATGAGGGTTCTAGGTTAAGCTTATCTAACAAACATCGAGAAATAAAAGAATGTGATGCACCAGTATCAAATAGAATGCTAACAGACATACCGTGAATCTGTAGCGAGCCTCCCAGAACAGCTTTCCCTTTCTCCTGCACAACTGGCCTTGAAATTGCAGGCTCCAATGCATACATCTGTCTCTTTCTATCTCTAGCAGGCTCCTTGCATTGGTTCTTATAATGGCCGATCTGATCACAATTAAAGCATCAGATGTTCTTCTTCCCAATCACCTCCTTTCCTTTCTCTTTTCCTTTTCCAATACGACACTCATTAGCATAGTTTCCTTTTTATCACATTTATAACAAATCACCTCAGCTTTTCCCTTCTTCCGTGCTCCTCCCTTCTGAGCATTCTTCTTTTGGAAAAACGTTCTTTTCTGGCCTTGTCCCATCTGGACCTCCTTCATTTTCCTCTTCAAACAAGCTAACGCCTCTTCCTGCATCAAAGCCATTTCTACCACTACATCACTTGGATCTTTTAGGAGCGGTAAAGTAGCACTTATCAACTCCGGCCTTAAGCCTCTTATAAAATTATCATTCCTCTTGATCGTCGTATCAACCAAGGCATACCCGTACCGGGCCAACTCTTCAAATCTTCTTGCATACTCTAAAACAGACATCTCCCCTTGTTATAGTTCAGCAAACTTCCTAACCAATCCCGACTGCTCCATTACCGACATAAACCTTTCTTGAAACCTTCTCCTAAACTTCGCCCAAGTCATGGTTTCCTCATCAACACTAGCTATAACAGTATTCCACCAAAATAGAGCAGCTCCTTGAAGCTGTCTCGAAGCTAATCTCCTCTTCTGTTCGTCATTCAATCCTAGGTCAGCAAATATTCTCTCGCAATGTAGCAGCCAATTTTCCACCTCAATCACAACTTCAGTTCCAATGAACGGCTTCCCTCCAAGCCTATATAGTCTCTACTCAAGTTAGCATAGTGGTTGACTATCGGAGCTTCCTGAACTCCTCCTCCGGCAGCATTCCCTCCGACAACTCCAGCTGCAATTCCAGCTTGCATCATGTTTACGAAGAACTGATATATGGCTCCCATATCCACTTAGGGAATCCCAGCACCAACAGTTTCAGCTTGAGCCTAACCTGGACCTCTTCTAGCATTTGGTCGGGCATTTCCATTAGTGGTGGTGCTATCTCCTCCAAGACTAACTTTGCCTATTCTTCCTTCTGTATCTGTATTCAAGCTTCGTGAGATACAAATGAATAGGCTAACTAAGATAGGAGTCTAGAGATATAATGTATACTTATATATAACAAATACAAGTATATTACTATAGCGTTATCCCATACCCCGATCTTAACTCTAATTACTAAGGATTATGTTTTCAGAAAACATTTTTTTAGTTAAAGTATTTCATAAACCATGCTCTGATACCAAGTTGTAACATCCCCTATCTAGAGGCCTAAAACTAAGCGCTACAGATGCTGCAGTCATCTATGGTATTAGCTTCCGGCGACTAAATACGGCTATGTTAATGGTATCTACAATATCAGAAGCACTTGAATATGAAACAAAACACAGATTTCAAAACAACACTTTCTTCATTATATTTAAAATAGATGTTTCATATTCTTAATACATAATCCCAAAACGTTCCCAGACATAGATAAAATATACTTAATACAAAATACGCCAAGAGCGGTATATGAAGATACCCCTTTGGATGATCAGAGTCATATAGTCATAATAGACTTAATACAAACACAGCAGAAATACAACAAAACATAAAACTGCAACTTCTAAATAGCTATTCGTTTGCCTCTTGCATGCCTCCGATAGCCTTATACGTCATCCTACTAAACCTAAAAAAGACCTTAACCCCTCAACCTACTCAAATTAATTTTGATCACCCGAGAGTTTAAGGGGAAAACATAAACTTCGAGTCAGACATAAAGCCTGGTGTGAATAATATTATACATCCCGGTTTTATATGTTAAGTGAGACCATGTCGATTAGCGGAACGGGTTTCCCCTCACTAACATCCTTTTAAAATATATTTTTGCAAAACCTTTTTCCCGCACCAAAACTGGTTAAATACTGTAAAGCATCATTATGTAAACATACATAAATATCAGGTAATAATGAACTATCTGTTCAGACACATAAGTTTTGTTTGGATAACTTTTAACCTTTGGCTGACTCGGGCCTACCAGACAATATAATCAAAATTAATATAACACTTGTTAGTTATTCTGGATTATATATCATTAACTATCTATTAAATACTTCACTTCTGGATGGTCTGTCCCTAACTTAATCATCTCCCAGGTCTTCCCGATCCTAATGGTTTTTCGGGCTCGCCAATAACCTATCTTTATACAAACATATATTCCCTTCGGTGTATAATCATAATTTTAGTCTACCTGTGACCAAGCCCTATACACTGGAATTTTGGACAACAATTAACTGGGGCTAATAGCTAATGTATAGGGTGCAACTCCATACTAGTCCCATCTGGTATTCTAATATCTGAGTCATTTCACTTAAGAATCCCCTCCCATAATTTTCCTTGAAATCATTTTTAAAATGATTTAAAACCTTTAAATCAAACTCAAACAAGGAAAATATACAATCTTTATGCTTTACGCAAAATCACATTACCATGTTATATATATCTTCTTTACTCAAACCTTAGTTGATGAAAACATTTAAACATTTGAAAGTACCTCTTTCTAAACTTTTGAAAACATCTCTTTCAAAACCAAGTGAAACCCTTTAATTTTCTAAGCCAAAAGGCCAAAACCTTACCTTTCGAAACCAAACATCAAACCTTTCGAAACTATTGAAACCATTCCTTTCGAAAGCAATAAAACTTTAGACATCCTACTTTAAAAACAACTAACATTGTATTAGAAAACTTTTGGAAAACCTTCCATTTAAACCTTCCGAAACCATTCAAAGCAAACCTTTAGAAATCATTTAACTCAAACCTTTCGAAACCATGAACTAAAACCTTTCGAAATCATTGAACAAAAACCTTTCGAAATCATTGGAAGCAACCTTTCGACTTTGTCGAAAGCTCTGCTTTGAAAGCTTTAAAACATATCATTTAAAATAATAGGAATCTACCTTTAGAACAACTCCTTCGAAAACTTGGGTTATTCTTCAATTAAAAACAAGGGTAAAACATCCAAGTCGAAAGCTTTGATACCTTTCGAAAGCATTGAGAAGAGGCTGGTTTTAGAAACAGGTAAACCTTCAAAACAAAACAATGATAAAGCGGCAGTAACCTTTCGACTTTGTCGAAAGGTTTAAAACCATTATTTTAAATAATTGACTTGGTTGAAAGCAACCAAGTCAAAAGCTCCTTTCTGAAAGCAAGCAGGTGTAAGCTTTTGGTTTATAAAACAAACATACCCCAACCTCTTTTGCAACCAACCTTTCGACTAAGTACTCTTCGATCTTGTTCAATTCATTACATACCAAGTAACTTGATACCATATGCATTGAACTTTGACATTGTCGAAAGCTATAACCTTTCGACTTTGTCGTAAGGTATGGGTCGAAAGGTTTGATGCCTAAAATGGCTGAAACATGCTAAAAGCATGATTTTCTTGTTTTTAACTTAAAAAAGATAATTTTTCAAATAACCTGCCTTTGTTTGTCAAATTCTCATTGGTTAATAAATACTTTTTAGAAAAGTGCTACCACTAATTTCAGAATTAAATAATAATTTTATTTTATAAAATGCCCATTCTCCTTAATTAAATATATAAAACATTTAAGTCCCATACCTTAAATAATTTTATATATTCATCAAATCATTTAGGAAAAATCTGGAAAATCCCAGATAATCTATTTTAATATGTTATCCAACATATGAAAATTTCAAACCCAAATAATTATTATTTTAGCCGTAAATAATTTATAACCCAATATATCATTTTCTTCACTAGAAAATTAATATAAAATCCACATAAATTCAGAAAATTATGAAAATTGGCTCTAAAATATCATTTCTAACTTATACTTAAATTTTCAAGGTGTTTGGATGTCATTTAATAGGGTTTTCATATCAAACATTTCATAAATACTAATATGAACATGCATAATTCACCAATAAAAATATATAACTTCAATCATCAAAACATGGCATATATTTGCAAAAACATTTCGGATCTAATCTTAAAACCAAAAAATATAAGAAAATGGGATGAAGTAATTATTCACCTTAGCTTTGAGATTAAAAGATGTGAGATTTGATGTTCAATTAGTTGATTATCTTCCTTCTCTTGAATCCTAGCTTTAATCTTTCCTTGAGAACAATAATGGTGGCCTGCCTTAAGGGTTTTTAGTTTGGTAAAATGAGAATGAACGTGAGTTTCAATTCCCAAGGGTTTAGAGTATAAGCCTTTCCTATTTCCCATAATGCCCTTACTCATTTCCTAACACATTAGTTTATGTTTTCTCATTTTAATTTACACATTAACATGGCACGGGTACCCTTAATTTAATCGAATCTCAACCTATTAATCTTCATATTATTTTATTTAATTTAACTAATTAAATATCCAAGATAATATTATAAAAATATGGGGTGTTACATGAACAATCTGCATAAACTAGTGTTATGTATAAGATGTATAATTTGCCAGTCACAGAACGTTGTTCTGACCCCCTCCTCGGTATAACCCACAGGATGTGGAATGGAAGGTACTGGTATTGTTTGGTGCAGTTGTTTGGCTGAGGCACTTGACATTTAAGTGTCAATTCTAAGTTAGTGATTATTATGATTTATTATATTTACTTATTTCCACTGTGAGTTATTACCATTAGTTCTTTGTTATAATTTACCTTTTGCAGGATACTAACCGATAATCCGTATTTTTAGTGGACCTGGATTTTTAGGTTAGCGAATAATCTGAGCCCACTGGAGTGCGGGTTGTTACATTTGGTATCAGAGCATAGGTTAGTCGATTCCTGAAAGATTAGGAAATGTACATTGAACGTATTTTTATTTTGTCTATAAATATAAATGTAGTATATGCTAAAATCCTAAGAATTCCTTCTATATTGTAGCTGCATATGGAATATCCCTAAAACTGGATGGTACATAACTCCATAGTCGGGCCTTAATAGCCCAATGATTATTGATCCCCGTTCTGATTATTGATTGATGATGTATAATAGGTCTAAATAAAGGGAAATTAAGAACCCATAGTTATAGATAGTGGAATACAGAGAAGTTTCTAAAGAAAGGTGTGAAACGGTCACTCCTATTTATTGGTTGGATTTTTGGATTTGAAAAGAAGGATGTCTTGAGAGAATAATTAGAAGTCCACTTTGAGTCCAACCCAATCATAAAAAAATTCCTTTTGAAAAGAAGTGATGGAGCAATATAGCTTGTGAATCTTTCTATGTAATTAAAGTTGGTAAGATATTAAATATTTTTATGGATGGACAATATGAGTGGTATATAAATAGGAATAGGGTAAAAGGTATAGAAAAGAAGACTTAAGGTCTAAAAAAATTAAGCTGTAAGTGGCTGTACTACAATAGTTTAAGTAAAAAGGATGGTAAATTAAGGGAAAAATAGTTGGAATTAGTGCAGTTTGGGCTGAAGAGATGAGTAGTAGGAAGTTAGGAAGTATAAATGAAAGGGAGGTTTGATTTATTGTAATTAGGTAAGGATTTGACATATTTTAATTCATTGGAATGAAAACAGATAATAAAATAAGTTTCTATGAATCAATCAAGTTATAAATAGAGATGTAATTTTATTTGAAATAATAAGGAATGTAAATGAAAAGGAAGAGATACAAATATCGAAAATTCTGTATTTTGTACTGTCTATTTCAATAAAGAAATGAAATAAAATTCCTTGTAATTTCACATAAAACATGAATCCTCTTGTAAGCGATTCATAGAGAATTACGGCGTTAACGATTACTTTTGGAGGAAAAGTAGCTCCAAAGCATTAAAATATAGGATCCTTAAGTATAATAAAGAGTATATTAATTAGAAGTAGTGTTAGTAAATTGTACGAAAAAAACAATGCTAGTAATCTAAATTAAGAATAGCAAATTAAAAGAAGAACAAAGGAAAATGGACATTTTTCATTGTTAGGTGCATTTAATTTAAGTATCTTTTAAAAGTCCCACTTTTCTGATAGTAAAGACACCGTCCAATATTGGATGATTGAGAGGGTAGAAGATGTAAGGAGAATAAAAGGATGATAGTTGTCCTTATCTACTTTAGTTTTTATGATTTAAAAGTTATGGAAGATGTTTTAGAAACATTGTAAATTCTATTTTTGAAAGGAATGGTTTGGTGAAAATAAATAAGTTTTTGAAAAAAAAACTTAATAAATGGTTGAACTGAAAATCCTAAATTTTTAATAAGAGTTAGAATGGTCTTCAAAAGAAAAGCTGATTTGATTTTAAACTTAGAATTGTTAATGTTCCCTTTTAAGTTTAGTGAATAAGTTAAATTCAAAAATCTTAAATTGTAAGTTTTGAAAAGAGTTAAAACACTAGGTTTTTCTTGAATAGTAGAAGTTTCTAAGTAGCACTTTTAAAGGCAGGAGTTTTGGGATTGATTATTTCAAGAATTTTTGAAGTTTTAATTTTTGAGAAAATAATGATGATAAAGACCAA
This sequence comes from Allium fistulosum, assembly GCA_030737815.1. Taxonomy (NCBI): domain Eukaryota; kingdom Viridiplantae; phylum Streptophyta; class Magnoliopsida; order Asparagales; family Amaryllidaceae; genus Allium; species Allium fistulosum. The sequence goes on from CM060904.1 coordinate 355,646,186, forward strand.
AATAGAATTTTAATATGGAGTAGATAGAAATTAATGTCTATGTAAGATGGGGAATAAGAATAAGGCTATGAAGGATAGCAATGACTACTTTTGGAATAGTAAGAAGAAGTCCCTGTAGAATGTACAGACACTGGAAAGAGAATATTAAAGTACACCTCTATAAGTTTTGGATATGCTTGTAGGAGACTTGTGAATAAAGAAAATATCAAGGATTGATAATACTATCAAAAGAATGAGATTAAGAGAAGATAGTAACACATGGTAATGAGATGGTAAATACATATGGAGGATATTGGTAGACTTAAGTTGGGGAAACAAGAGAGGGACTAGAAGGTTACTTCCCCAAGCTTAGTTGCCATTTAATATGAAGACTTCATAGATTGTATTTCTTATCCACTGCAGTGAGAAGATGTATAGTTATTCCATAATTGGGTATGGAATGGAAGAGATGAATAGACCTTATTCATTGTAAGTTATAAAGGAAGGATAAGGTGTGAAGGTTGTTGTAGAGGGATGACCTGTTAGAAAGCTTCGTTCTGATGGTTGTAGTAGTAGTTAGTGGTGTTGTGTTTCCTTCAAGTGTTAATTTTTCTTTCATGGGTTGTAAGCATTAGTTGTTACTATGAACTGCATACGTTTAGGGAAATGTTCATTTCTATGTGTTTTTTATGTGGACCGCTATAACTTGGAGAAAACAATAAAAAAATAAGGAAATTTTAGGAAAGTCACTTAACTAATATGAGGGAAAGAAAATAATTGAAACTGGAAGTTAAGCACTAAATTAAGAAAATTTATTTAACTAACTGCCAAATAAACGCAAAATGGAAAATGTAGATTCCGAAAAGAATAGAAATTTTTTGGAAAACAAATTTTAGTAAACGAAGGACAAGAGTATGGAGAGACGAGCCACAGGTCAATGTTCATGTTCCTTGAAGGTTGAAATTTAAAATTCAACATGTGTGCTGGTTGATGCTAATAAGAAAGAAATTTTTTTGAGAACTTAAAATTTTACCGTGCAATTAAGAGAAGTCCGTTCTTGACGATGGATGTTGGCTAAACCCTATTATCAAAAATGCGGAAAATTATTTATAAAGTGTAACTGTACATATATTTTGAAAAAGATAAATTTTATGAAAAATTTATTTATGAAAAGCTTTCATTATAAATAACATGACTTTGAAAAAAATACACATATCTTTAGAAATGTTTTAAAAGCTAATGATTTTGAGTTTTGAAAGTTTTGAAATACCGCATGCTGATATTGGGGAATAGTCGATAAGCTAATTACTGTAGATATAGTGCATGGCAATAGTCGCAGTAAAATAGATATGGTGAGCGACAAGGAAGCTATTTTGCTGATGGAGCATTTTTCCCTATATACTTTGTTGATGAGCGAAAAATTTAAAAAGGAAGATTTTTGAAACAACAATGTTTTTTTAACTTAAAAAATTAATGTTATTTATACAAATTGTACTTGGGAAAGTAGGAAAAGAATTTGGGGCAAAGGAGTAGATCCAAAGGTACAGTGGGAAGAGATTACACAAGAGAATGATGAAAATATGGAATTCTCTATCTAGTCCTTTTCCAAGCATAAGAAAATAGATTTGGAAAACTGAAATTTTCTAAATTGGATGTTAGCAATGTTGTGCTAGGAATTTGGATCATTGGAATTGGATGAAAAGTTAGTTGAATTATGCTTTTATTTACAGAAGCGTGGGAAAATTTGGATGAAATTGATTTTTCAAAAAGTTGCATTTATGTAGAACTGCCAGTATATTTAGGATGTTAGTATCATGTTTTCAAAACTAAATTAAAAAGGAATCATTCATATAGGAGGAGCCAATTAGAAATTATTGTTCATGCAAATAATATGTATTGTAATGCACTTTGCACATGTACATGGATTGTTGCAAAATTGGTTGTACACTAATTGATTGTTAGTGTAGAATTGATGTGCGATGCTTTACATGATCGAACCCTTGTGGAATTTCAGAGACGAAATTCTTTTGAAGGGGGAGAATGTAACACCCCACGTTTTTACGTTAATTAGTTAAAATAGAAATAAATAAATAATAATCAGTGAAAAATGGAATTTTTGCAAATGTCAGAATTTGGCTAGGAAACTTGCACCATTGTGTTCGTGGTGATTTTCTAATCAATTTTCATATATAAACTTTTCCAATCGGAGTTCAAACAAAAAAAATATCGGCGTTTGAATTTTTGTAGCCGAATATAAATATTTATGTAATTAATAAAATAATTTGAAATTAATTAATGATTAATTAACACCATTAAACTTAACTGTTACTTAACGCTTTATAAATAGGGGATAAGATAACATTGATTAACGTTAGTTGGATATTAAAGGTAAGAAATCAATGTAATAAGGGAACACAACAAATTCACCAAACCAGCACTGCCCAGGTCAATCGTAACCATGCCTGAGTCGACCATGGACGGTCGACCTAGGGGTTTGAACGGTCGACCTATTGACTTTTTGAATGCGGCTATGAGATTTGGCCGTTCGCCCAGATCTAATACAATTCCATCCGATGGTTAGCGCTGTAAAAACGGACCAACCATCGGCGCTTTTTCAAGGCCTACATCATCATCTCCAAGTTTATCAGCTTGAGAATCTTCAGAACTGCTTTGCTTCCGGGGAGTTCGATTCTACGGCCGTCTTCCAACGACACGAATAAAGATAGCAGCTCGTCAGTTACGAGGAGTTTAATATAATGGTCCTTAACGGGAGTGGCGCAGATGGCGACGACGGCTCTAGAAAACTTGGCGCCTTCGGGACGTGGACGAACACCTGAAAGAGCTTCGGATGTTAGTATATTCAAAGGAGAAATTATGACTTGAGTCATCGAACTTAAGAGGAAAGCGGAAGTAACACTTATGTCCTTCTAACCATCTTCTTGCGAAGCCGGGAGTACATCGCACATAGAACCACTCGTGCTTAAATAATGAAAGTTTGTTCCTTGCGCCCGTCAAGACTTGACAGTTCGGCGAAGGTTCAAGGAAGACGTAAGAAGGACTCCTTGATCGTCTTTTGAAGTTATAGATAAATCTGATGTCCTCGGGAGTCGGCGGACGGAACAGAACATTCAGGAATAAGAGGAAAGTCCCATGAATGAAAGCGTAGATGTTGGGATGCAACTGAGTAGGGGCGGTCCCAAGATACCTCAATATCTCCCGGACGAAGGAGTTAATAGGTGGAACGCATCTAGCCCAGCACATAAATTTGTTACGCGCTGTATATCCGGCTAGGGAAAGTGAGGTCTATCTTGCCTTGTTGGAATTAAAACATCTTCAAACGGGATCCCGTGTATAGAGCACAATCGACGAAGAGCGGCTGTGCCGATTCGAGAAGCTTGTGAGTTGACGGGGTTATCCAGAACAAGGGCACCCTCATCGTCATCATGAGCCGGGCTGATGGTTTCTGTTGGTAGAATTAGAATATTGGAGAAGAGATTAATTTAAGGATTAATAGATGCTTCTGGTTGTTCTGCATGGTGGCTCGAAGAAGGTCTTCGGATATAGTGGCAAAACTTGATTTTGCTTCGGAACCGATGTGTCTTGCCGCTGATTCAGAAGACATGTTGACTTAACGCTTCATGCGTCTGGGATCTATGTCAGCTATACTCAGTAGACAATCAAGATTAGAAATAATAACCTGTTCCCCCTGTGTCAAGTGTGGACTATGTAGTGCAGTGTAGTGTGAAACAAGCATAAACAGTTTGAAATCGAAAAAGCAAGAATAAAATGATAAGACTTGGATTTGTGTCCAGGGAGACCGTCATCGCTGACCGTCTCAATCGACAAGAAAGTTGATCGACAACGAAAGCTTTAGGATCGGCTATCGGCATATTGAATTATGGTGTTTATTATCCAAGTTTATTAGCCAGTTTTTTGCTTAGTTAATATTGAGAAGTCCGGAAGTTTGTTCGTTTAAGCTTAAGTCTGACAGTCTAAGTATGCAAGTCGCATTGTCCTTATTCATCTTATATTCAGGCAAGGCAATATGAAGTCAAGTGTTCAAATGTCTTATATTAAGTTGGTCTTTAGTGTCGATACCGATCCCTTCACTCTATGCCGATCCCATACCCCAAATGTTTCCCATCGATCCCTCATCAACACCACGACCTACCGATCCCTTTCCACAGACATTTCCTACCAATCCCTCACCGAGTAACCACTACACCGATCCCTTATCAGTACAACATACTACCAATCCCTCAACTTAAGACATGTACACTGATCCCTACACCAAAGCTACCAACACCGATCCCTCACTAAACAACTTCATACCGATCCCTCAGTCTCAACACCAATCCCTCTCCAACCAATTCCAGAGCTCAACTCTTCATCTTCTTCATTGACCACAAAATACCATCTAACCCGAACCCTACTTCTCCATCTTCTTCTCCATCTCCTTCTTCTTCTCCTCCTCCTTACCCCTATATCCTGATGCAACCTACTAAGCTGTCCACTTAAAAAACACTCGAACTGACCAAAGCTTGAGATTCATAACCCAATTACAATATTAAAAGAGAAGTCATACCTATATATACCGAATTAAACTACAGGCGAGTGATCGGGGCTATGGATTGAGGATGAATGAAAGACGATGTGGAGGAAGTGCTCATTTTCATGCTCGGATTTAGTTCTAAAGTTGAGGATTTTTTCTTCGTTTGTCAAGGGGAATCGGTAGTAATCTGGGTTCGACAAAATGTTTATGCAAAAGTAGGTGAAGTAAAAAAAAGTAAGTAAAAGAAGAAGGGGAAGCAAGTTTATATATATTGAAATATGGAGAAGAGACCGGTTATAGAGGTGAACTAGTCGAAGATGGGGAGGAGGGATCGGCACTAAGGTCTGCTGATCCCTACTCACGTATCGCTAGCAAGGGATCGACATGTCGAATGCCGATCCCTCCATAATAATAAAAAAATATAAAAAATAAAATAATAGTATAAATGAATGATGCAAAATAAAGTGAAAAGAAAATGAATAGAATGAAAGACGGAAGAAGAGAAATGGCGGACAACTGAAAAACGTTTGATGATCCTTGTCATGAACGTTCGACTGCAAACACGAGCACGTAGAATACTATAAAAATTGGCAATGACCTGTGAACGTTCGAACACGTTCGGGAGCCAACAATAGAAACATGTATGTGGATATGCACATGAACGATTTAAAAGTTCGACTTTTTGAAATCAATTGGAAATGCAATCAAGCCTGAAACTCTCAAGTTCGAGATTAGATCAGATAGTAGAAGGCCTGTAAGCCCCACTTGACCGAATTTGTATATGCTGAATGAATGCAACATCGGACTTATATTATTGAAAGTTGATGAAGAAATAGAGATCATCTAGGAAGTTGGATGGATTCCTTTTCGTCAACTCAGACTTTTTCTGATTCAAAGCACGTCATGTTACTCACAAGATGTACTTTGGGGGGCAAGTGTTACCCGATACCATGATCCGGCTATATTTGACTGGTCATGCAAGACAGACTCGACTATTGTCAAGAAGGATGACCATGAAGCAATGGCTATTGGACCCAGAAATAGAGTTCAGACAGTTATACGAAGCTTGGATTGAACAGAGTTGATAGACAAACAATGCAGGATGTCAGAAACATGGAAATTAGCTTGGATGGAATAAGGATCGGCATAGTCATATGTCAATATAGATAAAATACTAGAGATCGGCGTAGCAAAGTGAAACATTAGCGATCGGTATGCCCATTTCGATGGATAGACAACATGAGTAGTATAAAAGAGGGATCAACATGGATGGTAGCGCAAAAGGGATCGACATATATTTATAAAGCAAGATGGATCGGTATATATTTATGAAGCCAGAGGGATCAGCATAACGTTCTAAGCATTATGGATCAACATATATTTATAAAGCAAGATGGATCGGTATATATCTATGAAGCCAGAGGGATTGGCATAATGTTCAAAGCATTATGGATCGACATAGCACAATTGAACCAGAGGGATCGGCAACAATGACATAAATGGGGATTCGAACCAAAGATCAAGCGAAAACTCAAGCTTCACACATCCAACCATCATGATATTTGAGACACCATCATATCTAAGCATGGGGAGTTACCATAGGGGTCGCTGCCCCAAATTTAACAAACTGAGGGATCGATACCGATCCCTCTTCGTTGAGGTTTGTGCCTAGCACTCCCTATAGTGGGCCCATATGGATGAGAGGGTCCTGTTGCTGAAATTCCAGTCAGATTGGTGGTAGCCTTCACCTATAAATACAGGCCTAGGGGGTCATTCTGAGGATCTTTGCACTTCTGGTTAGATAGCCCTATTATTGTAATCAACTTCCTCTATTATTCTCTTGTTTCTTGTTGTTTCTTACTGTAATCAAGATTATTGTAAATCAATAAAGAGAATATTCAAAGTGGACGTAGGCAATCAACGCCGAACCACTATAAATCTTGTTATTTTCATTTTCTGCTGTGATTTTCTTGTTAAGTCGATATATTCCTCCATTTTAATTTAGTTTCTTCATTTATTTCACTATACAAATCTATTCTTGGGTGTTTGTGGCCAATTTGGTTGCAAACATTTTGGTGCTTTTATTGAGAATCTGATTCTCAGCTCATTAGGATCCCTTTTGCTACTACTGGATTGATAAAATTCCCTAAAGGAGATCTAGATTCATCTTCAAAAGCTTGCAGATACTACTCAGATTTACTAGAATCTAAGCAAAGAAATCCAAAATGGTGGGGCATACGAGATCAACTTCCTAGAATGTCGATGCAAATGAAACTGCCAGCATTCAACAAGCAGCTCTAAGCAACCAGCCTACAAATTTGAATGTGGAGCCTGCTGAAGTCCAGAACCCCACTGATTCTATAACTAGAGCTGAATTCAACAACTTGATGAGGGAGTTAATTGAGAGTTGTAGGTAGCTGAACGAGCAAATCCGGACTAATGCTAACCTAATGAACCAGATTGCTCAAGAGCAGCATCAGAAGGGATCTTGCTTCTTACTCGGCGTCGGAGAGTTCAACCTCATCAGATGAATATCATAGCGTAGGCGTCGTAGGGTCGAAGGAGAGCAAACAGGGACGTCGGAGCATCGCTTGGCAGATCAACATTGCCTGCCAAGACGGATCGGTGTCGATTCCTCCCTAGGGATCGATACCGATCCCTCCTTTAGAGGAGGGTTTCCCCAGCTGCACATGGGGAATCGAGCTGGAGCTGTTTTCGGAAGCTTGGATGCAAGGGTCCGTTTGAATGCTGACCAACTACCCCTTCGGAATGACAACGAGATGAATGCTCATGGTGCACATCAAGAGGATGATAAACCGAGGAGGCGTGAAATGGCCCGTAGATATCGACTAGACCATTCACGCGAGGTGGGGTGCGACCACTACTTGGCACCACCCATCATGACAACGGACTTATCGGCGATGATCAGACAACTGGTGAGGGAGGGCCAGGGTTTGACAAATGATGATTAGGAAATTTCGAGGAGCCATACCCCATTTACTGATAATGTTTTACATGCGGAGTACCCGAGAAGGTTCAACATGCCTACGATGCCTGCCTATGAGGGAAAAACCGACCCAGTCAGCACACTACGAGGTACAAATGGTTGATGGACTCAACAAGAGCCAATGATGCAACCAAATGTAGATGCTTTCCTATAACCCGCTCTGGGATCGTGACGATGTGATTTACAAGATTACCCTCACGATCGATTTCAAGGTTTGATGAACTGGCAACAAATTTTGTGGAGCAGTTCCGGATTCACGCTGCTCGTTCTAAAGACGTGATGTCACTATCAAGCGTAATCTAAGCTCCGGGGGAATCGCTGAAGGACTATTTGGAAAGATTTCATATCGCTGCTATAGAAGTCAGTAACCCAAATGACCATGCTATACTAATGGCTGTGACGAGAGGGATTGATCTGGAATCCGAGTTCGGTGATTGGCTAGTTGGAAAACCACCGACCATGTTGGAACGCTTCTATTCAAAAGCGACTCAGTTTATGAGGAAGGAGGCTAGGTCCTCTAGAAAAAGAAATGCTGTGGGACCAAGAGGAGAAGCGATACAAAGCAACATTACAATAAAGAAGTCTAATAAGAGTTCTGGGAAGGTTCAGCTTAATGTTCAGAACAAGCCTAATCAACAGAAGAGAAATGGTGAAGGGAATCGAGACCGGAAGAGGGAGCCTGGGAGACCAAGGCCTAGGATTCCTATGTATGACAACTGCACGCCTCTAAACGCATCCCTGGAGAATATTCACCTATCCACCTGTAATACTTTTCAGTACAAGAAGTCGTGTCCAAAGGAGTCAACGGAGACATAGAAACATACTAGAAAGTATTATCGATTTCATGAGTGTTACGGGCACAATACGAACGAGTGCATGCATCTCTAGGATGCTATCGAGAAGTTGATTCGGGAAAAGAAGTTGCAGCAGTTCGTGAAAACTCCACAGGATGGCGGACATGGGACATCTGACCCCAATCGAGGACAAGCACCGCGTAGGGATGAGGAACCTACGTGGACTGGAGGAAGATTAGTGATAAACACGATAGTTGGAGGACCGCATCCTATGGATAGGAGTTGGTAGGAAATGGAGCGTTATGCCAGTGCGATGAGGCATGTGGATTTTGAGTATTGTTCAAATACGGAGGATGGAACTCCGGCCAAGCAAGAAAGTATGATGACCGATGATATAGTGTTCAGAAGCAGGGATGCAGATAGAGGAGGCTCATACAATTGACTCAATGGTCATTTCTGCCATGATTGCCCTGCTCCGGTGAGAAGAATTTTGATTGATTGTGGAAGTTCGGTAAACATTATATTCAACAAGGCTTATGATCAAACGAGAATGGAGGCTAAGGATTTGAAATCATCTAAAGCTCGTATACATGGTTTCAATGGTGTGGCGACTGAGGTGGTTGGTTATGTGGAGTTGCCAGTTGAATATGGGAAAGGCGAACATAGGAGAGTTCGGATCCTACCGTTCATTGTTTTGGATGTTGAATCACCGTACAATGTTTATCTGGGCCGACCGGCCTAGGCTGAATTTCGGCCTGCTCTCGCCCCGTGGTATTTGACTTTGAAATTTCCGAGTGAAAATGGAGTAGGAGTGGTGCATGGTGATCAAGCGACTGGACATGCCTGTTATGTGGCTGAGTTGAGAGAATCTCAACGTAAGGAGAAGGGAAAGGGTGTGGACAAATCTGTCTGCATCCAAGTTACCGAAGATTGACAAATGGTGCTTAAGCCTTAGCTTGGGCGTCACAGTCGGTTCTATATAGATATAGATCTGAGGGATGACGAAGAGGAGACCGAGGAGACCAAGGCGGTGCCGGTTAAGCTGACAATTGATATAGCAGTCAGCCACGACGACCCATCACGGGTCTGTAGGATCATTTTCACCCTAGAGGGGAGGGTGAATAGGGTGATACTAATAATAATAATAATTCGAAAATAAAATAAAAATAGAAAATAATGCAGAAGAGATCACACACAAATTTACCTAGCTCGGCAAAACCCTGCCTACGTGCAGCTCCCAAGGTTTCTACTAGAAATTAAGTAGTCGGACGCTTACACATGTAAAATTGAGACATCCATTAATGACTAACCTAACACTAGGCTCAAAACCCTGTCACAACTCAGCCACTGAGTTGCGAATTCTCAAACTACGCCCCGTAGCTTGTACCTAGTCACACGACTAGAAAGTTACACGATTTAAAAAGAAAAATTACAAAAGAAAATTAAAAACTAAACAATATCTAAACAAAACCCTATTTTAACAATTTAAGCCCAAATAAAATTATAAAGGCCGGCCCAAATTTAAAAGAAGAAAATCCTTTTTCTTTTCACTTTGTAGCTCTGTAGCTCGGGCCGCCTTCTTTCTTCGTTCCTCTTGAACAATTAGGGTTTTGTAAAATTGAGGCGCCGCTTGATATTGATCGATTGAATTGAAGTATTCACTTTACTTTGCTTCGTCAATCGTCTCTAGCTTTGATTGCTCACTCGGCTGCTTCAACTTGTCGAGTTCGACTGAATAGAAATTGGTATGTGATTTTTGCTTTGCTTTCACTGTTGATTTGATCGAACTCGATTTGCTTCGAACTTGATTGGAGTTTTTTTGTTCTAAGTATGCTCTCTGGATTTTTTGCTTCGAACTCCAATACTTTTTGCCGATGATGTTAATGGGTAATTTATAGGGATTAAAAATCCTATATTTACATTCATATAATTGGTTTGAATAATTTGTGATTTTGGCACTTGTGTTGATTTTTGATCGAATGAGTGCTGCGATCTCTGGCTTGTTCATTGTTGAATTTGCTTGAATAATTTTTAAGTCGGTTCCGTTCTTTTTCCTATGACTTCGGCATTTTAATTTTTGAGATAATTTTTTAGGTAAATTTTGATTGACTTGTTCGAATTACTCCATGAATTCAAATTAGCTCCGTTCTTTTTGACCTTGACTAGTTCATCGAACTGCTACTACACTGTTTTGTAGAACTGTAAATTGCTTCATTCTCAAATGATAGTTGCTTCGACTCATCTGGTCTTGTTAGCCTTATATTGCTTGTACATGTTGTCATGCTGTATTTGTTCATTACATTTCACCTGTTCATGTCACTGTGCTTGATATATCTTGGTTGCACTTCATTCTGGTTTTCATTGTACTGGTTGTCACTGCATATTGCTGTGACGAGTGCACTTGTATCAGTCCATGTTGAACTGCTTGCTCATACTTGCATTTCATGTTTCCTCTTGAAATCTAGTTTGTGGTTCTGGTTGGTACTGGTTTGGTCTGATTACATTGTGTGCTTTGTTTTGTTCAGCTGAGGTCTGGTACTTCATGTAGTCTGCATTTTAGTGATGCATTGTTGCCTTTGTTGTTGTAGTTCTGGTTTCATGTGTACATGAGCATTGCATCCATGTTTGTGTGATCTTCTTGAAGTATGGTTGAGTTTTTATGTTGAGACTTCATGTAGCATTGTTGAAATTGAGCTTGTAGTCTCCTTATTTTGTTCATATACACTGTCATTTGGTCATGTGGTCTTCAGGTGTTGCTCCTGACCATCCATGTTCGTGTAGCCTTGTGTTAAGTTTGGTTGCATGCCTTGTCCATGTGTGCATATTGTTTCGAGTCTGTGCATATGAACTTGTACATTTCTTGTACCATTTCGAGTTGTTGCAGTCTTGTGCATATTGTTGATTTTGTGTTTGCATTTGAGTCATATGGTCACCACTGCTTGTTAGACTTGAAGTCTGTACTGTTCATTTGATGGTCTTCATGTGTACTGGCTTATGAACTATTCAAGTGTGTTTTATTTTGTTCTGAAGTCACCACTGTTGATTGTTTTGCCACTATATGTATGTATATACATGTATACATGTGTGAACATGCATGTATATGTATTCTGTGCTGAAGCTTTGCATTCATGTTAGTGTTGACTTTTAATATGGATTTTCTTCGAGTTTGGTTAAGTTGACTTGGTCGAGACTCATATGCACTTGAGTTGAATCCAGCCTTTGGCTTGGGTTTGACCTTGTGCTCATCTGTCCCTGCAATTTTATCAAGCAAGTGTATATCGGTGTGCACGGCCTTGTGGCATGTACCGTGATACACTGTGCATGTCACAAGTTGTTCGTGTAAGATGAATTAAAAAATAAATGATGATGAACAACCCAAATAACTGAGGCAAACAATATTTTCACAACACACATTTTATTGTACACTGCAAAATAATTTCTTTTTCAATTTTACTGCGTAAGTGTTTATTTTGCAGATAGCTCAGATGCTGGATTTAGGCTGGAACAGAGTTGAAGATCAAATACGAGTGTTGAGTGAATATATGTAGTGAGGTGAACATTGTAAAGTGAAAATTGTGTTGTAATTGAAATTGTATTGTAAATGGAAAATGTGTAAATGTAGTGAGAGCTCAAATTTGTACTATTTGAATTTGTAATAGAATATTAGTTTGAATAAAATATTTGTTTAAATATGAATTCCGAGTTATTTATTTTATTCAACAAATATTTATTTAATTATGTGAAAATAAAATAGTACAACAACAAATACATATAAACGTGTATATATATATATGTTTATTATCATCAACAAAAATCATAGGCTATTGTATTCTACAATCTCCTCATTTTGATGATAATAAACATATATTAAGGTTTTGACTCTATTAAATGTATTTGGTCTTCATGAAATCTATTAGCTCCCCCTATTTGAATGCTCCCCCTACAACAATGCTCTCCCTACACAGATGCGTGTAGTTAAAACTGAATAACTTTGAATAAAAACACTCTCGAATATTAGTAAGGATATCACTTAAAAATCAAAATCTTAACCTCTCTCCCCCTTTTGTTATCATAAAAAATAATAATAGTAATTGAAATAGCTATGATTTTGATTAAAAATATAAAATCAAATCAAGAGGGAAATATTAGTTTCAAATTCCAATTAATCAAACAAAAATCATAATATTTTATTAGTTAGAAACAAACTCCACTTTAGAGAAATGATAGGATTATGGAAAATTTTATAATGTGACAAGAGTTTGATATTTTCAATAAAGGAATAATTTGTGCATTTTCCCTTTTCAAATATTATACAAAAAATGTAAAGCACTTACTAACCATGCATAACCGTTAGGACTTTTAAATGAGGTTAGTAGTTACCATTTAAAAAAAAAATATGTCAAGTATTTTCTAACCATGCATAACCGTGAGGACTTTTAAATAAGATTAGAATATACTTGGCTTTCTTATATGCGTCTCATCCATGCATAACCGCAAGGACTTTTAAATGAGAATGGAAGCCCATATATAGAAATTCAAGTAATTCACCCATGCATAACCGCGAGGACTTTTAAATGAGAGTGAATACTTTAGGATATAATTATTTTACAAAAAAAAAATTTCCTTAGTTTGAAATACCAAATTCTGCACACTATATTATGATGTATGGATTGACAGAAAGGTGAAAGTGATGGAAATGATCATGGAATAAGTACTAATTTAAAAATATTAAAAATTTATTATACTTCCTCCTGTTATGAAATATATTTTAATCACTATCCATCACTTTTCAAGCACTATATTAATTTTGATAAGTTCCAAAAGATTCGATTAGTCAATGGTTATCTTTTCTAGAGTAAATCTCTTACCGAAATAAACTAGAGTATTTTTATCATGATGAAAACCCAAGTTACAAAATTAAAATAAGTGAAAATCAATTTTTGTAAGGGGGGTTTTGTGAAAATGACTTCTAGTTGAAAATCAATATAAATAATTAAATAATTGAAAAAATGATTTCAACATGAGATGATATCAGATACCACTTGTATTTGAGGTATTCATGGTGATATATATGGTATATAAGAAAAACGTGTACTCCTCAACATTTGAATTGTTTTTTTTGAAATTTTCAGCACGTCCATTTATATCTAGCACAAGTAAAGTAATCTATATTGAGCAAAAAACACACATTCACAAAAATTCGTCAAAGCGGTTTTTCATGACATTCCAAAGTGAATCAATAAAAAAACTAAAAATAGAAAAGTTGTAGCATTATCGGTTAGCTTTCCAAAACTTCAAGAATTTTACAAATCAAAGTTGAGATGTTCAAGATATGGTAGAAATACTTCAACAATGTCGATCAAAACATAGTTAACAATATGTGAACAAAATTGAGTTAAGAGATCATACCTCACTTTCCTTTGATTCCGTGATATCCGAAATGGGATGATCTCCATCTAATCTTTATAGGCTAAGTAACATTTAAATTTTAGTTTATCAATACATTTAAATTTTAGTTTATCAATCACCTAGAACAACTCAAAATCTATCTCCATCAAATTTGTTCCTTAGCCCACTTATGTGTCTAAATTTTGGAGAAGGCAAGTGGTCTAACTAAGGATGTAGGACAACTATTATTATATATTAAAATCTTTGGTACCCAAATTTGTTTATATAACAAACCGTTAGCATCTACAATTGTACCCATGGGAATCCAAATTTGTTTAAATTTCAAACCATTTATATTCGTACCTTTTGGAATCCATATTTGTTTAACAATTTTGTGTTTGTATATATTTTCACAATTATTCTTGCCATGACCAATATTTCTACACTTTACGCATTTGGGTATCACACTTTTCCCCTAGACAGTGTTACTAGTCGTTTGTTCATATTTTGACACTTTCGCAAATCCAAGTCCTTTCCTTTTATTCACGAAGAGTTGATTTTCTAAGAACATATTAAATGATTTTTCTCTAGTGAAAAATTTCCGAGTAATCAACTCAAGTTTATTAAGGATTTTAAAAGTTTATTTTCATTTATTGGCTTCGAACAACAACTAATGGTACTATCTCTCTTTTCAAAATTATTCATTTTCAAGTCCATATTTTCACTTTCAAGCTCTCTAATTTTAGTCTCAATTTCTAGCATTTTAGTTTCAAAGAGTTGGAGTTTTTTAAATTCAATTTTTTCAAAATCCTTGATTTTTTCAATCTCCTTTTCAATCTCGTGATTTAATCGAATAATTTCAGATTTGCTCAAAATCATGTTTTCTTTTTCAAGGGTTTTGAAATTTTCGTTGACCTCATTTAATTTCTTTTCAAAATACATTTAGAACTTTCCGACTTCTTAAAACTATCCAACTCTTTTTGCAAAATATTATTTTTACAAATCAACTCAGTTTTGTTTTTCTCCCGAATTAAAATTTTGTTTTCTAACTTTTGAAAGTTTTCATGAAAACAGGCAAATTCTTTTTCATAGTCCAAACACCTTTTGCAATTAGAATTTTTATTTTTCCTAATATTTTTAAGTTCATTTTCCAAATCATTATTTTACTTATGCAGTTTAGATTGTTCCCTTTTCAACTTATTATTTTTCATCTCAAGAGCTTCATTATTTTCAATTAATTTTCGGCACAAAAGAACTAAACCATTGAATGAAAGATCATCTCATCGGCTATTGAATCTTCATCACTGCTGTTTTTTTCAAATCCTGTCAATCATGTTTCTTCAACTGAGTCGACTGTGGAGGATTTCTCACCGTTGTTGACTTTTGCACCATATATTGCATTAAAAGTATTCCAGATTTCCTGTGCACTTTCACAATGAGAGATATGATTAAAATTATCTCGATTAATATGAGAATATAATATATGCATAACAAGAGCATTAATCGAAGTATTTTTCTCGTCTACTATATCACACCCATTTTCAATAATATCCCAACATTTAGAATTAACATATTTTAAATAAAATTCCATTCTTAATTTCCAATTTAAAAAATCTGTTCCATCAAAAATAAGTAATATTGGACTGACTCTCGCTAGATTTGCAACTAGGGTTAAACATCTATGCTATTAATCCTTACTCTGATACCACTTGTAGGATCGTTTTCACCCTAGAGGGGGGGGGGATGAATAGGGTGATACTAATAATAATAAAAATTAGTGCGGAAATAAAATAAAAAACAGAAAATAATGCAGAAGAGATCACACACAAATTTATCCAGCTTCGGCAAAACTCTGCCTACGTGCTGCCCCTAAGGTTTCTACTAGAAATTAAGTAGTCAGACGTTTACACACGTAAACTTGCGACACCCGCTAATGACTAACGTAACTCTACGCTCAAAACACTGCCATAACTCAGCCACTGAGTTGCGAATTCTCAAACTACGCCCCATAGTTTGTACCTAGTCACACGACTAGAAAGCTACACGATTTAAAAAGAAAAATTACAAATGAAAATTAAAAACTAAACAATATCTAAAAAAACCCTATTTTTAACAATCTAAGCCCAAATAAAATTATAAAGGCCGGCCCAAATTTAATAGAAGAAAGTCCCTTTTCTTTTTCACTTCGTAGCTCTGTAGCTCTAGCCACCTTCTTTTTTTGTTCCTCTTCAACAATTAGGGTTTTGTAAAATTGAGGCGTCAGTTGATATTGATCAATTGAATTGAAGTATTCACTTTACTTTTCTTCGTCAATCATCTCTGGCTTTGATTGCTCACTCGGCTGCTTCAATTTGTTGAGTTCGACTGAATAGAAATTGGTATGTGATTTTTGCTTTTCTTTCACTGTTGATTTGCTCGAACTCGATTTGCTTTCGAACTTGATTGGAGTTTTTTGGTTTTTGTTCTAAGTATGCTCTTTGGATTTTTTGCTTCGAACTCCAATGCTTTTTGCCGATGATGTTAATGGGTAATTTATAGGGATTAAGAATCCTATATTTACGTTCGTATAATTTTGGTTTGAATAATTCATGATTTTGGCACTTGCGTTGATTTTTGATCGAATGAGTGTTGTGATCTCTAACTTGTTCATTGTTGAATTTGCTTGAATAATCTTTAAGTCAGTTCCGTTCTTTTTCCTCTGACTTTGGCATTTTAACTTTTGAGATAATTTTTTGGGTAAATTTTGATTGACTTGTTCGAATTACTCCATGAATTCAAATTAGCTCCGTTCTTTTTGTCCTTGACTTGTTCAAACTGCTACTTCACTGTTTTGTAGAACTGTAAATTGCTTCATACTCAAATGATAGTTGCTTCGACTCATCTGGTCTTGTTAGCCCTATATTGCTTGTACATGTTGTCATGTTGTATTTGTTTATTACATTTCACATGTTCATGTTACTGTGCTTGATATGTCTTGGTTGCACTTCATTCTGGTTTGCATTGTACTGGTTGTCACTGCATATTGCTATGATGAGTGCACTTGAATCAGTCCATGTTGAAATGCTTGCTCATACTTGCATTTCATGTTTCCTCTTGAAATCTAGTTTGTGGTTCTGGTTGGTACAAGTTTGGTCTGATTACATTGTGTGCTTTGTTCTGGTCAGTTGAGGTCTGGTACTTCATGTAGTTTGCATTTTAGTGATGCATTGTTGCCTTTGTTGTTGTAGTTCTGGTTTCATGTGTACATGAGCATTGAATCCATGTTTGTGTGATCTTTTTGAAGTCTGGTTGAGTTTTTGTGTTGAGACTTCATGTAGCATTGTTGAAATTGAGCTTGTAGTCTCCTCACTTTGTTCATATACACTGTCATTTGGTCATGTGGTCTTCAGGTGTTGCAACTGACCATCCATGTTGGTGTAGCCCTTGTGTTGAGTCTGGTTGCATGCCTTGTCCATGTGTGCATATTGTTTCGAGTCTATGCATATGAACTTGTACGTTTCTTGTACCATTTCAAGTTGTTGCAGTCTTGTGCATATTGTCGATTTTGTGTTTGCATTTGAGTCATATGGTCACCACTGCTTGTCAGACTTAAAGTCTGTACTATTTGTTTGTTGGTCTTCATGTTGTACTGGCTTGTGGACTGTTCAAGTGTGTTCTGTTTTGTTTTGAAGTCACCATTGTTGATTGTTTTGCCACTATATGTATATACTTGTATACATGTGTGAACATGCATGTATATATGTATTTTGTGCTGAAGCTTTGCATTCATGTTAGTGTTGACTTTTAATATGGATTTTCTTCGAGTTTGGTTAAGTTGACTTGGTCGAGACTCATATGCACTTGAGTTGAATCCAGCCTTTGGCTTGGGTTTGACCTTGTGCTCACCTGTCCCTGCAATTTTATCAAGCAAATGTATATCGGTGTGCACGGCCTTATGGCATGTATAGTGATACACTGTGCATGTCACAAGTTATTCGTGTAAGATGAATTAAAAAATAAATAATGACGAACAACCCGAATAACTGAGGCAAACAATATTTTCACAACACACATTTTATTGTACACTACAAAATAATTTCTTTTTCAATTTTACCGCGTTAATGTTTATTTTGCAGATAGCTCAAATGCTGGATTCAGGCTGGTACAGAGTTGAAGATCAAATACGAGTGTTGAGTGAATATATGTAGTGAGGTGAACATTGTACGGTGAAAATTGTGTTATAATTGAAATTGTATTATAAATGAAAAATGTGTAAATGTAGTGAGAGATCAAATTTGTACTATTTGAATTTGTAATAGAATATTTGTTTGAATAAAATATTTTTTTAAATATGAATTCTGAGTTATTTATTTTATTCAACAAACATTTATTTAATTATGTGAAAAATAAAATAGTACAACAATAAGTACATTTAAACGAATATATATATATATCTATGTTTATTATCATCAAACAAAAATCATAGGCTATTGTATTCTACAGGGTCTTGATGGTTGGATCGTAGCTCAGCCTATCGATGATGAGAGAACTTGCTGATTTTCTTCGAGTGAATCTGGATGTATTTGCTTGGACTCATTCTGACATGTGTGGGATCTTACCTACCATCGCGAGCTATGCATTAAACGTTGATCCAAAGTATGTTCCGGTAAAACAGAAAAGGCGAGGCATGGATTCAGAGAGATCCGTTACTCTTAAAGAGGAGGTGGATAAATTGAAAGTCAACGGGTTTATTCGCAATGCCCTCTATCCTGAATGGTATCTAATCCCGTGCTGGTGAAGAAGGCGAATGGGAAGTGGAGAATGTGCATCGACTATTCAGACTTGAACAAGGCATGTCCTAAAGATAGTTTTCTTCTTTCAAGGATTGATCAGCTAGTTGTTTCAATTGCAGGGCATGAATTATTATCATTCATGGATGCGTACTCGGGGTATAACCAAATCTCGATGTATGTCCCCGATCAGGAACACACCAGCTTTGTGATGGATGTTGGATTATACTGTTACGTGGTGATGCCATTTGGACTGAATAACGCTGGAGCAACCTATCAACCCTTAGTTAACCGGATGTTTAATGATCAGATTGGAAGGACAATGGAAGTCTATGTGGATGATATGCTCGTGATTTACGGCGATCATTCGAGACTTGGCAGAGATGTTTGACATCCTTCGATTTTATAATATGAAGATCAATCCTTTGAAATGCTCATTCGGTGTTGCGTCAGGAAAGTTCTTGGGGTTTATTGTCAATGCTCGAGGAATTAAAGTTAATCTAGAAAAGATTCAGGCTATTCGAGATATTCAAGCACACGGAACCATTAAACAAGTGCAAAGTTTGAATGGGAAGGTTGTTGCTTTAAGTCAGTTTATCTCCAGGGCAACTGACAAATGCATTCCTTTCTTTGATTTGATTAGGAAGGGAAAGAGAAACTTTGAATGGACGTGGGATTTTGAAGACGCGTTTCGAGCTCTGGTGAATCATTTGGAGGGACCCCCTGTCTTGTGAAAGTCGGTAGATCATGAGGAGTTGTACATTTATTTGGCAATATCAGCACATGCTATAAGTGCCGCCTTGATTCGTGAAGAGAACCGAATTTAGAGGCCGATGTATTATGTCAGC
Source organism: Allium fistulosum (assembly GCA_030737815.1). Lineage (NCBI taxonomy): Eukaryota > Viridiplantae > Streptophyta > Magnoliopsida > Asparagales > Amaryllidaceae > Allium > Allium fistulosum. The sequence goes on from CM060904.1 coordinate 355,665,523, forward strand.
AAGCGATCAACAAGAGCAGAAAAGAACTATCCGAAGATAGAGAAATTGGTGTACTACTTGCTAATCGCATCATGGAAAATTTGTCCGTACTTCCAGGCATATCCGATCAACATTTACACCGACCAACCGTTACGACAGGTCTTACAGCAACCTGAGACGTCTGGAAGATTGCTTAAATGGAACATTGAGCTTAGCCAGTTTGACATTACATATCTTCCCCGAAGAGCTATCCAGGGTCAAGTGCTGGTAGACTTTATAGCTGAATTTACCATGCAAGACGAGCTTCTAGAAGGCAGCGGAATCCCTACCATGCGATGGAAGTTGTACACTGATGGAACATCTAACGGTCACTATTCCGGAGCTGGGATTGTGCTTGTAACCCCTGAGAACCGGTCAATTTTCTATGCTTTGAAGCTTGATTTTCCTGCTACAAACAACGAGGCTGAGTATGAAGCGTTGATTGCTGGACTTAAACTTGCTAGAGAGCTCGGAGTGAAGTCTCTTTAAATCTTTTGCGACTCACAATTGGTGGTGTATCAAGTCAGAGGAGACTATCAGGCTAAGGGACAACGACTTGCCCCGTACCTTACATGAGTTCAGGAGTTGTTGGCGAATATCGAATACTATGACATTTCACATATCCGACGTGAGCAAAAAGGAGAGGCTGATTCATTGGCAAAGTTCGCTAGTACAGGCAATGCGCAACAGATGGGTTTGGTTCTGGTCAAGATATTACATACCCCAAGTATAAATATGATGGAAATTGATCAAGTGCTGGAAGCAGAATCCAAGAGGGAATCGTGGATGACTCCATTCAAAGATTACTTGTTGCATGAAATCTCGCCTGAAAGGAGAAACGAAAAGCGATAAGTCTTTCGCAAATATTCATGATATATTATGCAAAAAGGAACTATGTATAGAAAAGGGTTTTACGTTCCCTTACTCTGGTGTATCGCTCATGACGAGATAAAGCGTGTTCTGAAAGAAGTTCATGAGGAAGAATGTGGCGATTACACTAGGGGGCAAACTCTAGCAAAGAAGATATACTGATATTATTGGCCAACTGTAAACCGAGATGCTGCTGATTATGTGAGATGATGTGACAAGTGCCAGATATATATGAAAGTCCTAAGAGCTCCGCCAATAGAGATCACGCAAATGGTTAGTCCATGGCCATTCGCTATGTGGGGCATTGACACCATCGGCTCCTTGCCAATCTCTAAAGGCGGTGGAAAGTACGCTATTGTCGCGGTTGATTACTTCACCAAATGGGCCAAGGGGGAACCGTTAGCCACAATCACAACCAAGAAAGTAATCAATTTTGTTGTTCAAAACATCATATGTCGCTTCGGTCTTCCACGAACTATCGTAACGGATAATGGGACTCAGTTTGATAGTGCTGAATTTAAAGAATTTTATCAGAGATATCGCATTGAAAAGAGGTTTGCAGCGGTCGCTCACCCTCAGGAAAATGGACGGGTTGAATCTGTAAACAAAATTATCATGTCTATTCTGAAAAAGCGTTTGGAGAAGGCTAGAGACAAGTGGGTGGATGAACTTCCTACGGTGCTTTAAGCCGACAGAACACTGACAAGTCTGCGACTGGCCATACTCCATTCGCTCTTGCTTACGGCTCCGAAGCTGTTATTCTGGTGCAACTCAAAGTGCCTTCTCATCGAGGGACTTACTACAACCCTAAAACGAACAAAGATCTTCTCTTGGAATCCTTGGACTTTATCGATGAGAAGCGCGAGGAAGCCGATTTGAGAGCAGCTGCACACCGACATCGAGTCGCCCGATATTACAACACTAAAGTTCGATCGAGAACCTTTGAAATTGGTGATCTTGTCCTAAAATGGGTTTTTCCAGCCCCGTCCCACATGAATCCGACATGGAAAGGACCGTATGTCATTGAACAGAGGCTTGGAGAAGGAACTTTCAAGCTAGCGACTGTTGATGGCATTACACTTCCAAGAGGTTGGAATAGCAAGCATTTACAACGCTATTTCACTTAGAACATTTCCTTTACATTTCAGTTCTATTTGCTTTCTATATTTGCTTTAGCATTTGATTTCTCCAAATATGTAATAAGACAGAATAGTTTGTTCTTTTCCATTTGATGAATAAGGACTCGAACTTCCTTTGCTTATATGAGTGTCATTGCATTTTATGATAAGTACATAATGAAACCGATTGATATCGATATATGTGATATGTGAACAGGCTCCCGGAGTTTGAAATCGATCAATCATACAAATCCCCGATGGGATCGAACAAGATGAGCTCCATTAATTTGCTAGATTAACAATTCCTGTGAATGATCTGGAGGATGGGACATGCAACAGGGAACAAATGTGGCCGATAATCCGAAGATTGAAAAATTCTTGCCCGGACAGTGGGATTGAAACTAAATTGAGGCGACCAAAAGAAGTAAAAACATAAATCAGGCATGAACCGACCGCCCACGAGAAAACTCTAAGTCCCGGAGTGCGGACCAGAGTATAAACAAATCGAGCATGAACCAACCACCCACGAGAAAACTCTAAGTCCCCGGAGTGCAGACCAGAGTATAAACAAATCGGGCGTGAACCGACCGACCACGAGAAAACTCTAAGTCCTAGGAGTGCGGATCGGAATATAAACAAATCGAGCGTGAACCGACCACCCATGAGAAAACTCCAAGTCCTCCGAGTGCAGACCGGAGTATAAATAAATCGGGCATGAACCGACCGCCCATGACAAAACTCTAAGTCCCCGGAGTGCGGACCAGAGTATAAACCATTCGGGCGTGAACCGACCGCCCACGAAAAAACTCTAAGTCCTCGGAGTGCGGACTGGAGTATAAATAAATCAGGTGTGAACCGACCGCCCGCGAAATAATTCTAAGTCCACAGAGTGTCGACTATGAAAAAAACATAAATCGAGCGTAGACCGACCGCTCGTAGAATAACTATAAGTCCTAGAGCGCGGACTGATATGTAAACTCCAACGGACAAATGAACGGGTTCCAACTGTTCTCTATCCCACCAACTCCGACCAGAAATCGACGGGAGGAATACAAAATGCTGAAGACTGGATATGACAGCTCACTACAGCTCTGGCTTAGCATTTTTTATGACTTAAGGCAACGACTACAGGGAGACCTTGAGATGGAGACGGTGAATTGTTAACAGAATTTGCAATCTATAAATTACAAGTACATTGAATGGAAAGTAATCATCCAACTATCAAAATAACGATTCATACGATGATTAATCGAAAGCAAAAACTTTTATTCACAAGTCTCAAAATTCCAGTACAAGTTATTTCAGAAAATCGGGATTCGTACCTGAACACCTATGACTGAGGAAAGAAATAATTATTCAAATCATGTACAATGATATGAAGTAATGACTACTTCTTCGACTTTCTCTCCCTCTTTGGTTTTTCAGGAGTGGAGTCGGTTGAGCTTCTCTTCCGGGACCCTTTGCCGTCCTTGGTCGGAATGCTTGAAGAAGAAGGAGGGATTTTGCCGGGAATCGTCCCGCCTGGTGGAATAACTTGCAGTAGTACAAGATCAGGATCTTCAACTTCCACCTCTACGGGCTTGCCTTTAACTTTACGCTTTGACTTCTCCTCCTCCTCGATCTGCTCCTCATACTAGTTTTAGCAGTGTGCTCCATGCACCCGTGATCATTGCATCTTCTGATTCACCAACAGGGGACAGATCTTCAGGTTTATCTTCATCAAGCGCATCGATAACTTGAGCATCGAGCCTCGGAATATCGACAGCGGCTGGGACTTCGGTCGTCTTCTCTTGCTACTCTGTGGCAGCACCGCTCCTAGGAGTCTGATCAGGGCCCGAAAAACCTGCAAAAATTTGATAAAGCATGGAAATTAATTGAAAGCCATTGCACATAGAGAACAAAAAACTTTTCAAATTTGAAGAAGTTCAGTATGATACCGGCATCCGGTTGACTTTCTGTAGTCAATTGAGGGCTTCCTTCGAGAATGGGAGATAACATATATGGTCCAAAGCCAGGCCTGTCCGGATCATAGCCAAGGTTTTGCTCCGTATCATGTGAAGATGATGGTCCGGCTACATGGATAGGAGAGGAACCCTTAGGATCGATTCCAGAAGACTCAACGATATCCTCACCTTCCTTAGTCGGTGTAGGAACCATAAAAAATTGAAGTTTAGTGGTGGCCAGATCAGACGGTTTGTTTCCTCGAAGCACTTCTCTCACAAGTTCTTCTTCATTGAATTCTGCTTCTCCCAACTCTTCCTTCTTTATCTTGACGATGTGCTCTCAGGCTTTGGCAAATGATTGAAGATATCCCTCGCCAAGAAAGCTTAAGTCGCGGTGGAGAAGGACCTTCGTGTTATATTCGATAATTAGTGGACCGAACAAGTCCTTAATCTCATTCCTACTGGACTCGATGGTAGCCTTCACCTGAGAGTTAGCTTGTTCAAGTACTTCTTTTCTGCTTCTTCTCAGGCTTCTTCCTTCAAAGCCTCAATCTTAGCGAATTGTTCGTCGAGCTTTATTCTCAAGCTCCTCACCTCAACGATTTCCTCGTAGTATCTCTGCAACTCCTCTCACACCTCAATTTTCTACTCCCTTTCTTTCTTTAACAATTCTTCAAGCTCTTTAACGCGGCAAGCTATAGCATCTTTCTCCTTTTGTAAGGAGTCCTTTTCTAAAGCAAGCATGCCGCTGCGTTGAAACGTCGTGTCAAGTTCCTTCTTATGAGAAGTCTCCAGGCGACTTACCGCCTCTACTGTCTCCTTTGCATTCTTTTCGGCTTCTGCAAGTTGGTTCTTGTACTCAAGCAACTCAATGTCCTGATGCTTGATGATATCTTTGTCATGGATGGCCTCTAACTTGAGACGATCGATTTCATGCTGACGCTCTATGGAGACTTCGGAAAATTTCTCGACCAAATGAATGAATGATTCGTGCTGAACAAATACATCGTTTACACATGCTAATGAGTTTTCTTTGGCCTGTCCATGAATGACATGTATGGAGGGGAGGAATTTGAGACCATCGAAGTAGATTTTTGAAAAAGTAGCTTTAAGTTCAGCTAACTTTTCTAGTGTAGTAGAATCGGGAGCAACAACTGGTGAAAGTGGACCAGAAGTGGCAAGTCGATGCTTGCCAGAGCGGCGCTCACGTGACTGCCTTGAACTAGAGGAGCCAGAATGTTGCTCGTGAGGTGCGGCGACGTAAGGGCCACGATACACAGATTTTTCTCCGCTACGAGCAGGAAGGTTAGAGTGTTCGTCGTGATGAGAAGAATGGGATTGGGACTTCATCTTAGATGAGGAAGAAGATTCCCTTAAATAATAATCTTTATCTCGTCCGTCATCTTTCTCTCTATGTCGTGCGGATTCAGAGTCCCGACTTGGACGGTGATAAGATGGAGAGCCTTGGAAACGATTGAAGGCACGAGACTGAGACATTGCACTTATAAAAAAACCAAATAAGAGCATATTAAAAGTTATCATATGAAAGATTAATAACAAGTGTGTAGCGGAGTGCAAGTGTTTGTGAGTGTCCTAGTGTTCCCCCCCAACGGACCAATAACGGTGGCTTTTCTCATCGGAGTGCTCTCCCCTTTATTGGAAGGTTGGATGCCTTCGCCGCTTCTAGTACGGGAGTTAATCTTTCGATATTAATATTAGGAAAGTCATAGGACATTATATCATCCAGAATTTGAAGGTCTAAGAATCCTTTTAACGAACTATCCAGCCGCTGAGAAGATGACTCCTCTCCGAAAGGAGTAATAACGAATTCTGGGTCTGATCCAGCCTTTCTTTTGCATACTTGGTACACTAACTTCTTCTTTCTCTTCAGAGGTGTCTGCGATTGCCCGACTTGCGACGGACCAACCATCGGCGATTTTTCAAGGCCTGCATCATCATCTCCAAGTTTATCAGCTTGAGGATCTTTGATTTCCCCCTCTTCGATACCTTCCCAAGTCCCCTCGGCAAGGGGCACAACGGGGTTGATTGTTTCTTCTCCTCATTCAACAACAATCTTCGGAACTGCTTTGCTTTCGAGGAGTCTGATTCTACGGTCGTCTTCCAACAGCTCGAATAAAGATAGCAGCTCGTCAGTTACGAGGAGTTTAATATCTCGGTCCTCAATGGGAGTGGCATGGATGGCGGCGATGGCTTTAGAAAACTTGGCGCCTTCAGGACGTGGACAAACACCTGAAAGAGCTTTGGATGTTAGGATATTCAAAGGAGAAATAATGACTTGAGTCATCGAACACAAGAGGAAAGCGGAAGTAACACTTACGTCCTTCTAACCATCTTCTTGTGAAGCCAGGAGGACATCACACGTAGAACACCTCGTGCTTAAATAATGAAAGTTTGTTCCACGCGCCAGTCAAGACTTGACAGTTCGGCGAAGGTTCAAGGAAGACGTAAGAAGGACTCCCTGATCGTCTTTTGAACTTATAGATAAATCTGATGTCCTTGAGAGTCGGCGGACAGAACAGAACATTCATGAATAGGAGGAAAGTCCCGTGAATGAAAGTGTAGCTGATGGGATGCAACTGAGTAGGGGTGATCCTAAGATACCTCAACATCTCCCGGACAATGGAGTTAAGAAGTGGAACGCATCCAGCCCATCACATAAATTTTTTACATGCTGTATATCCGGATGGGGGCGAGTGAGGTCTATCTTTCCTTATTGGAACTATAACATCTTCGAACGGGATCCCGTGGATAGAGCACAATCGACGAAGAGCGGCTTCGTCGATTTGAGAAGCTTGTGAGTCGACGGGGTTATCCAGAACAATAGCACCCTCAAGGGCATCAGGAGTCGGGCTGATTGTTTCTGTTGGTAGAATTGGAATATCAGAGAATAGATAAATTTGAGGATTAGATGCTTTTGGTTGTTCTGCGTAATGGCTCGAAGGTCTTTCGAATATAGTGGCAGAACTTGATTTTGCTTCGGAACCGATATGTCTCACCACTGATTCAGAAGACATGTTGACTGAATGCTTTGTGCGTCTGGGATCTATGTCAGCTATACTCAGTAGACAATCAATATTAGAAATAATAAGCCGTTCCCCCCATGTCAAGTGTGGACTAGTGCAGTGCAGTGCAGTGCAGTGTGAAACAAGCATAAACAGTTTGAAATCAGAAAAGCAAGAATAAAATGATAAGACTTGGATTTGTGTCCAGAGAGACCGTCATCGCTGACCATCTCAATCGACAAGAAAGTTGATCAGCAACAAAAGCTTTAGGATCAGTTATCGGCATATTGAATTATGATGTTTATTATCCAAGTTTATTAGCTAGTTTTTTTCTTAGTCCATACTGAGAAGTCTGGAAGTTTGTTCGTTTAAGCTTATGTCCGACAGTCTAAGTATGCAAGTCTCATTGTCCTTATTCATCTTATATTCAGGCAAGGCAATATGAAGTCAAGTGTTCAAATGATTTAGATTAAGTTGGTCTTTAGTGTCGATACCGATCCCTTCACTCTATGACAATCCCATACCCCAAACATTTCCTGCCGATCCCTTATCAACATCGCGACCTACCAATCCCTTTCCACTAACATTTCCTACCGATCCCTCACTGAGTAACCACCACATCGATCCCTCATCAGTACACCATCCTACCAATCCCTCAACTTAATACATCTACACCGATCCCTACACAAAACTACCAACACCGATCCCTCACCAAACAACTTCATACTGATCCCTCAGTCTCAACGCCGATCCCTCTCCAACCAATTCTAGAGCTCAACTCTCCATCTTCTTCATTAAACACAAAACACCATCTCACCCGAACTCTACTTCTCCATCTTCTGCTCCATCTCCTTCTTCTTCTCCTCCTTAACCTTATATCCTAATGCAACCTACTAAGCCATCCACTTACAAAACACTCGAACTCAACAAAGCTCAAGATAAATAACTCAATTACACGATTAAAATAGAAGTCGTACCTATATATACCGAATTAAACTACAGGCGAGCGATTGGGCTTTGGATTGGGGATGAATGAAAGACGACGTGGATGAAGTGCTCGTTTTCATGCTCGGATTTAGTCCTAAAGTGGAGGAGTTTTTCTTTATTCGTCAAGGGGGATCAGCAGTAATCTGGGTTCGGTAGAATGTTTATGCAAAAGTAGGTAAAGTAAAAAAAAGTAAGTAAAAGAAGAAGGGGAAGCAAGTTTATATATATTGAGATATAGAGAAGAGACCGATTATAGGGGTGACCTAGTCAAAGACGGTGAGGAGGGATTGGCACTAAGATCTACCGATCCCTACTCACGTATCCCCAGCAAGGGATCGGCATGTCGAATGTCGATCCCTCCATAATAAAAATATATAAAAATAAAATAATAGTATAATTGAATGATGAAAAATGAAGTGAAAAGAAAATGAATGGAATAAAAGATGGAAGAAGAGAAATGGTGGGCAACTGAAAAACGTGTGACGATCATTATCATGAAGGTTCGACTGCAAACATGAGCATACAGAATACTATAAAAATTGACAATGACCTGTGAACATTCGAACACATCCGGGAGCCAACAACAAAAACGTGTATGTGGATATGCATAGGAACGATTTAAAAGTTCGACTTTTTGAAATCAATTGAAAATGCAATCAAGCCTGAACTCTCAAGTTCGAGATCAGATCAGATAGAAGAAGGCCTATAAGCCTCAAGTGACCGAATTTGTATATGCTGATGGAATGTGACATCGGACTTATATTATTGAAAGTTGATGAAGAAATAGAGATTAACCAAGAATTTGGATGGATTCCTTTCCGGCAACTCAGACTTTTTTCGATTCAAAGTACGTCATGTTACTCACAAACATACTTTGGGGGGGCATGTGTTACCCAGCACCCTGACCTGGCTATATTGGACTGGTCACGCAAGACAGACTCGACCGTTGTCAAGAAGGATGATCGTGAAGCAATGGCTATAGGACCCAAAATAGAGTTTAGACAGGTATACGAAGCCCAGATTGGACAGAGTTGATAGACAGACAATGCAGGATGTCAGAAACATGGAAATTAGCTTGGGTGGAATATGGATCGGCATAGTCATTTTTCAACATAGATAAATACTATAGATCGGCGTAGCAAAGTGAAACATTAGGGATCGGTATGCCCATTTGGATGGATAGACAACATGAGTAGTATAAAAGAGGGATCAACATAGATGGTGGCACAAACGGGATCGACATATATTTATAAAGCAAGATGGATAGGTATATATCTATGAAGCCAGAGGGATTAGCATAACATTCTAAGCATTATGGATCGGCATATATTTGTAAATCAAGATGGATTGGTATATATCTATGAAGCCAAAGGGATCGGCAAAATGCTCTAAGCATTATGGATCGGCAGAGCACAATTGAACCAGAGGGATCGGCACAGCTTATTGGCGGGATCGGCAGCAATGACATAAATGGGGATTCGAACAAAGATCAAGCGAAAACTCGAGCTTCACATATCCAATCATCTTGATATTTGAGACACCATCATATCTAAGCATGGGGAAGTTACCATAGGGGTCGTTGCCTCGAATTCAAAAAATGGAGGGATCAATACCGATCCCTCTCCATTAAGATTTGGGCCTAGCACTCCCTATCGTAGGCCCATATGGATGAGAAGATCCTGTTATCGAAATTCTAGTCAGATTGGTGGTCGCCTTCTCCTATAAATATAGACCTAGGGGGCCATTCTAAGGATCTTTACGTTGCTGGTTAGATATCCCTATTATTGTAATCAACTTCCTCCATTATTCTCTTGTTTCTTGCTGTAATCAAGATTATTGTGAATCAATAAAGAGAATATTCAAAGTGGATGCAGGCAATCAACGCCGAACCACTATAAATCTTGTTGTTCTTGTTTTTTGCTGTGATTTTCTTGTTAATTCGATATATTCCTCCGTTTTAATTTAGTTTCTTCATTTATTTCACTACACAAATCTATTCTTGGGTGTTTATGGCCAATTTGGTTGCAAACACCTAGATTGCATTAGGCAATCTAAATGGACGATGGGCGAGATTAGACTTATGCAATAGGGTGCATAGGGCTGGCATGCATAGGTACCAAAACAAGAGGTAGGAGTTTCATATTTAGTGAGCCCGTCATCGGTCCCTTGCGTTCAACTAGAAGGACGGGGTTACACTTAACTGATCGCTTCCGCCCACCAGGATTGATTTAGTTGGGTTATGTACCGCCATAGTTGTTTATTAGTTTGTTTGATAAGGCAAGAGTAGTTAACCCATACACAGATTCCTTTAAAAAAAACAGACGGGGTGGAGGTGCGGTGGGCCGAAAATCCACGATATATGAAGTAGACTAAGGTGAAAATCCACGAAGAATACATGACTAATGGAGTAGAGGTCGTCGGTGAGCTTTATACGGTTTCCTCGAGTGATATGGTGACCATGATGTAGCAAGGTGATGGATCCTTACGAGATGCTGAGCGATAGATACTAGTGGGGATAGTATCTAGGTCCATTAGTGGACGATGGAATATATATTTTTGTATATAGATATAAATTTATGAAGGTAGATGGGAACGGTTCATACGCAACGATGGAATCGTAGCGACTATTGCTAAAATCTAATATAACAAGAAATGGTGATCAATTGGCATAAGCTAGTGTTATGCATAAGATGTACAATTTATCAGTTACCAGAATGTTGTTCTAACCCCCTCCTCATTACAACCTATAGGGTTTAGAAGGGCAGGTACCGATATTGTTTGGAGCAGTTGTCTGGCTGAGGTTTCTTGACTTTTGAGATGTCAATTTTAGGTCAATGATTATTATGATCTATTATATTTACTTATTTTTGTTGTGAGTTCCTACCATTAGTGCTTTAATATAATTTCTCTTTTGCAGGATACCAAACCGATAATCCGTATTTTAGTGGACCTGGGTTTTTGGGTTTGCGAAAAATGTAGGCCCACAGGAGTGCGGGTTTTTACAGATGTAAAGCTTATAACTTTTGATGGAAGATGAATTGGGGTCTAAAATCACGTTCATTAGTTCGGGATGATGGTTTCTCTTTCCTTGGAGTGGTAATAGTAGAACAACGGACTTACCATTTAGAAGATATAGTTGTTTTAAGTTTGGACTACTACTGGCCTAATTAGTGGGTAATTAGTTAAGTCTATACTTAAGCCCACTAACCTATTTCGGCACTTGTGCCTAATAATGGATGATGGGACAAATCTAATCACTTTTCTAACTTCCCAAAATGTGTCTAATCCTCCATTAATCTATTTTCAATCAAAAAGATTCTGTTTTTCATACTTAATCGAGCCTAAAACATCATTAGGTAGCAAATAGCAAGAGGACAATCTTAGATCTATCAATTGGCTGCCTAAGGGTTCATGCTCTTGCTGTTCATTTCAGATTTAGGAGTATTATTGTGTAAATTAGTTGCTGGATGAGTGGTTTTGGCACTTTTCACTATTTCAATGCACATCCATATAGTGAAAATGATGGCTTTAAGATTATTTTTATGCTAAAACTATTTTCAAACTTAGATCTAACTTTAATGAAGTGTTTAGGTCAAATTTAAAACTAAAAATGGATTTTACTTTGTTTTACACCTATTTTCTAATCATGTTGCCATTTTGAAATAAAACTAGATCTAGGCAATATTATGCATGTTAATCATATTTGAGTCAATTGGATATGTGTTTGGATTCTAATGAATGATATTGAATGGTGTTTGCTATTGCATAGGTTCGCTTGATGTGTTTGCTAGTGGTTTTAGATACTTAGGAAAGTGCTACGTCGATTAGTGCAAATGGTGTCGAAGTTGTCAGAATCAGATGAATTTTGGATATGATGGGCTGGAGTCTTTAGGGAGTATGCCTTGAAAATTTCAAGTGGTTTGGAGTTGATTTGATGGTCGAAAATCGGGTTAGAAAAATAACTCGGTATCAGGTAGAAGGATTAGGTGGAGAGTGGTTTTGATGGTTCTTGGTTAGCTGCTTCGAGGCTAGGGGAAGAAACTTTAGGAGAAGCACGAGGTGAAGCAAAGAGTGTGGTTTGGGGACATAGCTTCAAAAGTAAAGAAGGAAAATCCATTCGGTGTCGAGAGGATCCACTCGATAATGATAGGTTTTTCCTGGGGAAAAATGGAAGCAAAGGACTTGGGAAAGAAAGGACTACTAGGATGCTAAAGGAGGGAAGTAGTCAGTGCACGAAGTACTTAGCCAAATTCTTGAGTTGGAGAAAACTACTCTGTATGGACATAATTGGGGGTTGGCCAAATTTAGCCAAACTCCCAGGGCAGGAAGAGGATGTCCAAGGGGTCGTGCTAGAGGTTTTTTTTCATGTGTTCGACATTCGGTTGTGATGTGGTAGTGCAATGAAAGACGATGATTAATGGATGAAGCAACATTGGAATGCTTCGACGCGATGGCTTCGGGACTTTGAGGTGCTAATTCTATGACAGATGTGGACGTCTAGTAGTCTTCCAGAGGGGATGAATCAATCGATGGATTCGTAATGATGATTATCCACTAGGGTGGGTTTGAGGAAGGAAACTCGTGGATAGAACGTTGAAGGGTTCAATTGTGGAAAGAAAGGAATATTGAAGGGTTCTGTGATGATGAATGGAAACTAGGTGGAGCGAGGAAGGGCTCGGCTATGCATGCTAAGGGATTATTGATACCCAAAGTGTTTTTCTGATGTACTTGTAAATAGGGTATTGTGAGGTGCTTATTCGGTACTTGAAACATCTACTCCGGGTCATTGAAGGGATTCGTATACCCTCGATCTAGAAAGGGATCTAATGTCAGTTATGGGATGTTGTTCGAGTACACAGAAAGTGGGATTTTTCCATTAATCCCGACAGTGGAATGGTCATACGAGTTATTATATATCCAGGGCATATTAAATGACGATGAGGATTGTTTGATGGATGCTATATTTGCCATGGTTGGTATAATTGTTGTTTATCACTATAAGGATGTCACATGACATAAGTATTAAGGAGATCGATGCATAGACGCCCAACAGTATACCGTATACCAGGATGTTTATGTACTTTATGATGATGATAGTAGAGTAGCATATTATAGTTGTTATGTGCCAACTCTTTGGATGCAGGGACAGGTCAGGTATGATAATTTATACCTTGTTCCTTACTGTATTGACTTGTATGGTATTTTGACATTGCTTATCGCTCACATCAGACTATTTTCTAACTCGAGGTTTTATGTTTTGCTTCTTATTATCTCGGGTGCTCTTAAATGAGTAAACTAGATAGCAGATTTAGATGATATGCGGTGTTGTATAAAGGACAAGCAGGAGATAATGCTTTCTCGTATTATATTTGGGTTTACTATTGCTTATTTTGATGTATGACACTATGGAGCCTACATGATGTTTGCCATTTTATTGGGGATGGTTTATGTTGAGTTTATTTTCAGTTGTTAAACTCTATTTCTATTTTTTATTACTCTATGGACCTATGCACTCTAATATATATGGTTCATTTAGTTTTTAATATCTCTCGTGTTATATATCATGATGATTATTATATTTTATTCCATGCCTTGTGAGACATACGACGGGTTCTACAATTATTTTCTCCACTTTTCTTCCTTGAAAATCAACCTGCATTAGACAGGCACTATAGCAATGCGTTATACTGTAAATTGGGTGCCGAAAGTGTATGTGGTTGTAATAGATGATAATGAGGTAAGTAGAGTCCTAGTGGTTTGGAAGTTCACAGTTGTTTTTGAACTAGTAACGAGATTACCTCCAAGAAGAGTGATTGGATTTCATTAGACTTCATGTTGGGGGCACAACTTATTCGTAAACCACCTACCAGAATGCCACCCAAGGAGATGAAAGAATTGAAGAAGCAGTTGTGGAACTTGAGCGTAAAAGTTACATTAGGCCGAGTAGTTCGCCCTGGCGAGTGTCCACGGTATTCATAAAGAAGTCGAATGAATATGTATGGATATGTATTGATTACTGAAAGTTAAACGAACTAACAGTGAAGAATCAAACAAGCAATGCTGCTAGGAAATAATAAAACATGGATCAGCCATAAACTCAGCCTACTAGAGTGAAAGTCAACTGCACACGATTACTAATCAAGCAGAATTATCTATAGAGAGATCGATCGTCCTTATTACAGATTGAAGGATGAGTCGTCAAACAAGGAATGTTGATAGGAATTCCTTGTTCGGAATCGAAGAAGGAGCTTCCATCATTGTTACCAAATAAAATGTTGTGTATTGACATATTATTACCACTAAGACCTCATTTTACATTTATTCTTTTTAATGGTTCAACTTATCCCCACATAGCTTAATCAAGCTCAAACTCAAACTCAATTTCATCCTTTAAGTTGTTATCTCTCTTTATCTTATTATTTTCTGTGGTCACCTCATCACTATGACATTCTCATCCATCACTAGGGAAGATGGCTTCCCAAGTTTTATAATAAGTTCATTCATTTACTTCGAATTTCTTAGCATTATCAACTATCTCATATTTACATTACATGGCTACCACTTGTTGACACTAGGCTATCACACATTGATATTTACCTAGTTGGCGCAAGTTAGTCTTATAAGCCATCGTAAGTTGAGTGTTCTAGAGCCCTCGCATGTTGAAACCCTTTAGCGTTATCCCAAGTTGGCACACCCTAGGGCTATCACATGTTAACGCTACCCTAGCTATTGCGTGTTGATACATATATAGGCTATCGCTAGTTGATTCTGTTGATGATATTTTTTGTTAACCTTGGAGTTAAAATAATGCGTTATGAAAAATAAAAGTTACTTGCTAACCTTGCATGTTGATGAAGTGGTTTGACAATGCTGCCTACATACACTGTGAAGTTCTCTTACTATATGGCTCACTTATAATTATAAGAGAATAATAAGAAAATAAGACTCGTCTAAGTCTAATGAAGCTACTAATCCTAGGGAGTCGCTGTATCAAGAGATTTGAGTGGCAAATCACGGCTTCCAACCTTTCAGGTTCCCTCCATCAAGGGCCCAATCAACCCGGGTCCCTTCCACCAAGGGCCCAACCAATTAGGGTCCCCTCCACCAAGGGCCTAACCAACCCTTGAAAGCGGCCATGCATGGGATTCTTATAGTAAGTGAACTGATGCTTGGACGACTAAGATCATGCTGCAAAACAAAGTAAAGCGTGCCTGGTCATGGATCTAGCTGAATGGACTTGATGAGAGGCAATTGGCGAAAGAAAGGAAAGTGTAGTTGAGATGAAGGCCAATAGGAGAATTATACCAGGGGCATGCTCTAGCATGATTTGCATTAAATGTGCTTGTACTTGCAGTATACTTGAAGAAAATGGGACATGCTTCTTTCCAAAAATAGGTGGTAGGATTATTTGAGCTAGTTTTTTAAGACAAGATGGAGTGTAGCTCATTTGTGGTAGTATAAAAGCTAGATCGATGACAGACCACCATCGAGACATTCTCAAGCTATACTGATTGGGAGATAGCTGAGGGAAAGATGCTTGAGAAAGTGAGCTAGCCTGAAGTTGAGTTGCAAATGGATTAGAGAGAGAGAGTCGGTTGGTCAATGAGAGACGGGTCGAGTTGGCCTTGTGCCTTATTTTGATAGGCAAGCTGGTCGCTGGGGTTGCTACACGAAGAGGCTTCGCTAGTAGTAGGCTTAACGTGCGATTGAGCAGAGGAGTGAGGCTAGGCTGGATTCAGGTTATCATCATGCATAGAAAATCCAATCGATCCTTCCCCAACTATAGCTGGCTTGCAAGCTGACTTAGACCCAACTGGCCTGCATCTGATCAGGTCAGGCTAAGATAGCTTAATTAGTCTACCTTCTTATTATGAAAAAACCGAGTAATGATTTTTCTCCCCAAGGCTATGTCCGTAAGCGGGCGCAGGCTTATAAAATCATGAAGGCTCCGCGATTGACGGTTTTGTTACGTAATTAATGGTATCCATATGGCATTGCATCGTTGGCTATGGTAGTTATGCTTCTCCAAACGTGGTAGGGATGTGTCGTTTCACCTACACGAGTGGTGTGACACAACACTGATCTCTCTTAAACGGTTAAGATCCTTTGTGTCTTTTGGACCATAACGACTGCGATTGAAGGGCGAGGTGTATAAATACCCCTCTTCTTCCATTTTGAAACCATGGGGCTATTTACATGCAATTTTTTTTAGCAAGCTTGAACTTTGCATGATTTTCTATTGGTAAAAATAGATAACTTCGTCTCCCGCTTCCTCTACTATTTCTCTTGAGCACTTGGATTTTATCAAATTTGTTTGGGACTAAAAGGGAAGAGGCGGCTCTTTGGGTGCCGAACTATGTTTATCAATTGTAGTTCGGATCACTTGCTTGGATTTCTACTTCTTGAGATGGATCTTGCCTTTGGCATGGACCTATGCTTGCACTTTCCGACCATCTTTCCGGTGGGGATTACTCATTGGTCTCAAACTAATGATCCAGATGAAGCTAAGGGGCTTCCTTTCTTTTATGCTCTGACATTCCTGACCTAAGGTAGGTTTGAATGCTTAACTGCTCTGCTGGAAAGAGTAGTAGCTGTCGCCTCTGATGCTTATGCCATGGCCAAAGCCTTAGTTTGATCCTTGGAGTGGTTATTTGGAAGCTTTTCAATGTCTCTTTGAATATCAAATGTTAAAGGCTTCGAAGTTGGCAGCACACTTAATTTTCTTCAACAATTTCTTGATTACTTGAGGTGTTGGGGGAGCGCTATCGATGTAGCAGAGCACGGTCCAAGTGATGATAAGAGCGCAGGCCAGCATGCCTCCGAAGAGAGCTATTGATGTGTTTCTTCTTCTCTTTTTCTTCTTTTTAACTAATTAGTAATTGAAAATATTTCTAAGCCTAGTAGGACGGGCTTGTGCCCCCGCACTCTTTTGAATTGAATAAGAACATATCTTTTATGTTCAAAAACTTGTTGTCTATGAAACCCATTGTTTTCTTTGGTTATTTGCCTACAGCTAGTATGTTAGTGTATCTTGGATAGTTAGGAATGTTCCTTACACTGGGTTGACTTATCTATTTTCACTGATAGGCAGGCCTGGTTAATGGACATGGAAGTGAGCATTGATTGAGCAACCCGGTCACTAATCCGATGTTGAGGCCGACAAATGACAGTTGAGCTTCACTGAGTTGCGCTGTTGATGGGTGGTCCTATTATAAACCTAAGTGCTAAGTAGCTCGAGCTCCTCCCAGGAAACACATGATCAAGAGGAGTTCCTGCATTATTTCTGTTAGTCCCTGAGGAGTTGGTTTTGATGACAACAACCTTACTTAGAATTAGATTATAAAATATATAATACTAACATTATTGTGTAGATATATATAGATATGTTTGCAGGTACTAAAGAATGAAGAACTGTACAGTATAAAGATTCAAGATCAAAGATTGAAGATATCAAGATTCAAGACTCATGAGTATCAAGAATTTCAAGAGTTCAAGTTTCCAAGATAAGTTATATAGTTAGGAATATTGTTAAAACTCATAGAAAGGCACTGACATCTTAAAACCTATTTTATTCGTGGAATGGAATCCACTTCGTGCTCGTTAAAGGGATGGAACCCTAAGTAGGATGGAACCTACGAAAAATCTAGTGGAACATCTTTTTGTATCCACTTACTTTTATTTCAAAATGATTTTCAAAATATATATAGCTTGTTTTTCAAAATGATTTTAAATATTCCTGTTTAAAAACCAAAATCATCTGTCCTGGTTTTTCAATATATTTTAGCCTAAAAAATATTCTTAGTTTTAAATATCCTTAATTTTAAATATCTTTGATTTTAAATTATTATCCTAAGTTTTTAAACTATAATTCTGATATTAATATATTTAGCTGTTTTATATATTTATACTTAAGATTTAAATATAAAAGTATAGAAAATTATTATATATATTTTAATATTGTTCTCTATAGCTATTTATGTATTATAACTATATATAAGTATATTTTAAAGTTTAAATATAAGTATAATATAATATAGAAATTATTTTCAAAAAAAAAACAAATCACCAAAAATTACAAGGGCATGTCGACATGGTCACATGTACCCCTGTCGACATGGTGACAGTTAAATTGTTTTTTAAAAAGAAGTGTCTATTCGCCACATCCCTTCACCAATGGACATGGCTATTGATCTACTATAAATAAAGGGTGTTTTCAACGAATTTTAATCACTTTTTTCTCTGATGTAACTTCTCTTCTTCTTCTCCACTTTCTTATTTACAAATTACACCATTACTCTGCCGAAATCAATATCGAATCTAACTAGATAATTTCTGGTTTTCATTCTCTCCACTATCTCTACAAGATCCAAGTGCTAATCTGAGTTATAGACTTTTTGTAATCAATTGAGCGAGAGAAGGTGTGATTGTAGCCCTGGAAATCAATTGGGTGAACTTGTTGCCCCGGAAATCAAGTATCTCTACCCAGAGGATTGTGATTCTGGAGGGTGTACCTGTAGCCCAAGGGTTGTAATTGTTGAATTGCTTTTGAAATGAAATCCGTACTTAGTTGTGCGGGACTGGATGTAGGGTAACTCCGAACCGGTATAAAATCCGGTGTGTTCTTTCCTTTACTGCTTTTACTTTATATTTGCATCTGTGTTTGATTCTGTGTTCATATCTGTGTCTGATTAGTGTATACATTATTAACAAATTTCTTAAAACACTATTCACCCCCCTCTAGTGTTAATTCTAGCCTTAAGATCCTTAATCCGCATTCCTCACATTTGGTATCAGAGCAAGGTTTTCAAAAGTTTCATAATCTGAATTTTGAAAAGTTTTAAAATGACTATTTTTGAAAATCTGTTAAAACTAGTTTAGAATTGTTTAAATCATCATTGTTCCATGAGTCTGCATATGAATGTTATTCAAATTCTAGTTGTCTACCCAAATTTTATAATGTGCAGGAAAGATGCTTTATGGGTATTAAGGAATCAATCCACAATGGACAATCTGTGCAGATCAAAAGGAATAAGTGGATACTTGATAGTGGATGCTCTAGACACATGACTGGTAATCCAGATATGCTGAATAATATTATATACAAAGACGGAGGACTGGTTAACTTTGGAGACAACTCGAAAGGATACGTGATTGGCATCGGCAATGTCGGTAACTCTGAAACTACTATTATTACTAATGTTTTGCTAGTTAAGAATCTGAAACACAATCTGCTAAGTATAAATCAACTATGTGATAAAGGATATAAAATTAAATTTGAAAAAGATAAATGTCATATTGAAGATAATAACTCAACCATAATATTTGAGGGAACTAGGAAAAAGAATATTTATATTCTTAGTATGAAAGTTTCAAATGATAACCTATGTCTTTTGGCAAATACAAGTAACCCTTGGATTTGGCATAAGAGATTTGGACATTTGAATTTCAAACTCGTATCTAGACTGTCAAAACATGATCTAGTAAGAGGTCTCCCTAAAATGAATTTTAAAGTAGATAGTTTATGTGATGCATGTCAATTAGGAAAGCTTAGAAAAAGTTCCTTTAAATTAAAAGATATGATTTCAACTTCAAAACCCCTTGAGTTACTTCATCTTGATTTATTTGGTCCATCTCAAGTTCAGTCAATAAATCATAGTAAATATGTTTTTGTAATTGTAGATGATTATTCTAGATTTACATGGACTTTTTGAAACATAAAAGTGATACTTTTGAATGTTTTAAGAACTTTACAGAAAGGATTCAAAATCAATTATCTTTAAAAATTATAACTATTCGTAGTGATCACGGTGGTGAATTTGAAAATGAAAAGTTTGAGGAATTCTGCAATAAGAATGGAATAACTCATAATTTCTCATTTCCAAGAACTCCACAATAAAACGGAGTAGTTGAACGTAAAAATAGAACGATACAAGAGTGTGCGAGAACTATGCTTTCAGATAGTAATTTACCAAAACACTTTTGGGCAGAAGCTGTTGCTACCGCCTGTTATATTTTGAATAGAATTTTAATTAGACCTTTAACTGATAAGACACCTTATGAACTTCTTCATGGAAAGAAACCTAAGGTATCATACTTCATAATTTTTGGAAGTAAATGCTTATTTTAAATACAAAAGATAATTTGGATAAATTTGATCCTAAATCCGACAAAGGAATCTTTATTGGATATTCTAATAGAAGTAAAGCTTATAGAGTTTTTAATTTAAGATCTAACACCATCGAAGAAACAATGCATGTTTCGTTTGATGAAAATTTAAAAGATTTTGAAATTACAAATGATGAAGAAGATTTAATTACTCAAAATCAGGAATCAACTGAAATTAATAATGAAATTAATCATCCTAATAAAAGGATTAAACTTTTAAAAGATCATCCTATTGAAAATATAATAGGAGATATGCAATCTATTGTTACAACTAGAAATCAACTAAGTAAAATGAGTAATGTAGCATTTATATCATCTATTGAACCCAAAAATCCTAAAGAAGCATTAACTGATGATTCATGGATTTTGGCTATGCAAGAAGAATTAAATCAATTCACTAGAAATGAAGTTTGGAAACTTGTTCCTAGACCTGAAGATAAAACTATAATTGGAACTAAATGGATCTATAAAAATAAAATGAATGAACAAGGTGAGGTCGTTAGAAATAAAGCATGATTAGTCGCCTAAGGTTATTGTCAAGAAGAAGGTATAGATTGCGACGAAACCTTTGCTCCTGTAGCAAGATTAGAAGCCATTAGGATTCTACTTGCTTTCGCAAATCATAATAATTTCAAATTATTTCAAATGGATGTTAAAAGTGCATTTTTAAATGGATTTGTAAAAGAAGAAGTACATGTTGAACAACCACCACTTTTTGAAGATGAAAATTTACCAAACCATGTGTACAAACTTAAGAAAGCTTTATATGGTCTAAAACAAGCTCCTAGAGCCTGGTATGATAGACTAAGATCTTATTTATTACAATCAAATTTTGAAATTGGTAAAATAGATAATACTCTTTTTATTAAAAGAAATAAAAATGATATCCAACTAGTTCAAGTATACGTAGATGATATCATTTTTGGTTCAACTAACTTCGAAATGAATAAAGAATTTTCTGAAATAATGACAAAAGAGTTTGAGATGAGTCATATGGGTGAATTAAACTTCTTTCTAGGATTGCAAATAAAACAGTTAGATAATGGTATTTTTATTAGTCAAGAAAAGTATGCTAAAGAACTAGTTAATAAATTTGGTCTGACTACTGTAAGTGGAAAACCTACTCCCATGGCAACTAATGAATATCTAAGTAAAGAAGATCTCTCGAAAGATGTAGATCAAAAGTTGTATAGAGGAATGATCGGATCATTGCTCTATATCACTGCTAGTAGACCTGATATCATGCATAGTGTATGTCTCTGTGCAAGATATCAATCTCATCCTAAAGAAACTCACTTAAAAGCTGTAAAACGTATCATAAGATATATTAAACGCACCTCTGATTATGGCTTATTTTATCCTAAAAATGATTCATTTGATTTAATATCATACTGTGATGCTGACTATGCTGGATGTAAATCAGACCGAAAAAGTACAAGTGGAACTTGTCACTTTTTGGAACATTCTCTGGTTTCCTGGTTTAGTAAAAAGCAAAATACAGTTTCTCAATCAACAACTGAAGCAGAGTATATTTCTGCTGCTTTGGCTTGTTCTCAAGTAATATATATGCAACAAACCTTAAGAGATTTTGTATTAAATATCTCAAAATCGCCAATTTATTGTGATAATACTAGTGCAATAAATTTATCTAAAAATCCTACTCATTATGATCGAACTAAACATATTGATATTCGACATCATTTTCTTAGAGATAATATAACTAAAGAAGTAATTACTCTCGAATATATAAACTCTGAGAATCAAACTGCTGATATCTTAACAAAACCATTAAATGAATCTATATTTACTAAATTAAGAAGAGAATTAGGTATTTGTTCAATAACTGAAATATAAAACATAAATATATAACAAGTATAATTAAATAAATTAAAAATAAATTAGAAGCCAAAATTAAAATACGCCTATCGACAACCCCATATCCCACCATGTCGACATATAACGGTATTTTTTTTTGAAAATTAAAATTCTCACCAAAATTTCAAAAATTGGTTATATATTCTTCCATATTTCGACTTTCTCTTCATTCTCTCTCATTTTCTTCTGGTTTAACTTCTGAAACAGAGAAAATAATGGCTTCTCCATCAAATTCAAACATAAACTCGACTTTCTCATTTCTCTCTCCTACTCCCGGCCCTCTTTAACGCTCCATTCACGCTCGTGTGATAAAATTAGAGGATACTACAAAGGATATTCTGCAAATGGTGACAGAGATTCAAGTCAAACAAATTCGAATGAGTAAAGAACAGGAGACGCAAGGTCGAATCCTTAGAAATTTGCAGAAGTTCCTAATGGATAACCAAGCAAACCCGATCTTGATCGAAGAAGAGTCTTCTAGTGACCATACACAAGAGGACAGCGAAGAAGAGCCAATGGAAGATGTAACATCCCAGATTTTGGCTGCTAGATTTTTGGACATTTAATTCGTTTTAAATGTTTAATGTGGATTCTTAATTGATGTTGGAATGAATGGATTCGGGTTCATTCAATAAAATAAGCTATAAATTTTAGTTATAGTAATCCTGGTTGAATTTGAATAATGTGGAAATAATAAATTAAATATTCGGAATTGAGATAAGGGTAAATCTGAATGGAAATAGTGGTAAAAATGGTGTTTAAATGTATTTTTAAGTTCAGTTGGTTATAAATAATATTGTTGGAATTTTAGAAGAATTTTAAAGTCGATAAATTATTATTTGGGATTTTATATTAATTTAAAAATGAATTTAATATTATTAAAATGCAATTTAAGCAGATTTGGGTCTGGCCTAAGCCAGAATGATTTTTAATGTGATTATAAATTTTATATGATTTATTGTTAAGTTAATAAAATTTTAAAAAGTAAGATTTTAAGCGTTTCTGATAATTTCAGAAAATCGCCCGATTTAATTGACGAGTTAAAATAGCCTTCCGGGGCACAGTCTCGGAATTCGACGAAACTAGTTCCATTAGATCCATAATAGTTAGTTATTATCGGATTTCAATTTTCGTAGCAATCGGAGTTGTCGTTTGACCGTGGCAGCTCGAAACGCATCGAAATCGATTTAACCGATTTAATTTTAAATTGATCGTTTAATTCCGTATCTCGCGCATACGACCAAATTAGCTTACGAAACTTGTTCCATTGTGTCCGGAACGCGGAAAAACCCTAGAAACGCCTGTCGGAACGTGAGAATTGGATGTCGTGTGCTTTAACTGTTAAATTGAGATATTTTATTAATTAAATAATATTAAATTATATATATAAACGTTTATATTCATCAAAACCCTAGATTATTATCGTGGCCGCCACGAAAACGTTTAATGGCTGAGAAGCTTCTTCGTTCACCTCTTATTATCGATCAATCCACACAATGATTTCAGAAACTCTCAACTAGGAAAACGTAAGGCTCGATGGGATCTCGAGATCTAACGGTCGAGATGACCTGTAGTTGGGCGATGGCGGAGCTATGGGGTCCCGAACGTCACTCGTTCGTACGTGGAAATCACGTCACCGTGATGCTCGAGTTGGACGTGGGCTAGGGCGAAGGTTGTGGCGATGGAGGGCTGCGAGATGGAGGTGAAATGATTGGAAATAGTGGAGATTTGGAAGGTCGACGTTCAACCCTAGTTTGCTTGATGGGTTCGACTTTGTTTCCTGGAACGAGCACGCAAGCGGGAAGAAGAGTCTGTAGCCTTGATTTCTACTCTTGAACGTGCGGCCTGGATTTGTTCGTGGGTAATAAAGAAAAAAATATAAGTAAAAAAGGAAATTGTTTTCAAATTTCAATTTAAACTTTAAAAATTAATATCTAGTTCATACGATGTCAGATTGTGACGATTTTGGATGCGTTGGAATCGCAGAGACGGGCACTTCGAGATGGTGCAGTACCGGATTCATTCCGGGCAAGTAGGAATTTGGGTTAAATCGGACATCGTCCGGTTTAATTTAAATTTCGAACGTTTTCAAAAACTCAAGGTGAGTTATTCTCACTCACATCTGGATGCTAGACATTATAAATAGTTGATATTTAAATATCTATGTGAATGGTTGATTATATCTGTGATTATCAGTCTGGTTGATATTTATATTGCGATGTGCTAATATCTGTGATGCAGGGAGATACAGGTTGGAGGGATCCAACTGGATTCCTCACAATAGTAGCAATTATTTTATGATTGTTAGTGAATACCTGTTTATATGTTGTGATTGATAAATCTGGAAATTTAATCGTGTTGTGAAATTGTTGTATAAATCATAATTACAGAATTTAATTTATAAATGGACAAAATTGGGTTTTTACGAAATAAGTAAATTGTTAAATTAAGAATTTTTGAAAACTAGAATTTGAAATCTGGTTTGGAATGGGAAATGAAAAAATTGGTAAAATTGGAATTTAATATTGTGGGAAAATTTATCAATCGATAAATATGAAATATAAATTTTCTGGAAATTAAATTTATGAAATTATAAATTGTTTAAAATAACGATGTTTATTTTAATAATGGCTAATGTTATCCGAAAATTAAAAATATGTTAAATGGAGTTTCCAACTATAAATTAACAAGTTCAAATGAAAACAGAATGTTTGAAATGCCGTATTTCATTGGAATTTAATTAAGTGAATTGGAAATTTGGCTTCCATTGGAAATTCACCAAAAATGTTTAATTTAAAATGTTTTAAACTATGATTTAAAAATGAATTTCCGAATATGGGAAATTTGGGTATGAACTTCGGATGAAGTCATAGTTAAATATGGGATTTGGAAATTTATGTTGAAATCATAAATTGACTTGAAATAAATCAGTGGATTTATATGAAAGAGTACTTTGGAATGTTTAGAAACGGGAAAGTGTTTCCCTGGGAAAACCAAGTAAATGTTTATAAAAGATTTTATTTAACTAAGGTTAAGTTTTAAATCGTTTTAAAAGTATTTTTAAGAAATCGTTATTTTTAAAGAAATAAATTAATAATTTTTAATACCGTAATAATTTGGGAGTATATTAGCAATTATTTTTACAAATGGATTTATTTAAAAGTTGGTTTTAGCTTAAGCTGTTAAAATTAGTATTTTTCTTATAACGCTATTTTGAATTTAGTTAAACTAAAACCCTTATCTTTAAATCAAAGTTTATGTGTTAATAACTAGTTTTCTTCACATATTTTAAATTTATATTTTGAGAAAATAAATAGAAGTAATTTTCATATTTAAAGTATATTTCAGTATAAAGTATTTTTAACTGTTTTAAATGCAAATTGTTTTATACTTGGTTATTCCCGATGGGAATAAAGGGTAAAGGATTTACCTTGTAAAGGAAGAGTTTTGGAAAATTGTTTTCAAACGAGTTTTGAAAATGTGAAAATATATCTTTGAAAGATATTAGAGGCAAATAAATAATATGGAGATTATTTATTGTGTGATGGATGTGTATGGATGTTTGTGAACATTAATTGATAGTTAAATCACCGACTATCAATATTGGCCAAATGCGCTGATCGTTTCGAAGAGACCGGGATCGAGTTTCCGTATACCGGGATTCTAGGTCTGGAGACTCGAATACCACTTCGATCCGGTTTGTACGTTTCACGAAAACGATTTCGGAGTCGAAGATGGAGCAGTGAAGTGCAAGGGCTAGTCGCTACTAATCCTGAGGATATTTCCAAAATGGATGTAGTAGGGGTAGTGCCTTCGGTTCCGTTCGGACCCGGGACGGACTTGTATGGACGAATGCTTTCGTGACATCGTCAGGTGGACGATGGGCATTCAAAGTGAAATGTTCTATAAAGGTATCGTTTAGCCTCAAGCCTCATCAACCGGGAATGACTGAAAATCAGGGGTTATGCAGCAAGGCTTCGTGGGTAGCCCCCACTTGAGAGTAAGGTCATCCCTGTCTAGATGTCCCTTTTATTTCGGCTTAGTGGTGCGGTTGCTGATCCCAACCGTGGGGTGATTTTATTTGGAATTATCCAGTAAGGGATGATTCCGGCCTTGTGTTGCAGGGGAGCGGGCGTACTCCTCGGTACTGTGATCTAGGCCACGTACTGTGACAGGTGGTACCCCAGTGCCTAGTCATTCATTGGAAATCCATTCTCCCTACGTGCCTTGTACGAGTTTTGTTTGTATTACCCACTTTGTGGCTAGTATGCCGGAATTTAATAGATGTAACAATTTCGGCTATTTTAATAAGTATTTGTAAATAGACACTATTATAATATCAGAGGATTTTTATAAAAAGTGTTTTAGCTATCGTAAGGTAAAAACCCGACATGTTTATTTGTGGCGTGGTCTTACGAGATGCTTTTGTTTCAAAGGATTTTTGAAACTTTAATAATCAGTTTGGATGTATTTATGATGCGCTGGTATTCCAGACTGACTCGGGTGTTATTTTATTATAATGCTCGGGTCAGACCGAGTATTTTACAGGATAGGTTGCTATGGAGCTCAGGAGAGGAGCCGGAGTTCGAGACGTATTTCTCGTACTTGTATTATTCCGCTGCTGTGATTGTTGTATTGATTGATTGACTGGATTTGATGATTGTATTATGACATACTCTGATGATGATGTATTGTATATAAACATATATAGTTTTCATTTTGTGTAAAGATCTGTTCTATATATTATATTTTATTCCGCTGCGACTGTGAGGTTTTGATGTTGTTTAGTTCATTCTTCTTCTTCTACCTTCTTTCTTTTCCTACAATCTGTCTTTTTCGGCGTTCGATCGTCGGCATACTATACTGTTGAGTATTTTGTGTCGATTTTCGAGGGTTGAGAAGGGCGGGTCGTCACATTTGGTATCAGAGCGAGGTTGGCGACAACCTAGGCTTTGGTGGGAAAATTACTCTTTTTTTAAATAGAGTCGGAAGTACTCTATAATGAGCTGAGTGTAATAATAGCTATGAGAGCGTACTTGTTAGTGGATATAAAATTGTTTTTGTACTGTGTTGGCTTATCGGTTGAGTGTTTATGAATTCTGGTCGGTGCGGGAAGTACAACCGTATCGATAGGGGTTTCTAAACTCTTAAACAAGATAAACCGACATAGTATTATTTTTAAAGTGGGTAAATGAAATAATTTTACCCAAAATTATATTTTGATATAAAGAAATAGTTTTCTAAATTATATATATTGGATGCTTGTTTGGTTGTTTCTTCTATAATCGAATAAGAAATTAAAATATGATCTAAAATTCGAAATGATATATATAAGAAAATAAGAAGTTAAAATATTAAAATGGTTTATAACCAAATAGAATTGACTGAATATGTTTTAAATAGGAAGAAGTGAAATTAAAATTTGATTTAAACCAGAATTTTGACCCCGGAAATTTTGAAAGGGATTTCAAATGGAATTAAACAAAGTTTTGGGAGTTTGACTTTGTGAAAATGTTGAAATGTTTTCCAAAGGTTTTGAAGTCAAGAATGGAGTATATTTTGGGGAAATATTTTTGAATAGAAATTGTTTTGAGGTGGATTTTGGAAGTGGAAAGCACTGAACTCACTTCAGTCGCTGGAAAATAATCCTGATGATGCTGGCCACATCATTAGAATTCATTTTCGAGTTTCTAAAGTGATGGATTGCTACCAAAATAGTTGGTTATGGTATTTGTTTGGACTTGTTGGGAAACAAGTAATTTTGGAATTTTCAAAGGAAAATTGTTTGGTAAAAGCAGTTTGTTTTGGAATTTGGTATTTGATTTGAATATCAAAGAGAAATGTGTTGATTTTTATTTCGAATTGGTTTTGAAATAAATCCGGGAAAATTGAATTCTGGGAATTCTATTTTAAAATAAAAATGTGAAAGTTGAAATGATTCAACTATATAACTTATAAAGGAAAGTTGATTTAAAAAAAAAAAAAGAATTGAGTATATATGGAATGTAAATTTACTTTGAATAAATGAAGGTGAATGGAATATATCTGGATTTAACTTATGATAAGTTAAATAAAATTAAGAATTTGAAATTGAATTAAATCTAAATAAATTGGAATTAAATGGAAGTGGAGATAACGGTGAAATGTAAATGCTTATGATTGTGCAAATAAAATTCATATTCTTAAGTTATTAAGTGTTAAAAATTGACATTGTGATTATAAAAATGTGGATTGGTTTGAAATGAGCAATATAAACTTACAAGTAAATAAGTTGGAGAACTTGAGAATGGAAGATTTTATTTTAACTCAAGTAAAGTGGAATTATAATCACAAATGGAAATAATAAATGGAATGGTGAATTCGAACTTAGTTTTAAATGGAATGCAAGGTAAGGTGAAACAATTATAAAATATAAAAGAGGCAAGTGAACTGAGGTTAGTAAATAAGTTGAACTTGGATATGGAGAATTAAGATTAAATTGAATTTGGTTTAACTTCGACTAAGATGGAATTAAGCTGAATATTAAAATTTCTGTTGTGTTATGGATAAGAATGAATGCAATAAAATTCTTATTTAAAGTAGTAAAGGAAATGGTTTAAATTCAGGTGGGCTAAATAAAATTTAGAAGAACTTGAATAAATTCTGGAAATGAATTAAATTGAAAATGCATATATAATTTAGTTAAACTTGAATTAAAATGGGATAATAATTTAGTTTAATGGAAATTTAATTTAGTTGAGGTGATGATGAATGAAGTAAATGTTTACTCAACTAAATCCAAAATGATTGTTTGGAAATAAATCTTGTGAAAGCTTATTTAAAAGGAATTTGTATTGCAATAAATAAAATTTTGATAGTTGGTCAAAATTTGAAAAGGGAAGTAAAAATCCTGATTGGTTTAGGATTTAATTTTGATAATAAATGTTGGAAGTGAGAATGGATAATGGGATTAGATTATGGAGAGTGGTGGTTTGAATTGTAAATAAAATTCAAATGAGAGAAATAATTTAAATGGTCTCTTTGTTATTAAAATAAATTGTACATGGATTGGATAAATAAACAAAGAGCATTAAAGTTGTAGAGGAATTGAAATTTGATTTGAATGAGAATCAAATGAAAATAAAATAAAATTGATATAAGTAGATGATGGAAATTTTGTGAAAGAACTAAGTAACTTGGAAGAAAAACAAATGATTGTGAATGGGCATATTTAAGTAATTCCGAATGAAATTTGTTAGGAAATAAACTGAAATGCAAGTGAAGTGAGTTTTAAATTAATTAATGTGATGAGTTAAAAATATAAGAGTTGTAAATAACTCAGGAATGAATGATATTAATGTAAATTTGAATTGGTTAATGAGATTAAAATGTAAAGGAAATATTGAATTTAACAATTGCATTCGGAAAAGAAAATACTTGGATTGTGAACAATGCAAAAATTGAATAAAATTAATACACATCCAAGTTGAAATTAATTGTAAATGGTTATAAGTTTAAGTGGTGATTATTTTGTTTGAATGACATGAAATTGGCATGTATTCGGAATTAAGTTGTTTTAACAAGAAATTGAAATTGAGTTTTGTATAAATTGAACTGGAGTGGAATCTAATTCAAAGAATTAGTATATGAATGCAAGTATATTGGTTTAAAATAGTAAATGGAATTGATTTTGAATTAATTGGAAATGGATTGAAATATTATTAAGTAATTTTGCATATGAATGAAAGTGGATCATAAAAGAAATGTAAATATTTCAAGTTTAAAGTAAAATGTGATGGTAAATCAAATTGGGAATGTAAGTTAAAATAAAGAAAATGTAAGTATATCAAATTTAAGAATAAGAATTTGATTGTGAATCAATTTGTAATTGAATTGAAGTAAATTGGTGCAAGTGATACGCATGTAATCAAATTGATGTAAATATGAATTGAGAATAGTAAACTTGAATACAAGTCATTCAAGTGAAATAAAATGAAGTTGGACTTGAATGAGTAATTTGCAAAGTGATTGAAATCTTTGGATTGTTGAAATAAATATGGTTAACATTGTTAATGATGAAGTTGCTTGGTTTGGTTATGAAATGGATATGTTTGGCTTGCATTTATATTGGAAATGTTATGAAAATGCTCATATCTTTGGAAACTGATGAGTTTGTTGAGTTTAGTACAGGTGCGGGAGGCGTTCGAGAGAGTTGGAGCGCGTATATGCGATATATTAGCCGCTTGCTTTAAATAATTTGCTATAAGGTACGCCTACGCAAATATAATTGAAAAAATGATATATATTGTGATATATTTTGGTTTCCGGCCGTGTGAGCCGATGTATATATATTTGTGTATCCTGCGATATCGCAGAAGCTCCTCCGTGCAAAGGAGACTCCGCCAAAATTTTCCAGAAATTTTGGGAGTTAGAAAATTTTTGGGAAAATTTATTAACTTGGAAAGTTATTTCGAAATGAGTTGAAATTCAAAAGCTTTTGAATATAAATGTAGCAATTGAGTTTGGGATTGGGCTAAAGGATTTTGGGAAGTGAATATAAACCTTAGCTAAGCAAATTGAGTAAGTAAATGAGTTTGTGAGTATATTTTTACCTTAGCAAATTTCGGGGACGAAATTTTTATAAGGGGGGAGGAATGTAACATCCCAGATTTTGGCTGCTAGATTTTTGGACATTTAATTCGTTTTAAATGTTTAATGTGGATTCTTAATTGATGTTGGAATGAATGGATTCGGGTTCATTCAATAAAATAAGCTATAAATTTTAGTTATAGTAATCCTGGTTGAATTTGAATAATGTGGAAATAATAAATTAAATATTCGGAATTGAGATAAGGGTAAATCTGAATGGAAATAGTGGTAAAAATGGTGTTTAAATGTATTTTTAAGTTCAGTTGGTTATAAATAATATTGTTGGAATTTTAGAAGAATTTTAAAGTCGATAAATTATTATTTGGGATTTTATATTAATTTAAAAATGAATTTAATATTATTAAAATGCAATTTAAGCAGATTTGGGTCTGGCCTAAGCCAGAATGATTTTTAATGTGATTATAAATTTTATATGATTTATTGTTAAGTTAATAAAATTTTAAAAAGTAAGATTTTAAGCGTTTCTGATAATTTCAGAAAATCGCCCGATTTAATTGACGAGTTAAAATAGCCTTCCGGGGCACAGTCTCGGAATTCGACGAAACCAGTTCCATTGGATCCGTAATAGTTAGTTATTATCGGATTTCAATTTTCGTAGCAATCGGAGTTGTCGTTTGACCGTGGCAGCTCGAAACGCATCGAAATCGATTTAACCGATTTAATTTTAAATTGATCGTTTAATTCCGTATCTCGCGCATACGACCAAATTAGCTTACGAAACTTGTTCCATTGTGTCCGGAACGCGGAAAAACCCTAGAAACGCCTGTCGGAACGTGAGAATTGGATGTCGTGTGCTTTAACTGTTAAATTGAGATATTTTATTAATTAAATAATATTAAATTATATATATAAACGTTTATATTCATCAAAACCCTAGATTATTATCGTGGCCGCCACGAAAACGTTTAATGGCTGAGAAGCTTCTTCGTTCACCTCTTATTATCGATCAATCCACACAATGATTTCAGAAACTCTCAACTAGGAAAACGTAAGGCTCGATGGGATCTCGAGATCTAACGGTCGAGATGACCTGTAGTTGGGCGATGGCGGAGCTATGGGGTCCCGAACGTCACTCGTTCGTACGTGGAAATCACGTCACCGTGATGCTCGAGTTGGACGTGGGCTAGGGCGAAGGTTGTGGCGATGGAGGGCTGCGAGATGGAGGTGAAATGATTGGAAATAGTGGAGATTTGGAAGGTCGACGTTCAACCCTAGTTTGCTTGATGGGTTCGACTTTGTTTCCTGGAACGAGCACGCAAGCGGGAAGAAGAGTCTGTAGCCTTGATTTCTACTCTTGAACGTGCGGCCTGGATTTGTTCGTGGGTAATAAAGAAAAAAATATAAGTAAAAAAGGAAATTGTTTTCAAATTTCAATTTAAACTTTAAAAATTAATATCTAGTTCATACGATGTCAGATTGTGACGATTTTGGATGCGTTGGAATCGCAGAGACGGGCACTTCGAGATGGTGCAGTACCGGATTCATTCCGGGCAAGTAGGAATTTGGGTTAAATCGGACATCGTCCGGTTTAATTTAAATTTCGAACGTTTTCAAAAACTCAAGGTGAGTTATTCTCACTCACATCTGGATGCTAGACATTATAAATAGTTGATATTTAAATATCTATGTGAATGGTTGATTATATCTGTGATTATCAGTCTGGTTGATATTTATATTGCGATGTGCTAATATCTGTGATGCAGGGAGATACAGGTTGGAGGGATCCAACTGGATTCCTCACAATAGTAGCAATTATTTTATGATTGTTAGTGAATACCTGTTTATATGTTGTGATTGATAAATCTGGAAATTTAATCGTGTTGTGAAATTGTTGTATAAATCATAATTACAGAATTTAATTTATAAATGGACAAAATTGGGTTTTTACGAAATAAGTAAATTGTTAAATTAAGAATTTTTGAAAACTAGAATTTGAAATCTGGTTTGGAATGGGAAATGAAAAAATTGGTAAAATTGGAATTTAATATTGTGGGAAAATTTATCAATCGATAAATATGAAATATAAATTTTCTGGAAATTAAATTTATGAAATTATAAATTGTTTAAAATAACGATGTTTATTTTAATAATGGCTAATGTTATCCGAAAATTAAAAATATGTTAAATGGAGTTTCCAACTATAAATTAACAAGTTCAAATGAAAACAGAATGTTTGAAATGCCGTATTTCATTGGAATTTAATTAAGTGAATTGGAAATTTGGCTTCCATTGGAAATTCACCAAAAATGTTTAATTTAAAATGTTTTAAACTATGATTTAAAAATGAATTTCCGAATATGGGAAATTTGGGTATGAACTTCGGATGAAGTCATAGTTAAATATGGGATTTGGAAATTTATGTTGAAATCATAAATTGACTTGAAATAAATCAGTGGATTTATATGAAAGAGTACTTTGGAATGTTTAGAAACGGGAAAGTGTTTCCCTGGGAAAACCAAGTAAATGTTTATAAAAGATTTTATTTAACTAAGGTTAAGTTTTAAATCGTTTTAAAAGTATTTTTAAGAAATCGTTATTTTTAAAGAAATAAATTAATAATTTTTAATACCGTAATAATTTGGGAGTATATTAGCAATTATTTTTACAAATGGATTTATTTAAAAGTTGGTTTTAGCTTAAGCTGTTAAAATTAGTATTTTTCTTATAACGCTATTTTGAATTTAGTTAAACTAAAACCCTTATCTTTAAATCAAAGTTTATGTGTTAATAACTAGTTTTCTTCACATATTTTAAATTTATATTTTGAGAAAATAAATAGAAGTAATTTTCATATTTAAAGTATATTTCAGTATAAAGTATTTTTAACTATTTTAAATGCAAATTGTTTTATACTTGGTTATTCCCGATGGGAATAAAGGGTAAAGGATTTACCTTGTAAAGGAAGAGTTTTGGAAAATTGTTTTCAAACGAGTTTTGAAAATGTGAAAATATATCTTTGAAAGATATTAGAGGCAAATAAATAATATGGAGATTATTTATTGTGTGATGGATGTGTATGGATGTTTGTGAACATTAATTGATAGTTAAATCACCGACTATCAATATTGGCCAAATGCGCTGATCGTTTCGAAGAGACCGGGATCGAGTTTCCGTATACCGGGATTCTAGGTCTGGAGACTCGAATACCACTTCGATCCGGTTTGTACGTTTCGCGAAAACGATTTCGGAGTCGAAGATGGAGCAGTGAAGTGCAAGGGCTAGTCGCTACTAATCCTGAGGATATTTCCAAAATGGATGTAGTAGGGGTAGTGCCTTCGGTTCCGTTCGGACCCGGGACGGACTTGTATGGACGAATGCTTTCGTGACATCGTCAGGTGGACGATGGGCATTCAAAGTGAAATGTTCTATAAAGGTATCGTTTAGCCTCAAGCCTCATCAACCGGGAATGACTGAAAATCAGGGGTTATGCAGCAAGGCTTCGTGGGTAGCCCCCACTTGAGAGTAAGGTCATCCCTGTCTAGATGTCCCTTTTATTTTGGCTTAGTGGTGCGGTTGCTGATCCCAACCGTGGGGTGATTTTATTTGGAATTATCCAGTAAGGGATGATTCCAGCCTTGTGTTGCAGGGGAGCGGGCGTACTCCTCGGTACTGTGATCTAGGCCACGTACTGTGACAGGTGGTACCCCAGTGCCTAGTCATTCATTGGAAATCCATTCTCCCTACGTGCCTTGTACGAGTTTTGTTTGTATTACCCACTTTGTGGCTAGTATGCCGGAATTTAATAGATGTAACAATTTCGGCTATTTTAATAAGTATTTGTAAATAGACACTATTATAATATCAGAGGATTTTTATAAAAAGTGTTTTAGCTATCGTAAGGTAAAAACCCGACATGTTTATTTGTGGCGTGGTCTTACGAGATGCTTTTGTTTCAAAGGATTTTTGAAACTTTAATAATCAGTTTGGATGTATTTATGATGCGCTGGTATTCCAGACTGACTCGGGTGTTATTTTATTATAATGCTCGGGTCAGACCGAGTATTTTACAGGATAGGTTGCTATGGAGCTCAGGAGACGAGCCGGAGTTCGAGACGTATTTCTCGTACTTGTATTATTCCGCTGCTGTGATTGTTGTATTGATTGATTGACTGGATTTGATGATTGTATTATGACATACTCTGATGATGATGTATTGTATATAAACATATATAGTTTTCATTTTGTGTAAAGATCTGTTCTATATATTATATTTTATTCCGCTGCGACTGTGAGGTTTTGATGTTGTTTAGTTCATTCTTCTTCTTCTACCTTCTTTCTTTTCCTACAATCTGTCTTTTTCGGCGTTCGATCGTCGGCATACTATACTGTTGAGTATTTTGTGTCGATTTTCGAGGGTTGAGAAGGGCGGGTCGTCACAGAAGAGGAAGAAGCACCCTTGGAAGAAGAGGGCACACCTGTTAATGAAGTGCAAGTTGAAGACGACGACACCGTAGTTTGCGTTGGTGAAGTATGTTTTGATAAGGATGGAAACCTTGTCGAACAGCGTGGAAAATTCTGTCTCCACTATCCTAATTGTTCGATTCATAGGTCTCCTATTGTCAAGAATACTCCTTAGTGTTCTTTCTTTCATTCTTTCGTTCGTATCGTTGTATATATAGTTGTTTATATTAAAAACACATGTATATCTGTTTACATAGTTTACACACATGAAAATATAACATTATATAATAAATTGTGTACTCTTATTCGTATATTCTCATATCTTTTGAATATTTAGTTTATTAGTTAAGAAAAGTAGTTATTAAGAGTTTAGTTCAAAGTTAAGTATTGATTATGTATGATAACACTATCATTATAATCACAAGTAATGTAGTCTTAGTTTCAGGGGAAGTTATATAGAATTATATAGAGTTATATAGTATTAGGGAGTTATATGTTTTTTTTGTTGATGACAAAGGGGGAGAAGTATAAAATAGGATAGTTAGGATAGTTAGGAATAGATTAAGGGGGAGTTATTAAGTATTAGGATAGAAGTGATATTTTATAAACAAAGGTTGTCATCATTAAAAAGGGGGAGATTGTTAGTCCCTGAGGAGTTGGTTTTGATGACAACAACCTTATTTAGAATTAGATTATAAAATATATAATACTAACATTATTATGTAGATATATATATAGATATGTTTGTAGGTACTAAAGAATGAAGAACTGTACGGTATAAAGATTCAAGATCAAAGATTGAAGATATCAAGATTCAAGACTCATGAGTATCAAAAATTTCAAGAGTTCAAGTTTCCAAGATAAGTTATATAGTTAGGAATATTGTTAAAACTCATAGAAAGGCACTGACATCTTAAAACCTATTTTATTCGTGGAATGGAATCCACTTCGTGCTCGTTAAAGGGATGGAACCCTAAGTAGGATGGAACCTACAAAAAATCTAGTGGAACATCTTTTTGTATCCACTTACTTTTATTTCAAAATGATTTTCAAAATATATATAGCTTGTTTTTCAAAATGATTTTAAATATTCCTGTTTAAAAACCAAAATCATCTGTCCTGGTTTTTCAATATATTTTAGCCTAAAAAATATTCTTAGTTTTAAATATCCTTAATTTTAAATATCTTTGATTTTAAATTATTATCCTAAGTTTTTAAACTATAATTCTGATATTAATATATTTAGCTGTTTTATATATTTATACTTAAGATTTAAATATAAAAGTATAGAAAATTATTATATATATTTTAATATTGTTCTCTATAGCTATTTATGTATTATAACTATATATAAGTATATTTTAAAGTTTAAATATAAGTATAATATAATATAGAAATTATTTTCAAAAAAAAAACAAATCACCAAAAATTACAAGGGCATGTCGACATGGTCACATGTACCCCTGTCGACATGGTGACAGTTAAATTGTTTTTAAAAAGAAGTGTCTATTCGCCACATCCCTTCACCAATGGACATGGCTATTGATCTACTATAAATAAAGGGTGTTTTCAACGAATTTTAATCACTTTTTTCTCTGATTTAACTTCTCTTCTTCTTCTCCACTTTCTTATTTACAAATTACACCATTACTCTGCCGAAATCAATATCGAATCTAACTAGATAATTTTTGGTTTTGATTCTCTCCACTATCTCTACAAGATCCAAGTGCTAATCTGAGTTATAGACTTTTTGTAATCAATTGAGCGAGAGAAGGTGTGATTGTAGCCCTGGAAATCAATTGGGTGAACTTGTTGCCCCGGAAATCAAGTATCTCTACCCAGAGGATTGTGATTTTGGAGGGTGTACCTGTAGCCCGAGGGTTGTAATTGTTGAATTGCTTTTGAAATGAAATCCGTACTTAGTTGTGCGGGACTGGATGTAGGGTAACTCCGAACCGGTATAAAATCCGGTGTGTTCTTTCCTTTACTGCTTTTACTTTATATTTGCATCTGTGTTTGATTCTGTGTTCATATCTGTGTCTGATTAGTGTATACATTATTAACAAATTAAGATAAACTAAAAAAGATTAACAAATTTCTTAAAACACTATTCACCCCCCCTCTAGTGTTAATTCTAGCCTTAAGATCCTTAATCCGCATTCCTCATAATTTCCGGTAAAACTTTCTTGTTTAACGTCGCTCTGCTGTTGGCCGGTCCCGACACGAAGCTAAGCACTGAGTGGCTTAAAGGTTCTTTAGGGTAACACACTACAATTAGGAGTTGATGGATGATCCCAACTCGAACCTAAGCGCTAAGAGGCTTCAAGGTTCTCTAGAGCGAAACATTGCAATAAGGAGCTGTAAGCAAGATTGGTTCGAACCTAAGCACATAAGGGTTTGAAGGTTCTCCATCATGACACGCTGCAATAAAGAGCGATAGGAAATCCTGGCTCGAACCTAACTGCTGAGAGGCTTGAAGGTTTGCCCGACTCAAACCTAGGGGTTGAGGGGCTTGAAGGTTCTCCTTAAAGTGCTGCTAAGGATCATAATCTAGAATAATAACTATGTTATCTACTAATGCAGAATAAAAGGTAAATAGTAAAGTAAATAACACCAGGGATTTTTATACTAGTTCGAACTCCCGTTCTACGTCCAGTCCCGAACTCCTTCTGGAATTTAACTATCAACCCTCTCTTAACCCGGAGGAATAAGTATTACACCGCCTCAGTAACCGAACATGACTTCTACCGCCTAGACAATTGAATAGGACTTTTACCGCCTGAGCAACTGAATAGGACTTCAACAATATAGAGAATTTTCTTAACTGATTGTGCTTTTTGATAGCATGGATAAGTCTTTAGAGTACTTCCTTCCTATAAGCTTCTCCTTTGTGGTATATAATGTAGTTTGTGAAGATTGGAAGTTAATTTAATCACAAGTGAATTTGTGCATGAATGTGCAAGTGATTAGAACGAGATTTGAAAGCAAATGGCAGAATATTTTAGATAATAAGTATATGAGAGTAGAATCAGAAATTAAGTGATTAAAACAACTGAATTGAAGGCTATATATAGAGTTTAAGTGATGCAATCTTCGTGAAGAGTTACAGTCAAATGATACGGAAGCAACTCTTGAATCAAGGGTTGTATCTGTTAGTTAAATGGAAGTGACCGTTCAGAAAAATAGCCGTTATGAATTTTCAATCAACTAAGGAAAAGATTTCAGTCTACTGAATATTCAAAAAGTCGAATTTTAAAGCTTAATATTAAAAAGACACATAGTCAGTCGACTGAATAGGGTGGTTCAGTCGACCGAACCTTCAAGTGCAGTGTGCACGTGCACAGGTATTCAGTTGATTAGACCTCTTCATTCAGTCGACTAAATTTAGAGTTTCTACCATATTGAAGTATTTTTTGAGAACTTTTTGATAATGGAATTTGAAAATGACGAAATACTTTATGTGTATATGGTTTGAAAATAATTTTAAATACTTGTATGCATGCATATACCACCTAGGAGAGATTTTAACAATGATTAACTTCTAAACTAGACTATAGACAAACCATTAATAAATTTTGAAACTTCTCTCTGAATTCTTGGTCTTCAATCTATTATCGAGTAGAATAGTATCTTCTCCTGCAAATATGGTTAGTTTACATAATACTTACTTATATAGTTGTCAAGATCAAAACATCAATAAATAAGGTTCTAACATTCTCCCCCTTTTTGATGCTAACAACTATGTAAGTCTAAAAATTTATAAAAATCTATAAAAACTATTGTAATTTCCCCTGAATAAATGATCTACTTGCTTGATTTACTTGCTAAACATATATACTTCTCCCCCTTTGTCATTGACAAAAAGGAATACATGGATATCATGATAAACAACAGTATCACAGATGAATCAAAAATAGCTAAACATGATAAATGAAATGAACATTTGAGACAAGCATGCTTTAAGACACCAAACAAAACTAAACAAACATCAAAACAACATCAAAGATCAAATGTAACTGTAACGATCTGAAATTTTCAACCATTCGCATCCATACATGTCAGATTTGAATTGCTCAAAATATCAGATTGTTAATTTAAATTTGGAAAAACTCAGCATATACAGTAAATAAAATAATCACAGACACAGAGTAATATAACAATAATGCAGCGGAAACAAAAGAATAGTAGTTCGTGAAGCTACTATATATATAAACAGAGTTAAATAAGATACAACAGAGATCACGAATACATAGATGTCTCAATAAAATAGTCAAAATACAAGATCGGAATACATCACTAGAATCAACTGAATAACTGAAAGCTAGATAGATGGCTGGATGTCCAAGCGAAGCTCCAACTCCAAAGGTGAGTCTCGAACACCGAACCACTCAGTCTGACCCGAGCATAAAGCAAAACACAAAACACTCGAGTCAGGATTAACATTCTTATTTTAATAAATCCAACTCAAGTGAAATATCAACTGAAATACAAGTAACTTAAAGGATGTTTGGGATAACCATCCTCTAAGGATCCGTTAAACTATCTACTATGTAGTAATATTCGCTATTATAATAATGTCTAATAGTAAAATAATCTTACTTTTAAATAGCGTTAAGGGGTTACCCATATAGCCCTTAACACATAATAGTCCCAGTAGTCTATCTAGTATTAGCATACTCCCAGATCGGAGGCTACCCTCAATACTCCATAGGCTACGGCACAAATCCAAACTCGTAGTAAAGCTCGATATGGTAGGTGACACAGCACAACTAGGCAATGCCAGGGTAGATATACCAATTACGCATCCTGGCTGGTGGAAATGCATAGCAGCCACTACCGCCCACCTCAGAACACACTCCCAATCAAAATCGAAGGGTGGCCACCAAATCAATCGCAAAGTAATAGAAATGTATTGAAGAAATGCGTCCGATTAGAGGTGCTACCTCATTGGCCCGAGAATCGCTCCTGTTTTAGCCACCTTATGCCAACTCACGGGAGTCGGGTCCACGTTCATACCTCAATAGGATCGTCGCCACCATCCTACTTCATTCTGGAATCTCCACCGCGTACACAGTTGTTAAAGTGGTTTTCGGTATCGACAAAGAGTATGCCCATATCTGATCCCGGTCTCTTTAACAACCAAACGTTATTATAACACCGCGGTCATTGAAAATAGTTTATACTTCAAAAACCAAAAATATCATTTTCATTTCAAAAACCAAATCAATACGATATCATTTCCATTTCAAATATATCCATTTCCAAAAATCATATCACTTCCCAAAGTTATAACGCTTTCGAAATCATAGTCTTTTAAAAATCAAAACACTTTGGAAATCACAGCTTTGAAATCATACCA
Organism: Allium fistulosum; assembly: GCA_030737815.1. Classification (NCBI taxonomy): domain Eukaryota; kingdom Viridiplantae; phylum Streptophyta; class Magnoliopsida; order Asparagales; family Amaryllidaceae; genus Allium; species Allium fistulosum. The sequence continues at coordinate 355,705,931 of CM060904.1, forward strand.
TTTGGAAATCATAACACTTTGAAATTATAGCATTTTGGAAATCATAACACTTTCCTCTTAAACAGTTTAGATATTAAAATTAGTATATATAATAAAATAGTTTATAAATAAAATAGTTTATATAAATAGTTATAAGTTAAAATAGTTTATAAAGTGATTTTTAAAATATTCGTTTAGCGTAGCTTTTCTTTTTTTCATGGCCGTTCCCTCCTTTTCCTCCGTCCTTTTTTCGTCCTCTCCTCTCGACACTCCCGTTTTTCTCGCTTCCACCACCTTACCTCCTTTGCCAACTCCATCTTGTCTCCTTCATCCTGCTCCTGATCCCCCTCCACCATCCATCATCGGTGACTCTTCCGTTTCTTCTGACCCTTTGCCATCTTCCACCTCCCTTCCTCCTCTGCTTCCAACTCCTACTCAACTGTCCTGGACTTCTCTTTTCAAGCGTAAACCAAGCAACGCAGGGAAGTACATTCCAGTTGAGATGACCCCTGAGTTTAAAAACGAGATTTTGATTCCTCCTACCTCCGTTATTGATGCTGGTACTCAAGTTTGGAGTAACTATCTTGTGGGATTCTTCCTTGATAAGCCATTATCTTACACTTCTGTCATTAACTTCTTGAAAAAATATTGGAAATTGAAAGGTTCGATTAAGGTTCGATCTAATGGATTTTTGTTTCTCTTTCTTCTATCATGTGATGAGGATCGAAGCAAGATTCTACAGGGTGACCCTATAGTTATGAAAAACAAGCTATTTATCGTTAAGCAGTGGGATCCATTTGTGGGTAATGCTTGTGAAAGTATTTCTTCAGTTCCGACTTGGGTGAAATTCTCCAACATTCCTATGTTCGCTTGGTCCCATATCGGCATAAATTGGTTAGCAAGCAGATTGGGTAAGCTTTTATGCATGGATGAATCAACGGAGAAGATGGAGCGGCTCTCTTTTGCTAAGTGTTTAGTTGAAATTAAGCCTGATCGGTTTTTGATTGACTCCTTTCCTGTTCAGCTACTAGATGGTGGAACTCAATTCATTCACATTGAATATCAATGGAAGCCTAACATTTGTTCAAACTGTTGCGTTTTTGGTCATACTGAGTCTACTTGTGATAAGTTTGATCCTGATGCTGTGTCTGACAAAAATAAGAAGAAAGCAAAATCTGATAAAGTCAATATTGAGGAAGCTTATGCTAACAAGATTGATGCTGTTAAATCAATGAGGCAGAGGAAACATAAATGGCAAGTTGTTAACAAAGCTAGAAGACAACGGTTGATCTCTTCCAACTTGAAAGTAGATAAGGAGGAATTGCCAGAAGAAAACAACACTGGAAAAGATATAGTTACTGATAGTCGAGAACTTGAGGAAGGGGAGATAGCTAATGAAAAGTCAGTTTCTGTTGGAAAAAAGGTGAATCATATTGGCAACTCTTGTTTGCTGGAAGTTAATGGGTTTAATGTTATTTCTGAATTGAATGAGTTTGACAGTGAAGTGGATGCCTCTAATAATTTTAGTGCTGAGATTGAATCAAACAATGTGAACTGCCACGTGATTGGCCCAACCAATGAAAAGGAGAAGTGTGTCACACTTAAGCAAGCATCTGAATGTAATCCCAATAACAACTCCCCCCATAATGCCTATTTCGTTGATGAAAATCATGACTCACCCCTTTCAGCTTGCATTATCAAGAATGCTGCTCCTCCTCCCCCCACAAATAATGATCCCTTTCCTTCTTCCAGTCCGATCTTGTGTTCTTCATCATCATCTAACTCTTCATTATCCATTGTCAACATAGTTCCTTCTGACGCAAATCCCACTTCTACTCGAAATTTTCCTGTGTATGCTTCTGCTATGCACGTGCATAACCAGAATGAGTCAATAATTAATATTTCTTCTGCCCATATGGAAACAGATCATCCTTATAATCATATTCAACCTCCCGAAGCATGGAAACCCCCTCCTCATCCTCTTACTCAATCCTCTCCTGTGGTTATTCCTCCTCCTGCCACTGCTAAGTTACTCAGACCTGCTTGTAACAGTAAACCTCTCAAATCTCCTAAAGTTCATTCTGATTTGGATCTCAACCCGTGTGGTGGTTCAACATCTTCCCCAACTTTTCCTAGTGGTAATAACCAAAACACTCCTCTAACCAGGGGTAACAAAAAGAAACTCCAACTTAACCAGCTAGTTTATCAATGTTGAACAACATTGGTGTGTGGAATATAAGAGGTGCCCACTCTGAGATTAAACTAAACCAATGTAAAAACTTAATTGCCACTCATTCGTTAAGTATGCTTGCCATTCTTGAAACCAAGCTTAATGCTCCTCTATCTTCCAAGGCTGCAGCATATATTAACTCGTCTTGGAAAATGATAAACAACCTCTCTGAAGCCCCATATGGAAGAATTCTTATTCTATTTAACCCTTCAGTCTTCATATTATCTCCTATAATTTCTACATCTCAACTTATTCACTTGCATTGTATTCATATTTCTTCCTCCACCTCTTTCTACATTTCAGTTATCTATGGTCTCAATTCTACCTCTGCTAGACAGCGTTTACATGATCTCCTCCCTTCTTTTAGACAGGAAACTCATCCCTGGATTGCTATGGGAGATTTCAATTGCTCTTATCTTTTATCTCATAGGCTTGGTGGCAATCCCTTGTCCCTTTGAGAAATTAGACCCCTTAATGATACTATCTCTCAATCCAACCTTGTGGAGATCAACTCTATTGGTGCCCCCTTCTCTTGGAACAATTCGAGAAGATTTACTCCTCGTACCTTCTCTAAGATTGACTTCTCATTCTCTAACCAGTTTGCCCTAACTAAATAGCCTGATATGTCTAATCTCCTTCCTATGCCTGGCTTATCTGATCATTCTCCTCAAATCTTATCTTTTGGTGCTGCTATGAAAAAAAGGAAAACAAATTTTAAATTTTTTAATGCTTGGATTCTTCACCCAGAATTTTTACCTATTGTTCAAAGAGCTTGGTCTGCTAACTTTTATGGTAATCCTATGTTTGTTTTGCAGTGCAAGCTTAAAGCTGTCAAATTAGAATTGAAAGCCTGGTCGAGTTGCAAATTTGGCTCTGGCAACTTGTTCTCCTCCATGCTCTCTCACAAGCTTCAACTTGTTCAAGAGGCTTTGCTGGCTGACCCCTTAAATAAAGATTTAACTGCTCAGGAAGCAATTTTTTCATCTGATCTGTTTGAAGCCTTAAAGTAGGAAGGATTAATGGCTAAACAAAAGTCTAGAATGGAGTGGTTTAAGGATGGTGATAGGAATACTGCTTACTACCATTCTTCTCTAAAAGCTAAACAATCTAGAGAGCTTATTAGTACACTTATTGATGATAAATGTGTTTATATGTCTGACCCTCCTGCTATTGCCAACATGTTTCTTGATTATTTCAGTAAGTTGTTGGGCAACAATAATAACTTCTCCCCTGAGCTTGAGCTGCTTGACACTGTTAACCTTCCCAAAATTTCATCTGAAGAAAATGAAATGCTTTCTACTGCTATTTCAGACTCTGAGATTAAATCTGCGTTGTTCTCTCTCAATTCAAATTCGTCTGGAGGCCCGGATGGTTTTAATGCATCTTTCTTTACTTCATGCTGGGCAATTGTTGGCCCTTCCTTCCTGAAGGCTGTTCATAACTTCTTTAACAAGTGCAAAATGATTAGTTCTGTAAATGCCACGAACATAGCTATCATTCCTAAAGTGAATAATGCCTGCCATGTTGCTGATTTTAGACCTATATCTTGTTGTAACACTACTTACAAATGTATATCAAAGATCATAGCCAACAGACTCAAATTAGTTTTGCCTAACATCATATCCCCCAATCAAGCAGCTTTCCTTGGTGGTAGAAGTATCATTGACAATGTTTTGATGTCTCATGAACTCCTGAAGGGTTATAACTCCACTAACATACCTCCCAGAGCCATGTTCAAAATTGACATCTCTAAAGCTTTTGACACTCTTCAGTGGGACTCTGTCTTTAGAATCATGGGGATAATGAACTTTCCACCTCACTTTGTAGCATGGATTGAAGCTTGCATCTCCACTTCTAGGTTCTCTATAAATATCAATAAATGTAATGAGGGTTACTTTCGAAGTAAACAAGGTATTCGGCAAGGAGACCCTATGTCTGCTTACTTATTCCTTTTGGTGATGGAAGTCTTAACGCAAATTCTTAACCAACAAGTTCATGATGGTCTTTTCTCTATACACCCTAAATGTAAGCAACCGCTCATTACTTCTCTTATGTTTGCTGATGACTTGGTTATCTTCTTCAAGCCAACAATGATGACAGTTACATCAATTATGGATAGTCTTAACAAATTCTACAAACTTTCTGGCTTGTCGATTAATTTATCCAAGTCTGGTTTGATGATAGCTGGAGTGAACTCTGATGTGATAAACCAAATAACTACGTTTTCCTCTATCATGCTGCGTTCTGACTGTTCAAAGTATCTTGGTATTCCCCTTGCAACTTCAACAATTTCTTTCTCCTAATGTATCCCTCTGTATGAGAGGATTACTGCGCGTCTTGCTTTATGGACCAACAGGATGCTTAGTCAGGCTGGTAGGCTAACGCTGATCAACTCTATTATTTTTTCTATGACTGTGTATTGGGCAAAATCTTTCATTCTTCCTTCTAAGCTGATTAACATGATTAGAAGTGCTATGTCTAGATTTTTCTGGCATGGTTCGATGAACTCTACCAAGTTATCTCCCTGTTCTTTCTCCAAGCTTGAACTGCCGAGGTCTAGAGGAGGTCTTGGAATCAAGAATATTCGACAATGGAATTGTGTTGCCATGGTGAATCACATTGACAAATTTCTCAATCATAAAGACAGTATCTGGGTTAAGTGGTCTCACAAGTATATCATAGGCAAAAAGAATTTCTGGACAATGGCTGTGCCTCCATCCTGTAGCTGGACTTGGCGCTGTTTACTAAAACTTAGATCAATTATTCTTCCTTATGCTAAATGTAAAATTGGACTCAATGGTACTGTGTCCTTCTGGCATGACCCTTGGGTGAAGGCTGGTACTATTCTGTGTCACCATCTCACCTTCAATGATCAGGTTCAATCTGGAATATGCTCTGATGCTCTGGCTACTGATCATCTGTCTGATGGATGTATTGTCCTGCCTTATTCGAGTAATCAATGTGTTCGACAGTGCTGGAATTTATTGAATGGTCGTACTATTCCTTTATCTCTGCATGATGGAATCTCCTGGTCCTCTACTGTGGAAAGTTTCAAAATTAGTGATATGTACAAGCTTCTTGTTGGTCATAACAACTCTGTTTCCTTCTCCTGGCATAAGAGAATCTGGCTTGGTCACAGCTCGGAGAGGCAGAACTTGTTTCTATGGAAGACTCTCAGTAACTGCTTGAAAACTAAGGCTATGTTGAGACAGAGGGGTGTCATCATTGATACAACTTGTTGTTTCTGTCATGCAGCTGATGAGGATGCTCTACATTTGTTTTTTAGCTGTCCTTTCACCCACATGTTATGGTGCTCTATTAACTCCATCACCACTGGTAAGACTGTTTCTTTGATTAGTGAGGTTGAATGGGACTTAATTTACAAGGCAACGAGATGGAAAAGTGAATCAACTTATGTATTACTGTTTACTCTAAAATGCTTCATCACTATGATTTGGGATGAGAGGAATGCAATTATTTTCTCTGGTAAAAGGAAAACACTCTTTGAAATGAAAAGCAGTATTGTGGAGGGATTGAGGAATGGAATTAATGCATCCAGGCATGAGTTTCCTGCATCTTTCCTTAGTTCTTTAACCTGATGCTCTAAAGCCTGTTTGTGTGTCTTTATGTTGTGTGTTTATTTTTCCTTTTTTTCTATTAATATGCCTGTATTTATTTGTGTTCATGTTCTTTGTTTCTTGCTTGCCTTGTTGGTAGCTTTGTTCTTCTCTTCCTTGTATTTCTTCTTGGTATATTAATAAAAATGGTAGGGGCCCATTTTTAACCCCGCTGGCCTTGCCAAAAAAAAAGTTTATAAATAAAAATGGTTTATATAAATAGTTATAACTTAAAATAGTTTATAATAAAATAATTTATATTAAAAATGATTTATATTAAAATAGTTTATATTAAAATAATTTATAAAGTAAAATATTAATAGTTTTAAATATAATTTAAAATTACTTTATAAAATAAAATAGTTTCCATAAATTCATAAATCAATTCAAATCAACTCGAATTCCAAAATTCACTTAATTCAATCTCAATTCATAAATTTCAACTCAATTCAATTTCTCAATAAATCATTTCAAATTATATTGATTTCAAATACAGATTTAAACCATAAAATAATCCATTTGAATTTTAATATATTTCAAAGTCAATATATTCAACATTTCAAAACTAAATTCGATAGTTTTATATACATATCAAATTCACTTTACTATTATTAGTTTGAAATATTTACTTAATCATTTCAATATCATCTAAATACAGCTTCAATTTACAAACTTAAATAAACAAAATATCCCATTTAAATTTATATAAATTTGAAATATTCATTTAAGTCACTTTTAATCAAATTCAAGTTATAAAATCATATCTTTAAAATTTCAAATTTAATAAATTTCAAATCAAACTTATTTAAGTAAAATTCTTAAATAAAATATAATTTCAAATCAATTTCAAATCATTATAAACTCTATATCTGAAAATATAGATATTAAATAAATACTTATATATCAACTTTATTAAATCAACTTTAATAAATCTTTAAAATCAATGTTTATTAAAACCATATATTTCCTTTCAAAATTATAGAAATAATTTTCAAATATTTATATATAGACCAACGGTGTCTGTATATAATTTTCTATCCTATGGTCAAGTGATACGGATATTTATCATTTCAATCCGTAATTTAAATATATACGGGTATATATCTTTTCAACCCGCAATCCCAAATTCAATTCAAATGAAAATCGCTTGGGTTTATCATTTCAACCCATAACGATTTTCTCCTATTCTACAGATCGTTCGGGTATATATCATTTCAACCCATAGTGAATTCTATATTAACAGGTAACTTGCAGAGTGATAACAGATATGATAATAACATAGCAGGCATAAATCATCAATATAAATAACAGATAATGGTGTCATATGTCACAGGTGAACAGATACAGATAATAGCATATATAACAATGTAAATAACTAACAGCAGCATATTTCAATTGACGTTTCAATTGAAATCAAATTTAATAAATATAAGAACATTAATCATGAGTGATTGCTCACCTTTCGAGGCTAGAGAGAATATTCAATAGAATGAGTTACGGATCCAAGCACGAATTCCAAAGAAAAGCTAGATGGATACGAGTTCGACGATCATAGCTGATATCAAGAAATAGACGAAATCAAATCAGAATGGGGTCGATGAAGATAAATGGGTATAAGTGAACTTGTATATAACTATATATATAACTATTTTTTTATAAAACCATATTCTAAATACAAACACATTTAAAATTAAATATATACATTTCAAATAACCACACTATATAAATATATGACTGACATACTTAATGTATTTGACAAATATATATAAAGCTGCAACCACTATATGGAACTACCAAAACAGAATATATATATATATATATATCAATTCATTAATTTAACTTTAACCCCAAAAAGGCAAAAAAATCTATATACACACATAAAATGAAATATAAATAAATAAATATATATATATATTAAACTTAGTTGTATATATAAAAAAAGGCTGTAATAGCTTATATAATATAGTGGACTATTATAACTTTACACATTAAAATCCATATATACATAAAATCAAAAATCAATATCCAAACATATAACATCAAATCCATATATTATCAATATACAAATGCAGACATTATATAAACTTAGATAATTTCCACACATTAATATATATAACAGCTAGATATATACAACAGTATATTTGTATATCATTTAAAATATTAAAATACTTTCAGGCAAGTATGTTTCTACAAACTCATACGTGCATACAAGCTACATAACTATATGACTATATATATGTAGCTACTTATATAACTGATATCCATTACACAACTTTTAATATATCTCAGCAATATAATACCGTAACTCATAAGCTTCAGGAAAAATATGAGGACAACTACTCAGATGTGAAAACAGGTTAAATAAATCTACTACCCTATTTACATTACAAATCGTTTTAAACACACCTAAGTTTAAAACCCAAACACGTATATATATATATGTGTGTGTGTGTGTAGACCATAAGTTAAAGCCGTGGCCATACATAATATAACTAGCAGATTATATACATATATTTATATAACTTATACAACATATATACTTAGACAAATTAACATATAAACTAAGCTTATATATATTCAAAACTCTACAGATCAAAATATCATTTAAACTGCAATTTGCTATTCATATATATATATATAACCTATACATAAAAAAAATGGAACATCAATATATATACTAACCCATAATTAAAACAAACCTACGGTTGAGGTGAGAAGGCGGCATCGAGCTCAGAAGGATGAGTTTGGGAGGAAAGGTCGTGGATCTCAGAAGATGCTCAGCGATGGATAGGCTTTGGAAAACGGAACGTGGCTGCGTTTAGGAGGAAGAGAGGCTTGCGGGGAAAGATAGGAAGAAGAATAGGCTGTGGGTGGCTTGCGGTTGCTGGTTACGTGGTCAACATATACATACGGCGGCAGGCGAAAGAAAATAGAATGAGGGGAAATGAAGAAGATAGGTGAAAGGAAAGGATGCATGATAACAGTGGTAGATGGAAGGAAAGAAAACGAACAGGTTAATAGAATATACAAACTTTGAGTTATAATATATATGTTTTCAAAATAGAAATAATTGATATACGGCTAGATGGACGAGAATGGTAAATTGGCTAATAGATGAAAGTTAAACATTAATATCGGAGAATATAAAAGGATAGTGGCCATTTAGGTTTACACATTAGTTAGATGAAAGGCCACGAAAGTCAACAGTTCGAAAAAAATGGTTACCGATACGGTAATTGTTTTACGAATTCCGGCATGTATCAAAGTTTGAAAAACAGAAATAAATATACCGCTGAGATCAGCACAACGAGACGATCAAAACGGTATACAGATGTCAGTGGTACGATCATCCGATCAAAAGTCAATAATCGGTACCGAAAATGTTGCAAATCTATCAGAAATAAGATGAACGGAGCAATAGAAGTCCAAATTTAGAGAAACGAAATATGACGTCTCACTCAGAAGATGATTTACAAATTTTCTATATAAAAATATTCTTGTTTGGAAAACATTTTATTATTATCAAATTTTAACTGATATAAATTGAAATAAACTACACAAGAAAATAAACTTCCATATTTTCAGATGAAAATTTACCATTTGCTATATTTAAATAAACGTATTCCAAATATCAAATTTTTATCTCCAAATTTTATTGTTTAAAATTTCACAAAATTTCAATTAAATATATTAATAAAACAAATAAAATTATTAAAAATTTACGGGTCGTTACAGTAACATATAAGGAACAACATGAAAATACATAGGAATAAGCTAAGATAAAGAAATCTAAACTTCCTCACTCCCTGATTCTTCATCTACTTCTTCTTCCTCGGATGTAGACCAAGTGAAAGGAGTGGGATTCTCGGCAATACTTGTAGAAGTAGAGCCGGTGGATGATATTTTCTCCCATATCTTGTTTAATAAGCCCTTGATGGAGTTTAGCTTTTTGTTGGCCTTGACGACGTTCTTTTCGACGGTGACCAATCGTCGATTGAGCTTGCTTTGATTTCGGGAGAGCGTGGCAAGAGAGTGCTTCGGTTGGAATTCACCTTAAAGCTCTTGAATTTCATCATCTTCTTCTTCCTCCTGTATTTGACAGGATGGTTGAGTGGAGGAGGAGGCAATATGTGTTTCTCGGGGTTGTGGAATCCCTTGCTCTCGCCGCCCATTGTTGGAAACTAATGATTTCTTGAGGTGGAGGACATTTGGTCAAACTCATAAAACTTAAAGTCTTAGAATTTAGTTCGCCAATGGTAATGAAGTCAGCATCAGGTAGGGTGACTCCGAAATTCATAAGAATGCGCATGATATAAGCCCCGTAGAAGATAGTCTTATAACCCCTCTTATGATTGACGGTTAGGAATTCTTCAAGAAAAATTTAGCCCAATTTGCTTGTTGGGAGGAGTAAATGGCATAGAGAGCTTGAAAGTCTCTCTTGTAAACCTTCTCGTAACTCCCGGTACGAGGTTGAAGAGATCGGATTAGAGCACGGTGTAGAATACGCGCCTTTGGTCGCAAGGCAACGGATTTAAGCACTGTCAAGTCGTTAGACAGAAATCTATGGGAGACTTCATCTCTATTATCCATGTCGACATCGATGTCGTTGATATTAGCTCCATCAGAATGACAACGAAGAATATGTCCAAGTCATTGAAGTGGGAGATAGATTCGGACGTTGCAAACTAACGTCCAGATGTAATCATCTTTATTTCTTGGATATTGGTGATCCAAGTTCATGTTTGCGAAGAATAGTTTGATGAGAAGGGGATAGATCTTAACATTATTAGCATCGAACCCAATCCAGCTGTCAATCCCGCTAGCTTCGGCAATCTCACGAATGGCATAGGCATTGAAATCGAGAAATTTGACATAGGAGCCATCAAAAATCCTTGAGATCTTCATAGCGTTGAATTGAGTAATTGAAGCTATGATCTTATTTGACTTTCGGATGGTTCGGCGGAGGATTCTCCTGCTCTCTTAGTTCTTGGGGCCATTGGATTGATTGGATTTGGAGGTAAAAAGATTGTTTGGAAAAAATGGAGGCTAGGTTTTGGTTGCTGAAGAGGTAAGGGTTTGATGAAAAAGAAGATTATTATATAGGGTTGGTGAAAAGGTAGGTTGGGAAATGTGTAGACAGATTTTAAAAAACAAAAAATATACGAATCAGTCGACTGAAATGGTAAGACCAGTCGACTGATATGCAGGAAAATTTATCCCGCATGTTTTCAGTGTAAAATTCGCATATTCAGTCGACTGTATATAGAAGGTCAGTCAACTGTTTTCTAAGACAATTTGTAGTATGTATGAATATTCAGTCGACTGAATCAATATTTCAGTCGACTGATGTGTAGGAATTTTAGGGCCGCAACTTTATAACTAAAAAACAAGTTTATCAGTTGACTGGTTTCATGACTTCAATCGACTGGTTCTGTAGTTGTATAAAAAATCGTATGAAGTTTTAGTCGACTGTTTTGTCCTATTCAGTCGACTGAAACTATGCTTTTTTGTGAGCTTAGCCTTTTTACTATAGATTTTTTCTGTAACATAATTAAATAATATATATACTTATCAATAATCCATTTGAAAACAAAAATATATCATTATTTAATAGTGAAAACATATAAGAAATACAAAATTAAATATACAATAATATAAAAGAAGTCTTAGTTTTTAGAAGAGTTTGAATCCTCAGAACACGGTTCAACCTTCGTAATTTCTTGTAATGGACGAATCGGTGACCATACATTACTATGTTCCCAGGAGTTTGGTGACACCTGAGGACATTGGGGGCTTCATTCCCAAGAGTTCGGTGGCACTTGAGGACATTGTGGTGATGGTTGATGGACACATTGTTTTGATGATGACCCGCAAAGCTTCAAAGCGACTTGTTCTAGAAAGCTTAAGCGTTTAGCATTAACTTTCTGCTCATAGTACATTTCACATTGAAGTTCTAGAGTCTCTCTTTGGTAATGGTGAATATCATCAATTTTATATTTAGTGGATGGAGAGCCAAAATGTAAGTTACGTTTAGCTCGCTTCCTCTGTGGCGTATATCCAATGTGATGTGTTGGAGACGGTGTAATTTTAACTGGAATATATACAAGAGTGGAATTGTTGGAATTTTTTGACGAGTTGGAAGTGGGAGTGCTGAAAACAATGGAAGACTAATTTGATCCTTCTTGTGAAGACATTATAGGGTTTGTACAAAAGTTTGAAAAAAATTGAGCAAAAAAGACCGAATGAAAGAGAATATTGAAGAAACAGGTATGTGGGAAGCCTTTATATATGGGAAGACATACTATTTTTAGGTTGAAGTAACCTGAGAAGCAGATTGTTTGAACGTTTATAACCAAGGAAAAATTAGAGGTAGATAAACATAAGAAATACTGACATTACAATTAATTTAGGGTAGGTAAATGTAGTTAAACCAAGAAACAACATGGTATAATGGAAATGCATACAACTTCCTTACCAATGACCTGAGATCGAGTGCTAGCAGCTCCATGTTTAAAAAAAAAATCATTTTTGGAAAAAGAAATTATTTTCAAAATTTTGTAAAATAAATTTATAAATCATGCAAAAAAGATATAATACCTAATTCTCGACGCAATTTAATAAAAGTATTTTCAATTAATGGTTTAGTAAATATATCAGCCATCTAGTTTTCTGAAGGAACAAAATCTAATGAAATATTTCCTTTTTCTATATTATCTCGAAGAAAGTGGTATCTAATATCAATGTGTTTAGTTCTAGAATGATTTATTAGATTTTTCAATAAATTTATTGCACTTGTATTATCACAGAAAATTGTTGAATTTGAAAGGTGTATTCCAAAATCTTGTAGTGTTTGCTGCATGTAGATTACTTGAGCACACGCCAAAGCAGCAGAGATATGTTCTGCTTCACACGTCGAAAGTGAAACACAATTTTGTTTCTTACTAAACCAAGATACTAAAGATTGTCCAATAAAGTGACAAGTACCACTAGTACTCTTTCGATCCATTTGACATCCTCCAAAATCAACATCACTATATGATACTAATTCAAATGGACATTTTTTGGATAAAAGAGACCGTAGTCTTTAGTCTTGCTTAAGTATCGCAAAATTCGCTTCACTGCCTGCAAATGTGTTTGGGATTTGCTTGAAATCGTGCACACAAGCATACACTCATTATTATATCCGATCGACTAGTAGTTAAATATAGTAATGAACCAATCATACTACGATATAGTTTTTGGTCAACACTTTTGCCATTTTCATCTCTATCGAGATGTCATGTAGTACTCATAGGAGTTGGTTTAGCAGAAATGTTTTCCATACCAAATCGTTTTATGAGATTATTACAGTATTTTTCTTGATCAATAAAAATTCCATTTTTTTATTGTTTTATTTGTAAACCAAGAAAATATGAAAGTTCCCCTATGTGAGATATTTCAAATTCTTTTGTCATAATTTCTGAAAATTCTTGACATAATTTTTCATTTGTAGAACCAAAAATAATGTCAGCTACATATATTTGAATTATTAAAATATCATTTTTATCCTGTTTTATACATAAAGTTTGATCTACTTTTCCAATTTTAAAACCAGAACTTATTTAATAAATTTTAAGACGATCATACCAAGCACGGGGTGCTTGTTTTAAACCGTATAAAGCCTTTTTTAACATATAAACATGATCTGGATATTTTTCATATGCGAATAAAGGAGGTTGTTACATATACATTTTCTTTTATAAAACCATTTAAGAAAGCACTTTTACGTCCATTTGATATAGTTTAAAATTATTAAAACATGCATAAGCTAATAAAATACGTATAGCTTCCAGACAAGCTACAGGTGCAAATGTTTCATAATAGTCTATTCCTTCTTCTTGATTATAACCTTGAGAAACTAGTCTAGCTTTATTTCGAATAATATTTCCTTGCTCATCGGCTTTATTTTTTAAACCAATTTTGTACTGATAACTGCTTGATCACTTGGTCTAGGAACCAAGTCCCAAACATTATTACGTTCAAATTGATTTAATTCTTTTTGCATAGCTATAATCCAGTAATCATCAATTGATGCTTCTTTAGCATTTTTGGGTTCGATATTTAAAAGAAAAGTTACGCGACCAATTTAATTTAGTGGATTTCTGGTTCTTACGTTGGTATTTATTTCTCCAATGATATTTTCAGTAGGGTGATTTCTTAGAAGTCTTGGTGGGGATCTTATTTCATTATTATTTGGTAAATTATTGTCTATATTACTTTCAAAATCATCATCTGAGTCATTTGATTTAGAAATAATTTCTTCATCTTCTATTTTATGGTTAACTTTTAAATTTTCATCGAATGACACATGAAGTGTTTCTTCGATTATTTTAGTTCTTTTATTATAAATTTCGTAAGCTTTACTTTGTTCCAAATATCCAATGAATATTCCTTCATCATATTTTGGATTGAATTTATCAAGCTTATCTTTTGTATTTAATATAAAACATTTTGAATCCAAAACTTTAAAATATGATATGTTAGGTTTTCTTCCATTAAAAAGCTCAAATGGTGTATGTTTAGTTAATGTCTGATGGAAACTCTATTTAAAACATAACAAACAATTGCTACTGCTTCTGCCAAAAAATATTTTGGTAGAGTACTTCCATTTAATAAAGTTCTAGCTGTTTGTACCAAAATTGGGCACAACACTCTTCGGAAGTTTTTGAAGAGATAAAGTGAAAGTAAAATGGAAAAAGAGGATTATCTAACAAAAACTCCAAATTGCAGATATGAAAGCAATTAAAATGCAAGGAGACACAAGAATTTAAAGTGGTTCGGCGTATCGCCTACGTCCACTATGAAGTTGTTAGCTTTATTGATCTTTCTTTGAAGATTACAAGTGAATTCAGTAAGTTACAGCAGATGATTATGATTTGCAGCAGTAAATCTCATTGGTAGCAGCAGCAATGGAGCTCAGATCTTGATCCGGCAGAGTCTGGGCATTGGAGAGCTCGAAGGAGAAGAAGAACCCCTTTTCTGTTGGCATTGGGGGTCTATTTATAGGTGTAGGAGGCTGGTATTTCGCTCAGATCTCGGGAGACCCTCTCTGGCACGTGACCAGGCCCGTGCGCCCAATCCCGTGAAGTTTCGGTCCGATCCGTGATCGATACGAACTAATTTCGTGTCGATCAAGATTTCATCCTATGGAGTCGAAATTTGGCGTGGACATTCTTTAGCATGCACATAGTCTTCTGTGAAAATTTCATAGCATTTGGACTTGTAGATTAGGAGATATGATTGATACGAAATGGGATTCTCGGTTGGTTGTTTCGTTCGACTCGCTCTGTTCGACTCGCTTTTGTTCGACTCGGTTCTGTTTGACTCGGTGACGTGGCGTTTACTCGTATTGACTGCTGTGCCTTGCTTCGCATTGATGGACACGAAGTAGAAGTCTTCGGATGGATGCGAAGTTGACGAAGGGGAGCGAGTCGAAATG
Organism: Allium fistulosum; assembly: GCA_030737815.1. Taxonomy (NCBI): domain Eukaryota; kingdom Viridiplantae; phylum Streptophyta; class Magnoliopsida; order Asparagales; family Amaryllidaceae; genus Allium; species Allium fistulosum. The sequence continues at coordinate 355,721,235 of CM060904.1, forward strand.
TGGCTCTCTGATGGACTCGAACTAGATGGAGTCGAGCATGGGCTACCTGATGGACGATGGAGTCGAACTAGATGGAGTCGAGCGTGGGCTACCTGATGGACGCGAAGCGAGTCGAACCAGGTGGAGTCGAACATAGGCTATCTGATGGACGCGAAGCGGAGCGAGTCGAAGTGGAGCGAGTCAAACCAGGTGGAGTCAAACATAGGCTATCTAATGGACACGAGGCAGAGCGAGTCGAAGTGGAGCGAGTCGAAGTAGGCTTCCCAGATGGATTCGAACGGAGCGAGTCGAAGTGTAGTTGGTTTTCATCCACTTTTGTATCGTTCGTAACTTGAACATACGAACTCGGATTGACTTGAGATTTGGAACGTTGACTCTCACAGCTTCGCTTGTTGTGTCATATCAATTTAAGCTTGATCCGGACTTGGACAAAATTCGTCGATATCCATAGTGAGCTTGTGTATAACTGATTTCTATGACGGACCGTCATTGGTTACTAGTCAATTCCTTGGTGTCACGGCCTTGCCAAAAGGCGGGATAACATTTGCCCCCCAAAGTACGTCTTGTGGAAACATGATGTGCTTTGAAATGCTGCAATCTTTATTCTGAATAGTTATTGTCTTTTCGATGAAAGCTGTAATCTTCGACCGATTTTCTTAATAATGTAAACTGTTCACTGTCAACTGTTGTATCCTGCATTGTTGCAACTGATTTTTGTATGCTAGTGGTTAGCCGTTTGTTGTTGTAATTGTTATCAAATGAGTTTCCAATTCCTGTAAATCTGGAATACTGAATATTAGTCCGACATACATGCATATATGTTAATCTGACTCTCGTTGACTTTTGTACGTTCACGAATCGTTGTAAGTTTATTTTATATTGAATTCCGTATCGATCCTCTCCCGAACCGATGTGAAATTCGTTGTAACAACGCTCGATGGATGTTTTTGAATGTTCCTTCGCAACGATCCTCTCCTGAATCGATGTGAAGGGTTGAAGCATTGAGGATGATTTTCATTGAATTTATGAATGCGAAGTGAGTATTTCGATTCGATGGAGTTGGCCTCTAGAAGCCATGATTTGATGGATTCGAACTGACTGTTCGTATCGATGCTCTTGGGAAGTAGTTGGAAACTATTGATACGAACAAAGATTTCGTATCGATGGACGCAGGGTTCGATGGATACAGAGTGCTTGTTCGACTCGATGACGAACACAAAGCGCTTGTTCGACTCGATGATGGATTCGAACTGAACGAGTCGAAGTAGGCATTCCTGATGGATGCGAACTGAGCGAGTCGAAGTGGAGCGAGTTGAAGTAAACTTCCTGATGGATGCGAACTGCTTGTTTGACTCGATTTTGTGGTGACACTTCGTAGCCAGTTGAACTCACTGGGGAGGCAAATCTTTTTTTACCTTTGCTTTCGAGTCCATATAAATACTCTGTACTTAGCCATTTTTTCACTTTTTACCTTTCGCTTTCCTACCTTGCCTTCGTATCGCTCGGAAACTTGAGAAGAAAGAAGAAACATTCTTGCCCTCGAATCGATTCTTCATCATTCGAACTAACTGCCAGTTTTAGGTAATCCCCTAAGCGAATGCAACGATGAGACTCGATTTTTAACACTAGATCAACCAGAGTCGTGATCGATCAAGATTCCTTTGCGATCGATCGAGATTCCTTTGCCTCAGCTTCGCGTCGATCTGGAGTAGGGGCTTCGAGATGGTGAGACGGAGGCCTTCGTATCGATCGATGGTTAAGCCTTTCATCGAATCGAGTGCTTTGAATACGTAGATTGATACGGAAGGGTTGCGTCTGATCGATTCGAAATGATGGCCTTCGATCGAGTCGAAGTGGACATTTGGGATCGAGTCGAAGTGGACATTTGGGATCGAGTCGAACTGGAGGTTTGGGATCAAGTCAAACTGGAGGTTTGGGATCAAGTCGAACTGGAGGTTTGGGATCGAGTCGAACTGCGTAGTCTTGGGATCGAGTCGAACTGCGTAGTCTTGGGATCGACTCGAACTGGAGGTTTTTAATCGATTCAAAGTGTTGCGCTCTGATCGATTCGAAATCCACAGCCTCTTGATCGAGTCGAACTTGCATGCCAACCTTCTGACCGAGTCTAACTCACACGCAGATGACCATGACTTATCGATGCGACTATGGCTCTCGTGAGCGATACGAATTGATCATTAAAATATTTGAAACTCCTTGCACATTTGAACAATTGACTCCGACGAGCTCCAAACTTGCATAACTAGACTTAATCGTTTCACCGCATATCTGATTGCCTATCGAAGCTCGTCGATGAAACTGGAACTTATCAAAATGATAACAAACTTTAACTTGGAATGATAGCTAATAGCTAGATGGCACGGTTGTGACGGTCAGCGATGACGGTCCTTCCGACTGAATTCCGAAGTCTCGTCGTTTACATGCTTTCTTCAATCCTGTAGATATTCTCAAATGATATACAGTACTGTACTGCACAACACACTCACACACTTTACACTGGGGGATGCACGAGCGTTATTGTTAGTTTAACAATAATTTTTTATAAGCTAGCTAGTTATGGAACCTTCAAGTTCTCAGCAGCCGGAACTCCCGAGTTCTATTCCTCCAACCATAGAGATACCGGTTATTGAAGCCGAAGTTATAAAGCCAGCTCCAGACGAGCGTCTAGGTGCCCGGTTCATTTGTCGTCCGCAAGATTCTGTACCGTCTGGTATCTCCGAGGATATGCTAGGACGGATTTGTTTAAAGCACGGTTTGTCGCTTGACGACATGTTATTGCCTGGGCCAAATGATAGGCCACATGATCCCCCGGAGGGGTTTACTGCTTTCAACTGTCACGCTTGCACACCGTGGACACTTCCTCCCTTCAATCAATATATAAGGGAGATGTTATCATTCCTAGGGATAGCCCCATCCCAGCTGCACCCCAACGGGTATGCCTTGTTGATAGCACCTTTATCCTGTTTATGGAGATCCTCTTTCGACCACCGAAGCCGATCGAGATTAGATATTTATTTAACGTTAAGAGCCGTGGAGATAGCCCTTCTTTCACCTTCTTGGAAGCGGTCAGAAACTGCCACGTTATAATGGGCTCCTAGGGAAGGCTAAGTTATTTTAAAACCGAATGGTTCTATGTTCGGTGCCCCTTGGATATGTTAGGCGATGGTTGGATAGACGTAAGTGTCACCATTTCTCTCTTGAATCATCGAGATAGTAATAACTGACTTCAAAACTGACATACTTTTCCTCTTTTATAGCTGCAATCTCTCGACCTGACGGTGCATACTTCCGAGAGCTAGTCCGGATCCTACAAGCGTTTCCGGGCGAAGAGAGGCATATTGACTTGGTTTTGACCGACAGAAATTTGAGGACTGTCGGGCTGATGGAACGGAGGCAGAGCATATGGCTGGAAGGGACACTTAGAGTGGTCCCGAAAAAATGGGTGAAGCGCAAAGCGCCCGCAGTCATGATAACCGAAGAAGTTGATCCAGAAAAAAGGCGTACCGATACCGAGCTCCCAGCTGGGCCTTCTTCCGATGTCCAGGATTCATGAGGAAGGAGAAAAGGCAAGGCTGCTGCTCACAAGCGTTCTAAATCCGAGAGATTAAAATCTGTTGTTATGTCCTTGCCTGTTCAGGGGATTAGAATTTCAGAGGCTCCTCCCTCGCAAGTAGAGCATCCTTTTGAAGGGCTTGCTGATATTCCGATTCCGGATTATGTGTCGTTTCAACACGACACCGGGATGGAGGAGCTTGACAATGCTCTTGAGCTGAGTGGGTCGCTTGCTACAAGTGCGGTTGACATTTCCGGTTGGTCGGGGGGTTGCACATACATACACTTCACTGCACCACACGATTCATAACTGTAAATCGTCCAACTTGGGAAATCGCTAACTTTTCCTTCATCTCTCATTTTCAGGTACCATGTCTGGAAAAGGATCGATGCTCGGGAATCTCCGCTCGGCCCAAAAGGCTTCTTCTTATTATGATTCCCGCAGGAGGGACTCAGATAGAGATCGCGATCGCGAGTACTCTAACCAAGATAGGTATGGGCGTGATAGGGACAGAGAATACAGACATCAGTCTAGATCGCACTCTCCTCCTCCTAGACTTCCATCTCCACCCCCTATTATTGTTCCACACCCTCCAGAGCCTTCCCGTCACAGGACATCTTCCCATACTTCTAAATCTGAGACTCATCTTCAGAGAGTCGAGACCACGGCTCCCATAATTGCAGAGCAGGTCCCCACTGAGCCCACAGGAGAAGGGGCCCTTAAATTGGCTCAGATGAGGATGGATATTCCGAATATTTGCTTCGACGGCTATGTCTTCCCACCATACTTAAAAAGAATTCCGTTTGGAGTGGAAAGCACGATGCATGATTACGTTCATGACATCTACACCCAGTACAGAGAGTGGGCGAAGGCTGCAGAGAAGGCTTCCAAGGTGGCCTTTGAGCGAGCCAAAGCGCTTGAGAAAATGGAGACCGACCTCGCTCAAAGGGACCAAATCATTCAAGTGCTCACTGCTGAGGCCGAGTCTTATCGAAAATCGAAGATTGAGGCCACCAAAAAAGCTGACGAAGCGAAGGCGGCAATGGAGAGGTTGGGGCAGACACATGTTGCCCAGGTGGAGGAGATGGGCCATCGAAACACTACAGTCACCGCCGAGCGGGATGCGGCGGTCAAGGAGCTCAATGAACTCAAGGCCAAATTCGCCGACATGGCCAAGGAAAGGGATGATGCAAACAGCGCAGCCCAGGAGGCGTGCGAGCAGACCGTTCTGCTTAAGGGTGAGCGGGATGCAGCTGTGGCTAAAGTCCACAAGGTGGAGGCTGAGGTTGAGGAGAAAGTGAAGTCGGCCGAGTCCAGGCTAGAGGCTGACATCGAAGACCTTCTCGTTGTTTACAACGCTAACGTGCTGAGGCACAGGGGTCTAGCCTGGCTCGATGATTATCCAACGCATCTTTATAACGCTTGGGGCCGAATGGTTGAGGAAGAGAAGGAGGCGCATCAGGGCAAGTCTGTGGATGAATTTGAACTCGAGAATCGCATTCTGACTGAAGATGAAAAGAAGATTCTTCACGAGTCAATGATTCTGCATGAGAAGGAAAGACTTGGTGCCCAGCACTTTGAAGTGGGAGAGGGTTCAGGGGTTGACCATCATGAAGCAAATCTTGAAGTTCCCGCGTTAACCCAGCCCGAATCCTCGTCTGCAGTCGATCCCCAGGTTGTTCCTGCTTACAATCCAGATCAGCCGCAAATGTCTCCAGCTGCAGCGCAAGTCACTGATGTCGCTCTGCCGCCTACGAGTCAAACTAAAAAAGGTATTCTAAACATTCCACATATCTTTCTTAAGTCGAAATCTTCGATCGAGTTAAGTTCTAACAGTTCTCTTATTCCTTGTCTAGTGATTGATGCTGCACCGGCCATGCCTTCTGCTACTCAAGAATCATATCAAACGCAGGAGGTTATCGTGACCGGAGCAATCACCATGAGTATAGCTGCTCTGCTTGATGATATGCAGGGAGTACGATTATGTTTGATGAGCAGCTGATGGATGAACTCTTTCGTCGTCACGGCGATCCTCTCGCTGACTTGTCAACTGTCATGAGTGGAACTGATCCTGCTATAAGTTCTTCAATGCCGACTGCTGATGCCCCCAGCGGGGCTCGAGCAGTAACTAAAGAGGAGATGTTTGCTCAAATCGACGCTGAAATTGCAGCAGCGGCTCATGGTGGCAGTTTTGGAGGTGGGATGGCAGCACCGGGACCTGCTCCGCTTAGCATGATATCTCCTGGTGGCACCGTTTTCATCACCAGCGTGTCCATTCCACCTTTTGTACTTGATCCTGTTCCTCCAACTCCGCCCGCAGGGAGCATTCCTATCCACTCGAGTTCGGAGGAGGACGTTGATATAATGCCCTCGCCTGAAGACCAACCGCCGAAGAGCAAAGGCTCGAAGAGGAAGATTAGCGGTGGCTCTAGCGGGTCTACGCCAAGAAGGAAGCCAAGGAAGAAGAAAGATTAAACATGCTTCCCTGGTTTATTTTGACTTGCATTTTGTTGGCCGTGTATAGATGCGGGTTCGGCCCCTACTAGTAGGAATTTTTGGAAACTTGTATACGAACTTCTTTTATAAACAATAGAAATGAAACTTCTCTTTTTTGACTTCTTTTCTTTCATTGTGTATTTGCCTAAGTGTTTCAAAATCTGAAGTGCACTTGTGAAGTTTCAGCTTCCGAATAAAGTTTGTTTTTGTTCGCCAAGTTCGGAAACTATGGACATGGTTTGCGACCGGGAAGCGAGTCGAATTTTGACGTCGCATCGCTTCAGTCGATGGTTGATGCTTAAGTCTTGCCCCCAGTCTTGGTGGTGTGTTGTAAACCATCAGTCGACGATCGCTCCTTACTTGTAACATGTTGAGTCTAGTGCCACCGAACGGATGTTTGAGGCAAGCGGAGATTGAGTAATTCATCCATGCTTGTCTGATTGTCGATGATCAAATCCGCACTCTGGGGATTCTCATTTGTTTATCGGCGGTTGGTCACGCCGGCTTGAGTTTAAATCATACGTCCACGCTCTGGGGACTTGGAGCTGTTGTTTATACTCCGGTTCGCACTCTGGGAACTCGGAGTTGATGTTTTATACTCCGACTCGCACTCTGGTAGTTCGGAGTTGATGTTTATACTCCGTTTCGCACTCTGGGAACTCGGAGTCGATGTTTATACTCCGACTCGCACTCTGGGAGTTCGGAGTTGATGTTTATACTCCAATTCGCTCTCTGGGAATTTGGAGTTGATGTTTATACTCCGGTTTGCACTCTGGGAACTCGGAGTTGATGTTTATACTCTGACTCGCACTCTGGTTGTTCGAAGTTGATGTTTATACTCCAATTCGTGCTCTGGGAATTTGGAGTTGATGTTTATACTCCGGTTCGCACTCTAGGAACTCGGAGTTGATGCTTATACTCCGACTCGCACTCTGGGAGTTCGGAGTTGATGTTTATACTCCAATTCGCGCTCTGGGAATTTGGAGTTGATGTTTATACTCCGACTCGCACTCTGGGAGTTCGGAGTTGATGTTTATACTCCGACTCGTGCTCTAGGAGTTCGGCGTTGATGTTTATACTCCAATTCGCGCTCTGGGAATTTGGAGTTGATGTTTATACTCCGACTCGCGCTCTGGGAGTTCGGAGTTGAATGAAGGATTGTCGTGTATCAATCCTTTCTTGAATTTGATGTGATGGCTGGTCCCCGAGCTTGGGTTTCACTTAGCGAGTGATTGGTTGCATCGCAGTCACTCCCTATTTGAATAAATTCCACCGTACGGTGGAACTTTGATCTCCGTGCATAGTAATGATCATATGAAGCATTTCAAGTAAATCACAGCTCTGGTTCGAAGAGATTGCATTTTATTGCTGAAATAAGGAAATATGGCAAAGTCAGTTGCCTTATTACAAATTCTTATTTCGAAATGCAGAAACAAATTGCAAAAGGGAAAGTAAGCTAAATAGATAAACATAGACTGTTATGTGTAGTAGCGACGAAGACTTTCGCTGTTCTAGGCTCTTGGCAGAGCTAGACCGTCGACGCTCGATAATTTGAATATGCCATCTCCGAGCCTTTGTTCAATAACATACGGTCCTTCCCATGTCGGTTTCATATGCGAAGGAACCGCATAGATTCTTTTGAGGACGAGATCGCCTAGTTCAAAGGTTCGTGGGCGGACCTTGGCGTTGTACAATCGGGCGACTCGACTTCGATGCGCAGCTGCCCTCAAATCAGCTTCTTCACGCTTCTCACCTAATAGATCGAGAGATTCAACAAGTAATATAGCATTTGTCTTTGGATCATAGTATGTCACACGATGAGAAGGTACTTCGACTGGAATAACGGCTTCTGAACCGTAAGAAAGAGGGAATGGAGTGTGACCGGTCGTAGTCTTGTGGGTTGTCCGGTAAGCCCATAAAGCCATAGGAAGTTCATCAACCCACTTGCCACCGACCTTTTCCAGTCGCTTTTTCAGAATAGACTTTATAACTTTATTAACTGCTTTGACCTGTCCGTTTGCCTGAGGGTGTGCGACTACGGAGAATTTATTTTGGATGTGAAATCATTTGCATAAATCTTTAAATTCAGCACTGCCGAATTGGGTTCCATTGTCCATAATAATGGTGTGTGGGAGACCGAATCGACAGATGATGTTGCGAACTACAAAGTTGATTACTTTCTTCGTTGTTATGGTAGCAAGAGCTTCGGCTTCAGCCCATTTTGTAAAGTAATCAACTGCGACGATGGCGTATTTCGCACCACCTTTTGCCAGAGGTAGAGCACCAATGATATCGATGCCCCACATCGCAAACGACCATGGGCTGACCATTTGCATTATCTCGGTAGGAGGAGCTCTAGGAATTCGGGCATATTTCTGGCACCTATCACACTTCTTTGCATAATCCGACGCATCGCGATTCACGGTTGGCCAGTAATATCCGTATCGAAGTATTTTCTTGCAAGTGCTTGCCCCTTGGTGTGATCGCCGCATTCTCCCTCGTGAACGTCGTGCAATACTCATTTAATTTCATCATGAGCGATACACCGGAGTAGAGGGACTGAGTACCCTCTTCTGTACATGATCCCATCCTGGATGGTAAATCGTGAGGCCTTCCGAAGGACTTGTCTCTTTTCACTCCTGCGCTCCGGCAGGGTTCCGTGCTCAATGTAGTTTCTGAGTGGAGTCATCCATGAATCCTTTTCGAGGACGGTTTCGCATACCCGGTCTATTTCTGCCCGGTCAATGCTTGGGGAGGATAGCGCTTCTACAGGAACGAGTCCCATTTGTTGAGCTTCACCTGTGCTGGCTAGCTTCGCCAATGAATCGGCTTTCTGGTTGCATTCTCGAGGTATACAATAAATGGCATAATAATCAAGCTGATTTAGCACTTCCTGAACTCGAGCTAAGTAAGCAACCAACCTTCGATCTCTTGCTTGATACTCTCCCCGTACTTGACACACAACTAATTGTGAATCATAGTAAATTTCCACTGCGATAATTCTCAAATCTCTAGCAAGTTTCAAGCCAGCTAAGAGGGCTTCATATTCAGCTTCATTATTAGTTGCTTGAAAATCGAACTTCATAGCATAGCATATGGATCGGCCTTCCGGAGTTTCAAGTACAACACCAGCGCCTGAACACCGATCGTTAGACGCACCGTCGGTATAAAGTTTCCAGACGTATTCGGGGGATTTACTGGTTTCGGGCAAGTCCTCTGGTACGGTAAACTCAGCTATAAAATTGGCTTGGACTTGTCCTTGAATGGCTCATCTTGGAGTGTAAGTAATGTCAAATTGGCTCAGTTCGATGTTCCACTTGAGTAACCTACCAGACGTCTCAGGCCGCGAAAGGACCTGTCGTAACGGCTGGTCGGTGTAAACAGTAATTGGATGTGCCTGGAAATATGGTCGGAGCTTCCTTGACGCAATAACAAGGCAATAAGCCAACTTCTCTAGCTCGGATAATTTCTTTCAGCTCCAGTCAATCGTTTGCTGACGTAGTATACTGGCTTCTGTATCCTGTCTTCTTCTCGAATTAATGCAGCGCTGATAGCGTTCTCTGATATCGCCAGATTTACGAACAACTTCTCATGATCAATAGGCTTCGACAGGATAGGCGGTGTGGATAGATGCTGAACTAGTGCTTGGAAAGCGCCCTCACACTCCGTGGTCCATTCAAAGTTTCGTTTCCCTTTTCGGATCAGATCGAAGAAGGGAATGCATTTGTCGGTTGACTTTGAAATGAACCTGCTCAATGCCGCTACCTTTCCATTAAGACTTTGGACTTGTTTTATGGTTTTCGGAGTTTCAAGATTTCTGATAGCCCAGATCTTTTCAGGATTAGCTTCGATCCCTCGAGCGTTGACGATGAATCCAAGGAATTTTCCGGATGCAACTCCAAAATGACATTTCAGTGGATTTAGCTTCATTTTGTATTCTCGAAGTATATTGAACATAGTTTCTAGGTCTTTAACATGGTCGGTGGAGAGTCGTGACTTCACAAGCATGTCGTCTACATATACTTCCATTGTTTTCCCAATTTGATTGGCAAACATCCGATTGACCAATCGTTGATAAGTAGCCCCGGCATTCTTGAGTCCGAATGACATAACTTTGTAACAGTAAAGTCCCAGATTGGTTACGAAGCTGGTATGTTCTTGATCGGGTAAATGCATCGGTATCTGATTGTAGCCAGAATACGCGTCCATGAAGGATAAGAGTTCATGCCCAGCTGTCGAATCTACTAGCTGATCAATTCTGGGAAGCGGGAAACTGTCTTTGGGACATGCTTTATTCAGATCAGAATAATTGACACATTTTCTCCACTTTCCGTTTGGCTTTCGGACGAGCACGGGATTTGACACCCATTCAGTATATAGAGCATCCCGAATGAACCCGTTCGCTTTAAGCTTTTCTACTTCTTCTTTAAGGGCGGCAGATCTCTCTGGATCCATACCACGCCTTTTCTGTTTGACCAGGACATGCCGCGGGTCAATGTTCAGGGTGTGGCTCGCGATGTCCGGTGAGATCCCACACATGTCAGAATGCGTCCAGGCGAATACGTCAAGATTCGCCCGTAGAAATTCAACCAATTTCTCTTTAGTTTTCTGGCTTAGCTGAGACCCGATCTTTATCATTTTTGAGTCATCGTCATTGTCAATTGGGACATCGATCGTCAGTTCGGCCGGGGATGCTTGACTTTCTTTTGGTTCTCCTTCGTCTTCAGTTTCTCTTGGGTCAAGATCCTTGAGGAATTGGCTGGGGGTGCCCGGGCCTAGTCCCGAGCGTTAGTTGTCAATTATCAGCAAAACAGACGCAGAGAGATTCCTCTACGCCATTTCCTTTCTCCTTTCGCTGCGCCTCTCGCAGCTCAGCAACATAATAGGCCCTAGCAGCAGCCTGATCTCCTTAAATGATTCCTACTCCATGATCAGTGGGAAACTTTAAAGTCAAACACCACGGGGCGATGGCTGCCCTGAATTCAGCGAGGGCCGGTCGGCCCAAGAAAGCATTGTAAGGGGAGTCTATGTCCAAAACAATGAACTGCAACATCCGTACTCTTCGACGTTCTCTAACTCCCAACTCCACTGGAAGTTCCACCATTCCAGTGGGTATAGTAGCACTTCCGTGTAAGCCATGGACTCGGGATTGACAAGGCTTCAAGTCCGTGGCTTCCATTCTCATTTGATCATAAGCTCGCTTAAACAAAATATTCACAGAGCTTCCACTGTCAACTAAGATCCTCTTCATCCAAGCGAGACCTACTTGTGCGGAGTTGACCAGTGGATCGATAGTGGGTGCTTCGACTTTATCAGCGTCCCTGTTTTTGAACATGATGTCATCTGTCATCGTCTTCTGTTGCTTGGCCGAAGCCCCTTCGTCAAAATTACTACAACACTCGAAGTCTGCATGCCTGATAGGACTGGCATACGACTCCATTTCCTTCCAGCTTCGATCTGCTGGGTGAGGACCACCACTCATTGTATTGATGACCAACCTCCCGCTTGTATGAGCGAGTTCCTCCTGTCTTTCCTGATTCGGCGCACGATTCAGATTTGATGGGCCCGCACCACTAGACTGTGGCACCCGCACATACTGATCCAACTTCCGTTCACGTATCAGTTTTTCGATGAGATCTTGTAAATGACGACACTCATTGGTGTTGTGGCCATAACTCTCATGGAATCTACAAAACTTTCCCGTTTGGATTTATCTTTCAGTTGGTGGTTTCGGGGCAGGTTTCTTGTATTGCATGGTACTACAGGTCTGCAAATACACATTTTCCAACGACGTGTTCAATGGAGTGTAATTTTTGTACATGGAAGCTCTACGCCGTGGACCACGATTCTGATCGCGTTTTTTGTTTTTATTTCCATTGTCCCTCTGCCGATTCTGTTTATTTTGTACGTTCAACTGAACTTTTCCAGAACTATCTCCGGACTGTTTAACAGCGATGTTACTTTAGATTCCTTCGAGGTTGGGCCCTGCGTCATTCTGCTTCCTAAACTGTTTCTCATCCTCCCTTCTCAAGAATTGGGCTGCCTTGGAATAGAAACGGTCCAATGACGCAGGTGGTTTTCCAGCTAACCAATTTCCGAACTCGGAATCAGCGTCAATCCCTTTAGTCAATGCCATCAGGATAGAGTTATCATTGGGATTGCTTATTTCTGCACACGCAGCTTGGAATCGCTCCAAGTAACGTCTAAGCGTTTCTCCGGGAGCTTGTGTAACACTAGATAGAGTGTTAACGTCTTTAGGCCTCGCCACATGCATACGGAACTGTTCAACAAACTTGGTGGCCATCTGGTCAAAGCTAGAGATAGATCGTGGTGGCAAACGAGTAAACCACATGGTAGCGATGCCCCTAGGGAAATGGGGAAACTTCGGCACTTTACTGCATCATCAACTCTCGCAGCATTCATCAGCCATTCGTACTTCAGGATGTGTTGATTGGGATCAGAACTCCCTTCGTAAACCAGCAAAGTTGGCATCCTGAAGCGCCGAGGTGGTTCATCATACAATATGTCATCGGTGAAAGGGGTATGACTCCGGGAGATTCCCCAGTCATCATTAGAGAGACCCTGACTTTCACGGATCATTTGGCGGATCATCGTTGGTATATCCGGCATTCGGATACTTGGAGCATGTTGTGCCAAGGTGTGGTCGGGTTCCACAGTGCGAGTCTGGACCAGACGCGGTCGATGGTCCGTGCCTCGCCTCCTTGGTTCAACATTCTCAGGGACATAAGGCTCAGAAGTCTGCTCCCGTTGGTTACGTTGAGGATCAGCTTGGTTTCCAGCATCACCTCCTCGTTCGGTTGTGGTGGTAGTAGCAATGTTGCATGTGACATGATAAGGAGAAGCACCTCCTCGGGATGAAGGTCTTGTATGATGACTAGTGGATAGTCCAGCTCTAGGTTGCCCAAGATTCAAAGCAGGTTGGTGTCCCGTGGCTTGGGTGTAGCTTACACCTAGCGGTGGACGTGTGGATCTGGTTTGGCCATCAGAGGAGGCTGAACTCTCTGTGGAAGAATAGGAACCTTGGTCTCTTCTGGATCTTCTTCGCCTTTGGCGATTTAGCTGGTTGGTCAACTCTGCGTTGGCGCATAGTTGTTCAGTTTGCTGTTGTCGACTCTGGGTCAATTCTTGGAACAGCGTCTGGAACTCTTGTCTGGTAACCGGACCTGTTGGATCTGAAGGTCCGGCGGCATTTTGGTTTGATGGAGGCAATTGCGCGGGATTCTGCATGTCCCGTCCTCCCTGATCGGCAGCTGTAGAAGTAGTCAGTGTGCTTACCATGGTGAGGTGATGAAAGTCCTTTCCTAGATCTGATGCAAATCTAAATAGAATGGAAGTGCTTCAAGGTTCTAGATCTGGATCTTCTTCTTGGATTTATGCAATCCGACATAGATAGGAGATCCAAAGAGCAGGAGAAAATTTGGTTTTCTCAGTGAAAGCACCAAAGTGTTTGTACCAAAATTGGGCACAACACTCTTCGGAAGTTTTTGAAGAGATAAAGTGAAGAAAGTAAAATGGAAAAAGAGGATTATCTAACAAAAACTCCAAATTTCAGATATGAAAGCAATTAAAATGCAAGGAGACACAAGAATTTAAAGTGGTTCGGCGTATCGCCTACGTCCACTATGAAGTTGTTTGCTTTATTGATCTTTCTTTGAAGATTACAAGTGAATTCAGTAAGTTACAGCAGATGATTATGATTTGCAGCAGTAAATCTCGTTGGTAGCAGCAGCAATGGAGCTCAGATCTGGATCCGGCAGAGTCCGGGCATTGGAGAGCTCGAAGGAGAAGAAGAACCCTTTTTCTGTTGGCTTTGGGGGTCTATATATAGGTGTAGGAGGCTGGTATTTCGCTCAGATCTCGGGAGACCCTCTCTGGCATGTGACCAGGCCCGCACGCCCAAGCCCGTGAAGTTTCGGTCCGATCCGCGATCGATACGAACTAATTTCGTGTCGATCAAGATTTCATCCTATGGAGTCGAAATTTGGCGTGGACATTCTTTAGCATGCACGTAGTCTTCTATGAAAATTTCATAGCATTTGGACTTGTAGATTAGGAGATATGATCGACACGAAATAGGATTATCGGTTGGCTGTTTCGTTCGACTCGCTCTGTTCGACTCGCTTTTGTTCGACTCGGTTCTGTTTGACTCGGTGACGTGGTGTTTACTCGTATTGACTGCTGTGCCTTGCTTCGCATTGATGGACACGAAGTAGAAGTCTTCGGATGGATGCGAAGTTGATGAAGGGGAGCGAGTCAAAATGTGGCTCTCTGATGGACTCGAACTAGATGGAGTCGAGCATGGGCTACCTGATGGACGATGGAGTCGAACTAGATGGAGTCGAGCGTGGGCTACCTGATGGACGCGAAGCGAGTCGAACCAGGTGGAGTCGAACATAGGCTATCTGATGGACGCGAAGTGGAGCGAGTCGAGGTAGAGCGAGTCGAACTAGGTGGAGTCGAACATAGGCTATCTGATGGACGCGAGGCAGAGCGAGTCAAAGTGGAGCGAGTCGAAGTAGGCTTCCCAGATGGATTCGAACGGAGCGAGTCGAAGTGTAGTTGGTTTTCATCCACTTTTGTATCGTTCGTAACTTGAACATACGAACTCGGATTGACTTGAGATTTGGAACGTTGACTCTCACAGCTTCGCTTGTTGTGTCATATCAATTTAAGCTTGATCCGGACTCGGACAAAATTCGTCGATATCCATAGTGAGCTTGTGTATAACTGATTTCTAGGACGGACCGTCATTGGTTACTAGTCAATTCCTTGGTGTCACGGCCTTGCCAAAAGGCGGGATAACACTAGCACATTGTTGAAGTATTCTATTTTTCCTTTCTACGACTCCATTTTGTTGTGGAGTTCTAGGAAATGAAAAATTATGAATAATTCCTTTCTTATTACAGTAATTTTCAAAAGATTCATTTTCGAATTCATCACCGTGATCGCTACGTATATTTTTAATTTTCAACTTTTTAATATTTTGAATTCTTTTAGCAAATATTTTAAAATTTTCAAAAGTATCACTTTTATTTTTCAAAAATATTGTCCAGGTATATCTTGAAAAAATCATCTACTATTACAAACACATATCTATTGTGGTTTATAGACTGAACTTGAGTTGGTACAAAAAGATCCAAATGTAATAACTCAAGTGGTTGTAATGTAGAAATCATTTTCTTTGATTTAAAAGAAGATTTTGTTAATTTTCCTAATTGACAAGCATCACAAATATTTTTTATTTTAAAATTCATTTTAGGTAAACCTTTAACTAAGTTATTCTTTGATAATTTGTTTAAAGCTTTAAAATTTATATGACAAAATCTTTGTGCCATAACCAAGGATCATTTTCTTTGGCTATTAGACACATATTTGTGTTATTATTGACTTTCATGTTTAATATATAAATATTCCTTTCTCTGGTTCCTTCAAATATAAGATTATTATTTTGATCAAATATGTTGCATTTATTTTCTGAAAACGTTATATTAAAACCTTTATCACATAGTTAAGTTATACTAAGCAAATTATGTTTTAAATTTTTAACTAGTAAAACATTTGTAATAAGAGGTAAGTTAGATATACTGTCATCGCTCACATCGCCTTTGCCGATGATATATCCTTTGGAATTATCCCCAAATGTGACAGATCCTCCATCCGAATAGATAATGTTGGTCAGCATATCTTTATTTTATGTCATATGTTTTGAGCAACCACTGTCTAGTTTCCACTTTCCTCTTTTCTTAGTTGGTACCTGCAAAAAATATAAAAATGATGTTGGTACCCACTTTTAATTAGGGTCCTAAGAGTTAGGTCTTAGGAAGCCAAACCCAATAGGGTTTAGAATTCCCTTTAAAAGTAAAAAAAAATATTTTTATGAACTGAAGTTATAAAAGATTTAATATGCTTATTTCTGATTAAATTGTTATTAGTTTTTTGTACCCAAATTTTTATAGTATTTGTGCTACCAATTTCTTTCTTTTTAGTGAAAACCTTTGGTTTTGCTTTTGCTTTTACAAAATTGTTATGTAAACTGAAATTTTTATATGATATACTATTCTTCCTTGAACTAGTTTTTAAAGAATTTTTATATCCTAATCCATTCTTATTTGTAATAGTTTGAGAATTACTGATAATTTTAGAAATATTTTCTCTTCCTTTATTAAAATTTGTTACATTTTTAGTGATATTCTCTAACTCGGTTTTGAGACTGGTATTTTTCAATTCAAGAATTTTGATATTTGATTTTAAAACATGATTTTCTGAAGCTAATGTCATATTCCTTTTTTTTGCACTTCTACTTCATTTGATAGCATATTGAGTTGAGAAGAAACGTTAGACAAAGATTCTTGTGTATTAACAAGTTCTTCTTCTAGGATTTTATTTTCATCTCTTAGCATATCAAATTCTATTTCTGTTCTGTTTAATTTTTCTGGTGCATCTTTATACTTTCTTTTAACTTCTTTGAGTTTATCTAACAGTTTTGAATTTATATCAATTAGATCATCAAAAGTTAAATCACTTACATCATTAGTCGAAGCCATAAAACAGACGTTGGCTTGTTCAGAATCGCTGTTTGTGTCATCGTCTGATGATGAAGACGATTTCGAATCATCCCATGTAACAGAGAATGCTTGCTTCTTTTTGTACTTGTCCTTCTTATTCTTGAATCTACCTTTCTTTATATCAGGATAATCTTTCTTCATGTGACCCTTCTTATGACATTCATAACATTCAAGATTCGAAACTGGCAGTTTACTGGAATTGTCTCTCCTGTTGTTTCCAAACTTCTTGTTCTTTCTAAATTTTAAAAACTTTTTGAAATTCTTTGCAATCAATGCAATGTTATCTTCATCCGAATCCGAATCTTCTTATTCAGCTTTGAAGGCAATATTCTTTTTATCTTGGGCTTGATCTCGTTTTGCCTGCAAATTAACTTCGTATGACATGAGATTTCCAACTAAATCTTCAGATTTGATGGTAGATACGTCATTAGCTTCTTCAATAGCTAAGACTTTTCATTCCCATTCATCCGTTAAAGAGTTTAGAATTTTTGAGACAATATCAAAATCCAAAAAAATTTCTCCTAGTGCCAATAGTGAATGATGTATGTCCTCGAATCTAGAATACATGTCATTTATAGTTTCATCTGGTCTCATTCTGAAATTTGGAACTAATTTTTGAACATAGAAATCTTGCTTTGTTTAACTTTGTTAGTACCTTCATGTGTGACTTTAAGAGTTCTCCAAATTTCATAAGCAGTTGTACACATGCTAGTTGTGACGCCCCACCTCTATACTCATACTAGCCAAGGACACTACGGGGTAATGCCATTGACTAGCACGAAGAATAAGGTTGTTGAGGAGCGACCATCTATGTAATTGCTTTGTGCGAATACCGATATGTCAGATAAAAGGACTTACATTTCATTTCAAGAGGAAATCCGACATATCAAATACAAACTCAGAGCTACTACACAGTGGCTATGTGGGCTTCGGAAACAAATATAGAAATAAGCATAACACAAATCAGCCATAAATATTCATATCACAAAGGCGAAAACAGATATGAATATAACACATAAAAGTGTACATCAAAATAGTGGTCATACAAGATCCACTATATCACAAAAGAATAGGTACAAGTGCTAAGCAAAAGAATATGTATACATCAAGGAGTCTCTATCTCGAATGTATAAAAACGAAAAAAAACTACTAAGCTAAGTAGTTAGCCAAAAGTCAGAAGTTAGCCCCTGCTAAGAAGTCAAGTGGAAGCACCTGTAACACCTCGGTTTGACTCGAGTATTATTTAAGAAGAAAAATAATAAACGGAACAGTCTAGCTATAAATATCATATGAGATGAGAAAGGATAAGAAATACCACAAAAATGTATGATAACAATAATGCCATACTATGACAAGTATACATCAGATAACAATAAAAATCATACAATAGCTCAAATCTCGTCAAATATCCAAAAAGAATATCACATTCTTTAGCTTATTCACCAAACCCCAAATATTGACAAAACATATCAATGTCAATCGCAAAAATTGGTGAAACACAAATTCTAGAAATCATCAATTAGAAATCCAGAAATCACAAAGGGGGAGGCCTATAAAAAACGGGAGCATGTAAACTCACCAACACGTGTATCACAAACGGGACGCTATCCCATGGTCGCTAACCATAGAGCCGGTGCAACTACGTAGTATAATAACGGTACGCCCGAGGAACCTGATACTCAAGTAATTCGGAACAACGACGTAGTACAATATCGGTACGCCCGATGAACCTGATAAGCTGGAACAACGACGTAGTACAACAACGGTACGCCCGATGATCCAAACTCTATAATACCATAGGTCGCTAGCCTACAAAAATTGAGAAGAAGCTCCATAAAACCATAGGTCGCTAGCCTATAAAAATTGAGACGAAGCTCCATAAAACTGGGTACAGTCCCCCACATGGACAAAGAGACCTCGCATATCGCTAGTCTAAACCATAAAATGATCGCCATCGATCAATAAGAAGTGTGAATTACACTAAGCTAGTAAATAAATGAGTTTAGCTTCATGTCCCATAACCACTGGCTTAACTTAAATATTTACGAACAAATTGTAGATTTCCACTCGAAAATTGTCACAAGATTTCAATCGAACAAGTCTAAGAATTAACCGACGAAGTAAACGCAAGCGTTTCATACCACTTGTTTTGCTAAGTCGTTTAATTGGATTTCTTGTACGAATGAGGTAAAGGTTTGTATATACTAATAGATTGGAAAACGGATTTAAAAACGAGTTTTGTATTAAAAATGGTATTGAAATCATCTTTGTGAAAGCGTTTGAATATTTACTACTAGTATAGAAACCTTTGTATTTTTAAAAGTGACAAATCACAAAAATGATTGTAGAAACAATCAATCAACCAAAAATTCACATTCGATGACGTGAATCAAAACCATAGAAATCGATATCAAATCCATCAAATGGATATTCCCAAAAATCCGGAAAAAGAAGTCATCAAAGTTGATAGTAAGTGATAACAACTAATCGGATCAACCAAAAATCAATTAAAAAAATCCACTTAAAATAGGCAATTTGGCTAAAATAAGCAGCTCCAGACGTTTGGTAGACTTCCCAGACGTCTGAGCTGAAGCTTTGGAATTTTCTTCCAGATCGCCCAAACGTCTGGGAAGTAAGCTTAGACGTTTGAGCTAAGGCTCTGGGATTTTATTCTCGTAGCTCCAAATGTCTGACCTTAATACCAGACGTCTGAGTTGATGCTCAGGGCAATATTTTGCCAAGGCCATTGAAGGCCAAATCAAATTCGAAGCAAACGAATGAGCACCGATGGCTGGAGATCGATGTCAAGCGACAACCCAACCCTATAAACACATCAATACACTCCAAATAACATGTCCAAACATCCTTATAAGGATTTTCATAGATTTTGACTTCAAAATACCAAAAATTGGAAAATTCGTCAAACCAATTCATTTCAAAAGCAAATGGACAAGAAATAGATTGTTTGTACCAAAAATGGGCACAACACTCTTCGGGAGTTATTTGAAGAGATAAAATGAAGAACGTAAATGTAAAACAGAGATTATCTAACAAAAACTCCAATAAACAGAATTGTAAATACGCAGACAAGCAATTTAGAGTGGTTCGGCGTATCGCCTACGTCCACTATGAAGTTTTGATGATTTTATTGATTCTCTTTCAATGATTACAAGTGATTACAGCGAACAACAGCGAATTATAGCTTGGAATTCAGATTCAACAGTAAGAATAAGATGCAAATCTCGATCCGGCAGAGTCTGGGCGCTTCAGAATCCAGATCCCCTTTTCTGAATGACCAGGGGTCCTATTTATAGGTGTAGGAGGCTGATATTTCGCCTAAATTGAGGGGAGACCGGTTCTGGCACGTGAGGGGGCCCACATGCCCGCTCTTTGGAAATCCGAGCCCACTTTGGGATCGATTCGACCCTTGCTTCGAATCGATCAAGATTTGCTCCGATTGAGCTGAAATTTGGCATGGACATTCCTTAGGTTTCCAGTTAGCTCCTGTCCAAATTTCATAGCATTTGGACTTGTAGATCTCGAGATATGATCGATTCAAGATTTCATTTCTGGCTGATGTGGTCTGTTCGAATCGATCCCCTTCGAATCGATAGGGTCGAATCGATGACTTGGTGAACGAAGATGTTGACGTGGCGCGCCTTCTTCGTATCGATCTGACTTTTGCTCCGAGTTGACTGGGTCGAATCCATGGTTTTAGCCACCTTTAATCACTGGATTCGAGGGAATGGATTCGAGGATAGTCGTGGGATGGAGTCGAAGTTCTTCAACTGCATGGATTCGAAGGCCTTCCCTTTGATGGATTCGAAGTGGGGAAAACTTGATGGATACGAAGTGTGGTGGCTTTGTGGATCCAAAGTGCTTCATCTCGAGGGTTTCGAACGATTATGGCCTCATCGATACGAAGAGGATCACATGGATTCGACCTGTTGGATTCGAATGGAATTTCTTTTGATGGATCCGAACGGCATCCCCACTTTATGGATTCGAACCTAGGGCTTGGCTTATGGATTCGAAATATTGGGTTCGCTTGATGGAGTCGAAGCAATTCTCCTTTGATCGATTCGAACCAGCCTTTTCCTCATGGATTCGAGGCAATGCTTGTCTGATGGATTCGAACATAGGCTTCGCCTATGGATTCGAACTAAGGATGGTCTACTCCATCTTTTGTCGACGATATCTTGAGCATACGAACTCGGATTGACTTGAAACTTGGATCGTTGGTTCCCACGGCTTTGCTTGACGTGCCTTATCAATTGTAGCCCGATCCGGATTCGGACAAAATTCATCGACATCCGTGGCTATCCAGTAGCGGCCCGATGCTGAGGACGTATGACCTTTATGCTCTGGTTAGTTCCTTGATATCTCGGCCTTGCCAAAAGGCGGGATAACATTTGCCCCCCAAAGTACGTCTTGTGTAATCATGACGTGCTTTGAAAAGCTGCAGCTTCTCATTTGATAACCATCATATGTTTCGTTGAAAGCTATACTCTGCATTACTGTAATTGACCGTTGTATAATCGTGATCAGCAGCTTACTGTCGGATTCATGACGAGATGAGCATTTGATCCATGTGAATGTCAAAGATCAAATATTAGTCAGACATATATGCATATATGTGTCATCTTGACTTTTGTTAGCGTTGCGTGGTTGCAAGTCATTGTTGTTCAGTTTGTTATCGAAGTCCGCATCGATCCTCTCCTGAATCGACTTGAGATTCGAGTTAAAACATCGCTTTGATGATTGTCTATGATTATGTAGTGCATTGTTGTAATTGAGTGTCGAGTGCTAGCGATTTGTTGTTCACTGTTGTAATTGCCATGAGGTAAGCATTCAATTCCTGTAAATTTTAAAAATTGAATGTTAGTCTGTCATACATGTACGCATGTTAACCTGGCTCCCGTTAACGTTTGCAGTTCACGAGTCGTTGTCAAGTTCTTTAGTTTTTGTTTGGATTGAGTTTCGTATCGATCCTCTCCTGGATCGAAATGAAATTCAAGTTGTAACAACGTTCGATGGTTGTTTTTGAATGCTCCTTCGTAACGATCCTCTCCTAAATCGATGTGAAGGGTTGGAATGTATGCTTCGTATCGGTGGATACGTAATATTGGATCTCGGATCGATGGATACAAAAGTAATGCTTTGTATCGATAGAGTCAAATAATCCAGACATAATCATGCAGTGATGCTTCACGGAGGATATGCCATTCCTTATTTGTTTATTCAATAAGAATCCCCGACTGTGGATAATCTTCGATAGGAGTCACCCATGACTTTTCTTCTAGATCCATCTCTAAGATCTAGTTGATCTTCATATGTCAATGCTTGGAATAATAAGCATTTCAACTGGGATAAAGTCTTTTTGCCGCGCATCCCCGAAACTGGCTAGCTTGGCCAGTGACTTAGTTTTTTCATTTTGTCCTCCGAGGAGGTGTGTAATGGTGTAATTGTCGAAGTCGACTAGTAGCTTTTGGACCCAGCTAGGATGAGGATCAAGATGTTGCCCCCTAGTTCAATAATCTTCCCTGACTCGGTATACTACTAACCAATAATCACATAATATATGCAAAGTTTCCACTCCTAGTTTTCTTATAAGTTTGAGTACCAAGGCTTCATACTTAGCTTCGTTATTTGTTGCAGGGAAGTTGAGTTTAAGGGCGTGGCAGATCGATCGTTCCTCAGTAGTCATTAACGCAATTCCGACGTTAAAAAAGCCAATTATTGGAAGTTCCATCTGTGTACGTCCTCCATCGGTTGGACGGTTCGCCACTGTTCTTCGGATAGTCGTCTGATGTGGTGGATTCGGATATGAAGTATGCTAATGTTTGATCATGGAGAGCTCTCCGAGGGAGATATGTGAAATCAAATTGGCTTAGCTCGATATCCCATTCGAGTATCCTTTCAGACATCTAATGTTCCCATTGGATCTAGCGTTCTCAAGTTTGAATTCAAAGAATGCAGTATAGCACTACAGGTCCGGATCTGTGATAAAATAGTTGTATTCCTGGTCTAGGACATGTTTCAGTATCTGATTGCATCTAGAGTTTGCATCCATGGATGAGAGTAATCGATGTCCGATGGTTAAGTCAATTAGTTGATTGATCATTGGATGTGGAAGCTATGCTTTGCCATGCCTCGTGAAAATTTGGGTAGTCGGTGTATGTTCGCCACTCTCCTTTTGTTTCTCTCATAAGCAAAGGATTGAATACTCATTTTGGGTAGAGGACATCGCGGATAAACCTATTGGTTTTGAGTAGATTCGCCTCCTCCTTAAGTGTAGCAGATCTTTCTGGATCCATGTTGCTTTGTTTTTATTCACCGAGACATGCATCGGGTTGGCACTTAGTGCAGGGTTCTTAATAGTGGGTGAGAGTCCATATATACACATGAGATTGAGTCCAAGCGAACATATCAAATTCACCTGAAGCAATGCAGTCGACTCTTGCACCATTATTGCACAGAGTTGTGATCTGATCCACAATACACGTGAAGGGTTGTAGGTGCCTCATGTGTTTATTTTCAATGGTAAATGATCAGGCTTACAAGGATGTTAAATCAAAGGGTTAGTAGAATTTAGCCTCGTACTGCATGCTGCTACATAGCTGGCTCCAGCTTTGAGATTGAATTTACTTGTGTTTCTGAATGATCAGTCGCCCAAGAGTTTGGGTATTGATTTGATGATTCTATCTCTAGGCATCCTTTTGGTCGCAACCTAGAGTTGTTATGAATATCAAGCATGGGTCATAGGTTGAAATTGTCATAGTTAACTCTCGGATAATTACTCTTTTGCCCCCAGTGACGGGTTGGCGGATGCATTACGCGGACGGTCTAGTCTCGTCCTAGCGGTGTTTATACTGTAGTTCAAGCTTTTAGAATTAGAGTTCATTGATGAATGGTTGAATCATATTAACCTTATCTTCTTGCTCGTGCCCCCAAGTCTGGGGAGTATCTCGATAAGTGGCAAGGTAGACAATGTCCGCTTCAATTTTGTATTATATTCCATTGAATCATAGGATCAAATTAACGGACGGAGGGCCGAGTCGTGCCTATCATGCATTATGTTCTAGTTCTTTCCTCTAGGCGGAATACATCGTTACTTTGCCGACATTCGGACATAAGCTAGATTCTGGATGGTCAACGACATTTGCTCTGCTGCTTATGTCGCCATACTTTGGGCAAAAACTGAAGAGTGAATCGTCTAGTCAGATCCAATGCAGGATTGGTGCTTCCCTTGTCGAATCTAGGGTAAGAATCAGTGTGCAGATGTTTAGGTTGCACTTGTTTTGAATCGTTCTTTTAGCCAGATCATGGTAAGAGTCAATGAATGAATGGTCGCGTTGCGTTCATTTGGAGTTGGCTGATCAACCATGTCCATTTCAATTTACGTTCTCCCGTTAGATCTAGGGATAAAGTCAGCTCAAATGCAGTCATGTCATGCTCATTTGGTCTCATGCTCTTCCTGACGGATCGAAGGAAGGCGACGAAGGACGAATGGTCAAGTCACACTCATTCGTGGTTTATTCTTTTATTCGTGCTATGCTGGTCGAAGATATTCGATGCATGCTCGGGTCACATCGATTTGTAGTTGAAGAGGATTGATATTGACCGTCGATTCGACGGCATGATGCAGAATGCTCGGACCTCATTTCCTGTCAATCCGATGGTATGATATGAAAGGCGAAGATCGACATTGCCCGTCGATCCGGTGGTATGATATGATTGGTTGCTTGTAACTTTGGGCGTCATTATGTTTGGTTGGCATTAAGGCCTCCTTGCAGTCGTTGCCTTAAGTTTTAATGGACGCTAAGCCGGAGAGGCAGCGAGTCACCTTTCTCTCCTTTCAGTAATTTGTACTTCTGCCCCCAGTCTTGGGGATAAGCCATAATAGGCGTTATGCAATATTGTTCACTGCTTAATTTTAACATCCACACTCTGGGGACTTGTATCTTTATGACAGCTGTTGATCACTCATTTTCATGTGTTGAGTCTGCGCCTATGCTCGGGGAATAAGTGATGTAACTTGGTTGAGATGCAGTCGAAGTTGTTAGGTGGACGGGTCCACCCTCCTCGAGGCCGTACTTGATGGAGATGCAGTCGAAGTCGTTAGGTGGACGGGTCCACCCTCCTCGAAACTGCATTGAATGGAGATATGGTCGAAGTCATTAGGTGGATGGATCCACCCTCCTCGAAGCCGTAGTTGGTTGTAGTTTATACTCCGGCTCGAGCTCTCGGAGTCCGGAGTTAGTTTAATGTTTATACTCCAGTTCGCGCTCTCGAAAGCTGGAGTTTGTTGATGTTTATACTCCGGTTCGCGCTCTCGGAATCCGGAGTTAGTTAATGTTTATACTCCAGTTCGCGCTCTCGAAAGCTGGAGTTTGTTGATGTTTATACTCCGGTTCGCTCTCTCGGAATCCGGAGTTAGTTAATGTTTATACTCCAGTTCGCGCTCTTGGAAGTTGGAGTTTGTTGATGTTTATACTCCGGTTCGCGCTCTCGGAATCCGGAATTAGATAATGTTTATACTCCAGTTCGCGCTCCCGGGAGCTAGAGTTTGTTGATGTTTATACTCCGGTTCGCGCTCTCGGAATCTGGAGTTAGTTAATGTTTATACTCCAGTTCGCGCTCTCAGAAGCTGAAGTTTGTTGATGTTTATACTCCGGTTCGCGCTCTCGGAATCCGGAGTTAGTTAATGTTTATACTCCAGTTCGCGCTCTCGGAAGCTGGAGTTTGTTGATGTTTATACTCCGGTTCGCGCTCTCGAAATCCGGTGTTAGATAATGTTTATACTCCAGTTCGCGCTCTCGGAAGCTGGAGTTTGTTGATGTTTATACTCCGGTTCGCGCTCTCGGAATCCGGAGTTAGTTAATGTTTATACTCCAGTTCGCGCTCTCGGAAGCTGGAGTTTGTTGATGTTTATACTCCGGTTCGCGCTCTCGGAATCCGGAGTTAGTTAATGTTTATACTCTAGTTCGCGCTCTCGGAAGCTGGAGTTTGTTGATGTTTATACTCCGGTTCGCGCTCTCGGAATCCGGAGTTAGATAATGTTTATACTCCAGTTCGCGCTCTCGGAAGCTGGAGTTAGTTAATGTTTATACTCCAGTTCGCGCTCTCGGAAGTTGGAGTTTGTTGATATTTATACCCAGCTCGCGCTCTCGGAGTACTCTGGGGTTTTGTGAATGTTTATACTCCGTCTCGTGCTCTGGGAGTACGGAGTTGAATGAATGTTTATACTCCGCCTCGCACTCTGGGAGTACGGAGTTAAGTAAAAAGTTTGTACCCAGCTCGCGCTCTCGGAGTACTCTGGGGTTTTAGGAAAATGTTTATACTCCGCCTCGCACTCTGGGAGTACGGAGTTAAGTAAAAAGTTGTCGTGTATCAGCCCGTTTCTGGCCTGATGTGAGGGCTTGTCCCTGAGCTAGGTGTTTCGCTTAGCGAGTGATCGGTGGGATCCCGATTAACTTCCACTTATAGGCCCCTCAACAAAGGATGAGGTTTAGAGTATGGACGGTTAGATCGCGTCCATGTTCATTTGGATTCCGCTTTTGCCAGGCCTAAGGAGTAAGATTAGTGTTCTGGCAAGCTTTGTGCTCGAGCATAGGAAAGGATGGTCGAACTACATCCACTTTGAGTTGTATATTTTACCTTAAGTCGGGTGCAAGTAATGGAGAGCAGACAGTCGAGTCACATCCAATTTATACTTTGCATTCTTTCGATCGAGCTAAGGAAGAGAGTTGAAATGACGGCTCATGATGGTTAGTGAGTAGACAATCAGTCGTTGATGACTTTAAATTGAGGGTTGGCCTTTAAACATGTGTTCCCTTAAATAATCCCAAATGTCTAATGTAGGATTGGATGCATGGATGGTGACGTTGCATCCACCCTTGGTGTGATTCCGATTTTATCGGACATCAGAAGAAGCGTAAGTATGTTGGTGAGCTTCAAGTACGAGATGGAGAGTACATTGTTGGGATATATCACTCCAAGTCTTTCCCAGATCTCCAATTAAATTGCATAGGCGGCTGAGTGGATGGTCGGTTGCATCCACTCTGTACTAGAGTCCTGACCTTGTCGGTCTCTTCTACTTTGATGCCTTGCCCCCAGTCAGGGGCGTATAGTAGCAGATGAGTGGTTGAATCATGATTGTCATGATGATGCCTCAATGATTTGATCATGGTCCGCGGAGGTTGTTTTGCACCTAATCTTAAGTACTCGGTTACCTGCATCATTTGCAAGTAGTTTAATTCAAGTAGGTCATATTTCGCAACGTAAATGAAATTGAATTAGAAATAATTCAAAAGAGATCAGATCAAATCTCATTGATAAGTGAGGCAGCGTCGTATGCTCGCTATTGCACATCATTCCATCCCTTCTCAGTTGGAAGTCTAACGCAAATGGTTCAATTTGATCAAAGTCCTTGATCGATAGGGGTCGGATGTTCCCGGTCCTTCGTTTTATGGGGCTTGCATATATGGTCGGAGCTATCCTTCCCGAAGAAGCCTTACGGCGTTGGCGTTCACGGTAGCCATTTAGAGAAGAGGAGTTTTCCGATCTAGAGTATGGAGCAGGTCCCCTCCTTATCCTGCTATGTTGATCCTTCATCTGATTCATCAACTCGAAATTTGCCTAGACATGTTGGTGCAGTTGTCGGCGGCGGTCTACCAGTTCTCTTGTCAAAGTCTGGAAATAAGCGCCGGTGATGAATTCATTTATGGGTATCGGCAGCAACTGGCTGCGGGCTTTGGATAAATTCGTTGGCTGCCAGCTTCTTCATTCACTTCAATAATATAAGAAGTAGATCTGGTATGTCTAACCACGATTGACAATGTTCTTTGAGGAATGGGGGAAGACAACTACATTTGATAGCAGTCATCACTCTTGGTGTAAGCCATGCGCAATTCTCACTTCATGAGGTAGTGCCGGGGGTTGTATTTCCATAACACACCGACATAGTTAACATGTTGAATTTTCACTGGAAGTTCTGCATGTAGGATGGTTTCAACGAATAGGTCTCGACTAGGAAAGATTCCCCAATCGGCATTATGATCAGGCTCATTTTATTGCCCAGGGGACTTGTAACACTGGTCAATGACGTATGCATGATTGCGTTCGAGTTGTTTGCAATGCCGATAGGACGGTGAGTTGGTTAAAATGGGCTAACAGATTGGTGTTTATCCCAAACTTTCATCCAGATAGGGGACCTATATAGGGTATTAAGGAAGTCTTCTTGAGGTTGTATGCCATGCTTTTAGTCATGTGGACGTAGAATGATTAAGATGCGGGCATTTGAAGATGGTTCAGCGGTGACCAGCTATGCTTTGAGTCGGTAGAGTAGACAGTGTAGGGGAGTCGTCATATTAGCCGTCGTACCATAGTTGTCAACTCAAGAGTTTGAAAGCTGGTCAATTGGAGGAAGTTGCATTCCACCTTAAAAGCATGATATATTAATCAACCTCAGTTCTTGGCATACTAACTAGGTTCTCCAGCCTTTGGGAGTACGGTTGAGTAGTATTTCTTTACCCATTCCTTGATTGCAACTCAACATTTGTTGTTGTGATCTCCTATGTCTTGTTCAGTCATGGAACAATTAGAAGCATGGATGGAATGTTCCTTTATTAAATTGGTGATTGAATCGACAATGCGGGTGCCCTAACCAAGGATCATTTTCTTTGGCTATTAGACACATATTTGTGTTATTATTGACTTTCATGTTTAATATATAAATATTCCTTTCTCTGGTTCCTTCAAATATAAGATTATTATTTTGATCAAATATGTTGCATTTATTTTCTGAAAACGTTATATTAAAACCTTTATCACATAGTTAAGTTATACTAAGCAAATTATGTTTTAAATTTTTAACTAGTAAAACATTTGTAATAAGAGGTAAGTTAGATATACTGTCATCGCTCACATCGCCTTTGTCGATGATATATCCTTTGGAATTATCCCCAAATGTGACAGATCCTCCATCCGAATAGATAATGTTGGTCAGCATATCTTTATTTTATGTCATATGTTTTGAGCAACCACTGTCTAGTTTCCACTTTCCTCTTTTCTTAGTTGGTACCTGCAAAAAATATAAAAATGATGTTGGTACCCACTTTTAATTAGGGTCCTAAGAGTTAGGTCTTAGGAAGCCAAACCCAATAGGGTTTAGAATTCCCTTTAAAAGTAAAAAAAAATATTTTTATGAACTGAAGTTATAAAAGATTTAATATGCTTATTTCTGATTAAATTGTTATTAGTTTTTTGTACCCAAATTTTTATAGTATTTGTGCTACCAATTTCTTTCTTTTTAGTGAAAACCTTTGGTTTTGCTTTTGCTTTTACAAAATTGTTATGTAAACTGAAATTTTTATATGATATACTATTCTTCCTTGAACTAGTTTTTAAAGAATTTTTATATCCTAATCCATTCTTATTTGTAATAGTTTGAGAATTACTGATAATTTTAGAAATATTTTCTCTTCCTTTATTAAAATTTGTTACATTTTTAGTGATATTCTCTAACTCGGTTTTGAGACTGGTATTTTTCAATTCAAGAATTTTGATATTTGATTTTAAAACATGATTTTCTGAAGCTAATGTCATATTCCTTTTTTTTGCACTTCTACTTCATTTGATAGCATATTGAGTTGAGAAGAAACGTTAGACAAAGATTCTTGTGTATTAACAAGTTCTTCTTCTAGGATTTTATTTTCATCTCTTAGCATATCAAATTCTATTTCTGTTCTGTTTAATTTTTCTGGTGCATCTTTATACTTTCTTTTAACTTCTTTGAGTTTATCTAACAGTTTTGAATTTATATCAATTAGATCATCAAAAGTTAAATCACTTACATCATTAGTCGAAGCCATAAAACAGACGTTGGCTTGTTCAGAATCGCTGTTTGTGTCATCGTCTGATGATGAAGACGATTTCGAATCATCCCATGTAACAGAGAATGCTTGCTTCTTTTTGTACTTGTCCTTCTTATTCTTGAATCTACCTTTCTTTATATTAGGATAATCTTTCTTCATGTGACCCTTCTTATGACATTCATAACATTCAAGATTCGAAACTGGCAGTTTACTGGAATTGTCTCTCCTGTTGTTTCCAAACTTCTTGTTCTTTCTAAATTTTAAAAACTTTTTGAAATTCTTTGCAATCAATGCAATGTTATCTTCATCCGAATCCGAATCTTCTTATTCAGCTTTGAAGGCAATATTCTTTTTATCTTGGGCTTGATCTCGTTTTGCCTGCAAATTAACTTCGTATGACATGAGATTTCCAACTAAATCTTCAGATTTGATGGTAGATACGTCATTAGCTTCTTCAATAGCTAAGACTTTTCGTTCCCATTCATCCGTTAAAGAGTTTAGAATTTTTGAGACAATATCAAAATCCAAAAAAATTTCTCCTAGTGCCAATAGTGAATGATGTATGTCCTCGAATCTAGAATACATGTCATTTATAGTTTCATCTGGTCTCATTCTGAAATTTGGAACTAATTTTTGAACATAGAAATCTTGCTTTGTTTAACTTTGTTAGTACCTTCATGTGTGACTTTAAGAGTTCTCCAAATTTCATAAGCAGTTGTACACATGCTAGTTGTGACGCCCCACCTCTATACTCATACTAGCCAAGGACACTACGGGGTAATGCCATTGACTAGCATGAAGAATAAGGTTGTTGAGGAGCGACCATCTATGTAATTGCTTTGTGCGAATACCGATATGTCAGATAAAAGGACTTACATTTCATTTCAAGAGGAAATCCGACATATCAAATACAAACTCAGAGCTACTACACAGTGGCTATGTGGGCTTCGGAAACAAATATAGAAATAAGCATAACACAAATCAGCCATAAATATTCATATCACAAAGGCGAAAACAGATATGAATATAACACATAAAAGTGTACATCAAAATAGTGGTCATACAAGATCCACTATATCACAAAAGAATAGGTACAAGTGCTAAGCAAAAGAATATGTATACATCAAGGAGTCTCTATCTCGAATGTATAAAAACGAAAAAAAACTACTAAGCTAAGTAGTTAGCCAAAAGTCAGAAGTTAGCCCCTGCTAAGAAGTCAAGTGGAAGCACCTGTAACACCTCGGTTTGACCCGAGTATTATTTAAGAAGAAAAATAATAAACGGAACAGTCTAGCTATAAATATCATATGAGATGAGAAAGGATAAGAAATACCACAAAAATGTATGATAACAATAATGCCATACTATGACAAGTATACATCAGATAACAATAAAAATCATACAATAGCTCAAATCTCGTCAAATATCCAAAAAGAATATCACATTCTTTAGCTTATTCACCAAACCCCAAATATTGACAAAACATATCAATGTCAATCGCAAAAATTGGTGAAACACAAATTCTAGAAATCATCAATTAGAAATCCAGAAATCACAAAGGGGGAGGCCTATAAAAAACGGGAGCATGTAAACTCACCAACACGTGTATCACAAACGGGACGCTATCCCATGGTCGCTAACCATAGAGCCGGTGCAACTACGTAGTATAATAACGGTACGCCCGAGGAACCTGATACTCAAGTAATTCGGAACAACGACGTAGTACAATATCGGTACGCCCGATGAACCTGATAAGCTGGAACAACGACGTAGTACAACAACGGTATGCCCGATGATCCAAACTCCATAATACCATAGGTCGCTAGCCTACAAAAATTGAGAAGAAGCTCCATAAAACCATAGGTCGCTAGCCTATAAAAATTGAGACGAAGCTCCATAAAACTGGGTACAGTCCCCCACATGGACAAAGAGACCTCGCATATCGCTAGTCTAAACCATAAAATGATCGCCATCGATCAATAAGAAGTGTGAATTACACTAAGCTAGTAAATAAATGAGTTTAGCTTCATGTCCCATAACCACTGGCTTAACTTAAATATTTACGAACAAATTGTAGATTTCCACTCGAAAATTGTCACAAGATTTCAATCGAACAAGTCTAAGAATTAACCGACGAAGTAAACGCAAGCGTTTCATACCACTTGTTTTGCTAAGTCGTTTAATTGGATTTCTTGTACGAATGAGGTAAAGGTTTGTATATACTAATAGATTGGAAAACGGATTTAAAAACGAGTTTTGTATTAAAAATGGTATTGAAATCATCTTTGTGAAAGCGTTTGAATATTTACTACTAGTATAGAAACCTTTGTATTTTTAAAAGTGACAAATCACAAAAATGATTGTAGAAACAATCAATCAACCAAAAATTCACATTCGATGACGTGAATCAAAACCATAGAAATCGATATCAAATCCATCAAATGGATATTCCCAAAAATCCGGAAAAAGAAGTCATCAAAGTTGATAGTAAGTGATAACAACTAATCGGATCAACCAAAAATCAATTAAAAAAATCCACTTAAAATAGGCAATTTGGCTGAAATAAGCAGCTCCAGACGTCTGGTAGACTTCCCAGACGTCTGAGCTGAAGCTTTGGAATTTTCTTCCAGATCGCCCAAACGTCTGGGAAGTAAGCTCAGACGTTTGAGCTAAGGCTCTGGGATTTTATTCTCGTAGCTCCAAATGTCTGACCTTAATACCAGACGTCTGAGTTGATGCTCAGGGCAATATTTTGCCAAGGCCATTGAAGGCCAAATCAAATTCGAAGCAAACGAATGAGCACCGATGGCTGGAGATCGATGTCAAGCGACAACCCAACCCTATAAACACATCAATACACTCCAAATAACATGTCCAAACATCCTTATAAGGATTTTCATAGATTTTGACTTCAAAATACCAAAAATTGGAAAATTCGTCAAACCAATTCATTTCAAAAGCAAATGGACAAGAAATAGATTGTTTGTACCAAAAATGGGCACAACACTCTTCGGGAGTTATTTGAAGAGATAAAATGAAGAACGTAAATGTAAAACAGAGATTATCTAACAAAAACTCCAATAAACAGAATTGTAAATACGCAGACAAGCAATTTAGAGTGGTTCGGCGTATCGCCTACGTCCACTATGAAGTTTTGATGATTTTATTGATTCTCTTTCAATGATTACAAGTGATTACAGCGAACAACAGCGAATTATAGCTTGGAATTCAGATTCAACAGTAAGAATAAGATGCAAATCTCGATCCGGCAGAGTCTGGGCACTTCAGAATCCAGATCCCCTTTTCTGAATGACCAGGGGTCCTATTTATAGGTGTAGGAGGCTGATATTTCGCCTAAATTGAGGGGAGACCGGTTCTGGCACGCGAGGGGGCCCACATGCCCGCTCTTTGGAAATCCGAGCCCACTTTGGGATCGATTCGACCCTTGCTTCGAATCGATCAAGATTTGCTCCGATTGAGCTGAAATTTGGCATGGACATTCCTTAGGTTGCCAGTTAGCTCCTGTCCAAATTTCATAGCATTTGGACTTGTAGATCTCGAGATATGATCGATTCAAGATTTCATTTCTGGCTGATGTGGTCTGTTCGAATCGATCCCCTTCGAATCGATAGGGTCGAATCGATGACTTGGTGAGCGAAGATGTTGACGTGGCGCGCCTTCTTCGTATCGATCTGACTTTTGCTCCGAGTTGACTGGGTCGAATCCATGGTTTTAGCCACCTTTAATCACTGGATTCGAGGGAATGGATTCGAGGATAGTCGTGGGATGGAGTCGAAGTTCTTCAACTGCATGGATTCGAAGGCCTTCCCTTTGATGGATTCGAAGTGGGGAAAACTTGATGGATACGAAGTGTGGTGGCTTTGTGGATCCAAAGTGCTTCATCTCGAGGGTTTCGAACGATTATGGCCTCATCGATACGAAGAGGATCACATGGATTCGACCTGTTGGATTCGAATGGAATTTCTTTTGATGGATCCGAACGGCATCCCCACTTTATGGATTCGAACCTAGGGCTTGGCTTATGGATTCGAAATATTGGGTTCGCTTGATGGAGTCGAAGCAATTCTCCTTTGATCGATTCGAACCAGCCTTTTCCTCATGGATTCGAGGCAATGCTTGTCTGATGGATTCGAACATAGGCTTCGCCTATGGATTCGAACTAAGGATGGTCTACTCCATCTTTTGTCGACGATATCTTGAGCATACGAACTCGGATTGACTTGAAACTTGGATCGTTGGTTCCCACGGCTTTGCTTGACGTGCCTTATCAATTGTAGCCCGATCCGGACTCGGACAAAATTCATCGACATCCGTGGCTATCCAGTAGCGGCCCGATGCTGAGGACGTATGACCTTTATGCTCTGGTTAGTTCCTTGATATCTCGGCCTTGCCAAAAGGCGGGATAACATAGATGTTAGGAATTCATACCTAACAACTATCAAAGGTATAGACATAGATGTGAGTTAAAGAACTCACCTTTAAACCCAAAAACACGAATGAGAAGCTCTAAAACAAAGCAAGACCAATTCCTTTTCAATTTCAACTCAAGAAGCTCCAATCTAAGCTTATAAGCAAATATTTTCTAAGTTAGGGTGTAGGAATTTCTGAAAATTGAAGAGAGATTGAGATGGAGAAGATGAAGAGGAAGCTTACCTAGGCTTCTCTTTGATTCCTAGAACTTGAATCTTGAATTTCCTAATAATCTAGGGTTTAGGAATTCTAATTTCCCTTTCTTTCCCCCATTTTTTTAGCTTGAAGGTATTAGGAAATGAAAATGAATGAAGAGGAGTTGAAGGAGGAGTTAGGGTATTACGTTGGGTTAGTGGGCTGAAACCCAAACCCAAAGCCCAAAATAGAAAAATAGAAAAATTCTACTCAACTCCAAACATATCGATGTTTATACTCACAAAGGTCGCAAACATCATTTTGGACTCAATGGAAGGGGTCTCGAGTCTTAATTCGACTATTAACAAAAAGTAGCATTTCAGACTTTAATCCGACTAACGATGCCATATTTAAATTTCAACATTTAAATATACAATCGCAAAATATGTAGGTTGTTACAGACTCCCCTCCTTAAAGAAATTGCGTCCTCGCAATACTTTAGAAGAAAATAAAAAGTAACAACCATATTAAGGCATAACAACACAAAAGTAGAAATTTTGAAATGAGAAGTTCACCTTAAGGAGCACGAGAGAGTAAGCCCGGATGTGTTCGCTCGATGAATTCTCTGGATTCCCAAGAGCAATCTTTAGGATTTGAGGACCATTGAATTTTCACAAGAGGAACATCTTTATTTCGAAGGCGTTTAACCTCCGTATCAATGATACGAATAGGATGTTGCTCATAAGTCAAATTAGATGAAACTTCAATTTCATCAATAACACCGGGCTCAAGAATAGAATCAGAATCTCTAAGGCATTTCCGTAGTTGAGAGACATGGAATACGTCATGAATAGCATAAAATTGAGCCGGTAATAAAAGGCGATAAGCCACGAAACCAATGCGTTCGTAGATGGGAAATGGGCCAATATATCGAGGTGCTAATTTTCCCGATCGACTGAAATGCACAACATCCTTCATAGGTGAAACGTGAATGAACACCAAATCTCCCACGGAAAATTCTAAATTCCTTCTTCGATTATCGACATAGGATTTTTGTCTACTTTGAGCTTCTTTCATCCTATGACGAATAAGGTCAATCTTTCTGTGGAATCACGAATAAAATCTGGATCTAAAACCCACTTCTCACCGGCCTCAAGCCAATAAGAAGGAGATCGACATGGCCTTCCGTAGAGGGCCTCGAAAGGTGCCATACCAATACTAGATTGGAAGCTATTATTATAGGAAAACTCAACAAGAGAAATATGATTTTCCCAACTTCCACCAAAATCAAGAACACATGCACGAAGAAGATCTTCAAGAATTTGATTCACATGCTCCGTTTGTCCATCGAACTGAGGATGATAAGCGGTGCTAAAATTAAGCTTCATTCCCAAAGCTTTTTGAAGACCTTTCCAAAATCCACTAGTAAATAATGGATCGCGATCACTAACAATAGAAGTAGGAACTCCATGCAATTTAACAATTTCTTTAACATAGAGTTTGACCAAAAGAGGTACGGTCCGATTGGACCGAACGGGAAGAAAATGGGCGGATTTTATAAGTCTATCTACTATCACCCATAGGCTATCATGACCCGAATGAGAACGGGGAAGGCCGTCAATAAAGTCCATGAAGACTTGATCCCACTTCCATATTGGAATGTCCAAAGGTTGCAATAACCCACCGGGCCTTTGATGCTCGACCTTAACGAGTTAGCAAGTCATGCAACGCTTAATAAAGCTAGCAATATCAGATTTCATTCCATCCCAATAATAAAGTCGCTTCATATCCACGTACATTTTACTACTACCGGGATGAATGGTAAATTTAGAACGATGAGAATTTTCTAAAATGTCTTTACGAAGATCAATAATATTTGGCACGATAAGTCTACCAAATTTTCGAATACCGCCACGAGCATCAATGTCAAAGTCTTTCAAACCTTCAATATCAATTTTATCTCTACAACTTTGGCTAAGAAGAGCCAATTCGGGATCATGCTTTTGAGCTTCAAGAATGCGGTCTAAAAGAGAAGGATAAGCCTCAAGGCTACATAAAATAAGAGATGAACATGAATCAGATTCGCGATCTCGAATCTCACAAGTGGACAAAGTCTCGAGATCATTCCATTCGGATATCATCATTGAAACAACCGCTTGTTGCTTACGACTAAGGGCATCGGCAACACGATTTCCCTTTCCGGGAGTATAAAGAATATCAAGATCATAAGATGCAAGGAACTCGAGCCAACGTTGTTGACGCAAATTAAGTTCCTTTTGAGAAAATAAATACTTCAAAGATTTATGATCAGTGTAGAGAACAAATTTCTCTCCCAAAAGATAATGATGCCAAATTCTAAGGGCGAAAACAATAGCCGCGAGCTCTAAATCATGAGTGGCATATCTAGTCTCGGCAGGCTTTAATTGCATAGAAGCATAAGCGATAACACGTTCCCTTTGCAGGAGAATGGCTCCCAAACCAACACGACTAGCATCGGTATAAATAATAAAGTTTTGGTTCCCTTTGGGAATCACAAGAATAGGAGCATCGGAAAGGAGTTCTTTTAATTTCTGAAAAGCAGCTTCACATTTGTATGACCAAATGTACTTAACTCCCTTATTTGTCAAACTAGTAAGAGGTACGTAAATTTTAGAAAAGTCTTTTATGAACCGATGGTAATAGCCCGCCAATCCAAGGAAACTATGGATTTCCGTCACACTCTCCGGTCTCTTCCAATTTTGAATCGCTCCAATCTTTGAAGGATCCACGGAAATTCCGGATTCAGAAATAATATGTCCCAAAAATTTAACACGAGATTGCCAAAAGTGGCACTTGGAAAATTTTGCTTTCAATTGATTGCTCCTAAGAGTTTCCAACACAATCCGAAGATGTTTTTCATGCTCTTCCTCGGTTTTAGAATAAACAAGAATATCATCTATAAAGATGAGAACAAATCGATCGAGGAAGTCTTTGAAAATTCGGTTAAACCAAATGGCATAACAAGCCATTCATAAGGTCAACGAAATAAGCTGGAGCATTCGTTAAACCAAATGGCATAACAAGCCATTCATAAGATCCATAACGAGTACGGAACGATGTCAAAGGAATGCTATCCTCTGCAATACGAAGCTGATGGAAACCGGTTGCTAAGTCTAACTGTGAAAAGACTCTAGCACCGCTAAGTTGATCGAACAGATCATCAATCCGAGGTAAGGGATATTTATTCTTGATGGTGAGATCATTAAGCTTGCGGTAGTCAACGCAAAGCCAAAGTGTACCATCGGATTTCTTCACAAAGATAGCCGAAGCTCCCCATGGAGAGGAACTAGAACGAATAAATTGCTTCGCTTCCAATTCGGATAATTGCTTACGCATCTCCTCATTTTCCTTATTGGACATATGATAAGGAGGACGAGTGATAGGTAGAGCTCCAGGGATTAGATTAATTCTGAACTCAATTGCTCACTTAGGTGGTAATCCTAAAATGGGCTCAAATATATCAGGAAATTCACGAACAACGTGAATAAGGGAAATGACATCTTCCTCATCATCATTATCGTCATCATGTGGATTTAGAGAATATAAAGATGCTACCGAATTTGAATCTGAATCTTTAAGAATAACATAAATCCGCTTAACAGATTGAGGATGTCGAAGATGGATAGTCCTCTAGGGACATAGGATGTGGGCTTCATAATGATTAAGCCAATCCATTCCCAAAATCATTACGAAACCAAGGTAACGCATAACATGCAAATCGGCTCGGAAAGCATAATCACATAAAATAATCTCGACATCTTTACAAAGTAAACTGAGTGTTGCGGATCCACCAACCGGATTCGCAATTCTCAGTGAAATCATCAAGCCAATAACATTCAAAGAAAAAGCATCAACAAGTTCTTTTGATATAAAAGAATGGGATGCACTCGTATCAAAAAGAACTCGAATAGGATGATCACGAAACATAATAATGCCATCAAGGACAGAATGAGAAATACCTTGACCAAGAGAAGTGTTACTTGGAGCTTACACAACATTTAGCTTTCCCTCTTTCTTATTAAGAAGTTTGGGACATGAAGATAAAAGATGACCCGAACTTTTGCAGTAACGACAAAAAAGAGGTTTTGGGCACCAATTTGCATAATGGTCCTTAGAACACAATTGTAGCATTGTCCATGATTAGGAGTAGGAGTTTTTGCTACCGAAGTTGTTGCTTCCCTTTCTTGTTGGAATTAGGCTTGAACTTGATAGGCCTCTTCTTGTTGTTGTTGAAGTTCTGTTTGGCACCCAAAACTTCAACATCACTTTCTTTATCAGCCTCTTCAAGTCGAAGAGCGATATCTACAAGCTGATCGAAAGAAACTTCCAGTTTCAGAAGTAAAGGCTTTTTGAGGTCCTTATTCAAACCATAGATAAACCTTTGATTTTTCTTCAATAGGGTATTAATATACTTGACCCCATATTTAGAGAGTGATTCGAAAGATGCGACATAATCTGTCACAGAAGATTACCTTGAACTAGGTCAATAAAGCGCCGAGCTAAAGTTACTTTTTCAGCTTTTGGCACAAACTTTAACTCGAACCTTTCCCGGAATTGCTCCCATGTAAGATCCGCTTCGATAATTTCCGAAATCAAAAGCTCATACCAATCTAATGCTCTCTCCTGGAGCATGCTAGAAGCCACTTGGACTTGATATAGATCCACAAGATTCATGCGAGAAAAGATGCAATCGCATGTTCTAAGCCAAGCCTGGACTTCTATAACGCTTTCGGAACACTTGAATGACCTTCCACCCAAATTGGTATAATCATCGCACAAGTGTGCAAACCCGGATTTAGGGTGAGTAGGCTCTGGAATGGGTCTGGCAGCTTGAGCATTCTTCACAAGATCTAAAAGTTGTTGAGCAGACATGAATACTCCATCCTGAGGAGTAGCACTGGATTGACCGGTGCTGGGACGGCTAGGTCTAACCATTTCTCTTCTTTAAGAAAGAAAGAAAGAAAGAAGAGGAAAAGGGTTATTCTCAGAATGAATATCAAACAAACTTAATTGATAAAACAAGGCATCACAAAAGAAAATAGGATAGAACGGGTCTAATGACTCGAATTAAATCCTAAGGCACGATTCCTAAGAGAGACTTAGGACAATGGTCATTGCTAGATTATTCTACATTGTTCCGAACTTTGGCTCTGATACCAAGCTGTGACGCCCCACCTCTATACTCACACTAGCCAAGGACACTACGGGGTAATGCCGTCGACTAGCACGAAGAATAAAGCTGTTGAGGAGCGACCATCTATGTAATTGCTTTGTGCGAATACCGATATGTCAGATAAAAGGACTTGCATTTCATTTCAAGAGGAAATCCGACATATCAAATACAAACTCAAAGCTACTACATAGTGGCTATGTGGGCTTCGAAAACAAATATAGAAATAAGCATAACACAAATCAGCCACAGATATTCATATCACAAAGGAGGAAACAGATATGAATATAACACATAAAAGTGTACATCAAAATAGTGGTCATACAAGATCCACTATATTACAAAAGAATAGGTACAAGTGCTAAGCAAAAGAATACATATACATCAAGGGGTCTCTATCTCGAATGTGTAAAAACAAAAAAAACTACTAAGCTAAGTAGTTAGCCAAAAGTCAGAAGCTAGCCCCTGCTAAGAAGTCAAGTGGAAGCACCTGTAACACCTCGGTCTGACCCGAGTATTATTTAAGAAGAAAAATAATAAACGGATTAGTCTAGCTATAAATATCATATGAGATGAGAAAGGATAAGAAATACCACAAAAATGTATGATAACAATAATGCCTACTGTGACAAGTATACATCAGATAACAACAAAAATCATACAATAGCTCAAATCTCGTCAAATATCCAAAAAGAATATCACATTCTTTAGCTTATTCACCAAACCCCAAATATTGACAAAACATATCAATGTCAATCACAAAAATTGGTAAAACACAAATTCTAGAAATCATCAATTAGAAATCCAGAAATCACAAAGGGGGAGGCCTATAAAAAACGGGAGCATGAAAACTCACCAACACGTGTATCACAAATGGGACGCTATCCCATGGTCGCTAACCATAGAGCCGGTGCAACGACATAGTATAATAATGGTACACCTGAGGAACCTGATACTCATGTAATTCGGAACAACGACGTAGTACAATATCGGTACGCCCGATGAACCTGATAAGCTGGAACAACGACGTAGTACAACAACGGTACGCCCGATGATCCAAACTCCATAAAACCATAGGTCGCTAGCCTATAAAAATTAAGACGAAGCTCCATAAAACCATAGGTCGCTAGCCTATAAAAATTGAGACGAAGCTCCATAAAACTGGGTACAGTCCCCCACGTGGACAAAGAGACCTCGCATATCGCTAGTCTAAACCATAAAATGATTGCCATCGATCAATAAGAAGTGTGAATTACACTAAGCTAGTAAATAAATGAGTTTAGCTTCATGTCCCATAACCACTGGCTTAACTTAAATATTTACGAACAAATTGTGGATTTCCACTCAAAAATTGTCACAAGATTTCAATCGAACAAGTCTAAGAATTAACCGACGAAGTAAACGTAAGCGTTTCATTCCACTTGTTTTGCTAAGTCGTTTAATTGGATTTCTCGTACGAATGAGGTAAAGATTTGTATATACTAATAGATTGGAAAACGGATTTTAAAACGAGTTTTGTATTAAAAATGGTATTGAAATCATCTTTGTGAAAGCGTTTGAATATTTACTACTAGTATAGAAACCTTTGTATTTTTAAAAGTGACAAATCATAAAAATGATTGTAGAAACAATCAATCAACCAAAAATACACATTCGATGACGTGAATCAAAACCATAGAAATCAATATCAAATTCATCAAATGGATATTCCCAAAAATCCAGAAAAAGAAGTCATCAAAGTTGATAGTAAGTGATAACAACTAATCGGATCAACCAAAAATCGATTAAAACGGAAATCCACTCAAAATAGGCAATTTGGCTGAAATAAGCAGCTCCAAACGTCTGGTAGACTTCCTAGACGTCTGAGCCGAAGCTCTGGAATTTTCTTCTAGATCGCCCAGACGTCTGGGAAGTAAGCTCAGACGTCTGAGCTGAGACTTTGGGATTTTATTCCCGTAGCTCCAGACGTCTGACCTTAATACCAGACGTCTAAGCTGAAGCTCAAGGCAATATTTTGCCAAGGCCATTGAAGGCCAAATCAAATTCGAAGCAAACGAATGAGCGTCGATGGCTAGAGATCGATGTCAAGCAACAACCCAACCCTATAAACACATCAATACACTCCAAATAACATGTCCAAACATCCATATAAGGATTTTCATAGATTTTGACTTCAAAATACCAAAAATTGGAAAATTCGTCAAACCAATTCAATTCAAAAGAAAATGGACAAGAAATAGATGTTAGGAATTCATACCTAACAA
Organism: Allium fistulosum; assembly: GCA_030737815.1. NCBI lineage: Eukaryota > Viridiplantae > Streptophyta > Magnoliopsida > Asparagales > Amaryllidaceae > Allium > Allium fistulosum. The sequence goes on from CM060904.1 coordinate 355,762,865, forward strand.
CTATCAAAGGTATAGACATAAATGTGAGTTAAAGAACTCACCTTTAAACCCAAAAACACGAATGAGAAGCTCTAAAACAAAGCAAGACCAATTCCTCTTCAATTTCAACACAAGAAGCTCAAATCTAAGCTTATAAGCAAATATTTCCTAAGTTAGGGTTTAGGAATTTCTGAAAATTAAAGAGAGATTGAGATGGAGAAGATGAAGAGGATGCTTACCTAGGCTTCTCTTTGATTCCTAAAACTTGAATCTTGAATTACCTAATAATCTAGGGTTTAGGAATTCTAATTTCCCTTTCTTTCCCCCATTTTTTTAGCTTGAAAGTGTTAGGAAATGAAAATGAATGAAGAGGAGTTGGAGGAGGAGTTAGGGTATTACGTTGGGTTAGTGGGCTGAAACCCAAACCCCAAAATAGAAAAATAGCAAAATTCTACTCAACTCCAAACATATCGATGTTTATACTCAAAAAGGTCGCAAATTCCATTTTGGACTCAATGGAAGGGGTCTCGAGTCCTAATTCGACTGTTTACAAAAAGTAGCATTTCGGACTTTAATCCGACTAACGATGCCATATTTAAATTTCAACATTTAAATATACAATCGCAAAATATGCAGGTTGTTACCTCTATAAAATTCATTTTTATTTAAGGCACAAAATAACATATTCATAGCTTTTGCATTCGATGTAGCATCTATCTTTTGTGTATTTGACCATTCTACAAATGGTGTAGTTGGTATAGTGTTTCACTTTGAGTGATATTCTAAGTACCATATCCATTTGCTTGCATAAAAATTCTCATTCAAGTTGACCAATAATTGTAATTCAAACCATTAAATAGTGGTGGTCGTGTAGTGGATTGACCTTCAACAAAACTTGTGTTAGTGTTATTTTCCATATTAACCTGAATATCAAATAACTGTGTTATGGTTAAATGATGGCCTTGCTCTGATACCAAATGAAAGTGCCGCTAAGGATCGTAATATGGAATAATAACTAAGTTATCTACTAACGCGGAATAAAAGGTAAATAGTAAAGTAAATAACACCAGAGATTTTTATACTAGTTCGAACTCCCGTTCTACGTCCAGTCCCAGACTCCTTCAGGAATTTAACTATCAACCCTCTCTTAACCCGGAGGAATAGGTATTACACCGCCTGAGCAACCGAACAGGACTTCTACCACCTAGACAACTGAATAGGACTTCTACCGCCTAAGCAACCGAACAGGACTTCAACAATACAGAGAATTTTCTTGACTGATTGTGCTATTTTGATAACATGGATAAGTCTTTAGAGTACACCCTTCCTATAATCTTCTCTTTTGTGGTATATAGTGTAGTTTGTGAAGATTAAAAGTTAATTTAATCACAAATGAATTTGTGCTTGAATGTGCAAGTGATTAGAACGAGATTTGAAAGCAAATGGCAGAATGTTTTAGATAATAAGTATATGAGAATAGAACCAGAAATTAAGTGATTAAAACAACTGAATTGAAGGCTATATATAGAGTTTAAGTGATGCAATGCTTCGTAAAGAGTTACGGTCAATAGATACGGAAACAACTCTTGAATCAAGGGTTGTTTCTGTTAGTTAAATGAAAGTGACCGTTTGGAAAAATAGCTGTTCTGAATTTTCAATCGACTGAGGAAAAGATTTTAGTCTACTGAATATTCAAAAAAATTTAATTTTAAAGTTTAATATTAAAACGACACATAGTTCAGTCGACAGAATAGGGCGGTTCAGTCGACTGAACCTTCAAGTGCAGTATGCACGTGCACAGGTATTCAGTCGATTGGACCTCTTCATTCAGTTGACTGAATTTAGAGTTTCTGCCATATTGAAGTATTTTTTGAGAACTTTTTGACAATGGAATTTGAAAATGACGAAATACTTATGTGTATATGGTTTGAAAATTATTTTAAATACTTGTGTGCATGCATATACCACCTGGGAGAGATTTTAACAATGATTAACTACTAAACTAGACTATAGACAAACCATGAATAAATTTTGAAACTTCTCTCTGAATTCTTGGTCTTTAATCTATTGTCGAGTAGAATAGTATCTTCTCCTGCAAATATGGTTATTTTATATAACATTTACTTATATAGTTGTCAAGATCAAAACATCAAAATACAAGGTTCAAACATCTCCATGGTGACACACTGCAATAAGGAGCTATAGACAGGCCTAGCTCGAACCTAAGCGTTAACGGGCTTGAGGGTTCTCCAGGTGACACGCTATAATAAGGAACCGACAAGCGATCCCGATTCGAACATGAGCGCTGATGGACTTGAAGGTTCCTTAGGGTGACATGCTATAATAAGGAGCTAACAGGCTGTCCCAGCTAGAACCTAAGCACCGAGGGCTTGAATGTTCTCCGGGTGACATGCTGCTATAAGGAGATAGGCCCAGCTTATTTCTATGCAGGCACACTACGGATGCTGGACTTCGGTGTCCCTCGGGGTAACATCATCGGTCCAAAGAACAGTGTCCCATTTTGTACATAAGATGGGCGACATTACGGGCAAAGGGTACGAACCATTGTGACCGCATATCTGATCGTTGATGCATCGTAGCACGAAGGGAAGAGATGTCTCACCCAAACTCACGGAGCAATGGGCAATCCCTATGCTAGCAATTAAACATATGGTGATTCAATCTTGCTAGATAGCCTTGCAGTCCCCGATAAGGAAATGGATTCTCAGTAATCAACATTCGTAGACAGCCAACTGGATAGGAAGGAAGCGGTGGCTCATGCAATCCTGGACAGTAAAGGTCGATAGTCCTAAAACAAGCTAATAAGCACATGATAAGTTGTCCTCGTTGGATAGCCTTGGTGATGGTGCTGAGCGATCCAAGCTTTGCGGTTATCAACAAATTCTTCACAAGAGGTAACGAGCTAGGAAGTGAGCTTGAGAAAGGCATCGACGATGGGGTTTGGGCATCTTGAGACATATAGGTGGGCATCTAGCTACTTTTGGACACTATTGAGGGAAAAGATGAATGAGAGGATTATTTGGTGACCCATGCGGGGCGACTCTGGACATTAATAGGAGTGTTGGGTCTTTGATATTTCTATGCACGGGTGCTCAACAGGCGCCCAAGATTTCTAGGGGTTACCCGACCCCTAGGTTTTGCCATGAAGCAGCTAACCAGGATTGTATAAATCTTAAGGCAGATCTCTGAGCGGTTGGGTGCGGCCCTAACATAAGGCACATGCATGGTTGCCATAATTTCAAGGATAGTAGCAGCAATGTGAGGAGATGAACGAGCATGTATAACAATTGCACAAGACACGAAGCCAAACTAAGACAGTTGAGGTATCTTCTTAGTGAGTGGATGTAACATCCCGCTCTGGCACCCCTTTCGGAGTCGAGAATGCTACATCCAAAAGCATGATGCTATCGCAATAGTATCACAACTTAACAAGAGTATATCGAAATATAAAATCATTTAGAGTACATGATTTTAAGCGAAAGTAATATTATACATTCATATCTTCATACAACATGATTACATAAGATCCAAAAGTCTGGCCATCGCATATTTATATAAGTACATAAAAGAGATAATATACATAATACAAGTCTTCACTTTAATGCATCCAACTAACTTCTAGGGTCGAACTACTAACCATCTAACTTGAAATGTTTAAGTGTAGCATCATGAGCAACACAGACCCAGTGAGAAAGCAATCTAATCTATAGTTTTCAAGTCATGTCATAATGGGTTGTATTATAAGGATTTTCAAGTTTATCATCAAGTAATTTTATCGGGATAATACTATATCAAAAATTCAAGACGAAATTCAGGATAAATTTCCAAATATTATTTATGAATAAATGAAACAAGTTTGCAATGGTAATTTTGGTATGAAATTCTTTTGTTAAAACTGTTATCCCACCTTTTGGCAAAGCCAAGATACCCAAAAAAAATTAACTGAAAATCAATGATTACTAGTCATGAATATCGATTGTGCATCGCAGGTTCACCATGGATATCGATGAATTTTGTCCGAGACAGGATCAGGCCATAATTGACAAGACATGACAAGCAAAGCCATAAGAGCCAGCATTCCAAATTTCAAGTCAATCCGAATCTGTATGCTCAAGTTATGATCGATGCAAGTTGGAGGAAATAGCCTCGTTTTCGTATCCATAGCCCTTGCTCGAATCCATGGGCAACACTCCTATTCGAATCCATCAGCAGTTAGCCTTGACTCGCATCGATCAGCCATCGTCACGCACGACCTTGTATCCATCAGTAGCACCTATGTTCGAATCCATATAGATGCCTCACCTCGAATCCATCCAGACATAATTATTTCGTATCGATCGGCTGAAGCACGTCACGATCGATACGAACGAAGCCTTGTTCGAATCCAGGTACGATTGATGTCATCGAATCCATTAAGTAAATGCGGCGAAATCTCGAGACGACTCGATCAAACCAAAGGGAAAGGCGGATCGACCCGAAGATTGCGCGCCACATCACCATGAGAGCACGTGCAGGCAATCGATTCGAAGGAATCAATTCGAATAGATCGATTCGAACAGGATGAACAGATGAAGAAAGCAATTTCGAATCGACCATATCTTGAGATCTACAAGTCCAAATGCTATGAAATTTTCACAGAAGCTTGCATACATGTTGAAGAATGTCCACATCAAATTTCAGCTCGATCATATGATTTTTTGATCGATTCGAATGGAGTTCGAATCGATCCTGAAGCGGGCCCAGATTTCCTGGACGTGGGCGCATGGGCCCCCACACGTGCCAGAAGTAGTCTCCCTAATTTTAGGCGAAATATCAGCCTCCTACATCTATAAATAGAGCCCCAGGTCATTCAGAAAGGGGGATCTTGACTCGGAAGCGCCCACACTCTACCAGACTCTACTTTGCACTTCATTACTACCGTTGTACTCGAAGAATAGAGCTATAATCCATTATAATCCATTATAATCAACTGTAATCAGCGAAGAACATCAATAAAAGAAAACCTTTGAAGTGGACGTAGGCCGGAGATAGCCGAACCACTATAAATCTCGTGTTTCTGTTCATTATTTTTGAATTGTGATATTCTGTTTGCTTAGATTTGAGATTTGTGTTTGAATACTTGTTGATTTGTATTCATACACTGGTGCTTTCACAACATTCGGGGTTTGTGACCAATATTGGCACAAACACTTTGGTTCTTTCACTGAGAAGAACTAGCACCTGGTACACCAGATTCAAAGTTTAGATTTGAAAGTTTGAAGGATTCAGATTGACTCGACAATGACTCGACAAACAAGACAAAGAGCTGAGAGAAGCTAACAGGGAGGAAGTCAAGAGGCATCCTCTGGTGCTGAAGAAGGACAAGCTTCGATTTACATCACCAAAGATGAAATGGAAGCTATAGCAAATTCATTGCAAGAGAGGATGATGAAGACTCAGCAAGAGATGCTGCAGAATTTCTTCGAGCAGATGAGGGCAGCAAATGTGCAAAACGTTAGACCAACCATAGCAGATGCAAGTGCGGGACGAGGAGTCAGGATTACGGAAACCAATGAAGGTCAGGTTCAAGGTTAGAACGCAGATCCATAAGGCAATCAACAAGGACTTGGGGGCATACCCTCAGTATCTGATGCTGGAAGGCCTATAGATGGAGTTCAACAAGCTGGAGCCAACGCTGATGCTAACGGGCCACACGAAGAGTACGTAGCAGAATACCCTTCAAGACCAAGAGGACAACCCCAGGATGGAAATGAAAAGATGGCTAGATTAGTTCGACGACTAATGAGAGGAGGATTGTCCAATGGAGGACTAGAGGAAGTTAGTCGAAGTCCGTTTACCCCGAATATCAGGAATGCAAGGAACCCTCCAAAGTTCAAACTGCCTATGCTGGATCCTTATGACGGGAAGTCAGATCCAACGATGCATATTACTCGATACATCAGGCACATGGAAGTGTTAGGGGCATCCGAGGAAGTAATGGCTCGATGCTTCCCTCTATACTTGTCAGATTTGGCTGCACTTTGGTTCTGGCAATTAGAAACCAGATCGATCAGAACATGGGGCGAGCTTGTAGATTGCTTCATGAGACAGTTTAGGGTCCACATGACGCGACCCAAGAGTGTGATGACTTTGGCATCGATAAAACAAAGAACCGAAGAGTCCATAAAAGACTTTCTACTACGATTTAATGCAACGGTGGCTTCTGTAGATCGCCTGGATCCATCGATGATTTTGATGGCAGCAGTGGCAGGAGTTGGGGAAGGCACCGAATTCAAAGATTCTTTGGCAAGAGACCCCCTGCAAGATCTTGGAGAGTTTTACCATGAAGCTGAAAGATTCATTCGATTAGAGGAATCATGAGCCGAGAGGCAGGAAATAAACGCTGTACAAGGCAAAGGAACCGCCAGGGAACAGCCCAGGGTGGACAAAGGAAAGAGAAAGCAGGATGACGCACATGATGGTCCTGATAAACGGAAGAAATTCCGAGAGCCCAGATTCAGGCAATACACAGATTTGGCGGCAAGCCTGGAATGAATTTACACTGAAACTCGGGGGCAACTCCCCTATCGAAAACCACCCAGGAGAGATCCCACAGAGCGGGAGCGTAGAACTGGAAAATATTGCCTATTCCATGAGCTGGATGGGCACACAACCGACGAATGCCGCCACCTAAAGGATGAGGTGGAAAAACATGCCAGGAGTGGTAGATTGCCACAATATGTCAGAGAATGGGCAGCGGTAGTAAGGCCTGAACAACTACCGCCTCCACCTAACAGAAACGATCCTGGATCGGGATCACGACTCGTCATCAACTGATTAAGATGGCAAAGGCCAAGTTCAGGATTTGGAATTCGATCAAATAATTTCATTAGTTTTGCTTTAAAAATAAACGGCTACTCTACTTACTCATGTACGGGAACCAGAGAGATCCCTAGGCATGCTCTGAGATGGAGATAGACCGATCTGCCCGGAGAGGCAATTTTTAGTTTTTCCTGATGTTTGAGATTGAACATCTAGCAACCTGAATTTAATAAATAAACTTGAATTTCTTGAAATAAACCTTTGATTGAAGAATTAAAGGATGAGTATTAAATACCAATATAAAAATGATCGCTTTATGACCCTACCCGGAGAGGCGGGGACCAGAGTGCAAGAAGTGGGTTGTTTTGCCGGAGAGCGACAGGATCGACTCACTTAACGTCGTTTCCCATTCACCGGAGAGTGATTGGGTCGGGATTCGATAAGAGCCCAGAGAGGCTATGATCGGCCCACGATTTAGGCCATGACATCGCTTAATGTTCAGATACACTGAACCGGAGTGCAAGAAGTGAGTCGCTTCGTCGGAGAGCGACAGGATTGACTCACTTAACGCTGTTTCCCCTTCACCGGAGAGTGACAGGATGGGATCCAGCAGGAGCCCGGAGAGGCTACGATCGGTCCAGAACGACCAAGACATCGCTTTACGCCATAACTGGGGCCAGAGTGCAAGGAATAGGAAGCAACGCCGGAGTGCAATAAGATTTTTCTATTCGATCGCTAAGTTTGGAATGGGCTTGGAAAGGGTTCGGAGTGACCATCGATAGTACGAAGAGACTGTAGAATTTCATTCTTAACTTCCATTGGAAGAAATTGATAACGATTCAGCTTCGAACAGCCATGGACTTGATTGAAAATGCTATAAGCTCTGAATAAAACATGAACTCACTGCATTCAATTTAAGACTGATCAAAACACACCTTTTACCAAAAGGCATGTTTTGGGGGGCAAAGTGTTATCCCACCTTTTGGCAAAGCCAAGATACCCAAAAAAAATTAACTGAAAATCAATGATTACTAGTCATGAATATCGATTGTGCATCGAAGGTTCACCATGGATATCGATGAATTTTGTCCAAGACAGGATCAAGCCACAATTGACAAGACATGACAAGCAAAGCCATAAGAGCCAGCATTCCAAATTTCAAGTCAATCCGAATCAGTGTGTTCAAGTTATGATCGATGCAAGTTGGAGGAAATAGCCTCGCTTTCGTATCCATAGCCCTTGCTCGAATCCATGGGCAACACTCCTATTCGAATCCATCAGCAGTTAGCTTTGACTCGCATCGATCAGCCATCGTCACGCATGACCTCGTATCCATCAGTAGCACCTATGTTCGAATCCATATAGATGCCTCACCTCAAATCCATCCAGACATAGTTATTTCGTATAGATCGGCTGAAGCACGTCACGATCGATACGAACGAAGCCTTGTTCGAATCCAGGTACGATTGATGTCATCGAATCCATTAAGTAAATGCGGCGAAATCTCGAGACGACTCGATCAAACCGAAGGGAAAGGCGGATCGACCCGAAGATTGCGCGCCACATCACCATGAGAGCACGTGCAGGCAATCGATTCGAAGGAATCGATTCGAATAGATCGATTCGAACAGGATGAACAGATGAAGAAAGCAATTTCGAATTGACCATATCTCGAGATCTACAAGTCCAAATGCTATGGAATTTTCACAGAAGCTTGCATACATGTTGAAGAATGTCCACATCAAATTTCAGCTCGATCGGATGATTTTTTGATCGATTCGAATGGAGTTCGAATCGATCCCGAAGCGGGCCCAGATTTCCTGGACGTGGGCGCATGGGCCCCCACACGTGCCAGAAGTAGTCTCCCTAATTTTAGGCGAAATATCAGCCTCCTACATCTATAAATAGAGCCCCAGGTCATTCAGAAAGGGGGATCTTGACCTCGGAAGCACCCACACTCTACCAGACTCTACTTTGCACTTCACTACTATCGTTGTACTCGAAGAATAGAGCTATAATCCATTATAATCCATTGTAATCAACTGTAATCAGCGAAGAACATCAATAAAAGAAAACCTTTGAAGTGGATGTAGGCCGGAGATAGCCGAACCACTATAAATCTCGTGTTTCTGTTCATTATTTTTGGATTGTGATATTCTGTTTGCTTAGATTTGAGATTTGTGTTTGAATACTTGTTGATTTGTATTCATACACTGGTGCTTTCACAACATTCGGGGTTTGTGACCAATTTTGGCGCAAACAAAAACCAAGATCATATTCATTTAAATTCATATTGACATTCTGTCATGAGTCTAAACCGCACACACGGTTTGGATTAGATCCTAGGATATTTTATCCTATTGCGGCCGGCATCCGAAACCAAGTAAGGACGTACTCGTTGCAATACCAATATGTATCATAGAGTGATAGTGCACTACCTAAGATCTATTGTCTTGTACCGCACATCCAAAGATAACCATCATTAATGAATTGATCCATAGAAACTCTTTCATAACTATAAGCAAAGTATTCTCTCAAAATATTTTTTATATTTTGTAACTTAATTTCCAACATAGATAACTCTTTTCTTTTGAAAAACTCAAACTTTCAACTTCGGAAATCATTTAGGAGGTATTAAGTATGAAAGGTTTATTAAAAAGAATTATCTTTTTTGAATTATTTGGTAGATCTCAAAATATTACATGAGTCAAAAAGTATGGTGTTTGCATTGAAAGGTGTCGAATTTGAATTACAAATTAGGTCTAAAAACATAGGTGATTTTACAATAGATTTTTGGAGCAGTAAACATCCGAAATTTAAAAAGTGTATAAAATAAAAGTTGTAGATATTTAAACTAAATTTCCAACAAGATAAATTTCGACAAAATCCAATCAAGGAATCAAAATTTTTATTTAATATACTACAAAGTGTTTTTGGATGGTCCCATATTCATTTCGACCTAGGAATATACTTGACTTTGCACCTCGATTTCAGTTATTAAGATGTCTGAATTTGGAAAAGGCATAAACATGAAAGTCGTAGTTCTTTGAATTAACTTTCCAGAATATTAATGAAATCTAAATTCCAAATTATGGTTGAATTACTAAGAGGTATTTAAAGAATTTCAAGGTAACATTATCAACGCTAAAAATTTTTATCATCACAATATGGAATGACATATATACATATATTTAAATAGATTTTCTCACTCCAAATGTTGCATAGTCTTTGATTTAATCCTCTTGATCCTCCTTATTTCCCTTATCTTTGCATGTCTTTACTAAAAAATTTTTTGAGGTGGAACTTTATTTGAATTTAAGAGGAAAGAAAAGATGTAAGGTGATTTAGGAAGGAAGAAAGAGAAAGAAAGAAGCAAAATTGATGCTCTCTCCTTTATGTGTGGATGTGTATTTATAGGTTAATAAAGCTTTCAAGAGAACTACCAACACACAGATTCCAAGAGAACTAAGAGAATCTTATCAAGACAAAGCTTCCCTAAGAAGATAAACAACAGTATTCAAGAGGCCAAGGTAAAATTAGCTTCCCCGAGAAGATGGCAACCAAAACAAGATCCACTAATGCGATACTCCGCTACATAAATTCACGTTCTTGTATGAACCATGAACAAAAATAAAAATACAAATTTTAAATGAATTAAATATTAAAATTCAATGACTCAAAAATTATGGGTTGTTACATTCCACCCCCTTAAAAAGAGATTTCGTCCATGAAATCTAAGTTTCAAACAATTCAAGATAATCTCTATGGATCCCTGACTCCACCTCCCAAGATGCTTCGTCTTTATTATGATGGTTCCATTGTACTTTTACTAAGGAAATTTCCTTCATCCGTAACTTATTAACTTTCCTTTCAAGAATTTGAACTGGTCTTTCAATGTGCTTGGTACCTTTCTTAAATTCAATGCCACTCAAATCAACCACATGAGATGGATCAGGAATGTACTTCCACAACATTGATATAAGATAAAAATTATGAATATCTGATAATTTCTCAGGTAAATCGAGTCGGTATGCAACCTTATTAACTCTCTCGGTAATATGAAATGGTCCGATAAATTTAGGTGATAACTTTGCCTTCTTCTTTCCAAATCACAACACCCCTCGCACTAGAGAAATTTTTGGAAGAACTTGATCCCCTACTACGAATTCCAAATTCTTTCTTCTATGATCTGCATAACTCTCTTGTTTAGATTGTGCATCTTGTAATCATTCCCTTATGATTGAAAATTTCTATGTTGTTTCTTTTACTAAACCTAGGCCAAGAAGTTCACTATCTCCAACTTCTACCCAACATACTAGTGAACGACAAGGTCTTCCATACAAAGCTTCATATAGGGCCATACCAATACTCACATGATAACTATTAATATGTGCAAATTCTATTAGTTATATATGAGTGTCCTATGTAGTTTCAAATTCCATTATATGGGATCTTAACATATCTTCTCTAACTTGGTTTACCCTTTTAGTCTGTCCATCTATTGGTGAATGAAAGGTTGTGCTTAGGTTTGGTGATGTACCTTATGCTTTTTGAGGACTTTTCCAAAATCTTGAAGTGAATCGTAAGTCTCTATCTGAAACAATTATGACTGGATACCATGTAGTCGAACACTATCTTTCAAATAGATTCTACTGGTTTCTCCATTGAATAAGTCATGTTGTAAGGTATGAAATTTGCTGACTTTGTTAGACGATCCACAACTTCCCATATTGCATCATGATCTTGCTTTGTCATTGGTAATCCAATGACAAAGCCCATTGTTATATATTCCCATTTCCATTCAGCGATAGGAAGTGGTTGTAGAAGTCCTGCAGGTCGTTGCTGCTTAGCTTTTATTTGTTGGAATGTAAAACATCTTGCCACAAATTCAACAACATCCTTTTTCATTCTATTCCACCAATATTGACGATTAAGATCCACAAACATCTTTATGCTTCCATGACGCACGGTAAGCCTTGAGCGATGTGCTTTAGTTAGAATTTCATTTTTCAATTCAGCTTGATTTGGAATGCAAAGTCGATTCCCAAATCTAAAGCCTCCATCTTTACCAATGTTCCAATCTGCAAGTTCTCTATCCATCATTTTCATAAATAATTCTTTTAACTCATTGTCTTGTTCTTGGGCTTGTAAGCTTCTACTTACTAAAGTTGGTTGAATAGTAAAACTACATAAAAGGACTACTTTATTCATCATTGTTCCCTTAATCATCCTTATGCAAGCATTCATTTCGGCTAGAGTCTCTAGAGCTCTCCATTCTCTTGTCATTAAACTAGCTAATAAGCCATAGGGTTTTTGACTTAATGCATTTACCACTACGTTTGCCTTTTCTGGATGATATTGCAATGTAAAATCATTGTCCTTTAGAAATTCTAACCATCTCCTTTGTCTCATATTTAATTCTTTTTGGGAAAATAAATATTTTAAACGCTTATGGTCTGAGTATACATGAAATTGTTCCTTATAAAAACAATGCCTCCAAAATTTTAAAGTAAATATAATTGTGACTAATTCTAAGCCATGAGTTAGATAATTGACTTCATGTGGCTTTAGTTGACGAGATCCATAAGCGATAACTTTGTCCTCCTACATTAGTACACAGCCTAATCCTTGTCCACATGCATCAGAATATACTTTATATAAGACTCCACTCTTTGGCGAGAACAAGATTGGTGCTTCAGTCAACCTTTTCTTTAGTGCTTTAAATGTCGTCTCACATTTTCCATTCCAAATAAACTTGGTTTCCTTACAAGTTAACTTGGTTAGTGGAGATGCTATCTTTGAAAATCTTGAATGAATCTTCAGTAATAACCAGCTAGTTCTAGAAAACTTCGAACCTCTGATGCGGTTGTCGGAGGTTTCCATTTTAACACAGCCTCAAGCTTTAATGGGTCTGCTCCTATCCTATCTTTTGAGACAACGTGTCTAAGAAATTTCACTTCCTCTACCCAAAATTCACATTTACTTAGTTTTGCATATAGTTGATGCTCTTTTAATGTTTGGAGACATGAACGCAAGTGGTATTCATGTCCCTCGTTTGTCTTAGAGTAGATTAGGATATCATCAATAAATACAATGGCAAATTGGTCAAGGAATGGGCAAAATACACAGTTCATTAAATCTATAAATACTGATGGGGCATTGGTAACGCTAAAAGGCATTGCCAAGAATTCATAATGTCTATATCATGTTTGGAAAGCTATCTTTGGAATGTCTTCCTCTGTTATTCTTAATTGATGATATTCGGACCTTAAATAAAAAATTTGAAATATTGTAGCTCCTTGAAGTTGATTAAATAAATCATTGATTCGAGGTAATGGGTATTTGTTCTTAATTGCCACCTTATTAAGCTCTCGCTAATCAATACACAAGTGGAACGTTCCATCATGAATAACACCTGTTAGCACCAAAATTGGTCACTAACCTCTTAGAGAAAGATTATGTAGAGATATAAGTGATGAAAACAAATTAAACAGAGGAGAGAATGATAACTTAAATGCAGAAAGTAAGAACACCAAATTTATAGTGGTTCAGCGTAATTTCCTACGTCCACTTTGAGGTTAAACTTTATTGATCTTCTTAATAGATGATTACAAATACAATTCGTGAATCAAATGCTTGAATGAAGTTGTTAAGTAGAGAAGATGAGTCTCAAAAATGGCAGAGTTTCCCCAGTGTTCTCTCCAAAAAAGGATCCCTTTTCACTATGACCCTGCCCCTCTATTTATAGACAAATATGGGCTGGACTTCCCAAGTGGGCTGATGGCCGAACACTCTAGACCGAGTACAGTGGTCGATGTATGCCGAGCAAGGTATGCCGAACGCCGCTATGCCGAACCATCCCTTCTATGCCGAACAGTATGTTTGATGTGTGGGAAGTGCAGAATGGTTGTCTGTTGAAGCCGAACGTGCCTCCATCCGAAGCTCTAAACCGAACAGTGCTCTCTGGCCGGACGACGCATTCTGGCCGAACGAAGCATTCTGGCCGAACTTTGACACCATCCCAGTTATCACACTGCAAGTTCCCTTTACTATGCTTTGACTTTGAATTGAATTGGAATCGGGATGAAATGATAAATACCCAAATTGAACTTTGACCTAGGATAGAAAATTAAATAAAACCCGATTGGTCAATAATTTGATTTAAAAATAAAATGAAGATTTTATTTGAATAAATAATATGTTTTTGAAATGAAGTTGAAATTTGAATTTTAATGAAAAGAAAATGTTAATATTTAATAATATGAAACAAAATATTAACAATGTAATTGATGAAAGAACGTTGTTTAATTTGAGAAATGATTGAATTAAGTTTGAAATGATTTAATAATTAAGTTTGAAATTATTAAACTTTGAAATTATTTAATAATTAAGTTTTGAATTATTTAATAACTAAATAAGATTGAATTATTTAATGATTAAATTGAATTGAATTCTTTATTAAGTAAAAATTTGAACTTCTTGAAAAAGTGAAATTTAGTTCTTTATTAATTAAGCTTTGAAATTGTAACTAAGTAAATAAATAAGTGAAATTGAATTTCTTTAACAAGAAATAAAATGTGATTTATTGGAATTAATGAAAGACTTGAAATTTAAAGAATTTGATTTGATGAATTTAATTTAATTCAATTTGTAAGTTTTGATGCAATGAAGTTGAATTTAAATAATGGATTTAATAAATTGGAAATCAAATAGAATTGTTTTGAATGACAGATTTACTTAACGAATATTAAATGAAATCGATAAATGAAGTTAAATTGATTTGAATGTTAAAATTTAATTAATTTAAATGATTTCGGAATGAAATTTATATACGAATTTGAATCAATATTTGAATTGTTTTAAATAGAAATTGAAATTGAATTATAAGATTTTGAAATTATGATTTGGAAGTTTGGAAACGTAAATTTTGGAAATTGGTTTAGAAAGACAAATGAAATATTGGTTTATAAAATTCTAATTGAATTGAAATTGATTTGGTTTTGAAATATATAAAATGACCAATCGGTGAAATAATCACGGAAGTTATTAAAGAGACCGGAATCGGTTATGGATATACTCTCTATCTAAACCGAAAACCACTTTAATAACTATACGCGGAGTGTGATCCAAAATGAAGTGGTTGGAATGATGTACGTGATGACTGAAGAAAGAGAACGATAATGGATAGCCTTGACACTTGTGTCAAATTGGAAATGACTAAAACAGGAGCCGTGCCGGGCCAAATGGAGGTCAGCTACCTCAAGCGAACACACTTCTTCGAACTACTCATTACTTGTTGTCGATTGGTGCACCCTTGATTTTGGGAGTGTTGTTTCGCGGTGTTGCGGTCGCTGCGGCGATGCGTTCTCACCAGTCCGGATCAGGCAAACGGTAGTGTCACTACCTTGGGTATTGCCTCATGTGCCTTGTCATACTTGTATCCCTTTATACGCGACCACTACGAATTTGTTTTGTGTTATACCTATGGAGTACTCCCTGATAGCCCACTAGTTTACGGTGGAGTTTACAGTGCTGTATAGACTATAACGCTTGTATAAAATGTGTTAAGGGGGATAATGGTAACGCCTTAACACTATTTTGATACCTTATATTACTGATAGACATTATCTACTTATCGTACACTACTACATAGTAGATAGTTTAACGGGTCCTTAAAGGATGGTTATTCCAAACATCCTTTGAGTTACTTGTATTTCAATTGCTATTTCACTTGAGTTGGATTTATTGATAAAAGAATGTTAATCCTGACTCGAGTGTTTTGTGTTTTGCTTTACGCTCGGGTCAGACTGAGTGTACCAGTATTCGAGACTCACCTTTGAAGTTAGAGCTTTGCTTGAAGATCCAGCCATCTATTCTGCTTTCAGTATTCGATGATTCCAGTGATGTATTCTGATTTGTATCTGATGTATCGTGTTACTCTTCCGTTGTATCTGGTTTAACTCTGATGTATCGTATTACTCTTCTGTTGTAAACTCTGATGTATTTTATATATTCATATAGTAGCTTCATGAACTACTATCTCTTTTATTTCCGCTGCAATTATTACTCTGTGTCTGTGATCTGTGATTATTTATTTACTGTATATGTTCAGTTTTGCCAAATTTAAATTAACAACGCGGTATTTTGAGCAATTCAATTCCGGCATGAGTGTCTACCTATACACTTATAATGGATGCGAATGGTCCAAAATTTCGGGTCGTTACAGTTGGTATCAGAGCTTTGGTAGCTCTAGGCAAAACTTAACATATAGGGTAAATGTATTTACAGAATCACTCTCATTCGAGTTTCAATCTCTTCCTTTCGACTCGATTTCTTAGAATTTTGGAACGTTCCCTACGGTTCCAAATTTCATTTGTGTCCCTCACTATTCGTCTCCTTTCAATTCTGGAGCATCACATAGCTCCACTTCGAATGACCCTTATAATGAATCGGCGGTCTCGCCAATCTTCGAATGATTCGTAAAGGAGCAAAACTCCTTTATAATAGGCATTGATTTACCGGAGATTTCTGTATCCTCGGTTTACGATGCTATCTATCTCCTGCTATGCCTGAATTCTTTTTCTTGAGATCAAATGCAGATTTTCCTCGGAATTTAGCATCGATCTTATTCTTGAAGTTACGGACGACCCATTTAAGGTTGCCCGTGAATTAAATAACTTACCCATCTCCCGATTCTGTTATTGAATCATCTTATCTTTTCTTTCGAATTTGTCTTTGAATCAGAATTCTCTTTGATTTGAGTCCATCAAATTTGAATCTATATCCTTGCTTTGAATCCATTCTTGTACCGTTGAGCGAGGAAGTGTATTTGTAAATTTATATTAAAATGTTTTATACATTATGTTGTTTGAGTTGTTGATGTTGATTTGGGTTTTCGATCGATTCGTCTGATCAACGCTATCGATAGGATTTCCAAAACACTTGAGCAGAGCAAACTAACACAATATTGTTTTCAAATTTGGTAGATAAAATAAAAGTTTTGTATGATTATATTATATATAAATATAAGTTTTCTGAAATTAAATTGTTAATGAATTTGTTGTCTGAAAATAATAAGATTTGATTTTCAATTATTGTTTTGTAAACCATTGACTATTGCATAATATAAATAAATGAATTTATAAACTTGGTTATAAATTGATTGGAATTTGAAATGAATCTAATTCAGAAATTTGAGAATTTATTAGTTTACGGTGATTTCGAACTTTGGTTTTTAAAATTTTAAAAGTATATAGTACTGAAAGTATTTTCGAATAGAAATCATTTTCAAAGAATTTTTAAAAAAAGTTGAAATAAGTGCTCTTCTCTTTGTCGCTGGAAAATAATTTCGGTGATGGCGGCCGCATCATCGACATTCATTTTCGAGTTTCGAAGTGGAGATACTATTCAGTAGCTTTTCTATGATTTTGTTTTGAATAATATTTTGATTTGAATTTCGTCAGTATATTTTGATTCACATATATATAGGTATCTTATTTTAAAATTTAATTTGATTTGATATAAATATATTTTATATTTCTCTAAATTGTTTAAAGTTAATCGGAAATCTAATTCTTAAATTTTGTTAAAGGATGATTTTAATTATAAATAAAACCAAATTTGGAATAAATATTTAAACTTGAATAATTGAATTGGGAAAATTTTATTTGTATATTGTTCAACTGCATTCAAATACAACTTACCTAAATCATTCAGAAGTTGAATATGTAATTGGATAATATGTAAGATAAATTGAATTTACAAATAAAATCTGAGTGTTTATAATAAATGTTATACACTAAATTTTGATTTTAAAGATGTTAATAGTGTTAGATAGGATAATAAGTAAACTTAGTTAATAATGAAATAAATTTGTTTTGAAAGAATTAATAAATTGAAATTTGATCAACATATGAAAATACCTTGAATTTAAAAGAAATTAATAGATGTAAATTAATTTAAATCGGAACTTTTATGTTTTAAATTAATTTATATGGGTTAAATATATGTGAGTAGATATATTAAGTAGAATAAATTTAACAGTAATTTGGAATAAAGAAGAATTTAAAATTGTTGAAGAAAATATGATTATAATAAAAGACTATTCAAATTTATGGTTTTAGAAATTGTAAATTGAAGAAAATGGGATAATAAGATAATGAATTTAGAAATAGTTGAGGTTTATTTTAGTTAAATCAAATGGATTAAATCAATTATTGAATATCAATTAATTTAAATTTGAATTTATATGGTTTAAATTAATAGGTTATTTTGTATTTCAAATCTGTTTTTCTTTCTGGTTGTTTCTATTCTCCTACCTCGTTCCTTTTCGGGGACGAAAAGTTTTGAGTGGGGGAGAGTGTAACGACCCGTAAATTTCAACTGTTTTAATAACGTAATTAATTGAAATTTTGCGAAATTTTAAACGATAAAATTTTGAAATATAAATTTGATATTTGGAATGCGTCCAGTTAAACATAGCAATTGGTAAATTTTCGTCCGAAAATATGAAAGTTTATTTCGCGCGTGAATTTACTTCAATTTAATCAGTTAAAAAGCGATGAAAATAAAATGTTTTCGGAACCTAAATATTTTTACATAGAAAAATTCTAAAACATCTTCTGAGCAAACGCCATTTGTCGTTTTTCCAAATTCGGACATCTTTGGCTCCGTCGATCTTATTTTTCAGTGTTTTTCTTGCATTTCCATAGTAGAAAAAAATTCGAATTTTTATAATTCAATCGTACCACTGATTTCTATATACCGTTTTGATCGTCTCGTCGTGCTGATCTCTACGGTATATTCGATTGTCAAATTCGGAGTTCCGTTGTACGTTGCACTTTGCGTAACGCCTACCGTATCGGTACCGGTTTCGTGCTTTTTAGTTTTGTGTCACTTAAATTTCCACCGTGTATTTAGCCAATAGCCATTAGCACTTATTTTCACTGAATTCAATCTTTTGATTTTCCAACGTGAGAGATTCGAGCAGCCGCTAGCATTTATTTTCTGTAACCAATACATGACTCTTTCCTTCCCACCGTTTTATATTTTTATATTTCTCTCTAAAAACTGGTTCGCATTATCTTCAACAGAAAGTGAAAACGCAAATGAAAGAAAAACAAATTATTCTTGGCAGCTTTCAAAACTCAAAAAAAAGTTGCTATCTCCAAAATATAATCACGGCTGTCACCCTGCAACCGCCCCACTTCGTCAGCCTCTGACCGTGCTCCTAGCACCTCCCCTCTGATGGATGCACGCAGCTCCCTCTAGCCGAGGCATCGATCTCCACGTCTACACCTCCGCTTGTTTCCCCTCCGCCTGTTCCTTCCTTACCCCTCCGGTCGGCAATCACCCAACAGCCTCGTCCCCCCATCCACGCTCGTCCTCCGCCTCACCATCCATTCGAACAACCTCGGCTTATGACACCGCCCACCATCCCACTGCTGTAGCCGCCATCGACAGATTAGACTCCACCTCCGTGAGTCGAACAACAACGACAGTCGGCCTTCGTCCCTCCAACCGAAGCCGAGAGCACCCTCCTTCCTCCGCCTCCTCTCTTCTGCATCTTTACTTGTGCCTAGCCATGGCAGCCGCGCCCAGCTCTCAACCGCTCACTGTAGTACGCCTTCCATCTTCCTCCGCGTATGCGTGGCCTCAGCCTCCCTCTGTGTTCATCGTTTGTTTTTCCCAGCTGGCATATTCATATCAGTAAGTTACATTTATATATGTATATTACATTTGATAAAGTTTGGCATAAATTGAGTTGCAGATATTGGGCGTATGTTGTTAGTATATATATTTATACACAATTAGCAGTATATACTTTTATTATATACAATAATATTTTGGTTATCTTGGGTTTCAGTATGATGTTATACAATAATATTTTGGAAGACTGCAATATAACTTTGGTTAGATATTTATTTGTGAGAACTGTACTAGGTATATATATGGGTTTACCTAAGTTTATATGCATATAGACATTCACTTTATTTTTATAGCAGTAAAGAACCATATGTATTTTCTTTGGTTGTAAAAGCTATGTTTGCAGAACCGGTTGATATGGAAACTTGTATTTGCGTGAAAAGTTACTTCAGTTATATAAAATATGTATATTTTTAAGTATCAGATTTTATGTGTTATTGTTTGACATAAAATATAAGTATATGTTTGATTTTAAATATTCGATATTGACCTTTTATTTGGGAATATAGGTATATACGTTTTTGATTTAGAATATGTGGGAACCAAGTGACGACATTGTAACATAATACGTATAGATTTTTGTAGATAGATTTGGATTTAATATTGATAATAATAGATACAAAGGAATGGTTTTGACATGTGTTTTAATTTAAACAAATTTTGAAATACATATATTTAATTTAATATGTGTTTGAATTTAGAATTTTGATTTTTTTTATATATACATATAGTTAGATATAGATATATATATATATTAAGTCCACTTATATCAAATTTTACTCGTCGATCTAGTTCTGATTAGATTTCGTCAATTCCTTATTTACCAGCTTTGTCCGTCAAATTCGTACCAACCCTACTTCGCTTGAAATTCGTGCTTGGATTCGCAATTCAATTTCAGTGACCGTTTCAGTGTGCGTATCCATGTTATCTTCTCGTGCATCTCTAGCCTCGAAAGGTGAGCACTCACTCACGATTAACGTTCTTTTATTTATTAAATTTGATTTCAATTGAAACGACAATTGAAATATGCTGCTGTTAGTTAATTACACTGTTATATATGCTATTACCTATATCAGTTCACCTGTGACATCTGACACCATTATCTGTTAATTATTTATGCGATGATAATATAGTTTGGCTGATAATTGATTGATTGTTGATGTTTATATTGGACGTTAAATTGTTAATGTTAAAATGATAAATAGTATGCAATTGAACTTGATATAGGATAGTTAAATGTTAAATTTGATTAACTGACATTTGTATAATATGACCCCTTTAACTGTTAAATTTATTGACACGCAGGATTTGTTTAATTACACTTTGAACCACTGAATGTATGTTGTTAAATTGATGATGTATGAAATTGTAAATAGATGACAAGTGAAGAACCGTAATGTAATAATCTTTAATCTACATGAAATGATAGTGTAGATTCTAGAAATAATTATATTAATTCGCACAAACAACAATGCGAATTAATACGATTATTTCGGGATTATTGATTTGATTTTTGGATTGATATTGGTTGTTGTTATTGCTTGTTTATTTACTTTGACACCATCCCAGTTATCACACTGCAAGTTCCCTTTACTATGCTTTGACTTTGAATTGAATTGGAATCGGGTTGAAATGATAAATACCCAAATTGAACTTTGACCTAGGATAGAAAATTAAATAAAACCCGATTGGTCAATAATTTGATTTAAAAATAAAATGAAGATTTTATTTGAATAAAAAATATGTTTTTGAAATGAAGTTGAAATTTGAATTTTAATGAAAAGAAAATGTTAATATTTAATAATATGAAACAAAATATTAACAATGTAATTGATGAAAGAACGTTGTTTAATTTGAGAAATGATTGAATTAAGTTTGAAATGATTTAATAATTAAGTTTGAAATTATAATTAAGTTTGAAATTATTAAACTTTGAAATTATTTAATAATTAAGTTTTGAATTATTTAATAACTAAATAAGATTGAATTATTTACTGATTAAATTGAATTGAATTCTTTATTAAGTAAAAATTTGAACTTCTTGAAAAAGTGAAATTTAGTTCTTTATTAATTAAGCTTTGAAATTGTAACTAAGTAAATAAATAAGTGAAATTGAATTTCTTTAACAAGAAATAAAATGTGATTTATTGGAATTAATGAAAGACTTGAAATTTAAAGAATTTGATTTGATGAATTTAATTTAATTCAATTTGTAAGTTTTGATGCAATGAAGTTGAATTTAAATAATGGATTTAATAAATTGGAAATCAAATAGAATTGTTTTGAATGACAGATTTACTTAACGAATATTAAATGAAATCGATAAATGAAGTTAAATTGATTTGAATGTTAAAATTTAATTAATTTAAATGATTTCGGAATGAAATTTATATACGAATTTGAATCAATATTTGAATTGTTTTAAATAGAAATTGAAATTGAATTATAAGATTTTGAAATTATGATTTGGAAGTTTGGAAACGTAAATTTTGGAAATTGGTTTAGAAAGACAAATGAAATATTGGTTTATAAAATTCTAATTGAATTGAAATTGATTTGGTTTTGAAATATATAAAATGACCAATCGGTGAAATAATCACGGAAGTTATTAAAGAGACCGGAATCGGTTATGGATATACTCTCTATCTAAACCGAAAACCACTTTAATAACTATACGCGGAGTGTGATCCAGAATGAAGTGGTTGGAATGATGTACGTGATGACTGAAGAAAGAGAACGATAATGGATAGCCTTGACACTTGTGTCAAATTGGAAATGACTAAAACAGGAGCCGTGCCGGGCCAAATGGAGGTCAGCTACCTTAAGCGAACACACTTCTTCGAACTACTCATTACTTGTTGTCGATTGGTGCACCCTTGATTTTGGGAGTGTTGTTTCGCGGTGTTGCGGTCGCTGCGGCGATGCGTTCTCACCAGTCCGGATCAGGCAAACGGTAGTGTCACTACCTTGGGTATTGCCTCATGTGCCTTGTCATACTTGTATCCCTTTATACGCGACCACTACGAATTTGTTTTGTGTTATACCTATGGAGTACTCCCTGATAGCCCACTAGTTTACGGTGGAGTTTACAGTGCTGTATAGACTATAACGCTTGTATAAAATGTGTTAAGGGGGATAATGGTAACGCCTTAACACTATTTTGATACCTTATATTACTGATAGACATTATCTACTTATCGTACACTACTACATAGTAGATAGTTTAACGGATCCTTAAAGGATTGTTATTCCAAACATCCTTTGAGTTGCTTGTATTTCAATTGCTATTTCACTTGAGTTGGATTTATTGATAAAAGAATGTTAATCCTGACTCGAGTGTTTTGTGTTTTGCTTTACGCTCGGGTCAGACTGAGTGTATCAGTATTCGAGACTCACCTTTGAAGTTGGAGCTTTGCTTGAAGATCCATCCATCTATTCTGCTTTCAGTATTCGATGGTTCCAGTGATGTATTCTGATTTGTATCTGATGTATCGTGTTACTCTTCCGTTGTATCTGGTTTAACTCTGATGTATCGTATTACTCTTCTGTTGTAAACTCTGATGTATTTTATATATTCATATAGTAGCTTCATGAACTACTATCTCTTTTATTTCCGCTGCAATTATTACTCTGTGTCTGTGATCTGTGATTATTTATTTACTGTATATGTTCAGTTTTGCCAAATTTAAATTAACAACGCGGTATTTTGAGCAATTCAATTCCGGCATGAGTGTCTACCTATACACTTATAATGGATGCGAATGGTCCAAAATTTCGGGTCGTTACACCGAGTATTATAGATGCCGAGTACTACGCCGAGTACTATGAGACACTGAGTACTACGCCGAGTACTATGAGATGCTGAGTACTACGCCGAGTACTATGAATGCGGAGTGCTACGCCGAGTACTATGAGATGTTGAGTACTACGCCGAGTACTATGAATGCCGAGTACTACGCCGAGTACTATGAGATGCCGAGCACTAGTTGATGCCGAGTAGTCCAGATGCCGAGTACTATAGATGCCGAGTACCTGCCAATGCCGAGTGCTCAGTTGCCTGGTCAAATCTCCAGGAAACACTTGCCCCCCAAAGTGTATTACGTGACCGAACGTGATGCGCTTTGGACCAAGACTAACTTTCCTCGGAGATGCCTTCTCGAGAATATGTGTGACGAGCGTGGTATGGACGTCGAACGATACGTTCGAAGCCGAACAATCCTCATGTGCCGAGCGACACCTCGCTTTGAAGCCGAACGCTAAGACTTTGACCGGTTCAACCGGGTATATCCCCTTCGACTTCCACCTCTCTTCTCTATAAAACCAGGTCTTTTCCTTCTTCTCCCTTTTACTTTTTTACTTCTGCCGTTCTTTGAAGACTTGCAATTCTATTCAGTCGTCCGGATTTAAAAATTTAACTACTCCATCCTAATCTCCAATCTGCAAACTAGGTATTTTTCCTCGTACGATTCAAGTGGATTTCAAACGAGATGGCCGAGTGTGCCACGTAGAATTATTGCGTCTTTACTGCCGAACAATGATGCGAGGAGGAATGATTAGGAGTATGTCCACCTATGGGCTTAGGTTCTTCGTGTCGAACCGAAGTTTAAGGGAAGAAAAAAGAATGAAGGTGTTGGAGGAGGTGAGGGTGTTGTTTGGCGTAGCATTGCTCCGGCGTACGTCGTCATGCGCCGGACGGTGGAGTGGAAGGCTGCCGAGCACTACCTTGGCCGATCAAACCCAGGCCGAGCACTCATCAAAATGCCAAACTATAACTTAGTCGAACGAAAACCAGGGCCGAACATTCTCAAATGCCGAACAATCCTTAGGCCGAACACTACTCAAATGTTGAACCATATTTAGGACGAAAAATGACTTTAGCCGAACAATGACTTTAGCCGAACAACGCCTTAGCCAAACAATGATAAATGTCGAACCATACTTAGGCCGAACATTGTAAATGTCGAACGAACAATTGACATGCCGAACAATCATACATGCCGAACTATACTTAGGCCGAACAATCCCCTTCGAACAAAACCTAGACCGAACAATACAATTGCCGAACACTACTTAAATGCCGAACAGTATATATGTTGAACAACTGACATGCCGAACAACATACATGCCGAACCATACTTAGGCCGAACAATCCCCTTCGAACAAAACCTAGACCGAACAATACAATTGCCGATCACTTTATCAATTATTTATTTTCTGAATCTAGAACTGTAATCACCACCAGGCGGGCTTTTCGAGACGGTCAGCGATGACGGTCTTCGAAGGCGACGATTTGCAGCTCATTTTTATATGTTTGAAATCTCTAGATCCTTATTGCTTGTACGATTGCTTGCACTAGTTCACACATCACGTGGGGGGGAAAGTTCGTGTTGTTAATTCTAACGTTCAACGTCTTTTGAGTATAGTTTCTTCGGGCACTTAGCCGGATTCATTATTTATTGAGGATGTCAAGAAAGTCTAGCTCCGCCACTATCTCTGACAGGCCTGGGCCGTCATCAAAGCGAGAAGCCGCTGATACTTCTAATCCGTCGACTCCTCCTGCTCATAACTTAGCTCCCGATGCCCTGGAGGCAACGATCCTTCTAGACAATCTGATCGATTCACAAGCTTCGAAGATCAACGAAGCTGCTCTCCGACGGATATGCTCCATTCATGGGATCCCTTTCGCCGACGTGTTAGTCCCTTCGCGACACGATCGTCCCCATCTGCCCCCAGTCGGGTATACTGCCTGTAACAAGTTCATGTGTTGGATGGGCAGCGTGCCTCCGTTTAATTTATTCCTCCGGGATGTACTGCAGTATATCGACATTGCTCCGTCGCAGCTGCACCCGAACGGTCATGCATTTCTATATGGGACCTACTTACTTTTCATGGCCGTCTTCTCCAGACCTCCAACCGCTGGTGATATCAGATACATCTATATGATCAAGAGACGGAAAGACAGTCCTTCCTTTATGTTCCTCGAGCCGTACCACAAATGCCAAATCTTGACAGGGGCATGCAGTAAATTCGCCCTTTACAAACAGGAATGGTTCTATGTGCGCTGCCCTCCTGGTTTTGCGAGGAGATGGGTTGAAGGCAGTAAGTCTCTCTACTGAGTCACTATTCGCATTTAACCGGAGTCATGTTTTTCCTAACCCTTTGTTTCATCTTTTCAGGTATCAACCCGCGTCCGGAAGGCCGAGGATATTCTGAGGCTGTTGAAGCCATTAGAGCTCTTTCTGCCGAGGAACGAGACATCCGAACTATCGTCTCAAATGAATCACTGTCGGGGTTTGGCTTGCTAGCCCCTGGTCGTCGAATCAGCCTTCCAGAAGGTGTCACCATTCCCAAACCTCTGTCCGGTAAAGGGAAAAAACAGGCCGGATCGTCGTCGCGCCGCACTCCCGATGCGCACGAAGAAGGTGAGCGCAAAGAAGACGAAGCTCTTGAGACCCAAGGCGAGAATGTGGGTCCCGCTTGGAATCCGGCAGTCGAAGTTCAAGATATTGAGACGTCATCCTCCCCTTCGATGGGAAAGAAGAAGTTAAAATATAAAGTTCGGAAGGAGAAAGTTGGTGGCACTTCAAAAGTCATGCCTGTCCCGCCTGAGAAAGAGGCTTCCTCGCAGCACCTGGAAAGTTCCCTTAGGGGCCTGTCGAACCTGTCTATTCCCGATGACATTCTCAATTACGGGTTTGACGATCCTGAAGCCCTCAAGTTTTCTTCGCCCGCTAAAGGCAACGCGGGAGGTCAACTCCCAACCCAAGGAGACAATACTCCAATTAGCAAAGACAAAAGAACTGGTCCGTCGGGGGAAACACTAGGACACACACGCACATACGCATTCCATCATACACTTCAAGTTTTTTCTTATCTCACGGATTTTTCTTAACTCGTTGTTATCTCCATTCTTTGCAGGTGATATGGGGCGTTCTCACGGACTCGATTGCCTTCATGGCTCTTCCATATTTCATCACTCTGGACGGGACTCTGGTTCAGGCAGACGCAGGGACAGAGACGTTTATGAAGATAGAGACAATCGTCCCCGTGAGTCGTCTCACCGCAAGAAGGCATATTCTCAATCTTCGCAGTCCCGAGATCCTCTTCCTCCAACTGTGCCGGATAATGAGAAATCTTCACAGAAGGGTTACCAATCTGATGCTCCTCGAGAACAACACTCCGGTTCATCGAGTACGAGGCAAGTTCGGGAACAACGAAAAAGGGCAGAACTTCCAAAGCCTCCTCCCCCTACTCCCGCGGTTGATCCAACTATCGCGGAAAAGATGGTCGATCTTATGGCCAAGTTTCCGAAAATTTGCTTTGACGGTTTGAAGTTCCTCCCGGCTATTCACCATATTCCTGGGCACGTGAAACAGAGTGCCATTGCCTGCAATAACGATGTCTATGTTCAACATGATGCGTTTGTGCACTTGGTGGAGAAGATCTCGGAGGTGTCCGTTGAGCGTCAACATGAGATTGATCGCCTGAAACTGGAGGCTGGCTGCGACAAAAACATCATCGAGCACCAAGACGTAGAGCTCGCTTCGTACAAGTCGAAGCTAGAAGCCGCTGAACAAAGCGCAAAAGATACTGTTGAGGCAGTTACTCGCTTAGAGATGGCTCACAAGAAGGAGCTTGATGAAGCAGTCCAGCGCAGCGGTGCCCTTGCCCTAGAAAAAGACTCTGTCCAAAAAGAGAGGGACGCGCTCGTCGTGCAAGTCAGAGAGCTGAAAGAATTACTCTCCAAGGAGGAGGAGGACAAGGTAGCTGCTCAAGAAGAATCACAACGATACTGTGATGAAATCGTTGCTACTCGTCTCCTGAAAATGAAGCTCGATGACGAACTTGCTGGGGTTGAGAAAATGAAGGATGAGGCCCGTGAGGAGGGCAAAAGAAAGGCTGCGGAGGAGATTGACTCTCGCCTCGAGGCGGCCGCAGAAGCTGGCAGGGAAGAGGTCAAAAGCATGTTTGACCCGTTGATTGCTGAATATGGAGCCCGCGTCCTTATGCATCGCGACTTAACATTCTTGGGCGACGGCTACCTCGAGTCCCTAGCTGAGGCCTGGGAAACTTTGATAAGGATCAGGACGGGCTCCGAAGAGGTCGATGAGGATGCCTTGGTGAAGGAGTTCCTTAGGGGGAATGAGCCATCGGATTTATCCGCAGCATTGGCACTTTATAGCAAAGGCTCTCCCCTTCCAAAAGAGAAAAATGATGAAGCTGGCCCGTCTGGAGCCAATACTACTGCTCCTCATATTGCTGCTCCTCCCGCCACTCAATCGGTCGGTCGGCCGACACTTGATCCATTCGAGCAGCATGCTGGTTATGACCCCGAAGATCCCGGGCTCGGTGCTCATGTGCTATCCCCTATCCTGGAGGGTGAAACCCCACGCGCCACCGATAGCCAACCGGAACCTGGTAGGAAATTCTTCTTTCTCTAGAAGTTGAAAGATCCCGTCATTTTTCAGCGGTGGTTACTCGTTCTAACGCCCATCCTTTATGTTTTCATGTAGGTTATTCTGACGCCGAGCCAACTCCGAGGAGCGATGACGCCAAGGAGGAAACAGGGAAAACAAGCGACGCTGTCCACGCGGGAGTACTCCCTGGTCCCGATGCTCAAGTGATCGGGGCGCTAGATGATGATAAGCTTGACACTTCATCTCCTGCCGAAGGGAGCGACGAAATCGAAATCACTGGCGCCTCTAAGAATACCTCAAAGGTGAGCATGAAAGATCGCCTTACCGCAGAGGAGAATAAAAAGGTCGAGGTCAAGGTTGAACCCGAAATACTGGAACTCACCGACCCTCGGAACATACCTTTGAAAATCATTCTCCCGAACAGGTCTAAACCATTGGAAGTTCCGTCCCCTACTCCCGACTCCGCTTCTTTGGCAAGCAAGAAATCCAAGAAAAAGCGTGAGGGAGAGGAGTCGTCGGAAAAAACAAAGGAAGATAAGAAGAAGAAAACGAAGAAGTAATCGATACACTCGTTAGACGAGCTTCTTGCTTAAGTCTTGTCGTTGCTTTTATTTTTTGTGGCTTGTAGTTTGTATAGATAGGTTCTGGATTCTGAATTTTGTAGGAGTAACTGTGTAACCCCATTTTGAACTACTGAATGAAGTTTAGTTTCTTTTTTGTTTGAATGATTCTCTTGCTTTTCTTTGGTTTGCTGACTAACTGTAGTCATAACTCCACTGGTTACGAGTTGCATTATCTCGCAGTCCATTTTTGTGTCGTTCAAACATC
Source organism: Allium fistulosum (assembly GCA_030737815.1). Taxonomy (NCBI): domain Eukaryota; kingdom Viridiplantae; phylum Streptophyta; class Magnoliopsida; order Asparagales; family Amaryllidaceae; genus Allium; species Allium fistulosum. The sequence goes on from CM060904.1 coordinate 355,791,616, forward strand.
TCCAGACGTGGCATATTTCTCGTTTCACATTTCTCGAGTACTTGGACTTTTTTTTAACTATTCTCTTCGGGGATTTAGAGTAAGTTGATCCGCGTTCAGGGGATTCGGAGGTTTGTATTCGTTTATACTCTAGTCCGCGCTCCGGGGACTTAGGGTACTCTGCTCCGCACTCTGGGGACTCGGAGATTTTTGAAATCGTTTATACTCGTACGTGTTCTGGGGATTTAGAGTACTTCGACCCGCGCTCTGGGGATTCGGAGATTTGAAATCGTTTATACTCTAGTCCGCGCTCTGGGGATTTAGAGTACTCCGATCCGCGCTCTGGGGATTCGGAGATTTGGAATCGTTTATACTCTAGTCTGCGCTCCGGGGACTTAGAGTACTCCGCTCCGCACTCTGGGGATTCGGAGGTTTGAAATCGTTTATACTCTAGTCCGCGCTCCGGGGACTTAGGGTACTCCGCTCCGCACTCTGGGGACTCGGAGGTTTGAAATCGTTTATAATCTACTCCGCGCTTTGGGGATTTAGAGTACTCCGATCCGCGCTCTGGGGATTCGGAGATTTGAAATCGTTTATACTCTAGTCCGCGCTCCGGGGACTTAGAGTACTTCGATCCGCGCTCTGGGGATTCGGAGATTTGAAATCGTTTATACTCTAGTCCGCGCTCCGGGGACTTAGAGTACTCCGCTCCGCGCTCTGGGGATTCGGAGATTTGAAATCGTTTATACTCTAGTCCGCGCTCTGGGGACTTAGAGTACTCCGCTCCGCGCTCTGGGGATTCGGAGATTTGAAATCGTTTATACGAGTCTATATATTGTATATGATAATGTAATTTGTCATCCGATCATGAGATATAGAAACATTAGTGATTCGTAGAAAATACGGCTTCAAGCCTTTATTAATGAAAAGCAACTAGACTGCTTGATTACATAGTTAAAAAGAAACTAAGCTAAAACTGAACGAAAACACGTAGGAAATAACAGTGCCTAAAACAAGAAAGAAAACATGCTAAATGTAATAGTGCCGCAGATGTTCACTGTTCCATGCTCGGGGGAGCGTCGTGCCATCAACGGTCGCTAGCTTGAATGTTCCCTCTCCAAGCTTCCGTTCAATGGCGTACGGACCTTCCCAGCTGGCATTCATACGTGATGGTACCGGGAAGACTCGTTTCAGAACGAGATCACCCACATCAAAGATCCTTGGGCGGACTCTGCCGTCGTAATAACGCTTGACTCGGTGTCTATGCGCTGCCGCCCTTAATTCAGCTTCTTCACGCTTTTCATCGATGCAGTCCAGTGATTCCAACAAGAGATTCTGGTTCGTCTTGGGATCATAGTATGTTACTCGGTGTGATGGAACTTCAAGTTCCACGGGTATAACGGCTTCAGAGCCGTATGCCAAGGCGAATGGAGTGTGGCCGGTCGCGGACTTGTGGGTAGTTCTATACACCCATAATGCTGTCGGGAGTTCATCTACCCACTTGCCTCCAACCTTCTCCAGACGCTTCTTCAGTATGGACTTGATTATTTTGTTAACGGCCTCGACTTGTCCGTTAGCCTTCGGGTGTGCAACGGCGGCGAACTTTTTCTCGATGCCATACTTTAGACAGAACTCTTTGAACTCTCTACTTTCAAATTGCGTCCCGTTGTCCGTAATGATGGTGCGAGGAAGGCCAAAGCGGCATATAATGTTTCGTACAACGAAGTTAACGACCTTCTTAGAGGTGATTGTGGCCAAAGGTTCTGCCTCAGCCCATTTTGTGAAATAGTCGACTGCAACTATCGCGTATTTCGCACCGCCTCTGGATATAGGCAAAGAGCCGATTATGTCGATTCCCCAGATTGCAAATGGCCAGGGACTAACCATTTGTGTGAGTTCCGTTGATGGAGTCCTTGGGATTTTCGCATATCTTTGACACTTGTCACACTTTCTTGCATAGTCTGCGGCGTCCCGGTTTACGGTTGGCCGGTAATATCCATAGCGGAGGATCTTCTTTGCTAGCGTTTGCCCCCCCAGTATGGTCGCCACATTCCCCTTCGTGAACCTCTCTTAAGACCCGCTTTGTCTCATCATGAGCGATGCATTGTAATAATGGGACTGAGAATCCTTTTCGATACATTGACCCATCCTGCATTACGTATCGCGCGACCTTTCGAAGGACCTGTCGTCTTTCGCTTCTTTTGTCTGGTAAGGCCCCGGTCGTCAAGTACAGTTTGAATGGGGTTATCCACGATTCCTTCTCGATTTTCGTTTCCAACACACGATCGACTTTCATCTCGTCTATGCTCGGGGCATGCAAGACTTCAACGGGATACAATCCCATTTGCTGTGCATCGCCGGTACTCGCAAACTTAGCCAATAAGTCGGCTTCTTTGTTCTGTTCGCGCGGGACATGTGAAATGTCATAACGCTCAAGATTTGATAGTAGTCCTTGGACCTGAACAAGGTACGGAGCAAGCTTTCATCCCTTTGCTTGGTAGTCTCCCCGCACTTGGCAAACCACCAGCTGTGAGTCACAAAAGATTTCAACTGATCTGATCCCGAGTTCCCCGATTAGCTTCAAGCCAGCGATGAGTGCCTCATATTCCGCTTCGTTATTTATGGCTGGGAAATCGAGCTTCAAAGCATAACAGATTGATCGGTTTTTCGGAGCTATAAGAACTACGCCCGCGCCGGAGCAACGGTCGTTTGATGCCCCATCAGTGTATAATTTCCATCGAACGGGGGGAATGACGTCGTGACTACCCGGTTCGACGGGTATGGTAAACTCAGCGATAAAGTCTGCTAATGCTTGCCCTTGTATGGCTCTCCGTCGTAAGTAGGCGATACCAAATTGGCTTAACTCGATGTTCCATTTTAGCAACCTTCCAGAAGTTTCTGGTCGTTGGAGTACCTGCCGCAGGTGTTGATCGGTATAAACACCGATTGAATGTGCTTGGAAGTATGGGCGCAGCTTACGTGATGCTATCACCAAGCAATAAGCCAATTTCTCGATGTTAGGGTAATTTCTCTCTGCCTCTGTTAAACGCTTGCTAACATAATACACCGGCCTCTGGACTCGATCCTCCTCACGAACTAAAGCCGCACTTATCGCATGCGGGGATACAGCCAAGTATACGTACAGCATCTCGTGGTTTACTGGTTTTGACAGCATTGGTGGACTCTCCAAATGCCTCACCAGACCCCGGAATGCTTCCTCACAACTAGGCGTCCATTCAAAATTCCTCTTTCCTTTCTTTATTATATCAAAGAATGGGATGCACTTGTCAGTTGCCCTGGATATGAATCGACTTAATGCAGCTACTTTTCCGTTCAAGCTCTGTACCTGCTTTATAGTCCTGGGCACTTGCACGTCTCGAATAGCTTGGATCTTTTCTAGGTTAGCTTCGAATCCTCTAGCATTGACGATGAATCCCAAAAACTTCCCCGATGCAACGCCGAAGGAACATTTCAAAGGGTTGATCTTCATCCCATAAAACCTGAGTATGTCGAACATTTGAGCCAAGTCTCGAATGTGGTTGTTTGACCGTCGTGACTTCACGAGCATGTCATCCACATAGACTTCCATCGTTCTACCCAGTTGGTCCTTGAACATTCGATTCACTAAACGCTGGTAAGTCGCTCCTGCGTTCTTCAATCCAAAGGGCATCACTACATAGCAATATAGTCCGACATTTGTAACGAAGCTGGTGTGTTCTTGATCTGGAATATGCATTGGGATTTGGTTGTACCCTGAGTATGCATCCATGAATGATAATAGCTCGTGTCCTGCGGTGGAGTCGACCAACTGATCGATCCTAGGCAACGGGAAACTGTCCTTTGGGCATGCTTTGTTCAAGTTGGAATAATCTACGCAAGTCCTCCATTTCCCATTCGCCTTTTTTACCAGCACGGGGTTGGATACCCATTCAGGGTAGAGGGCGTCGCGGACGAACCCATTTGCTTTGAGTTTGTCCACCTCCTCTCCGAGAGCGGCGGACCTCTCCGGATCCATTCCTCTCCTTTTTTGTTTAACTGGAACGTATTTCGGGTCTATGTTCAACATATGACTCGTGATGGCGGGAGAAATCCCACACATATCAGAATGCGTCCAGGCGAAAACATCAAGATTCGCCCGGAGGAAGTCGCTAAGGTCTTCCGTCATCGCGGGGCCAAGCTGTGACCCGATCTTTAGTATTCGCGAAGGGTCGTCTCGGCTAACTGAGATGTCAATCGTTAACTCAGCCGGCGATGCCTTCTCTTCCCTGGGTTTCTCATCATCGTCTCTCGGATCTATGTCTCTGAAGATCCGAGAACTGTGCCCGAGCCAGGGCTCGGGCACTACTTGTCAATTATCCGTATTAAGGATGCGGACGGGATTGTCCGCAACCTTTCCCTTCTCCCTCCGATGGGCCTCTCGGAGCTCAGCCACATAACAGGAACGACCAGCTGCTTGGTCGCCATGAACAATACCTACTCCTTTGTCAGTTGGGAACTTCAAAGTTAAACACCACGGGGCTAACGCTGCCCTAAACTCAGCCAGGGCCGGCCGGCCAAAGAAAACATTATATGGAGAATCCACATCCAAAACTACAAAGGGTAGAATTCGCACTCTCCGACGCTCGCCTTGTCCCAGTTCAACTGGTAATTCAACATACCCCACTACATTGGTCGCAGCGCCGTTAAAGCCGTGAATACGAAAGCTTGGATGGTTTCAAGTCTTTTGTTTCCATTTTCATTTGGTCGTAAGCCTTCTTGAAGATTATGTTGACAGAACTTCCGCAATCAATCGGAATTCTTTTCACATATGCTGGTCCGATCGTCGCAGATATGACCATCGGGTCGTTGGTCGGAGCCTCTACCTGATCCGCGTCTCTGTTTCTGAACACTATATCATCTGTCATTACACGCTGTTGCTTAGCGGGGGTCCCATCCTCCGCGTTTGAACAACACTCAAAATCTGCATGCTTCAGGGAACTTGCATATCGCTCCATCTCTTGCCAATTCTTATCTGCGGGGTGAGGTCCGCCGATAATTGTATTTATGACTAGTCTACCTACGGTTCGGGCAGGCTCTTCGGGGTGACGCGGAGCTGGTGCATGACCTGGGTTGGACGTTCCCTGTCCTCCTTCCTGTGGACCCTTCACAAATTCTTGCAACTTCGTTTGCCTGATCAACTTCTCGATAGCATCGTGCAGGTGTCTGCACTCTTCCGTATTGTGCCCATAAGTCTCATGGAAGCGACAATATTTCCCGGTCCGCTTCTGTTCCTCGGTTGATTCTTTTGGACGTGGTTTTCTATATTGAAACGTATTGCAGGTGGATAGGTAAATGTTCTCAAGCGGCGCGTTCAGCGGAGTATACTCGCTGTAGCTTGGAATTCTCGACTTCCACTTCCCCGCTTCTCTCTTCTTCCCTTGACTTCTTCCTCCAGACTCCTTAGGCTGCCCAGGCTTATTCTGGACATTGACTTGGACCTTTCCCGAGCTGTCTCCGGACTGCTTCACAGCAACGTTGCTTTTCATAGACTCTTGGACAGGTCCTGGTGCCTTATCTCGTCTCACCCACCTAGCTTCCTCTCTTCTTATGAACTGGTGTGCCTTTGAGTAGAAACGCTCTAGCGTAGCCAGAGGTTTTCCTGCCAACCAGTCTCCAACTCAGAATCTGGATTCACACCTCTCATTACAGCCATCAGAATTGCATGGTTATTGGGATTACTGACTTCAGTTGCCGTGACATGGAATCTTTGTAAATATTCTTTCAACGACTCCTTGGGATTTTGGATTACACTTGACAGAGACATTACGTCCTTTGGGCGTGTAGTGTGTATCCTGAACTGCTCAATAAACTTCTTTGCCAACTCCTCGAAATTTGATACGGACCGCGGAGGAAGTCGGGTGAACCACATAGTAGCGATCCCAGATAGAGTGATCGGAAAGCATCTACACTTGGTGGCATCATTTGCTCTAGCTGAATCCATCATCCATTCGTACCTCATGACATGATGTCTGGGGTCAGTCTTTCCCTCATATGCAGGGATAGTAGGCATACTAAACTTCTTGGGGTACATCGCCTACAACACAACATCTGTGAATGGAGTATGACTTCTTGACACTCCCCAATCATCATTCGATAAGCCCTGATTTTCTTTCATCAATTGCCTGATCATGGCTGTCAGATCTGGTGTCTGTATGGAAGGCGGAAGGTTAGAGTCTATTCTACGCGCCTGTCCATGCTGATGCCTCCTCTCCTGGCGATCTGCCAATCGTGCGTCTTGAGGTTCGACATCGTTAGCGTTTTGATGATCTGGGCCTCCATCCTCCATTTGTACTCCGGTCCTGAAGTTTCTAGCTCCTGCTTGGTCACGGTCTCCAGCCGTCTGAACAGTAGCTTCTGCTCGTGCAGCTTCAGTCTTGCGGCGTCTGCGCCTGGGAGGTTCATTAGAGGAAGTAGAGCTGTCAGATGAGGAATAAGAAGCGGGATTGCCCCCAGCATTCTGTTGCTGCTGTTGAGTGAGTTGTGCCATCAGGTTGGCGTTAGCTTGCATTTGCTCTCCTAGTTGTCTCCTGCTTTCCCTGAGCTCTCTCATCAAGTCGTTGAACTCTATCCTGGTGACAATTGGAGTTTGGTCCTGGGCGGCAATTCCTTCACCCGGAATTGCTGGTTGGTTGCTAGGTCCTGCTTGTTGCACGCTAGCAGTCTCGCGGGCATCCGCATTATGAGAAGCTGACCTGGTACATGGTCCTGCCATTGTAGAGTTATTGGTAGGAACTCTGAGTAGAATCAACGGATGTCCTATCAGTGAGTCGGATCTTCTTTGGGGGATTTGTTCAATCCAGTAGCTTCAAAGCAGATCCTTGAGGTCTGAGAATTCAATTCTCAGTGAAAGCACCAAAGTGTTAGCACCAAAATTGGTCACTAACCTCTTAGAGAAAGATTATGTAGAGATATAAGTGATGAAAACAAATTAAACAGAGGAGAGAATGCTAACTTAAATGCAGAAAGTAAGAACACCAAATTTATAGTGGTTCAACGTAATTGCCTACGTCCACTTTGAGGTTAAACTTTATTGATCTTCTTAATAGATGATTATAAATACAATTCGTGAATCAAATGCTTGAATGAAGTTGTTAAGTAGAGAAGATGAGTCTCAAAAATGGCAGAGTTTCCCTAGTGTTCTCTCCAAAAAAGGATCCCTTTTCACTGTGACCCTGCCCCTCTATTTATAGACAAATATGGGCTGGACTTCCCAAGTGGGCTGATGGCCGAACACTCTAGCCCGAGTTCAGTGGTCGCTGTATGCCGAGCAAGGTATGCCGAACGCCGCTATGCCGAACCATCCCTTCTATGCCGAACAGTGTGTTTGATGTGTGGGAAGTGCAGAATGGTTGTCTGTTGAAGCCGAACGTGCCTCCATCCGAAGCTCTAAACCGAACAGTGCTCTCTGGCCGGACGACGCATTTTGGCCGAACGATACAGTCATGTTGAGTAGTCATGTGCGCCGAACGTCTTCTGGATGCCGAGTACTCCTATCGCTGAGTTCTATTGGATGTCGAGCACTACACCGAGCACTACTGTTGCCGAGTTCCTCTGAGTACCGAGTGCTCCTGTTGCCGAGTATGACCTGAGGCCGAGTATTATAGATGCCGAGTACTACGCCGAGTACTATGAGACACTGAGTACTACGCCGAGTACTATGAGATGCTGAGTACCACGCCGAGTACTATGAATGCTGAGTGCTACGCCGAGTACTATGAGATGCTGAGTACTACGCCGAGTACTATGAATGCCGAGTACTACGCCGAGTACTATGAGATGCCCAGCACTAGTTGACGCCGAGTAGTCCAAATGCCGAGTACCTGCCAATGCCGAGTGCTTAGTTGCCTGGTCAAATCTCCAGGAAACAACACCGGTGCTGCCGAAGGAGATATACTAGGTCTTATAAATCCTTGATTCTCTTTCTCCTTAATTTGTTTCTTTAATTCCTTATCTTCCATAGGAGTCATACGATAAGCTGCTTTAGCAATAGGGTGACACAAGGGACTAAGTCGATAGAAAAATCAATTTCTCTTTTTGGTGGTAATTCTGGTACATCAGAAAGACTTCTTTGAATTCCTTTACCATAGGGATTTGGTCTACCATTTGACCCTTATCCTCAATATTGATATGAGCTATATATCCAAATATAAAGGCATCTCTAAATTTACCACACGGGTAAATAAATGTTTCATGGTCGTGAGTAGTAAAACATATGGTTTTGTCGTGTCAATTCAAAATGGCCCGATATTTGGAAAGCCAATCCATCCCAAGGATGATATCAAAGTGTACCATTGGAAAGATAATTAAATTGGCCATCATATCCTTACCCCCATGTTAAGGACATAGTTCTTACACATACTCTCGAGTTTAGTGTTACCTCCTACTAAATTGACAACTACTAAAGGGCTTAGTAGTTGCTCAATGGATAATCCTTACTTAGTAGCAAACATTACAGATATAAGAGAGTGTGTAGCACTAATATCAAATAAAACTTTAGCTTGAAAGTAAAAATGAAGTATGGTACCTTCCACCTGAGCTTGTTCAGAAACTACTACATATACTCTTCCTTGATTTCCTTGTTGCATCCTATTATCCTTCTTTGGCTTCTTGTAATTTCGACTAATGTGCCCAGGTTCATTGCAATTGTAACACACGATTTCCTTTCTTGGACAATCGGGAGCAATGTGTCCCATTTCATTGCATTGGTAACATTTCTTAAGATTGTCAGGTTCCTTTTCTTGTCTCACTGATCCTTCACTTCCTTGATTTCATTTTATCTTCTTCCAATATGGTACCTTTTGATTGCTAGACCACCTTTGACTATTTGGTTTCCTCTTATTTGAATTGTTTCTTTCTTGCTGAAACTCAATATAATCCTCTTCCAAATTCAGAGCTTCAGCGACTATCATCTCATACGTCTTGCATCGATCACAAATAACATGCCTTCTTATTAGATGAATTAACCCCTTGGAAAACCTTCTTGCTCGTTTTCAGATGTACCAATCAAATGGTTTCCAAAGTGGGATAATGCTTTAAATTTATTCTGGTATTGAGCCATCGTCATAAGTTCTTGAGTAAGACTTTGGAATATATTTCCATTTTCTCTCCTTTATTTTTTGGAAAATATTTATCCAAAAAAAATGGTACATCCAAAAGTATGGTGCTATCATAATAATATCACAACTTAACAAGAGTATATTGGAATATAAAATCATTTAGAGTACATGATTTTAAGCGGAAGCAATATTATACGTTAATATCTTCATACAACATGATTACATAAGATCCAAAGTCTAGCTATCACGTATTTATATGAGTACATAAAAGAGATAATACACATAATATAAGTCTTCACTTCAATGCATCCACCTAACTTCTAGGGTCGACCTACTAACCATCTAAACCAAAATGTTTAAGTGTAGCGTCATGAGCAACACAGATCTAGTGAGAAATCTATCTAATCTATAGTTTTTAAGTCATGTCATAATGGGTCATATTATAAGGATTTTCAAGTTTATCATCAAGTAATTTCATCGGGATAATACTATATCAAAAATTCAAGATGATATTCAAGATAAATTTCCAAATATTATTTATGAATAAATCAAACAAGTTTGCAATAGTAATTTTGGTATGAAATTCTTTTATCAAAACTAAGACCATATTCGTCTAAATTCATATTGATACTCAGTCATGAATCTAAACCACACACTCAGTTTGGATTAGATCCTAGGATATTTTATCTTATTGCGGCCGGCATCCGAACACCAAGTAATTACGTACTCTACTTGTTGTAATACCACTGTGTATCATAGAGTAATAGTGCACTGCCTAATATCTATTATCTTATACCGAACATCCAAAGGTAACTATCATTGATGAATTGATCCATAAAAACTCTTTCATAAATATAAGCAAAGTATTCTCTCAAAATACTTTTATATTTCGTAAATCATTTTCCAACATAGACAACTCTTTTCTTTTGAAAAACCCAAAATTTCAACTTAGGAAATCATTTAGAAGGTTTTAAGTATGAAAGGTTTATCCAAAGAACTATCATTTCGAATTATTTGACGGATCTCAAAATATTACACGAGTCAAAAATTATGGTGTTTGCATTGAAAGGTGTCGAATCTGAATTATAAATTAAGTCCAAAAAGATAGGTCATTTTGCAATAGTTTTTGGGGCAGTAAATATTTGAAAATTAAAAAGTGTATAAAAATAAAGTTATAGATATTTAAACTAGCTTTCCAACAAGATAACTTCGACAAAATCCATTCATGGAATCAAAAGTATTAGTCAATATACTACAAGCTATTTTTGGATGGTCCTTCTATTCATTTCGGCCTAGGAATATACTTGACGTTGCACCTCGATTTCAGTTATTAAGATGTTTTAATTTGGGAAAGACATAAACATGAAAGTTGTAGCTCATTGAGTCAGCTTTCAAGATTATTAAAGAAATATAAATTTCGATTAGATTTCCAAATGTTATTGCCGAATTACTGAGAGGTATTTAGATATTTTCGAACTAACATTGTCAATGCTAAACAATTTTATTATCACATTATGGAATAACATAAATACATATATTTAAATTGCTTTTCTCACCCCAAATGTTGTTTAGTCTTTGATTTAATCCCTTTGGTCCTCCTTATTTCTCTTAGTTTTGCATGCCTTTACTATAAAAAAATTTGAGATGGAACTTTGTTTGAATTTAAGAGGAAAAAAGATATGTAAGGTGATTTAGAAAGGAAGAAAAAGAAAGAAAGAAGAAAAATTGATGTGCTCTCTTCCTTGTGTGTAGATGTTATTTATTGGTTAACAAAGCTTCAAAAAGAAGCTACCAAAACTAAGCTTTCAAGAGAAGCTAAGAGAAGCTTTCTAAGGCAAAGCTTTCCGGCCCAAGAAGATAAACTACATGAAGTGTATTCAAGAGGCCAAGGTAAATTAGCTTCCCCGATAAGATAGCAACCAAAACAAAGCTTCCAAAACAAGATCCACTAATGTGGTACTTCACTACATAAATTCACATTCGCATATGAACCACAAATAGAAATAAAAATATGAATTTTTAAATGAATTAAATATTCAAATTCGAAGACTCAAATATTACTGGTTGTTACACTGGAGGAGACAGTGGAACACTGTCCACCATTGCCACTATCGATGCTGGATGCGAGGTATCAAGCATGGAAAGAGCTTGCACAAGAGGATTTTAATCATAAGATCGTAGGTCTGAGACCTCCTTCTAGTGCCAGAATGTTGTTGTTATTTTTCGTCCACCTTGGGGTTTTGTTAATTCATTATGAAGAGCAAAGGTTACTTGCTAATCACTAGGCCTAATGACAGAAAAATGAGATGAAAAGAACATTTAAAGGAAAGTAACACAAGAGGTGAAGTGGTTCGATGAAGCTGCCTACGTCAATTGTGAAATCCTCTTACTATACGGCTCTCTTACAAATACAAGGAATTAAAATAGAATAATAAGAAAAGATGATTCGCCTAAGACTAATAAAGTTGCTAATCTTAGGAATTTTTTGTATCCGGAGATTTGAGTGGCAGATCAAAGGTTCCAATCTTCCAGGCCCCTCCGTTAAGGGTCTAACCAACCGAGGGCCCAACCGACCCCTTAGAAGTGGCCATGCATGAGGTTCTTATAACAGTTGAATTGATGCTTGGACGGCTAAGATCGTGTTGCAAAACAGACGTGGAGTGCATCTGACCATTGATCTAGCTGAATGGATTTTATAAGAGATAGCTGGTGAAAAAAATAAATGCATGGTTGAGATGAAGGTCAATTAGAGAACCGTACCAAGGGCATGCTCTACCATGGTTTGCATTAAATGCGCTTGTACTTGTAAATGCTTATAGAAAATGGAACATGCTTCTTGTTAGGAACATGTACATCTGGTTGTATGTTTTATTGCTTTGCACTGGCATGCTTAGGTGGCAGGACGGGCCGAGCTGGTCTACTGAGACCATAAAGAGGATAGGGAACTGGCGAGAGCAAAGGGCACATTGAGCCGGGTGAGATGAGACAAAGTACAGGTCGTAGGTGGCGATATCAAAGCTAGATCGATGATGGGCCACCCATGAAATGGTCTTAAGCTATGTCGATCGGGAGATAGCTGTGGGAGAGATGTGTGAGCAAGCAGACTGGCCTATAGCTGGGTTGCAAGTGGGCCAGAGAGAGTCGGTCGATTAATAAGAGATGGGTCGAGCTGGGATTATGCCTTGTCTTGATAGGCGAGCTAGTCGTTGGGGTTGTTGTATATATAGGCTTTGCTAGCAGAATGCCTGACGTGCAATTAAGCAGAAGAGATGATGCAGGCCTAAGCTGGATTCAGGTTATCTTTATACATAGGAAATCCTGTCGATCTATCCCAGCCGTGGTTGGCTTGCGAGCTGACTTTGACCCAGTCGACCTGGACTGAACCAGGTCAGGCTAAGAAACCTTGATCAATGTGCCTTCTTACTTATGAAAAAAATTAAACAACAGATTCTAATGTAGCCATTGCATGTTGACCCCAACTTAGCTGTTGCAAGTTGATCCAAACATAGCTATCGCATGTTGACTCCAACTTAGTTGTCGCAAGTTCATCCCAAACATAACTATACCATGTTGAGTGATCCCCAACATAGCCATCGCATGTTGACTCCAACTTAGATATCATAAGTTGATACCTTACCTCTATTGCAGGTTTAGAGTTTTTAAGTTGTAGTGAGTTGTATGAAAATTCTGTAATTAATTTGAATTTTTTTTATTACTGATCAATGTAATTACTTTTCACCGAACCCTTATATATATATATATATATATATATATCTATGTGTGTGTGTGTGTCAAATTCTAATTGGTTCTCGAAAGCGTTTACAGCTTTCTTTTCAAAATTTATGAGTTACCTTCTTAATTAATCAACAAATTTCTCGTTAGTAATCAATTCACTCCTTGGCTAAATAATTCATAATAATTCAAAAATGCATGGGAAAAATCCTAAAATTTCATAAAAAATCCAAATTATCTTACCTCATATAAAATTTTCGGGCCAAAATAATTATTTTTGATATTTAAAATAATTAATTTCCAAAATTAGGTAAATTCATATTATTTACAATTAATTTTAGAAAATTCCAAAATTTAAAGGACTATCTCCAGAATATTATTCTACACATCATATAAAAGTTTCAAATGATTTAGAGAAAGTTTGATTCGTGTTTTTCCTTAAGCACATCAAGGTCATCATCTTTAAATCCCAAACATGAACACCTATTATTTACCTTAGTTCATTATAATTCAAAACATCACAAACACATATGATCCTTACCTATATGGGTTTGGAGGGTTTTAGAAAAAGAATTACTCGTCTTTTAGTTTGATTAAACTTGAATAGTTTGCTTAAGAAATGAATGCGCCTTCTCTTTTCCCTTAGAATTTCCTCTTTCTTCCCTTGAAAATATAGTCGACATAAGCTCCTTGTTTTTTTCTTTTAGTTTATGGAAAAATGAGAGAATGGATGAGGAGTTGGAGTGTAATGGTTTAGTAATTTGGGCTTTGGGCTAAAACCTTATTCTTATAAAATCCTTAACTCTTCATCCTATATTCATTCACTATTTATTAATTAATTTATCTTTATTTTATAATTTGATTTGATTAATCATTTAGTTAATTAATTCTCCCATATCATGTTACTCCAAAATATGGGGTGTTAAACCATTGGTCGGTTGTCTTAGACACGAACCGACTCAAAGCAACAATCATCCCGTTTAGGTTTTGTAATTGCTTTATGTTCTCAAGACTTGTATGTCTTGGATGGCTTAGATTTAGTTGGTTTAGCACCAATTTCTTTGGCACCTATAACATAGTTCCTTGACTGAACGACGAAGAAACGCTTCTTTGGATTAAGTCGTTGGCAAATAGCTTCTCCACCTTTTCTTTGAGAGCTCCGTGCCTTTCTAGATTGAGTGCTTTTATAAGATGTGGGCTGCCTTTGGATTGATGTTTAATGTATAGCAAATGATTCTAGCATCAATATCGATCATATCGGTGCGCTCATAAGTGAAGACCTCTTTGTTTTGTTTCAAGAATTTGATTAGCTCGTTTTCAATTTTTTATTTTAAGCTCGATGCCGATCTGAATGACTTTATTAGGGTCAGCGCTGCATATAGATATCAACCCAAGTGTAGTGAACGGCCCATCTTCAAAGTTTGATTATCTTATTCTGGGATCGAGAGGGTCATCATCCAGATCTGGATCAATTTCTAAGTCGCATTAGTCCAAGTGTAAATTATGCACTCTATGACATCCTCGGTTGGGACAGACATCTATGCTCGAGTTAAGGGATTTAGGTTGCCCCCGACTCTCACAGATGATAAGTCTACCGAAGTTGAGAGGATATGAGTTGCTATGTTGAACGCCCGCGCTTGCAACATGGTGTGACTTACTCATTCCATGCTTTGATGCACTATTTTGTTCTTTGGGGGTGTGGCTAAGGAAATGGGATCCATGCCTTCCCGGCCTTCAATGTGGCGGGCGGTCCCGGCACGAACCAGAGCACTATTAGGCTCGAGGGTTCTCTCGGATGACACAAGGCTGGTGGGTGTAGCTTCGCTGCATTGGGTGGTCTCGGCATGAACCAGAGGGTTGATAGGTTTGAGGTTAGTCCTGGGTAACACACTGTCGGTAGTAGCCTCTTCATGACCAAGGAAGGTCCCGGTACAAGTGGGAGCGCTGATCGGCTCAACCACTCGCCTAGGTGACACGTCCCTAATAGCAACTTCAACGGCTAGGACGGTCCCAACATAAGTGCGAGCATTGATCGGCTTGACCATTCTCCTGGGTGACATGTCAATGATAGCCATGACTTTATTAGGTGGGTCACTGTTCACGGGGGAAGCTATTGCTATAGATGTCTCTGCTTCAGAGCTGGGGCGATCTTGGCACAAACCAGAGATCATGCCAACTGGGCGGTTCTCACGAGTGACTCGTCGTTAATTGCTTCAAATTCTTGTTAAAGTATGAGGACACCCTTCTTTGCTTGTTTAAGGATGGTCCTATAACACTCCCTAACTTTTTGTAGATTGCCTCAGATTTTACCGATCCCACCTTGGGCTGGAAACTTTCCAACGAGGCAGTATTATGAGACAATTGCATCAATTTCAATAAGGGCCGGTCGTCCTATCAAGAGATTATAAGTAGACGGGCAATCAAATACTACAAAGTTCACTTGTATCTTTGCAACAAGGGGCTCTTTGCTGGATATGGTCATGAGAGTAGTCGTCCCTACTGGAATAATGCTAACACCCCCAAAGCCATAGATGAGACAAGCACATGGGGTGATGCTGGTGGCAGGAAGCTTGAGTGCCTCGAAGATATTGAACATAACTTGACTAAGTTGCCCCCATCTACAAAGGCTTGTTGTTTATTAGCATTGGCCAATGCAAGGGTGATGACTATGGGGTTATGATGGAGGTAGGAAACGACTTCTCTATCTTCAATAGTATAGGTGATGGGCTTATCTTCTTCTAGCATGGGCACTTTGGATGCTAGGTGCTCCAATGAATAGACTTGGCCGGCCGAACCCATTTCTCTCTAGTAATGGCATTGTGCTCACCGGCTACTTTCGACTATATGCGGGACTCTGTAGAGTGTCAAAATGTTAGTTATGGCCACGATATTATTGTTGGGTTACTGGGGTTGAGTCGACTGATTGTTGCGAGCCGCCCTTTGGTCGACCTACTGCCAAAAGAACTCTATGAGCACTCCTTCTTGGATCAACCTTTCTATCTTGTCCTTCATTATACGACACTCATTATAGGAGGGCCATTGATTTGATGGAACTCATGGTATTTTCCGTGGCCATTAGGTTTCTCTCTTCTCCCGGCTCTAGTGGTGGATGATCTTTGGAAGTGTAACGACTCAGAATTTCGAACACTTCATATTTAAATATCTGAATTATTTAAATATTTAAATCCAAGATTTAATATGATTTTATAACCTTATTAAACACTTTTTAAATAGTAACTAATGTTAGAAAAATTATTTTTGGAATATGTTTACAAAAATATACACTTTGGATAAATACTGAAAATGTGACCGAAAAACGTTTTGTTAAAAATCAACTTTTTATACAATACAAGTTGTGTGAACATATTGCAACTTGAATAGTTATCATATGATAACATATGACAAGAATAAAACAATAATTAAAACCTCTCTTATCCTAATCAAACTTAACTAAAGTAAGCATATTAATTAAGGGAACATTTAGTACATAAGGACCCTTAAATCAAGGCATGGATTAAGGAGCATGTTTCATGGCTTATTTTAGGGGTATGGTTGTGTAAGAGCATGGCTTGGAGTACCTTTTTTTCATGGCTAAGGATGGGGTTTAGTGAATTTATTCTCTCATTTCCTAAGTCTATAAATACACACACACACACACACTCACTCACTTCATTTGCACAAACCAAATCCACTTCTTCTTTACTTCTTTCTCTTCTCTCCTCCTTCTTCCTTTATGCGTGAGTCATGGAGATAATTTGGCCTTAGGCCATGGGTTCTAGGGGATGGAATAGGGAGATGGACGTATGGGAAAAAGGGGAAAGAGGCTTAGGCCGTGAGCAACATGGTGGGGGAGGGCCTTGGGCCTTGAGCATGTGGAGATAGGAGGAAGGCCGTGAGCACCATAATGGTGAAGGAGGATGCGTGTTGGTTCTAGAAAGGAGAAGGAAGTATTTAGATGATGTTTAGTTGAAGTTAGAAAATGATAGAAGAAGTGTTGTTTTAAAAGAATGTTGGTAGGAAGAAGTATGGTTTGATAAAAGTGAGTTAATCTCACTTTGATTACACTATAAATTGGTTGCAAGTTAACTTGAAATATTGCTTGATATCTGCTTGCTCAATCTCTTGATACTTTTCGTTAAATCACATGTTAATATGCTTGCTCTATATTAATAATAAGAGACATTAACTACTTAAAGTTAAACCCTTGATTATATACTTTAAAAAGTATATAGATTGTTAAAGTAGTTACTTGCTAAACCAATGAATTGTGATAAGTTCATTTGAACATTTAAAATGGATATATTGATGTGTATGTTTAGTATATGGTTGGAACTTGGAATCATATATGTGTATAAAATAACATGACACCAAATATTAGATTGAATACGGAATTGTCTGTATAGCAATAGTCATTATAAACGCACTTTGAATCTCTTAAACCATAACTTGTGAAAATGGTGATTTAATAACATATCTTAATAATAACTTGTTTGATTATTATATACACTTCTATAAGTGTTTAGAAAAGAAAATAATATGTTTTGGAAAGTTATATAGAAGATGTAAATCAAAGTAACAAAAAGTTAAAGCAAAAAGGTCGCTATAGTGACACTTCTAAAAATAGTCCGTCTTTGAAATAACGCGCATTTTTGTGGAATTTTATTAGGGTTTTTTAGCAATTAATCAAGAAAATAATATATTATTATTATTGGGAAAATTTTGAAGCCTAATTCATTTGATAGTTAGTTGAACGTAGTGCAAAAAAGATATAGCGGAATAGTCGTTATAAGTGTAGTTCGGTAAAATACCCTATTTTCAGGAAATTCTCTAAAATAATTAAAGATATTTCTTGAATATTTTTTCATGGTTTTCGATTACCCAAAGTATACTAACTATTGTAAAAAGAATGGATCTAAAATCTTTTGTTAATGTATTAAAAACTAGACACAAAGTTGTAACAAAAATGTGATAAAACTAGTAATAGAACTTTAGGCAGCACTTCCAGAGGTGCTACCATTGTAAATTGAAGATATAAATTGTTTAAAAATGATATTTAAATTTAATATTTTTCTCCAATATTTTCAGGATTGTTTTCAAACTTATAATAGTTGGTTTCACGTTTAAATATTATTTTAACAATTAATTATGAATTTCTAAACTAAGTAGCTTTTAAAATTAAAACTTGTTTTCTATTTATTTCAAAATTCTTATTTTTACATAATATTCTATATAAATAATTATCATATATTTTAAGTAGTTTTAAAAGTATTTTAACATATTAATAAGTATTTTAAAGATGTTTCTATATATATATAAGTTTTAAATATTAAATTAAATATTTTATAAATATAATAAAGGGAGTTTGGATTTTAACACTTAAGTTAAAATAAATTGTTTTATGGAATCAACTAAAAGTGTATTGCCTTAATTAATAAGTGTGGATATGCTTTGATTTTTAGATAAATGTTTAAAGTTATTAATGGATAAGTAAAATGTTCGGGTTTGTTGTGACAAATGTTTTAAGCAACACTTGTCTTTAACCCTTAAATATAAATAAATCTTTAAGAAGGTAGTTTTAAAGAGAATGTTTTCAAAGTATAAAATGTTTGGGTTTTTTGTGACAATTGTTTTTAGCAACACTTGTATTTAACCCTTAAATATATATAAATCTGTAAGAAGGGAGTTTTAAAGAAGAATGTTTTCAAAGTATAAAATGTTTGGGTTTGCCGTGACAATTATTTTTAGCAACACTTGTCTTTAACCCTAAATATAATTAAACCTTTAAAAGGAGAGTTTTAAAGATAACGATCAAATGGAATGGGTTTGGGTTTGTAGTAAACAATGTTTTAGCGACATTTGTTTTTAAACGCTTGAATTATATTTTGGAAGAAATATTATAAATCTTTAACAATGAAATTTTAAAGATAAATACAAGTATTGAAATCTTTTATAGAGAATGTTATATGTTTAATTTATAAAAGAAAAGGAGTTTATTATAAAAATGTTTTGGTAGTGATTATTTTAATCTCTTTGATTGTACTTTAAGTAAGTAAAACTTGTTAAACGATTTGTGCTATACCATTGGAATAAGTATATGATACTTTTTAAGTATTTAAAGAATAAATGTATAGTTAAATTTATAAAGACAAGTACATATCTTTTATAAAGAGAAATCCAATATACTTATACAAGTATATAAAGGAAGTTTTGATTTATAAAAGAAATTTTATTAGACAATAAGATGTTTTACTAATAAGAAAGGGTTTTAATTAATAAAGGTTAAATTAATTATAAAAGAATTAGAAGTCATTTATGTGACTTGATTATACTTGGATGATAAGTAACTACCATGTAATGACCTTAGTTTGATTGTTTATGGGATGTTAGTACTAATATGCTTAACATTAAAAGTCGAACGAATAAGCTTCTCTATTTGTGAGAGTCGAGACTGATGTTTAGGTAGGGACAGAACAATAGAGCTCTAACCAATCGGCATTCTTCTAGGCTGAGGAATAGTTAAGCAAAAATGTTGGAAACGTGTAAAGTGTGGAACCTTGATCCCTATAAGCAAGCGTTCAAGACTTGATAGTCGATTAGTCGACTACCGTCTTGACCAAACTTAACTTAGGAAGTATACGAAATGCTACATGGATTTATACCAATAAGAACCCTCGGGAGGAGTATTGGTACGAAACGCCTCTAGCTTTCGATTACTTCTAAAAGAACCGGAATTGAGTTAACCGGAAATTCATTGATTAGTTTTGAAGAGTCCGGGATTGGTAAGTGTTTTACTTATTGAATACCACTCCAAAACTATTATACAGGTTCTATGATTTGGAAGTGGAATGATGGAAACCATGTGTGGTTTCGAAATGCGTTGAGATGATGGGATCCATGTGAGATTCATTATTTAACGAGTTTTGTTGAAAACTCATGTGAAGATGCCGAATGTAGCCTCGACATTGGAAAATGATTAAAGATAGAGTAGGATGCATGATCCCGGGTTCAGCTAACCCAAATAGAGGGGGTATCAACTCTATTATCTAGAGTATGCTTATCGATTTGTTGCGCATGGGGAGTTGATGATACTCAGTTCACGTGTTAGGGCGTGGGCTGGTTGTGTTTACCTTATGGTATATTTTGTCAAGAGATATACGGCGCTCGAAAGGTAGTTTCTGACACTTGTCATAAGTAATCAGTCTCAGTATGGCTTACGAGTATACTGGGGAGGTCTCCATGGAAAATCTATTTATACGAACGTACCTTAGTAGTTTTGTTTGTATACCAAAATATGCTGTCAAATGTAACCATTTCAGCTATGATTTATATTTATATTGAACACCCTAGACATTATTATAATATCACTAATTTTTCCTATAAAGTGGTTCAGTTATCGTAAGGATAAAATTCGTATGTATTTATTTGCGGAGTGGTTTTACGGGATATCTTTATTCTTTAAAGTGTTTTACAAATACAGTAATTCAAATTACTTGAGTTTTCTCACGCCGATTTACCTGACTGGTCCAGTTGTTATTTTTCTTATAATGCTTGGGTCAGCCCCATGTATATTTCTAGATTTCATCGATGATCATTGAAGCTCTTGGAGAGAGAAGCTGGATGATTACCTATCATAGATTTTATTTCCACTGCTTTACTTTGTTTATTTTTATATCAGCAATTGTAAGGACAGGTTGTATAACTGTCTAGGCTGATGATAGGTTAGTTTACTCAGATTGTTGTATCTATACAATTTTCCTTTGTAAAAGTATCATTTTGATATTATATGTTATCATTCAATTGTGAGATTATGATATCGTGTTCTCTTCTTTCTTGTTCCTTTTCTTTTCTTCTTTTATTTTACCCTAACTGTCTGCCTTTCTGGCACTTAGGTGCTCATCATGTGAATACCATGATGTATTAGTGTCAACATTTGGAGATCAAAAAGGCGTTCATTACAGGAAGGGTACCCAGTCCCTGGTTGTAAGATATATGGATTCTATATATTGAGTTAAAGTGGAGTAGTGAACATATTAGGCATGTATCGGGTTCCTTCTTCTTCCCGCCTCTTATTGTAGCTTTGTCAACCATTACTTCGATGATCGGTTGTCTCGTTGGGTCTGACTTTGTTTGAATGTCGGGCTTTATCCTCGTTGTCTAGAATATCAGCATCCTCCATCCTTATAATGTCGTTTGCCCATTGATCGAAATCAGTTAGAGATATAGTCGGTTGCTTCTATAATTCCTTCCACATTCTGGACTTATATCTGACCCTCGAGCAGAGGGACACGGCCATGCTGTTCTTATTGGCATCCCTAACCCGGGTGTACTCTTTGTTGAAGTGATTTACATACGACCAAAGATTTTCAATTGGCCCCTACTTGATGTTGCCTAGCTCACTAGCCATCATGACATGGCTCTCAGAAGCAAAGAACCTGGTCTTAAAATTGGTACAAAGCTGGGCCTAGGAGTGAATGCTTCCTGGTTGCAGACGTAAGAACCAATGAGAGGCCGGTCCAATAAGAGTCGATGGGAAGAGCAGACACTTTGCAGGGCCGAAAACCTGGCTGGCTCGAGTAATGAAGTTAAAGGCAGTGATGTGATCTGATAGGTCAGCACTCCCACCATATTATCAATAGGCGACAAGGCATACTACCCGTGGATATGTATTTAAGATTTTTAAGAAAATATCTCACCGTTCTTGTCATAAGATAGATCTTCGCCCACAGCATTCTAGGCCTGCATTCTATTGAGTTGCCATGAAAGACAATTCATTTCCTCCTAGAGACCAGCATTGGCCTACTGTAGAAGTGTTTGGCGTACAACTAACACTGGGCTTAGTCGGTGTCTATATGGAGTGGGAGACCAACGAAGATGATACGTTTGAGAGTGTGGTGATGACAATCTGGAGATGGGGGCTTCCACTCCCTATGCACATAGTGAAGGAATAAGGCCAACCAGCAACGGAAGAAATGGATAAATTTCAAAAAAAATCCTATTAGATCTTTGTTGGGCCTATGTATAGAGCTTTTCTAAATTTTCCTTTTAAAATTTTCATCATATCACTATAATTGTTTAAAAATTAGTTTAGTTCAATTTTGTTTAATTGTATATTATGATGAGCACATCAAATGCATGCATTGTATAATGTAAGGGCAACATATGAAAAGTGTACATAGTCAATGTAAATGTTGCTTAGATGTTGGGATTTACATAGCAACGGACACATTTCCCTCTATATATGCCTTTGTTGTCTAAAATATGAATTTTTTTAATTTAAATATATTTTATGTGTATGTATGTATATACATGTTTACATGTATAAACGTATATATATTTACACAATAAATATTTTGCATGGCAGTTCAAATTAAAATATACTTTATTTATATTGCGTGCAATAAATCAAAGAATAAAAAATCTTATTAAAGTAGTTTAAAAGTTTGCTATTATACTTACATAAAACTCCTTTTGAAAAATTTGAGTAAATGCACACGCACACACATAAATGATATTATATAAATTGTTTAACGGCTAAATCTCTATCGGATTAGAAAAATAGCCGAAAAAATTAAATTAAAAATAAACGTAAGCACATGGCGTACAATTCTAGTACGTGGCGAGTACGGGTCGATCCACAGGGATTGTATTGATTTTAAAATTTCTACTCAATCAAATTAAAACCAAGAATTTGAGAGTTTTGTTAACTACAAAAATTGCAAAAACTGACTACTACAAAAGTGAATGAAAACTATGAGATTAAAAAACAATTTAGAGATAAATCCACTCTCATGATCACATAAATCAACACAACATGAAATTATGATCTTTTTTTAACATTAGTGAATTTAATTGATGTGTTTATCATAAGTATGGAATATTTGTGCTATTAATTAGCCCAACATAAACCATCAAACTTTAACATACCCACTAAACCACTTGTTTACTCTCATGAAAATTGACAATGAGCTTGAAAATAAAATCTATTCTAAGCATGATCTATTTACTATTGATTAGTAATATAAACCATCAAATTTTGATTTTAAAATCACTTCATTACCAACATCATATGTAGATGAAGAGGTAATTTGTGTTTATGTTTGTTTAAGTATAGCCTATTTGGTGTCAACAACATAGGCTATCAAATTCAAAGCTAAAACAACAAAGTTAAACCACATCAAATATTGCCATTAAGCACAAAAAGAGATCAAAAATTAGCAAAATGTTGAATCTACATGATTAAGAGAGCTTCATTACCCCTAAATTGAAGGGGTTTAGCTTCTCATATTTGTTATCTATCAACAAATGCAAATTGCAACATGAAACAAAAACAAGAGGAAAAAGCAAGCTAAGTAAGAAGAGAGCTAACTAAAATAAAATAAAAGCTAATCTACTTGCATAAATAAAAACATCTACACTACTAACATGAAAGGAAATAAACAAGAAAAGAACTTGAATTAAATTGCATAAAGAAAATTACATGAAAGAAAATGGCTAAGTAGCCATTGAAAAGAGAAAGAAATTTTATATTTATTTTTGAGCCTAAAACTAAACTAACTAAAAGAGGAGGCTAAGAGCTCATTACATGAAACATAAGGGGTATTTATACATGTTTTGGAACCTTAATCATATTTTTGGGGACTACCCAAAATACCCTTGAGGAAGTGTGGCCTCCAAGTTGTCATTAGCATGAGCATAATCCACCATTAAATGTGCATGTAACTTTAATCTTCATTAGCATGTGCATTAGCTCCTAATTGTACATCATAGTAAGTGGGTAGGTGGAATCCTCCATGTTGCATGAAATGATTTATTTCCTTCTTCACTTTGTTCTCTAACTCTTGTGCATGCATATCTTCATGAAGCCTCTTCCAAAATTCACTAAAATTCCTACAAAACAATACTAAAATATCCAAGTAAATTTTCTAAAATTAATATATGCACAAAAATGACCATTTTCCCCCTATATGAAGATGAATAAATGATGATTTGAAAATAATTGAAATATTGGTTTAAACATGTTAAAATACCCCCGTATGCTCATTTATTTAATTAAATTAGATTAAATATGGAAGTAAAAATATGCACATTTATGTGCACATCAAATACCCCCACACTTATCTTTTTATTTGTCCTCGAATAAACTAAAACTAAGATAAATCCGTTTTTGTAGGAAACACGATTGCATTGAGCGTATGCAAAAAGCCGTTAAACCTCTAGGTGTCCCTAGTAGGACGAGTGTTG
Organism: Allium fistulosum; assembly: GCA_030737815.1. Lineage (NCBI taxonomy): Eukaryota > Viridiplantae > Streptophyta > Magnoliopsida > Asparagales > Amaryllidaceae > Allium > Allium fistulosum. The sequence continues at coordinate 355,815,663 of CM060904.1, forward strand.
TCTCGTGAGGGTTTTCAGCGGATACTACCCACAAAATCCAAATGTGAAATGTAAAATTCCTAAATGCAAAATTTATTTACAAAGAGATGAATGCAAAATTTTGAAAATATTTACAAATGAAGAATTTACTTTCAAATTGACACGAATAAGTTAAATATAAGTTCTGGTCATTATCAACAAATTTAAGTCCTTTTACTTGTCAAAACTTTCAACAAAAATCAAGTTATCATTACAAATAGACTCTAGTTTGGCTAGTTGTTTCGGTTGATAACATAGTGTAACTATGAAATAGACCCTTAGTTTATTATCAAAGTTTATCAAAGTGGTATTTTCTTTTATTTTCAATAAAAAGTCAAATCACATAAGTTAGAATAGTGCTCGGATTTCAATTGTTTACTCTCTCTTATTTGAAAATTTTATTGATATTAACAATATTTACATATGCCTAACTCAGAAAACTTAGGCCAGATATACCACCCATGCACTGCCTTTCGGGCTTACGTGAGGGGAATACAGAGCGTGGCGAGTGAACACACAAGTGTGTACACCTATCGACTATAGGCATTATTAATAAAAGAATTTTTATATACATACATCTAACTTAGATAAACTGAGGCCAAATATACCGATCATGCACTGGCTTTCCGGCTTATGTGAGAAGGGTACAGAGCATGGCGAGTGTACACACTTGCATGTGAACACATGACTCTAGGTGTTAATAAAAAATATATACATATATAAAAAAAAATTACTTTTTAATTTAATTTTGTTTTTTGTTTTGTTTTTTATATTTTGTTTCCGTTTTTTGAAGAGAGAGTTTTGCAAAATCATCTTAGCACCATTTAACTTAGAAGGTAAAAAATGTTATATTCTTTTTTTTAAATTCACCACTTTTTTAGATAAAGATTTTCCAATAGGATATACTTCAAAATTATCACCCATGAACCTTCCTATATACTAGTTAAACCATAGTTACTTGTAATCAAACTTTATTTTTATTATTTATTAAGACAAGTAATTTCCAAAAATTTCAATTTAATAACCAAAACATATACTTATCCTATAGTGTTTCTTCAAAAATAAATCAAAATACTAAAAAGAAAATTTGTTTTGAGAGTCTTTTTGTTTTTCTTCTGAAATTTTTTGAGTTTTGGAAAGAAAATACAAAAAATAAACCATGAAAAATAAAAAATGAAGATGAGACTCCCTCCACACTGGATTTTGACTGTGTCCCCACAGTCAACCCAAGTGAAAGGAGAAAAATAAAATAAAAATAAAAATATGACCTATATTTACATGAAACGATTATTATTTACACGACATCAGAAAATATATTGTCAAAAAGTAAATGAAACTGTCTTCCAAAGACCAATTCATTTGTCTCGTCAAGTACAAGAGACATAGCTTAAGCTCAGAAAACCAAACCACAAAAGATTTCAAAGTTGAATGTTGATTTGGAAAAACAAATGTCGTTTTATTAAATTCGTATAAGTTGCTTTATTTTCGATGATTTTTGGGGTCGATGGAATAATTGGTTGAAGTTCAAATTTATTTTCACCAAATTGAAATTCAAACTTATCATTGAAAACTTCTTCAGAATTATTGATTTCAAAATCAAAATGGTGATTTAAATCTTCCCCTTCAGAATTCAACAACTCATCTTTGAAAAGTCCAAAGAAAACTTGTTCACTAAATTCATCTTCCTCTATTGGATTATCAACAACTTCATTGGATATATCATGTTCAAAATCCAAAGTTGTTTTATTCAATTTTTCAAAATCGGGAAAAGGAAGATCGAATTTTAAATTTGGTTCCACACTCTCAAAAGAATTGAAATCCAACTCAATTACAATATTTTCAACAACTTTATTAATATCGTCATTTTCAATTTCAAAAGTTGTCATTTGAAAATTGTAAATTTTGGTAAAAGGTGGATTATCACTTGACTCGTCAAACGTTGGGATTTGATTTTGTTTCTCACGTTGTTTCATATATGTTTCAAACAACAAATCTATGTGATCTTTGTGAATTTCTTCCATTTGATAATTATTAACTTGAGAATTTTCAATTTGAAATTGTTGACAACAAAAATTGTCCATTGAACCATAGTCGAGATTATTCTCATTGGCAATATTATTTGAAAAGTGGTTCATATTTCCATTTTGACTTTGAAATTCATTTTGGAGTTCTGAAACACCACACACCCCTTAATATACCCAGAAGGACACATTAAAAGGCATGGTGTGTTGTAGGTATAACTGGAACTAACAGAGACTATGATCCACAAGGCAAAAATAGATAAAAACAATGGAAACTAAATAAGTATTAATTAAAACAAAGCCTTGGAATTAATTCATAAATAAGTTAAAAGCCAAATACAACATTCCAAACCCATAGTGCCTTATGAAATAAAACTTCAAAGTCTCAAAATCAGAGTATGTAATATCCCTCATAAATAAACCAGTGCATAGAAGAACAACAATTGAAAATAAAAGAAGTACATTGAAGAAATCTCCTTCAAGAAGAACTCCAAGCTGCAACAACCTACTAGCTTCTTCCTTGATTGCCTAAGGGGGAAAAGGGGGAAATAAAGGAGTGGGTCAAACTAAAAGTTTGGTGAATGATAGTAATTACTAGAGTGTTTAAGAAAGATAAAAGTAATAGACTCTACAACAGTTCTAGCATAAATAAGGATAACAAAGAAAATAGGAAAGAGATAAACTGGAAATAAATACGATTAAATATTGCTCAAGATATGCTAAATTTGATTGCTTGCACTTGTTCTGATTTAATTAGGCTGAATTCCTAATCCTATAGTTAGGATGTAACCCTAATTCTACCCTTTTTGATCGGCCTACTACTCCATAGACCTTTCTGTGGACCAGCCGCTATATAACTCCCTGCACAGCAGCCAATGGTATCTACGGAAGATGTACAAAGCAACTACTACGAATCCGGACGACATATATAGCTCCCTACACAGAAGCCAATGGTGCCTACTAAGACACCATACTAATGGAACTCATAGCTATTACTGAGCACCCGAATGGAAGTCGCATGCGTAACTGCCACCATGCCCATGCTACTTTTTGCTCCACCTATTGGGTCTTCTTATTACCTCCAACGTACAACATAGCGTGCCCCTCATCTCACTTCAGGTTAATGCGAGATCACCGTGTGTCCATAGAAAAATATGGGAAATGTTGTTGGTACTGGCCCTTCATCTAAACAATATCTAGTTGCGTCCCTTATCCAAATCCCCGTGATTTGGACTTCTATTTGACCAATTACTATCATTCTTAGCATAAGCGTGCCCTAGGGAATGCTATTTGATATAGGTCCTACTTTCATCTTTGCTTATTAACTTAGATAAATTATTTAAATAAGCCTTTATTACCAATTTTTACTTTCTACGCTTATTAATTTATCCCAAGCCTTAAAATAAGCCCATTCTGTTCTTTTTCTTATTATACCCTATGTTATAATCATGCTTATTACTTAACCCAAGGTCTAAGTGTGAAAATAAGCTTCTTTCATCTTTTACTTCATTTAGTTATAACTATGCCAATTATCTTTAATTAGTCAAATTCTAACTACAATTAGACGTAAATTCAATCCAATTCCATTTTTTATTACAGTCTCCATAATTTACATCTTATTTTCTTCATTTAATATTCTACTTATAAAATCCATATTCGCATTTAACTTATTCTAATCCATGCGTGAAGAAAAGGGGAATGAAGAGAATAGACGCTTGCATAAAATCCAAAACGTTGAAAAGATGTAAAAAAGAAATAAATAACAGTAAATAAACTTAAATACTGTAAATTAATAAAAATCTATGTTTAACAGTAATAAATTATAATTAATAGAAATAATACTAAAATTACTGAAAGGAATAGCTGAATAGACTGAAAATAATTAAAAATTGTAAATAATTACTGAAAAAGGCTATTTCAAAAATCGTAGTAAAACTACAACTATTGGAAACCCTGTTATTCTAAATTACTTAAAGAAATCTTAAATTAATTACAATCACTCACCTCCAGTCCTAAGTTCTTCCTTTGGTCTTCCCGGATCCACTTGGAGTTGTAAAATAATTTTTATTAAAAAGATTCTCTCCTTGGAAAAATTATTCCTTTTAGGGTCCTTCCTGAAAAGGTGAACCCAAGCGGAGAAAATCTAAAATGAGAAAATGTGTAAGGTCTAGGGGACTATTTATATGTGTAGAAGTGGATCTCGAACTGTTGGATTTGGAGATTGAATAGGATACAACCACGTCATAGGCTGAATAGGAGCCATCGGATGCAGAAACAGAGGGACTGGATTAAACAAAAGGGTGCAAATGACATGTTCCGACATCCCTAATTCGTTCGAATGAATTCTCGTTCGTTCGCCTACCAATTTACAAGGCGGGTCGACCGCCCACTTGCCCAGGTCGACCGGCCGGTCGACCTGACCGTGTATTTTTTTTTCGTTATATTTCTGCTTATTTTGTTTCTTTTATAACTTGGTCATATTAGCTCGGTTTCTGACATTCTATATATGGAATTTGACCAGAAAATTACCACGAACACAATGGTGCGACTTTCGTGGCTTAATTCTGATAATTTCAAAAAGTTATTTTACTATTTAATTAATTAACAAATTAATTATTACAGGTTAAATTTCGGGTTGTTACATTCTCCCCTCCTTAAGGGATTTCGTCCCCGAAATCTCTAAGGATAAAGGAATGTACTAAATGTTTTCATCCAATTCTACAACAAACTACTCAATCATCAACCATTTATCCATTGTCTTTAAGTTTTTCTAATGCAATTTATGATGCTTATGCAATTAGTGTAGTGTAAATGTCCCTAGCTAATGCAAAAGATTAGGCGGTCCACTGATTCAGTTGACTTCCTTTTTATACAATCATGTCCGTGCCATGTATCCAACTGAATGCAAAAAAGTTCCTAGTGATAACTGATAGTTCTATATGCGTGCTACAAACACCATCCAAATGCAACAATCATGTGATAATCATCCATTTATAGCAATCATGGAAATAAAATAAAAATGCGCACGCATCCATATGCATATGCTCTAGTGTCCTTGTTAGGCTGATCCCTAAGGAATAATAGTGCCTAGTGTACCTATATGCATCCATAACATCCACTAGCAAACACTTGCAACCACTAGCATACATCATTCATAACATGTTCTATTAACAACATCAAATCCTATCATCCATAGGTTAAATCCTAAGTTCTACCCTCCCAAAGGATAATAAAGGAAAGAACCTATTCAAATCTAGAGATGGAAAAAGGAATTATAAAACTTACCATCAAAAAGATGAGGATAGGAAGTACGAATCTTCTCCTCTGCTTCCCAAGTGGCGTCTGCAACATCATCTCCCCATTACACCTTTACCAATGGAACCTCCTTATTCCTTAGTCGCTTGATATCTCTTCCAACAATCTTTGTGGGGATACGCCGAATAGAAGCTTCTCTTTCTACCTCCACCTCCTCTAATTGACTAGGCTCTACTACCTCCGTCGAGTCATGTAAGCACTTTCGCAAGTGCGAAACATGGAAAACGTCGTGCACTCGTGCGAGCCTATCTGGTAGCTTCACTCGGTAAGCCATCTTCCCAACTCTCTCTGTGATAGGAAATGGTCCAACAAATCCAAGGGCTAACTTTCCATTTGATCCGAATCTTACCACTTTCCTAAGCGGGGATACTTTGATAAAAACTAAGTCTCCAACCTCAGACTCTAAGTCTCTCCTCCGCCTATCTGCATACGACTTCTGTCTGTCTTGAGCCGTCTTCATCCTTCGCCGAATCAAATCCACCCTCTCAGAGGTCTCCCTAACCATATCGGGTCCAAGTAGTAACTTCTCTGTAGATTCTACCCAACATGATGGGGACTTGCAAGGTCTCCCATATAAAGCCTCAAATGGTGCCATTCATATACTTGCTTGGTAACTATTATTGTACGCAAACTCAACCAATGGAAGATGCTCCTCCAAAGTTCCTCCAAAGTCCAAAATGCACATCCGCAGCAAATCCTCAAGCACTCTATTTACCCTCTCTGTTTGGCCATCCGTCCGGGGGTGATAGGCCGTACTCAACCTAAGTTGCGTCCCTAGTGCCTCTTGTAAGCTTCTCCAAAACTCACTAGTGAAAATGGGATATCTATCACTAACAACACTAGATGGAACTCCATGTAGACGGAGTATCTCTCGAATATACAAGGATGCCAAATATGAAGTTGTACGCTTACTCTTAACTGGTATGAAGTGAGCACTCTTGGTCAATCTATCAACAATCACCCAAATGCTAGTGTTCCCTTTCCTAGAACGGGGTAAACCATCAATGAAATCCATAGAAATACTGTCCTACTTCCATTCTGGTACGTCTAAGGGCTGAAGTAACCCACCGGGCTTTTGCTACTTTGCTTTTACCCTTTGGCATATGGGACACTTAGCTACGAATTATGCCACATCCTTCTTCATACCACCCCAATAGAACATCCTCTTCATATCCCAATACATTTTGTCACCACCCGGATGAATAGTCATATGGAAATGGTGCGCCTCCTCCAAAACTGCTCTCAACAAGTCACCGGCACGTGGAATACAAAGCCTCCCATCTCTCCTAAGCCATCCTCCGCTATCAATGGAATAGCGTTGGAGATGTCTTGAGGCCTCTCCTCGGCTAATCCTATCCATAATGTCCATGAGTTCTGAATCCTCCTACTGCCACGAGCCAATCTGATCTATAAGGGTAGGCCTTACCTCTAAGGTTGCCAACAATCCGGGAGTAATGTCCGTAGAGGGCTTAAAATCAAAAGTAGAAATAAACTCCAAGCTCCTCCACTCTACGAACAAAGGACTAAGGGTTGCTTTCTTTCTACTCAATGCATCCGCAACCACATTACCCTTGCCAGGGGTATAAGCTATCTCAAAATCATATGAGGCTAAAAACTCCATCCACCTTTGTTGCCTCAAGTTCAAGTCCTTCTGCGAGAATATATACTTCAAAGACTTATTGTCGGTAAAAAGCTCGAACCTCTCTCCAAGCAAATAGTGCCTCCAAGTCTTAAGTGCAAAAACTATAGCAGCCAACTCCAAATCGTGGATAGGATAGTTCTTCTCATGCGTCCTCAACCGCCTACTACCATAACACACCACCCTTCCTTCTTGCATCAACACTGCTCCTAGACCGTTCCGCATGCATCAGTGTATACAGTGAAAGGCTTAGCTCCGTCGAGTAAAACTAACACTGGTGCACTAGTAAGGGCTCTCTTAAGCTTCATGAAGGAATCCTCACAATTCACGTCCCACACTAAAGCTTTATTCTTCTTAGTAAGGCATGTGAGTGGTGCCAAAATTTTGGCAAAGTCTCTAATGAACTTCCTATAGTATCCTACCAATCCTAGGAAGCTTCTAATATCGATAACATTCTTGGGGGCTTTCCAATCTTGTACTGCAATAACCTTGGCAGGGTCAACAACCAAACCTTCCTTCGAGACTAAGTGCCCCAAGAAACGAACTTCCTCCCTCCGAAAATGACACTTCGAAAACTTAACTCTCAAATGATGGCTACGAAGTGTGCGAAGAACTTCTTCCAAATGAACAGCATGCTCCTCTATACTCTTGGAAAATACCAAGATATCATCCACGAACACCACCACAAACTTATTTAGGACATCCCTAAAGACGTGGCTCATTAAATCAACGAATTAGGCTGAAGCATTGGTTAGCCCAAAAGGCATAACCAACCACTCGAAGAATCCGTCTGGTGTCCTAAAGGCAGTCTTATCTGTTTTGTCATCAGCGACTCTAAGCTGATGGAATCCCGTGGCTAAATCAAGTTCATAGAAAACCAAAGAACCTACTAACTGGTCAAAAAGATCATCAATCCTAGGAAGGAAGTGGATATCGGTTCTTCTTGGTGAGCTTATTCAATTCCCAATAGTCCATGCGAAGTCGGAGAGAACCATCCGCCTTAGTGGCGAAGACGACTGGCGCTCCCCACTCTGATATTCTCCTTCTTATGAATCCCTTCTCTAAGAGCTCATGAATCTGCTTGCTCAATTCTTTCCTCTCCCTAGGTGCCATGTGTCTCACAGGTAACGCTACTGGCATGGCATTCTCGGTCAAATAAATCCTGAAGTCAATCTCTTTCTTAGGGGGTAGTCCCCTAACCTCCTCAAAGACGCGTGGAAAGTTTCTGACAATAGGTCGCAAGATACCTCCAGAGTCCTACCATTGCAAGTCTCAAGTCTAATGACTCTCCTCTCGCAGTCTAAGATAGCTCCATATGTGGATAGCCAATCCATCCCTAAGATCATCCCATACCCCGAGAATCCCAAAACGTAGGCATCGCAGTCAAACTCTACGCCTAGGATAAAGATTTTCAAACCCCTATAATTCATAGATAAGTGTGCCGATCCTCCTATGGGGTTTGAAACAATAATGGGGTCTGCTACTAATGATATGTCCAAGTGCAAACAATCTACTAGAGGGCTAGAGATAAAAGAGTGTGATACTCCAGAATCAAATAAAGTCCAAATAGGAAAATCAGATATAGAAATCAAACCTTCAACTGTGACTTTCCTACCTCTACCTGGAATGCTACTGGAAAGTGCTGTGCCTAACGCTTGAATCTGCGCAACTGGTGCACTCGCTCCCTAAGGACAACTTATACTCATATGACCGGGTTGCCCGCAAGTATAGCACTTACCCTTCATCTTCTCCTTCCAGCAGTCCTTGGCCACATGTCCAACCTTTCCACAAACATGGTATTTTATTCCTTTCTTAATCTGCTTCTGAGGACCATCACCTTTCTTCTTCTTCTTATTCTTTTCCCACCACTTCTTCTTTGGACCTTCTGACTTAACCTCCTCTTTAGACTCTCCTTACTTAGCTATATCCGACATAAGCGCCATCTCCACCAAAGACTCATAAGTAGCTCCTATCGGTACATGAGTCGGCTAAAATCCCTGAAGGGGTTGGTTCAATCCCTTCGCAAATTTCATAACTTTCTTGTGCGCCGTGTTCACCAAGTCCATACCAAACCACGACGGCTCATTGAATTGATTGATGTACTACTTGACAGACAGACTCCCTTGCTTTAAATTGATAAACTTTTCCAGCTGAACACTCTCTTCTGCCTGAGATAGAAACTTCCTATCGAATCGCTCCCGGAATCCATCCCAAGTAATATTCCTTCCCTCCAACTCGATCACCTCCCACCAATAATATGCCTCCTCCTTCAGCTGCCAAGCGGCTAGCTGAACTCGCTACTGACCATCCAATCCCAAAAGACCAAAACTCCTCTCTGTGTCCCTAAGCCATGCTCTTGCCTCCACAAAAGTCTCCTTGCCGGAAAAAGTCTTCCAACCCAAACTCGCAAAATCTTTACAAAGCTTAGAGAAATTGATGAGGGCATGTGGGTTGATGGGATTCCCACCCGCTGGTGCAGGATTGGGCGCAGGCCGATGCGCCTTTGGAGTCATAGCTTGTAGGTACCTACAAAACCAGGCTGGGACTGGAATGCCCTCGGGAAGGTTCGGGGCATCAGCTATACTACGAAAGAAAAAGATAGTTTAGGAAAGAGTCAAAGGGAGATTGAACTGGACTTATGAGGGGATCTTTATAAAAATTCTTTTATACTTAAAATCATTTCCAAAAGTTCTCTTTTTTAAAACAAGTTATTTTGAAAAATACTTTACTTTCAAAAATAAATTTTTTTTTTTGGAATCCTGTAATCTTAGGCTCCGATACCAAGTGAAACACCCCACACCACTTAATATACCTAGAAGGACACATTAAAAGGCATGGTGCGTTGTAGGTATAACTAGAACTAACAAAGACTATGATCCACAAGGCAAAAATAGGTAAAAATAGCGGAAACTAAATAAGTATTAATTAAAACAAAGCCTCAGAATTAATTCATAAATAAGTTAAAAGCCAAATACAACATTCCAAACCCATAGTGCCTTATGAAATAAAACTTCAAAGTCTCAAAATCAGAGTATGTAATATCCCTCATAAATAAACCGGTGCATACAAGAACAACAACTGAAAATAAAAGAAGTACATTGAAGAAATCTCCTTCAAGAAGAAATCCAAGCTGCAGCAACCTACTAGCTTCTTCCTTGATTGCCCAAGGGGGAAAAGGGGGAAATAAAGAAGTGGGTCAAACTGAAAGTCTGGTGAATGATAGTAATTACTAGAGTCTTTAAGAAAGATAAAAGTAATAGACTCTACAACAGTTCTAGCATAAATAAGGATAACAAAGGAAATAGGAAAGAGATAAACTGGAAATAAATATGATTAAATATTGCTCAAGATAGGTTAACTTTGATTGCTTGCACTTGTTCCGATTTAATTAGGCTAAATTCCTAATCATGTAGTTAGGATGTGACCCTAATTATACCCTTTTTGATCGGCATGCTACTCCATAAACCTTTATGTGGACCAGCCGCTATATAACTCCCTGCACAGCAGCCAATGGTATCTATGGAAGATGTTCAAAGCAACTACTATGGATCCAAACGACATATATAGCTCCCTACATAGAAGGCAATGGTTCCTACTAAGACATCATACTAAGCGCTTGGAACTCATAGCTATTACCGAGCACCCGAATGGAAGTCGCACGCGTAACTGCCACCATGCCCATGCTACCTTTTGCTCCACCTATTGGGTCTTCTAATTACCTCCAACGTACAGCATAGCGTGCCCCTCATCTCACTTTAGGCTAATGCTCATCACCGTGTGTCCATAGAAAATATGGGAAATGCTGTTGGTACTGGCTCTTCATCCAAACAATATCTAGTTGCGCCCCTTATCCAAATTCCCGTGATTTGGACTTCTATTTGACCAATTACTACCATTCTTAGCATAAGCGTGCCCTAGGGAATGTTATTTGGTATAGGTCCTACTTTCATCTTTGCTTTTTAGATAAATTATTTAAATAAGCCTTTATTACCAATTTTTACTTTCTACGCTTATTAATTTATCCCAAGCCTTAAAATAAGCCCATTCTATTATTTTTCTTATTATAACCTACGTTATAATCATACTTATTACTTAACCCAAGATCTAAGTGTGAAAATAAGCTTCTTTCATCTTTTACTTCATTTAGTTTTAACTATGCCAATTATCTTTAATTAGTCCAATTCTAATTACAATTAGGCGTAAATTCAATCCAATTCCATTTTTTATTACAGTCTCCATGTATTACATCTTATTTTCTTCATTTAATATTCTTACTTATAAAATCCATATTCGCGTTTAACTTATTCTAATCCATGCGCGAAGAAAAGTGGAATGAAGAGAATAGACGCTTGCATAAAATCCAAAACATCGAAAAGGTGTAAATAAGAAATAAATAACAGTAAATAAACTTAAATACTGTAAATAGACTGTAAATTAATAAAAAGCTATGCTTAACAGTAATAAATTATAATTAACAGAAATAATACTAAGATTACTGAAAGGAATAGCTGAAAATACTAAAAATAATTAAAAACTGTAAATAATTACTGAAAAAGGCTATTCCAAAAATCGTAGTAAAACTACAACTATTGGAAACCCTATTATTTTTATTTACTTAAAGAAATCTTAAAATAATTACAATCACCCACCTCCAGTCCTAAGCTCTTTCTTTGGTCTTCCCGGATCCACTTGGAGTTGTAAAATAATTTTTATTAAAAAGATTCTCTCCTTGGAAAAATTATTCCTTTTAGGGTCCTTCATAAAAAGGTGAACCCAAGCGGAGAAAATTTAGAATGAGAAAAAGTGTTAGGTCTTGGGGTCTATTTATATGTGTAGAAGTGGATCTCGGACCGTTGGATTTGGAGATTGAATAGGATGCAACCACGTCATAGGCTGAATAGGAGCCATCGGATGCAGAAACGGAGGGACTGGATTAAACAAAAGGGTGCAAATGACGTGTTCTGACGTCCCTAATTCATTCGAACGAATTCTCGTTCGTACGCCTACCAATTTACAAGGCGGGTCGATCGACCGGTCAACCGCGCACTTGCCCAGGTCGACCGGCCGGTCGACATGACCGTGTATTTTTTTTTCGTTATATTTCTGCTTATTTTGTTTCTTTTATAACTTGGTCGTATTAGCTCGGTTTCTGACGTTCTATATATGGAATTTGACCAGAAAATTACCACAGACACAATGGTGCAACTTCCATGGCTTAATTCTGATAATTTCATAAAGTTATTTTACTATTTAATTAATTAACAAATTAATTATTATGGGTTAAATTCCGGGTTGTTACAAGTTCGAAGTTTTATTGGCATGAGTTATAATCGAAATCATTTGAATTTTGAAGTGAATTCAAATCTTGATTATTTTGAAAACTTTGACTTGAATCATTGCACAAATATGAATTACACAAATCATTTATCCTTTGATCATTTTGTGTAGAGAGTTCAAGTAAAGACGAAATCTTTTCAATACTATTTTCAAGATTTGAGGGTTGGTCATCATTTTGAAAACTTTGTGGTTCAAAATTCGAATTGTCTGTACAATAGTTGTCATTGAAATACCCATAAGAATTTTGCGTGAAATTATATGGATTATATTGATTTCCACAACTATTGAAAAACTCTGGCGAGTAAGAAAATTCGGACATTTTCAAGACTGTTTTTTTATAAAGGAAAAATATTTACCAAAAAGAGAATTTATTTTTCAAAAGGGAAATTTGATTTTTGTTTGTTTTTTTTTGAATTTTCAATTTTTTTTTATTTTTGAAAAGATTTTAATATTTTTTTCTAAAAAAACCAAACTTAATTTTTTTTTTCGATTTTGATTGAAAATTTTCAAAGGATTTTAAAACTAAGTTAAGAAATATTTACAATTTTTTTTAGTTTTGGATTTTGAATTTATTTTTTAAATATGCATGAACTATTGCAACTTGTCAATATACAATTAAGCCCTAGTGAGCTCGTGACACCCTTAAGATGTCTAACCGTTATTATTTACAAATTCTAAGATGAAATGCAAAACTAAAATTAAATGTGTATTAAAAATGCAACTACGAATGAAATTTGTTTTTGTTTTTTTTTTGAAAATTTTATTTTAAAATGCAAGCAACCAATAATGCAAATAAAAACAAGGGATAAAGGCATGATACCAGAGCATGCAGAATTTATCAGCAATTTATTTTCATGTGGCGATTTTTTTATATAAGCAGATTTAAGCAAGCAGAGCAGTTAAAAGCAGCAATCTCTTTTTATTTCCTTCGACTTTTGCAACCTGAAAAGAAGTTGACAAACGAATATATATATATATATTGTACAAAAGCAAGTGATTTTTTTAAAAGCAATTGAACTCAACCCAACTATTTTTTTTTACAAACAAACAAAAATAAAAAGAAAAATATTAAACAAACTAAACTTCATAAAAAGAAGAAAACTAAGGTTTTTTTAAAAAAAAGAAAAATTCACTCGGGCCCAATAAGAAGCCCAAGACCCGAAATTTATAAGATAAATTTTTTCAACCCAATTCCAGGCAAAATCTCCTGCAATATTTCGCGTACTTCTCAATTCTATTTCAATATTCAAGCTTCTTAAATTCTCAAATTCACAACCACACTTGAATTCAATTTCCCAAATTTTCAGAAGTCGACAGGCAATTCGATGTTCGAGGGGGGGTGTTCGAAGCTGTGCAGTTAATGCCTCGCTATTACCCCACTATAACCCTGTTATATCTCATAGCGGATTTCTACCGCTATGATTTTTCCATATAGCCCCAAATATAGTCTTTCCGCTTTAAGCCCCGCAATTTTCACTATATCCCGTTATTCTCGCTATTTCCGCTATATCTTCTTCAAAAGAAATGAGTTGAAAAATGATATTTATACATTATAAAAATTATAAAATTAATTTATTAATTGAATTTTTAATATATTTTCAAAAATGAAAATACTCTAACATTCTACTAAGTTCAATTATATTATATGATAGTTTTACGTTTATTTACAGTATATTAGCACATGTTTTTATTTAAAATTATTTATGTATTAATTATAATTCAATTGAATGTTAATTTTTCATTTAATTACCATTTATATATTTGTAAAAACACTAAGTACGGGTTTTATATGCTATTTTAGAGTCATCCGCTATATCCCGCTATATCCTCATTGTATCTCTGCTGTGACTTTTTGCACCTCCGCCGCATTGAATTTACCGAGCGCTTTAACTGCACAGGTTCGAAGGCGATGGGGTTGGGGGATTTCGATCGTGATTCGATAAGGGTTGGAGGTGCTGGAGTGGCTGTGTTGCGGTTTCGTGATGAAGCTTGGTTGATGAATGAAGGATATGTGGATGGTATGAACTGTGTGTACATGCAGTTTTGATGGTGGGTATTTCGACAGCTTAGTGACAATAAGGAGGAACTGTGTAGGGGAGTGGTGTGGTTGAGGGAAGATGGATGTTTGAAATTTTGTATGTTGAAGGCAAGTATGTGAAGGCAAGTAATTTGACTACAGAGGTGGGTAAGTGACAGAAGTGATATTGCTATGATAGATGATGTTGTTGACAGCAATATGGATGGTAAATGATGGATGGTAGTAGTGATAGATGATGGAGATGTGTGAAGTTGTATTGGGTACTCAAATTTTTACGAGTAGCCAAGGGATTCAGGTTTGCTTTGACGAATCTTTGGAGGAGCAATGGAGCAGGTGGCTTCAGCATTCGTAGATATAGTGTTCCGCTGTGTTAGTCTGTATGAGTCATTTGTTGAGTGTATTTGAGTGGTAATGACTAGACAGATGTTTATAACTGTCTAGTATGTGTTGTATAAGCTGTGTATCTCTGATGTATATGATACAATGTAATATCTTATTTGATTAATATAATTTATTCGTTCCGCTGTTTAGATTCTGATGTGTTTCTTTCTTTCTTCTCTATCTTATCTCTTTCTATCCCTTTCTTTCTTCTTGATGATACGACTTTTTGTGGAGAAAAAGCCGGGTCGTCACAGTTGCTGCGGTTTGTTGAAGTATGTTTATTGTGGTGGTTGATTGGTAGGGGAGGTTGGAGAAGTAAGTCAGGGTAGGAGGATGTGGTTGATCAGTTGATGGCAGTGGAGAGTAGGGAGATGCAGTCTATGCAGTAGCTATCGTTGAGAGGTTATGGTGAAGTGATGTGTATGATGGAGGTGCTGGTGTAATGACAATGTTTGAATAGTTGTGGGGATAAAGATGGGGGACTGGAGTGGAGCAGTTGTGAAGTTGGCAGTATTATGGTAATGTTATGGTGATGGTAGGAATTTGACAGTATGAATGGAAGGTAGCTGATGATATGACAACAGTTGTGTATGGTGATGAAGTTGTATAAGGCAGTGATTGACTGGTTGTGGTGGGTATAAAGGTTGTAACAGTGTGGTATATGTTGACAGAGGAGGGGATGATGGGAGAAGGGGGTGATGGCTGAGAGTGGTATAAGTATAGTAGAGGGGATGGTAGATGTTAGTGAAATTGTTATGACAGAGGAGCAATATGGAACTATAGTGGAGATTTTGTTGGCAGTGGCTGATGTAGATGGGTGGAGGAAGCAGGTAATGGAGTATGTAAGCAGTGGAAATTGGTTATGATGTTGTAAGGTAATGGGGTGGTAAGGAGGTGAGGCAGTGATGGTCAGAACAGTGCAAGTTGATGTTGTAAGGGGAGGTGCTGATGGATGGCTGTGATGTATGGTGAAGTGGTATTGTTGGTTTCAGGTAGATGGTTTCGGAGGGGAGATGATGGTTGTATCAGTGCAAAGCAGCAGTTTTGTGAAGTTTGATCAGAGGTGGATCACTGTTGTTTGTTTGTTGTGCAGCAGTGTGGTGATGAAGTATTGGTTCAAGGGATGTATGGTTGTGATGATGGCTTTGCTGCAGTAGCTTTTGATAGTGGTGATAAGGGAAGAAGTGTGGTAACGGTGGGATGTTTGTTGACAGTGTGGTTGTAAAGGCAATGCAGTGACAGGTAGGGGGAGGTTGTGGACTGTGTATATGGTTGTGAAGATGAAGCAGTTATGGGTTTACAGGCAGTGTTGTATGACTAATATGATATGATAGTCACTGATTTGTTGAAGTGGCTGTTGGTATTGGCAGGTGGTAGTGCGGTAGGGATAGAGGCTGTTGTATGGAGTGTTGGTAGATGATAGAAGTGAAAAGGAGGTGCTGGTGATAGCAAGAAGAGGTGGTAGTAGTTGGTGATAGCTGATATGTAAGGTAGTGGGTATGTCAGAAGTGATGGATGGTGAACTGGAATGACACCGTGGTTGTTGATGGGGTGGTGAAGATGATAGCAGTGAAGAGGTGATGAACTGGAAGGGTTGTTATTGTATGTTGTAGTGATAGTTTGGTTGTTTTGTGAACCTGTAGCAGTTAGGTGATGTGAGTTGATGCATAAATGTTTGTGTACACTGGCAGCGATGTACTGTGTAGTGTTGGTTTGTTTGAAGTATTCACTGATGTGCACTGGCGTGTTAGGCAGAAAGGATAGAAAACAGTAAGGGGGTATATGATAGTGAAGCAATGTGATGGTAGTTGTGGGGTTGTTGAATATGGCAGAGGAGAAGTTGCACAGTTTGACGGTGTGCAGGCAGGCAGTTTATATGACAGGGAATGGTCGTGGCACAGTAGCTTGTGGATGAAATGGATGGTAGTCAATAGAGAAAGTTTGGTGGATATTAATGATAGCAGTGAAGTCAGAATGTAAACAGAGAATGCAAGAGTGAAGGCAGTTTGTAATATGTGCACCGTGCACTGAAGATGTAAAACATCAAATTGCAGCAATTGTAAATGTGAATGTCAAATTGTAGAACAAAAATAGCAATTGTAAATGTAAATAAAATTGAAATAAAATATATATACATATATTTGTTTTGAAATTATGTATTTTTTCATTTATTTTTATATAGAAATGCAAATGCAACTCAAATAGAACAACAACAATCACACAATCAAAATGAGAACAAAAATCACACAAACACACAACAATAATTTTTTTTAAATGCAAGTTAACATACAAAACAAACACACAATAAAATCAAACAAAAAATAATAATTCGAAGAATAGAAATAAATTCAAATTAATTCCCCAGTAACGGCGCTAAAACTTGTTTAACGACTAATTTCCTATCGGATTAGAAAATAGCCGAAAAAATTAAATTAAAAATAACCGCAAGCGCATGGCGTACAATTCTAGTACGTGGCGAGTACGAGTCAATCCGCAGGGAGTTGTGTTGATTTTAAAATTTCTACTCAATCAAATTAAACCAAGAATTTGAGATTGTGTTAAGCTAAAAAATGTAAAAACAAACAAAAGCTAAAATGGATAAAAATATGAGAGTTTGAAGGTAATTTAGAGGCAAATCCCTTCTCATGATCACATAAATCAACAAAATGAAATTATGATCTCTCATTTGGTCAATAGTGAATTTAGTTAGTATGTTTATCATAAGTATGACATATTTGTGCTATTAATTAGACCAACATAAACCAACAAACTTTAACATACCCACTAAACCACTTGTTAACTCTCATGAAAATTGACAATGAGCTTGAAAATAAAATATATTCTAAGCATGATCTATTTACTATTAATTAGTAATATAGACCATCAAATTTTGATTTTAAAATCGCTTCATTACCAACATCATATGTAGATAAAGAGGTAATTTGTGTTTATGTTTGTTTAAGCATAACCTATTTGGTGTCAATGACATAGGCTATCAAATTCAAAGTTAAAACAACAAAGTTAAACCACATCAAATATTGCCATTAAGCACAAAAAGAGATCATAGATTAGCAAAATGTTGAATCTACATGATTAAGAGAGCTTCATTACCCCAAAATTGAAGGGGTTTAGCTTCTCATATTTGTTATCATTTCAACAAATGTAGATTGCAGCATGAAACAAAAACAAGAGGAAAATGCAAGCTAAGTAAGAAGAGAGCTAATTAACATAAAAAGAGAATTAATCTACTTGCATAAATTAAAATTAACTACTAACATGAAAGTAAAAAGAGCATGTAAATAAAAAGAGCATGAATTAACATTGCATAAAAATAAATTACATAAAAGAAGAAAATGGCTAAATAGCCATGAAATAGAAGAAGTGAGTTTATATTTATTTTTTAGCCTAACACTAAACTAACTAAAGAGGAGGCTAAGAACTTAATTACATGAACAAAGGGGTATTTATACAAGTTTGAAACCCTAATGCATATTTTTGGGGACTACCCAAAATACCCTCCTAGAAAATGTAACCTTCAAGTAATCATTAGCATGACCATAATCCTCAATTTAAATGTGCATGTAGCTTTAATCATGTGCATTAGCTCTTAATATGGGATCATGGTAAGTGAGTACGTGGAGTCTTCCATGTTGCATGAAATGATTTATTTCCATCTTCATTTGTTCTCTAACTCTTGTGCATGCATATTTCCATGAAGACCTCTTCCATTTGAATCCAAATTACTATAAAATAACATAAAAATGTCCAAGTAAACTTTCTCAAATTAATATATGCAAAAAATGACCATTTTGCCCCTATATAAAGATGAATAAATGATGATTTGAAAATAATTGACATTTTAGTTTAAACATGTTAAAATACCCTATATGCTCATTTATTTAATCAAATTCGATTAAATATGGAAGAAAAAATATGCACATTTACGTGCACATCATAAATATATATAAATTCATGTACACATACAAACAAAACAAAATTTTGAAATAAAACAAAACAATATACAAGTAGTTTATGAAATAGAATGTTTTCTTTTATATAAAGATTTAGTACTATATTGGATATAATTTTAAAATTAGGAATAAATCATTAATTTAATGTTTTTCTTTTTTATTTCAATTAGCAAAGCTTGTTATAGAATGATTTAAAACATAACACAATTAAGCCATTCTATTATGTAGACAACAAATATTAATTAATGCAATTATTTCAAAGTATTATACACAGCACTTTATGGGTAAACATTCAAGTCTAAATCTTCTAATATGGAAACTAACTTATTGACAAGAGTATTCCAAAATTCAATTTAGTTTAGTTTTAACAACAGTGATAAAATCAAACGACATAGGCATATACAGATTCATAATACGAAGGCTTAGATCTAGGTTATACATGGATGAATCAACATGTAGAACAGAGAAAAAGAAATTAAAAGTATCTAGATCTAAGTTAAACAAACTGGATAAATAAACATACCGAATAGAGACAAAAAATATTATCACTGTTCATAACAAAATAGCAATGAATAAAGAAAGGTGTTTTTTTCATGGTAAGAATATACAATTGATTCAAGCAAGGAGTTTGAGACATCCAAACTCATTTATATGAACATAAGGGAGAGGTAGAAAATTTAGGGGATGTAAAAAAGTTTATGTAAATATATAAATTACCATAGGATGAACCCTAGAGAATACACCTTGAATGAAGAAGAATTCCTAGATTCTTCAAATTGATCTCTAGATTTGTAATAATCTATAGACAACCATATTTTTCTCTTTTGTTTTTTTTGAATTTGGTTTCAAAACTTTTAGAGACTTACCACCATTGAAATTTCAAAATTTTTGGAGGAGAAGATGAGAATCAAAGAGGCAAATGATTGAGAGGAAATTTTATTAAAGGAGGAAATAAATGTAACATTCACTATATGCTGACACATCTCCTTTTAATAATATTTTCTTCTCATTCAAAACAAAATACCCCTCTTATTCCTTAAAGTAAGTCCAGCTATTATATGGGCTATTTGGGCTTTAATACATTCCAACCAATTAGTATTATTCTCATTTAAATCCAATTTAAATTTTCTATCGATATCGTATACCGATACACGAGCTTCTAACTGTTATATACGCACTTTATTAAATACTAATGGAAATCAAACAAATCAAATAAGAAATTTTTTAGCGATTAATATATCACAAATATTAATTAATTTAATTGATCTAAAGACCTTTTTAGTATTTATTCTGTTTAAATCAAATTTAAACATTCTACCGATATTGTATATCAATACACACGTTTATAACTTTTATATATGCACTTTAATAAATATTAATGGTATTCGAATTAATTAAATAAAATTTAACAATTAATATTTCATAAATATTAATTAATTTGATTAATTTTAAACTATCAAAAATCAATTAAATCATGTGGTACATTCGAAATCTTTATCATTATGGTTGTGAGACTCATAGGTGTAAATTCAGTCAGTGATTAATATTGAACAATTAAAATATTAATGTTTACAAGTCCTTTTAGCTAGTGATGTGACATTTTGGCAAAATTTATCTCTTACACATCTTTTTGTTACATCCAGTTTTATTTATTATAAGTGTTACCCATTATTGACAATTATTTACACCAATTTTCTTCATCAAAACTATCACTTTAGACTTATGGAATTTGGTAATAGTCAAAATTACAGTATCATCCATATTCAACTCTATAGTCCAAATAAAAATTCCTTGGTTCAATAATCAATTATTATTAACCGAAATGTTCTTAGCCAGGGACTTTGACTTTGAGTTGATTTCAGTTGACCGTGATACTAACCTCATATACCAAGGAGACGAATCTTCTATTGAATAGTGTTTCGCTTCCAATGCTTTCACTCGACCCAACTATAGTCATTCGATGGATGCTATGCCATGATTTAACAATAATCAAAGTGGAGCTTCCGCGTTGAAGATCAACAACATTCTCAAGTCAAGGGAACTATATAATTTTGTCACGTCAATATTTTCTGTTTGACCTTAGTTATATTGATTAATAGAAAACTATTGAGTGAGTCATTTCATAGGTATTCAGTAACTATCAATACGCAACCCCTTGGTGCACCCAGCAACGTGAGTAATATACTACCCAACATATGGAGAGCATTACGTACTCTAATTTCAATGGATATATTGATATCCAGTCTCGATATATCTTGACTAGGAATATTCAAAATTGCATATTTATTTTCATTATGGTAAATTACTCGTGGTTATAAAATTTTGTAATTATTATCACAAAACATACCATTTATGGATTTTATATTGAATATACTTTTAATTAAATTAATTAATTAATATAAAACATTATATCAAGTATATAATAAAAAGAAAATAAATTTTATTTCGAACAAGATTGGTTATCGAGTTAGATATACATAATTTCCCCTAGGGCATACCCCTAACTCTATCAATCTCCCACTTGCACTTAGGGTCAATTAGGAATCTCATTCCAACTTCTCCAATCGGTGTTCTCAAAACCAATCGGGTTAGTCTCTCAGTGAATGGGTATGCTATTATGTTTTAATTTTCTAATTCATCAATCAACTCTCTCTAATGCTGATAAACTACCTTTATCATGTGGAATAATTCAGAGCATGTCTCTCCTAGTGAGCTCTAAGTTCTATTATGAACCATATCATGACATTGTTATCATATAACAATGTTATGAGATTCTCAACATTTGGAATCACCCCTAACAAAGTTATAAATTTATGCATTTATATTTATATACATTGCTTTTATTATAGAGCTATTCAAGGCGATGTACTTAGCCTTTTTCATTGAATATGCCACAGTCTTTCATTTAGAATATTTCCAACTTAGAGATTCTTAATTTTAATTTATTATTGATATATTAAACTTGATATCACCCATGAAAATTTGAATCTGAACACTCCTTCATAAGGAGTTTGTTGTTTCTGTAACAATTCTCTATCCTTCATAAGGAGTTTGTTGTTTTCGTAAACAATTCTATAGTATTTCATAAATACACGAGAAAACTTCAACCAACCATTTAGTAATATCAAATAGGATTTGATATTTGCTTCATGTATTAAATAAACAAACAAATCATGATATCATGGACAACATAATATATGATATTTCCTATTGCTAAAGCATAAGGAATCATCTTACATGTTTAGTATTAAACATTTTAATAAGGCATCCTTGCGTACCTTTTGAGACATTCCCGATATCTTTACTTATTATAAATGACATCATTTACAAATCCATCGTCGAGTATTAAAACAATTAAAGCTAATTTTAATAGAAGTGCACCATTAATAATTAACAGTGTGTTTTTACTTATAATTTAAAAATATCAATGTACCTTTGAATGCTCTTTCTTATGAACACACACTTCCTCTGCATTTTGATTGTTAATCAAACTATTTGATATTTCTATCAAAATACCTGTTCAATTTTGATGCTTTTCTGAACGATAATTTCATATCCGTTCTCAGATCGCATTCGGAAAACCCATAAACTCAATATCACCCCCACTAACTTCGAAACACTTTGGTTATTTTGTGCAAACAGTCTAGTATAAATCTATATTTAGAACTTTCTGCTTCAATACATATACCAAAACATAAAGTCATACTAGGCGATAATTTTGTGAGTAAAATCCAAACTAACTTAAGCATATCGAATGGTGAATCTGTGACATTAATTTCAACGATTTGACAATCATAGTGTTATTCTTATCAATATGGCTCACTATATTCCAATTGCAATTGTCTTTCTCTTATAGAAAAATTTGTGGCTGATGGATCATATTCCTTCTAGTACGACTATCAAAATCATATTTTGATAGTGTACTTGGAATCTGTTTGGATCTTCACATTGTACCACATCATAGAGTCAATGCTCTTAAAGGTTTAATTAAACAATCAAAGATTATTTATTCTTAACATTTACAAGAAACTCACAGTTTCTCTTTAATGTATAAGAATATTCATTAAACATTCTAATGCGTTGTGTTTATTTAGGTTTGGTTAATATCATTTCATCCCTTGTAACCAGCTTCATCTTTGGATCGTATCTGAATCCCTTTTATTACCAATAATTTCTCAAACAAATTCCTTCGCTACGAAGTTGATATTTTGGAATGACAGTTGTTTCTCAATGTAATGGAACATGTATTCATAAACATTTCATGAATTGCCTGATGTATAAAACCAATGGGGTTTTACTTTACAAAACTATGTTCAAAATATAAATAGGTCATCTGATGAAAACCATTCCTAAACTCCTTTTTGTGAGATTTATACAGATCCCTCAAGAACAAGTATTACATGCTGTCTTTCGACTTGCACAACTTGCCAACTCCTTGGCGTAGGATATGTTAGGGTTTCTTATAAAACCTTTATTTTATATGGTTTTGTAAACTATTTTTTGGGTGATATTAATTTTAACCTTATGTACTACTCTTAAGTACACACCTTATAGAAAGAATTTAACTCAAGTTCGCTCGTCATTAATCGTGTTTTGTCCTGCAAAATTTGATTACTCCTTATCAATACATCATTATGTATTATAGGGAGGAGCTTTGAGACTTAGAGACTGAATCTTTGTTCATATTAGGTACATACGGAACTCTTTCTAATATACTCACCCATTTGATCAAATTTAATCAATTTTGTCGCATGTTATATTATCTACTTCCGTCTTATATTCTATGAGCTTATCATAGACCTATCAATGTCTATCAAATACATATATCCATATCGGTGATAACGCATCAATGAATATGACGAAGTACATGGAACCATATTGGTGTTAATAGAGTTACGATTGCATACATCTATATGTATCAATCCAAAGAGCTTTTCAACTCTTATGATGCTCCCACTAAATGGGTGCATAGCTCTTAATTGCTTGAGATATAATTATCTAGTGTCATATTATTCAAAATTATATAATAAAAATTATTTCTCAAAAGCTACGGCTTAGTCTATAATTCCAAAACAATTGTAAATAATTTTAGATACTTCAGTATTTTCCAATGTATCACTTTTGTTGTGAAAAGAAATACCACATTATAGTTTTATTTCATAATGAATATTCATAATATTCAAATTGAAATCTAAGTCTGTCTATTTTTTAGTCGATACCGAAAAATAGTCATTATTTCATAAATAATGTATGGTATGTTTTACAAGAACAACTTTCGTAACTTGATGCAATCAATAAGTGTTATATGGCAAACTCCCACTACGTCCTCCATTACTATAATAGCATATGAAATTCTAAGATCCACTCTACCACTTAATATAGGCTATTTATTTCATTTACAGTAACTTGTTTACAGTTGAGAATTTTTAGATCAAGTATCTTAAATTCAAAGAAATAAATCTCATAGAAAACAATATTCTATTTGAAAATACATTTTGGAATAGAAATCATATTTCTTATTCCAATGTTAAGTATCAACCATTATTTTACAATTCTTGTTTCCGATGTTTTCATGAAACAGAAGTGCCCATTCACTCTCTTCATCCCAACTGTAACTTAAATCATATCTACTCTTATACATTTGTTTTCCTTTTTAACCTGTCAAACCATTCAAAAGAAATCCCTTACTACAATATAATGATGAACTCTTAACAAAAGCACACTCTATTATCCTTAACATATAATGACATCAAGTATACCGCACTTCGCGTAAACTGATCAAACTGATATTTAAGCAATCGAGGTCTTAGATCTATCTTATAGTTTTGATCTAGTATTATATTTAATATAATATGATCTTTATAATAATCAATCAAATTGAATACTCGATCTCACAGTATGGTTTACTTGTTTGCTTCGAATGAACTAATTTCAACGAAGTATCGTACATTACAAACTGTGACCGTTCACTATGTAATATTTATATGTGATAGTATATGGATCATATATTTATAGTATTGTATTGCTTTTGAGTTTGGAACTAATAAAATGCAATACACGGTCTTGATCAAATAAAATTGTAAGCGACCAAATTACGAATGCATTTAGTAGTTGTAAAATCTGCTTGCATGGGTATAGAAAACATTGACATGCAAGAAGTGTTTAATAGTAAGTATATATATTATATTTCTATTTGTCAATTTTCAATTTAGTTCATTTGTACATCTTAATTGATAAACATTTTATCAATCGTATTAAATGCACAAATTTATCAATGTAGTTTATTATAATATTATATAGCGTATATTCTTACAATATTAGAAAGGTTAAATATTATCATTTCATTTTTCTAATAAGCCTCCCACCAGTCTTTTATGTTTCACAAACCCTAAGAAGAACATAAAAGTTATTCAACTTTACTAGTGGGTGTTAGAACTCGTATGACTTGGGATTCTGACCTTGAGAAAAGCTAAACAAATCATAAGCCCACATATGATGGATAACTCCTTATCGATTGTATCACATGCAACTCCTAACTCGTGGTTCCTTATCCTAATCTCGCTTTTACCTTCAGGAAAGTTCAACAAGAAAAGTGAGATTATTCACTCGGACCTATCATTTTGTGACGGCCTAAGTATAATGCACATACCTTGAGGAAAGCTCAACAAATACGTGCAGTTATCTTACCTCGCCTATTCAATATATTAATAGTACTACACATAAAATCCCTAGCTTAAGGAAAGCTCAATAACTAAAGAATTGCAAGTAATCTATTGATATAGAAATGATATAGGACAACATCATATTAGAGATTCATATTCTTTAACAAATTATATTGAGTGATATCGACTCAATTTATTTCTTATATAATATCCTCGTGGTTCAAGTGTCAGACACATCAGAAATCACTGTATTTATACATATATATGTATTTATTCTTTAAATTTATTTAGGGTTTCTTTAAGGTTCCACATTTAGTTTATACATTCATATCATATAAGTTTTATTATCACATAACTTTTATATTTTATATTACTTATATAATAGTTTCATGTACAAGGTTATACTAATTAAATCTTATTTAATTAATTAACTCTTTAATTAATTTTATATTAGTATTTCAATACAACTTTTATATTGGACATGTCTACTATAATCTTTATAGTGTATACTATAACCTTTATAGTATAACACATATATCTTATATATGTGTGTTTTAATTTAATTAATTAACAATTAGTAAATTTATTCAATTAATTAACATTTAATTTACTTATTTAATTAAACAATTTTAATCAAATTATATTAATTTCAAAATTTTATTTTATATACATACATGTATTCTTATGTTATCTTAAACACTTTAAAATAACATAACATGTATCAATATACATAATACATGTATATAAGTATTAATCAATTAACCAATTTAACTTTCATTTTATTAATCTTATTAATAAATTTTAAAATTTGAAATTGGTATTTAAACATTTTCAAACATTTTGAAAACTTATGTTGTATTAAACCTTTATAATAAACATGTTTTTATTTTAAATTTAACTTTTAAATTTACAATCTTTTATTTTGATTTTTCAAACAATTTTGAAAATTAGACCAATGACCAATTCAAATTTGTCATTTTCTATTAGGGGTAACATTTTGGCTCATTTTACCTTTCAGGCCAAACCGTTAACTATGTAGGACACGATACTTGATTAACCAATTTCAATCATATAAATTACTTTTCTAGACACTGTACTAAGTGGCCAAACTTAATTAGTTAGCCCTAACATGACTAATTTAGATCGCATAGGCTTTTGGGATCTGATACCATTGAAGCTCTGGGCCAACCCGCGGTGAAAGAAATGAGTAAATGTCAAAAACATTCCCATTGGATCTTTGTTGGGCTTATGTAGTCTAAATTCATTGAATTTTTTTAAATTTTCCTTTAAAATTTTCTTCATATTATTACAATTGTTTAAAAATTAGTTTAATTTAATTTTGTTTAATTGTACATTATGATGAGCACATCAAATGCATCCATGTATATATTTAGGTACAACATATGAAAAGTGTACATAGCTAATGTGAATGTTGTCTAGGTGTTGGGATTTATACCATAATAGACACATTTCTCCCTTATACATGCCTTTGTCGTTTCAAACATGATTTACACACACACACACGTATGTATGTGTGTATGTCTTTACATGTATAAATGTATATATAGATACACAATAAATATTTTGCATATCAGTTTAAACTGAAAATACTCTTTATTTATGTTACATGCAATAAATCAAAGAATGCAAAGTCTAATTAAAGTAGGTTTAAAAGTTTACTATTATATCTTATAAAAAACTCCTGAAAACTTTTAGTTAAATGCAACTACACAAACATAAATGATGTTATATAAATATATAGATTCATGTACACACAATATTTTGAAATGAAATAAAACAACATATAAGTAGTTTGTGAAATAGAATATTTCCTTTTAAACAAAGATTTAGTGCTATACTGGATCAATTGTAAAACTAGAAATAAATCTTTAATTCAATGTTTCCCTTTTTATTTCAATTAGAAAACTTGTTTTAGAAAGATTTAAAACATAACATAATTAAGTCCTCCTATTATGTTGATAATAAATATTAATTAATGCAATTATTTCAAAGTACTATACACATAGCAATTTATGTGTAAACATTCAAGTCTAAATCTTCTAATATGAAAACTAAATTACTGACAAGAGTATTCCAAAATTCAATTTAGCTTTTTTTTAAACAATGATAAAATCAGATGACATATGCATATATCACTACAAGAAAACGTATGATTTTCGATGGCTGAAAACCGTCGGCGGCCGTAGGTAGCCGTCAAAAACCGACGTAAAAAAACATTGCAATTTGTCCTGTCGCCGCATAGTTTTTCCGACGGCTTCCAATAGCCTCCATCGTAAACTTTCCGACAGCTGCCGACAGAAAACCCGACAGCTTTAGACGGCCGTCGAAGACACGTGGCTGATCAAGAGGAAGCAACAAAACCGCCACTAGCCATTGGAAAATGTTGATCTGTAAGCCATCGCCAGTCGTCGGAATACCTAAAGCATTTTTCCATATTTCTGCTACATGCTAGCCTCACATACACAATTCAGAAATATAATATAGTCATACACAAGCACATATCAAATTCATATATTCAATATAATATCAAATCATACAAATATACTCAAATCACATAAAGAAAATTAAACCAACCATAACTCACATAACATCGAACCAACCAACACTTCGTTAGCATAATGTACATACATGTCATCATATAATATATACACCGTGAAACACCAACAAATCTTACACCATCAACAACTCAAATGTCATCATCAATAACTTAACACCATCAACTCATAAATGTCGAACTGACCATCACCAAATGTACCATCAAATGATATACAAAATATCTTAAAGTATCCAACCACACCATCTTAATGTATCATCAAACAATACTAAACAATGTCACATAATAAAAAAACATACATATTACTCCTGTCAATCACCTCCAGAACCTCCGGAACTAGCTGAAGATGGAAACTGGCCACCATACCACTGCATGTACTCAGCAATACGCTAGTCCAGCAGTTGTGTCAACTCAATGGCATACCGACGGTTCTGATCCTCCAGCTGCGCCAACCTAGCTCTCAATTCCTCGATCTCTACTAGATCGATCTAAGCTTTGCTTTAGCTGGCTCTCCTCTGTCCACCCTGCAATACTTATTTAATTTAGCAAAAGTTCAATTGCTATAATCTTACTATCGAAGCTACAACACAATATTTTAATTGTTATATCTATAAACTTATTATCGAAACTAAAGCAATGTGAAGTTCTTTAGAACTGAAAGATTACTAAATTGTTATATCTAAATATATTATTCATTACCGCTTGATTGCCAAAACCATAACGCCTATTCCATGAAGGTGGGTTCATGACTGACTCAAAAATGACATCCTCCTCATCTGTAGTCAGTTGCTCTTAACTTGTTTCCTCCAGGAGTTTTTGCCTTTGTTCCATAAACCGTGTCTGCTTGAACAAATAAAAATACATTTGAAATTAATAGCATAATATCTTAATTCATTATACTAATAATTAAAACAATTTTTGACTCTCAAAACCATATTCATTATCAACTCTTTTAGTCTTCTTTAGCAAGTTCTTTACGGTTTCTTGACTTTTTAGCTCTTTTTCCCTAAACAGATTGTTGTCATTTTCCAATGCAGTCAATTTCTCTTTGAGACTCATGCATTCATCTTTATACAATTAAAAATATTTAGAAGCAACGGACATGGATGATTCTAACTCCGACTGAAGTACAATGTATCTCTGTTTTTGATAAGTAACTTGTTTTCAGGTTCTATGGCTTTTAGTTTGAGTACAGAGGGAGAATTTTGATTTCCATCTTCGTTATTCATGGAGTTTGCATCCATGGCTTCAAATGTGTGCTTTGACTGATGTTTGATTAAAAAATTTAATAATTGGATTGGAGGTAGTTGAAAAGTTTTTAGTACATTCAGAAAACAAATCAACTTTTCATATAGATGTCGTTATGTCGAAAAATATGACAGAGAAAATCCAGTGTCATCATTGCAAGCTTGGTATGCGTGCTGATGTGCTTTTAATACAAGCGACCAAAACTTACTTAACAAAGAAAAATAAATAAGTTGTCAATTAACTTTCAAAAATCGATGTTGTAGAACAATAGTGCAGTGGTAGATTGACCCGTGCGGTGATAGTACAAGAAAAGTTGAAGATTTCAAATCAGCCATATACCTTTCCTCGTTACATATTCTACACTTCCTAAGAGTGATGTCCTCTTTCCAAAACAACATGCCCATTTAAACATGTATCTATTTTTTGATATGGTAAACCAATATTTGGTAACAAATACTTCAAATGTTTACACATACTACATGAACAACGAATTTCTACATCATTTCCGTTATTACTTAAAGTGAATTCAACAAATACGTTTATGAACTGACATTTTATTTTTTATTTTATTGCTACATAATCTTATACGCTTCAATTTAACCCAACTTAAGAATACACTATTGAAATGTATTGTACGCAAATGTGTGTTTCCTATATTGTACACAAATGCATGTACACAGGAAACAAAAAAGAAAAGTGACGGCGAAATTTTATGAACCGTTTAAAATGAAATAATGTACGAAATGTAATTGTTTAATGTGTTTATAAATTGTCCAATACATGGACAAATTCAGCAAGTATTGTACCAGATGAATATAAATGTCCGTTTTATGACAAAAACGAATATCTATATAACGATCGTGTACAACACTTGTCGGACGGGGCCAAAAACTCTCTAAGGGACGTAATAAAAAAAATAGTTTATACAAAAATTTGAAGTTTTATAGTTTGACTTCTTATTTATTATATAATATATTATTGTTTGTAAACGGTTGAAAATTTACTAATTTTATATATTTCGAAAAATTATCAATTTACCACATTCCACGTATTTTATCGAACAAGGTTAATTCAGCGTATTATAGTAGATATGTAAATTATTTTTTTAGACGTTTTCGATAGAAAACAATTTATTTAATTATTATACATATAGATCCGTGATAAGAAGGTCTAGATCTAGGTTATAAATTGATGAATCAATATACAAAACAGAGAAAACGAAATTAAAAGGATCTAGATTAAACAAACTGGATAAACAAACACATGGAACAGAGACAAAAATTATCATCATCGTTTATAATAAAATACCAATGAACATAGCAATAGTTTTTTTTCATGGTATGAATATATAATTGATTCAAGCAAGGGGTTTGAGATATCCAAATCAAAATCCAAATTCATATATATGAGTAGAAGGGAGAGGTAGAGAATTAAGGAGATGTAAACAAATTAAATGATATGTAAATATATATAATTATCTTAAGATAAAGACTGGAGAATGCACATTGAATAAAGAAGAATTCCTAGATTCTTCAAATCGATCTCCAGATCCGCAATAATCTAGAGACAACTACATTTTTCTCCTTTGTTTTGTTTAAATTCCATTTTGAAACTTTTAGAGATTTACCACCGTGGAAATTTCAAATTTTTTGAAGGAGAAGATGATAATCAGAGAGGCAAACAACCAAGAGAAAATTTTATTAAAGAAGGAAATAAATGTAGCATTTAATATATTCAGATTCCTCTCATTTTAATAATATTTTCTTCTCATTCAAAATATAAAAAAAACCCTCTTATTCCTCAAAGTAAGTCCAGCTATTACACGGGCTATTTGGGCTCCAAATCATTCCAAAAACCAACTAGTATTATTCCCATTTAAATCTAATTTAAATTTTCTATTGATATCGTATACCGATACGTGCACTTAAAACTGTTATATACGCATTTTATTCAATACTAATGGAACTCAAACAAATCAAATAAGAAATTTTTTTACAATTAATATTTCAAAAATATATATTAATTTAATTTATTTAAAGTTCTTTTTAGTATTTATTCTGTTTAAATCAAATCTAAACATTCTACCGATATTGTCTATCGATACACACGTTTATAATTTTTATATACGTACTTTACTAAATACTAAAGTTATTAAAATAAAATAAATAAAATTTAACAAATAATATTTCATAAATATTGATTAATTTTCAACTATTAAAAATCAATTAAATCCTATGGTTCATTTGAAATCTTCATCATTTTGGTTGTGTGACACATAAATGTAAATTCAGTCAGTGGTTAATATTGAACAACTAAAATATTAACGTTCACACGTCACCTTAGCTAGTAATGTGAATTTTGACTGAAATTATCGCTTACACATCTTTTGATGAAATCTAGTTTTATTTATTATAAATGTTACCCATTAATAACAATTATTTACACCAATTCTCTTTGTCAAAACTATATTACTTTGGACTTATGGAATTTGGTAATGGTCAAAATTCCAGTATCCACCATATTTAACTCTATAGTCCAAACACAAAGTCCTTGGTTTAATTATTATTAACCGAAATGCTCTAGCCAGAGACTTTGACTCTTGTTGACTTCAGTTGACAGTGACACTAAACTCATATAATCGAGGAGACGAATCCTCTCTTAAATAGTATTTCACTTCCAATGCTTCCAGTCGACCCAACTATAGTTATTTAATGTACTTCATGTCATGATTTAACTATAATCAAAGCAGAGTTTCCACATTGCAGATCAATAATATTCTAAAGTCAAGGGAACTGTGTAATTTTCATCAATATTTTATTTATATTTGTATTAACCAACAGAAAACTATCGAATAAGTCATTCCATAGTTATCTAATAACTATCAGTATGTAACCACTTGGTGCCTCCAACAGCCATGAGTAATAAACTGCCCAACATTTGGAGAGCGTTACGTACTCTAGTTTCAACGAATATATCGATATCTAGTCTCGATACATCTTGAAATAGGAATATTCAAGGTATATTTATTTTCATCTTGGTAAATTAATTACGATTACAAAACTTTATAGCTATTATCACAAAACATACCATTTATAGATTTTCTATTAGATATACTTTAATTAAATTAATTAATCAATATATAACACATTATATCAAGTATATAAAGAAAGAAAACACATTTTATTTTGAACAAGTTTGGTTATTGAGTTAGATATATGTACTAAATTACATAATTGCCCCTAAGGCATACCCCTAACAGTATCACATAATAGAGCGACAGTGAATGACCGGCCCATTCCTCTCTTGACTTAGGGCTGGCCACACCCCTCTAGGATTGGGAGTGTACTAATGGGGCCCTTTGTTCTCTGCTAATGGCATGGGCACCATGCTAAGGCGCTCGAATCTCAAATCTCGAGCCCCATCTACTGCCCGGAGGCATTCAAAAGATGGTTGCCATTCTATTGGAGAACGACGATGTCTTGGTTCCTTATGCATGCCTAATTTTAGGTAAATTTCGATAGACTTGGCCCTTGCACAACATGTTCTCTCCTGTTGCGAAAAAGAGCTACCTTGACTAGGGTTTCAAGCACCACCCTCTCTTGCATGGTATTAACAAGATTGTAAGCAGTGGAAAGGGCAAGCTAGATAGAAGTAAGATCAACCATCGAAAGGGGTGGAGGAAGGAAGTTCATAGTTGTTTGGGAATCCAATCTTATCCTTAGATCATTTACCTTACGAGATAGAGTTCCCACATTTGTTAAGCCTTGAAGCCAACTTCGCCACATGTCATTGATGAGTCCAGGGATGAGACTAGCGGTGTTAACAACAATATTACCGTTAGTCTCATGATCATTAGAGTTTATAACCTCATTCTCAACATCAGGATTTGACATTGTGCAAAATGAGAAATGAGCGTATAAAGAAAACAAAGTAAAGAGAGGTAAGAGTTTTAGGAGAGGCCCTCTTTCTAGTGCCAAAATGTTGAATAAACATTTGGCTAACTTCAAAATTAAACTAACACATTTGTATTAGTAAAGTTACTTACGAATATTAGGCTTAAAATGTAAAACGAGGAGCAACACAAGCTAATAGTGTAAATGACATAAGATATAGAGTGGTTTGGCAGAAGCTTGCCTACATCCACTGTGAAGACCACTTACTATATTTATCTTTTACAATGATAGGAATTGCAAGAGAATAATAAGAAATTTAGCACTTAAGATTATAATGGTACTAAACATAAGAGCTTATGAGGAGTTGCTTGCGGAAAATGAATTTTAAGCTTAGAAATCAACTAATTTCAAACCCTTTGATATTTTATGGCAAGGGGTATGGCAGCTGATATGGATAGTGGATTACTGAGATTACGCTGTAAATAAGCGAAAGTCATTCCCGACCGTAGATCTGGTTGCTTGGATGGATGGAAGACAGCAAGAAAGGAGGTTTGAATATGTGGCCGAGAAGCATGCTAACTATAATTCCATATGGGGCGTGCATTTTGTGCTAAAAAAGATGGCGTAATACAGGAGTTAATATGCTTTTGTCAGATAGGCTGCAGTAGTAGATGTGCTAAGTCATACTAGGTTGTATTTTTTGATGTCTAACACACTTTTCTAGGCAACAAGGTTGGAAAGAAGCTTCTCATACAATGACGCTCGGTTACTTAGTGCCGAAGCTTATTGAGAACAAAACTAAAAATGCTAAGGCTGGAGCGTGAAGGGTTGGGCAGAGGCATGGTGATGAGACATGCTATATGGGACCTGTCGAAGGTGGGTTAAGATAGAGTCGGGCTATAGACTGGTCGCTTTGAGCCGGGTCGGATCATATGAGATGGTTGTGTCAACTTGTGCTGGACCGGGCCAGGTATAAGAATCCAGGGCGACACGTCTATGACTTGCTTGTTGGATTTGCTAGGATGGAGCTAGGTTGAATGTGGGCTGGCTTTTGAATTAGGCCATGTCGAGTGCTATCTGACGTGGATTTGGGCTAGGCCATGATGTGCTAGTTAGCTAATCATACTTGCAAGAAATTTAAGCAATAGGTTTTCTGTCTTGAAATATTTTGACTAGGAATATTTAAAATAATATGTTATTTTAATGTGAAAATTTTCTCGTGATTTCAACATATTG
Source organism: Allium fistulosum (assembly GCA_030737815.1). NCBI lineage: Eukaryota > Viridiplantae > Streptophyta > Magnoliopsida > Asparagales > Amaryllidaceae > Allium > Allium fistulosum. Next base: position 355,849,997 of record CM060904.1, read on the forward strand.
TAATTACTATCACATAACTTATCATTTAAGGATTTCTATTTGATATACTTAAAATGATTACTTAATGAATCATTTCACAATATAACAAAGTATATTATAGAAATCAAATACCTTTATTATAAACAAGATCGGTTATCGAGTTAGATATATGTAACAAATTACATAATTTCCCCTAGGCATGCCCCTAACTCTATCCGTTGGTTCATGACCTTTTTATGTAAAAATATGTGATCTTTATGAAATGAAATATGTATATGAAAATGGCATTTTAAAGTGGTATTTGAAAAGAGAATGCTAATGGAAGGGGTTGAGAAAGGTGTAGTTGAAAGTGGTAAGATTTTTTTAATAAGTATAAGTTATTCCTGATTAATATGTTCCAATTATTTGTAACAAAATAAAACCAAATGCAAAATAACATTAAATAATACAAAAAATTTGAAATAATATGTGAGAACAAAAATACAAAAATACAACATTACACTACGCTATTGATTAGTACCACTCAAACGATTAGAAATTCTTGGTAGGATTTCATGTTTTAGTTGTCTATAGTTTCAAAGACCAACAATCTTTTCGCTACTTCAACGCTTTGAACATTTAACAACTTTATTTTACCGAATGTCACAACAAATGATCAAAGTTTCACCAACGTCAAATTCTCCATTAGCAATTCAAGTAATGTGAGCAACCAATTATGTATTGTTCGAAGAAGCTCCAATAGAATCAAAGACCTCTAGTCCTATACGATGAACCATTGTGTTATATGTGATGAAGTGGAGGATTGTTTGGTGAACCAAAATTTGGAGGAATCTACGAAGACCGACTACTTGTGCGAAAGGAGTGAAAGATGCACCGAAACCCTAAATCTATCAAATCAAGTCTATATAGATGGAGGAGTATTTGCACCAGTTCTTCTTCAATATCAGTAGGCACAAACACATTTTGTTTAGTTGCACTCATACATTGAAACAATTCTTGCATCAACTCTATTTATTTAGTCAGTCCTTTATGTACCTTAAAATACTCGGTCCAAATTCCTACTAGTTAAAAAAATTACGTAGGTAACACATATGAGATAAAATCTTTAAAATGACAAACATTTAAAAATACCTTCACACGAGCAACCACCATTCCTTGTTGCCCTCAGTAGTTTGTTTCTAGTCAGCCACTTTATTGCACAATCTTTCCCATTTAACCTCTTCTTCCCAAATATTGTCCTACTTACGGCGGACTTCGTCATTTCGTAGGGAATGGTTTTTATAGCATACTTGTACTTGTCCACTATAGCCTTTTGCTCTCATGTTCTGTTGTTTCCATACGTAGTGTATGTTTTAATAGAGCAATCAATAGTAGCACGGTATCTTCATTTGACTGAACATGTGAACTTTTGCAAGATTTTTAACTGAATGATTTTCATGAAGAGTTAATAACAATGGTAAAAAGTGGAATTGAAGGTGAAGATGGAAGAAGTGAAATGGATAGGGTTAATATAGAGATGATGGAGTAGCCATTTTATATTTTTACAGTTAAGTCAGACCATCGTGATTCCTCGATGCTATACCATGTCAAGGCATCAATGCATCAGATGCAGAATGAATGGTAATAGAATTGAAATCGTTTGTGAACGCTATCTTAGCAAATTGATCGATTTAAGGATAAAAAAGAATAATCAAGAATATTATAGAGGTTTGCCTTAATGTATACTTGTAAAATCAAATAACATAAAGCCAAGATAATTTGTCATTTTTTTATTTCCGTGCTATTAGTATATTTATTCTGATTCTTTCAAATAAGTAAGAGAAATTATCATATGTTATTATTCAAACGAATGATTTACTCAAAGAAAAACATAAATTTATATTTGGAGAAATTTTATTGAATTATTTTTATGATTATAAGAAAAATTGACTTGTTTTGAATAGTTAACTTCTTCTTTTTTTATACTAAACCATCCATTAAAAGTGTTACAATACCATAAATTTGGATAATATAATAAAGTTGAGTTAATTCGGTTAAGCCAATAAACTTCGTTTTTTTATACTAAACCAATCATTAAAAGTATTACAATACCATAAATTTAGATAAAATAACAAAATATTTTTAAACTGAATTCAAACCGATTTAATTTCTTAACCGGATTGAAATGACCAAAACAAACTATTTTAATCGATTAATTAGTTCCTAGACATTGTTCACTCCCATAACTTCTGCATCATATCTTTAATAACAGTTGTAATATCTTTGGCGTCATACTTTTTTGGTGTCAATGTGAACTACCAAAAATACCCCTAATACTAAGTCTTAATATCACTTGAAAATATGATATAATAATTAAATTTATTTTACAAATTCAAAGCGTCCATCTATAAATATTATCAAATTTTAATATCACTTAAAAATAAGGTCTAACAAATAAAGTTCTTTTACAAATTCAAAAAGTCCATCTACAAATACTATCAAATCTTAATATCACTTAAAAATAGGATTTAACAAATAAATTATTGATTAATAATATAAATAAAAATTCAAACCTAAAAAAAATTAGATTTTGCAAGCATAAAATAGAATTTAAACTAACAACAAATGATTTCAACGCAAAAATATGGTTAAAAATTTATATAAATCATTTTATTTCGAATGTGCTAAACATATATAATTTGCAGATTAACAATTCACGCATGAAGTGCGTGACGTAATGCTCGTGTGTGTGTATATATATCTTTAATAATTGTTGTAATATCTTTGGTGTCACACTTTTTTGGTGTCAACGTGAACTTACAAAATTACCCCTTTACAGATATTACTAGATCTTAATGTCACATAAAAATAGGATCTTAATATTACTAAAAAATAGGAACTAACAATTAAACATTCTTTATAAATTCAAAACGTCCTTCATCTTTATTTATTTATTTATTTTTTGACAAGGCAAGCCGGTTTTTATAGTGGACCGTCCACTTTTATTACAACAAAAGTAATAAATACATATTAAAAATAGGAGTTAGGCCGATTGCCTAAACTACTAAACTTACTCAAGCACCACGCAGGGTGCAACATATAAACCAGGTTGCAAAAGCAAACGCATATAAGCTCCACGTAGGAAACAACTCATAGAAACAAACGTATCTAACAAACTTAGATACGACAGAATATTACTATCTATGAAAATTGACCCAAACCAACTCTACAAATTTCCAAGACAGCTAGCTAAAAAATATAGCCTAAGCTTGCATTCAGAAGAGAACCAGATTGCCAACAAGGAACATAACATATTTCATAGAGATGCAAATTTCAAAGATGGCCGATTGCCCTTCATCTTTATTAATTAATAATAGAAATAAAAATTCAAATTAACAAAAAATTAGATACTGCAACTTAGAAACAAATATTCAAACTAACTAATATGATTAAATGGTTATGCAAATAATTTTTTTTGAATGCATCAAACATATACAATTTGTAGAAAAATATCTCATGCACAAGAGATTGAGAGATTGGTCAAATGGTCGAAACTCAACACGACATTTATACTAACATCATTTTGAACATTAATTCTATATATATATGTGTGTGTGTATATATATATATATATGTTTATATGTAAACATTGAAACTCAATGCAACATTGTTTTGATGGAAGGATGTAAAAATCATGTTTTTTTTTCTTTCAAAATAGGGACCTAACTCAAAATCCTTTTAAATAAATTGACACTAACATAGTTTAGTATACAATAATAATCTTTTTTTTCTTTTCCTTTCTTAACTAAACATTGTTCCACAACATCGTTTACATAATTTAATATCACTTAAAAATAGAATCTAACAATTAAATTTCTTTTACATATTCAAAACGTTCGTCTACAAATATTATCAAATCTTAATATCACTTAAAAATGAGATCTAGAAAATAAAGTTTTTTTACAAATTCAAAACGTTCATTTATAAATACTATCAAATCTTAATATCATTAAAAATATGATCTAACAAATAAATTATTAATTAATAATAAAAATAAAAATTCAAACTTTTAAAAAATAAATGTTGCAACTTAGAAATAAAATTAAACTAACAACAAATTATTTCAACACAAAAATATGATTAAATATTTCTACAATAATTTTTTTTGAAGGCACTAAACATATACAAATTGAAGAAAAACAATTCATGCGCAAAGCATTTGCTATCATCACGAGCGAAGCGCGTGCCGTAACACTCGTCTTTAATAATAGTTGTAATATCTTTGATATTACATTTTTTTGGTGTAAGCGTGAACTACCAAAAACACCCCTCTACATATATTATCAGATCTTAATATCACTTAGAAATAAGATCTAACAAATATGCTTCATTTACAAATTTAAAATATCCATTTATAAATATTACTGAATCTTACTATTACTTAAAAATAGGATTTAACAGCTAAACTTCTTTTACAAATTTGTTCTCTGTTAATTAATAACGAGCGTTACGGCACGCGCTTCGCGTGTGATTTATTTTTCTATAAATTATATTTTTTTAACACATTCAAGTGAAAATAATTTGCACGAATATTTAGTCATATTTTTCTGTTGAAATCATGTTTAGTTAGTTTGAACCTTTTTCTAAGCTGTAACGTCTAATTTTTTATTAGTTTAAATTTTTTATTTATATCATTAAACTATTGTGTAACCCGTACGTTGCACACGGTATATTATAGAAAAATAATATTATAAATATTTTTGAAAAATTGAATTTATTATGAAATATATGGTGAATTTGTTAGGATAAATGAATTATAAAGCAAACTTACTATATTTTTAAATATATAATTTTTATCATGAGATTTATGTATCTTTATATTTGAATATAAATTAAACTATTATTTTCGTCGATAAAAATGAGTTATATATTGATTTATTAATTTTTGGATTCAATGTTTGTTATGCAAATAAATGAAAATTAATTTTCTTAACTAATTTTGAAACTAATACTTTTATAAAATTTTATAGATAAATATTCATGTACATAGATTTTAAAATTGACGTTGAGATTTTGATGCCTTTGACTAAAAGATAAATAATGCATAAATTGAATTTCAAATATTACTCAAGAATTGGCGAAAATGCCTAAAATTGGAAGTGTAATGCTAATTAATCAATATATTTTTATGCATTTAAAGTTCTTGCAGCACATATTTATCAAAAATAAGTATATGATACTAACAAAGTGATAAATAAAATACTTATATAACTACCAAGAGAGATATCAAGTGAAAATAAGACCTCGAACGTTACAAATTACATTGTCATTTTAATTATGTAAAAAAAATGTTTAATTCATTGTTTCATACCTCAATAATTTTAATTTATAATAAAATTTTCAAGAGATATTTAACATTCACTTATAAAGATCACAAAATACAAAAGAAACTAAGTACGGTATGATTCATGTCCATTGATTAATGTAAATCATGGATATAAATAGTTAAAATGAAACTTTTTTTTTACAAAAACATTCTAATTATTATTTTCAGCATTATAGAATACAAATATTAACCACTTATCATTAATTGTAGTATCATTCTTCACAAAAATAAATTTTATTAGTGCCAAAGAATTCACTTGACGTATAAATTTTTGGAAGTAAAAATATTATGTTTGTAATGATATACCAATTTTAAAAAGAAAAAATTATGTATATATTTGTTTGTGACGAAATACCAACTTCGGAAAGAAAAAAATTATGTGTATATTTCTCTATATTAAAATAGAAATTTTAGACGTAAAGAAATTTTATGAACTTAAATGTAGAACAATATAACAGAGTTAAAGATAATTTTTATATAATTGCAAATTTTTTAAACCATATGGACTTAAATAAAAAAATTGTTTTACCTTTTTTGTCTATAGAAATGTAATATACACATTGAATTGTCATTTTTATGTTAGATCAGTTAACAATTATTTGTTAATTGGATTTATTTAAATGTTTAAATTTAATAAAATTTAAGGAAAATCCATAAATAATTGTAAAAACTATTAAGTGTTGGAATTTAAATGTAAAATAATAAAGGAGAAAACTAGTAAAACATAGTAATAGTTTTTACATAACTGTGAAAATTTTAAAGTGTATGGACATGAATGAAAAATTAGTTTTACCATTTTTGCCAATATCACGAATGTGGTACACACATTGAATTGTCATTTTTAACAAAATTATTAGATCAACTAATGGATATTTGTTAGATGTATTTATTTAAAAAGTTTAAGTTTATTAATTATAATAATGATAAATAATGGAAATTGAAAATTAAATATCTAGAGGAAACTAAGGGAAGAGGAGAAAATCTATAAAATTAATAAGAGAGCAGTAAATTCTTCTGCTTTACTATTGTTTAATAGATAATAAAAAATGAATTTGTAAAGGACGTTCTTAAATCCTATTCTTAAATGACATTAAGCTTTGATAATATTTGTATGTGGTGTATTGAATTTGTAAAAAAGTTTACTTGGTAGATCCACTTTTATGTGATATTAAGATTTGACAAAATCTGTAGAGGGGCATTTTGAATTTGTAAAAAAATATTAATTGGTAGATCCTATTTTTTATGTAATATTAAGATTTGGTAATATCAATAGATGTACATTTTTTGTAGTTCACACCGACACAAAAAAGTGTGACACTAAACATATTACAACTATTATTAAAGTTAAAATAAAAATTCAAACTAAAATAAAATAAAAAATGTTGCAACGTAGAAATTAAAATTCAAACTAAGCAAAAATATGGCTAAATATTTTTGCAACCACTTCTCTTGAATGTGTTAGCATATACAATTTATAGAAAAACAAATAATGCGTAGAGCGCGTGCCATAAGGCTAAAAATACGGTGGAATCAAATATTACGCAAAGAAAGGTCCAATAGGACTCAACTTTTGAATACGGGTGGTTTTCCGCGGGCTTAGGCACCGAATTTGCGTGGTTTTAAGTGGTTATTTTTTTTACGGTCCAACCGAAATTTTTGTGCATCGTTAAACGAAAAACCCTTTGTAAAACCCGCTGAAACCCTAGATCTCTACATCGTTCTGAAACAAAATAAATACTGAATACATCTTGTTTATATGGCGCGCTTAACTAATTTTCTAACGGTATCTCCGCATTCGTCACCGAGTCTATTCTTCTTGTCTCAAAGCCCAAATATTGAAAGGAGTAGTACTAGAAAAAGAAATGGAGCTATGGTTCGGTGCTCGAGTTATTCACCTTTTACGTCGATGGATTCGGCGAAGATTAAAGTCGTTGGAGTTGGAGGTGGTGGCAACAATGCTGTTAATCGCATGATTGGAAGTGGATTACAGGTTTTATTCATTTATCTTGCTTTTAGTTTTGGTATTGCAAGTGAAATAACTAATATATTTTTAGGCTCTATTTGTTTTGAAAGAATAAGAGCTGAATGCTGAATAGACAAGGCTCGTAAGAGGTCGCTAACTTGTTTTCAAATAAAGGATCCCATTAACCTTTTTTATTCAGTGGAATGAATAAGCAATACTACCCGTTCTATCACTTACTACACAACATTTTTCAATTATATCCATATGTAACACAAAATTCTTAATGTTCTTAATCATAATTTAATTATTTCAATTTTATTTTAATTATATCAAACAATTAGAAAACACCAAACTTAACATCAATTTAGTTTTTAGCTCTATCTTCTTATATGATGCGGTGAATTTTTTCCGATTTGTTTTTATTTAAGTTTTATACCATGTAGTTTGTACTCTATGGAAACGAATATACTAATAACTAATGAAATTGGAAAGAAAATAAAATATGATCATCTACCGTGACGTTTGAACACAATTTGAAGTTAATGAAAATAAAATAAATATTTTTCTAATTGTTTTTGGTTCAATAGTAAATAAATTAAAAATATGTAATGTTGTTGCGAAAAAATTACGGATAAATAATTTTGACAAACGGAACAATGCTGATTTATTTTTAAGTTAAAATGAAAATTAAAATAAAATCTACAATATATACGCAAAAAAATCAACATATTATATAACTATGAAAAGTTGGACAAAATTGTGTGATATTTTATAATAACCTATTTCGACACGTTGAACATATATTATAATAATGCAAAAAAATATTAAATGATAATCTAGACTCATCACAAGCTTCAACCATCATAACGAAATATTTTCTTCTCAATCAAGCTTTTAGAAAATATATTTATGTTATCATTTTTTTTCCATCTTGTTTTGTAAATCTTGTAGTACTCAAACATGCGAACCTTTGTTTTTTCGGTTTGTATATGCAATACAATTATACAAGACATAAGATAAGATGATTAAGTGTGTTTGTATAACAGTTGCATGATTTTAAAACCGAGGGTAATATTGTTAAAGTGGTAATTTATGTTGACAAAACGAAGTTCTAATCAGAATGCAAACAAACAATATTTTAAGTGTTCAACAATTAATATTTGGCATTCAGTATTTAACATTTAGCATTTTAAACAAACAATATCTTAATCTTAGTCTGATGAATTTAGTCGTGTCTGTTGGCTCTTTAAGTTGTATAAAAAGTTAAAAACACATTTCTTTTGTAGAGAAATAAAAATATGCAGCTTATGCTGCTATCAAATAGTTAGTATACTCATAAGTTACTCTGTGTATATCGTCACATATAGGGATGATGGGAAAAAAAGGTTAGGTTTAATTTGTCGCTCAAAGTTAATATATTAACTGTTTTCTCATATAGGATTTCACGTATGTAAGTATGCATTTTGAAATATGTGTGAAAATGTAAAACATAAAACTTGTCTTCAAACTACACGGACCCTTCGCTTTTCATGAGTGGTGCCCCAAAGCTTACTTCATTTTACCCATATTTAAATAAAGAAATGAAAACAATTTGGGTTTTATGCCCAGGTTTACAGGCAATATATTACCGACTGACAACATAAGTCCCATCGGGATGTATGGCTGATCAAATAAATAAGGCAACAACGACTATATAATGCTGAAATGAAACATATTCGGTTGGCGATATAGTGCTGAACAGCAAAATTTCATCGATTCATTTGGGTAACTTGATTTAATTATAATGGGTAAAATGAAGTAGGTAACCAAATAGACATGGGTAAAGGGAACATTTGGTAAAATGAAAATGAATTTGGGGTGCATTTAGTAGCATCACTCTTTCATCATAATGATAAATCCGTTTTGATCGTTTCTGCTGTAACTGCTAGATACTTCAGTTTCTCATGAAATGACTCTTGTATATTCAATGTATTTGAATGGATTAAAGGTAGGCATTTCAAGGAAACGGTTGTTCTCTCATCATATTTTTAGTGGTGTCCCTTAATAATTAATAAGCATTTAAGTGTTACCCTTATAAATGACAAATATATTTGTTTCTAATGATTTACAAGTACATATATGAACGGTTTTAGCTATACTGTTTTATTATAACTTGTATGTTGCTATAAATGATAGACATGACTATATCATCACTACGTATCGATCATCAACATCAGGTTAAATTAGAAACGCCACTGATAAAGTTTTATTTAACTCATAAGTTCTCTATAATTTGTATATTTTTAAGTTTTTGTGGTGGTTGTTTCGTGTTAAAATGGTTTAGTGAAGTAATACATTATATCATTCGATGATAAGAACATATTTTAAATCTTAAATACTTTTAATATTTTTATAATGTATGAGGTGGAGGTTGGTACAACGGTTAGGTCATCCGCATGATGATTCGGACGTCCAGGTTCGAGTTTATGCCTCTTTGCAATACGAGGAAAATGCTGTGTACATTGTCGACCTCCCCAGAGCCCGCTATCGTGCGGGAGCCTCGTGCACTAGGTTGCACATTTTTATATAATGTATGTTTCTAGTATATGATTTATCTATTTTTATTTTTATTTTATTTAAGATTTGTGCTTTTTAGATAGTTTTTTATAATATACAAGTCGACTAAACATAATATAATATTATAGTCTTAACCCAACGAGTGACCCTAAAGTCTTAACCCGTTATCGTCAAATCGTAAACTAAGGATTCGGCTCCTCTAACCGTGTCTTGATGCCAAATTGAATATCAACGACTCAGCTCTTTGTCAGCTCCCAGCACTATCGTATGTTGGGGACTCAGCTCCTCAGACTATGATATATTGAGAACTCAGCTCCTCAGACTATGATATGTTTAGGACTCAGTTCCTTGAACTATCGTATATTGAGGACTTGGTTCCTCGGACTATCGTATATTGATGACTCACCTCCTCAAACTAATGTGTATTGAGATCTCAGTTCCTTGGACCATCGTATTAAGGACTAGGCTTCTCGGATTACCGCATCGTAAATACAAACCGTGTACAATGAACTTGCCCAACTAATTTTCTTTTAAACTATCTCAAACCATAACAAAAAGTATACCAAAAAGTTCCTTGTCTCACTACGATCACTATGCCATAAACCATGCGTGAAATGGAGTCCGCGAACGAGAGCTATAAGCATTAATTAAAGATATGGGCAATATTGTGATTATCTAATTAATTATTACAATTTCCCCATTTCTGTTGCCGCTGCAGTACCAATAACTCCTCAACGTTGCATCTAAACACCCAGTTGACCGCTTCCTTGAGTCGCCGCTGCCGTCACAATGGAAATCCCACTGATCCGACCACACCTCAAGAACCCCGATGTTGAGCCGTTTTTGATGCCATTATTGCCAGTCATTTCCAGCAAAATCAACGCCGTCACGTTCATCATCCTTTTTCTGGCGATTTAGGACCTCATGTGGTCGATTTGACGCCACCATGACAATCTACTCGAACTCCTCTTCACACCGTGTCCTCCGATCTTCGTATCGTCGTTGTTTCACCATTGGATTGAAACAGACGGTCCACGTTTACCAAACTTCCAGCCCGTTTTTTATCAATCCATACCCCTAATCGACAAATGAATGCCACCAGTGAATTTGCATCATCGAGAACTATAATTTTGATATACAATATACCCAATTTGAAACACTTTTGTATTTTAATTAGAGGAAGATTAACTTTTGCTAATTACAATCGATAAAAATTAGATTTTGTAATCATCTGACCGTGGCATACTACACCATAATCATGTTTATATAAAAAAATCACTTTTTAATTTTAGTAACATTATTTATAACGTGAATTTTGGCCATAAGGGATGATTATATCGTAATAATATATACACAAATAGGATGAATCTTACTCACCGATTAGCCATGCATCTAAGGTGAGCCTCCTCCTTCTTTGCTCTTCAGAAATTCCTTGCCTTGAAAATGTCCAATTTCTCGATAGCTTCAATTTATTTGCGTAGCTCTTTTCGCGGCGAGCGGTGTCATATATAAACTTTTTTAATTTGGATTTGATTTGTTGGTTTTAGAATTGATTTAGGGATTACGGTTCTATAAATTGAGGCAAGATTCGTAAAGCAAAAGAAATAGGGCTGCATATCTATTTATAGGTAGAAAATACTAATATTTAGCCTAAATTCTCGTATTCAATACATTATAAAAATGCAATTGAGTTTAACTTCTTCTAATTTCTAGCTCATTAAACCAAATTCCGCAAGTTATATATGTTTTCTGACTGTAAACGATATTTTTTAATGTAATAAATTTCTCATGATTATAATACATTGTAATTGTTATCACATAACATATCATTTAAAGATTTTCTATTAAAAATTCTTAAATTAAATAATTAATTAACATATCACAATATGCGAGTATATAGTAAAAAGAAAAACACATTTTATTTCAAACAAGATTTCATTATAGAGTTAATAATTTACAATAAATTACAGAATTGCCCATATGGCATACCCCTAACTCTTTCATGCATAACTTTGTTGATGGACATTGTTTGGTCATTACTGATGGTTCGGTAGATGTCGTAGTTGGTGGTCAGAGGACCGATAAGGCATAAAGGTGGGAACATGAACGGGCTCATACGGGACATTGTAATCGTTTTTAGAAGCGGATTGTGATATGCGAGCAACATGTTTGGGAAAAGATGATGACATGATTTGGGCTTGCTGCCATAAGGCTATGTTTTGGGCTCTTATCATTGTTGAACCAAGATGGTTTTATATGGGACATCTAATAGTGGACTGCCAATTTTGTGTACGAAGAATCGTGCAACACATGTCATCATAAAGGCAATATGCGTACAAAGAATTTTGGATATGAAGATTCTTGACTAACTTTCATTTTGCTGAGTAAAACCCTCAATTTTGTGCAATTTAGTGAGTTCTAGGAAGAATTTTGAGAGGTTTTGTATGAATTGAGAGAAATGAAAAAGGGAAAGAAAATATCATTAGATTGCAATATTTGGTTTATTAATTATATTAGTGGGAATTAGGGAGACTGGATAACTTTTGAAAAAAATTAGACCGAAGAATATCAAGTTTTTTACTTTTGAGCCGAAGGACGGAATGCTGGTTATAACTAGCATTATTTACAATTTTTACATGAATGTTAAATTTGTACTATACAGAATGCTAGTTATAATTACCATTGTCATTCGACTCAAAAAAAAGTAGTTGTGTTCCGGTCTAAGTCTGTCACAAAATTTCTTCTTAACCCTATTTCTCCTATATTTTATTTTTATTACTTTTTTCTGTTTAATTTTGGAGAATAAACAAAACAAACTGCACTCATGCTTACACGATATGCATTTCCATAATCAAATTGAGAATTGGTACAATATGTAAATAATATTTTATTTGATAATTAAATAGAATATGATTCTCATTGGTCTAGGCAATTTTTATTGTTTTCTTCCTTATTGAAGCCAACATTGTCTTTTCTACAACCATTAAATAAGCAGCTCTATAACATTTGCAATCCCCAGCTCGTCATTCATCCTTATCATGGCTATCTCTGGCCCCATCATTTTTTGATACCCTAACATCTCAAGCTAAAGCTTCTACCATACTGGGCACTTTTAATGTTTACAGCCTTCATGACACAACCATGTAGCATATGGTGAAAGCCTACTTTGATGGAGATGGTTAAGGGCCCTTTGTTTTGGTAATGGCTTCACCAATGTTAAGGTAGATTTTGATGATTTTCGCAGGAATTATGGCCTATACGAAGTAAAAAACAAATTAGGAAAGTAGAGATTGCACCACAAATATATATATATATATATCTTCCAAAATAGTCCATAAAATAATTGAAGCTTGGTTATGAACCTGTGCAAAAAAAAGAAAGGAAATGTTAAACAAATCTTACAAATGAATATTATGGTAAATATGTTTAGTAAACACAACCAAAATTTAATAGGCATAAGATATGCAAATGTTCAAATATTTGTTTGTTATTCAAGTAGTTGTAATATGCTAAGGTAATCATATCAGTAAGGACTAAACTTTTCTATTACTCATGCTAATGTAATTTCAATTATCGAGATTCAGATATTAAACAAACATGGAAACTAACATGAATTTTGTTAATGGTAGTTGAATAATCATCATTATGAATACCAAGTTTTGAATATTTTTTCATGAAAACTTCGTTGTCATGGTTATTGTTCCTCCTATGTGTTCTTGAACTTATATATTGATTTTGAAATAGTATAGTTATGTACATCATCATAATGTCATATTTTGAATTATTACTTCTCCAAAAATGTGTTTCAGAATATCATCCAAAATGAATGTCAGTTATGATAATTACCCCAATACAACTGCTATTTTGAATTTTGCAGTGTAAATTGGTATTGGGATGAATGTTACAGTTACACCTTCGTTGCCAAGTAAACAGTGGCATTAGCAACACATTGATATATGATGTCAAACGTTTCTCTGAAACCATCGGGTCTGCAAAAATTAGAAAACATCAATATAACGATAGGAGGACCGAGTAGCCCTTACACTGTATTTTTGAAGACTGAAATCACATACTCGCAATGGTTATTCCCAGGATAGATGATCCTATTTCAAAAGCACACAAGTGGAAACGTTGTATACTTTAAGCGGATAACATCTACAGAAGCAATATTTGCATAGTATGATAATTGGGTGGTCTTAATAACTTTATTATGTAAATTAAACTTCTATATAGTACCATAATTAAATATAACAGGAAAAATTGTAATATTACCTTGATCTGCTTTATTTTTTAGCCTTGAAAAATAACAATTTTAATGCATAACATTGTACAAATTCTAACATTATATGTTCACATTCTTAACAAAGTATAAAACGTATTACAATAGCAAAGAATAATTTTTTAGACAAAAAATAGTTCAAGTTTTCATACTTACATTACAGAAAAGGTATTTTCACACAAAAGAGTTTATTGACTTTAGCAAAAATCCCCTTCCAATCCCTAAATAAATAATGCCACATCATCAACAACCAAAGTTACCGTAAACCGCCAAATAATGCACATATATTCAGAAATTGCAGCACCTCTACAATCTTTGAATTCCCAAGCGTATCCATCCCCAATCAATAAATACACCTCGTTTTTTGCCTGCACATTTATCCTTTATTAATGAATGCAACCCCAATAGTGGTTCTTATTATGAATTTGAGCAAAAATTTATAGAAAAAATTCAATTGACAAACCTGAGAATTAAAATTGTAATTTATTAATTATGAACAATAGTTGCGATCTATTTGAGTCACCGAATTATGTTTCTTTGATCCTCAAATAAAAGCGTTTCTCATTAGCAATCAGAGGCTAGGGCTTCGCTGAACGGAGTTATAGTCTCTGTCGTAAATGTTAGATATTTCTCAACAGTTGATCTAAAAGAAGGTAATCTGAGAAGAAAATGAAGAAGGCAAATGGAAGAGAAGTTGGAAACATGGGGAAATACAATTTGGGCTAAATGATATTGGAGGTTGTGGTTTCATGACTACAGAACGTGGAATGATTCAAAGGACAAAGTTGCCCTTAATATTTAATTATTATAATAGAATGAGATTTTGTTGGAGGTAATGGGTTTCTGGGCATTGTAGGAGAAAGAAGGTTGAATGATGGCGTGAAATATGCTGCAGTTGACAGTCTAATGAAAGACGTAGTTGGAACGTGGGAAGAAAAGAATGACAAAACTGTAGTGGGGAAGTAAAATGTCAGAAGTGCCCTCATGTTATTTTCTCCGTTGAGTTTTAGTAATGGACACTTTAGGAAGTTAGAAAAAGACTTCACTTTGACTCTTTGAACCAAGAGTTTTGCTTTATAGTATAGATATTTGATTCGAATTAGTCTTACATTGTATTTGTCTTATTTTTTCTTCACTTTGTTTTGTAAAGTGTATTATGTTTTTTTTTTTTAAACAATTATAACTAATTTTTATACTTGAATATTATTGGTCACTCAATTTGTTTTTTTCCCTCAAAGATTATAGTATTTTTTGTTGTTGTTGATATTTTCAGATTTTATTATAAATTAGTAAGGCTAAATATGCATTTCTTGTAAAGTAAACACGAGTGCTACAAAATAAGCTCAACTGCTCAAGATTGAAGCTTAGCTTTGCACTTATTTTAACAAAATTTATAAGTGCATATAACTTGTAGGTGCAAAAATCAAACGTCCATTAGTAATGGACTCTACAGTTATTTTTGCACTTTCAAGCGACGAACACTTATAAGTGGAAAAAACGAACATCCCCCAAAAGTAATTGTGTTTTTGTCACTCTTCCTTCATGCAATGCTTGTTATTAAGTATGTAAGTTGAAATGTTGTAAAGCTAAACTGCTGATATATGATTTTTTTTACCAATCCAAAACCCACTAGGTTCATGTTAATTTGTTTGATTCAGGGTGTTGATTTCTATGCAATAAATACTGATGCCCAAGCTCTGTTGAATTCTGAAGCAAAAAATCCACTACAGATTGGAGAATTTTTGACTCGTGGATTAGGTCAGACGCTCATTATTCTTTGAATGAAATTTTATCCACAAACTCGATTTTCATAAATTTATTTTTCCTTTTTATATAACAAATAACCCTTTCACAGGGAGTTTCATAACCTAATATTCTAGCATTAAATGCTAAAGTCCATTGACTTGTGCTATATACTGCTGCACTTGGTTATCGAATATCGATACTTCTGTTACAAACAGCGAAACAACTTAGGGAAACAATTAGTTTATTATAAGACCACAAGCAGTTATTTACTAAAAATGAACTCAATACCACATTACATTTTTTTTTCAAACTGCAGGTACTGGTGGAAATCCACTTCTTGGCGAGCAAGCTGCTGAGGAATCTAGAGAAGCTATATCAAATGCTCTAAAAGATTCCGATCTTGTATTTATAACTGCTGGCATGGGAGGAGGCACAGGATCTGGTGCAGCACCAGTTGTCGCTCAAATAGCAAAGGATGCTGGTTATTTGACTGTTGGTGTTGTTACTTATCCTTTCAGTTTTGAAGGTCGTAAACGATCATTACAGGTATCAGGCTCTCTTTTTCGCGACCTTGACTAGATAGATTTTTGCACAATTGCAAGTCAGTGATGGATATTTATTATCCTGATTGACTAACATAGTGCATTTAAAAAAATAAAATAAAAACCCAACCAAGTTAGGAAAAGTGAGTATGCAAGTAAGAGCATTTATGGTCATACTAGGTGTAATTCCATAGCAAATAATTTTGCTTGGCTACTATCCTCACATAGGATCTCCCTATCTTAGCTGTAGGTTGCTGATGTACAATAAAACACTAAAAAAAAATCTGAATCAGAAATTAGTCAAGAATCAGTTGCTTGATTTGAAGTTGGCAAATTTGGCTTGATTCAACGTTATAATTACAACCTAGTTTCAGTTTTTAATTTACTGGCTGTTAAACCATCTTAAGCAATCATATATCTATATGACACAGAGGATGCAGATCAGTCTATATCCCTCGACCATCATCTCGGCAATTACTCATCTTGTAATTTGCTCATACGCTTTCTATGACATATTTTCATACATTGAATAATCTATTTAAATATGTCAAATAGGTCTGACAAATTAACTTGTTGTTCAAGTGCCCTGGTTTAAATGTCTGGTTTGTCATTTATAATATTAGCACTGTTTTGGCTGTGTAGGAGATCTACCTTGACTTGTAATGTCTTGACTAATGGTTGACGACAACTCGTTTATTGTTTCTATATGATGAGTGTGATCATTGGAGTGCCTTCAACCTGCTATTTTAGTCATATAATATTATTCCCTTTAAGTTGTCTTGGCTAGTCCATCTACATCTTCTATGTACCCTCCTTTTCACTGAAATTGTATTACCCCCTCTCATTTTCTTTCTCATAAACTGTAATTGATCCTTCTCTCCTTAATTGTAGGCATTAGAAGCCATGGAAAAGTTACAGAAGAACGTTGACACTCTTATAGTGATTCCCAATGATCGACTCTTAGATATAGTAGATGACCAAACTCCTCTCCAAGATGCGTTTTTATTTGCAGACGATGTTTTACGCCAAGGCGTTCAAGGGATATCTGACATTATAACCGTGAGTTGTTATTGTTGGCGGTTAAACCTCAATACTATATTTCCTTAAATAAATACCACATTGATTTTTATTTTGTATTTGGTAGATTCCTGGTCTTGTGAATGTTGATTTTGCCGATGTGAAAGCTGTAATGAAGAATTCTGGAACTGCAATGCTGGGTGTTGGTGTTTCATCAAGCAAGAATCGAGCTCAAGAAGCAGCAGAACAAGCAACTCTAGCCCCACTTATCGGATCATCCATTGAATCAGCAACAGGAGTTGTGTATAATATTACTGGTGGAAGGGACATAACATTGCAAGAAGTTAACAGAGTCTCACAGGTAAAAGATTCTTATAGCAATTTCTTAATCAGTATATGGAAAAAGGCACATTCTGTGCCACAATATTCAAGTCAGGTGGTGAAGATTTCCATCGTTGAAAATAAGTCATACAAAATCTAAAATAAATAAATCATTTAGTTCATACAATTTTGACATAGTAATGCAAAAATGCTATGAACTTTGGTGCCGTCCTTACTGTAGGTGATGAATGATGATGCTCATGTCCTGAGAATGTTGCTAAACCCCCTTGACACCCACTTTGTTACATCTTGATTAACCTATCTTGGAATTAAAATATAGCCATCGATCATTTGATGATCTCAAAGATGACTTCAAAAAATAGGGCAAAAAACTCGTAAAATATTCAGCACTCCCCTTATACAAACACATTTTTCAAAACTGGATTTTGTAAAGTTCAAATTTTAATCGAAACTGGATTTAAATCATAGATTCAAGGGATTTGTATTTTATTATATATACATGCTTGAAATAATTTAGAAGAGAGTGTCATCTTTCTTATTGAAATAACTTGATGATTTTATAGGCTACAGGTACTAAGCCACTACCTTAAAAGTATGGATCTTAGGTACCACTAAGCACATCATTAGAAACACATGGTAAACATCACATTGACTAATTAATTAAAACATTAATAACACCTCTTAACACTCTTCCTTAAACCGAATGTGCCAAACATTCAGTTTACGTAGTATCAAATATGTCATTCTGGAATTGATGGCCTCGTATTTGCACTGATGATCTCAATAACAACTTTGATCTTCTAATTGTTGGACATGCTCACTTGCTCTGTATAGTTGGGTTCATCACATGTGAACCACTGGCAAACTTCTTGTGGTTTAATCTGAGGGACTCACTTGACCTCTGTGTATCATCCGTTGATACTGTTGTATCGATCATCTGCGCAACAAGTTAGAGATGCAGCTCATTTCTATTACTTGTTGGATGAAACGAAACCAAGTCCGCTCCACTCACACACCTATCTACTTCACTTGTAGCCATATAATTAAGCAACTCTTGAGCACCTGCAAATTACCCAACCTTCTAGCTGATGTTTTCTGCACATTTTCTTCTTCATTATCAACATCAACATCACTATCAAAAACCTCAAATTCACCAACTCATTGACATTCACTACAGTTTTCTTCAATAAACTTTCAAATTCACACCCCAAAACTAGGGACAAACTCCAAACAAGGCATGGCTGAATTGAGAATTGACCAGAATCTAATTCAGTACCATGAAACTTGAGGTTTTTTTTAGTAAATTTCCCTTTTGATTTTCCCTCATTGTTCAAAAAGAGCAAACCATTTCATCTCCTATCATAGTTAGAGCAACCATAATCATCTAGTCACTCTTTCTCTTCTACATCTCGTTTCACTATATAGATACTGCACACACCAATGCACATATACACATACATAATGCAAACAAAGACACAAGGTTTCAGTGGGATAAGCATATAAGTAACTGCACATAACACAGCCTGCATAACAATTGTCGAGACTTCATCCCTGCTGCCACAGAACCCCACCAGTATACGAATGAATGATTTGCAAGCATCATTTAATATGCGGATTTCATACACAGGAATTGCATAGTTCATCCTTCCTCTTTTTTTTTTTTTGTTATACGAAAACTCTTGCTGCTGTTCTTCATCTCCAATGCCATCTATCTGGCCATCGACTGAGATTCCACCTCCACCGCCAAATGAGGTGCCTCCGACATCGTATGACTTGCAATGGTCAAATTCCAACTACCTTTCCAGGTTACTTTGTTCAAATCCATTAAAAAAATTCCATCCAGACTTGCTTAGAGTCGAAAGGATGATTGCACCTCCAACCATTGCCACCAAACATTTAGCACTCCGGCCATCTATCTGATCAACCCCAGGCGTCACACCTAGTCAAGCTTTGAGCCCCAAAGTCTCATCCAAACCGACCATCTAACTGCGTCTCAAAGTCTTGCAAATACATCCTGAAATCCAATTGTCCTGTTGACTCCTCCTGGCATCTCTAACCATACCCAATGCAACTGAGCCGAAAAGTAAACAAGCATTGCTGCCTGAAATGCACTCAACAAACCCCACCTGAAACCCTGCTTTTGAAATCAACAAAGCAACATCTCACCACAATCTATCATTACCAAAGCAGCCATGAAAACAATCAAATATCAATCTTTGTACACATTTCATCACAGCAAGCACTCCACTAAAATTCTCACATGTTCTTCTTTTCTGGTCCAGCGGGGTAGGAGATCAGGTGTGTCTCTACCAGTTCCAAACTTCAAACAGCAGGAATCCAGATGACTCTTATATCGGCGTCGTGCTTCTTCTCTTAAGATCTATCAATCATCAATTTAGGCAGTGCAGTCAAACTCTAAAACATAGACACCCATCATTGCAGCATGCACCAAACTAACTGCCGGACTACGAGGAACACAGCCCACCAGAACAACCTGAAATACACCTGCCTGACACCTCTAACACTCCAGTTTTTTATCATCCAACACTTCAACTATCAGTTCTTCCATACTCTTGCAATTCCATGCAACACTTCGCCATCCAGCACATTATTTTTTCATGGAGCCAACACCCGTGGTATTTTAATGCTTCAACTTTAACATCCCTTCATTTATCTGACTAAGTCAGACAATCTCCAACCCCCACACCAATTTTCTCTACAACCACGTAAGCGAAGACTACTTCTTCGTAAACCAAAACAAGACAAGCTTAACATGCACCATCGTCAAAGCCTGGAGCTCGAAAACGACTTCTGAGCATCACTGAGCAATTCCAAGCAAACCATAATCACTTCCGGGCATCACCTATCGACTCCAGGTAAACCCATCAACTCCAATCTAGCACTTGAAAGATCCAACAGACAGGAGCACCGAGGCTACTGCTGCTGGTAAGCAGAAACACCAAAAATCGAGCGCAAGACTCCGATACCAATTTTTAGAAATAATTTAGAAGGAAAAGTTATCGTTATTATTGAATTAAGCTTTTATTAGCTACAAAACACTAAGCCACTAGCCTACAAATATGGATCTTAGGTACCAACACATCATTAGCAACACATGATAAACACCACATCGACTAAATAATGAAAACATTAATAACAACTCCTAACACATACTTGTATGCTATTATTTTTGCTCTATATAGATTATTAAATGACATTTGAGTAACAAAAAAATTGATTTTTCTTTCAATAGTAGTGATTTATATATTTAAAATTGAATTTGATGCTTGAGTTTCTACGTTTAAACCTAAACTTTTTTTTTCCTTGTTTTATCTATTTTTTTCACCAAAGCAATAAAATTTGAATTGTCAATTCAAGTAAATATTTTGATATTTTCTATTTCAACATGGTTTGATTTTTGTCAGTTGCGATTTTAATTTATCTTGAATCGGAATTTCAGAGTCAAATCATATTGGGGGAGATTTGATTTGAAGCCCGTATCAAATCATAAGATCTTAAGATTTTTTGACAACAAGTACAAACTTATTTGGACCAAAAAGAAGAAGAAGAAGAAGAAGAAGAAGAAGAATGAAATTGGCACCACATTATGCAACGAGTTCCTAGCCCAGCAATTGACAGTACTTTTTCGGTGAATTTATGTGGTCTGGCTATATTCACATAAACACAACACATTTTTTTACTAAAAATGTCTATACTTATGTAGGCTAAAGATATCGGTATATTAGCATATCAAGCTCAGTTCTTCGAACTAAAGGACAAATCACAGCAAATAAATTGAACCTAAATATAATAACATTATTTTTTATTAAACCTATCTCGACGCATGAGTAATCAATCAATTCAAATGTACTAATAGTAAAGCAAAATATGTACTAGTTGAAGTTGGTGTTATTGTAAACGGTTGTACATAATCTTGGAATGACTCCAAGAGTGGCTGAAGAGTAACAACATCAAGCGAGCATAACATTGGTTAGGTAGTTTTGCAAAGTAAAGAAAGTAAACAAAAATGGTTCCACCACCCAGTATTCAACCAAGAGCAACTAGTTGATGGTCCAACATGTTAACCGCTGGACCATAAAACTGTTTGATAATTCCAATGAGACAAAAATATAAATTTTATGTGATGGAGTTTTGATTGAATTTTGCACGTCACTTACCCTTTCGGGCCCCTGAGAATCCTTCATCGATTACATGCAACCATGATGGGATTGCAATATTCAAATTGAGGTCGACCATAGCTCATCCAGTGATATCACGGCCTCTCTAATAATATTAGGCTTGGACTGTAATGATATAACACATGGTCTTCCAGCCGTTATGTTTTTCTTGATTTTTGACTATTATACTTATTGGAACATATTTTTAACTAGCTACGACAACAAACTATTGTGTAATGCTAGTGATGCCTGAATTACGATTATTTCAGCAGTTAATTCCCGATTCTTGAACAATTTTATGGGAAATTCAAAAATAAAATAAAAATCACAATCTGTTTGCACACTCTAACGCTAGTTTTTGCTTTTTCAGGTGGTGACTAGCCTGGCAGATCCTTCAGCCAACATAATATTTGGAGCAGTTGTTGATGACAGATACACCGGTGAAATACATGTCACTATCATCGCTACAGGTTTTTCCCAAACATTTCAAAAAACACTTATCACAGATCCTAAGGTTGCAAGAATTGGTCAAGAAACCCAAGATGTGAAAGCTATTTCAATGCCTTCACTCAAAACTGGCAACAACTCATCTCCAGTTTCATCTCGACCTCGAAGACTATTTTTTTGATACCAAATTATCTTGCAATATTCATGTTTTTAGTGTGGTTTATGTTTATGTTAGTTTTAGTTTCATGTATCATTTTGCAAATATATAGGATTTTTTGGTTGCTTGTAGCTGGTGATCCAGTTCTTTTCTAAATGCAGTCAAATTGTAGCAGTTAATTTGTTTGGTTAATAGCATTGCTCAAAATGAGTTGTGCCTTTCCTTTCTTTGGTTTTTTCTTCATAATTATCTTCTAATGTCTTTTATCTACGAACATGGGAAAAGAGTCATTATGATTATATTTTTCGTTCTTATGGATTGAATACAACATTTTGGATGGTTCGGATTGAATACAACATTTTGGATGGTTCTGTCACATATCAAGAAGTACAACCAAAGAACCCCTACACTAAATATTCAAAAAACTGCCGCCTTTCCAGGTATTAACAGTCTTATATCTTTTTGTTTACTGGAATAATTTTGTACTTACATCACGTTCTTTGCGAACCCCCTTTTTATTCGAGAGTACATCTTTTTCGTTGAAATGAAGGCTCAAGTTATTAAATTCGATCGAACATCTAAATGGCCATCCTCCAATTCGGGTAAATATCGCATCTTATACTTTCTGAGTTTCACAGATATTTTTCTGTTATTTTTTTTCTAATTAGTTATGATATTTGATGAATTGTTTGAATGATTATGAAGGATGCACTTCGATGTTGCTTTTAAAGTTCTAATCTTAAACATTTGTCATAATGTGATTTTATAATGTATTAAGCATCTGTATCATTTACCACAGCATTTTATTTTGTATGCTACTATTGACACATAGTTTTTTTCTTCGGGCTACCTTAATTAAAGACTACCTTACTAATTTATGTTTCATGCTTCTTAACATCAAAACATTATTTTTTCCATCAATCAGGCGTCCAAACTTTTCAAATTCTTCCTCATCAACCTTCAATCAAACCAAAACGGATCTATTTTATTTGATGGTTGTCAAGATGAAGTCTTAACGTTCATCTCAAGCAAATCCCAAACAGAGTTCTCTTCTTCTCGTCAACCAACATAGTCGAGTAAGTATTTTTATTGTCGTTGATGATATCTTATCTGTCGTCTTTACGTTGTTTTTTGATTTTGATTTCTAGTCCTGGTTTGGTAATGCTGTCTGAAACCATAATGTCGAGGACATGAAACTATATTTAGAGCCATGAAAAACTATCTTGAAAAATAATCGAAAAAACCCTATCTATGATTGATTTGTAAAAGAAAAATAGACTTTAACATATCAAAAGAAAAGTAACCTCGTAGTGATGATCAAAATTGGGATTATCCACTAAATCTTCATCTTCCATTCTCTATTAGACAAAAAGGTATTTTTTTTAAGGTTTAGGGTTTGGAATGTTTGAGAAGTATGTAAGATTTGCTGAGAAGAGATGCGGTTGTTTAGGCTGAATGAAAGAATATATTATGGTTGGCAGAAGTACATAAAAAATATTGATATTTAATAAAATTATAATGGTGGCCGAAAGAAAAAACTGGGTACTAATAGTAACACACTTTATTTTTACATTGCTCATAATTCTATATTTGAGATTTATCGATTTGTCTGTGTTTAAGTTAGAGTTGTTATGAGTGGTTACAATTACATTTTGCAAATACCGTTACGGTATAAAATAAAATTGGGTACCGTTACCATAAACGATCCGTCGGTACACTGAAGCCTAGTATATGATAAATTGGTAACCATACGCTGTTGTACAATAAATGGCAACCATACACTAGTAATAGTATTACTATTTGTGTAAAATGTTAAAATTTTGATATTATTTACACTATAATGGTGCTTCATCATACATTTTATTATGTCACATAATATAAATCTTCCATAAGAAAAAGAAGTGCAACTGACATCTTTAAATTGAATTTATAAACTAAATTTGATCATTTGCCTGTTTCTAAATATTTGTAATACAACTAATTCTATGAATATTTGTATATCATATAAACTCGTAATTTGCTATTACCGTCAGTTTTGAAAAATATTGACGATGTTTTACCATTAAAAAATAGTAATTTTTCCATTAGCGTACCAATTATGTTGGTATACCGACCTAGCTAAAAGAATGGTAATCAATTAATTGTTGATGTTATGGTAATTGAAAATTTACAGTTAGTGAAACAACCTTTATTAACAGTTCAATGTTTACCAATTGTATAAACCAACTGTTATCCCGCCTTTTGGAAAGGCCGAGATATCAAGAAACTGACTAGGAAATATGGATTATACATCCTCGACATCAAGTAGCCACTGGATATCCACAGATAACGATGAATTTTACCCGAGTTCGGATCGGGCTGCAATTGATTAGACACGTCACGCAGGGCCAGGAAAAGCAATGTTCCCAGTTTCGAGTCAATCTGAGTTCGTACGCTCAAGATATCATTGATGCAAGTTGGAGGAAATGGCCCTAAGTTCGACTCCATCAAGATTGACTCCATCCACTTCGTATCCACCGGAGAATACTCTGTTCGAATCCATCGGTTCGACTCCATATGGTTCACAATCCTCGACAAGCGTTCGTTTGAATCAGTCAAGTTGAAGCCATTTCGAATCCATCAATGATATTTCCTTCGTATCCATCAGCAGAGGTATGCCGAATCTATCAGGTGGCCAAACTTTTTATCCATCGCCCGAAGCCACATGTTCGAATCGACCAAGTTTCCCCTGCTTCGAATCCATCCAATAATTTTGCCTCGAATCCATTCCACTGTGACAGCTTCGTATCGATCAGCTACTGTCCACAAACGGTCGATACGAACAAGCACACGTTCGAATCCTTGAGCGAATGGAGATCTTCGAATCCATTAGGCCAGGTCAGCTAGAACCACGGAGTCGACCCAGTCAACTCGGAGTGAAAGGCGGATCGATACGAAGAAAACGCACCACGTCAACAATACCACGCGCAAAGCCATCGATTCGACCCTATCGATTCGAAGAGATCGATTCGAAGCAAGCGTGTCAGCCAGAAATACGATCTTGAATCAATCATAACTTAAGATCTATAAGTCCAAATGCTATGAAATTTTCAAAGAAGCTTGAGCACATGCTGAAGAATGTCCACACCAAATTTCAGCCCGATTGGATGTTTTCTTGATCGATTCGAATGGACTTCGAATCGATCCCAAAGTGGGCCCGGATTTCCTGAAAGCGGGCATGTGGGCCCCCTCACGTACCAGAACTGGTCTCCCCGAATTTTAGGCGAAATATCAGCCTCCTACACATATAAATAGAGCCCCTGGTCATTCAGAAAAGGGGTCGGATAATTCTAAGAGCTAAAGAGCGCCCAGACTCTGCCAGAATTACTTCAAATCACCACCGCTGCTTTAGTTTCAGACTTAGCTTAGAAAATCAGTTGTATTACATTATAAGAAATTGTAATCTTCAAGCATCGAGCAATAAAATCATCAAACTTCATAGTGGACGTAGGCGAAACGCCGAACCACTCTAAATCGCTGTCTTCTGTGCAATTTACTTTCTGTTATTTGGAGTTTTTGTTAGATAATTCTCAGTTTTAATTTTCTTTCTTCACTTTTATCTCTTCAAAGACTTCCGAAGAGTGTTGTGCCCATTTTTGGTACAAACACTTTGGTGCTTTCACTGAGAAAAACCAGCCTTTTCTCCTGCTCCTTGGATCCACCATCGATACCGGTTTGCATAAATCCAAGAGGAAGATCCAAATCTCAAATCCAGAATCCTTCCATTCTATTCAGATTTGCATAAAGTCTAGGAAAGGAATCCACCATTCAAGATGGTTAGCACAAGAACTACATCTATAGCTGCTGGTCAAGAAGGTAGGGATGGCCAAAATCCTGCACAACAGCAGCCATCCAATCAAGACAACACTGCTCACTCGGATCCGTCTGGACCTGTCACCAGACAAGAATTCCATGTGTTGCTCCAGGAATTGACTCAAAGTCGGCAACAACTGGCCGAACAATTGCGTGCTAATATTGAATTGACCAATCAATTGAACCGCCGAAGGCGCAGGAGGACCAGAAGGGATGATGCTTCCCACTCGTCCATTGAAAGCTCTGCTTCATCTGACTATCATGGCAGATCTACACGCCCCCGATTGGACGCAAGTCATACACAAGCTACCGGATATCAACCTGCCTTGACTGTAGGACAATTGAGGGTCGGACCGTCAACTAGCTTCCAGGCCGGGCCCTCGTCACGAGGAGGTGCTGTTCCACAGCATACCACAGACAATCGCGCTGCAACCGCCGCGGTAGAAACAAGGGTTGATACCCGGAATCTATCAGAAACAAATAATCAACAACGTGGGCGTACTCCTGAACCATACGTCCCAGAAGATGTGGAGCCAAGGAGGCGAGACACGGGTCGTCGACAGCGCCTAGTCCAGGCTCGCGTTGTGGAACCCGACCACACCTTAGCTCAACAGGCTCAAAATGTAGCGATGCCCGATATCTCAACCATGATACGTCAGATGATCCGCGAAAGCCAAGGTCTTGCTAATGACGACTGGGGAATATCCCGTAGTCATACCCCTTTCACAGATGAGATATTATACGCTGAACCCCCTCGGCGATTCAGATTGCCAACTCTCCCTATGTACGAAGGAAATTCCGATCCCAATCAACACATTTTGAAATATGAATGGTCAATGAGCGCCGCAAGGGCTGATGATGCAGTAAAATGCCGAAGTTTCCCCATCTCTTTGGGAGGAATCGCAACAATGTGGTTTACAAGGTTGCCACCTAGATCTATCTCTTCGTTCGATCAACTGGCTAAGAAATTTGTCGAACAATTCCGTATGCATGTCGCCAGACCTAAAGACGTTAACACCCTATCTTGCGTTACCCAAGCTAAGGGAGAAACGCTCAGACGTTATTTAGAAAGATTCCACGCGGCATGTGTAGAGATTAGTAATCCTAACGATAACTCAATCTTGATGGCATTAACCAAAGGAATCGACCCTGATTCTGAGTTTGGAAATTGGCTAGCCGGGAAGCCACCCGCATCGTTGGACCGTTTCTACTCCAAAGCCGCTCAATTCTTATGGCAAGAGAACGCGAAACAGTCTAGGAAGCAGGACGATGTGATACCCAGAACTGAAGGAATACAAAGTAATGTAGCAGTTAAGCAGTCCGGTGAGAGTTCCGAAAAAGTTCAGTTAAACATACAGAACAAACAGACCCAGCCGCGAGGCAACAATGGTCAGGATAAGAAAAGAGACCAAAATCGAGGCCCACAACGTAGGACTCCAATGTTTGATAATTACACGCCATTGAATACATCGTTGGAGAACGTGTATCTGCAAACTTGCAACACTGTGCAATATAAGAAGCCTGCTCCGAAGCAATCATCGGAGAGGCAGATTCAAACAGGGAAGTTTTGTAGATTTCACAAAAGTTACGGCCACAATACCAATGAGTGTCGACATTTGCAAGACCTCATCGAAAAGTTGATCAGGGAGCGGGCCCCTCAAATCAAAATCATGCACAGAATCAAGAAAGACAGGAAGAACCAGGTCGTGTCGGAGGAAGACTGGTAATTAATGCTGTAAGTGGTAGTCCTCATTCAGCGGTTCGAAGCTGGGAGGAAATGAAATCATATAACAACTTAGCTAGACGAACAGACTTCGAGTATGATGATAACTTGGACGATAAACCTTCGACCAAACGAAAGAGAGCGATGACTAACGACATCACTTTCCGAGACAGCGATGTTGATTATGTCGGAAGCCCGACTACTGACCCACTTGTGATATCGACCCGAGTAGGTCCGATGTGGATGAAGAGGATCCTGATTGACTGTGGGAGCTCTGTGAATATCATATTTGTACATGCTTATAATCAAATGAAGGTGAAAGCTGGGGATCTAAAACCCTGCCAAACTCATCTCTATGGATTCAATGGCAGCACTACCATACCTGTTGGGGTGGTAGAGTTACCAGTTGAGTTGGGAGCCGGAGAACGTAGATCGATTCGGACATTGCAGTTCGTTGTGTTGGATGTAGACTCGCCATATAATGCCTTTTTAGGTCGACCTGCCCTTGCTGAATTCAGGGCCATAATCGCCCCGTGGTGTTTAACTTTAAAGTTCCCAACCGTCAACGGAGTTGGGGTCGTCCAGGGCGACCAGGTTGATTTGAGAACAATATACACCGAAATCGAGCTGCCCGATTACGCAATGCCAAGGACCGACTTAAAACTTTTGAACTCGGTGAGCTAGTCACTAAAAAAGATTATCCGGCACTTCCACACATGAGATCAACATTGAAAGGGTCGCACAAAATTAAGCGAAAGCTCGGGGATGGCAAATTTAAGTTAGCAACCGTTGATGGTCTGACTTTACCAAGGGCCTGGAATAGCGAAAGTCTTCGTCGCTACTGCAACTAACAGGCTATGTTTATCTATTTAGTTTAAATTCCGTTTTAAAATTTGTTTCTGCATTTCGAAATTAGAACTTGTAATAAGGCAACTGACTTTGCCATATTTTCTGATTTCAGCAATAAAATGTCATTTCTTCGGGCCAGAGCTGTGATTCATTAAATACAATGTACAACATCACGATGCACGAAGAGCTGAATTCCGTCCTGCAAGTGGAATTTATTCAAGTAGGGGACGGCTGCGATACGGTCGGCCACTCGCTAAGTGAAACTCGAGCTCGGGGGCAAGCCATCACGTCAGGCTAAAATTGGGTTGATACACGACGATCCTTCACTAAACTCCGTACTCCCAGAGTGCGAGACGGAGTATAAACATTCACTAAACTCCGTACTCCCAGAGTGCGAGATGGAGTATAAACATTCACTAAATTCCGTACTCCCAGAGTGCGAGACGGAGTATAAACATTCACCTAACTCCGTACTCCCAGAGTGCGAGACGGAGTATAAACATTTACTTAACTCCGTACTCCCAGAGTGCGAGACGGAGTATAAACAATACTCAACTCCCTACTCCCAGAGTGTGAGACGGAGTATAAATATTTAATTAACTCCATACTTCCAAAATGTGAGACGGAGTGTAAACATACATCAACTTCATATTGGTCCTCAAGACTGGGGGCAGGACCAAAACAAATATCGAATTGAAGACGAAAGAGTATACTTTCATTTCCATTATCAACAAAAAGAATTCAATTACAAGATGGTTCAAAAATTCCTGCTAGTGGGAGCCGAGTCCACATCTATACACGACTATAGAAAAAAAAACCAAAAGACAAAACAAGACACTACAGTAAACTAAAGAAAGAGTTCAATCTTTCTTCTTCCTTATCTTCTTCTTCGAGGTAGTCCCACTGGAGCCGCTACCCAGCTTCTTCCTCACTCTCTTACTCTTCTCCGGTTTGTCCTCAGATGGCGACATAATGTCCACATCTTCCTCGAAGCTTGAGGCGACGAAGATTCTCTTAGAGGGTCGAACTGGAGGCATAGGGGCTGTAACAGGAAGTGGGACCGGAGCACTCGCAATGACCACAGTGCCGCCCGGCGATATCATCATTAGCGGGGCATGGCCCGACGGATCCATACTGGCGGTCACTGCGGCCATCTCAGCACTAATCTCAGCCAAAATTTCATCTTCACGAGGTGCTTGGGCCGCGCTGGATATGCTGGTGGCTGGCATAAAAGAACTAACAGCCGGAGTGGTCCCACTCATAGAAAAGGATGGATCGACGAAGGGATCGCTGGGTTGACTGAGGAGTTCCTCAATCATCTGAGCGTCAAAAGATAACATATTCGCTTCCCCTTCTTCGCCAACCACGGTAGATGTCATAATAGCTTCGGTGACAATAGCCCCCTGCGCTTGATAAGAAGCCTGAGATGCAGGAGGCGCAGAGATAACGGCTTTAGTCACTGAAATGTGAAAAAACGAAGACTGTTAGCTAAGGGTGTTGATCCAGATTCACCACACTAAATGTATACGAGAGGCGTTCGATTACCTTCCTTAGCCTGGCCCGCAGTAAGGACAGATATAGAAGCAGGAGCATTAGCGGAAGACAATTGCGGCTGGTCAGGATTATAAGCGGGGACGGACTGGGGATCGACCGCACCAGTGGTTTCAGGTAATGTCGGAATTACAGCTCCAACACTTGTTTCGTGATGCTCAATCCCCGAGCCCTCGCCCGTCTCTATCTGTTGAACACCAAGCCTCTCTTTCGCCACGGAAATCACCGCCTCATGAAGAACTTTCCTCTCTTCCTCAGTAAGCAAGCGCATCTCAAGCTCGAAATCATCCAGCGTTTCATCCGGATGCGCTGCTTTCTTCTCCTCCACCAACCTAGTCCAGGCTTTATACAGAATCATAAAGTCATCTCCCAGCCATGATAAATTTCTGTGCTCTAGCACGTTGGCGTTGTATGTAACCAGGAGATCATCGAAATCAGCATCCATCCTGGACTGCTCCGCCATAATCTTCTCCTGGATTACTTTCTCCACAGACTTGGTCTTGGCCACCGCCGTAGCAAGTTCGGCTCGAAGTGACACAGCTTGGTCGCATGCTCCTGAGCGGTGGTGTTAGCAACATCCTTTTCTTTCACCACCTCAGCAAATTTAGCCTTAAGCTCATTCAGCTCTTTAACGGCTGTGTCTCGCTCGGCTACGACGTTGGTATAACGGTAGCCCATCTCTTCTACCGTGGCACAGTGTGCCTGCTGCATCCTCGCCATTTTGGCCACATCATCATCATGCTTTTTAAGCGCTTGGAGTTCAGAGTTTCGAGACGACTCCATCTCAGATTGAAAGATTGGATGATGCGGTCTTTCTTAACAATCTCAGCATCACGCTCCTGAATAACTTTAGCCCGGTCAAAAGCTACCTTTGAAGCTTTCACGGCTGCTTTGTACCACTCCTTGTATTGAGCATAGAAGTCGCGAATATAGCTGTGCGCAGTATTTTCGGCATCCTGAGGAATCCTCTTGAGATGAGGAGGAAAGACATACGCATCCATACAGATTTCTGGGAAGTCCTTTTTCATTTGAGCAAGCTGGATGGCTCCTTCGCTTGTCAACTCAGCCGGAGCCTGCTCAACGATGGCAGCTACCGGTGGTTCAATTCTAGGCCGCTAAGTCTCGGGCCTTGAAGATTGGGAAGGCTGTTGCTACTGTGAAGGCCCAGGGATATCTACGGGGGCCCTAGGAGGCGGAGGAGAACGAGATCGTGATCGGTACTGGTGGCCCCGATCTCTGTCAGTACGATCATGGCCAGAACGGCCACGCCAATAATCTCTATCTCTGTCATAGCGCTCCTGGCTAGTGTAACCTTGCCCGTGGTCCCTATCCGATTCCCTCCAACGGGACTCATAATAAGAAGAAGATCGACGCACATTACGGAGCCTATCCAAAGTGGATTCGCGATCTGACATCTCACCTGCGATAAGAAGGAGCTACAGATTAGAATCCTACAAAACAATGATTAATATGCGAAAGTCGTGTAATGCGGTGGAAGTGTGTGTAAATGTGTAAACCCCAAGACCAACCGGAAGTGTTGACCGCACTCAAAGGAAAGGGCTCGCTCATATTTAAAACATCTTGAAATTCCTCCAACCCGGGATTACATGGAATCAATATAAAATCCGGGATGGGAATATCGTCAAGCCCTTTAAAAGTATCTCTCGAATGAGAAGGGGCGGCCTCAGAAATCATGGCTCCGAAAGTGGGAGGAGACACATCTACAGATTTCCACCCCTTAGACTTAAGTTTTTTGGAAACGTCGGCCTTGCTTTTCTGTCTTTTTCCCAACTCTTCGAAGTTTCCCGAAAGATCAGCCATCGGCTCCACGTCTGTATGAGTCCTTTCTTCATCGCTCACTTCGGTTATTGTGATTCCGAGCGTTTTCTTCGCCATTTTCCTCTTCTTCTTCTTGTTTTTCTTCTTTGAGGCAGGCTTTGACATCCCCTCAATGACTATACTCTGATTTATTTCGATCAAGCCGAGAGCTCTTAAGTTATAGTCATTCAACACCGAGTCGATGTGTCTCAGCTCGCTCGGAACTTCTTGGAGACTCTGGACTATGCCCTTGTAGTACCCGCCATCGGGTTTGGAGATAATGGCTGTAAGAGAAACAAGATGTCAATACCAATGCCAAAAAACTATTGATCAAGGAAAATCATCGACATATGAGGACACTTACGTCTAGACAACCATCGCCTAGCAAAACTAGGAGGACACCGGACATAAAACCATTCATTCTTGAAGTAGCTAAGTCTGGTCCAGGCTCCAATAATAACTTGGCAATTTCGGACTGCCTCCAAAAATGTAAAGGATGGGCTATCGTCCCTGCTCTTGAAATTAAATATGTATCTGATCTCGGTTGGCCTTGGCGGGCGAAAGAGACAGTCCATAAATATGACGAAGGCACTATTCAGCAACGCATGTCCGTTGGGATGAAGTTGCGAAGGAGCAATTCCTAAGTATGACAACATTTCCCTGATGTATTGGTTAAAAGGAGGAAGAGTTCCAGCCGCGCAAGCATGGCGGTATAAGGCAGTATATCCTTCGGGCGGATTATGCGGTCTGTCATCAGCACTGGGTAATAATACATCGTTCAGAGATATGCTATGTTTCAAGCATATCCGGCCCAATAAGGATTCAGAGATATTAGACTGGACAGAATCAACGGGGTCCTCGATAAATATAGCCTCCGGCAATTCGTCTGGAGCTGAGTCGATTACGTCAGCGGGAATATTGGGAATCTCAAGCACCGGAGGAGGCAAGCTCTGTACCTCTTGTTGTTGAGAGCTCGAAGACTCCATAACTGACTAACTTACCAGAAAGCAATGTTAAGTTCATAGAAAACCCATGCATTCCCCAGTGAAGTGTGTATGAATGTGTCGTGCAGTGCGAGTGCTGTGCCTTACTTAAGCAGATTTTACGGAATGAAACAAAATGTGCTAACAACAGAACTCTGAAAATCAGACTGGAATTGACCGTCATCGCTGACCGTCACAACCATGCCAACCAGACGATACCGGTCAAATGTGTAATCTTACAATTCAGTCCAAATATGCAAAGGAGAAGCTCGTCGGAGTCATGCCGATAATTATGTGAAATTCTCGTATCCATGGAAGCTTGTTCATATCGAGCGAGGTTCGAATCCATAAAACTTCGAATCGATCACAAAGGTGTGCCTTCGAATCGATACAAGTTCGAATCGATACAAGTTCGAATCGATACAAGTTCGAATCGATACAGTTCGAATCGATCTTGAACGAATCGATACTGTTCGAATCGATACAGTTCGAGTTGAGACGGTAAGAGGCATTTCTTTTCGAATCAAGTACAAGTTTATCCTTCAAATCGATCTCTGGAAAAACAACTCCACAAGTGTCGAATAACGTAGCCTCGTTTCGATCGTAGAAGTGTAATCTTCGAATCGATCGTAGGTGAGTATACCACGACTCCTCAGGTCGATCATATCAAATCAATACGATCGACCTACCACCCATGATCGATTCAATCAACATACCTCCACGGACCGATGCGAACGCCACGACAAACCTTGTCTTCCGAGATCGATTCAATAACCACCATCCAAGATTGATATGAAGAGGACGCTTTTCATTTCATCTCTGGATTCGATCCTATTCAGATCGACACAAACGCAAGCAAAAGAAGTTTTCATCGATCCCGGAGTTTAAAATGTTTAGTCGAATCGCCTACCTAAATGAGGATGAGATTAGGAGGGGTTGGTTCGATTCGAAGAAGAGCAGATGGCTTCGATTCGCGCAAGTGCAAGATCGATTCGAAGAACGCAGGAATTCAAAGCGAAAGTAAAAAGTGAAAAAGTGAATAGGACCCCGGTATATATAGGGGATCATGCGGCGATTCGCATCCCGGTCAAGAGCAACCGGCCATTACGGGTCCACCACATCGATTCGAACAGTACACTCGAATCGATCATTGGAGGTTCCCATCGATTCGAAGCGGCGAGTTCAAGGCGAATACATTCCTTCGAATCCATCGCATCGAGTCGGAGCACGGCGTCAAAAAGGACAGGAGAACATTCGACTCCATCGATTCGAGGAGCTCATCGACCTACATCGATGCGAAGCCTATCGATACGAATAGTCACTTCATATCCATCGATTATCATCAATACGAATCATGCTCCACCATCGCATCGAGACGAACAAGGCCCTTCGAATCTATTACCAGAGAGTTCCATCAATTCGAAGATCACGTTCGACTCTATCCATTACATATCGATATGAACGAGTATTTCGTATCCGCTAAATTCAAAATTCGCCAGTACAATGTCAGTCCTTCAACCTTCTATATTGGTTCAGGAGAGGATCAATACGAAGAAGCTTCCTAAAAAAAATAACTGACGAACATTGTTACGGCTCAAATTTCGCATCGATTCAGGAGAGGATCAATACAAGATGCAGTACAAGAGAACAAACAGCTAATCACTAATGCACGACAATCAGCTACAACAATACATAATACAGCTTTCAACGAGACATGTGGTAGTTGGTCAACGTGAAACTGCGACTCTTTCAAAGCACGTCATGTTTACACAAGACGTACTTTGGGGGCAAATGTTATCCCGCCTTTTGAAAAGGCCGAGATATCAAGAAACCGACTAGGGAATATGGATTATACATCCTCGACATCAAGTAGCCACTGGATATCCACATATAACGATGAATTTTACCCGAGTCCGGATCGGGCTGCAATTGATTAGACACGTCACGCAGGGTCAGGAAAAGCAATGTTCCCAGTTTCGAGTCAATCCGAGTTCGTACGCTCAAGATATCATTGATGCAAGTTGGAGGAAATGGCCCTAAGTTCGACTCCATCAAGATTGACTCCATCCACTTCGTATCCACCGGAGAATACTCTGTTCGAATCCATCGGTTCGACTCCATATGGTTCACAATCCTCGACAAGCGTTCGTTTGAATCAGTCAAGTTGAAGCCATTTCGAATCCATCAATGATATTTCCTTCGTATCCATCAGCAGAGGTATGCCGAATCCATCAGGTGACCAAACTTCTTATCCATCGCCCGAAGCCACATGTTCGAATCGACCAAGTTTCCCCTGCTTCGAATCCATCCAATGATTTTGCCTCGAATCCGTTCCACTGTGACAGCTTCGTATCGATCAGCTACTGTCCACAAACGGTCGATACGAACAAGCACACGTTCGAATCCTTGAGCGAATGGAGATCTTCGAATCCATTAGGCCAGGTCAGCTAGAACCACGGAGTCGACCCAGTCAACTCGGAGTGAAAGGCGGATCGATACGAAGAAAACGCGCCACGTCAACAATACCACGCGCAAAGCCATCGATTCGACCCTATCGATTCGAAGGGATCGATTCGAAGCAAGCGTGTCAGCCAGAAATACGATCTTGAATCGATCATAACTTAAGATCTATAAGTCCAAATGCTATGAAATTTTCACAGAAGCTTGAGCACATGCTGAAGAATGTTCACACCAAATTTCAGCTCGATTGGATGTTTTCTTGATCGATTCGAATGGACTTCGAATCGATCCCAAAGTGGGCCCGGATTTCCTGAAAGCGGGCATGTGTGCCCCCTCACGTACCAGAACTGGTCTCCTCGAATTTTAGGCGAAATATCAACCTCCTACACCTATAAATAGAGCCCCTGGTCATTCAGAAAAGGGGTCGGATAATTCTAAGAGCTAAAGAGCGTCCAGACTTTGTCAGAATTACTTCAAATCATCACCGCTGCTTTAGTTTCAGACTTAGCTTAGAAAATCAGTTGTATTACATTATAAGAAATTGTAATCTTCAAGCATCGAGCAATAAAATCATCAAACTTCATAGTGGACGTATGCGAAACGCCGAACCACTCTAAATCGCTGTCTTCTGTGCAATTTACTTTCTGTTATTTGGAGTTTTTGTTAGATAATCCTCAGTTTTAATTTTCTTTCTTTAGTTTTATCTCTTCAAAGACTTCCGAAGAGTGTTGTGTCTATTTTTGGTACAAACAACAACAAATTGTATTTTTTCTACCAAAATATACTGAAACGTCCTATTGAAATACTTGATTATAGGAGATGCAGATTAGTTTCCAATACAATCTCTTCTTGATCACTTGCATGGCAGAGAGCTTTGTTCACTAGATTTTTCCCATTTTAAGTGCTATAAACATTTTTATAATTATACATATCAATACATGCATACTGTGATAATCAATGCTATAACCTTTTTTTAATGCAGCAATATTTACATTTGTTGATAGAAGATCAAACTAAACTGTTCCGGTATTAGATATCTTATAATTTGGACTTAACCTTTGATTAACGTTTGAAAGCATCGGCAAAGGTACTTCACAGAGGGAGTTTACTGCTGAGGCCAATTCATCAGGTACTGAAAAATTATGCTCATAGGCTTCACTAATTTTTCAAAAGAATATCACAACTTGACTTTGAAATAAGAGAATAGCTGCCAAGGTTGCTTTAGCTAGTCACGAGGTAAGACTCATGCATGCACACATGCACTGTTGCACACATCATCAATGTAACTATTAAGTTATGTTGCAGGATAGCATTCATCTCTTGGATATCCCAAAACTAGCAATTACAGGTTTAACTTAAAGCAAAAATGGGGTAGTTTCTCATCGGAAGCACAAGTTACAGGTAGGCTACTTCATCCATCTTCTCTAATATCAATGCTCCATTATTTGTTTTAATGGTTAAGTTCTGGAAGTTGTCAGGTTTTATCTTAGAATATAATTCCAACAATATAGTACATACGCACAAGTGATCGAGAATTTAGTTATCTACTTTATTTTTTTAACTATGGCAACTAATTTGAAAACGGGTTTATGTTTCATATTGGTCATATTATGGATCGAAAAGCATCCCTAGAAATTTGTAGAAAATTATTTGGCTATTCACATTATAAAACATAATGTTTCTCGCAATGTTGAGAATGACTTAGATCAGATAAATTGGACTACAAAATGATGAAGAGATGAGTAAATGAGCTCAAAATATGTCAAGAATGTAAAAACTAAAGATTTGATCAAGTTTTATAAATGCAAAACAGGTTGGTACCGATATGATCAGGTTGGCACCGACTTGATCAGTGTCGGATTGGCATCGACATGATTGATACCGACATGTTTTGTACCGACATGATTAAAAACCATTAAGAATGATAAAAGAAATGAGTATACCAAACTTGACTAAGTTTTCGATGACAAAAATAGGTTGATAAAAACATGATCAACCGACATGATTGGCTGTCTCGATAAATGTGTGTGGCGACCTGTTATTCGTGTTGGAACTTCAGATTTTGAAATATTGACTCGTTCAAATCTGAAATGACAAAATTTGGACTGGATCTTCTCTATAGATAGCAACCTACCTTCAACCAAGAAATGACTTTTTTAATCTTCTTCTTCTTCCCTTAACCCTTCAAGGCAAAAGCGAGATCTATCTCATTGCAACAGGAAATTGATTATAAATCCGGAGAATAACTAAATGGATATAGATCGGAGATTTTAACGAACCACTATAAAAAATTGTGTTTTTCCTTCCTTTTCGTTTGATTTTTATGTTTTATATTTGCTTGTTTCAAATTTCATTGATATTGAACTGTTGTACCATTTTTTAGCCCAAAATTTTATGCTGCTTTCACTGAGAATGACTTGAGATCTGATTTGGAGAAGATGAAAAAGTCTACTACAAGAAAAGCCATTGTTGAAGGAAGTCAACAAAGACATAGAGGAAACCAAGAGGTGTGTTCAAGTTCAAATCCACTTTCTATATATGTTACCAGAGAGAGATAGAGGGACGACGACAATGATGCAAGAGAGATTGATAGCTTAGCAAGAAGAAATGATGAATGGATTCTTCCAAACGAAGGAACAACAAAGAGCAGATAAAATTGTTGAAAATCAGAATCGGATGCCAGAAAATGGAGCAGATGCACTCAAAAATAGAACGGAATAAATTGGAACCAAACCTCCAGCATCTCGACAAGTCGGTGCCGAGATAGTCCAATTTAGGTAGTGGGGCATGGTAGGCATGAATGTTGAGCAAGTAAGGATGCCTGGAACGGGACAATGCTGGAGCCAGGATGAAGATGAGAATGCGAACTTGCGACCGCAGGGATTAGAACCAGAAGTTCCCCATAGGGATGTGGGCATAAAGAAGATTTGAATCAAGGACGTGCAAAGTCACAAAGATTTCTATTGAACTGAGATGATCGCTTAGCAGAGATGGTAAGGCAGGTGCTACGGGGTGGAGCCCCAGACCGGAGTTTGGAGGATGTAAATGGAAACTCCTTTACCCCAAACATTCGATACGCTCAACTTGATTTCAAATTATCTATTTTAAGCCGTATAATGGAAGGACAGATCCAACATTTCATTTGATAAGATATATTCAATACATGAGAGTGTTGGATGCTTCAGAGGAAGTAATGAGATGGTGTTTCTCACTATACTTAATGATTTAGCAATAATGTGGTTTTACCAATTGGATAATAGGTCCATCAACACGTGAACCAAATTAGTGGAGAGATTCATGAACCAATTCAGAGTTCATATTAGTACAACCAACGAATGTGATGACACTCTCGAGTGTGAAGCAAAGAGAAGATGAAACTTTACAATGTTACTTGACTAGATTTTAACATAGCAGCCGCTATGGTGTAGAAACCAGACCCTTTGATAGTCCTAATGCCGGTGCTTTCTGAAGTTGCTAATAAGACTGAATTTAAGAAGACTTTAAAAAGGGATCCATTGGTGAATCTAGCAAATTTATTCTATCAAGCTGAAAGATATTTGCGTCATGAGGATGTAGAAGAAGAAAATAGTGAAGTAAATGCTTTGGAGGATGGATGATCATCCAAGGCAGGATCTGGAAATGATAAAAAAGAGAAAAATTGATGATGGCTTCGGAGCAACGAAGCGACAAAGGAGGAAATTGAAGTTTTCCACTTGTACTTGTTTTCCAAAGACCTTTGGAGAATTTATCTCAATACTAAGGGGCAGATTCCTTATAGGAAACCTTCTAGGAGAGCCCATACAATGAGAGAGGAAATCTAGAAAGTACTACATATTCCATGAGCTGGATGGGTACGAGATCCATGAATGTAAACATCTGCGAGATTTGATTGAAAAATAGATTTAGAGTAACAGATTGCAACAATACGTGAGAAATCAAATAACAGTGACACAAACTACAGTAGTGCAGCAAGAGCGACCACCTACCGTGGTGGATGCACTCGAACGCGGTTGAGAATTTGGGTTGGCTATGGTTATCCCATGAACGGGATAGATCAGAGTTATGTTTATTTCCTAAACTTTAATTTTGCTCTGAATAAAATGTGAAGGATTATTATCGAGCTATTTACACATGTACGAGATCCCAAGCGGTACCATAGGCATGCTCTGAATTAAAGTCCGAGGGTAATCCTTGATTGGGTTAGATAATTTAATTTTTGCTTAATGCATTTTGATTTGAATAAGAGTACTTGAATGACTTGATAGTGGATATTGATTGGACATGATATTTGATTTTGGTATTGTTGTTAGATGCCATTGGAACATAGATATTTCTTATATTTGATAGATAAATTGATAGATTGTAATGCCCCCAACCGGAGAGACAAGGTGACAAATGATGATGTATAGGTCCCATTGTCGGGAGTGAGCGGATGAGCCTATATAAGATAACGAGTCCCCTTACCGCAGAGTGAATATAGGAATGCGCTTTGAACATTGGATCCCCTTGTCGGAGAGCGACCGGATGGACTCAATACAAAATTATGGTCCAAAGAAATCAGAATTTAACTTCAAGGTTCGAACGTCTTTGATTGAAAATGATTTGATAATGAATACTGGATGATTGAGGGATATTATTGCCTCGATCCGATTTTACTTACTTACGATGAGATTCTAGGCGACAGTAGATGATTCATAAGTAATGCTTCAATCGA
This sequence comes from Allium fistulosum, assembly GCA_030737815.1. Taxonomy (NCBI): domain Eukaryota; kingdom Viridiplantae; phylum Streptophyta; class Magnoliopsida; order Asparagales; family Amaryllidaceae; genus Allium; species Allium fistulosum. Next base: position 355,890,518 of record CM060904.1, read on the forward strand.
AGCCAATGCACGACGTGATAGTATGATATATGATTTACCTACGATAATTTAATCTCGAGGAAACGCGGGATGATATAAATTCATAATATGTTAAACCTCGAGAGAACGCGAGATGGCTATGGTTTATGATTAACATTTAGTCATGATGGATCTAAAACGACATTTGATTTGTGGGTAAACCTGAAGAAACAAGATGATTCATCATGATTGGACCGGTAGATAGCTAGAGAGCGCAAGTAATGATAATTTACTAGTCTCGATACGTGTCCTATAGGAAAGCAGGCTTTGTTTCCACAAAAACATGCTTTGGGGGACAAGTATTTTTGCAAAATTTAGCAGTGTCTTGGGATTGACTTAGATAAGAAAATCTAAACTATAAAATGATGATGAATGAGTTAACGAGCTTGGAAGATGTTTGTCCAATTTTCAAAAACACAAATAGGTTAATACCGCATATTTTGTACCAACATGATTTGTGAATCATCAAAAATAATAAAAGAAAGGAGTATACCAAATTTGATTAAGTTTTGAATAACAAAAACAGATCGGTATCGACATGATCATGTCGACAACGATTTACAGATCTCTTGAGCATTGTCCATTGTCCCAGGCATTACCATCGGCTCTGATACCATGTTGAAATCCTGTCCGCACATCCCTACGTGGAAGCAACATATGAGTTTGGTCAACACCCTTTAACAAAAGGAATCCCTTGTTGTTACATGTGACCAAACTCATATATATACCACTCCACTTCCATTATTTTTCACGATGTGAGACTATTCTTTTTTTAATATGCGCCCATTACCCACACACAATGCGAGACACCCCAACAGTCGGCACCAACATAATTGTCTGCCTCGGGAAACGTGCGCGATGACTGTTCAGATCTTGGAATATTAACTCGTTCAAACCTGAAATGATGAAATTCGGATTAGAACTCCTCTACAAATAGCAGCATTACTTCAACTATGAAATGACTTATTTTAGTCTTCTTCTTTTCCCTTAACCTCTGAAGCAAAAACGAAATCTATCTCATTGTAACAAGAAATTGATTGCACATTCAGAAAGAATCAATTAATAAAGATAATTAAGAGGACATAGGCCGGAGAATTTATAGAATCACTATAAAAAAGATTGTATTTTCCCTTCTTTTTTGTTTGATTTCTTCATTTTTACATTTGTTTGATTCGAATTTCAATGATATTAAAGTGTTGTGTCAATTTTTGGTCCAACACGGAAGTTTTGTAAGTAATGTATTCCTTGGAACTTGGATAGCATACCGAAAGCATTATCACATAAAATACACAACACTATAGCTCATGGGAGATTATATTCTTGTTAATTGTCATTATTGAATTTTGATGATTGATTGAGGAAAGTATCACTTAACAAACCTATACAAGTTATATAAGACACGGTTACGTTAATGATCCATACAACTACAAAAAGTCACAATCTAGTGGAACTGTGGAAAGAAGACCTTGACATATTTGTCTGCAGAATCTGTTTGCACTGAATTTAGGTATGCCATCGAGTCTTTTCCAGACCTTACATGTGGAATGTACGTCATTATTAGATGGCTAACGTTGCTATATTCTGTATGTATCATGGATGTCATTAATATGCTATGCAAGAGACACCATCTTAACCAACCACTTACATGTAGAATGTTACAACGAAGTATAAATTTGGGGTCATTATAAGTTACTTTCCGGCAGACGAGTAATTAAATGTGGGTTTCCGTTATGCTAGTGTACGTCCTTGAATAATATGCAAAGGGAGGCATTATGCATTCTTAAATTTTTGGGCATTAAATGTTATCCATAGAGAAGGAACATGTGGACTCCTCTTTTTTTTTTTTCCTTTTATTATTATTCTATTTGCAACAAATTAAGAGACATTTGGTTTTTCTAATTTATAAGTAATAAAGTAAAGGGTATTGCTATTCTGACCGAACTGAAATCGGTCAAAAAATACAAATTACTGTAAAAGGTGGGTATTATCAGGAGGGCAATAAAGTAATTTCAGACTTGGTCCTCCTAATTTCTGTCTCTGGCTGCAGTATTTGACTACACTTGAACCGGATGCGATAGCATTTTTGTAAATTAAATGTAAGAATAAAAAAAAAAAATCACATTTCCACAATGATTGAGAAAGGAATCTAAATGTTGCCATCAAATTTGGCTCAGATCACACGTTCAATCTTCGATATCGACACTTGTTTGCATTACTGATCCGTGCTAAAAAAAAAAGGAATCTAAATGTTTGATTGATGTTACTTTAGTGGGGAAAACTTGGATAAATAATCCAAAACCATGCACAATGGTTCTAATTATACAAGGGTCTCTCCAACCTTCTCTCTTGAAATAACAACTCCGATAAGCCTTCTGAACCATGGGCGAATGGGAACCTATTTGTTTATATTTCATGGTCCAAAACCAGCCCCATAGCGTAAAAAATATGATTGTGAAGAGTAATATGAAAGAGCTAACTGAGTTTAGCTACTTTGACTCTGCTTGTACTACACTAAATGTCAAATGTACTCCTATCCAGATCGAGTATAGAAAAGATTAGGCAGTTATAGTTTTGGTATTTTCTGTTGTTTAACATAATCAATTGTATTACACAAATAAATCATACCAATATGAAATACTTGCAGTTTGAGGAAGATATACGGTAAATGTATAAAACTATTATTAATTTGTCTGCAGATTTTTTATCAGGTAATTTTGGCATCTTTCGGCATCTTATATTCATTCCTTCACTTTCTGAAAATACAATAACAATCATATCATATTGTCATATATAGCAAATCTAGTTGAATTCTTGACAGATTTTCTTCTAGCAACCTTTAGGCCCGAACCCTATCACTTTCTTTGATACATCATAAAGAATATTAAACCTTCTTTGTTGTGTATTTCCTATAATCATTACATCAGTGTCGTCGCTATTGGGTGCAAATGCTAAGCATGCCTGAGTTGTGCTTACCACATAGAGAATGCCTGTAACATCCAAGTCCATGTTGGCACCTTGGTACTGTAATGCTACAGTTGGTATTGATACAGTATCATATTTACTTAAGTCATAGCATGTGTCTAATATAGAGGCTGCAGGGGAAGTTGGGTATTTTGACATCAGTTTTCTGAACGCTGTGCGTAATGCTGCATAAGCTGTTGGAGGAACACGAGTGATCACGGTCCCAGAGTCAATGATCACACCTATTGAATAGCAACATAAATGATAAAATTTCTTAGAATATATTCATACAATTAATTCTTAGAATAATCTGAATTTGCCGTCTAACAAAGATTTATTTGTTCGTACTACCGAAAATGACCAAATTTGTTTTATCTAAACTGAACAACAGAACCTTGTGGGTATGGATGATTGGTCACTTTTACGGTATACTATATAAATCTCTTGTGCTATATAGCACTTAAGCAGCATTCTATGAATTTTATTTGTACATATTGTTGGAATAAATGTTTCCAGGAGTTACCTGCATTGGAGAATATTGAAGGGGATATCGCAAGCTTTTTTCCTCCTACACTTATTCCCATCAACCGAAGAAAGTAAAAAGTTGACATACTAGAATCACTAAGCAGTGGTGTGTATTGCAAATTTGATGCAGGGCTGCTACCAAATGTCAAGTATCCACTTGAACTTGACGTCGAAGGTAGGCAATAAGAAAAAACTCCACCAAACTTACTTGAAGCTTGCATCACTAAAGAAACTTGCTGTCTTCCCAAACCTAATAACCCAGCAGCCTCTCCGAACAATCCATTATTTTTCTCGCCACATCCGAATCTGAAATTTGTTATCACATCTGAAGCGCTCAGTGTTAAAGTATCTTGAGCAAAAAATCCAACTGTATATGAATTATCCCCATATTGCACCGCATATAAACAAGTTGATCCAGAGCAGCTAGAAGTATCAAGAGCTGAACAATATGGAGAGCTGCATGTAATATTAACATATGTAGATGATACTGTTGGGTCAAATAGTTGGTCTTTTTGCTGGTAGCAAGCTGCTACACATGGCTGGCACTGAATCCATGTTACGTCACTTCCAGTATCAAATACAACTTGTTGTGTAACTTTTGGAGTTCCAAACCCAACTGATACTATGTAGTTGCCTGTGCCTAGGGAAGCTCCACGCTGTGCTGGAATTGTGGATGCTGCTAAAGGATTTTTCTGGGGTTTATTGTTTTTTGATGAAGTTGTGACTTTCAATGAGGCCTTTTGATGGATCCAGTTGACTCGAAGTTGATCGTTTTTAAGAATTTGTTTGTGTGTTAGTTTCTTCTTGTGGGAAGAGCATGGACCATGCTTGTGGACTATTTTTAGCTTCGATGGATCAAGTTCTGCATAGGTAAGTTTACCAATTTGATCTCTATGTTATAGCTTAAAGTACGTAATTGGAGAATTTGATTTTATACGACTTAGAATATTATGCTTGCCTAACATGTACCCTAACTTTTTCATATTTAACTTACAAAATATCAGCAATATTTTATCATTCCGTTCCGTCAATTGTAATTGGTAAAAAGATTTATTTTGATGCAGCTTCGTAATTATTTTTGAATTTATCCCAATATAAAAGGAAGATGGTATTTTGAGTGCAAATGTGATATCCTATTTTAGCAGGTAGTTGATGTATCAAAGATTCAAACAAAAGAGTAACTCCTATTTTTGAGTACATCAGCATGCCTGAGCCGGCCTTTTGTTTATGTTTTTCTTAGCACATGGCTTCACCAACTTCTTGCTAATATCTACAAGCATAAGTGGGGTTGAGTTTGAACTTTCAATCATCCTCAATCTGTAGGTGAACCTGGGGCTCACTGCCAACTCAGGCTTGATTTCTAAAAAAAAAAACTTTTATTGGTTGTGTGTAGTTTTTTCTTTCTTTCTTATTTGTAGCATTTGATAGTTATGTACAGCTGTTTTCTTTTTGTATGCAATAGTAGATATATTTTATTATTCAAGTTGGATAATTACAAAACATGAAATTTATGAAAGCTAATCACGAGAAATATCTAACAAAATTAACTCACAAAGTTGGCAAATACACTAGACAAAGGCTTGTGATTAGTCAAACGAATTTGTTAACTGGCCACAACCACATGTCCAAATTTACTCTAGTTCTGCCTGTCAAAGTGTCAGGGTTTCCAAATTGGGATTCAATTTGTAAACTGTAAAGTTCAATTTTAAATTATACATCGATTTAAATTGTAATGGTATATTCATATTTGGATGTGTATATGTATTTTATGCAGGAAATTTCATTTTATGTAGGTATTATATGGCATCTGATTATGTGAAAGCTAATTGATTCTTCTTATATATCATACTAACGATTTATATTTTTGAAATTAATTATGATGTTTGAGCTCTTACATCTTGACCTACATCTAATTTTCTGTTTGTTCCATCTTTATTTTGTTCTAGGGACAATAAGTTTTGAATTATTAATTCAAGTGAGTGTCTTGACTTTTTTAATCTTAGCCTGGATTGGATTGAATGATTTTCTTAATTATGATTGTGATATAAGTTTGAATTGGAATTTGAGAATTAAATTTGGAGGGATTCAGTTTGAAACAAGATTCAATTCATAAGATTTAAAAAACTTTGTAATCATTGATGCCCGTAATCTGATCATTATGATGTGCAAATTGCAATAAGTTAGTAACCTTCTTTACTTTAATAAACTGGAAGGTACATTTTTTCAAATGAAAAATGATTACAATAATAAACATGTTTATTATTATTATTATTATTATTATTATTATTATTATTATTATTATTAATTATTATTCATTATTAGCTGAAGTTATCCCACAGAATTATTTTTTGACATGCCTTAGTAAGTTTTCAAAACTGAGAAGAATCATTATGAAATATATGAACCCCTATATTATTAACTTGAAATAATGTGTGTATAGGTTAATCATTAAAACAGGTAATACTATTCAATATATTTTTGTGGCTAGGTTGCAATCGGTCTATGCTAGATTTGTACAGCTGATAATCAACATAACCTAGTTTAATATTAGTAATCATGATCTAATCAAAAAAACTAATCAGGTTCTGGTGTATTGGAAAATGATTGAGCAAGAGTAACTTTCTTTGTATATCCACATAATCAAATCCTATACAAAGGTAATGAAATGATTTAAATAATGATAGCAACAATAGGCTAATGATGACTGTCTTTTCTAATATACGTCTTCCTTTATACCTTCAATCTAAGTTCATACTAAAAGAGAAATAGATAATATACCTGTAGCTAAAAGATTATCAAATAACTAACCTTGTGATGTATCGCACACTTCTTTTGGGAAAAGAGATTGAGCTTTTAAATTTACATGATGAGTTGCTTCAGTCCCTTGCACTTCATAATTTGCTTGTGTAATTGGACATGTTATAAGATTAATCAGTAGAAGTAGCAAGGCATAAAAGGGTAAGCGGGAGGGAATGGATGCCATGAGCTTGGAGATTGATGAGTATATTGCTGCCTAAAGACCCTTTAAATAGATTCGTTTACTGGTACTGTACCATTATTAATTGGTGATTCATTTGTCAGTGCCATTTATTGTCAGTATCAGTCAAAATGTCATTTTTTTGTTAGCATCATATAGAATCTCCATAAAGTAGTCACTCCTTGTCCACACAATAGTTCTATTTATCTTTTATTTTTTTTTTATTTTTTTTGCTCATGATATTACTGCGGCCATATATGTCAAATGCCATTCATCGTTAGATAATTTGCACTGTTTATTGATCACAAATCCATTAAGATTATAGTGAGCTCTGCATCGCTGTGTAAATGCATAGGTTCAAGAGTTTTGTACATTTTCTTTTTTTCCCTTGGGTTACGATATTTGCCTAACTGGATATCATTTCATTTAATCTGTATACTAACAAATTAATCTTCCTTTTTTTTTAAAGTCTTTTGTTTAAGTGGTATCAAACACACAACAACAAGCAATAAACAAATGATGGTAGGCCAGTTAAAGAAATAGGACAACAAAACATTAATAAATTTATTTTGTTGCTTGCCTTGTTTGCGTGACATTCAACCATTGATTATTAAATTATGGCTTAATTTGATGTGGTCAGTAATAGAAATAGGATGCGGTCAGTGTGCTTAATTACCAACTTATAAGTGGGTGGCTAATTTCTGGACCTATTATCAGTTATTCTTCGCATAGGAATGAATTTTTCATAACAAACTGCTTTTCTGTTTTTTGTCAATTCTGAATGAAAAAAAAATAAAAAATAAAAAACCTTCTATAATGGAGCATAATTGACCACTAAAGTTTGCCCAGTTTAGCTTGAATTTGTATAATATGACCAGTTCCACTAATATTCTTCGCTGCATTCAAAATTGTAAATGTTAATATTTCTGGATTTGTACTAAAGGGGATAAGTTGCAGTTGCAGTTTAATTTTTTGATCGAGCAGTCTGTGTACAAGTTGAATAATCCCATGTGCAGGTGAACTTAGACGCCGTTTGTTTCAGTTCTGAGCATAAGGGGGCTACTTTCTTTCAAAATGTTTTTTTACCAGAGAGAAACTAATTAAACTAGCCCTTGTAGAATTATAATCAAATTGATTTAATTAACCTTTCTTTTATTTATCATACTCTTTTCTTAATCATCATTAGTGTTTATCTAAAACTATTAATCAAATAATGGAGAATTCAAAATCACCTTTAAATGGAATTGGAAATGAAAAAGAGTCAATCTTGATTCTTACTTAAGAAACCATTGAACATAGTAATTTTAAAGTCTAATTTTTACCACTGTCCAAAAAACGCGCAATAAATTGGATTAAGAAATTACTTTTCCATCACCTTCTTTGCAAAGTTTGGATTCGATTACGAAGATCGAGATGATTTTATTGTTCTCACCGTTGTTTTTTCGAAAAAGACGGAGAATGAGAAAATAAATGAAAGTGTTTAAGATTTTGATCTTTTAACTAAGGGTAAAAGATGTATAATTATATATTTTATTAATTAATTAATAGGAGACGTACCTCTGATAATAATTTAATTTTGTACGGAGTAATATGATCCCCTCATATCTAAAGTTGGAATGTCAATAACAATACCATTTTTTTTCCGTAGCCATTGGACCCCCTCAACATTTCATTTTCCCAACCAAGCCCAGCAAGAGTAACGTTGGCGTCGGCTGCGTTAAGCCGTTTTTACCTCCAACGGCTCCTCCCTCTCCTTCCTCCTTCCCTTTTATATATTTCACATTCACCATTACCAACTTCACACTTCCAAACCACCGAACAACAATCTGTATCCGTTAATCCAAAAGTCTATTTAGGTATATTTTTAGATTTCTACCTATATTTTTTTCATGTCTATAGGCTCCGCATACTTGAACGTCTAACGCTACTCAAATAATGCTGAAATGTGTCATAGAAGCATATGTTGCATGTGGTGGTAATAAAAAAGAAGTGCACAAAGCTATAGCAGAAAAGTTCAATCAAGCTGCAGAAAACATTCCATACATTGAACCGATAGACGAAGTCAAAATTTGACATAAATACGATAGTCTTAGAAGAGAATGAGTTAAATAAGAAAGTTTGTGCAACAAAACTGGTACTGGTTGGGATAGTTGTAGACAAACTGTTACATACAGCGATGAATGATGGAGTGATTGTGTAAATGTATTTTATATATGCATTTTTGTTTTAATTCATTATTATTATTTTTTATATACGCCTGCTACCAACTAAGAACCACCGCAATAAACTGCTACTCCTCCTACACGGACCTAGTTTGATAGAACATGAGCTTTTGAAGAGTTTTTTAGTCAACTAGATGATACGCAAGGTGGACAAATTTCAAATTTGAATTCAACAACCAATCCTCCACTACAACAAACTCCAGTCGTTGATTCATCTTCTGATGCACGTACTAGTTTGGGAAGACGTCGTGGAGAAACTAATGAGAAGCTATGCGACATCATTGATTGAATGCATGATAAACATGTGAAAAAATCTTGTATGAATTCAGATAGTCTGAAAACAAACAGCGTGGATTCCACAGGAAATTCTATGATCTACGCAAATACGGTTGCTCGCGTTCAATGTTTTGGAGGAGGATAATTTGATTTTGATGAAGCGATGATAATTGTTATGCAACCCAATAATAGAAATTTATTGAATATTCTTAATGACGACTTATCCAAAAATTGGTTATTGTCAGCGATTGTGGAAAAAGGCATATAAAAGAGTATCAATGGTATCTGATAAGCCAAGGTGGTGCAACAAATAGGATTTATTAAATTTTGTAGTTTTGTCGTATTTTTTATAAACTGCATCATTGTATTATTTAATGTATTTAATTATTTTGAATGTATTACGATTTTTGTACTGTTATTTTATTTGAATTAAACGTATATTACCAAAAAATAAATAGTTAATTATAAATCAATTAAACTAAAAATCACAATTTTAATATCCCATTCAAATACTCCATTTAGATTTCTCGTTCACAGCACACAAATGCATTTTCCGTTGACTCAACCTTCCTGTTTAGATGCCCGGCTCAAATATTCCGTTGTTGTTCGTTGAGAACGTACGTTAAACTTAGCTTTTTTTTCCTAGCATCTGATCGCAGTTAGTTATTTTTTACAACATGATGGATATATGATCTGTGTGTAAAATGATTAACGGAATATTGATAAGGACATTTTGATATACACCAGAAATACATTATTTTGTCTCATTTTATTAGCATTGGGTGTTTACATGTGAAATTGGAAGTATATGTTGATGGTGGTCTCTATTTCACACTGCTGTCCTGCAACAAAGTTTAAAATAACGATATGATAAAGACTTTGATTTCTCCTCCTCCTTTCGCTGAAATACAGTATTCATCCATACCAAATTTCATATCCAAACATTCATCGAAAACGTGTGACTGTTCTGCAATGTAACAAAGAAGTGGGGAAATAATATTTTACAAATATGGTGGTTGGACAGAGACATATCAATCAAAATTCAATTGAAAATTATATCAGGAGCGTTCACATGAACTTATTACTTGTTAGAATAACGTGGAAGCAAGCATGATGCACTTGCTCTTAATGATTTATTCCTAGCTGATGATCCCACTTATATCACAGTTCTTTTTATTGGACATTTGTGTATTATTTAACTTGCAATGGTCCATGCATTATAGAGTGCAGTTTTGTTTGGTGTCCTCTTTTGATTTCACATTCTTTTGTGGTATTTGGTTCATGATGTAAACACACTCCACAGGTTCTCCACTACTTGGTTGTCTGGCATGGGCCATTTTTTTTAAAAAAAAAGAAGAAGAAAAAGAAAAGAATGAATATGAGAAATTGTCATTCCAAGTAACTTGATTCTGTAACAAAATATATGTTTAAATTATTAAAACTATTTTTTGAATCAAAATTTCAATAATAAATTATAAATCTTAAGCTTAAATTATGGTCTAAAAGAGCTTGTTCCTTTTTATAGAAAAGCAGTGGCTCTTTTTGTGTTTTCCATAAATTTAACCATCTAAAAGTGGTATAGTTTCACACATTTTAAATACGTGTATCCTTAGTATTGCAATATTTGAAGCTATTTTGCTCTCCTTACTCTTAATAAGTTCTACAGTTAGGGTCCTAGTTATGATTAGTGACTGTTTTTTTTTCTTTTCTTCCTAGGTTCATTGAAATATCATACCTCAATAATTGAATTGCTCAGCAGTCAAATACTGCAGTATAGAGGAAATTCTGTAATCCTTGAGCACTAATCTCTTGGTCCCATTTTTTTTCTCCCTGTTTTATCGTGCCAACTGATTCTACAGCGTTTGTTAGTAACGAGTTTGATTAGAAAAAGAATAAAAGATGGCCGGTTGGAATTCAAATGACACATGGAGATATGGCAATTATGGGATTTTCTGCTTATCCCAGTTAATTAAAGATATTCTAGAGCCCATGTCAAAAAGTAAATGGATTATTTAACGTATGTGTGAAGGTTTAAGGTGAGAGATGTTGCTGATGACCCTGCTATTCGTAACGATGTCATTGATAGCTAAGCATCTACATATTCATTAATGGATAAATATACTCTTGAAGCGTGATTCGCGTATATTGTCCTAGTTGATATACATCATACATGCGAGGATAGACCTCATATTCCTAGTTGGTTTCCAGTCAATATCAACTGATTTCTTTCAAAAACCTTTTGTGGTCACATCTATATTTTTAGTTATTGTAACTGATTTATTGCGTGATGGCAATACCGACATGTTTTATCCGTTGTGGCTGGTAAGTTAAGCGCGGAGAACTTTTAGATCATCTTCAGCAGAAACATGATTACGAATTTGTAATTTTATGTCCCGCAATCATTATTTGTTCACAAGACCTAAATCTGTTAAACATGCACTGGGATGCATGATTGATGGATGCTTACTTTAAAAAAAAAAAAAAATAGTTGTGTTTGTATTTAAGTTTAGTTTTGTCATGATTTATAATACTTACTGAATAAATATAAATTTAGTTTTATTCTGATTTGGTTTTAATTTTACTGTTGATCAATTTGTGAATAATAAATATAATTAATTTCAATTTTCATTTAATTTAAAATAAAAACTTAAAAAGTGGAAAAGTACAACTTCATTAGTAAACATGGATACAACAACAATACAACATTCGTTAAAACTGCATGAAAAACAAAAACCTAAAACGGATAAAACAAGCTGAATTTTCACTATTGTACCCTTCCTCACCACTGCTATCTAAATCCATATTGTTTAGTGCTTTCGTTTTTTCTATTACTTCTTTCCTTCTAAACTTTAAATAAATTGATTAGATCTAATGTTTTCAGTATCTATGCACATTATTTGATCCATCTCTCCTTATTTTGAATTTAAGCGACCTTTACGTCATCACTTTCTTTTCAGTTGCATCGGGCTATCCTGGATCTTATCTCTCTTGAGACTCGGATATTAATGAATCAGCTTTAGATTGGGAGCTTTGCTGATCTCTTTAGCAACTTTCACGGTTGGAGGTCCAACAAAATCATCGTCAGTTCCAATAGTAGAGTCATTCAAAGACGTATCATCACTTGTGATGGATTCGTCGAGATTTAAAGTGTAGGTAGTTTTTTCTTTGCTTTGTTTTTTCCATGGGTGTTTTGTAACACTCCCAAAGTCTTACATTTGATGACTTTCACTTCGAGTGTTAAGTTAGTAGGCCATAGCATGCATGTACTTGTTAAATATGGAATTTTCACATTGTTTTCTAATGCCCAAACTTGTTTAAAAGGATATTTACGACCTTTCTCCACGAAAATAGAAATAATAAATATATAAGCAAGTTGAGTATTAAAATAAACTTGAACTATATAGTAAAAAAACAAAATAATTTTCATCCATGCTACTTGAATTGGCTTTGATTAATCTTGTAATTTGGACTTGAAGCATTTAGGGTTTTATATATATATTTTTTAATAAGAGCGGCGCTTTATTCAAATAGAACACTCATTTTGATGTCTCGAGAGATCATCTCAATATCTCTAGAACCACAATTCGAAGTGTCTCATCATTTGCGACTTGAGCTAGTGATCCTTGACGACTCGATGCATTAAGTTTGATAATTAATTTTTCTCATACGATTCTTTAACAACCAGAAAGACCACTTTCTTTCAGGATATTTCTTACTTTAATTATACAAGATTTTTTCCTTAGAATGTTTCAACACTTTGGTCATTTAATGAAACATAAATTATAATCTTCTTTTTCCACCCAATTGCCACTTGAGTAAAATTCAACATCTTGTCATCCCTGTTTAGTAACATTTTCAACAAATTAAAGAGGAGTTTTTGATGAAGTTGTGTTTGAATTGTGTGAACTTGATATCCATCAAGATAAATGGAAACGGAGAAATCCTAAAGAAAAGAAAACTTATTTTTGGTTCGAAAAACCTACTATACTTTTCTTTTTGATCATAAACGATGGAACCATCCATTGAGATATTCAAAAATGATAGGTTTGAAAGTGTTATATGAAATGAAATGACACAATTATATACATATATATATATATATATTGAAATAAAGGAAAAATATTTTATATATTTATATAAACAAAAAAGGTAATAAAAAATGGATATTAAAGAAAAATACAAGAATAATAATCTTTAATACAAGAATAAATAAGACGAAATTTGCTCACTTCTATATATTTAATCCCTTCACCTACAAAGAAACTGATAACATCGATTTCATTTATCATTCCATCAATTATACGTCCATCAAAAAACTAAACTAGCTAATTCTCTTACATTTCTAGTAAAAATCTTAGTATAAAAAAATTCTATATAACTATGATTATATAATCTATTATATGTCACATTTTTTTATTAGGTTGAATAAAATTATAATGCACCTCTTCTTCACAAATGAGTTAACTGAACTCAAATTTTGTAGGGATGAATAAATATATCCATATAAAATGGATGCTATAAAGAATCCAAAAGGACTATATTTACTGAAAAAAGTTGAACTTTCTAAAAAATCATAAAAATATGAAGACTCATTTTGATGGAAAGTTTTCATGGATGGAGTTAACCACTTTGACAATAGATCATGGTCGTGCCCACCAAAATCAATTCTAATCGATCTAATCAATAAATTAAATAATATCAATGTAAGCATGGGCAATAACATAGCATTGTCTGACTCGCGTGGATATGTGTAATTAATTTATTTCTAAAGTAATTACTAAACAATCGCACTCTATTTTGAATTTTTTTTCTTTTAGTTTGATATGTATTTTTTGAAAAAAGAAGAAGTTAGTATTCATGGTGGAAAACGGTAATTTTCTCATTTGAGCACTAATTTTCCTTATAAAGATATTGAATTAAAAGAACTATTTTTAGCACTACTATAATTTTGAAAATGAATAAGCAAATGTTCATTAAAGGTAAGTAAATACATATGAAACACATAAAATACAATGAATCTTGATGTAAATTGGTTACTGCGAAAATTGATGAACACAACCAACTATCATCAAGAATTTCGTCTTTCGACCAAAAACAATAGTTGGGATACCACAAGGAGAAAGTATACCTAATAAAAAATTAATTCTTGTAATCAGAATATTTTTGTTAACCCTTCCATAACAACCATATATTGATTTTTATTTGGTGAAACCAAACAATGAATTCCGCTGAATGAATAATGGAACATGTTCCTAAAAATAATAAAGCTTTCGATAGGTATCAATGATCAAATGAATGCAACATTCCTACAAGAACCTATACCCAAAGCTAAAAATAATAAAGCTTTCGAATAGGCATGAGTGACTGTGTAACAGTTCGCCATCTACGACGTCTCGATCCATGTCTCAAAATGGATCTATCATTGCAGACCCCGATGGTGGATCATTTTAAATAAATTGTAAAATATAACATAGAGCCATCTACAATATTCTACGAGTTCTAAAACTCACAGTGAAAGGAATTAAATACAATGATAATTAGTAGTACAATCCCAAACAAATATAACAATACATAATCAATTAAATTCAAACTACAAGATCTCTCTCTCTCTCTCGCTATACTGTAAATGGGCGTAAGATAATGTCTAAGAATAAATGAAATAAAAATAGTAGATTAGAAAAAAAATGCACGTCTCCGTCACACCATTGCTCCTCTAAGTCATCGCCAGTCCTCTCTATCAACCTATCAAAGTATAAATAAAAGAATGAAATATTAGAGGGGGCCAAACATACGTATGATGAGTGAAATGTATCATATAAGTGTAATATTAATAAGCTAGTAAAACAACACTTATGCTCGAAACCATACCTTAATCTGTGTTACCTGGACCCTACAAGTCAGCTAAACAAAATATAATACCATAGTGACAACATATGATAAGGTCTCACTAAATCTAACCTATATCTAATCATATGGACACAATCGAGCCTAAATCCCTAACTCACATGCAACTGGCTACTGAAGATCTACGTATATAAGCCCACTATTGTTAAATCGTATGCAACTCGCTACTGAAGGTCTACGTGTATCAGCCTGCTATCTCAAAATCGTATGTACACTATTGAGCTCAAAGTCCCAACTCGTGTTTTGCTACCTACGACACTATTGGGCTCAAAATTCCAACTCGTCATCGCTAGATGTCACTGGCCCCATCAAAGTGCACCTAATGCCTACCATATACCACAATATTGAGCTCGAAGTCTCAACTAATGTGGCTTGCACGTGACATGTCACAAAAATTGCATGTAACTATTGCGGCCAAGTCCAAGCTAGACATTCGCCTAACGGTCAACGTCACTTTTAGGATCAAGCCCTAATTTCACGGTTGCCCTACCATTTACGAAGCAAGTGGATCAAGCCCCAACCGGTAAATATTAAGGTCAAGTCCAAGCTAGGCATTCACCTAACGGTCAACGACACTATTAGGACCAAGCCTAAAACTTGTAATCGCCCCACCATTCACGAAGCTACCAGATCAAGCCTCGAGCCGTATAATGCACCTGTCCAAATAAGATAATTTTCAAAAGTATCTTAAAACACAGCAAATAATATACCAAAATGTTCATCGTTTCGCGATGACCCCGACGCAATGAACCGCATATCAAACAGAGGAATCATGTGAGCGTTATAAGCGTTTGAAGTTAAGGGCATTTTCATAATTGTTTAATTATTTAAATAACTTATTTATATTATTTGGCTACTACAGTGGAGGCCTACATCACAACCGAACTACGAACCCAGCGCGTACCTGCTTCTCTCACCTATTACCGCCGCTATAGTCTCCTAGAAGACGATCGACCACCACCACTATACTTCTCAAGCCGCCACCGACCTGACGCCTAGCTCCGCCTACCTTCGTCGCACCCGAGTTTTCCACCATCGACCGTCGACCATGATTTCTGGCCCGTTTACCTCAAATTCAGGCAATCCTTGATCGCAATCGCCCAATCAGACACTAGCTTCGGAATCTACTCAACCTCTGTTTCACATCCCTGGTCCCCGATCTTAATATAGTCATTATTTTACCGCCGGATCGAAATGAACAATCTAAGTTTTTGAAGTTTTGACGTGTTTTCTAATCAATCTGTATGCCTAATCGACAAACTAACAATACCGATGGATTCACGTCATTGAGGACTACAGTTTTGATATATAATATGTCTGGTTTGGAACACTTGTAGATTTCACACTTTTTAATTAGAAGTAGATTAACGTTTGCTAATTACAATTAATAAAAAAAATTAGACTTTTAACTATCTAGCCATGGCATACTTTATTCCATTTAGGTACATACAAAAAAATCAGTTTTAATTATTAATTACGTTATTTATAATCTAGTTTAATATCATAAGAGGTGAATTACTAAGTTCTACAAATATATACACAAATATGATAAATCTTACTCATTTATTAGTTGTGCATCTTCTTTGATTTAATGTAGATCCTTCCTCTTCTTCGCTATTCAGAATTTCCGTACGTTCAAACCATAAATTTCTCGATAGCTTCTTTCTATTTGCATAGCTATTTCCGCAGTGATCAATTTCATATATTAAAACATTTAATTTGGATTTGATTTTGTAGATTAGGAATTGATTTGGAGAATTTATAATTAATTTGGGGATTAAGGTTTTAGAAGTGGAGGTAAGATTTTTCCAAGCTAAAGAAATAGGGTTAAGGATTTATTTATAGGCTGAAAACAACAATACCTATGTTATATTTTCGTAACCAATATATTACGAAAATATCATTGGATTTGACTTCTTATAATTTCTAGTCTGTTCAACCAAATTCGACAAATTATATATATTTTCTGACTACAAATGACATTCTGCATGCAATGGAAGGTCTTGTAGTCTAATTTCAACTCTTGTAGAAATTTATGATTTTGCCCTTTATGTTAAAATTACAATTCTACACTTTTAATTTAATCATGTAATTTCATGAAATTATGGGGTGTACAGCCCGAATGGAATAAAGCAGCATTATACGAAATTATACTCAGAGCTAACATAATGTAACCCATTGACACATGGTAGAATAAGATAAACACCTTTTAATATCTCTTTGAGCAAGTATCAAATTTTCTCCTAATAATACTATTGTTACACCTATTAAGGAAATAAGATTCAGTATGTAACATATGACTATGAAAAGGGAAAAAAGACGAGCTATAAGAAAAATTCCTACTGCTACCATAGTAGCAGCATGTATAAGAACCGAAATGGTAGCAACTCCAAGTAACCATATGTGAAAGGGAAATTATGTAGATTTAACAGTTGTGCCAAGGAATAAAAAGAAGTACAAAGAGCAATACAAAAAGAATCCACTCCATCAATATATGAATTAATATAATAACTATTTCAAACAAATCGCGAAATTCTAAAATACTTATTATTCAATAAAATCCTAAAATTCCTAATAATAAACCAAAATCCCTTATATGATTGGTTACAAAAACTTTGTGACAATCACTTGCCTGTAATTGGTCATGTAAACCAAAAACCTATTTAAAAATAGCAATACATTTCTACAGGTTCCAGAAAAAGAATTTAATAAACTAGAACTAGTAGCTAATCTCAGCACCAAATATTGAAAATACTCATATAATAAAAAAAATATCAAATATCCTCGATCTTGAACTATAAATAAGAATCATGATTCCAACAATAGTAATTAATATTAGCATAACAGAAGTAAGCAAATTAATAAATGTTTGAACTCTAAAGAAAAATCAATTTTGATAGTCCAAGACCAAAGGTATTGATAGATAAAATTTTCATTTATTTATCGAATAGAAAAATTAGCAGAAAATATCATAGCTATAGCTAGCATCAAAACACTCGAAAAAGCCCACATATGTGGAATTTTTTTGTAAGAATAAGTAGAAGTATAAATCATATTACATAGTAATAGGGAATTGAAGAAAAGTTATCACTTATGCATATTTATATATATGTTCCATAAAATACACAATTTTTCATTTTTTATCATCTTTTCCGGTTCACCTATTTTTATTGCTTCAGAAGAAAATAGAAAATAAATGAAAAGAAAACAATATGAAACCTTGAATACTTTTATTTTACATTTTTCGTACTTTTTCCAAATATCAAAAAAATGAGAAAGTTATAAGTTGTTGCTTAAATGCTTCGTCCAAATAGCATGATACAAAGTCATTTTTTAGATATTAAATTTTTAACTAAATATTCATTTTTAAAATAGAAACATATTATTTTATAAAAAAGAAGAAGGATAATATGATACTAATTTTTGCCACTAAACTGGAATTGTATTATAGTAATATACAACCATATCATATAATATAGTAAGCAAAAATAACAATACCGGTATTAGTAGAATATGGATATAGATATATATTTTGCCTTAATAAATCAACCAATACTTCTAGTATTTTTTTTCATTACCTAATCTCTATTTTTTATGAAACTGATTAATTGTTCAATCCAATGAGATAAGAAAATATCAGAAACCTTATATAAATCCTTACTTCTTATATTCTAGAATTGAATATAATAGACGTAAAATGAAAATTCCATTTTTTAGCTATAAAAATGTCTTGTTTAACATATTAACTGCTAGAAATTCATTTTTTTAAAAAGTCGTTCTTTTATTCTATTTTTCTCTAGTTTATTATATTTAAAACACACATATACGTATACAAACAATATATTTATATTGTTCATAAAAAAAAGATTATCGACAAAATTTAATATAATATAAAAAATGACTAAAATTAAAAAAGATCCATATTGATCAATACATGTCTTTCACATACAACAATAAAAAGGAATGTAACACCCCATATTTTGTAGTGCCATAATATGGAAAATTAATTAAATAATTGATTATTTAAAATGCATTATGCAATAATACCTAAGTATGACAATTTTGTGGATAGGAATGAGGAGTGAATTTAAGATGAAGAGTTAAGGGAATTAATAAGAAAAGCTAGAATGAGATTTTAACCCAAGCCTAAATTACTAACCCCTAACACTTCCAACCTTTCATTCATTTTCTCTCTCACTCAAAAACAAACAAAAAGAAAAATTGAGGATGCCGACCATAGTTTTAAAAGGAAGAAGAAGAAAATCAAGTTAAAAGAAAGAGCTTCCATCACTAAGAAGAAAAGAACACTTTTTAATCAAGTTTTACCAAGATTAGGTGAGTAACACTTTCTCTAAATTTTCTAGATTCGTTTGAGTTAGGATTGTATGCGTTTATGATTTTTTGAATGATAAGGAACAAGTTTAAGAAAGATAGAAAACATTTATCCATGCTTAGGGATTTAATGTTAATGATATTGACATGTTTAGGGTAAAACGTGAATTAAACATTCTCTAAATCACTTGAAATGATGTTTAGAATATTGATTTAAAGATGAATTTTTAATTTCATAATTTTTTGAAATTAATTCAATTTATTATGAATTTTCTAAATTGAGGAAATTCTTAATTTTGGGATTTAATTATTTAAAATATGAAAAACAATTATTTTGACCTGAAATTTTTATATGAGGTAAAATATGTTTAATCGAATTTTTGGGATTTTTCACATGCATTTTCGAATTGATACGAGTTATTAAGCAAAGGGAAGAATTAATTACTAATGGAAATTTGAATAATAAAGTAGTAAAGTAATTAATAATTCCCTAAAGAAAACTGTAAATGCTCAGGTTGACAGATGATAATTTGACATATAACCGGATTTGGTGTAAAGTAATTATTTTGAATGATAATAAGATTGTTTTTTATTCAATTACAAGATAGCCATGTTAACATGCAATAGCTCTAAATATGTAGACATGCGATAGCTTGTATAAGCATCAACACTCAATAACCCAAAAAATGTTAACATATGGTAACTTATATAAGCCATGACACTCGATATCTTTAAAAATATTAACATGCAATAGCTTACATAAGCCTTGGCACTCGACAACTCTGAAAATGTTAACATGCGATAGCTTTGAATGGTAAACATGCGATTGCTGAAGTGTTAACATGCGATAGCTTAAATTGTCAACATGCTATAACCTAAATGTTAACACGTGATAGCTTAAATTGTCAATATATGATAGCTAAATTGTCAACATGCGATAGCCTTGAAGTGTCAACATGCGAGTTTAAATTGTCAACATGCGATAGCTTTACAAAGTCAATATGTGATAGCCTTAAAATGTTAACACTCGATAGCTTTTGACACGCGATAAGTATAAGAATGCGACATCCCCTTGACACTTGATAACTTATGGCATGCAATAGGCTTGGGCATGCGATAACACTTCGTTAACATGCAATAGCCACATAATGTCAACATGCAATAGTTAACGATGTAGAGAATTTCTAAGTAAATAAATGGATTTTTGGTAGCACTTTAGAAGCCGTCTCCAAAGTGATGGTTGTGAATTTCATAGAGATGAAATCACAATAAAGGTTAATAACTTAAAATGTAATAACTTATTCAAAAGTAGGAAATGTAGACTAAGATAAGAAAGCCATGAGATGATAAGTAGTATCATTTGATAAAATAAATGAAGGTGTAAGGCCTTGGTGACTTTCATATGTTTAAACACGACATTAGATTTGGTAGGGTTGATGAAAGGCCTTAATGGCCACCATATGTCTAAACATGACAATAGATTTGGTAATGTTGATGGAAGGCCTCAATGGCCACCATATGCTTAAACACGATGTTAGATTGGTAACTTTGATGGAAGGTCTCAGTGGCTACCATATGTCTGAACACAACGTTAGATTAGATGATGTTGGTGGAAGGCCTTAGTGGAGAACATATGTTTGTTCATGAAAATATACAAAAGCAAGGGTATTAGGCTTTTGTAGCATCCTAATGTCTATTCACGATAATATATGACAATGAAGGGTTTGTGACAACCTAATTATATATGTTCATGATTGAAACGAGAAACTAATAATAAGACCTATGTGGCAATTTATAATGAACTGACTATAGAAACTTATTGGAATGTGATGAAAGTAAAACTCAGTTACGTTGAAATTGATGGCTTGTGTTTGATCATGATATGCCGTTTATTGCATAGTATGATGTAATTGATGTTGATTGGAATAGTGAAGGAAAAACCTATGACATGCTTCAACGATATGGTCTCACTATAAGATTATTGTTAGGGAAAGTATTACTCATACCAGGCTTTACATCTGACCTATGTTTTTATTATTTCATACAAACTCACAGGTATTATTCGAGCAGGCTGAGTTTATGTTATAAACATGTTTCTTTTGAAAAAGACGAATAAAGACTCCCAAGATGAAGCAGGAGGTTTATTTTGCAAATAAAAGTTACATTAAAATTTCCGTTGTGCAAACCCAGAGTTTGTAACAAATTAAGTGTTCGTTTCTGCTTCTTTATATGTCGAGTATGATACTATATTTATTCCTCATTATATTTACCCTTGTGTGGGAACAAGTTAGGTTAATGAATATGTAATGATATTTACGTAAAGACAATTTAATGTAATGAAATAATTTAGCTGCTTTGTTTACTTAATGTTGTTAAAAATACCGATCTCATTTTGTTGCTCAAAAATAATTATTGGGATGCATACAGCATCATTGGCGTTCATTTTCCGATCTCGAAATGAGGGGACGTTACAACTTGGTATCGAAGCTTAGGTTAGTGGACACCTAAGTAGAACAAAACTAATTATAATTTAGATAATTAGAAAACGAATACCTTGGGGATAGTATATGCTATATATATGCACGTATGTATAACACACTTTTGTTTTGCTATAGAAATATACGTGGATATATCTATCCCTCTACTATTGTTCTCACTCTCTTTTACTTCCGTTTCTTTCGAATGCTTGCTTATGCAAAAAGGTGGAATGGATTTGTGAAGTGGGCCATGGTAAAATTTTGAGGACGAAATTTTTTTTAAGGTAGGGAAAGTGTAACGACCCGGAATTTTACCGCTTTGATTTGTGAATATTTAGTTAATTTTAAATATTCAAATAATAGGTTTTATAATTAAAACAAAACCCTTTTAAATAATAAATAATGATGATGAAATAGTTTTAAATTTTGTTCACAAAAATGTTTAGTTCGAAGAAAAATCGAAAATGTGACCAGAATTTGTTTTCCGAATTTTTGAGTTTTCATCGGCAAAAAATTATCGAAAACATTGTGTACACTATTATATAAATATACACATTCAAATATAAATAAGTTAGAACTATATGGTGAGTATGTGAATGTTTATATATATTTTATACTTAAGTTTATAAAAGTAAAAAGAAATATATATATATATATACATATACATATATATATATATATTTATATATATATACATATACATATATATATATATATATATATAAGGTGAAACACATGTAGACATAAGTACATATATGCATTAGATGCATGTTGGCTAAGCATGGTAAGGGGGACAAGGGTGGTGATGTGACAAGTGGATGTGGAGAGTAAAGGACAAGGCTATTTTAGTAATTTACTTTGTTCTCTTGCTTATAAATACCCCTTTCACTTCTTCAATTTCACTTTTTTGCTTCTACCATATGTTTCTCATATCTTATCCAAGTGGAGTTTTTATTTTTTCAAATCGTAGAAAATTCCAGTGGCTACAACTTTCATAGGTACCATTTCTTCAAATTTTGAGCTTAACGATGCCTAAATCTCATTTCTTTGTAGAGGATTTTCAGACCTAGATTTTCAAGTCCGAAAATACATCTTCTTCTTTTGACCATATCTACCTCAAAATGGTTTTTAAATTGTACAAAAAAGAATTTTCAAGAACTTTTTCTTTGGAAACCTTTTCAAATTTTATGATTAACTTGTCCAAAAATGAGTTGGAAGATGCTCTCTTTTTGGATTATTTTGGATAGCTTAAGGTGAGAAAAGTTTTACTTTTCTTACTAAAGTTTTAGCTTTAGATTTTGAAAACAACCATTGTTTATATGTTTAAATATGATGCTTACTTTGTGAATGATATATCTTAGCTTGATTTGTTGAAATTTATGGTTAAGTTGTATGTATACATGTATTGTTTATGTATGTGGTATGAAATGTTGATTTGTAAGCTTGGAAATGAAACTAAAGGTTAGTAGAATGAAAGTTAGAATCTTGTTAGTGTATGTTGTGATGACACATTTATGTGATGTATTCATGCTTGAATTCCTATATGTTAAAGAACTTAGCGTTTAAATTGTTTGAATGGCGACATCGAAATCCCTTGTATAAGTGGCTTCTTATTTTACTTTAAATTGCTAGGAAGTTTTATTAAAGACCTAAACCTCGCTTTTAGTTTTCAAAATTTATTCATAAGTTATAAAGGTAAGTTTAAAAATTAAAGATAGAGTTTTGAAAGCTATTTAGAGTATAAAACAAGATTTAAAATTTCAGGTCGTATAGCAATAGTCGCTATAAATGCAGTTCGTGAAAACAAACTTTTTTTGAATTTAAAATGTTCTAACTTAAGTATCTTTTTGAAAGCGTTTTCAAGATATTTTAAGTATTTAAAAATAAATATTATTTATTTATTCATTTACTTAATGATTATTTAATTAAGTAATTAAATAACGTAATTAGTACTTAATCAATAATTAAGTTAGGGTAATTAGTACTTAATTATTTTTAAGTAAGTAAATTATTATGTGTTAATTAATAAAAGGTAAATTATTATTTAATTAATTAATTAAGTATTAATCATTATTTAATTAAGATCAATTAAATTATTTATTTAAGAAAGGGTTTAATTATTAATTTATTTCTAATCAAGTTAATTTTAAGTTAAGATTTGATTAAAAACTTAATTATGATTTAATTATTTTAATTAAGGTTTAATTTATTTATTTAAGTTTTAATTACATATTATTTAATTAATTAGTTAAGATTAATTGATATTTAATTATTATTTAAAAGTTTAAATTATTATTTAATAATTAATTAAAGATGAATTAATGTTTAATTATTTATTTAAAAGTTAATTATTGTTTAATTATTAATTAAAGGTTTAATTATTTTTAAATCAAATTTTAATTTTATTTAATTATTAAATAAAATTTGAAAATTTTAAATCACTTTATTTTTTAAAATATCAATTTTGTTTTTAAAAGAAATTTTCCTTTAAAGAATATTTTTATCCATGGAATCTTTTTGTCGATCTTCCTTAAGTAACCCCGGTTGAGTATGAAACCCAATGATATTTTTTTGGTAGAATAAATCATAGGTCTGCCATAATTTACCAAGTAGGTTATGTGTTGACATCTTTTGGGCAGAATAAAAACTCATTATGCTATTATATTAACTTGGACATGTGTTTAGAAGAGCAAATCCTTGCATGCTATTATAGTAACATGGACCTTTTCCTATATGTGATTGGTTGTTATGTGTTATTTTCTTTTACTTATCCACATGTTATGTAAATACCCATGTTATAACTTGGATAAGTTAACTCAATTAAACAAACCATTCTAGTCACTAAGTCTCTTCCTGCTTTTTATGAAGTCAAATAATTTTTTTCATTTTAATAATGGTTTAAAGTTTATTACATTTTAAACATTTAAAGGATAATTAAGCAATTATTTTATTAAAGGTGTTTGGAGTAATTTGATACTTATTGAATGATTGTTTAAAATCATTATTTTCTAACGTGGTTTAAAGGTTAATTAAACGAAGAATGTTTAAATAACAACTTGTTATTTCAAGGTGTTTTAAAATCATTATTTTAAAGAACTTTTGTTTTAAATAAGGATAATTTATAAAAGAGTTTTTATAAATGATTTGGATATTTATAAAAGAGTTTTTATAAATGGTTTTGGATATTTATAAAAGAAATTCTATAAAATAATTTTGGAGATTTATAAAGAGTTATATAATGGTTTTGATATTTATAAAGGAGTTTTGTAAATTAACTTGGTGGTTTATAAAGAGTTTTGTAAGTGGGTTTGGAATTTAAATAAAGGAGATTTCATAAACAAAAGAGGTTTGTTAAAAGAATTTATTGAAGGAAATTTATAAAAGAATTTGAGATTTGATTTCCTTTAACTAAGCTTCTTAATTCTGGTGGTATGGACATTCGTTCCACACTTAACATTAAAGGAATATTGTTTGAGGTTATCTTTATCTCCAATTTAAATAACATTTTATTTTGATCATTTGATATGATGGTTTTTGAATATACTTATGTCAGTAAGATAAGTATATGGATGTTTCTGATAAACACTTTTGAAAAGAGATTTTAATAAATGAAAGAATTGTTTTGAGGCTTAGTGGTTGGTATAGGTAATTAAATCTCTGAATTGTTGTTTTTTGTTTATTTAATAGGTAAATAACTGACTATCAAACCTTGACCTATTTTAACCCAGGAAGTATGATTGTATATTCGAGTTCCCCGGTGAGCACTCGAATACTTGTTGCATACTTCCAAAGAACCGGAATTGAGTTAGCCGAAAATTATCGCTTAGTTTTGGAGACATCGGTTTTCGGATTTATCCGAACCACTCCAAGCGAATAACATTCATGATGAAGTATGATATAGAGCTATACCATTCTTCATGAGGGTGATTCCAAAATGGAAGATGGTAAATTTTTAATGTTTGTTCGATCCTGAAACAATTTGTATAGATGAATGCTGGCATTGCATCTCTGCTTGGACGGTAGATCAAATAGAGACTCCTTTATCTCAATGTATGTGATTATATTAATAAGGTTCATGGCATCTATATCAGTGATTTTGGTAATTCGATAAGAGAAATGTCAGTGAGGGTAGTTCCAGTTATCGTTGTAGAAAAACATATATTAAAGTAATCTGTAAATGCCTTGTCAATTTGTTGCTCCTCAGTCTGTAGTGATTCTTCCTAGTCTTCAATGGCTAGAATAATTCCTCTAGATCTCTTGATAGTTAAGGCATTATGGAAGAAAGATGTGTTTCTATCACCATGAAAGAAGAAATCTTTCCCAAGCTTTTCTTTGGTCATATCAATTTCATGTTGCAGTGTATCAATGAGTTATTGGTTTAAAATATGCTCCAATTCAGATAATTCTTCATTGTGTGGATCCGCAAGCATATCAGTTTGACTTTTGCTGAGTTCATCACGAAGCTGTTTAGACTTTGTTGCACCATGTCCGAATGTGGATTTAGCCCAGAGTTTTAAACAGTGTTTGACATTCTTAAGTTTCTTCTGCAATATGTATATAGGATTCCTGAAAGTTTCAGTGGTCCATCCCTACATGAAAATGTTATGAAATTATGTATGGTTAGCCCAAAAATTAAAAAAATTAAAAAGAGGCTTGGTACTTAATCGGTTTCATACTCCACGAGAGGATAAGTGGGCTATGGTTCGATAAGCTAGGTTGAAGGACGGTGGATGTAAGGTTAGGCAAAGATGCAAGGGCTAGAAGGTTGAAAAGAGAGTGGTCTAAAGTACAGAAAGTACGTCTGCCATATCTATGGTTATTCCATGTATATAATGGACCAATCGACGGGATCTTATGTAATGCAGCAATGTGTATTGATTGGGATAGTGGATTAATGTCATGGTATGTAAGTGGATTTCCTCCAACTTTTTGAGATGAGCCATACATGCAGTTGAAGGAACCAATAAGGATCCAAGGAAGGGAGACATTATTATGTGACTGTATATATGAGTGCCGCCTGTTTCTGGTGTCTCTATTACATGAAGCATAAATAAAGGTTATGTTGAATTGAGTATAGGATGTTAAGTGAGTAATGAAAAGATGGATATATTGGTCAGAAGATGTGACAGTGATAGCATTGAATATGAGAGGATCCCATAACACAACAATTCTACCGTATGGAGCATGTATCAAATTATGTGAATATTACCAGAGAGGATTGATAACAGTGCATATATTGAAGGTAAGGTTTTCATTTAGTTTTGTCTCTAAAATACCAATCATTTGTAATTTGTTTTGAAAAATCGTACTTTTGACTTCCTGCAGTTTTAAGGGGAGGTGGACACCTCTTATGTTCCATGCTCCAATGTTGTCAAGCATTAGAACTAATATGTTTTTTCTTTCTACCCGATTTTCTCGGCCCAATGTTGCTTCCTTGCTGTGTAATTTCTTCATCATCCTCATCATTAGAGTTGTGCAGTTGTACCTCTGTTATCTGGTAGTCATGGTCATTGTCATAGTCCTCATATTCCTTTCCTTTTCTAATTTTTTTATTCTTTTTGTTATTCTGTTGTTTTGGTGGAGATAGACAATCTTGGGGAGTTTGGGATATAGATGGCTGGTTGTTGTTATGGTCTGGTGTAGAATGTGTAGGTGAAACTTGTTGAAACAGAAGTTGTAATCATGTGTTTTGATCGTCAAATGAATCATTATGGATGATGTTATGTTCAGTGAGTTGTTCAGTGATGGCAGGGGGAAGGTGGATATGTTTGTATGGTAGAGCGTTAGAAGGAATAATAGGAACATCAGGATTGTGTTCATGAGTACGTGAGGTGTTAGTCAAATCTGGTAGGACATTATTGGTTGTGAATGTAGGTATAGTGGTAGAATAAGAAAGCCCAGAAATATTTGGTATATTAGTCAGTGTAGTGGAGCATGGATTGGTGGTTTGATCAGTGAGAATGTCAAAACTATTGGATAAAAGGATAGTGGTTTCAGGTGGGAGATGATGAATGGAAGTGTAATTGGAATGAGTAGTGGTTAGGTCAGTGGCAAGATTAATAGAATGCGGAGGTGAATGAGCAGAAGTGGATGCAATGTTATGAGCAGCATCATATCTATCATGCTCATATTCATGTGCATGTATATGAACAGGGGCTTTCATTGTATTTGCATTTGACAGTTTTATCTTGTGGCCTTCCTTTTCATGAGTTTTCCTCTTAATCCAATGTTTTTGTGGTTGAGTTTTCCATATTCCAGCTTCATGTTTTTTTGTTGCCGCCTTATAATTTTTGTCCTTTTCAGTATCCACCAAAATTTAATTCATCTATTGAGGTAGTGTGCCAGTCACCAACTGTTCTGTACACATTGTATCACTGTGCATGTATTGTTGCTTATCAATGCAAGTCAAAATATCATGGCCAAAGCATTTACAATGCACACAAATCTTTGGTCTCCAGCCATAATACACTTCAACATAAACAACATCATCACCTTCTCCACATTTAATAACATTTGGCAGCTCCTTCTCTGGTGTACTTCCAATCAAACATTTTGCATATTCAAACCGTTGCATTTTTTCAGTAGCTTTATTGTAACAAACTAAAGAACCCAAATGACAAGCAAGCCAGTTGATACCCAGTAAAGTCCATGCAAGGATCGGTATTTTGTGAAAGTGTACCCATATAGGCACCGATTTTATTTGAGACTGTGCACTTTTGAAGGTGGGTTTCCATGATGTGATTATAAACATTTTGCCTCTAATAAAAATAGGATCACTTTCAAGGATCTTTTGTCTATCGTCAGCATCATAGAATTCGAAATAAAAGATTGAGTTGTCAGATTTCACCTTATAAGTTCCTTTAAGCTGACAAATCTTCTATAAATGGTAAATAACGACATTGTATGGCAGCTTATCATCCAAGAAAAACTACCAAATGTTGGTTCCAGAAATTAAAGCCTTCTTGTTGGACTTCAGATGGCATCGGTAAAGGAGACCCCACATATAATAAATCGAAAGCACGCGGTGAGTATCTGCCGGCATTACGTGGCTTAGACTTGAACAAGGAAGTCCATGGAAAGATGGAAGCCGATGCCGTCGAGTTGGTATGTGGATGCTGGTAGGTGGATGGTTGGTTAACTGATGTAGGAGGTGGAGGAACATGGTTGGTAGAAGATGGTATGGTTATGATGTCCAACGGTTTAGGATTAAGTGGTGTTGGTGGTAGTGGTAGAGTTGTAGTGATAGTAATGACATTGGCAAGGTCAACTGGTGAGGGAATGGTACCGTTGTTGTCAGGTATAGGGGGCGACCGGTAAGTATAAAGTACAGTGTAGGTAGTGTGGTCAACAGGAGGTACAGAGGAGTGGGTATGGTGTGTATGGTACGGTGAAGTGATGGGTGAGGGGAAAGGGATGGGTGGAGCAGAAACCATTCTAATATTCTTATTATCTAAAACTCTGCCCTTCGCTTTCAAAAACTTGTTCTAATCACTCGCACATTCAAGCACATATTTATTTGTGATTAAAATAACTTCCAATCTTCACGAACTACACTATATACCACAAAGGAGAAGAATATAGGAAGGGTGTACTCTAAAGACTTATCCGTGCTATCAAAAGAGCACAATCAGTCAAGAAAACTTACTGTATTATTGAAGTCCTGTTCGATTGCTCAGGGGGTAGAAGTCCTATTCAGTTGTCTAGGCAGTAGAAGTCCTGTTTGGTTGCTTAGGCGGTGTAATACCTATTCCTCCGGGTTAAGAGAGGATTGATAGTTAAATTCCAGAAGGAGTTTGGGACTGGACGTAGAATGAGAGTTCGAACCAGTATAAAAATCTCTGGTGTCATTTACTTTACTATTTACTTTTTACATTTTATTCCGCACTAGTAGATAACTTTAGTTACTATTCCATATTACGATCCTTAGTAGCACTTTCATTTGGTATCAGAGTAAGGCCATCATATAACCATAACACAGTTATTTGATACACAGTTAATATGGAAAATAACACTAACACAAGTTTTGTTCAAGGTCAATCCACTACATGACCACCACTATTTAATGGTTTGAATTACAATTATTGGTCAACCCGAATGAGAATTTTTGTGCAAGCTATTGGATATGATACTTGGAATATTACTCAAAATGAGTACACTATTCCTACTACACCTTTTGTAGAATGGTCAAATACACAAAAGATAGATGCTACATCTAATGCAAAAGCCATGAATATGTTATTTTGTGCCTTAGACAAAAATGAATTTAATAGAGTTAGTATGTGTACAACTACTTATGAAATTTGGAGAACTCTTAAAGTCACACATGAAGGAAATAACAAAGTTAAACAAAGCAAGATTTCTATGCTCAAAAATCAGTTCCAAAATTTCAAAATGAGACCAGATGAAACTATAAATGACATGTATTCTAGATTTCAAGACATACATCATTCACTATTGGCATTAGGAATTCTTTTCTTCAGATTTTGATATTGTCCCTAAAATTCTAAACTCTTTAACGAATGAATGGGAATGAAAAGTCTTAGCTATTGAAGAAGCTAACGACATTTCTACCATCAAACCTGAAGAGTTAATTAGAAATCTCATGTTAAATGAAGTGAATTTGCATGCTAAATGAGATCAAGCACAAGATAAAAAGAATATCGCATTCAAAGCTGAATAATAGGATTCAGATGAAGATGAAGATGACATGGCATTGATTGAAAAGAATTTCAAAAAAAAATTCAGAAAGAACAAGAAGTTTGGAAACAATAGGAGAGACAACTCCAGTAAACCGGCAGTCTCAAATCTCGAATGCTACGAATGTCATAAGAAGGGTCACATGAAGAAAGATTGTCCTGATAGAAAGAAAGATAGATTCAAGAACAAGAAGGACAAGTACAAAAAGAAGCAAGCATTTTCTGTTACATGGGATGATTCAGAATCATCTTTATCATCAGACAGTGACACAGACAGTGATTCTGAACAAGCCAACGTCTGCTTTATGGCTTGAACTAACGATGTAAGCGATTTAACTTTTGATGATTTAATTGATATAAATCCATAATTGTTAGATAAACTCAAAGAAGTTAAAAGAAAGTATAAAGATGCACTAAAAAAACTAAATAGAACCGAAATAGAAGTTGATATGCTAAGAGATGAAAAGAAAATCTTAGAAGAAGAACTTGTTAATACACAAGAATCTTTGTCTAATATTTCTTCTCAACTTACTATGCCATCAAATGAAGTAGAAGTGCAAAAAGAAAAGATTATGACATTAGCTTCAGAAAATCATGATTTAAAATCAAATGTCAAAATTCTTGAATTGAAAAATACCAGTCTCGAAACTGAGTTAGAGAATATCACTAAAAATGTAACTAATTTTAATAGAGGAAGAGAAAATGTTTCTAAAATTATTAGTAGTTCTCAAACTACTACTAATAAGAATGGATTAGAATATAAAAATTCTTCGAAAACGGTTTCAAAGAAAAAGAGTTAATCATATAAAAATTTCAATTTAAATAATAATTTTGTAAAAGCAAAACCAAAGCAAAATATTTTCATTCAAAAGAAAGAAATTGGTAAAACAAATACTATAAAAATTTGGATACCAAAAGTCGATAATAATTTAATCAGAAATAAGTATATAAAATATTTTATAACTTATGTTCATAAAAATAAAGATTTTACTTATAAAGGGAATTCTAAACCCTCTTGGGTATGGCTTCCTAAGATCTAACTCTTAGGACCCTAATAAAAGGTAGGTACCAACGTCATTCATATATTTTTTGCAGGTACCAACTAAGAAAAGAGGAAAGTGGATACTAGACAGTGGTTGCTCAAAACATATGACAGGAAATAAAGATATGCTGACCAACATTATCTACTTGGATGGAGGATCTGTCATATTTGAAGATAATTCCAAAGGCTATATATCATCAGCAAAGGCAATGTGAGCAATGATGGTACATCTAACTTACCTCTTATTACAAATGTTTGATTAGTTAAAAATTTAAAACATAATTTACTAAAATAAGTCAACTATGTGATAAAGATTTTAATATAACTTTTTCAGAGAATAAGTGCAACATTTTTGATAAAAATAATAATATTATATTTGAAGGAACCAGAGAAAGAAATATTTATATATTAAATATGAAAATCAATCATAACACAAATATGTGTCTAGTAGCCAAAGATAATAATCCTTGGTTATGACACAAAAGATTTTGTCACATGAATTTTAAAGCTATAAACATACACCATATGAGCTTTTTAATAGGAGAAAACCTAATAGATCATATTTTAAAGTTTTTGGTTCGAAATGTTTCATATTAAACACAAAAATAAGCTTGGTAAATTTGATCCAAAATCTGATGAAGGAATATTCGTTGGATATTTGGAACGAAGCAAAGCTTACAGAATTTATAATAAAAGAACTAAAATAATCGAAGAAACACTTCATCTGTCATTCGCTGAAAATTTCAAAGTTAACCATAAAATAAAAGATGAAGAAATTATTTCATAATCAAATGACTCAGATGATGATATTGACATTAATAATAATTTACCAAAAATAATGAAATAAGATCTCCACCAAAACTTCTAAGAAATCACCCTACTGAAAATATCATTGGAGACACCAACGTAAGAACCCAAAATCAACTAAATCAAATGGGTCACGTAGCTTTTCTTTCGAATATTGAACCCAAAAATGCTAAAGAAGCTTCAACTGATGATTACTGGATAATAGCTATGCAAGAAGAATTAAATCAATTTGAATGTAATGAAGTTTGGGACTTAGTTCCTAGACCAAGTAATCAAGCGGTTATCGGTACAAAATGGGTTTATAAAAATAAAGCTGATGAGCAAGGAAATATTATTAGAAATAAAGCTAGGCTAGTTGCTCAAGGTTATAGTCAAGAAGAAGGAATAGACTATGATGAAACATTTGCACATGTAGCTCGTCTAGAAGCTATATGTATTTTATTAGCATATGCATGTTTTAATAATTTTAAACTATATCAAATGAATGTAAAAAGTGCTTTCTTAAATGGTTTTATAAAAGAAAATGTATATGTAGGACAACCTCCTTTATTCACACATGAAAAATATCATCACATTTATAAATTAAAAAAGACTTTATACGGTTTAAAACAGGCATCTCGTACTTGGTATGATCGTCTTAAAAGTTATTTAATTAATTTTCATTTTAAAATTGGAAAACTAGATTAAAATTTATTTATAAAACAAGATAAAAATGATATTTTAATAATTCAAATTTATGTAAATGACATTATTTTTGGTTCCACAAATGAAAAATTATATCAAGAATTTTCAGAAATTATGACAAGAGAATTTGAAATGTCTCACATGGGAGAACTTTCATATTTTCTTGGATTACAAATTAAACAATAAAAAAATGGAATTTTTATTAATCAAGAAAAATATTGTAGTAATCTCATAAAACGATTTGGTATGGAAAATACTTCTGCTAAACCAACTCCTATGAGTACTACATTACATCTCCATAGAGATGAAAATGGTAAAAGTGTTGACCAAAAACTATATCGTAGTATGATTGGTTCATTACTATATTTAACTGCCAGTAGACCAGATATAATGATGAGTGTCTACTTGTCTGCACGATTTCAAGCAAATCCCAAAGAATCACATTTGCAGGCAGTAGATATAATGATGAGTGTCTACTTGTGTGCACGATTTCAAGCAAATCCCAAAGAATCACATTTGCGGGCAGTGAAGCGAATTTTGCGATACTTAAGCAAAACTAAAGACCATGGTCTCTTTTATCCAAAAGAATGTCCTTTTAAATTAGTATCATATAGTGATCTCGATTTTAGAGGATGTCGAACGAATCGAAAGAGTACTAGCGGTACTTTTCACTTTATTGGACAATCTTTAGTATCTTGGTTTATTAAGAAACAAAATTACATTTCACTTTCGACGTGTGAAGCAGAATACATCTCTGCTGCTTTAGCATGTGCTTAAGTAATCTACATGCAGCACACACTACAAGATTTTGGAATAAATATTTCTAATTCAACAATTTTCTGTGATAATAAAAGTGCAATAAATTTGTCAGAAAATCCAATAAATCATTCTAGAACTAAACACATAAATATCAGACATTATTTTCTTAGATATAATATAGAAAAAGGAAATATTTCATTAGAATTTGTATCTTCTATAATTATCAAATAGCCGATATATTTACAAAACCTTTAAATGAAAATATCTTTATAAAATTACGTCGAGAATTAAGTATTATATCTTTGCATGATTTATAATTAAAATTAAAATGTTATAATTTTTTTAAGAAAAATAAATTTTTGTCAAAAATGAAGCTGCTGCACTCGAACTTAGGTCGCCGGTAAGGTAGTTGTATGTATTTCCATTGTGCTATATTGTTTCTTGTTATATCATCTATACCTACCTCAAATCACCTGAACGGTTATTATTTCTCATCTTTATCTACCTCAAATTTTTTCTCGGCCATAAATGATCAATCATTTTCCTTCTCAGGTTTCTTTTACCTGGAAATAGAGCATACTCTTGTATATAAAAGGCTCCCACTTCAATTCTTTTCCTACACCATTCCTTCCACTAATCTTCCTAATTCAATATTTTTAATTTTTTTTTTCAAACACCAAAATGTCTTCACAAGAAGAATCAAATCATTCTTCGATTGTTTTCAGCACCCCCTCGTCCGAATCGTCAAAGAATCCAACAAATCCACTCCTGTTTATATTCCAGTTAAAATTACACCATCTCCAACACATCATACTGGATATATGCCACAGGGAAAACAGACTAAACGTAACTTACATTTTGGTTCTCCATCCACTAAGGATAAAATTGATGATATTCATCACTATGAAAGAGAGACTCTGGAACTGCAATGCGAACTGTACTATGAACATAAAGTGAATGCTAAACACTTAAGCTTTCTAGAACAAGTCGCTTTGAAGTTTTGCGGGTCTTCATCAAAACAGTACATGCATCAACCATCGCCACAACATTCTGAAGTACCACCGAATTCTTGGGAACAAAACCCTCAACGTCCTCAGGTATTTCCAAACTCCTGGGAGCGTAATAATGTATGGTCACCTATTCAACCATTACAAGAAATAATGAAGGTTGAACCACACTCTGACGATTCACAATCCTCTAGAAACTAGATTTCATGTATATTATTTTGATGTAATTTTTGTATGTTTTTCTATTCATAATAATGTATTTGTTTGTTTTCCTATAAATTACAATTATAAAATTAATTAGTATTTATATTATTTAGTTTTTAATAGAAAAATCTTTAAGCATATAGGTCAAAAAGTCATAAAAAACAGTTTCAGTCGACTATTTCGACCCAGGCACTCGACTGGAACTTCAAAGTAAACTTTTTTAATATCCCAATTCAGTCGACTGCCATACCAATTCCAGTCGACTGAAAATATAAGTTTTTAGGCAAAATATTGCAGGACAAAATTCCCTGCACAACAGTCAACTGAATTGAAATTTCAGCCGACTGAATGTTCTTATATGCTTATTATTTTCAGATTTCGGTCAGCTGCCCTACTAAATTCAGTCGACTGGTTTTGACAAAATTACAGCAAAAACTTGCGGGAAGGAATTCCCTGCACAACAGTCGACTGCCCCAACATTTTCAGTCGACTATTGTGATTTTTCTAGTTTCTAAAAATATAAATGCACAATTCCCAACCTACCTTTCCAACCACCCTATATATTCATCTTCTTCACTTCAAACCCTACCTCATTTCAGCCAACTAAACCCTAGCCCCCATTTTCTTTAATTCAATTTTTATTACCTCAAATCAATTCAATCCAATGGCACTTAGATCCCAGAGAGCTAGAGAATCTTCCATCGGACCATCCGAGAGCCAAATAAGATCATGGCTCCACAACGACATAGAGGTTACTCGATTCAACGCGATGAAGAGCTTTAGGATTTTTGACGGCTCCTACGTCAAATTTTCGGATTTCAATGCTTATACCATTCGAGAAACTGTCGAAGCTAGTGGAATTGATAAGTTGATTGGATTCGATGCCAACAATGTCAAAATCTACCCTCTTCTCATCAAACTCTTCTTCGCCAACATGAACTTGGATCACCCAGATCCAAGAAACAAGGATGACTGCATTTGGACGTTGGTTTGTGGCGTCCGCATCTACCTCCCTCTTCAACGTCTTGGAAATATTCTCCGTTGTCCCGTCGATGGAGCCGACATCAACGACATTGATGTCGACATGGACAATAGAGATGAAGTCTCGCATATATTTCTCTCCGATGATTTAACGGTTCTCGAATCCATAGCCTTGTGACCAAAGGCTCATATCCTTCACCGTGCTCTCATCCGTTCTCTCCAACCTCGTACCGGGAGTTACAAGAAAGTTTATAAAAGGGACTTCCAAGCACTATATACCATTTACTCCTCCCAACGAGTAAATTGGGCCAAAGTCATTCTTGATGAGTTCCTAACCGTCAACCATAAGAGAAGTTACAAGACGATCTTCTATGGCGCCTATATTATGTGCATTCTCATGAACTTTGGAGTCACCATACCGGATGCCGACTTCATCACTGTTGGCAATCTTAATTCTAAGACTTTAAAAGTCTTATGAGTTTGCCTAAGCGTCCTCCTCCTTTGGAAATCATAAGTTTCCAACAGTAGGCGGCAAATCGGGCACAAGGGATTCCACAACCTCACGAAACACATGTTGCCTCCTCCTCCACTCAACCTTCCCATCATATA
This sequence comes from Allium fistulosum, assembly GCA_030737815.1. Lineage (NCBI taxonomy): Eukaryota > Viridiplantae > Streptophyta > Magnoliopsida > Asparagales > Amaryllidaceae > Allium > Allium fistulosum. The sequence goes on from CM060904.1 coordinate 355,926,999, forward strand.
GAGGAAGAAAAAGACGACGAGATTCAATAGTTTCATGGTGACTTTCCTCCTAGGCAAGACCTAGTCACTCTCTCATGGAATCAAAGCAAGCTCAATCGACGATTGGTCACCGTCGAGAAGAACGTCGTCAAGACCAACAAGAAGCTCAATTCCATCAAGGGCTTCTTAAACAAAATATGGGAGAAAATTTCTTGCACTGGCTCTACTTCCACAAGTATTGTCGAAAATCACGCTCCTTTCACTTGGACTACATCCGAGGAGGAAGAAGAGGAAGCATCCGACAGCGAGGAAGTTTAGTTCCTTTTATCTTATATTATGCTTATGTCTTTTCGTTAATTTCGTTGATCATTATGTTGTCCTAATGCACATTTATTATTGTTTGTGTAATATGTTGTTTGTTTTAATGATGTTGTTTGGTTGAAATTTGTTAAGAGTTATGTTATTCAGTTTCATTTACCAGTTGTTGGTTTAAATGCATGTTATCCATGTTATCAAGTTTACTTGTTGTTGTTCAATATCAAGTTTATTTATGTTCCTCCATACTACTATTGTTTACCATGTTATCCAATTATTCCTTTTTGTCGATGCCAAGGGGGAGAAGTATAAGATGTTCAGCTGGTAGATCATTTATTTAGGGGGAGTTACAATTGATTTTATAAAATTTTTATAAATTTTTTAAAGTTAAATAGTTATCATCATCAAAAGGTGGAAGAATGTTAGAACCTTGTATTTTGATGATTTGATCTTGACAGATATATTATATACTTGTAGAAGAAGATACTATTCTACTCGATAATAGATTGAAGACCAAGAATTGAAAGAGGAGTTTCAAAATTTATAAATGGTTTGTCTATAGTCTAGTTTAGTAGTTAATCATTGTTAAAATCTCTCCTAGGTGGTATATGCATGATCACATGGTTTTAAAATTATTTTTAAATCATATACACACAATAAAAATAGTTTATATTAAGTTCATTATCAAAAGCTTTCAAAAAAGACAAATATGGAAAAAAACACCAAATCCAGTCGACTGAATAGGTGTGCTCAGTCGACTGAAAACATGTACACGTGCACAAGTACACTTGAAGGTTCAGTCGACTGAACCACCCCATTCAGTCAATTTAACTAAGTGTCTTTTCAAAATTAAAATTAAAATTCGAATTTTTTAAACATTCAGAAGACCGAATTTTTTTTCAGTCGACTGAATATTTATAACGGCTATTTTTCTAAACGGTTACTTCCATTTAACGAACATAAACAATCCTTGATTCGAGAGTTGTTTCTGTATCTTTTGACCGTAACTCGTCATGAAGAATTGCATCTTTTAAACTATATATAGCCTTGAATTCGTTTGTTTCAATAACTTAATTCTCTGATTCTATTCTAATATTCTTATTATCTAAAACTCTGCCATTCGCTTTCAAAAACTTGTTCTAACCACTCGCACATTCAGTTGTCTAGGCGGTAGAAGTCCTGTTCGGTTGCTCAGGCAGTGTAATACATATTCCACCGGGTTAAGAGAGGGTTGATAGTTGAATTCCAGAAGGAGTCTAGGACTAGACGTAGAACGGGAGTTCGAACCAGTATAAAAATCCCCGGTGTCATTTACTTTACTATTTACTATTTACATTTTATTCCGCACTAGTAGATAACTTTAGTTACTATTCCATATTACGATCCTTAGTAGCACTTTCAATATTCTTATTCCCATTTTTTCTTTTTTAAAACATTTTTTGTCTATCAATTAAATCAAATTAATGATTCTTGGGCTCTTAAGGTAAGGATTGACATGAAATAAAGAGTATAAAAATTTACTCAAACATATGGAGTTAGATCTGATATGCTAGATTCTAATTGGGAATCATTTGAAAAAATAAAGATAAAGAACAAAGTAAGCATATGTAATTTTATTGAAAGATACGGGTGTTATATTTTTTTGTTAAGTAAAGCAAAAAATGGTTGATATTGATTTGTTAAAGTATTTTTCGCATTTGAATACAATTTGTCAAGGCAAATTATATTCATACATTAAAAATCACCAAATAGACACCATGGTTTCTCTAAGAAAATTAATATTAAATTACATTTCTTCCTATTTGCATTTATAGTCTTTCTCTTATTACTTATCCAATTAAAATACTAATATTAATGATATTTGATCGAATCTATATATTTGATGTAAAAGTTAATTAATTTCTTTATCATGAAACTTAAAATATCGATTAAGACAACTTTCATAACTAATTACTCTAACTTAAAAGCATTCAACTTTTTTTTAAACATGGATATGATTTTAATGAAATTAACAATATTTTACTAAAATTAAAAAAATTACAATATTAGTGGCAAAAGTATAGTTCATTTTATTAGATATTAATTTAATTTAGTGTAAGAATTTTTAGTTTATGTAAATGAGTTTATGTTTAAAAGAAATAAGGCAATAAAAATGAAAACAAAGTTTGTAAAAGGAATGATGTATACTAAGTAATTGTTGGTGTATACTAGTTTATTTTATGTTGAAATTTGGTTTGCCCCTTATTTTTAGATTTGGTATGTGAAAATCCCTTCGTCAAGACATGTTTTTAATTACATCCCTATTTTTAGTTTCGGCACAAAATATCGCTTTATTAGGAATTAAATCAGAACATTAATCATATGTTTCTATGATCAAAACAACTCTTTTGACTTTTTTAAAAAAAATGGATATATTTTTCCAGAGACTTCTGCAAATATTTGCAGATTTCTCTACAAATATTTACAGTCTACGAATTTTAAAAATTTGTAGATTTACCTACAAATATTTGCATAATACTATAGAGTTCCCCACAAGTATTTGCCGAGTTTTCCGCATATATTTTAAAACTTAAAAATATGGGTTTTTTATAACATGTTTTTATGAAGTGCTGGTGTGTATTTTAAAACTTGAAGTGGGTGTTTCTATGAATGTTCCTTTATTTTATTTTCCGGTGTATGTCAAGTGATTATTGGTGCATTGCATAATCTAGCCATTTCTGGGATGGCAATTTTTTATTTAGACAAAAAAATTGTTGAGTCCCATGTTGAAGTTTTTAAAATTCTTTCAACAAAATTTCCCTTGTTACATTTGCATACCCATTTGTCTTCTCTCTTTATTCCTTATCATATTCTACCTTAAATATCATAACTGTTAAACCATTCTACTCCAAATTCTAACAAAATTTGTTAATGATGATAATGTGAATCAACATGAATCAGAACTGGCAATTTTATAGTTTAACATTTTTTTTTGAATTTTTTTAAGTTTGAAATTGCCCAGGTCTGAAAGATCGACCAGTGATTGATGGTATAATCACATAGTGACAGTGTATGGTTTGTACACCAAACATGCATGGTCAAAACAAGGTTAGCTTTGTTACTCATATTATTGTTGTGTGACAACCCTCTCCGAAACATGCCTAATTTTCGACCTATAAAAGCTCATTTAACCTTAGGTCCATTCCAGAGCCGGTTGTTGGTTGGTATATGTGACGACCGCCCATGACCCCTGCACCGAATCTAGAGATAAAGCGCTGTAAAGTGTGCCAGGCGACCATGGACGATTGTCAAGGTAAGATTTAAAACAACAGAATCTATCGTATTACTCACAGCGCATGGACAAAATACAATAGAACATATGTATAGTGAAGCTTTATAGAACAAAATGACATCATATAGAACTCCATAATAGTTGAATACAAGCATCCACATAGTCAATACATCAAGCCTCACTACATATCTCTCAGAGAAAACATAACAGCGGAATATCCAGTACATATAATAAGAAGATAATATGCAACCCTCCAGCTCGTCTTCGATATCAGCATCGTGAGAAGAGAACAACACCTGTCACCTGCTACCTAGTCTGCCCGTCCCAAAATGGACGAACAACCCAAGGCAATAAGAATTAAAACATAAAGCCTTGAGTCAGACAACAGTCTTAGTGAGCAGTAAATTAACTAACAACATACCAAAAGAGCATAAAGGAAAAGGAATAGGAATACAACCCTCCCACTCCAACCTCATTCTACAGTGATAGCCCCCAGACACACACTAAGCAGAAGCAAACATAGCAGAGCATACAATTTAAAGTAAAGCTACTATCACTCGAGTCAAGGGCGATGTTTTCCAAGTACCAAGGCCTAAATCAGATAAGCACCCAGAAAATACCGCTCTTGAGTCCGAATGACGATACAACCAAACATCCATGACTCTGGCTATCACTGTTATCATTGCTTCGATATCACCGTTAATTGAATGACCGGCACATTCTTTCAGCCGTCCGTCAAGGGCTAATGGAAACCCCGGTTCTAGACATAACTCCCGCACGTCGTCGCAGCCCGTGCCTAGGACTATCGAATCTGCCCAGAGTACTCGACCATCAACAGTTGGCCGTTGGGACTATCGAATCTGCCCAAACGTACTCTTGCTTAGAGCATGCTAGAACCTTCAACAACGATGCTATCCAAGCCTCCTAGTCATCCTCCTCGACGACTATTCTCATATCCATTCATTATCTTCAACTCGAATCATATCACCGAGTTATCAACATGCTTGGAATGATCCCGTCTGGATTAGACCAAGTCTTCACCACATGATTGCCTCGCTTCATTACATCCTCGCAAAGCCTCATCTCATCATTACATCATCAAATCTATGCATAAGAGCTTCATCATCCCGCTACATATGCCACGAGCAGCTTTTCCATTTCAAGAGCCTTTCCCTTAGCTTTTGAATCATCTTCGATCTAAATCTAATCATCAATCATCTAGTTCATAACAAGCAATCAAATCATACATCAACCCAAGCAATCAAGCATTCAAATATGATCTAAGTAGACAATTATAACAATAATGGCATTTTCGTAATTAAAGAGTTGAAAGTCCAATAAGCATGAAAACATGGATTATATCTCTACAAACTTGATGAATGAACTTGCATAGGTTAACATATGATAAAATGGATGCAACATCATCATGAACAATGGATCTATATGGATCTACACATAGGATGAAGAAAATGCATGGAAATCTCTATTTTAACACCAAAACGAGCCAACAATCCGATATACTCCTTTGGATCCGTGTGAGAGATAATCACCACTCACCAAATCACCTAAACAAACCCAAAACAACACACTTCAGATCTGGACAGCAAAGGATCAAGCTTGATCTATCACAAATCCGCTTCAAATGAAGAAATCTCTCTTGAAAAGATGAAGATCTTCAATCTAAGCTCTTGAATCTTCAATCTTGATCTTCGATTTGGATGGATGGAAGCACTAGATTAGAGTGGAGAAAAGAAGTGAAGAAGTGTAGAAGTCGAGCTCTCAAAATGGCAGCACTTCGTCGCTTCAAAATCCGGATCCCAAAAAGTGAGAACAACCCCTCCTATTTATAGCTGAAACTGCCCTTAAGTCGTAACTCGGCTATCTCCTTAAGTCGGTGCCGACTTAACACTTAAGCCTCTGCCGACCTAACAACCTCCGACTCAACACATGCGCATATACGAACCCTGTCTACGACTTAATGCGCACGCGCCTTAACTAGTTAGACGACTTACGACTTACCGCTATGCCGAGTTAACCAACCTATACGACCTAACGACTTAACTGCCTCGCCGACCTACGACTTAACCATATGACCGACCTAACGAAGCAGACTCAATATACTGCCGCAAAACCCAAGTCCTAACGACCTACAACAAAGCGCAACTGCGACCTAATACATAGGCGCGACTTAACTTAGGTCGTTGCCGACTTAAGACATACGAAGGAATACAACTACGACTTAACTCGTAACTAGGTTACGACTTAACACAGGAGACGTCCTGCCGACTCACAACTCAACACACGTTGCCGACTCAACTACCTACCGACTCAATTACCCTGCCGACCTAACACTTAACACCCAAACACTTAGGTCGCTCACAACATGTCCTTAGGTCGTTGCCGACCTAACTCTACTCCAGAATACTTAGGCTGCCTACTATTCTTCCTTAGGTCGCCCTAACCTCTTAAGTCGGTCAACCCCACTTCCTTAACTCGGCAACGACTTAACAAATAACTTGTCAGACATGCTAACTACTAAGTCGTCCAGGTCTTAAGTCGACCACTATCTTAACTCGTCAGCCGACTTAACACTTAACTCACCACTATCCTTAAGTCGGTTAATACTATAAGTCGGTCAACTTCTTAGATAGGCTACTCCCTTAAGTCGGTCACTCGACCTAAGCCACCCTATGACTTAACTTCCTTAACCCGGTTAATTCCTTAGGTCGTCCTAAACTATCAACCGACTTAAACCACTCCCCTATCTTCCTTAGGTCGTCGCCGACCTACCACTTAGTCATTAACTCGTCCAGAACCCATAAGTCGGCTACGACTTAGTACTTAACCAAAATTCTTCCTAAAATCTGAAACAACCAAAAATGTTGAAAATTCCAGATTTGAACGAACTTTTCGATCCGTAAAAATACGGGTCGTTACATTCTCTCCCCCTTAGGAATTTCGCCCCCGAAATTCCAAACAAACAAAGCAATCAAAAACTATTCTGCACGCCTACCATCCATAGCAATCAACAAATCATGCATCCAATTCTAGCTTAGCATGCAGAATTCTAAAACTAGAACAAGTTACAATTTCGTTAGATGACACGACACCTTAGGGCCATACCTTGAAGAGTTCAGGATGAGCTGCCTTCATCCTCTCTTCCACCTCCCACGTACAGTCGTTATCATCGTCACTCCATTGTATCTTGAGCAACTTAACTATCTTCCTCCTAAGCTGTTTCGTGTCGGTTTCTTCAACCCGAAGCGGCTTACGAGGTCTTCTATCGACTGGATCAACTTCTAAGTCTTCACAGCTATCAGCAGAAACCACCGTACTCGAGTCGTGCACATACTTCCGTAGATATGATACATGAAAAACATTGTGCACACTCGACATCTTCTCGGGTAACTCCAATCTGTAGGCGAGCTTTCCAATTCGCTCGATGATCGGGAATGGTCCAACAAATCTCGGAGTCAATTTTCCTTTCTTCCCGAATCTAATAACATTCTTCAGTGGAGAAATCTTCACAAAAACCATTTCACCTACGTCGAACTCCAAATCCTTACGACGTTTATCAGCATAACTCTTCTGACGATCTTGGGCTGCCTTCATTCGTTGCCGAATGATCTCTATAAAATCTGAAGTCTGACGAATCATCTCTGGCCCAAGCATCAACTTTTCCCCAGTTTCCAACCAACATGTCGGAGAGTTACACGGTCTTCCATACAATGCCTCATATGGTGCCATACCAATACTTGACTGGTAACTGTTGTTGTAGGCAAACTCCACCAAATGAAGGTGATCTTCCCATGATCCTCCGAAATCCAAAACACAAGCTCTGAGGAGATCTTCCAAAACTCGGTTGACTCTCTCAGTCTGACCATCTGTTTGGGGATGATAAGCTGTACTCAAACACAACTCGGTTCCCAAGACTTCCTGGAAGCTCTTCCAAAATCCACTAGTGAACAATGGATCTCGATTGCTCACTATACTCTTCGGAATACCATGGAATCGAACTATCCACTTAACATACAACTCAGCCAACTTTGATGCAGTCCTAGTCGATCGAACTGGAATGAATCTTGCACTCTTGGTCAAACGATCCACAATGACCCAAATCCCTTCATTTCCCGTTCTGGTTCTAGGCAATCCATCGATAAAATCCATCGACACTTGTTCCCACTTCCATGTAGGAACTTCTAATGGCTGAAGCAATCCACTTGGCTTCTTCTGTTCGGCTTTTACCAACTGGCAATTCATACATTTGGAAATAAAATTTCCAACATCCTTCTTCATGCCTTCCCAGTAGTAGGTTCTCTTCATATCCCGATACATCTTGTTTCCACCTGGATGAATTGTCAACTTCGAGTGATGACTTTCCTTCAGAACTTCACTCCTCAATTCATCTATATCGGGAACAACTAGTCGTCCTTGCTTCCGAAGCCAACCCTCTCGATCGACCTCGAATCCTTTATCCTTTTCTGGATCCAACCCAGATTCCAATTCACGGATAATCTTGACAAGCTTACCATCTCGCTTTTGGCTCTCACCAATCCTTTCCACAAGAGTGGGTCTTATTGATAAGTTTGCCAACATCTCAGGTTCCAATTCGCATCTAGGCCTGAAGTCAAACCCAGCTAAATACTCGAGACTCTTCCATTCTGAAAACATGGCTCCCAATCCTGCATGTCTTCGACTTAACGCATCTGCCACTGCGTTACCTTTTCCCGGAGTATAAGCTATACCAAAATCATATGATGCTAAAAACTCTAGCCAACGTTGCTGCCGAAGATTCAAATCCTTTTGGGAGAAAAGATACTTCAACGACTTATGATCCGTAAACAACTCGAATCGAACTCCCAACAGATAATGTCTCCACATCTTCAGAGCAAATACAATCGCCGCCAATTCCAAATCATGAGTTGGGTAATTCCTTTCATGCGGCTTCAGTTGTCGACTGGCATACGCAACAACTTTATCCTTCTGCATCAGCACTGCTCCAAGTCCAGTACCACATGCATCGGTGTAAACCACCATCTCATCATTCCCACTTGGAATAGTCAAAACAGGAGCACTCGTCAGTCTCTCTTTCAGGATTCCGAAAGCTTGCTCACACTTAGCATCCCAACTGAACACTTGGTTCTTCTTCGTCAATCCTGTTAATTGTGCAGCTATCTTGGAGAAGTCTTTGATAAACCGTCGATAATATCCTGCTAATCCAAGAAAACTTCTCACATCCGATGCATTCTTAGGTCTAACCCAATCCTGGATCGCTGCCACTTTAGCGGGATCAACCGCTATTCCACTTCCAGAAATCACATGGCCTAAGAACCTCACTTCACTCTTCCAGAAGTGACACTTCGAAAACTTAGCCTTCAGCTGATGTTTTCGCAAGATCTCCAAAACAATATGCAAGTGCGTCCTGTGCTCTTCTTCAGTTCTGGAATAAATCAGAATATCATCCACGAACACAAGTACGAACTTGTTCAACTGATCTCTGAACACTCTATTCATAAGATCCACAAAATATGCTGGCGCATTAGTCAATCCAAACGGCATTACCAGCCACTCAAAGAAACCGGATGGTGTCCTAAAAGCAGTCTTCGGCACACTATCCTTAGCCACTCTCAACTGGTGAAATCCCGTTGCCAAATCCATCTGAGAAAACACCTTAGCTTCGTGAAGCTGATCAAACAAGTCGTCTATCCTTGGCAATGGATACTTGTTCTTCTTAGTCACCTTGTTCAGCTCACGATAATCGACACACAATCTCAATGATCCATCTGCCTTGGTTGCGAACACAACTGGTGCACCCCACTCGGACACACTACGCCGAATGAATCCTTTCTGTAAAAGGTCGTCAACTTGCACCCTCAACTCCTGCTGTTCCCTAGGCGCCATCCGCCTAAGAGGCATCACAACAGGTCTGGCTCCTTCAACTAGATCTATACGAAACTCGATCTCTCTATGCGGCGGCAACCCTTTGACTTCGTCAAAGACATCCTCGAATCTATTAGCGATCGGCACTGATGACAGTCCATCCCGTGGAACAACTAGCGAATACATGAAGCTCATGAAGACGCCTTCTTCATGCTTACATCGTATCACAATCTTTCGCCCTTCCACATTCTCGACTGTCACCTCCAGCCTCTCACAATCAACCTTAGCCGCATACTTCCTAAGCCAGTCCATACCCAAAATAATTCCGAACCCCGCAAAGTTCAGAACAAAACAATCACAAACAAAAGAGCAACCATGACTCGATACAACTAGACCACGGCATAACATACACAAACAAGACGAACCCCCAACTGGATTAGTCACAACCAATGGCCTATCAACAATATCCGGTTCCAAACCTAACCGGCCTACTAGTTCATTACAAACAAACGAGTGCGACGCTCCAGTATCAAACAGAACTCTAACTGGAACACCACATAGGAAAAGAGTACCTTGAACAACCACACTCTTTCCCTTCTCTTCAGCAGTAGGAGCTTTCGAAGACGACGGAACAGCTCCCAAAGCATAGGCTTGCACAATCTGCCTGTCCTTCCTCGGTTCTGGACAATTCTTCCTGAAATGCCCCGGCTTGTCACAGTTGTGACACTTCATCGGCGCCTTCGGATTCTTACAATCCTTAGAGAAATGGCCCTTCTGTTGACAATTGTAGCAAGTCACCTCGCCTTTCGGCTTCTTCTGGCCATCCTTACCTTTCTGCTGCTGCTGCTTCCTCTTCTGGTTTCCACCCTGCTGTGGTTTAGATTCTCCCTTGGTAACAGCAACAACATGTCCTTCCTTAGGAAACAGACTCTCATGCCTGAGAGCTTTCTCTACAAGTTTCTCAAATGAATCGTCCAAATGATCCACCAACTGTCTCCCAAGATAACTATCCAAGCCGGTCACAAACTTCTCATTCTTCTGATAAGCAGATTCAATATATGACCGAGCATACTTGGACAAAGCTTCAAACTCAGAAACATACTCAAGAACAGATCTTCCACCCTGCTTGAGCTCTACAAACTTCTTGAACAGAACAGACTTCTGAGCTGTAGAAATGAACTTAGCTTCAAATCTGACTTGGAATTGCTCCCAAGTAATCTCTTCTTCCGGAGTAGTGATGGTAATAGAGTTCCACCAATCAGAAGCTCTCCCTTGAAGCTGCCTCGATGCCAACTTCCTCTTAGTTGCATCATCAATTCCCAAATCACCAAAGATCCTTCTACAAGCATCTATCCACCTCTGGACTTCAATGGTAGATTCTGTTCCCAAGAAAACCTTCCCTCCAAGAGCAGTATAATCCTTGCACAGCTTAGCAAAATCCACTGGTTTCGGAGTTTGGACTTGAACTCCAACATCTACTGCTGCCCCTGGAACTGGTATCCTTCTCATGATCGAAGTCATCATAGCTTCGAACATGGCTGCATAATAAGCAGTCTCTACGGTAGCACGGCCTTCCCTAGCAGCTGGTCTCCCTCTTCGACTCATTCTCAATATCTATAAAAAGGAATGATCAGAACATCTAGAGAAACAACTGCATAAAGGACTCAAACTCTACCAAGCTACTATATTATATATAGTAATCATCCATCAAAATACAATTACGTCTCTCATACGTAGTTACTTCAGCGAGCGTTGGGTAAAATCGATTAACCAATGCTCTGATACCAAATGTGACGACCGCCCATGACCCCTGCACCGAATCTAGAGATAAAGCGCTGTAAAGTGTGCCAGGCGACCATGGACGATTGTCAAGGTAAGATTTAAAACAACAGAATCTATCGTATTACTCACAGCGCATGGACAAAATACAATAGAACATATGTATAGTGAAGCTTTATAGAACAAAATGACATCATATAGAACTCCATAATAGTTGAATACAAGCATCCACATAGTCAATACATCAAGCCTCACTACATATCTCTCAGAGAAAACATAACAGCGGAATATCCAGTACATATAATAAGAAGATAATATGCAACCCTCCAGCTCGTCTTCGATATCAGCATCGTGAGAAGAGAACAGCACCTGTCACCTGCTACCTAGTCTGCCCGTCCCAAAATGGACGAACAGCCCAAGGCAATAAGAATTAAAACATAAAGCCTTGAGTCAGACAACAGTCTTAGTGAGCAGTAAATTAACTAACAACATACCAAAAGAGCATAAAGGAAAAGGAATAGGAATACAACCCTCCCACTCCAACCTCATTCTACAGTGATAGCCCCCAGACACACACTAAGCAGAAGCAAACATAGCAGAGCATACAATTTAAAGTAAAGCTACTATCACTCGAGTCAAGGGCGATGTTTTCCAAGTACCAAGGCCTAAATCAGATAAGCACCCAGAAAATACCGCTCTTGAGTCCGAATGACGATACAACCAAACATCCATGACTCTGGCTATCACTGTTATCATTGCTTCGATATCACCGTTAATTGAATGACCGGCACATTCTTTCAGCCGTCCGTCAAGGGCTAATGGAAACCCCGGTTCTAGACATAACTCCCGCACGTCGTCGCAGCCCGTGCCTAGGACTATCGAATCTGCCCAGAGTACTCGACCATCAACAGTTGGCCGTTGGGACTATCGAATCTGCCCAAACGTACTCTTGCTTAGAGCATGCTAGAACCTTCAACAACGATGCTATCCAAGCCTCCTAGTCATCCTCCTCGACGACTATTCTCATATCCATTCATTATCTTCAACTCGAATCATATCACCGAGTTATCAACATGCTTGGAATGATCCCGTCTGGATTAGACCAAGTCTTCACCACATGATTGCCTCGCTTCATTACATCCTCGCAAAGCCTCATCTCATCATTACATCATCAAATCTATGCATAAGAGCTTCATCATCCCGCTACATATGCCACGAGCAGCTTTTCCATTTCAAGAGCCTTTCCCTTAGCTTTTGAATCATCTTCGATCTAAATCTAATCATCAATCATCTAGTTCATAACAAGCAATCAAATCATACATCAACCCAAGCAATCAAGCATTCAAATATGATCTAAGTAGACAATTATAACAATAATGGCATTTTCGTAATTAAAGAGTTGAAAGTCCAATAAGCATGAAAACATGGATTATATCTCTACAAACTTGATGAATGAACTTGCATAGGTTAACATATGATAAAATGGATGCAACATCATCATGAACAATGGATCTATATGGATCTACACATAGGATGAAGAAAATGCATGGAAATCTCTATTTTAACACCAAAACGAGCCAACAATCCGATATACTCCTTTGGATCCGTGTGAGAGATAATCACCACTCACCAAATCACCTAAACAAACCCAAAACAACACACTTCAGATCTGGACAGCAAAGGATCAAGCTTGATCTATCACAAATCCGCTTCAAATGAAGAAATCTCTCTTGAAAAGATGAAGATCTTCAATCTAAGCTCTTGAATCTTCAATCTTGATCTTCGATTTGGATGGATGGAAGCACTAGATTAGAGTGGAGAAAAGAAGTGAAGAAGTGTAGAAGTCGAGCTCTCAAAATGGCAGCACTTCGTCGCTTCAAAATCCGGATCCCAAAAAGTGAGAACAACCCCTCCTATTTATAGCTGAAACTGCCCTTAAGTCGTAACTCGGCTATCTCCTTAAGTCGGTGCCGACTTAACACTTAAGCCTCTGCCGACCTAACAACCTCCGACTCAACACATGCGCATATACGAACCCTGTCTACGACTTAATGCGCACGCGCCTTAACTAGTTAGACGACTTACGACTTACCGCTATGCCGAGTTAACCAACCTATACGACCTAACGACTTAACTGCCTCGCCGACCTACGACTTAACCATATGACCGACCTAACGAAGCAGACTCAATATACTGCCGCAAAACCCAAGTCCTAACGACCTACAACAAAGCGCAACTGCGACCTAATACATAGGCGCGACTTAACTTAGGTCGTTGCCGACTTAAGACATACGAAGGAATACAACTACGACTTAACTCGTAACTAGGTTACGACTTAACACAGGAGACGTCCTGCCGACTCACAACTCAACACACGTTGCCGACTCAACTACCTACCGACTCAATTACCCTGCCGACCTAACACTTAACACCCAAACACTTAGGTCGCTCACAACATGTCCTTAGGTCGTTGCCGACCTAACTCTACTCCAGAATACTTAGGCTGCCTACTATTCTTCCTTAGGTCGCCCTAACCTCTTAAGTCGGTCAACCCCACTTCCTTAACTCGGCAACGACTTAACAAATAACTTGTCAGACATGCTAACTACTAAGTCGTCCAGGTCTTAAGTCGACCACTATCTTAACTCGTCAGCCGACTTAACACTTAACTCACCACTATCCTTAAGTCGGTTAATACTATAAGTCGGTCAACTTCTTAGATAGGCTACTCCCTTAAGTCGGTCACTCGACCTAAGCCACCCTATGACTTAACTTCCTTAACCCGGTTAATTCCTTAGGTCGTCCTAAACTATCAACCGACTTAAACCACTCCCCTATCTTCCTTAGGTCGTCGCCGACCTACCACTTAGTCATTAACTCGTCCAGAACCCATAAGTCGGCTACGACTTAGTACTTAACCAAAATTCTTCCCAAAATCTGAAACAACCAAAAATGTTGAAAATTCCAGATTTGAACGAACTTTTCGATCCGTAAAAATACGGGTCGTTACATTCTCTCCCCCTTAGGAATTTCGCCCCCGAAATTCCAAACAAACAAAGCAATCAAAAACTATTCTGCACGCCTACCATCCATAGCAATCAACAAATCATGCATCCAATTCTAGCTTAGCATGCAGAATTCTAAAACTAGAACAAGTTACAATTTCGTTAGATGACACGACACCTTAGGGCCATACCTTGAAGAGTTCAGGATGAGCTGCCTTCATCCTCTCTTCCACCTCCCACGTACAGTCGTTATCATCGTCACTCCATTGTATCTTGAGCAACTTAACTATCTTCCTCCTAAGCTGTTTCGTGTCGGTTTCTTCAACCCGAAGCGGCTTACGAGGTCTTCTATCGACTGGATCAACTTCTAAGTCTTCACAGCTATCAGCAGAAACCACCGTACTCGAGTCGTGCACATACTTCCGTAGATATGATACATGAAAAACATTGTGCACACTCGACATCTTCTCGGGTAACTCCAATCTGTAGGCGAGCTTTCCAATTCGCTCGATGATCGGGAATGGTCCAACAAATCTCGGAGTCAATTTTCCTTTCTTCCCGAATCTAATAACATTCTTCAGTGGAGAAATCTTCACAAAAACCATTTCACCTACGTCGAACTCCAAATCCTTACGACGTTTATCAGCATAACTCTTCTGACGATCTTGGGCTGCCTTCATTCGTTGCCGAATGATCTCTATAAAATCTGAAGTCTGACGAATCATCTCTGGCCCAAGCATCAACTTTTCCCCAGTTTCCAACCAACATGTCGGAGAGTTACACGGTCTTCCATACAATGCCTCATATGGTGCCATACCAATACTTGACTGGTAACTGTTGTTGTAGGCAAACTCCACCAAATGAAGGTGATCTTCCCATGATCCTCCGAAATCCAAAACACAAGCTCTGAGGAGATCTTCCAAAACTCGGTTGACTCTCTCAGTCTGACCATCTGTTTGGGGATGATAAGCTGTACTCAAACACAACTCGGTTCCCAAGACTTCCTGGAAGCTCTTCCAAAATCCACTAGTGAACAATGGATCTCGATTGCTCACTATACTCTTCGGAATACCATGGAATCGAACTATCCACTTAACATACAACTCAGCCAACTTTGATGCAGTCCTAGTCGATCGAACTGGAATGAATCTTGCACTCTTGGTCAAACGATCCACAATGACCCAAATCCCTTCATTTCCCGTTCTGGTTCTAGGCAATCCATCGATAAAATCCATCGACACTTGTTCCCACTTCCATGTAGGAACTTCTAATGGCTGAAGCAATCCACTTGGCTTCTTCTGTTCGGCTTTTACCAACTGGCAATTCATACATTTGGAAATAAAATTTCCAACATCCTTCTTCATGCCTTCCCAGTAGTAGGTTCTCTTCATATCCCGATACATCTTGTTTCCACCTGGATGAATTGTCAACTTCGAGTGATGACTTTCCTTCAGAACTTCACTCCTCAATTCATCTATATCGGGAACAACTAGTCGTCCTTGCTTCCGAAGCCAACCCTCTCGATCGACCTCGAATCCTTTATCCTTTTCTGGATCCAACCCAGATTCCAATTCACGGATAATCTTGACAAGCTTACCATCTCGCTTTTGGCTCTCACCAATCCTTTCCACAAGAGTGGGTCTTATTGATAAGTTTGCCAACATCTCAGGTTCCAATTCGCATCTAGGCCTGAAGTCAAACCCAGCTAAATACTCGAGACTCTTCCATTCTGAAAACATGGCTCCCAATCCTGCATGTCTTCGACTTAACGCATCTGCCACTGCGTTACCTTTTCCCGGAGTATAAGCTATACCAAAATCATATGATGCTAAAAACTCTAGCCAACGTTGCTGCCGAAGATTCAAATCCTTTTGGGAGAAAAGATACTTCAACGACTTATGATCCGTAAACAACTCGAATCGAACTCCCAACAGATAATGTCTCCACATCTTCAGAGCAAATACAATCGCCGCCAATTCCAAATCATGAGTTGGGTAATTCCTTTCATGCGGCTTCAGTTGTCGACTGGCATACGCAACAACTTTATCCTTCTGCATCAGCACTGCTCCAAGTCCAGTACCACATGCATCGGTGTAAACCACCATCTCATCATTCCCACTTGGAATAGTCAAAACTTATTTTTATTCCTTGTCATTACAGTGGAAAAGTTAAAAGGTGAAATCAAGATAGAATACAAAATGTTTATATCATAAACACTAATAATCCAATCCTATTATATTAAAATAAAATAAATAAGAATCTAAGCAGTTCAAAGTTTAAAAATTATGAGGAGATTTTGGGGTTTTAGGTTAATGATTTTCGTATACAAAATTCCCCAAAGCACAATACAAATTCAAAATAAACTACACAAACTGCTATTATGGAAAAAGTAAAATTTCCACTCGTTGGTGATTTGCAATGACCCTCCTTGATTTGCCCCAAGTGCTAACTTTATCCTTTCCTCAAATTATCTTCTAATTATTTATTACTGATTTACGTATATATATATTAAATTCAAAATCATAGAATTAGAGAATGGATTTATACGTATATATAAAATATATTACCTTTTCCTTGGGTTGCTCTAAACTCTTCTCCTAGATGTGTTCTTATATTATTGATTTTGAGTTTAAGAAATTTTGGATGGAGGAAGAGTATTGATAAAGTATAGTTACTAGCTTTAGATTTGTGTGAAAGGAATGAGGAGGCTAGCCTCTTATTTACAGGGGCTTAAATACGTTGGAAACATCAATCTTTATTTATTTCAAATATGGATTGTTCAGGGCCTAGGAAAACCCTAGCTGCCACTTGACAACCAGTTGACCGGTCCTTCTTGATCGACCAGTTTTTTGACCATGGCATTAATAAATGTTAACGTTCATTTTATTTCCTTTCTTTCTTCCAACATGTTACTTACTACTTAAGTTAATGTTTACTTAAAGCTTAAGTTTTATATTCATCATCTACTTAAATGTCAAGCTTAATAATTTTCACTTCCTTAATATAGTTTGAATTATTTCCGATTTGAAAATTTCAAATTTGATACGTTCTTTGTTTGAACTCTGATCGTGAAGCTCTACATATGAAATTTGCTCAAAAAATCTCTACGAACACAATGATGCAGGTTTCGTGGTCAAATTCTAAAATTTGTAAAATATCTATTTTTGGCCTTATTATTAATTTATTAATTTCTCTTAATTACTTTCCTATTAATTTTAAGAGTACACATTCACGTATACTGAGTACCAATTATGTCGTTGAACAAACAATCACTCATAACCTATCTTATTGGACCTGGACCAGATACAGTAGGATAATGGGTAGGTTTCAAAAAAACTATTCCATTTTGGATCTTATATAGCCTATGAAATCCAAATTTATTTAGATTTGATCTGAATTTTTTATAAATAAAATCAATTTCTTTTTTCTAAATAAAATTTTATTTTATTGTTATGTTTATAGTATATAATATAACATGCGTATCATATACGTATGTATGTGTACGTGCATGTGCAACATAAACAGTGTACATAATTTAACATGCCCATGTATAAGTACTAGGGTTTACACCGCAACAAACATATTAGCCTCTTCATACACATATACGTTGTGTAATATATATGTACATATATATAGTTTTAAATAGTATAAAATAATATTTTTAACATACAAATGTATGTATATATGTATGTATTTATGGATGTATGTAGTATGTTTGTATGTATCTATATATAATGTGCTAGGATCAATAACCCCCTTTATTTAGCACCATTTTGCAGCTACCTGATATCAGCCATAAGTTTCTATTTAAATATTTTTTTTCTTTTTCTCTCCTATCACATGGACAAAATATTTAAATACACACTTGTGGCTGATATCAAGGGGTTACAAATGGTGCTGAATAAACAGAGCTATTGATCTTAGCTCATATATAATTGACATTATAATATATATATATATATAGTGATTATAAATATTATTGTAAATAGCTTTGTCTTTAACTTCAAAATTAAAATTCAATTTTAAATTTTGGATCTAAATCTATATAATAAAATATCAAGAGATTTCAAATTCAATTAATTATATTAATTTTTAAATAAACATATATATTGTGTATAATTCGAAATAGTAATTTTTTTAAGTTGCGTATGTACATATTCTTTTATATGTGAATAGTAAATTAATAGTTTGAAAATAATGACACACACACATAATAATTATATATAAAAATATATTTTGATGTGAATAAATGATTATATACATACATACATACATACATATATATATTAACATATATTCGGCCTTAATAATATTAATCAAAATATATTTTTAAAGGGTTACAGTTTTTTAAGAATATTTTTTTAATTAAAGATTTCCATATGGAAATCTTAATAATTTTTTTTACAAAAGCGATTCCAAAATATAAGCATAATTTTTATTAAATATTTATCAGTATTCTAACACACACACACACTTTTTTTTATATATGTATGTATGTATTAAAAAATATAAATATATATTATAAAAATATGTTAGTATTTGTCTTAAAAATCATTTTAAATTATTATTTGTATTCGAAAAATTAATTTATTATAAATTATTATAGTCATGAGCTATATGTTGATATATATATATATATCATTTATTTTTTAATAATACATACGTATATATTTTCATTTAATGTAAATAGCACAGACATATGTGGATTCGTGATAGATCATATACTATCTAAAGTATATAAATGACATAATGGACAATTACATATACACACACATACACATACACACACGCACTAACTTTACCTTCACCAAAGCCTAGTTGCGACACGTTGAATCAAGGAACTTCTTGAATCGGTATCCAAACTTCCAAAAAGAGCTACTAGACTGAAAACAACAACCACCGATCTGCTATTTGTATTTAATTTGTGTTTTATTTTGCTTAAAACTATGGAGGATACTGGAGGAGGAGGTCGGCCAAAAATATGATAGTTAAGGCTAAAATTTAGAAATGAAAAAAATAGAGTTTGAGGTATTTAAATAGTGGAGATATAGAGGAGCAAAAAGTGGATCTCGATCCACATTTTCCACTTACTATTTCAGATGTTTTGAATTAATATTCAACTCCAATTGTCCTTCCATGGCCAGCCATATATGCTCATATCTGGGCCTCCAAATAGCTTCAAGCTCCATCAAATAAATATGCATTTAAATCTAATTTAAACGCAAATCAATATAGTATATCGATATGTATGTATATAACTTTTATATATGCACTATCTTAATACTAATCAACACAAGACAAATAAAATTTTATAATTAATATTTCATTGCTATAAATTAATTTAGTTAATTTATAGCAATTATAATTAATTAAATTAGGTGGTGGTAGGAATATTTAACGATTCGGTTGCGTGACTCTTAGGTGCAAATTCGATCAACAATTAATATTGAACAATTTAAATACCTACGTTCACACATCACCATAGCCAGTGGTGTTATATTATGGCTAAATTTATCGCTTACATAGCTTCAAAAAAAAATAAATCTAATTTTACTTATTTAAGCGTTACTCAATAGTGGCAATTATTTACACCAATTCTCTTTGTCAAAACTATATCACATTAGGATTTACGGAATTTAGTAATGGTCAAAATTCTAATATCATCCATATTCAACTTTATAGTGTAAACATAAAGTCCTTGGTTCAATAAAAACCATTACTATTAACCGAACTACTCTGGTCAGAGATTTTGACTTTGTGTTGACTTAAGATGACTGTGACACTAATCTCATATAACTGAGGAGATGGACCCTTTATGGAATAATGTTTCACTGCCAATACATTCACTTGACCAAACTATTGTCGTTCGATGGACGCTATAACACACCGTAAAAATATAGTGATTAATTAAAAAGAATTAGTAAATAATTAATAAGGCTCAAAAATGGAATTTGAGAAAACGTTAGAATTTGACCACGAAACTTGCACCATTGCATTCGCGAAGATTTTCTGAGCAAATTTCATATATAAAGTTTCACAATTTGGAGTTCAAATAAAGAAGTTATCAACGTTTGAAATTTTCAGATCAAAAATAATTAAAAGGGAATTTAGGAGATAAATAATAATTAATGCCTGAACCCCCTCGGTCGACCCCCTCCTTGGACCGGTCGACCACCTATAGGGAAGAGGTCGACCGATTCAAGTTGCCATGGCTAGGGTTGAATCTCAGCTTAATGGCCCGAATTTAATAAATATACATCGAATGGATTGAATTGGTTCAAGGGCCTATAAATAAAGTCTTAGCCCCTCACTTTTCTTCTCACATTTTCTGAACGGGGCAGCGGAGCTTTGCCATTTTCCCTTCTCCACTATTTCAAGAAATTATAAAACTATTATATATATGTATATTTATGTATGTATGTATGTATATGTATGTGTGTGTGTATCGGAGAAGGGAGGAAATAAAAGAGATGATGAAAAGGAGTGAATCAATTCTGGGAAAATAGTAAATTTTATAACTATAAATTTATATTCCACTTAACTAAAATCTCCTCTTAGATTTGTAATTCTAATAAGGATGTATATATCTTGTTATACATATTTTTGAATTGAAAAGGCAAAAGCGGTCAATTAAAGGGATGAATTCTGATTTAGGAGATTTGGAAAGTTGAAAGGTGAGTGGAAATTATATAGGCCCAATAATACGTTTAGGATGAGTGCGAATTAGTGGGCCTAGCCCAATATTTAGGCTTAGGATAAATGGTTTGGTTTAGAATGTGTTGGGATGCGAGGTCAATAGAGTTACACAACTGAAGTCCGCACTTCATCTAAATGCTACTAGTAGTTGTGTATATGTATTACTAATGTGGGACATCTCCAACTATAAGACCTATGGGGAAGTGATATACGTTTGCGTATAAGTATGGGAAAATATACTAAGGGTTCGCCTCGGATTTGATGTTTTAAATGGCTCAGTACCTTTAGGGATATCAAGGGATTTACTTCGGAGTGGAAGGTATTAAATGGCCATTGGGTCTGCCTCCTCTCTGTATAAGAAGTCTTAAATGACCTACAATAGTGCCTACTAGGGAATGAGGTCTACTTTATTTATAAACAAGAGATATTAAGTAATTGGAGTGGACATTTTTCTTGACTTATATCCAAATATAAATGGGATTTCGGCTGTGGGGGTCGGCAGGCTATGTCAGTGTTGTTGGTAAATCAGAATCTAGAAGTAGGGTTGGTATATAGGCTTTGACTATCAACGGCCCCGAGCGATCGTTATCAAAGAATTAGGTTATGACCTGATGGATTTCAGTTCCTACTAGTGTAGAATCTATATGGGATACAAAAAGGCCTCAATGTTCAATTAATTGTTTGTTTGCAGAGGTAGGCTAGTTAACCCTTAAACAAGTCTTTGAGATGCGTTAGTGATACGAAAAATTAAATTATGAAGCCATATACATGGGTCGTCATCCTTCATAGTTAGGACCACTGATCAGCGATTATGTTACGAAGGGCCCTCTTTGGGGTTGAGGTACTAAATGGCCATTGGTTCCGCCTCTTCCCTATTTAAGAAGTATTAAGTGGCATGGATTTTCTTTTGGGTAGTACAATGTTTTTATGTATACATACATACATATATAGTTATACCTCGGAGAAGGTTGGACATATCGTATGCACATATGAGATTAAACGGATACCATGTGAATAATAGACATAACACTTAAATAGAAATCAATCAGCATAAACTAGTGTTATGGATAAGTATGTAATTTTCTAATCACCTGAATGTTGTTTTGACCCCCTCCACATTACAACCTATGGAATAGATTTAGTGGGACATGCTACTGGTGCAAGACATGAACGGTAGATGGAGAAGTCTTCTCATTCATGCTTGGCACTGACAAGGCAACTAGATATCCAAGGAATAATATTGATTCTAAGATAGTAGCCTTAGTTGGTATATATGTTCTATTATAATTTTCTATTCCACTGTGAGTTTATGTAGATAGCTCTCTAATATACTTATGTTTATTTAAGCTTACTGACACCAACGATCCGTATCTTAGTGGACTTGGGTTTAATATAGTCGAAATTCAGGCTCATTAAAGTGCAGGTTGTTACATTTGGTATCAGAGTTCAAGTTAGTCAATCATAGGAACTAGGATATGTTGAGAAAACATATTTGTATTTTTACCTATAATCATATATATTATAAGCCATACTCTATGATTTCCGACTGTAGAAGTAGTTGCTACAATATTCCAAAAAGGTGGATGAGGCAACTATGAGTAGGAACAATAAATATAATTAAATTTATACACCTACCTCGATCACCTCAGGGGGCATACGTTGTACCGTAAGGCATTGGCAAAGAAAAGTATGATCACGACATGTAGAAGGATCTCTAAAGCTGGATGGTACTTGACTCCTTTGTTAGGCCTAGACTATCATATGATTGTGGATTTCAATGGATTGCCAACTGAAGACGTACATTTCATCCAAATAAATGAAAAGTAAGAACCTATATGTTGCAAGCATCTGGAAGTAAGAAGTGAAAGGAAGGTGTGCATTAACTACCACAAGATGAAAGTCAGGTTTTGATATGTTCTTAATGAAGATGAGTTAAGAATGAGTAGAAAAGAAAAGTCCAAAGTAAAGGACGAATAATAATCCATTTTTGAGTCTAACCTTATGTGAAAAAATTTAACAAAAAGATTTTAAAAGTTTCTTGAAACGTTTTGAATGGTTTTAAAAAGGATTTATTTAAAATGGAAGGATCCTACCATTGAAAAGTAGTTGTTCCAAAAAAGCAAGAAAATTTAAAAATTTTAAAGGGCTATTTTGGAGATTCCTAGTGAAGTTTAAAACTAGTTGAGTTGAATTTTTTTAATTTAAACGGTTTTTGGTAAAAGGATTTTTCATTTTTGAAATGAACGAAAAAGAGAGCGTATGTTTGACTCGATGATTTTTCTTAGTTCTGTAAATTTAAAAATTTCTTCCTAAATTTTATTTAAGGGGTGGATAAATGAAAATGGTATTTGATTTAAATGGTTAAAGAGAATGGAAGGGTAAGAATGCCCAATAATGAAGATAGGAAAAAATAATCCCGTATAAAGAAAATACAAAGGAAAACAACTGAAATAAATTTATATATATATCTCTCTTCATGTTAATAAAGAAAAGCCCAACAACTAAAGTAGCAGGTGAACGCACTGCAATGAGTCAATGAGGAAAACAACAAAAGAGGAAAAGAGCTATATAAGTAGAAGGCATTTAGGTCGAAGAAATATTAATAGTAGCAGTATTAGGAAATTTGAATAGAGAGAATGTTAGGAATTTATATTAAAATAGGGTTAGTAATATAACTAAAAATAATATAGGAGAAAAACAAAAGGAAAATCGATAATTTTCATAAATATGTGCAGTAGTTGTGCATATCTTTTAGAAGTTTCCCTAATAGGCTATTAGAATCTCCACTAAGGTTGAAAACGAAAATAGCATGAGTAGTAGGAAATAAATAGAATGGAAGGTCTTGTCTACTCCAGTTTCTATTGTTTAAAGTTATAGAAGATGTTTTTGGAAAACTGGTTTGGTATAATAATTTAAATAGTGTTTGGTTTGTTATTTTCAGTTTTGGGTTTTCGTCCTTATAAAAATACACACGACGCATGCATATTATCGAAAATGACCAATTTAGAAAACGAAGTTAACATACAAAATAGAAAACAACTTTTTTCATTTTTCGTGTTTTGGAAAATAACACAAGCACGTGAAACAATCCATTCTTCCATCGTCCCTTTATCCTGTTTGTCCTCTCATTCGTCTTTCTTTCATCCCCTTCGTTGCCCCTTCATTCTTCTCATATTTGACATACATATTGAAAACTGAAAACAAAAAATTCGGTTTTAAACTAAAGACTACCTTAGTTTTTGAATGCAAATAAATAATTTGAGTTAAAAATCATACATTTAAAGAAGCAAGTCTCTATTGTAAAAAGTCTTTAAAAATGAAAAGTTGGTTAGAATAGAAAAAATTTCATGGCTTCATTTGGAAGCCATGCAATTTTTTAATTTAACAAAAATATTTGTAAGTTTATATTTTTAAAGATAAAAGTTTTGGATTAAGAACTTCATAATTGTGAAGTTTTAATTTTATAAAGAGTGATGAAAACCGAATAAATTTTTAATATGGAGTAGATAGGGATGACTGCATTGGTAAGACGGGGTAAAGGTCAAGGCTATAAATAAAATAACTATGAATACTCATCACATTTCAAGGAATATTGGTATGAACCTCCGAATGTTTGATTATACATGTGTGAAGGCCATAAGAAGAACCCTCAAATGAATTGGGAGTGGTGCCAAAGTGCACTTTTGTGAGTCCTAGGGTATGCTCGCATGAAAGATCAAGGATAAAGGAACTAAATACCAAAGTTTAAGAATTCTATCAGGAGATTTTGATTGAAAGAAGATAGTAATATGATTGGAGAAGAGAGTGATGAGAAGGTCACATAAAGGATGATGGTTGACTCAAGGTTAAAGAAGGAAAGATAGGTGTAGGAAAGTTATTCCACCAAGCCAATTTTTCGCTGAGTCATTTAAATGTGTATAGTTTATATTTTCGACCCATTGCAATGTGGGAATGCATAGTTTATCCTATAATCGGTTGTTATAATCGAAGTAATGGATGTACCTTATTTTGTTAGAAGCCAAAAAAGTAAGTTAAGATATGTGGGTTATAGTAGAATGATATACTAGAAATGTCCATCTTAATTGAGTGAAAAGTGGTAGGGCTACAACATCACCTAGTCCAGTTGATGATGAAGGGCAGCTTCCAGCAACTATTTCTTTTAGGTTATTTGTGTTGTAATCTTGGTTGTCTCTCTTCGAGTATTGGAAAAACATACGATATGATATGAGATATGTTCCTATTTTATTACTGTGTTGATTATCAGGATGAGCTTGACCGTTATATATGTTAGGAGACAGTGTAAATAAGGAAATCACATAAGGACACAACTAGCAATGAATAAAACTAAATTTGGAAGTTTATAAATAAATTAGGAAATTAAATTAGCAGTTAGAAATAAAGAATTCTTTAATCCCAACAACTTTGGAATTTTGAAAAAAAAAATATAGCAAGCGAAGGACAGAGAAATGGTGTTGCGAAACCGTGGGCCATAATCCCTATGTCTTAAAAGCTAAAATTTATAAATATGCTTATGAGTTGTTTGTTGTTTTGAAGTAAAAAGGAAAGGTTTTCAAAATCTAAGATTAACTACACAATGATATGGTCAATCATATGCATTAACTCATTGACTGAATTACGATTACATTAAGATGTGGCTTGATTTGTTTTACGAATAGAAAGACAAATGCCTTGAAATTGTGTTTAAATGCTTTTGAAAAGTTATGTTCAAATACTTTTGAAGATTTAATTTCATACCGTTACAAATTTGATAGAAAGAGGAAAAGGATTTTTAATGGAAAATGAGGAAATTTCTGATTTTCAAATGCTGCATGCCTAGTTCAGGGAGGGTCGATGTGTTAGTGAATATGAATCTTTCTATTCGGCAAGGGTGGTAGTATATAAAACATAGAAAATAACAATAGAAAATGATGTTTTAGCTTTGGAATTTCTGTTTCTTGGTAGTAAAGGAAACTTGCTTTTAAATAATCTCGTTTTAAAATCTAAAAATAAACCTCCTTATGCGATTTGTACTTGGAAAAGTTGGAAAAGATGTAGGGGAAAAATAAAAGGTTCCAAGGTATAATAGAATAGGTATCCAAAAGAAAGGTGTGAACGTAAAATTCTCCATCCAAATTCCTTTTTCGACATAAGCGTACAAATTTAAAAAAATTGGATTTTCAAAATTCTAGATGTTAGAAATGGTGTGTTAGGTATTGGATAGGAGGGATTGGATGCAAAGTTGGATGAACCATACTCCTATTCATAGGAGTGGAATTTGTTGTGTGAAAACAAGGATTTTTTATTTTTGAAAAATTGCATACATATGAACTGCCAGTATATATATGTTGTGTGCATCATATTTTCAAAATCGTTTTAAATTTGGGAAAATTTAGAAGGATGATTTTTGAAACATCAATGTTTTTAAACTTTAAAAATAAAAGTTACTTGTGCAAAATGTACTTGGGAAGGTAGGAAAAAGGATTAAGGCCAAAGGAGTAGAGAATGATCGAAATATGGAATTTCCATCTGGACCTTTTCCAAGCATAAGAAGACAGGTTTAGAAAACCAAATTTTTCTAAATTTGGATGTTAGAAATGGCGTGCTAGGAATTTGGATGGTAAGGATTGGATAGAAAATTGGCTGAACTATGCTTCTATTATAGGAGTGTGGGAAAATTTGAGTGAAAAACCATTTTGATTTTTCAAAAAGCTGCATTCATGTAGAACTGCCAGTGTATTTAGGATGTTAACATCATAGTTTCGAAGTTGATTAAAAAAGAAACAATTCATATATGAGACGCCGATTAGAAATTATTGTTCACGCATATCATTTGAATTGTGATGCACCGTGCACATATACACGGATTGTTGCAAAATTGGTTGTACACTAAGTGATTGTTAGTGTAGAATGGAAGTGTGATGATTTATATGATTGAACCTTTGCAAAATTTCGGGGATGAAATTCTTTTAAGGGGAAAGAATGTAACACCCCGCGTTTTTACGTTAATTAATTAAAATATAAATTAATTAATAAATAATAAACCATGAAAATGGGAATTTCTAGAAATGTTGGAATTTGACCATGAGACTCATACCATTGGATTCGCGGTGATTTTCTGATCAATTTTCATATATAAACTTTTCCAGTTGGAGTTCAAATGAAAAATCTATCAGCGTTTGAATTTTCATAGTTAGAAACAATTATATATGTAATTAAGAAAATAATAAAATTAATTAATGATTGATTAACACCGTTGAAATTAGCGGTAACTTAACGTTTGAGAAATGTAATTAAGTTAAGCGATAACGTTAATTTGATAATAAGAGAAAGAAACCAACAAAGGAATTAAATGCATCAAAATACACCGAATTGGCCTATATGGGTCGACCGTGACCTACCATAAGTCGACCATGAGCGGTCGACCATGGTCAAGGCGGTCGACCCAAGGGGTTTTGAAGGTGGTAGTTAGTTTAGGCCGTGTGGCCCTGATTTAATTTGGTTCCATTTGACGGTTAGCGCTAATTTGAACCTATACAAATTAGGACCTGGGACTTCACTTCCCACTCATTGTTTTTCTAATGAGCGTGGAAGCTCTGCTATTTTCCTTTCTCCTCCAGAATTTCTTAATACACAAAATAAAATAGATTGCACGTATGCACTTTGGAGAAGAATAGAAAGGGACAGAGGATATAAGATAGATTTAAATCAGATTGCTACATCAATGGTAAACTCTTAGATCTGGTTCTAATTAATAAACCTAAATCCAAATCTCTTCTCTCTAATCCAATCTCCAATAGATCTATTAAAATATTGTCCGTAGATACGAATAGGGAGTCAAAAAGTGAAAAATCCAAATAATAAGATCCGAGTCATCTGACATAGATTAAATCTAGAGATTTGGGAGCGCTAATTAAAGGTAGGGGGAATCTTATATGTTTTTATGTAATACTTGATTATATCGTTGTAGATCTATTCTTATATGCCTGATTTTGATAATTTAATTTCAAATGAATTCATATATATGAAATGTTGAACACTATTGACTTGCCTATAAATTTGTAGTAATAGCTACAGAAGCATAATGATTAGTTTTAATTATGCAATTACGTAATGATTATTTTTATTTATGTAACTACGTAATGATTAGATTTAATTCTGCAATTACGAAATGACTTTAATTATCATTTTTACATCAGATTTATTAATTGAAAACATAATGAATTGAGATTCCATTTTATTTCATGTTGATGAATGAGACTAAAAATAAAGCTAACCTGACTTTTTGGATTTTAGTTATATTGTAATTTATTGGAATGTACATTATTAGAAGTAGATTTCCATATATTATCAAATTCAAACTTAACAAAAGTGTGATGTTTGAAATGACAAGTAATCAATATATACTAATAAAAAGAAAGAGATGTATAAAATAGAGATGATTATTGTATTTTATACTGTCTATTTCAATAAAGAAAAGAGAATTTTTTGTAATTACAAACATCGCACAAACTACCTTTTTAGGATAAGATATGGAAATTCACTATGTAACAGTTAAATTGTTAAAGTTTGATTCCAATTTACTTAATATAGTAAACCCCAAAAGTAGAATATTGAAATAAGAATGAAGCTTAAATGTTTATAAAATAGAAACTAACGAAAAGGTAAGTGTGGATTATAGGTAAGAAAAAGAAATAAGAATTAGAATAGAAATAAAAGGTTGAACTAATGAGTGTTGTAGCAACGATATTGATGTCTGAAATTGAGAAGCGGTAGATGAAATTAATGAAATAAAAGATAAATGCATAGTAAGGCTAAAGGCTTAAAGTCAGACATATAAGATGTTAAGGCAATAAATAAAATAAAAGAAGAATAAGCATACATAAGTTTGAAATATGTATATAAGTAGGCTTGGATATGCGTTTATGACGGGTGTGGAGAATTATAAATTTTCAGTTATAATTATAATAAACCAATGTCTAAAGGTCGTTAGACTAGTTTGGAACGCTAAAAACATATCCAACCAATAGGACCCATGGTGAGTGTACGATTTCGTACTAGAGGGGTACCCCTAGGTCTGGACTGTGCGTGTTGCCTTGATTATAAATTGTCTGTCATAATTATAAATATTCGTTATAATTATGCCAAGGCTGAAGGTGCATAATCAAATTAGGTATGCTTCACAGTATTTAAGTTTTTAAGTGGGGTATTGCCTTGATTGCACTAGGCAATCTAAATGGACAGTGAGTGAGATCAAACTTATGCAACGTGGCATGGAAAGTCCGGTGTGCCTAGATACCAAAATGAGTTGCAATAAGTGTACGTAAAAGGCTGGAGTACTTGAGTACCATAAACTAGGGTAGGAGTTGCATATTTCTCGAGCTCAACATCGGTCTCTTGCGGTCAACAAAAAGGACAGGGTTACACCTAACTGATCTTTTTCGCCTATCAGGATCGGTTAAGGTTGGTTATGCAACGCCCCAATTATTTGTTAGTTTGTTTGATAGGGCAAGGTTAGTTAACCCATACAAATGTTCCTTCAAAGCATAGACAGGTTGGTGGTGCGTGGAGCCTAAAATCCTAAGAAGCAGATAAGGGTATGCAAATGGCTGGCGTACGTGATGAAAAATCCCCAAAGCACTAGGACCTTATGGACAGAGGTCGCGGACTGGAGATCGTCGGCGCTCACGGTAGGATTACCCTCGGTGATACGATGGTGATGAATCTTTATGAGATGCTGAGCGATTGATACTAGTAGGGATAATATTTTTGTCCGCTAGTGGACTTGGGGTATATATATTTACCTATATAAACATAGATCTACCTGATGTAGATGGGCACGGTTCGTACGTAGCAATGGAGTTGTAGCGACTAATAATGAAATCTAACATAACATGCAATAGGGAACAATCGACATAAGCTAGTGTTATGCATAAGATGTATAATTTACCATTTATCGGAACATTTTTCTGACCCCCTCCTCATTATAAACCACATGATTTAGAAGTGCAGTTACTAGTGTTGATTTAGAGCAGTTGTCTGGCTGAGGCTCTTGACATTTGAGATGTCGATTTTGGTCAGTAATTATATTAATCTCTTATATTTTCTTATTTCTGCTGTGAGTTATTACTATTAGTGCTCTGTTATATTTTTCTTTTCGTAGGATTCCAAACCAAAGATCCGTACTTTAGTGGACTTGGGTTTTTGGTTTAGCAAAAGTTCGGGGCCACCGAAGAGCAGATTGTTAGAATTAAGAAATCAGCCTCCAGTTGATTTACCAAAAATACATCTATTCATTATGTTCTTAAAATTGAGAATACTACGCTATTTTTTTTGGCTGAATAAAAGTAAAATTGAAATCGAATTCTAGGAATTGTATGGACCCAAATTTATATTTCAAACAAAGAAATGAATTAAAGATTGCAATCAAGAGCAGATTTTCTTCTGTTACATAAGCTGTAACGTAGACTCAATTTCTGAAGCCCAGAGTCGGCTCATGGGCCAGGCCCATCAGACGCTGGCCTGGGGCAACCCCCCTTACACGAGCAACCCCCGCGAAAAAAAAACCCTACTTCAAAATTAATCGCGATCTAGGAATCAGAAACAAAATCGCGACTCAGAATTCAGAAACGCACGAAAAACAAAAAAAAAAGAAAAAAAGAACTAACCCTAGAATCGGCGCCGACACAAGCACAAGCCGGCTCTGCGCCTCTACCTATCACCATCAGCAAACGTCGATTGATGATTTTAGATTTGGTTTTGCTGGTATGTTTTAATTTTGAGTTTGCTGGTATGTTTTAATTTTTTTAATTTTGGTTGATTGATGATTTTAGAATTAACCGTGAATTGATTTCATACTGAAATCGTTAGAAGTAGGAAACAAGTCATGTTTTGCAATTTTAGCATTATGCAGTTTCGATTGATGATTGATTGATGATTTTCAGTCATGTTTTGCAATTTTATCATTATGCAGTTTGCATATCATTATGCAGTTTACATATCATAATGCAGTTTGCAGTCATGTTTTGCAATTTTATCATTATGCAATTTTATCAGTTTGCAGTTTGGTTGATTGATGATTTTCGATTCATTAATTTTTTTTTAATTTTGAGTTTGCAGTTTTGCAGTTTGCAATTTTATGCAGTTTGCATTTTTAAAATCAACTAGTGAATTTTATGCGGTTTGCGTTTTTAAAATCAACTAGTAAATTTTATGCAATTAACAGTTTGCAGTCATTAATTAGTATGCCTGAACTTTGAAATCAACTAGTGAATTAATGGATACCTTTATTGATTTTAAGCTTTTATATATTATTAATTTGGGAATGCGTAGGAAAAATGACGAAGATGATAAAAATCGAATTAGATTTCGAAAGCAAAATTCTGGAGCTCATAATAGAAGAGTTGAAGGAAAAAAAGCGGAACTAGAAAAATCACTTATTGACTCAATTTCTAATTTGTTTCAAGCAAAAATACGAAAATCTCAATGTTCAACTTCAAATATTATTGAAGAAAGTAGTCATGATATTGATGATAACGTCGAAATCAATGAAGCAATTGATGAAAATAAAATTGTTGAAGCTAATATTGATGAAGATGTTACTGGTAATAGAGTTGATAACGTGAATGAAGAAGACATAAATATTAATCAAAATGATATGGATGAAGGTGATGAACTAATTGTGCTTGATCTTGAGAAAGATGTCGACTTTAACTATGATCCCGGTTTGTGGGGAAGGATAACCGATACTAAAAGAATAATGTTGGTTAAACGAGGCCCTATCAAAATTTCGAAAGAAAATGATAATTTTCCCAAAAATGAAGACGGTAGACATTTCTCTTCCAAGCATGAAAGAAAGTGGTTAGTTTATTCGAATGAAGTGAACAAAGTATTTTGTTTTTGTTGCAAGTTATTTAGAAGTACACAAAAGACATTTAAATTGGGAAATGAAGGAGTAAATGATTGGCATAACATTTCGGCGATGTTACGAGAGCATGAAAATAATCCGGAGCATATTTCAAGTCTTATTAGGTGGGTGGATTTGCACAAAGGCCTTCAACAAAAGGCAACAATTGACAAGAGAGTAGAATCTCTAATTGAGCAAGAAAGACAACATTGGAAGAAGGTGCTAGTGCGCATAATTGGTGTCGTAAAAACTCTTTCTCGAAATAACCTCCCATTTCGTGGTTCAAATGAAAAGATTTATGAAAAAAACAATGGACTTTTTTGTCAACTTGTGGAATTTATTGCCGAATTTGATCCAATCATGGAGGATCATCTTAGACGTGTGGTAAATAATGAAATAAACAATCATTATCTTAGTCATAGTATTCAAAACGAACTAATACTTTTGTTGGCTAAAAAGATCAAAGAAGCAATGCTTGTAAAAGTTTTAAAAGCAAAATACTACTCAATAATTCTTGATTGTACTCCGGATTTGAGTCATAAAGAACAAATTCCAATTATAATAAGATGTGTAGATGTTGAAGATAATATCAAAGTAGAGGAGTTTTTTCTTGGTTTTATAGAGGTTGACGATACATCGGGACTTGGCCTTTTTAAAAAGCTTGAAAGTGTACTAAATGATCTTAAGCTAAACATTGATGATGTGAGAGGCCAAAGCTATGACAATGGATCAAATATGAAAGGTATGATATTTTCAATAAGATAGATAAATTCATATTAATTATGTTATTTAATTTTATCTAACATAACTTGAATTAAATATATAGGCAAGCACCAAGGTGTACAAAAGAGACTTCTCGACATAAATCCAAGAGCAATTTATATTTCATGTGGATGTCATAGCTTAAATCTTGCTTTATGTGATATGGCAAAATCATGTGTGAAAGCTAGAAGCTTTTTTGCATATGTTCAAAAGATTTATACTTTGTTTTCCAGCTCAACCCATCAATGGGAAATACTTAGAAAATATGTTAATGGTTTAACTCCAAAAGCATTGTCGGCAACTCGTTGGGAAAGTCATATCGAAAGTGTAAGAGCTATAAGAACTCAACCATCGGAGCTAAGACATGCATTGATCGATATTGAAAATAATTCTAATGATGATATGGCAAGGGTAGAAGCTAAAGGTCTTTGTCAAAATGCTTTAGAAGATTTTGCATTCTTAATTAGTTTATGTGTTTGGTACACTATTTTGGATAATATTAATCGGGTTAGGAAACTACTTCAAAGGGAGGAAATGGACATTGAAGATGCAATTATTAAAATAAAAGAACTCATTGCATTTTTTGAAATTTTTAGAGAAAAAGGATATGAAAGTATGATAAATGAAGCAAAAGAACTTGCGGATGAAGTTGGCATTGAACCCAAGTTTGCAAAAAAAAGAGTTGTTCGTAGAAAGAAACAATTTAACGATGATGTAGAAGTTGATGCTAATGAAACTCAATCGTTGGAAGAAAATTTTAGAATTACATACTTTCTTCATATAATAGACCAAGCTCTTACTTCGCTTAAGGATCGATTTGAACAATTTGAGCTTTATGAAGGAATTTATGGATTTTTGTTGAATGCAAAATTCAAAACCATTGACGATAAACAATTGAAAGAGCATTGTATGAAACTAGAGATTTTTTTAAAACACAACGAAGAGAGTGATATTTGTGGAAAAGGATTGTATTTTGAACTTACTCAGCTAAGAAGAATCTTGCCATCGGAAATAACAAAATCAACAAGCATTCTTGATTTTCTCAGATCTTACCGTGATATGAGTGGATTTCTAAATGTATGGATTGTATTCCGAATCATTTTAACTATTCTGGTTACGGTGGCGTCGGCAGAAAGAAGTTTTTCTAAGTTGAAGCTAATAAAAACTTATCTTCGAACCACTATGTCACAAGAAAGATTAACTGGGTTGGCGATGATTTCCATTGAAAAAGATTATTTGGATATGTTAGAATATGATGACATAATTGACGAGTTTGCTTCTAAAAACTCGAGAAGGAGTTGTTTTCGTTGAATGTACTATTGTCAAAGATGTGTGTGACATGTTTACATTTTGCTTGAATATATTATAAATTTTGGGTGTTTTGTAATGAAATTGTGGAAAAAAAATACGTTGTTGATTTTTTCCTCTTCTTTTCTTTGTAAATGGCAACAAAAATGTTTCTTGCCTAGGGCAACCCATTGATCCGAACCGGCCCTGCTGAAGCCACTCTATAAATATTATTTTTCAATAATGAATATTGCATAAACTAAGAAAAAAATTCATTTTTTACTTTAATGTTAAATCATTTTCCGTTTCCTTTTTGCGTTGAACTGAAACACTAACAATATTGAAGTTTTCCAAATTTCTGGCATTTTCAAGACTGCAAATTTAAGCTATTTTCTCCTCAATTTTCAAATCTGAATCAATCTTGAAAATGCTATGAATTTGCAGTCTTGAAAAAGAATTTTTAGCCTTGAAAAATCTGGCATTTTCACAATTTAAATATGCAATGAATTTTGTTTCGTTCATAACGGCAGAAATATAATTTATAAAGCGTGCACTGTAAAAAAGGCTTTTCTGCAGCCCATTGTTGAATGTTTAATTAAATACTGTTTTCAGAGGCCCATAAGGGTGGAAGTTTTAGAGTAAGAAAATATAGATTAGCAGTTTTAGAGTACGTAGATATTAGGAATTACTATCAAAATTACATTCTTTATTCCAGGGCCGGAAGACAATATTAGAAGTGGAAAATAGGCACAAGGACAAATTTTCATAAAATTTTTGGCTGAAGGACAACAAGTTTTATTTTTAGGCTGAAGGACAAACTTTGAAAGATAATTAGGCTGAAGGACAATGCTAATACAACTAGCATTTTGTACAATGTAAAACTGGATATAATGCTAGTTATAATTAGCATTTTGTACAATGTTTGCACTGTACAAAATGCTAACTATATTTAGCATTTTCCTTCAGCCTAATTTTCTTTCAAAGTTTGTCCTTCAGCCCAAAAATGAAACTTTGTGTCCTTCAGCCTAAATTTTTTTCAAAGTTTGTCCTTGTGCCTAATTCCCTCTTATTAGAAATTGTGAAAATGCTTTTGTGCTATTACACATTTTTGGATATGGCACACAGAAATATCATCTAGGATGAAAATAATGTTCACTCAAAATTTCATGTTGTACAGTTTTATTTAAGTGGAAAATAGGCACAAGGACAAATTTTCATAAAATTTTTGGCTGAAGGACAACAAGTTTTATTTTTAGGCTGAAGGACAAACTTTGAAAGATAATTAGGTTAAAGGACAATGCTAATACAACTAGCATTTTGTACAATATAAAACTGGATATAATGCTAGTTATAATTAGCATTTTGTACAATGTTTGCACTGTACAAAATGCTAACTATATTTAGCATTTTCCTTCAGCCTAATTTTCTTTCAAAGTTTGTCCTTCAACCCAAAAATGAAACTTTGTGTCCTTCAGCCCAATTTTTTTTCAAAGTTTGTCCTTGTGCCTAATTCCCTCTTTATTTAAATAATATTTAATTTCCACAAATTTAATTTTAAAAAAACTAACAAAAATTAAATCTTGATCTGCATGTTCCAAAAAGTAAAGGTCAACGAAGTATTGGCTTATATATCAAACTGTATATGCACATTTTAGCAAGAAAAGCTTGGAAATATCAAATCATAATAATTTGATTATAATTTATAAGTTAAAAAACTGAGATTGAAGAAGTAATACCCCATGAATCTAACTAAACATTTGGGAAAAATTCAGCTAATCCCAACGTGAAACAGATCCCTATTGCACAATAGAGCGACTTGTTTATCAAAGGTTTTGAAGGAGAAGAGTAGAATTTATAACAACTGGGATGTATTCTAGAGTGACATAATGGATCGGTTTGTATTCCAAGGGATAAAAGACTCTGGGTACAAAGTCTATTCGTTGCCAGAGGCCCACAAGGGCAGGAGATGGGTGACCCATAACAAATTCTTTTCATGAAATAACACTTCAAGGTCTTGTGATCAAAATTTCCTAGTATTCCATTTGAATTTGGGCAGTGTTCGAATTAATAACGTACCCTCAGCTAAAGCTAATAATAAAATGTAACTTGTTTAAGGATTTTTTTTATTTTTCTTTTTATATTATTTGGTTTTGCAAATTAAAGGAGGGGGGTTATTTTGCAAACTAACATATGATACCAAAACACAAAATTATAACTTTAGATAAAAAGAAATAAATGTAACTAAAAATTACATTTTATTATTATTAAACCATACTATTGAGGGATATTATCAAAATTAGCATATGTTATGTATTGTGTTCCAATTGAAAAATTTTCTCAATATTTTTTACAAAATATTAGTTAATACTAAAAAAACAGGTACATCTAAAGGTAACTAACATATTTTTTACAAATTTTTTTCTTTTATTTACCCAGAGAAAATAAACCTGCTTACACAAATAAAAATAAGATAAATGAAGATAGAATTAAAATACTTGAAGAAAGGACAAATAATATTGAAATAGAAATAGAAGAAATAAAAGAAAAAATTATAACTTTAGATAAAAAGAAAAATAACTCCCCTCTTTTTTTTGGGAACAGATACCACAAAATGTGAATTTTGTCCTTGGTACCCTGCCTTTGATAAAAGATTTTAATGTATAGAATGCATAATGGAAATATGCCATATATGTGCAAAAAACAAATTCAATATAGATTTACCCAGAGAAAATAAACCTATTTACATAGATAAAAATAAGATAAATGAAGATAGAATTAAAATACTTGAAGAAATGACAAATAATATTGAAATAGAAATAGAAGAAATAAAAGAAAAAATTATAACTTTAGATAAAAAGAAAAATGCTATTCATGACGAATCAACATCATATGAAAATAATAGCAATTTAAATAACATTGACAAACCAATACAAATTCCACTAATATGTAATTCAGGAAACCTAAAATAATTACGCATCCCAATAAAGCTGAATATAAAAGGATTAGAAATACAGATGTTAGCCTTTATAGACACTGGAGCCAGTAGTTCAACTATTTGTTCTAGTCTCATACCTTACAAATATGTAACAAAAGCAGACAGACCAAAACAAAGTATCCAATTTGATGGAACTACTAATATTATTACAAATATTGTAAAAAATATAAACATAAGTTTTACCAATACATGTGGAGAATGGTCTCCTTATTGCAACATAAAACAATTGTAGGTTTTAGAATTAAACCTTGAAGGAATAAAACTAATCCTAGGATTAGATTTCTTATTAAATGACAATGGGAGTTTTGCATTCAATAAAGATTATATACAAATTTCAAAAAAGACTACACTAACCCCAATACTATCAGAGTATGCACTTGAGAAACGTGGTGGGATTACAGGAGAACAAAAAGATGAATGTGAACAAAAAGATAAATGTGATTGCCCTATACCAGGACAATGCAAACTGAAAAACAACGAACATATACCGACATTTACAGAACTCATACAAGAAATTCCTAAGAATCATGAATATAAAAGAAAAGGATTTATTAAAGATATCCAACTTATAAATCCGAGATATAAGTAGATTATTATTAACAACAGATGACATAGACCAAATAATTTCGAAATTAGAAAAAATAGAAATTATAGGGGAAAACAATTAAAATATTCGAATAAATATCCCATACAATGTAAATTAGATATAATCAATCCAGACTTAACCATAAAAACAGGATCTCCAAAATATGACACTTGGATTATGGAAAAATTCAAGATGCATATAAAAATCATGATAAACCTAAATATTATTAGAAAAATAGATTCTAGACATAGGACATCAGCTTTTATTGTTTAGAAAGAATCTGAAAGGAAACGTGGCCAATCGAGAATGGTCATGAACTATACAAGATTGAACGACAATACCCATGAAGATGGATATTGTATACCAAATAAAGACGTTTTAATAAACAAAATACAAGGATCAAACTGGTTTTCAAAGTTTGATTTAAAATCAGGATTCTGGCAAGTTAAAATGCACCCTGAATCTATACCTTGGACTGCATTTACATGTGGTGAAGGCCACTATGAATGGTTAGTAATGCCATTTGTCTTAAAAAATGCTCCACAAATATTCCAAAGAAAAATGGATAATATTTTCCAAAACTGTAATAAATATACCTGTGTATACATAGATGGCATTCTTGTTTTTTCCAAAACTAGACAAGAACATATATCACATTTGTATACTGTATTAAAACTTATAAAAGCACATGGATTAATTATATCCAAGAAAAAGATAGAGTTATTAAAAAATAATATAGAATTTTTGGGAGCCAAAATCGTTAAAGGAATCATAGAATTACAACCACATATAGCTAGAAAAATTCTAGAATTCCCAGACAAATTAGAAAGTTTGAAACAATTACAAGCCTTTTTAGGACTTGTAAATTATGCAAGACCTTATATAAAAAATCTTTCAAAATATACTCGGGCTCTTTACAACAAGGCAAGCCCAAAGGGTAACAGGGAATTTAACATAGAAGATATAAAAAAAATCCAAGAAATAAAGAAATTAGCCCAGAACATAAAACCTTTAAGTTTACCTTTACAGACAGAATATTTAATAATCAAAACAGATGGATCTTCCTTAGGATGGGGAGGAATATTATTAAGTAAAGATAACAAATACGGAAGTAAATCTACATAAAAAATATGTAGATATACCTCAGGGACATACAAAGAAAAAGGATACATGACATCTTTATACTATGAGATACTAGCCATAATATACGTTTTAGAAGCCTTTAAATTATTTATAATTTCTCAAAAGCAAATAACAATTAGAACAGATTGTGAATCAATTGTAAAATATACAGACAATAAAAAAGAAAAAGGAACCATAAATAACAGATGGTTACAATTTAAACATGCCATATACATTAGTTGGGAACACATAAAAGGAAAAAATAATTTCTTACCAGACCAGTTATCAAGATTACTAAAATAAATTCATATATGCCAATTATTAACATTTATTTTGCAGAAATGGAAGAATTAAATCCATCCAAACATTTGAAGGCATATACTACAAACAAATTTCAGACAAAGACGAAAGTCACCGAAGATCAACAAATGATTCTCGACAATATCTGGAACATGAAGACTCCTCATGAGTCTAATAAACAAAAATTGAGTGTTTTATACACTCTTGTACAAATGTTCACAAATGAGAAAAAAACAAAATATCTCTATTATGGCCTGGTTACAGGTCCCGATGCTGGTATTCATACCACATGGGAACAAATGATCGTTAAGATCAAATATCTTGAACAAAATCCCAGATATGGGAAACCATTATACAAAGGCTTCAATACCTTTGAAGCTGCTACAAATGAGTTACAAAAGGTCTTTGGAAAAGATTATATAATTTCTGAAGACATACAAAGTTTACAACAAATTTCCTTGGGAAAACAGATCAAAGAAAAAATCACTGAAACTTCTTCTTTTACAAATTTCAGACCACAAACTTCTTTTGCCACTATAACCAAATCCAGTCCCACAAAAATGA
The DNA here is from genome assembly GCA_030737815.1 of Allium fistulosum. NCBI lineage: Eukaryota > Viridiplantae > Streptophyta > Magnoliopsida > Asparagales > Amaryllidaceae > Allium > Allium fistulosum. Next base: position 355,966,443 of record CM060904.1, read on the forward strand.
CAAATCTGGGTAATCCTAAAAATATTTACCAAAATACACCCCTGCCAAGTACAATCCATAAACCTGTAATTCTACCCAACTTTCCAGAACAAATGAAAAGAGAATTGCATTTTATACAACACCCTGTTGAGCTTTCTCCACAAACTTTTAATAAACTCTGCGAATTCTTCTCACACATCTCCAAAACAAAAAATGAAGGGTTACAAATAAATTGGGATATCATGAGGAATACAAATATCCCTTGTACAAAAAGATTTGCTTCTTGTCCACAAACAACCCATGACTGCTCATGCACAATATCTTGTGCAGTTCCACAAATTACTCTCAATCTCACAAAATACAAATACTTGACCCATGAAGATATCAAATTTGACCCAAATACGTTAATAAACTATGGACTTGTCAGAAGAATCTATTTTGATGAATGGATTCAAGAAGATCTTCCAGAGCCTTTTGGAAGCATAATTGTACAATTAACAAACATGTTAGCAACTGACATATATATGGACTTCATGTCCACTCCACCGCATTTTGGAAAAATGTTTTTGAACCCACAAAACACACTGTGCACATCAACGAAAAATTCCTGGATACAGACTATGAAGAATGGAGGGAAAATAACAACCTAGAAAAAATGGAATATATAAAAATCAAAGAACAAATGTATGAAAGATACAGGGCCCTCAAAATTGTGGAAGAAGATGAATGGGACAACAAAGGTTGTCATCTATATGCTGAGACCCCCATAACAAAAATATTTGTCACAAAAGCCTTGAGAGACCAGGGAATAAATTACAGAAACTTTGATATATTCCATCCAAAGCCTTCCCTGATAAAAAACTACAAAAAGGAAAAACAAAGGAAGAAAAACAATGAAGATAAAGAAGATGTCGAATCAACCACTATGTCCACTGATGAAAATTGATTTGACAAAAGAATTGCAAGGTGTCCTACTTTTCTCCGTTGGAATCTTCTTTTGAAGACAAGATATGACACTGGTGCTTACTTTTTCAAATAAATAAATGTAACGATATGTGTAATGCTTTTTTAATTTTAGTGGAAGGTATCTTTTACCTTCATTTCTAGACAGCTGTCTGTCTCTTTCCTCTGTTTGCTCCATCTATATAAGGAGCCTACCTTGTTTGTAATATGGATCAGAAATTAAGTATTGCATCCTCATTGTAAAAAAATCAACTGAAATATAAGTTCAAGCTTTCCTTTAATGGCGTCTTCCACTTTTCTTTTCTTCAACAAACTGATGAGCTAAAAACCTATTCTGGTTAGAGCAAGGAAGAAGAACAAAGCTTATAGGATGTAAGTCTTTCTATCTCACCTTAAGACTACTGATTATAAATATCATATCATGATGTCTTAACAAGTTATTTTATTTTTTACTTAGAAAAATTACTTAGGGTTTATGTGATTACCTTAAGATATTATTAGCATCACTCTAAGTTCCAACAGACGTAAGCTCATTTATAACTGAAAAAAGTACCACTGAGGCAGAAGCCGTTTAGGGAAGAAAGTAAGTCTAGAGTAACAAGGTGAGGAAAAGAGAGTGAAAATAATTTTATCTTAATTTGAGCTACCCAACAGTAATAATTTCTAGGATAAAAGATAAAATAATAAAGTAAGATTGAAATAATATTTTATTTCGATATCATTAACTTTATCAAATAAAAAGATTAATCCAACCTAAGCAATGTTTTATCCAAATCTTCCAAAACTCTAACCAGACTTTTTCTCAACAAGAACAAAGAATTTACAAAGTTTTATCCATAAAAATGATTAAGATATGGAAAAATTACAAAAATACCTTGAAGATAAATTTATGAAAAACATAATAAATATTATGAAAAATAATAATGAAATTACAGAAAACCAAAAACATGAAATCATAAATATTTTCAAACAAAAATATACTACAGACTTAATCAATGTATTTGACTTTGAAATAAACTTTATACAAATTTTTAACAACTTTAGCATATTTACAGAACCCGGAAATACTATCATAACACAGAGGTTTGCCAGAGAATTCCATAAAGAATGGAATAAATATTTAAAAACAAAAAACGAGACAAATTATAAGATAACAGAAACCAATGGCTGGGAAAACTAAAATGGACAGATTTCCAAAAATTGAAAATATAGAGTCCGTACAAAAATATTTAGAAAGGAAATTTATGACAAAAATTCTTTTAATACTAAAACATACAGAATTAAACAGTAACCAACAATATAATATAGCTAAAATATTTAAAGAAAACTATACAAAGAATTTGATAGAATTATCTGATGATCCAAGTCTTAATAAACACGAGGTAATGGTAAATTTAAAAAATACCTTTTATTTAGTTGAGAGTGTAATAGAAACTCAACTGACGTATAGAATGATAGACTTAGTATGTGATGAATATTATAAAATACTAAGACAACAAATACAAGAGGAAAATAACAATTATTTAAGTGGATGTAATTTATATGATGATGAAATAAACTCATATAATGAATACTATTAAGGGAGATTACAGGATATTGAATACAAAATTAGAAGACTCTAAACAAAAATATAAAGAAAGGTTCCTAATTCCTAATTCAATAATCCACTTACTGCACCCTTGTGTAAATACCTACAAGTTGCCAGTAAGGTAATTAAAATGGAAAAATACCAAGAATATATAGAAATAATAACTGAAATATTAAAATACACTGTAAATTTTATTGCTGGATTCGCTTTTGGAACAAATCTATACATGTACCTAGAACAAATTATTACATCTATACAAAAATATGGTAAGTTTAAACTAGATTAATAAATTTTAGTCTAGGAAAAATAACCCCTCCCCTCTTTTTATTGGTATCTAAAGTTACGATATACCATAGGGTCGCAGTAAGAAAATAGCATGTATCATGCTTTTTTCGAATAGTTTGGTTTCAATATCTTTATGAATTGGTATTTTAATATGTAAACTAGTCTTATTTTAAGGTCGCTCTAGTTGTGTCCTGAGGCTCTTTGTAGGATTTGGGCCTTTGTGAGTGCATTCAACTATGGTTTATTGATCATTGTTTTTAGCATTTACGCATAACGTAGAATCTAGGAATAAAAAAAATTGAATGTTGATCTTAGTTGCCATTTGCATGTACAATCACCTTTAAAACTATCGGTAATTTAAAGCTAATGCCTACTCTTCCTACCATTAGTAATTCTTAAGTTAAAAGCAGAACTCAGCTGTTGTTGCATGACCACAAAAGTATATTATTTGTTAACCCACCTTTTCGCAAGGCAGCATATAGGCGGATTTAACCCAATCGAATGCACGGTTATCAAGGCTGGAATATTATGGGTTTGGTTTGACTGGATGGATGGATGATCAATTATGGATAATAAATGCGGATATGAAGCCAGGGTTAGGCATAGTCGATGGATGAATGATGCAGGGCACTTGGAATATGGATTTTGGCGAGGATGGAAGTTGCTTTGGGTCGGGTCGGCATTTTCTTCGGGTCGGCACAGGCATGGCTTCGGGTCGACATAGGATGGAGGTTGTATCACTTCGGAGGGTCGACATTTGGTTCACTCCGGGTCGGCATAGTCATTACTTCAGGTCGGCAGGCTAATTCACTTCGGGTCGACATATTACTTTGGGTCGGCATGTTACTTCAGGTCGGCATAAGGAGGTACTTCGGGTTGGCTAAGGAGTTATACCAGGCCAGCATTGAGAAGGGTTTGGTTGCATTGGGTCGGCAAGGGTTTGTTTGCTTCGGGTCGGCTATAGGGATTGCTTCGGGTCGGCAAGGGAGGTACTTTGGGTCGGCATTGAGAAGGGGTTGGATCGGGTCAGCCTAGGCTATGGGTTGTGTTATTTCGGGTCGGCTACAAGCTTACTTCGGGTCGGCATATCACTTGCTTTGGGTCAGCATACGATCTACTTCGAGTCGGCATAGGATGGACGATTTGGGCTTGACGATCATTATGGTGGCCCTACGTAGGTGAGAAGGCTTTATAGCTGGAATTTCACCTATAAATACAATAGGTTTGGCTTCAGAAAAAATATCTTCTTCATCTTCATTATGTTTCTCTTCATCTTCTACCCAGAGGATACTCTGCCATTTTTATTTTGGAATTCTGGATTGTAACTATAATCAAATTTCAGTATAATAACAAGGATTGTTCTGGAGTAGATGTAGGCCGGAGTTAACCGAACCACTATAAATCTTGTCTCTCTTTTACTTGCTTTCATTTTAATTGTGGTTATTCTTCATATTATATTCTCTACATATACTCTATCTGTGAACTGTGACTGGATATTGGTGCTTTCACTTATAATTGGGTGTTGGTGGCCAATTTTGACGCCAACAGTATTTAATCAGTATTCCGAATAGAAGCCACTTGAGTGGAGATGCAAGTGTGGTGATCGGCTCTTTAACCTTTGGATGGTGACTGGATTTCTCTCTTTCTTATTATTTTGGAAAATTTTAGAAGTGCTTTAAACCATTTTTTTCTAGTTATGAATGTTTTATTGTAATTTTGTGCATATAGATTGCATGCTAGTTATTTCTTTTTGGTTGTAGCAGTTTTGATCCTATCAAAAAAGGCTACATTTACCCTGTTATGTGCTTATATTCCATTTTTGATAAGGTGCATTATGATCTTCAAATGTTTTGTATGATTTCTACATGTTGTTTCAAGTTTTATCAAAAAATTGGTAGAAAATACCATAAACAGGTTCATCCTTTAGAATGGTGGTATTATTAGCAGCCTTTTATTAAATGTACTAAAAAAACGAGTTCATAATAGCTCTCTTTGCACTTCATTATGAGAAGTATTGAAATTTTAAATATTGTTTTTCTTTTACTTGCTGGAACAGTAACAGGTTAACATCTGACGGCCTAGGAGTATCCAAAATCTTTAGACTTTATGACACCGGTGATCTTTACTATGAATTTTTGGTATGACTTTTGGACTCTTTGGTGAATCTTGTCGTGCAATTTATATTATAAATCATATTTGTCATGATGTGAATAAATTTATGCAATGCATTTAATGTAATAAAGTGGAGAATTCTGGTATGCTTTCACATAAAACTTACAATGTTGTTTCTTACGGAGAATGAAAAGTTTTGAATTCATTTTATAAAGCTTAAAATAACTTGAGAACTAGCTACTCAATGTTATGGTCTTTTAATTTAATCAAGTACGTATAACTAAAGAACTTTTACTTTACAGGTGGACAGATATATTTAATGAAAAAAGTAGTAAGTTGCCACAACAAGTTATGGATTCGAAGTTAATTTAGATGCCATATCTACATTTTAGTTTGTAAGCTTGTATGTATCACTACTTTTGGTCACTAGCTGTTGCTTGTTCTACATTGTGAAATATTATGGACTTATTATCTATTTTGGTGTAAGAATATTTTACGTAGGTTTATTATGTAATGTTACATGTTAATTATCAGACATGTGATTAATGTAATATGTTGATTATGAAATATGTGATTAATATAATATAGTGTATGTGTTTATATAAACTGTGTTATATATAAATTATGGTCGTGTATAGAATTGGAACCTGATATATATGTTAATTATGAACTGGACAAAATATGGCATCATTTATAAAACGCTATGAAAAGATTCAACGGCGTTTATAAAACATTATGAAAAGGTTCAAAAGCATTTTAAAAACGCTGTGGAAAATTCTACGGTGTTTAATTTTTTTTATTTAAAGGTTCTTATAATGACAGAGCTTGCACAACAATACAATAAGCCATTATAAAATAGAACCCATAGCATTCCACAATCTCTATAAACAAGCATCATGGAAATAACAGAAACGATGTAAAAAGAAGTCACAACAATGGAAAGAACGATATGAGAAGTTATTATAGCATAGCATAATGCTATTAAATATTTCTAAAAGTAGACGAATGCTAAGAAAAGAAATTTAGCTCATCAACACAAATGCTATAAAATGTATTAACAATATCAATTAAATGCTATAAATATGTACATTCTATTGTGTTTACTATATTGCTATGGTATATTTCCGATCTATAATGGCAACCTTATATACATTGTAGACCCAAAAGCTGTTAAATATAGCGTTTTTAAAACGCTGTTAAAGGTCTAGTGTGTTGTGGTGGTCTATATGTCATAGCCCGAGGGTTTTGAGGTCAGTGGGAGTGTGGGCAAGCTAACAAGTTATTAAAGTCCATTTATGGATTTAAATGAGCTTCAAGGAGTCAGAGTAAGTGTTTTGATGAAGTGATCAAACGATTTGGTTTTAACAGAACACAAAGGAAACATGCATATACTGAAAGGAATAGGGAAATGCTATCGTATTCTTAGTATTGTACGTTGATGATCTTATGTTGATTGGCAATGATGTTTCGTTATTGCAACCAGTGAAAGCTTGGATCTCCAAGAATTCCTTCATGAAGGATTGGGAGAAGTAGCATATATACTAGGTATAAAGATCTATAGAGATGGATCTAATAGGCTGTTAGGATTATCTCCTTCCCTGTGCACATAGATCCAATACTAAAATGGTTTGGCATGGAATTCCAAGTGTGGAGATGTTCCGACGCAATCTGAAATCATTTTAAGAAGGATTATTCTCAAACTGATGAGGAGAAAGAGCATATGAAGAGGATACCATATGCTTCGGTGATCGGTTCCATGATATACGCTATACTATATACTAGACCGAATGTGGCATATGCATGCGTAAGCCGATACCAGTATAATCCTGGAGAAAAGTATTGGACGACTGAAAATTGTATAATGAAGTATTTGAGCAATATAGGGACTTATTTCTAATATATGGGAATGGAGATCTCTTTATGAAAGGATATACAACTCTAGCTTTCAAAGTGATATCTACAATAGTAAGTCGGTCTCGGGTTACGTCTTTACTATTAACGGTGAGGTAATCAGTTGGAAAAGTTCCAAACAGGAAACGGTAGCTGATTTCATGATGGAGGCTGAGTACATCGTCTTTAATGAAGCAACAAAAGAAGCGGTCTGGATGCATAAATTTATAAGTGAGCTTGGAGTGATTCCCGACACAAAGAATCCAAAGGCATTTTTTTGTGACAGCAATGCAATGATGAAGATAGCGAAGGACATAGAGCACACAGGAAGTCATAACATATTCTTCGAAAGTTCCACATAATTAGAGAATTCTTGAGAAGAAAGAGGTTATGATACAAAGAATAGATATCAAGGACAACATATCAGATCCATTCACGAAGGGACTAGCTCGGTCGGTTCTCATCAAGTTGATCGAAGGGATGGGATTGAGATTCTATAATTAGTTTCAAGTGCAAGTGAGAGATTGATAAAGTTAGGGGTGTGCTCTTGGAGCAATTCTGTAATTTAATAATATTATAATAACATCTCATTTGAAATAAAAAATGTTTTCTTTCTTTTGTATATTTGTTGTGATGTGTTATAATCAATCAATTAATTAATTTAAGTATATTTAATAAAAAAATCCATAAATAGCGTGTTTGTGATAGTAATTACAATTGTTGTAATCATGAGTATTTTATCACAATATATATAATAACACATCGCTTTAAATAATCCTAGTCAAGATGTATCGAGATTGGATATCGATGCATCTGTTAAGACTATTGTACACAACGCTATCCAAAGGTTTGGCGGTTGTATTACCCACGACTACTAGAGGAACCATTACGTACTGATGACTATTGTATAACTATGGAATGACTCATTTGATAGTTTGTTGTTGGTAAACATAACTAAGGTCAAATAAAAAAATATCGATATGACAACATTACACAATTCTTCAGACTTGAGAATACTAATAAGCTTCAATATGGAAACTCCACTTTGATTATAGTTAAATCGTGTTACGACATCTATAAAAGCTCGCACTTAATGGGCCCGAATTTCGACTAAATCGAAACCTAAGTCCACATGGGTAAGGATAGTTGGTGTTGGTAACCTGAAATAAATGTAAGTATATCAAAAAGCTATCAATATAAACTCACAGCGGAATAGAAAAATATAAAAGAACATACATACCGACTAAGGTTACTACCTTAGAATTAATATTATTCCTATGATATATATAGTTTCTTTGTCAGTACCGAGCATGAATGAGAAGATTTCTATATCTACCGTTCTCATCTTATAATAGTAGCATGTCCCTCTAAATCTATCACGTGGGTTGTAATAAGGAGGATGTTAGAACAACGTTATGGTGATTGAAAAATTACATACTTTATCCATAACACTAGTGTATGCTGATTGATTTCTATTTAAGTGTTATGCCCATTATTCACGGGTTATCCATTTAATTCCATATGCACGTAAGATATATCCAACCTTCTCCGTGGTGGTGGTGGGGGGGGGGGGGGGGTTTGTAAACGTCGTACTACCCAAAAGAAAACCCTGGTCACTTAATACTTCTTAAATTAGGAGGAGGCATACCCAATAGCCATTTAATATCTCAATCCCGAAGCGGGCTCTCCTTGACGTAATCGCTAGTCAACCGACCCTAGGTTCGGAGGCCCAATGACTCCTAGATATGGCTTTATAATTTAATTTGTCGTATTATTAACACATCTCAAAGATTTATCTAAGGGTTAACTAGCCTAACTCTAAAATAAATAATTAATTGAACTTTGGGATCTTTACGTATCCCATATGGATTCTGTTACCCGGTTGTGTGGCCCGGTTATGAGAGGCTCGGCATGTAAGTGCCGTTCGGTCTGGATACATCGTTCGGCCTCAATATGTGGTTCGGCCGAGGAAGGATGGTGGGTGTCGCCCGGCTGAAGGAAAGGCGTTGTTGGGAACTCAGTGAACATCGATCAGCGATCTTCGTTCGACCAATACCGCTCGGCAAGGATCTTTCGGCAAGCATCGCTCAGCTCCCTTCGTTCGACACAACATCAATCGGTGATCTTCGTTCGACCAATACCGCTCGGCAAGGATCGTTCGGCAAGCGTCGCTCGGCTCCCTTCGTTCGGCACAGTGTCGTTCGGCAGCCTTCGTTCGAATAGTGTCGCTCGTCAACCACCAACCGGCACGAGCGTTCGATATGGATGTTTCAAGGCAAGGTGAGGGATTTGACTTATTTGTGGAGGACAACATCCAGGTGAGGGGTTCAGTTTTTTTCATTCCGAGTTCCACCACGAGTTACTCCGAGTCTTTTGAGGGCTTACTTCGAGTCATTTAATAATCCACCACCGACCAGACATGATGGGTCGGCATTTCTCGCTCGGCATTTGTCGTTCGGCATGCCTGGCTCGGTGCGCAAAAGTCACCTACTATGGGCCGAAGTACCTCATTCCTGGGTCCACGAAGGAAGTCCAGCCTATCTTCATCTATAAATAGTGGGGCAAGGATGCAATGAAAAGGGACCTTTTTTGGAGAACTCCGAGGACACTCTGCCATTTTCTACACTAACTTCCTTTCAGTAATAACTTGTATTCAAGCTATTGTTTTACGGATTGTATCTGTACTCAAGTCCTAAAGGAAAGCAATAAAGTTTATATTAACAGTGGACGTAGGCAGTTACGCCGAACCACTATAATTCCGGTGTTCTTGTTTTTACAGTTGGTTTTGTATACATCCCTCAGTTTTAATTTGTTTTCTTCGTTAATCTCTCTACATGATCCTACTCAAGGGTGTTAATGACCAATTTTGGTGCTTTCACTGAGAACGCATTCTTAGGCTGTTTGGATCTCCTTTGTTGCTACTAGATTGAGGAAATCCCCCGAAGAAGATCCGATTTTATCCACAAGAAGTCCAATGATTCTATTCAGAGTTCCAACCGATAACTCTACAATGGGAAGACCACATACTAGACCAGCCTCCCACAATGCAGATGTCAACGAAACCGCTAGCGTCCAACAAGTAGGACCCAACAATCAACTAGCTAATCCGGACGCAGGGACCATCACCGCCCAAAACCAAACGGAAGCTGTCACCAGGACAGAGTTCAACGAGCTGATGAGAGAACTCATGGAAAGCAGGAGACAGCTTAACAAGCAGATTCAAGCTAACGCCAACCTCATGACTCAGCTTACTCAACAACAGCATCAGAATGCTGGAGGAAGTCCTGCTTCCTACTCCTCGTCCGATAGCTCTGCTTCATCTGATGAACCTCCCAGGCGTAGACGCCGTAGAACTAAAACAATGCAAACAGGTGCAGTGCACCAGGAAAATCGCTCTCAAGCTGAAACAGTAAACTTAGGATCTGAAGCACGGGTGGAAGCTGGACGATTGGCTCACCAAGGGCATGATGAAGCAGGTCCCCATGATACACGTTTAGTAGATCGCCAACAAAGGAGGCACCAACCGGAACGGTCCCGTAGGATGGATTCCAACTTGCCATCTTCCATACAAACCCCAGACCTATTAGCCATGGTCAAACAGCTGATGAGGGAAAATCAAGGTTTAACTAATGATGATTGGGGTGTATCTAGGAGTCATACTTCGTTTACAGATGCAATACTACAAGCTGAGTACCCCAGGAAGTTTAATATGCCGACTATCCCAGCCTACAAAGGGAAGACTGATCCCCGACAACATGTAATGCGGTATGGGTGGATGATGGATTCAGCTAGGGCAAATGATGCAACTAAATGTAGATGTTTCCCAATAACTTTATCTGGAATCGCTACCATGTGGTTTACCCGACTTCCTCCACGGTCTATCTCTAATTTTGACGAGTTAGCAATGAAATTAATGGAGCAGTTTAGGATTCATGCCACTCGTCCCAAGGATTTTATGTCCTTGTCTAGTGTAATTCAGGCCCTAGGGGAATCGTTAAAGGAGTACTTACAAAGATTCCACGTTGTTGCTACTGAAGTTAGCAACCCAAATGACCATGCCATTTTAATGGCTGTGATGCGAGGAGTAGATCCGGATTCAGAGTTTGGTGACTGTCTGGTAGGGAAGCCTTCAGCTACGCTGGAACATTTTTACTCAAAGGCGCACCAATTTATAAGAAGGGAGGAAGCCAGGTGGACAAGACGAGATAATGCACCAGGACCCGACAAGGAGACTGTGCAAAGCAACATTGCTGTAAAACAATCTGGTGACAACTCTGGAAGAGTCCAAGTCAATGTTCAAAACAAGCCTGAGCAGTCAAAAGGATCCGGAGGAGGAAAATCTGGAAAGAAAAGGAAAGCCAGAAAGTGGAAACTAAGGATCCCAACCTACAATGAATACACTCCTCTGAATGCATCTTTGGAAAATATTTACCTATCGACCTGTAATGCTTTCCAATATCGAAAGCCACGCCCAAAAGAGTCCACCGAAAAACAAAAGCGGACTGGGAAATATTGCCGCTTCCATGAGACTTACGGGCACAATACCGAGGAGTGTAGGCACCTGCATAATGTGATTGAAAAGCTGATTCCACAGAAAAAGTTACAGGAGTTTGTGAAGAACCCTCAGGAAGGCGGACAAGGGACATCCGACCCCAATCGTGGACAGGCCCCACGACGGTTTGAGGAACCCGTTCGGACTGGAGGTAGATTAGTCATAAACATGATAGTCGGTGGGCCTCACCCTGCAGACAAGAATTGGCAAGAAATGGAGCGCTATGCTAGTTCCTTAAAACATGCAGATTTTGAATGTTGTTCAAACATGGAAGATGGAACTCCGACTAAGCAACAACGAATGATAACGGATGATATAGTGTGCAGAAGTAGAGATGCCGATCAGGTGGAGGCACCTACCATCGACCCGATGGTCATCTTGGCCACTATTGGGCCAGCGTTTGTGAGAAGGATACTGATTGACTGTGGAAGTTATGTTAACATCTTCTTCAAAAAGGCATACGACCAGATGAAGATAGAGACAAAGGATCTAAAACCATCTAATGCCCGCATTCATGGCTTTAATGGTGCGGCTATTGATGAAGTGGGTTTTGTTGAACTGCCAGTTGAACTTGGAGAAGGTGAACGTAGAAGGGTGCGGATCCTGCCGTTCATCGTTTTGGATGTCGATTCCCCGTATAATGTGTTTTTGGGCCAACCGGCCCTGGCAGAGTTTAGGGCAGCTTTGGCCCCGTGGTGTTTAACTTTGAAATTTCCGACGGATAAAGGAGTTGGTGTTGTTCACAGCGATCAGGCGACTGGTCGTGCGTGTTATGTGGCTGAGCTAAGAGAGGCCCAGCGAAGAGAGAAAGGAAATGTTGTGGACAACTCCGTCCGCATCTGAGTCACTGAAGATTGACAAGTAATGCCCGAGCCTTGGCTCAGGCAACATGATCGGATCTATAGAGACATAGATCTGAGGGACGACGATAAGGTACCCAAGGAGGCAAAAGTAGCACCGGCTGAACTGACGATTGACATTCCAGTCAGCCGTGATGACCCATCCCAGGTACTTAAGATTGGATCACAACTCAACCCCTCGATGATCGAGGATCTTATCGATTTCCTCTGAGCGAATCTAGACGTTTTTGCTTGGATGCATTCCAATATGTGCGGTATTTATCCCGCTATTGCGAGTCACATGTTGAACATAGACCCGAAATACGTACCGATAAAGCAAAAAAGGAGAGGCATGGACCCGGAGAGGTCCGTAGCTCTCAGAGAGGAGGTGGACAAACTCAAAGCCAATGGGTTCGTCCGCGACACCCTCTACCCAGAATGGGTCTCTAACCCTATATTAGTGAGGAAAGCGAATGGAAAATGGAGGACCTGGGTTGATTACTCAGATTTGAACAAAGCATGCCCTAAGGATAGTTTCCCTTTACCCAGAATTGATCAGCTGGTCAACTCAACCGTAGGACACGAGTTATTGTTGTTTATGGATGCGTACTCGGGATATAATCAAATCCCGATGCACATTCCAGATCAGGAACACACTAGTTTTGTCACAAACGTTGGACTGTACTGTTATGTAGTGATGCCTTTCGGATTGAAAAATGCAGGAGCAACTTATCAACGTCTGGTGAATCAGATGTTTAAAGACCAAATCGGTAGGACGATGGAAGTCTATGTGGATGACATGCTCGTGAAGTCACGACAGTCAAACGACCACATTTGAGACTTGGCGGAAATGTTTGATATACTCAGGTATTATGGAATGAAAATCAATCCTTTGAAGTGTTCCTTTGGCGTTGCGTCAGGAAAGTTCTTGGGTTTCATCGTTAACGCACGAGGAATTAAAGCTAACCCAGAAAAGATTCAGGCTATTCGAGACATTCAAGTGCCCAGAACTATAAAGCAAGTACAAAGCCTGAATGGAAAAGTGGCCGCGCTGAGTCGATTCATATCCAGAGCGACAAACAAGTGTATTCCTTTCTTCGATGTAATAAAGAAAGGAAAGAGAAATTTTGAATGGACACCCAATTGTGAGGATGCGTTTTGAGCTCTGGTAAGACATTTGGAAAGCCCCTCGGTGCTGTCGAAGCCTATAGACCATGAAGTTTTATATGTATACTTGGTCGTACCTCAACATGCCATCAGTACGGCTTTAGTTCGCGAGGAAGACCAAGTTCAAAAGCCGGTGTACTATGTCAGTAAACATTTAACGGGGGAAGAAAGAAATTATCCTAAAATAGAGAAGCTAGCCTACTGCTTGGTGATTGCATCACGCATGCTTCGTCCATACTTTCAGACACACCCAATCAGTGTCTATATGGATCAACCCTTGCGACAGGTACTCCAACAACCAGAAATCTCAGGGAGATTATTGAAATGGAATATTGAGTTGAGTCAGTTCGATATCACCTACCTGCCATGAAGGGCCATACAAGGGCAAGCTCTAGCAGACTTCATCACGGAATTTACCGTGTCCGACGAACCAGACGGAGATGATGTTATACCCACTATTCGATGGAAGCTATACACCGATGGGGCATCCAACGACCATTGCTCTAGGGCTGGAGTCATTCTAGTAACCCCTGAAAACCAATCTATTTGTTATGCTTTGAAGCTTGATTTCCCAGCTACGAATAACGAAGCAGAGCATGAAGCATTGCTCGCTGGCTTAAAACTTGTCAGGGAGCTCGGAATAAAAACGATTAAAATCTTTTGTGACTCTCAATTGGTGGTGTACCAAATGCGGGGAGGTTATCAAGCAAAGGGGCATAGGCTTGATCCATACCTCGCTTGGGTTCAAGAACTTTTGGCAGACCTTGAATATTACGATATTTCGCATGTCCCGCGTGAACAAAACAGCGAAGCCGATTCATTAGCAAAATTCGCAAGTACTGGCGATGCACAGTAGATGGGCTTGGTTCCTGTTGAAGTTTTACAATTTCTAAGTATAAACGAGATGGAAGTAGATTTTGTGCTTGAAACAGAAATTGAAAGGGAGTCATGGATAACCCTATTCAAACAATACATACAACATGGGACTTTGCCCGATATAAAGAACGAAAGATGACAAGTCATTCGTAAAGCTTTACGATATATAATGCAAGATGGAATAATGTATCGGAGGGGATTCTCGGTTCCCTTACTCCGGTGCATCGCCCACGATGAGATAAAACGAGTTTTGAAGGAAGTTCATGAAGGAGAATGTAGCGACCATACTGGAGGGCAGACACTAGCAAAAAAGATCCTCCGTTATGGATACTATTGGCCAACTGTAAATCAGGATGCTGCAGATTACGTAAGAAAATGCGACAAATGTAAAAAATTTGCGAAAATCCCGAGAGCTCCGCCAACGGAACTCACACAATTGGTTAGTCCCTGGTTATTTGCGATTTGGGGGATCGATATAATCGGTTCCTTACCAATTTCTAGAGGTGGTGCAAAATATGCAATTGTTGAAGTTGATTACTTTACCAAGTGGGCAGAAGCAGAACCTTTAGCTACGATCACCACCAAAAAAGTAATCAATTCGTTGTACGAAACATCATATGCCATTTTGGCCTCCCACGGACTATCATTACGGACAATGGAACTTAATTTGAAAGTAGGGAGTTCAAAGAATTTTGCCAAAAATATGACATTGAGAAAATATTTTCAACGGTTGCTCACCCCAAAGCGAATGGACAAGTTGAAGCTGTAAATAAAATAATCAAGTCAATATTAAAGAAACATTTGGAGAAGGCTAGAGGCAAGTGGGTGGATGAGCTTCCGACAGCGCTCTGGGCTTACAGAACCACCCACAAGTCCACGACTAGCCATACTCCATTCACCGTGGCATACGGCACTGAGGCTGTGATACCCATGGAACTTGAAGTTCCTTCTCATTGGGTAACTTATTATGACCTCAAGACGAATCAGGATCTCCTATTGGAATCGCTGGACTTTATTGACAAAAAACGTGAAGAAGCTGATTTAAGAGCAGTTGCATATAGGCACCGAGTTGCTCGATATTATAATGAAAAAGTTCGGCCGAGAATTTTCAATGTGGGTGATCTCGTTTTGAAGCGAGTTTTTCCAACTCCATCACATCTGAATCCCACATGTGAAGATCCGTATGTCATCGAACGGAGGCTTGGAGAAGGAACTTTCAAGCTAGCGACTGTAGATGGCATGACACTTCCTCGCACATGGAATAGCAAGCATTTGCGTCGTTATTACACCTAGTCTATTTCTTTTGCATTTCAGTTGCAATTATTTCCAGTGTATGTTCGTTTTGTTGTTTTTAGTTTTTGGCATGTAATAAAACATTCCAGTTTGTTCTCATTTATTATAATCAATAAAGGCTTGAAGCCATCTTTTTCATTAACTATTGATGTTTCCGTATGTTAAAATTCCGTAACAAAAAATTAAGTTACATTAATCTGTTTGGCGTATGAACACACACACCGACTTAAAAAAAAATCTCTAAGTCCCCAGAGTGCGGACTAGAGTATAAACGACTTGAAAAATCTCTAAGTCCCCAGAGTGCGGACTAGAGTACTCTGAGTCCCAGAGTGTGGGCTAAAGTATAAGGACTTGAAAAAACTCTAAGTCCCCAGAGTGCGGACTAGAGTACTCTGAGTCCCCAGAGTGCGGGCTAGAGTATAAACGACTTGAAAAATCTCTAAGTCTCCAGAGTGCAGACTAGAGTACTCTGAGTCCCCAGAGTGCGGATTAAAGTATAAACGACTTGAAAAATCTCTAAGTCCCCAGAGTGCGGACTAGAGTACTCTGAGTCCCCAGAGTGCGGACTAGAGTATAAATGATCTGAAAAATCTCTAAGTCCCCAGAGTGCGGACTAGAGTATTCTGAGTCCCCAGAGTGCGGACTAGAAGTATAAATGATTTAAAAATCTTTAAGTCCCCAGAGCGCGGACTAAAATTAAAATTGAAGCGATTCAGAAAACTTCGAGTCACGTGGAAGTGAACAAGTACTTGCGTGACCCACATAACTTTGGATTTCAAACACAAGATGGATGGTAAAGCCAAGCATTGAACATCATCAGAAAAACAAAATTTTATTTACTAATCAAGGATTCGGTTTCACTACAACTTCTCCTGAACTAGGAGCAAAAAATCTATTCACAACGACTACGAAAATGAACAGAAATAATTACATAATCCAGGCTTTTTCGCGTTGAATGAAGCATGATAGCTACTTCTTCGACTTCTTCTCCTTTTTTGGTTTCTCTGAAGACTCCTCCCCCGAGCATTTTTTCCTAGACGCCTTGCTTGTAAGGAAAATGGTGCATGGGGAAGGAAGGGGGACTTCCTGTGGCGAGGTTCCACCGGGGAGTATGACCTTTAGGGGCATGTTCAATGGGTCATCAAGTTCCACCACCTGAGGCTCAATCTTAATCTCAGCCTTCTTCTTCTTTTCTTTTATGATTTGCTCCGCCATGCTCGAATTTGAAGTGTGTTCGGAGGCGCCCGTGATCTCAACTTCATCATGTTCCTCCACGGGCGATAAATTTTTAGATTTGTCTTCATCAAGCGCCCCGATCACTTGTGTGTCGGGTCCGGGGGTCTCTCTAGTCTGAGTTGCCTCTCCCGTTTCCCCCCCTTTTCTGCGGCAGCATCGCTCCTTGGAGTTGGCTCGGGGTCAAAATGGCCTGCACGAAGTCATAAGAGACGAATGTTAGGGTACATTTATTATTCATCAAAAGCAATGGCCCTTTGAACTCTAAAAAAACTATGTACCAGTTTCTGGCCGACTCTCAACGGTCCGAGGAGTTTCACCTTCTGAAATAGGAGATAGAGCGTGAATATCAAGTCTAGGTTTCTCTGGATCATAGCCAATATGCTGCTCAAAGGGATCGAGTGGTGAGCAAACAGTCGGTTGAATAGGAGGAGGAACCGAGGACTCGGTTCCAGATTGGCCGGCAGTATCATTTTTTCCGATCGATTAGGAAGAGTCCCTTCCGTAAAGGGCCTTTGCCGTAGATAGGTCAGTGCGCTCATTCTCGTGAAGCACTTCTTTCACAAGGGAATCTTCATCAACCTCTTCAGTTCCCAACTCAACTTTTTTGATCTTTATCAAAGTGTCCCATGCTTCGGCCAAAGATTCGAGGTACCCCTCGCCAAGAAAAGTTAGGTCACGATGCATGAGAACTCGAGTGTTATACTCAGCTATGAGTGGATCAAACATGCACTTAATTTCCTCCCTACTAGCTTCAGTGGCTGCCTCGAGGCGGGAGTCGATTTTCGAGAGCGCCATTCTTTTGCCCTCTTCACGGGCCGCATCCTTCAGCGCTTCAAGTTTGGAAATCTCCTCATCAAGCTTTACTTTTAAGAGTCGTGTGGAGACAATCTCATCATAATATCGTTATGACTCTTCTTGGGCTGTAGTTTTTTCTTCTTTTTCTTTAAGGAGTAGCTCCTCCAATTCTTTAACTCGCTGAGCGAGAACATTCTTTTCTTTTTGGATGGAATCTTTCTCTAAGGCTAAAGTGCCAGAACGTTGAACCGCCTCATCAATTTCCTTTTTGTGTGCGGCTTCCAGACGATCAACAGCTTCGGCCGTGTCTTTAGCGGTTTTTTGAGCAGCTACAAGCTGAGATTTATATGAGGAAAGCTCTTCATCTTGTGCTTTGATAATGTATTTTTCATGGATAGCTTCGAGTTTCAAGTGATCGATTTCATGCTGGCGTTCCATCGAAACTTCCAAAACTTATTCCACCAAATGAACGAATGTGTCGTGCTGGATGTAGACATCATTAGAACAAGCAATGGCACTTTGTTTAACGTGCCCCAGAATAGGATGGATTGCCGGAAGAAACTTTAGTCCATCAAAGCATATTTTTGGAAATGTGGTTTTAGGCTCAGCTAGCTTTTCTGCTATCGATGTATCATGTGCAGGACTGGAGGAAGTTTGTTTCGTCGAAACAACAGATTTCTTGTGAAGCTCACGAGACTGCCTAGTGCTTGATGAACCGGAATATTGATCGCGAGGAGCTTCAGGTTGAGACCCCTTTGAGAAGATTTATCCCTGCTATGCTCTGGTTGAGGGGGAGGATCGTTGGGGTAGGAAGAGTGGCTATAAGTTTTCCTTCGAGACGATGAATATCGAGAACGATAGTCTCTATCGCTGTTGTCATCTCTATCTCGGCGTTTTCCGGACCCTGAGTCTCGGCTGGAATGATGGAAAATAGAGGACCCGCGAAGGCGGTCAAATCCATGAGAGCATCCCATATCACCTGCGCAGAAATTAAGTAAGTACGAGTTAGCAAGAATAATATGGTGGCTGAAGTTTAAGCGTTATTTAAGGTGTGAGTGTTAGTGTGTGTGTCCTAGTGTTCCCCCCCCCCCCCGTTGGACCAGTTTCTTTAGCTTTACTTATTGGAGTTTTTCTACTTGATGATGGGCATGAACGCTTTCATCGCCTTTCACGGGCGAATGAAGTTTTAGGGTTTTCGGATCATCGAAGTCGTAATTGAGCAAGTCATCGGGAATGGTGAGATCTGATAAGCCTTTCAACGAACCCTCTAAGTGTTGTGGAGATGGCTCTTTCTCCATTGGAGTTATTGTAACTTTTGAAGTTTCGCCCACTACCTTCTTCCTCAGCTTGTAAGCTAGTTTCTTTTTTCCCTTTGAAGGGGGAGGTGGTTCATCAGTGTCATGTGCTTCAACCGCTGGTTCCGGAGCAGGACTTACATTCTCACCCAGTGCTTCTGACACCCCAGTTTCTCTAATCTCACCCTCCTCGGATGTGTCGGGGGCATCACTTGTAGGAGGTACTGAAGCTCCGGCCCGTCCTTTACCCTTCTTCGATGCGGGTCCGGTTATAGTGACACCGGATGGAAGAGTTGTTCGGCGACCTTCCGCCAACAACCCGAAATTTAAGAGCGATTCATTGGAAATGACAAGTTTGATCTCCCGGTCTTCTACGAGAGTAGCGTGAATGGCCTCAACGGCCTCAGAGTACCTGGTGCCTTCGGGACGTGGGTTGATACCTGTGAAAATCGGAAGAAGTTTAGAAACAATCCAGTTCATGCTTTAGACAAGTATTGATCTGGAAATGGAACTTACTCCCTTCCATCCATATTCTCGCAAAGCCTGTGGGACAGCGTACATATAACCATTCCTGCTTGTATTGGGTGAATTCACTCCACGCCTCTGTCAGAATCTGACACTGAGAATGCGGCTCAAGGAATATGAAAGATGGACTGTCAGATCGTCGCTTGAAGCGATAGATGTAGCAGATGTCACCAGGAGTGGGGAGGCTGAATAGGATGCTCATAAAGAGAATACAAGTGCCATGGATGAACGCGTGGCTATTGGGATGTAGCTGTGACGGGGAAATCCCGATATATTGTAGCACTTCACGGAGAAAGGAGTTGAATGGTGGCATGCTACCAACCCAACACATGAATTTGTTGCAAGTTGTATATCCAGCTGGGGGCAGGTGAGGATGATATCGTCTCGATGGAACTAATACGTCGTCAAAGGAGATTCCGTGAATCGAACATAGTCGGCGAAGAGCGGTTTCCTTGATTTTTGAAGCTTGGGAATCATTAGAATTGTCTAGAATAACAGCTCCGTCTATCGCATCAGGAGCTAGGTCAATGGTTGCCGCTGACGGGTTTGGGATATCCTATGTAGGAGTTGTCAACGGATTCGAAATTCCCACTACTTCTTTTTGAGAACTTGGCTCAGGTTTGTCTGAAACCGTTGCAGAGATCGACTTTCTAGACATCCTCAACGAGCGTCGAATTTGGGTAAACAGCTGTTTGAACTATACTCAAAAGACAATCGATATTAGAAATAATGACAAAAATATTTCCCCCGTGTAGTGTGTGCTAGTGCAATCGTTCGAGCATAAGTATAAAAGAATTGAAGATTTAAAGGCATAGTGAAGTGAGATTGAGCATGAAATAGTCATCTTCGAAGACCGTCATCGTTGACCGTCTCCGAAAGCTTGCCCTATGATGGTTTGGGTCTTGAACTCAGACATTGGCACTATATGTTAAAGGCTATTATTTTCTTTTATCGAGTTGAGCTCAGGTTTATAGTTGTTGGAACTGGGGAGTTATCAGTCAAAATCAGTTCGATATGCTTGTATGCCTAAGTTATTGTCATTGTTCATTGTTTTGTGGTAAGGCGTGGAAGTATATAGTTTTGGTATGTGCTGTGCTTCAATGGAGACAGTCATAATTAACAAATCACTCGCCCTCCTCTCCAACACTCTCTCTTTATCGTTCGGCCTGCGGTGGCTATACCGAGCCACACTTGCTCGGTATACCGAACCCACCTCGTGATCTCTAACCGGGCCGTAACACTACACTCAAGTGGTTAAACACACTCTCTCCCTCACACCGAGCGACACCAGGCCATTATCCCTGGCTTCAGATACCACTCGTACCGATCGACCCACGCACTTCCTATCTCTTCCTAACAACTAAACGGCCTCCTTCCATCGGACTTTGACCGACCCACATCGACACAAAACATCACCGAACGACATTCTCTCTCCCTAGACCGAATGACACCCCCATTCCTCTACCTCCCTAGCATTGCTCTCACAAGAAGACCACCGAGTAGCCGACTTCCACCCAAAATACAAATGCCAACCCATTCACATTCTCCTCTCTCTCACTCCTTGGTTACCGAACGACCTCAATCACCAATCTAGCCCTATTAAGCTCTTAACCTAATGCATGTCGTTATTTCCAATTCAACCTCCCTCGTCTGCAACAACTCCTACTAAAAAGGAAAATATACTCAGAAACTCGAGCTTCATGCAAAATCCCTGATTTGGGAATATGGGTCGAATAAGAGATTCAAACCTATAGGAATGGTTTGGAGATTGTAAGGGTCGCGAATTTAGGATCGAAACTCATTCGGGTTTATTGACTGAAGCAGTTACGAAACGCACGTTTTGAAGTAGGGAGGAGGAAAGGGAATTGGAGTAGTAGCTGAGGTTCGAGGGAGGTAACTTAGTAAATCTCAGAAAAATAAAGTGAAGGTGGGGAGAAGAAGAAAGAGAAAACTCTTATATATGGGAGAAGGGAGGTGAACAGGCCATCTCCTGTTGAACCGGTCGTTTTTGGTTTGAGAAGTCAGTTGTTAGATATATGCGACCTAGTTCGAGTATGTAGGTTATGTGGGTCGGTCTCTATATGCCGAACGGCCCCTTGTTTATATATAAATAAAGAGAGAGGAGAAGATAGACTCAGGACTTTACAAGATGCCAAGGAAGGCTGCCACGTTTTGACCTTCATTGAATACATTCGACTTTTGACAGAAGGAATTGGTTACTGGTTCAAAGCATGTCGTGTTGCCTCACACGACACACTTTGGGGGGCAAATGTTACTCGGTTGTGTGGAGGCTCGGCATGTAAGTGCCGTTCGGTCTAGATACATCGTTCGGCCTCAATATGTGGTTTGGCCGAGGAAGGATGGTGGGTGTCGCCCGGCTAAAGGAAAGGCGTTGTTGGGAACTCAGTGAACATCGATCGGCGATCTTCATTCGACCAATACCGCTCGGCAAGGATCTTTCGGCAAGCATCGCTCGACTCCCTTCGTTCGGCACAACATCGCTCGGTGATCTTCGTTCGACCAATACCGCTCGGCAAGAATCGTTCGGCAAGCGTCGCTCGGCTCCCTTCGTTCGGCAGCCTTCGTTCAAATAGTGTCGCTCGGCAACCACCAACCGACACGAGCATTCGGTATAGATGTTTCAAGGCAAGGTGAGGGATTTGACTTATTCGTGGAGGACAACATCTAGGTGAGGGGTTTAGTATTGTTTCATTCCGAGTTCCACCGCGAGTTACTCCGAGTCTTTTGAGGGCTTACTTCGAGTCATTTAATAATCGACCACCGACCAAACATGATGGGTCGGCATTTCTCGCTCGGCATTTGTTGTTCGGCATGCCTGGCTCGGTGCGCAGAAGTCATCTACTATGGGCCGAAGTACCTCATTCCTGGGCCCGCGAAGGAAGTCCAGCCTATCTTCATCTATAAATAAAGGGGCAAGGATGCAGTGAAAAGGGACCTTTTTTGGACAACTCCGAGGACACTCTGCCATTTTCTACACTAACTTCCTTTCAGTAATAACTAGTATTCAAGCTATTCTTTTACGGATTGTATCTGTACTCAAGTCCTAATGGAAAGCAATAAAGTTTATATTAACAGTGGACGTAGGCAGTTACGCCGAACCACTATAATTCCGGTGTTCTTGTTTTTACAGTTGGTTTTGTATACATCCCTCAGTTTTAATTTGTTTTCTTCATTAATCTCTCTACATGATCCTACTCAAGGGTCTTAGTGACCAATTTTGGTGCTAACAGATTCTACACTAGTTGGAAGCGAAATCCATTAGGGCATAACCCAATTCTTTGCTAACAACCGCTCTGGACCGTTGGTAGTCAAAGCCTATATGCCAACCCTACTTCTAAATATTGGTTTACCAACAACACTAACATAGCCCGCCGACCCCCATAGCTGAAATCCTGTTTAGTCAAGGAAAATGTCCACTCCAGTTACTTAATACCTCTTGTTTAGAAATGAAGCAGACCCCATTTCCCTATTAGGCACTATCGTAGGGCATTTAAGACTTCTTATACAAAGAAGAGACAGACCCAATGGCTATTTAACACCTTCCACTCTGAAGTAAACCCCATGATATCCCTAAATGTATTGAGCCATTAAATACTTCAAATCCGAGGTAAACCCTTGGTATGTACACAACTGTTGGTAGCCTCAAGGTGAAGGGCGGACTTTTGTTGTGTAAATCTACTGACCTCGCATCTCAACCCATACTAAACCAAACCATTTATCCTAAGCTTAAATACTGGGCTAGGCCCACTAATTCATGCTCGTTCCACACATATTATCAAGGCTAAATAATTTTCGCTATGGAAATTATATTGCCTCCTAAGTTTTTATTATTAGTATTCATTTATTTATTTGCTACGAGTCTATTAATGCACTTATTTCCTATACCCTTCATTTCCTACTTATGCCACTTAAATGTCATTTAATTATTTAGCCCTAATCAATTGTCCTTAATAAATGGTCATTATCACTCAAATTGGACAATCACTAATGACATTTATTCATTCACTTCAAATTCAACTTATTATGCCTATTTTGTTTTCCTCATAAATGTAATGTTTAATTCTGCAATTAACCCCTTTAAACACATTTGTGTGCCCATTTGATTTTTGTAACAACCTGTTAACTCTATATTTACTGCTCATTAATATTGCAATTATTATTCCTAAACGTTGGAATTACTACCTCTTTCATTGCAACATCCTAATCCTATGATTTACAACGTTATTAATATTTATTCATCCTAATTATAACTAATACAAATACTAACGTATATTTATTTATTACGCTTTCTTTATTACTCTATGAATATTTATATTTTAATCAGTAGGTGCAATTATACATTATATGAGTGTGTGCTTCTATTTTTAACTTGTCACTTCCTACACTAAGAAATCTCAGAATATACACCTATGCGTAAATTCTACGAAGAATGTTTATTTCCACATTTTAATATATTAGGGCTATTCTTTCCTAAAGAAAGAAATTACCACTGTTATGACTTTCCATAAACTAACTAAAAGTAAGACTTTTGCTTTGTTTGAAATTACAAGGAATTATCTCTTTTTATTTCTATTGAAATAGACAATGCAAATTATCGAGAAGGACATCCGTACTTTACACATCTCTTTCATTTTGGTATGTTCTTTATTATTCCAAAGAATGCACTTTTTATACATAGTTGTGAAGTTGGACAGCCTATGGAAATTTATATGGAAATAGCTAAATTGTATCTACAATGCTTCCAATAAATTAAAACATAGAATTTTATATTCCAAGTTAAATTAGGTCATTCCAAATGATCACTAAACAATTTACTATCCAATTAACATAGATTAGGAATAAACTTCACAATCTTATCACATCATACTATAAAATACCAAGGGACTAATTTCCAAATTTTCAATATTACGGTGCATATGCCATTCCATCACAATTACGTAACATAGATAATATATAGGTGAGGTTTTGGTTAAATACATTCATTTTAAGCCTATAATTCAACAGATTTTCATAGGCATAGTAATCAAATAAAATTCAATGGTATAAATTTCAGTGTTATATATAAATCGTATAATTTGCCACTCATGTTTCTAGCTTTTCAAATCTTCCAAATTCAAATTCATTCCTTCAGTTGACTCCTTTTTCCTTTCCAGTCCAAAAATATGAATAATAAGAGATAAACATACCCATTAGAATTATAGATCTGGGAGGATATTTGAGTTAAGTGGAATATAAATTTATAGTTATAGAATTTACCTTTTTCACAGAATTGGTTCATTCCTTCTCTTCTTCTCTTTTATTCTCTGCCTTTCTCCTATATATATATATTGTTTTATAATTTCTAGAAATAATGGAGAAGAGAAAATGGTAGAACTTGCTATCTTGTTCAAAAAATATAAGAAGAAAAGTGAAGGGCTAGACCTTTATTTATAGATGCTCGAATCGATTATATCTGTTAAATTTATATTTATTAAATCCGAGTCGTTAGACCGAGGTTAATCCCTAGCCACCACAACTTGAACCAGTCGACTGCTCCCTTATATGCGGTCGACCGCTAGCAATCGATCGGCCCAAGATAGGGAGCGACTAGTATGGTACAAGAATTAATTATTATTTATTTCCTAAATTCCTTTTTAATTATTTTCAATTCGAAAATTTCAAACACCAATAACATCTTCGTTTGAACTCCGATCGCAAAACTTTTTATACGAAAACTGCTCAAAAAATCACCATGAATGCAATGGTACAAGTTTCATGGTCAATTTCTGATGTTTGCTAAAATTCTATTTTTGAGCCTTATTAATTACTTATTAATTCCCTTTAATTAATTACTGTTTATTTTATAGGGTGTTACATTCTCCCCTTTAAAAGAATTTCGCTCCCGAAATTCCCCAACGATTGAATCATGTAACATAGCGTGCAACCATTCTAAACAATCCAACTCATTAGTATACAACCAATTTTGCAGCCAATCGTGTACAAGTGCACGATGTGTCACAATGCATATGATATGTATGTTGAAGAATACTAAATCAGTGCCTCCTATATGTATCCTTTTTTAAAACAATTCTGAAAATATGATGCAAACAACCTATATATACTGGCAGTTCATATGTATGCAATTTTTCAAAAATAAAAAATCCTTGTTTTCACACAACAAATTCCACTCCTATGAATAGGAGTATGGTTCATCCAACTTTGCATCCAATCCCCACTATCCAATACCTAACACACAATTTCTAACATCTAGAATTTTAAAAATCCAATTTTTTTTTTAAATTTATATGCTTATAGCGATTGTGGAATGCTATGGGTTCTATTTTATAGCGGATTATTGTATTGTTGTGCAAACTCTGCATTGTAAGAACCTTTTAATAAAATTTGTTAAACGCTGTTGAATTTTCCACAGCATTTTTAAAATGCTTTGAATCTTTTCACAACGTTTTATAAACGCCATTGAATCTTTTCATAGCTTATTATAAATGATGTCGTATTTTGGCTGGTTCATAATCAACATATATATCAGGTTCCAGTTCTATACTCAGCCACAATTTATATACAACACAGTTTATATAAGCACATACATTTCATAATGAACATATATTATATTAATAATATATTTCATAATCAACATATTATATTAATCACACATCTTAAAATCAGGATGTAACATTACATAATAAACATACGTAATATTCTTACACCAAAACAGATAATAAGTCCATAATATTTCACAATGTAGAACAAGCAGCAACTAGTGACCAAAAGTAGTAATACATACAAGCTTACAAACCAAAATTAGATAGGGCATTAAAAGTAACTTCGAATCCATAACTTGTTGCGGCAGGTTACTACTTTTTTTCATTAAATATATCTGTCCACCTGTAAAGCAAAAGTTCTTTGGTTATACGTACTCGATTAGAATCAAAAGACCAAAATATTGAGTAGCTTGTTCTCAAGTTATTCTAAGCTTTATAAAATGAATTCAAAACTTTTCTTTCTCTGTACGAAACAACATTGTAAGTTTTGTGTGAGTACATATCAGAATTCTCCACTTTATTACATTAAATGCATTGCATAAATTTATACACATCATGGAAAATATGATTTATAATCTAAATTGAACGACAAGATGCACCAAAGAGTCCAAATTCATACCAAAAATTCACAGTAAAGATTACTAGTGTCATAAACTCTAAAGGTTTTGGATACTCCTAGGCCGTCAGATGTTAACCTGTCACTGTTCCAGCAAGTAAGAAAAAATATATTTAAATTTTCAATACTTCTTATAATGAAGTGCCAAAAGAGCAATTATGAACTCCTTTTTTAAGTACATTAAATAAAAGGGCTGCTAATAATACCACCATTCTAAAGGATGAAACTGTTTGTGGTATTTTCTACCAAATTTTAGATAAAACTTGAAACAACACATAGAAAATCATACAAAACATTTGAAGATCATAATGCCCCTTTTCAAAAATGGAATATAAGCACATAATAGGATAAATGTAACCTTTCTGATAGGATCAAAACTGCTATAACCAAAAAAAATATAACTAGCATGCAATTTATATGCAAAAAGTTACAATAAAACATTCATAACTAGAAAAAAATTGTCTAAAGCACTTCTAAAATTTGCCTAAATAACAAGGAAGAGAGAAATCCAGTCACCTTCTAAGGGTTAAAGAGCCAATCACCACACGTGCATCTCCACCCAAGTGGCTTATAGTCGGAATACTGATTAAGTACTATACTGTTGTGGTCATGCAACAATAGCCGAGTTCTGCTTCTAACTGAAGCATCACTAGCAGTAGGCAGTGTTGTGTAACAGCGGTCGGACCAAGCTCCCCGTCTCCAGCACGTGGCGTACGCATATGGGTTGGCACACACTTTGTTGTAACAAAAGGAATCCCTAATGTTACGTGCATACCAACCCATATTTATACACCACTTCTCCAAGTTATTCAGCGATGTGGGACTTTTCCAATTTCAAACCATCGTTCCTTCTTATAACATGCGAGACAACCCTAACAGTCTCCTCCTTGACTCGCATCCCTTTGCGGTAACCTTTGAAAGCACTGCCGTGTTTGCATGGCCCAGTCCGTAACCATCGACTCTGATACCACTGTTGTGAAATGACGGTCGTACCAAGCTCTCCATCTCCAGTACGTGGCGTACGCATACGGGTTGGCAAACACTTTTTTATAACAAAAGGAATCCCTAATGTTACGTGCCTACTAACCCATATTTATACACCACTTCTCCATGTTATTTAGCGGTGTGGGACTTTTCCAATCTGAACTGTCATTCCTCCATTAAACATGCGAAACAACCCTAGCAGTCTCCCCCTTGACTCGCATCCCTTTGCGGTAACCTTTGAGAGCACTACCGTGTCTACATGGCCCAGTCCGTAACCATCGGCTCTGAAACCACTGTTGTAAAACTTCGGTCGGACCAAGCTCCCCATCTACAGCACGTGGCATACGCATGTAGGTTGGCACACACTTTGTTGTAACAAAAGAAATCCCCAATGTTACGTGCATACCAACCCATATTTATACACCACTTCTCCAAGTTATTCAGCGATGTGGGACTTTTCCAATTTCAAACCATCATTCCTTCTTATAACATGCGAGACAACCCTAACAGGCAGAGTAGGCATTAGCTTTAAACTACCGATGGTTTTAAAGGTGATTGTACATGCAAATGGCAACTAAGATCAACATTCAAGTTTTTCTATTCCTAGATTTACATTCTGCATAAATGCTGAAAACAATGGTCAGCAAACCATAGTTAAATGCACTCACAAAGGCCTAAATCCTACAAAGAGCCTCTGGACACAACTTGAGCTACCTTAAATAAGACTAGTTTACATATTAAAATACCAATTCATAAAGATATTGGAAGCAAACTATTCGAAAAAAGCATGATGCTTGCTATTTTCTTACTACGACCCTATGGTATATCTTAATTCATTGCTTGATATATATATATAAACACACAAAGAAAAATAAAAAAAAATCCTTAAACAAGATACATTTTACATTTTATTATTAGCTTTAGCCGAGGGAACGTTTTTAATTCGAACACTACCCAAATTCAAATGGAATACTAGGAAATTTTGGTCATAAGACCTAAAGTGTTATTTCATGAATTTTTTGTTATGGATCACCATCTCCTACCCTTATGGGCCTCTGGTAACAAATAAACTTTGTAATCAGAGTCTTTTAACCCCTTGGAATACAAACCAATCCATTTTGTCAATCTAGAATACATCCCAGTTGTTATAAATTCTACTCTTCTCCTTCAAAACCTTTGATAAACAAGTCACTCTATTGTGTAATGGTGATAATGAAGATATAGATGGCACCTATAGGGATCTGTTTGACATTGGGATTAGCTGAATTTTGCCAAAATGTTTAGTTAGATTCATGGGGTATTACTTCTTCAATATTTGTTTTTTAACTTAGAAATTATAACCAAATTATTATGATTTGATTTTTCTTAGCTTTTCTTGCTAAAATGTGCATATTTAGTGTGATATATTACCCAATACTTTGTTGATCTTTACTTTTTGGAACTTGCAGATCAACATTTATTTTTTGTTATTTTTTTTAAAATTAAATTTGTAGAAATAAAACTGATTTAAATAAAAATGTACCACAACAAATTTTGACTGAACATTATTTTCATCCTAGATGATATTTTTACGTGCCATATCCAAAAATGTGTTATAGCACAAAAGCATTTTCACAATTTCTAATATTGTCTTTAACCCTTGGAATAAAGAATGTAATTCTGATAGTAATTCCTAACATCTACTTACTCTAAAACTACTAATCAGTATTTTCTCACTCTAAACTTCCACCTTTATGGGCCTTTGAAAATAGTATTTAAATAAACATTCCATAATGGTTGGCAGAAAAGCCTTTTTTTAATAGTGCACACTTTATAAACTATATATCTGTCATTATGAATGAAATAAAATTCATTTCATATTTATATTACATTATGAAAATGCTAGATTTTTCAAGACTAAAAATTCATTTTCAAGACTGCAAATTCATAGCATTTTCAAGATCGTTCAGATTTGAAAATTGAGGAGAATATAGCTTAAATATGTTGAGTATAGATTTGGTTGGTTAATTTGAAATCTTGAAAATGCAAGGAATTTGGAAAACTTCAATCTTGCTAGTGCATCAATTCAGCACAAAAAAAGGGAAATGATTTAACGTTAAAGTAAAACATGAATTTTGTTTCTTAGTTTATGTAAGATTCATTACTGAAAAATAATAATTTATTCATAGAGTGGCTTCAGAAATTGAGTCTACGTTACAACTTATGTAACAGAAGAAAATCTGCTCTTGATTGCAACCTTTAATTCATTTCTTGGTTTGAAATATAAATTTGGTTCCATATAATTCCTCGAATTTGATTTCAGTTTTTATTTTTATTTAGCCAAAAAAATAGCTTTGTATTCTCAATTTTAAGAACGCGAAGAAGATATGCTAATGAATAGATGTTTTCGGTAAATCAACTGTAGACTAACTTCTTAATGTTCATTGGATATATATTTAACAAAAATGTGGTAAAAAAATAGAGCAGAGGATTCATGTTAAATCCCCAAATTATTATTTTGTTTCATGTAAGTTCAGATATATGTCATATTAGCTTGTACAAAATATATGTGATATTAGTTTATATATAAGAAAACTATTTTTAAAGAACTGCTTCCAAGGTAAATGAATTGTTTAGACGTCACTTAAATTTGAACAAGATACCTTATTATAAAAAATAATCATCTCACTCAAATCTGTAGAAAACAAGTCAAAGTTTTTATACTACAAGAAAGTTTCATCTACATCTGTAGAATTATGCATTATGACCAAATGATAATTGAGGACTTGAATGATGTATTGTTGGTGATATATAGTGTACGAGCAACTAAAGTGCAGGGATGGCCAATATTTGAACTTGCAAAGATGATTATATTAAGTTAAATTACACTTACTTGAACTTGTATCTATTATAACTTTCACGGCAGGCCAAGCAATTGCAATACCAACGACATCTTTAATGTTTTATAAGTCGGACGTTGGTCTCCATAGACATGCATTTGGAGCATGTTAATCCAAATTTTAACTGCATTTATTCCTAGTGGAACAACATGAACCAATATGGTTAGATCAATTGAAAACACACGTCCTTCAGCTACAATTTCTCCCTTTCGATCCAAATTGATCAGCTTACACTTAGTATTTACCATTGAATTTGCACTCTATCAACTAAGAAAAGATTTACTTATTATATGTTTAAACAATTGGTATGATAAATGAATGAATTAATTATAAGTAAGTATACCTTTTTGACTACATTAACTTCAACTCTATGAGTAGTATTGAGATATGAATAAGTGAACGAATGCGGCTCCTCATTACTGATAAAAGGAAATATAATAGGATACGTTCAAATAGGCATGGGCTTCAAAACCGACCCACTTATTACAAACTCTCATTATAAATAGAATTCAAAATGTATTGTATTTGATTGAAAAAACTTATTCCAGTTTGTATCAATTCTTGTCATCAATAAACAATCATCTTTCTTCAATCTTTCTTTAAGTTAGATCAATACATTAATTTGGTATTAGAGCAGATATTGCTTAACAACAATTTGAGAAGAAACAGAATATCATCAGAAATCAAGATCATCATTTGATATTCAGAACTCATAAGATTAAGATAATCATCATCTGAGTTTTTGAATCTACTTGTGAGATCATCAAAAAGACCATTGTAATGCCAAAGAATTCATCAATTCTGGCTCCAATAAGTTTCTTCATATCAAAGCAAGCAAACTCATTGCAGAATTTCAGAAAATCAAAACCCAAAAAGTAAGAAAAGGATATTAAGTCATAAAGAAAGTTAGTGCCCCACCAAAAATTCATCAGATCAGTATCATCATCTGAATTCTTGGCTGCAACAAACTTGATTTTCTTGCTTTAGAGTTCTATCTTTTCTTGCAATCTTTCCTGCCTTATAGAATCTCATCATTATGGCTAGTAAAGCCTCAACGACATCTGAAAATGGAGGAAACAACCAGCAACAAAGTGCAACAGAAAGTCTAATCAAGACAATCAGTCTTCAGAGTCAACTTATTACTATCCACTTAGATGAAGATAACTATCTTCTTTGGAAACTTCAGATTGGCACACCGATCAGAGGCTATGGACTGGAGGGATTCATTCTTGAAACTCTTTCTTCACCACCAGAGTTCATCACTGATCAAGAAAATAAACAGATTATAAATCCAGATTACACAAAACATCAAAAGCAAGATAGTTTAATATGCTCTTGGCTATTATCTTCCATCAGTACTAATTTGTTGCCTCAATTAGTAGGTGTAGAACATCAAATGAAATCTGGACAACTATAGAACAGATATTTGGTTCACAATCTGCTGCTAAAATCATGCATTATAAGAGACAATTACAAAATATCAAAAAGGATATTTTCCAATAAGAGAGTAGCTATCAAAGGTCAAAACAATGTGTGATTTATTGGAGGCTGCTGGACACAAGGTGTCAGAAACAAAGCAAATATTAACAATCTTAAGTGGTCTTAATGAGGAGTATGAAGTTGTAGCAGCTGTGATATCATCTAAAGAAACCTTACCATCTATGTAGTATGTTAATTCAACTTTACTTGCACATGAGGGAAGGATTGATCAAAGAAAGCCACAAGATTCAGACTTGTCTATCAACTATGCAGCCAACTTCAGAAATAGAAACCAGAACAACAATAATAGGGGTACTCAATCCTATCAGAGAGGGAGTCAATCCAATAGATCAAGAGGTAGATGGAATAATAGTACAAGGCCAAGATGTCAGATATGTGAAAATCTTGGGCATACAGCAATGAGATGTTATTTCAGATTCAACACAAATTTCACATCAAACCAGAACTCTAATACTCAAAAAGGTGGTAATCCTAATGTAAACATAGCACAGGTTCAACAAGATATTGCTAGTCAAACAGAGAATTCAAGAATGTATCACCTGAATGAAACCACCAGACTTGAGCACATCAATGATGAAAGTTGGTACCTAGATTCTGGAGCAACTAATCATATCACAAGCAATCTAGATAATCCGACCTTAGGAAATAAAGAGTACAAAGGTAATAAATCTATACACAGAGGAAATGGTGTCCATTAAGATCTCACACACTGGTATTGCTTGCATTAAAGGTAAAAGAAATCTTTACCTCAATAATTTATTAACAGTGCATCAAATAAAAAAGAATCTCATGAGTGTATCACAATTTGCAAGTGATAACAATGTTTATTTTGAGTTTTATCCTACATACTATTTAGTGAGGGACATTCTAACTAGAGAAATTCTTTTGTAGGGTGAGACAGTCAAGGGACTATACAGGTCTAATTCTATTGATTCAAAAAATTCTAGAAAACAGAATGAATGTTGTATTTTCTCTGAAATTGTTCAAGCAAGCAATAGTATGAGTAAATTTGATGTATGGCATTACAAACTAGGTCATCCTAATCCAAATATTGTAAAGAAAGTGCTAACAGAGAATAAAATTCCTTTTGAAGATATTACTTTACCATATATCCGCACATATTGCCAAATGGGCAAAAGTCATAAACTTTCTTTCTCCAATTCATTAACTAAATATGAAAAACCTTTAGAATTAATAGCCACTGATCTTTAGGGACCAACACCTATTAGTTCTGATTATGGTTTCAAGTATTATATATCATTTATTGATGCTTATTCTAGATATATTTGGATATGTTTTCTAAGAGAAAAGTCAAAAACTTATAACGCTGTAATAAACTTTATCACTCAAGCAAATCAATCATCAAGTTAAAATTACTCAAACTGATGGAGGTGCAGAATTTAAATCACTTGACAATTATTTTAGTAAAAAGGGAATAGTTATAGAATTACTTGTCCCTGTACTTCTAAGCAAAATGGATTAATAGAAAGAAAACATAGACATATAGTGGAATTAGGATTAACACTTCTTGTTCAGGCATCCTTGCCATTAAAATTCTGGCCAGACTCTTTTAGTATTGCTGTGTATTTAATCAATAGACTGCTAACTAAAGTACTGAAGGATAAAAGTCCAATTGAAATGTTATTCAATACAAAACCAGAATATCAAAATTTAAAGGCTTTTGGATGTCTACGTTTTCCTTTTATAAGACCATATAATACTCATAAACTAAATTTCAGGTCTACACCATGTACATTTTTAGGATATGCTACAAATCAAAAGGGATATAAGTGTCTTGATAGTAATGGAAAAATATTTGTGAGTGGACATGTTGTATTTAGCGAGTGTGTTTTTCCTTATTCTAACCTGAATATGAGAACAAGCAAGAAAATCTATAATCCTAGAGTTTCAATACCATTAATACCTTTGTACTCAAGTGATTGGAGTCATGAAGGAGTTGAAGTAAATTCAGAGAACTTTGCTCCACAACACACATTGTTCACTGAACCAGGTCAACCAGAGTCTTCTGGCTCTATAGATCAATCTCCTGGTACTACATCAAGTCAAACACAAAGCATTGATCAAGAAGTTTCAAGCACACAACAACATGAATCAAATGATAATACAGATAAAGATACCGAATCATCTCACAGTGGACCATAGGCCAGAGTTGAACATTATATGATCACCAAGACAAAGAGTGGAATATTTAAGCCTAAGGTATACACTATTACTACCATGTCTATCATGTTAGAAGGACCAGTTACATTCAATCAAGCTATAGAAGACAGAAACCGGAAAACTGCAACGGATGATGAATATAGTGCACTTATGAGAAACAAGACATGGAGTCTTGTTCTACCACCAGAAAATAAAAGTATAGTGGGTTATAGATGGACATATAAACTGAAGAAAAATCCAGATGGGTCTATCTCTAAATACAAAGCAAGATTAGTTGCTAAAGGTTACACTCTGCAACATGGGTTTGATTTTATTGAAACCTTTTCTCCAGTGGTAAAGCCAACAATAATCGGGATTATTCTTACAATAGCACTATATAAAAACTGGAGAATCAGACAACTTGATGTCAACAATGCTTTTCTAAATCGTGAATTGCAAGAAGAAGTTTATATGGAACAACCACAAGGATACGAGCAAGATAAAAAAATATGTTTGCAGGCTAAATAAGTCCATATATGGTCTTAAACAAGCACCTAGAGTATGGTCAGATAAGCTGAAAATCACATTATCTAATTTAGGTTTTCAGCGCACCAGATCAGACAATTCCTTATTTGTGAAAATAAATAAGGATACTATTGTTTACATTTTAATATATGTTGATGATTTAATTGTTACAGGTGACAATGAAGCAAAGGTCAGCAACATCATCCAATACTTGGACAAACAATTTTCAATTAAAGGTCTTGGTGGTCTGAATTACTTTCTGGGAATTGAAGTGAAAAGATCAAATTCAGAAATCTTTCTAAGTCAAAAGAAATATATTACAGATCTTCTAGTCAAAGCAAAAACGAATGAAGCTAACCATCTGCCTACACCCATGATTACCAATCAACATTTCTCAAAAACAGGGGAGAACCAATATTAAATGATAAACAATATAGAAGCATAGTTGGTGCATAACAATATATAACCATAACTAGACCAAATATTTCTTTTAGTGTTAATAAAGTCTGTCAATTTACGCAGAATCCCCTCGATGAGCATTGGAAAGCAATCAAGAGAATTCTGAGATATCTCAAAGGGACTACAAATCATGGATTAATGCTAAAGGCATGCAATAATCTCAATATAACAGGATATGCAGATGCAGATTGGACTACTAATCCAGATGATAGAAGATCAACAACTGGATTTTGTATATATATGGGAGACAATTTAATATCATGGTCTTCAAAGAAACAAGCTACTATCTCAAGATCCAACACAAAGGCTGAATACAGAAGTGTAGCAAGTGCAACTGTAGAGATTATGTGGGAACAATCACTACTTAGTGAACTAAAAGTGAACTCTAACATCAAACCGATCATATGGCGTGATAATTAAGTGCAGTATCACTTACAGCTAATCCCATACTTCATTCCAGAACAAAGCACATAGAGATAGATCTATATTTCGTACGCGAACAAGTGTTAAAGGGAAAGTTATAGATGAATTGTTTGAGCCAAAATTGGGCACAACACTCTTTGGAAGTATTTGAAGGGATAAAATGAAGAAAGTAAATGTAAAAAGAGGATTATCTAACAAACACTCCAAATAATAATCAGAAAAACAGCAAAGGAATACAGAGATTTAGAGTGGTTCGGCGTGTTGCCTACGTCCACTATGAAATGATTGACTTTTATTAACTTTTGCTTGCTGGTTACAGTAGATTACCACAGTAAATTTTGAGTACAACGATGATTTTTGAGTGCAACAATGGTTTCGGCAGAGTCTGGACGTTAGAGAGCAAAAAAAACCTTTTTTTGTAGGTTCTGGGTGGCTATATATAGGCGTAGGCTGCCAATATATCGCTCAGATCATGGGAGACCTCTTCTGGCACGTGGGTGGGCCCATGCGATCGATCCCATGTGGTTTGCACTTGGTTCGTGATCGATACGAACGAATTTCGTATCGATCAAGATTTGGCCCAATCGAGTCGAAATTGAGCATGAACATTCTTTAGGTTATACGTAAGTTCCTGTGAAAATTTCATAGCATTAGGACTGGTAGATTGAGAGTTATGATCGATCCAAGTTGTCGTTGGTATGAAGGCCGAAGCATTCGTATCCATGCATTCATCTCCATTCCATTCGCAACAATGACGTGGCTCGGAAATCTAGGGTAGATCCATTTTTGATGCCGAGTTGATTGCTTCTTTACTCCAACACGTTCCCTTCGTATCGATCTGAAATGCTTATTTTGCATCGATGGTTCGATGGCCTTTTCGTATCCATCCATCAATCCCCCTTCGTATCGATCAACACGCACCTGCTGTCCTGTTCGTATCGATCCTTGCTTGCTTATTTCGTATTGATGATTCAACAAACTCTTCGTATCGATCGAAAAGGAATGACGTTTATATCGATCGAAAAGGAATGACGTTCGTATCGATCCATTATGTGTTCTTCGTATCGATCAATGGATTATCGATACGAAATTCGTTAATTGGGGGATCGATACGAAGTGCACGGAATGATCGATACGAAGTGAAAATTTCCCATAGATGCGAATTAGCTGGTGATGAGGGATGCGAAGTAGGATAAGCTTGGACCGATACAAAGTGGGGCATGCTCGATGGATACAAACAGTGTTAGTTTTCCTTGATCGATTCGAAAGAAACCGATATGAAGAAGGTGATCTGATGGATACGAATTGCCTGATTTGCATCGATCATATCTTGAGCATATGAAATTCGATTGACTTGAAATTTGAAATGTAGCCTTTCCTATCCCTGTTCATCATCCCTAATCGATCCCGCCTTGATTTGAGCTCGGTCAAATTTTGATGATATGGATCATAGCCTTGTTTTCAATCGATCTCTAATACTGTTTTCCATCCTTTTTAGCCTATTTGTTGATATCCCGGCCTTGACCAAAAGGCGGGATAACATTTTCCCCCCCAAAACATGTCTTGTGGTAAGAAGGCGTGTTTTGAATAGCTCTGAATCCAACATCCAAAGCCTATATTCCATTCATAGCCATACCATCTGATTCATAATCCATCCTATTACCAAACCATCCCATTTGAGTGGCATAGCCATATCCAAGTCTGCGACTGCTCCGAGTCAATGTCCGATTCAAAGTCCAGTAACCAAATCCTTGACCTTTCCGGGCCGATATCCAAATCCGAGACCACTCCGGGTCCATGTCCAATCCCGGCCTCGACTCTCCAGTCAAGGGCTTAACATGTGATTATGTTTCTCCGGCCTTAAATCTCAGGTCGAAGGCTTGATATTCTCTAGCCTCGACTTTTAGGTCGAGGACTTTTATATTCTCCGGCCTCGACTCTCTGATCGAGGACTTTTATATTCTCCGGCCTCGACTCTCCGGTCGAGGAATTTTACATTCTCCGGCCTCGGCTCTCCGGCGAAGGACTTTTATATTCTCCAGCCTCGACTCTCCGGTCGAGGACTTTTATATTCTCCGGCCTCGACTCTCCAGCCAAGGACTTTTATATTCTCCAGCCTCGACTCTCCAGTCGAGGACTTTTATATTCTCCGGCCTTGATTCTCCGGTCGAGGACTTTTATATTCTCCGGCCTCGGCTCTCCAGCCAAGGACTTTTATATTCTGCGGCCTCGGCTCTCCAGCCAAGGACTTTTATATTCTCCGGCCTCGACTCTCCGGTCGAGGACTTTTATATTGTGTTCGAGTCTATTCTGTCGCTCTCCAGTGAAGGGACTCATAACTCGCGATTACTGCCCCGTCTCTCCGGTCGGGACCGTAATAGCGTGACCTGTATTATCTATTTCACTAATCCGAATCCAATGATCAAAATCAAAGTTTTTACATCACAGGAAAATAAAGTAAATGCATGTACGTCCAAGGGAGAAACCAAAGTTTTCAGGAAAATGAAAAGAAAATAGGATTTCATAGACTCGAGCAACACGGTTTTTTATCGTCCCAGAGCATGCCTAGGGACCGTCCTCGATCCCGTACATGTGTAAGTGACTTAGCCGTATTACTTTAGGTTCTATTACTTATTCAAAGCCATAATTCTATTTAGTTGATAACAAGCTGATGACGTTGCCTAGACCCAGTGCCATCTTCGCTTGAGATGGACGGTGGTCGTTCCTACTCCATTGCCACAGCTCGATTCTATACATATTGTTATAGATGACCACTCTTTACATGCTCCTCAATGATATCCTTTAAATGCCTACAGTCGTTCGTGTTGTGTCCATCCAGCTCATGGAATAGACAATGCTTTCATGATGCTCGCTCGTATTCAGAAGGTTCCCTTCTTGTCGGCGTTTGATACTGGAGGTGCCCTCGAGTATCCAAGTAAATCCTCTCCAGAGTCTCGGTCAAATCCATGTAGGAAGTAAATTTTGAATTTCTCCGCGGCCTTTTTGAAGCGTTACCATTGTCATCCATTTTCCTTTTCCCTTTATCATCTTTATTTGGATCCTCCCTGGGTGGACCTCCACCCCTTACTGCATAAGCTTCAGCCTCTCTCCCTTCTCTCTCAGCCTACGCATCTTCCTGCCTTAGAAACCTTTCTGCTTCATGGTAGAACTCCCCGAGATCCATTGGTGGGTCCCGTTCCAATGATATATTGAAATCTGAATTATCCGCAATGTCTGAGACTACTACCATCAAAACTATCAACGGATCAGGTCGATCCACCGAAGCCACTACCGCGTTGAATCTGGTCAAGAAATCCCTGAGCGACTCTCCTTTCCCTTGCTTCATCGATGTCAAAGTCATCACATTCTTGGGTCTCACAATGTGGACCCAAAATTGCTTCATAAACTTCTCGATCAGGTCCGTCCAAGTGCCAATTGAACCGCTTTCCAGTTGTTTGAACCATAGTGCTGCTACATCTGTCAAATACAAAGGGAAGCACCGAGCCATGACTTCCTTCGATGCCCCCAATACCTCCATATGCCTCATATACCTTGTCAAGTGAACGGCAGGATCCATTCTCCCATCATACATCTCTAGTGTTCGTAGTTTAAAATCCGGTGGGTTCCTAGCTTGCCTGATCATAGGAGCAAAGGGACTCTGATTCACACCCTCCAAGTCTCTATTCACCAATCCGCCTCTTATGGCTCATCTAACCATCTCTGCCAATCTATCATTGTCGCCAAGCTGCAGTTCTTGTCCGTTGCTTCCAATCTGCCCCCCGAGTTCACGAGGGATTTCTAGAATCTGCTCTTCTGGATGAGCGTCCATTCTTCTATCAACGTCGTGTTGCACAGCTTCACCTGACGCTCTGCCCGGGATTGGATCAACAAGCTCCGGGTGAGTGCCCCTTAGTTCTGGTGCTGCTCCTGATGGTCCTGCTCTATTCTGGATTCTGGTTGTTCCGTGCTCCCGATCCCTATCTCAAGCATCTTCTGCAGTTGCGTTCCCTTGATTCTGCACTCCAACTTGTCCAACTTGTCGAAGTAGGTTCTGTATCATCTCCACTTGTCTCTTCAGCATTGTTTCCATCTCGTCTCTGGTGATGAATATCGAGGCTTGATTCACTCCCGATGAAGCCTCCTGACTCCCTTCATGCTGATCCCTTTCAATCCTTCGTCTTCTTGTCGATTTCCTTGTCATAGCTTTCCAGATCCAAATCCTTGAGCTTTCAAATCCAAAATCGAAGCCTTGGAATCCTTTAGTTCAGTTCTTAGTGAAAGCACCAAAATGTTTGTGCCAAAATTGGGCAAAACACTCTTCGGAAGTATTTGAAGAGATAAAATGAAGAAAGTAAATGTAAAAAGAGGATTATCTAACAAACACTCCAAAAAATAATCAGAAAAACAGCAAAGGAACACAGAGATTTAGAGTGGTTCGGCGTGTTGCTTACGTCCACTATGAAATGATTGACTTTTATTAACTTTTGCTTGCTAGTTACAGCAGATTACCACAGTAAATTTCAAGTACAACGATGATTTTTGAGTGCAACAATGGTTTCGGCAGAGTCTGGACGTTAGAGAGCCAAAAGATCCTTTTTCTGTAGGTTATGGGCGGCTATTTATAGGCATAGGCTGCCAATATCTCGCTCAGATCTCAGGAGACCTCTTCTGGCACGTGGGTAGGCCCACACGATGGATCCCATGTGGTTTGCACTCGGTCCGTGATCGATACGAACAAATTTCATATCGATCAAGATTTGTCCCAATCGAATCGAAATTGAGCATGAACATTCTTTAGGTTGTACGTAAGCTCCTGTGAAAATTTCATAGCATTAGGACTTGTAGATTGAGAGTTAAGATCGATCCAAGTTGTCGTTGGTATGAAGGCTGAAGCATTTGTATCCATGAATTCATCTCCATCCCATTCGCAATGATGACGTGGCTCGGAAATCTAGGGTAGATCCATTTTTGATGCTGAGCTGACTGCTTCTTTACTCCAACACGTTCCCTTCGTATCGATCTGAAATGCTTATTTCGCATCGATGGTTCGATGGCCTTTTCGTATCCATCCATCAATCCCCCTTTGTATCGATCAACACGCACCTGCTGTCTTGTTCGTATCGATCCTTGCTTGCTTATTTCATATCGATGATTCAATAGCCTCTTCGTATCGATCGAAAAGGAATGACATTCATATCGATCCATTATGTGTTCTTCGTATCGATCAATGGATTATCGATACGAAATTCGTTAATTGGGGGATCGATACGAAGTGCACGGAATGATCGATATGAAGTGACAATTTCCCATGGATGCGAATTAGCTGGTGATGAGGGATGCGAAGTAGGATAACCTTGGACCGATACAAAGTGGGGCATGCTCGATGGATACGAACAGAGTTAGTTTTCCTTGATCGATTCGAAAGAAACCGATACGAAGAAGGTGATCTGATGAATACGAATTACCTGATTTGCATCGATCATATCTTGAGCATATGAACTCCGATTGACTTGAAATTTGAAGTGTAGCCTTTCCTATCCCTGTTCATCATCCCTAATCGATCCCGCCTTGATTTGAGCTCGGTCAAATTTTGACGATATCGATCATAGCCTTGTTTCCAATCGATCTCTAATACCGGTTTCCATCCTTTTTAGCATATTTGTTGATATCCCGGCCTTGACCAAAAGGCGCGATAACATGAATCATTTACCTTCATCTTACCAACGTGCAGATATTCTAACTAAAGCTTTTTTAGCTAAGAATTTTCCCAGATTGAAGTCTGATTTGAATATCAAAGAAAGCAACAATCACTCGAGCTCTGACTGAAGTGCCTCCAGACATAGAAGATTCAGATTCAAAGACTTTTATGTAGTCAATTTAGCCAAAGTCATCTTGTTTCTTTACAAATCTCTCAAAGTATTGAACTTGGATCTTAGATTGGCTGAAGCCGAGACAATGAAGTTTCAACAAGAATTCTTTTCTTATAGAAGAAGAGGAAGTTTTGAAGCTACCGAAGAAATATCAACAACAGATTTTCATTAAATCCTTTGAACCTAACTGAAATCGGAATCAAATTTGAGAAGTTCGCTCAAACACCTAACCCTAGATCGGTTTGCGGGGAAGTATTGAGAAATGAAAAAGTGAACGAATGCAGCTCCTCATTACTGATAAAAGGAAATATAATAGGATGCGGTCAAATGGGCATGGGCTTCAAAACCGACCCACTTATTACAAACTCTCATTATAAATAGAATTCAAAATGTATTATATTTGACTGAAGAAAACTTATGTCAGTTTGTATCAATTCTTGTCATCAATAAACAATCATCTTTCTTCAATCTTTCTTCAAGTTAGATTAAAACATTAATTAGCAGAAGATGCTGCAATGTTAACCTGCTCCATAACTAGTCTCGATTCAGGCCATGCCACTTACCAACAGCTTCTCCAACTCATGTCAAACTAATGGTTAGCCTCCATAAATAAGCTTTTTCATATTTTTGGATTATCTACCCAAACTGCCATTGGAGATGGTCCAAGGGGAAGACCATTCACAAGTTCTTTTAGATTACTCGAGTGCAGCCGTCCTTCAGCAACTATTTCTTCATTCCCACTCCACTCTAACAACTTGCATTTATGATCTATGCTGCTAGTTTTACCCTATTGAAGAAGAAAAAATATCAATGAAGTAAATTTTTTTATGTAGTCAAATTAAATTTTATTTACTAAATAATTTAAATTTTACTACATTATCTTCTTTCTCAAAGCAATCTATATTGTGCAAACAACTCTACTTATCGGCCATGCTACTATCTTGTCTTCCACTTCTCCAGTGTGTGTCAAACTAAGTGTAGGCCTCCATAAAAAATATTTGGTTTCCTCGAAATGTGTATAATAATTTTCATAGCATCTAACCCTAAAGGAATTTATTGTACAAGCTCCTTTGGATTATTTAACAGAACTCTTCCTTCTACGACAATTTCTTCTATCTCACACCAATTCAATAAATCGTATTTATCATGCTTCCTGTCATGCTTGCCCTATAATTGACCAAAAGAAAATTATAGTGGTTAGGGAATCAATTATCGAAATTTAAATATATCACGATAAAATTATAATTTACTTTTACCTTTTGATGTGTGCTTGCTTCTCCCCAACTTTCTTTACACTGTCAAACCAATAATATTGCAACAACATGAGTAACCTTGTATATCAATTATTAAAGCACACATCATACTAAAATATTCCATATAATAATATTTTAAGGTACTAAAATATATAATTTATTTAATAAAAAATAATAATATACATGTTCTGTTTTTTAATAGCTTACATCCTAATTCAGGTACTGAAATATATAATATTGAGGTATAGTGGATTACAAAATTAAATTAAAAATTATTTGAGTAGATTAAATAATAATTGACATGTTAATTACATGAACGATACAATTGCTATTATATTGTCGCCACATTCTGAGATGTAGGGATAGGTATATGTTGCCAGCAAATGACGATGACCTACTTGCTAATTTTGCAAATTAGAAACATGGTGAGGAAGCAAAAACAAAAAGAACTTGCTACGGGTTTTATAAGGTGAATTATATTAAATGTATAACATTGAATGTACATTAAACGTAGAACATTGAGTAAAGCATATTATTAAGTAGGCAATTCTAATTATTAAGTGGGTAATATAAATACAGAATGTGAATATAAATTGTCGTAATTGTTAGTCTGGGATTAACAGTAATTGTTAGTCTTAGATTACAAACCTTATAAAAAGGTGTATATTTTTCATATTCTTGTCACAGAGGTTCTTTTAAAATGACAAATATATTTCTAATATTTCGATTAGTTCTTCAACGGTATCATAACTACAGCTACAGCAAGGCTATTTGTAGCTGCTCCACCTACTAATACTTTGCCTTTATTGGAACATTTGAAGAATAATAGCATTGAAGAAATAGCTCTAGTTATAGTAGCAAAAGTAAAGAAGCACAAGGATATCAAATGATATCAATAAGCACTAAGACGTTTATTTTCCATATCTGGTTGCAAACTTTATCTTTGTACTTACTCCTATCTCAAGTGATATCAACAAGCACTTCTCATATCCAATTATAGCAACTTTTGAATTTTATAATTAGCTCAGAAAGATGAAATGTCTGTCATAAATGATCACTGCGATTTATATTCACACTTTGTATTTACATAAAGGAATTACAGTTAGTCTTGGATTAAATGACAATGTCAAACATGTATTTATGTTACTTAATATAAATTGTTATGTACACTCTACATTTGTTTAAAAGAGTTATAGTTAGTTTTGGATTAACAGTTAGTTCCAACCTGCTACTCTTACAGTTTGCTTGTGCTATATTAAATGGGCAATTCTAATTAAATGACAATGTCCATGGAAAAAAGAAATCCACCTAATCATGGATGTATAAACTCCATTAGGTTACCTGTCCTATAAATTATTTGGAACTGTTAAGACCTCGGTTTCGATGTCTATTATGTATTTTGACAAACGACAACTATATACATTATTTACTAACATATTTTTTGCAGGAATAGCTACAAGACTGGATTCATATAATCTTCATGCTGCATATATGTTGTTTTGGGTCATTGTTTAGAATTAAAATATTGTGAAAATCTCTCCTTCAGATATATATAAATACACACCAGTGCCAAAGAATAAAACTCAATTTTAGGCTAAATTCAGACGTCTGAAATGACCTATTCAGACGTCTGAATCTGAAGATAAAATTCAATATTTTAAAATATTCAGACGTCTGTTTCTGTTATTTCAGACGTCTGAATATAGATAAAAATAGCCTATTTACTCTCTGTTTTGCACGCTTCAAATTTCAGAAGTCTGAAATTTATTTTCAGACGGCTGAATTTCTACAACTGCTATTTTTGTGAAAAGACACTTCTCTTCACCAAAGAGAAACTCTTTCAAAATCAATGGTTGCAACTGTTCTTTCCAATATAACCTTTCATCTATAGTTGCAACTCTTTA
Source organism: Allium fistulosum (assembly GCA_030737815.1). NCBI lineage: Eukaryota > Viridiplantae > Streptophyta > Magnoliopsida > Asparagales > Amaryllidaceae > Allium > Allium fistulosum. The sequence goes on from CM060904.1 coordinate 356,010,971, forward strand.
TACACTATAAATAGATTACAGAATTCAACAAACAATTAACCGAATCTAATTTTAATATTCTTGAATTCCTATCTATTCTATATTTTCAAACTGCACTCAAACTGATTATATTCTCTGATCGTTTGATCACTCTATCTTCCACTATTCTCAAAGCACATCACTATATATCCTAAAGGAGAAGATTATAGGAAGATTGTACTATCAAGAGACAAATTCGTGTTATTGAGAACACACAGTGTCAAATACCTTTTGTATAAGTTGAAGTCCTGTTCTGCTGTTCAGGCGTGAGAAGTCCTCTTCGGCTGTTGAGGCAAAATCCTGTTCTGTTGCTCAGGTCCCTTGTTCGGCTGTTCAAGGGTTGTTGTAAACCTGTTCCTCCGGGTTAAGTGAGGATTGTTGTTAGTGAAATTCCAGAAGGAGTCTGGGACTGGACGTAGAACGGGAAGTTCGAACCAGTATAAAAATTCCTGGTGTGCTTGTTTTATATTATTCATATTACTATATTATCTTAGTTTTTTTCCGCATTAGTATAATTCCATATAGCACGATCCCTACCGTACTTTCATTTGGTATCAGAGCCAGAATCTAATAACCGTTACACAGTTATTTAATAATTTGCTTATATGGCCAACATGGATAACAACGCTATTCCAAATCCTGTCACTATCACTAACTCTGGCATCGTAGAAGGACAAGCCACTGGACGACCTCCATTCTTCAATGGATTAAATTATAACTATTGGGCGACACGAATGCGTATTTATATGCAGGCTAATGGTTTTGATGCTTGGAATATCACACAAGCCGAATACACTGCACCAACCACTGAATATACTACTTGGTCGACAGCCCAAAAAGCAGAAGCTACCCTAAATGCCAAGGCTATGAACATGTTGTTTTGTGCTCTAGATAGAAATGAATTCAATCGTGTTAGCATATGCACCACTGCATATCAAATATGGCAAACATTAAAAACAACTCATGAAGGAACAAGCAAAGTCAAGCAAAGCAAGATATCTATGCTCAAAAATCAGTTCCAAAATTTCAGAATGAAGCAAGACGAGTCCATAAATGATATGTACTCTAGATTTCAAGATATCCATCATGCCTTGATCGGACTTGGTGTAACATATTCAGATGCAGATGTTGTCTCAAAAATCCTAAACTCTCTAACTGACGAATGGGAAAGAAAAGTTTTGGCAATTGAAGAAGCTAACGATATTTCAGAAATGAAGCCAGAAGAATTAATAGGAAATCTAATGTCATATGAAGTCAATCTGCAGGCAAAATGAGTTCAAACTCAAGACAGGAAGAATATAGCCTTCCATGCTGAAAAAGATGAATCAGAATCAGATGATGAAGATTTAGCATTTATTGCTAAAAATTTCAAAAAGTTTCTCAAACACAAAAAGGGAAATAGAAACAATGGAAAAAGGAACTTTAATAAACTATCTTCATCAGTTCTAGAATGCTTCAACTGTCACAAGAAAGGACACATGCAAAAAGATTGTCCAGACCAGAAGAAATCGAATTACAACAAGTTTAAGAAGGACAAGATCAAGAAGAAAGCATTCTCTGTCACTTGGGATGATTCAGACTCTTCGTCTTCTGATAGTAGCAGTGAAAGCGAAAATGAACAAGCTAATATATGCTTCATGGCTACTGAAAATGAGGTATCAAATTTTACCTTCGATGATATGGTTGAAATTAATACTGAATTAATTAGCACTATGAAAAATCTCAAGAAAAAGTATAAAGAAGCTGTTGAACAAAAGAACAAAGCAGAATTCGAAAGAGACATGCTTAAAGACGAGAAGAAAATATTAGAAGAGGAATTAGAGAAAATTCAACTTTCATCTTCTAATAATGATTCTCAATTAACTTTCTTGAGTCAAGAAATTGAAACTCAAAAAGAAAAGAACGATGCTTTGTCTTCTGAAAATCATGAGCTAAAATCTAAAGTCAAACTGATTGAGCTGGAAAATACTGGATTAAAGGCTAAATTAGAAGATATTTCTAAAAATATCTCTAATTTTAATGAGGGGAGAGAAAATTTATCTAAGATAATTGAAAACTCTCAGCCTTCTACCAGTAAAAAGGGACTAGGATATATTAAGAAACAAATAGCTCCTCAAAATAATTGGAGACAGTTTGTTAAATCAAAATCCACATCGGTTCAATCTAAAAGAAATCAAGAACTGAAAGCTTCTATACATAAACCAAAAAGGATACAGACATCTAAAACCATAAAAATATGGGTTCCTAAAACAAACAATAGTTTGATTAGGAATAAATATATAAAATCCTTTTTGGAAACTGTTCATAAAAGTCAGAATTATATTTACAAAGGGAATACCGGACCCGAATGGGTTTGGTTTCCTAAGACCTAACTCTTAGGACCCTATAAAAAGGTGGGTACCAATGGTCTTAATTCTATTTTTTGCAGGTCCCACTTAAAAAGAGAGGAAAGTGGATTCTAGATAGTGGTTGCTCTAAACATATGACTGGAGACAAAAGTATGCTGACAAATATTACCTACACAAATGAAGGCTCAGTCACATTTGGAGATAATTCCAAAGGTTATATCATCGGCAAAGGCGATGTGAGCAACTTCGGTAACTCTAATACTCCTCTTATCTCTAATGTTTTACTTGTTAAAAACCTGAAGCACAATTTGTTGAGTATCAGCCAATTGTGTGACAAAGGATTCAAAATCTCTTTTTCCGAAGATAGGTGTAGCATTTTAGATCACAGTGGAAATCTCATATTTGAAGGTAATAGAAACAGAAATATATATGTTCTGAATATGAAAGTCAATCATAATTCAGATATGTGCTTAATAGCTAATGAAAATGATCCTTGGTTATGGCACAAACGATTCTGTCATATTAACTTCAAATCCATTAATAAGTTATCTAAAAATAACTTAGTAAAGGGGTTACCAAAAATGAACTTTAAAGTAGATCATATTTGTGATGCCTGTCAATTAGGTAAATTAACAAAATCATCATTTAAATCTAAAAAGGTCATTTCGACATTACAACCACTGGAGTTACTTCATATGGATCTATTTGGACCAACACAAGTGCAATCCATAAATCATAACAAATATGTGTTTGTAATTGTCGATGATTTTTCTAGATATACTTGGACAATTTTTATGAAAAATAAAAGTGATACTTTTGATCACTTTAAAATTTTCGTCAAGAGAATCCAAAACTTGAAGGAATTAAAAATTAAGAATATTCGGAGTGATCATGGAGGAGAGTTCGAAAATGAAGCTTTTGAACAATTCTGTAAAAAGAAAGGAATTTCTCATAATTTCTCGTTTCCTAGAACTCCACAACAAAATGGAGTTGTAGAACGAAAGAATAGAACTTTACAGGAATGTGCAAGAACTTTGTTAAATGGAAGCACACTTCCAAAACATTTTTGGGCAGAAGCTGTAGCAACTGCCTGTTATGTTTTAAACAGGGTTTCCATTCGACCTCTCACTAAGAATACTCCGTATGAACTCTTTAATAGCAGAAAACCAAACATATCCTATTTCAAAGTTTTTGGTTCAAAATGTTTTATATTAAACACTAAAGATCAGCTTGGCAAATTTGATGCGAAATCTGACGAAGGTTTCTTCCTAGGATATTCGGATCGAAGCAAGGCCTATCGAGTGTTTAATAAAAGAACAAATACTGTTGAGGAAACTCTACATGTATCGTTTGATGAAAATTTTCAACAAATAACAAGTATAAATAATGATGATGATGATAACATCATAAATACAGAATCTGAAAATGTTAAAATAAATGAAAACGAAATTGATAATCCTAATGAGAACAATAATATTCAAAATGAATTAAAATCTCCACCACATATCTTACGGGATCATCCTGTTCAAAACATTATTGGAGAAATTAATTCAAACGTTCGAACTAGGAATCAATTAAATCAAATGGGCCACGTAGCATTCATATCTACTATCGAGCCAAAGAACCCAAAGGAAGCTTCTACCGACGAATACTGGATCATTGCAATGCAAGAAGAACTAAATCAGTTTGAGCGCAATGAAGTTTGGGAATTAGTTCCTAGACCAAGTAATCAAACTGTTATTGGAACAAAATGGGTTTACAAAAACAAGGTGGACGAACAAGGAAATATCACTAGAAATAAAGCAAGATTGGTGGCTCAAGGATACAATCAGGAAGAAGGTATCGACTATGAAGAGACATTCGCTCCTGTAGCAAGACTAGAAGCAATTCGAATACTACTGGCCTATGCGTGTTTTCATAATTTTAAACTTTATCAGATGGACGTTAAAAGTGCCTTTCTGAATGGATATATTAAAGAAAATGTGTATGTTGAACAACCTCCCTTATTTGCTCATGAAAAATATCCCAATCATGTATATAGACTTAAGAAGGCTCTATATGGTTTAAAACAAGCACCACGTGCTTGGTACGAACGACTTAAGAGCTATCTAATCTCTTCGGGATTTCAAATTGGAAAGGTTGATCAAACATTATTCATTAAACATTCAAAAAGGGATATTTTAATAGTTCAAATCTACGTTGATGATATCATATTTGGTTCCACCAACGAAAAATTATGTCAGGATTTTTCGGATATTATGACTAAGGAATTTGAAATGTCCCATATGGGAGAATTATCATACTTTCTTGGTCTACAGATTAAGCAATTACCGAATGGTATATTTTTTAATCAAGAAAAATATTGTAATAATCTAATCAAACGCTTCGGAATGGAAAATACTTCTGCCAAACCAACTCCTATGAGTACAACAACACATCTTGAAAAAGATGAAAATGGCAAAAGTGTTGATCAGAAACAATACCGAAGTATGATTGGATCATTACTATATTTAACTGCAAGTCGTCCTGACATAATGATGAGTGTCTGTTTATGTGCTAGATTCCAAGCCAATCCAAAAGAATCACATTTAAGAGCAGTGAAACGTATACTACGTTATCTAACAAACACAAAGGATTTTGGTCTATTCTATCCTAAAGAATGTCCATTTGAATTAGTTTCATATAGTGATGCTGATTTCGGTGGTTCTCGAACAGACCGAAAAAGTACAAGTGGTACGTGCCATTTTATTGGAAAATCACTTGTATCTTGGTTTAGTAAGAAACAAAATTGTGTTTCTCTTTCTACATGTGAAGCAGAATATATTTCTGCTGCTTTGGCTTGTACTCAAGTAATCTATATGCAACAAACACTCAAAGATTTAAATATAAATTTATCAAATTCAACTATATATTGTGACAACTCTAGTGCTATTAACTTATCTAAAAATCCTATTAATCATTCACGAACAAAACATATTGACATTCGTCATCATTTTCTTCGTGATAATGTTGAAAAAGGGACAATTATTTTAGATTTTGTTTCTTCTGAAAATCAGTTAGCTGATATTTTTACAAAACCTCTTTTAGAAAATATTTTCGTAAAACTAAGGCGAGAACTTGGTATTGTGTCTCTTCAAAATTTATGATTTTTTTTGATAAATTTTATACTATTTAAAAAAATTTTTTTGGCTAATATCATTTTTACTATTTTTACCTTGTGTTTTAACAGACGGATATTACTAACAAATGAGTTTCTGCCATTCCTTTTGTACTATATATGAACTTTCTATCTTATTATAAATTGTTCAATTCTAATCTTCTTTTTCATCAAAGACATTTCTATTTTCTGTTTTCTAATAGAAAATTCCCTCTACAATGAAAATCAACTTGTTCATATTACTTCTCTCCATGGTTTCTGAATCCGATGATTCTCCATCATCTTATTCTACATCATCTCTTGAAATTTTAGTAACTCCAACACCTCATGAGAAAAATAGACCTTGTCCTTCTCGTGAACGTTCTAGCTATACTCCTGAAAAAAAGAAATCTCGACGGTTTCTTTTCTTTGGCTCTCCATCAACCAAAGAGAAAATATCAGAGATGCATCATTACCAAAGAGAACAGTTGGATTTGCAACGAGAGATGTATTACGAACAAAAAGTTAATTCCAAACGACTTAGTTTTATTGAACAAGTGGCTTTGAAATTCTGTGGTACATCTCCTAAGAAAGATGTAGTTCAACCTTCAACATCTCACCAAATAACTTCATCTGGATGGAATTCATGGGAGCCGAGTCCACAAACTCCTTCGGTTCCACAAAATTCTTGGGAACGTCAACCATATTGGTCTCCCTTGCGACCATACACAGAGATAACCAAGGTCGAACCAGAAGAATGTAAAACTCCAAGTGACTCGGATAAATAATTTCTTATAGATTCTTTTTATATTTTGTGTATCTCTATTTTTTTTGTAAAAAGTAAAATTTCAGACGTCTGAACTCTTTATTACAGACGTCTGAACATTGTAAGAGAATAATTTTTTTTTAACAGTTTCAGACGTCTAAAACTATGATTTCAGACGTCTTAAAATAGGCATTTTTGCACCGTTTTCTTTCTGTTTCAATTTTCTTATATTCAGCCGTCTGAAAGTATTTTTCAGACGTCTGAAAACTGGAAATCTTTTCATATTTCAAATTAATATTTCACGAATTTCAAGACACCAAACCCTTTATTCAACCCGTCCTTTTCTTTTTGCTCTTCTTCATCTTCTCCTTTCGGTTATTACTTCTCCATTTTCTTTACTTCTTTCTCAAACAACTCAAATGGCACCTAAATCAAAAAGATCAAGACCATCATCCTCTTCATCTACACCAAACATTGATCAGTGGCTATGGAACGACCAAGCAAGGCAACGATTTGCTCAAATGAATAGATCTAAATTTTTCCCTGGAGCCTTCATCAAATTCGAAGAATTCAGCGCCTATCGTATTCATCAATTTGTAAGAGCAAATGGGTTAGAGTCTCTAGTCTCTTTTGATGCCAACAATATCAAAATTAATCATCTTTTAGTAAAATTATTTTTTGCAAACATGAATCTAGACCATCATACTCCTCACAATCGCAATGATTGTATTTGGACTTTGGTTTGTGGAGTTAAAATATATCTGCCAATTTCAAGGCTTGGTGAAATTCTACGTTGTCCATCAACCGGAATTGATTTAGATGAGATTGATGTGTCTTTAGATTTAACTAATAGAGATGAAGTTTCACATCAATTCTTGAACGATGATATTAATCGACTCACTTCTATTCAACTTCGTCCTCAAGCTCGCATTCTTCATAGAGCATTAATTCGTTCTGTTATTCCAAGGACAGGAAGTTATGAGATTGTTAATAAAAGAAATTTTCAAGCCCTATATGCTGTATACTCCGGTCAACCTCTAAATTGGGCTCAAATAATTTTGGAAGAATTCATGGATGTCAATCATAGGAGACGATATAAGACCTTCCACTATGGTGCTTATATTATGAAAATACTTCAAAATTTTAACATTTCTTTTCCTGAGTCCGAATTTTCTTCGATCAAAGAACTTGGGTCTAAAACATTAGGTCTTATGGGATTGCCAAAACGCCCGGAAAGTTTAGCATATATCTCTTTCCAAGAATGGGTTGCCAACCGTGATCAAAACCAGCCACAACCTCGTCGACACGATTCTCATACTCAATCATCTATCCCTCCATCGGAAGAAGAAGATGATAATGATATTGTGATTCTTTCTCCCGACTCTAGCTCAAGGAATGCCTTAGTAACACTTTCCCAAAATCAAGCAAAACTTCAAAACCGAATGAAAACAATAGAACGAAAATCTGAAAAACGTTTTAATTCCATTCGAGGCTTTCTTAACAAAATTTGGGAACGTATTGGTTGTTCAACCTCTTCATCTACCGATGTTTTCAACCCCACTCCTTTTCAATGGTCTTCAAGTTCAGAGAATAGAATTAGTGGTGATGATGATGATGAAGTTGGAAGTGACTCTAGTCCTAGATTCTGATTTTTTTTTTCTTTCTGCTCTTTTATGTTGTTTGTTATGTGTCTTAAACTCTCTTTTGCATCCTCTTTAATTTATGTCTACTTTGATCTATCTTATAAAATTACTGATTACCTTTTTGCAATGACAAAGGGGGAGAAAATGGTGTTAATTCTTTTTGACAGGGGGAGTTTTAGTATATAGTTGATAAAATGGTGTTAATTCTTTTTGACAGGGGGAGTTTTAGTATATAGTTGTCATCGTCAAAAAGGGGGAGAATGTTAAGACCTCGGTTTCGATGTCTATTATGTATTTTGACAAACGACAACTATATACATTATTTACTAACATATTTTTTGCAGGAATAGCTACAAGACTGGATTCATATAATCTTCATGCTGCATATATGTTGTTTTGGGTCATTGTTTAGAATTAAAATATTGTGAAAATCTCTCCTTCAGATATATATAAATACACACCAGTGCCAAAGAATAAAACTCAATTTTAGGCTAAATTCAGACGTCTGAAATGACCTATTCAGACGTCTGAATCTGAAGATAAAATTCAATATTTTAAAATATTCAGACGTATGTTTCTGTTATTTCAGACGTCTGAATATAGATAAAAATAGCCTATTTACTCTCTATTTTGCACGCTTCAAATTTCAGAAGTCTGAAATTTATTTTCAGACGGCTGAATTTCTACAACTGCTATTTTTGTGAAAAGACACTTCTCTTCACCAAAGAGAAACTCTTTCAAAATCAATGGTTGCAACTATTCTTTCCAATATAACCTTTCATCTATAGTTGCAACTCTTTATACACTATAAATAGATTACAGAATTCAACAAACAATTAACCGAATCTAATTTTAATATTCTTGAATTCCTATCTATTCTATATTTTCAAACTGCACTCAAACTGATTATATTCTCTGATCGTTTGATCACTCTATCTTCCACTATTCTCAAAGCACATCACTATATATCCTAAAGGAGAAGATTATAGGAAGATTGTACTATCAAGAGACAAATTCGTGTTATTGAGAACACACAGTGTCAAATACCTTTTGTATAAGTTGAAGTCCTGTTCTGCTGTTCAGGCGTGAGAAGTCCTCTTCGGCTGTTGAGGCAAAATCCTGTTCTGTTGCTCAGGTCCCTTGTTCGGCTGTTCAAGGGTTGTTGTAAACCTGTTCCTCCGGGTTAAGTGAGGATTGTTGTTAGTGAAATTCCAGAAGGAGTCTGGGACTGGACGTAGAACGGGAAGTTCGAACCAGTATAAAAATTCCTGGTGTGCTTGTTTTATATTATTCATATTACTATATTATCTTAGTTTTTTTCCACATTAGTATAATTCCATATAGCACGATCCCTACCGTACTTTCAGGAACTTCATTTTTAAACTTCTGTTATGAATTTGATTTATTTTGGTTTCTCTAAATTTCTTCATTATTTTTTCTATTAAAACACAATCAAGTATAAAATTTTCTCTTTATGCATGATTATGTTGGATATATTCCAAAGCATATTGTAACGACCCGTATTTTTACGGATCAAAACATTCTAAAATGATTGACCCTTGGTTGTATTGTTGTTAAGTCATTTCAGGTTTTGGCAGAATTTTGCTTAAGTCCTAAGTCGTAGCCGACTTAGGAGTTTTGGACGAGTTAAGCAACAAGTCTGGACGAGTTAATGACTAAGGTGTAGGTCGGTGACGACCTAAGGTAGATAGGGGAGTGGTTTAGGTCGGTTGATAGTTTGGGGCGACTTAAAGGTTGTACCGAGTTAACGACTCATAGGATGGACCGACCTAAGATTTAGACGACCTAAGAGTTTCTCCGACTTATTGTAGTTAGCGGTTTATCGGGGTAAGCGAGTTAGTGGGATGACCGACCCATAGGAGTACCGACTTATAAGCGAGTTAAGGATAGGTCGGCAGAGTAATTGAGTCGGTAGGTCGCCTCCTGTGTTAAGTCGTAACCCAGTTACGAGTTAAGTCGTAGTTGTATTCCTTCGTATGTCATAGGTCGGCAAGGCACTTAGGTCGGCAACGACCTAAGTTAAGTCGCGCCTATGTGTTAAGTCGCAGATGCGCATTGTTGTAGGTTGTTAGGACTTGGGTTTTGAGGCTGTGTGATGAGTCTGGGACTTTGTTAGGTCGGCAAAGCTTTAGGTCGTAGGTCGGCATGGTGTTAAGTCGGCAGCGACTTAAGAAGGCAGCCGAGTTAAGGATTTTCTTCTATAAATAGGAGGGGGTTGGCTTCATTTTTGGGATCCGGATTTTGAAGCGACGAAGTGCTGCCATTTTGAGAGCTCGACTTCTACACTTCTTCACTTCTTTTCTCCACTCTAATCTAGTGCTTCCATCCATCCAAATCGAAGATCAAGATTGAAGATCCAAGAGCTAAAGTTGAAGATCTTCATCCTTTGGAGTGAGATTTCTTCATTTGAAGCGGATTTGTGATAGATCAAGCTTGATCCTTCGCTGTCCAGATCTGAAGCGTATTGATTTGGGTTTGTTTAGGTGATTTGGTGAGTGGTGATTATCTCTCACACGGATCCAAAGGAGTATATCGGATTGTTGGCTCGATTTGGTGTTAAAATAGTGATTTCCATGCATTTTCTTCATCCTAAGTATAGATCCTTATAGATCCATTGTTCATGATGATGTTGCATCCATTTTATCATATGTTAACCTATGCAAGTTCATTCATCAAGTTTGTAGAGATATAATCCATGTTTTCATGCTTATTGGACTTTCAACTCTTTAATTACGAAAATGCCATTATTGTTATAATTGTCTACTTAGATCATTTTTGAATGCTTGATTGCTTGGATTGATGTTTGATTTGATTGATTGTTATGAACTAGATGATTGATGACTAGATTTAGATCGAAGGTGATTCAAAAGCTAAGGGAAAGGCTCTTGAATTGGAAAAGCTGCTCGTGGCATATGTAGCGGGATGATGAAGCTCTTATGCATAGATTTGATGATGTGATGATGAGATGAGGCTTTGCGAGGATGTAATGAAGCGAGGCAATCATGTGATGAAGACTTGGTCTAATCCAGACGGGATCATTCCAAGCATGTTGATAACTCGGTGATATGATTCGAGTTGAGGATAATGAATGGATATGAGAATAGTCGTCGAGGAGGATGACTAGGAGGCTTGGATAGCATCGTTGTTGAAGGTTCTAGCATGCTCTAAGCAAGAGTACGTTTGGGCAGATTCGATAGTCCCAACGGCCAACTGTTGATGGTCGAGTACTCTGGGCAGATTCGATAGTCCTAGGCACGGGCTGCGACGACGTGCGGGAGTTATGTCTAGAACCGGGGTTTCCATTAGCCCTTGACGGACGGCTGAAAGAATGTGCCGGTCATTCAATTAACGGTGATATCGAAGCAATGATAACAGTGATAGCCAGAGTCATGGATGTTTGGTTGTATCGTCATTCGGACTCAAGAGCGGTATTTTCTGGGTGCTTATCTGATTTAGGCCTTGGTACTTGGAAAACATCGCCCTTGACTCGAGTGATAGTAATTTTACTTTAAATTGTATGCTCTGCTATGTTTGCTTCTGCTTAGTGTGTGTCTGGGGGCTATCACTGTAGAATGAGGTTGGAGTGGGAGGGTTGTATTCCTATTCCTTTCCTTTATGCTCTTTTGGTATGTTGTTAGTTAATTTACTGCTCACTAAGACTGTTGTCTGACTCAAGGCTTTATGTTTTAATTCTTATTGCCTTGGGCTGTTCGTCCATTTTGGGACGGGCAGACTAGGTAGCAGGTGACAGGTGCTGTTCTCTTCTCACGATGCTGATATCGAAGACGAGCTGGAGGGTTGCATATTATCTTCTTATTATATGTACTGGATATTCCGCTGTTTTGTATTCTCTGAGAGATATGTAGTGAGGCTGGATGTATTGACTATGTGGATGCTTGTATTCAACTATTATGGAGTTTTATATGATGTCATTTTGTTCTGTAAAGCTTCACTATACATATGTTCTATTGTATTTTGTCCATGCGCTGTGAGTAATACGATAGATTCTGTTGTTTTAAATCTTACCTTGACAATCGTCCATGGTCGCCTGGCACACTTTACAGCGCTCTATCTCTAGATTCGGTGCAGGGGTCATGGGCGGTCGTCACATTTGGTATCAGAGCATTGGTTAATCGATTTTACCCAACGCTCGCTGTCGTAACTACGTATGAGAGACGTAATTGTATTTTGATGGATGATTACTATATATAATATAGTAGCTTAGTAGAGTTTGAGTCCTTTATGCAGTTGTTTCTCTAGATGTTCTAATCATTCCTTTTTATAGATATTGAGAATGAGTCGAAGAGGGAGACCAGCTGCTAGGGAAGGCCGTGCTACTGAAGAGACTGCTGATTATGCAGCCATGTTCGAAGCTATGATGACTTCGATCATGAGGAGAATACCAGTTCCGGGGGCGGCAGTTGATGTTGGAGTTCAAGTCCAAACTCCGAAACCAGTGGATTTTGCTAAGCTGTGCAAGGATTATACTGCTCTTGGAGGGAAGGTTTTCTTGGGAACAGAATCTACCATTGAGGTCCAGAGGTGGATAGATGCTTGTAGAAGGATCTTTGGTGATTTGGGAATTGATGATGCAACTAAGAGGAAGTTGGCATCAAGGCAGCTTCAAGGGAGAGCTTCTGATTGGTGGAACTCTATTACCATCACTACTCCGGAAGAAGAGATTACTTGGGAGCAATTCCAAGTCAGATTTGAAGCTAAGTTCATTTCTACAGCTCAGAAGTCCGTTCTGTTCAAGAAGTTTGTAGAGCTCAAGCAGGGTGGAAGATCTGTTCTTGAGTATGTTTCTGAGTTTGAGGCTTTATCCAAGTATGCTCGATCATATATTGAATCTGCTTATCAGAAGAATGAGAAGTTTGTGACCGGCTTGGATAGTTATCTTGGGAGACAGTTGGTGGATCATTTGGACGATTCATTTGAGAAGCTTGTGGAGAAAGCTCTCAGGCATGAGAGTCTGTTTCCTAAGGAAGGACCTATTGTTGCTGTTACCAAGGGAGAATCTAAACCACAGCAGGGTGGAAACCAGAAGAGGAAACAGCAGCAACAGAAGGGTAAGGATGGCCAGAAGAAGCCGAAAAGCGAGGTGACTTGCTACAATTGTCAGCAGAAGGGCCATTTCTCTAAGGATTGTAAGAATCCGAAGGCACCGATGAAGTGTCACAACTGTGACAAGCCGGGACATTTCAGGAAGAATTGTCCAGAACCAAGGAAGGACAGGCAGATTGTGCAAGCCTATGCTTTAGGAGCTGTTCCGTCGTCTTCGAAAGCTCCTACTGCTGAAGAGAAGGGGAAGAGCGTGGTTGTTCAAGGTACTCTTTTCCTATGTGGTGTTCCAGTTAGAGTTCTGTTTGATACTGGAGCGTCGCATTCGTTTGTTTGTAGTGAACTCGTAGGCCGGTTAGGTTTGGAACCGGATATTGTTGATAGGCCATTGGTTGTGACTAATCCAGTTGGGGGTTCGTCTTGTTTGTGTATGTTATGCCGTGGTCTAGTTGTGTCGAGTCATGGTTGCTCTTTTGTTTGTGATTGCTTTGTTCTGAACTTTGCGGGGTTCAGAATTATCTTGGGTATGGACTGGCTTAGGAAGTATGCGGCTAAGGTTGATTGTGAGAGGCTGGAGATGACAGTCGAGAATGTGGAGGGGCGAAAGGTTGTGATACGATGTAAGCATGAAGAAGGCGTCTTCATGAGCTTCATGTATTCGCTGGTTGTTCCACGGGATGGACTGTCTTTAGTGCCAATCGCAAATGGATTCGAGGATGTCTTTGACGAAGTCAAAGGGTTGCCGCCGCATAGAGAGATCGAGTTCCGTATAGATCTAGTTGAAGGAGCCAGACCTGTTGTGATGCCTCTAAGGCGGATGGCGCCTAGGGAACAGCAAGAGTTGAGGGTGCAAGTTGATGACCTTTTACAGAAAGGATTCATTCGGCGTAGTGTGTCCGAGTGGGGTGCACCAGTTGTGTTTGCAACCAAGGCAGATGGATCATTGAGATTGTGTGTGGATTATCGTGAGCTGAATAAGGTGACTAAGAAGAACAAGTATCCATTGCCGAGAATAGATGACTTGTTTGATCAGCTTCACGAAGCTAAGATGTTTTCTCAGATGGATTTGGCAACGGGATTTCACCAGTTGAGAGTAGCTAAGGATAGTGTGCCGAAGACTGCTTTTAGGACACCATCCGGTTTCTTTGAGTGGCTGGTAATGCCGTTTGGATTGACTAACGCGCCAGCATATTTTGTGGATCTTATGAATAGAGTGTTCAGAGATCAGTTGAACAAGTTCGTACTTGTGTTCGTGGATGATATTCTGATTTATTCCAGAACGGAAGAAGAGCACAAGACGCACTTGTGTATTGTTTTGGAAATCTTGCGGAAACATCAGCTGAAGGCTAAGTTTTCGAAGTGTCACTTCTGGAAGAGTGAAGTGAGGTTCTTAGGCCATGTGATTTCTGGAAGTGGAATAGCGGTTGATCCCGCTAAGGTGGCAGCAATCCAGGATTGGGTTAGACCTAAGAATGCATCTGATGTGAGAAGTTTTCTTGGATTAGCAGGATATTATCGACGGTTTATCAAAGACTTCTCCAAGGTAGCTGCACCGTTAACAGGATTGACGAAGAAGAACCAAGTGTTCAGTTGGGATGCTAAGTGTGAGCAAGCTTTCGGAATCCTGAAAGAGAGATTGACGAGTGCTCCTGTTTTGACTATTCCTAGTGGGAATGATGAGATGGTGGTTTACACCGACGCATGTGGTACTGGACTTGGAGCAGTGATGATGCAGAAGGATAAAGTTGTTGCGTATGCCAGTCGACAACTGAAGCCGCATGAAAGGAATTACCCAACTCATGATTTGGAGTTAGCGGCGATTGTATTTGCTCTGAAGATGTGGAGACATTATCTATTGGGAGTTCGATTCGAGTTGTTTACAGATCATAAGTCGTTGAAGTATCTTTTCTCCCAAAAGGATTTGAATCTTCGGCAGCAACGTTGGCTAGAGTTTTTAGCATCATATGATTTTGGTATAGCCTATACTCCGGGAAAAGGAAACGCAGTGGCAGATGCGTTAAGTCGAAGACATGCAGGATTGGGAGCCATGTTTTCAGAATGGAAGAGTCTCGAGTATTTAGCTGGATTTGACTTCAGGCCTAGATGCGAATTGGAACCTGAGATGTTGGCAAACTTATCAATAAGACCCACTCTTGTGGAAAGGATTGGTGAGAGCCAAAAGCGAGATGATAAGCTTGTCAAGATTATCCGTGAATTGGAATCTGGATTGGATCCAGAAAAGGATAAAGGATTCGAGGTTGATCGAGAGGGTTGGCTTCGAAAACGAGGACGACTAGTTGTTCCCGATATAGATGAATTGAGGAGTGAAGTTTTGAAGGAAAGTCATCACTCGAAGTTGACAATTCATCCAGGTGGAATCAAGATGTATCGGGATATGAAGAGAACCTACTACTGGGAAGGCATGAAGAAGGATGTTGGAAATTTTATTTCCAAATGTATGAATTGCCAGTTGGTAAAAGCCGAATAGAAGAAGCCAAGCGGATTGCTTCAGCCATTAGAAGTTCCTACATGGAAGTGGGAACAAGTGTCGATGGATTTTATCGATGGATTGCCTAGAACCAGAATGGGGAATGAAGGAATTTGGGTCATTGTAGATCGTCTGACTAAGAGTGCACGATTCATTCCTGTTCGATCAACTAGGACTGCATCAAAGTTGGCTGAGTTGTATGTTAAGTGGATAGTCCGATTCCATGGTATTCCGAAGAGTATAGTGAGCGATCGAGATCCATTGTTCACTAGTGGATTTTGGAAGAGCTTCCAGGAAGTTTTGGGAACCGAGTTGTGTTTGAGTACAGCTTATCACCCTCAAACAAATGGTCAGACCGAGAGAGTCAACCGAGTTTTGGAAGATCTCCTCAGAGCTTGTGTTTTGGATTTCGGAGGATCATGGGAAGATCACCTTCATTTGGTGGAGTTTGCGTACAACAACAGTTACCAGTCAAGCATTGGTATGGCACCGTATGAGGCATTGTATGGAAGACCGTGTAACTCTCCAATATGTTGGTTGGAAACTGGAGAAAAGCTGATACTTGGACCAGAGATGATTCGGCAGACCTCAGATTGTATAGAGATCATTCGGCAACGAATGAAGGCAGCCCAAGACCGTCAGAAAAGTTATGCCGATAAGCGTCGAAAGGATTTGGAATTCGACGTAGGAGATATGGTTTTTGTGAAGATTTCTCCACTGAAGAATGTTATCCGATTCGGGAAGAAAGGAAAATTGACTCCGAGATTTGTTGGACCATTCCCGATCATCGAGCGAATTGGAAAGCTCGCTTATAGATTGGGATTACCAGAGAAGATGTCGGGTGTGCACAATGTTTTTCACGTATCATATCTACGGAAATATGTGCACGACTCGAATACGGTGGTTTCTGCTGATAGCTGTGAAGATTTTGAAGTTGTTCCAGTTGATAGAAGACCTCGTAAGCCGCTTCGTGTTGTTGAAACTGACACGAAACAGCTTAGGAGGAAGATAGTTAAGTTGCTCAAGATACAATGGAGTGACGATGATAACGACTGTACGTGGGAGGTGGAAGAGAGGATGAAAGCAGCTCATCCTGAACTCTTCGAGGTATGGCCCTAAGGTGTCGTGTCATCTAACGAAATTGTAACTTGTCCTTAGTCTTAGAATTCTGTACGCTAAGCTAGAATTGGATGCATGGTTTATTGATTGTTATGGATGATAGGCGTACAGAATAGCTTTGATTGCCTTGTTTGTTTGGAATTTCGGGGGCGAAATTCCTAAGGGGGAGAGAATGTAACGACCCGTATTTTTATGGATCAAAACATTCTAAAATGATTGACCCTTGGTTGTATTGTTGTTAAGTCATTTCAGGTTTTGGCAGAATTTTGCTTAAGTCCTAAGTCGTAGCCGACTTAGGAGTTTTGGACGAGTTAAGCAACAAGTCTGGACGAGTTAATGACTAAGGTGTAGGTCGGTGACGACCTAAGGTAGATAGGGGAGTGGTTTAGGTCGGTTGATAGTTTGGGGCGACTTAAAGGTTGTACCGAGTTAACGACTCATAGGATGGACCGACCTAAGATTTAGACGACCTAAGAGTTTCTCCGACTTATTGTAGTTAGCGGTTTATCGGGGTAAGCGAGTTAGTGGGATGACCGACCCATAGGAGTACCGACTTATAAGCGAGTTAAGGATAGGTCGGCAGAGTAATTGAGTCGGTAGGTCGCCTCTTGTGTTAAGTCGTAACCCAGTTACGAGTTAAGTCGTAGTTGTATTCCTTCGTATGTCATAGGTCGGCAAGGCACTTAGGTCGGCAACGACCTAAGTTAAGTCGCGCCTATGTGTTAAGTCGCAGATGCGCATTGTTGTAGGTCGTTAGGACTTGGGTTTTGAGGCTGTGTGATGAGTCTGGGACTTTGTTAGGTCGGCAAAGCTTTAGGTCGTAGGTCGGCATGGTGTTAAGTCGGCAGCGACTTAAGAAGGCAGCCGAGTTAAGGATTTTCTTCTATAAATAGGAGGGGGTTGGCTTCATTTTTGGGATCCGGATTTTGAAGCGACGAAGTGCTGCCATTTTGAGAGCTCGACTTCTACACTTCTTCACTTCTTTTCTCCACTCTAATCTAGTGCTTCCATCCATCCAAATCGAAGATCAAGATTGAAGATCCAAGAGCTAAAGTTGAAGATCTTCATCCTTTGGAGTGAGATTTCTTCATTTGAAGCGGATTTGTGATAGATCAAGCTTGATCCTTCGCTGTCCAGATCTGAAGCGTATTGATTTGGGTTTGTTTAGGTGATTTGGTGAGTGGTGATTATCTCTCACACGGATCCAAAGGAGTATATCGGATTGTTGGCTCGATTTGGTGTTAAAATAGTGATTTCCATGCATTTTCTTCATCCTAAGTATAGATCCTTATAGATCCATTGTTCATGATGATGTTGCATCCATTTTATCATATGTTAACCTATGCAAGTTCATTCATCAAGTTTGTAGAGATATAATCCATGTTTTCATGCTTATTGGACTTTCAACTCTTTAATTACGAAAATGCCATTATTGTTATAATTGTCTACTTAGATCATTTTTGAATGCTTGATTGCTTGGATTGATGTTTGATTTGATTGATTGTTATGAACTAGATGATTGATGACTAGATTTAGATCGAAGGTGATTCAAAAGCTAAGGGAAAGGCTCTTGAATTGGAAAAGCTGCTCGTGGCATATGTAGCGGGATGATGAAGCTCTTATGCATAGATTTGATGATGTGATGATGAGATGAGGCTTTGCGAGGATGTAATGAAGCGAGGCAATCATGTGATGAAGACTTGGTCTAATCCAGACGGGATCATTCCAAGCATGTTGATAACTCGGTGATATGATTCGAGTTGAGGATAATGAATGGATATGAGAATAGTCGTCGAGGAGGATGACTAGGAGGCTTGGATAGCATCGTTGTTGAAGGTTCTAGCATGCTCTAAGCAAGAGTACGTTTGGGCAGATTCGATAGTCCCAACGGCCAACTGTTGATGGTCGAGTACTCTGGGCAGATTCGATAGTCCTAGGCACGGGCTGCGACGACGTGCGGGAGTTATGTCTAGAACCGGGGTTTCCATTAGCCCTTGACGGACGGCTGAAAGAATGTGCCGGTCATTCAATTAACGGTGATATCGAAGCAATGATAACAGTGATAGCCAGAGTCATGGATGTTTGGTTGTATCGTCATTCGGACTCAAGAGCGGTATTTTCTGGGTGCTTATCTGATTTAGGCCTTGGTACTTGGAAAACATCGCCCTTGACTCGAGTGATAGTAATTTTACTTTAAATTGTATGCTCTGCTATGTTTGCTTCTGCTTAGTGTGTGTCTGGGGGCTATCACTGTAGAATGAGGTTGGAGTGGGAGGGTTGTATTCCTATTCCTTTCCTTTATGCTCTTTTGGTATGTTGTTAGTTAATTTACTGCTCACTAAGACTGTTGTCTGACTCAAGGCTTTATGTTTTAATTCTTATTGCCTTGGGCTGTTCGTCCATTTTGGGACGGGCAGACTAGGTAGCAGGTGACAGGTGCTGTTCTCTTCTCACGATGCTGATATCGAAGACGAGCTGGAGGGTTGCATATTATCTTCTTATTATATGTACTGGATATTCCGCTGTTTTGTATTCTCTGAGAGATATGTAGTGAGGCTGGATGTATTGACTATGTGGATGCTTGTATTCAACTATTATGGAGTTTTATATGATGTCATTTTGTTCTGTAAAGCTTCACTATACATATGTTCTATTGTATTTTGTCCATGCGCTGTGAGTAATACGATAGATTCTGTTGTTTTAAATCTTACCTTGACAATCGTCCATGGTCGCCTGGCACACTTTACAGCGCTCTATCTCTAGATTCGGTGCAGGGGTCATGGGCGGTCGTCACACATATATACAATTTATACTTACAGTAAATGCTCAAATGTATACAATTTATACCTAAAGAATTTGACTGCAAATTTTTAATTATTTTTCTTTTCAAAGTAATCATTTTACTATTTAATTTTATTGGTCTTTTATAAAAAAAATTATTTGATATATGCTAATTTTGCTTTCCTTCTAGCCATCTTCCGATTTAGCTAATTTAATATCAAAATTTTCAAAAATAACAAAATAAGTGAAAACAACATATGATAATTTTGCTTTCCTTCTAACCATCTTCTTTATACAGTTGATCGCTAAATTTTACATAGATAAAGGATTGTATATGATCACTGAAATTATATTACCTGATTTTCCATTAGCATGCGAACCATCATTTGTAATTCTGCAATTTTGCTTTGCATTTGTACTGTTTGTTTATCCCTAACATGTGACCAAATTGCCCCTCTTTCCATTCCTCTCAATCGTCCTGATCTATCTAGTCCTATCACTTGTGATAGTGCATCTTCTTTGTAATTGATTATTAAGATAAAATGTGATCCATTGTCAACGTTTTTTTTAAATCTTTCCAACAGAGGTTAACATTAGTATTATACACTAGTGTCACACTATAATATTACTAAATAATTTCTAGTATATCAAAAATTTAAAAGTACTTACAATAGTGTCTGCAATCATGTTCACTGGTTTGCCATCTTTTCAAGTACGAGATTTGATCCAAACATCAACTATAGAGACGGGAGATGGAACTTTACTTGTCTCTTTCTACATTCAAAAGATCATTAAAGCAAGAAATCATATTAACTAATTAATAAATATTATGATAAATTAATACATCTTCAGCCAATCGTGCCATTCCTCTAAGGTTGCATACGTGTGGCATCTGATTGTATCTAATAGCTTTGAATTTATCACTTACCATCTGAAATGTTCAAATACACACAAAAGATTATTTAGAAAATTAAATCTATAATCTAAAAAAGTTAATAAAATCAAAGAGAGATAAGTATTGTTTTTTTTTGAATGTGTTTACAAAAATACAGAGAGATAAATGTATTGTAATTGATTTACCTCAAGCTTCAGAGTTGTTTTCAACTTATTAAACTTCTTCCACTCCATCATAGTTTTGATGTTATCGGGTTTTAGCTGTAGTCTCTCCTCTTCATTCTTTGCATTTACTATTTTGCGAACTAGTATGCATTTTGAAGATCAAAAAACACATCTCATTTGCTGAAATGGGCACTTTTTTCCATTTATCATCCAATTTAGATTAGCCTGCAATATTTATTTATTAAAAAACCTGAAAATTTGTTTATAAAATATGCTGATAAGTGTAGACAATATTATTAGAATTGATAAGTGTATACTGAGATATTAAATTGATAACCAGTAAATATAGGATAATTAAGATATCAAAATTGATATCTACACAACTGTTTGGTGAATCATTACTATTTCAAAATATTTTGAGCAGCCATTCAGAACATCATAAATTCATAATACTCAGATTTGGAGTACTAGCAACACTTTAGTAGGTTCGCACTAAAGAAATAAGTAAGATGATTTTTAGGTGTTTATTTTTTTTGCCCGCTGAAATGTTTAATTTGGTCTGAAAATAATGTTTAATTTGGTTTGAAAAAAATCAAAAATATTCCACTTAGAAACCTTTAAATTCAAAAAATTAATATTCATATACAGTTAGAATGAAAAGGTGCAAGACAAAAAATAAGGACTAACTACCCATAATTCAAAACTTTGTACATGTATTACATACCCTAGAAGCAACATTCTACCCCCAGAATATCTGAAGAATAGTGTTATCCCACCTTTTGATAAGCAATATACATACAAATTCGACGAGTCAAACTTCAAAGTTATCAAGGCAAGAAGCCCGAAGGGATGACTGTGAAGCCCAAAATTAGGGTACAACCAATATCACAAAGCAAATAAAAGGCCATTCCAAAAATCGAGGACCTAAAAATCCAGCATGTGTTGGATCGGTACCGATCCAACTCCTGGATCGGTACTGATCCACAATATTTCACCCATTTGACCTCCAACTTTCTACACTCCAAAACCATGCTACCTATAACCCATTTCAGGCCTCCTATGATCGTTCATGTGCACGGTGATCAATTTCCTTGAACTCCAGAAATCAGCAACTCCATTCATCCATAGATCCATCATTTGGACTAAAAAACAAGCTAATAATGATGCAAACAAGTTTGGAATCATGAAGCTAACCATGAATCGAGCCTAAACAAAGTATTCAAGATGGTCCATTTGGCAAACGATATTGATCCAAGCCCATGGATTAGTACCGATCCATGAATATTGATGAGATGTCCGCCACATTTTCTTGAGAATCAGTCATTGGCATGGAGAATGATGTGGAGATCATGGGATGAGATACTAGGCCTCCTACAGCTATAAATAGGAGGGCAAGGCTCATTTTTACGAATCTTTTCAGCTCTCTTGTTCATTTACTCTAATTTCTTATAATCATTCATGGATTTATACCGATCCGCAACAGATTTATACCAATCCATAAGAATATAATCGTTAACAGCACTATAAACCATCAATAAAGTCAAGTGGAAATAGGCCACAAGATTAGCCGAACCACTATAAAACGTTGTGTATTCTTTTATTTCTGTTTTTAATTTATTTTTCTTCATTTTTTATTCTTTACTCAATCTATTGGGTGTTTTTTCCATTTTGATTCAAACATTTTGGTGTTTTCACTGAGAGACTTACTTGAACTCGCAAATTTGAGACTTGGAAAGATTCAAAATGACAAGACAATCAACCAGGAAGACCGTTGCTAGAGGAAATCAATAAAGGGCAACTAAGAGGCATCCTAAGGTGCTAACCCCATATATATAACAAGGGATGAGATGGAGACCATGATGACTGGATTGTAAGAAAGAACGATTGCTCGCTAGGAAGTGATGATGGAGAATTTCTTTAAGAGAATGAGACAAATAGAAATAGTCAGAGTCGCTGCAACCAAAACCAAAGGCCAGTAGCTGGAGCAAATGCACCGAGAAGTGGAATAGAACTTAATGGAGCTCCTTGAACAAGTCATACAGATCAGTAATGATCCACATTACCGATCCACAAGCACAGATTGGTGCCAATCCATAGGAACTTGGGGGCATGGGTAATTTTGGCTTAGCCGGAAATGACACACATCCTGGAGATAATGCCGAGCATTTAAATGTGGATCAGAATGTAGAGTGCGACCGTAGGAGTACGTGCCAGAATTCCTTCATATAAATGAGTGGCAAGCTAGGAATGGTAATTTGAGAATTCCTTTGAACGACGATGACAGACTTGCTGAGATGGTGAGACGAGCTATGAGGGGCAGATTGCCTAACTAGAGCCTAGAGGATGTAAACAAAAGTCCATTCACTTCGAATATTCGGTATGCTAGGAACTCGTCTGATTTCAAGTTAACTAATTGGAAACATATGACGGAAAGGTAGATCCAACGGTTCATTTGATGAGGTACATCCGGCACATGGAAGTGCTGGGTGTGTCTGAAGAGGTCATAGGACGGTGATTCCCTTTATATCTGATAGATTTGGCGGCACTATGGTCAAGAAAACTAGAAAACGGTTCCATTAGCACATTGGCCGAGTTAGTAAATGAAATCGTGAAACAGTTTCTAGACCATACTTCGCGACCCAAAAATGTAATGACACTATCAAGTATGAAGCAGAGGGACAGAGAGACCCTCAGGAGTTTTTTTACAAGGTTTCATGCAGCAGCTGCGCAGTCGATAAGCAAGACCCATCAATGGTTTGATGGTGGCGGTTTTAGAAACAACCGCTAAGACATATTTCAAGGTTGCTTTGGAACGGGATCCTCTGGTGGATATCATAGAATTTTATCATGAGGCTGAGAGATATCTATGTGAGGAGGACGCTGAGGCTGATCATGAAAAATTAACAGTGTGGATGGTGGAGGACCGTTTGGAAAAGGATCTAGCGAAGGCAAAGGAAAAGGAAAGATGGATGATGGCTTTGAACGATCAAAGAGATAAAGGAGGGAACCGAAATTCTCTTCTTACAAGGATTTGAATGAAACCCCAGAATGGATTTACCTTGATACCAAGGACGGATCCCCTATCGAAAACCAGCAAGGAGAGAGCCTAAAGATCATGAAAGGATGTTCGAGAAATATTGTCTATTCCATAAGCTGGATGAGCATAACACAAATGACTACAGACACTTGCATGATTTGATCGAGGTACAGGTCAGAAACAACCAATTATAGCAGTATGTGAGAAGTTGAACTACGCTGGTGGAACTGGAGAAGCCATCAACTACAGGAAATGGAAACGACCTTGGAATCAAGGTCGAGGATAGTCATCTCTTGATCGGGATGGCAGGGAATCGAGTTCGGTTCTCATACCCTATCTTTACTTTCAATAAATAATGCAGCATTACAGTCAAGCGACTTACTCGCATACAGGATCTCGATCGGTCTCTAGGCACGCTCTGAGATGGATGCTAAGCTGTAGCACCCGGTAAGGCAGTTATTGTGATGTTAGACTTTATGTTTATTAATTTTTGAATTCGATTCCATTAGATGAATCCATGATTATCAAAAACTACATTGAATGTAGCGACTGATATTGATCGCTTTTAGTCCCATCCGGAGAGACAAGACTGAAGTGCAAGGTGCAAGTCCCCTCATAGAAGAGCGAGCGAATGGACTTGTACGATATTGATCGCTTTAATTCTCATTCGGAGAGATGGGACTGGAGCACATGGTGGAAGTCCCCTCATCGGAGAGTGAGCAGATGGACTTGTATGATATTGAACGGTTTAAGTCCCGGCCGGAGAGCAGGGACCAAAGTGCAATAAGTAAGCCACCTCGCCGGAGTGTGAGTGGATGAGCTTGCTGTCGTTGAGTCCCCTCGTCAGAGAGCGAGTGTATTAGGCTTAGCAAGGGTTAGGAGAGACCATGAATTTAATTATCGGCCCCGAAAGGTCATGGATTTGATTAACGGTCTGGAGAGACCATGGATTTAATTATCGATCCCAAATGGCCACGACTTCAATTAATGATCCAGAGAGATCGTGGATCTAACTATAGACCTCGAATAGCCATTGGTTCACTTGACAATCTGGAGAGATCATGGATTTAACTATCGGCCTTAAATGGCCATAGATTTGATTAACGATTTGGAGAGATCATCCCCATAACTTAAACATATAAGGATCCAGAGAGATTGCACGTTAAACCAAATATAAAACGATCCAAAGAGATAGAACCATAGAAAAAGTATAGATTTGATAAAAGGATTTTAACGCCTTATAATTGGAGTAGAACTGACAAATCCCAGATGGACATGGGACAATTTAGATTTTTGATGTAATAACTCCAAACGAAATCAAAATGATGATGATGTATAGACTACACTTAGGCAGAGTATAAAGTCTTAGGCTGGAACAGGTTTGGAACGACCTATGATTGACAAGAGGAACCAAACGAACATAATGATTCGCAATAGCTTGATCGGTTGATAACCAAAAAATTCAACTACTAATGTCTCATCGACTTCAACATTTGTTCTTGAGCAAAGCACACCTTCCATTCGCAAGATGGGCTTTTGGGTGCAGGTGTTATCCTGCCTTTTGACTAGGTAGTATACAGACAAACTTGAAAAGTCAAACTTTAAAGTTATCAAGGCAAGAAGCTCAAAGAGATGACTGCGAAGCCCAAAACTCAAGTACAACCAAGATCACAAAGCAAACACAAGGTCATTCTAAAAAAAGAGGACCCAAAAATCCAACATGTGTTGGATCGACACCGATCCAACTCCTGGATTGGTACCGATCCATGATATTTCGCCCATTTGGCCTCCAACTTTCTACATTCCAAAGCCATGCGACCTACAACCCATTTTTGGCCTCCTATGATCGTTCGCATGCACCAGTGATCAATCTCCTTGAACTCCAAAAATCAGCAACTCCTTTCATCCATAGATCCATCATTTGGACTCGGAAACAAGCTAATAATGATGCAGGCTAATTCACGAAGCTAACCATGAATCGAGCCTAAATAAAGCATTCAAGACGGTCCATTTGGAAAACTTACGGATTTGTACTGATCCAAGCCAATAGATTGGTACCGATCCATGAATATTGATGAGGTGTCCACCACTTTTTCTGGACAATTAGTCTTTGGTGCGGAGAATGATATAGAGATCAAGAAGGCGAGATTCTAGACTTCTTATAGCTATAAATAGGAAAGCAAGACTCATTTTTATGGATCTTTTTAGCTCTCTTGTTCTCTTACTCTAATTTCTTATAATTGCTTAAAGATTTATATCGATCCATAACCGATTTATACCGATCGGTAAGAATGGAAGTGTTAACAGCACTATAAAGCATCAACAAAGTTAAGTGGACATAGGCCAAGATTACCCGAACCACTATAAAACGCTATGTGTTCCTTTCTTGCTCTTTTTAATTTATTTTTCTTCACTTTTTATTCTCTACTCAATCTATTAGGTGTTTGTGCCATTTTTTGTTCAAACAAATAGCGTTTTTAATATTTACATAAGTTTCAGTATATTAATTTTTCGATGTATGACTCTTCTCGACGATAGGTAAAATGAAACAAGTCATTTAACCTTTTTTTAGGATACTAAGACTAGTTGAAAAATGGGTGGAAACTGGGGATTTATTTCATGAATTTGAAGTTTGATGGGATGAAAGGGATAGTAGGTTACTTTTCTCTGTGATGGAATAAATTAGCATTCAGAAAAATCTGAAGGTGCAATTGCCAATTGATTTATGCAAGTTGTTCTTTTTTTTTCTTTTCTTTTCTTGATAAAAAAAAACCTCGGTCGGGCATTGAGCTGGTTTTTGCAATGGAAACTAACTAAGGTAACTAATTTATCAAGATTTATTTACTCATAAATTTTTCTAGATGATAAACGTAGCAGTAGATAAATAGAGAATGCATCCCGTTATAGAAATTTGAATTTTTAATTGAACTATATTCAAATTTCTTATATCAAGGTATACTAAAATTAATGTGTATCGTTATCATTTGTAGTTGTTTCTCAAATCTGATGCATCGAGTTACCTAAAATTTAGATACTTTATGCTTGAAGTTGAGATTACATTTTCAGTATCCAATTTTGAGTTCTTCCTTGAATTGCATCTGCATTCTCCAAACCGAATGTTTTCACTATACTTTTAATCAATCATCGATATGATTTTATACGAGATATCATACGGGTTTGAAATAAAAACAGTGTTGAATTTGACATATCTATCCTTCTGAAATTATAAAGTAAATTTTTTTATGCATCAAAAAGGTTAGTATTGCTATGTTCTTAAATGGAGTGGATAAAGTTTCTTGAATAGAGTGGGTAAAAGCTTGGTGGTGAATGTGGCAAACTTCGTAGAAGCCAAAATTAATATACTATAACTAGGATAACTTGGATAAATAAAATGAAGATACATTTGACTGATTGTTTCTTACCTAAATGGATTCCCAAAGAACAACCTTTAATTCATTGCTTAGATGCTTCCAATTATCCAATGTAACTGGAACATGTTCTCGTATAGGCGGACCTAAATAAGAAGATAACTTGACTGACCCTTCTTCTATTGGTTCAGTTTTCCCATTAAACTCAACTTCAATTCGATTTGAAATATTTAAAGGAAGCCTTCTCACTTTAATTGGTCCTCTAGATTTTTTTTCGTAATTGGAT
This sequence comes from Allium fistulosum, assembly GCA_030737815.1. NCBI lineage: Eukaryota > Viridiplantae > Streptophyta > Magnoliopsida > Asparagales > Amaryllidaceae > Allium > Allium fistulosum. The sequence goes on from CM060904.1 coordinate 356,038,102, forward strand.
CTTCATCGACATTGCCATTTCTCTCACTTTCTACATCAACTTCAACATTTCATTCTTGTTGCATTGTATTTTCATTGATTGGTTAGGGTTGTCTTGAATTTGAGCATCATTATTTTCAAAATTGTCTTCATTTTGAATATTGTTGTTTACCATGGTCCTCTTTCTTTACGGATTTTTATCCATTTTCTTTAAATTAAAACGAAACCATTATAAAGCAATCTACAGCTTCGGTATTGAACAACATCTTTATTATGTAAATTAAAACGATACCATTATAGAGGGTTATTATAATCAAAATGAATAATATCTGAACACTATAGGGCTACAGCCTCAGATTAATTGCAAGTGATTTCAGCTCTTCAAATCAACTGACCAACGAAGACAATCTATCAGTCTAGCAAAATTAATCTGAGATGCTGGAAAGTCGCAACAAGCAAGCACGACAACCAAACTCATCAAGCAGCAACACTCTTAATAAGCCAAACAATTCAAATAATACAAATGAACTGGTTACAGTACAAGCAGTGTACTAACTCAACGGACATTATAAACATGACAGCGGTGATATTACAGTACAAGTAGTCATTCAAGTTGTACACCAGGATCTTGTAGGGAAAATGATTTCTAGGGAAAGCCAAGGCTGATAATCAGCAAAATGCCAAAAGTAATACTATTGTTTGCGGTACATAATTAACTGAATGCCAGTAGTGATGCAGGGAAGATGCTAATTTGTGATGCTAAGATCCACATTTTTCTGTGAAATTGGTTAATATATATAGTTTCAAGTTTCAACCTTATAGTGTTTTATGCAGGTATTTTGTACAGTACGTTTTCTTTTAAAACTGGAAAGTGGATGTTCTACAACACCACTCTGTTGTGCAAAAATCGCACAAATGTGGAAAAACAATAAACAGGATCCGGATTTGCCAATTTGAACATCACTTAATTTAGTATCAATTATTCTATTACTCCAAATAAATAGCAAATAACTACAAAGAAAAAAAAAGATGCACAATATTTATACTAGTTCCACTATATCAAGATAGTGTACGTCCAGTCCAAAGAGAGAGATTTTATTACACATAAGAGAGTTACAAGAGATTACAAGATAAGAGTTTATATACCAAATCCATAAATTAGGGATAACAAGAAGAGACACTCCATTTGGGGATCACTGGCTGAATATCAGGATAGATTTACAATTAAGCCTACCCTCAATATATAACCAATGTAAATTCATGTGAGTCATCAATCAAATTACCAAGATATGGTAAGAAGATAATGGAGGTAAATTACAATGGTAACAAATGATGCAAACATATCAAGTAATTCACTCATTCCTTTAATTAGCAAAGATGGAAGAAAATAATCCCAAAGCAATGCGATTACTGAGAAATAAATAATATGCATATCTTTTTGCATATATTTTATTCCATAACTTGCGCATGCATTTATTTTCTTGCCATCTCATGCAAATGTGATCCAATAATTTATTCATTTCCATAATAAACAAACGTGATTACTTTCCTTCTTGCATATTTGTTTCCTTCTATTTGTGATTTTGTATCACCAAAATTTAACACTCCACCTTGATGCAAAATCACATATCTCCAATAACCAACCTTGACTCAAGTTCTCTTCTCAACATAAAACTCTTAAAAATGATTTCCACCTTCAACTAAAATCTCTTAACGAGATGCAGACCAAAAATGAATATTTACCCAATGGGTTCCGGCAAGGCCACCCCCCATAACACCTTGCTAACGAGCTCAGACTATGTCCCCGCCCGCCAACAAAAAGTTGCAAATATCCAAAATCAAAAGAAGGTAGATACCAAAATAATCTCAAAGCCACCAAGGCTAAAAAAATCCTCTCAATCACTAATCAAATCTCTCTCCTTCCATATACCTTATCTGCCAAATAACAAATTTCTCATGGAAACCAACAAAAGACTCTTACAATAGCATTAAGCCATGAAGTAGATATAGGTTCCCAAATCCAGATGTCCCTTCAACACACTAAACTCCTTATCACCAAAGTTCCAAGACTAGAACGCTCTTCTTTCTCAACATAATTTCCTCCATCTTTATCTTCAATATTGCACAAAATCTCTTTTTTCGTCCAAATGAGTAATAGCATAATTACCACCGGATCTACCGCTCTTTCTAGAAACCATTGATGCACAAATTTAAACAAATCACCTTGCTCTGATACCAATCTGTTGTGCAAAAATTGCACAAATGCGAAAAACAATAAACATGATCTAGATTTGCCAATTTGAACATCACTTAATCTAGCAGCAATTATTCTATTACTCCAAATAAATAGCAAACAACTATAAAGAAAAAAAAAGACGCACAATATTTATACGGGTTCCACTATCATCAAGATAGTGTATGTCTAGTCCAAAGGAGAGAGATTTTATTACACATAAGAGAGTTACTAGAGATTACAAGATAAGAGTTTACATACCAAAGCCCTAAATTAGGGATAACAAGAAAAGACGCTCCATTTGGGGATCACTGGCTGAATACCAGGATAGATTTACAATTAAGTCCACCCTCAATATATAACCGATGTAAATTCATGCGAGTCATCAATCAATTACAAAGATATGGTAAGAAAATAATGGAGGCAAATTACAATGGTAACAAATGATGCAAACATAGCAAGTAATTCACTCATTCCTTTAATTAGCAAAGATGGAAGAAAATAATCCAAAAGCAATGCGATTACTGAGACATAAATAATATGCATATCCTTTTGCATATATTTTATTCCATAACTTGCGCACTCATTTATTTTCTTGCCATCTCATGCAAATGCGATCCAATAATTTATTCATTTCCATAATGAACAAACGTGATTACTTTCCTTTTTGCATATTTGTTTCCTTCTATTTGTGATTTTGTATCACCAAAATTTAACACACTCTAAATTAATTATGAGAATCATTTCATTGTACCAATATTAATATACATTTATCTACACATATACCGATCACTCATGTGACAATAGTACTAAAATAATTCTATGATTATTTGAAGATATGATGATATAGAAATTCACTGGGCAACGGTCGTGGCAAAATATTCTATGATGGGAAACTCCTTTCTTATCCCTTGATAAGTATTTGGGTTTTGGATTTTAATCCAATAACGAATATCTTTTTGGAAGACTCGATATTTGTTCCTGGAAATTTTGCTAACACTGTTACCACATTCTACGTAAGTAAATAAATAAATATATAGTCTGAAATTTACTGCAATATGCTGAAGTTAATGTAAATCTAGTACTGAAGATCCTTGCACACTGCATACTAATGTATTTGCAAATGGAAAAGGAGATGCGGTTTCACTTATGGCTTAATCCTATAAAGAACTTTCACACATATTCAATTATATGGCATTCATAACATATTATGTAATTTTGAAAATTAGCAGTTTTGTATGTACCTAAAACTATAAGAATCATGCATATTTATGTGCTTATAAAAGGTGGTTCTTATATATGCAATTTCTTAGTAGAAAACATTCCAATAAGTGACTTTAAGAATCATGAATCATTGGGAGTTGCATTTCCAAAGACTCGGTTGATGAGAGTGTACTCGAGCTTATGGGATAGAGGAGTGGGCTACAGGAGGAGGATTGGTTAAGGCTGATTGGTCTAAAGCACCATTCATTGCCTACTATAGAAATTTTAATGCAAATGCATGTGTTTGGAATTGGAAAAAAAAATTAGTCAAGATTCTTGAATGTTTTTAAATTTTATACTTATGTATTTGCGAACTACATGCAACATTTGAATTTAATGTAAAAATAATAGAACTGCATAGAATATACAATTTTCAGGTCAAGATTTGTGAACCATATATGAATTGTGCATATGTCAATGCTTCAATGTTTTAATTTGTTATGGGTCTAAATCCATCAGCGTGAAAAAGGTTAAATTTGCAAAAGCGTACTGAAAATAGACGACATAGCAAAATTCATACTATGGAAAAGCATAATGACATTATTTTAAAATACTCAACGCATTTGAAAATCAAGAAGATTAAGCAAACTAAATCCATTAAGATTACTAACCTCAAATTTAATTGGAGAGGCAACAAAATGTACAAGATCATGCATTCATAACAATCTTCAGTGGCAAATAGGAAAATAAACTTTCGGCACTACTCAAATATTCCTTCGCAATCCTCTCTAAAATAGTTAGCATCCTCCATGGAATCAACATTCATATCATTTTCTTCGCATCCTTCTCTAAAATAACTTATTTCCTTGATAGACTCTTCTATCTCTAATTCATGAAAGCCTCATGGTGGTGCCTTCAATACAACATACCAATTAGAAGAATTATTTTCTTTTGAATAATTGATTTGTTTCGCTTGAGATGCAAGGATATATGGATCTCTTGAATATGAAGCTTGATTTTGATGTAAATTAACAAGATCTAACCCATCTTCAACTTTCACTCCATTTCCTTTGTTTGCCCAATTGCACCTAAAAAGGGAATATAAAAGATATGATAGTCTAAAAAAATCGTTAGTTAAAATCCCATGGTATGTGACCACATCAACCACTTGAGATGTATATTTCACACTTGCTCTACACATGGTAGTGCATCCTAAGTCGCCCCGCAATTTAGAATTTCGATCTTGACGTCTTCTGTGTGAAAATTCTGCCCATTTATAATATATCCTTTACAGGACAAGGCATGACTACTCGGGCCATATGTAATCCATTTTAGCAATATATCATGATCCTTTGATTCAATGGATATCTAGAAAAAACCAATGTATTTAACATAGATTTCGAAAATGCTATTATGAAGCCGATGAAAGTGTATTTAAAATAATCTTTTTTTTAATCCAATCAGCAAAGTTTTTTATATGATTGTTCCAAAGCAATGGTGCATTTTTTTCATACGTTGGTTTGAATTTTCCAAATCCACCAAATGCAAACTAGCACAAATGATGCTAAGTACACATGCATTACACATGCCAAAACCATAAAAATAGAATGTAATATCTACTTACTCTAAAAATGGTTCCACTATAGCCATATTCATCAGTACAACCAAATGAGCACTTTCTTTCTCATTAGATGACAATGTAAATGTCTCAAGCTTTTAAATTGGACACCCTTCGAGTATTGCATGGTAATCATAATCTTCATTTCGACTTTGTTTCTCTATTATTTTTGATAATTTCTTTATAAATTCACTAAAAACCTCATGGATTCTTCTGCAAGATAGGACTCTATAATACACTCTTCAGCTCTTGCATAGTTCTTTACATAATCTTTAAGCGTCTTCATATATCTTTCAAAAGGGAACATCCAACAAAAAATGGACCGGTCCACACAATCGAGCTTCTCTTCCAAGATGAATTGTTAAATGTATCATTATATCAAAAAAAGAAGGTGGAAAATATCTTTCAAGCTCGCATAATATTATAACAATCTCATCATTGACTTGCAACAGCTTTTCTTTATCAAGAACACATTGACATAGTTTATTGAAAAATGAACATAAATGGATTATTGTTTTCCTCGGTTCTTTGGCAACAATCCTCTTATTGCAACCGACAACATTTACTGCATTAGAACATGACAATCATGAGACTTAAACCCACTAACTTTGCAATCCTCCAATGATACATAGTTTTTGAAATTTGAGCAATAACCATCGGATTCCTTGAAATCATATAATCTTTCACAAAATATATTTTTTCACAACTTGATAATGTATACGGAGCCGGTAGAAGATATGTTTTATTTCCACGAGGTTATGCAGAAAGACTATGTCGAATTCCTTAATCCTTTCTGGAATTTGTTCCATCTTTTGATTTGGTATCATGCAATATTGTGCCTAACAAGCTTTCTTCAACATTTTTGTCGATATGCATTACATCTAAACTGTGTCAAATGGAAGTTCCTATAAACATCAATTGTATAACATATTATGTAACAACCCAATATTTTGGAAATTATTTTTAATTTGAATTTATTTCATTTTAAAATATTTTTATAGTGAAGTACAAATTTTTCTAGAATTAATGGTATTTTATTGTAATTTTCATGTTCTGTTTCCTATTTTTAAGCTATTTCTTCCATTCTTTTGATATTTTCTATGAATTTAATTATTTATTTCACTTTGAAAATGTTTTAAAAATCATTTTATTTCAAATTTTGTCTTATAATATTTTTAAAATGAAGTACATAATTTTCCAAAGCCATTGGCTATTTTTTTGTAATTTCTGGACACTGTTTCTAAATTTTGAGTAAAATTTGTAATTCTTTTTCCATTTCTTTTAAATTTAAATATTTATTTTTATTTCCTACTACTTTGTTTCAGTTGTAAATAACATTTCTGAGTTAATTTTTTTATTTAAAATCAAAGAGAAAAGGAAATACCAAAGGTTTTAAAAAGTGCAAAACATAAGTCCTTTCACCTTCAAAACTCTTCATTTCTTAAACTCCTCATTAATTTGCATTGTTGGCCGTTCATTCTAAGTCCTAGCCGTGTATTACCATTCCTTTTCACGTGAAAAAAACTTCAGCACTCTCATTTCTCACGACTTCTTCAAACTCCCTTGGTAATGGCCTCCTCTTTTACACTTTTTTTCCATCTTTTTTCACATTTTTTTGCCTTGTTTTCTCTTCTATTTGCATGGCCTCTTCACCATAGCCATGACCACCATCCCCTACCACTCCTCCTTGGCATCATCACGAACCAGTACTTCAGGTTAGACCATGGCCGAACCTTCCTTGAAGCCAAACTTCACCAAAAATGCAAATAATGTCCAAAACAATGCATAGCCAAGCACCTAGTTGATCACCACCCCATTTTCCATCACCTCCACCATCTTTGGCCACCACCACCCCCTTGTCCAGACCCTACCTCATTGCTCCAGCCCCTGATCTACCACCTGGACCCTCTGGCCGAGCCTAACCATCCATGGTTGAGCCTTAGTTTGACCACTTTTCCACTTATTTGCCTATAAAACCCCTTCACCTTCACATGTTCATAACTCCACCATTGTTCACCACTTTGGCCGAGCCATGCTAGCCCAAACCCGAGCCTAAACTTGACCAAAACCTGACCCTATGCAACCCCTAGGCCGTACATAGTATATGAGAAGCAAGGCAAAAAGTTTGGTATTCGTATCCGCTTTTATTCCAAAGTTATTTCATTTTAAAGTTGTATTGAATTTTTTTTTTGTTTGATTTTTGTTTTGGGTTGTACACAAGAGTTGTAGCTTGGATTCGCTCTCTACTCAAATCATTGTCGTGTCATCGTGCTTGGTTTTCTGTTGTGCTTTTGGTTTTAAAATCTTCAGCAATAAGAGGTGAGTAAAACTCACACGACGTTCATACTTATGTAGTTGTGAAACAACAACAACTGAATGTGTAGAAAAATCTATATTATGTTATAATCTGCCTATGATTAATTATATATGATGCTAACCTGTTAAAATTCATGTCATATCATTCTGTTATTTATGTTTTTCTGTTCATTTTTATCAGTTTATCACACTGCAAGTTCCCTGTAGATTAGGTTCACTATGGGTTGAAATGATACATAACCGAACAGACTTTAAAATAAGGAAGGATCGTTATGGGCTGAAATGATAAGCCTGAGCGACCTTTTAATAAATTTTATTTACTTGGGATTGCGGGTTTGAAATGATAAAACCCGGATTTTCTTTGTAAACTACGGATTGAAATGATATATTATCCGTATCACTTGACTTAGGCTAGAAAATAGTATACAGATCCGTGGTTATTTTATATACTTTTCTGGAGAATTTTAAGTATTTTAAAAAAATGTAAAAAAATATAATAAATTGATTTAAATTGAATTTTAAAATGATTTATTAAAGTGGAAATGGTTTTTTTTTCTATATGATAAATGGATAAAAATAGTGATTTTAAAGTGTAACTTAAAATTGAAAATATGACTAAAAAGAAAAAATGGAAACTTAAGTTAATTAAATTAAAATGAAAATTTAGTTTTAAATGGTGTAAAATGGAGATTTAAATTTAAGTGTTGAAATAAATGGTTTAAAATGAAAATGGGAAATTTACACACTTGAATTAAATAGGTAAACTTTGGAAATTTTGATTTTATTTGTAAAATTTTTCTTTATAAAAATCATAAGTTAAAGGATTTAAATGAACATTTTAATGTGAAAAAAATATGATTTTTATAAGTTTAAATGATTTAAATCGACGTTTATTTATGGCTGGAATTACACTTAAGACCTGGAAATTCAATTTATAGCACTTCAGAAATGCTACCATTTCTAGAAATGAACTAATTCTGAACCAAGTAGAATCTGCAGCACTTGTTAAGTGCTGTGGTTGTATATATGAACCTAAAGACTAAAATGAACTAAGGCTATGACAACACTTGGTAAGTGCTATTGTGGCAGGAACTAAAATTGAACCTGAACTAATGAAGGGGCTACTGTAGCACTTGTTAAGTGCTGCAGTAGACTGAAATATGATTTTTGTACATAACTGAACTTTTACAACAGTTTATAAACGCTGTCTTTGCTGAATTGAATTTAAACCTTTAATTTGAACCCTGAACTATTACAGCAGTTCTATAAATGCTGTCTTTTCTGAATCGAACTAGTTTTCCTTTAAAACTGAACTATTACAGCAGTTTTTAAATGCTGTCTTTGTTGAATTGAATTGTTTTCAAATATAACTTACCGCATCACTTTTTAAATGCTGTGAAAGCTGAAATTTAATGTTTTTAATGTTTTTAATTGAATAAATGAACTCAGAAAAGGCTAAAATTTTGGGAATTTAATATTTGATTTAAAAGAATAATGACTTTGTTTTTAATTGGTTTAATTGGAGTAATTTGATTTGAAATATAAACTATTTTTAAATTTATAACCACGGGTTATAATAACGATTGGTTGTTAAAGAGACCGGGATCAGATATGGACATACTCTCTGTCGATACTGAAAACCACTTTGACAACTGTGTACGCGGTGGAATTTCCAGAATGAAGTAGGGTGGTGGCGACGATCCTAAGGTATATATGTGGACCCAACTTCCATGAGTTGGCATAAGGTGGCTAAAACAGGAGCGATTGACGGACCAAGGAGGTAGCACCTCTGATCGGACACACTTCTTCGATACCATTCTATTACTTGTGATTGATTTGGTGGCCACCCTTGATTTGGGAGTGTTGTTCGAGGTGGGCGGTAGTGGCTACTATGCGTCACCACCAGTCCGGATGCGTAATTGGTATATCTACCCTGGCATTGCCTTGTGTGTCGTGTCACCTACCATATCGAGCTTTACTATGAATTTCTATTTGTGTCGTACCTATGTAGTATCTTCTCATAGCCGCGCGAGGTATGCAGGTACCGTGTAGACTATTGGCATTTACGTGTTAAGGTGGAAAATGTAAAGCCTTAACGCTATTTAAAAGTATGTTTATTTTAAGATTAGACATTATTATAATAGCGAATATTACTACATAGTAGATAGTTTAACGGATCCTTAAAGAATGGGCGATCCCAAGCATTCTTTAAGTTACTTGTACCTTTATTACAGTTCACTTGAGTTGGTTTACATTATATAAGTATGTATGTCCTGACTCGAGTGTTTGTGTTTTATTTACGCTCGGGTCAGCCTGAGTATTCACAGCTTGGATTTCACTTTTTCTGGAGCTAGGAATCATTGGAGATTCTGCTTATCTAGTTATCTATCTATTTCAGTTTCAGTTGTTCTATTTCAGCTTTTGTATTAGAGACTTATGTATTTGGGATTTCTATTGTACTTGTTTCAGAACTGTATTGGTTTTCAGACTATGTAATTTGTATCTGTTTTGAGACTATGTATTGTGGTGGCTTCATGAACCACTATTTATTTTATTTCCGCTGCGAGTTATTCTGATATTTCTGTGTCTGTGATTCTGTGAATGATTTTATTTGCTCCAAATTTTATTACAATCTGTTATTTTGCATTATTCAAGTCTGACATGTGTGGATTATTGTCGATTTGAATGGTCCAAAATAGTGGGACGTTACATATTAGCATTATTATTTTTTATTGTTAAACTAGAAAAAAATTGAACACTAACCTTCCAATAAGGCAAATAAAAAAATGGCCTTTTTTTCCATCTTGATAACTCTATTTTTATGGGGTCGTCATCCTCATATTTGTTGTAAACACACTTTCTTCTTTAACCCACTCTCTTTCTTTGCTCCTTATTTGGTCTCTTCTTCTTTATCTTCTTTCCTTTTTCTGTTTCTTCTTTATTATTTTTCCAAAATCATTTGGAAAATCTTTCAAAATAATAGAAATGTTTCTACCTGTTTGAATTCTTGGCTTGGTGCCTTTCTCTATTATATTATCAAACCAAGTCTTTTACTTCCTCAATGAATCTAAAGAAGTTAAGAATCTTCTATGACCTATATACACATTCTTCTGACTTCAACCGACGACGAGTGTTGACACCGCATAATGGACAAGATTTTTTACCTTTCACACAACATTCAGCAAGATTTCCATCAGCAGGAAAGTCATTTATTGTCCATAGTAAAATTACTTTTAAATTAAAAAGTGTTTTACCAAACGCATCATAAACATCAACACCATTAGTCCACAAGTGATGAAAGTCTTTTACCAGTGGCGCTATATATATTAATATCATTTCCCAGTTGCTTTGGACCAAGAATCACCAATGTTAACATAATATTTTTCTTTTACATGCAAAACATAGACAAAAGATTATATGTCACAAGCATTACTGGTCAGCAACTATATTTACATCTCTTAATGGAAAATGGATTGAAACCATCCATAGCAAGACCAAGCCTAAGATTACGAGGATTAGCTGAAAACAATTTCTATTTCTCATACACCATATTCCAAGTTAAAGAATCCACAGGATGACACCTTTTTCCATCACTGGGTATATTATAATAATGCCATCTTAAGTCTTCTGCCATCTTTTGATATCTAAACATTCTCTAAACCTTGGAATGATTGGAAAACATCCGAACACTTTAATAGGGACGCCTTGCATAATCTCTTTTGTAGTCTCATTTATCTTTCATCTTGAAGAACCACATTTTGACAATTATTCAAGTTTTTGTACTCTAAAAAGGCAACAATCGTTTTTACAAGCATGAATATTCACAAAAACCATATCAAATATTTTAAGAATTTTTTTACTTCATACATAGTCTTGGGAAGTACATTATCCTTTGGCAATAACACTTGTAGAACATTTAATAACTTATTAAAAAACCAGTATCGGATAATCCAGGCTCACATTTAAGATTATACAAAGCAGTAATAGCAGATGATTTTGTTTGGCTACACAATCGGGGCACAATAGGCTTTCTGCATCTTCCAAATTCTAAAGTAAATCATCTTCTCGTCTTTGAGCACCATCATTACCTTTATCATCAGCAAAAAAAGTATGATTGAAAAAATCTTCATCTCATAGTGAATGGCTTGGAATAAATCATATGTGTCACTCAACTTTGTTTCTTTACTGTATTTATTTGATCACCATGATTGTACCACCTACCGCACTTGTACGTAGGATCCATTCCTTTTATAATCAAATGCTCAAAGACAATCTTGTCATAGCAATGACTAAGATTTCGATAATCTATGCGAGGGCACAACTTTTTTCCTATAGTTGCTAAATTTTTCTTCACAGCCTGCACAAATTCCATGCTTCTTGCCAATACTCGATACTGGTTCTATGATGAAAAATAGACAATATAAATATTTACTTTAATATTAGATTTTTAAATTTTCAAAGTAAGTTTTTAGTTAAGTATCATTCTATTACCTATGTGAACGCACCCAGTCTTTTCCATCATCAATGTAATATGAAAATAAGCAAATATCTAAAAATCAAAGTAACAACTAGTTATTAACTCCAAGCAAAGAAGTGATTATTCATACAATATAGTACTAGTGTAAATGCATCAAGCATGAGCAATTAAACCGAATAATCTATACACATCAAATTACAACATTTGTGTCCCCACAAAGGACACCACCTCCAAAAATTGATGTAGACCCCACCTCCAAATTTTCTCACTTACTACCCCTACCATACAATTTATCATACTTTCTTCTCTCATTTACCTTCAAATTTTAAGGAGCTAACAAATATTGTTTTCTTGAATAGTTTGCCTAAATCTACACATTACTTGGATTATAGTAACTCTTTATTTTGTTTACCGTAATACACATGTTAAACCTTTAATTTATCAACAAATATTCAAGGAATTGTGTAATAAAACCTTTGCATTTTATTTCCATGGTTGAGGATCTTTTCTATTATTTTAAGCTTGATGGGACATCACCAGAGCTTTAAGGGCATGGTTGTCATTTACTATGTTCGTGTTATATATTTCTTTGTTACTCATTTTATATTGATACTAGTGAATTATATTGTAAAGCAGGGATCAGTGTCAATAAGCATGTCAATATGGCAGTCCATGTTTTTCTTTGTTTAAACTCATTTATCTTCTGGAGAAAAGGAAGGAGATGAACTGAGAAGAAATTTAGACATAATATAGATTCTGAGAAGAACTAAATTTCCACCTATGTCTAAAACTGCAAGGGCAACACCTACTACCATTCTTGAATACGACAAAACTATATGGCTTGGAGATATGAATTATTGGCTTACTCCTAATGGCAATAACATATGTGCTCTTATATAAGAAAAGAATTAAAGTGCTCTTTTTGAAAGATATCAAGTAATATCATCGTCATAACTTGATATTAAATCCTTTAATGAAGTTAAATTTATCGTATATTTATTTTTGTAATTTTTTGTTGTAATATTTTTCCCATGCAGCTTAGAATAGAACAAAAGGCTAGCAATGTACTAAGAGGATGGCAAGAAGGAGGGATAAGTTTTCCTCCCACATATAAATACAAACTAAATTCAGAAGACCATGCTTTTATGACCACTAAGACTGGAGGAGACAAAACGCAGAACTCCAGTGGGTAAGTATGTGTCAACAATAGGAAAAAAATATAACTAAGTGCACAAAAGAAGACCATACAAGTAAGAAAGATAATATTTTCTAAAGTGGATCTTATCATGCAAAAAATCTCATATGTATAAATATGGAGATAGAGACATATTACTGACATTCATGTTAGGTTACCTATCCATAATTCATTAGAATATTCTATAGAGAAGTCAATAATAGAAGAGAATTATATGCGCAATCATTTTAACCTGCACAGGTGCGATAGAATTTTATGGCAAGGAAAAGGAATGATTCAGCTATCATACTCAAGTTCAGAGTCTAAGTTCTTGGATAACTGACCATTTCGGTCTCCGTTCATACCATGTCTGTAACAATCCAAAATTTTTGACACTTCGTATTTAAATATCCGAACTATTTAAATATTTGAACCTTGGATTAACTGTTAATAAAATGATTTAACAAGCTTTATAACCCCCTTCTAAATCATAAGTAATGATTGTAAACTTATTTTGAAAAAATGTTAACAGAAATAAATACTTTGAAAATATATCAATAATGTTATCGAAAATCGTTTTATCGATAAACAACTTTTTAACCGTCATAAGTTGTTCAGATTTTTTTACATACACTTATTTACTTAGGAATTAAATAATATGAAATGAAACCTTTTGCTATTTATGAAAATAAACTTTTTGGATGATGTTATGGGTGTTGTCATCAAAGGTATTTAGGAAATGACCTTTTATGGTAATACTTAACTTTTAAGTAAAAAGAGAGAGGTGTAAAGTTAACATGAGAAAGGAGGCCCCTTTGTAACTTTTCTTGGAAAATAAGAGGTAGTTTTGACCTCTTGTAAAACCTTATATGAGGAGGGGCATACCCTTAGGAGTAATCACGAATTCACTTAAGCTTGAGATGAAGTATGAGAGTTAAAAACGGTGGAAGTGCTTAAGCACTAATCTACTAATTACTATCTAACATTTTCAAGTCTTATCCAAATCATCTCTAATCTGTTTTAAACACTAGCTTTGGGCCTAAGAAATCATAGGAGGCATGATTAGGAAGTAAGAAATGGGAGAAGGTGAGAGGAAGAAGGGGTTCTAAAGGGGGCCGTGAGCATGGAGGAGGAAGGGGAGGTGGTTGCTTTGGTTTGGAAGTACTAAAGGTTGGATCTTTAGGCTTGTGGTGATGGAAGGAGGTGGTTCTTTGGTTCTTGTGGCATTGTGTTTGGGTTTATCTTAGATCTAAGTGAGTTATCTCACTATCTTATAAGTAAATACTGTGTGTATATATGTTGTGTTTGAAGTATAATAGTTGAAGTGACATTAACCAAGTAAAATTATAAACTTTGAACCCCTCTTGCTTTTGAAAACAAATGATAAGTTTATATTGTATAACATCACTTCTATTGCCCTCTTAAACACTACACCAAACCGCTCATTTTGTAATACTTTTTCGCTTTCAATTTGTAACGGTTATAACCATTACCAATTTCTAACGGTTATTTCCGTTACTAACATTTGTCACGGTTATTACCGTTACCAATTTCGGTAATTTCGTAAATAATTAAATGCAATATGGATAGAATTGTAATTTTATCTTATGTTATTACTTAACCTAATTCTAACGAATACCAGTGTTCTTCCTCTTTCGTTCATTTTAGATTATCGCCAATTAGTTCTACCACCGCCTCCGCCGTCTACAGCCTCCTCCAACCTCTTCCACCGCCTCTGCATCTACAACCGCCTTTACTGTTTGTTCTACCAATTTGATGAAGATGAAGGAGGATTAGGGTTGCATTCCATTTCAGCAATCACTGCAAACGAGTTTTCGACTTCAAATCAGGTAATTACTTTAATTTTAATTTATTTTTGTCCAAATTTGACCAAATCTCACACATTCTTGTCCAAATCTCCAAAACGTTTGAATTGAGAAGCGACAGAGTTTACTAAATCATGCAAAGAATGAATAAAAGAAGATTAATAAAACCGTAGAGGATTTTTTTGATTTCAAATTAGGGATAGAGTTTAACATAAAGAATGAATGAAAGAAAAATAATATTGGGTTTTTTTTCTCCTTTTCTTTTGTTCTTATTTTTGCGAACGAAAGGACGATTTGGTGTGCAAATAGTGAGGATTGTAAAATATGATATTTCACTGTGAACTGAGCTTTTACGATAATGATGATTTTGGTATTTCCATACCATTATCTAATCATTCCTGACCAAATATAAAGTAAATTGGTGCACTGTGAGAGTGGAGAGATTTGCAAAGATTTTGTTAAACTTCAAGAATCAATATTATATGTTCATGCAATGCAGTCTCGGTTAACTGAATCAGGTTAAATCTACTTTATTTATTTTCTTTACTTGTTTATTTCGGGCATTTTAGTTCTGTAATATTGCTTTATTCTCATAACCTTTGCTAATCCGATCAGATACTTTGATTATCCTTTGTACATGTAATTAGTTGATCGATAAACAATGCAATCTATGATTTATGCATGTGCAAGCTCAGTTTGTCAATACAAATTTTCATAGTTTTACATTTACTAGTTCAAAATTACCTTAGAATATTGAGACATATTGATACAGGAATGAATACTCTGTGTGGAGTCGGATTACTTTCATCCGTGTATGCAGTTAAACAAGGTGGTTGGCTAAGTCTGACAATTCTACTAACCTTCGCCATGCTTGCATTTTACACTGGCATTTTGCTTAGACGGTGCGTTGACAGTAAACCAGGTATTGAAACTTATCTAGATATCGGTCAAGCTGCATTTGGTGCCAAAGGGAAACTTCTTATATCGGTTAGATGTTCAAACTACATATAGATCAAGATATTAAATTATTTTTATTCAATATATTTCAACAAATATTAATGCTTTTCCATGCTTGCAGATATGCTTGTATATGGAATTATACGTAAGTATCAATCACTGCGCATTCAAATAAAAATTTACGTTTTTCCTACAATTTTGTGTAAATTTGCAGGTCAGCTGCGTTGAGTACATAATACTAGAGAGCGATACATTATCATCATTCTTTCCTAATGCTTATTTAAATATAGTTGGACTCCAGTTTAACTCTAATGTGATATTTGCAATTACTACCGCTCTAATTGTTCTTCCAACTGCTTGGCTTCATGACCTTAGCCTTCTCAGTTCCATTTCAGGTACTAACTACTATTGACAGATAAATATCACTAAATATTACGTAGATAACAATGAACACCAATAAGTTCTTGGCTTCATCGATCTACATTGTAAAATGTTGTAGGCGAAGGAGTTGTTGCAACTATAATAGTGGTATCAACATTATGCTGGGTTGGAATTGTAGATGATATTGGTTTCAAAAATGAAGGTGGCAAGCTAATTAGTTGGTCTGGCATTCCATTTGCTGTTGGCTTATATGGATACTACTTTTCAGGCTATGCGGTTTTTCCTAACCTTTACTGCTCCTTGAAAAAAAGGAGTCGGTATTCATCGGTTCTCCTTACAAGGCAAGTATTAAACGGTATTTTTCACAGTTCTTGTCTTACTAAACTCCATCCATTTGTTCTTCCACAACTTCTTGTATACTTCCATAATGGTGGGTGGTACTGCAATTGTAGGATACATGATGTTTGGCGAAAGCACGCTCTCTAAATTTACTCTTAACATCCCAAACAATTTGGTTGCCTCAAAGATTGCTATTTGTACAACGGTAAAACTTTTCTTAACCATTACATTCTGTAAAACAGTTACGTGAAAAAGCAGTTGAATTTGTTTTCTACATATTGATGCAGTTAGTAAACCCCCTATGCAAATATGCATTGACATTATTACCAGTCTCACTGAGTTTAGAGAAGTTGATACCAAAAAATATGAAGTCGCGTTCTTGCTCCATAGCAATCAGGACAGCTTTGGTTCTTTCTTCACTGTTGGTTGCTCTCACTGTGCCTTTCTTTGGTAAGCTTATATGTCTATCCTATTGGATAATTCTACTTCATCCAAAATTCTTTTTGTCGAATGTGCAGATAGGAGAGGAAAAATAGGGGAACCCCTGAATTTCACAATTTAAACTAGATTTTGTGTCCATTACCTCATTTTTTGACAAAAAAGTTTTTATACATTCTAATATTGTTCCTATCCCATTCTCCCTTCTCTTTCTTCTATACACACATATATATATATACACATACATACATACAAACAAACACATAGATACACAGATGCCTACCTTTTATATTTCTAATAAAACACATATATTCTAGATCTTGTGATGGCATTTGCAGGATCTGCCCTTGCTATGTTTATGGTTCGTCTTCTAATTTTTCTCGTCCCTTTACATAGTATCAAAATTACAATTATACATTGGCAATTTTAAGTTGATAATTTATTTGTTTTGCAGACTTTGATCTTTCCATGTGCATGCTTCATGAGTATAGCCAGGGATAAGCTTACCTTTGGCCAGGTAGATATGTTTCTTGAGAATAGTAATTCTTTTTTGTTGCTTATGGTGGTACGTATAATTTATATTCATGTAGGAAGCGGAGAATCCGGAATGCAAGCCTACACGAGTAAAGGCGTGGAAAGTAGCGCACACAAGTAGAAAAACCGTAGAGGTTCTTCCGTGCGCAGTAGAAAAATATGTAAGTTTTTATCACAATATTGACGTAATTTATTTTAATTCAATGCTAAATGTTGTATTAAAGAAAGCTGGTTAGTTTGATAATTCAATCCTAATTTTTTTTTTCTATTATCGATGATCCTACTTGATAATTTTTGTTTACTTAGTTTTTATTAGTGATGTTACATGGTAGCCTTTTGATTTATAAGGAAAAATCTCTTGAACTGATTTCTATTTATAACTATTGCACATGTATTTTTACAATATTTCTCAATGTTCATAGTTCAAGGATTGGCAATACCTTATCTAAGATGGTATGATAATATGAACATCATTTCGTAAAATATTCCTATTGAATAATCCAATATCAAATGATACGTTAATACTATTCCCACAAAGCCACAACATCTTGAAATCTCGCCAGTATATTGTTGTTTTGTATGCAACTTGCTGGCCTTATTTTATTTCGTCCTTTATACCACCAATTGTCTTGAATATATGGTCTCGTACTCATTCATACTCTGTAGCCTTGGGTCTTTTGTTTGCCAGTTGCCTATTTCATGCGTACATGCCATTTTGAATTCACAATTACCCTATTACCTTGTTTCATCCTTTGTACAATGTATGTTACTTTGAAAAACTGGTCACGCCTCCCCGTTGCCTTGAAAATTTGAACGCGCCTATCCTTGTAGCCTAGAAATTGGTCACGAAAATGGAAGTGGTAGCTAAAGGACATCTTGGAGTGTAGAAGATTTGTCATGGTAGAAAGGTTGGTGATGGAGAAAAGGTTGTTTGGGTGGAGGTTGTTCTTAATCCGGACGAGCCACTTTTTGATGCACCTCAAAATGGTCATTATACATTGTTCGAGTTGGTTGATGGTGGTTTTGTAGTTTGGCCGCAGTGTCGTATTCGTTGTTTGTAAGCTTCTAGATATGTTGTAGTGGTGAAATTTGAAGTTGTCACAATGAACTTTGTAGAATTTGATATGTACTATTTCGTACGTTTGATGCTTTTTAACAATTTGATGATATGTTAGTTTTGAATTTTAGTTTCGTGTTTTCTATTGTTATATATTCGTATAGATATAGTTGAATGAAATACTATTAGATGCTGAATAAGATGGTTCTGCTATACCAAATTTGTAACACTTATAAGTGTTGGTAATTTTGCTATTTACTTATACAAGGAATTCCTAATGCTTATAACCGTTGGAAATTGAAAAATTCCCAACGGTTATAACCGTTGGGAATGTGAAGTAATTCCCAACGGTTATAACCGTTGGGAATGACCAAAATTTGTAACGGTTATAACCGTTGGGAATGACCAAAATTCCCAACGGTTATAACCGTTACAAAATATGTAAAAAAATGTAACGTACCTGCTACCAACGGTTATAACCGTTGGAAATTAGATTACCAACAGTTATAACCGTTACAAAATGACAGTTCTGGTGTTGTGAAACATATGACGTGGCCTTGACTTGATGTTTAAATGGTTATTTAACTTGTGTGTTAAATCAAAGTAAGTTTGAAAGTGTTTGAAGTTAGAATAATCGTTATAAGTGCACTTCTGAATTTCTTGTTTTTGGGAATTTTTATAAATAAATGAAAGGATATTCTTAGGTGTTTCTTTTCATGGTTTCTAAATACCCTATTGGTAGTACTTACTATAAAATTTTCAAATCTTAAATCATTTGTTAAAGTAGTTAAAACTAGTTAAAAAGATCGTCCTTTTCAATGTTGTTTTAACAAGGACTTTTAGCATCATTTCAGTGATGAAAATATTGCAACACAAAGATTTCATGTATTAGTCCCGAAGCTGATTCTTATGGAGAAAAAATCAGTACATTGAAATTTGCTCAAAGGACATCTAATGTCGAGCTTGAAGCTGCTCATGTAAAGAAAGCAGTAAGGTTTTGTAATTGGAAGAAGTAAGAAATTACTAAGTCTAAAAATTATGTTAATCTCTGTATTATTACATAAAAGAAGAAGCAAGCCATTAACTTAAAACTCCAGTAAATAAAAATGTATCAGTCATTAACTTAAAAAATTATAGTTTTTGATTTTGCAACTTTTCTCAATTAAAACTAGTTTTATTTTGCAAGAAACTATATCAAACGATTTAATAAAATGATTCAATTTTATAGAAAATTGAATACATATAAAAAAGTAGGTAGACATCGGCAAATTATAAAAAATAAAGGCAAGGTTGTAACTTACTCTGAAACTTGAAGGATGAAGGGGATAAACCTAAAATTGGAATAACACCCATGATGCCATGAATGATAAATGAATCCTTGATTCGTGTACATAGAACACATGATTAAGGATGGCTCTGTCGGTATTGATTGAATCAAGAACAAACTTATCATTCATGGCTAGGAATAAGATGATATCAGTAGAAGATAAGCTAGAATGCCTATGGGTTTTAGATGTTGCACTTTTGATGACTCATATGTCATCTTGGAATATGATATTCAAGATCCCTTAAGGTCGCTTGAAACAAAATGTTCAAGAGCTCTTAAGATCACTTGGAATATGATATTCAAGAATCCATAAGGTCTTTAGGAATATGATACTCCAAATCTCGTGTCATATATCTAAAGGAGAAGGAAGATAAGTAGTAAGTATGTAAAATAGCCCATTAAGTGTGTTAATGAACTAATTTAATTGCGCTTATGTTTGAAGTCTAATGTCCATATGTAATAGGCAAGCTAGGAGATATGCATATAAACACTAGTTTAGATCGAAGCTTATGTAAAACCATGTAACATGGAATTGCAATTGCTTTGGGTCTAAAGAGCTTTATTATATGCATATGTATGTCCAACAATGTTCAAAGTGCTCATCAAGGTAATATGTATGTCCAAGTCCTTGTTTATATAAGCTGAGCATGATTACAATCAAATTAGAACTGTCCCAAGTTCGATTTAGGGTTATAAGAACTTAAGTTTGAGAGTTGAGAAAAGAAAAATTCAACTGCAACACCCCGTAAAATGAACCCTAAATAAATGAAGTAAATTGAATTAAATTTGATAATAGTTGAATATAGAAATTTTATAAAAGATAGAATTTGACCATGAAAGTTATTCTGTTGCATTCGTGGCGAAATTCTGATCTGTTTCCATATATAATATGCTAAAAACGGAGCTCAAACAAAGAAGTTATGAGCATTTGAAGTTTCCAGATTTAAATTAATTTAGTTTGAATTCAAATACAAATGAGAAATCAAACTGAGGGTTTAAATTTCAAAAATTATCTTAGGGGCTAAGTAAATGTTTAATTAATGTTTAACGTTAAAAAGCTAACTAGAGAATAAAATAATTGTGCAACGGAACAAAATAAACGTTCCCTGAAATAGAGAAGCAGTCGGCCTATATAGGTCAACCGGTCGACCGTAGCGGTCGATCGGTCGCACATAGGCGGTCAACCGCTTGGCAACGAAAGTTGCCAGTGGTGGCTAGGGTTTGAAGTTATGTTATATTGGGTTGTACGCTCCAAATTTATCCGTTTCTTACCTACTTCCTTCCGACGGTTCTGGCGCGTTTCAACCCCTATAAATAGAACCCTTTCCTCTCCGCTTTTTACTCATACTATTTTGGGGAATACGACGAAATTATGTTATTTCTATCTTTCTCTAATAAGATTTAGAAACTCCGTAAAGAATTAAGTAAGAACTCAACTTATTTTTATTTGTTTCTTCTTCGTCTAATCTATTATTATCCTATTCTTCTCTAATTATTCCAAATCTAATGAATATATATACCTCTTCCCTATTATGTGTATATATATCAAAAGAGAGAGATTCTGGAAGAGATCGGAAGGCTACAAATCTATTTAAGTGAAGCTAAGGACAATCTATGAGTGGAAACCTTATTATTTCTTTTCAGCAATTGTTTAGTGTTTGCACCAAAAAATTGGCACAAACACCCAATGGAAACTTTTTGAAGAGAAATAAATGAAGAATAAAATGGAAACAGTGGTAGTAACAAAGAAACAACAATTAATCGAAATAATAACACGCACACAATGATTTATAGTGATTCAACATTGTTTGCCTACGTCCACTTTAAATAGATTGCTTTATTAATTACTTTATAATCTGAGTACCATAGTGATCGGATCAAAATCCTTAGTTACAAAAGAGTATAAAGCAACTAGCAGCGTAAAGTCCCGAAAATGAACAACCCAGCTTGTAATTATAGATGAAGATGGCCAAATATCTCTCTAAATCCTCGTCAGAAAGACCCTTAAAACCATATGGGCCACAAGAGGGGTCGCATGACCTAACTCCCAAAGAAGAGGGATCGGTACCGATCCTTTCTTTGGTTGAATTTGGGGTGTGATTCCTATGGTGGCTTCCTCATGCCAAAATATGTTTAGCCCCCAAATTTCATGCCTATTGGATTAGAGGAGCTCGAGTTATTGCTTGATCTTTGCTTCAATATAGTTTGCATGCTGCTTTCTGTCGATCCCTTCCAAGGGAAGTATACCTGTAACACCCCTAATTTTAAATAACATTATTCATGAGATTTAATTAGATAAATTAAATAGAATAATGTAAAGATTAGAGTGATAAAGGGATTGATATTTGGAAATTAAATAGAGGTCGTGCTTAACTAAACAAAATTAAACGGATGAGTTTATGGAAATGGTTTTATAAGTTAACTAATAAGAGAATAAGGCAAGGGTATTATGGGAAATAGCCCACCATAACCCTTAACCCCTAAACCCTTATTCCTATTTTCATTCGATACGTTCATAATTTAAAAACATAAGAAAAAGGGGAGCTCAAAGCCGGCTATAACTTAGGGGATAAGAGGATTAAAAATCAAGTAAAAGCTAAGGAATCAAGCAAGGAGAATTAAGCAAGATCAAATCTCAAGTTCCTTATCCAAAGCAAGGTGAATAATAATCAAAACCATCTCATTTTCATTTTTAAAGAGCATTTGATTTCGGGTTTTAAGTTTAAAACCTTTATGATGATTTTAATTATGGTATGCTTGTATTACATGGTATGTTAGATTCAAACATGTATGTTTGATGAATGCTTTATTCGATTTAAGGCTAAAATCGTATATATTGGGTTTCGAATGCCATGGGGATTTAATATGTTATGTAAAACATTATTTTGGATATGGGTTTAAATTTTTGTAATTATCCAAGCTATGGATGATTTATTATGAATTTTTAAGAGAAGAAATAATTAATTGGGTTTAAAATTTTATTTCGGCTATTATATAAAGGATTTCGGGTTTGAAATTTATATATGTTAGATAACATATTAAAAGTGAATTTTGATAATTTTTGGGGATTTTTCCTAAGTAATTTATTATGTAATTAAATTATTTAAGTTGGAGGACTTAAATGTCTTAATTGTTTTGTTAAAGGGAAGGGCTACTTTTTAAATCAATTTTAATTAATTCCGGATAAATTCGGCAGTCTTTGGAAAAGATTTTGGTAAAGATTATGGCAACCAATTATATTTTTACAAATAGGCAAGTTAGTTGAAAAGCATTTACTTGAAAAGGCAACAAAACAGTTTTGTACATATTTATTGTTTCGCCACTTCAAGTAGCAACCTTTCGACCTCATACCGCCACCCCCAACCAAGTCGAAACCAATACACATGGTATCAATACTTTGGTACGTGGTGGATTGGATAAAGGCGGAAGGTATAGAGTCGAAACCATGCTTTCGAAGGGGTCGAGGCCATTTTAAATAGCTTTCGGAGGTCTTTGTTTTGCTGCCAAAAGAGATGCCACTTGCCTACTTTTAAATGGATGCTTTCAAAAGGGTTGAATCACTTTTATATAGCTTTCGAAGGGGTTGCTACCTTCATGTTTTAAAAGGGGTAGGTTTCGAATGAGTTTCCATGTATTATGTTTTAAAAAGGGAGCTTTCGAAAGGGTAGTTTGAACCAGGTCGAAACCTTGATGTTGTCATTATACCTTTCGAATAGGTTGAAAGTCTTCAATGAGTTGGAAAGGCAAGCATTTATTTTATAAATATAACAAGCCACTTCCTAATGCTTTCGAAAGGGCTCTAGTAGCCATTTAAACCAAAGGTTTCGAAGCAATGGCTTCGAAAGGTGTTTCGAAGCTATCTTTCCAATTGTTTTCCTTAAAGATTAAATCTTTCAAAAGGGTGGTTCCGAAGCCATCGGTTTTCCTCAAACTCTTTTACTTCAAGTTTAATGGTTTCAAAAGGGTTACTTTCGTTTATGTTCACTTTGACCTAAAGTTATTTTTAAGGATAAACCCAATGATTTTGAAAGAGTTACTTTCAAATGGTTTCGAATGAGATACTTTCAAATGATTTCAAAGCTATGCTTCCATAAGTTGGAAAATGATGCTTTAATACTTTCAAAAGGAATGTTTTGATGGTTTTGAAAGGAGATGTTTTAAAGTGTTTCGTAAGGCATATGGTTGTTGTTTTGAAAGGAAGATTTAAATGCTTTTGAAAGATATACTTTAATGGTTTCGAAAGTAAAGGTTTAAGGTTTCGAAAGCCTTAGTTTTCAAAACAAAGAACCCAATCTCATTTTTAAAGGAAAACCCGTGGTAATATAAAAGAGCTTTGAAATGGCTTTTAGTTTTGGAGTTTTTGAAGAAGCTTTCCTTGATAAAAATAATGGGTTAAAAGGATTAACCTTGTTACATATGGAAATGATTTCAAGGTTATTAAACAATAAATGTTGGTATTAATATTATGTTATGATCAGTTATTATATGTGTTTCTTCTATAAACATATTCACTGTATAATGGACCTATAACTGTATTTTGGGGAGTAAAGGCAGAATAACCAGCTAGGTTGACCCAGTAGTGAATATAACTTGAGTTAACTCCTGAATGAATAGAGTTTCATCCAGAAGGTCGGGTAGACTAGAACATAGATGCCCAAAGACTGATCAAAGAAGTTGTCAGATTAGACGGGTCCGTAGTAAACCCATGAAAACTATGTTTGGAAAGAGTTATTTGCTGGGTCCATTAGGTTCGTAGTGATCCCATGAAAACTATATCCGAATAAAATTATTGAGAGAAGTCAATAGGTTCATAGTCAACCCATGAAAACTATGATATGAGGGAAGTTATTGGAGATACCAATAGGTTCAGAGAGAACCCATGAAATAATTGAATGAAGTTATTGGTGGGGCCAATAGGTTTTTAGTGATCCCATGAAAACTATAAAATCGGACAGATAGTCCATAAGCTTTAAACAGGTTATTAGTCAGCCCATGAAAACTAATAGGTTAATAGTGATCCTAGAAACTATAATTGAGACAGATGGTCAAATGAATAAGGATGTGAAATCCAGAATATTTTGCATGTTTGCATATCATCATGATACATTTTAAATTGCTATGTTTTTAACCATTATGGATGCAGGAGCCCAGTATATGGTTATTATAAATTTTTGGGTAAGATAATAGTAAGGAGAAAACCTGTTCCGCTAAGCGGCATGGTCTCACTAGAAATCTAAATGGTTCGAGATGGTAGGTTATTATTCATACCAGGCTTTATGTCTGACTCGAAGTTTATGTTTTCCCCTTAAACTCTCGGGTGCTCAATTAATTTTGAGTAGTTTGAGAGTTGAGGTTTTCAGGTTCTCCTTTAGACGAATAAGCTTCCAGCGACGTGCATGAGGAAAGCTAGCTAATAAGGAGTTCTTTTCCATTTGATTCTGTTGTGTTTTGATGTAAAAGCAAAGTTGTTTAGTTGCCCATATATTTATACTCTAATCATCCAAAGGGGCATCTTCATATGTCGCTCTTGGCATAGTTTATAATAATTATATTTCCTCTGAGCGTGTTTTTTGAATTTGGAATTATGTAATGAATTTAAAATATGATTGAAATGGAAAGAAACATTTGTTTAATGGTTTTAAAAAATTTCCTATCCATATGTTTTTATTGTATCAATGTATCTAACATTATCGCATTTGGTCGTCGAGGATTAATAACTATGGATGACTGCAGCATCCATAGCCATTAGTTTTGGGCCTTTATGTGGGGGATGTTATAAGTTTGTATCAGAGCCATAGTTTTATGGAAACTTAAGAAATTTAAACCCAAAATATTTTTCAAAACATAATCCAATAAATCAGAAAATAAGACCGGGGATTGGGTTAACATTATAGTAACGTACTTGTACTTGATATATATATATATGTGTGTGTGTGTGTGTGTGTGTGTGTGTGTGTGTGTATTCCCTTCTCTCTTGGACCATTCTTCTATATCTTACTAAGGCTCATATGCAGATTTATGAAAAAGGAAGATATGGAGGCAGGAAACGGAAGAGGAAATCTCGGTGGAAGAAGCACTACAACTAATGGAAATGCTCGACCAAATACTAGGAGGAATGCGGGTCGATAGGCAAATTCTAATCAAAATGCAGATGCCAACGTAGGTGCTGGAAATCCGCCAATAGATATGGGGATGATGTATCGGTTCTTCGTCAACCTGATGCAAGCTGGGGCATCTGCTGGAGTAGCTGGGGATGTTGGAGGAGCTAATCCCGTAGCTCCAATTGAAAAAATTATGCTAAGTTGAGTAGAGATTTTACCAGTCTAGGTGGGAAGCTGTTTTTGGGAACGGAGGATGCTATAGAAGTTGAGAATTGGTTTTTGCATTATGATAGAATCTTCGCTGACTTGGGATTGAATGATGAGAAAAAAGGAGGCTTGCTTCTAGATAGTTGCAGGAAGCAGCGTTTTATTGGTGGAATAGTGTTACTACCAGAGTTCTCGAGGAAGAGTTGACTTTGGTGGAATTTCAGAGAAGATTCGAGCAAAGGTTTTTATTTGAAGTTGCCAAGTCGGCATTGTTGAGGAAGTTCATGGACTTGGTGCAAGGAGAGATGTCGGTGATTGAGTATGCCACGAAGTTTAATGAGCTATCCAAGTATGGACATGCTACCATTGACACCGTCATCAAGAGGAATGAGAAGTTTATTCGGGGATTGAGACTCGAGATTGTTGGGGCGACCCTGCCACATCTTCGTGATCCTTGTAATGTTGTTGTGGAAATGGAAATTTGACATGAGGAGATGCTTGCTACCTATGGGAAGGAGAAGCAGGTTGAAGCCCAAAGTTCTCTTGGCAAGAAGAGGAAGTTCTTCAAGAAGAAGGAAACCCAAAAAGGAGAAGTTTCCAAGAAGGCAAAGGCTAATCTGGTTTGCTTTAAGTGCAATAAGAAGGGTCATTATGCTCATGAATGCCGAACCGGCAAGCGGTAGAAGGCCGCAAACAAGAAGGGTGTGAAGTGCTTTAACTGCGACTAGGTTGGGCATTATAAGAATCAATGTCCAGAACTAGTCAGGGCAGACAAGGAAAAAGTCTTTGCTGTTGGACCATCATCTACTAGGCCAACTACCGCTAAGAAGGGAAAGACTGTGATGGAAGGTACGCTTTTGATTCAAAGTACACCAGTTAGGGTACTATTTGATACCGGTGCATCGCATTCATTTATATCCCGACGTTTGGTTGATAAGTTATGTTTAGAACCCACATACGTTGTTACTTCCTTAAGGGTTGCGAATCTGATAGGAGGGTATGCAACTCTGGGAATGAGATGTGATCAGTTAGAACTTGATTTGTTAGGTCATAAGTTTACATGTAGCCTGTATGTTTTTGATTTCGTAGATTTCAAAATCATTTTGGGTATGGATTAGTTGGGTAGATATGAGGCTAGGATATTTTTTCAGGATAGGGAAATATCATTGAGACACCCTGATAGTCATAACCGATTTATATTCTCAGTGGAGGATTCTGAACGGAGTGCTTTTGCTCTATGGAGTTCTATGGAAGTAGAAGAAGAGTTAAGTCAGGTTCGAGTAGCAAGAGAATTTGTAGATGTTTTTGAGCCAGTTACAGGATTACCACCGAAAAGAGCCATTGAATTTTGGATAGATCTTGTGCTAGGAGCTGAACCTGTAAGTAGACCACCTAGTAGGATGACACCGACCGAGATGAAAGAATTGAAGGTGCAGCTAGTGGATTTGGAAAGGAGAAATTTTATTAGACCAAGTAGTTCACCTTGGAGTGTGGCCGTGGTGTTCGTGAAGAAAACAGATGGGCCGTTAAGGATGTGTATTGACTATCGTAAGTTGAACGAGAAGACGATCAAGAATAAGTATCCTTTGCCGAGAATCGAAGATTTATTCAATCAATTGTGTGGAGCTAGAATATTTTCCCAATTGGATTTGGCGACCGGTTTCCATGAGTTAAGAGTGCCAAGGACAGTATCCCATTGACCGCGTTTCAGACTAGGTATGGTTTGTACGAGTGGTTAGTAATGCCATTCAGGTTGACGAATGCACCAGCTTTCTTTGTAGATTTGATGAACTGAGTTTTCCGAGAGTACTTGGACTGGTTCATATTGGTATTTATAGATGACATTTTAGTATACTCTAAAGATGAAAGAGAGCATGAAGATCATCTTAGAGTAGTGCTTGAGACGCTGAGGCAGCATCAGCTGAAAGCGAAGTTTTCCAAGTGCCATTTTTGGAAGAAAAAGGTTAAGTTTCTTATTCACGTGGTTTCAGAGAAGGGTTTGTAAGTCGATCCAAAAAAGATCGAAGTTGTTAATAATTGGAAGAGACCAGAGATGGTGACTGAGATTAGAAGTTTTCTTGGACTTGCTGCCTATTACCGGAGATTCATTAAGGATTTCTCGCGGACAGTAGCGCCTTTGACTAAGTTAAACAAGAAGGACGTGAAGTTCACTTGGTCTAACAAATGTGAGGAAGCATTCCTTAAGTTAAAGCATTTGTTGACCAACGCGCCTGTGTTAATGGTTCCAGACGAAAACCAAGGGTTGGTGGTGTATACCGATGCATGTGGAACTGGACTAGGAGTCGTGTTGATGTAGAAGGGTAAAGTCATTGCCTACGCTTCACGACAGCTTAGATCGCATGAGATGAGATATCCTACATATGATTTAGAGTTGGCTGCGGTGATCTTTGCATTGGAGATATGGAGACATTATCTCTTAGGGGAGAGATTTGAGCTATACAAAGATCATAAGTCCTTGAGATATTTATTATCTCAGAAAGAGTTGAATATGAGACAACAGAGGTGGCTGGAGTTTTTAGCAGCTTATGATTTAGGTATAGAGTATACACTTGGGAAATGAAATAAAGTAGCAGATGCTCTTAGCAGAAAACATCAAAATGTGGTGTTAGCCATGTTGGCAGAATGGAAAGATCTTGAAGCTTTGACTACTTGTAGTGTGCAGTTAAGATTGACTGCTAGTTCTAATCAGAGCACCGCTATGTTGTCCTATTTGGAAGCTCGATCAGTACCGATCAAAAGGATCGTTTCTAAGCAGAAAGATGACCCATTATTGGCCGAGAAGATAAGAAGACTTGAGGTTGGGTTGGAGATGTCAGATTTCCTTTTGAAATGTCAGATTTCCTTTTGAAATGATGACCCATTACATAGCCACTGTGTAGTAGCTTTGAGTTTGTATTTGATATGTCAGATTTCCTTTTGAAATGAAATGCATGACCTTCTATCTGGCATATCGCTACTCGCACAAATAAATTACACAGATGGTCGCTCCTCAACAGCCTTATTCTTCGTACTAGTCGACGGCATTACCCCGTAGTGTCCTTGGCTAGTGTGAGTAGAGGTGGGGCGTCACACGATCCCTCTCTCTTTCTTTACGTTTGTAGGGATCGGCACCTTTTATGCCAATCCCTTCTCTTCATGTTTTGTGTTTCGACCCCTCTCTCCACATATAAGCTAATATTATTTCTTCACATCCTTCACATACCCCGCCTTTCTAGCTTCTTCCCATTCATATCCTTTACACCGAATCCTCCTTTTCCTCCAATAAACCCGAACCCTTCCTTCCCTAATTAAATAATGCCTACGTCTATACATTAACCTTCCGATTCAACTTTAGATTGTCACTTCGCCTCCCATTCAAACCATAAGCCAACCAATCTCCCTGAATCGATCGTCTTAGGTTCATAGGTAGGTTACTTGCCTTCGATTTTTATTTTATGACGATACGTAGGATTCCACGCCACCAGCGACGGGGGGAGATTCAACACAACGTTGAAACGATGGCCAAGGTTGCTTAGAAGAGGGAAGAATTGGGATTTGGTAGAGTTCGGCAAAGCAAAGTAGAGGAGTAAGGAGAAAGGAGTGCATGATAGAGGGTTCAGTTGCGTAGGAAGAGAAGGTCGCAAGTTGAGTTGAGGAGGGATTGGTGTAAACTTAATAGGAGGAAGAGATCAATAGAGTTAGGAAAGTAGGGATCGGTGTAAATGGGTAGCATGGTGAGATCAGTTAAGTGGGAGAGGGAATCGATGGAGTAGAATAATGTGAAGGGACCGACAAATTTTGTTAAAGGAAAAGGGATTGGTATGTTTGGTGAAAGGGAAGGGGTCGACATTTTTTGTTTTGAGTGAGGGATCGGTTAATATGGATCGACATATAGGGGTCGGCATTTAGGGATCGGCATATATGTACTTGACTAAACCTTAGGCTTTAAATTGAACTCGAAACATAATCCATAATCACTTGTTTGAGCAATTACAACCAATCTCATTTCAATGAACTTGAACATATAACGACGATAAACAATAGGACTTGCATATTCATTATTGCACTCAAAACTGAACGATCAAATCCTGGGGAATTAGAACAATAACTAAAACTTAGCATATGGACTTGAATAACAGATTTCATACTCTGATATGTCGATAGTCGATCCTAAAGCTTACACAATCGATTAATCTCTTCGCCAGTTGAGACGGTCAGTGATGGCGGTTACTCTGGTCGGAATCCAAAATCTCGTCATTTCACTTTGCTTTCTAATTTTAGCTGCTTATTTCTATAATACACCATACTGCACCATACTGCGCTACACTAGCTCACAATTAGCATGGGGGGACAGGTAAACTTTTCTAATCTCGATTATCTACTGAGTATAGTTGACATGGACTTCAGACGTTCAGAGCATCTAGCTGTAATGTCTTCTGGGCCAACCTCGCAACATAGCAATCCCGAAGCGGAGTCGAGTTCCGCAACCATATCTAGCAGGCTTTCCCCTAGTCACCAAACTGAACAAACGAAAGTTTCTGGCCCGTCAACCAACCTATTTTCTTATGTTCCCATCCACCCGGTGGAAAATGTAATTCCTACACTCGATGTTGTAGAAGACGCTATACTCTTAGATAAATCCAACAGATTCATAGTCCTCCAGAATTGGTGAGGCCGCCCTTCGCAGACTATGTTCCAGACATGGAATTCCATTCGAAAACATCCTGGCTCCTTCAATAAATGACAGGGCTCACTTGCCCCCGGAGGGGTACATCGCATGCAACAAATTCATGCACTGAGCCGGATGCGTGCCGCACTTTAGTTCGTTTATTGGGGAAATGTTAAGATATCTTAAAATAGCTCCCACTCAACTTCACCTGAATAGCTACACCTTTCTCCATGGAACTTTTTTACTATTTATGAGCGTTCTTTTCTACCCACCAATTCCTGAGGACATAAGGTTCATTTATAACTTTAAACGACGATCAGGAAGTCCTTCCTATTTTTTCTTGAGTCGTCACCTAACTGTTAAGTCTTAACGGGTGCTTGGAACAAACTTACCCTTTTCAAACACGAATGGTTCTACTTGGATGTCCGCTTCGCTTTGTAAGGTGATGGTTGGATGAACATAAGTGTCATCTTCGCTTTATTTTCAAATTCTCTAATCCGAGTCATATTCTGGATTAAATAACATTATGAATATCTACAGGTGTCCGCCCATGTCCAGAGGATAATATTTTTTCAAGAGCGATATCTGTAATTCGTGCTACCCTTGTCGAAGACAGGGACATCAGACTCCTCATAATCGATGAGTTGTTATCTCTAGTTGGGCTACTGGAAGAAGGCCACATCATTGGGCTTCCTAGAAGTGCCGCATTACCAAGAAGCGACATTGAACAAGAAGGGGATATTAATAACCCTATCATGCCTCAATCGAGGGGACTGAGGATGACGTCGAAGAAGGCGAAATTAGGGGTACCCAGAACAATGAGCCCAACGACGCTGATGTAGGCCTAGGCAAGGCCCCTATGGTCGAACCATCACATGGCGCGCAATCCCACACGTCTACTAAGAGAAGAAAGAAGCTTGCATATAAGCTTCGCAAGAGAAAAACTGTTAAGGATTCGGAGTTCGTTATCACTTCTATCGATGAAGAATCATCTTCCCAGCATTTAGAAAGTTCGATGAAAGGGTTTTCAAATCTCTAAATTTCTGATGACATTATGACTTCCCTAACATTAACTTCGATGGGGTCAATGCTCCCAGCAGAAGTGGTGACGGCATTCTTCCTACCGGCAAAGGAGAGAAAACTCCCCTAAGTAAGGATGCAGCAATTGGTCCATTGGGAGGACACTAGGACACTCACAATCACATGCACTTCACCACATGATTTCCGTCTATCTTTTGTGCAATGGTCACTTATACTTTGGTATTTGGTTTTTTGCAGTTTTGATGTCTCAATCCCGATCTTTTGATTACTTGAGGAGCTCCTCGATGCAATATGGATCCAGACGTGATTTAGAATTGGGTAAGTGTAGAGAGAGATGACAACCGAGAAATAATTCGTCACTCGAGGGAATCTTCATCTTCAAAACATAAATCCCAATCTTGATCGTCCCATCAGGAAGTGCAACCTAATCTTCCTGTGCATAGTAACGATCAGACCCCTTTTTATGGATCTCCGGCTCCTGTACCAGCTGAGCAATATTTTGGTTCATCCAGCTCCAAGCAATCCCATGACCGCAGGTCGAGAAAATGTCCAATCATTGCTTATAATTCATCTTTGTCAACCGTTGCTCCTAAAGCTTCCACGGTAGAGAAATTGGCCGAACTTAAGGTCATTTTCCTAAAGATTTGTTTTGACGGGCTTAAGTTCATTCCCTCCATTCATACAATCCTAGGGAATGTCAAAGCAAGCTCTCTCGCATGCATCAATGATGTTTTCGTACAGCATGAATCATTCCAGCAGTTAGCAGAAAAAATCTCTGAGGTGTTTATTGAGCGACAGCATGAGATAGATTGTCTCAAGCTAGAGGCGATCCATGATAAAGATATAATTAAGCACCAAGATAATGAGATTATAGAGTCGATAACAAAACTAACTGAAGCAGAAAATTGTGCCAAGGAAACATCTGAGGCAGTGAGTCGTCTGGAACCTGCCCATAAAAAGGAACTTGATGCTGCCCTCAACCACAGTGGTGCACTCGCCTTGGAAAAGGATTCCTTGCAAAAGAAGAAAAATATCTTAACCCACCGCGTTGAGGAGCTTGAAGAGCTTCTTAAGAAAGAGAGGGAAGAGAAGATCGAAACTCAAGAAGAATCGCATAGATATTGCAAAGAAACTTTTGAGGCCCGAACTTTGAAGATTAAACTTGATGTGCAACTTGCTCAGATTGAAGTCCTCAAAGAAGAGGCAAAGGAAGCGGGCCGCAATGAGATGAGAGAATAGCTCGAGGCCCAAGTAGAGGATGCCAAGGAAGCTAGTCGAAATGAAATCAAGGAGACGTTTTATCCTCTGATCATTGAATACAATACTAAAGTCCTTCTCCACCGTGATCTGAGCTTTCTTGGTGAGGTTTATCTTGAGTCACTTGTCGAGGCCTGGGAATATATTATTGAAATAAAAAAGAAAACCCTCAGCAAAGCTGATTTGGATAAAGAGAAACTAGTGCGGGAGATCCTTCATGGAAATGAACCCCAGACCTTGCCGCTACGAGACTCCAATACTTTGACATTCTAACATCTTCCGGCAGAGGGAAAAATATCACTGTCTTCGAAGTCTGAACCCAAGGGCCCCTCTTCTTTTCAAGAAACCGGAGCATTAGTTTCTTTTAGCCTAGGACAGGATATAAGTTACGATTCGGACAAACCTGGTTATCAATCTAAAGTGGTGACCTCTATTTTGGAAGGGGGATCCCGACGACAACTGAAAGTCAGCCGCACGCGCGTATTCCGCTCTATTCTCCACTTTTCGATCGATTTCTTTCTTCATGTCCAATAGTCATAGGCTTATTTCTTGTTTCCGCGAAGCTACATGTCTTTTAGGTCCTGGCCAAACTCCAAAAAGTGGTGCCGCCATGGAGCAACAATTGACATCGATTGAGGTTCCGACTGCCGCTGGATGAATCTGATGATGTTTGATCACTGGCACCACTAAACACACCGTTGAGCTCAACTTAAAGGAGTAGGTTGAGAGGGAGGAGTTGTTGAAGAAACAAGTCAAGTCTGAACCCGTTGATGTGGATATGACGATCCAAATCTCATCCCATTACAAGTCATCCCACCAGGTTGGTCGATCTCCAAAAACTCCCTCCTACTTTTGAAAGCTCCCTCGCCAAAGGCGGTAAAGGATCGAGGAAACGGATAGACGGAAGCCCGGGTGGCGCCACTCCCGAAAAATCCAAAAAGGAGAGAAGACAAAAGAAATAGTTGTCGTTTTGGCTCTTATTTGCACATAGCTTGTATAGTTGTTTTTCTTTTTGTTGGTCGTGATTGTACGGGTACGGCCCCCGTTTTCTAAATAAATTTGTATCATAATTTTGAAGCTTATTATGTGAATAAAAGTTTTTTTGTTTTATATTGAACCCTCGTGTGAATTGCTATGTAAGTAGTTGAGCTATTACTTTCCATTTAATGTACTTGTAATTCATTGCTTATTGCTTTGGATGATAATCCGTTAATTCTATCCCAAGGCCTCCATGCGGTTGTGGCCCTGAGTCATACCGAACATGGGGCTTGAGCCCTAATGTTGCGCTGTCAGATTCAGCGGTTTGAGGGATTATACTCCTACTCCCAGTCTTGGGTTAGCGGAGTTAGATAGTGGATGGTCGAACTCCATCCTTTACGAGTTTATACTCCTCCTATCGGTTTCAGGCCGGAGTTCACAGAATAGTGAGTGGTCGAACCACACTCGTCTATTTGTTTATACTTATATCCACACTCTGGGGATAAGAATTAGTTAGCGGGTGGTCAATCGCACCCAGCTTGTGTTTGTACTCCAGTTTGCACTCTGGGGCCTTAGAGTTATTTTGGAAAATAGTCGGATCATACTTTCCTTAATTGATTGATTTGCCCCCAAGTTTGGGGTTTGATTTAGCGAGCGATTAGTCGTGTCACGATCGCTTTTGATTTACTTCGGTCCCATCACTCGGCGGGATTTATTTGGTCATCGGATGGTCGAGTCACATCCATTCCCCGTTATGTATTCCGTCCATCGGGTTATGAATGAGAGTTATCAAATGAGCGATCAGACCACAATTATCTTGCTTAGTTCAACCAGGAACTAACATAATTAGTTAGTTCCAAACTCTGGGAACCTATTCGGACATACCGATATCAATCAGTTTTGTAATGTAACTAACATGTAATGCTACAACAAACACAGATATAAAGGAAGTTCAAAACTTTATTTGATAAACGGAAGGAAATGACATAATTTGTCTTATTACATTTCCGAAAAATCAAATGCTAAAGCAAATTCTGAAAGTAAATAAACTAAGTGAAATAGCATCGTAAATGCTCGCTATTCCACGCCCTTGGGAGTGTGATGCCATAAACAGTCGCTAGCTTGAAAGCTTTCTCTCCAAGCCTCTGCTCAGTGACGTATGGTCCTTCCCAAGTAGGATTCATATGCGATAGGGCAAGAAAAACCCATTCAAAACGAGATCGTCGATTTCAAAGGTTCTAGGTCGGTCTTCAGTGTTGTAGTATCGGGCGACTCGGTGTCAGTGTGCAGCTGCCCTCAGATCAGCTTCCTCATGCTTCTCATCTATAAAGTCTAGAGGTTCCAAGAGAATATCTATATTTATTTTGGGATCGTAGTAAGTCACTCGATGGGAAGGAACTTTGAGCTCAACAGGAATAATAGCTTCGGAACCGTAAGCAAGGACGAATAGAGTATGGCCAGTCGTGGACTTATGAGTGGTCCTATAAGCCCATAGTGTTGTATGGAGTTCATCCACCCACTTGCCTCTAGCCTTTTCCAAACGCTTCTTCAGAATGGATTTTATGATTTTGTTCACAGCTTCAACTTGCCTATTTGCTTAGGGTGAGCGACTGCCACGAATATTTTTCCAATACGATGTTGACGACAAAAGTCTTTGAACTCAGCACTGTCAAATTGAGTCCCGTTGTCAGTTACAATAGTCCGTGGAAGACTAAATGACAGATGATATTCCGGACGATGAAGTTGATTACTTTCTTGGTTGT
Source organism: Allium fistulosum (assembly GCA_030737815.1). Classification (NCBI taxonomy): domain Eukaryota; kingdom Viridiplantae; phylum Streptophyta; class Magnoliopsida; order Asparagales; family Amaryllidaceae; genus Allium; species Allium fistulosum. The sequence continues at coordinate 356,073,976 of CM060904.1, forward strand.
GATCATGGCCAAAGGTTCCGCTTTGGCCCATTTGGCGAAGCAATCATCTGTGAGGATAGCATATTTTGCACCACCTTTAAAGACCGACAAGGAACTGATAATATCTATCCCCCATATGGCAAACAGCCATGGACTGACCATTCGTGCAAATTTCGTTAATGTAGCTCTTGGGACTTTTGCATATATCTGGCACTTGTTGCATCGCATTTACATAATCAGCAGCGTCTCGGTTGATGGTTGGCCAGTAATATCTGTAACAGAGTATTTTCTTTGCTAGAGTTTTCCCCATAGTGTGATCGCCACGTTCTCCTTAATGAACTTCTTTTAGGACTCGTTTTATCTCATCATGAGCGATACACTGGAGCGGGGGAACGGAAAAACCCTTTTTGTACATAACTCCTTCATGTATGACATATCTTAAAGCTTCATGAAGGGCATGTTGCTTTTCATTCCTTTATTTAGGAAGAACTCCCTATAGCAAATAGTTTTTAATCGGAGTCATCCACAATTCCTTCTTAGGCTCCATCTCTAGTACCCGATCGATTTCCATCAGGTTTATACACAGGGCATTTAATACTTCGACTAGAACCAAGCCCATTTGTTGTGCGTCTTCGATGCAAGCAAACTTTGCCAGTGAATTAGCCTCTCTGTTTTGATCCTAAGGAATGTGCGTAATGTCGTAGTACTCAAAGTCAGTCAACAACTCTTGGACTTGGGTAAGGTATAGAGCAAGCCGTTGTCCTTTAGCTTGGCAATCTCCCCTGACTTGGTATACTACCAATTGTGAGTCGCCAAAGATTTCAAGAGACTTTATTCCCAGTTCTTTGGCGAGTTTAAGTCCAGCAATCAGAGCCTCATACTCGACTTCGTTGTTTGTTGCAGGGAAATCAAGCTTTAAAGCATGGAAAATTAATCGATCTTTGGGAGTTACAAGCACAATTCCAGCTCTAGAACAACGATTATTAGATGCTCCATCTGTATACAACTTCCACCGTATGGTAAGGGTTTCACTGCACTTCGGGAAATCATCTTGCACAGCAAATTCTGCTATAAAATCTACCAGTGCCTGACCCTGGATAGCCCTCCGGGGAAGATAAGTGATGTCGAATTGGCTAAGTTTGATATTCCACTTGAGTAACCTTCCAGACGTCTCAGGTCACTGTAGGATCTGTCGTAACGGCTGGTTGATGTAAACATTGATAGGGTGTGCCTGGAAGTAAGGGCGGAGCTTTCATGATGCAATCAACAAACAGTATGCCAATTTCTCTATCTTTGGATAGTTCCTTTCAGCTCCTCTCAATTGCTTGCTAACATAATAGACCAATCTCTGGATTCGGTTCTCCTCGCGAAGCAACACCACAATTATAGTGTGTACCGACACGGCTAAGTGGATATATAAATCTTTATGATCCAATGGATTTAATAAGATGAGAGGTCTCTCTAAGTGGTTCACCAAAGCTTGGAATGCATCTTTATAATCCTATGTCCATTGAAAATTCCTTTTTACTCTCCTAATCAAGGCAAAGAAAGGAATGCATTTATCGGTAGCTCTAGATCAGCTTAAGGCAACACCTTCTCATTCAGGCTCTGTACTTGTTTGATAGTCTTTGGCACTTGGATATTGTGAATAACTTGGATCTTCCCGGGATTAACTTCAATTCCGTGGGCATTAAGGATGAAACCCAAGAACTTTCCTGATGCAATGCCAAAGGAGCATTTTAGAGGATTAATCTTCATTTTATAATGTCGGAGGATGTCGAACATTTCTGCCAAGTCTCTAATGTGATCGCTAGATTGTCGTGACTTCACGAGCATATCATCCACATATACCTCCATCATTTTTCTAATCTGATCTTTAAACATTCTGTTAACTAGGCATTGGTAGGTTACTCTTGCATTCTTTAGTCCAAACGACATCACCATATAGCAATATAATTCAACATCAGTAACGAAGCTGGTGTGCTCTTGATCGGAAATGTGCATCAGGATTTGGTTATATCCTGAGCACGTATCCATGAAAGATAGCAATTCATGTCTCGCGGTAGAGTCTACTAGCCGGTTGATCCGTGGAAGAGGAAAACTGTCTTTCAGACATGCCTTGTTCAAGTCCGAGTAATCAACGCACATTTACTATTTCCCATTCGCCTTTCTCACAAGTACAGGATTAGATACCCACTTAGGGTAGAGGGCATCATGAATAAACCCATTGTATCTGAGCTATCCACCTCCTCTTTGAGAGCAGCAGATCTCTCTAGATCCATGCCACATCTTTTTTGTTTCACCAGAACATGCCTTGGGTTTATATTAAATGAATGGGTTGCAATGGCAAGTGAGGTCCCACACATGTCAGAGTGAGTCCGAGCAAACACGTCGAGATTCGCTCAGAGAAATCCAGCAAGTTCTTTCATCATCGGGGGGCTGAGATGCGGTCCGATCTTTAGGACCCATGATGGGTCATCATGGCTGACAATGATGTCAATCGTCAGCTTAGTCGGTGCAGCCTTGGTCTCTTTGGGCTCCTCCTCATCATCTCTTGAATCTATGTCTCTATAGAGCAGACTGTGGCGCTCGAGCCAAGGCTCGGGCATAAGTTGTCAATCTTCAGTGGCTTGGATGCAGACTAACTTATCCACACCCTTACCTTTCTCCTTCCGTTGAGCATCCATCAACTCAGCTACATAATAGGCACATTTAGCCACCTGATCACCATGAACAACTCCGACACCATTATCTGTTGGGAACTTCAAAGTTAAGCACCATGAGGCAAGAGCTGCTCGGAACTCAGCTAGGGCCGATCGACCTAGAAAAGCGTTGTATGGAGAGTCAACATCCAAAACAACAAAAGGCAGAACCCGCACTCTCCTACGGTTACCTTCTCCCAACTCTACGGGTAATTCACCATAACCAATAGCTTCAGTTGTAGCACCGTTAAAGAAAAGAATGCAGGCTTTAGATGGTATCAAGTCCTTGGCTTCCATCCTCATATGATCATAAGATTTTTTGAAAATTATATTTACAGAACTTCCACAGTCAATCAATATCCTTCTCACTAAAGCGGAGCCGATCATGGACGAAATGCCATTAGGTCGATTATTGGAGCCTCCACCTTGTCTTCATCTCTGTTTCTAAACACGATATCATTTGCTATTGTGCGTTGCTGTTTTGCCGGATCTCCATCTTCCGTATTTGAACAGCATTCAAAATCCACATGCTTAATCGTGCTAGCATAGCGCTCCATTTCATGCGAACTCTTATTAGTCGGATGCGGTCCTCCGACTATTGTATTGATCACCAATCTTCCACCATTCCAGACAGGCTCCTTAGCCCCTGTATGGTGCTTATCCTCGATTGGGGTCAGATGTCCCATGCTTGCCATCCTACGGAGTTTTCACAAACTTTTGTAACTTCCTTCCTCGAACCAGCTTTTCGATAATATCCTGGGGATGCCTGCATTCATTTGTGTAATGCCCATAGCATTCATGAAATCGACAATATTTCCCAGTTTATTTCTGCTTCTATGTTAATTCTTTTGGAGGCGGTTTCCTATACTACATGGTATTGCAGGTAGATAAATAGATATTCTCCAGGGACATATTCGGTGGCGTGTAAGTATTATACATCGGAATCCTAGGCTTCCCTCTTCTAGAATCCCTCTTTCGTTCTCGGCTCCTACCTCCTCCTTTCTTTTGTTGATTCGGTTTATTCTGGAAATTCACTTGAATTTTTCCAAAGCTATCATCAGACTGTTTTACAGCAATATTACTTTGTACTCCATCTCCACTCGGTCCCAAAACATTCTTCTTCCTGGAGGATCTAGCTTTCTCCTTCCTTAAATACTGAGTCGCTTTTGTGTAAAAGTATTCCAACATTGCGGGTGGCTTGCCGGCTAACCAATCGCCAAAATCAGATTCTGGATCAATTCCTCTTATCACGGCCATCAATATTACATGGTCATTCGGATTATTGATTTTTGTAACAGCTATATGGGATCTCTCCAAATAATCTTTTAATGATTCTCCCGTAGCGTGGATCACGTTGGACAGGGACATCACATCTTTGAGGCGAGTTGCGTGCATTTGGAACTGCTCCATAAACCTTGTTGCCAAATCATAAAATCTAGAGATCGACCGCGGGGGTAACCTTGTAAACCACATCGTTGTTATTCTAGAGATAGTTATAGGAAAACATCTGCACTCGGTTGCATCATCTACTCATGCAGAATCCATTAGTCATTTATATCTCATGATGTGCTACCTGAGGTCGATTTTTCCCTCGTAGGCAGGCATCGATAGCATGTTGAACCTCCTTGGATACTCTGCATGTAGGACATTATCAGTGAATGGGGTATGGCTTCTCGAGATTCCCCAGTCATCATTGGTTAATCCTTGGCTCTCTCTCACTAACTGTTTGAGCATAGTCGATAAGTTCGACGTTTGGATAGTTGGTGCCAAGCGGTAGTCATGTTCCACCTCACGTGAATGGTCCGGTCAATGTCTATGGGTTGTTTCATGCCTTCTTGGTTCAACATCTTCCCGATGTGTATCTCGTAAATTCGCTTCATCATCATTTCGTGGAAGCACTTGGTCAACATTTAACTAAACTCCATCATCCAAACCAGCCACAACAACTCCAGCTTGAATTCCAGTGTCCATAGGTAAGTTCCCTCCTCTGAAGGAGGGATTGGTACCGATCACTATGGAGGGATAGACATCGATAGGTCCGGTTAAACCACGATGGTCTGCCTATTGATGCCTCGAAGTTTATGCGCGATATCCATCTGTTCTGCAATACCTATGTCTGTGATACTTGTCTGATGAACTAGAACTCTCCAATGTCGAGTAAAGGGTAGGGTCCCTCCTAGCTTTTCCTCATTGTTACTGATTGAGTTGGTTCATTAGGTTGATATTGGTCTGAATCTGCTGATTTAATTATCGACGGCTATCCATTAGCTCTCTCATCAGATTCTAGAATTTAGCTCTTATAATAGAATCACTTGGATTCTGGACTTCAACCGGTACAGTATTCACATCCATTGGTTGACTGCTCGAGCCTCTTTGCTGGATACTAGCATTCTCCTTTCCTACCACGTTCTGAAAAGTAGATCTAGTGTTCCTCACCATTGTTGATAGCTTTGCTTAGATTTTTTCCAATCTGAGTTGAATGAGCAAACTTTCTAAAGATAACTATGGATCTCCTTCGGGGGATTTATGCAGTCCAGTAGCAAAAAAGGAATCCTAATAAGCTGAGAATCAAGGTTTCCAGTGGAAGCACCAAAATGTTTGCACCAAAAATTGGCACAAACACCCAATATAAACATTTTGAAGAGAAATAAATGAAGAATAAAATGGAAATGGTGAATAGTAACAAAGAAACAACAATTAATCGAAAGAATAACACGCACACAACGATTTATAATGATTCGGCATTATTTGCCTATGTCCGTTTTGAATAAATTGCTTTATTAATTACTTTATATTATAATCTGAGTACAAAAGGGATCGGATCAAAACCATTAGTTACAAAAGAGTATAAAGTAACTAGCATCGTAAATTCCCCAAAACGAACAACCCAGCTTGTATTTATAGATGAAGATGGCCAAATATCTCTTTAAATACTCGGTAGAAAGACCCTCAAAACCATATGGACCCACAAGAGGGGTCACATAACCCAACTCCCAAAGAAGTGGGATCAGTACCGATCCCTTATTTTGGGGTGCGATCCCTATGGTGGCTTCCTCATGCTAAAATATGCTTAGCCCGCAAATTTCACGCCAATTGGATCGGTGGAGCTCGAGTTATTGCTTGATCTTTGCTTCAATATGGTTTGCATGCTGCTTTTTGCAGATCCCTTCTAAGGGAAGTATACCGATCCCTTCAACTTCATCCCCTTGAGGTGCGATCCCTTGGGTAGGATCCCTAGGATCCCCATGTCTTTCTAACCAAATTTCATATGCATTGGACTTGTGGATCTTGAGATATTAATTGTCTTCTATAGGAATGCTCTCACACCCTAAAATATATCGATCTCTATTATTGAAGCCAATTTATGCCGATCCCTCTTAGGTGTTGAACCATATTTCATATTTCAAACACTCTTCCTTGCATATCCATCAAGTCTATTCAACATTGACTTCATGTTACCATCTGTACTTGACTTTTGGGCCTCACAATCATTACTCTAGAGTCATCGGCCTTAATGGCAGTCGAATCTGACTTGTGCAATAAGTTCAATATAGTTGGGTTAAAATGTCGGATAACATTTGCCCCCCAAAGTACGCCTTGTGATGAACATGACATGCTTTGAATCGAAGAAAGTTAGAGTCATCGAATATTAGGTTGTATGCTTTAGACTTATCGGTTTCTTACCTACGGTTCGTAGTGGTCAACCGATCACACATAGGCGGTCGATTGCTTGGCAACGAAAGTTGCCAGGGGCGGCTAGAGTTTGAAGCTATGCTATGTTAGGTAGTACGCCAGACTTATCAGTTTCTTACCTATGGTTCTAGTGCATTTCAACCTCTACAAATAGAACCCTATCCTCTCTACTTTTTATTCATATTATTTTGGAGAATACGACGAAATTCTGCCATTGCTAGCTCTCTCTAATAAGGTTTAGAAACTCCATTACAGAATTCAGGTAAGAATATAACTTATTTCTTATTTGTTTCTTCTTCCTGCAATCTAGCCTTATCCTATTCTTCTCCAATTATTCTGAATCTAATGAATATATATACCTCTTTCCTATTGCATGTGTGTATATCAAAAGAGAGAGATTTTGGAAGAGATCGAAAGGCTACAAATCCATTTAAGTGATGCTAAGGCTAATCTGTGAGTGGAAACCTTAGTATTTCTTTTCAGTAATTGTTTCGTGTATTTCTTTTGGATTTGAATATACCTTAGGGATTTTAGAATTTCGAAAATATGATAGATAAATCCCATAAATTCCTTTTTATGTCGAAATGTCAATTCTATGTTGAGATTCTCAATTATTTACATTAATTTGATGGAATTCTATTCGTTTATGCAATTTTTGATAATTTCATTGTCTATTCCACTTCTCCTTCTTCTTTGGGTCAAATTGTGACTCTTCAATAAAATAAGGGGTTTAGATTACGAATTCTATCCATAGTTTACACCACTTATTCTTATCTATTTCTTTGTAAAGGAGGAGTTGGATAGAATATGGGGTTTAGATTGCAATTCTTATTATTAGGATATTCCATTGAATTGGTGTAATAAATTAAGTTCCTATTTTATTTATAAGTTTGTTATTGCAGCTTTGGTTATGAATATTTATTCCCTATTTTAGTTATTAGAATCCCATGAAATCTTGGGAATTTGAAGAAAAAGGACTTGTTATAATATTTGGTTAGGGAATTGACATTTAATGCTAGTTTAGAGTATAAAATGCATGCGTTTAGAACTTATTAGGCACGAATATTTACTTATCTCTATTTGTGTAATTAATGTATAATTATTGTGTATATGGCATAGTTAATTAGGCATTTATTTACATTTATTTCCCCCATTTTGAAGGTAATTGATTGTAAGGCGAACATAAGAGGAAACTCTTATATAGCCAAACTATTATTTTAAGGCGCAATAAGGAAGATTCCTTATAAGGCCTTATTTATGAAATGGTGAGATGAGTGTATGTATATATACTCACATGTATATACATATACACACACATATATATATGGAGAGTAATTGAATTATGGCTAAGTCATCGGGATGCGAAGTCAATAGAGTTACATGGTGGAAGTTTGCCCTTCACTTTGAGGCAACCAATATTTGTGTACACTTTAATTGATGTGAGATATCCTTATGATAAATATCTGTAATGACGTGAGGTTAGTCCTAAATACTGTGGGAAAATCTGCTCAGCTAATTTGTCTACCAGTTCCTACGAATAGTGGACTAATGTGAGACGTCATTATGAGTATGAGCCATAAGGCAAAGGGCCTGCTTTAGGGTCTTGAAGTATTAAGTGGTTGGACCCGCCTCTTTTCCCCAGATGAAGTATTAAATGGACTAGAAGACATGTTATGTGGTATCTCTACAGGGGTCCGCTTTTGGAAATAGGTATTAAATGATGGGATCTGCCTTAATTAAGGTATTGAATGACCAGAGTCTACCTATTTTCCACATGGAAGTATTAAGTGACCTAAGAGATTCCATATAATGTTAGCTAGATAGTACCATTGAGGAGCATGCCTTGGAAATAGGTATTAAATGATGGATTCTGCCTTAATTAAGGTATTGAATGACCAGAGTCTGCCTATTTTCCAATAAAAGGTATTAAGTAACTTGGGTACCGTCTCTCACTTTAGTAGTTGTTTATGACGTATGACTGGGATATGGGACTTTAGAAACCTGCTTCTGAAATGGAAGGTATTAAGTGGTTGGACCTGCCTCCTTTCCTTATAAAGAAGTATTAAATGGTTTAATGGTTTTATGTTCGTAGACATATTCTTATTTTGAAATATATTGCCCAAGTACTAAAAAGGTAGGACTTGAGGTTTTTATTCACCAAACACTTGTTGTTTTGACTCCCTCCTCATTACAACACAAGTTATGGGTAAAGTGATGCGGTGATGATGCTTAGAGATGGAGAAGCTTGGTTAGTGGCTGTATTTATTATTATTACTTGCTTTTATGTGTACCCATGTATTTAGACAATTGTTGCAATGGATATTATGTTACGGTTTTTATGGAATGTATTATGACATTTTTATGGTTTAGAAATAAATGGGTACACTTTGCTATTATATTTTGTTCCATCCACTATGAGTTTTGAAAGTTTAGTGATGGCTTTGTAATGTTATTTATTTTTACTGCCAACAGCTTACCTTAAAATAAATCTAGGTTTCGATGGGCCTTTTTGGGTTGAAATTTAGGCTTGTTCCGAGGTGGGTTGTTACACCGCCCCTTCCTCCTCACCCCTAAGGTCATACTTATATGGGTAAAAGGGTTCAACATGGCAGCTCAATGCCACTTTTGGCATCCAATCTTTGGCATTCATAGTCTTCGATGTCATCAATGGTGCCAGGTTCCATGTTTTACTCTCGATGATCTTCGGAATGCTTCAACAATAAGGAACAATACTAATATGAAGCAATGTTGATATGTGGCGGCATTGTTCAGTATCATATACACTTTGATAGCTTTTATATGGACCTCGATGATAGCTGTCATCAATGTCGTATCAAAGGTCGACGGTGATATTTTTGAAGTGCTGTATTGAAATAATGCAACGTTGAAGTGAGACACTATTGATGATGAGCGACATTACTCAATAGCGACATTAATTCTTGATATTGATAAGAGGTGACACTGATTAGAGTTAACATTGATTAAGTGCAACATCAATTCCAGCCTTGTTAATATGTGGCATTGCTTAAGTGGTAGCACTGATGAGTAATGACGCAGAATAGAGGCGACATTGAGAAAGTATGGCATTCATAAATTATACGGCTTCGATTTTGGGGGGTATGAAATCTATATAGCATCGACTAAGTGCAGCGTCCTCCTTCTTCTTATTGCTGAAATGCAGCATAGATAGTATACAATACGGAAGCGATGTGATATCACCTGAGGCCTAATATTAAGAGGAAGCTGCATCGCATGAGACATGACATTGAAGGTGATAGAGTTAGAGATATGCCCTAGGAGCAATTATGTGATTTGTTACATATATGTAACTCGTCGACCAATGTTGTTTGAAATAAAGGTATTTTCTTTCTATTATATACTTGATATAATGTTGTTATATGAATTAATTAATTTAATTAAAAGTATTTTTAATAGAAAATTCATAGATGGTATGTTTTGTGATAGTAGTTACAAAGTGTTGAAACCGTGAGTAATTTATCACAATAAAAACAAATATACCATTTTAAATATTCTTAGTCAAAATGTATTGAGACTAAATATCGATACATCCGTTGAGAATAGAGTATGTAACACTCTTCAAATGTTGGGCAGTGTATTACTCATGGCCGCTGGAGGCACCAAGGGGTTGCATACTGATAGTTATTAGATGACTATTGAATGACTCCATCAGTTAACTAAGGTCAAGCAGAAAATATCGATGTGACTAATTTACACAGTTCTCATGACTTGAGAATACTATTGATCTTCAATGTGGAAGCTCCACTTTGATTATACTTAAATCGTGGCACGACGTCCATCAAACGACTATAGTTGGGTCAAGTGGAAGCATTGGAAGCGAAACATTATTCAAGAGAGGATTCGTCTCCTCGGCTATATGAGGTTAGTATCACGATCATCTGAATTTAACTCAAAGTTAAAGTCTCTGGCCAGAGCGTTTCGGTTAATAATAATAGTTTTGATGGCATTGGAACTTTGAGTGTTAGCAAATTTCATAAGTCCTAATGTGACGAAGAGAATTGGCGCAAATAATTGTCACTATCGGGTACTGCTTATAACAATAAGTAAAATTGGATTTCACCAAAAGATGTGTAAGTGATAAATTCAGCTAAATGTCACACCACCTGCTAAGTTTTAATTAAGAGAAACAATTAAGGGAATTAATTAGGAAAGTTTTAATTAAAGAATGAGAAATGTTTCATTCTTTCAAATAAAACATATTCTCTAATTAATTCAATACATACAATTCATTTTTCTTTTTCATTCATTCTTTCTCTTTCTCTCCTCCTAACTATTCATAGCAGAAAAAAAAATTCCAAAATCTTTAAACTCCAAATAAAAAAGGATCAAATAAAATAAAACAGAAGTGGTTCATCCATTTCTTGCAATCTTGAAGGTATGAGGAGATATCATCATTCAAGGTGTGACTTCTAGGTAACATTCCAAAAGGAATTCATTTTTAAGATGTGCTTCAAAGCTTTGGGTAATAAGATCGATTCACGAAATCTAAGAGCTTTTGATTCATCATTTAAGGCATTCTCTTGGGCAATAGTAAGGTATCGTCTTGATTTAAAAATTCTTATAATCATTTATAACTGATTATTACATGCTTTTGTCTAATTGTTTATCCATTATCACAATTCCCTATACATATATGTTATCAACATAAGGTGCAAACATGAACATATGTATGTGTATATTTTTTTATTAATACTCTGTTATGTTTATATTTTGGAGATGTAAATTTGTTGTTGAATTCATAATTGTATTTTTCTTCTTAACTTTAATTTGACAATTTTTGAAATAAGTTTTATTAGGTTAACTTGAATCTATATAAACAATTTCATATATAACATCAACGAAATTTGTTCATATGTTATATTTTATAATAAAGAAAATTGCATTTTTAATATGTAGTTGTTAAATTTAATCATATATGTTTATACATGTTTAGTTATTTGCTTGCACATTTTTCAAATTAAATTCACATCCATATTTTATAGATATTAATTATGTGATTTAAAATAAAAGGGGAAAGTTTTGCTAGTTTATTTTGTGCAAGGAAAGTTTTATTAAGGTGTTGTGTAACCATGTATCTGATTGTATTAAAGGAAAGTTTTATTAATTTGTTTAGTGTAAGCAAAGTTTTGTTCATATATTTTGTAACCATATATGTAACTATATATATATAATCATATATCTATGTATATATACACACATGTTTTTTATCTCTATATTCATACACATTTATACAAATATATGTTTAGTTATAAAATTATTTTGTAATTTAAAGTGCATTTAATTGTATTTTATGTGCTAACTTTCATTTATGATTATAAGTATGTAGAATATAAGTAGTTATTTGTTGTTAATTATTACTTATTCAAGGATTGCTTTATTTGGTGTTGGTATCTTAAAATTAAAACTGCAATCTAATTTACAAGTATTGTACTGATGGTTAAAAATTCTGACATTTTATACCACAATTGTATAAGTATGCATATATATAAATATATATGAAATTCATATCATTTATAGACACCACAATGTTGCACATTCATAATTCACACTGGAATATATTTGGACAAACTTAGATTTTATGCCCTGTATTAATTGTTAATCAAATGGCATTTAGTGTATCAATCAATTTAATTAAAAGAGAGAGAAATTAAAGGTTTCTCTCTTAATATAAAACATAGTATGCCCTTAATTAATTTCATAACTTTTAGAGAAAGAGATAGAAGGTTTCCTTCTCTAAATTACATAGGTTTTGGTGAAAGAAACAAAAAGTTTCTTACTCTTAATTTACTCTTACGAGTAATTGTTGGGTGTATTTGATACACTGTATATTTAAGTTTAAATTAATTAAAAACTTCTTTTAATCAATTTTTAAATAAAATAAGATTTTATTTAAAAACTTTATTAGATTGGACCTATGTACCTTTAGATTTCATAGGCTCAAAAGATTCAAAATGGTAAAATTTTCGAAATTCACCGATTTCCACTATGGGTTGGCTCAGTTCCAACAAAAGTATTAGATCCCAATAGCCTATGCAGTCTAAATTGGTCATGTTAAGGCTAACTAATTAAGCTTGCACACCTAGTACAGTGTCCAGAAAGGTGATGTCTAGGATTGGAATTGGTTAATTAGGTACCCTGCCCTACCTGGCTATCTGCCTGGCCTAAAAGGTGAACTGAGCCCAAAGATTGCCCTTGATAGGAAAGGCCCGATTTGAATTGGGCCTTGGGCTAATTTTCAAAATAGTTTTGAAAATTAAGACAAGATTTTAAATTTAAAAGTTAAATTTAAAATAAAAACATGTTTATTATAAAAGGTTATAATATAAACATAATTTTTCAAAATATTTGAAAACCTGATGAAAAGTTCAAAATGTTTGAAACTATTTAAATATTAATTTCAAAATTTAAAATTTAAAATTCATTAATAAAATTAATAAAATAAATTAATCAAAAGAGTTAATTAATTAATACTTATATGCGTGTATTATATATGTTGATATATGTTATGTTATTTTAAAGTGTTTAAGATAACAAAATTATACATGTATGCATATAAGATAAATTTTTGAAATTAATACTTAATAAATTAAATAAATATACACATATATAAGATATATGTGTTACTATATAAAGGTTATAGTATACACTATAAAGGTTATAGTAGATATGTCCAATGTAAAAGTTGTATTGGAATACTAATTTAAAATTAATTAAAGACTTAATTAATTAAAATTAATTAAATAATATTTAATTAATAAAATATTATACATAAGACTATTATATATGTAATATGAAATATAAAACTTATATAATAATAAAACTTACATGATATGAATGTATAAACTAAAGATGGAACATTAAAGAAACCCTAAATAGACTTAAGAAATAAATACATACATAAATGTATGTATACCGTGATTTCTAATGTGTCCGACACTTGAATCATGAGAGTATTTCATAAGAAATACATTATTCCATAAGTCAATATCACATGATATAATATATTAAAGATTATGAATTTTTAATATAAAGTTGTCGTCTATCATTTATATCTTAATAGATTTCTTACATACTCCTTAGTTGTTGAGCTTTCCTCAAGTTAGGGATGTTATGTGTAGTACTATTGATGTATTGAATAGACGGGTAAGATAACTACATGTATTTGTTGAGCTTTCCTCAATGTACGTGTATTATACTTAGACCGTCGTGAAATGATAGTTCTGAGTGAATAGTCCCACTTTGTTTGTTGAGCTTTCATTAAAGTAAATGCAGGATTAGGACAAGTTACCAAAGGTTAGGAGTTGTATGAAATACAACCGATAAAGAGTTATCCATCATATGTGGGCCTATGATTTGTTGAGCTTTCCTTAAGGTCAGAATCCTAAGGCATACGAGTCTTAACACCCACCAGTGAAGTTGAAAAACTTCTACGTTTTGCTTAGGGTTTGGTGAAACGTAAAAGACCAGTGGGGGCCTTATTAGAAAAATGAAATGATAACATTTAACCTTTCTAATATTGTAAGAACATATGCTATATAATTTTATAATAATCTACAATGATAAATTTATGCATTTAAAAATGATTGATAAAATGTTTATCAATTAAGAATGAACTAAATTGACAAATAGAAATATAACATATACTTACTAACAAATGATTATTGCGTGTGAACGTTTCTATACCCATGCAAGTGCCTAGTTTTACAACTACTTAATACTTTCATAATTTGGTCGCATATGTGTTTATTTGGTTGAGACCATGTATTTCATTCTATGAGTTCTAAACTCTAAAATAAATACAGGACTATGGATATTTGATCCAGATATAATCGCATATAAATGTTATATGGTAAACGGTCAAAATTTATAATGTAAAACATTTCGATGAAATTAATTCATCTGAAAAATCAAATGAACCTTAGTGCGAGATCGAGTATTCAATTTGATTGATTACAAAAGGATCATATCATGTTAAATGTAACACTAGACTAAAACTACAATATAAATCTAAGAACTCGATCACCGAAATGTTAATTTGATCAGTTTACACAAAGCGTAACATATATAATGCCTTTAAAATTTAAGGATAATCAAATGCGCTTTTGTAAAGAGTTCATTATGATATTGTAGTAAGGGTTTTCTTTTGAATGGTTTGACCATTTAGAAAAATTAATGAATGTACAAGAGTAGATGTGATTTAAGGTATAATTGGGATAAAGACGGTGAATAGTTATTTTTGCTTCATAAAGAAACATCGGAGACAAGAACTGTAATAATAATAAAAGATACTTAACGTTGGGATAAGAAATATGATTTCTATTCCGAAATGTATTTTTGTATAGAAAATTGTTTTCTATGAGACTTGTTTTTATGGGTTCAAGATAGTTGATCAAAGAACTCTCCACTGTAACTAGTAACAGTATTTGAAATAAATACTCTATATTAAGTGAATGATGGACCTCCAAATTAAGTACGCTATTATAGTAATGGTGGAAATAGTGGGAGCATGCCATATAGCACTTATTAATTGCATCAAAGTACGAAAATTGTTTTTGTAAAACGTACCACATATTATTTGTGAAATAATTGTTATTTTTCAGTATCGACTGTAAAGTAGACATAGCTATATTTCAATATGAATATTATGAATATTTATTATGGAATAAAACTATATTATGGTATTTGTTATCATAACAAAAGTGATGCATTAGTAAATACAGAAGGATCTAATATTGTTTACAATTATTTTGGATTTATAGACTAAGCCGTAGTTTTAAGAGATAGTATTGTTGTATGATTATGAATCACATGATACTAGTTTATTATATCTCAAACCACTAAGGACTATGCACCCATTTTGTAGGAGTATCATTAGAGTTAATGAACTCTTCAGATTGACACATATTGATGTATGCAATCACAAGTTAATTAATACCAAAATAGTTCCACATACTTCTTCATATTCATCGATGAGCTATCACCAACATGGACATGTGCATTTGATACACATGTAGTATGTCTATGGTAAACTCATTGAGTATAAAATAGAAGTAAATAATGTAACATGCGATAGAAATGATTCGATTTGATCGAATGTGTGAGTATATTGAAAAGGGTTCCGAACATACCTAAAAATGAATAAAGATTCAATCTCAAAAGTCACTTCTCCATGTGATACATAATGATGCCTCAATAAGGAGTAATCGAACTTTGTTGGACAATATACGATTAATTGTGTGTAAAGTTGAGTTGGTTTCTTTTTATAAGGTCATGTACTTAAGAGTTGTACACAAGCTTAATATTATTTCATCTAAATAACAGTTTACAAAATCACACAAGATGAGGGTTATAAGAAACCCCAACATATCTTAGGCCTAGAAGTTGGCGGGTTGTCTGAGCCGAAAGATTGCACGTAATAATTGTTCGTAAGGGATCTTGTATGAATCTGTCCAAAAGAATTTTTTGAAGACTGTCATTGCATGACATATTTATGTTTTGAACATAAGTTTTGTAAACTAAAGCCAAATCATTTTTATAAATAAAAAACTCATAAAACGTTTATGAATATTTATTTTGTTGCACTGAGAAACAATAGTTGTTCCAAGAAATATCAATTTCATTATGAAGAAATTTCTTTGAGGAATTACTAGTGGTAAAATGGGATTGGATATGACCCATGGATAGAACTGATTAGATGAGGTGAAATGAAATTAAATAGCCTAAATGAACATAACACATTAGAGTGTCTAATAAGTATTCTCGCGCATTGAAGAGAAACTACGAGTTTCTTATGAATGTCGAAAATATATAATCCTCGATCATTTAAATTGTTATAATTAGTTATAATAATTGACGTCAATGGAATTGTTTTCAAAGTTGGTTTTCATAAATAAAAGTTTATGAAATGTTTAAATAAATAGAAATATTTGGAAATGAATATTTTGAAGTTATATTATATAAAAGTGATTTGTATAATGTTTTTATAAAAATGTTTTATAAAACGGAAAGAATTCCGAGGACTAAACCCGATGGTTTTAAGATGATTTTTGAAAGGATTTGGAAATGGAAATTATTATAGATTTGAAGTATTTGTAATTATTAGTGTAAATGATTTTGCCACTTTGGGATATAAAGTGATTTGTTATGTTACCGATGATTCGGGTAACCCATAACTAAAAAGTGGGCAAGGGAGGTGCAAATGTTCTATAGCCTCGGTATAGTTCGCTCTCGTTGTAGAGGGATATACATATCTATATTTATTTTCAAAAGACTGGGACCCAGTTGCCTTGTTATGGCTAGAAACCTCCCGATTAGGTAGCATATAGTTTTGTATGCTTGTATATTGATATCGTTTTAAAACGGTGATTTGTTTTCAGATCCCGGAGTAAAGGACTAGTTTGAATATAAAAGATATATATATATATATTTCAAAAGTTTTGAAATAAGAATGCGGGAATAAAGTCCAAAGAGAAAATTTCCATAAGTTAATTAGATTCTGAAAATCTAAAATTGAAGATTAAGCTTAAGTGGGTAGTTTTGGGAATTGCATATTATTTGTGCATCGTAGGCTCCATGAGTCCTATTTGCGGTAGGAGAACTACGTTCACTTGATCCTGTATCTAATTGGGTACCCAATTAGATAGGGGTACGTGGGCAGTCACAAGTGGTAGTGCTGTAGCCCCTAAAATAATATAATCATTTTTCTTTTTATCTGTTATTAGTTGTTGTTTATCTTGTGTTGTTGTATCTTTTCCTGCTTACTATTTTATTCTGCATTTGACATGTTTATTGAGTTAGCAGGAATGGCTATTGTTGTCTCTCTCATCCGAGTTGTGCAGCAGTATATTTTTTTTGTATTGCTATCTGGTATGTATTAAAGCACACCTAGTAGATTTAATTAGTTACTTTGGTAAGTTTTATAATTGAAATTGTATCATATACATTTAGTATTATTGAATATTTATAAAATATTGTGTATTAAGTTGGTAGTTTTCATTTGAAGTTTTAGAACAGATGGATTTTTCGGCGATTTTGACTGGTTCGAAAACCCGGGTCGTCACACGATGGTATCAGAGCTTAGATTAGGTGCCTAAGTAAAATTTGTCTAGGTTAGTAAATCAACCTAGAAATTTTATAAATCAAACTACCTTAATTTGATAAATAAAATGGATATGATAAGGCACTGTACCTTCGACCGCGGTTATGGGTGATATTACTATTTTTGGTGTGTTTAACTTTCGTTAATTGTTGTTTTTTTATATTTTTCCGTCCTTGTAATTTCGAGGCCAGAATTCTTTTAAGTAGGGGAGAATGTAACGACCCAGAATTTGACCACTTTGAAATATACCATTTAAAGTGATTTTAAATATAAAATATATAACATTTTATGATTTAAATAATATTAGATAGAATTTGCAAAGAGAAATATACACAAAAATAGGAATAACTGCTTAACAAATGTGACAAAATTCTGATTTTAGAAAAGTAAGTTTCAATGGTTAAATAAATTAGTTTAATTAATTTATGAGTGTTTATATTTTTAAATAAAATTATACAAATTTATTTTTAAATTTGGTTTATATAAATAAATAGTTTAACTAAAACGTCAAAATGTGACTGTAAAACATTTTGTCGAAATCAACGTTTTGTCGATTTAAATTTTTTGCAACATTGTTGCACCTTTATTTTCTTATATGTGAACATATATTCAAATATTATAAGTATTGATTAATTCACTAATCAAGTTTGCTTTTACTAAACATACTTAGAAAATCCTAGAATGTAATTAACAAAAAGTAAGCATAAAAAGACAGAATGTGTTATAAAAGTCAAAAAGTAAACATTAAATCAAACAAACATAATTATTATATTCTTTACTTAATACTTAAGTGAAAATGACATAAAGTAATGATTTGAAATGTGATGTTAAGTGTTGGAAAAATTAGTTTTCTTAAAGTATAAGCAAAGGGTATTTTGGTCTTTTTACAAAATATTATTTTAATCCAATTTTTTTCCTATAAATACCTACCACTTCTTTCACAAATTACACACACTTTCCATTCTTCTTCTTCTTCCTTTTCTAAGCTTTCTCCTTCTTCTTCCTTAGAGATTTAATGGCTTCCATGCTAGCTTAAAATAATTTAAAGTAATAACGAAGTTATGTTGGGAAATCGGAAGTTAATAGTCCACTTAAGTTCGAAATCAAGATAGTGGAGCTATAGCAGATTTCAAGAAGTTTCGGGAAGTAGTAGCGAAACTATATAGTCAAATTTGTTGTAACAAACTTAGATCAGAAAGCAAATTTTTGTGAGAAAACTTTATCTCTTCTCTACTCTTATTTTATATAATATTATGACATACTATTGTAATTGTTGTGTTGCTTGATATTATGTTTGGATGGTTAATTAAGTATTTTAAAATTTAGAAGTTAAATACTTAATAGGGTATGCAGAAACGTCTAGTACACGTGTTTCGTTTATGATATCCAAAGAGACTTGGGCGAGGGACGGAACATGTCGAAGGGAAAGACCGGATGCTCCAAAATAAATATCAAATTGCTTTAACCCAAAATAAAATAAAAAGTGTTATAAATATTTGATAGAATGAAGCATTGATTATCATTTATTGTTGTGTTTATTTTATTGATTGATAGTTTAAATTAGGCTCGACCAGTTTATGAGCACTGATTATTATTTATTGATTGTTGACTTTGCTCCACCAGTTTATGAGCAATTTATTTATCCATATGCATGGGTTGGGTAGAAAACAATTGTAGGCTAATACCTTGTGATTTATTTCATGATTTGACTAAAAGGTCTTTAGCGATAATATTGTTTCATTTAAATTGTTATAATTAGTTATAATAATTGACGTCAATGGAATTGTTTTCAAAGTTGGTTTTCATAAATGAAAGTTTATGAAATGTTTAAATAAATAGAAATATTTGGAAATGAATATTTTGAAGTTATATTATATAAAAGTGATTTGTATAATGGTTTTATAAAAATGTTTTATAAAACGGAAAGAATTTCGAGGACTAAACTCGATGGTTTTTAGATGATTTTTGAAAGGATTTGGAAATGGAAATTATTATAGATTTGAAGTATTTGTAATTATTAGTGTAAATGATTTTGCCACTTTGGGACATAAAGTGATTTGTTATGTTACCGATGATTCGGGTAACCCATAACTAAAAAGTGGGCAAGGGAGGTGCAGATGTTCTGTTGCCTCAGTATAGTCCACTCTCGTTGTAGAGGGATATACATGTCTATATTTATTTTCGGAAGGCTGGGACCCAGTTGCCTTGTTATGGCTAGAAACCTCTTGATCAGGTAGCATATAGTTTTGTATGCTTGTATATTGATATCGTTTCAAAAATGTGATTTGTTTTCAGATCCCGAAGTAAAGGACTAGTTTGAATATAAGATATATATATATATCTCTCAAAAGTTTTGAAATAAGAATTCGGGAATAAAGTCCAAAAAGATAATTTCCATAAAGTTAAATAGATCCTGAAAATCTAAAATTTAAGATTAAGCCTAAGTGGGTAGTTTTGGAAATTGCGTAATATTTGTGCATCATAGGCTCCATGAGTCCTATTTGCGGTAGGAGAACTACGTTGGCTTGATCCTGTATCTAATTGGGTACCCAATTAGATAGGGGTATGTATGCAGTCACAAGTGGTAGTGATGCAGCCCCTAAAATAATATAACCATTTTTATGTTTGTCTATTATTGGTTGTTGTTTATCTTGTGTTATTGTATCTTTTCCTGCTTACTATTTTATTCCGCATTTGACATGTTTATTGAGTTAGCAGGAATGACTATTATTGTCTCTCTCATCCGAGTTTTATAGCGGTATATTTATTTGTATTGCTATTTGGTATGTATTAAATCACACTTAGTAGATTTAGTTAATTACGTTGATAAGTTGTATAATTGAATTGGTATCCTACATATTTAGTAATGTTGAATATTTATCAAATATTGTGTATTAAGTTGGTAGTTTTCATTCGAAGTTTTTGAACGGACGGATTTTCGGCGATTTTGAACTGTTCGAAAACCCGAGTCGTCATAATATGATCCAAGAAATGATAGACAGTATCATTTTATAAGCATAAAAATTGAACAAATATTTTGATAGAAATATCAAATAGTTTGATTATCAATCAAAATGCAGAGGAAGCGTATATTCATAAAAAAGAACGTTAAAAGGTACATTGATATTTATAAACTATAAGTAAACAACATGTTGATTTTAACGATATACTTGTGTTAAAAATTAAAATGAACCTTAGTTATTTTAATATTTAACTTTGGATTGTAAATGATGTCTTTTATAGTGAGTATAAAAGATATTGGGAATGTCCTAAATCGATATGCAATGACACCTTATTAAATTGTTTAATACGGAACATGTGAGATTAGTTCCTTATGCATTGGCAATAGGAATTATATATATGCTATGTTGTCTATGATATCGTGATTTATTTATGCATTCGATACATGAAGCAAATATCAATTCCAAATTAATATAGCTAAATGGTTGTTTGAAGTGTTCTCGTGTATTTTTGAAATACTAGTGAATTGTAAGCAGAAACAAGGACTCCTTATAAAGGAGTGTTCGGATCAAAATTTATAAGTGATATTGAGTATAGTATGTCAATAATAAATTCAAGTTAAGAATCTTTAAGTTGGAAATGTTCCAAATGAAAGATCGTGGCTGATTCAATGAAAAAGGCTAAGTACATCGCCTTGAATAGCACCGCAATAAAAGCAATGTATATAAAAATATAAGTGCACAAATTTATAACTGAGCCGATTCCAAATGTTGAGAATCTCGTAACATTATTTTATGATAACAACATCGCGATATAGTTCGTAACAGAACTTAGAGCTCACTAGAAGTCGAGAGACATTGTAACACCCCATAATTTGGCATAAGCTGTTTAATTAGTTAGTTAGTTAATTAATTAGGCTATAAAAATGGAATTAGTGAAAATGATGAAATTTGATCATGAAACTTGCACCATTGTATTCTTGGAAAAATTTTGAGAAACTTTCATACTTGGAGTTTTGCGATTGGAGTCCAGACGAAGAATTTACGGATGAAAAATGAATTCAAAACGAAAATACATAAATAAGAAATAATTAACATTTTTATATTAATAACCCGGGCCCACAGTCCGACTCATCATTGGGGACGGTCGACCGGTCACCCAAGGACGGGCGACCGGTGGCGACCTGGCGGCTCCAATAAATCTAGGCCGCAACAGCCCAGATTTAATATATTTCGATCTAACAATCCTGGTTGATTCTAGGGTCTATAAATTCAGGCCTAGCCCTCCCTTCCCTTCTCAAATTTTTCTGAAAGCAGTAGCGAAGCTCTGCCATTTCTTCTTCTCCACTTTCTTTATAAATTATAAATATAAGATATTTGTATCTATATTCATACAAATCGGAGAAGAGTAGAAATTGATAAAAAGGAGAAGAGAAGAGGATCAACCCTATGCATATTTGAGGTAATTTATATAATTATATCTATTTTTCCTCCCTATCCCAAATCTCTTCTCAGATCTGTAATTCTTATGTATGTATATACCCTTTTATACATATCTCTTGGATTAAAAAGGATTTGGAGATGAATCAAAGGTCTTACTTCAAATCTGGAGATTTGGATCGCTTTTAAAAGGTGAGTGCGAATTTTTATAGATTGTTATAATAGGAAAATTATCCCATTAGTGTTTATTTGATTTTTATGCCTAATTGGATAATTGTATATGACTTGTAGGCAACGAATTGAATAAGATCTGAATATAATAAGTATCGCCTACATATTCTTGTTTATAAATTGATTTAGCATTTTATACAACCTAATCTGGAAATCGGACCCAAAAGTATGAATTTATAATATTAATTTTAATGAAATTTATTCCAAATCTGAAATAGGCTATATAAGAATTTCATAAATTTGGATTGTTACCCTAATCTTGTTAGAATATAAACTTTTCTATATTTCGAATTGTTGGAATTTAGATCCGTTTAATATTTGTAAATTAGTTTGATTTCTTTCCCTCTTAGAAAGATACAGCATTTGATCAAACAAGGAATAAATACAAATAGAAAGAGAAAGGGATGTGTAAAATATGAATTCATTGTATTTTACACTGTCTATTTCAATAACAAAAAGAAATGATCATTCCTTGTAATTTCAAATGATGTAATCTTTTATATTTTAAAGTTAAATATTTTGTTTTGGACTCATTTATAGAAATTATAGTGGGTAATCGTTTTAGATATGATTCCAACAATTTAACACGGAAAACTATTTTCTAATGAAGATATATAACTAGAACATATTTGATAAAAGTAAATATATGTACGTAATTATAATGCTTATAATAACTAAATAAAAAGCTAATAACAACGCTTGCACGTAATATTCACGTTTAGGATAATTAACTAATAAGAAAAAAATTTAAAAGGTTGTAACTCCAGTAAATGGTAATAAATGTGGGAGTTGCAATAAATTAATAGGGTAAATGGATTAATGAGATTGGTAAAAATGGAATAGATATAAAATGTTACTAATTTGAAATTAGTAATCATACATAAATGTCTTAAGAAATATCCGTTAGGATTTTATGGACAAACTGACATTTATGAGCAATTAAATGGGGATTTATGGGTAGATAAATATTTAAGGTAAATCTTATTGCCTTAAATAAAAAGGGAATTGGTAAGTTAAGTCCAATGTCTAACTAAGCTAATATAAATAAAGACTTAAAATGGTTAATTGGAATTAGTTGGTTAGTGATGCGAGGTCAGTAGAGTCACTCGACATAGATTGTCCTTCACTTTGAGGCTACCAACAGTCGGGTGTACTTACTACTGATGTGACATATCATTAATCCAATGATCCATGACGATGTGAGAAATTGGACTTGCTTTCTTAGTTGGAAAGTATTAAATGGTCCAAATTTGAAATTAGGAACGGTGAGGGATATCTCCATTGGGATTCGCTTCTGGTTTGAGGTCTTAAGTGGCTGAAGAGGCTGCCTCTCTCCTAATTGGAAGTATTAAGTAACTTAGTGAGATTACAAATAAATAAATAAGGATGTCTTTAAAAGGGGTTTACTTCAGCGTTTAGGTCTTAAGTGGTTGAAGGGTCCGCCTCCTACCAAAGAAGTAACCTAATAAGATGTCATATTTATAATTTAAGAGTGAAATTGGATATCTCGGGAATGGTTCACTTCAGGTTTGGGGTCTCAAGTGACTATAGGGTCCTCCTCTTTCCTATAAAAGAATTATTAAGTAGCCCAATGAGACTTCCAAGAAATGATAGCTAGATAGTATCATTGAGGAACACGATTTTGGAAGTAGGCCTTAGATGATAGGGTTTGCATATTTTCCAATAGGAAGTATTAAGTTGCTTAGGTACAGTCTCTTACATTGCTAAAGCCGAAATAATAATAGTACCATTTAGGAAGCTCACCTTAAGGATAGGTCTTAAATGATGGGGTCTGCCTTAGTTAAGGTCTTAAATGACCAGAGTATGCCTATTGTCTAATAAAAGGTATTAAGTGGCTTGGGTACTGTTTATTACACGACTATGATTTTATCGACGATAGTTGCAGTAATAGTTGGACATTAGATGTATGAAGCCTTAAATAGTCGTTAGAGGTCTTGTAGCTAGGACCCACCGACCATTGACAACATTGTTAGGAAACCACCTCGAGAATAGGTCTTCAATGATGAGGTCTACCTCAATTAAGATCGTAAATGACAGAGTCTGTCTATTTCTCCTTTTTAGAAGTATTATAGAAGCCTGCTTCATATTTAGAAGTGTTAATTGGCTAATAGATTTGGGAGTATTGGATGATTGATATGGCTTCATTAGTATTTCGTACCTTGGGAAGGGGTAAGCTAGAAATCGTGTATGCAATGCAAGGTTAGATTAGAATCGCTAATGTTAATGGACATTACAGTTAAATGAAAACCTATCGGTATAAGTTTATGTTATGGACAGTTTATATTTTCCAGTCACCAGAAAGTTGTTCTGACCCCCTCCTCATTACTACCCACGGGTTAGATTTAGAGGAACATGTCATTGGAGCTAGATATGCTTTGTTGTTGGAGTGTCTTCTTTCTTTCATGCTCAATGCTGATGTGACAATCTGTTATCCAAGGAACACCATTAGTTCCAAGGTAGTGGTCATCATCGGTATTCTTATCCTATTATTGTTTCCGTTGTGAGTTTAAATTTTTATCAATCTTGGATAATGCTTATTCTTATTTGTAGGTACCAAATCCAACGATCTGTGCTTTGATGGACTTAGGTTTTGATTTTTGTCGAAATGTGGGCCTATTAAGGTGCGGATTGTTACAGACATACTCTGAATTGTTCCACATGATAAAAGAATTTATCACCGTCGAAGAGAGTTGGTTGACAGAGTAAATAATTGAAACATAATAGCATACCCGTTCATAGAGGGACTAAACCAATTTGATTTGAGAAAACTAATTAGAGAAGTTAGAATAAGATTCCATAATTGACCCCAAGTGCAAGTGGAAGATTGATAGAGTTAGAGGTATGCCCCAGGGGCAATTATGTAATTTGTTATATATATCTAACTCGTTGACCAATCTTGTTCAAAATAAAGGTGTTTTCTTTCTATTATACACTTGATATAATGTGATTATATTAATTAATTTGATTAAAAGTATATTTAATAGAAAATCTATAAATGGTATGTTTTGTGATAGTAGTTGCAGAGTGTTATAACCGTGAGTAATTTATCATAATAAAAACAAATATACCATTTTAAATATTCCTACTCAAGATGTATCGAGACTGGATATCGATACATCCATTGAGACTAGAGTACATAACGCTCTCCAAATGTTGGGCAGTGTATTACTCATGACTGCTGAGGGCACCAAGGGGTTGTGTATTGATAGTTACTGGAAAACTATAGGATGACTTATCGATAGTTTTCTGTTGGTTAATATAACTAAGGTCGAGCAGAAAATATCGATGTGACTAATTTACACAGTTCTCTCAACTTGAGAATACTGTTGATCTTCAATATGGAAGCTCCGCTTTGATTATAGTTAAATCATGACACGACGTCCAACGAACGACTATTGTTGGGTCGAGTGGAAGCATTGGAAGTGAAACAGTGTTCAAGAGATGATTCGTCTCCTCAGTTATATGAGATTAGTATCACGATCAACTGAAGTCAACTCAAAGTCAAAGTCTTTGACTAGAGCATTTCGGTTAATTATTATTATTATTGAATCAAGGACTTTGTGTTTGGACTATAAATTTGAATATGGACGATATTAGAATTTTGACTATTACCAAATTCCATAAGTCCTATTGTGATATAGTTTTGATAAAGAGAATTGGTGTAAATAATTGACATTATTGGGTACCGCTTATAATTTGTAAACTTGGATTTTACAACAAGATGTGTAAGCGATAAATTCAGCTAAAATGTGACACCACCTGCTAAGTGACGTGTGAACATTAATATTCGAATAGTTCGATATTAATCGTTGACTGGATTTAGTTTTGAGTTGCATAACTATAGTGATGAATTCTCTAAAAAACCACATGGTTTAATTAATTTATAAAATATTGTAAATTGATTAAGTTAATTGATATTTGAGAAATATTAATTATTATTTATTTGATGTTTTGAGTTGTTTGTAACTATTTAATGCATTTATAAAAGTCATATTTGCGCGCATTGATATACGATATCGATGTAATTTAAAGATAATTGCATGAAATAATTTATGGAAAATTTATGTCATTTGATGACATGATTTGTGGAAATTTTATGTCATTTGATGACATATCATGTGTAAGGAAAGGATTAAAGAGAGAGAAACTATTAAGGTAATTAATTAGGAAAGTTTTAATTAAAGAATGGGAAAGGTTTCATTCTTTCAAATAAAACATATTCCCTAATTCATTCTGTACGTACAATTCATTTTTCTTTCTCATTCATTCTTTCTCTTTCTCTCCTCCTAACTTTTCATAGCATAAAAATAAAAAATTAAATTTCCAAAATCTTTGAACTCCAAATAAAAAAGGATCAAATAAAACAAAACAAAAGTGGTTCATCCGTTTCTTACAAGGATTGGATGGGGATCTTGAAGTATGAGGAGATATCATCATTCAAGGTGTGACTTCTAGGTAACATTCCAAGGGAATTCATTTTCAAGGTGTACTTCAAAACTTTGGGTAATAAGATTGATTCACCAAATCTAAGGGCCTTTGATTCATCATTCAAGGCATTCTCTTGGGCAATAGTAAGGTATCATCTTGATTTACAAATTCTTATAATCATTTATAACTGATTATTACATGCTTTTGTCTAATTATTTATCCATTATCACAATTCCCTATACATGTATGTTGTCAACATAAGATGCAAACATGAACATATGTGTGTGTACATTTTTTATTAAAACTTTGTTATGCTTATATGTTTGGAGATGTAAATTTGTTGTTGGATTCATAATTGTATTTTTCTTCTTAACTTTAATTTTGATAATTTTTGAAATAAGTTTTATTACTTAACTCTAATCTATACATATAATTTCATATATAACTGTATAATCATATGATTTTGCTAATCAACAGAATTTGTTCATATGTTTTATTTTATAACAATGAAAATTGCATTTTTAATATGTAGTTGTTAAATTTAACCATATATGTTTATGCATGTTTAATTGTTTGCTTGCGCATTTGTAAAATTAAATTCAAATGCATATTTTATTTTTTTATTTATTTTATTTTTTGGCAAAGCCATCCGGTTTTTATAGTGGACCGTCCACTTTTTTATTATAGCAAATAATAAAACAATACATATCAGGAGATAAGCGAGTCGCCTATCTACAAATACAAGGTTTTTAAAGTGGACCGACCACTATATCTAAACTAGATTACAGCAAAGGAGTCTGGCAACACACCCGAACTACTAATACAAAACTAGCACCACACATGGTACAAACAATGACATCAGTTGCACAAAGCAATCACTTAAACAAAACTTACCTAAATCACTGATCACAGAAAAGAAATAGCAAAGGGATCAGAAACCAAAGTGACTGATCCCAAAACCAATGACAATCCAAACATTTCCAAACCAGCAGCAAAGCATATAGATGCATCAGACCATAGCAATATACCAAAATTACAAAGCAGCAAGGTACCAAGGCACCAAAATAACAATAACAAAACAGCCTCGATCAGGATAGATCACATACACCATGCCAACATACACAGCATGAACCACAACATGTTAGATAATAAAAGGATTCCAGGCGAGAGAGACTAACAAAATTTCAAAACAGAACAAGCCAAATACCATAATAGGAGGAAAGTCGACGCACGACACCAAACCCAAGCTCAAGCAGCAGCACTCTAACTCATAGCACGACAACCAGACATACAAATGACCTCCGTTGCAAAGCAATCGCCGAGGCCAGTCACGAAATGGAGAAACGGCAAGGAGAGAGGCAGCCAAAAGAAACAACAGCGAATGGAGCAGGCGAAGAATAACATCCATACACCAGAGCCCAGAGTGAGTCCCAATCGAACCACCTTGAAATTGGCAGCAAGACCAAGGGGAAGCCAGATAGCCTCGTCACCAACACCAAAGTTATCAACAGCGAATTCCAGAAACTAACCACACCGTGAAGATCCCAAAAATCCCGATGAACCAGAAAGGGAAACACCACAGTGGGTAGGAAGGGAGAGGAGATAAATGCGACCACCCGGAGGCTACCACCAAAACACGGCAGATCTGAAGGAAAACAAGGAAGGGCAATTGGTAAATGGCAAAAGGAGCAAACTAACAGCAGTGAGGAAAGCTGGGACAGGGGGAGAAAAGAACGATGAAAAAGGAAGGGGAGATTGGACGATAAAAAGAAAGAGAGAAAGAATGAGTGGCGGCTGGGAAGAATGCCCTAGTCTCCATTGATGAGAGAAAGCTCCTTTGATGAGGTGGTTTTGACATGCATATTTTATTGGATACTAATTATGTGATTGAAAGTAAAAAAGGAAAGTTTTGCTAATTTATTTTGTGCGAGAAAAGTTTTAATAAGGTGTAGTGTAACCATATATCTGATTGTATGTAAAGGGAAGTTTTGTTAATTTGTTTAGTGTAAGCAAAGTTTTGTTCACATATTTTCTAACCATATATGTAACTATATATATAAACATATATATATATATATAAATGTATGTATGTATGTATGTATGCATGTTTGTATGTATGTAGTTTTTCATCTCTTCATATACATATATAAAACATCTGTTTAGTTATAAGATTATTTTGTAATTTAAAGTGCATTTAAATGTATTTAATGTGCATCCAAAGTGTCTTTATGTGTATTTTAAAACTTTCATTTATGGTCAGAAGTATGTAGAATATAAATAGTTATTTGTTGTCAATTATTACTTATTCAAGGATTGCTTTATTTGGTGTTGGTATCTTAAAATTAAAACTGCAATCTAATTTACAAGTATTGTACTGATAATTAGATTTTCTAACATTTTATACCACAATTGTATAAGTATGCATATATATAAATATATTTGAAAATTCATATCATTTATAGACACCGCAATGTTGCACATTCATAATTCACACTGGAATATATTTGGACAAACTTACATTTTATGCCATGTATTAATTGCTAATTAATGGCATTTAATGTATCAATCAATTTGATTAAAAGAGATTGAAATGGAAGGTTTATCTCGCCATATAAAGCATAGTATGCCCTTAATTAATTTCATAACTTTTAGAGAAAGGGATAGAAGGTTTCCTTCTCTAAATTACGTAAGTTTTGGATAAAGAAACGAAAAGTTTCTTACTCTTAATTTGCTCTTACGAGTAATTATTGGGTGTGATACACTGTATATTTAAGTTTAAAATAATGAAAAACTTCTTTTAATCAATTTTTAAATAAAATAAGATTTTATTTAAAAACTGTATTAGATTGGACCTATATACATTTAGATTTCATAAGCCCAAATGATTCAAAATGGTAAAAATTTTGAAATTCACCCATTTCTTCCACTACAGGCTGACCCATTTTCAACAGAAGGAAGGCAACATGAAGGAGTAGCGGTATGGATAAGAGACGACATTGTATAATATGCGGCATGACTAAGTAGTGACGTTGCATGAGATGCGGCCCAGATCATACTAAGAAATCATGACGTTGTTTAGCGATATAAGATATTCGTCATTCATTATCTAATTCTACGAATGATCTATGGCATTGTATACGGCCTTTTATTGATGAGAGGTGGCACTGCAGGCTTTCAGCACCAATCCTAGCGGCATTGGTTCCTTTGTGAGGCCACTTATAACATTTCCTTCGGCATTGAAATTTTATGGATAACATTTGCCGCCACCCCTCCCCTCGGCCATATAGAAGCTTTTTATACTTTAGTGTAAAACCAAGAATTTCTTTGCTTTCTCAATTCCTTGTGAGATTTCCTTTCCAATCCCATTTTCTTGTAAAACATAAAGTGAATGGCAACTTTAGTTATTAACTTTAAACTCAACTTCAATTTCAAGCAATCCCCTTTTGGATTTGATTATAAATAGGTATATTTCGTCTACATTATCTGTATGAGTTTAGATTATAATTTTGACAATAAGTAATCAAACAGAAGCTTAAAAGATTATCTGGTAATATCATAGGTAGGAGCATTAGAAATTTTCTCTGGCAATATCATGAATAAAAGACCAAAAACCCATCTGGTAGCAATAATATTCTGAGTAGGAGGCTAGGAAGTTGTCTGAAAAAAATGAACAAAAAGACCAAAAAATCGTCTGGTAATAATGGAAGACTAGAAAAATCATCTATTAATAGCAATCTGAATGGAAGACCAGAAAACCTTCTAGAAATAATAGAAGACAAAAAATCTATTTGATGATAATAGAAGACTAGAAATCCTTATCTAGTAATAATAATAGAGGACCAGAAATCCTCATCTGATAATTATAGAAAGTCAGAAATCCTTATTTGGCAATGATAATAGAAGACCATAAATCCTTATCTGGTAATAACAATAGAGGACTAGAAATTATTATTTGGCAATAACTATAGAAGACCAAAAATCATCATCTAATAATTACCAAAAATCCTTATCTGGCAATGATAGTAGAAGACCAGAAATTCTTATCTGGTAAAGATAATAGAAGACTATAAATCATTTTCTAGTATTATAATAGAAGACCATAAATCCTTATCTAGTAATAATAATAAAGACTAGAAATCCTTATCTGGTAATAATAATAGAAGACCAGAATTTCTTATCTGGTAATAATAACAGAAGATCAAAATTCCTTATCTAGTAATAATAATAGAAGACCAGAAATCTTATCTGGCAACTGAAGATTATGTTTGTTGAAGAGCACAAAGGGTTCGTATTCGATGGGTCTTCCTCTAGAAGATTGTTTGACTTGAAGCACTAATTGGCTCTAATTATTGTTGATCTTCCTCTAAAATATTGATTGATTTGGAGTGCTACTTGGCTATGATTTTGATTGAGTTGTTTGGCACCATTTTAGGTGATGATCTCTACTGGGATCGGGCCCCTTATCACCATCTTAGGTGATGTTTTAGGTCTTATTGTCAAGTGCATTTGGTTAGCTTCAGCAAGCAGGACCGTAGACTTACTCGACTTCCCACTAAGAGGTGCTTTAGTGAGGCCTTTGATGATGACATTAAAGGCTTAGTCCGGTGCGTTTGGTTAGCTATATCAAGTAGAACTGTAGACTTACCCGACCTCCATCTAGGAGGCGCTTTAGTGAGGCCTTAGATCATGAAACTAAAGGCTGGTCCAGCGCTCTAGGTAGCCACCTTAAGTAGAACCAGAGTCTTACCTGATCTCCTTCTAGGAGACGCTTCAGTGAGGCCTTTGATGCCTGCATTGAAGGCTTAGTTCGGCGCTCTAGGTAGTTATCTTAAGCAGAACCAAAGACTTACCCGATCTCTCTCTAGGTGGCACTTTAGTGAGGCCTTTGATGATGGCACTAAAGCTTTTTTCGTTTGTTTAAAGAGAGTCTTTTTCTTGACCCAATAGATATTCTCATCTTAACTTCTTTATTCGTCCGTTGTCGGGAAGTATGGTCGCAAGTGTTCAGCAATCTATGTTCTTGCTATCACATTGCCATCGGGTCGACATAATTTGTAAGTCCTAAGTGGGATTACTTTGTGTATGATTAGAGGTCCTTCCCAATTTGGCCCAAGTGGTCCATCTGTTGGGTTTTTAGCATTTTCTATAACTTTTTGGAGCACCAAATCTCCTTTTTGAAATGATCTTGCTTTTACTTTCGAGTTATAATACTTAGATATCCTTCGTTGGTAACCAATTGTCCATATGGCTGTCTCATCCCTTAACTCGTTGGTTAGATCTAAGGATTCTTTCCTCAATTCTTGATTTGGATTAAACGCATATGCAATTCTTCAATGAGAGGGCACCTCCACCTCAACCGGGAGCATTACTTAACACCCATATGTTAATGAATACGAAGTATGTCCTGTTGCTATTTTAGCAGAAGTTGTATAGGCCCATAATATCAAAGGTAGCTCTTCTACCCAGTTTCCTTTTGCTTTGTCTGATTGTTTCTTGAGAATGGTTTTGATAGTTTTATTGGCTGTCTCAATGGCTCTATTAGCATTATGGTGAGCTACAGATGAAAATATTTTAGCGGTTCAATTTCTATTATAGAATCGAGTGAATTCTTCACTTTCAAATTGAGTTCCATTACCAGATATTTTCTTTTGTAGGATTCCGAATCCGGTGATGATATTCTTGATTACAAACTTGAGTACTTTTCTAGATGTGATATTCGGTGGGGGTTCTTCTTCTACCCACTTAGTGAAATAATCAATGACCACTACAGTGTATTTGGCTCCTCCTTTAGTTATCGACAGTGCTCATATTAAGTCGATTCCCCATATGTCGAAAAGCTATGGGCTTAAGATTGAAATTAATTCGCTTGGTGGAAAATGTGAGATTTTAGAGAATTTTTGGCCCTTTTCGCATCTTTTCACATAGTCAATGGCATGTTTAGTCATTTGAGGCCAATAAAAGCTTTGTCTCATGACCTTCTTAGCTAGTTTTATCCTAATAGAATGATCCCTGCAAATTCCTTCATGGGCTTCTTTCAATAGTTTTAGTCCACTTTCAGGATCGACGCATATTAAATAGGGAAGAGAGTATCATTTATTATAAAGTACGCCATCTATTATAAGAAAAGTCGAAGCCCGATGCTTAATCCTTCTTGCCTCCTTTTTATCCATCGGTAGTGTTCCACTTACAAGGTATTCAAAAATGGGGTTCATCCAATTATTCTTATGGTGATCGATTGTCTCTGAATGGGAGAATATCCCTTGTGGGATCCCAACTTATCTTCTATTTCCTCCTCTCTATGTCCTAGAGCTTGAGATCTAGTCAATATCAGCAATTCTTTCCCTAATTCGAGAATCAATTCTTCTATGTTTGGACTTGGTTGATAATCTACTAGAACAATCCATGTTTCTAGCGCTCCTTGTGAATTAGCTAGTTTGGCTAAAGAATTAGCTTGGAAGTTCTTTCCTCTTGGTACTTGATGTATTGAGAAATCCTCAAATTGGTTCGACATTTGTAATACCTTCTTTACATATAAGACTAACTTGGCGTCATTTGTCTGGTATGTTAGTTTCACTTGATGTACCATTAGTTGAGAATCGCTGAAAATTTCAATTTTGGGAATTTTTAATTGGAGGTCCAAAGTGAGTCCTTTCACCATTGATTCGTATTCCGCCTATTATTTGTGGCTGAAAATCCGAATTTCATTACATACTGTAAGCGATGTCCATCGAGGATGATAATGACTTATCCTGCTCCAACACCTTATTCATTCGAAGCTCTACCTACGAATAGCTGCCATTTGGGTTTTAAATATTTTTCCTTTTCTAACTGCTCTTTAATCACTACAAGAAAATATATCTTTAATGGCATAGTTGTACAGCGTTGTAGCACGAGCTGCTAAGAATTGGACAAAATCAGGCTGATTTTTACTATGGCGGGTTGATTTTTACTTTGCCCGCCTTATTTTTCCCCACTTCTGAAAACTTCCTTACACCAAAACAAACGAACAAAATCCCTAGTCCTTTTATTAAATTGATTTATATTTATCATCTTCAATTCCGTCTTCGTTTTCCACTCGATTCATTTTCTTCTAGAAAACCCTAAACCTAAATCTCATCGAATTCCACTTTGATGAAGATGACATCTTTCAAAACCGATTGAGTTGCTTTCACAAATTTGAATAGGATTACACATAAGGAAAGAGATGGTAGTCATAACCTGGATTAAAGTGATTACCTCTACCTTAGTGGTCGCTCGATTCCTTCCATATTTAAGGCATGAACCCCTTACTCTTTGATTTAAAGGTACTATTTTTCAAGTTTAGCCATAATAAAGCAGTAAATTAGTGACTTAGAAACTAGGACTTGAATATTATTAGCATACTCATAGTAATAAAAATAAAAACTAATCAACAAGATGTATCAACATAAACTAATATATAAAATTTATATAAACTTGACATAGCAAGTTTTTCTGCTTGATTTCAGTAAATAAGATTTCATTGCTTCTTGATCCTTAATATGTGTTTGCGCCAAAATTGGCCACAAACCCCAAATATCGTGAAAGCACTAGTGTATGAACACAAATATAAGCAGATAAAAAGAAGAAAAGATAAAGGAGACACGAAATTTTTATAGTGGTTCGGCGAAATCTATGGCTTACATCCACTTTATAATTTATTTCTCACTTGTAGTTTCATATTACAAGAGATTTTGAGGAGGAGAGGAGAAGTCACATTTTCTGTTTCAGTCCCCTTTTCTTTTGCAATGTTATGTGTATTTATAGCTGTAAGCCTTGACCCAGTGATGGTGTGGGATTGTAGTGATGCTGACTAGGTTGATATTAATTGCACCATAATCTTCTTATTTAAGGTAAGGATGAAGGGAATTAAGGAATATTTTATATGGAAATGGTTGGCATTAATTAGTAATAAATAAGCAGGTTATCATGGTATATATTGGGCATTAAATCCGGCTTTGATGGGTAATGAATTGGTATTTATGGTGGAGATATGGCTGGTTTTTATTAATTATTTGAGGTAATAAATGCAAGGAAATCAGGAAGTAAATCTTTAATTTCTTCTTCAAGGATGATGACTAATTTGCTGGATAACATTTGCCCCCCGTAGTATGCCTTGTTGGCAACGAGGTATGCTTCGCTCAAGAACTTGTGTTGGTAAAGCAAATTTGTCGGCATTAAATTCTCATCTCTTTGGATGTTTGACAGATGTTAAGTGTCGGACCATTCCTGCACAAGGAGATAGAGTTAATCATTCCTATTCGAGAGCATTCATATTCAATAGATACTTTAGAGAGCAGTTCTCAAGTCGCTTCTATAACCTTTGATTGAAAGCAAGAACGATGTTGTAAAGACTTTTGAAAGGTGTCGCCCTTAGGAACGAATCAGAGCATGGCTGTGGACCGTTCGGGGTTGCTCATCACATGTGTAAGTCGTTCTCTAAGCACTAACCTTTAAAACTAGTTTTATGCAAGAAATCATTTTTTTATGAGGTGTCGCACTTGGGAAGGAATCAGAGCATTGGACCGCTTACATTCGGGATCGCTTACATGAGTAAATCGCATCCTAAATGCTAACCTTTAAAGCATTTTTTGATGATGCACAATTCAAATGCAGAAAGGAATCTAAATTCTAGATCTCATTTTTTTAGTTCAGTTCAGTTGATGATAATTTCTATTTGATTAGCAGACCTTAGAGTCCGGTACTTATCTGAGTGAGGGGCTTTACATGCTCCTTGTTTCTGGTCCTTGGTGGTTGCCCCCAGCTATTTGCTTCATGGTAGAAGGAAAGTTTGAATGAGAGGATGCCTCTTGGCTGCCCCCTTGCTGAGTTCCTTCCATAGCGCTTTTCCTTGTATGAGGCTTCTTCGTCTTCTAAAAGCTAGATCTAGGAACCTGTTTTCTGGATCTAAATTAGATCTGGAGTTGGATCTTCTTTCTAACATAGAATAAGCTTCAGATCTGAGATTGCCTTGTTCTTCTCAGTGAAAGCACCAAAGTGACCTGCAAAGTGTTTTAGTGCAAACAATATGTATCTATATACTTACTGGAATATGTGAAGATTGAATGCTTCCAATTTAACGGAATGAATTCATTTAGAGAAAACCATCGGCCTTTAAATTAGGTTGAGACTGAGAAGATCATCACTTTTGTCAGTAGTTTTCAGTCACCTAGTTTGTGTTGTTGGTTTATGTTCATGAATTTTTATTAACATTTTGGTTATAACAAAGCGTTTATGGGATAAATTTATGCACTGATTGTTAGTTGTAAATAGGTTATTACTATGCATGAGTACTGTATAATTTATATAGATGTAAACCGTGGGTTTTTCATGTCAATCAATATAACAGTTGGTGGTCCTTTGGAATCTTTATTTAATGTTATTATCTTCTTTGCTACCTTTGTCGTAGTAATGCCTTTCCCATTTTGGTATTTTTGTTTAAACAACGCGTAGATATGTACAATGTTCCGCAAGAATTGGTTGTGATAGTTCTTATGTTTTGGGGATGAATTATCTTTTATTTTGAGCTATCAATTAGGAGTTTACAACTACAGTGATGAGTACTAATTTCTTATTCTTTACCATTTCTTCTTAGGTTGAAAGAAGAATCTCTTGGTTTCAAGTTGGTTTTTAAACTTCTTTCCTTTATTTAGTTTTAAATTACAATCATGAAATTAATTTATATGCATACATAGATATATATACATACATGGTAAATTTATATATCTTGATGGTATGAAGTACATGTTAAAAGAAAATGAATGATTTCAATTTTTTTTCCAAACATTGGCTAGGAAACTTAAGATAATGTACTACATTTTAATCAATGAATTATTATAACAATACGAATCCCATTCATGTAATTATTTCCTTACTTTAGAACATGGTTATAAATACAAATGACGAGCGACGGAAATTTCTTGAAGGGTTAATAAGCTAATAACAAAATATATTCACATTTCCTCTCATTTCTTATTCATACAATGTTCATAACATAGTAAGGTCTGGCTTGGATAACAGTGGCCGTACAAAAGGGTTAGCATTATATTGGTAGTATCATAATTCTCCTAATAGAAGCATTAGTTGCAAACTTCCTCCTGATAAGCACCATGCTTCGTATAGGCATGATTAGTCCATCATATGTACTGGAACATTTAAAAGAAATAGCAAAAATCATGTGTCACCCTTCTGTATATTTTTTAACTAACAACATATAAGTTCAAATGTCATAAGCATTTCAAGACATGCATATGTACAAAAAAGAAGTACAATATCATTATATGGAATACAAACATATGTCTAGAAAGTGCAGCAATCGTAAGCTCAAATTTTAGTTAGGTAAAGATAACAATCCCTTAAGCTTGTGCATATTAGTGCAAGGGAATTGAGCACATGTACATATGTTTCTGCATATTAGTCTACTGTCCATCTCTTCTCCACTCTCCCTCACTTTTTTGTTGTATTCCCTTTTGTTCTCACTGAACAACTATGCTGCTTTAGAATTTGCAGGCGAATTTGGATTCAGACCACAGATCAATGACCTGATTGATGTGAGTATAGCATCGACATCGATGGGCTCACTGGTTTGCATGATATTCAAGCATATAATTCCATCAGCATAATTGTTTGGATGGAACATTCGAGAAACAAAACACACTATTGGCGACATGTTAGGGTAATCCATAGTAAACCGAAGTGTTAGTTTGAACGTGCCTCGATCCCAAGGATTGTCATCTAGATCCATCCCAAGTGTCTATTGTATTCCATCAGCATAATTGACTGGATTGTTTGGATACTCTCTTGTGAAGGCCACTGATACCCATAGGAGGATCTCACTGCAATCTCTTAAAATATATCATCAATCTATTTCTTGCAGGTGTCGACATACTCAACACCTCAAGGCTGCAGGAAGGATTATTGAAGTTGGGATTATAATAACAGGTTCCAAATTTAGATTGAGAGGGAAGATCGAAATTGGAAAATGAAATTTAGGGTTTAGTTTTATTTTTGATGTTCTATTGTATTTTTTGAACCTTCTATATATTAATTTCTACATGTGCTAGTTCCAGGTGGAAGTTACTCAGTCCTTGAGGCATTGAATCATGAATATACCGTTGGCGAGTTCAAAATTATGGTGGATTCTCTTAATTGACTTGTACCCGGGATGGCTATTGCAACTGACATTATATGTGGATTTTCTAAGGGAAACTGATGAAGATTTTGCCCAAACTATCAACCTCCTTAAGAAGTTTCACTTCTCTCAAGTTCACCTTTTTCAGTTTTACCCTAGACCGAGTAAATGATGTATGTTTTCTAATTGATATCTATTCGTTATTATAATTATTGTTGTTGTTATTGTTATTATTATCGTTGTTGTTATTATTGTTGTTGTTACTATTGCTATTACTATTGACATTTTTTTAATCTTTCGGCACAATATGTTTTTGTATTTCTCCATGGTGTACTTGAATCATATCCCTTCAATTGTATGTCTATAAATTTTCAAACCTAGCATTTTGATATGTTTTGCTAATCCTCAAGGTTTAGATTTATGCACTTACAAGGTGCTTAGTTAGGCTAATTAGGGTCAAAATAAATTTGTAAGCTCATTAGGTTTGGTAAGTATCAACTAAATTTGTATTCTCAATTCCGAAACCCTAATTTTGCCCTAATTTAGCAATGGCGCCCAAAACTGAAAAGAAACCCACAGCAGAGAAAACGCCAGCCGGGAAGAAACCCAAAGCCGAGAAGAAGCTTCCTACCAAAGACTCATCTGCGAACGCAGACAGGAAGAAGAAGAAGAAGGCAAAGTCCATTGAAACATACAAGATCTACATCTTCAAAGTGCTGAAGCAGGTCCATCCCGACATCGGGATCTCGA
This sequence comes from Allium fistulosum, assembly GCA_030737815.1. NCBI lineage: Eukaryota > Viridiplantae > Streptophyta > Magnoliopsida > Asparagales > Amaryllidaceae > Allium > Allium fistulosum. Next base: position 356,112,466 of record CM060904.1, read on the forward strand.
GCAAAGCCATGAGAATTATGAATTCCTTCATCAACGATATCTTCGAGAAGCTCGCTCAGGAATCGTCTAAGTTGGCCAGGTACAACAAGAAGCCGACCATTACCTCAAGGGAGATTCAAACATCTGTCCGTCTCGTTCTTCCTGGCGAACTTGCGAAGCATGCTGTGTCTGAAGGTACCAAGGCAGTGACTAAGTTTACCAGTGCATGATTACTTTTGTTGTCTTTTAATTTGTTTTGGTTATGAATTGTTGTTTGGTTGGATGTAAAAAAAGAAGATTCGATGGTTTTAATCAATATTTGATTTAGCAAAAGAAAAAACTAAATTGGCTTATAAGTTACGCCTTTTAGAATTTTAGCATGGAAATTTATTTTCTGAAGTTGTCCATTGTATGCTTAAGAAAGAAGAGAGTCATACCCATGTTACTTGTTTCCGACTTTCTGCGTAAATCCATACCAAAAGAAACTGCCATGATTTATAACACTTTTTTCCCTTGATAACACTATATTATTCATGTATGGATGCAGCTTTAATGGGGTCGCAAGTGATTAGTGAGGTTTTCTTTTGCGACTTAATCTTGTATTGTAATCATCAACTAGTAATTTTTTTATTTTCTGTTTCCTAATCATCCAAGCACACCTTCTACAAGTGTTAATGACAATTAAAATACATGTTTGGGAGCCTTATTAGTCATTTTTAATGATTTTAAAGTGATGTAAGGCTGCCAGATTGAGACTTTTATGCGAAATTTATACTGTCGAATGTTTCTTGTTCGTAAACCATGGCCTCTATTTTTTTGTGTGAATATAAGTATATAATTTTGTTGTACTTTACAGGCTTCTTGCTACTTTCAACTAACATTGTGGTTCTTCTCTCTCTCTTTTCAGGACATTAATATTGATATATTGGGTAATGAGGATGAAAAGGACAAAGTTAATGATGTAGCTTTCTTGGCTCTCCTCAACTTAAAGGTAGAACATTGTTTGTGTACATCTTACTTGCTGTTTGGAAGCAAGGTATTCTAAACAAGATTCAAAAGGTAAATCGTACTGACATTAAATCAAATCTGGATTTCAGTTCTGAATTATAGATTTAATAGATTCTTAATATAATAAATTATATGTACTTGCATGCTATAAATATCGGGAAGTAAGATCAAATAGTCAAATGTAAAGCGAAAAGTGTACAATTCTTACTTCATTTCTAACCTAAACTCATTCGTCCCATTATGTTATGTGGAATAGCTACACATGTTGCTAATATACTATGCTAAACTGCAAAATGAAATTTTTGCCAAATCTTTAAAATTTTAGACTCATTAGCACTTTATAACTTTTAACTGAATTAATAAAATAGTTTAACAAAGAGATGTGTGCATGCCTGCTTGCTAAGAAGTGGCTATTATCAGTCCTTATAAAATTGTAGAAAGACTAAGTAACATTCAGTATAGAGCAAGTAACAATCAATATCTAATGAATGGCATTTAGTGATACAACAGAGAAAAATTTCTATGTAATCTATTCTATTATATAAGAAATTGAATAATTGACCATTAGTATTCTGCTCTCTCATTCACTCTCAGTCAATATACTCAATTCTCCTTAGTCTTAGCATTAATTTTTCAATTTAACCCTCTATGTGTTCTCATTTTTTTTCTTTTAACTATAAAGATATTAATTCATACATCTTAGGATTCCCATGATACACCTCAAAATGTTACAAAATCAATTATGCAGTATTCATTCTCAGCTCATATAATGATTCATTTTCTTAATTCAGGTGATTATTTAGCATTCATTTACTCTTTTTTCCCTGCTTCTAATTTCATATCCATATTCTTCTCCTTCATTCAGTAATTATTATGCATACATTTCCTTTTCTCTCCATACTCCTCATTTCATATCTATATATTATCATGCTTATTTCTTCTTTTATTTTTCTTAAACTCAAACTTAAAAATCATTTATTTCATATCTCTCATCAAATCTAAGTCATTTCAAGACTCAAATTCCTAATTCTCTTAATATTTAATGTTTCAACATTGAGTAATGAAGTGGATGAGAGCATTTCATGGTAAGATTCAACTATTAAATTTATTTATTTTGGATTTTTTAATTTTTTGATTTTCGTTCTTAAACTTCTTATTTAATAATGATGAAAATATATTTATGAATCCAAGACTTTCTATTTTTTCGAATTTGTATATTTTAGTATGCTCGCTTTCTCATTAGTGGAAATTAGATTGAAGGGCTTCTATTTGCAGGGTAATAAGTTTTAAGGACAGCACGTCTGAATAATTAGTTTTAAGGACAATTTACAGCATAATGATAAATTCATTTATCTTTTTAAGTTATATAGGAAAATGATAAATCATTTTATCATTATTTCTGTATAACTGAAAATGATAATTTTTTTATCTTTTTCCTGTAAAATGTCCTTAAAACTAATAGTTTAGAAGTAGTGTCCTTAAAACTTATTACCTGCACAAATAAGCCCTTGAAGTGAAAATCCCCATGTGGAAATTAGATTGAAGGGCTTCTATTTGCAGGGTAATAAGTTTTAAGGACAGCACGTCTGAATAATTAGTTTTAAGGACAATTTACAGCATAATGATAAATTCATTTATCTTTTTAAGTTATATAGGAAAATGATAAATCATTTTATCATTATTTCTGTATAACTGAAAATGATAATTTTTTTTATCTTTTTCCTGTAAAATGTCCTTAAAACTAATAGTTTAGAAGTAGTGTCCTTAAAACTTATTACCTGCACAAATAAGCCCTTGAAGTGAAAATCCCCATTAAGAGTAATTAGGTTAATACTTCATAAAAATAAATAAATTAAATGATAAGTTTGTAAGTCTAACCATTTATTCTTGGATTATGGCATGAATTTTATAAACAACTAATTTTATATTGAAATATATTATGGCTTAGCAATTATATATCGTTCTCTGTCATATCCACAATTAGATTGTTGACCTTTTTTATTTGTTTCATTATACCTACTTTTAACTATTATCCATTTACGTGAAACAAAAAAAATCATGTTATAAACTAATAAAAAATTATTCATCCGGTAACTTTTTATTTTTGTGAAACCAAGTGAATAATTTTTTATTAGTTGATTGCGTGATTTTTGTGATTTTGTAATTTTGTATTGAAATTTATTATTAGATTTGTTCATGATTGTGTTTCCTATCATATGATCTACTTATATACATCATTGGCTTTGCTATTTCTTTCATGTTAAGCACTTTTAGCTATTATGCATTTATATTTGAACTATTGTTATAACTAAAAATATATCTTGGTGGTGATAGATGTCTTAAATACTAATTGCTCATAAGTTGTGTGTTATTTTAGTTTTTATATTCTTACTTTGTATTTTTGGTGTTTATCATATAAATTTTGATAATCATGTTTACTAATTATTATGATCTATTATGAGATATATAAGTCACTTGTTCTTGCTATAGATATTATCTGATATTGTATATGATTGAATTTTTTTTCTTCATTATTTGCTAATTTATGTTGTATTTGTTAATTTTTAATTTTATCAGTTTTTTATTAAAACCTTTGTCTTAACTTCTTCTTTTTTACAATAGGGTTGGTTTTTCATCAATTTCATGTTGGCCGGTTCGCAGGGAGAGATTAAAAGTAACAACAGAGAGAGTTCTCATAAATAGTAAGACCATTACTATTCATTGTAACTCATCATAATCTAATATTTATTTCATAATACACACATTTGCTCACTTTTATTGTGATAAATACATTTATTTTAAAATAAATGCATCGATCTGTCTTTTCTAATTTAATCCAACTCAGGTTTTTTCCTCTTCTTAGCCCATTCAATACTAGAAAAATTCTTATTCCCTCAATTTCTCCATCTTCAATTTGTTCTCCTTCCTTTCACAAATGTGTTTTTTCCCATCTCCGACCTCACATAAAAAAATTCAATTTTAAATTAGAAACAAATTAGAGATTCTTTCTATTGGAACCTGCCTTCTTCGATTTTAATGTGACAACTATATATTTCAAACTATATACTATGTTGACAAATATTCTTGCAGGAATCTACAAAGAAAAGCTATTATCATATCGTCAACAAACTAAGCTCAATCTCTCTAGTATACTGATTATTATTTCCGGTTAGATATTTTTGTACAATCTTTGATATGATGATAACACACACACACAAATAGTTTTTGGAAAATATGTTCTACAAATATAAAATATCTTTTTATAGACATAAAAGTATTTTCAAAAATTTCTCAAGTTCAAAATCACTAAAATAAAGAAGAGGAACAAATCAGTACAAATTCAGACATCTGAACTTTTATTCAGCCATCTGTCATCAATGACAGACGTCTGTGAATTTAATACAGACATCTGTCATCAACGACAGACGTCTAAATTAAATAAACAGACGTCTGAATTCACTGAAATTTGTTTCTTCTGCCTATTTGACTTTTTAAACTTACTTAGCCATCTGACTATTTTTCTCAGACATCTGAACTTGACGAACTAAAGCATCTCTTCATGAAAATTCAAATTTTGAAGAGTTGTCTTCTTCACCAACAGTTGCACTCCTTCTAATAGTTGCAACTATTGAATTAAAACTATTCAATACTATAAATAGAGATGAAAATCCACTATTTCAATAACCAATTCTTTCTATCTATTCTGATCTTATATTGTTATAATATCAAGTGATTTTCAATTTTCTACTTCCTATCTTTTGCACATTCAAATCATCATATCAAGAAGATTATAGGAAGGGTGTACTACATTGACTATATCCGTGTTATTCAAAGAACACACAAAGTCGAGAAACAATTTACTAAATTGTATTTGAAGTCCTATTCGGTTGCTTAGGCGGAAAAGTCCTGTTCGGTTGCTCAGGCGGTATAATACATGTTCCTCCGGGTTAAGTGAGGGTTATTCGAGAAATTCCAGAAAGAGTCTGGGACTGGACGTAGAACGGGAAGTTCGAACCAGTATAAAAATCTCTGGTGTCATTTTTATTACTGCTATTTACTATTAGTTATAATTCTACACTTGCTAGAATAGTTTAACTATATTATCGATCCATATACACTTTCACTTTCCAGATAGTTTATTTATTTATCCAATAATTTTTTAACATGATTATAATTTGACAGAATACATCAATAGTTCTTTACCTTTTATATTCACCATAATTGTTTTTTATTTTATTCACATTATGCAATGGTTGTATTCCTACATTTTGCTTTAGGGATAAAATTCTTATGGATAAATTATCTAAATGTTTGCCAGAAGACCTTGGCTTACTGGATCAACAAGCTCGATTTAAAGGTTAGATATTTATTTTATTTTATGTCTTTTCTGTTAATTCTTGTTTGAAATTATTTCTTTTATCCGAAATTTATGATTTTACTTCTTTGAATCGAATTTTCTATCCTAAATTTTTGTTTTCCTCTTATTTTTATTTTGGTTAGTATAGTTATGAATTTAGTTTTCTTCATTATTTTATAGAAATGTATTGAATTCATTAATTCACAACCACCGTAGAAGCTTCTATTAATTTATAAAATTTATTATATGTGATGTTGAGTCATTTCTTATTTCTCATATTTTATGTCAATCATATTTTTTTTATGACCCTAATAATAACCTCCTTTATAAGGTAATACCTTATGAAGGGAGTTACTACTTGGAGGTAATTTATTCTCTCTTCTACATTTATTTTAGGGATTTATTGGTCTATTAATTCTAATACATGGATACCAAAAGAATCTTTAATGTTTTCCATACCATATAAATGTAAAGTTGTTCTTATTTCAATCTCAAAACATACGTATATAAGAAAATCAAGTTGGAATAAAGCATAATATTACTAAAAGAAATTTCATATAATAAATTCCATGTCGTATTATAGGGAGAAGTATAAATGTATAAGCAACAGTTTTGTTCTGCTTCCAGTACACAATTCTAAATTTTGGTAAAAGTTTAGTGTTAAATATGTGTTTTAAAAACTTATTTACTTTAAATGTTTTATGTAGTTTGAGTCAATCTAAACTTCTTCTTTTTTGTAAATTCTAACATTGTTCTTCTTATTCAATAGAGGCTTTTAATATTTTTCTATTGTTGTATTTAACAGATTATAATGTTTCATATGCAAAACAAATCAATGGTCATCATCAAAATCTTAGTGATCTTATGTAAAAAAGAGATGTTTTGAACTTTATGTAGTTTGGTAGTTTTTTTAAATAGCTATAATTTAGAGACATAGTTATTCATAATGGTTATATGTTACTATCTCAAATAGGAGGCACCATATTAAATATTTCTGCCGTACAATAAATGAAGGTAATTAATTGTTTTTAATTTAGATTAATCTGAATCCAAGGTGATCTTAAAATTAAACTATAACCCAATACAATGACAAAATTAATTACACATTCAGTCTTTTTAATGCCGATCAATTACAAGATTAACCATAGTTAATTATTGGTTTAGTTCCCTTTTATCAACAATATTTCAAATGTATAACAACCCTGGAAGCTTCTATAGTTCTTTGAACTCTACTATAGGTAAAGTTGAACTAATTATTTTTTCACGTTTTATATCAAATTCCCTTTCAATATTTATTTCATTAGTAAGACTAGGAATTTGGATTCTTTATTTATTTTGCATGGAGTTATTGGTATATTAATACATATATACAAAAAAAGCCTTAATTATTTCTATATAATCAAATAGAGGTTAAGTTGATCTTTATTTCATTCTCACACATAAGTATATAAGGAAATCAAGTTGGAAGGAAAACATTATCTTTGAAGTAAAATAATTTCAAATACATTATTTTTGGGAAAAGTTAAATATAAACAACATGTTTGTTCTTCCTTTAGTAGATAATTTTAAATTTTCATTAAGAATTTAATTTTAAATACATGTTTTAAAGATTTATTTATTTTCGAAATGCTTTATGAAAACTTAATTAATGTAAACTTCATCTTTTTAATAAATTCTAACATTGTCCGTTTTAATCAATCTAGGCTTCTAACATTTTTCTACTATGTTATTTAATGGGCTATAAAATGTCCATAAGCAGCATACATTCATGGTTATCATCAAAGTCCCGGTGCTCTTATGCAACAATTGGATAATTATCTATGTTTTTTTTATGAAATTTGGTTTTATGTTACATTACTTTGAATTTTTTAGAGTTTTAAACTGTTTATAGATAACTCATAACTATAAATTAGAGATACTATTATTCATAATGGTTCTAATAAACTATTTTAAGTAGAAAGGTCATACCATACATAATTACCAAGCAATAAATGAATGAAATTAATTACTTTTAATTTTTATCAATTTGAATTTAAACTATAAACATTAATTCAAATTAATGAGAGAATTAGTTAAATATCACTTTTCTTTAATGCTAATTAATTATAGAATTAATATGTAATCAATTAATTCTTGTTATTTATTCCTTTTATCAACAACATTTTAGATGCATAATTCTATTATATTAGGTAACATGTAATATAAAGTGTTATGTGGATTTAACAAATGCAATATGAAATGTTATGTAGATTTAAGAAATATGTGTATCAAAGAGAAATAATAACTTTGGAACTCATTAACTATTCATAACAAATAGTTTCCTTTTACTTTAACAAGGTTGGTAAAAAAACTAAAATGATGGAGAACAAATATATTTATAGATAGTTTTCTTAACAAACTTACCAATCTAATATTTGGTTAACACTTATGCTTTTGACATATTTGTTTATGCTTGAGAGGAAACATTATATATTAAATATATTTCAAACAAATTTCCACTTTCAGTCTTTACATGCATAACAATAGTATTGGGTTACAAATATTATAAAATGTTTGTGTTAGATGTACAAACAATTTTGTTGTAAGCATCTATAATGGCATATGGTTGCATGATATTCTAATAGTTCATTACGCTAACTGTATTTTCTTATGCCATTTAATCTTATAATTATCTTCAATGTTATGTCATCTATATATTTTATGTGTATCCACATGTAATTTTACTTATGGAGATGCATTATTTTTATTTGAACTATGCTAAATTTTGTATTATTAATTATAATGGTGATATAATTATTTGAAATAAAAGAAAAAGTTATTTGGTTGTCCTAGGAATTAGACTATGTTGTCCTTAAGTGTTAACTTACTGGCTAATCACATTAATGATATTAGTGGTGTAAGAATTGATTCCCAATTACAAGATTAAATCAATTTGTTAATTACCCAGAGTATAGAGATTCTATGGCATACTCACCTAAGAGTGAATGAAACAGTTTGGTTTAACTAGGTATCAAAAATAGCCTTTACATATATTTCTCATGTTATATTATGTTGTATGTATTAAAAATATAACTTTTCATTCCACTTAAATATTATTCTAATTCAGTTAGCATTGGATAGTGTGAGATAGTGTGCTATTTCAAATGTCAGAATATTGTTTATTCTAATTAACTTTAAAACATTATTTTTCTTTTAGCATGATTTCTTTATGTCATATATGGAATGCTATTATCACGTTAAATGCATACATATTTGGATTTATATTTTATATAAGATGAATCTTTTGCGCTTATGCATTACTTAAATTAATAGGCATGCTCAGTAATGCAATGCTTAAGATATAAGGAATAATCAGTAGTTAACGTTAGTGTATTTTGTATATGTCCATTAATCTCTAAAAAGAGTTATTATATTTTGTGCGCATTATAATTACTTAAGTGGATATTTTAACGAAAGTAAGACAATGCGTTTAGAAAAAGTGCTAATATGAATAATTTTTATCCATAAACATACGTTTTCATTTTCATGTTGCTATGAATATCAAAAGATGTATGTTAAATAAGTTATGGTGTAAACACCGTGTGCGTAGCACGGGTTCGCACTAGTTACCATTAAATAGCTCTTCCGGCTTTATGTCATTTTTAATGTTTTTTTTTCAGGTTAGACAATAGTGGCGTTAGTATCTTTTACATTTATTATTATTATCCATTATTGTGTAGATGCAAAGAGGCTTGTTTTAAGGCGATTCAACGACACATTAGTCCAAAGTGACATGAAACTATGGCCATTTAAAGTAATTGCAGGCCTAGGGGACAAACACAAGATTGTTGTTCAGTGTAAAAGTGAAGGATGAGATGGTTGTCTATGGGATTTCTCTTGAGCATCTTGCTTCCCAAATGGATCGGAGCCGTTAAGTTAAATCTTGTTCAAGTTAGTAACTTCTTTCACAAACCACACAAAGGAGTACATATTGTTATATATGATATGAATCTGAACTTGTTTTGATCATGTAAATACATATTGAATTGGGTGTGCAGAAAGCACTAATTAAGTAAACGATGTGCTGTCAAAATTTTATGAGATCTTATAAGTCCATAAAAATTAAGGAAATTTAATAGAAATTTAACTAAGTTGAATTTTTATAAAATTAATTAATTTTACAAAAATTAATAAAATTTTACAAAAAATAAATATGTTAAGCAAGTTTTACGAAAATCAACCACATTTGTAAAAATTAAACACATTTATAAAAACTAAGGTTTTATACAAATTTAACTAAGTTGGAAAAAAGTTTATAAATATGAACTAAATTTATTAAAATTTAACCAAGTTAACTAAGTTTATAAAAATTAACAAAGTTAACAAACTTTTATAAAAATTGAATAATTTTCTGGAAATAAAGTAAGTTTACAAAACTTAAATAATTTTATAAAAATCAACTAAATTATGTAAAAAAATTAACTAAGCTAACCAAGTTTTATAAAAATTAAATAATTTTCTAAATATTAATTTTTTATAAAAGTAAATAAATTTATAAAATTAACTAAGATTTATATAAATGTAAATAATTTAACTAAATTTTATAGAAATTAATTAAATCTAAAAAAATTAACCTAATTTTATAAAAATGAACTATTTTTTATAAAATTTAACTAATTTTTATAAAGTTAAATAAGTTTGTAAAAAGAATCAAGTTTATTAAAATAATTAAGTTTATAAAAAGGAGCGGCTATTGAGACATAAAATTAAACACAAAATCTGACACGACAAATATGAATCGTTAGGTCTTTTTATCTTTACATGGGAGGTGGAAATCAGATGACAATCTAATGGTTGAGATTTATTGTATCACAATTGTGTCTACAATTTGTGTCCTAATAGAATTTTTCTTAGCAAAATTAATTAAGTTTTAAAAAAAATAACTAAACATATAACAATAACTAAGTTGTTAAAAGTAACCAAGTTTTATAAACATTTGACTAAATAAACTAAGTCTGTAAAATTTAACTAAGTTTAACAAAAATTAACCGAGTTCTATAAAATAAACTAGTGTGAACCCGTGCTTCGCATACGGACATTATGAAATGGTGGCATTAAAATTTAATGACTCGTGTATGCATATTTTGAAACCATGACATCACAGGTTGAATGATATTGTGAAAAGAAGCAATTATATTTTTGTGAAAGTGAGTGTAATAAGAAAGTAGAGCACATGATTAAATTTTGGCACATAGTTGTACAACTCCTGCATTTTGTGCCAGACAGATACATCTGACAAAAGCATAGGTTTGTTACCTTGCATAAAACTAAAGTTGTTCCCATGTTGATGCAAAGCAGTGCGTAGATTCAAGTAGACATTGGGAGAATGGTCAAACAATGCACAAAAAAGAGCAGATGCAAGGGACATGCATACTCCCTACATATAGTTAACGGTATCAAGTTTTTCGCTTAGCCTTAATTAACTTAAGGCTAATAATTGCTATTTGGAGACATTTAATTTGGGTAGAAATATGTATTTTTGTAGAATGATCGATTATGAGCATAATTTGAAATTTGAAATTGCATGTTCATATTTTGTTGCTAAGAACTCTTCGGGCTTAGATATTATTATTGAGAATAAAGCATTTGAGAAGGATATTGATGGATAAGAAGGACTCGCTTAAATTTTGCTCTTTAGTGTTCAATATTTTCATTTTTGAAATATGAGTTTGAGTTTTTATAATAAAGAGTTGAAGAAAATAGCTTATGAAAATAAGTGAACCCGAGTGTAAATATAAAAAAATTTCATATGGTAAATCAAAATATGCCAACTAACTCAAAACAATACCTTCCTCTTTAGCTAACTGTGTAAAACGAAATAAGTAGGCAAGAGCACTATTTTGTATTGTTACCGCTTATTTAAGCTTATTTAACCGACTGTAAGAAATATGTCTAAGTAGACATGTAAACGGATGCTTTCGGATGTGGATAGTGTCCTATTTATATCCGCAACCGAAATCATGTTCAGATATCGGATATTCGCATCTGCAGATATAGACGAATATCGGATAATTATCCTATCCGCTAACAACCGATAAATCAAGAAACAGAAGTGGAAAATTTTAGTTTAACATAAACATTTTTTCAATTTCATTGATTATTAAAATGTTAAAAATAAAGAAATATGATGATCATAAAAAGTTTGGAGCTGCCAATGTACATTTAGTGAGTATAATATAAACGTTTAGCTTAATAAAACAATAAACAAATATATTTTATTATACTAAAATATACATAATTTAGACTATAATTTTGAAGAAAAACCAAATGGATAATTTTCAAATGCAGATGTGTTTCGTATCCACATCTGCATCCATTTTTCTGGGTATTGAATATTTAACTACATTTCAGATATGGATGCGTACGGATTTTGGTTATTTGTATCCATCGATAGACCTGTCTAAATGGGAAGAATTCGATGATGTAAAACCAAGTTAAAAAGAGGTTTTATTTATTCAAAACATATCAGTATTATCTTGGTGTGAGTTTGCAAATAACTCATCCTTTTGAAGAATGCTAGTTAAAATACATGTTATCCAAAATTTCATGGAACATATACAGCCGTATAGTGCAACCAAGCAATGACAAATTTTTACTTCCAAGCAGTGTTCCATACTCTGGAACGCACAAAGCAAAATGCTATGAAATTTTTGAGAAAGTTTAATAATAGTGGACATTATCTATGAAAAGAAAAAAATAATTTTGATGTATTGAAACCCTTAAAAAAGACAAATCAATATTAACTGTCAGTACAAAGAAATTGCAATTGCAATAACAGAAAAATGAATGTGGATGGGCAAAGGAAGATACATGACGTACTTAAATCCAAATAATATAACGCTAAAAATATTATATTCCAACACAACTATAATACTGAACTTCCAGCAGGGTAATGAGGCACCACATATGGGAGAAACCAACTTTAACAAAAACAGTACCGTACTTGTGACGACCGCCCATGACTCCTGCACCGAATCTAGAGATAGTGCGCTGTAAAGTGTGCCAGGCGACCATGGACGATTGTCAAGGTAAGATTTAAAACGAAAGAATCTATCGTATTACTCACAGCGCATGGACAAAATACAATAGAACATATGTATAGTGAAGCTTTACAGAACAAAATGACATCATATAAAACTCCATAATAGTTGAATACAAGCATCCACATAGTCAATACATCCAGCCTCACTACATATCTCTCAGAGAATACAAAACAACGGAATATCCAGTACATATAATAAGAAGATAATATGCAATCCTCCAGCTCGTCTTCGATATCAGCATCGTGAGAAGAGAACAGCACCTGTCACCTGCTACCTAGTCTGCCCGTCCCAAAATGGACGAACAGCCCAAGGCAATAAGAATTAAAAACATAAAGCCTTGAGTCAGACAACAGTCTTAGTGAGCAGTAAATTAACTAACAACATACCAAAAGAGCATAAAGGAAAAGGAATAGGAATACAACCCTCCCACTCCAACCTCATTCTACAGTGATAGCCCCCAGACACACACTAAGCAGAAGCAAACATAGCAGAGCATACAATTTAAAGTAAAGCAATTGTCACTCGAGTCAAGAGCGATGTTTTCCAAGTACAAATCCCAAGATCTAAAACCAAGGTCAGATAAGCACCCAGGAAATACCGCTCTTGAGACCGAATGACGATACAACCAAACATCCATGACTCGGCTATCACTGTTATCATTGTTGCGATATCACCGTTAATTGAATGACCGGCACATTCTTTCAGCCGTCCGTCAAGGGCTAATGGTAACCCCGGTTCTAGACATAACTCCCGCACGTCATCGTGACCCGTGCCTAGGATTATCGAATCTACCCAGAGTACTTGACCATCAACTTAGTCTTTTGGGCGTCCCCATGTACTCTTGCTTAGAGCATGCTAGAACCTTCAACAACGATGAGATCTCAACCTCCTAGTCATCCTCCTCGACGACTATTGCCATACTAGCTCAAGCGCCTCTCGAGCATCCATTATCCTCAACTCGAATCATATCACCGAGTTATCAACATGCTTGGAATGATCCCGCCTGGATTAGACCAAGTCTTCATCATATGATGCCTCGCTTCATTACATCCTCGCAAAGCTTCATCTCAACTTCACATCATCAAATCTATGCATAGGAGCTTCATCATCCCGCTACGTATGCCACGAGCAGCTTTTCCAATTCAAGAGCCTTTCCCTTAGCTTTTGAATCACCTTCGATCTAAATCTAATCATCAATCATCTAGTTCATAATAATCAATCAAATCAAACATCAATCCAAGCAATCAAGCATTCAAAAATGATCTAAGTAGACAATTATAACAATAATGGCATTTTCGTAATTAAAGAGTTGAAAGTCCAATAAGCATGAAAACATGGATTATATCTCTACAAACTTGATGAATGAACTTGCATAGGTTAACATATGATAAAATGGATGTAACATCATCATGAACAATGGATCTATATGGATCTACACATAGGATGAAGAAAATGCATGGAAATCACTATTTTAACACCATAACGAGCCAACAATCCGATATACTCCTTTGGATCCGTGTGAGAGATAATCACCACTCACCAAATCTCCTAAACAAACCCAAATCAACACGCTTCAGATCTGGACAGCAAAGGATCAAGCTTGATCTATCACAAATCCGCTTCAAATGAAGAAATCTCTCTTGAAAAGATGAAGATCTTCAATCTAAGCTCTTGAATCTTCAATCTTGACCTTCGATTTGGATGGATGGAAGCACTAGATTAGAGTGGAGAAAAGAAGTGAAGAAGTGTAGAAGTCGAGCTCTCAAAATGGCAGCACTTCGTCGCTTCAAAATCCGGATCCCAAAAAGTGAGAACAACCCCTCCTATTTATAGCTGAAAACTGCCCTTAAGTCGTAACTCGGCTATCTTCTTAAGTCGGTGCCGACTTAACACTTAAGCTTCTGCCGACCTAGCAACCTCCGACTCAACACATGCGCATATACAAACCCTGTCTACGACTTAATGCGCACGCGCCTTAACTAGTTAGACGACTTACGACTTACTGCTATGCCGAGTTAACCAGCCTATACGACCTAACGACTTAACTGCCTCGCCGACCTACGACTTAACCATAAGACCGACCCAACGAAGCAGACTCATCATACTGCCGCAAAACCCAAGTCCTAAGTCGGTCAACTTCTTAGATAGGCTACTCCCTTAAGTCGGTCACTCGACCTAAGCCACCCTATGACTTAACTTCCTTAACCCGGTTAATCCCTTAGGTCGTCCTAAACTATCAACCGACTTAAACCACTCCCCTATCTTCCTTAGGTCGTCGCCGACCTACCACTTAGTCATTAACCCGTCCAGACCTATTTCTTAACTCGTCCAAACTTCCTAAGTCGGCTACGACTTAAGACTTAAGAAAATTCTGCTAAAACCTGAAATGACTTAACAACAATACAACCAAAGGTCAATCATTTTAGAATGTTTTGATCCGTAAAAATACGGGTCGTTACATTCTCTCCCCCTTAGGAATTTCGCCCCCGAAATTCCAAACAAACAAGGCAATCAAAGCTATTCTGTACGCCTATCATCCATAACAATCAATAGACCATGCATCCAATTCTAGCTTAGCGTACAGAATTCTAAGACTTAGAACAAGTTACAATTTCGTTAGATGACACGACACCTTAGGGCCATACCTTGAAGAGTTCAGGATGAGCTGCCTTCATCCTCTCTTCCACCTCCCACGTACAGTCGTTATCATCGTCACTCCATTGTATCTTGAGCAACTTAACTATCTTCCTCCTAAGCTGTTTCGTGTCGGTTTCTACAACACGAAGCGGCTTACGAGGTCTTCTATCGACTGGATCAACTTCGAAATCTTAACAGCTTCTGCAGAAACCACTGTATTCGAGTCGTGCACATACTTCCGTAGATATGATACATGAAAAACGTTGTGCACACTCGACATCTTCTCAGGAAACTCCAATCTGTAAGCGAGCTTTCCAACTCGCTCGATAATCGGAAATGGTCCAACAAATCTCGGAGTCAATTTTCCTTTCTTCCCGAATCGAATAACATTCTTCAGAGGAGAAATCTTCACAAAAACCATATCACCAACGTCGAATTCCAAATCCTTTCGACGCTTATTGGCATAACTCTTCTGACGGTCTTGGGCTGTCTTCATTCGTTGCCGAATGATCTCTATGCAATCTGAAGTCTGCCGAATCATCTCTGGCCCAAGCATCAGCTTTTCTCCTGTTTCCAACCAACATGTCGGAGAGTTACACGGTCTTCCATACAATGCCTCATACGGTGCCATACCAATGCTTGACCGGTAACTGTTGTTGTACGCAAACTCCACCAAATGAAGGTGATCTTCCCATGATCCTCCGAAATCCAAAACACAAGCTCTGAGGAGATCTTCCAAGACTCGATTGACTCTCTCAGTCTGACCATCTGTTTGAGGGTGATAAGCTGTACTCAAACACAACTCGGTTCCCAAAACTTCCTGGAAGCTCTTCCAAAATCCACTAGTGAACAATGGATCTCGATCGCTCACTATACTCTTCGGAATACCATGGAATCGAACTATCCACTTCACATACAACTCCGCCAACTTTAATGCAGTCCTAGTCGATCGAACAAGAATGAATCGTGCACTCTTAGTCAGACGATCCACAATGACCCAAATCCCTTCATTTCCCGTTCTGGTTCTAGGCAATCCATCAATAAAATCCATCGACACTTGTTCCCACTTCCATGTAGGAACTTCTAATGGCTGAAGCAATCCGCTTGGCTTCTTCTGTTCAGCCTTTACCAACTGGCAGTTCATGCATTTGGAAATAAAATTTCCAACATCCTTCTTCATGCCTTCCCAGTAGTAGGTTCTCTTCATATCCCGATACATCTTGTTTCCACCTGGATGAATTGTCAACTTCGAGTGATGACTTTCCTTCAGAACTTCACTCCTCAATTCATCTATATCGGGAACAACTAGTCGTCCTTGCTTTCGAAGCCAACCTTCTCTATCGACCTCGAATCCTTTATCCTTTTCTGGATCCAATCCAGATTCTAAATCACGGATAATATTGACAAGCTTATCATCTCGCTTTTGGCTCTCGCCAATCCTTTCCACAAGAGAAGGTCTTATCGATAAGTTTGCCAACATCTCAGGTTCCAATTCGCATCTAGGCCTGAAGTCAAATCCAGCTAAATACTCGAGACTCTCCATTCTGAAAACATGGCTCCCAATCCTGCATGTCTTCGACTTAACGCATCAGCCACTGCGTTACCTTTTCCCGGAGTATAAGCTATACCAAAGTCATACGATGCCAAAAACTCTAGCCAACGTTGCTGCCGAAGATTCAAATCCTTTTGGGAGAAAAGATACTTCAACGACTTATGATCCGTAAACAACTCGAATCGGACTCCCAACAGATAATGCCTCCACATCTTCAGAGCAAATACAATCGCCGCCAATTCCAAATCATGAGTTGGGTAATTCCTTTCATGCGGCTTCAGTTGTCGACTGGCATACGCAACAACTTTATCCTTCTGCATCAGCACTGCTCCAAGTCCAGTACCACATGCGTCGGTGTAAACCACCATCTCATCATTCCCACTTGGAATAGTCAAAACAGGAGCACTCGTCAATCGCTCTTTCAGGATTCCGAAAGCTTGCTCACACTTAGCATCCCAACTGAACACTTGGTTCTTCTTCGTCAATCCTGTTAATGGTGCAGCTATCTTGGAGAAGTCTTTGATAAACCGTCGATAATATCCTGCTAATCCAAGAAAACTCCTCACATCTGATGCATTCTTAGGTCTAACCCAATCCTGGATTGCTGCCACCTTAGCGGGATCAACCGCTATTCCATTTCCAGAAATCACATGGCCTAAGAACCTCACTTCACTCTTCCAGAAGTGACACTTCGAAAACTTAGCCTTCAGCTGATGTTTCCGTAAGATCTCCAAAACAATACGCAAGTGTGTCTTGTGCTCTTCTTCCGTTCTGGAATAAATCAGAATATCATCCACGAACACAAGTACAAACTTGTTCAACTGATCTCTGAACACTCTATTCATAAGATCCACGAAATATGCCGGCGCGTTAGTCAATCCAAACGGCATTACCAGCCACTCAAAGAAACCGGATGGTGTCCTAAAAGCAGTCTTCGGCACACTATCCTTAGCCACTCTCAACTGGTGAAATCCCGTTGCCAAATCCATCTGAGAAAACACCTTAGCTTCGTGAAGCTGATCAAACAAGTCATCTATTCTCGGCAATGGATACTTGTTCTTCTTGGTCACCTTATTCAGCTCACGATAATCGACGCACAATCTCAACGACCCATCTGCCTTGGTTGCAAACACAACTGGTGCACCCCACTCGGACACACTACGCCGAATGAATCCTTTCTGCAAAAGGTCATCAACTTGCACCCTCAACTCTTGCTGTTCCCTAGGCGCCATCCGCCTAAGAGGCATCACAACAGGTCTGGCTCCTTCAGCTAGATCTATACGAAATTCGATCTCTCTATGCGGCGGCAACCCTTTGACTTCGTCAAAGACATCCTCGAATCCATTTGCGATTGGCACTAAAGACAGTCCATCCTGTGGAACAACTAGCGAATACATGAAGCTCATGAAGACGCCTTCCTCATGCTTACATCGTATCACAATCTTTCGCCCTTCCACATTCTCGACTGTCACCTCCAGCCTCTTACAATCAACCTTAGCCGCATACTTCCTAAGCCAGTCCATACCCAAAATAATTCCGAACCCCGCAAAGTTCAGAACAAAGCAATCACAAACAAAAGAGCAACCATGACTCGACACAACTAGACCACGGCATAACATACACAAACAAGACGAACCCCCAACTGGATTAGTCACAACCAATGGCCTATCAACAATATCCGGCTTCAAATCTAACCGGCCCACTAGTTCATTACAAACAAATGAATGCGACGCTCCAGTATCAAACAGAACTCTAACTGGAACACCACATAGAAAAAGAGTACCTTGAACCACCACACTCTTCCCCTTCTCTTCAGCAGTAGGCGCTTTCGAAGACGACGGAACAGCTCCTAAAGCATAGGCTTGCACAATCTGCCTGTCCTTCCTTGGTTCTGGACAATTCTTCCTGAAATGCCCCGGCTTGTCACAGTTGTGACACTTCATCGGTGCCTTCGGATTCTTACAATCCTTAGAGAAATGGCCCTTCTGCTGACAATTGTAGCAAGTCACCTCACCTTTCGGCTTCTTCTGGCCATCCTTACCCTTCTGCTGCTGCTGCTTCCTCTTCTGGTTTCCACCCTGCTGTGGTTTAGATTCTCCCTTGGTAATAGCAACAACAGGTCCTTCCTTAGGAAACAGACTCTCATGCCTAAGAGCTTTCTCCACCAGCTTCTCAAATGAATCGTCCAAATGATCCACCAACTGTCTCCCAAGATAACTATCTAAGCCGGTCACAAACTTCTCATTCTTCTGATAAGCAGATTCAATATACGACCGGGCATACTTGGACAAAGCTTCGAACTCAGAAACATACTCAAGAACTGATCTTCCACCTTGCTTGAGCTCCACAAACCTCTTGAACAGAACAGACTTCTGAGCTGTAGAAATGAACTTAGCTTCAAATCTGACTTGGAATTGCTCCCAAGTAATCTCTTCTTCCGGAGTAGTGATGGTAATAGAGTTCCACCAATCAGAAGCTCTCCCTTGAAGCTGCCTTGATGCCAACTTCCTCTTAGTTGCATCATCAATTCCCAAATCACCAAAGATCCTTCTACAAGCATCTATCCACCTCTGGACCTCAATAGTTGATTCTGTTCCCAAGAAAACCTTCCCTCCAAGAGCAGTATAATCCTTGCACAACTTAGCAAAATCCACTTGTTTCGGAGTTTGGACTTGAACTCCAACATCAACTGCTGCCCCCGGAACTGGTATCCTTCTCATGATCGAAGTCATCATAGCTTCGAACATGGCTGCATAATCAGCAGTCTCTTCAGTAGCACGGCCTCCCCTAGCAGCTGGTCTCCCTCTTCGACTCATTCTCAATATCTATAAAAAGGAATGATTAGAACATCTAGAGAAACAACTGCATAAAGGACTCAAACCCTACTAAGCTACTATATTATATATAGTATTCATCCATCAAAATACAATTACGTCTCTCATACGTAGTTACTTCAGCGAGCGTTGGGTAAAATCGATTAACCAATGCTCTGATACCAAATGTGACGACCGCCCATGACTCCTGCACCGAATCTAGAGATAGTGCGCTGTAAAGTATGCCAGGCGACCATGGACGATTGTCAAGGTAAGATTTAAAACGAAAGAATCTATCGTATTACTCACAGCGCATGGACAAAATACAATAGAACATATGTATAGTGAAGCTTTACAGAACAAAATGACATCATATAAAACTCCATAATAGTTGAATACAAGCATCCACATAGTCAATACATCCAGCCTCACTACATATCTCTCAGAGAATACAAAACAGTGGAATATCCAGTACATATAATAAGAAGATAATATGCAATCCTCCAGCTCGTCTTCGATATCAGCATCGTGAGAAGAGAACAGCACCTGTCACCTGCTACCTAGTCTGCCCGTCCCAAAATGGACGAACAGCCCAAGGCAATAAGAATTAAAAACATAAAGCCTTGAGTCAGACAACAGTCTTAGTGAGCAGTAAATTAACTAACAACATACCAAAAGAGCATAAAGGAAAAGGAATAGGAATACAACCCTCCCACTCCAACCTCATTCTACAGTGATAGCCCCCAGACACACACTAAGCAGAAGCAAACATAGCAGAGCATACAATTTAAAGTAAAGCAATTGTCACTCGAGTCAAGAGCGATG
The DNA here is from genome assembly GCA_030737815.1 of Allium fistulosum. Lineage (NCBI taxonomy): Eukaryota > Viridiplantae > Streptophyta > Magnoliopsida > Asparagales > Amaryllidaceae > Allium > Allium fistulosum. The sequence continues at coordinate 356,132,719 of CM060904.1, forward strand.
TTTTCCAAGTACAAATCCCAAGATCTAAAACCAAGGTCAGATAAGCACCCAGGAAATACCGCTCTTGAGACCGAATGACGATACAACCAAACATCCATGACTCGGCTATCACTGTTATCATTGTTGCGATATCACCGTTAATTGAATGACTGGCACATTCTTTCAGCCGTCCGTCAAGGGCTAATGGTAACCCCGGTTCTAGACATAACTCCCGCACGTCATCGTGACCCGTGCCTAGGATTATCGAATCTACCCAGAGTACTTCACCATCAACTTAGTCTTTTGGGCGTCCCCATGTACTCTTGCTTAGAGCATGCTAGAACCTTCAACAACGATGAGATCTCAACCTCCTAGTCATCCTCCTCGACGACTATTGCCATACTAGCTCAAGCGCCTCTCGAGCATCCATTATCCTCAACTCGAATCATATCACCGAGTTATCAACATGCTTGGAATGATCCCGCCTGGATTAGACCAAGTCTTCATCATATGATGCCTCGCTTCATTACATCCTCGCAAAGCTTCATCTCAACTTCACATCATCAAATCTATGCATAGGAGCTTCATCATCCCGCTACGTATGCCACGAGCAGCATTTCCAATTCAAGAGCCTTTCCCTTAGCTTTTGAATCACCTTCGATCTAAATCTAATCATCAATCATCTAGTTCATAATAATCAATCAAATCAAACATCAATCCAAGCAATCAAGCATTCAAAAATGATCTAAGTAGACAATTATAATAATAATGGCATTTTCGTAATTAAAGAGTTGAAAGTCCAATAAGCATGAAAACATGGATTATATCTCTACAAACTTGATGAATGAACTTGCATAGGTTAACATATGATAAAATGGATGTAACATCATCATGAACAATGGATCTATATGGATCTACACATAGGATGAAGAAAATGCATGGAAATCACTATTTTAACACCATAACGAGCCAACAATCCGATATACTCCTTTGGATCCGTGTGAGAGATAATCACCACTCACCAAATCTCCTAAACAAACCCAAATCAACACGCTTCAGATCTGGACAGCAAAGGATCAAGCTTGATCTATCACAAATCCGCTTCAAATGAAGAAATCTCTCTTGAAAAGATGAAGATCTTCAATCTAAGCTCTTGAATCTTCAATCTTGACCTTCGATTTGGATGGATGGAAGCACTAGATTAGAGTGGAGAAAAGAAGTGAAGAAGTGTAGAAGTCGAGCTCTCAAAATGGCAGCACTTCGTCGCTTCAAAATCCGGATCCCAAAAAGTGAGTACAACCCCTCCTATTTATAGCTGAAAACTGCCCTTAAGTCGTAACTCGGCTATCTTCTTAAGTCGGTGCCGACTTAACACTTAAGCTTCTGCCGACCTAGCAACCTCCGACTCAACACATGCGCATATACAAACCCTGTCTATGACTTAATGCGCACGCGCCTTAACTAGTTAGACGACTTACGACTTACTGCTATGCCGAGTTAACCAGCCTATACGACCTAACGACTTAACTGCCTCGCCGACCTACGACTTAACCATAAGACCGACCCAACGAAGCAGACTCATCATACTGCCGCAAAACCCAAGTCCTAAGTCGGTCAACTTCTTAGATAGGCTACTCCCTTAAGTCGGTCACTCGACCTAAGCCACCCTATGACTTAACTTCCTTAACCCGGTTAATCCCTTAGGTCGTCCTAAACTATCAACCGACTTAAACCACTCCCCTATCTTCCTTAGGTCGTCGTCGACCTACCACTTAGTCATTAACCCGTCCAGACCTATTTCTTAACTCGTCCAAACTTCCTAAGTCGGCTACGACTTAAGACTTAAGAAAATTCTGCTAAAACCTGAAATGACTTAACAACAATACAACCAAAGGTCAATCATTTTAGAATGTTTTGATCCGTAAAAATACGGGTCGTTACAGTACTCAGAAAAATAGTACAATAGAGAAGCTTGATTATGAGCAACATAAACAATGTTTTCCAATATATCTCTTTACATAAATCTCAACCAAAAAAATAGTAGCTTATAATATTCAACAACATGTCATGGAAGAGAATTAACAGCATTGCACGGGTCTGTATGAATGATGAAACAGCAAAAACAACTAAAATATATATTAATAACTGCGATGTAGGTTGGTAAAATGCAGATGAGGGCAACTCGTTGGCTTTATTTCTGTCATCCACGTGATGCTATTCCAGAATATGGACCTGCAAAATAAAATCTGTCCATGCATATGAGTGAATAATTTCAATATCTAGCTTGTACTTTAGTTAGTAAGGACCGGGTAGAGCATGATTGTGTGCCAATAGGCTAAAGTGGAATACAGTCCAAAAATAAGTGGTGTTATGATATAATTTAGTTAATAGTGGATGGGTTGAAGTCGTGACAGTAAACAGAGTTATATACCTTTTAGAACTCCATGGTTGAGGTTACTGTACAAAATAAAGGAGACTGGCGGTTAAGAACAAACTATATCCAAAAAACAAAATAAAGGAGGCGTACTCCAAATATGTTTCTTATATTAATCACTCAATTTCCCAGTTTTATATTTCGATTTAGTTTTGCACGTATAACAACCCGCTTGCGTAATAAAATATGAGTTGTATTTCTTGTCGAAGTTGCGTATAAGAATTGGTTATACATCATCATTAAAGTGTGCATATGAAATTAATAATATGATAATGATTCTAGCTTCTTGCAAATTTAAGTTATTTACCCAAACTCAACCTTTTTTCTTTAAATTTCAAAGGAAGATAAACTCCATACGTATAAATGATTGATAGTCAAAATACATACAAATCTTAGCACAGACTGGTACGGAAATACGCCTACAAAGTGGTATTCTTTTATCATTATTTTCAATTTATCAATGAAGGGAATACAGCAATTGATTAGCATGTATAGATGACTTCTCTAACAAAACCATTACCAAACAATTTCAGTTAAGAAGGCAAAATTAACATCATTTTGAATATAAATTCATAACCATTCAGGGGCAACCATTATAACTCTAATCATAAATTATTTGACTATATTTGTAGCTATATGGATTTTCATCTAATCTAAGTAGTTTAAACTGTTTATCTATTTTGAAAATAATTATGCATTGTTAGTAGTTGATGACATAGTTAATCAAAGTTTAATGTCTAACACACAAACTCCACTAACAGAAAGCAGAGCGAGAAAAATGATATAAGGTACAAGTACAACCATATATTTTGATTAAAGCGTCTTTAAAACAAATATTATGATGAGAAGTTAAATATGTCTGACACCCGCAACTTCTTTTCCAGAAATTGTTTCTTTTATAATACAGTAATGACATGAATATCTGGATTACCAACGATGTCATATAGATCTTGAAAACATGAATGTTATCACTTCCTCCCAACAACAACATAGTATATAAGCTTGCTGTGAACAAATGTATATGTGACGTGGAATTCGAAATAAAATTAATAGTTTGAAAAAACATATGATACTCAACTCTGAACGACTATCGGTTGATATACCAAGCTTTTACTTATCATCGACACAATACTTCATTTGGTGATACATAATCACATAAGCTATTTTGAAAGACATGCACATATTTTATTCTTCCTTTCTAAGCACTGAAAATAAATTTATAACTTAAGGAAACTATGGGCATTAATAGGTTAATGAAATAAGTATTGTTATTAAAAAAACTAATAACCGTAGTAATTAGTAACTACCTCTTCCAAGCATTTCTTTTATTTTTTGAGAAGGATCAATGTACACTTTGTGGATATAACCCTACCACCCCTAATACCTTGGTCTTACAGTTCACATATATATTATGGTAGTTACTATCGAATAGTTGATGAAAAATAGTGGTTAATAAATAAATGCATTTATTATCTAGATATAATGAGCATGCAAACCAATTATTTAAGTTTATTTTTATTGCTTCTTTACTAACCTTGCCAAGGAGTGATATGTTTAGTTTGAATATTGATTTCTTACCTTTAGAACTGCCTTCCCTTCTCCATCCTAGCAATGTATGAAATCTGAAGCAAATATTTTGAATAGTTATGGATGATGTATGTGACGATGATATTCCTAGTCAAAATTATTCCTAAACTTGATTTATTATCTGAGAGTAGTTGAGATTTAATATATGAATGCTTCAAAAAAGATAAAGTTAGCAACAAATTTATTTGGTACTATTAGTTATGTAATTACATGCTGAACTGAACGAATGTAAATTAATAAAATATATTATGTACCTAATTATAGATTTCAGTACTGTTCAAAAATTAAATATCATGAGGATAAAGCTAAAATATAAGCACATGGTTGGAGTTAGCAAAATAATGGAACACACTGAAAATATCATGGGAGGTGAACCAAGGTACTACATTCATAAATTCAGTTTCATATGAGGTCTCACTTTCAGAGTTAGTCTATTCATGTCTTCTGTTTAATGTTTTATTATGGCAGTAGTTGTTGAAAGTAAGGAAATGTACTGATGGATGCATACACATGTAAGCATATATGAACAAAGATAAATCTAACTGTGTTTAGAATGAACTTTTATATGAAACCAAAGCTAATAGGTAAAAATACTAAAATAATTCAATCATGGAACCATAACTATGTGGTAGGATTTAAAAAGTCAACTACTTCTTTCTTATTCGAGACATGTTGTGAAATGATAGGTTCAAATACAAAGACATTTTTTCAGGAGAAATTACTAACTTTCCACTGCCTAAAGCTCATTTAGTTATTTACATGTTGGCAATATGTTTTTGCTTCAGCTGATGAACTTGTTAAAATTTATCAAAAAACAGATGAAGCCGAAATGGAAGCACCTCATGCACACAATGGATTGTATAAATTATCACAAATAAATGGACAAATGAAAACAACAATAAAAATAAAAGCAAAGCATGTATATACTTTTCCATCATTGTTTTCAATGGTAAAGAACCTAAAGAAATAATAAGGGTAGGAAATCAAATTTAATTCCCACTATTTCTCCAGCAAAAAAAGAAGCACGCCACGAATAACATAAAAGAAAATACATAAGTAAACCAAAATGGTAAGGCTAGTGTTAATAACAATACCTTGCAAGTCTGACGTTGGAAGGAATGCTGGTGAGGCTAGCTGCTCTACTATATACCAATGTATTCCAGTCCTCGCTAGATGATCAATCAACATTTTTGGGCAAAAATCAATCAAAATATTAATGTAAGGATAATATTATAGTTTTTCTTACCAAAATATAATAACAAATATATAGAACTTATGCTTGTCCTGTTCAGTAAACTCCATATAGAAATTCGATTAACATGTAAAAGTAAATGTTAATTCGCATGCCAAATAAAATATGAAATTCATGAATTTATATTGTTCTAATAGTTGGGACTGAAATTTAATGTTAGTTTTCACATATATGTATGTGACCTCTCTATTTATCAATCCATTTTCATCCACCTTTAAATAATGAATTTAATCATTAACCTCTATAAAACAATCACTTATAATATGCTAACACAATTGCAAAATCGAGGCAATGAATCAAAATATTGACCTGAAATTTTCAACCAAAATCCTCAAGTCTTTTCCCTCCTTGTCTTTTATGCTTTCATTTCCTCTTTGTTCAAAATCCACTTACATTTACTGTGTAGCCTAAGAATGCCTACAGTAAAGCCATAATTTAGTTTATTACTATTACCTTTTCATAATTTAGTTGAAGAGCACTTTAAGTAATTCATTCATCAAATATTTAGTAGCAGCTAACTTTGAGTCTTAATGAATAGTATTACATTTACTGAATGAAACAAAATAAGGGTTTGTTATTATTCACAATTTGATGGCAAACAATGTCTTGTTTATTATATTCCTAAAAAGTCGCATATACAATGGATAAGATAGTAATAATTCAGATTTGTATAACTTTTTTTTCTTAATCATTACTATACTGTCAATCGTGTATGTACGACTGAGTTATGCATATGGAAAACTACAATCAGGTCGGGCATCATGTTCCTAGGTTTAAGTTAGGCTACATATTCAACAAATGTGGTTATATTTATATATTACAATCTCTAGAATAAAGCCAGATCTTGTAATTTTATTGTAGAGCCCAAATACATCACGGACATACAATTTTCATTTCGAACTATAGAGAACATAAGACAAAGTAATAATAGATTATAATTTAATGTGTTGAACTACCTCTCGTGGATATATAGTTAAAGAATACCCCAACATTGGAAGCCCGACATAGGGAAGTAATCATTAGACAGTAATAAGGTTTTTTTAGTAACTAAATGAACAGTCAGCAATACAAACACTAAGTAGGTTTTCAAGTAAAAAACAACCTCAGTCTAAATGTCTATTGATTCAAAGACCTGCTAAAAATATCTCATATCATTTCTAAACATGATTACTTCAACTGAACCAACTATAGTACACTATCAGACATTAGAACCACAATAGCAATAATGCATAAATAAAAATAAATCCTTGTTATTGTAAAATAACATACGTACTGCACTTACTGTAGTAATATTTAACAGCATGAGAAAGAAAAGATGCATTTGGTATCGGCTAGAGTGCATGGCAGTCCAAGTAGTAAAACAACCTCCTTAATTTGACGTAGGCAGCCCCTAAAGCAAACAAACTGGAAGAGTTTTTTGAATAGAAGATCATTCCCACTTCTTGTTTTTCCTATTCAATAAAGATATGCAACAAAGTAACCTTCACATTTAATATAAACACAAGTTTGTCCATTCTATTAATTAGTAGGTAGATAGAAGCTATAGAGCTATTTAGTCTAATAGTATAGTATAGATGAGAAATGTGTAATCATGAAACAATAAAGCTTCACATACGACAATTTTTTAAAAGTTAGGAGAAATGTGTAATCATTAAAAATTAGAGCTTCCTATATGACAAATTTCGATTTACTAAAACAATTGAGAAACATATATAATCCGAATAACCTACCAAAAGTAATTAAAAAAATTAAACTTTTAAATATAAGATATTTTAATCCCACTTTAAAAAAGCATAACTAAAAAAATAAGAAAAAAATTTCATGCTCAAAAATGTTAATATGTGTGTTGTTAAATTTATCAAATTTAATAATTGTGCATTCTTTGTGTGCTAACACCAAGTCAATGACAATACATGACGTAGATAAAAACTATAAGTTACTTATGTAAAAGTAATGTGCATTTCAAGTTTAAAACGTACCAATAGTCGAGAAACATCAAAGTTAGATGAAATGCCTGCATTCAAGACTCGGCCTATCTTTTGCCAAACCGCATAAGAACTTTGTCGGTGTAAACTTTGACAATCTGTTTGGTACTTTGAAAATTAGAATTCAATATGCAGAGAAAAATTATCTAATATAAAGAGACGAACTTAAACATTAGACTTGAAAGGAGGACCGTGTTTCTAATTTAGGGTGAGGGTGACAATCATATTATGTTATGGCGACCATTTTTTGTCAAATTCGCTCAGTGTCGTACTATGTAGCAATGGTATCCACCTTCTTTATATGTTCTGAAGTATCCTAACTGTTTCTAAAAAAAATACGTAAATCTTTGCCCTTAGGTTATGTAAACTCCTTTATTTGTTTAACATCTTAAGGAGGCTCATTCATTTTAGTAGATAAATGACAGTGCTCATTAGAATTACATTCTACAACACTTTCAAAATAGAACTTTTTAGGCTATATTAGATGAAATGGCATTGAGTAAAGGAACCACATCATGCGACGTCTTCAAACCCGAATTAGATTTGTTGCTCTATCAAACCCATTATTAATGTCAACTCTTATTTTTACATATGGATTGCAGAGCCTGACATTGAAGATATGGGTCTTTGTTCAAGTTTTTATTACTATACATTTTACCTCTTCAAAGGAAAACCATATGGTTAGATGTTAAAAGAAGAATAAAAAATTGGACTGAGTTGTAGATTTTGATTTAGTCACTTTGCCGCTATATACTTTCTTATGAATTAAAGAGTCGTTTTTTAAGGATGGATGTACAATAATATCAGTCTTCATATGTGCTTATCTAGATCGAGTAAGTTTAAGAAGGTAATTTTTTCAGCTGTATTTTCTTTAGTAAAGATTGTTTTCTTTTCTTTATTACTAAAAGGAAGCTCCTGGTCATTTTGTTAAAGTTGAGTATATAGATCTGATTCGATGAAGTTATCTATGCCTTTTGGTTTATTAATCCACTACTACCTTTTGATTTGTTTTACATATTTTCATTATGTATATCTTTAGTTGAAATAATTTGTTTGGTATATTCCAATGTTTCCATATAATTATTTAAACATACTCTACCTGCATTCGTACTTAATAGTAGTATAACAACGTTGAGCTACTTAGTATAGGAGTAACTGGAATGACTAAGATAAAACATTGCATAACTCTAGTTTTTCAATTGAGTATAACAGTGTTTTCTTATCTATTGTCAACAATGTTGAGTTTTCCTGATAACATATTTCTGTTATCATATCTTTTATAAGATGAAACATAATTTAAAATTTGGAATCAAGAACTACAAAACTTCTATTGCAATCAATTTGGAAAGCTAAGATCTACAGTGTCGCAATAACGGCAAAGCATGAGTTAACAACCTAAAGGTAAGCATTTTACAGTAAAAACATTCATCTAACATAAAAACATAGAGGAACCCAAAATTTCCAAATATCAAATACCTTCAAATGTCGTATTATCTATATCGTGAGCATAGTGAATGAACTATAAAATAAGTTACTAACACATCAACTTGCATTTCCTGCTTAATTTCAAACATCAAAGATAGTTTTAAATAAAAGGACCTGTTAAGATACATACATACAAAAATTCTTTTTCTATGAGAATCCGAGAAATGAAAAACCCAAAGCCCTAGTTAAGCTCATGGAAGAAGCTTTTCAAACATTCAATCAATCAAGTAAGAAAGTGACATGGAAGAGTGTAAAACAGAGACCGGCGACGATAATTGCAAGGAAATTGACAAATAAGCGAACGTAATCGGCGTTAGTGAAAGAAGAGCAAGAGATTTCATGTTGGTTCAAATAAAAGAAAAGATTACCACGGTAAAGGAGAAAACAAAAACCTAGAAAATCCAAAGCGATAGATGGCATGGCAAGATGCGGCGCAGCAGTATTCATAATAGAGTTGGCAGCTAATAGGGAAAAAAGAAAAAAAGATATGTTTTCTACGGGAAAGAATGTCGTTTGAACTTACAAATACCGTTGACAATTTGCGATGCTCCATTCGTCTCCTGGTGTGCTGGTTCCATTGCCCTAATTTAATTAGGGTTATACAAAGAAAAGGAAAGCGCAAGATGGAAGGAAGAGGAAGCAGGTATGCGCGTGACGGTTCAGTTCAAAATTTTCACGCGAAATGAATAGGGGCTTCTGTGATGGTGAAAGCGATGGTGTGGTGAAAGTTGCTGCCGCGAAGCTAAGGTTCGGATTTGAAGGCGCTAGGGGATGCTGGTGAAAGGAAACGAATATTAATTTCTAGGGTTTGGAGGAAGATAAGAAAAAGTATAAACGTGACCGTTCGGTTGCCAAATTTCAAGGGGTCCTGTGTGTGCTTGAATTCAACTCACTAATAATAGTATAGATGAGTTTATAAAAGTTAGCTATGTTTAACAGAAATTTAACTATATATTAACTAAGATTCTAAAGAATTCATTAAGTTTCATACATATTTAGCTATTTTAACTAATTTTCTAAAAATTTGCTAGTTTTTATAAAAATAAACTAAGTTTTATAAAAAATTAAATAAGTTCATAGAAATTAATATTATTAGGAATAATAAAAATAATAATAGTATCTATAAGAAAATTGTATATTTATTATTAAAACAAATTCAATATTGACTAAGTTTATAGAATTAACTAATTTTTACAAAAAGTAACTCAGCAAGTTTTATAAAAATTACACACACATTTGTCAAATAAACATATTTATAATAATTAATCAAGTTTCACAATTTTTAACTAAGTTAACTAATGTATCAGTAGTTTTACAAAAAATTACAGATTCATTATGATAGTTGATGTTCAATAATGTATCGGTAGTTTTACATGTAATAACCTTGTAAATTATAAATTATGCACTTATAAATATACATGACAACTTGGCCTTTTACATGCCCTGACCTCCAATCGTTAGCGATCGAGTAGTTGAGAGATCGTATCCATTTTTGTGTGCTTAGCTAAACACTGTCAAATTCTATAAATTAGAACTTGGTTACATTCAGATTCAATACAGTAAGGTACTAAAAGAGAAGATGGAATTAATATACTTACATGTACATATATCACTCCGATGTTAGCAACAAAAGTAAGCAATACTCTAAATAAACATACATATATAACACAGCCCATAACTATCTTGCTTTCATATCAGTCTAAGATACAATACTTTTAGAGGGTAGTGGGCTTACTTTTGTCTTCTGAGGACCTACACAAAAATGATTTACGTAAGCACAAATTACTTTTTGAACATTTGTTGCAATTTGCATTTACTTGGCTTTGTAATTTCAGACTAAGCTGTACAGAGGTGTGAAGTTTTATGTAGTTTGAGTTTGTTTGTAAATATAATTCATCATTCATAGTTTTATTTATGGTGAGTTAAAGAATGTATAACTAAAGAACTTTTACTTTGCAGGTGGATAGATATCTTTGGTGTAAAGAGTAGTAACATGTCGCAACAAGTTATGGATTCAATGTTACTTTTGATGCCATAACTACATTTTGGTTTGTATGCTTATATGTATTACTATTTTTGGTCACTAACTGCTATTTGTTCTACATTATGAAATATTATGGACGTATTTTACTATGATCAAGGTTCTAGCCTTTCAAATTTGTATTTACTGTATTTATGATTTATTTGAACTTACTTTACAGGTAGATGGATATTTTTAATGCAAAAAAGTAGTAACATGCCGCAACAAGTTATCGATTCAAGTTATTTTGGATGTTAGAACTACATTTTGTTTTGTTTTGTATGTATTACTACTGTTGGGCGTGTTCTCACACAGAAGACCTCGAGACCAAGAAGCTTGATTCATCTATCCAGGATTGCCTAAACTCATCCGCCATTCTCGTTCTCCAGAGCCCATTCGGCAGGAACTCATTCGGCATTCTCGTCCTCTAGAGCCCATTCGGTAGGAACTCAGTCGGCATCCATGTCTCACAGGACACATTCGGCAGTCTCAAGCAACTGCCGAACCAACCTTCGTCCCTACCACCGAACCACTCTTCACTACACACACCACCGAACCAACTCCATCCAGAACCACCGAACCACTCTTCACTACACACACCACCGGACCAACTCCTCTTCCTTGCCTTGCCGAATCAGCTCAGCTCCACATTACTGGACGGTGCTCTTACTGGACCAACAATACCAGGCCAGATCGCGTCAGCCCAGGCCCGCCAGCTGCTCTATACCTCCAAGACCCCTACCCCCAGCCTCACTCTATAAATAGAGGGGTAGGGGTACAACAATAGGGGACTAGTTTGAGAGCTCAAGCACGGAGAGAACTTTCAAACAACTTTCTTTTACTTGTATCAAAGCTTTGTACTTGTAATCAAAACAAGAGAAGGGAAATAACATATAAAGTGGACGTAGGCACATTCTGCCTGAACCACTATAAATCTTCGTGTCTTTTTACAGTTTAGTCCCTGCTTTTCATATATTTGCATAAATCACCCAAATCACTAAGAACGACATAAGATCTACTAAATCATACAACTTTGAGGTGTTTGTCCATTTTTTGTGCAAACATTTTTGGTGCTTTCACTAAGAACTAGAGGCTCGAAGCTTCAGCTTCATCCACTTAACAATTTTCCTAACAGCATCGTCCGCCACTTGGAAAACATGCCTCCCAAACAGAGAAAAGATGTTAACAAAGGAAAAAACATCGCATCCAGCAGTCTTCCAGACCCAGCTGTCACGAATCAAGTAAATCGTCCTCCTCCAGCAACAGTAACAAATGAAGGACAGGCTAACCCAACCACTCCTGCCACAGAACAGTCTGCAGCAATTACTAGGGCAGATTTGGACAGAGTTGTGGTTGAAGTAACTAACCGTTTCACGTCCCAGCAGGAAGCTTTGGTGGACCATCTCATGTCACGCTTAAGGGATGCTGAAGAATCCAACCGCAACACTGAATCATGGGGCGAGTCCCAGTCTGGAGGATCTCATAGACAACAAAGATCTTCCTTCTTCGAAGGAGCTAACGGCAGAAGTAGCCATGGTAGGAGCCGAGACCGAGCACAGCCCGAAGTTAGGCCTGAGGAAACGTTTGGTACCGAACCCAACGGGGGAGGTATCGGGCGAAGGTCAACTGTAGCTGAGCCTGTCATGCTGCCTAACCACGGAAACGCCAGTGAACGGTGCCGAGCTAGAGTCCAGCCCGAAGTTGGACCCGAGGAAGTGCTTAGATCAGAACCCAACAGGGGAAGATCAAGGCAAGGGCCAACTATAGCTAACCCTAGCATGCTCCCAGAAGATCAAAGGCAGCCGCCGGAAAATATGAGGAATGATAGACGATACCATCCCTATAGGTCATCTGGACGGAATCAATCCCACAGAACAGAGCCAAACTCGTTTCTATCTGCCCCAAATTCTGATGAAAGGATGGCGCGCTTATTCAGAGAGTGCGTCCAACGGGAGCAAAGAGATTGAGGGATAGGCGCTAGGGTGACCAGCCCTTTTGCGCGCAACATCGAAATTGCTATCACCCCTCGAGAGTGGAAGATGCCAACAATGGAACCTTACAAGGGAACCTCCGACCCCATCGTACACTTACAAAGATACACACAGCATATGCTCATGAGTGGAGCAACCGAAGGAGTACTGTGCAAATACTTTCCACTATTCTTAGCAGATCTCGCTACCTCCTGGTTCTGTCATTTACCCCAGGGATCCATCAGCTCGTGGGAGATGTTGAAAGAAAAATTTATCAGTCAGTTCCGCATTCATGTGGAGCAACCTAAGGACGCTTATTCCTTATCCAGCGTCAAACAGAAACTTGGAGAGAAGCTGCAGCAATACCTAACCAGATTCAATGCCGCAGCAGCCGCAGTCCAAGATGCCGATGAGAAGCTTATCCTAATGGCCCTCTGTAGTGGTGTGCATCCGGACACTAAATTTGCTAGAAGGTTGACAAAAGAAAAACCAGCTACTTTACCCGATTTCTTCCATGAAGCCGGGAAATACATGAGGCTTGAGGATGCTGCCATTGAGGGGCAGTCAGGACAGCAAAATAAGACAACCCATAGCAACGCCCCTGCTGTGGCAAGGGACGTTCGAAGAAATGATTCCAGAGACAATGTGGGGGCAAGAAGGGAGAAAAGCGCCTATATCGGCCAGGACCAAGATTCGACACTTACACTCTTTTGAACGAGACCGTCGAAAATATCTTCCTTGCCACCCAAGGCGAAGTTAGATACAAACGCCCACCATACAAGAAGGAATCAGATAACGCATAGAAGTCTGGAAAGTTCTGCCGCTTCCATGAATCTCACGGGCATGATACCAACGAATGCCATCATCTCCGAGATCTGATTGAGGAACACATCAGAAGGAAGAAACTGGAACGTTATGTAAAAGGTCAGGACAGGACCCCAGCTCCTGCCAATGAAAACCCAAGGCTTCCCTCACCGGGGGCCGACAGAGGAAACCGCAACGCTAGCAGCTCTGGTCAAGAGAAGATAGTGGTCCATACCATCTCAGAAGGGCCGCACATCGCAGACAGAAGCTGGAAAGAGATGGAAAGATACGGAAAGTCGCTTGGAGACAATAAAGACTATGTCAATTCGGTTATAGAAGAACGCCACCCGAAGTGGAAAGAAAGTGATGACATCACATTCGGTAAGCGTGACCTAGAAGGAAGGCAGTACCCTCACATGGATCCCATGGTCATCTCTGCCCGACTTGGTCCCGCCGAAGTTTACCGAATCCTGGTAGACACTGGAAGCTCAGTAAACATCCTGTTCAAACACGCGTTCGACAAAATGAAGCTATCAATGAAGGATGTATCTCCCTGCGATAAACCACTACACGGCTTCACTGGAGACGCGAAGATGCCCCTCGGGCAACTGGACCTCTTTGTTGAGATTGGAAGCCATCCCCGCTCCGCTGTACGGAAACAGACGTTTGTGCTAGTAGAAAACCATTCGGCCTACAACGCCTTCTTAGGAAGGCCATCCTTGTCTGACTTCCAAATTGTCCTAGCCCCATGGTGCCTAAAGATGAAATTTCCAACAGACAATGGAGTAGGGGAAGTGGAAGGAGACCAGGACGTTGCTCGAGACTGCTATGTGACTGAACTTCGCAACAACCACAGGAAGGATAAAGGGAAGGGTGTAGAGATTGCTCTCTGCACGAAAAGTCTAGAAGCATAGCAACTAAAGAAAGCCCCTCCTCTTCGATATACCAGCGACCCTTTCAATGAATTAGACCCTAGGGACAAAGAGGAGGAGGCCACCGCCGAGCCTGTAGAGGCTATGGAGTTTATATCTGTAGACAAGCACGACTCAAGCAGACTATTGAAGATTGGGTCCCAACTAAAAACAGAGTTGAAGGAACAACTCATCGACTTCCTCCACCACAACCTGGATGTATTCGCATGGTCACACGCTGACATGGCCGGAATCTCCCCCGACATAGCATGCCACGTATTAAACATTGATCCTACCAAGGCGCCCGTAAAACAAAGAAAGAGAAGTATGGGGGCAGAACGATCAGCAGCCCTCGATGAAGAAGTGAAGAATCTACTCGCTAATGACTTCATACGAGAAGCCATCTACCCGGAATGGATCGCCAACCCGGTGCTGGTAAAGAAGGATAATGGGAAGTGGCGAACCTGCATTGACTTTTCCAACCTAAACGACGCCTGCCCAAAGAATTGCTTCCCACTTCCCAGAATCGACCAACTTGTAGACAGCACAGCCGGGCACGAGCTCCTATCTTTTATGGACGCATACTCAGGATATAACCAAATTCCTATGCATGCTCCTGACCAAGACCACACTAGTTTCGTCACCGACCGGGGTTTATACTGCTATAAGGTAATGCCTTTCGGACTTAAAAATGCAGGAGCCACCTACCAGCGCCTCGTCAACAAGATGTTTGCCGGGCTAATAGGACAATCTATGGAAGTATATGTGGATGACATGCTGGTAAAGTCAAGAAAAGCCAAAGATCACGTAAGCCACCTAGGCGAGATGTTTCAAGTACTTTGACGATATGGAATGAAGTTGAATCCACTAAAATGCTCCTTCGGAGTGTCATCGGGAAAGTTCTTAGGATTCATCGTTCATGCCAGAGGGATTGAAGCAAACCCCGAACAAGTCCGAGCGCTAAGGGATATCAGGATACCTTCCACACGGAAGGAAATGCAAAGTTTGAATGGAAAAGTGGCCGCCCTAAGCCGATTCATCTCCAAGGCAACGGACAAGTGCGTCCCCTTTTTCGAAGCTCTAAAGAAAGACAAAGGAAAGTTCGAATGGACTGACGAATGCTTAACCGCTTTCCTTAACCTAATCGAACACCTCCAGAAACCACCGGTACTCTCGACTCCAAGCGAAGGCGAAAAATTATACCTATACCTTGCTGTGTCATCTCACGCCCTAAGCGCTGCCTTGGTAAGGGAAGACAACCGCACGCAACGGCCAGTTTACTTCGTCAGCAAAAGGTTTACTGGGGCGGAAGTCAGATATCCTAAACTTGAGAAGCTAGCATACTGTTTACTAATCACCTCACGAAAGCTACGTCACTACTTCCAGTCCCATTCCATCAAAGTTCTGACTGATCAACCACTGAGGCAGGTACTCCATCGTCCCGACACTTCTGGGCGACTACTTAAATGGTGCATTGAACTAAGTCAGTATGATATCACCTATCACCCTCGCACCGCCATCAAGGGACAAGCCATGGCTGATTTCATTGCAGAATTCACTACCAACGAAGATAAGGAGAAGTTGGAAATAGCATAAGATATCAAGTGGAATCTCTTTGTGGACGGTGCATCAAACGAACAAGGCTCGGGGGCAGGTGTGGTAATAATCACTCCCAGAGGAAACAAACTGCACTATGCTATAAGGTTGGAGTTCGCTGCCACCAACAACGATGCAGAATATGAAGCAGTGATAGCCGGACTAGAAATTGCCATAGAAATCGGAGCCAATTCTTTGTGTCTTCATAGCGATTCTCAACTTATTGTTAATCAAATACTAGGAGAATTCCAAGCTCGAGAAGAACGACTCATAGCATATCTAAAGAAGACCAAGTTACTTCTCAGCCGATTGGATCACTACTTAGTCAAACACATCCCTCGGGAAGAGAACCGAGAGGCCGACGAATTGGCAAAGCAAGCAAGTGTGAGAGACATCACCATCCTCGGGGCAGTAACCATCTCCAAGCAACTGGCCCCAAGTTTTGAGCAAGTGAATCTGATAGCTGCAACCGAAGAATCAACTTGGATGACTCCCATCCGAGACTACCTACAAAGTGGCACACTACCCAATGGGCGTAACGAAGTCAAGAAATTCTTGAGGAAAGCGTCCCGCTACACAATACAAGAAGACGTCCTCTATCGGCGTGGATTCTCTAACCCGTTATTAAGGTGTGTCGCTGGGAGGGAAGCCAAGGAAATTTTATCCAACATCCATCAGGGGAGCTGCGGAGATCACACCGGAGGGCAAACATTAGCAAAAAAGATACTCCAAAACGGATATTTCTGGCCCACCTTAAGCAAGGACGCCTTAGATTTCATCAAAAAGTGTGACAGATGCCAAAAATTTGCTAAGATTCTGCGGCTACCAACAACTGAGATTACTCAAATGACCAGCCCTTGGCCCTTCGCAATATGGGGAATTGACTTAATCGGCGAGCTACTAATGGGCCGAGGCGGGGCCAAATATGCTATAGTGGCAGTTGATTATTTCACCAAATGGGTGGAAGCGGAACCTCTGAATAAAGTATCTTCAGCAAAAGTTATTAACTTCTTGATCAAAAATGTTCTATGCAGGTACGGAGTCCCACTCAAAATCATATCAGACAATGGACTTCAGTTTGACAGCGAGGAATTCGCCAACTGGTGCCGAGAGCACGGAATTCATAAAAGCTTCTCATCCGTAGCATATCCCCAGGCAAACGGACAAGTCGAAGCAGTCAACAAAATTCTGAAAACTCTGATAAAAAAGAAGCTCGAAAAGTCAAAGGGCGCTTGGGTGGATGAACTCCCTACGGCACTGTGGGCCTACCGCACATCTTTCAGAACATCAACGGGGCACACTCCTTTCTCTTTGGCATACGGATCGGAGGCTATGCTCCCAGTTGAAACCATTGTGCCTTCCCACCGTAGGATCCACTATAACCCAGAAGAGAATGAAGAACTCCTCCACATGTCTTTGGATCTAGTTGAGGAGAGAAGAAATGATGCAGTCCTTAAAACAGCAGCCCACAAGCAGAAAGTGGCAGCACAATACAACTCCAAAGTCAAGCATCGTACCTTACAAGAAGGGGATCTTGTCCTCAAGCGAATCTTCCCTCGCCCCGGAGCACTAGACCCAATCTGGGATGGACCATATGTAATTCATAAAGATCTCCACAATGGAGCTTATATTTTGTCAACAGTGGACGGAGAGGTGTTCCAGAGGGCATGGAACATCCAGCACCTCCGTCGGTACTTCTCTTAACTTGTACTGCCCATATGAAGTGAATTAACAAAGAGAATCAGTGGACGTAGGCCTTTTCATGCCGAACCACTTTAAAAAACCTTGTCTCTTTTTTAACTTGTTCCTTTATATCTTGGTTACTTGTTAAACTTCATCCTTTTTCGGTTGAACAAAATACTATGCGTATAGCATTTCCACTCAAAGCACTCCACGGCGCAACTTCACCTGGGCAAAACCTAACAGGTACTATGCGAATCTATGCCCTCGCCAATGAGACACTTTTGCTCCAGCATCCCTCTGCTGCGGGTTAACTCATTGCTCGCGACGGCCCTTAAAGCCAACTGTAATGAGCCGATTATAAGCCACCGAGAAGGCCGACTATAGCCGAGGCAGCTCATTACGGCGTTAGGCTCGCCAGCAACTGTGAACCGACTATAAGCCCCAACATAAGGTGTGGCCAGCCAGGGGCAGTTCACAGTTGACGATCGGCACCCACGCTAGCCGGCCACAGTAAATCGAATAATACCCATGATTACGGGCCATAATGGCCCGGGTAGTTACTGTGCGCGATCTCGGCTCCGATGTGTCTTAAGTGCGGCTGTGGTAAAAAAAAGAATTAACTCCCCGCGGAGGCGTAAGATGGGTGACAAATGTCTCCAAGACCCACAGCTAGGGAAAGTGACTACAAAACCCGTTTGCCACGAACTTAAGCACATCGAAGGCCTTCCATGATTGGAAGTTTTACTTTTTCACATATTTCAATTTTACTTAAGAAGCTTTTTCCCTATCCTCTATAGCAATCCCTAAAGTACAGGATACAGAGTAGGAGATACTCGCCAATGGGTGTAGGGACTCACAATTGGATGGCAGGGCATTCGACGGCATTCCATGCTCGGCCATACAAGATATTCAAAACTACCATCTACGATTAAAACATGAAAGGCGGTATTTTCTTCTTTTGTGTACAAATACATGACTATAATTTGTTCACACCACACGCTAATATTGCAAGTCATGAAATTATGTTTTAGAACCAGAACCTGACATCAAACACAATTCAATTACAAGAATATACATAGCTATATTTCTCATACGACATGTCAAAATAGCAACAAACATTCAGAAAATGACAAAATCAGCTTAAGTTAAAGAATTACACATCAAGAATGGAGCTATTTATTACAAGTAGCAAAATAATACAACCTAAAAGCTACTTTACTGTTTTAAGACTAACATATACAACCCTGTCAAGTCCACAAAAAGATTTTTTCCAGGTCTAATCAAGGGGCCGGCTGCATTGGAGTTTTATCCTTGTCCTGTTGACCACCTGTCCAGTCAAAGAAAGGATTCATTAGTGATAAGCAACCAAGTTAATGGAGAAACTAAAAAGGAAGACTTACCAACATATGCTTCTTGGCCATCCTGGTCGTCATCATCTACTTGCACCCCTGCCTCCTCAGCAGCAAGCAACCGCATACCCTCCTTCACCGCCACCTTCTCCCCCTTGGCAAACTGGGCAGTGACCACATCCATGCTGAAGGCCACGCCACCATCTTTATCCGCATCGGCCTTGGCCTCCTCCAGAGCCCGAAGATAGATCTTAGCCATGACCCTGGGATAATCATCCATCCAGGATAGGTTGCCCTGCTTCCAGGTTCGGAAGTACATGTCCTGAAGCATTTCGTCCATCATCCCCTCATTTTCCTCAAACTCCCTCATCCGGGCCTCGGAAGCCGACAACCTTTCAACGGCGGCATCTCTCTCCGATCGGTATCTCGAGCAATCAGCCAGAAGTGATTTCCGCATTGCCTCCATCTCCTCCCTCAACTTGGCTTGAGCAAGCTCTGCAGCCTCAAGTCTCCCGGATAACTCCTCTATCTGCTCAAGATCCGCTTTCCGAACCTCGTCCACCGTGGCAATAGCCATGTCAATCCGTTCCCTGCAGGTAGCTTCCATTTTCCGCAGTTCAGCCCGGCTGGCCTCTTCCATGTTTTTCCTTAGTCGTCCAGAAGCAGCCTCATGTTGAGAGATTTGAATGGCCTGATCAGCAAGCTGTTTGGCCTGATCCGAAACCGCCAATCGTAGTCGGATGTTGGCACTCCCAATCTCCTCTCCAGCCTTAACCAGCCGGGCATGATGCTCCATCAGCTTCCTAGTCTCCTCCGCCACACGATCAATATTAGCCTTAGCCTCGTCTCCCATGATAACTATCCGAGTAGTAAGTAGATCAAGATCTAAGGACTTAGCCTCATCAAGCACCCGTACCATGGGATTGCGGGGAAGAAGGTGCTCACCAGTAACCTCGTCAAAGGTAATATCATGGGAACTTGGATCCAGATCAGGATGACCCGCAAATGGATTACGAGCCAAGTCAGGACGGTCAATATGAATAACGGAAGGGTTTCCGGACGGATGCGGAGAGAGTGAAAACTCGCTATCCTCCTCCGTGATATCATGAAGAGGCTGAACTGGGAGCTGGGGACCAAGTGAAGGTTCGGATGAAGGATGACTCCTCTTTCTCTTTTGAATACCTTCTTCAATAACCCCGAGAAGAGGACGGTAGCCGACTACATCCCCGGAGCGGTGGGTCGAAGGCTTCGGCTTGGCGGAAGCCTTGGAAAGTTTGTACTGTTCAAGCCTGTGCCGAAGATCTGAGGCCTTGGACGTTTTACCTGCTCCTGATATGAAGAACAAGTGTCACAAGCTTACATCGATACATAATTCAAGAAACGCGGTAAATTAAAAATTAAAAGAAGAAAGGAAGCACGTTTGTTATACAAACCCTGGGGAGAAGTAGGATACTGCAATGAGTCCTGGATTTCATTCCAGGACGGGAGCGGGTCATAAAATATTCCTAAGTCCCTATCATTAATGAAGCCTGCAGGAGTCAAAATTTCACCTTGAGTCGTCGGAGCCACCTTGGCTGGAATGGTCTGAGAAGACTCGCTCGCACCAGTCCCGGCCTTGTCCGCTTTCCCGGTTTTCTCTGCCAAAGCTGGATCTTTGTCCAGCCCCTCGAAAGCCTGGTGGAACGCATCATCCGTCCACTCCTGAACCTCGCCCGCTTGCCCAGGAAGCAAGGCCCCGACGCCGTCGCCACCATCATCACCTTCCCGACCATCTCCACCCTCACCTCTTTCCTCCTCCACGTCTTCCTCCCCCTGGGTAAGTGGACAATTACTGGGGGAAGGACCGTCCGACTTCTTAAGTTTCTTACCTCCGACCGCTGGAGGTTTCGTGAAAGGTTTCCTCTTGCCACTCTCTACCGTGACACCACCCTTAGCCTGAGCAGCCGCCCTCTCCTCCGTCGTTTCCCTCAGCTTGACCACTGACTGCTGTGGAAGGATCAAGTTATACTCCAGAAGGGCCGCATTTCTAATCAGGAAGGCAGCTGATCTATCTCTCCCAGGGATAGCTTCTATCTCAGCCGCCGTTTGAACCAAGCGATCGGTCTCCACCACCGCAAAGCCACCTGTCGCTAGCAAAAAAGAAGACGTATGAGAAGAAGCCTCGCAATCAGAATGGAAATTATAAATAAAGCATCAACTTACATCCAGAAGTAAAACGCCGAATAGAAACAGAGTCGTCTCTGACGAAGAACCACTCCTTCTTGAACATGCTAAATTTGGAATACAGATCCAAGACCGGCTTGAAGGTTACAGCTGACTCCAAGCTGATGTATGGGGACCCCTAATTATAGCCCCTCAGATTATATAAGTACCGGATCTCCTGGTTGGAAGGAGCATGACCATACTTCCTCTGGAAAATGACGAAGAGGCTCACCAGTATAGCATAGGAGTTGGGTTGAAGCTGGAATGGGGCCACCTTTAGATATGTGAGGAAGCTGGCTACCCAAGCGTTAAGAGGAGGAATGGCACCACACATACAGTGGTATCTGCTGTAGGCAAAGTACCCTTCAGGAGGGTCGTATGGCATAACTTCTCTCCCTGGCAACAGCAAGTGCGCCCTATCAATTCCGAAAGAACGGGAGATGACATCAAGCTGCTCCTCCTTGAGGGAGCTAGGAAAGCAATCGGGCGGGGAGTTCAGAAGCTCCTGTGGGCCGTACCCGTCCACTAGTGATCTCGGGGCAGATCCGTGACGTTCTGGATTCGGCTGAGCTGGGGGCACGGCAGAGGAACCTCCTTCGCCCCCGGATTTCTTTTTGTCTGATCGAGTTTCCGCTTTACGAGACATTATCTGCAACACCGGAAAAACACATTGTTAGAACAGAGGATGTAAACAAGTATGTGTGTAATATGAAATTTCACTCATAAAATCAAAATGCTCAAACTCCCGTTATCATTCGGTAAACTGAATGTAAAATTTCATTCGACATTCTCATCTGGAAATTTCATTCGGCATTCTCGTTCTCCAAAAGCCCATTCGGTAGTCTCGTCTCAAGGAACTCGTTCGGCATTCTCAACTAATATTCATTCGGTACGTATGACACGCGCACTTCATTCGGCGGACACAAACGAAAAACCATTCGGCGAAGGGAAATTGATTACCTGGTTCAGCGAGCTGAAATGGTTCGGCAGAAGATTAGAATCTGATTCGGCTATGTGACTTGGCTCGGCTGTTTCGTTCGGTAGAAGGTAATAGAGGCCCTAGGCCCTTACTTATAAGCAACTATAGACGACCGGACCGGCTGATCCAGCGAAAGCATACAAGCTAACGTCATTAGTTTTAAGAACAAAGCGCGGCACATGCCGGCATATGCCCCACTTTGGGGGGCAAATGTTGGGCATGTTCTCACACAGAAGACCTCGAGACCAAGAAGATTGATTCATCCATCCAGGCTTGCCTAAACTCATCTGCCATTCTCGTTCTCCAGAGCCCATTCGGCAGGAACTCATTCGGCGTTCTCGTCCTCCAGAGCCCATTCGGCAGGAACTCAGTCGGCATCCATGTCTCACAGGACCCATTCGGCAGTCTCAAGCAACTGCCGAACCAACCTTCGTCCCTACCACCGAACCACTCTTCACTACACACACCACCGAACCAACTCCATCCAGAACCACCAAACCACTCTTCACTACACACACCACCGGACCAACTCCTCTTCCTTGCCTTGCCGAATCAGCTCAGCTCCACATTACCGGACGGTGCTCTTACTGGACCAACAATACCAGGCCAGATCGCGTCAGCCCAGGCCCGCCAGCTGCTCTATACCTCCAAGACCCCTACCCCCAGCCTCACTCTATAAATAGAGGGGCAGGGGTACAACAATAGGGGACAAGTTTGAGAGCTCAAGCACGGAGAGAACTTTCAAACAACTTTCTTTTACTTGTATCAAAGCTTTGTACTTGTAATCAAAACAAGAGAAGGGAAATAACATATAAAGTGGACGTAGGCACATTCTGGCTGAACCACTATAAATCTTCGTGTCTTTTTACAGTTTAGTCCCTACTTTTCATATATTTGCATAAATCACCCAAATCACTAAGAACGACATAAGATCTATTAAATCATACAACTTTGAGGTGTTTGTCCATTTTTTGTGCAAACAACTACTTTTGGTTACTAGCTACTACTTGTTCTACATTGTTTAATGAAATATCATGGACGTATTATATATGTTTTGATGTAAGAATATTTTGTATGTTGATTATGTAATGTTACATGTAGATTATAAGATGTGTGATTAATGTAACGAAATGTGTGAATAATGTATAATGTGTTGATTTTAGTTGAGTTATATATTTGGCTTATAAATTATCATCGATGCGTATAGAAATGGAATCTATTGGTGGGGAAATGCAGATACTCTATACAACAGCTTTTTACAAATGTTGTGTTAACTTTCAACAGCAATTATGGAGTGCTATAGAAAAGAGTTCATAACAGAGAAAAACGCTGTAGAATAATTCACAGCAACGATTAAACGCTATAAAATGTTATCTAAGGAAAGTAAAACCGCTGTTAAATCCATTTGACAACAAAGATGGAATGCTAGGAAAAGTGTTTGAGCTCATTAGCATAACCTCCATAAATAGTATTAATGACATAACCAAAACGCTGTTAGAAACATACTTTTTATAGCGTTTTCACTATTGCTATGGTATGTTCTGTACCTATAATGGCATGTCGTTATACAGCGTAGTTAAAAGCGCTTTTAAAACCTTTTGTAGTGGTATTTGAACGCTGTTAAAAGTCCAGTTTGTTGTAGTGGATGAAACCCATACACTCGTTAACAAAATCAGCTAAAGCCTGAACTCCGATTGCCGCACATGGCAGGAATGCAATGTCATATTGACTATGCTCTATACCTCATTTTACCAGTGTTCTTGAGGTTTCTGATTTGCTGAAAACTTGCTTAACGGGAAATTGGTTAAAACCTTAATTGGATGCACTTGAAAGTAAGCTCTTAATTTTCGTGCTGTGAGCGTTAAGCGATATGCTAGCTTCTCTATGACTGGATATCAAATCTCTGCATCTTTTAGCCTTCTTCTTACATAGTATATCGGAAGTTGAATCCATTTCTCTTTTTTTATCAATACAGAGCTAACTGCCATGTAAAAATAAAGGTTTTCCCCTTCTATGGGATTGGACAGGATTAGTATTTTCTCTAGATGGTCTTTTAACTCCTTGAAAGCTTTTTGATAGTCTTCTCCTCATTTGAAGTTCTTCTTTTTTCTAGTTACATCGAAGAATGGAATGCATTTGTTAGTAGCCTTGGACAGAACCTATTCAATGCTGCCACTCTTTCGTTTAGACTTAATACGTCTTTACTCATTTTGGGCTCCGCCATGTTCTTAATGGCCTGAATCTGGTAAGGGTTAGCTTCAATTCCCCAGGCACTAATAATGCATCTCAGGAACTTCCCAAACCGAATTCCAAAAAACACTTCTGTGGTTTGAGTTTCATTTGATACTTTCACAATACCCTGAACATCTCCTCAAGATCTTTCACATGGCTGGTTACTTCGTGAGACTTGACTAACATATCATCCACGTATACTTCCATATTTCGACCAATTTGTTCTTTGAATATTCTTTTTACCAATCTCTGGTATGTAGCGCCAGCATTCTTTAACCCAAAGGGCATTACCTTATAATAATAGGTTCCCCAATCCGTTATAAAACTAGTTTTCTACTAGTCTGCCTTGAACATGAGAATTCAATTATAGCCGGAATAGATATCCATAAAAGACAAGTTTGTGCCCACTAGTTGCATCAACCAACTGATCTATTCTCGAAAGGGGGTATCAATCCTTTAGGCATGCTTTGTTTAGATCTGTACAGTCAACACACGTTCTCCACTTGCCATTGGATTTCTTGACCGGCACTGGGTTAGCTAACCACTTCAGATAAAGTACCTCTCTGATGAACCCATTCTCAAGCAATTTTATGACTTCCTCTTTTAATGCATTGGACCAGACTTTATCAAATTGCCTCTTTTTTTGTCGAATAGTTGTTATATTTGAATTGATATTCAGGGCGTGACACATGACAGTTGGATCTATCCCAACCATATCTTAATAGGTCCATGCGAATACATCTTTGCTAGACTGAAGGAATTAAATTAGTTATGCTTTAAGTTTGCTCTCTAACTCCTTTCCAACTTTAAATCTCTTTGCCGGATCAATTGGATCTAAGCATATTTTTTCAAGGTCCTCAGTGGTTTCATTCGTTCTTGCTCATTGCTACAATCCAACTCTGTGGCTATTTCTTGACTTTCTATTTCGTCCTCCACCAGGTTTGTTTCCTTCCTTTTTCTTTGCTTCCCAGAGAAATCAAATTTTCTCGGTACATGCTTAGTTCTCTCAGTAGGCTTCATATTTTCTTTGGACGATTGGTTTGAAAAACCCTCCTCCAAAGGCTTGCGAATATTGTTTTCAATTAACTCAGTTTTTCCCAAGTCATAATAAGAAAAATTGTCCCATTTATATTGCTCTAGACTGGCAAAATTTACTTTACGAGAGCTAAATTGTTCTCCCCTTATTGTTCTCCAACCATTTTTGGTTAAGAACTTCACCATCAAGTATTTTGGCAAAATAAAAGCATCAAATTCATCCAGAGCTAGCCTCCCAAAGAATTCCCATCTGCACCAAAAGCCTTATTTGCGCAATAGGAGTTGATCCTTTGTTGCTGAACCCAAAAATGGGTTCAAATCTCGGCTCTAATTTCTCCTCGGGAATTCTCTTTTGATAAAAAGCATGTTTAAAGATCACGTTGACTGCACTTCCCGTATGTACCAAGATTTTGGAAACCACAGATAAACCAATTTCAGCAGTAATCATGATGGGATCATTGTGCGGATGATGAACTCCTCCTTTTAGCTCTTGTGGAGTGATGGTTAGGCTATGCATCTGAAGTTGGAACCTAGGGTTCTTGAGTGATGGTTCTTTGTGAATAGAGAAAATTCCCTCCATTGCTTCTTGAACATAGCGGTCCTAGCTCCTTTACTACTTCTAATTAGATATGGTCCTCCATGGATCACATCGATACTATAGAGGGGCGGTACGAAATTCGGTTGATCATCACTTTTCACCAAGTTGGCAGCATTGTTTTAGAGTCTTTGGTGGGGATCTTCAGAACTAGTCACTTTATGGTTATCTTCAACAAACTCCTTTAAGCATCCACAGCGAATCATACATTGAGTTATACCCACCAAAACATGACATTCGTCAGTTTTATGCCCATTCGACTTATGATAGGTGCAATAGTCTTCCCCTCTTCTTAGTTCAGGATTAGTCCTAGGTTTGTATGAGATTGGGAAATCATATTTTTCCTTTGCTATAGCATATATGTAAGATAGTGGCTTATTCAGGGCAATGTGATTAGTGTCAGGGACTTCCTTCCATCTTGGTTTTTTATGGTTGTGGCTATAGCTGTTTTTCGGACTCCTTTTTGCTCGAGCTTTCTTTTTAGCATGAAATATTTCATCCATACGAATGAATTTGTTAGCCTGGAAACGGAAGTCTGTAAATCCCTACATCCATGTATATAGAGCTCCTTCCAGAATGGAGTTTGCTCAATCCTGAGTGTACTGCTACCAACTTATCCCTATCGATCATCACTTTCACCTTTAGTGCCTTTGTATTGAATCTCCTCAAATAATCGCCCAATAACTCTCCCCTTTCACCTTCAGTGCCTCTGTATTGAATCTCCTCAAATAATCGCCCAATAACTCTCCTTGTCTTTGCTTGATATTAGCCAGTATAGTGTAGTCGATAGCAAAGTCTTTACAAATACAGAATTGTGTAGAGAATTTCTTTCACGAATAAATGGTTTTCTCATGGTATCGTCTGTACCACTTGGCTGTTGCACCTTGGAAAGTAGTAGGGAAAAGCCTGCAACGCACATCCCTAGAAGCATTGTATATATTCATTTGACTTTCAAAGGACATCAAGTGATCATCTAGGTTAGTGGTTCCATTGTATGTTAAGGATGGAATTTGACATAGGATGGGATCCTGGTGGGCATGACTCCTCTGTGAAGTGAGCTTCTCAATGGTTATAGTTGGCCCTGTCATCGAGAGTTCGTTATCCTTTAAGATTAAGCATATCCTTTACCATGTCTCTTAGATTGGTTTCGTCGCTATGGTAATATGCCTTAACTTTAACATCCACCAAAGACCTTGGGGAAAACTCGTTTGCTTCAACTTGTTGGTGATTTATCCTCTTCTGTGGTGTCTTAACGAGCTTTCTTCTGCTTTTATTTCTTAACAAATAAAAACTAAGCCCCTTCTTGCAGATTCTACTTCAACTCCTCCCGTGAGCTTGGAGGATTTTTGAGTAAGGATTCCTTCCAAAAGTTCTTTCATTATTGACACCTGTTGTTCTAGGTTTTTAATCTTAGCTTGTTGTTGGTTGGTTGGTTGTGCCGGCTCTGTTGGTTGTCCGACTTCTACATTGTCCATGTTGTTCATGTTGAAATTAGGAACAACATTTTCTTTCAACGCTGTTCGTTGTGCGACTTCCTTGTTTGGAACATTAGTTCGTGTTGATTTCACCATTTTCCCAAGACAAAAATTTACTCAATTGGTTTGAAGGAAAAGTTAAATAAGACCGGAGGTTCGAGCCCTTCTTCTAGCGCAAAAATGTTAAACCAAAAATTGATATAACACCCATGATGCCGTGAATGATAAATGAATCCTTGATTCGTGTACATAGAACTACATGATTAAGAATGTTGTCGGTATTGATTGAATCAAGAACAAATTTATCGTTCTTGGCTAAGTACAAGATGATATCGTTAGAAGATAAGCTATAATGCCCATGGGTTTTAGATGTTGCACTTTTGACGACTCATATGTCATCATATGATATTCGAGATCCCTTAAGGTCACTTGAAACAAAATATCCAAGAGCTCTTAAGATCACTTGGAATAAGATATTCGGGAATCCATAAGGTCCGTAGGAATATGATACTCCAAATCCCATGTCATATGTCTAAAGGAGAAAGAAGGTAAGTGATAAGTATGTGAAATAGCCCATTAAGCATGTTAATGAACTAATTTAATGGCGCTTATGTTCAAAGTCCAAGGTCCATATGTAATAGGCAAGATATGAGATATGTATACAAACACTAGTTTAGACCAAAGCTTATGCGAGACCATGTAAAATAGAATCGCAATTGCTTTGGGTCTAAAGAGCTTTATTATATGCATATTCATGTCCAATAATGTTTAAAGTGCTCAATCAAGGTAACATATATGTCCAAGTCCTTGCTTATATAAGTTGAGCATTATTACAATCAGATTAGAATTCTCCCCAATTCGATTTAGGGTTACAAAAGTTTAATTTTGAGAGTTGAGAAAAGAAAAATCCGATGCTTCCTCCTTGCCCCTAGGATCGTATTTATAAGGGTGGAAGGGTTCAACACAGCTGCTTAATGTCGTTTTTGACGACTAATCTTCGGCGTGCATCGTCTTCGACGTCGTCAATGACGTCAGGTTCCATGTGTTACTCTCGATGATCTTCGGAATGCTTCAACCATAGGAGACGACACCAATATGAATCAATGTTGATATGGGGTGGTATTTTTCAGTATCATATTTGATAGCTTTTGTATGGACATCAATGATAGTCATCATCAACGTCGTATTGAAGGTCCACGGTGATATCTTTGAAGTGCGGTGTTGATATAATCAACGTTGAAGTGAGATAGTATTCATGATGAGTGACATTACTTCATAGCGATGCTGATTCTTGATATTGATAAGAGGCGACGCTGATTGGAGTCGACATTGATTAAGTGCAACATCAATCCCGATCTTGTTGATAGGTGGCATTGCTTGAGTGGTAGCACTGATGAGTAACGACGCTGAATGAGGCGACATTGAGAAAGTATGGCATTCATAAATTATATGGCTTCGATGATGGGCGGTATGAAATCTATATGGCATCGACTAAGTGCAGCGTCCTCCTTCTTCTTATTGATGAAATGCGACATAGATAGTATACAACAGCAAACCGGTGTGGTATCACCTTAGGCCTGATATTGAGAGGAAGCGTCATCATATGAGACATGACATTGAAGGAAGGCAGCATGAAGGAGTGGTGGTATGGATAGGAGATGACATTGTATGATATGCGGCATGGCTGAGTAGTGACATTGCATGAGATGTGACCCAGATTATACTAACAAATCGCGACGTTGTTTAGCAATATAAGAGATTTGTCATTCATTATCTAATTCTATGAATGGTCTGCAACGTTGTATATGGCCTTTATTGATGAGAGGCAACGCTGTAGGCTTTCGGCACTGATCCTAGCGGCATTGGTTCCTTTGTGATGCTGCCACTTATAGCATTTTCTTCAGCATTGAAGCTTTATAGATAACGGAAGGCTATTGGCTGCTGGCAATGATAGCTGCCGATTCGCCTCATCTGATGAGCCAATCGACTACAACAAAAATTCGAGTTAATGGCGATGAAGGTTGCCTATTCATTTCCACTAATGAAAACAAGCCTACAACGGGGACGACTGGAACAGGGATGACTGCAAATGGTGATGAAAACTACTGGTGATGAAATTTATATCCAAGGAGGAAGACTCTATTATGAAATTAGGATGGGGGAACTGAAATTTTAGCGAAGTTCTTTTTTTACTAGGAGTATGTAAAAATGGAGGGAAAAGAAATTTAATACACAGCATGTGCATAACGTTAGGTTTTACTAATTTAACGCCTAATCATTAATTTTGACGACAACCATTCAAAAATGCCATTAGCTTATGCTAGTAAAACAAACTTTTCTTGTAGTGGATGGTCTCTTCTAAATCACCATTTAGAAATACCGTCCTTACGTCTATTTGTCATATTTCATAGTTATATAATGCAGCAATAGTCATCATTAGCTGAATGGACTTAAGCATAGTTAAGGGAGAAAAGGTCTAAAATAATCAACACTTCAATTTGATGAAATCCTTTCACAGTGGCCTAGCTTTATAAGTCTCTACTTGTCCATCTACATTTAACTTTTTCTTAAAAATCCATTTGCAGCCAATGGATTTTATTCTTTTGGTATGTCAGACAAAGTTCATACTTTGTTTTCATACATAGAATCCATTTCAGATTTTATTGCTCCAAGCCAAAGTGTAGAGTCTTTACTTTGCAGTGCTTGTTGGAATGATATATGAGCGTCGTTCTCTAAGACATGGTCCTTTTTTTGCCATCCATGAGAAAACCATGGTATCTCTCTGGTGCGCAAGATTCTCTACTAGACCTTCTAATAGGTTGTGTGTTTTCATATACGGGTGAACTTTGGTTCTCCCGTTGGTTCAGCCTCCGTATTAGTGTCTTGGATCTTATCCAAGTTTATAGCTTTGCTATTAATTTCTTTTGACAAAATTCCTTTTCTAAAAAGACAGCATGCGTAGACACAATAACTTTTTTCCCTCTATGTTGTAGAAAATATTCCCCTGGAATTCTTGGGATATCCTATAAACTTATACAAGGATGATCCTACCTTAGGCTTATTGGAACTAACGTTCTTAACGTAGGTTGGACAATCCCGTACCTTCAAATAATTGAAGTGGATTTATTCCTATGTCATATCTTATATGGCATCTTAGGTACAGGTTTAGTGGATAATAAACCCAACATATGCACAGTAGTTTCTAGTGCATATCCCCAATAGGACAAAGGTAACTCGGTCTTACTCATCATAGAATGAACCATATCTAATAAGGTCATTTTCCTTTGCTATGAAACATCATTGTGTTGCGGATTATATAGTGGAGTAACCTACGAGATGATCCTATTATCTTTTAAGTACCATTGGAGTTCTTCAACCATACTCACGTCCTCGATAGGATTGAAGTATTTTTAATCTTTCGGTTCGTCTGATTTTCAATCTCATCCTTATACTCATCAAATTTCTCACAAACATTGAATTTGTTCTTCGTAAGACACACATATCCTAGCCTTGAGAAATCATCGGTAAATATTAAAAAATAAGAATAATACCTTTAGTAATATAGGGATTAGGCTACGTACATACGAGATCCAAGAGTTCATCAACTCTTTTATTGCTCCAACTGAAGGGGTGTTTGGTCATCTTACATTCGAGACACGACTGACACGTATCAAATGATTCAAAATTAGGTTGTGATAAAAAAAACATTTGGTTTTCAATTTGTGTGGTCATTTCACAATTATATGACCTAGGCTACAATCCCAAAGATAATTTTTATTTATATTGTTATTCGAAGAATTACTCACAGAATAGACATAATTTGTATTGATCACATAATGTCATTATCTAAAATACCATTACCAGCTTTATTAAATAATGTTCATACATTACCAGCACAATGAAAAATATAACCAATCTCAAACAATCTATACATAAAGATAACTCGACAAATAAAGTCTTTTATATAATGGCAATTATTTAATATCAAAACAAATCTACTTGGCAAACTCAAATGAAAATCTCTAACAGTCATTGCATCTACAGTGGACACATTAGCAACTCGAATCCTCATTTCTCCTTTTTCCATGCAATGTTAGTTTCTGAGTCCTTGTAACGAATTACATATGTGAGTTCCAGATCCAGTATCAGAAACCTAAGATAATTTATTGATTGGAAAACAATTTTGAATCATAAAAATACCTGATGGAGCAACAAAACCATTATGTTTTTTCTCTTTAACAATCTTCAAGTACTCTGAACAATTTTGTTTCCAATGACACTTCTAGTGATGACATTCACCCTTGTCGATAGCAACAGTCTTCTTATTTTTCTTATCAAACCTTTTCAACTTCTTCGAACCTTTAGAAGATGACGCATTTCCCTTGACAGCAAGTACATGTCGTAATCCTTGGATGAAAACTCGGCTGACCTCAACATATTGAGGAACTCCACGAGGCTTATGTTCTACTGGTTCATTTCATAATTTAATATAAACGGCTCATACTAGAGAGTAAGAAACCCAAGGATCAAGTCCACTTGCATCTTGTTGATTATCGTTATGTCTAACTGTGCAAGTCTATCAATATAGCCTTTTATAATTAGAGCGTAGTCATCCACTTTCTATCCCTTGATCATTTTGATACCGAACAGTTTCTTTATAAGTCCGTACTTCGCTTAATGGGTCATTCACCAAATAGATCTTTGAGACTATCGAAAATCTCACGGACAGAGATGTTTTCATACTGCCTCTGCAACGCCTTGTCCAACGTAAACAACATGAAAGCCTGGACGATTTATAGTTCTGAATCTCATTTATCATAAGCAAGTCTCAGTATGAGTTCTTCATGTAGCGACCCGCAGTTCCGTACCCCTTGAGTTGATAATAATTCTTCCTCGTTCAACCCAAAGTGTACGAAAGAGCGAATAACTAGGGTAAAGAAGAAGAAAGAGATAGAAGAAAAATAAACAACCACACAGAATCTCACAATCGTAGCGGAACAAAATATAATAATAACATATTTTTATACAAAAGAATCTGTAACTGTTTATATACTTACAATCAGAGTACAATATACAACAATCAATCTGGACAGTTTAATAACTTGTCCTCACACAGCGGAAAATATAAACCAAGTACGAATATACATTCGAACTCCTCCAACTCGCCTCCTGAGCTCCATAGCTTTCTAACCTGAAACTGTAATACTCGGTCTGACCCGAGAATTATAATAAAATAACACCCAAGTCAGTTTGGAAAACCAGCGTGAGAAAACACACTCAATTTGAATTATTAGAGTTATCAAAATCCTTTGAAAAACAAAGGTATCTCGTAAGACCACGTCACACATAAACACGACGGATTTTTTCCTTACGAGAACCAAAACATTTTATAGAAAATCCAGTGATATTATAATAGTCTAAATACAAATACTTATTCAAATAGCTGAAATTGTTACATTAATTAAATTCCAGCATACTAGGCTCTACAAACAAAAACATAAGCTCGTATTGGAGAATGGATTCCAATGAATGACGGGACCACTGGGGTACCGCCCATCATAGTACGCCTCTAGAACAATGTACTGAGGACCACGTCAGGATCCCCTGCTCACAAGACCGGCCTACCCCTAACCTGGATAGACCGAATATGTTATTGCCCCGGGTGTTCCCGCCTTTACTGTCGAGTGCTCCTTCTTTCATGTATACCCATATCCAAAATAAATGTTTTCCGAGGACATCTAGAAAAGTGATAACATACCCTAATTGGGTGCGACCCACTTAGCCTTGCTGCATCACCCCTGTTTTGGTCATTCCCGATTGATGAGGCTCGAGGCTAAGCATTACCTGTCAAGAAATAATTCTTCTTAGAATGCTCATTGTCCTCCACTGACGATGTTCTAATAGCATTCGTCCATACAAGTTGCCCTGGGTCTGAACAAACTGAATCACCGCCTTCATCATTTTCACGGTATTCATTCGTTACGTTCAAACCGAATCGAAGTGGTTTTTGGATAAATAAATCAGATCCCGGTCTCTTCGAAACGATTAACGAAATTGGAAAATATTGATAGTCGGTTATTTAAATATCAATAAAACATCCATAAGCAGTCACTAGGCCTTATTTTATAATTCTTCAAACCTAATTTCAAAATATCTTTACCGAGATATATGCTCAATCTCTTTCAATATTTCTATATTTTGAAAACAGCTTCAGCACTTGTATCCATAACAGGATATTTCACCATTCTCAACACTTAGAAATATTTCCAACTTCCATTTTCATCACACTTAGAAAATATTCCTATTCCACATCATTTCCCATCAAAAAAATATTTCCAAAACCTTCCTCCCAATACTTAGGAAAATATTTGTACGTATAATTTCCAAAATCATCTCAATATTAAATTAAGGAATATTTCATAACTTATCTCATAGGTCTCCGAAATTTTTATAAATCCTTCCTACGATTTCCAAACCGATTATACCTATTTATAATCATAACCAACCATTTACAACTCCTTTAAAGTAATTCAAATTTTTTCCGAAGTTATCTCATCTAACACCGAAAATTTTCTTAAGTCTCTAGAATTCCATTTATAAGATTTCTCTTATAAAATCTCATCTTTAAAAAAAACCTGTTTACACATCTCGAGAGATTTTATAAATAAATTTTCAATCATTTTCAACTATATATATATATGAGCATTTTTAAAGAATAGTAATTTATTTTTATTTTTAAAATGTGTTTTAGGTTATTATTTAAAATATTAAACATTTTTAATAAACCATCAATAACTAATTTAAAATAAAACAAATCAATTTACAAAGCTGATTATAGAAATTAAAAAAATATTTCAATGAATATTAAATATTTGAAAATCCATTTTTCCGAAGCATTCCAATACTGACTAGTTTAAAATTTCATAGTTTAAATAACAACGTTTTTCCTTTTGAAAACGAACTTAACTTCTTAAACGTAAAAATATGTTTTAAAATCTCGATAACCAATTTAATTTATAACTTCCTCTCGATTTCACAACGTATCGATTTATTTTTGATTCCGTAACCATTCTCATTTCAAAAATAGAATCTACTAATTTTCTCAACCATGTTTACATATTCTCCTAATTTTTATCTGATATTGAATTCCTTTATTTATAAACAGCGTTTATAAATTTCATAACCCCTTTGTTTTGCATGTTTATAAAACAAATCTTATTTATTAAATTCCATTATATAAATTCATTTCTTATAAATTCCATTTATACTTCCAATTTACCTTCAATATTGATTTTAACTCCTTTTTATATTTCCAGAATATCATTTATAAATTCTCTTATATAATTCATTTTAAAAAAAATCTTCATTTAATAATTCACAATAGTTAAGTATAACCAAAAAATCAAATATATTTTTCTAATTCAATTTCTTTAAAATAACTCCAATTCCAATATATATATATATATATATATATATATATATATATATATTTATATCAAATTCCCTTTAATTCCGTAAATTTTAAAAATATATTTATAGTATTTAAATTATCAAAATTCAGGCCAGTGCTACAAGCATTCAATAATTCCAATCACTACAATAATCTATAATAGATTATTCTACACAAATCATATACCACTAAATATGAAAAATAAGCAATATATTTGAGGAATCCAATTGGATCCCTCCAACCTGTTTCCCTGCATCTACAGATGTTAATGCAACATAAAAAAATACCAATCCCACTTCGAGGGGGATATCGCGGTATATAGGGTCATCCGCTATTATGCGGGCGCATAGGGTCTCATTCGCTATAATGTGCGGGAATACCACTCCAAATACTAGTATATATACTATTATATATATTTAACATCAACATATAATAATTATATAAATTCATCCAAGCATCCAATAATTTATTTTATCTATTTAAAATTAATTTTGGTAATCCAAATGAGTGAGAATTTCTCACCTTCGATTGTTGATTGCAAACCGTTCCAATCTCAACTTGTTTCATGATTTCGGACCTTGGATGCAAATTTTATTTAAATTACTTAGCTATCTCAAATATAAACTTTTAATTAAATAACTAAATATATAATTAAACCTAATTACAGAATTTATACCTCCATCATAGTCGACCAGTCATCCCCCAAATGCTCCTCCGCCTTGCCTCGATATCAAATTCCGACTTCGCCGACCCTACTCCTTCTCGACCAAACTCCACACGTCATACCAGAACACCTATGTAACGACTGAGCGATTTTTGACCCCCGAAAATCGGCACTAATACGTTCACTGTATAGAGTGTCGAGCAATCGAGTGCCGGAAATACCAGGTTGTTAGGGTTGAGAAGAAAAGGAGATAGAAGAAGAAAACAGAAAACAGCAGCACATAATCTCACAATCGCAGCGGAATAAACTATAATATATAATAACAGCATTTTTACAAAGGAAATCTGTAACTATTAATATGTACAAGTTATCAGAGTACAATCATCAATAAATAAATCTGGACAGTTATAATAACTTGTCCCAAAATGTCAATTACAGCCCACAGTACAGTGAAATATAGTCAATACGTCTTTGCCATCCAGCTCGTCTCATGAGCTCCAAAAAGTGTCCTAACCTGAAATTTTGTAATACTTGGTCTGACCCGAGCATTACAATAAAGTAACACCCAAGTCAGGCTGGAAACCAACGTGAGTAAACACACTTAATTTGAAGGGGCATTTCACTAGAAGGACAAACTTTGCAGTCCAATTAGTTTCTAGGACACACATTCAAAGATATTACTTTCAAGGCCAAAGTCAGCAGAATAAGTACTTTCAAGGACAAAGTCAGTAATCTAATTACTTTCAAGGACATAATTTCATTGGATTTTAGGCCCTAGAAACTAATTATTTTACGTTTTGTCCTTGAATGTAATTATTTCAGTTGTGTGTCCTAGAAACTAATTCCACTTACTAAAGAGGTCATTGTGGCTAATTTCCACTAATTTGAAATAATTAAGTTATGAAAATCTTTGAAAAAGAGGTAACTCGTACAACATGACGAGTTTTATCTGATTATAACCAAACCACTTTTTCTAAAATCCATCGATATTATAATAATGTCTAAGTGCGGTTACTTATTTAAAATAGTTGAATTTGTTAAATTAATCCAATTCCAGCATATTAAACTCTAAGATCAAACCCGTAAAGGTTCGTAGTGATTTTCAAATCGAAGTGGTTCCGGATATCACTGATATCCAATCACGGTCTCTTCGAATCCAAGCAATAAATTTTAAAAGCGTAAATTGTTTTAAAATAACAATTTATATTTAGGGTGACAATATTCACATATGGAAATTTATTACAGATATTTATTTCCAATAAAACATCTCAACGTTTCTATTTCAGTGATTCAATTCATTTGGTTACTTAGTATCATAGGCACAAAATAGTTTGAAATAAACACTCAAGAGAAATCAAGTCAAAACACATATCCTGACTATTTTAACAATTTATAGTCTATATTAACCAATCACAAACCATCATCCATTTAATTTAAAAAAACAAAATTAATTATCTTTCAAATCCTGCTTACTTATAATTAATTTTAATTACAAAAACTATTTATTCTTAATTTTAAATAATTTAGAAATTTATTACCAACTATCTTATATAAATTAACTTGGGATTTGATTAATTTAAAGTTTAATTTGTTTATTTACTTTAATTATTTAAAAATTAATTTAATTCCATCATATTATCAAAACTTAATAAGTTAAATAGGCATAAACTTTTTAGTAGTAGGATAAAAATATAAGTCCCTATATTGTTAAAATTTATGAAAGAAAATAGTTGTTTAAAAGGGGCAATAGGTTTTAAAAATGAGAACCATTGGTATTATATATATATATTTTTTAAAAACAACGGCCTGGCCCATCAGCCCAAACCCAAAGAACAAAAAACCCACGTCTTCTCTCTCTTCTCTTTTCTACTGCTCTTTACTTCTTCATCTTTCTTTTGTTTTTCGACCTGCACCACCTCGCCGTGCACGTGCACACATCGGCGACCCATCGCCATCAACCTCTGGCCACTCCCCCACGTCACCTCCAACCTCCGCAATCAACTGGCCACCCAGTTTTCCCATGACAAACCCAAATTCGAAATCTCAAGCTCAACCCAATTTCTGGAATAAACTCGCCTCCCTATCTCCACCTCGTCCAGCCACCTCCGACCACCGGCATCCACCGAACTTTGCCAGTAGCCTCGCCACACTTCCCTCTTCGTTTTTCCACATACCGCATGCCTAGTAACCCTCCACGACGCCACCATCCGACGACAACCGAACACGACCAAACTCC
Organism: Allium fistulosum; assembly: GCA_030737815.1. Taxonomy (NCBI): domain Eukaryota; kingdom Viridiplantae; phylum Streptophyta; class Magnoliopsida; order Asparagales; family Amaryllidaceae; genus Allium; species Allium fistulosum. The sequence continues at coordinate 356,170,642 of CM060904.1, forward strand.
ACCTCCAAACCCTATATCACCTCCGATCAACCACCACGCCACTCTATAAAATAAAACGCCATTTTTCCCAAGCTCCCGCTCCTCCGAGCTTCCTTCTGACCAAACCCCGACCTCCACCATCAACTGCTTCGCCGTAATTTGGTCAAAGACCAAATTACGTTCATCTCCTTATATCTCATCACATACGTGATTAAAAATCGTGAAACAACCTCCAAAATTCATCATTTCATACGGCGATCAAGTTTATATAAGCAAAAGAGTAAAACAAGATATTCGAATTTTTTTACAAATTGGGTTAAATTTCTGTAAACTACATTTTCCAACCGCTATACTTAATAATATTCAACCAAACAAATTTTAGAACAAAGTACATCCAAAAACAAACAACTTTTCTTTTTAAACTGTAACCTAAAACTAATTAGGTTGAGAGATAGGAAATTTAGAAGCTAACATAACATTTTTCTTTGTCAATATACAGAGTAGAGGTAAAGAAAAAGATGTTGTACAGGCCTGGGTTTCTTTGGTATATATGTATATAATCCTGTGCAAGCATATTTATCAAACAACACTTCTATTTCCATGACAAAGCTAGAACACAGATTATAGTATGTAAAAATTTGGTTTTACTCACAGTTATAGGAAGATGCACACTGCTGTTTATGTTTTGATCTTCCTCGGGCTTCAGCTTTAACACTAAGCTTATTTGTTTTAATGGTTGCATACCTCTTCTGTTTTATTTTGATTTTTTATGAATGTTTTCGAATGGTATAAACAGGGCAGTGATATGTGGGTATATATAAAGAGAATGGGAGGGCTGAAGCTTGTACAATAATTTATTTTCTTTTCTTTTCTCGTTGGTTTATTTTGATTTGAAATATGTAGACCTGATTTGATTTTGATAAATTGTTGAGTTGATTTGATTCCATTGTAAGTTTGAGATGATGTGTATTAAATTGTTATGTTCCTTTATGTGTTTACATGTACATTTAAATGAATTGATATATATATATATATATATATATATATATATATATTTGTATATGTATATGTATATGTATGTATGTATGTATCCTTATGTGTATATGTTTGCCTTTTCCATTTTATAATAATGTATATATATACATATGTACATTTATATCTCCACATATATACATTTAATTGTTTATCATAAAGTTTGTGCTTCCTTGTAGATATGTATACATTTATTTACACATGTATTTACATTCTTCACATTCACTATTATATATATATATATACACACACACACACATATACTTATGTATATCTTATCATCACACACATATATATGTATATACATTTATGCAGATTTCCATATACATTACTTTATATGGCATATATATATATACACTCTTATATGCTTATATATATACATATATATGAACATCATTAACTTGTATGTATTTATATTTATATACAAATATATTCTACCTTGAATTTTAATGGTGGAGTTTATATATGTATATATAAAATTTCTATTATATTTAGACATTTTATTTGTCAGGAAATTTATCCATTCGACTACTAAAAATTTATATTCCAAAAATTTAAATCAGTTAATTATCCAATATCTGATGGCGAAAAATCCGGGTCGTTACATTCCTCCCCCTTAGAACTTTTCGTCCTCGAAAAGGAACGAAACGAGAATTTGAATTTTTAATGTGTGTTATTTAATCAATCATCTTTAACATTTAACTCCTTACTCTTTTACTATACATTTTAAAACCCTTTAAATCCCATAGTATTACCAAACTAATTATATAAAAATATTTTTCATAACTCGATGTCTTAACACGTCCATCTTTGTTCTTACAAAAATTTAGTCATACGTTGATCAGGCGTAGGACTGAAAATCTATAAGTACTTAGTAGACCCATTTTCAACACCTAGTGAAAATACTTGAAAAACTCTTGTTCAAAAATGCTATGGAAAGTGTCATCCCCCTTCACCACCATGGATCGCTGTTAACTCGATGATTGTGTCGCCATCCCGGCGAAATCATAAGAAAACCGTAGGCATCCGCACCTCTCGACTTTCGCCATGGGAACACCACAGATTGCAGCTACAACAAGGTTGCTATCGCAGCAAAACCATAAGTAGTTTGTAGGCAATCACTGCCCCTCGAATTACACTGTCAAACGAAACTATACCACATAGATCACAGGCTACACAAGGTTGTGTCACTGTCTCAGTGGAACCCAGTGTAGACTGTAGGCACTCGCTACCACTCGAATTACGCTATGGAACCAAACCACATAGATCGCAATCTACCAATGTTACGTCGCTATCCCAGCGAAATCAAACGTAGATTGTAGGCAATCACTGCCACCCAACTTATGCTATGGAACTATGATAGATCGCAGTTATACAAAGGTTACGTTGCCATCACAGCAAAACCCAATGTAATTGTAGGCATCAGCACCACTCGACTTATGCTACCCAACAAATGATCATCAGGAACTCATGAGTTTTGTTCGGACGTCCTTTGGGATCCCAATTCACATTGAACCCACCCTTTGGATTCTTAGGCAGAACCACCCAATGGATCTCCTACTATAAGTTTCGACTCTCATGGGGGTGCATTTCCATACTTTTTGTCTCAAAACATATCATATTATATACATAGTACCTTTCAAAATCATACTCTTTATATGCATCACATATAAACTTTATCTATACAAAATCGATATCTTCAAAATCGATAGTTTTCAAATTTGGTTTACCAAATTTCCAAAATTGACTTTTTGCCAAAATCAAAAGTCTCTTTAAAAAAATAATCAATGGGTTTCAAAACTATTTCCATTTCATTCTCATATACATATAAGATCATTCCTTTCAACTCAAATAATTTTCAGATCAATAATTTCGAAGTCCACCTCATACTTATATAAACTTTATTTAGCATTTCAAATTTCAAAGATCGTTTCTTTCTGGTTATAAATTCAACAAGGGAGTTTGAATATATAACTAACATTTATATAATGCCAAATCAAATTTTCAAGTTCGATTACCTTTCAAAGTTACTTGTAACATTTCTTACTTCTTATAAAGTAAGTTTTTAGTTATAGTAACTACTAAATCTTCACTTTTAAATCATCATGCTTACCTAAAATATACTATTTCACTTCAAAATCATTTTTGCCTTAATATCCTGATTTCGGTTCCAATTCAAAATTTGATTTGAGTCTCATTTTGGGTTATAACTTCAATTTATCCCAATTCGTATTTAAATCCATGATTCAAATATAAATATTTTCCACTCTGACCAGTTTGAATTAGTAAATAGCTTGAATAGTTTTAAAATTGCTAAATAGTTAGTATAAGATAGTTTGAGTTTTTTTTAAATGGATTGTATAGTAAAGTAGCTTGGAATGATCAAAATAATCTAAATATCTAACAAGATAGATTTTTAACAGTTTATATTAAAATAGTTCGTTTGAAAATAGTTTCAAAGTCAAACTGATCCAATCTCCGATTCAACCCAATTTCAATTTGCTTTCCCATTTAAATTGATTCAATCTCGATTTCAATTCGAATTAACTTCGATTCCAATTTTTTATTCAAATCAATTTCCATTTCCATTTCAAACTAATTCAATTTTGATTACAATTTCAATTAATTCAATTCTGAGCCCAAATTTCAAATATTCACTTAAATTACTTTTTACTTGGATTTTTTCCAAGGTTCGAGTAAGAGTTCAAATCTTTTAAACAAATTAATTTCCGGAATTCAATCGGCTTCCCTAGTATAACATCAAAATTTTAAACCTGATTCTTTAAACAATTCCGGTTGACAAGTTTGTTTTAATATTTCAAACTTAAGTTCGAAATGATTCCATTTCCATAAATTTGATTTCATTTCTATTCAATTTCAGGGTTGGATATATATAAACCTACTTCTTAATTTAATATGAATAATTCGATTTACAGTTCTCTATACTGTAATTAACATACAGAATGATAGCAGGATATATCAAATAGATAAACATCCAAATCATCTAAGACATCAACCAATAGCATACATCACAATCTTTTCCCAGAATTCGAAACTCGTTTTTATTTCAAAAATTGTTTTGAAATCATTCATATATACAAAACTCCTTTTGCACCTCTTATCAAATTCATACTTTCCTTTACAATTTAACCTCTTTAACTTCCATAAGTTAAAAAAAATTTAACTTCACCCTGAGATTTTCAATTCCATGTTATAAGTTCAAAACTTGTTTAGCTTGGCCTGAGTTAATTTCCAATTCATTTAATCCATATAAACTTACTAAATTTAAATTTACATTCCATATTTAAATTTCTTATCAATATCACTTTCTCACTTATATGTTCAAAAATTTATTTTTCTTTTTGGGTTATACTTCTCATTTCAAGGGGGATTCCAGAATTCAAACACCCAGTTATCTATTTCCAATCAACTTTGGAGTCATATACATATACATATATATATATATATACACCCCATTTACATATCAATTCACACTTTAAATTTAAACCAACCTGGGTTTCTATCCAAAACAATTTTTCTTCGGAACTTCCAAAACAAATTTTCTATATCGAAATATTCTAATAATATTACTTATTATTTCCTCAAACACTACATCTCAAAATATTCGGGACTTAGATCCAAACTTCCTAATATAGATTCATTTTAATAAGACATATTTATAAGTCACGTCTATAACTTATGCTTATAATTTCACTTCCTTAAACATTTCACCATGTTTTATCATTGTTTGTTCTGTAATAAACATCCCTTATTTAAACACAACAACAAATTTTATGATAATAATCAATATTATCATATCTAGAAACCAAACATGCTTTATTTTCCATAATAATTTTCTGAAAATTATTTCTATATATCTAAAATATAATCATGGTAAATTTATTTTAAACCCTTTGAAAAACACTTATGGAATTTTCGGAATTTAAATTCTGGTTTAAGTCCGCTTAAACTTCTGGTTTTTAACTTAGCTCATTTACATAATTTATTCTTATCCAAATTTCTATTTGGTTATATACATATTACCACTTAAATCTAATAATTACAACCAATCACCTTAATATACTATAATAATTCAGAAATTTTATTTCTTTATATATCAAAATATAATCTTACATAAAAATTATTTTAGTTTATTTTTAAAATCATTATATAAGAAAATAACAAGTACGCCCTCATATACACTCATCTCATTCTAGGCTACTACTGTACCTATCTCTAATGAGTAGTCCCTACCAGAGCCAAGGTTCTCGCTTAACCTTCAGCTCTGATACAATGTGTAAGACCGGGCGATTTTCGACCCCCGAAAATCGATACTAATACGTTCACTGTATAGAATGTTGAGCAATCGAGTGTCGGAAATACCAGGTTGTTAGGGTTGAGTAGAAAAAGAGATAGAAGAAGAAAATAGAAAATAGCAGCACAAAATCTCACAATCGCAGTGGAATAAACTATAATATATAATAACAGCATTTTTTTACAAAGGAAAGCTGAAACTGTTAATATATACAAGTTATCAGAGTACAATCATCAACAAATAAATCTGGACAATTATAATAACTTGTCCCTAAATGCTAAAATACAGCCCACAGTACAGTGGAATATAGTCAATACGTCTCTGCCATCCAGCTCGTCTCCTGAGCTCCAAAAAGTGTCCTAATCTGAAATTTTGTAATACTTGGTATGACCCGAGCATTACAATAAAGTAACACCCGAGTCAGGCTGGAAACCAACGTGAGTAAACACACTTAATTTGAAATACTTAAGTTATGAAAATCTTTGAAACAGAGGTAACTCGTACAACACGACGAGTTTTATCTGATTATAACCAAACCACTTTTTTCTGAAATCCATCGATATTATAATAATGTCTAAGTACAGTTACTTATTTAAAACAGTTGAATTTGTTAAATTAATCCAATTCCAGCATATTAAACTCTAAGATCAAACCCGTAAAGGTTTGTAGTGATTTTCAAATCGAAGTGGTTCCGGATATCACTGATATCCAATCACGGTCTCTTCGAATCCAAGCAATAAATTTTAAAAGGGTAAATTGTTTTAAAATAACAATTTATATTTAGGGTGACAATATTCACATATGGAAATTTATTACAGATATCTATTTCCAATAAAATGTCTCAACGTTTCTATTTCAGTCATTCAATTCATTTGGTTACTTAGTATCACAGGCACAGAATAATTTGAAATAAACACTCAAGAGAAATCAAGTCAAAACACATATCATGACTATTTTAACAATTTATAGTCTATATTAACCAATCATAAACCATCATCTATTTAATTTAAAAAAAGCAAAATTAATTATATTTCAAATCCTGCTTACTTATAATTAATTTTAATTACAAAAACTATTTATTCTTAATTTTAAATAATTTAGAAATTTATTACCAACAATCTTATATAAATTAACTAGGGATTTAATCAATTTAAAGTTTAATTTGTTTATTTACTTTAATTATTTAAAAATTAATTTAATTCCATCATATTATCAAAACTTAATAAGTTAAATAGGCATAAACTTTTTAGTAGTAGGTTAAAAATATAAGTCCCTATATTATTAAAATTTATGAAAGAAAATAGTTGTTTAAAAGGGGTAATAGGTTTTAAAAATGAGAACCATTGGTATTATATATATATATATATATATTTTAAAAAACAACGGCTAGGCTCATCAGCCCAAACCCAAAGAACAAACAACCCGCCCCTTCTTTCTCTTCTCTTCTCTTTTCTACTGCTCTTTCCTTCTTCATCTTTCTTTTGCTTTCCGACCTGCACCACCTCGTCGTGCACATGCACACGTCGGTGACCCATCGCCATCCACCTCTGGCCACTCCCCCACATCACCTCCGACCTTCGCAATCCACTGGCCACCCAGTTTTCCCATGATAAACCCAAATTCAAAATCTCGAGCTCAACCCGATTTCTGGAACGAACTCGCCTCCCTATCTCCACCTCGTCCAGCCACCTCCGGCCACCGGCGTCCACTGAACTTCGCCAGCAGCCTCACCACACTTCCCTCTTCCTTTTCCCTCATATTGCATGCCTAGAAACCCTCCATGACGCCACCATCCAACGACAATCGAACACGACCAAACTCCACCTCCAAACCCTATATCACCTCCGATCAACGACGACGCCACTCTATAAAATACAACGCCATTTTTCCCGAGCTCCCCCTCCTCCGAGCTTCCTTCTGACCAAACCCCGACCTCCACCATCAACTGCTTCGTCGTTTCTTATATCTCATTACATACATGATTAAAAATCGTGAAACAACCTCCAAAATTCATCATTTCATACGGCGATCAAGTTTATATAAGCAAAAGAGTAAAACAAGATATTCGAATTTTTTTAGAAATTGGGTTAACTTACTGTAAACTACATTTTCCAACCTCTATACTTAATAATATTCAACCAAACAAATCTTAGAACAAAGTACATCCAAAAACAAACAACTTTTCTTTTTAAACTGTAACCTAAAACTAATTAGGTTGAGAGATAGGAAATTTAGAAGCTAACATAACATTTTTCTTTGTCAATATACAGAGCAGAGGTAAAGAAAAAGATGTTGTACAGGCCTGGGTTTCTCTGGTTATAATTTAACATATCTTCACATACAAGTATATATATATGTGTGTATATATTCCTGTGCAAGAATATTTATCAAACAACACTTCTATTTCCAGACTAAGCATAGAACACAGATTATAGTATGTAAAAATTTGATTTTACTCACAGTTATAAGAAGACGCACACTGTTGTTTATGTTTTGATCTTCCTCGGGCTTTAACACTAAGCTTATTTGTTTTAATGGTTGCATACCTCTTTTGTTTTATTATGATATTTTTTTATGAATGTTTTCGAATGGTATAAACAGAGCAGTGATATGTAGGTATATATAAAGAGAATGGGAGGGCTGAATCTTGTACAGTAATTTATTTTATTTTTCCTTTCTTTTTTTCTTTTGTTTATTTTGATTTGAAATATGTAGACCTGATTTGATTTTGATAAATTGTTGAGTTGGTTTGATTCCATTGTAAGTTTGAGATGATGTGTATTAAATTGCTATGTTCCCTTATGTGTTTACATGTACATTTATATGAATTGATATATATATATATATCCTTATGTGTATATGTTTGCCTTTTCCATTTTTATAATAATGTAAATATATACATATATACATTTATATCTCTACATATATACATTTAATTATTATCATAAAGTTTGTGCTTCCTTGTAGATATGTATACATTTATTTACACATGTATTTACGTTCTTCACATTCACTATTATACACACACACATATACTTATGTATATCTTGTCATCACACACACATATATATGCATATACATTTATGCAAATTTCCATATACATTAATTTATTTGGCACACATATATACTCTTATATGCTTATATATATATACATATATATATATATATATATATGAAAATCACTTGTATGTATTTATATTTATATACAAATATATTCTACCTTGAATTTTAATGGTGGAGTTTATATATGTATATATAAAATTTCTATCGTATTCAGACATTTTATTTGTCAGAAAATTTATCCATTCGACTACTAAAAAATTATATTCCAAAAATTTAAATCAATTAATTATCCAATATACGATGGCTAAAAATCTGGGTCGTTACAACCCATCACGCGACTGCTACCACGCGACTGCCTTCTTCCCCCAAACACGCTCCAGCAAAACTACACCCCACCATAACCGAAGCCCCTCGCCCCCATGACGTACGTCATAGTCCACAATATCGCTCATGGCCAACACCATCAATCATCTTTTCACACCAGCGTCCCCTCGAATTCAATAACTTCACACTCGCCTCCCTCTCTAGCGATCGCGAACAGCTATAGTGGCCGAGCAAACAACTCGATTACGACCTTCCCGACCATCGCGGCCTCGACCTCATCGTCTCGCACGTCGCCTCGCCTCATCAATTTGTGAGTTGTTCAATTTCGTTCATGAGATTTTCTATCTTCTTTTCTTTGATTGACGAACGAAATCATGAATTTGATTTCGTTCTTGTTTGAGAAAGCATTCGGGGTTTTTAAGGCATTCGCGATTTTTGTTCTGAGGAATAAGATGTTCGTTTCCCTTTTATTTTTTATATTTTTTGAAAGGGAAGATGTATTTAACGAAGGAGAAAGGTAATACGAGCTGATTGAATGACAAAGGGGAGAGCTTGCGTAAAAAACTGGGTTTGCTTCAGAAGAAAGGAACGGCTTTGACTTGATTTATAATGTTTATTTAATTATAGAATGTCTCGTTCGCATATCTCAAAACTTAGAACCTCTATCGAGGCATGCCGCTAGGCATTCCTAATGTTATACCCCTATTTCGAATGCAATGGAAAAGGTTTCGAGTCCTAATTCAATCATATGGAGAAGATAGCTTTTTGGACCCAATTATCATATTAAATTTCGATATAAATTTCAGCGCGTTTATATCCCGTACGATCAAAAGATAACTCCAAACGCTACGAAATTTGAAATCCGATAATAATACACTATTACGGATCGATAGGAACTAGTTTCGTTGAAATCCAAGACTGTGCCCCGGATCGCTATTTTAACTCGTCGATTAAATCGACAATTTCCAAAATTTACGAAATCGCTTGAAATTCCAGTTTTAAAATCTTACTAATTAAATTATAAATCCAAATTTAAACCATTTAAATATTTTAAAATTAACCATCGAGAAATCTGGGTTGTTACATTCCTTCCCCCTTAAAAGAATTTCGTCCTCGAAATTGCTAAGGTAGAAAAATGCTTCAAACCCATCAACTTATCAAAACCCACTTAGTTAAAACTCGACATTCACTTTTCTAATCTTTAAGTTCCACCCAAAATGATTAGTTTCCAATTCTAATTCCAAAACCCTTTATTTCTATTACAATTTGAAATCAAATTGTCGTTAACAAAAATTTTCCAAAAATTTTCAAAAGTTTTTCTAACACCCTAAATTTCCGAAATTTTTTGGCAGTCTACTTTGTGCGGAGAGCCTTTTGCAATATGACAAGAGAGATAAATATATATACATCGACCCACACGTTCGGAAAACAAAAAATATATATCAATATTTATGTTTTCGCGGTATTTAATCCGAAAACGTACCTTATTTAGTGTTTTTAAGCATTATTAAGCAAGCATTTACTTCGAAAGCAATTACGCAACCCAAAATTTAGCCCTGCTAGCCTCCGGGTACTTGTACTTACTCAATTTTAAACCACGTAAGTACCAAATATGAAATTCACTAACATTTCATTTATTTAAATAGTTCAAACACACAATCTTCATAAGCAATGCATGTTAAACATATATTTATAAGCAGTTTTGAGGTTCCAACACCCGTTTAATCACTTCCAATCAATCTACATACCATTTCATTTAGTTTAAATGATTTACAACTCACTTTACACGCATTCAATTTATTTTACATCAAACAAATCCATATCCATTCCAAATCGATCCAAAAATCAATTTATTTCACTTCTATTAATTCATAGAATTTTATTTACTTCTGTTTGCGTTGAACAAAATTTTTTCTATGCAAATTCGATGATATTTATTTAATAAAATAACCGTTTCATCTTATAACTAGTTTAAATTGATTCCAAACCAATTTATATTCAATTCTATTCCATTTACCAATTTATTCGCGATCAATTTATTTACGTTTCCTTGATATCCATATCTATTTTATTCAAATCCATTTTGTTAAGCTTGGAATCATCCCACGATATTTATTAAATAACCATTTCACAATTTATTTTAGCCAAACTTCCATTCAAATATTACTTAAGTCAATTCATTTATTTTTAACTATTCCCACTATATAACTTAAGTTCATTTCTTTTGCAACCAAATTCTATTTCCATTCTTGTATTAATTCTCATTTAATCAATTTCATTCCATTTCACAAATTAATTCAATTAGTCCATTCACTTCATCTATTTCAATTTCTAATTCCATACTCGAATTCATTCTTGAATTTATTTAAATGATATCAAGGCCATATTTAATTTATTTATACTCAAATTGAACTTATTTATAACCCAAGTCATTTCTATTTCAATCTAATTCTAATTTATTTGACAATATCTCCAATTATAATTAATCCACTTACCATCTAAGTCGAATTTTTATTTACAACCCAAGTTCTATTTCCAATATCCATTTTTAATCCATAATCCAATTTTTACTTAACCAAGTTAAATTCCATCTTCACATTCATTCAACTAATTAATTATCTAATTATTTCACTTCAAATTTATACTCAATATCTGATTCTTATCTCAAAAATCACTTCTTCTAAATTTCTTGAGTTTAAATTCCTTTTTATAATTCAAGTCTGGATTTAATTTCCTTTACCAAAATATTAAACAATTTTATTTTGGGTTTTCTATTTCACTTTTCAATTTTTATAAGTCACACAACTCATTTTTCATATTTCTATCAATTTTATACTTGAATATATCCACATTTTATTTTTAACTCGAATTATACATTTATTTATAGCCTAAATATATTCTTATTCCATTAATTTCTATTTTTATAAGCTATTCCAATTTATTTATTCACAATTCCAATTTTCAATTGAATTTTATTTCATTCAAAATTTATAACTTATAGCTATATAATTATTTCACAACTCGAAATTTATATTTACTTCAATTTGATATTATTTCTAATCCAATCCAAATTTTAAACTTATAGTTATATAGTCACTTTATAATTCACATTTACATTTTTAATTCAATTTCATATGATTCAAATCCAATTCACCTTTTTTATTTAAATTCAATTCCTTTTAACCAACATTTCAAAACCATACTTAAATTAAATTCCACTTCAAACCATTTTATTATTTATTTATTTTTCAATCCTTTCAATTGCATTATATATTTCAATTACTTCGCTTAAGTTAACTACCATTTCCTTAAGACACTATATTAATCTAATTCAAATCTAGTCAATTAAATTTCTAAAATTTAATTTATCCAATTTAACTTAAGTTGAATTCCATCTTAATCTTCTCACTTTGAATTTTAATTCCAAATTTCAATTTTTCACACTTCTTTCCTTATAAATATCATCTTCCACTGGATTCTAGAATTTTTAAACACCCGGTATTTATTTCAAATCACTTTGAAATCAAATATATATATATATATACACACACACTCTCTTTATGGTTTAACAAACCACTTCCTTTAAATTTCAAAATCAACCTGATTTTATCCAAAACAGTTCCCTCGTAATTTTCAAAACAACACTTGTTTTCACCGAAAAATCTCCATATCAATTTACTATGGTAGCAATCCGTCACTTAGAAACTCGAAAATAAATACTGATAATGCTGCAGTCATCACCAGGATTATTTTCCAGCGACTGAAGTGAGTTCAGTGCTATATCACTTCCAAAATCCATCTAAAACCATTTTTATATTCAAAAATATCTCCAAAATAATAATAATATTATTTATCTTAAAACACCTTGGAAAATACTTCTAAAATCTCTGGGATTTAAATTTCCTAATTTTGGGTTGAACCCATTTGTAGTTTTAACTCATTTGTATAATTCATACTTATACAATCTCCCTTTGGTTATATATATAACCACTCCAAATTTTATAATCTTACCTTGGTTATATAATAATAATCCAAACACATCTCTATAAAAAAAATTAGAAAATTATTTTCTTTTATATCAAATTATAGTTTGGGTAAAATTATTTCATTTACCCGCTTCAAAACCATACTGTGTCGGTTTACCGTATTTAAGTGTTTAGAAACTCCTATCGATTTAGTGGCATCCCACTACTCGAACAGAATTTATATACCACTCAACAGATAAATTAACACAATATAAAACCATTTATATTCACTAACAAATACGCGCTCATATCTATTATTACACTCAACTCATTCTAGGGTACTAATGACCCAATCTCTAATGAGTAATCCCCACCAGAGCCAAGGTTCTCACTTAACCTTTAGCTCTAATACCAAATGTAGCGACCCGCAGTTCCGTACCCCTTGAGTTGATAATAATTCTTCCTCGCTCAACCCAAAGTGTACGAAAGAGCGAATAACTAGGGTAAAGAAGAAGAAAGAGATAGAAGAAAAATAAACAACCACACAGAATCTCGCAATCGCAGCGGAACAAAATATAATATATAATAACATATTTTTATACAAAAGAATCTGTAACTGTTTATATACTTACAATCAGAGTATAATATATAACAATAAATCTGGACAGTTTAATAACTTGTCCTCACACAGTAGAAAATATAAACCAAGTACGGATATACGTTCGAACTCCTCCAGCTCGCCTCCTGAGCTCCATAGCTTTCTAACCTAAAACTGTAATACTCGGTCTAACCCGAGCATTATAATAAAATAACACCCGAGTCAGTCTGGAAAACCAGCATGAGAAAACACACTCAATTTGAATTATTATAATTATCAAAATCCTTTGAAAAATGAAGGTATCTCGTAAGACCACGTCACGCATAAACACAACGGGTTTTTCCCATACGATAACCAAAACATTTTATAGAAAATCAAGTGATATTATAATAGTCTAAATACAAATACTTATTCAAATAGCTGAAATTATTACATTAATTAAATTCCAGCATACTAGGCTCTACAAACAAAACCGTAAGCTCATATTGGAGAATGAATTCCAACGAATGATGGGACCACTGGGGTACCGCCCATCACAGTACATCTCTAGAACAATGTACCGAGGACCACGCCGGGATCCCCTGCTCACAAGACCGGCCTACCCCTAACCTGGATAGACCGAATATGTTATCGCCCCAGGTGTTCCCACCCTTACTATCGAGTGCTCCTTCTTTCATGTATACCCATATCCAAAATAAATAGGTTTCCGAGGACATCTAGAAAAGTGATAACATACCCTAATTGGGTGAGACCCACTTAGCCTTGCTGCATCTCCCCTATTTTGGTCATTCCCGGTTGATGAGGCTCGAGGCTAAGCATTACCTTTCAAGAAACAATTCTTCTTAGAATGCTCATTGTCCTCCACTGACGATGTTCTGAAAGCATTCGTCTATACAAGTTGCCCTGGGTCTGGACAAACCGAATCACCGTCTTCATCATCTTCACGGTATTTATTCGTTACGTTCAAACCGGATCGAAGTGGTTTTCGAATAACTAAATCTGATCCCGGTCTCTTCGAAACGATAAACGAAATTGGCAAATATTGATAGTCGATTATTTATAAAACATCCATAAGCAGTCACTAGGCCTTATTTTATAATTCTTCAAACCTTATTTCAAAATACCTTTACTGAGATATATGCTCAATCTCTTTCAATATTTCTATATTTTGAAAACACCTTCAGCACTTGTATCCATAATAGGATATTTCACCATTCTCAACACTTAGAAATATTTCCAACTTCCATTTTTATAACACTTAGAAAATATTCCTATTCCACATCATTTCCCATTAAAAAAATATTTCCAAAACCTTCCTCCTAATACTTAGGAAAATATTTATACGTATAATTTCCAAAATCATCTCAATATTAAATTTAGGAATATTTTATAACTTATATCATAAGTCTCCGAAATTTTTATAAATCCTTCCTACGATTTCCAAACCGATTATACCTATTTATAATCCCAACCAACTATTTACAACTCCTTTAAAGGAATTCAAATTCTTTCCGAAGTTATCTCATCTAACACCAAAAATTTTCTTAAGTCTCCATAATTCCATTTATAAGATTTCCCTTATAAAATTTCATCTGTAAATATAAAAAAACCTATTTACACATCTCGAGAGAATTTTATAAATAAATTTTCAATAATTTTCAACTATATATATATATGAGCATTTTTAAAGCATAGTAATTTATTTTTATTTTAAAAATATGTTTTAGGTTATTATTTAAAATATTAAACATTTTTAATAAACCATCAATAACTAATTTAAAATAAAACAAATCAATTTACAAAGCTGATTATAGAAATTAAAAAAATATTTCAATGAATATTAAATATTTGAAAATCCATTTTTCCGAAGCATTCCAATACTGACTAGTTTAAAATTTCATAGTTTAAATAACAACGTTTTTCCTTTTGAAAACGAACTTAACTTCTTAAACGTAAAAATATGTTTTAAAATCTCGATAACCAATTTAATTTATAACTTCCTCTCGATTTCACAACGTATCGATTTATTTTTGATTCCGTAACCATTCTCATTTCAAAAATAGAATCTACTAATTTTCTCAACCATGTTTACATATTCTCCTAATTTTTATCTGATATTGAATTCCTTTATTTATAAACAGCGTTTATAAATTTCATAACCCCTTTGTTTTGCCTGTTTATAAAACAAATCTTATTTATTAAATTCCATTATATAAATTCATTTCTTATAAATTCCATTTATACTTCCAATTTACCTTCAATATTGATTTTAACTCCTTTTTATATTTCCAGAATATCATTTATAAATTCTCTTATATAATTCATTTTAAAAAAAATCTTCATTTAATAATTCACAATAGTTAAGTATAACCAAAAAATCAAATATATTTTTCTAATTCAATTTCTTTAAAATAACTCCAATTCCAATATATATTTTTATATCAAATTCCCTTTAATTCCATAAATTTTAAATATATATTTATAGTATTTAAATTATCAAAATTCAGGCCAGTGCTACAATAGCATCCAATAATTCCAATCAATACAATAATATATAATAGATTATTCTACATAAATCATATACCACTATATATGAAAAATAAGCAATATATTTGAGGAATCCAGTTGGATCCCTCCAACCTGTTTTCCTGCATCCACAGATGTTAATACAACATAAAAAAATACC
This sequence comes from Allium fistulosum, assembly GCA_030737815.1. Lineage (NCBI taxonomy): Eukaryota > Viridiplantae > Streptophyta > Magnoliopsida > Asparagales > Amaryllidaceae > Allium > Allium fistulosum. The sequence continues at coordinate 356,186,604 of CM060904.1, forward strand.
AATCCCACTTCGAGGGGGATATCGTGGTATATAGGGTCATCCGCTATTATGTGGGCGCATAGGGTCTCATCCGCTATAATGTGCGGGAATACCACTCCAAATACTAATATATATACTACTATATATATATATATATTTAACATCAACATATAATAATTATATAAATTCATCCAAGCATCCAATAATTTATTTTATCTATTTAAAATTAATTTTGGTAATCCAAATGAGTGAGAATTTCTCACCTTCGATTTTTGATTGCAAACCATTCCAATCTCAACTTGTTTCACGATTTCGGACGTCGAATGCAAATTTTATTTAAATTAATTAGCTATCTCAAATTTAAAATTTTAATTAAATAACTAAATATATAATTAAACCTAATTACAGAATTTATACCTCCATCATAGCCGACCAGTCATCCCCCAAATGCTCCTCCGCCTTGCCTCGATATCAAATTCCGACTTCGCCGACCCTACTCCTTCTCGACCAAACTCCACGCGTCATACCAAAACTAGTTCATCGAAATCCGAGACTGTGCCCCGGATCGCTATTTTAACTCGTCGATTAAATCGACAATTTCCAAACTTTACGAAATCGCTTGAAATTCTAGTTTTAGAATCTTACTAACTAAATTATAAATCCAAATCCCATATTTAAACCATTTAAATATTTTAAAATTAACCATCGAAAAATCCGGGTCGTTACACTTCATCATCAGCGCGTTGTCCTTTTAGAGGTGTAGTTATCAACAATCAAAGATATTCATATTTAATGCTATCTTTATCGCTCTTAGCCAGTCAATGCAGCTCGGTCCAGTGAGTTTGTCATTTTTGAAAATGGCTTGGTTGTAGAAATTTTTGTAGTTAGTTTTAACTTAGTATATTATGATAATTTCATATTAGATGTTTTTATAATATTAGTAAGGTTAAACTTTATGTTTCATTTTACTAAAAAGCTCCCCCCAGTCTTTTATGTTTCTCCAAACCCTAAGGCAAAACATAGAAGTCTTTTGATTTCACTAGTGGATGTTAGAACTTGTATACCTTGGAATTATGACTTTGGGGAAAGCTCAACAAATCATACTCCCGCATATGATGCATAACTCCTTATCGATTGTATCATATACAACTCATAACCCATGGTTCCTTGTCCTAATCTCATCTTTACCATGAGGAAAGCTCAACAAATAACAGGATATTATTCACTCGTACCTACCATTTCATGAAAGCCTAAGTATAATGCACATACTTTGAGAAAAGCTCAACAAATATGTGTAGTTATCTTACCTCATATATTTGTATTAATAGTACTATATTTAACATCCCCGGTTTAGGGAAAGCTTAATAACTAAGGAGCATGCTAATAATCTATTAGTATATAAATAGTAGAGGAAAACTTTATATTAAAAAATCATGATCTTTGATATATTTTATTAAGTGATGCCGACTTATGGAATAATGTATTTCTTCTTAAATACGCTTGTGGTTCAAGTGTCAGGCATGTCAGAAATTATGGTACATGTACTGTACATATGTATTTACCTCGTATATTTAAGGTTTCTTAGTGTTCCACCTTTAATTTATACATTCATATTATATAAGTTTAATTATTATATAACTTTTATAACTTTATTTATTTATATAATATACTCATGTATAATATTAGATTAATTAAATCTTATTTAATTAATTTGATTAATTAACATTTCAATTGATTTTATATTAATCAATTGAACATTTTATATTGAATATTTATACAATAACTTTTATAGTTATATACATATATCTTTTTATATATATGTATGTATGTATGTATTTTATTATTTATTAATTAACCTTTAATTAATATATTTAATTAAACTATTATAGTTATTTATTGATTTTGAAATTTTGTATATATACTTATATACTTACAACATCTTAAATAGTTCAAGATAATGTAACATATATCATTATATAATATATATATATATATTAACTATTTAATTAATTTATCAATTTATTAATCTAATTAATATTATAAATTTTTTGAAAATATATTATTTATTATATTTTCAAAACAGAGTTGAAAATTATATTATAACATTTATAATATATTTCTTATGTTAAATTTAACTTTTAAATTTCAAATTTTATTTTAATTTCAAACTGTTTTAAAAATTAACCTAAGGCAAATTGGGTCTTTACTATTAGAGGCAATCCTTTGACTCACTCCACCTTCCGGACTAGGCCGTAGCTGGGTAGGTTAGGGTACCACCCAAATCCAGCCTAAACACTACTTTTTTTGACACCATACTGAATGGGTAAGCTTAATTAGTTAACCTTAACATGACTAATTTAGACTGCATGAGCTGTTGGGCTTTGATACCATTGTTGGATCTGGATCAGAAAGCAGTGAGGTAAATGGATAAATTTCAAAAATTTATTCCATTTTGGATCTTATTGGACCTATGAAGTTTAAATTTATTCAGATATGATCTAAATTTATTTTAACCAAAATTAATATTATTTAAGTTGTAAATAAAATTTAATTTTATTGTTATGTTTATATTATATATGTGTATCATATACACATGCATGTGTACGCGCACATACAACATAAACAATGTACATAGCTTAACATGCCCATGTATAAATATTGAGATTTACACCGCAACGGACATATTAGCCCCTCCATATACATATGTGATGTCTAATACAAAAAATATATATATAATAATATTTGTAACATATAAATGTTTATATATATGTATATGTATATGTATATAATTAACATCATAATATAGAGTAATTGTAAATATTAATGTAAATAACTTGAATTTAAATTCAGAATTAAAATTCCAATTTTAAATTTTAGATCTAGATCCGTATAATAAAATATTTAGAGATTTCAAATTCAAATCAATATATTAATTTTTAAATAAATAAATAAATAAATTGTATATTTCGAAAATAATATTTTTTTTAAATTATGTATATACATATTCTTATATATATGTATATTAAATTAATATTTTGAATATCCATGTACACACACATAACAACTATATATATATATATATTTGTTCATATTTAATGTGAAAATGATTATATATATCAACATATATTCAATAATAATATTAATCAAAATAATTTTTTTAAAGGCGTATAGTTTTTTTAAAATAGTTTTTTTAATTAAAGATTTATGTATGAAAACCTTAATAAAAATTCAACTTTTTCGAAAGCTATTCTAAGATATATGATAATTTTAATTAAATATTTATAAGTATATTTATAACATATATATTTATATTTGTGTGTGTATTTACTTTATATGAAATTAGGTATCGTATTAAAATAAATTATATATACATAAAAAATCTTTTTTTTATTTTTGAAAACTATATTGTATATATGTACCGACAAAATATAAATATATGTTTTATATAATTATGTTATTATTTTAAAATTTATTTTGCTTTAAAATATTATTTATATTCGAATTCTTTTTTAATATCATAGTCGTGAGCTATATGTTGATACACACACGTATATATAATTTTTTGTTAAAGTACATACAAACATAATACAAACATATATATATATATATTCATCTACTACTGTAAATAGCACAGACATACGTGGATTCGCAATAATTCATATACTATCTAAAGTAGAGAAATGACATAATGAATAATTATATATAAAGTATCGGGTACGTATCGGTCAAATACCAATATGAGATAATTTTAAATATCGCGATAATATCGAGTAATATCGGTAATATATCGTGCATGCCTATAACAGATTATAAATGACATTACACTATGTTATAATGGTATAATTATGTTAAGCTTTTAAATATTTGGATCTATATTGCCAAATTACTACTATAAATTACAATATATCCACTAGGGTATTTTGTTAAATACAAGTTATAAAATAGGCTTATAAAAGCTAAGATTTTTCTTAATGTGCGTATCTTTTATTTCTTTTCATTTCATTTTATATTCTTTGTTTATTAATCCATCTAATCATCTTTATTATTTTTCAAATTCCATGTTCATAGTTTCTTCATTTACATTTTCACTTAATTTATTGAATAAGTAATATTGAGTTGATATTGATTACTACTTCTAGCTGCTTCTTTGTCTCAGAAAATATATTATTTATTAATGTTCAACTCTTAGTTCTTGGTGCATGGTAGTAACAAAAATAAAAGAATGAATCTTCACAGGATAACTCACTGATTAAAAATAACAAAAAAAATTAACCATTAAAAAGAGAAATAGCTCTTAAATGATCTTGTTTTTAGCTATAAATGTTCACATAAACAAAAAATATATATGAAATAATAAAATAACTAGAGTTTTCTTTATTGAAAGACTAAAGAAGAGACATAAATACTATGATTAGAATTTAAAAAAATAGCATTTGGATTTTAAATATGGTCTCGCTATTGTCATTCACTATATAATAAAATCAAACTTTAAGAACGTGAAGATATTTGCTTTTCATTTGATTCTCACTAGCACTTAATACTAGTCGATATTCATTAAAAATATCAAGTAATATACACTAAATATCAGCATGATATATTGGTAAATATTGAACGATATATCGGCGATGATTTTTTAAATGATATTTTGAAAAAGATATCAGCTAAGGAGTGATAGAAGATATATCGACGATATAACTACTTAGGTACACACACGGATAATAGATTTACCTTCACCAAAGCCTAGTTGTGACAAGTTGAAACGTTGAATCTAAGAACTCCTTGAATCGGTATCCAAACTTCCAGAACGAGCTACTATACTGAAAGCAGCAACCACCGATCTACTATTTGTATTTAATTTGTGTTTTATTTTGTTTGAAACTATGGAGGATAGTGGAGGGGGAGGCTAGCCAAAGATATGATAGTGGAGGCTAAAAATTAGGAATGAAAAAGGAGGTTTGAGGCCTTTAAATAATGGAGATATAATGGAGCAAAAGTGGATCCAGATCCATATTTTCCTCTTACTATTTCACACATTTGAATCAATATTCAACCCCAATTGACCCCCCCCCATGGCTGGCCATACATGCCCATATCCGGGCCTTCAAATTTCTTTGAGCTCGATCGAATAAATATGCATTTAAATCTAATTTACTTATTTAAGCATTACCCAATAGTGATAATTATTTACACCAATTCTCTTCCTAAAAACTATATCATATTAGGACTTATGGAATTTGGCAATGGTCAAAATTCCAATATCGTCCATATTCAACTTTATAGTCCAAATACAAAGTCTTTGGTTCAAAAATAACAATTATTATTAACCAAACCACCTTGGCCAAATATTTTGATTTTGAGTTGACTTTAGTTGACTGTGATACTAAACGTATATAACTAAGAAGACGAATCCTCTATTGAATAGTATTTCACTTCCAATACTTCCACTCGACCAAACTATAGTGTTTGAAGGACGCCATGATTTAACTATAATCAAAGCAAGTTTCTATATTGAAGCTTAATAGTGTTCTCAAGTTAGAAGAATTGTGTAATATTGTCACATCGCTATTTTCTGTTTGACCTCGGTTGTATTAACCAACATAAAACTATCAAATGAGTCATTTTGTAGTTATCCAATAACTATCAGTACGTAACCCCTTAGTGCCCCAGTAGTCATGAGTAATACATTTCCCAATCTTTGGAGAGTGTTTCGCACTTTAGTTTTATGCAGTTAAAGCGCTTAGTGGTTCCAAAGCGGTAGAGGTGCAAAAGGTTATAGCAAGATATAGCGGAAAATAACGGAAGTGTAAAAAGCTTCATTTGATATAAAATCAAATATTTTAAGTTTATTTATTCTCATTCTCACATTATTTCCATAGAAAAAATAAATATTTTTTAAATTTATATAACAAATTGAAGAATATCTTGATTTACGCAGTCCAGATTTGGTACTACAATATATTTCTAACTTATATTGAGCATTTACGCCTTAAAATTATGTCTTTACCATACTTCAGTTGATTTGATTTAAAAGAGAACAAACACCTTTTTATATTAATGTTGCTAAAAAGCCTTTATTTAGCGTGTGTATTGGAATAATGGGGTTTTAAGCGAATCTAATGTTTAATAGCTCAATATTGAAAATGCATAGTGGGTGAAGAGCGCTATAGCGGGGATTTTACGGGGCTTTAGTGGGACTTTAACTGCACAGTCTAGTCTCAGCGGATGCATCAATATTCAATCTTGATACAGCTTGACTAGGAATATTTAAAATGATGTGTTTATTATATACATTGTGATAAAATACTCATGATTACAACAATTGTAATTACTATCACAAACACACCACTTATGGATTTTCTGTTAAATATATTTAAATTAATTAATTAATTATAACACATTACAGAAAATATATAACAAAAAAACACCTTTTATTTTAAGTGAGATTTTATCACAGAGTTAATAATAAAAAATAGATTATAGAATTATCATAAGCGAGCGTACCCTTAATTCTAACAGTCTCTACAGTAATGCAATTTCATTCTAAATTTGTATTGATTTGATAGGCGGTTGCATGATTTGGTGGAGTGGTTTTTAGAATGGTGATTTTTTTATTGAACAGTCTTTTATTAGATAATGGTATTTGGGGAAAAATTTAACAATATAATGGGAACACTCAGGAAACACACGAGTTTATTGATTTTTCTATTTGTGGGGCTACTTAGCAAGTTCAATTGGCCTTATTAGATAATGCGTGATACTATTGACAATAAAAAAATGCTTCTGCTTACCATTAAAATTTTATTACCTACCAATATTTTCCATATGCTTATGGTTATTAAGATCTATTTCTTCATTCAGCCCTCAACAATTGTAGCCTCTTCGTCTCTCTTATAAAAACTCACGTATCTTGACTCAAAATATTAGTAGAAAACAAAATTTTCAAACCCTAAAGTCATAATTTTTTTATCTTTTTGTCTAATAGACAAACCCAAGTGAAGATTTAGTGAATGTTCCTAATTTCGATGAACATAAAGAGTTTGATTTACTTTTTATTTTTTAAAGTCCATTTTTCTTTTACATAGCAATATTAGATTTGTTGTTTATGGTTTACTGATTGTTATTTTAGAAGGAGTACAAATCACATGACTAACAAAAATATGAAGAATATAAAGTTTGATGATGTTGTAATTGAAAATCTTGACTGAATTGTAATGTTTTATCATACAATGTTTGTATCATTTTTTTCCTTATATTTTTTCATGTTTTAGTTGCTAGATAAATAATAACAATCATAATAAAATTGAAAATGCACTTGTTGTTTCAAATGAAAGTGTTTAATAGTGAAAATATAAAAGAAAATGATCGATCAAATGCTTCAAAAGACATACAAGTTAATTTGGTAGACTACTTCAACTGATTAAGTAAGTATTTATTTAAAATTTTATTATCTTAAATAGGATTGGAAAAATAACTTTATTTTATTTTTGATTTTTTATCTATTTTATGTTATTTTTATTGTGTGTTGATAAGAGTTGAATCTGACTATGGAAACAAGGGGATAACAAATTCTATTTATACATCAAAAACCACTTAACATGCATGATTTTAATACCCATAAAATCAAAACATTAAAATTAATAATATGATCAAATCTATAAATTTTTTATAATGAAAGTAATGATTTTTTATTGTGAAACCTGACATATCAATTAAGACAACTTTTATAACTAAATTCTCTAATTTTAAAGTATTTATTTATTTTCTTTTAAATTTAGGATTGGTTCCGTTGAAATCAAGATTTTTTTAAAAAAATTTACAATGTTAGTGCAAAAATTTGAAGTTTATTATATTGAATTTTAAATTAGTTTAGTGTTAGGATTTTTTTTCTGTGTAACAAGCTTTGAATTATAAAGAGGGAAGATGATGAAATAGAAAATTTGTCAAAGGGATGGTGTTTGTGAAGTAAATTATAATGTATACTAGTTTATTATATTTTTCGTGTATTGATGCATATGAATATAATTAGCTAAAGGATAAAAGTTACAATAGTTCATTGTCTGTTCTTTAATATAAAAAATGTGTTGCTATTCACACCCTTGTTTCCTCTTCTGGCCACCTTTATAATTTCAATAGAAATGACTATTTTATATATACTTCTGGCTACCACATCATATCCCTTCACTCAGTCATTCATGGCCGTAATCCTTCTTCTCAAACTCTTACGTACTTCTCTAAAATTTCAAACCCTAAGAAAAGAAAATATTCTTTTCTGCCTAATAGACGATGGAAGATGAAGATAAAAAAGAAGTTAGTTTTTTCTCTCATGCTGTTTAGTGTTTTCTATTGCTTTTTAGAAACTTTTGCTTATGGTTTTCTATTGCTTAGGGTATTCTATTAATTTTTAAGAGATTTCTTCCGATCTCCTGGCTATTTCAAGCTTGGAGGACATTAAATTTGATGACGTTGTAATAGAGAATGACAATGTAAGTTATTGATTTTTTGGGTTTTTTTATCGTACAACATATATGTCTTGTTTTACAAAGATTACATTTAATTTGTTTTTTCATTTCGTAGATGGAGAATTTGAACGACAATAAAATTGAGAGTGCCCTTATTGTTTCAGATGATAAATATGTTGATGATAGCAATATGATGCAAGATGATCGATCAAATGACTCAAAAGACATAAAAGTTGTTTTGACAAATCATTTTACAACTGATGAATTATTCACTCGAAAAATTTACAATTGCTAATGTGGTTATAAAAATGAAGTATGTTAATTTTTTGTTGTTAAACTATGTGATTTCGGGTATTTGATTTGCAGAACACATTGATCTGATGGTGTAAAACAACAGGAAAAAAGATGAATACCATTGTCGTAATTCTAAAGTCTGATAAATTAGGACCTGGAAGAAAACCAAGGTTGCAATTGGGGTGTGAAACGGTTGGAGTTTATCGTGGTCATCAGTCAAAGTCGGTAAAAAAGGAAAACAATGTAAAACGTGTTGAATATGCTAGTATATGATTTTTGTTTGATGATAATAAACATATATATTCATTTAAATGTAGTTGTTATTGTACTATTTTATTTTTCATATAATTAAATAAATATTTGTTGAATAAAATAAATAACACAGAATTTAAATTCAAACAGATATTTTATTCAAACAAATATTTTATTACAATTTTGAATAGTACAAAATTTGAGCTCTCACTATATACACAATTTCCATTATAATACAAATTTTCACTATACATACATTTGCACCTCACTACATATCACTCATTCACTCGTATTTGATCTTCAACTCTGTTCTAGCTTGAACCCAACATTTGAATTATCTGCAAAATAAACACTAACACGGTAAAATTGAAAAAGAAATATTTTTGCAGTGTATAATAAAATGTGTATTTTTGAAAATATTATTTACCTCAGTTATTTGGGTTGTTCGTCATCGTATTTATTTTGAATTCATCATACACGAACAACTTGTGACATGCACAATGTATCATTGTACATGCCACAAGGCCGTGCACACCGATATACACTTGATGAAATTACAGGGACAGGTGAGCACAAGGTCAAACCCGAGCCGAGGCTGGATTCAACTCAGGTGCAATACAAATACATCACAAAATTGTCGAGTACAAGTTCTCATGCAACAAGAAGTCAAAACCAGACCATGCTAACAAGTGCACAAATGTGTACACATGAGAACAGACTCGACAGTGGAGTTAAAGCAATATGAGAATTCAAGTGAAGACCAGATAATACAAGACAATAGTGAATCAGATTGCATCATATACATGAGGACCAGAGCATAGATGAACATGAGCATGCAACACAGTCTCGACCAAAACAACAAATCAGCTCAGGTCAAACCAGCACCAAAACAAAATGAACTCGAATTAAATACAAAGCATCCTGAAACCCAAATCAAAACTAAACAGAAAATGCACATGTATTCGAAGCAACCAACAGCTCATATGCAACCCAGACTACAACATTAAAGGCAAAACCACGCTAGTTCTATACATTTGAACAAAGGCCAGAAAATTAGTGCAGACCACAACTGAATGCACACCTCAAATGCTACATGAAACAAGACTGCAACTCTGAAAACCAATAAAACAGAAAACTACATACATATGAAACAAAGATGTGTGCATACACATTGAAACTAGACTCGGTTCAACATACAACAGACATAACCAAATAAAGCAGTGGAACAAGTCCAGCTACAACATGAACAACATGAACTAGCACATGTGGTCAGAAAACACAATAAACTATTTGAAACAGAAATACACATACAAACACAATGAAGATAGCTCGAATGAGCAAGTGCAGACTCAAATATCAATGGCATTAGGGCAGTGCAACAGTGATGACACAAGTGCACCACACTAGGTCAGTGCACATGAAAACATGTGAATGCAACTCTTCAACCAAGACACAGTGCAGGTATACAAGCTCATGCAAACATGTGCATGTATAAACAATCAAGTTAAGATGCCAAGAGGAACAAGTAAAGGCATCACAACATACATATACATGCGTAAACACGCACATATATATGCAGTGGAAACCAATGCAAGCTACTGGACATAGAACTCCAAGAAAGCAGTGATAGTGATCAAGAGACAATCAAACAAGTGCAACAAAGCATTCAATCATGAACAATCAATGAAGCCAAGTGGACAGGCAACAATCGTACACATATATACATACATATATGTATGTATATACATGGTTATAGTAAACACAGTTGCGAGTCACTGTTCAAAGAAAAGCAGCAGTTTTTTTTGTTTCTCAAATTGATCAAGCCGAAGAAGTCAGAGGTAAAACACAGATGAACAAAGTCAAAGCACATCAGGAATTTCAATCTGAACATGTCAAATTTTAATAATAAAGTCAAAGCCGTGGTGGCCAAGGTGATAACGAAAATCGAACAAGTCCAGATTAACACAAATGGCTGAAGTCAAATCCCAGAAAAGAACAGAACAAAATCTAAAGCAAATTCATGAAGCCGTGGTAACAAACCAAAGAAATATTCAAAATTGAACCAGTCAGGATTAATCACAAGCAAACAAGCAAAATCGAACGGTAGAGCAAAAAGTAACAGACGAATTCAAAAAAAAATATTCAAACGAAAATTTAGGGAATTAAACCCTATAAAACCATTAACATCATCGGCTTTCAAATGCATAAAGTTCAAGCATATCAACGAGAGTAAGAAAGGAAATCACATACCAGTTATTGTTCGATTCGAACTCGATGGAGAAGCAGCCGCGAATGAACGGAATCAACATACGACTCGAGCCTCATTTCTTACAAGCATACCAGCAAAGGTTTCGAGCATCATTTTTCAAGTGCTAACTTCAACAAATCGGCAAAGCCATAATTTATTTTGAAAGAGGAACGAACATTCTCGAGCAAAGGAAAGAAGTAGACATTAATTTACGAAGTAAAGGATACGGGCCGAAATAAAGAAAAGGGAGAAATTTTATATTAGGCCGGTTCTTTTATAATTATTATTTAGGCTTAAATTTTATATAGGGCGTAATTTGTTTTTAATTTGTATTTTTCTTTTAAACTTTTATTAAATTCTAGTCATGTGACTAGGGGACGAACTACAGTGGTGTAGTTCGAGAATTCGCAACTCAGTGGCTGAGTTGTGGCAAGGTTTTGAGCATAGAGTTCGGTTAGTCGATAACGGGTGTCGCAAGTTTACGTGTGTAAGCGTCTGACTACTTAATTTCTAGTAGAAACCTTGGGGGCAGCACGTAGGCAGGTTTTTTCCGAAGTTGGGTAAATCTGTGTTGTGCTATTTCTGCTTTTATTATTCTGCTATTATCTGTGCTGCAATTATTTTATATATTTCCACATTAATTTTTATAATTATTAGTATCACCCTATTTACTCCCCCTCTAGGGTGAAATCGATCCTACAAAACGACCCAGACCTAGCGCTACTAGAAAATGTAATTGTCCATTTCGATTAAAGGGTGTGTATCTAGACAAAGATAAATGGAAAATATCTATAATCAATGGAGTGCATAATCACGAACTTCCTTATTCTTTAGAAGGACATCCGTACGCGACACGGTTGATTGACATGGAGAAAAAAAATCTTAGAAAACATGAGTGTTACAGGCGTTCCTCCAAGAGAGGTATTAGTTACCATTAAGAAGTCCTTTCCAGAAAATTCCTTAACTTTGAAGACTATCTATAATGCTAAATATAAAATGCAATTGTCAGTGATGGAGTGTAGATCCGCGATGCAACATTTAATGAAATTGCTTACAGAGAAGCATTATGTGTATTTTGACCAGACTGATGCGGAAACCGATCATTTGATAGATATAATGTGGTCTCATTCGAAATCGTCTGTATTGTTAAGTGTTTTCCATCAATCATTTTGCTTGATTGTACATATAAAATAAACTGGTATGATATGCCTTTGTTGGAAATGGTTGGTATGACTTTTACGGGACGAACATTTAGTATTCCTCATGCATTTCTAGCACACAAGAGGGAAGAGAATTACGAATGGGTGCTAATGAAGTTAAAAAAAAATTATTTACCCGATAACTACCCGAGGTAATAGTTACCGATAGAGAATGGACGTTGATAATTGGAATCAAGAAAAAATTTCCACAGGCAAAGTTGATGATGTGTTTATTGCACATGGGAAATAATGTCATTACGAATTACAAACCGGAGTTTAAAACAAATGAAGTTTTCGAGATGTTTTTGCAAAGTTGGAAGAAGGGTGGTTCATGTACCGACCGAAGATGAATTTTGGATATATTGCAATGATTTTCAAAAAGATTGGGTAGATTATTCCAAAAGCTTGAAGTACATTCGTAATCATTGTTTGGAATACAAAGAGTATTCTGCTTCTGCATGGGCAAATAAAATTAAACACCATGATAATATAACAACAACTAGAGCTGAATCTTCCCATGCTCAATTGAAAAAACATCTTGGTATGTCTAGAGCAACATTTGCCATATTATGGTCGAAAATGGATAATATGTTGAGTCTACAACATACGGAAATAAAAGCCACCTTTGAAAAAAGCTTAGGAGCCGTACGGATTGCATATCAAGTTCCATTGTTAAAACAACTACGAGGTAAGACATCATTTTTTGCATTGGATTTGATTGTGAAAGAAGGGAAAATTTAGTTGTGTTGCTTTGGATGCATCCGTTTGTGACCATTTGAATCGACTTGTATATGATCTTCCATGTGCACATGAAATATATAAATATCACATTGATGGTCTTCCAATCCCAATCGAACTCGTAGATGAACATTGGAGACAATTAAATTATATTCCATAAGTTAAAGAGTCACTCGAGTTTATCCGTGCAGCTGAGTTTGCTTACATTAAAAAATTATTTGATTTGAGCACTTCTGATGAGAGGAAAGTTTTACTATTGAAGCTAAGAGAAATTGGATTGCCAGCCATGACATCTATTTTAGAACTGAAAATAGAGAAACACAAAGGGAGACAAATCGGTAGTAAGAACAAATCAACTAGTAAACGAGGCAAATGTCAAAAATCTACAAAACAGGGTCCCTCCGCTTTTGAGAATGCAAAAACTGCTAATGAAATTCTTTCTCAAGCTAGCGTGAACGAGAAACTGCTTCCCTAACGGAAAAAACCCGATGTGAAGTTTGATAAGAGTGATGTAAATACAACAAATTAAGATTTTAAGTATTTAGCTTACCTACCGGCTTTTCTAAACCAATATATTGCTAAAGTTGAAGATGTTATGGGAAATGGCAATTGTGGATTTCGTTGCATAGCTCAACAAGTTGATGAATTAAATTCCGATTGGAGAGAAGCAAGGAAGTCAATATTAGCCGAATTGCTGAAAAATTGGGATTTATATGTTAGACATTCGACATAACAAACTGCGAAGAATTAAAATCAGCTACCGATTGCAACACTAGTCCTTGTTTTAAAGCTAATTGGATGATAATGCTTGAAACTGGATACTTCGTTGCAAATGCATACAATCGAGTTGTGGTTTATATATCCAATCGTCAAAGTTTGACATTTTTTCCACATAAAAGAGGCCTAGGTCTTAGACACGAGCAACGATTCATTGTTTTTGCAAATATTCTAGATTACCACTTTATCAAATTGACGCTTAGGGAAAATGCACCCATCCCACCGGTCGCTAGCTTTTGGTTTAGATTGGCAACTAAAGAAACTATACTATGGAGCGAACTATACATTGATCGACAAATAGAGTTTGTTAAACTATGCCCACCGGATATGGCCACAAAGGATGATCACTTTGACCTCAAATTTTGTCCACCAAGTTAAGTTTAATAGGCACAAAGGATATGGCCACGAAGGATGCTTTCAGTAAAAACACTAATGTAATGAAATGTAAACTTGAAAATTTTGTCCAACGATTCAAGTTTAATGCTAATGGATTCTGTATTTGGTGTTGATTTATATGTATTGATGTGGTTGAAATTTTTGTGTAACGAATGATTCAAGTTTATTGCAATTCAAGTTTTAATATTTGTGTAACATGAACTACAAATATACAAGTTAATTGAAATGCAAGTTTATTGCTGTTCATGCACGGTTGGTAACAGCCGACTGATTCATGGTCTAAACGATGTAACACCACCGGATGAAAAATCCATATGTACAAACTCTAAGCAAGCAGGTGTAACACCACTGAGAGCACAGTGACTGTAATGGCTGTTGATCGTCGTACGGTGATTCAAGAAAACGCCAGGAGAACATGATTGTTAAATCATTTTCTGATTTAGTAATACAACAACAGTTCGGCCGGTGATAACTGAACCAATAGTGCAACACCCGGCTACTAAAAGCCGTACGGTTATGAATGCCACCGACCAGAGAACAAAAAATAAAAGTCGTTTTTGATTTTTCTATGACAGGAGTTCGGCTATATAGAACCGAATAATTCTGGAAATGAACGGCAATTGGTGGCCGTACGGTGATGAATGCAACCGACCAGGAAGTAACATACATTTATGGCTTTGTTTATTCACCAAACGGTGGTCAGACACCGGGTGGTTAAGGGTTGCTACGGTCAAACACCATCGTATGTTATAACCATGTACAAGATCGGACTGATATCTTCAGTTGGTGGTAACCGAACATCTACAGGGGTGGACGACTGATGGTGGCCGAACAGGGGTATAGAAGCATATCATTAAATACAAGAAACCAAACATTCAATTAGTATCAAATCAAACATTCAATTAGTATCAAATCAAACATTCAATTAGAACCAAACATTCAATTAGTATCAAACCAAACATTCAATTAGAAGCATAACATTCAATTAATATCAAACAAACACCAAACTAAACCAAACATCAAACCAAGCATTCAATTAGTATAACATTGTTTCCAAGTCAAAATAACCCACATACAAAATAATCTTTGTTTCCAAACAACCAAATACAAAATAACCATTGTTTCCAACACACATACAAAATAACCATTATTTTCAAACAACCAACATACAAAATAACCCCATCTAAGTTTTAGGATCATTCTTTCCTTTTGCACGTTTCTCCCGTTTATCAGGTTCGTTCTGTGCTTCCTCCAACAAGTCAATTGCTTCACGTTCTATAGTAAGACACCGATTAACTATTCTTGACCGAGTTACTTTGATATTTTCCTTTAGTTTTTCTACAGCTTTCCCGGTGGCAATTCTCTGCATTAAATTTAAAAAAACATAAAATTCAAGTAAACAAAAAACGAGTAAAGATCATAGGTACTTACCAACTTATCATTATTGTCAACTTCCTTGAGTAACTTCTCCACACCTCCAGGTGTTGAAAAATGGGATGCAACACACTCAAATACCATGGCATGTACTTAGCCGTACAATCCCAAGGATCAACTACTGGAGTAGACCATGATTTTAAAGAAAACACATGATCTTGCCAATTTTCTGAATATCAAAATCCATTGTTAAATACAATTTTAAATTGATTAGCATTTCGACCTCTACGACATTTGCTTGGAACCATTGGTTTTTTAGGGTTATGCTGAGCAATACTAAATTGACGTAGCACTCTACTGGGATAGTATGGTCCCGCAATATCAAAACACTAATAACGTCGTTATAAAATGTGACTTCAGGCAAGGGGTAATGAGACCTTATGGTATGGTATGGATCCCAACATACCTAAAAATAAACATGCCATTTACATTTGTATGATTTGCAAAGCAAAGTAAACATTAATTATTTAACTTACATCTTGTGGAGATAAATCATCTAACTGTTCTTGAAGCCGTATTATGGCCGAAGTTGTTTCTCCAAATTGTTTCATTGGTTTCCATCTACACATCCTTGGCATCATGTCATCGTAATCTTTACTAGGAATAACATTAGGAAGCATAGGAAAATGATCGTAAATCCCAGCCTATAGAAATATTAATTAGTACTTATTTTACTATTAGGTATATTGGTTGAATAAAAATAGAAATGACTTACCATCAACAATGTCAAGTAACCAGCCATTTGTTTTACATCCCATCTTGAAGCCAAACCCGATTGACGGTACAAAAAGGCTAATGCTCCCATGACCCAAACTTGTTCATTCAAATGATTTACGTTCTCCAAACATCTCAAATAATGCACCGGAACCTTCGTGCCCGACTTATCACAGAATAAAGTGCAACCCAATAAATATAACATATACGCATGGGCAACGACTACGTAATCATCTTCATTTGCATCTTCTTTATTTGCCTTTTCTTTAAATGTTTCCAATAGGAAGTTGAGCTTGACTGAATTAGAATCATTGAGTTGTTCCTTCGCTACAAACCCGTCAATACCAAGATAATCAACTAAAAGTTGAGTAGGAATATGATCATCTTCTTTCGCATAAATACAACTACCGACGATGGGTATTTTTAGAATTTGGGCGACATCATCCAATGTTATTGTCATTTCTCCAAAAGACAAATGAAAAGAATTTGTCTCGGGATGCCATCTCAATGAAAGCTGAAATAGTCACGTAGTCGACGTGCTTAAATGAGAATTGTGCCAAAGTATACAAACCTGAATTTTCAATTTTTTGAGCAACTGGAGTTGGCATATCATCAATACTCCATTCATTCGACTTCATTGTATGGGAAATGCATTTTAGCGGGCCTCGCTCCTACATAAATAAAAAAACATAAATTGTCGTACAATTTGAGATTTTTATTTAATAAATTGCATAAAATAATACCCAACTAACCTCGTGGTTATTCCAAATAGCAAATGCAATGTGTGATTCGAAACTTTTTAATACAGATGTGTTAACCGGCATAGAATCGGTAGCTTTGCTAGAAGAAGGCACGCTCAAAGGAGGAACATCTATTTGCAATTCTGCTTCTTCATTACGTGAATCATCATCATTTGATTCATCACCCGGACTACTTCCAGATCCACCTTCACTAGAACCATCCACCAAACCATCTTCACTAGACTCGACCCCCAAACCATCATCTTTTCTATTTTCTTCTTCGTTCCCACCTTCTACTACAAAATCCATCTTCCTCTTCTTCTCTAGTTCTGCGGCCCTTGACCGTCTTAATGAAGCAGTCATGGCTTCTCTATCTTTTCCTACAAACAACGTAATGAATGTTAAAAATACAATTCACAATTTCATGTACCAATAGCACTAAATTCCAAAGAATTGTACAAATATATTTACTTATATAAATACAAAATTATATAAATTCAAGGCAATAAAATTAAAAATTACTTATATAAATCAATTACTTATTATCGTGATATCAATGATTTTGTATGTGTTCATTCATAAGTGATCAATGACTTTATGTACAAATTTACCTAAATTCAATAACCATGTGTATCAACTCTAAGCAACTCGTTTTTTATTTTGTTATGATAGGAGTTCGGCTATATAGAACCGAATAATTTTGGAAATGAATGGCAGTTGGTGACCGTACGGTGATGAATGCAACCAACCAGAAAGTAACATACATTTATGGCTTTGTTTATTCGCCTAACGGTGGTTAGACACCGGGTGTTTAAGGGTTGCTATGGTCGAACACCACCGTATGATATAACCATGTACAAGATCAGACTTATTTCTTCGATTGGTGGTAACCGAACATCTACAAGGGTGGACGACTGATGGTGGCCGAACAAGGGTATTTGACGAATAACTGAAAGCTGGCCTTGTAACTCAAATGATTACAAAACCATGTCATATACACTTGGTAACTATCATCGAACCAAACATTCAATTAGACCCATATCATTGAATACAAGAAACCAAACATTCAATTAGAACCAAACATTCAATTAGTATCAAACCAAACATTCAATCAGAAGCATATCATAACCATCAGAATAAACCAACATCAAACATTCAATTAATATCAAACAAAACCAAACATCAAACCAAACATTCAATTAGTATAGCATTGTCTCCAAGTCAAAATAACCCACATAAAAAATAACCATTGGTTCCAAACAAGTTGAATTCGTACACCACCTAAATTCAATAAATTTGTACATGAAAGTTGAATTTTGTGCTAAATTGGAAACTACAGTAAGCAATGATAATCAAATATGAATCAATTGGTCCAAAAAGGTTTGATTTTACACCTAAATTAGAAACTGCAGTAAGCAATCAATGACCCAAAAACCATACATCACGTAACTTAGAAGTTTATAACCAAATTGGCCATACACCACCGACCGCGACCCGATAACATCGGCGTCCAACCGTTGTGGACGCCCCACCTCTATACTCACACTAACCAAGGACACTACTGGGTAATGCCATCAATTAGTATGAAGAATAAGGCTGTTGAGGAGCGACCATCTATGTAATTACTTTGTGCGAGTACCGATATGTCAGATAGTATGTCATGCATTTCATTTCAAGAGGAAATCTGACATATCAAATACAAACTCAAAACTACTACTCAATGGCTATGTGGCCTTCGGAAACAAATATAAAATAAGCATAACATAAATCAGTCACAGATATTCATATCACTAAGGCGGAAACAGATATGAATATAACACATAGAAGAGTATATCAAAGTAGTGGTCATACAAGATCCACTACATCATAAAAGAATAGGTACAAGTGCTAGACAAAAGAATATGTATACATCAAGGAGTCTCTATCTCGAATGTATAAAAACAAAAAAAACTACTAAGCTAAAGTAGTTAGCCAAAAGTCAGATGACGATCCCTGATAAGAAGTCAAGTGGAAGCACCTGAAACACCTCGATCTGACCCGAGTATTATTTAAAAAGAAAAATATTAAATGGATCAGTCTAGCTATAATTATCATATAAGATAAGATATGATAAGAGATATGACAAAAATACATGATAACAACAAAAATCATACAATATCTCAAGTTTTCTCAAATGCCAAAAAGAATGTCATATTCTTTATTTTATTCACTAAGTCATAAATATTGATAAAGCTTATCTAAGCAAATCACAAAAATTGGTGAAACACAAATTCCAGAAATCATCAATTAGAAATACAAAAATCACAAAAAGGGGGAGGCCTATCATAAACGGGAGCATGAAAACTCACCAACACGTGTATCACAAACGGGACGTTATCCCATAAAAATACGGGGTATAGTCCCCCCTTGGGGACTGATAAGCTGAACATCGACGCACCTAAAAAGATACGCCCCATGCACAGGCGAACATCGACGCACCTAAAAAGATACGCCCCATGCACATATTTATTGAGCCGAACATCGATGCATCTAAAAAGATACGCCCATGCTCCGAACTCGTTGAGCCGATTTCCACGAACGGTCAAAAGACCAGGGGTCGCTAGCCCCTAAAAATGAGATGAGGCTCCATAATACGGGGTATAGTCCCCCACGCGGACAAAGAGACATCGCATATCGCTAGTCTAAATCATAAAATGATCATCATTGATCAGTAAAAAGTGTAAATTACACAAAGCTAGTAAATAAATGAGTTTAGCTTCTTGTCCCATAACCACTGGCTTAACTTAAATATTTACAAACAAATTGTAGATTTCCACTCGAAAATTGTCACAAGATTTTAATTGAATAAGTCTAAGAATTAACCGACGAAGTAAACGCAAGCGTTTCATACCACTTGTTTTGCTAAGTCGTTTAATTAGATTTCTCATACGAATGAGGTAAAGGTTTGTATATACTAATAGATTTGAAAACAGTTTTAAAAGCGAGATTTGTATTAAAAGTAATTGTTGAAATCAATTTTTTTTGCGAAAGAGTTTGAGTATTTACTACTAGTATGGAAACCTTTGTATTTTAAAGTGACAATCCATAGAAACGATTGTAAAAACAATCCATCACCAAAAATTCACATTCGACGACGTGAATTAAAACCATAAAAATCGATATCAAATCCATCAAATGGATATTCCCAAAAATCTAGAAAAGAAGTCATCAAAGTCGATAAATAGTGATAACAACTAATCAGATCAACAAAAAATCGATATAAATGGAAAGCCACATAAAAATAGGAAATTTCCCTGAATTTAACAACGACGGACGTCTGGTGGTTTTCCCAAACGTCTGAGCTGAAGGTCTGGAAATTTTCTTCCAGATCGCCTAGACGTTTGGGAATAACCTCAGACGTCTGAGCTGTAAGTCTGGAATTTTTTATTCCGACTACCCAGATGTCTGATCGTTTACCAAACATCTGAGCTGAAGCTCAGGGCAAAAATCAGCCTAGGCCATTGATGGCCAATTCAACTTGGAAGTGATCAAATGAGCGACGATGGCTAGGGATTTATGCCAAGCGACAACCCAACCCTATAGACTCATCCATACACTCCAAATAACATGTCCAAACATCCATAGTAGGATTTTCATAGATTTTGACTTCAAAATACCAAAAATTGGAAAATTCACCAAACCAATTCAATTCAAAAGCATTTAGACATGAAATAGATGATAGGAATTCATAACTAACAACAATGAAAGCTATAAACATAGATGTGAGTTCAAAAAATCACCTTTAAATTCAAAAACAAGGAATGAGAAGCTCTAAAACAAAGCAAGGTCGATTTCTCTTCAACAACATCTCAAGAATCTTCAATCTATTATCAAATGAAATGAATTTCCTAAGTTAGTTTATAGGATTATCTGAAAATTAAAGAGAGATTGAGATGGAGAAGATGAAGAGGATGTTTACCTAACCTTCTCTTTGATTTATAACTTGAAGTTGAATTTCCTAAGAGAATTAGAGCTTAGGAATTTCTAATCTCTTTTCTTTTCCCCTATTTTCTAGGGCTTGAGTGTTAGAAATTTAGAAAGTGGAATGAATGAATGAAGAGGAGTGAAGTAGGAGGTATTTGGTAGAAAATTTGGGTTTTCTTATTGGGTTAATGGGCTAGAACACAACCCAAAGTCCAAACAAAATACCAAAATCCTAGTCAACTCCAAACATATCAATATTTATATTTAAAAGTTGTAAACATCGTTTTGAACTCAATGGAAGTGGTCTCGAGTCCGGATTCGACCGTTTACAAAAAGTCACATTTCAGACTTTAATTTCAATAAACGATGCTATATTTAAATAAAACATTTAAATATATAATCGTAAAATATGCGGGTTGTTACAACCGCCGTTCAAATTGAATACGAACTTGGTGGCCATACGTGTCACGTGAAGTACGACCTAAATGCAGCAATCGAAAAAAAAATAGGGTTTGCGAAAACTAGGGCGGAACTTACTCGATTGAGTTATAGATGTCGATTTCTGACTTGCCTGCGAAGTACGACCACTTTTCTTTATTGTTACGGTAGAGCTTTGAACGAGCGGGAGGAGAGAGCAAGCGGTGCGGAGATTTGAGCGAGAAGAAGGAGAAGAGGGCTTGGGTGACTGTTTATCAATTAAAAAATATATATACGGTGTTAGAAAGAAGGAATGCTGTTAGGTTGAGGTGGCCTTTAGTGTAGGTGTCCAGAAGAGGAAATGCCAATAGCAATCATGGTAAAAAAGTAACAGCGGGTATTAAGAAGCCGCTAACCAAAGTTCGTAGTATAGCCAGACCTATTTTTCTCAGTGCCAATAATAATTGGATTTTTTTTCCATTTAGCCTCCTTTTAAAACTAATTATCGCAAATAGCCCAATATCAAAACTAATATCAAACGTAGCCTTGTTTTGGCCAGCTCAGCTCCGAGCTGGCCAAAACGTGCTGGCGACTTTTCAAAAGTCGCCAGTACATTTTTTTTGCACGAAACATGCAGGCGGCTTTTGGGAAGTCGCCTGCATTTTTATTAAAAATTTGGGCGACTTTTGAGAAGTCGTCTACTTGCGACTTCCCAAAAGTCGCCCAAACGGGGCTCTGTAACAAAACCAAAGCCCCCTTTCTTCCTCCTTCACTTTATCCCCTTCCTCTCCATCTCCAAAAAACCCCAATACCCTCTATTTCAATTTTTTTTGTAAAACCTGATTAAATTTCATTTTATCTCCTTAAAAGTAATAGATTTCGAAGATCTACCTCAAGCATAGCAAACCATCGTAAGGTTGAATCCAATCAAGGTATGTAGCAGAAAACCCAAGTTTTGAAATTAGTCTGCAAACTAAATTTTTTTTGGTTGATGTAGAATGGCTCCTAGTTTTATTCCAACCATATGCTATTTTGATGGTGAATTGGTTATTGACGATTTAACGTGTGGGAAATATGTTGGTGGATCTTACAAACCGACTAAAGTTCGAAGAGGTTCCACTTTTGAGCAGTTGAAAGAGTCGGTTTACAAAGCAACAAAGATAAAACTGGAAGAGTACGATATTGATATAGTTTGCAATTGGCCAACAGATTCCGGATCCAAAGCAATCAAAATTGTCGATGACGATGTTGAATTAATGTTTGCTGCTTCGACCAAATCTATTGAGTTGTTTGTTGGGGAAAAAAGAAGAGCGGTTGCAGAACAACCAACACCGGCACCCGTATCAAATTTTGGTGTTGAAGAATATTCTAGAATGGTGGGGAACATGAGTACTGGGCAAGGAATTCCGTCACCTAGTTTTAGTAATCCGACTCAGCACATATCGCAATACGTGCAACAACAAATGTATTATGGTTTTCATCCATTAATGAGTTTGCAGCCAAATGTCCAATTTACCTATCCCCATTTGACGCATGACAGCTTTCCACGAATGAGTCAGAGGTATCGCTTAATCGTGATTACATAGAGATCTGTTACATTGAATTTATTTAATTATTAAACTTAATTTGTATTCCTGTGCAGTTTTATTCCAATTCAGAATTCAACTCAAAGAAATGCTAGAGCATCGAGTAGCCGTACAAATGAACGAATGCAGCCAACTCCGCCCGAATTTTACCATGTAAGCCAAAAGTAAGTTAAATATTGCAATATATTGCAAAAACGTTGGTATGTAGAAATAAACTAAAATTGATCAACTAATTATCGCAAATAGCCCACTATCAAAACTAATATCAAACGTAGCCTTGTTTTGGCCAACTCAGCCTCGAGCTGGCCAAAACGTACTGGCGACTTTTCATTTTGCACGAAACATGCAGGCGACTTTTGGGAAGTCGCCAGCAGGCGACTTCCCAAAAGTCACTTGCATTTTTATTAGAATTTTGGGCGACTTTTGAGAAGTCGCCTGCTGGCGACTTCCCAAAAGTCGCCCAAACGGGGCTCTGTAACAAAACCAGAGCCCCCTTTCTTCCTCCTTCATTATATTCCCTTCCTCTCCATCTCTAAAACCCTCAAAATACACCCAATACAAAATTTTCGCCCAAACCCAAAAAAATTTAGCATTTTGTTCAACAAATTAGAAGATGGCAAGCTCTTCAATGCGGGATGCGCCTCTAGGTATGGATAAATCCAAAATATTTAAATTTAGAGTTTTGAAGAAAATTGCAAAATAATGGTTTTTAGGAATTGTAAGCAATCATTGACTGTTGAGATATGTTAGTATGGATGAAAGCATTGTTAAATTATTGAAAAACAATGCGTAAATTCCTAGTGTTGATGTTGGAAAATAAATTTGAAAATCTTGTTAACTTGTGTATGTGTAGATTACTCCGAGATGCTACCTAGACCTATTGATGGATCTATCCTATATTTGCAACAACGGCATCGAATGAATAATCCGGAATCTGTCGCGGTAAAATTCTTAGTGTTCGAAATGTACAAATATTGAATGGTATTGTATGTTACATGTTGATAATATTTTTGTGATATTTTGACAGAGCAATACTGTAGACAAAACCATATATCATTCGTCT
This sequence comes from Allium fistulosum, assembly GCA_030737815.1. Lineage (NCBI taxonomy): Eukaryota > Viridiplantae > Streptophyta > Magnoliopsida > Asparagales > Amaryllidaceae > Allium > Allium fistulosum. The sequence goes on from CM060904.1 coordinate 356,210,863, forward strand.
AAAATGAATAGAGTAACATCTGCTCATCCAGGCGTTATACAGTTGATAGACCAAGCCGGATTTGGACTGGTTTTTAGGGTGGGAAACATCCAGTTGGATCATCATCTTATCACCGCTTTGGTGGATAGATGGAGGCCAGAGACATCTACATTTCACCTACGTGCTGGGGAGATGACTATCACGTTGGGTGATGTTGCGTGCTTACTTGGCATACCCATAGACGGTGCTCCGTTGATCAACCCCGTTCCAGTTGATTATCTTAGTTTATGCCAAGAGCTCCTAGGTTTAACTCCTCTAGCAGAGGAGTGGTGGAGAAACAAAATGATACGAACACTATGGTTTAGGCAACAATGTGCGGACGACATACCAGCAGACGCCACGGACATTCAGATTCAGCAACGAGCCAGAGCTATTATATTGCATATTATATGCTCGAGGTTGATATGCGATCATTCGAAGACACGGATATGGCTTAGATGGCTTCCATTTTTTAGAAAACTATGATGTTTGTCACCGGTATTCTTGGTGAAGTGCAGTTCTAGCGTATACGTACTGTGAGTTGACGAGGCTTGCTTTGCAAGAGAGCGCAAGCATTGGTGGTTGTCTAAGTCTAGTACAGGTATGTCCATTATTTATTTTCACCGACAGTTATTTCATATTCTCTTATCCAACTGAAATCATGTGTCTAATTTTATTTGCAGCTTTGGTGTTGGACTTATCTACCCGTCGGTAGAATAACGATGAGGAGGACGACGATTGATTTATCATTGCCATACGATGCTAAGTATAATTAATTCTGTAGTATACTACGTATAGGTGTTTGAATTTGAGAAGTTATAATTTTATATTTCTACAGGTGGGTAGGACCTAAAAGCACCGTTTCATCGCCGAGGCGTCATGTTGCCTTCTACCGTAATGAGTTCGATGTGCTAAACTATCATTCTATGACTTGGACCCCATACACAGATGTGCTTGGAAATCTTCCAAACTTATATACCACTTCCATTCAGCTGTGGACTGCTCGTGTTCCTCTCATTTGCTTTAATGATGTCGCCTATCATCTTCATGACCGAGTGATGAGGCAGTTTGGTATGGCCCAACATTTATCGGAACAACCACCGCATTACAAGATTGATATTGCAGCTGGGGAGTATGTTATGCCGATTGAGACATGGACCGAGCGCTACATGCACACGCAACAGGAATACGAGTTCACATTGTCCGAACAAGAATATCTGTCTTGGTATTGGAACATCACGCGTCGCTATGTTCTTCGTGCCATCGATCCACCTACGGTGCCTCCTATTATTGTAGACCCTTACACTCCCAGAGCACTCCTCGAAAGGAATGTGGTACATAGTACATACAGTCTTTATTCCAATATTTGAAATTTATACTTTTTCTTGAACTTTATGTTATGGCAGGCGGACGACATTTACCGTGCGATCGAGATTGTGGACGAGCTTGCACAAGAGGTTCTTGAAAGGTCATAGGGGAAATGCTTTAGTGTAAAACGCATCTTAGAATCTATTTTAGGACGAAATAAGTTAACAAGACCAAGACCGCCTCCTCCACCTCCAGCACAGGCGCTCAACGAACATGACATAGAAGCCCAAAACATTTCTCCAACTACTCGTACATATCAGCGACGGAGACATCGAAAAGGCGCTTCTTCATCTCAAGAAACACAGTTTGAAGTTGCTCCCGACCCTTTACAGCCTATAGATCCTACGCAAGCAAGTGAAGAGGAGGATTCGCCGGATGAAATTCCACTGTTTATGAGGAAACCAAGATGAACTCCACTATAACTTTGTAGGTTGAAGTAGTAAGGATGGTATAAGTTGTTGATATGCTTTGTCCGGTTTTGTTTTGTTTAATGAATTATTGAAATATTGGGATTAGTTGTTTTGTTGAATTGTTGGATGTCTGAATTGGAACGCAATTCTTGAATTGTAGGATGTTGGATTTTGTATTTGATTGTTGAATTAGTGGATGTTGTAGTTTGAGTTGTTGGATGGTCGAATTTGATTGAAATGTTGAATTTTGATTGTTGTGAAGTTTAGTGTACTGTTGTAAATGGTGATGCAGGGTTTCTGTTTTGAAACCCTGCACACAAAACTGGGGCGACTTTTCAGAAGTCGCCAGTGGGTGACTTTTGAAACGTCGCCCCATTTTCGTGTGCAGGGTTTCAAAATAGAAACCCTGCCCTTCAACCTTCCCCATATGTCACTTTACCAAATGCCAAATAAAGAACCCAAAACCTAAGCCACATCTCTCTTGCACAATTTCAATATTTCCCGACGAAAACGAACATCTTTTAGAGATTTGGAGACAGAAAAAGAAGGTAAGATCCATGAGCACTATTAAATTTGTTTAATCTTTTGCGATTACGTCTAACTCCAACATTGATATTTTCAAGAAAAAGGTTGTTGAAAATGGACAATTGGGAGCTTGACGACGAGACGATGATGAAAATGTATGACGTATTTGAACAACAATGAGGCTTTGCGACGGTTAATGAAGAAAATGTTGAGGTTGATTTCATCCCAGAGACGCAGGTTGAAAACTTGCCCCCTCTAGGGGTGGCGGTACGTCAACATTGGCCGTGGCTAGTGGGGAATCAAAACACCAATCGCTACATGGAAAATTAATGGATGTGCTAGCTCGTCGTAAGCCTAACAATGCTAGTTCAAGCCGGACACCGCCTCGGGTACTTTGTTATTGCGGAGATGAATGTGAAGTGGTTGTGTGTCGGAATGAAAGGAATGCGGGCCATCGCTTTTACCATTGTGAATCGTACAACGATAATAAGTTACGGCCTAACGATGTTGAATGTTGTAACTTTTTTAAATGGAAAGATCCGGAAATTTGTCCGAGGGGAGTTGCATATGCCCTTGAGATGCAAGTAGAAAATGCCCGTTTGGAGAAGTTGAACCTACAATACCGCAACGCACTGTTGAATAAGGGCGTACCGTTCGATAAGTTGAGTCCCCGTAGACTGGGGGAGGAGAAGTAAACACAAATTTGGATGTTCATTTTTATGTAATTGAATTATGTACCGTTGAACATGTATTATGATGATTTATGTATCACTACCTTACATTTGCATCTGTTTACGTATCACTTAGCAGTTAATATTTCTCAACTTACTTTCGGTGGTGTAATCCACTTCCAACACATAACATTCATCCTCTCAAACGAACATAGTACATGAAATAAAAACATAATCTGTTCTTACATAAACAACATACGGCTTACAAACATCAAACCAATAATAACACACATACGAAAACTAAGTAACTGAATTACAACGACTCCTTTTGTGACCGTGCATACCACATTTACTGCATCTATTCGGCCTTGGAGGCTGCATCTCGTCCATAATGCCTTTAATTATAGTAGACTTAGGCCTTCCTGGAGCTCGCCTTGCGGGGGGTGGAAGTACCATTTGACCTTCGTGTGGAGACCAATACCTTTTATCGCGTACGGGATGAAATTCTGCAGAGTATGCCGCTAGGTAATTCTGAACGAAGTACCAATGTGATGCAAAATCACGATGAGCTCTGTTTGCACCATTGGCCACCGACGAACAAGCAGCCATCACATGGTCACAGGGGAGATGCTGCAGTAATGAGATGTTGCATGTACATGAACAAGTGTTACCATCGATTATAACTTTGAATTCATCTTCGAAGTAATGAATCACTTGCCATTCAATTTGACTGAAATGGACAATCCGACAACGTCGCCCTTCGCTTGCTCTCTCCGCTATTTTTGCTTCCCATTTTGGTGTGACACGAAGTGTGGAATTCTTAGCTAACTCTCTTCTTTGGCAAAAGTAATCAACGGATCGATAGAAGGTACGTGCAACAAGTGCTCTAATAGGCAAAGATCATGCACCCCTCAGTACACCATTAAAACTTTCGAACGCATTAGTCGTCATAACATGAAAACGACCACCATCATCTTTACATAATGCCCAATTTTCCTCCTTTCCACCCAAATTTCTCTCTATCCAGTTGTGTGCTCTTATACTATTGGTTTTAATTTCTTCACGAATCTTTACATTCTCAATCTCCTCAGAGGCACATGCAGCAACGTAGAATAAACCGGTCAAACGTTTGTCTTTGAAACCCGCTGCTTGAAAATTTGCTTTCAAATGTCTGGCACAGTATCTATGTTTATGTGCGGCTAGCCATTTGCTCTGCAACGCGGTAGGTATTCCTTTCATTCTATCAGAAATGAAAGTAATACGACGATTGTTTACGCTGTGAGTGAACCTTTGCATGCACGCAAAAAACCAACCCCAAGTATAAGTGGATTCGGACTCAACGATGGCAAATGCCAGAGATATAGCTGATCATTTGCATCAACGGCAGTTGCAACAAGCAAGGTACCTTTGTATTTACCATATAGATGTGTACCATCTATGCAAAGCAAAGGTCGACAATGGACAAATCCCTCAATACATGGCCCAAATGACCAAAATGCAAGATCAAAAACTTCGTACTCATCAGTAGTCACATGTCCTACACTTCCTGGATTTGTTTTGCATATTTCACCGAAGTATTGTCATAGGTTGGAATATGACTCTGCCCAATCACCGTAAATTCGTTCAATTGCCTTGCTCAATGCTATCCATGCTTTCATATAGCTAATTTTGATAAATAGTTGTTCCTCCATTAGAACCTGCACCGTTCCGGCTGTAATGTTCAAATCATATTTCACGAAAGATATGATCTTCGATACCATAAAAGATGATGTAGCTTGCCTATGATTTGAGTTCACTGTAGGGTTAACGCATGTATGATCACTAAGATATTTTTTAATAATCCACCATCCAGTTTGTGTCTTTTTGAGTCAATAGCATGTATTCTCTAAGGACAACTGTCATTGACGTTGCAAATGGCGGTGTATTTTGCTTTGTTCGACCTTATTGGCTTAAAGGACACCGCATGTAAGATTGACCATTCTGATAGTTGTTGTAGAAATTTAGCTTTACTCTCAAACACCATGCCAACTTTGAAACCAGTCTGTATGCTGCAAGATAAAAATAATTCGCTGTTGAAGTTTACATTTGCTACAATTGACTTAGCCATAATTTGTGCACTGCACAAATCATCATCCAACGGTATCTCTATTTCCGGTTCATCGTTGTCCACACAATCTGCTTCTGCACCTACAAAATCATAGTCCAGTGGATCATTGTTTACTTGCATATTTTCCACCCAGGTTGTATCAACCTTTGGTATTGACAAAACATACATACTATCAAGTGCAGGAACATCTTCAGCTTGTACACCTTCTTCATCATCTACATCCATATCATCGTTGCACATAGTATGACCCGCTGGTTCATTCGGTGGTTGGACGTATGACTGTGTAGTAATGTTGTTTGCTGCGCAGCTGCAGTAAATTAATACATCAATTTTAGTTTATTTCTACATACCAACGTTTTTGCAACATATTGCAATATTTAACTTACTTTTGGCTTAAATGGTAAAATTCGAGCGGAGTTGGCTACATTCGTTCATTTGTACGGCTACTCGATGCTCTAGCACTTCTTTGAGTGGAATTCTGAATTGGAATAAAACTGCACGGGAATACAAATTAATTTTAATAATTAAATAAATTCAATGTAACAGATCTCTATGTAAACACGGCTAAACGATACCTCTGACTCATTCGTGGAAAGCTGTCATGCGTCAAATGGGGATAGGTAAATTGGACATTTGGCAGCAAACTCATTAATGGATGAAAACCATAATACATTTGTTGTTGCCCGTATTGCGATATGTGCTGAGTCGGATTACTAAAACTAGGTTACAGAATTCCTTTCCCAGTACTCATGTTCCCCACCATTCTAGAATATTCTTCAACACCAAAATTTGATACGGATGCCGGTGTTGATTGTTCTGCAACAGATCTTCTTTTTTTCCCAACAAACAACTCAATAGATTTGGTCGAAGCAGCAAACATTAATTCAACATCGTCGTCGTCAACAATTTTGATTGCTTTGGATCTAGAATCTGTTGGCCAATTGCAAACTATATCAATATCGTACTCTTCCGATTTTATCTTTGTTGCTTTGTAAACCGACTCTTTCAACTGCTCAAAAGTGGAACCTCTTCGAACTTTAACCGGTTTGTAAGATCCACCAACATATTTTCCACACGTTAAATCGTCAATAACCAATTCACCATCAAAATAGCATATGGTTGGAATAAAACTAGGAGCCATTCTACATCAACCAAAAAAAAAAATTTAGTTTGCAGACTAATTTCAAAACTTAGGTTTTCTACTGCATACCTTGATTGGATTCAACCTTACGACGGTTTGCTATGCTTGAGGTAGATCTTCGAAATCTATTACTTTTAAGGAGATTAAATGAAATTTAATCAGGTTTTACAAAAAAATTTGAGGTAGAGGGTATTGGGGTTTTTTGAAGATGGAGAGGAAGGGGATAAAGTGAAGGAGGAAGAAAGGGGGCTCTGGTTTTGTTACAGAGCCCCGTTTGAGCGACTTTTGGGAAGTCGACAGCAGACGACTTCTCAAAAGTCGCCTAAATTTTTAATAAAAATGCAGGCGACTTTTGGGAAGTCGCCTGCATGTTTCGTGCAAAAAATAAAATGTACTGGCGACTTTTGAAAAGTTGTCAGCATGTTTTGGCCAGCTCGGAGCTGAGCTGGCCAAAACAAGGCTACGTTTGATATTAGTTTTGATATTGGGCTATTTGCAACAAGTACTTTTAAAATGAGGCCAAATGAAAAAAAAACCGTTAATAATTCCTAACCGATAGCCGCCTCCGTCAAAATTACTCAAATTTTTTTCTCTCTATTTTCAGCTAGGCATATTCTATGTAAAAATTTTAGTTCTTCGAAAAACCCTCCTGCGCGATTCTCTGCTTCGACCATTCAACAAACCCTCCATCATCAGCCTATTCTACCACTTCCATCATCGGCTTGGCTCCCATCGCTAGCGACGTTTTCAGTGGTATGATTTTAATTTTTTATCGTTCCTATTTGAGATCAGGTTCTTTAAATGTGTTATGTTTATTGTTTTTGAATTGATAATTTACTAAAAACTGACTGATTCAGTCCAAGCTGATTTAGTTTCTTTTCAATTTTCCAAATGCAGTGGAAAGAAAATGGTAGTAAGAATACGATTATCGAGATTTGGATGCAAAAACAAACCATTTTATAGAGTAATGGCAGCTGATAGCAGATCTCCAAGAGATGGAAAACATCTTGAAGTTCTTGGATATTACAATCCATTACCAGGTATTGTTTTTTAACTGAATTTCTTATATGCCTCCTTTTGATTTTTTGGTAAAAAATTGGAACCAAAGTAAAAATCTCATCTTGTGGTTTTTATTTTGTTTTAAGGTCAAGATGGTGGGAAGAGAATGGGGCTAAACTTCGACAGGGTTAAGTAAGTACTTATAACATCCGCATTCATGTTTTGTGATCTTCAAACAAAAAGAAGCTAGTTTGTTATTTACTAACAAATTTGGTTGAGTGTAATGCATTAGTTCATAATATAAGGTGGAACCCAGTGCACGAGGCTCCCGCACGATGCTTCCGCACGATAACGGGCTCTGGGTAGGTCAATAATGTACGCAGCTTTTCCCTCGCATTGTGAAAAGGCTGTTTTCGGACTCGAACCTGGATGCCCAGATCACCATGCGGATGGTCTAACCGTTGCGCCAAGGCTCCACCTCGCAGATAACTGTATATTTGCTCAAAACATTGGTTGTCCAAGTAAAAATAATAATACTTGCATCTACAAAAAATGTTACAAATCGAATGGTTTTTTAGTTAAATGTTCACTGGTATTTAGGTTCATAACCTAGCAAGGTTTCAAATCTTGTCCATCGCAACCGAGATCCCGTTTTAGGAGTTAGGCGTCTAGATCTTGTTGCATCTTAATCTCGGTCGAGATTATAAAATATCCTACGAAATCTTGAATCAAACTTAAATGTGAGATCTTGGTCAATTTAATGTGTTTTATTCATTCGTTTAATTAATGGTGCTTGAGTAAAAAATGATCACACACCCAAGAACAGAGATCTGGTAGAGTCTAGGATCTTGAGTGTGATCCTAGTGCACCTTTGCATAAGGTGGGAAATCTGATCGTCAAATATGTTAATTTCCTACTTAATTCAGATCGCAAATCACAAACTGATATACTAGAAAGCAAAAAGTTAAGTGTGGAATAAGTAAAGACAAAATTTTTATAGTAGTTAGGCAATCTTTGACCTACGTTCACTTTATACATTTTATTATGATTTCCCGATTTACAATTGTTAATTTGTTACAACACTTGCTAGATCGTCTTGGATCGGTTACAACAGTTGTAGGTTGCTAGATCTGTGATTGGCAAAACGCCGATGTCATAGATCTTGAGGTTGATTCATCACAATTCGATGTTGGATGGTGGATTGGATGATTAAAGGTGATTGGATAGGGTTTAGATGATTCTTTGCTATCCAAAAGCGCTTCAATAATTTAGTTTGGCTAATTCAGTTCGATAGTTTTTAGCATTGTTATCAAAAATCCTAAAATCTTACGATTTAAATCTCGATTCAGATCGGATCCCCCCTTTACGATTCGATTTATATTGCGATCCAAACTTAGTTAAAATCACAATTCAGAAATTGATTCAACCCATACTGATTTGTTTAATATAGTTATTAGGATCCACAATTCAACTTCTAATGTTTTCTAAATAAAATAAAATAGAACAATAGAGAAAATTGAGTTTTAGGTTTAAATTTAGAAGTTCAAATGTCAAAATCAGTGAAAAAAATGTGTATAAAACATGAAAATACGGATCTTTTGAATCTATGATTTACGATTTAAATCCCATTTCGATTTAAAGTTTGAACTTCACGATTTACGATTTGAATCCCATATTGAAAACCATGGTTTTTAGTACTCTATACTTGTCAGTCATTATTGTTCATCCATGAGTTATTTATACGTGTGAGGATGTGGAGTGTATATGACCTAGTTGGTTCAATAGGAGTTGATTCGGTTCTTTAGGAGTTGGTTCGACAACACACTACCGGATCGTTTTCCCTATTTGGTACAATTCCTTACCGAACTGTTTTTGATGTTTTATTCCGTACACCAAAATAATAATATGATTAAGTTATCATTCTTCTTAATTTGCATGTTTTAGTCTTTTTTCTTATAACCCATTAAACTAAAACATTAAAGATAATGATATTTGATCAATTTCATAACATGTGTTTTTAGTTATTAGTCTAAGTGTTACTGTAGATTGAAATGACCGTGCTCTGATACCAAGCTGTAACGACCCCACCGCTATGTCCGGATTAGCAGACGATATTATTTGTAATGTTCTTTGCTAAACTGGGCATAGCGGTGGGGTCGTTACAACTTTTGTGTAACTTTTTCGTTTTAAGTCGGAATTGAATGAAACTTGAACTTGAATTGAACGCTCAGTGCTCTTGGATGTTCAGTTTGGGAGAAGTAGATGATAGCTCTTCAAGATGAGATTCAAATCGGTTAGGCAGTAGATCAATTTTAAGATGATCATATCTTTTAATATGCATCTCAGATTGAGATGTGGTTTTGACCAAGGTGCACGTCCCGACCTTAAACATGTTTTCTAATTGGTTTCAGTTTGTTCGGATTGAGATCCTATTTCTTAGGTTGTTTTATGCTCTTCACCATTTTTACAATGGACATTGAAAATGAGCTTAATTCATCAATAGATTTAGATTGTGTTTTTCTCGTTCACATTTTTTATTCAGTTTTACTTATGGTTCAATTTGGTTCAACTGTGATTTAGTTCTTTCTTTTTTAATATTATTTGTCCAATGCTAGTTATAATAGGTTTTAGAATTTTGTTTTAATCAATTTTGATTTTGATTCATTCTAGACTTCAATTTGTTTTTGGGTTCTATCAGACATTTAAATTCCATTTTATGATTTAGTATGCAAACTAATTTAGAAATTATTTGTACAAATTAGTACTTATATATATATATTAAATAATGTATCTTAACTAGCATGAATTTAATAGGTGTATATGCATCTTTAATAAGAGATGACAACGGGTTGGGAGCGGGTTTTTTATGCCCCAAACCCACCCCGGGTTTTTGAAACCCTTCCCCAGACCCGCCCCGTAGACCCGGTGCGGGTCTGGACTTACGCCCAAACCCGAACCCATACGAGTCATGGTAGACCCGACTCGCCCCAAGACCCGTTGAGGCTTTACATATTCATTTAAAATTATGTATTAATATACATGTATTTATTTATTTTATTTGTAAGAAGGATTGTCACTAATTAATACAACAAAATATAGATATCAATGTGTTTACAATGATAAGTAAGGTAATAAAATGAGGTGCATAATAACGGTTCAAGAAAAACATGCATACACTATTATATAATTATTGGTGATGCAACTTAACATCATATAAGTTATTGAATTGAACATTAGAATATCCATGTTATAACCGCTTATGTATAAATATTAACAAATCATCGTTATAGTAATAAATCGATTTTATGAGATCTCAGTGGTGCGGGTCGGGTTGGGGCAGGTCGGCTAAGCCCCGACCCGAAATTAAGATGATTGATTTTTCATTCAAACCTCGCACTTTTACGAGTAAAATTTGATAGTTAGAATAAAAAGAAAGTAATAGCAAACACAAAATACACAATGTTCTAAGTTTTTCTTGAAATTCTTAGCCAAAACTTGTGCAAGTGAAACAACTCTTGTCATACAAGTAAGATTTGAAATTATGTTCTAATTAGGACACGAGTTTCCAATCCAAAATTGCCTTTTTCCATGGTATTTGCATATTATATATTATGTTCATAAATCCTCATAACATATAACTTTTCCCCAGTCTAGTTTCTTTCGTCTATCCTTATTTTTTCATGATTCTTGCCCTTTCTTAGTTTGCAATATATTTTTGAGGACTTCTCCCATTCTTTTCCTTCTTCATATCTCATAATTAAATATGAATTCACATGCAGTTCTCGGTCTTCTCTCCTTCCCCTTCTCTTTTCCTCCCTCCTTCACTATTTTGGCATCCACCATTGAAGAAGAAACCGTGGATTACGGATCTATATCGTTAATGAAGCTGGCAAAAAGAAGCATTTTGTGATTAAATTAATTTTATAATAAAAAATTTAGCGTGGATGATTTTGATTTGCTATTGTAGCTTCTAACAAATTTGATCATTTTGTGACCAAATAATTGGTTACCGCAATAGATGAAATTTACTCTTAATGGTTGGTATTTACAACTTCAAGGACAAAGAAAACCGATTTAGCCGTTGGGGGGACTCTATTCCATCAAAGTTGAGAAACAAATATTGTCACTGTTGATTTCTTTTTTGAGCGTGGAGTTCCGATGATTGTTGGAATGCTATTTGATGGCTTCATCGATTCTTGATAGATAACTGTTATGGCAATTGATTTAAATTGAGCTTGGAGTTTTCAAATACAAATTTGATCTCTATGGCTTCTAATTTGATGGAGAAATGAATATATTTTTTGGGCTAAGGTTTTGTTTGCGTTGCAATTTTATTACTTCAATCTTGGTCTGTTGCATTTTCTTGAATTATTAAAAAAACGAACTTTGAAAAAATTAAGTTAAAAAAACCTTGTAGGCTAATAAAAATATATTTTTGGATTAATTAATGACGATGATTGAAGTATTAAGCTATTGAATCCTATGTAGTAAGTTTCTAGATCAGTCAAATATTGCTCAAGAACCAGTATACAATATTTATATCGAGATATAATGTGAATAATATCAGTCAATGAAATGAAATGGTTATGCGTGTATGTGTATGTATGTATGTGTGTGTACGTGTGTGTGCGCACGTGCACCCACACACTCTATATGTACACTTTTAAACTATAAAAATATTATAATTACTTGTTACCCTTATTGATATTGTACAAAGTTATTTGTGTTATTTTTATAACTTTATATATTGTGAATAATAAAAATGTTTTTTTTACTCAAACATGCAAGCCACAATCACAAAAATCAAAATTGGGAATGAAGATAGATATTTAGGAGGAATTATCAAATTTTTACTTAATCTTAAAGAATTCAACATTTCTTATGAAACTAAAAGAAACTCTTAAGCTTTCAAATAAAAATTATTTTACCTTTATACATGATAAAAAATATCAGACAAGCTAGTTTTTAATTTTTTATCGAGCAATGATTAGACCAACTATATTCTATAGAGCAGGACATTTGCCTGAAGAAAGACAAAAAATATTATAAGTACAGGAGAACGCTAAATGTTAAAAAGATAATTCGAATTACTAGAATATGGAGTTATAAATGAAGAAAGTGATAAACTAGAAGAGACACACCAATGAAGAAAAAGATAATATTTACATAGGAGAAAAAATGAAATATCTAAACTATCATGGAAGAAAGTATAAAAGCCGATCTTTTAAAAAAGAACATTCAAAGATGCGACAATATTTGATATTCTGATCGAAACCCCAAATTCCGGGTGTCTTGATTTGGTTTCGATCAGAACCGAATGAAACACCGAAAAAAAGATCTTGGACACAAAATAAGTAAAATAATGAAAAATCAATGTTTTTTAACCTTGAATTTAGAAAGATATTCAAGTAACTAAAAATTAAAATCTAACATGGAGATGAAAAATAAACGAAAAAAATGCGAAGTAAAAAATTATCTGGATTTGTTGAATTTTTTTCTAGAGTAAGAGTAGTGCTTTATTCAAGCGGAACATTTGTTTTGATGTTTCAGAGGTTCGAACCTAAAACCTCTAGAACTTAGTCCGGAGTGCCTTACCATTTCTTTTAAATGCTTATTTTATTTATAAATTTGTGAAGTGTATACTTGGTCAAAATATAATGAGCAAGAGGAAGTTGAAGTGATGAGAGATAATATTAAACGATGAAACATAATTAGGGGGATGACTAATGACTATTTGTTTTGGCCAGATTTAGTCATGATTACTTATTTGTTTCGTAGGCTGCAATTGTAGGACGAGTGTGAACAGAATTACATATAAAAAAATATTTTCATGAATTTTGTTGAAGAAAATACAAAACAGTTAAACATTGTTATGTTATAAATATAATTGCGCACAATTCATTTAATATAAAAATAATTAATTATATGGATTATCTGGATTTGATGAATGATTTTCTTTGAATTTTTTCTTTTCTATTTATTTATAAAATTGTGAAGTGTATGCTAGGTCAAAACATAGTGAGCAAGAGGAGGAAGATAGAGTGACCAGAGAGAAAAATTTAAATGATGAAAGAGAATGGGGGGATGTCTATTTGTTTTGATCAAAAGTTGATCATAATTACCTATTTGTTTTGTAGGCTGCAATTATAGGATCAGTGTGAACAGAACTACATTTAGAAAATATATTTTAATGATTTTGTAAAAGAATACAAACCGTCTAAAAATAACTGTACACGATTAATTAATATAAGAATAATAAAGATTAATTAATAACAAATGTTTGTATTGATTATGTATTTTTACTAAGATTAATTATCAAAGATCCGAAATCTGTAACATTTTGAAATACGATTATCCAAAATTTATAATTTTTTTAACAATCGGTGCCGATACCAAAACCGAGTTCTCAACCTTGAAGTACCTCTACTATCCATCTCAAAATCCGAATATATACCCTCTTCAATGCCGTGAATGAGTTTTAGTAGAAGACTATCTTCCCTTTGTTTACTAGAAATCCTTTCCAAAAGAGTTGGTTTTACTTCCAAGAGTGCTAAGACTGCATTACTGCTCAAAGCGTCTGCCATAACATTCGCTCTCCCTAGCGTATAAAGGATGAATAGCTCATTCAAGATAGAAGAAGAAAAATGGGAGTTCATGTGGTCATCTCCAACAGTTAAAAAAACAAAAACAAAGATGATAATAGTAATGAAGCAATAAGAATCATTAGTAAAAATATTGAAAATAGAATAAGTTACCTGAATATTAAAGTTTAAAGTTCAGCGTTATAGGTGGACAACTTCTATCAATATAAATATATGTTAATATAACAAAAAACAACTTGACAAATTACAGATTTGATCTTAAGGTTTTGATCTTTTTTATTTTAGATTTTATTTCTATGCTTTTGAACATAATTTAGTGAAGGATCGATATTTTTAAATTTTCACTAATACATTGGTAGATATCGGCTTGGCATATTGTTATGTTGCCACTGATAGAGTATCGATATGTGATAAATATCGACGACGTGAGTAAAATCCGAAGTTCCTACAACAACAACAACTAAGCCATTATTTCCAAACAAGTTGGGGTCAGGTAGTGATGGAATCCAAAACTAAATGACAAAGTCAATTTAAAAGTCATAATAATAATAACAACAATAATAAAAACCATGATAATAATAATAAACTAAAGTCAAATAAGTAAACAATTAGTAATAATAATAATAACTAAATACAAAAAATAAAGATCTTAAAACAACAACAACAATAATAAATAAATAAAATATATATATAAAAAAAACCATGATGATGATGATGATAATAATAATAATAATAATAGTAAAAATGGTACTAATAGTAATATTGACCGAAAACCAAAACTACGTCTTACGCACCTATTCACTAGTCCTATAATCCGAAACTTATAACACTACCCCTAAACTAACCCTAAGCAAAAAAACTCCTAGCTCATGGTTCTGATACGTGGATTGCTAACTTCCACGTGCTCCTGTCCGACACCAGCTCTTCGGGTATATTCCAATTCTTCAAGTCCCTTTTTACTACTTCCTCCCATTTCAACCTGGATCGACCTCTACCTCTCTTTGAGCATTCGACGCGGCCTATAATTCCAACGCGCACAGGTGCCTCGGGAGGCCTCCGTTGGAGATGTCCAAACCATCTTAAGCGGTGTTGGACTAGCTTTTCCTCAATTGGTGCTACTTCAAGTTTATCGCGTATATCAGCATTTCTAATTCGGTCTCTTCTTGTATGACCACAGCTCCATCGCAATATACGCATCTCTGCTATACTTATCTTCTGGACGTGTTGTTTTTTAGTAGGCCAACATTCTGTACCATACAACATCGCATGCCCGATTGCCGTTCTCTAGAACTTTCCTTTAAGCTTCTGTGAGACTTTATTGTCTCAGAGAATGACAGATGCTTGTCGCCATTTCACATATCCTGCTCGAATTTTAAAACTAACATCTTCATCATCTCACCATCATACTGCAATATTGATCCTAAATATCGAAATGATTCTTTTTTGGGCACTAATTGTCCGGCCAGAGTGACATCTATATCCTTTGACCTGACATCGCTGGACTCGCACTTCATATACTCTGTTTTAGTTCTGCTAAGCCTAAAACCCGTTGATTCTAAAGTCTGCCTCCATAGCTCCAGTTGTCTATCAACTTCAATCTTACTTTCGTCAATTAGCACAACATCATTAGCAAAGAGCATACACAAAAAAATCTCACATTGTATACCCTTCGTAACCTCATCCATCACTAGGGCAAAAATGTAGGGGCTCAAAGCCGATCCTTATGTAATCCTATGTTAATGGGAAAGTCACTGGTTTCACCCTCGCATGCTCTGACACCAGTCACAACATCATCGTACATATCATCGATAAGAGTAATAACGTACTTTATTGGGACTCTTTTCTTTTCCAGAGCCCGCCACATAAGCTTTCTCGGTACTTTGTCATAAGCTTTCTCCAAATCGATAAATACCATGTGTAGATCCTTCTTTTGCTCCCTAAACCGAAGTTCCTAATATTGTAAAATTTTAGTGCAACCTAGGCTGCACTGAAAAAATTGCGGTGCCACTGGAGTTGCGTTCAATTTTACTGTGCAATCCAGGTGTATTGTAAAGAAATTTAGTGCACCATGGGTTTCATTAAAAAAATCAGTAACCTAGGTTGTTGCACTGGAAGTTGATGCGATTCAGGTCGCATGGAAAAATTCAGTTTAACCTAAAATGTGCTGGGAATATTGTTAATAACTGTTGATAAAAAAAGCCAGTTTAACTTATGCTTCATCAAAAGATGTCAGTGCAACCCAGGTTGCATTGAATTTTTCTTCAATGCGACTGCAGCTCAATTAGGTTGCAAAGAATATGATTTTTTTTTCTTTTCTGAAAAATTGAATTTTGAAGAAATTGAACTTTGATAAAATTTGAAATTGGAAAAAGAAAATTGAATTCTGAAAATTATGTTTTTATTTTTTGATTTTAGCAGCGTGTTTTCAAAATGGATTTGAAGTCAAGTGCCTAATTATTGAGGATGGTGTATAAATTGCTTTTGTGGACTGTAGATGGATGTCGGAAGCAGAAGGGCTAATGCATGTGTAGATTGGCATTTGTGTTTTTCTTGCATGTATTTTTATTTCAGAATAAAAGTGGTTCTTTATTAAGTGGAATACTCATTTTGACGTTTCACTGGTTTGAATTGAAAACCTCCGGAACCTCCCCTCTAGAACGCCTTCCAATTTTTTGCTTGAGGCTAAGCTGTCCTTGACTTATTGCATGTATTTTGATTGTAAGGGGTTTGCCTCTCTTTAATATTACTTCGTCTACATAGGAAATATAATCAAAAATTTCGAAAGACAACAATTTTAAGCGTCTTGCTGAAATGAGGGAAAAATACCCTTTTTTGGGTAAATTTATGCAATCTTTCAAATATACCAATATTAAAATAATAATCACATACTGTATAGATTTTAATATTAGACTCAGCAGAAAAACTTATTTCAACTTTAGACCTTCTTACAAGCTTATTATGAAAATAGATCTAGTTTTAACCATATTAGGTTTTGTTGCGCACTTCTAATATGTGCAAGCACAAATTTTTAGTTTGTGCTTGCGCATTTTCAAAGTGTGTGTGTGTATTTTAAATGATGATTGCTTATTTTAAAAGTGTGCAAGTACTAAATGCTGGTATAATGAAAAACAGACATATTTTGATATTAATTTTTCAGGGAGGTTTTAAGTTGAAATAAGTTGTTCTGACAGGTCTAATATTACAATTTGTCCTCACATATATGTATCTTATCATTTTTATTTCCATTTCAAAACACAGTATCTTCAATTCTTCTCCATTCCCACTAAATTCACAGGCATGCTTTTTTGGGTTTGCAATTTCTCAACTGCAAATGCATCTGGGTATTGTAGCAGGAAACCTATAGAAAAATGCATTGGGTTAATAGCAGGGAACCTATAGAAAAATGCATTGGGTTAACGTATATCTTAGCCAAATAATATTTCAAGTTTGATTGATAAGATGATAGATATGGAAGTATGAAACTTTCTGCTACACTTTTTTTGGCAGAGTTTACGTATTTTTGTGGCAATATAAAAGAATGAATTACATGTATATTATAATAGCAAATGCCTAAAAGCTTAATGAAGAAACACTTATTGCTGACAATAACTCATCATATAATGCATATGCGTCCAACCTAGACTTACTATTTCATGAGTTTAGATCTCGCTGGATTGAGTTGACATATGATTAATGCATAAACCAGCTTGTTGTGACAAATAATTAATGGGTAGGCTGTATAATGAAAAGCAAACCTATTTTGATAATAATTTTTCAGGGAGGTTTAAAGTTGAAATTAGCGTTCCAGACAGGTCTAATGTTAATATTTGTCCTCACATATATGTAGTGTCTTAACAATTTTATTTCCTTTTCAAAACACATCACCTTCTATTATTCTCCATTCCCACTAAATTGCACAAGCATGCTTTCAGGTTTGCAGTTTCTTAACTGCAAAAGCATCTTGGTATTGTAGCAGCAAAAACCCATAGCGAGACCCATTGGATTAAAAGTATATCATGGTCAAATAATATTTTGTTTTTGATTGATAAGAAGATTGATATGGAAGTATGAAACTTTCTGCTACGTTTTTCCTGGCAGGGTTTCGTATTTTCATGGCAATATAAAAGAATGAATTGCATGTATTATAATAGCGAATGCCTAAAAACTTAGTGAAACACTTATTGTTGACAATAACTCATCATATAATGCGTATGCATCCAACCTACGCTTACTGTTTCATAAGTTTAGACCTCATTGGATGGAATTGACAGATGATTATTGCATAAACTAGCTTGTTGTGACTTGCAACTATTAGATATCTTCATTTAAGAAATTTCATTGTTCATTCCTGAAACAGTAGAAGAGAACACATTGGTAAGTGTTAAATTGTTGGTTGTGTATTTGTTTTCCTATGTCCTAGATAGATGTCACCATAGGCCATAAATGAAGGCAAATTTATATAATATTAATTTTACTATTCAGTTTTATTCTTTTATAAAACAAGCCCAAACCAACAGCTTAACACGAAACTCAACCTTCATTTTAAAGCCTTTTCTCCGTGCTCTTTCTGTGTGAATGTTAAAGCTTCTTTGTTGATCTGAGTTTCTTGGCAGTTTACAATTCCATCATTACCCATGTTTGTCATTTTTCAGTATGTTGCTGAACAATAACTGTCAGAGTGAATGGTGATGATATAAAAAATAATCTGCTGTGGCTTGCAAAATTTATTTGACTATTTAGAATCTTATGATTTCATTTTGATCTAAAGATTGATTGTTTAGTGTTGATCACTTTAAGGAGCATCACAATGTTAATTAATAATCGATGTTAAATTTCTTGTTCCAAATGTCGTACATAAAAACAATAATTTGAGGAAGTTTCTTTGGATTGAAGATTAGGAGATTATGTACATGCTTTCATTATTAACATTATAGCCAGTATGTCAACATTTTGATCTGATCTCTTTTCCACGGAAGGTCGCAGCAACCAAAGCAAATTACATCTCAATGCGCAAGTATATCCCAGAAATGCCCGAAAAATATTGAAATTCATGTAGCATTTGTGATAAATTATTCAGAAATACGAGTGCAAAATGTGTTGGATACAAATAGGACAAATTTTAGTTAAAAGCCCCCCTAAGTTAACTATAGGCTTTGGTGCAAACTTATTATAAAAATGTATCTGGTTTTCACCAGATCTGTAATTTGTACTCACTGAGCAAACACGAACCTTTTTTTTTTCTATCTAACAAATTGTGCTTGATCACTTTCAAAGTGCGCAAATACAGATTACAAATTTGTTAAAAGTGCGCAAACACAAATTCTAACTTGGTGAAACCAGATTTATTGGTGAGTGAGAGATTGTGTGTGCGCACGCACACATAACATAGAGAGAGGGGGGGGGGGGGAGGGGGAGGGAGAGAGACGATTTTCTCATGAAAGGATAACCCAAAGACATTTTTATCCTCTGTTTGCAAAAGTAACCTACTGACGAGTTTTTTAGGAATAGAGATTTTAGTATCCAAATTTGTTCAACCATCTCAAAATGTTCATGTATGTGATTATGTAATAAACAAGAAAAACCTTTAAGCTTTAAAAAATAATAGAAGAAAAGATGTCGTAAGACCTTAAGTAAATTTTTTCTGCAGGAGGATATAATAATTTCAGCAGTTAAATGTAGCTGTGGATGCGTGAAGTTTGTTTAATTTTTTTTGAATCAAATGTGTATTTAAAAGAAAAAAAAAGTTTGGTTACCATAGTGAACGGAGTCTGCTGGGTTCTATAAAAGGTTTTAAATATCGGATTTCGGTCACGTTTCGTCTCGGAATTTTTACACAAGTTATCTCGTATCGGGGGAGATCTCGGACGAGATGAGTACATATCGGGTGTACATCTCGGATTGACATCTCGGGTCTTATAATGCATCTCAGGAATATCTCGGATGTACTTATGTGTCTAAAATTTATTTAACGGTTATAACTTTCTCAGTAAAAATAAAAATGGTAACATACTTGATTTACATGGCAAAAGGAATATTTTTAGAAGAGTAGTAGCTTGATTAGCTTAATTGATTTGGTAATGATTGAATAATATCCTTTTATTTGAACATAATAAAGAAGTGAAATCTTTCGCTATGACCCATTAAGATAAAAAGTAAAGAATATGTTCAAGAAGTTGGTAAATTATAATTGGATCGAGTAGTTTCTTTTGAATCAATATGAAAATAATAAATATTATGCAAAATAAGAAAAATGTATAATTTCGGGTGAGATCTCAGATTGAGATTTTGATCCATATTTCGGGTGAGATTTGAATATCTCGGACGAGATGAGTGTCGAGGGAGATATGGAGGAGATTTGATGTCTCGACTCGTTTAAGTGTAAAAAGGAGATCTCGGAGGAGATCTCGGGCGATATATAGGAGATTTAAAACCATAGTTCTATTTATCCAGTTTGCTGATGCGTATGTTATATCATTTGTTCTTTTTTCTCCAGTCATTTGTGCTATGCTATCAACAAAGTGTTTTGTTTTCTTCTTCTCTTATTATTAAGTTGGACCAGTAGATACTGGAATTACTATTGAGGTGGATATGGAGTTGAGAAACATGGTTTTCACATTCTTCCATACTTGTCAAAATATTTTAGCTACAGATAACTGTTGGAAAATGTTTTAAATAATAAGTGAATTATTAAAAAAATTGACTAAGTGTGAATGAGTGACTCCTATATGTGAATAGTCCCACATTGTAGGATTATATGAAAAAATCAAGTATTTGTACTTGATTCTTTGAAGTTAAATTGGGCCCTTTGGGCATCCAATGATGCTCTTTTGTGAGGAGGGAGACCATGCTTGACCACCACACGCGCGCCGGTCGGCCGACCGACTCGACCCGGGCTCGGGTTCGGGCTTGTAGTGGTGTAACACTTATATTTTTGGTGCAAAATTCTGTAACCGTTTTTGACCGGGCTGGAACGGTCAAATCAGATCGGACCCGTATTAGAGAACGTTCATTGTTTTTGACCCGTTATCCTAGAGGCGGCGACGATTGATCCGAACTGCTTTGCACAGTACAGCAGATCGCCGAAACGTCTTCAAGAGAGTGGCGTAGTCCACGACTCAGCCGAAGATCAACATTGTTTTCAACAATTTGAAGACGACGCCACCAACGATGACTTCCGCTGCAGATCTAAATGCCGCTGCTCCCGCTTCACTCTTCCAGGTCCCGATGGTCTCTGCTGCGCCTTTCAGGTTCGATGACCTCCACTTCAAACGCTGGAAACAGAAGATGGAATTCTTCCTAACCATGAGAAAAGTGGTGGCTGTGCTGACAACTGACAAACCGCGGTTACCGGATAGGCCAGACGAAGCTGACACAGATCTTATGCGAGTCTGGACAGAAAAATCAAAGGAATTGCAGAACTGGACAGAGCAAGACTACCTGTGCAGAAACTTTATTCTAAACGGTCTCAGTGATGACCTGAGGTCCCGATGGTCTCTGTTGTGCCTTTCAGGTTCGATGACCTCCACTTCAAACGCTGGAACAGAAGATGGAATTCTTCCTAACCATGAGAAAAGTGGTGGCTGTGCTGACAACTGACAAACCGCGACTACCGGATAGGCCTGACGAAGCTGACACAGATCTTATGCGAGTTTGGACAGAAAAATCAAAGGAATTGCAGAACTGGACAGAGCAAGACTACCTGTGCAGAAACTTTATTCTAAACGGTCTCAGTGATGACCTCTACGACTACTACAACTCCGACAAGACAACCAAAGAAATCTGGGAAGCGTTGCAAAAGAAGTATGATACGGAAGAGGCTGGAGCGAAGAAATATGCAGTCAGCTGCTACCTGAAATACCAGATGATGAATAACAGGTCAGTAGAGATGCAGTTTCATGAGCTTCAGAAAATTGCTCATGAGATCATCTCCGAAGGTATGAGTTTGGACGAACAATTTCAGATTGCTGTTATTATTGATAAACTGCCCCAGGTTGGAAAGATTTTAAGAATGTGCTTATGCACAAGACTAAGGAATTCTCCTTAGAGAGCTTGATCACTCGCCTCCGTATTGAGGAGGAGGCTCGTAAGCAGGACCAGAAAGAGGAAGTGCTTGTTGTCACCAACAACAACACTAAAAAGTCCAAGCCCACAGTTCTGAAACCGAATTCGAAAACTTTAAGAATCAAAACCGCAACCGCAACAAACAGAATTGGAACCTGCAAGGGAACCAAAAGGGACAGCAAAAACCGACCCAAAAGAATGATTCTGAATAGTTGTTTCTGTGTTACAACTGTTGAAAACCAGGTCATATGACACGCAAGTGTAGGAACATACTAGGCCCTGCGCAGGCTAACGTGGCTGAGGAGCCTATCACGGCTATGATTTTTGAGATTCATCTAATTGGTGGATCAGAGGGTTGGTGGGTAGATACTGGTGCATCCCGCCATGTCTGCTACGATCGTGCTATGTTTAGTACATACACGGCTGCTGATGATAAGAAAGTGCTGTTGGGAGATTCTCACACCACTACAGTTGCTGGCATTGGAAATGTGAAAATAAAGTTTACCTCTGGAAAGACAGTTCTTCTGAAAGATGTGATGCATACTCCAGAGATGAGAAATAATCTGATTTCTGGATTTCTCCTTAATAAGGCTGGTTTTACTCAAGTTCTAGGGGCTGATTTGTACACTTTGACTTATAAGGGGATGTTGTAAGGAAAGGTTATGCTTGTGAGGGTATGTTTAAACTTAATATTGAATCTAATAAAGTAACCAGTTCTGCTTATATGTTGTGTGATTTTAATATCTGGCACTCTAGATTATGTCATGTAAATAAACGTATTATTCATAACATGAGCACCTTAGATTTAATTCCTAAAATGTCACAAACTGACTTTGATAAATGTGAATTCTATAGTCAAGCAAAAATCATCAAGAAACCCCATAAATCAATTGATAGAATTTCTGAACCCTTAGATTTAATTCATTCTGACATATGTGAGCTTGATGGCACTTTGACTAGACATGGACACCGTTACTTTATCACTTTCATCGATGATGGCTTTGATTTTATTTATGTATATCTTATGAAAAATAAAAGTGATGCATTTGAGATGTTTAAATTATTTAAAACTGAAATCGAGAATCAATATAATAAGAAAATTAAGAGATTTCGTAGTGATAGAGAAACATAATACGAGTCTAGTCCATTTCTTGATTTTTATAAATTGCATGGTATAATTCATGAGAGAACTGTACCTTATTCATCTGAAATGAACGGTAAAGCTGAAAGAAAGAATAAGACCTTTACCGAATTAGTTGTAGCTATTTTATTAAATTCGGGTGCAGCAAAACATTGATGGGGGGATATTTTATTGACTGTATACTATGTACTGAATAGAATCCCTAAATCAAAAAGTAAGATTTCACCTTTTGAAATTTTAAGAAATTATAAACCGAATGTATCTTACTTTAGAACTTGGGGATATTTGGCATATGTACGTATACCTGACCCTAAGAGAATAAAATTAGCAAGTAGAGCATACGAATGTGTATTTATTGGCTATGCTATTAATAGCAAAGCATATAGATTTTATGACCTGAATACACATAATATAGTAGAATCTAATGATGCTGATTTTTATGAAACTAAATTTCCTTTTAAATTGAGAAATAGTGGGGGCACGTCAAAAAACACTGTGCCTATTGGAACAGAACTTAATGAATCTTCTGAAATCGAACCTAGAAGAAGTAAAAGAGCAAGAGTTGATAAAGATTTTAGCTCGGATTTTTGCACTTTTACTATAGAGGAAGATCCCACAAACCTCCAAGAAGCCTTATCTTCATGAGATGCCGATTTTTGGCAAGAGGCTAAATAAGACTTGACACTTAGTAGATTTACCACCTGGTCGTAAGTCTATAGGCTGTAAATGAGTACTTAAAAAGAAATTAAAACCTGATGGCACAGTTGAAAAATATAAAGCCCGTTTGGTTGCTAAAGGTTTTAGTCAAAGAGAAAATGTAGACTTTTTTGATACTTTTTCACCCGTAACTAGAATCACATCCATTCGAGTACTAATTCATTAACATCTATTCACAATTTAATAATACACCAAATGGATGTTAAAACTGCTTTTTTAAATGGTGAATTAGAAGAGGAAATTTATATGGACCAACCTGAAGGCTTTGTAATTCATGGTCAAGAACATAAAGTTTGCAAATTAGATAAATCATTATATGGTTTAAAACAAGCACCTAAACAATGGCATGAAAAATTTGATAACTTAATAATCTCAAATGGTTTCAAAGTTAATGAAAGTGACAAATGCATTTACTATAAATCTGAGAATGACATTTGCACTATAATATGTTTGTATGTAGATGATCTACTTATTTTTGGATCAAACATTCATGCCATAAACACTGTTAAATCTTTGTTAAGTGCCAATTTTGATATGAAAGATCTAGGTGAAGCAAGTGTAATCCTTGATATTAAGATTACTAGGTCCGAAAAGGGACTTTGTTTGGATCAATCTCATTATATTGAGAAGATCTTAAAGAAATACAATTACTTTGACGGTAAACCTGCATGTACACCATATGATCCTAGTGTAAAGCTATTCAAGAACACTGGTGAAGGTGTAAGGCAGTCTGATTATGCAAGCATCATTGACAGCCTTAAGTATGCCACTGATTGTACTAGACCCGACATTGCCTATGTCGTGGGATTATTATGCAGGTTTACTAGTTGACCTAGTATAGAGCATTGACATGCTATTGAGAGGGCCATGAGATACCTAAAACAAACCATGAACCTAGGGTTACATTATGAAAAGTTTCCAGCTGTCCTTGAAGGTTACACCGATGCAGACTGGAATACTTTATCTGATGATTCAAAAACAACCAGTGGCTATATCTTTAGTATTGCTGGAGGAGCCGTTTCTTGGAAATCCAAGAAACAAACTATTTTGGCTCAGTCTACTATGGAGTCTGAGATGATAGCACTAGCTACAGCTAGTGAAGAAGCAGAGTATTTAAGAAATATGCTAGCTGAGATTCCCTTATGAGAAAAACAGATACTAGTTGTGTTGATTCATTATGATAGTACCGTGGTTATTGCAAAAGTACAGAACCGTTATTATAATGGTAAGAGACGACAGATACGTCGTAAGCACAACACTGTTAGAAAGCTACTCTCTTCAGGAGCTGTTAGAGTGGATCACATACGCAGTGACGAGAATTTGGCAGATCCTTTGACGAAAGGATTGGCCAGAGAAAAAGTCCTTATAACTTCTAGAAAAATGAGACTATTGCCCTTAGATTGTTGAGTCACGCACAATGGTAACTCAATCTAATGGCTGGAGATCCCAAGAACTAGGTTCAATGGGGAAGAACAAGTTGTGAAGTGATATGAGTTGAACATGCTATTTTTCATATATATAGAAGTATGTATTCCTGAAGTGATTAGAGGATGAGTTAATAGAAACTTTTAATGAGATCTATACTCCATTTGAAGTGGAGTACCTACCTTCAGGAGTACTCTTAATAGACTCACCTGTGTGAATGTGGAAACTTGACTGTTTTCTATGAAGTTTTGGGCAAAACTCCTAGAGCATTCACTAAACTGGGATGGATGTGCATGACCATAAATGCATTCACTAAATTAGACCGGACCCGTATTAGAGAACGTTATATAACGTTCATTGTTTTTGACCCGTTATTTTCTCTGATTCGTTTTTCGAGATCACGTTTCCCTCAACCAGTAACGTTCTTTTGCTATTCCGCCTTATTAACTGATAAGGAGACGAAACAGAAAGAACTACATCTTGTTCGAATTCTTTTTCTTCAAATCCGAAAATTAGAGCAACGTTTTTGAGTGCAAACAGAGTCGTTTCGTGCGTGCAAACGAATCGATACCACAAAATTTATTGAGAGGCTGTTTTATCCTAGAGGCGGCGGCGATTGATCCGAACTGTCTTGCACAGTACAGCAGATCGCCGAAACGTCTGCAAGAGAGTGACGTAGTCCACGACTCAGTCGAAAATCAACATTGTTTTCAACAATAACAGAATCTTTCACTGTCTTTTCATAATCACTCCCATATTCTTGTCATAAACAAGCTGTGAATAAATCTAAATAGTTACAGAAGCAATTGAAATTCTGGTCAATGGATAAACTGACACCTAAATTATATTGGTGGGAAGAAACTTATCTTTTGACTTGCTGCTTTCGCCTGCCTTTGTTATCTTCACATTGGTTCTTCTTTGAATATTGATTGATGTACAATGCCTAAAGTGGAACTGGCTGTTTCGTTATTATTTATTGAGAATTGGTTTACAAGTGAATAAAATATATAACTTTTGCTGTATAGGTATTGGCTTTCCGTGGGCGCACAACCATCGGAGCCAGTTCAGCGTATTCTATTCAGGGCAGGGGTCCTTCCACCACCACCAATGTTGGCTATGGCCCAAAAAGGTGGGCCCCGTGACAGAAGGCCCATTGATCCCATGACTGGTCGCTACTTAACAAAGGCTGAAAACCCCAAAGAAGAAAATAATAAGGAGATTGAAGGAGCAGAAAGCCCAGACTCTACAATCACTGCTTGAATCATCTTGTAGTAGAGTTCAGTTGCATTCCAGCCAAAAGTGTCTTTACATTCTCTGGTGTTTTTGTTTTTCAGTTTCATGCATCTGTTTGTGTTTTAGGAATGCTGTATAAAAGCTGAAAGCAATGCAAATTCTGTCAACAGCAAGCAATATGTTTTTAAATTATCATATTATATTGGAATGGATTGCTTTAGCCAATTTTGAATGCGCGCCGGCGCGCACACATTGAAATTAATGGATTCATTTTGATATTTAGATGGATAAGCCGAATGGATGTGTGAGTCTAGGAAGCGATAGTTTGTATTTCTGTTTTTGAGCTGTTCATCATGGAATTAAAGTGTTCAGAAATACAAATACTTGTTATTTTAAGATTTTCCTAGTCAGATCTGTTCACATATTGAGATTGACGAGATCGACAAGATTGCTGAGCATAACTGCAGAGCAATAGATGGGACTAGGCAAGTTTTGAATTACACTGGCTTAAGTGAGCGTTGTTTGTAATATTTTTTAAATAAGTGTACCTCTAGACCTTTTGCGTTTTGAGATGTTAATAAAAAGTAAAAATAATAATCTGTAACTGGTGTCGGAAGGTTTTAGCTGACCTTTTGCGTGCTACTGCTTTTCATAAACTAGTTACTTGAGAGTACACCGATCTTCCATCAACAGACATCTCTTCCATCAACATACATCGACTTCATTTTAATTCTCAAGTAGAACCTAGAAGGCTATTAGGGTCCATTTGGTTTATTTTGTGTTTTGGGTTTTCAATATTAATTATAAAATATGAAAAGAACGGGGAACGACGGAGGAGACGGAAGGAATATGAAGGGGACGACAGAGGGGATGGAGGGACGGCGGAAGGATGGATTGTTTTCCGTGCTTCAATTATTTTTCAAAACATGAAAAATAAAAAAAGTTGTTTTTTATATTGTATGTTAATTTCATTTTCTACAATATACATGCGTCATGTGCATTTTTGTATGGACGAAAAACCATAACAAAAATAGTAAATCAACCGTAGCCCAAGGGCCTGGTTGGTTTCATTTTGTGTTTTGCGTTTTCAACATTCATAACAAAATATGAAGATAGCGGAAGAGAACTTCAAAATTTTAGGCCATTACGACGACAATGGAGGAACGACGGAGAAGATGGAGGGAAGGCGGACGGAGAAGATGGAGGGGAGGCGGAGGTGATTGATTGTTTTCTGTTCTTTTCTTATTTCTCAAACATATAAAACAAAATAAATTTGTTTTCTATTTTATATGTTAATGTTATTTTTCAATTTGGTTGTTTTTCGAAAATACATGCGTCGTGTGCACCTTTTTTGAACGAAAATACATAACTAAAAATGACAAACCAACCGGACCTAAAATTTTCATGCATTAACTTCCACAAAACTTTACATGCACAAACATGAGGAGTTTCATATTTGTCAATGATTCTGTAACACTACTTTTTAACCGAGCAATACAACTTAGGATTGGCAATTAAAATTGAAAACCACAAAGCCGGATCGATCCAAGAAGATCTGATTCCAAACCGAAACCGATGGGCCTTGGGTTGGGTCCCAGTAATGAAAAATTCCACAAAGACCCGATTAAACCTGATCCGAACCGACCCGCGATGACCAATCAAAAATATTGAATTATATGCATTTTTAGTTTTATTATCCAACCAGATTCGAGTCAACCCGAACCAAACCTAGATCATGTCGGGTCTAGATTTTAAAATGTATAGTTTAGACCCGACAAAACTCGATCCGTCTAGAACCGAGACCCGTCAGGTCGGGTACGGGTCCATCGGGTCGGGTCTATTTACAAACCCTAGTACAACTATTATATTTTAAAGCTTAATGGTGCGTTCTTGTATGAAACAAAAACGATGTTTGAATGGTGTATTTGAAAGGGAATGTAGCAATGTTTGACGAATGGGGGAATAAAAATGCATTTAAAAAGGGTATTTAATTATTGGCTAATTCCATTTACACCTCTAATTTTGTCTTCCTTACCCCACTAACAATTAAAAGAATATATTGACTATTTTATCCTTGTTGAATACATATAATCTTAAATCTCTTAAACTTTTCATTTTCCACTTCTTTATTTTGAAACATTATAGTGAATCAAAACAATAGAGAAGTTCTCACAAAATTCTGAAGATGATGACTGTGTTTGTTTTATTTCTCATTTATTCCTCTACTCGACTTCTATTTTGTAAAGATGGCAAACTACTAATCTTCTTTAGTTCTTATTCCTTAATTTTATATATTTTGTTTGATATATAAGGGAAATGTATTGTTGTACTTCCTGAAATTTGATAGAAACCTAATTAACTAAATGCGTGGAACCAGTGAAAATATGGTATGTGCTAGGTAGCTTTGATTGATGAAAAACATAGTATGAAGGGCACTATTATTTGGTTTAAAGCTAACATGAGCACTCCATATTTCCACCGATACTTAGTGCACTTAATTATAAAGTTAGTCTGAAAATTATTAAATCGCATCACTGGATAAAGATTTGGAAGAAGCAGAGAGAAGCAAAGATGAATGAAGAGATGAATTTTATATAGTGATGAAAAAAGAATGATATTTGCGGAATATAGCAGGGTGAAAAAAAGAAAATGTGGAGTGTAATATTTATTTTGTAAAAACCGGGATGGGAAAGACAAAATTTGGGATGTTTATAGAATTAGTCTTAATTGTTTTGTTATGAACAATTATTTTTGTTATTGTTTTATTTTGGTTTAAGTATGTTTAACTAGTATAGTTAAATGAATCTATTAAATAATAGTAAACCAGAAGAATTTCTAACTCTCTTATTAATTTTGAGAGTTTTCTCTCTTATCTTTATTCTCTCTCTAGATGTTTTATTTTCAGTCAATTTTAATTTATCACATTACAATTATTTTACTAATTCTCTCACATCATTTTACATTATGGTACAAACATTCAAAAGTTTATACAATATTTATATATAATTTATCAGTTACCTCCTAATATTTTATATTTAAGTCCATACATTTAGGTTAATTACATAATCTAAAATTTAAGCTATTTAAATAAATGTAGTTAACTAATATTTATTAGTATCTTTATGAATACTAAAGAACGACTACACATACACACACACCCCAATTTGTTATAACCAAAATGGTAAAAATGAAATTTTCATTCAACTATAAAGCTATATATAATCACATGAAACAATAATAAAAATAAAAATAATTTGTAGCTTATTTATCCCAGTTAATTTATCATACATTTCATTGTAATTTTTACTTTTAACTTCAAACTCTCACATTTAAAACTACCACAAGTATTTATAAAACTTACCTCACGTTTCTCCTAATATTTTACATTTCATTCCATATATTTCAATTAATTAAGCGATCTTAAATTTAAACTAATTAGATAAATCCAATTAACTAATATTCACCAAACTAATTTATGAAAATATGAAAATTTCAATATCTACACCATATTCATATTAAAGAAATTGATAAAATTATTTATTTCATTAATGTAAAAATAAACAAGTCACATAACTAAAAGTACATACATAAACAATAATAATAAATTCAATTTACATTTTATCTCAATAAATTTATCATACGGTACATTACAAATTATGTTTTTTTAATTTCAATATCTATGTAACGGCCTATATTTTACGTATCGAATGGTCGTAAAATATTATATTTAAATTCGTATTATACCGTATGAGGCTATAACTTTAGGTGATGTTGAGCAGCAATATTTTTAACCTTTAGAAATTTTATTGGATGGTTTTGATCCTAAAAAATATTTTAAGAACTACAACTTTTGATAAGAATCGAATTAGGGTCTGAAACCATTTCAAAAGGAAAAATATAATGATTTCACTTTTTGTAGAGTGGTTGTAATATGTTTTTGGACTTATGGTTTAAGAAGATATGTCCATTTAAAGTTTGGACCGACTTTAGGTGGATTAACGGATAATTAAATGGTGATTAGTGTAGCACATTAACCCAATTCTAGATTATGGTTAATACCAACCTTCATTAACAACCCCTAGTCATTTCTCTTCATTTCTAATTACCTCTTAACATCCATTAATCCAAAATAGACCTAAACTCCATCATATCTTCATTCTAATTAGCCTAACTGAGTGATTAAGGTGATATTAGCAAAGAAGATCAAGAGGATTTCGAGAACTGAAGCCTTGGGATTTGTGCAACCACTGTCCAGATCAGATCTATAGTTATTTGGTAATATTTTTGGGTTGGTTCTTCAATTAGGCGAGTGATTTATGTCTCTCATTTTACTATAGATGCTAATATAGAATTATACCACGTTTTAAAATGATTTTTTTTGAGCAAGACGGGTGTGTAGCGTGACACTACACAGCCGATTAGTAGCATATATAATATAATATTGTTTCGATCAACATGCCTGATCGATGGCACGTAGAGCAAGTACAGAAACTACACAAACATTCGACATAGTTAGGACAAGGCAGTGCATGAATATATACAAGGGTAACATAACAAAATAACAAAAGGGAAGACAGAGATCTGAAAGCATCAAGTTACTACCAACGGTTCGCAACTATGGCCTAAACTGCTGGCAGGGGGTACGCCGAATTGCTTCCTTGTGATTCGGTTGGGGATGAACTTCTCTGTGGAAGACGAAGTCTGAAAGGTGCAGATAAGCTTCGACCTGTAAAAGTGGTGAATAGATGAGTTATACGTCTGCATATGCCTTCGAAATGATATTTCGGTTTATTAAACACATGTGCATTGCGTTCTTTCCATATGCACCAACAGAAGAGAGCGATGAAGACATTCAGGAGGAGGTTAGGGGGGTTATATTGCCAGTGATCAAATATGACGGGCGGTTTAGGGATATGGCCAAGGAGGTGGGCACTGGTTGCAACCCAGATCGAGTAAGCAAAGTCACATTCACGAAACAAGTGAGGAATATCTTCAATGTGATTAGAGCAAAAGACACAAGACGGGTCAACCAGGATATGTAGACGGATAAGTCTCTCTTTGGTGTTGATTCGTTCATGAGCAAGACACCACAGGAAGAAGGCTATACACGGCGGAAGAGGGCATTTCCAGAGTCCGGGGAAGGCAAAGAAGCGGCCAGGGTTATTGAGGTGGGAGTAACAGGAGGCGACAAAGAAGCCCTTAGCAGGTGCAGGGGCCTAGACTATACGATCCGGCAAGGTGGTGAACTGTAGAGAATGAAGCAGATTGGACGTGGTGGTAAGGTCGGAAAAGGTGTCAGTGTCGAAGAGGGATGGAGGGCAAAGGAAGTCAGGACCGAAGTTGACACAGTCTCTAACCGAAATTGAAGGGGTACTCGAGTGGGAGAAAAGGTGGGGCAAAGATTTAGCGAGGGAAAGTTGATTATGCCATGTATCTAACCAAAAAACACAGTTGTTACCATTTTCGATGACTACATGAAAAAGAGGTCTGACACGGGGAAGGGTTTGGAGCACGCCAGCCCAGAACGGAGAAGGTCTACGTCGCGGTGGGAAGTGAAGGACGAGGTGATGGTTTGAGCGGTAATGAAGCGAGAGAATCCAATCTTTCCATAGAAAATTGCCAGGGGAGAGTAGTCTCCAAATCCATTTCGTGAGGAGCGCGGAGTTAAAGGCACTAAGATTGGTGATACCTAGACCACCCTGATCCTGATGCAAACAGGTGGTACTCCAATCAACAAGCCTTTTGACACCACCGCCGTTCCAAAGGAAGGTACTTCTGATTGTATCAATTCTGTTGATGACCCAGGAAGGAAGTTTGTGGAAGGACATCCAAAAAGATGGGATGGCTGATAAGACAGATTTGACAAGGACGAGGCGACCGGCTGCGGAGAGTGAATGGGCCTTCTAACTCAGAAGTCTGGATTCGATCCTGGAGATAAGTGGGGACCAGTCTGATCTATGAAGCTTGGTGGGACGAAGGGGGATGCCAAGGTAAGATAAAGGGAAATCCGAAAGGTTACAGTTAAGCAACGATGAAATGGATGTGCCAAGATGATTCGAGTTACCTAACATGATGACAGAGCTCTTGTTAAAGTTGATGGAAAGGCCGTATATGAGCTCGAATGAGTAGAGAGCCACTTTCAGGCAATGGATGTAGTTGATCTGGGGTGAGGCAAAAAGTATTGTGTCATCAGCGAACTACAAGTTGGAAACTGCTAAGGAGGAATCTGGGAGTTTAATGCCGGAGAAGAGGTTGTTGGATATGGCTAGTTTGATCATTCTGTTGAAAACGTCGGCAACTAAGACGAAAATAAGTGGCGAGAGAGGATCACCTTGTCTCAGGCCACAAGCTGACTTGATGTGGCCCCTTAAAACACCGTTGATCGAGATAGAAGAGAGGTTTGAGTTAAGAATATGTTTGATCTACTTGCACCATCTGGGGGGAAAGCCTCTATGTTTCATGAGATCAAGAATGAAAGTCCAATTTACCGAATCAAATGCTTTAGAAAAATCAAGCTTCAATAAAACTCCTGGGGTCAACGTTTGGTGGCAGAAGGAAATGATTTCTTGAGTTGTTGCTACACAGTCCATGATGTTTCTACCAAGAATAAAGGCTGACTGCTCAACACCGACCAGGGGGGCAATAACTGCTTGAAGGCGGTTGGCAAGGACCTTAGTAATGATTTTAAAGGTTATGTTGAGAAGGCTAATGGGACGGAAGGAGGAGAGGGAGTTAGCGCCAGGGGATTTAGGGAGGATGATGATGTTTGCATAGTTCAATCCAGATATGACTGAAGGATCGGATTGGAATTCAGCACACAGTTCTAAAATATCGGTTTTTACAATCTCCCAGAAATGTTTGAAAAAGAGTGGGCCGAAACCATCTGGGCCGGGTGCTTTGTCATCAGACATGTCTTTCAAAGCGGCCCAAATCTCATCTTCAGTGATTGGATGATCGATGGGGATGAGGGAGGGGGTTGGATAAAGAAGGGACCAATCGATGACAGGGAGAGCTGGGGATTGTTTGCCTAGGATGCTTCGGAAGTAGTCTGTAAACAGATGGAGATGATCAGAGAGGTCAGTGTAGGAAGTGTTATTGTGGGATATTTCGGAGATTAAAGTGGATTTGCGACAGCCACTAGCCAGGCGGTGGAAGTAAGAGGTGTTTTTGTCCCCTTCCTCCAACCATTTAGCTTTGGATCGTTGTTTCCAGCCTATCTCTTCTTGCTTTATGAGTCTATCCAGTTCTGATTCTATATCTCTCAGGCGAGTCAGTTCAATATCTAAAAGCGGTCGTGATTCCTCAAGGATGTTAAGATCTAAGATCTCGTCTTGGGTTGATGAGATACGCGAGCGAAGGGACCCCCAAACGGATTTGGCCCAGGGTCTGATAATTTTCCTAAGGGAGCGGAGTTTGAAAACAATTCTGGCGGAAGCTGATTGGATTTGCGTGGGTTGGGACCAAACTTGTTTGATGAAATTGTCAAAGGATGGCTCCAGAAGCCATAGATGCTCAAATATGAAAGGGCGTTTGATGTTGAGCAAAGATCCGGTGTCCAAGATGAGGGGGCAATGATCGGAGATGGTCGTAGCGAGGCCAGAGACCGAGGAAAGGGGGTGGAGGTCATCCCAGGCCGCATTGAAGAGAAATCTGTCTAGTTTTGCTAAGGCAGGATCAGCTCTACGATTTGACCAGGTGAAGAGGCGATTGTAGATGGGTGGGTCTATGAGGGAGCATGCATTGATGAAGGAGTTGAAAGAGTCTGAATCTTGCGAGTTGCTGCCGGAATTTCGCTCCTCGGAGGATCTGGTGGTGTTAAAGTATCCTCCAACTATCCAAGGTCCATTAAGATAGGAGGCAAAGGTAAAACAGTTGGCCCAGAGTTCATTTCTCTCTTGAATGCTTTGGGGACCATAGATGTTTGTGAAAAATTAGATTGTACCATATTGTATATGGCAGAGTGTTACGTGTAAGGCGGATGGGTGAGCAGTGGTATGACAATGGGACCATACAGCTTCGTTCCAAGCAGTGATGATACCTCCTCTGGAACCATCAGCATTTATGTGAGCCCAACCCGTTAGAGTGGGCCCCCCATGTGTCTAATGAAGGATTGGGGCGGGTCTATCAACTTAGATTCTTGTAAAAAAAGAATGTCTGCTTTATGAGGGGATAAAATAAGGCTAATTGCATGCCTTTTAGATGGGTCCCCCAAACCCCTTACATTCCATGCAATTAGTTTCATTGGGAAAGGGACAATCGCTCCGATTCTAGTGCTTGCATGGCAGTGTAGTGTTCATCATTTTGACTTAATTTAAACTTGCCTTTGTTTTCAAAATGATTTAAAATGATGTGGATACAAGATTTGCTTTTGGTTCCTATGAGTACTCCGTTGTGTTCTTATGGGTACTCCGTTTTTGTGTTTTGCCTTGATTTTGGTTATGTGCTAGTTATATTATGTTTATGATGTTGATATAATGTTTGTTTAGTAGTTTTGTTGTGTTTTTTTGCTTTGGATAGGAAGTAGTGTATCAATATGCGTTTTGGGAAAATGATATGCGTTTTGGGAAAATGATATGCATTTTGGAGACTCAACCGATTATAGAGCATTTGGAGTTGAATAGACGCAAACAAACTGCAAGGGGAGTTGAGGCATTTGGAGTAGAGGGGAAACCAACACAGAAAATGCTGAAATGAAATTAAGTATTTTTGGATGATTGATCATACCTGAGCCATAACAACCAATAGATCCAAAATGCTTGGATTCACTTGCGATCGATGTGGAGAAGCTACCCTATCGATCATATGCATTTTTGGAGTTAAATTGATGGAGTTATGGCATTGGTCTGTCATGGAGTGGAATTTCGAAGTATACTTCATGGAGCAGATGTTGGAGACTTCAGGCTTGTATGTGTGGAACTTTGGGTTTTTGGATGGGGCACTTAGGGAAAATGCAATGGAGACGTGACATACTTGGAGAAGTGAAAGGACATATGGCTAAGTCATGACCTAAGCATGGGTCGGATCTAACCTATGTGGGTTATAACCGTCCTATGTGGGTCTTATAGATTTTTGAGGCGTGTGCTATGGAGTGTGACGCGGGAGGAAATGGAAGTTTCTTCGGGCTGGGGAGGCCTTGGCTTCGAGGAAAGATAGATGGACTTTGGGTTGGAGTAGCTAAGACACCGGGTGAATGGGTCGAGTCCGACCCATCTTAGAGACTCCATTAGGGCCGTTCATTTTGACTTCTTCAGATTTGCACCAAACTTTCAAGGATGAAGGAGCACGTCATGGTAAGGCTACATGGAAAGTTTGAGGATAATCCAACAGTTGGATCTCTAAATATCGAAGGAAGATGATCAATAAGTGTTCTAAGGTAGACTTAGGGATTTCTTAGCCTTGCTTCAGGGTAGACGTAGGGAAATGGAAGTATTATCCGGGCTAGACATAGGAAAGCTCTAGGGACTCTAGTGTGATATTCCAGACTTCGGTGAATCGACGATGCGAGACATTTGATCGAGTACTTCTAGTAGGAAGTGTATGTATGAGGTCAGGATAGTCCGAGGAGGCATGCTCAATGAAGTGAAATGATGAGGTGGAATGCAGGGTGTGTTCTACCATCGAATCGTGTGTTTAGGAGATTGTTGATTGAACTCTGGATGTGATGTGTGTTTCATGGGGCATGGGTATGTGAGGACGCTCACCCGTGTACCCTGGACCATAAGATGGTTTGGCCTGCCCTAGGAGGGTAGTACCTATTGGATAGGTATGTGATCGAAAACCGAATCCGATTGCGACATGGGATGTCGATGACCTAGGAGGTCGTCGTGCATGTTATCATATATTCAAGAGCATCTTGGCTGTGATGCAAGACCTTGGTGGTGGTCGTGGTGATGTAAGACCTTAGGAATGGTCATGGTGGCATGAGGTCTTGGTGATGGTCGTGGTGATGCATGGTGACGCCAGACCTTGATGATAGCTGCGGCGATACGGAACCTTGATGATGGTTGTCATTGCATGTTTACTTTGTGCTTGTTATGATTACTACGATTGGCGTGTCTATTGACTGATCCAGATGGATGTCTTGTGATGTAGGTATTCCTAAGCTAGGTACCATAACACCTGTATTATACTTAGCACAATATACCCATATGATGATGATAGTAGAGCATATATAGTGTTATGTGCTAACTTGTTGGATGTAGAGACATATTGGGTATGATTTCCTATATTCGGTGTCTCCGTTTTACTATATCGATTTTTATAGTATTTTGAAATTATTTATCGCTTACAATAGACCGTTGTTTGACCTGAGGTTTTATGCTTTCCTTCTTATTATCTCGAGTAATTTTAAATGAATAGACTAAATAGCATGTCTGAGATTAGCGCATGAAGCTGTTTAAAGGACGAGCAGGAAGCTGGTGCTTATTTATATTTATGTTGTTGAGTTTACTGCACTTCGTTGTGCAATACTATGGAGCTTCTTTCAGTGCTATGCTTTTACTTAGAGACAACTACTTGGTTTTATTGTTGATGTATAAACTCTATTTGTGTTGTATGTTTGCACAAAAAATGGGCACAATTACTCAAGAATAGAATAGTAGAGAAATAAATGAAGAATAATCAAAATTAAATAGAGAGGATAAGTAAATAAGTAATAAGAATTACGCAGTAACAGAAACACAAGGATTTATAGTGGTTTGGCGTTGTGTGCCTACGTCCACTTTGAAGAGCAAACTTTATAAATCACTTGTAAATCTGATTACAATGAATTATTGATAATAACACTCGACAATAATGGAGTCCAGAGCAACAAGCAACATAAAAGTCCTTTAAATGAAGAAAGAAGTCCGTATTTATAGGTGAAGACGACAAAATATCTCACTGGAAATTCTACAGAAGACTCTCCAAATCCGTAGGGGCCTATACAAATGATCGCAGGTGCAAATCCGATCGTTGGAATGATTGGCACCGATCGTCTGTGATTGCTTCAATGAGGGTGCAATCATTCCACAAGCTCCCTCATGCCTCTAATCCATGTTTCCAAAGTTTAGTGTCATTCTGACTTGCCGTCAGTGAGATATTGACCAATCTTCGTTGAGTTGAATCATTGAGGCTGAAACGATACGATCGTTCGTGAATAATGTACACCGATCGTTCATAGTTGCTCAGATTGTCATGCGATCATATCTGGGGGGTCCTCTCTCTAATATATTGATGTTCACAAAGTTTCATATGTAATGGATTTATAGATTTCGAGATATCAATCGATCATCGTTGAATTGAGCTATGGAATCGATATGATACGATCCATAGTATTGAATATGGATCGTACCTGATCCACCTTCAGAGAATAGCGGTCTTTCATGCTTTGAGTGTTCTATTGAGTTCACCTTTGGCTTCTGTTTTGCTATTGCTTCAGGTCATTGTACTTGTCTGATCTCTAGACTTCATGATCGTTAATCTGACGCATCAATCATGATAAAAATTGAGTCTGTCCCGTTTGATTGGTCCAGATATAGCCGGGTCAAAAGGCCAGATAACATTTGCCCCCCAAAGCACGTCTTGTTTGAACATGACATGCTTTGAGTCGTTGCAAGCTTAAGTTATCGGAAAAGATTCCATCCAATTTACTGGATAATCGCCATCCTTCCATTGAGTCACTCTTTAACGGAGAATCGCACTGATCTATGTTTTGTTGGTGATTATTTTGTATCGTCTCCAGGAATTATTAGGCTCTAGCAATCTAGCTTAAACCCTTCTCCAATTGATTTCAGGTGAGAATTCAATTTCTGTCAATTTCAAAAACTGAATTTTTTGAACGTATACTAGCACATATACTTGTTTATACCTGACCCTCAGTCACGATTTCATGTTCACAGGTCGTTGTCAAGTTTTTTTCTTTTTATTGAAACGATCGCATCTGATCGTTCACTACCGAGGTAAATTATCGGATTGTTTTATATCGATCGTTTTAAAATGATCGTAAGAGAATGATCGTAACATTGTCTTGATGGAACGATCGGTCTTGCTCTTGGACTATAAAGCATCGGCCCATTCTCTTATATAAATACTTCTACTTCACCATACCCATCTTCTCCACTTCACTTTGCGTCATCCTCACTTGAACTAAAAAGAAAATAAATCGTTCTCCCCTTCTTCTTCATCGTTCCAACAACGATCCGACTCCTAAATCGAAGACTGCTCCTCCACCATTTAACTTCTAGTAGAGTATCCTTTTCACTGAACCCCTTATTTTGTTTTCATCTCCCCAAATCTCACGAGCAATCGATTTCAAATCGACTTCGTCCTTCGAATTTTGGTATAGGTAAGTCGAACTTGGCTGTTAATGGCGAGCTTCAGGTTTATGTCCATTGACGTTTGAGTGGAGCGGTGGAACTGTTAGATTTTATGAAGGTGGGAGGAGATGAAGCTTTCCAATGATCGTTTTCCTTATACTGGTCGTTTTGGAGATGGAGAAGTTGATGTGTTGTCGAAAGGAAGTGGTTAGCCGATCATTGTTGAGTGGAGTAGCAGCTTTAATGTGGAACAATGCTTCTAATACTCAACCGATCGTTATTCAAATAATCGTATAACGATGGCATGCTTTGGTGATGAGAATCAAAGCTAAGTGTGGATCTTGGTCGATGGTTGGAACGATCGTATACAAACGATCGGAGGAAGTGGGTATGAACGATCAGATGGCGGGTTGGTTCAAACAATCGGTTGAAGGACTGGTTCGAACGATCGAATGAAGGATGATATGATTGATCGGATTTGGCGTGGCATCTGATTTGATTATAGACGATCGTTATGAAACGATCAGCTATACTTCAATGAAACGATTGGTTGTCAGCAACGAACTTTAAAATGAAATTTGATCACATGAACTCGGCCTTAAGATGAGCTTCGGCCTTGAACACTTGAAGAACATACATGACTCGTACATGACTTGAACTGCATACTTGGAAATACATGACATTTGAACTATGACATGGACAAATGCCTTGGACAGTTCTCTTGAAGCTTGTCTATTTCTAAGTATAAAAATCAAACTTATGACCGCTGACAATCGATCCTGAGTTTAAGATGAATCATTCCCTATCGATGCAGAGAACTGGTTGAGACGGTCAGCAATGACGGTCACTCCGATCGAATCCTAAAGTCTTGTCATAATTTTCCTCTTTAATTCTTTATCATTTATCACTACTTTGCATGGCACTTTACCACACAACACTAGCACTCACTCTACATGGGGAGTACAAGTTACCTCATCTAATAATGATTTTTACTCAGTTCAATAGCAATGGATTCCAAACCTCGGAATGTCTTGCAGCTATGTCCGTTGGATCGTCTTCTCCTTATAGCAATCCTGGCACCGAGTCGAGTTCTGCCACTGAATTAGACAGCCCATCTCCTAGCCATCAGCTAGAAAGTCCTCGTTCACTACTTGATATCTTTTCTAATGTTCCTATTCTTCCAGTAGAAATCATCGATCCTGCTCCTGACACTTTGGAGGATGCAGTCTTTTTGGAAGATCCTTTGGATTATGTAGCCTCAAATATTAACGAAGCCGCTCTTTGCTGAATCTGTGAAAGACACAGAATTTAATTTGACGATGTACTAATCCTGTCATGGGACGATAAAGCTCACAGGCCCCTGAAGGGGTATACAGCATGCAACAAATTTATGCGCTGGGTTTGATGCGTTTCGCCATTTATCTCATATATCCGTGAAGTTCTTCATTATTTGAGGCTAGCACCGGCGCAATTGCATCCGAATGGCTACACCCTGCTTAACTGTATTTACATGGTGTTTATGGAGTTCTTATGTCACCCTCCAACCGCCAAAGACATTCGATTAATATTCACCTTCCAACGACGGAGAGGGAGTCTCTCGTTTACATTTCTGGAGTCAGTTAAGAAGTGCCAGATCTTAACTGGTACACGGAATAAGTTAAGCGCTTTTAAAAGAAAATGTTTCTTTGTGCGATGTCCGCCTGGTCTCGCTCGATGGTGGTTGGAAATATGTAAGTGTTACTCATCATTTTTTATATTATCTATGAATACTTATATCCAGATTGTGTGCCGGACTAAGCGATCCTTTGTCTCTTTTGCATGCACTATCTTGCAGCTCGAAGGTAACCATTATGAGGAGGTAGTCTTAACTCTCAAGAATGCGCTGCAAGAAGATAGAGATATTGAGTATCTCCTTACCGATGAACGTCTCATTACCTTTTGTCTGATGGAGGAAGGCCGAAGCATAGGGCTAGTGAATACTGCTTGAGTTGCAGTGGTAAGACATCGGGCCGCAGTTGGTCGAAGGAGCAACCGGGTTGATCCTGTCATGCCCCTAGTCGTGGGAGCTTAGGAGGTCATCGATAAAAGTGCAGAAGGAGATGAAGGTGCCAAACCCGGCCGCAATAACAAGGGGTCTAGTCTTGGGGTTGCGGTCGGATCCTTGCAGACCCCGCAGCCCTTGGCTCTCGAGAAAGGAAAAGAAAAGAAACTTGTTTATAGATTTCCTAAGAGTCGTCTCTCCAGTCGGCTCAAGTTTTCCACCACTCCTCAAGTCGTTCCAGAAGAATCCGCTTCTCAACCTTCAGGGCATTTAAACAAACCCTTGACTCGTTATCTAATCTGTCGATACCGCACGATGTTGATACCTTTCACTTCACCGATATGAGCATTGGTGGGTCGGACTCTCCTACAAGAACCGGTGCAGAAATTCCATCTACTACTAAAGGAGAGGTTCATCCTGCTAGCAAAGCTCCAATATCTGGTCCGTCGGGGGGAACATAAGGACACTTGTACTCACTTACACTTCATAACACTGCACCGCTCTTATCTTACACCCTTTAATATTTAGAGTTGATTCATTCTTTATTTTTCTTTGCGGGACAATGGTGAAGAAAAGGGACATGTTTCAGTCTTTACAAAATATATCGAGCCAAGACCCTGGTTTTCGCCCAAGTTCACATCGCCAGAGTAGTGGCCATGATTATGATTCTAGTTATCGTTCTGGCTGAGACCAAGATGCCAGGATAAAGGTGACAAAGACAAGTCTGCCCATTATAAGCATCGATCAAAGTCTAGATCCCTTCCTCCCAAGGGCTCCAAAAAGAAAATCGATCGTCGGGACTTGCCTACTGATTCCCCTCGTGGTCTTTCTTCTGTTCCAGTTCCTCCACAGCCTTTATCCCTTCTCACTCCCAGCGACTTAGTGATCACTGTCGTCATAGTGAGCGTGTTGCTTTGCATAGGTCGGGCAAGGAAAGCGCTGACATTGAAGTAACTACCAAAGAGCCCAAAATTGATGCAGCCACTCGCATGGCCCAGCTCAGGGAAGAATTTACGAACTTATGTTTTGATGGGTTTTTCTTCACTCCTAATCTAAAAATGGTCCCCCAAAAGGTTCAAAAATGACTATGGATTATGTTACTAATATCCACAAGCAGTATAATGAGTGGATGAAGGTAGTAGAGAAAATCTCTAAAGTATCCTGGGAACGAGCGACAGAGATTGAGAAGTTAAAACGCTAAGAAGCAAAAGTTAAGAGAATTATTGAAACTTTAACAAATGAGCTGGAAGCTTTGAGGACCTCTCAAACGGAGGTCGAGAGACAAGATGAGACTGCCGTCATCGGCTCACGCATCATTCATCAGCTATTCATATCTCATTATATGCTACATAGGATCAGTCTTTCCCTCATAGACCAACATCTTTGGCATGGTAAACCTTCACGGATGCTCCGTGTTCAAAATATCATTGGTGAATGGAGTGTAACTTCTTAAGATGCCCCAGTCATCGTTGGTCAATCCCTAATTATCCCTTATTAGTTTCCTAATCATAGCCGTCAAGTCTGATGTTTGAAGAGTAGGTGCCAAGTTGTAGTCGGGTTCTACATCACATGAAAGGTCCGGTATTTGTCTCTATGTCGCTCCGTGTCTTCTTGGCTGAAAGTTTTTGCTATACATGTCATGTGTATTCACTTCATCATCATTCTGAGGAGGTATCTGGTCAACATTTACTCGAACTCCAGCATTCATTCGAACTCCAGCATTCAGATTGATCGCAGCATCACCGGCTCATTGTCCTCCAGCTGTATGATGGAATCGTTCATCCAGAGAATGGTCAGTACTGATCGTTCCAAATGGATTAGCGCCGATCGTTACTGCTCTATCTAGAATGATCGGTTAATGATGGGTTGATGCTTCAGCGTGGTATTCGTCTATTCTGCGGTGTCTATGTTTGTGATACTAATCAGATGGTGCTGAGCTTTCTAATGCGGAGTAAGGGGGTGGCTCCCTTCTAGATTTTTTGCATTGTTGTTGATCTCGTTACTGATTCATCAGGTTTATGTTAGTCTGGATCTGCTGGTTGAGTTGGCGACAACTGTCCATCAACTCTCTCATCAAGTTCTAGAATTCTACATTAGTGATAGATTCAGCTGGATTCTGGACATCAGCGGGTTCTGGGTATTAGCATTCATTGGAGGATTATTCTGGCCTCCTTGCTAGATGCTTGCGTCTTCATTTCCCTCAACGGTGTGAGAAGTGGATCTAGTGTGCATAACCATTGTTGAGAGTTTTCCTTTAGACTTTTGCAAATTTGAGTAGAATAGAGAAACTCCCGAGGATGATTCTGGATCTCTTCCTTGGATCTAAGCAATCCAACAGCAGAAAAGGATCCAATTTGAAGCTAAGAATCTTGGTTCTCAGTGAAAACACCAAAATGTTTGCACCAAAAATGGGCACAAACACTCAAGAATAGAATAGTAGAGAAATAAATGATGAATAATCAAAAATTAAACAAAAGGATAAGTAAATAAGCAATAAGAATTAAGCAGTAACAAAAACATAAAAATTTATAGTGGTTCGGCGTTGTGCAACTACATCTACTTTGAAGAGTAAACTTTATCGATCACTTGTGAATCTGATTACAATGAATTATTGATAATAACACTTGATTACAATGGAGTCCAAAGCAACAAGCAGTGTAAAGATCCTTTAAATGGAGAAAGAAGTCTGTATTTATAGATGAAGACTATGAAATATCTCATTGGAAATTCGGTAGAAGACTCTCCAGATCTATAGGGGTCCATACAAATGATCGCAGGTGTAAATCCGATCGTTGGAACAATCTGTACCGATCGTTGGAACGATCTGTACCGATCGTTCGTGATTGCTTCAATGAGGGTGCGATCGTTCCTACATGCTCCCTCATGCCTCTAATCCATGTTCCCAAAATTTGGCGTCATTTTGACTTGCCGCTAGTGAGATATCGACCAATCTTCATTGAGTTGAATCGTTGAGGTTGAAACGATACGATCGTTCGTGAACGATGTACACCGATCGTTCATAGTTGCTCAACTTGTCATGCGATCATTCCTGGGGTTCCTCTCTCCAATATATTGATGTTCACAAAGTTTCATGTGTAATGGATTCGTAGATTTTGAGTATCAATCGATCATCGTTGAATTGAGCTATAGAATCGATACGATACAATCCATAGTATTGAATATGGATCGTACCCGGTCCATCTTCAAGGAATAGCAATCTTTCATGATTTGAGTGTTCTATTGAGTTCACCTTCGGCTTCTACTTTGCTATTGCTTTAGGTCATTGTACTTGTCTGATCTCTGGACTTCATGATCGTTAATCTAACGCATCGATCCTGATGACACTTGAGTCTGTCCCGTCTTATTGATCCAAGTATAGCCGGGTCAAAAGGCGGATAACATTGTATAACTTTGATGAACCTACCATACTCTGATTTGTTGGTTTCTTTAATTATATATTATCTCGCTTGTCTTATTCCATGTTGATTATTATATTTTTTACTTGCGCTGTGAGATCGACAACAAGTTATCTATTAGAGTTTAAGTTATTTTACCCTCGACAATCATCCTATGATGGCCGAGAACCATTGCAGCACAAGATACATGTGTATTGGGTTGTAGAGGTGT
The DNA here is from genome assembly GCA_030737815.1 of Allium fistulosum. NCBI lineage: Eukaryota > Viridiplantae > Streptophyta > Magnoliopsida > Asparagales > Amaryllidaceae > Allium > Allium fistulosum. The sequence continues at coordinate 356,255,245 of CM060904.1, forward strand.
AGGGAATTCGTCATATTACATTAATCATCTATAAAACCTACTCAATTCCCTTTGAATATTTTACATTTACGCTCATATAGTAGAATTAACTACGTAACCTTAAAACTAGGTAAATTTAGTAAACTATTGTTCATTTGTTCGTCTATTAAATCATAAAAATATGAAAATTTCAATATTTATATAAACAAAAGGTAAAAATTCATTTAAATTTATAGATACATCAATCACACAGCATAAATAATAATCTATAATTTATTTATATCAAAATATTTACCATGCATTGCACTGTAACTTTTTTTAAACATCAAGTACCTACATTTTGATATTTCTACAGTTATTTACAAAACCATCCTAAATATCACATAATATTATACATAAGTCAATATACTTAAATTAATTAGGTAAAACTATTCGAATAAATTCAGTTAATAAATATTTGTTAATTCATCAGATAAATCCAAAAATATGAGATTTCAGTATGTGTATATCATATTCCTATCAACAAAAGTGGTAAAGTTATTTTTTCATTCAAATAGAAAGTGATACGAATTACATAACGTAAATAATTTATATAAAAACTATTAAAAATTAAATTTATTATTCATTTAATTATCTCAATAGTTTTTTACATAATTGCATTGCAAAATTCTATTTTTAGCTTTAAATACCTACATTTTAACATTTATACATTTATTACACTAATTCTTTCCTAATATTTTATGTTTAAATCCATATATTTACACTTAAGAAATTAAAAGTTTGAACTATTTAAATAATTTTTGTAAACTTTTAGTCCATTCTCCTAATGAATCGCTAAAAATATATGACTATATATATGCATATTAACAAAAATGATAAAACCATTTATTCAACTACAAAGATATATTAATCATAAAACAGATTATGTACATAAACAATAAAGGCAAAGTTAATTTGCAAATTAATTATAATTCATTTATCTTAGAAATTTATCATACATTGCATTACAAAACTCTAAATTTAACTTCAAATAACTAAGCATAACGTAAATTATATCCATAAATAATAATTACAATTTAATGTTTGATTCATTTATATAATATATTTGCCATGCATTGCACCGTAAAACCTTTTTCTAATGTCAAATACCTACATTTTGAAATTTGTATAGTTATTTACAAAACACTCCTCAATATCACCTAGCATTGTACATTTATGTCAATACATTCAACATAATTATGCAATCTTGAATTTAGTTTCTTTTAGTAAATTCAATTAATAAATATTCATTAATTCATCTAATAAATTCTAGAATATGGCAGTTTTAACATGAATACCTTATTTATATCAACAAAGGTGATAAGATTAGTTTTTCATTCAAATATAAAGATATGCAAGCACACAACATAAATGATATATATACAATATTAATAAATTAATATATTATTTATTTATCTCAATAAACATATCATATATTGCATAGAAAAATTATATTTTAGCTTAAAATACCTATATTTTAATATTTCCACAATTATTTATTCAACCATCCTCAATTGTTTCTTTATATTTTATATTTAAATCCATATATTTAAAGTACTTACAAGATCTCAAATTTGAATTATCAAATAATCTCAATGAATATTTAATCTATTTTCTAATAAATCCTAAAAATATAACCATTATATATATATGTATATCAAAAAAATTGTAAAACTATTTTTTCCATTGAACTATAAAGATGTATGAATCACATAACATAAATTATGTACATAAATAATAATAACAAAGTTAATTTCTAAACTAGTTATAACTTGTTTATATCAAGAATTTATCATACATTATGTTACAAAATTCTGATTTTAGCTATAATAACTTCACATCAAATTTATACAACTTTTTATAGATTTTTTCTCAATTCTTCCTACTATTACCTTTAAGTTCACATATTTAAACTAGTTACATAAACAAATTTCGTTAAAAAATATTTGTTAATTCATGTAATAGATTACTAACATACGTCGGTTTTAACATGTAAGTTATATTTATTTTAGAAAATAGATAAAATTATATTAGTGGAAATTAGCCACAGGGGCCTTTTTAGGAAGTGGAATTAGTTTCTAGAACACACAACTGAAATAATTACTTTAAAGGACAAAACGTAAAATATTTAATTTCTAAGACCTAAAAACCTTTGAAATTATGTCCTTGAAAGTAATTGGACTGCTGACTTTGTCCTTGAAAGTAATTATTCTGCTAATTTTGGCCTTGAAAGTAAATTTTTTGAACGTGTGTCTTAGAAAGTAATTGGACTGCAAAGTTTGTCCTTCTGGTGAAATGCCCCATTATATTATCTCTCAAATATAAATGTGTGTACATATATGTATGTGTGTGTGTATAAACTACATCACATATATTACACACAAATAATATTAATAATTTTATTTTACAGTTCATATATTCCATAGAATTTATGATACATTGCTTAACAAAGTTCCCATTTTAACATTAAAAGTATAAACACTATATTTTAAAATATCACCATGTGTAACACACGAGTTACACCAATATTATTTGTAAATTATGGATTACCATAAAAATTGCAATAAGAAAGACAATTTTTATTATTAAATACTAGTATTTCAGAATACAAATAATTCCCTAAATATCTAAAGTCGCATAAGCACCTTGGGCTTGTCCAATAGTACACGAACAAATAAGCAGTCTGTCTCCCTAGCCAACAGAACACTAACAGAACATATGTGACTTCTCATTCTTCAAATGGGTCATCCTGTTTTCATATATCATACACCTAGAAATATGGATGCTATCTCCACCTCACGTGAAGAAATTGCACTTGACTGGTGTCTATAAGGAGCAGAAGTAGTACTTCTACGACGATGTAGCATCCCTTATTCTGAGACCCAAAGATCGAGCAGCTAATAAGTTTATTATATAGATTTTACGACAGTAGTCTTTACAATTTCATTAACCCAAAACATGCCCACATAGGGTCAAAATACAATACATTATATATAACAATGCTATGCCTAACATATGAAGATATCGACATTGGCATTAAGTACAACGAAAAAAAATCATTTATATCATCTAAACTACTTGCCTTATCTTCGAAACTCCAATTCGTCATATGAAAGCAACCTGCTCAAATCCATAAACTCAACTTACTTGAATGAGCACCCATGAGTTTATGGGAAAACATAATATGAAATATGAGTCAGACATAAAGGCTAGTATGCGTAACATATTCCAACCTTGCCGCTAAAGCATGGAAGGGGTTCTCCCCTCGCTACCACACAATATTATATGATATAATTCATTACAACCATGAATAAGAACCCAAACATCTATACCCAAAATCATTAATGTAGTCAAGTCTAAACATGCTCAAATTAAAACCCGCATAAGGTAAAACATACAACGAAAGGTACCTGCCCCTCGGTCCCAACCCTCTAGTATTAAGCTTCTTCACAACGTGGTACATCCCCTTAGTCTTGGCTGTTGGAACTGGGCTAACCCGCAGCAGAATTTATGCATGAATTTCAATTTTTTTCACCCTATTGGATTTTTGTTGGGCATATGAAGTCTAATTTATTTAGAACATTTTTAAATTTAATTTAAATAAAATCTCTTATTTCATTTAAATTTACAAATTATAGGTAGAATTTTATTTAATTTATATTTAATTTTTTGAGAGAAATGTGTGATCCTCAAAAGTAAAGGAGAGCACACACACACACACATATATATATATATAAATGTGTATGTATGTATATATCACTGAAAACAAAGGTGCTGCCAACATGCCTGGTAGGTAACTAATCATAATATAAAAACAATGAAAAAGGGCTCAGGTACATCTAGAATGAGCTCCGACAAGGCCACTGCCCATTACACCTCAATATCGAGCTCCGGCAAGGCCACCGCCCGGTAATGAGGTGTTAGAAGTACCCAAAAAATCCATGATGCAACCCAGTGTGGATGAGATCGATAGACAGCTCCAGTTGAGATAGAACTCCTCACTGCAAACTCGGAAAATCCAGAATGAACGCCTCATTGCAAATGCGGTTGATCCAGAATGAAGAAAGCCACACTACAAACGCGGAAGAACTAGAAAGAACGCCTCACTGCAAATGTGGATGATCCAGAATAAAGAAATCCACACCTCTGATGCGAAAGAACTGGAAAGAATGCCTCACTGCAAATGCTGATGATCCAGAATGAAGAACGCCACACTGCAGACGTGGAAGAACTGGAAAGAACTCCTTATTGTGAACGCGGAAGGTCCAGAATGACCGTCTCACTGCAATCCTGTCAACAGTAATCCTGAAAACTGCAAATAGTAATCTAGCACCATTTCAAGCCTAAACCAGTATTTGTAAAAGGAACTAAAGAAAATTATAAGAATAATACATATATATGTATATAAATAAAGTTTATATACACATATATATGTATTAATGAAGTAAAAGTAATAAAACTAAAGCTAAAATTATAAGACGGAAATGCAACTAAAATAAGAAACAAACTAAAAAAGAATCCAAGCTCATTATGCAACATCTTAACCAACTCTAAAGATGTCAAAAGGAGATATCAAAATCGAAAAGGTAAAAAATTAACAAAATATGAAGTTAAAAACCTATAAACTAAAACATCTTAAAAATTATCCTTATGCTCTTTTAATCAAAAGAACATTATGACAATCACTAAAATCATCATTCAAATTTGAGAAAATGTTAATGCTATAATTTAATTTATATTTAATTAAATATGATAGTACACATATGTATTATATATATGTATGTGTGTGCATGTAAAACATAATAATACGTGCAAGGTATAACATGCCGTATATAAACGTTGGGATTTACATCGCAACGGACATGTTAGCCCATCCTATGTGTATTAAATATTGTCCAAATATATGTATATATGTAAACTTTTTATTTATATAAATATAAAAAACTATGTAAAATTATATATATATATATATTACTTATATATAAAATATTAATGATTTATATACATTTATATTATTGTATTAAAATTTTAAATAATACACACACATACAATATATATAAAAAGTAAAAAAAAATCATTTTGCATATATATATATGTGTGTGTGTGTGTTACAGCAACAAAATTATTATTAATTTTTCAAATATATATACATATAAATATAGGTATGTTAATAATATTTAAATAAGCATTTGTATATATATATATATCCATTAATTATAAAAATAAAAATTATATATTTTTTTATTTTTTTTAAATTGAATGCACAGTAGAAAAAAAATCTATTTATAATTTTATTGTATTAAAAAGTATATATGTATTCATTAATTAGTCGAAATACAACAAAATAATAATAAAAAATATTTTTATGTTATATTATTTGAATTTTAAATTTAAAAAAAATCAAACATGGTTAGAAAATTTGTTCCAGAATTTTCTCAATCAAAATGTTCTTTTTAATTAATTAAATATTTTCGAATAAATATTTAAATGATTTTTTAAAGATATAAAAATTGATTTTAAAATTCTAATTTTTTTGGTGGAGAGTTTATATGAGGATTAAATAATTTTATAAAATTTAAAATTTAATTTTTTAACATATATTATTTTATATGAGTTATTTTATTCATATATTGATTTAAAAATAATAAATAATAGTAAACAACTATTAGAAAATAATTTGCAGTTACAAAAGTTATAATCATTCTAAATATGCATTTATAAAATATAGACCAATTATTTACATGATATAATGACATAAATATATTCAAGTCATATAATTAAAATCAAATGACATATTAATATAAACATATATTAATTGATAAAATTATAATAATTAAAAGTAAAATACATGCAGCTGTGCACTTCAGATCTACATAAAACATTTGTTTCTTAATAAATACATACATATAATAAATCTATTATGTGACAACATTGATACATTTAAGAATCGTCACCTAACTATCAATATTTTTTTTGAAAATTGGTTCATTTATTAATAACTAACAAATATAGTGCATACATGCAGCAATACACAAATACACTACCCTTACAATCACAATCACCTTTATCCACAAAATCTTTCCAGTCCAGCCCAATCACTAAACCTACATCATAAAAATCTAAGATCTAAAATGTCGCTGCTCTATTGTGGATGAAGAGTGACTTCCAGTGTCGCAACAAATCTGCGTATTTTATCTCATGTTCTTAATAGAAGATACTTGCTCGTTGTCCACCATTCAAGGATACACGGCTATATACAAATATAAAACATTTGAGCTCAGCTCTTATCAAGATCTCAAGTGAAATGTACCTATTCATGTGAATTCTTCGTCATCATTACATCCACAACCCAGATCTTCCTTCTATCATCATCATTTGTCCACTTCTTATCACTGACTCCTTGTACCGCAAAGTCCCCTCTGAGCTAGAAGCCGAAGTTGAACTCTAATTTGATGACAGATCCAGTTTTCCTGGGCATGAATGGAGTGGTATGTTTCCCAATTCCAGAAGGCATCCGCAGGTTCGCCTTGAATGTATGAACACAACAATATGTATAAATTTGTAGATACCATGAGCAGATAATTGAACTCCATAGCATGATAATCAATCATTATTCCAAATGCCAGAACAAATGAATTGCACGAAATCATTACGCACTAAAATTTGTAAGGTGTTGTGCCTACCATAATCAAACACGCCCGAAGTATAGAGCTTTATATCTCTGTGGGCTATCTCAGAATTCACCAAATCCTAATTCGATAATCGGTTGAATCTTACCCAAATTCGTACGAGGCCGAAAAAAATATCGCCTCTACTACACATGGTAAACAAATCCAAATCAAAGATTAATTTGCAGGATTCATTGGATCGACATACTAATAATCACCAGAAACCAAAAATAGTACCGATAGCAGGGTTCTTACCCTTCATGTATCAGACTGAAGCAATCGACAAATGATTTTTGAAAATTTATACTCGGTTTTGCCACAAATACACTCGGTATGGTCGATTGCAGGAAAATGGAAATGAATCGGGCATAAGATGTTGGAGTTGAGCATCAATTTCGCCTATTTGACATCCCCAGTTCTCCGAATCTCGATCTACATCAGCATAAGATCTGGATTTGAAATCATGACTAACGGTTTCAAGCAATCAATGGAAGGGATACAAGATCCCATAAGAAATTGAAAACCAAATCGCTTATTTCGCTCCCCATGGGAGAGAAGAAACCTTTATATATATATATAACTATCAATATATATATATATGTATGTATGTATGTATGTATGTATGTATTTGTGTGTTTGTGTGTATATATGTATGTATATGTATATATATTATATGAATAGTATACTATTATTCAGAAATTATAAATCATATAGTATAGAATACATAACTAATACTAATACCTTTTAGTACACCTTGTAATGATGGATTCTCCCTCCTTTGAAATCTTCTCGATTCGGTAGATTGCTAATCCTTGAATCATGGACCTTTAACTATCCAATAGTTGTTGCCTTTCGAATTGATTTGAGATGAATTTATTGGAGCTCCTTATTGATAAGGTTAACCAACAATGGTAGGGAAATGGCAGCCAAAAGATTCCTTTTGCGTTAGGGTTGGGGGTCCTTTTATAGTGGAAGAAATAGAGAGAAATATGGATCACATCTCATACCATTTCTCATCAAATCTTAACCATCCATCTCCAAACCCCTCTAGCATTTTTAGTCGCCTCCTACAAGCCCTATTACCATCATAATAACATCTTAACATCATGGGCTTACAACCCCTTTAAGCCTAAATAAATATTGTTAATTAAATCTAATTTAATTGTTTGGCGATATCGCATATCGATCGATATATTATAACTATTATAAATATATACAGCAATATTTATTCCTCAAATCATATTCAAAATTTTTATAATTAATATTTCATAAATATTAATTAATTTAATTAATTTATAACAATTATAAATTAATTAAATCTTTTGGTCTAAAGAGAATTCATCATTTTGGTTGTATGACTCATCAAGTGTAAATTCGGTCAGCGATTAACATCGAACTATTCGAATGTTAATATTTACACGTCACTCAGTAGGTGGTGTGACATTTTGGCCAAAGTTATTTTTGACTTAGTTTCCATAAAATCCAATTTTATATTATTAAGTGTTGCCCAGTTGTGACATTTATTTACAATAATTCTCTTCGTCAAAACTATATCATTTTGGACTTATGGAATTTATTAATGGTCAAAATTCCAATATCATCCATATTAAACCCTATAGTCGAAACACAAAGTCCTTGGTTCAATAATAACAATTATTATTAACCGAAATGCTCTGGCTAGAGACTTTGACTTTGAGTTGACTTGAGTTGAACGTGATACTAACCCCATATAACTGAGGAGACGAATCCTCTCTTGAATAGTGCTTCATTTCTAGTACTTCCACTCGACCAAACTATAGTCACTCGATGGACGCCATGCCATGATTTGACTATCAAAGCAGAGCTTTCATATTGAAGATCTACTATATTTTCAAGTCGACAGAACTGTGTAAATCAATCACATCGATATTATCTTCTTGACCTTAGTTATATTAACCAACAGAAAAATATCATGTGAATCATTCCATAGTTATCCAATAACTATTCGTATGTAACCTCATAGTGCCTCTAGCAATCATGAGTAATACACTGCCCAACATTTGGAGAGCGTTACATACTCTAGTCTCAACGGATATATCAATATCTAGTCTCGATACATCTTGACTAGGAACATTTAAAATGGTATATTTATATTTATTATGATAAATTACTCACGGTTGCAACACTTTGTAACTACTATAACAAAATATACAATTAATGGATTTTCTATTAAATATACTTTTAATTAAATTGATTAATTAATATAACACATTATATCAAGTGTATTATAGAAAGAAAATACCTTTTATTTTGAATAAGATTGGTCAACGAGTTAGATATATGCAACAAATTACATAATTGATCCAAAGATATACCCCTAACTCTATCATTATCTACATTATATCCTGACACTACCCTTTTGTTACTTTATTGATCCTTCGATACCAAAAGGTACCACCCCAATCAGTTTCAATTAAGCTTCTCTTTACCTTACTCTATAAGGTACATCCCCTTATGGTAAACCCACTTTACTTAGCTTATTTTGCAAGGTACATCCCATAGAAATTATAAATTATTTTGCTATAAAGTACACCCTAAGTAGACTTGGTTCATTACTTTTTATACTGCGAAGTACATCCTATATACGTAGTTTTGGTTCTCTTTAGTTTATACTACAAAGTACAACCATAAGCAGTTTCTTACCTTTTCTTAAGTTCAAACCCTATAAGCGAGTTACATCCACTCTTGCAAAAGCATACAACCTGCTTGGACATCCTACGTCCCTTCGGTTTTGAATGCCAGACCATACCCTTAAAGTAGGCGCATTCGGGAAAACATCCCTACTTGGTGTCAATAGGCCTTCGGTACCTGCATCATTTGTAGGTTCTTACTTGTTTACTTCTTAATTATCTTTGACTTTCTTATCTTTACCTAATGGTTGATTCATTAGGTTTTGGTTTTTTCAATTCTTTTAGCTTGTTTAGACCCCATCCCACCTTTGGCTATCTTAAGTCTCAAACCATTTTTGCAATGCATTTCTAATAGAATACTCCGAGTTCTACCTTTGACAGTCTTAAGCCTTGGGTTTTAATGTTAGCTTTCCTCCGAATACTGTAAGATCTCGGTATTGACTCTCCTTGAAATTCAATTAGTCTAGGTAATTGAATCACTACCCTGACGTCTCATCTTAGGAAAGTCCGCCTTAGTTTATTTTTAGTGACTTATGGAATTAAATCTTTATATTCCCGAAATCCCTTCCTCTCCCTATAATTCATTCTTTAACCACTCTCGTACCCTCGGTCCACCTTCGGACTTTGAGTAGCCCTTCGGTTAATAGACAAAGTGAATGTGTTATAACTTTCTTATGGTTTATTAGATTTTGGTTTACTACCCACGGTTCGACATACGTTGGGAACCATCTTCTACACATCTGACTCAATTTACACATGTCCACTCCTAATTATTTTGACTTAGTACTCTTTGACCATTATTAAGTACTTATCGACATATTCCGCACAAATTGTGGATCTGGTCTTCCAATTAACCAATACTTTATTAAATTAAATTACCTTCTAACCTCAATTAACTGCCTTCCATCTCCATGTTACAACCCTTCAGCCAAGTCTGAATCCTTTCAGAAGTTACTTATTTGATTTCCATAAAATCATAGAAAAATTAGTCATGATTTTTTTCGACACAATTACTCAAACTCTCTACTTCTAACCATTTTCCCTATTTATACGACAGTTAATTAATTCATATCAATTTATTTACTTAAGGGAAAATTCTATTAATCAAAACCCATCTTTAAAAACATGTTCTCAACATCATATTAAATTTCCATGTCAACTTAGTTACACGTAATATAAGAAATAATCAATCATAATTTGGCCATGAGCATTATAAGTAAGAAAATAGGATAAAGGGATATGTTACTCACTTAGACTTCATGATTAATTTATGTCTCTACTTCCCTTAATTTTTGTCTACCTTAATCGTCTGTTTATGAAGTTGCCACCATTAATTTGCAAAGCTTTCTTATTTTATTTTATGAAAATAAATGATGAGAAAAAAAGGGTGGCTACACTTTTGTTCATGATAAACTGGGCTACCACAAAGCCCATTTGCTAAATGTTAAACCTGTAATGCGACTAAGTAAATTAATGTACCCTAGATATTCACTTAGTACCATCATTACCCCCTTTTTTATTTTAATTAATCAATCAATTAATTATCCATTAATTTATGGGGTGTTACATTGTTCCTATATAGGAATTTTGTCCTCGAAATTCAAACATTGTACATGAGTGATTCCCAGTCCCAATCATGCCTATCCTAGCATACACATACATACAAGTTCCCAACTATGTGTCACAACAAAATGTACTAGTCTATCTACTAATGCATGGAAAACAACCATCATATCATATGTACATGGCCTGGAACATACACAATAACTATACATGCAAATCTAAACAAACAACTCAGTATAAGTCCTCCAGGTCTTATCTTTAGTTTCCCAAGTGCAATCGTCTTGGTCCTCACTCCATTGGACCCTCACTAACTTCACTTCTTTGTTTCTAAACTTTTTATGTCTCGACCCAAAATCCGAATAGGTCTTTTAACATAAGTCATATTTGGCTTAACAACTAAATCATCCGTAACTCTCGAACTTACTATTGCCTTAGGATTTCAGATGCACTTTCTTAAACATGAAACATGGAATGCATTATGAACCCTAGCTAAAGTATTCGATAGCTCAACCTTATAGGATATTTACCAATTCTCTCAAGTATCGAAAAGGTGCCAATGTACGTAGGCACTAACTTCCTTGCCTTTCCAAACCTCATTGTGTCCCTCACTAGCAATACTTTAACAAACACATAATCTCCCAAATCGAGTTCGAAGTCCTTCCATCTCCTATCGTCCTAACTCTTTTGTCTCAATTGGACTGCCTTCATCCTTCGTCGAATCATTTTGAGTTTTTCCACGGCTTCCCTTACGAGATCCAACCATAATACAAGCCTATCTCCTGTCTCAACCTAATATATGTGTGACTTACATGACCTCCCATACGGTGCCACAAATGGTTCTATCCCAATACTGGCATGTTAACTGTTATTGTATAAAAATTCTACCAAGTGCAAGTGATCTTCCTAAGATCCCCAAAAATCAAAAACACACATTCTCAAAAAGTCTTTAAGCGCTCTGTTGACCCTTTCGGTTTGTCCATCTATCTTTGAATGGTAAGAAGTGCTCGTACAAAACTTCGAACCTAAAGCACTCTATAGGCTTCGCCAAAAATCACCGGAAAACAATGGGTCTCGGCCACTAACTATAGTACTCGACATTCCATGCAATCTTACTATAATCTTCAAATAGATCTCAGCTAAATTTTTTGCCATCCTTGTAGGTTTAACTAGGTTGAAATGGGCATCCTTCGTTAACTTATCCACTATAACACATATGCTTTCGTTCCTAGCCTTACATATTGGCAAGCCATCTATAAAATCCATGGAAACCAAATCCCACCTCTACATAGGAACATCCAAGGTTTGCAAAGGTCCACTTGGTTTTTGATGCTTTGCCTTAACTTATTGGCATGTGAAACATCTTTTCACATATTCTCCACATCTCTTTTTATTCCTTCCCGAAAAAAGTTTCTCTTCATGTCTCAGTACATCTTAGTACCTCCTAGGTGAATGGTAATTTGAACGATGACATTCGTCCAAAACTTCTTTTCGAAGGGCCTTCCACATTCAAAACATACAACCTTCCTCCATTTTGAAGTCTACCCATTTGGTCAAAATAAAATCCTTTCAGCTCATTGGCTTTGGTTCCCAATTGTAGGTATCTAATCCTTTCTATACTAAGTGGATATTCCCTTTGCATTTGAGCAATCCTTTCAATAAGCACAGGCTAAACTTCTAAGTATGATAGCATTCCATAAGCTCTACTCGACCCAACACTTGATCAAAAGTGTATATTACAAGAAGCTAAGGTCTCAAATATATTCCACTCTTTAATCATAGAAAAAACACAATTCCGCTATCTTAGGCTTAAGGAATCGGCTACCTTATTTCCCTTCCCCTTGATACACTATATCCCAAAATCATAAGATGCCAAAAATCCCAGCCACCTTTGCTGTCTCACATTTAACTCCTTTCGAGATAAAAAATATTATAAGGACTTATGGTTAGAACATAACACATATCTTTCCTCCAAAATGTAATGTCTCTAAATCTTTAGTGCGAAGATAAAAACTGCCAACTCCAAATCATGTATCGGATATCGAATCTCATGGGATCGCAATTGCCTAAATGCGTAAGCTATTACTTTGCCTCCTTGCATCATCACTGCTCCCAACCCTGAACTTGAAGCATCTGTATAAAAAACCATGCCTTTGTTACCTTCAGATATCACTAAAATCGAAGCATTAGTCAACCGAAGCTTCAACTCTCAAAATAATGCTTCACATTCGGTCATCTAAACATACTTCTCATTCATTCGAATAAGTTTCATCATTGTTGCTGGTATTCAAAAGAAGTCCTTAATGAATCTCCGAGAGTATCCAACCAAACTAAGTAACTCTGAACCTCTGAAACTATCTCGGGTCTCTTCCACTCATTCATAGCTTCGATCTTTGAAGGATCTACGACCAAGCCTTTCCTCGAAACTACATAGCCTTAGAACTTAACTACCCTTCTCAAAAAATGATACATAGAAAATTTCTCCATTAACTTATGTCGCCTCAATGTCTCCTACACAAGTTTAAGCGAACCTCATGCTCTTTCTCATCCCTCGAGTATACCAAGATGTCATCTACGAATACTAACATGAATCAATCCATTTGATCTTGGAAGACTGTATGCATTAAATCCAAAAAGAATGCATGTGCATTTATTAGTCTAAACGACATTACTGGAAGAATACCTTGGATGGAATAAACGACATTTATTAGCTACTCATATGAAGCATACCTCTTTTGAAAGTAGCAAGGGAAAACACTCTCCTCCATAACCCTCTATTGATGGAATCCTATAGCTAGATCTATCCGCAAGAATACCTTGGATTCATTCAACTGATCAAACAGATCATTAATCCTTGACAATTGATATTTATTCTTTACCGTTCTTTCATTCATTAGTCAATACATCATGATAAAGACCTATCGGATTTCTTCACAAACGCAGCTGAAGCACCCCATGGTGAACTACTTGGCTTTATAAAGCTCTTGTATTCCAACTCTACTAGTTGCTTCTTCAACTCCTCCATCTCCTTCGGAGGCATTCTACTAGGGAGTTGATTGAATGTTTCAGCTCCCGGTATCGACTCAATACAAAACTCTACTGCTCTCGAGATAACAATCCTGAAACCGACCCAAATACATTTGGGAAGTCTCTAGCTATTCGTACTTCACTGATATATTCTTCTTCTGAGGCTAAAGCAAACAATATACCTTTGCAACCAGGTTTAGGCTTTTTTGAAACTACCAGTACTCTTTTAGTTCGGTTTGAGTGACTCAAGGCTATGATCCTTTTGGCATAATATATATTGTGCCATACCTTTCTATCCATCCATCTCTAAAGTAATTCTAAAGCCTATGACCTCAAACATGTAGGGTTCACATAGGAATTCACATTCATCAAACTTAATCTCTAAGTTAGTGCAACTAAATTTGAGAGAGACATATCCCTCCATCAGATTTACTACAAGAATAGAAGTGACTAAATATGTAACCTCTAACCTAAGTCTATCAACTAAGTCTTGAGCTATAAAAGAATGTATAGCTCCGATATCAAATAGTGCTCTAATTTAAATACCATAAATCAAAGTCATACCTTCTAAGATCTTTCCGTTTCCTTTCTCTTTAGTAAATGGTCTTTCTGTTAGTCCCTCCAAAGCAAACACTTTAGCTCGTAACTCTGGACAGTCCTTCTTTTGATGCTTTATGTAACGATCCTAATTTTTAGTAACATTATTTAGGATATTTAATTAGTTATATTAAATTGAATAATGTGATGATTATGAGATTGAGATTTGTGTTAATAGAAAGGCAGCTGTGCCACATAAAAAATGAGCTAAGGGAAAATGAAATAAAATGTTAGGGTAAGTAGACAAGGGCAATATAGGAATAAGTAATATCCTTATACCCTAAACCCTCACATACATTCATTTTACACGTTCATTCTCACAAACAAAATAAAAACATAAGAGGTTGACCACCATTAGGAAAGCAAGAAGAAGATAAAGCTAAAATCAAGGGGAAGAAGTTAATCAACTTAATCCAAGATCAAATCTCAACTCCTTAATCACAAAGCAAAGGTGAATAATAACCACATCTCATGTGTTTAATTGATTTCAGTTTTAGGTTAAATCTGAGCTAATTTTCCAATATTTTGCCATGTTTTTTATTGTTAAATTGGATATATATGCTTGTTGATGATTTTTGCAAATTCATATAGATTTTATGATATGTTTAAATGTGAAAACCCTGTTAAATGACATCCAAATGCCTTGCAATTTTAGTATATGATCCGAAATAATATTTTAGAGACGTGCTTCAATTTTAATAATTTTCTGAATTAATATGGATTTAATATTAATTTTCTAGTGAAGAAAATGGTTATTTGGGTTTAAAATTAATTACAGCTAATATATTTATGTTTTGGGTTAGAAATTAATATATGTTAGAAAACATATTAAAAATGATGTAAGGAAATTTTTATAGATTTTTCCTAATTATTTTAATAGATATATAAAATTATTTAAGGTATGAGATTTAAATGTTTTATATATTTATAAAAGGAGAAGGGGTATTTTGTAAATAATTAATTTGATTATTTCTGAAATTTTGGTAGTACTTTTAGAAAAGAAATTAGCAACCAATCATGTTTTGACAAACAAGGCAAGTTAGTTGAAAAGAATTACTTTAAAAAGCTAAAAATCAGTTTAAACATGCTTTTTACATGTTTCGCCACTTTCGGCACCTATGTTTCGATCTAGTACTCTCGCCTCCATCACCATCGAAACCAATACATATGGTATCAAAAGCTTTGGTACGTAGTGGATTGGGCATAGGCGAAAGATATAGAGTCGAGACAAGGGGTTCCGAAGGGGTCGAAGCTTTACTTTGTTTTTAAATGAAAATGCGCCTGCTTTGCTTTTGCTTTCGACTTGGTTAGCTTCCGAATGAGTCAAATTATTTTAAAGGAATGGTTTCAAAAGAGGTTGCGCCTTTTGTTTTAAGTAAATGCTTTCGAAGGATCCGAAACCCCTTGCCGCCGCATCTTACCTTTCGAAGAAATGCCTTCGAAAGGGTTTCCTTGTTTTAAAACCCAAGCCGCTTCTCCAATACTTCGAAGGGTTGATTTCGACACCGTCACTTCTTTACTTTGGAAATAGCTTTCGAAAGGGTGCTTTCGACTGGTATAGTGTCACGCCTTATACATTAGCTGTTAGCCCCTAGCTAATTTAGTCCAAAATTCCAATGTGCAGGGCTTTGTCACTGGTAAGACTAGAATGATGTTACACACAGAAAGGAATATACATAGTGATGGTAGGTTATTGGAGAGCCTGTAAAACCATTAGGATCAGTTGACCCTGGGAGAATTAAGTTAGGGACAGACGTCCAAAAGAGGAGTATCTAACCAAAGTTAGATTATTTGTTTATTTTGTCTGGTAGGCCCCAATCAGACAAAGGTTAGTAGTTAGCCAAACAAAACTATAATATTCGGACAAATAGTCCATTTGTTACTTGATTTATATGCTTTCATGATATTGATACTATTGTTTTAGCCAGTTTTGGTTGCATGATTAAAATTTGCAAAAGATATGTTATAGAATGATATTAGTGAGGGAAAACTCGTTCCGCTAAGCGGCGTGGTCTCACTTAATATCGAATAACCGAGATGTTTAGTATTATTCACACCAGGCTTTATGTCTGACTCGAAGTTTATGTTTTCCCCTTAATCTCTCGGGTGCTCAAAATTGATTTGAGTAGGTTAAGGGTTGAGGATTTTCATGTTTTAGTAGGTTGATGAATAAAGCTTCCGAAGACGAGCAAGAGGCTGAAGTTAGCTATGTAAGAGTTGTTATGTTTTTATTTTCGCTGTGTTGTATTAAGTCTGTTATGACTATTTAGTACTCTGGTCAACCAAGTGGGCATCTTCATATGTCACTCTTGGCGTATTTTATAATAATTATATTTGATCTGAACCTAGGGAAACATTGGGATTATGTAACTTGGGTATGATGTGTTGTTCTGAAATGTAATCAGAAAAATGTTTTAATCTGTGATGATTTTTATTTCATATTCAAGTGCTTCTGATATTATGGATACCATTAACATTACCGTATTTGGTCACCAAAAGTTAATACTATAGATGACTGTAGCATCTGTAGCACTTAGGTTCGGGCCTCCAGATATGGGATGTTACAACTTGGTATCAGAGCATAGGTTTATGAAAAACTTTAAACTAAATTGATTTTTGAAAACATAATCCTAAGGAATTAGAGATAAGATGGGGGTATGGGATAACGCTATAGTAACGTACTTGTATTTGCTATATATAAGTATACGCTTTATCTCCATTCTCCTATCTCTCTTAGGCTATTCTTCTGTATCTTATGAGTCTTGAATACAGATATAGATGCTAAAAGTGGAAGAGTTAACCTTGGAGGGGGAAGCACCACTACAAATGGAAATGCCAGACCAAATACCAGGAGAAACCAAGGTCAGGCACAAGCTGGAAATGTGGATGCTGGAGTCCTGCAAGTTGACATGGGAGAAATGTATTAGTTCTTTGTCAACATGATGCAATCGGGTATTGCTGTAGGAGTAGTGGGAGGAGGAGTTCAGGAAGCTCCGGTGGTGAATAACTATGCTATTCTGAGTAGGGATTATGCTCGGTTGGGAGGAAAGTCGTTCATTAGTACCGAGGACGCAATCAAAGTGGAGAATTGGTTACTTCATTGTGAGAGGATTTTCGCTGATTTAGGGCTCAATGATGAGCAGAAGAGAAGGCTTGCTTCTAGACAGCTTCAGGGAGCAGCGTTGTACTGGTGAAACCCGTTACAGTTGGAGTTAATGAGGAGGCAATGACATGGGTTGAGTTCAAGATGAGGTTTTGAGGGAGGTTTATGTCAGAGATTGCTAAGTCTGCATTGCTCCGAAAGTTCGTTGAATTGGATAAAGGCCATATGACTGTGCTGGAGTATGCTACAAGGTTTGAGGAGTTGGCAAGATATGGCTATGCTACGATTGATACTAATATTAAGAGAAATGAGAAGTTCATTAGAGGGTTAAATCCTGAGCTTGCTAGGGCTGTGTTATCACACATTAGGGATCCATGTGATGTCGTTATTGAGATGGCATTGAGACACGAAGAGATGCTTGCTTTTCTAGAGAGAAATAAGGCAAAGGAAGTCCATGTGAGGCAGAGTTAGAAAAGAAAGTTTTTCCATAAGAAAGGAGCTTAGAAGGGCAGAGCCACAAAGAAGGGGAAGTCGGAGGTTGTCTGCTTTAAGTGTGATAAAAAAGGGCATTTTGCTAATGAATGTCGCTCAGGAGATGGAAAGAAGGTGATCGGGAAGAAGAACATCAGATGCTTCAATTGCGATCAAATTGGACATTATAAGAACTAGTGCAAGGAGCCTGCTAAGGATCGGAAGGGAAAAGTGTTTGCATTGGAGCCAGATATCTCGAGGCCAACAGTAGTGGAAAAAGGAAAAGCTGCGTTGGGAGGTACGCTTCATATTCATGATATGTCAGTTAGCATTCTGTTTGATACCGGTGCATCGCATTCTTTTGTATCTCGTTGTTTGGTAGATAAGCTTAACCTAGAACCATCATATTTGATTACTTCCTTAAGGGTTGCAAATCCGATGGGAGGCTATGCGACACTTGGGATGAAGTGTGACCACCTAGAGTTTGATTTGTTAGGTTATACCTTTGTTTGCAGTTTGCATGTGTTTGACTTCGTAGGATTTGGAATTATTTTGGGTATGGATTGGTTAAGTAAATACGATGCTAAGATATTTTGCCATGATAGGAAAATATCACTTAGACACCCTGACTATAGCGATCGGATTGTATATACCGTAGAAAACCTTAGTTGTGAGGTGAAAGCTTTGTTGGGTGTTGTGGAGGTAGAAGACGAGTTAAATCGAGTTTTCGTGGTTAGAGAATTCGCGGATGTTTTTGAACCTGTAGTAGGATTACCACCGAAATGAGCCATTGAGTTTCAGATAGATTTAGTACGTGGAGCAGAACCAGTGAGTAGACCGCCAAGCAGGATGACACCTACCGAGATGAGAGAGCTAAAGGTGCAGTTGGTGGATTTGGAAGGCAAGAATTTTATTAGGTCAAGCAGTTCGCCTTGGGGAGCAGCCACAGTGTTTGCTAAGAAGACGAACAGATCGTTAAGGTTATGTATCGATTATCGTAAGTTGAATGAGAAGACGATAAAGAATCGATATCCGTTGCTTAGAATTGACAATTTGTTCGATCAGTTGAATGGAGCCAAGGTATTTTCTCAGTTGGATTTAGCAACAGGTTTCCGTCAGCTTAGGATAGCAGAGGATAGTATTCATTTGACACGGTTTAGACCTAGATATGGATCGTACGAATGGTTAGTGATGCCGTTCGGGCTAACTAATGCGCCAGCATTCTTTGTGGATTTGATGAACCGAATTTTCTGAGAGCACTTGGATAGGTTCATATTGGTATTTATAGACGATATTATGATATACTCTAAGAATGAAAAAGAGCATGAATTTCATATTAGAGTGGTGGTTGAGACGCGCAGAATCAGCTGAAGGCGAAGTTTTCGAAGTGTCATTTCTGGAGGAAGGAAGTGAAGTTTTTTGGTCGTGTAGTCTCAGAGAAAGGATTGTCTGTAAATCTGACTAAGATTAAAGCGGTGAATAATTGGAAGAGATCCGAGACAGTGACTAAGATAAAGAGTTTTCTTGGATTAGCTGGGTATTATCGAAGATTTATGAAGAACTTTTCGTGAATAGCGGCACCGATGACCAAGCTAACATCAAAAGATGTAAAGTTCGTTTGGACCCATAAGTGTGAGGAAGCATTCTAGAGCTTGAAAATCTTATTGACTAATGCACCTATGTTAGTTGTTCCAGAAGGGAATCAGGACTTAGTAGTATATACAGATGCATGTGGGACTGGGTTAGGAGCTGTGTTAATGCAAAACGATAAAGTGATTGCCTATGCTTCTCGACAGCTTAGACCGCATGAGGTTAGGTACCCGATGCATGATTTGGAATTAGCTGCGGTGATTTTTGCGTTGAAGGTGTGGAGACATTACCTTTTGGGAGAAAGATTTGAGTTATACATGGATCATAAGTCACTGAAGTATTTATTCTCTCAGAAGGAGTTGAATATGAGACAACAGAGGTGGTTGGAGTTTTTAGCTGCTTATGACTTTGGAATTGAGTACACGCCAGGAAAATGTAATAACGTTATAGACGCACTTAGCAGAAAACATCAGAATGCAGTGTTAGCAATGATAGCTGAGTGGAAGGATTTGGAAGCATTGACAACTTGCAGAGTGCAGTGGAGATCTGAAGTTGAGTCTAGTGGAGAAACTGCTGTGTTGTCTTGTTTAGAAGTTCAACCGATGATGATCAAAAAGATCGCTTCTAAACAGGAGGAGGATCTAGTATTGGTTGAACGGATCAGGAAGTTAAGGGATGGAACAGAGAGCGATGACTTGAAGGATTTTAGTCTTGACCAGAACGGGTGGTTGAGAAAGAAAGGAAGGTTGTGTGTTCCGAATGTAGTAGACATAAGGAAAGAGGTTTTGGAGGAATGCTATCGTTCAAATTTCACCATTCATCTGGGAGGAACTAAGATGTATCGGGACATGAAGAGGAGCTTCTTCTGGGAAGGTATGAAGAAGGATTAGGCTTATGGGTGAAGCCGTGTTTGAACTATCAATAGGTAAAAGTCGAACATCAGAAACCAAGTGGATTACTTCAGCCATTAGATATTCCGGTATGGAAGTGGGATTCTATTTCTATGGATTTTATAGATGGGTTGCCAAGATCTAATAGGGGAAATGAAAGTATACGAGTCATAGTGGATAGGTTGACCAAGAGTATCCATTTCATTCCAGTTAAGTCAACTAGGACGAAACCTATTTTAGCTAAGTTATTCATGAAGAATGTAGTTAGACTACATGGAATTCCTAGTAGTATAGTAAGTTATAGAGATTCACTATTCACTAGCGAGGTTTGGAAAAGTCTACAGGAGGTTTTAGGTACTAAGCTCAAGATGAGTACCGCTTAACATCGACAGACTGATGGGAAAATGAAAAGAGTTAACAAAGTCTTAGAAGATTTATTGCGAGCTTGTGTGTTAGATTTTGGAGGATCATGGGAAGATCATCTACACTTAGTCGAGTTATTGTATAACAACAGTTATCAGGCTAGTATAGGGATGGCACCGTTTGAAGCTTTGCATTCAAGGCCATGTAAATATCCAGTTTGTTGGTTAGAGACCGGGGATAGGTTGGTTCTTGGTTCGGATTTAGTTAGATAAGCTGCAGAGATGATTGAGTTGATTTGGGTTAGGATGAAGGAAGCTCAAGCTAGGCAGAAGAGTTATGCAGATAGAAGATGGAAATATTTAGAGTTCTCGGTTGGAGATCATGTTTTCGTTAAGGTATCACCGATGAAAGGTGTGATTTGGGAAATCATGGAAGTTGGCATCGAGATTTGTAGGACCATTTCCTATTACAAAGAGAACTGGGAAACTCGCATATAGAGTAGAGTTACCGAACAGTTTGGCAGGAGTCTACGATGTTTTTCATATTTCTCATCTAAGGAAGTGTATTAGAGACCCGAAGACTACTATAGCACCGACTATGTTAGAGGACTTAGTAGTAGAGCCGAATTATACTATAGTTAGAAAGCCAGTTCGTATAATCGCGAGAGATGAGAAGAGACTAAGGAACAAGACAGTCAGATCAGTTAAAGTCCAATGGAGCGACGATGAGAAAGACTGTACTTGGAGACTGAGAGCAAGATTAGAGACGCTTATACCGATTTGTTTGATGGTATGTTTTACCTTTTTGATTTGATTTGTTGAGTACCTTATCATAATTTCGAGAATGAAATTCTTTGAGGAGGGGAGTCTGTAACGACCCTAATTTTTAGTAACATTATTTAGGATATTTAATTAGTTAAATAAAATAAAATAATGTGATGATTAGGGGATTGAGATTTGTGTTAATAGAAAGGTAGCTGTGCCATATAACAAATGAACTAAGGGAAAATGAAATAAAACTTTAGGGTAAGTAGACAAGGGCAATATAGGAATAAGTAATATCCTTATACCCTAAACCCTCACATACATTCATTTTACACGTTCATTCTCACAAACAAAAAAACATAAGAGGCTGGCCACCATTAGGAAAGCAAGAAGAAGATAAAGCTAAAATCAAGGGGAAGAAGTTAATCAACTTAATCCAAGATCAAATCTCAACTCCTTAATCACAAAGCGAAGGTGAATAATAACCATATTTCATGTCTTTAATTGATTTCAGTTTTAGGTTAAATCCGAGCTAATTTGCAAATATTTTGCCATGTTTTTGATTGTTAAATTGGATATATATGCTTGTTGATGATTTATGCAAATTCATATAGATTTTATGATATGTTTTAATGTGAAAACCTTATTAAATGACATCTAAATGCCTTGCGATTTTATTATATGATCCAAAATGATATTTTAGAGATGGTTTCAATTTTTATAAATTTTTGAATTAATGTAGATTTAATATTAATTTTCTAGTAAAGAAAATGGTTATTTGGTTTTAAAATTAATTACGACTAATATATGTATTTTTTGGATCAGAAATTAATATATGTTAGAAAACATATTAAAAATGATTTACAGAAATTTTTATAGATTTTTCCTAAGTGTTTTAATAGATATATAAAATTATTTAAGGTATGGGACTTAAATGTTTTATATATTTATAAAAGGAGAATGGGTATTTTGTAAATAATTAATTTGTTTATTTCTGAAATTTCGGCAGTACTTTTAGAAAAGAAATTAGCAACTAATCATGTTTTGACAAACAAGGGAGGTTAGTTGAAAAGAATTACTTTAAATAGCTAAAAATCAGTTTAAACATGCTTTTTACATGTTTTGCCACTTTCGGCACCTATGTTTCGACCCAGTACTCCCGCCTCCATCACCATCGAAACCAATACATATGGTATCAAAAGCTTTGGTACGTAGTGGATTGGGCATAGGCGAAAGGTATAGAGTCGAGAGAAGGGATTTCGAAGGGGTCGAAGCTTTACTTTGTTTTTAAATGAAAATGCGCCTGCGTTGTTTTTGCTTTCGACTTGGTTAGCTTTCGACTGGGTCAAATTATTTTAAAGGAATGGTTTCGAAAGAGATTGCGCCTTTTGTTTTAAGTAAATGCTTTCGAAGGGGCCAAAATCCCTTGCCGCCACATCTTACCTTTCGAAGTAATGCCTTCGAAAGGGTTTCCTTGTTTTAAAACCCAAGCTGCTTCTCCAATACTTTCGAAGGGTTGGTTTCGACACCATCACTTCTTTACTTAGGAAATAGCTTTCGGAAGAGTGCTTTTGACTTAGTTGTTTTACGGCCCTTTGTTCTGTTGAAGGTAAAACCCAAAGGTTTTGAAAGAAAAGGTTTTAGCTGGTTTCGAAAGGTTGTTCCACATATTTTACTTGAACCCAATGCTTTTGAAAGGTTTATTTATAGAAAAGAATTTGAATGCTTTCGAAAGGTTTTAAATGAAGGTTTCGAAGAGGTAGGTCCCCAATGTTTTCGAAAAGTTTTAAGTGGAAGGTTTCCAAATGTTTCGAAAGGTATGTTTATAGTGTTTTGATAAGAGGATGTCAAAGGTTTTAAAGCTTTCAAAAGAAAGGTTTTTCAAGGTTTTCAAAAGGTTTATTAAGAATGGTTTTGAAAGGTATGTTTTGGCCTTTTGGCCTAAGGTTTTACTTGTATCGAAAGGGGTGCTTTCAATGGATTCAAAAGGGGTACTTTCAAAGGTTAAATGTTTTCATCAACAAAGTTTTGTGTAAAGTATATATAACATGGCAAGGTGATTTGAGTAAAGCATAGAGTATATTTTCCTTGTTTAAAGTATGATTTAAAGGTTTAAATCAATTTGAGAGAAGAGGTTTTCAAGGAAAATTTATGGGTAGTTGACCCTAAGTAAAATGACTCAGATATTAGAATACCAGACGAGACTGGTATAGGGTCACACCCTATACATTAGCTATTAGACCCAAGCTAATTTAGTCCAAAATTCCAGTGTGTAGGGCTTTATCACAAGTAAGACTAAAATGATGTTAGACACAGAAAGGAATATACAGAGTGAGGATAGGTTATCAGTGAGCCTACAAAACCATTAGGATCAGTTGAGCCTGAGAGAATTAAGTTAGGGATAGACTGTCCATAAAAGGAGTATCTAACAGAAGTTAAATTATATGTTTATTTTGTCTGGTAGGCCCGAGTCAGCCAAAGGTTAGTAGTTAGCCAAACAAAACTATAATGTTCGGACAGATAGTCCATTTGTTACCTGATCTATATGCTTTCATGATATTGATATTGTTGTTTTAACCAGTTTTGGTTGTAGGGTTAAGATTTGCAAAAGATATGTTTTAAAAGGATATTATTGAGGGGAAACCCGTTCCGCTAAGCGGGGTGGTCTCACTTAATATCAAATAAACAAGATGTTTAGTATTATTCACACCAGGCTTTATGTCTGACTCGAAGTTTATGTTTTTCCCCTTAAACTCTCGAGTGCTCAAAATTGATTTAAGTAGGCCGAGGGTGGAGGATTTTCAGGTTTTAGTAGGTGGATGAATAAAGCTTCTGAAGACAAGCAAGAGGCTGAAGTTAGCTATGTAGGAGTTGTTATGTTTTTATTTCCGCTGTGTTGTATTAAGTCTGTTATGACTATTTAGTACTCTGGTCAACCAAGTGGGCATCTTCATATGTCGCTCTTGGCGTATTTTATAATAATTATATTTGATCTGAACCTAGGGAAACATTGGGATTATGTAACCTAGGTATGAAGTGTTGTTCTGAAATGTAATCAGAAAAATGTTTTAATCTGTGATGATTTTTATTTCATATTCAAGTGCTTCTGATATTATGGATACCATTAACATTACCGTATTTGATCACCCGAAGTTAATACAATGGATGACTGTAGCATCTGTAGTGCTTAACTTTGGGCCTCCAGATAGGGAATGTTACACCCTACCTTGTCGTAGTTGAAACACCTCACCCTTGATTAGTTCTTTGGCACTGGACACTTTGATGTATAGTGCCTGTTCTACCCATAATTTAAGCAAACTACCTTAGCAATAGTGGTTCAAATATTCTGGTCCTTCTATATAGCCTTCTTGCCTTAGCATAAGAAACGAACACCTTCTTCTACATTGCCTTGGGCTTCAACTCCACTCTCCTATGCTTCTGATACATACTATCATAATGCCATGCCATATCCACCACAAACTCAAAAGGAGATGCCAAACGCGTCATCACCTTGTGGTCCAGTCCCTGCTTCAAGCCCGAATGAACTTATCATTCTTCTTCAACTGGGTATTAACCATCTTCCACCATACTTGGACAAGGCGTTGAACTTCTGGATGTAACCATCCACCTAAGGTTTCCCTACTTTAGATAAATAAGCTCTCCCAAAGAATCTCTGTAACACCCCATGAAATCGACCATAAATAAATAAGTAAATAAGTATATAAAATGAATAAATTATATTAAATAAGATAGGGGTAAAAATGAAAATTTTGTAAAATTTAGAATTTGACCATGAAAGTTTTACCGTTGCGTTTGTGGTGAAATTATGATGAATTTCCATATATAATATGCTGAAAACGGAGCTCAAACGAAGAAGTTATGAGCATTTGAAGTTTTCAGGTTTAAAATAATTTAATTCGAATTCAAATAAATAAATAAATTTGAAATTTAAATTTTAACTAAGATTAGACTTGGGGGTTAAGTAACATTAAAGTTAACAATTAACATTAAAACCAATTAAGGAATGAAATTAATTAGAAACGTTAAATAAAATAACGTTCCATATAAGGAGGGGGTGGTTGACCCTATTAGGCGACCATAATCGACCCCTAGCGATCGACCGTGCATAGGGGCGGTCGTTCACTACCTTGTGATGGCGTTTAGGGTTTTCTAGTGTTGAACACACTAGATTTCTCTTTTTTTAACTTAGTTTTCATTCTACGGTTCTGGTGCGTTTCAGCCCCTATAAATAGAACCCTACCCTCTCCACTTTTATTCATAAAATATTTTAGAATTCAACGAATCTCTACCACTTTGTCTCTCCATAGATTCAGAAACTCCATTAGAAATTCAAGCAAGAATTTTATTTAGTTTTCTATTAATTCTTCCAACCTTCTTTTCTCTAACTTTTCCAAATCTAACAAATATATATACCTATCCCTTGCTCTATGTGTGTATGTACATAAATATTAAAAGAGAGATTTTGAAGAGGTCCAAAGAAGATAAAGCAAAGGATACTCTATGAGTGGAAATCTTAGTTTTTCTATTTTAGTAATTGATTAGTATATGATGGATTTAAATATGCCTAAGGGGTTTTGGGATTGTGAAAACAAAATACTATAAAGCCCCTAAAACTTCTTTAATTCGTAATGTCAGTTCTAGATGGACATTCTCAATTGTTTATGTTGAATTGAAGGAATTATATAGTTTTTGCAGTTTTGATAATTTCAAAGTCTATTCCACTCCTCCTTATTCTTTGATTTGATCATGAAATTTGATAATAAAATAAGGTTATAAAGTATGAATCTTATTCGTAGTTTGCACCACTTATTCCTTAAAAATTTAATAGAAATTCCCTTGTTATTTCTTTGAGGAGTTGAATAAAAGATGAAACTAGAATTGCAATTTCTATTGTTAAAGTTATTCCATTGGTTTGATGTAATAGACTGAGTCTAGATTTTTTTATACAAGTCTTTTATCACAATCATTGATATGAGTATAGAATCCTTGTTATGGATGTTTAGGATCCCCTTGTTATGGATATTGGAATTTTGACATCATTGATAATATGGAGAAATGACTTATATTTTTGTGGTTAAAAAGGAATTGACATCTAATGCTAGTTTAAGGCGTATAATCCGGACGCTTAGAAATTACTAGACGTGAATATATATATATATATATATATGTATGTATATATATATTTGTGTGTGTGTGTTAGCGCCAAAATTGGTCACTAACACCCAAATCCAGATGAAAGCACCAACCAACAGTCACAGATAACAGATAGAATGTATGTAGAGAGTATAAATATGAAGAACAGTAGAAATTAAAAGGAAAGTAATAATAACAAAGGATTTTTAGTGGTTCGGCTGACTCTGGCCTACGTCCACTCCAGAAATTTCCTTTTTTATTGATGTCAGAATCAATTACAGTTACAATCCAGAGTTTTAAAGCAATAATGGCAGAGTAGCCTTAATGAGGAAGTAGGAGGAAAATAGGATGGAGATCCCCTTTTCTGAAGCCCCTCCTGCTGTATTTATAGGAAAAATCCGAGTTACTGGGCTTCCTGAGTGGTCCGGGCCCACCAATGCCATAGGCGATCCAGACTCCAACACTACGACCGACCCTAAACTCCAAGCATGCCGACCCAGTCTTGCCCTGGGAGTGGCTCGAAGCAACCTCATAATTGACTCGAAGTGAACAGGGCTGGAACTCGAAGCCACTCAATGCCAAACCTCCTTCCTCAAAACACTGATCCCTTTTGATGCTGACCTACTTCCCTATGCCGATCCCATGGCTTACCGGTCCACTCCATCATGACCGAAGCGCTACGGCCGAACCACGTATGGTCGACCCCAATGCTTCAATCCCCTTGAGACCAGAACCGTTCATACCGAACCATGCATGACCTTCCCTCCTTTGTCCGACCGAACCTCCTCAACTGATCCACCTCACTACCGACCCAATCCAATGCCGACCCACTCCACGTCATCTCGTAGCCTTCCTACCGACCCACTCTAACACGGCCGATCCAGAAATGCCGACCCAGATCACCACCGAGCCACATTTGCCAAGCCACTCATGCCGAGCCACTATATTATGCCGATCCCTTAATTTCCTAGACCCAAGTTATAGCCGATCCAGCTTCTGCCGATCCACTCCAACCAGACCGAACCCTGCATGGTCTCCTCTCCTCGACCGAGCCATATACAACCGAGCCACCTTGACTGATTGACCCACACCGAACCATCCATGACTGATCGTCTATCCATCCAACCGGCTCAAACCCATCGTACTCCAATCTCGACAAACGAGCAGTTGATTTATTTAAATCCGCCTATCCACGGCCTTGGCGGGTTAACATTTGCCCCCCAAAACATGCCTTGCTATTGGAAGGTGTGTTTTGAATAGCCTCAAATCCGATATCTAAAGTCCATATGTTATCCATAGCCATACCTTTCGATTCATAATCCTTTTTATCCAAGTGCCATTGCTGTATTCTTATCCAAATCTACGACAGCTCCGAGTCGACATCCGATTCCTATCCAGTAACCAAATCCTTATCCAATTCCACATCCATCAAAACCCGAAAACCGAGTTCTAATCCATCCATATCCAATAACCAATAACCGAATCCATGACCTCTTCGGGTCAGTATCCAAATCCGGAACCGCTCCGGGTCCATGTCCAAATCCTTGGCTGTTCATAGCCAATATCCAAATCTGTAACCTTTCCGGGTTCTTACCAAGCGTAATCCACACTTGGCGACCTATGTTAAGTAATGCCACGGTGTTCCTGGTTCAGTGTCCCTGAATGCTAAATAATGTCGTGGCTTAAGTCCTAAGCCAAATCCTGTTCGCTCCGGACTCTTACCGAGCATAGTCCATACTCAACGACCTATAACAGTGACCGACAGATACTATGGGGCCTAAGTCCTAGGCCGAATCCTAGTCTCTTCGGACCCTTGCCGAGCATAGTCCATGCTTGACGACCTTTTAGCCAAAAACCAGAGGAAAATCCAATCAAAATCCAATCCGAAATCCAAATAAAACCAGAAAACTAGAAATCCATATCAAAAGTCCAAACCAAAATCCAAACCAAAAATAAGGCATTCAAACCAAAATCCAAACCAGAAAACCAACAAAACCCGGAGTTCAAACCGAACTCCAAAACCAAACCAGAAAAAGCAAGTGTCCAAGCCAAAAAAGAAAAAACTAATTCACAAACCAAAGCATCACGGTTTATCATCATCTCAGAGCATGCCTAGGGGTTGTCTCCATCCCCGTACATGAGTAAGTGACTTAGCCATCTGCTCAAAGTTTTCTACTTATTCCAAACCATCTCTATTAGTTGATGACCAACCGACCACCATTCCTAGGCCTTGCGCCATCGTCGTTCAAGGTAGGCGGTGGCTGCTCCTATTCCACCGCTGCATTCTGAGTTTCAACATATTGTCGCAACTGACCATTCCTTACATGCTCCTCGATTATATCCTTTAGATGTCGACAGCTGTTAGTATCATGCCCATCCAGGTCATGAAAGAGACAGTGCCTTCCTGATGCCCTTTCGCATTCTGAGGGTTCCCTCCTTGCCGACCTTTGATAAGGAAGGCGATCCCGAGTATCCAAGAATATCCACTCCAATGTTGCATTCAATCCCGTGTAAGTGGAGAATTTTGGTTCTCCCCAGCGCTTCCTCTTCCTTTTATCCTTGTCTTTACCCAAGCTTTCACCGGGCGGTCTTCCATCCTTAACAATGTTTACTTCCTTTGACTTTATATCCAAACATGCATCCTCATGTCGAAGAAATCTTTCAGCTTCATGAAATAATTCCCCGAGATCAATTGGTGGGTCCCGTACCAACGATACCTTGAAATCCGTATTATCCCTGACCCTGATACTGCAGCCATAAGAACCATCGATGGATCCGGCCAATCCACCGAAGAAACTGCTGCATTAAACCGAGTTAAGAAAGTCCTGAGCGATTCATTCACCCTTTGTTTAACTGACGTCAGTGTCATCACATTCTTCGGCCTTTTTATGTGAACTCGAAACTGTTTCAAGAACCTATCCACCAGTTCTGTCCATGTTCCGATAGATCCATCCTCCAGCTGTCTGAACCACATAGTAGCTATATCGGTTAAGTACAGGGGGAAACACTGGGCCATAACCTCCTCTGATGCCCCTAGCACTTCCATATGCCTTGTGTACCTCATTAAGTGGTCAGTGGGAACCGTCTTACCGTTGTATAATTCCAAAGTGGGCAGCTTGAAATCGGGTGGATTCCTAGCTATCCTGATGTTACAAGTAAACAGACTTTTGTTTACTCCCTCCAAATCCCTGCTTGCCAGACCTCTACGAATAGTTCGCCTGATAATGTCAGCTAATCCAGTGTTACCTACCAAGGGTTGCCCCCTATCCACATCTCCTAACTGCCCTCCAAGTCCTCAAGAGAATTCTGGCACATACTCCTCGTCACGTACTCCTGTATTCCTGTTAGCGCCGGGCTGTGCAGCGTCATCTGGTATCCCTCCATGGATTGGTCCAGCATTACCTGGTGGCGTTCCCTCGAGTCTAGGTCCATCCAGATTGACAGTTGTTCGCTGATTGGGGGCTGCCCCCTACTGAACCACTCCATCTGCTTACCAACTGAGTCCCTCTGATCCAACACCATGGATCTGAGCTCCTGCAGCTCTTGCTGTTCCTGCCTGTCCAAATTGTCTAAGAAGTGTCTGCATCATTTCCTCTTGCCTTTTCATCACCTGCTCCTTCATGGAATCCATCATGATCTGCATCTCGTCCCTAGTGATGTAGACGGAGGCTTGATTAGCTCCAGAGGAAGCCTCCTGACTTCCCTCTTGCTGACTCCTTTCCGTCCTCTGTCTCTTGGTTGATTGCTTTGCCATAGTCTCTAGAATCCAAGTTCCTAAGCCTTCAAATCCAAAATCCTAGCTTCTGAATCCCTGAGTGCTAGCTCTCTCAATGAAAGCACCAAAATGTTAGCGCCAAAATTGGTCACTAACACCCAAATCCAGATGAAAGCACCAACCAACAGTCACAGATAACAGATATAATGTATGTAGAGAGTATAAATATGAAGAACAGTAGAAATTAAAAGGAAAGCAATAATAATAGAGGATTTATAGTGGTTCGGCTGACTCCGGCCTACGTCCACTCCAGAAATTTCCTTTTTTATTGATGTCAGAATCAATTACAGTTACAATCCAGAGTTTTAAAGCAATAATGGCAGAGTAGCCTTAATGAGGAAGTAGGAGGAAAATAGGATGGAGATCCCCTTTTCTGAAGCCCCTCTTGCTGTATTTATAGGCAAAATCCAAGTTACTGGGCTTCTTGAGTGGTCCGGGCCCACCAATGCCATAGCCGATCCAGACTCCAACACTACGACCGACCCTAAACTCCGAGCATGCCGACTCAGTCTTGCCCCGGGAGTGGCTCGAAGCAACCTCATAATTGACTCGAAGTGAACACGGCTGGAACTCGAAGCCACTCAATGCCGAACCTCCTTCCTCAAAACACCGATCCCCTTTGATGCTGACCTACTTCCCTATGCCGATCCTATGGCTTACTGGTCCACTCCATCATGACCGAACCGCTACGACCGAACCACATATGGCCGACCCCAATGCTTCAATCCCCTTGAGACCAGAACCGTTCATACCGAACCATGCATGACCTTCCCTCCTTTGTCCGACCGAACCTCCTCAACCGATCCACCTAACTGCCGACCCAATCCACGTCGTCTCGTAGCCTTCCTACCGACCCACTCTAACATGGCCGATCCAGAAATGCCGACCCGGATCACCACCGAGCCACATTTGCCAAGCCACTCAGGCCGAGCGACTATATTATGCCGATCCCTTAATTTCCTAGACCCAAGTTATAGCCGATCCAGCTTCTGCCGATCCACTCTAACCAGACCGAGCCATGCATGGTCTCCTCTCCTCGACCGAGCCATATACGACCAAGCCACCTTGATTGATCGACCCACACCAAACCATCCATGACCGATCGTCTATCCATCCAATTGGCTCAAACCCATCATACTCCAGTCTCGACAAACGAGCAGTCGATTTATTTAAATCCGCCTATCCACGGCCTTGCCAAAAGGCGGGTTAACAGTGTGTGTGTGTTTAATAAACGTATAATTATGACGTATAATTGCATAGGTAAATAGGTCGTTAGTTTTATTAGATCCCCCTTAGGAAATAAATTAATATTTTAAGGCATAATATGGAAGATTTCTTATAAGGCCTAAATTATGGAATGGTGTGATGTGTATTATATATAGAGTGTAAATGTAAATTATGACTAAGTTATAGGGATGCAAGGTCAGTCAAGAGACACATAGAAGTCTACCCAGCAAATCTGGCTACCAGCAGTGTGACTTTAGGGCTGATGTGAGACATCACCTATGATAAGTGACTACGATGATGCGAGGTTAGTCTCAATTCTATAGGGTAAATCTATCCAGCTAATCTGGCTACAAGTACATATGAATATCGGGCTAATGTGAGACATAATCATGGGTTATACGAAGGACCTGCTCCAGGGAATTGTAGGTATTAAATGGTTGTTTGAGGGCACACCTCTTTTCCTTAAGCAGAGTATTAAATGGTCGAAGGGTTATGATATATGGTATCTCAAAAAGAGTTCGCTTCGGATGGGTATTAAGTGGCTGTAGGGTCTGCCCTCGGAGTATTAAGTGGCTCGAAGGGATTACCAGCAATGTCAGCTACATAGGTATCTGTGAGGAGTCCACCCTGGATGTAGGCATTAAATGTTGGGGGCCTACCTCGGTTGAGGTCTTAAATGGTCAAGTCTGCCTATTGCCACAAAGAGGTATTAAGTGACTTGGATACTATCTCTCATATTGTTAGACATTTATAACGATGGATATGGGTTATGAGACTAAGAAACCTACTTCGAGAAATCAAAGGTATTAAGTGGTTGTATGAGGGTCTTCCTCTTTCCCTATATGAAGTATTAAATGGATTTAAATATGTAAGACATTTTTTTACTTTGAAATATACTACCTAGGTATTGAAATAGTAAGACTTGAGATTTTTATTCATCAAACACTTGTTGTTCCGACTTCCTCCTCATTACTAGGCCTGTCAATGGTACGGGTTTCGGTCCGAGCCCCGTCCGAACCTACCCTATTAATGTAGGTACGAGTTTTGTCTTTTACTACCCAAGCCCGGACCAGGCCCGACCCGGTTTTTATTAGGGTCGGGTATGGTTTTATCAAAACCTGGCCCGGTCAAGGTCCGATCCGACTATTAGTTTTCCATCATATCAAAACAAGAGTGTGTATAATATTTATGTACCATTTTGTTTGTTTACATATAGATGTTATTGCATACTTTTGTTGTGAACTTGACTACATCACCTTTCAATTTATATGTTAACATGTTTGTATAATTTTTTTTTACCAAAGTTGCAGTTTTAAAATATGGTTTTAACATAAATATTCTGAGTTAGATATACGGGTATGACCTAGCGATCTTAAAAAGCCCAATGCCCTGGCTCGAGTATTGGGTTGAAATACCCTACGGGTTTGGCTCGGGCTCGGGTTTTAATTATTGTAATCGGATTCGGGTTCGGATTTTATGATACCCGGACTGAATCTGCCCATTGACATCCTACATATTACAACACAGGTTAGAGAAGGAGTTGATGATGCTTGAAGATGGAAAGAGTGAAGCTTATGGAAGTTGTTATCTATCTTTTCATGTTATTTTCTATTGTACCCATAAAATGTATTTTTGGAAAAAAATGATGTAACAGTTGTTATTGACATTTTGTTATGTTTTGTTATGTTTGAATTTGATTTGAAGTAAATAGGTACTATTATTGCTATTATATTTTGTTCCTTCCATTATGAGTTCTTAAAGAATAGATAGATAGCTATGTATTGTTATTTTTACCAACTAACAGCCAGCTTTGGAATAAGTCGAAGTTTCGATGGGCCTTTTTCTAGGTCAGAATATTGTTTATGAGGCGGGTTGTTATATTTGGTATCATAGCATAGGCTACCCAATCAATAGGGAAATTATACATATGAGTGACGTACTTGCTATTTTTGAAAAGGTTTTTCAAAGGATTTTTCAAAAATTCTTGCTATATATACCCTCTATATTTATTGAATATATGCACACACACTAAGTAACCCTTTTCTTACAGCATATAATACTATCTTTGGAAATCATCACTAAAGATTCAACCTACAAATATTTGATATAGCTGATAATCAATCTTCTTTCGGAACTAGGAACCCTACCCGAGGAAGACTCGCCATTCGTGGGATGCCTGAATGGTTCAAACAGTGCCTCAGGCAATTTAAGCAAGTCCCGATTCCTCTAGCTGTACTGGTGGCACCCGCTACCTCGCCTACCGATGCAACTCCCTGTCCTGTTGACTTCCTTAAGATGCATAAGGACTTCCTTAACATGGGAGGAACATACTTTGGAACTGAGTGATATGTGGAAGCTAAAGCATAGATAAATGAATACGAGAGAATATTCCGAGGACTCGTTTGGAAGGATCAGTTGAAGAGGAGGATGGTAGCTTGGCATCTTAGGGGGAAGCTTTAGATTGGTGGAATTTAGTAGTTGAAAAAAATGCTGATAGGATTTTCACTTGGGATGAATTTAGAAATAGATTTGAGCTAAGATTAATGTCAAGAGAGGAATTAAGTTTACAACTAGAGAGATCCATACA
The DNA here is from genome assembly GCA_030737815.1 of Allium fistulosum. Classification (NCBI taxonomy): domain Eukaryota; kingdom Viridiplantae; phylum Streptophyta; class Magnoliopsida; order Asparagales; family Amaryllidaceae; genus Allium; species Allium fistulosum. The sequence goes on from CM060904.1 coordinate 356,289,708, forward strand.
ACTTAGGTAAGGAGACTCCACTTTGAAGGAGTACATTTGCAGGTTTACAAAATTGGCTAAGTTCGGGATGGGACTTATAAACACATGTATGAAAAAGGCCGTGAAGTTCGTGAAAGGCCTAAACTCACCATTGAGAGAAATGTTGCTGACCCAAGTACCCACCGTTGCCACATATAAAATGTTGGTTGAAATAGATTTTTTGTAGACAACAAGTGCAAAAGAAAAAGAAGCAAAGAAGAAGGCCGGGCTTACCCAAAAACAAGAAGGGTCCAAAAAGGGAAGCTTTTGGGTGAACAAGAAGAAGGTAAAGTTTAAGAAAGATGGTAAAGTATGCAAGATATGCTAGAAAAAAGGTCATGAGGCCAACGATTTTAGGGTAAGTCTGATCAAAGAATCTTTTAAAGGGAAGCGCATTCACTGCCACAAGGAAGGGCACCTCAAGAATCAGTCTCCTAAGCCGGCGAAGAAAGGATCTAGCGGACAAGTCTATGCTATTGAGGCTGTCTCTGTTTCTAGTAGACCACCCCTTAGAGATTAAGGGAAGGCAACATTAGAAGGTATAACTCTTATTCTTGGAACTATAATTCGTACCTTGTTTGATTTCAGAGCATCACATTCCTTTATAGCTAGGAATGTAGTTAACTTCTTAAAACTTCAAACCTAATTTGTCACTAGCCTAATAGTAGTCTCTAATCCTATTGGGCGGTCGATACATCTCTCTTTAATATGCAAAGACCTAGCTACAGACATATGCAACGTTGATTTCATATGTAATGCGCACGCTCTAAATTTTGAGGGGTACAGACTTATTTTAGGTATGGATCGGTTAGCATACTACGGAACAATTCTTGAATGCAATAGGAGGGTTGTACGATTAGAAAGTTATAGAGGCCATGACCTAAAAGTTCTTTATACACCCCAAGACTCAGTCGAGTCAAGCTATTTATACTCGCTAACTCTACCTTTTAGTGAGCTTTCATCCATACCCATTGTTTGTGAATTTCTTGATGTCTTTAAGGAAGTCTCGGGTCTTCCATCCCAAAGGGAGATCGAGTTTAGAATTGATTGGAAGTAGGGTGCTAGGCCAGCCGCCTTGCCATTAAGACACATGGCCCCCAAAGAGAGACAAGAATTGGATAAGCAGATCTTCGAGAAATTGTAGAAGGGAATCATCCTACGGAGTAGCTCGAAGCGGGGAGCTCTTGTTGTCTTCGCCATCAAGGAGGACGACTCGTTGAGTCTTTGTGTCGATTGTAGGGACCTTAACAAGTTAACAAGAAAGAATAGGTATCCTTTATCTTGGATAAATGACTTGTTCGATCAACTTGTGCGAGCCAAAGTCTTTTCCCAACCGGACTTAGTAACCGGATTCCATCAGTTGAGGATTGCAGAAGAAAGCAAGTCAAAGACTACATTTTGTACACCAGATGGACTCAATGAGTTGGAAGTAATTCCTTTCAGGTTGACGAATGCCCATGCTTACTTTGTAGATTTGATAAGTAGAGTATTCAGAGGGAAACTCAATAAATGCATCATTGTATTCGTGGATGATATCTTAGTATTCTCCAAGAGCAAAGAGGAGCATGGTGACAACCTAAGAGAAGTACTAGGAACCTTAAGAAGGCACCAGCTTAAGAACAAATTTGCTAAATACCACTTTTGGAAGAAAGAGGTAAGATTCCCTGGACATATTATTTCTGAGCAAGGACTGGCGGTGGACCCCGCAAAAGTGGAGGCTGTTCAAGGATGGAGAGTTCCTAAAAATGCATCAGAAGTTAGAAGTTTGCTAGGGTTGGCAGGCTACTATAGAAAGTTCATAAAGAACTTTGCAAGAATAGCAGCCTCTTTAACCCACTTGACTAAGAAAATCTAGTCTCTTCTTAGGATGATAGATGCACTGAGGTATTCAGGATGCTTAAGCAGTTATTAACAAGTGCACCTACACTCACCATTCCCAATGGGACCAAACCGTTCATGGTTTTCACAGATGCTAGTGGCATAAGATTAGGAGCAGTTATCATGCAAGAAGGGAGGGTAGTTGCTTATGCTAGTAGACAACTGAGGAACCATGAGAAGTGGTATCTGATTCTTGACTAGAAATTGGCAACTATTGTCTTTGCTTTGAAAATGTGGAGACGCTATCTTTTTGGAGAAAGGTTTGAGTTGTTCACTGATCATAAATCACTCAAATACATATTTTCCCAAAAAGATTTAAGTCTTAGGCAGCAAAGATGGATGGAATATATAGCATCATTCGACTTTGGTATACAGTATACCCCCAGAAAAGGGAACGTAGTCGCCGACGCCCTTAGTCGGAGACATGCTACCTTAAGTGCTATATATGAATGGAGGCAGTTGGTGTTTCTATCAAATTTTAACTTCCAACCGCCAAAATAACCCATCCATGGCTGTTTAGTAGTAATGGAGGTTTGGCCAGCTTTAATGGATCTTATTGCGCTTAAGCAGATGAAGGATGAGAGGATAGTGAAAATTTTGGAGAAGCTGAGAAGAGGAGAGCATTTTCCCTATGCCAGTAAGTATTCAGTTGATTAGAGGTGATGGTTGAGAAGGGATGGATGCCTTTGTGTCCCAATGATTAATGACATATTAGAGGAAGTGCTTATGGAATGTAATCACTCGAAGACGACCATTTACCCCGGAGGAGATAAAATGTATAAGGACATGAAGAGGATTTTCTAGTGGCCTGGAATGAAAGAGAAGAGTTGCTGAGTTTACTGCCAAGTGCTTGACATGTCAGAAGATAAAGGCTGAGCAAGGGTAGGCCAGAGGATTATTGTTGCCATTGGAGATTCCAACTTGGAAATGGGAGCACATTTCGATGGATTTTATAGAGGGATTGCCCAGAAATTAAAGGGGTAATGAAGCTATTTGAGTTGTTGTAGATAGACTCACTAAGAATGCCCATTTTATTTCTATTAGGAACAATAAGACTGCAACATCTCTCACATAGATTTACATTAAGGAGGTAGTTCGATTACATGGGATTTCGGCAAGCATTGTTAGTGGTAGGGACCCCTTATTCACCAGTGAGTTTTGGAGAAGTTTGCAAGCAACCTTGGAAACTTCTTTGAATCATAGCACTGCCTACCACCCACAAACAGACGACTAGATGGGAAGAGTGCTTAGGATTTCGAAAGACTTGTTGAAAGCTTGAATCATGAACTTCGAAGGATATTTGGGAGCAACACCGACCATTGGTTGAGTTTCCATATAACAATAGTTACCAAGCAACGATTGTTATGACCCCTTTGAAGCACTTTATGGGAGGCGATGCAAATCGCCAAGTTGTTGGTGGAAACCCACCGTTAAAATTTGCTCGGACCCGATTTTATCCGTGATACTATAGAAAAATTAGAGTTGATCCGGCAACGAATGAAGGCAGCAAAAGCTGCCAAATTTTTTTGTACAGATAAGAGAAGGAAAGATTTAGAGTTTGAGGTTGGAGATATCGTGTTTGTCAAAGTCTCCCCTCTTAGAAAAGTTGTTAGATTTGGCAAGTCAAGAAAATTGGCGCCTAGATTCGTTGGGCCTTTTTGAGTTTTAGAATGAATAAGAAGACTTGCTTACCGCATCGAGCTTCCGGACAGATTAACAAGAGTCCACGATGTTTTTCATGTTTCTCACTTTAGGAAATGCCTTCATAATACCGTCATTGTAGTAGAGCCTAATTAGTTGGTGGATATAGAGACGAAGCCGATAACATCCTGTGCCACCGCACGCATTATGGAGGGCTAAACTAGAAGACTCCGTAACAAAGAAATTAGATTGGTTCGAGTACAATAGGGAGATAACCCGATGGAAAGCACATGGGAAACTGAAGAGAAAATGAAGATCTCTCATCCTGAGCTTTTTACTGGTAAACTTTTCTCTCGAAAAATTAGGATTTTGGTTGCATCGGGGTTGCTAGATTGGATGGTAGGATATAGTTGCTACACTTTTCACAATCACTGTACACTCATGTAGAAATTTTATGCATGTTTATGGTATTTGTATACATACTTGCATGATACGATCATACACTCACGCTAGGATTGAGCTTATTTATAGTATATCTGCAGTACATAATCACACTGCACTTTGTTGAGTAGATGGTTATGTAGATAACTTGGCTGTATAACATGGATGTTATTGCATATTATGCTGTTCGCCTCTTGAAAATATTTCGGGAACAAAATCTTTTTAAGGAGGGATAATGTAACACCTCGTAAAATCGACCATAAATAAATTAGTAAATAAAATGAATAAATTAGATTAAATAAGATAGGGGTAAATTAAAATTTATTGTAAAATTTGGAATTTGAGCATGAAAGTTTTACCGTTGCATTCGTGAAGAAATTATGAAGAATTTCCATATATAATATGATGAAAATGGAGCTCAAATGAAGAAGTTATGAGTGTTTGAAGTTTTCAGATTTAAAATAATTTAATTCGAATTCAAATTCAAATAAATAAATAAATTTGAAATTAATATTTCAAAAGGTTAATTGAGATTAGACTTAGGGGTTAAGTAACGTTAAAGTTAACAAATAACGTTAAAGCTAATTAACGATGAAATTAATTAGGAAACGGTAAATAAAATAATGTTCTGTATAAGGAGGGAGAGGTTGACCCTATTGGGTGATTGGTCGATCCCTAGCGATCGACCGGTGCATAGAGGTGGTCGACCGCTACCATATGTCGGCAGCTAGGGATTTCTTGTGTTGAACGTACTAGATTTCTCTATTTTTAACCTAGTTTTCATCCTACGGTTCTGGTTTGTTTCAACCCCTATAAATAGAACCCTACCCTCTCCACTTTTCTTCATAAAAATATATGGGAATTCAGCGAAACTTTACCACTTTGTCCCTCCAATAGATTCAGAAACTCCATTAGAAACTCAAGTAAGAATTTTATTTAGTTTTCTATTAATTCTTCCAACTTATTCTTTTACAGCTTTTATGATTCTAATAAATAAATATATATATATATACACACATATCCCTTGATGTGTGTGTGTGTATCAAAAGAGAGATCTGGAAGAGGTTATAAGGCGTTGCAAATCCAAAGAAGATAAAGCCAAGGATATTCTATGACTAGAAATCTTAGTTTTTCTATTTCAGTAATTAATTACTTCTAATATCCCTTATTCCAAGGCCCAAAACTAACGACTACAGATGTTGCAGTCATCCATAGTTATTAATTCTCGACGACAAAATGTTGCTGTGTTAATCATATCAATAATCAGAAGTACATGAATATGAAAAAATTTCAAACACAGTTTAATAACAAAATTTTCAATCTCATTTCACAATTGATATTTCATATTCAATACATAATCCCACGTTCATAGAAAATATAAATATTACAAAATACTCTAGGAGAGACATATGAAGATGCCCCATTGGTTGATCAGAGTCAAATACTTAGCAATTATACCACTTTGCCATTACATCCAAATAGAAAAACTCAAACACAGAGGATTAGAATAGAACTCCTACATAGCTTGAATGCCTCCTGCATGTCTGCAGAGCTTATTCGTCATACTGAAAAACCTAAAAAAAACCCTTACTCTCAACCCACTCAAAGTAATTTTGAGTATCTAAGAGTTTAAGGGGAAAACATAAACTCGAGCCAGACAAAAAGTCTGGTGTGAATAATAATCTACCATCTCAAACAAAAGAGATATCTAGTGAGACCACACCATTGAACGGAATGGGTTTTCCTCTCACTAGTATCTTTACTAAATTATATTAACCATATACTATGCTTATGCATCCACAATGGTTAAAACATAGTAATAAAAACATAATGATATGCAAAAATGAAATGAACACCGATTACCCATCCCCCAAATTTATCTGACAATTTGTGTATACTCACTACTGGGTCAACCTAGCTAGTTATTCTGGCCCTTAACACCCAAAATGCAGTTATGGGTCATAAATGATGTGAGTAAGATAATGTTAAATATGCATAATAATTGATCAAACAAGCATATAGACATATAACATCCATCATTCGACATGTTAAGAATTACTTAATCTTAAGTAATATTCTTTTTGGAAATCTTTAATTCAAACTTGGGCTATTTTATACTTAAATTCCTTGAAATCACTTTCATAATGATATATGATCAATCCCCATAAATCATATTTAAAACAAGGGACCATTTAACCCTTTAAATAATTTAAAACTATTGACGTCGAAGTCATTATCGACATCATCACAAAAACTTAAGCTCTCCGCCCATTTTATAAAATAGGGTTTAATAATTGTGACATTTACCACTCCGGCCTTCATATAGGCTTAATCAAAACTTTAGATTTTCATACGATTTTATGTCTTAATGCGAAGAGATATGGGGTCGTTGACCCTCTTAAAACCAAGGCCTCATCGCCTCTTTAAAATAGTTTTTACTTAACTTCGGAAGCAGGCCTCTTCGGCATTAAAAGATATGAGCGGCATCGTGGCCAAGCGGCGTCGACACGAGTTCATAAGGTCTTCGACCTTGATGCTTATCGACACCCAAGACCTTCGACAACGCTATAAAGCTTCTTTACTTAAACCACTTTGGCTATTATGGTGCTTTTTATATAGGGTCGAAGTCAAAGACATTAGATATATTCGAAGTCATTAAAAGCGGCCATCGCCTAAGTTTTGAAAAACATGCGAAGAGATGAAATACGACATGCTTTAAAATAGTGGCAAAGACATACAACGTCGTCGATGTCGTTAGTAAATCCTTTAAAGTGTTTGAGGGAATTACGAGATGCCCTTGCCACAGTCCAATATCGTCAACGAGGTCGACTTCGGCCTACTTAGGACCATTACATAGTTACCAAAGCAACTATCTTATGTTTCCTTCTAGCATGACTTTGACACTCATGTAATGCGGCCTTCTATAGGCGCAGCGAGGGTACAAGTGGCATTGCAGTGTCGTAATTCTATTGAAAACTGTTTTATTACTACTAAAAGTAATCACTTCTCACCAATCTCCTTTCTTGTCCAGTTTCTATTGGATGAAAACAATCATTTACAAATACTTTTTCAAAAAATACTGCCGCACATCAGTTTTATTTCCAAAACATACTTCAAAACAATTAACTAACAACTTTAATTATTTAGTAATTTATATGCTCGACTAGCACATTGAAGTCATAATAATTCGAAATCACTTGAGAAAAATCCAAAAAATTCATAGAAATTCAGAGATATGATATTCTTCATCCTATAAAAATTTCTGGCCAAAATCCATATTTAATTATTTTAAATAATTAAAATATAAAATTAAGCTATTTCCTCCATAGAAAATTCATAAAATATTCGCTTTGATTTAGAAAATCATGAAATTAAAAACCCATCTCCATAATAATGTTTTACTTAACATATCTAAAAATCAAATCTTTTAGGGATAAAATCTTAGGTTTTACCCTTAAAACCCATATAAATAATTTTAAAAAATTTCCATAATCATTATTTTGCCCAAACAATGGTAAAACAACATCTCATATCATATCATATCAACATACACAATCCTCCCAAGCAAGATCAGAAAAAATAGATTTAAAAATGAGACGATTTATTATTATTCACCTTGATTTGATAATTGAGTTGAGATTTGACGAGTGCTTTAGTTTTCCCTAGCTTTGCTCTTGAGTCTCTTACTTGATTTCATGATTTTCCCCTTATTAATGGTCGGCCTCCTTTTCTTCTTTTGATTGCTTAAGGTTTGTGAAAGTGAGAATGATAGCAGAGAGGGAAGGTTTAAGGCATGAAGGGTTTTCTATTCCTAAACTACCCCTCTCATTCCTTTTATTATTATCAAGTCACAAAATGATCTTATTAAACAATTAGCTAGTTAATTATGGCCGGACCATGCAAATATCAAATCTTAAATCCTTATCACACAACACATCACATTATTCTAATTAATTTATCTAATTAAATCTCCTGAATAATGTTAATCAAAATTAGGGGTGTTACAGGCTCCCTTTCTTAAAGAATTTCATCCTTGAAATTTAGTAAGGACTATAAAACAAGCATATCAAACATGCAAACATCTGGAACATCACATAACAATTACACTAGCCTATCTGACTAGCAAACAATCAATATATCAGAATATATAACATACCCTCAAAACAGTGCAGGATAAGTCTTTTTAATCCTTTCTCCCAAGTACAGTTTTTCACATTGTCACTCCACTGGACTTTTACTAATTTGACTGTCATATTCCTTAACCTCTTCTCATCTCTCGCTTCAACCCGAACTGGCCATCCTACAAAAGTTAGATCCGATCCTACCAATAAACCTTCTAATGTAGTCAAAGCAATAGTAGTCTCTGGATTATGCACATACTTCCTAAGATGAGAAACATGAAACATACTGTGGACACCTGCCAACCTACTCGGTAACTCTATTCGATATGCTAGTTTTCCGATTTTCTCCATAATAGGGAAGAGTCCAACATATCTCGGTGCCAGTTTTCTTGACTTTCCAATTCGTGCCACATCTTTCATCGGTGATACTTTTGATAAAAACTTTGTCTCCGACTGAGAACTCAAGATCCTTACGCCTTTTATCTGCGTAGCTTTTTTGCCTAGGTTGAGCTTCCCTCATCTTACCCCGGATCAATTCAATTTTTTATATGGCTTCTCTCACTATATCTGGGCCAAGGACCAATCTATCTCCGGTCTCTACCCAATAAGCTGGTGACTTGCACGATCTTCCATAGAAAGCTTCGAAAGGCGTCATTCCTATACTTGCCTGATAACTGTTATTATAGGAAAACTATACTAGGTGTAAATGGTCTTTCCATGACCTATCAAAATCTAGCACACAAGCTCTCAATAAATCCTCAAGTACCTTATTGACTCTCTCTATCTTCCTATCTGTCTGTGGGTGATAAACGATACTCATCTTGAGCTCGGTACCTAACACTTCCTATAGACTCTTCCAGAATTCACTAGTGAACAATACAGCTTTGTCACTGACTATACTAATAGGAATCTTGTCCAGTCTAACAATGTTCTTCATAAACAACTTGGCTAAAACATGTGCTATCCTAGTTGACTTAATGGGAATGAAATGGGCACTCTTGGTCAACCTGTCCACTATGACCCATATACTTTCATTTCCTCTACTTGACCTTGTCAACCCGTCAATAAAAATCCATGGATACCCATCTCCAAACTGTTATGTCTAAAGGCTAAAGCAATCCACTTGGCTTTTGATGTTCGGCTTTCACTTGTTGGCAATTTTCACACTGCTTTACCCACAGGCCTACATCCCTTTTCATACCTTTCCAAAGGAAACTCCTCGTTATATCTTGGTACATCTTGGTTCCTCCAGGATGAATCGTAAACTTCGATCGATGACATTTCCTAAGAACTTCCCTCCTTTGGTTACCAATGTCTGGAACACACAATCGTCTCTTCTTCTTCAACCATCCTCTTCGGTCAAGTCTAAAATCTTTTAGATCATCAATCTCACTTCCATTTTTTAATCTTCTAATCCGTTCAGCTAACATTGGATCATCTCTTTGTTTAGAAGTTATCCTTTTGGTTAATATTGGTCGTACTTCCAAACTAGATAACATGGCCATATTTTGACTAAAACGCCCAATTAATATACTGGGCCTATCTCTTTCTCCTCAAAGATTCTGTTGTCGATCTTAAGTACACACTACAAGTAGTCAATGGTTCCAGATCCTTCCATTCTGCCAACATAGCTAACATCATATTTTGATGTTTTTTGCTAAGTGCATCCGCAATTTTATTTCCCTTCCCAGTGTATACACAGTACTGAAATCATAAGCTGCTAAAAACTCCAGCCATCTCTACTGTCTTAAATTTAACACTTTTTGAGAGAATAAATACTTCAAAGACTTATGATCCATATATAAGTCAAATCTTTCTCCAAAAGATAATGTCTCAACACTTTCAATGCAAAGATCACCACCGCCAGCTCCAAATCATAGGTCGAATACCTCACTTTATGCGGGTTGAGCTGTTGGGAAGCTTAGGTAATTAATTTCCTCCTTTGCATCAACATAGCTCCTAATCCAGCTCCATATGCATCTGTATACACCACTAAATCCTGATTTCCATCTGGAAAAACTAACACGGGTGCATTGGTCAGCAATTGCTTTAACTTAAGGAACACCTCCTCACATTTTTCAGACCAAGCGAACTTCACGTCATTTCCGGTTAGCTTAGTCAAAAGCACTGCTATCCGTGAGAAATATTTGATAAGTCTCCAGTAATAGCCAGTGAGTCCAAGAAAAATTCTTATCTCAATCTCCGTCTCGGGTCTCTTCCAACTATTAGCAGCTTCGATTTTAGCTGGATTGACTGACAACCCCTTCTCTGAAACTACATGACCAAGAAACTTTACTTCTTTCTTACAGAAATGACATTTCAAAATTTTTGCTTTAAGTTAATGCTGCCTCAACGTCTCAAGCACAATTCTAAGATGAACTTCATGCTCCCTTTCATTCTTAGAATATATCAATAAGTCATGTATAAACACCAACACGAACCTATCCATTTGCTCTCAGAAAACCCGGTTCATCAAGTCTACAAATAAAGCTGGTGCATTCGTCAACCCAAACTGCATTACTAACCATTCATACGGACCATATCTTGTTCGAAACGTCGTTAAAGGAATACTGTCATCCACTACCTTTAGTTGATGGCACCCTATAGCCAAATCCAACCGGGAAAACACTCTGGCTCCACTCAACTGATCGAATAAATCGTTGATTCTCGACAAAGGATATTTATTCTTTATCGTCCTTTTGTTCAGCTTACGATAGTCAATACATAATCTCAATGACCGATCTAGTTCCTTCATGAATACCGCGGCCGCTCTCCAAGGCGAACTGCTTGGTCTAATAAATTTTTTTCTTCCTATGTCCACTAAATGCACCTTCAACTCCTTCATCATGGTAGGTGTCATCTTGCTAGGTGGTCTACTTACAGGTTAAGATCTAGGTACAAGATCTATAGGAAACTTAATAGCCCATTTCGGTGGTTTTCCTGACACTGGTTCAAAAAGATCGGTTAATTCTCGTACAACTAAAACCTGATTTAATTCGTCTTCTATTTCTATGGTACCCAATAAAACACAAATTTCTGGACTTAAATTCTTAACAGAGTATACTATTCGATCACTTCTATCAGGGTGTTTCAATGATATTTTCCTATCATGGAAAAATATCCTAACATCATATTTGCTCAACCAATCCATACCCAAAATAATCCTGAAACCCGCAAAATCAAATATACACAAACTGTAGACAAAAATACAACCTAGCAACTCAAACTCTAGATGATCACTTCTCATCCCTAGAGTTTCTTACCCTCCTATTGGATTAGCTATCCTTAAGGAACTAACAAGGTATGATAGTTCTAAACACAACTTATCTACCAAACATTGAGACAAATGAATGCGATGCACTCGTATCAAACAATAATCTAACTGGTATGCTATGAATCAAAAGCATACCTTCCATCATAGACTTTCCTTTCTTAGTAGCAGTAGGGCCGGAAGATGATGGCTCTAACGTGAAAACTTTTCCTTTGTCGGCTCTGACAGGCTCTAGACACCGATTCTTATAGTGTCTTATCTGGTCATAGTTGAAGCACTTCACACTTTTCTTTTCTACAACCTTCTTACCTTCACCCATCCAACTCTCATGAGCATAATGTCCTTTCTTGTAGCACTTTAAGCAGAAAACATCATCTTTCCTTTTCTAGGCAGCTCCACTTTTCTGAGCTCCTTTATTCTTAAAGAACTTCCTCTTTTTACCATGCGAATTCCGAGCTTCAACTGGCTTCTCCTTTCCGAAGGTGAAGAGCATCTCTTCGTTCCTAATCACCATCTCCTATACTACATTCGATGGATCTCGGAGATGTGGCATGATTGCCCTAACAATCTCCAGCCTCAGCCCCCGAATAAACTTCTTATTTCTCTTAATTACAGTGTCAATAGTAGCGTATGCATATCTAGATAGCTCATCAAACTTAGCATAATATTCCAATACCGTCATATTCCTTTGTTCCAATTCCATAAACTTCCCGAGCAAAGCGGACTTAGCTACATCAGATAAAAATCTTTCCTCAAATCTCCTTCGAAAATCCGGCCAAGTCAACTCCTCCTCAGGCACTCCTACGTAACTCCGCTCCACAAGAATAAAGTGGCTCCATGAAATTGTCTCGAAGCTAATCTCCTTTTCTGCTCATCATTCAGACTCAAATCAGCAAAAATCCTTTCACAGTGCAACAGCCAGTTCTCTACTTCTATTGCATCCTCGGTCCCAAAAAAAAGCTTTCCACCCATAGTGGTGTAATCTCGACTTAGCTTAGCATAGTTATTACTAACTGGCGCTACAAGATTAACTCCTCCTACATTAGCAACATTCCTCTAACTACTCCTGCAGCCGCTCCAGCTTGCATCAGATTGATGACGAACTGATACATAATCCTCATATTTAGTGGTGGGGTTCTGGCACCTACATTGGCATTTGCATTTTGATTTGCATTTGCCTGTTGACCCTAGTTTCTCCTGGTGTTGGATTGAGCATTTCCATTGGTTTTGGTGCTTCCTCTACCTAGATTCACTCTTCTGTTTCCTGCTTCTATAACTTTGATTCTTTTAAATCTGCATATGAGTCTTTATAAGATACTGAAGAACGGTCTAAGAAAGAGGGGAGAATACATACTTATACATAGCAATTACAAGCACGTTACTATAGCGTTATCCCATAACCCCGATCTTATCCTCCGATTTATTAGGATTATGTTTTCAAAACCTCGTTAGTTTATTTTAAGTTTCATCATAAACCTATGCTCTGATACCAACTTGTAACATCCCTCAATCTGAGACCCAATACTAATGGCTATAGATGCTGCACTCATTCATAGTTTTTAATTCTCAACGATAAAATGCGGCTATGTTAATCATATCAATAATCAGAAGCACATGAATATGAAAAAAAAAAATTCAAACACAGTTTAATAAAAATTTCCCATCTCATGTCACAATTGATGTTTCATATTCATTACATAATCCCATTCGTAATCCCATATTCAGAGAAAATAAAATTATTACAAAATATTCCAAGAGAGACATATGAAGATACCCCCTTGGTTGATTAGAGTCAAATACTTGGAAATTATACAACTTTTCCATTATGTCCAAATAGACAAACTCAAACAACACATCGGATTAGAATAGAACTCCTACATAGCTAGAATGCCTCCTGCACGTCTCCGGAGCTTATCCGTCTCACTAGGAAACCTTAAAAAACCCTTACTCTCAACCTACTCAAATTAATTTTTAGTACCCAAGAGTCTAAGGGGAAAACAAACTTCGAGTCAGACAAAAAGTCTGGCGTGAACTATAACCTACAATCTCGAACCAAATAGATATCTAGCAAGACCATGCCACTGAGCGAAACGGGTTTCCTCTCACTAGTATCTTTACCAAATTATATTAACCATATACCGTGCTTTTGCATCCACAATGGTTAAAACATAATAATAATAACATAATGCTATGCAAATATGAAATGCACACTGGATTACCCATCCCTCGAATTTATCTGACAATCTATCCCAATTCATAGTTTTCCTAGGGTTACTATTAACCTATTAGTTTTCATGGGCTGACTAATAACCTGTCTCAATCCTTTGGGACCACCTATCATACTTCTTAGTTTTCCTGGAATCACTAAGAACCTATTGGTTTCAACCAATAACTTCCCAGTCATAGTTTTCATAGGCTCACTATGTAACTATTGGGGTTTCCAATAACATTTCTCAAATCATATTTTTCAAGGGATCACAATGAACCTATTGATTTATATCAATAATATCATATGGTCATAGTTTTCGTGGGATCACTAGGATCCTATTAGACCCTTCCAATAACATTTCTCATATCATAGTTTTTAGGGATGACTGAATCTATTGGACCCTTCTAATAAATCTAAATCAATAAATCTTTGATCAGTTTTGGGCATCCTATACTTCTAATTTGCTTGATCTCCTGGATGCAGTTCTACTCACTCAGGAGTTAATTTTATGTATACTCACAACTGGGTCAACCTAGCTGGTTATTCTGGCCCTTAACACCACAAAAAGGAGTTATTGGAAGGTGATATTCCAGAGCCATCGCATGTTGATAGATTGAGGTATTAGAAGTTGATATTTCAAAGCTATCGCATGTTGATATATTGAGCTCTCAGAATTTGATATTCCAAAGCGTTCGTATGTTGATAGATTGAGCTATCAGAAGTTCATATTCTAGAGATTTTGAATGTTGATAGATTGAGCTATCAGAAGTTAATATTTGAGAGCTTTCACATGTTGATAGATTAAGCTATCGGATGTTGATATCTTAGGACTATCGCTTGTTGATAGATTGAGCTACCATAAGTTGATAATCTAGAGCTACCGAACTTTGAAAAATACACCCAAAATCAACGCCTTAACTTGCCACGTGGCTTTCTCCTATTTGACTGTGACATGTCACATGGAAAAGATACAGAAAGATTATGCCATATGTCATCCTAAATATTTGCTACATAAGCAAATCATGACCGTTCATTCTTTCCAAATGACATGTGTCATGAATCTAAGGGTTGATGTTCTCTGCAAATAGACATGTATCCCTACTAGAAAGGGATGAACTTCGAATTGTTCTTCTTCATCATTTTCATTTTATCTTGCACATAATAAAAAAGCTTGAATTTGGGACTTTAATGGATGTTAGGTCATATTCTAATTTGTGACTTTCTATTTAAGGACTTTGGCAAAGCATTATTTGCATAATGACTTCATATGGATTCAATTTTAGCACACTTGACTATGTGTTCCATCTTACTCAATTGGCATAAGCCCTTTGTGACTAAAGAATACTAGGTTGGACTAAATTTCATTCTAACATATGTTTCACACCATCTCAACGAATATGTTCGTAAGTCGAGTTTAGCCACCCTTGAACCTCTACCTCTTCCTCTACTCTAGAGATGGAGTTCCTTGTAGCATTTCTCATATGACGGCTGATTCTTAACTTGTAATAAGAATGACTGGTCTCTTATAAAGAAAAACCACACCAATGGTACTCGTGTGTGCGATGCGACTTATATACTATATACTACCATATATAGCTTTTAAAATAAAAAAGTATAACAAGTACACTCTCTCACACACTCTCGATCCATCCTAAAGTGATAACTCCTTCATATCTATAATGGATCCTAGAATCACTTAGGTTAACAATGCGGCCTAAGATCTGATAACAAACGAGACGACCGCCGTACACTACAGATACGCAATAGGCTTATATAGTGCACCGTAAAAGTACGTAGTCCATGTAGGATAATTATCAAGTGGCAAAAAAATCAAACTCCAATTGTAACATGTGGCATATCTCACAACTCAAGGGTAAAATATAATATCAATACAGATTTAAAATAGGCAATGCCAAAAATATAACTATATGAACCATCACACACCATAGCATAGGTTCGGTGAAGTTATATAAAATAGTAATGAGTCTATACAACTGATAAATAAACTCAAGTATCTATCTCTAAATAAATGAACACCTATAAAGCTTCATAGTGCTACACAGTAGAAATAGAAATAAGTTTTAGACTATAATGTGTGTGAAAGTGAATAAGATTATAAGTTTATTTTAAATAGAAAAGGAAATCTAATTTGATTTTTTATTTTATTTAATAATGTATTCAAAATGTAAGTAAGAAGTGATTTTTTTAGTATATGAGCCGAAATATGGTAATAATACTTTTATAAAATTATATAATGAATAAGAAATGAAGGTGGAGAAGAAATAATTTCTAAATGGAAGTTTGAATTTAGTTTAGGTTAATAAATGAATCTAATTAAAGTGGGTTTAAAAATAGTAATTTTGATATAATTAATTCAAATAAAAGAATTTGTGGAAATAAATTCTATAAGAATTTCATAATGTTGAGTAAACCCTTGAGTGGCATAAATAGGATTTTTATTTGAAATTTTATAGTGTTTGAGTTGGGTAGCAAATACTTTGTAAAAGAACGAAGAATAAATAGAATGGGTTAGGATTTGTGTAAAGCCCAAACTCAACTATGCTTCACGAACCTTATTTAGACAATTCTATGTTTAGGGTTATCTTCACACTTCACTTAAGCTTTACATGTAAAAGCCCATCTTCATTTTTCATTCTTCAGGAAGCAAAATAAAAATCAAAACCCCTTTATCTCTTCTTTCAAAAATTCAAATAAAATGAAATAAAATTCTAAAAATTCTCAAATTAAAATATATTCATCTCAACACCAAGTTACACCAAATGCTATGATGAAGTTTTGATTTGCTCTAGTTTTGTAGTCATGAAATTTTAGAGTAGAGCTAAAAGAGGAGAAAGAAGAGGTTAGGGAAGTGATTGTGTTCCTCATTTCAAGGTGAGTGAATTCCACTCGCAAATCTATGTTATAACGCAATGTTTGTTGTATGCCTCTTTGATTGATCACTATAATTTGTTATTGCTTGGTTTTCTGCCCACTTATGATCATTAAACACTTTATCTCATTTACTACCAACAAAACCCACATCATTGTGCATTGATTTTGAATTGCTATCATATGATTTTGGTCGGTTACATAGTTGTTTGGGTGTGCAATAGAATTGAGTAGTTCAAAGGGAGGAGTCGGTCGAAGCAACAATGATCGAAGGTGGCAAACCTAGAGCAACATGCTCCAGGTTTGATACCAGTGGTCGAGCCCCTTTCCATAAGCGATCGACCACTCGTGGGAAGGTGTCGCCCGGTGGCTGTAGACCCATGAGCTTCTAGCTCTAGGATTTGTTTGTTGCATTTAAAAAATATATTTATTTTAAAATAAAAAAACAAAATAATAAATTAAAATTATTTTTGGAAAGTAAAAATAAGTCGTTTCCTTGTTATAAAGTTGTTTTGTGAAAAAGAGTTTGTTTTCATCAAAAATAAATTAAGATAAAATATTCATTTATTAAAGGAAAAATATGATATTCGGATTTAATAAATTATATGAAAATCTAATAAAATTTTGGTAAAATATGAAATGATTTCTAATTATTATTTTTATGATTTTTAGAGTATATTTCATGACTTCCGAATATAATCTAAAGTTTTGGAAAATATATTTTTGGATTTGTAATAAAAGCAATTGATTTGGATATTATAAAATATATTTAAAAGTAATATTTATTTATGGAAAATTATGAAATGATTATTATGAGTAATATTTGGTATTACATGCTATTTTTAGGGTTTCAAAAGAAAGAAATGAGTTTTTGAATGTTATTTGTGAATTATCAAATTATTATTATCTAAATTGATTAAAGATTGTATATATTTAATTATTTAAATTTATAAATCCTTTTATTAATTGCAGATATGTTTTTATAAGTTAAAATATTTGTATTTATTTCTAAAAAAGTATGTGATTTTTATTTGCACTAATTCAGTGTGGCAAGGAATCTGAATAAATGAAGTTGTAATACTGTCAAGCATGGGACTTTATGTAACATTTCTCTGGTTATTCTTTGGACTCATTATATAGAATATTATGGAGATTGAGTGTAATTTATGATTAGTGAATAAACTATTGAGTATCACATAATGGTATAGGATGTCGATGTGGTATTTATTCAGTTATTCATTGTCAATAAATGTCACTCAAGTGACGGGATCATTGATACTAGATAACACTTACATAAGGTGATGATCTAAAGCTATGTGAGCTCCTGGATTTTGATTTATGTAGGATACCTACTTATGTAGATACTATGTATTTTTCTATCAAGATGTACTCCTGACTATGGATGTGGAGTGAATCAGATGGCCGGAATCCACCCTAACAGCCTGATCGTGGGGTCGTGCCCCAGATAGATAACACCTTTATTGGACATTATCTTGATGCACATCACATGATTTTTTAAAGGGTGGCTAACCCTTTTCCCCTATGTCACCTAGGCCAACAGTCAGTTACCTTAGGGGTGGGATCCGTTTCGTGATGGAAAAGTCCTCGTGTTGATGAGCACATTAGGTAACAGATGACTGTAGGAGTGAATCCAGATAGGTAAACCTGAGCTCTTGGAGTAGGTAGGTAACTATTACTCTCCCATTTGATTCTAATGGAGTGATATATGGACATATACTACTTATACACCTCACATAAGTATGGATATGGATTGGGTGACCACATGTTGAGACATGACATTACTTGGGACCTTGTGTCCGAGGTACAATCAATTAATGTCCCCGTTTTTAGCATGCGTTCGCCATTATATTATATTATTGTAGGCAAATTATGACGCTTATATTCTATTAGGTGGGTTATGCCATTTATATTTTTATAGGCAAGTGATACCATTTATGTTGACAGACCTGGGGATGTCTATTCATATCTATTTTGGATATTATTGTGTTAGCCCTATTATACATGAAGATTTCTTATATATATTGATGTTAATTTTATATATGGATGATTTACACATTTGATATTGTTTTAATGATTTCGAAATTGAATTGATTTATATGAGTGATGGCACATTTCTGCATGGTGTTATGATGGATGCTATTTTAGGATGTTTTGATATAGTTTATGCTATCACATTTATACCTTACATATTATCAAGCTTTCATAACATATACATTTTGGACATAGTTTGACCCGTGTTTTATTTATATAATACTCGAGTTAGTCCAAGAGATTCCAGGTACAGGGATAATGAGAATAGCTTATGTGTTTTTAGGGCATAGAGGAGACAAGTATATAGTATTGTTGAATATCATCTGAGTATTATATAGTTTCATGTATGCATGTCCTTATATTGTATATTGGATATACCTTGTATATTTTGTATTATATATATTATCGCTGCGATTCTGACTCTGTGTTCTCTGCTATTTACTATATATTATGTATTGTTCTATCACAGAGGCACACATGTTTATTACTTGTACTGAGACCGTGTACATTTATGGTGATTATTATACGATATAGACATGTACCAGTGTTAGTCCAATGAAATATTCATGAGTGTACCCCATTTTGCCTCACTTTTTGTATTATTCGACAATATTACTCACCAATACTCTTGGATAGTACATGTATAAAGGTAGGGGTATTACAGTTGGTATCAGAGCAGGTTTAGAACAATACATTATATATAAGAGACACGAGTTTTGTCCTTAGATGAGACTTATAATCACTGTCTGTTGGGTGTGTTGGGTGGTTGCCTTATAGTAAGGAATTATAGGAGTATATATTACTTATTATACGGTGATTACTGAGGTAATCACCAAGGGACATATTTGTATTTTTTTATTTGATAATATTTATTAGTTCCACGGTTATGAGCATAAACCTATGTATGAGACACAGAATTTTTCATAAGGGTGTGGAAGAAGTTGTAGATCCGACTCATAGTGTCGGCTCAGTTGATAAATATTAGACCTCGGCATGGCTTCGAATAGAGTAATCTGATTCATAAGGATTAGAGTGCGCAGCGGAATTCGATGGATCACATTCCGCTGAGTAGTTAGGTTATTTAGTTTTATTGATTGGCTTGATGGATGTTTTGATTTCCTTATGCGATTACATGGATTTTTGATGTTTTGTTACTGGATCTGTCTTGAATATGGTGTTCGATAGGGGCCATCATCAAGGCGAGTATCTGCTTAAATTTTTTTGATATTTGGAACTTAGCGATGTCTTCGGTCATGAAGTTACCGTAAGGGGTAATCGAAATTTTTTTCACATAAGACAAAACTGTACTTTTTTATGTAAGTTTTTTTACAGTGTGATTAGATGAAGATTAAAACTTGCTTGTTCTTGATGGTTGGTGTAACAACCCGCCTTATCGATCCTTAAAAGTCGACATTAATACATCCACAGCATTCACGTGCCGAGCATCTAAGTGCCGAAAAGACAAATGGTTGGGGGAAAAGAAAGAAAGGATAGAATATAATCTAACATCATCACAGGTAACATATAATACGAATAGACTTTTACAAAAAGAAAACTATAATATACATACATTAATCAGAGTACACTAATCAACTAATCATCAGTCTGCACAGTTATAACAGCCCGTCCTCACAAATGCTAATAATTACAACCAGCAATATACAGTGGAAAAATAGAATATACGTGAATATTTCTTGAGGCCTCCAACTCGTCTCCCTAAAGCTCTAAAGCATCCAAACTAGATCTGTAAATATTCTCGGTTTGACCCGAGCATTATAAGAAAACAATGCCCAGATCAGTCTGGTAAACCCGACGTGAGAAACACACACAATTGGATTTTAAAGTTATAAAACCTTTTAAACAAAGGGTATCTCGTAAAACCACGCCGCATATAAACATGGATGGGTTTTTACCTTACGATAACCAAACCATTTTATAGAAAATCCTCTGATGTAATAATAATGTCTACGATACAAATACATATTTTGGTCATAATATAAATTGTTACATTAATTAAATTCCAGCATAATAGGTTTACAACTAAAACTGTAAAAGCACATATTGGAGATTGGATTCCATCAACGACAAGGCTACTTTGGTACCGCCTGTCATAGTACACCTCTAGAAAAGTGTACTGAGGTTAACAAGAACGTCTTGTACCCTCGCTCACAGGACCGGCTTACCCCTTCCTAGATAGTACCGAATATATCATCACCTTGGTTGCTTTACAACCTTTACTGATAGCTCTAACAAATCCATAAAATGAATGCATATCTAGAAAGGTGATGATACATCCTAATGAGAGCAACCCACTTAGCACTACTGCATATCCCGTGTTTTGTCATTACCGATTGATGAGGCTAGAGACTACGTTTTATCTTTTTTTATAGAAAACCCACTTGGAATGCTAACGCTGCCCTTGAAGCAGCAAATGCAGTGCCAGCATTCATCCATACGAAGTTCTCATGATATGAACAAACCGAAGGCACTATTTCTACTACATCCTTTTTAGAATCACCCTCAAGATTAGTGATTTTTGAATTATATCCGATCCCGGTCACTCCGAAAAATCATTTGATAGTTTCCGCTAAACTCAACCCTGGTTCATTTGGAAATATACAGACAATATATATGAGAAAGGATCACCCCTAACCATTTAAGAGTATGGATCTCCCTATCATTTATCCTAGGAGAACGAGACGAGACTTATATGCACAATACAGAATCATCTAAGATGACTGTGCCATATGACTCACGCATCTCTCCTAGATATTTCCAAAGTTATAATTTTGGCCAAGATTTGATAGTCGATCATTTAACTATCAAATAAACAATCAATTCAACCAGAGATCTAATTCCCTAAGGGAAAACAATAGTGGTTAAGTACAAAGCAACTCTGGGCCTCTTAAATTAATATTTTCATTAGTTTAAAACTACTTTGTAAACTCTTGTATTAAAATACTTACATAAAGATATATATTTCCTAGTCCCCTCTACTCTTTCGAATACTTGAAAAATATTAATATACTTTCGTCAAACGTATAATCATATTTACATATCTTAAGAAAGATTTTTATTCTCAAACCGCACTTAAAATTGGGTTAAAACAGAGTCATTTTAAACAGAGATAATGATAGCCCAAACATTATTCCTTCGGTGTTAAGTAGGGAAAAAATATATTCCCTACCACTATAATTAAGAAGATCAATTTGGAAAATCAAGTCTCTATTATAAAATATCTCTTTTAGGAATTCCTTTTTTCATTTATGAAATTCCTCACATAAAATATTATATATAGTTTCTTTATAAATATTAAAACATAATTCAACTTCCTTTTGTAAATTCCCAATTTAATTAATGCTTCCTTTAAGCTCATCCCTTATTTTATTTATAAAATATTGCATAAAACTTCTTTTTATAGAATGCCATTTATAAACTTATTTTATAAATTTACACACTATGCGCAACTTTTTTATAATTCCAAATTCATTTAAAAAAATTCTTTTTAAAAAATTTCTACACATAATTACAAAACACCTTTTTAAAACAAAACTCCAAACATAACACCAAAAACTCATATATAAAAAAATTCCTAAGTATAATTATAAAACTCATATAGTTTCCCAAATATGATCAATTCATATATTCCAATAAATTTCCAAATGGCATTCATTTATTCCTCCAAATTATCAAAATGATGACATTTCCTTATTTATCAGATATTATTATATCAAATCATTCTATTATTATAAAACACTATGTATGGATCTACCGTTCACTTATAAAATAATATTTATAAAACTATCCCTTTTTATCACATTTATACAAACGATTCATAAATATTATTCCAAATATTTATGTCTCCTTTTAAGCAAAATCCCCCTTTTAAAATAAAAATAATATGTTTTATATTCTTTCAAAAATAAATAAATATTTATTATTATAATAATAACTATAAAAATACTTCTTAAAATAATTATTTAAAACATTTACTTAAATATATATATATAATGTATAAAAGAATAAAATGAGAAGTTGAAATAAAATAGAAAATTTTAAAAACCCATTTAAATTAAAATATCAATAAATTCCAAACAGTTGGATTTAAAAATCCTTTTTCCAAATTAAAAATCATTTCCAAACCAAATCAACTATTAATAGTATCCTAAAATACTAAACTAAGGCCCATAATTACTATAACACTTAACAAATGCTATAACTACCCTTTTCTACTAAAAAGATTCAATTTTCATGTATGTCAGTGTCACACCAAAAAATGTCAAATAGTCAAATTTTTACTATTTAACAATCTATGTCACGGATATATAATTGAAATAAATAACAGGTAAATAACTAGAAATTATAAATCACTATGGTGAGAAATCCGGATTTCTCAACAATTTTCTTGTATTTTAATTTTAAATGCCAATCTCTATAACGCGAATATTTAACCAAATAGCCAATAATTTCAACCAAACATAAACAGTAAAATTTAATATACTATAATGTACTAATTTAGCCAAAGAGGTGAGTTATACTTACCAAAATTTCATTTGGCGCCAAAACGTTCCGTTTTTGAACTAAAATCGAACGACGTCCGATTTTAGTCCAAATTCAACTTGCTCTAAATTCAACCAAACTAATTCCATCGTGATGCTTTCATTATTACGAGTGCCATGCAAAAATCTACGTCTTGATTGGACCTCGTACGGAAAAGTTATGCAGTTTATAAGTTAATTGGATTAATTACTTTAATTAATTACTTAAACAACTTAATTAACAAATTAATTATCATATAAATCGTCTTCCCTAAGACAATTTTAGTTTCCCTCTAAAACAAATAATGACATGCTCACGCTCGCCTACAGGCCGCGCACTCCATCACCTTGACCCCTCGATCGATCCTCAACGAAACCAAATTCCGTCTTTACCGTCGAGTCTCTCCTCTCCACCTCTCCGCGATGCACCCCGCCACTTCACACTTGCCGCCACAAACCAAAAGGCAAGCGTTTTGCCCATAAAGATGTCACGCTAGGTCGCGTCTTCCATACATTACCGTGCCTCGTGCGATTCAACCACAAGATGTGATTTTCCCCTCCGAACTTAAATCTAAGTTCGCTTCGTCTAATCGTCGACCACGGCTTGAGAGAGATGGAACCGTAGCTCTAAAAACTCACGACCTTAGTGTAGATCATCCCACAACTTGACCGAACCCCTCTAAATTTGCCTAGAATTGAAAATCTACACAATTTACACTCAAAGATCAAAGCTTTCTATTTTTTTGATTTTTGTTTGATTTGTTTTTGAATTTCGAATGAAGTGGATCTATTTATTTTGTTAAATCCAATAGAACAGTAAAAGGGAGATGAATCTAAGTGGTATTATTACGTTTAAGGCTTCGGTTTGAGTTAAGATTATATTGAATTTTTTGGTATTTCACCCCACAGATCTCCGTTCGCATATAAACCACGAACAACAAAACAAAAATACGGTCGCGCTCAAAACAACGACATAACCCTGAAACAATAATAATATATATTGATTATCAAATTCTGTAAAATCATAAAAACACTGCCATTTGCTGATAAATCGTCAAATGAATAATTTAAATATTTTCCAAATTAAAAATTGTGGAAAAATCAAATAAAATAAATTAAAAATACGTCAATAGAAATCGAGTTGTAAAAACATAAATAAAATTTCTAATTATTTATTTGGGCCATTTATTGCTGCAAATAAATTTACAGAATGAATTTATCGTGATTATTAATTAATTAAACGGAGCTAAATAAAACCATTAAATCCATTTAGTTTATATTAAATTTAAAATCATAATATTTGAATCACTATTCAAATAAATTCACAAATTCAAATATTTCAAATAATCTTTATATTTTAATTCAACTCATTAACTTTAAAAAACAATTATTCAATATTTAAAATTAATTAAATATTCAAAATTAAATGACTGAAATTCCTGGTCTTTGCATTCTTCCCCCTTTTAAAAGAATTTTTCGTCCTCAAAATTCCTAAGGTAAGAAAAATGCTTCCAAATCCATTAACTTTTCAAAAACAATTAGTTGGAATGGATTACTAAATTTCTAAGTCCTTACAATCATGGAAAATTTTGAGCAGCGTCTCCTTTGCGCAGCTTGATCGAAAAACTACAAAGCGTCACTATGGGCCCAAACCAACCAAAGAAAAGAAAAGCCAAGTGGCCTCCTATATCCGGGCATAAAATAATCCAATCCTAACAACAATACACACACACACACACATACACACATACATACCTATTTTTCGGGTAACACTCTACTCATGAAACTAAAAGCATTAACTAGCTTTGCTTTCATGAACCTGCATCCTACTTACGAATAATATCCAAAACACACAATTTCATTAAAGCCCGTATGATGTACATATACCATCTACACGAAATATCCAATCCGACCGCTCACTTGATCACATAAATTTCACTTTCGAACTAGTATCGCTCGTTAGGCCACTCTAGTGCGGACTCCGATCAGGTTCCTTGATTAGAAACCTCCATACTCTTTGCATAGCCATCAACTATGACAGAAAACCTCGGAATCAAAGCAAATATCTGTATCAAGTGTTCACCGTTAAGAATCGAGTGAAAAATCCTAACTCGGACGAGTGTAATTTACCACGAAACCGTGCACTCGAATCCGGATCAAAATTGGTTATGCGAGTAAAATGAGCTACGTACAACTTACGTTTTTATTTAGTTGGTTTATTTCTATACCAATTACTTTTACTCACATTATCATTTTAAATCAAAATCAACTTCCCTAATAGCATTCATTTAATACTAAATTTTACTTACTAAAAAAATATTACCTAAGTTACAACCATCTTATAACACAACTTATGTTTATTATCCACTTTAAATTTAAGTCCTTATTTGTATAACACTCCGCTATAATCTTAAAGTATATATACGAATTTCAGATTTGTTTTACTTAGCAAAGATGTCAAACAAATTTTGATTTGTATTAACTTACAATTTCTCAAATTTATAAGTTACCAAAGCTTATTTCCTTATAAATTCATCAAAACATTTAACTTCAATTTCAATATCCATTCGGAAGTTTTCAACTATCCAAAATCGTCGAAAATTTTATTTTCATTTTAACACATGAAAATTTCAAAACAACATCTCAAAACCCGATGCGCAAACCAAACTAACTTAATAGATAAAATACATAAGTCCATAATATCACTTAACTGAAAGTTCAAGAACTAAACACCCTGTTTTATTTCAAATCAATTTTGAAATAATAATATACATATTTTCTTTGTATAACAAATTATACCTTTGTAATTCTAAAACAAAATTTGTTTTACCAAAACAACTCGATAAGCAATTTCTATTTTGGTAGAAATCCTCACTTAGAAACTCAAAAATGAACACCGATGATGCTGTAGTCATAATTAGAATTATTTTCCAGCAACTGAAGCGAGTTCTGTGCTTTTTATGTTATTTAAAATCCATTCTAAAAATATTTCTAGTCAAAATACTTCCAAAATAATACTATTATTATTTTCTAAACAAAAACTTTGAAAAACAATTTCCACAAACACCTGAATTTAAGTTCTCAAATTCTCAGTTAAAAATCCTTTTTAGTTATAAATAACACTTTATAATTTAAATTTTATAAATTAATTTCCAATATTAGGTCAATTCACAAAAGTTTCTCTTTGTATAAATTAAAATATATAACTTTTATTATAATTAAATTTCAACTCAATATTATCATCAAACACCTTATAATTAAACTATAAACTGAATTCACAAGGTGTTCGTACTTAATTTAACCAAACAAAAAGCCCATAAACTATCCGAGCATAACAAATCAACAATAAATGATAATAATCGAATATTATTATTCTACCAACCAATCACACCATATATAACTATATTAATTTCAGAAAATTTATTATTTTATATATAAAATATAATATAGGTAAAAATATTTCATTTACCCAATTTCAAAACAACACCATGTCAGTTTACCTAGTTTAAGTGTTTAGAATCCCATATCGATGCAGTTGTTCCTTCTATATCGACCAAAATTCATAACCACTCAACCGATAAATCAACATAATATAAAACATTTTTATAGCACTAACAAATACGTGATCATATATATACACTCAAACCCATGTTAGAGTCTCACTTACCTACCTCAAATGAGTCAATCCCCACCAAAGCCTAGGTGTTCGCTCAACCTAAGCTCAAATACCATGTGTAACGACCCGCCTTTTCGATCCTCGAAAGTCGACACTAATACATCCACGGTATTCACGTGCCTAGCATCCAAGTGTTGGAAAGACATATTGTTGGCGGAAAAGAAAGAAAGGATAGAATATAATCTCACATCGTCATGAGTAACATATAATATGAACATATGTTACAAAAAGAAAACTATAATATATATACACCAATCAGAATACATTAATTAACTAATCATCAGCCTGGACAATTAAAACAACATGTCCTCACAAATACTGATAATTACAACCAACAATATACAACGGAAAAATAGAATATACATGAATACATCTCGGGGCCTCCAGCTCGTCTCCTGAAAGCTCCAAAGTATCCAAACTAGATCTAGAAATATGCTCGATCTGACCCGAGCATTATAAGAAAACAACGCCCGGATCAGTCTGATAAAGCAGCGTGAGAAACACACCCAATTGGATTTTAAAGTTATAAAACCTTTTAAACAAAGGGTATCTTATAAGACCACACCATACAAACACGGACGGGTTTTTACCTTACGATAACCAAACCATTTTTTATAGAAAATCATCTGATATTATAATAATATCTAGGATACATATACATATTAATCATATCCGACATTGTTACATTAATTAAATTCCAACATAATAGGTTTTCAACTAAAATGGTAAAAGCACGTATTAGAGATTGGATTCCATCAATGACAAGGCTACTGGGTACTACCTGTCACAGTACACCTCTAGAAAAGTGCACCGAGGTCAACAAGAACGTCTTGCACCCCTGCTCACAGGATCGGCCTACCCCTTCCTGGATAGTACCCAATATATCATCACCCCGTTTGCTTTGCAACCTTTACTGGGAGCTCTAACCAAATCCATAAAATGAATGCATATCTAGAAAGGTGATGATACACCCTAATGGGAGCGATCCACTTAGCCCTGCTGCATATCCCCTGTTTTAGTCATTCTGGGTTAATAAGGCTAGATGCTACGTTTTACATTTTTTATAGCAAACCCACTTGGAATGCTAATACTTCCCTCCAAGCAGCAAATGCAGTGCCAGCATTCATCCATATAAGTTGTTCAGGATATGAACAAACCGAAGGCACTACTTCTACTACATCCTTTTTGGAATCACCCTTAGGATTAGTAGCAAGTAGTGCTTACACCTTAAAGGATTTCGTCTTCGATCCCATCATCTTCAAGATGTTTTCAATACGAGGATTGAGTTGGATCGAAGTGGTTTTCGGATTATATATCCGATCTCCGTCTCTCTAAAAAAACATTCGATAGTTTTCGGTAAGCTCAACCTCGGTTCTTTCGAAAATAAACATACAATAAATAGGAGTGGGATCACCCCCTAACTATTTAAGTGGATGGATCATTCTATCATTTGTCCTAGGAGAACGAGATGAGATTTATACACACAGTACATCATCATCTAAGATGACTGTGCCATAAGACTCACGCGTTTCTCCTAGATATTTCCAGAGTTATAATTTTAGCTAAGATTTGATAGTCGGTTATTTAACTATCAAACAAACAAACAATTCAACTGGTTAAGCACAAACAACTCTGGGCCTCTTAAATTAATATTTTCATTAATTTAAAACTACTCTATAAACTTTTGTATTAAAATACTTGCACAAAGATATATATTTCCCAGTCCCCTCAACTCTTTCGAATACTTGAAAAATAATGGTATACTTCTCTCAAACGTATAAGTATATTTATAAATCTTAAGATGGATTTTTATTCTAAAACCACACTTAAAATTGGTTTAAAATAGAGTTATTTTAAATAGAGATAATGATAACCCAAACAATATTCATTCGGTGTTAAGTGGGGGAAAAAATTCCTTACCACCATAATTAAGAAGGTCGATTTGGAAAATCAAATCTCTAGTATAAAATAACTCTTTTATAGAATTCCTTTTTATAAATATAAGCTACAAATTCATTCATAGAATTTCTCACATAAAAATTATTTATAATTTCTTTATAAATATTAAAACATAATTTCAACTTTCTTTTATAAATTCCTAATTTAATTAATACCTCCTTTAAGCTCATCCCTTATTTTATTTATAAAATCTATCATAAAACTTCTTTTTGTAGAATGCCATTTATAAACTTATTTTATAAATTTTCACATTATTCATAACTCTTTTATAATTCCAAATTCATTTATAAAATTCATTTTCTAAATTTTCTAAACATAATTACAAAACTCCAAATATAACACCAAAAATCCAAAAATCAAACAATTCCAAAATGTAATTATAAAACTTATATAGTTTCCCTAACACGATCAATTCATATATTCCAATAAATTTCCAGATGGCATTCATTTATTCCTCCAATTTATCAAAATGAAGACTTTTCCTTATTTATCGGATATTGTCATATTAAATCATTCTTTTATTTTAAAACACTATTTATGAATCTACCCTTCACTTATAAAATAATATTTATAAAACTATTCCTTTATATCATGTTTATACAAATGATTCATAAATATTATTCCAAATATTTATATCTCCTTTTAAACCGCAAAATCCCCCTTTTAAAATAAAGATAATCCTTTTTAATTTTTCTTTCAAAAATAAATAAATATTTACTATTATAATAATAACTATAAAATCCAATACTTCTCAAAATAGTCAGTTAAACATTTACTTATATATATATAATGTATAAAATAATAAATGAGAAGTTGAAATAAAATAGAAAAGTTTAAAAACTCATTTAAATTAAAGTATTAATAAATTCATAATAGTCGGATTTAAAAATCCTTTTTCCAAATTAAAATCATTTCCAAAGCAAATCAACTATTAATAATATTCCAAAATACTAAACTGAGGCTCGTATTTACTATAGCACTTAACAAATGCTGTAACTATTCTTTTCTACTAAAAAGATTCAATTTTCACATATGACGGTGTCATACCCAAAATAGTCAAATTTTCAGTATTTAACAATCAATATCACAGATATATAACTGATATAAATAACATGTAAATAACGGGAAATTAAAAATCACTACGGTGAGAAATCCGGATTTCTCAACAATTTTCATGTATTTCAATTTTAAATGTCAATCGCTTGTAGAAGAGAATATTTAACCAAACAGCCAATAATTTCAACCAAACAAAAATAGTAAATTTATTCTACTATAACATATAGATTTAGCTAAAGAGGTGAGTTATACTCACCAAAATTCAAGTTGGCGCCGAAAAGTTTCGGTTCTGAACTAAAATCGAACGACGTCCGATTTTAGTCCAAATTTTAACTTACTCCAAATTCAACCAACTAGTTCCATCACGAAGCTTTCATCATTATGAGCACAATGCAGAAATCCGCGTCTCAATTAGACCTCGTATGGAAAAGTTATGCATTTTATAAGTTATTTGGATTAATTACTTAAACAACTTAAGTAATAAATTAATTACCACATAAATCATCTTCCCCAATACAATTTTAGTTTCCCTTTAAAACAAATACTGACATGCTTACGGACGACTACAAGCAGCGCATTTCATCACCTTAACCCCCTCGATCCTCGATGAAACCAAATTTCGTCTTCACCATCAAGTCTTTCCTCTCCACCTCTCCACCTCTATGTGATGTACCTCACCACTTCACACTCGTCGCCATAAACCAAAAAGTGACCTTTTTGCCCTCCAAAGATGTAGCGCCAGGTTGTGTTCTTCCATATATCACCTCACCTCACGAGATTCAACCACAAGGTGCGATTTTCCCCTCCAAACTCAAATCTAAGCTTGCTTCACCTCACGACCTTACTGTAGTTCGTCCCATAACTCTACCGAACCCCTCCAAATTTGACTAGAATTTAAGATCTACACAATATACACTCAAAGATCAATGCTTTCTATCTGTTTGATTTGTTTTGGATCTCAAATGAAGTGGATCTATTTTTTTTAAATCCAATAGAATGGTAAAAGGGAGATGAAAATAAATGGTATTGATTAAGTTTAAGGGTTGGGTTTGATTTAAGTTTATATTAAATTTTTTGGATTTCATCGTGCAGATCTCCATTCGCGTACAAACCACAAACGAAAAAACAAAAGTATGGTCGTACTCAAAACAACTATGCAACTCCAACACTATAATAATATACACTGGCTATTGAATTCTGTAAAATCACAAATACATTACCGTTTGTCGATAAATCGTAAAACTAATAATTTAAATATTTTCCAAATTAAAAATTATGGAAAAATCAAATAAATTAAATTAAAAATACGCCAATAGAAATCGAGTTGTAAAAATATAAATAAATTTTCTAATTATTTATTTGGGCCATTTATTATTGTAAATAAATTTACAGAATGAATTTATCATGATTATTAATTAATTAAAAGGAGTTAAGTTAAACCATTAAATCCATTTAATTTATATTAAATTTAAAATCCTAATATTTGAATTGCTTTTCAAATAAATTCACAAATTTAAATATTACAAATGATCTCTGTATTTGAATTCAAGTTATTAACTTTAAAATACAATTATTCAATATTTAAAATCAATTAAATATTCAAAATTAGACGGCCAAAATTCTGGGTCATTACAGTTGGTTAGTGATGATTGGATTTTTGTAAGTAAAATATCTTTATTGTATTCTTATAAATTATCTATAAGTGTTTTAGTATTTGCAAACATATGTTCTAATTTAAAAGTCTATTTAGTTATAATATGTATATTGGAAAACGTTTGTTAGAAGCAAGTATATTTTGTAATTAAAATCTTATTAATTAAGGATACATTTTTATCCGTTAGAGAAATGTTTAATTTTCGCAAATAATTGACTTCATATGGAAAGCTTCTTTAAGTATATAAAAGTATTTATTTGATGAAATTTTTGAAATTGATTTGTGTTAATTTGTCCATTAGGTGCTTTAAGAATTCTGGTCGATGTGTCTGATCAACCTTATCGATAGAAATTCTTAAACGTTAGGATGGGACATGTAAACACAAAGTTTTGAAAGGTTTTGAAAAGCAATGTAATATTTTAAAAGGAAATAAAATGTTATGCACTATTTGAAATTAATAGTTTGTATTAATATCTCGAAGAAAGTTATAACTGATGTTTTGAAAAGATTTGAATGATATAAACAATATTTTGAGATAAGCATAATGAGTTTCAAAAATAAGGAACTATTATTTTGAATAAAGTAAATAATTTAAGGAATGCACAACTAATATTTTTGAGAAAAAGAATTTAAAAGGGAAGATAATATTTATAGAAATATCTTGAACTATATTTTGAAAAGAATTCAGGTAAAGGTTCAATAAGTGATATAAAATATTTTGATATGAAAAATATTTTTTTGAAATAGAGTTTTACTAAAGTTTGTAATATAGAGATATGTTTGAAATTTTTAAGGTTTAGAAATTGTTTAGACTTGAATTTATATATAAATGTCAGTACTATGGTGCTCAAGTTAATAATTGTTTAAAAAAATAATAAAGATAATTTCATATGTTTAAATATTTTTTATATATAATGATTGCAGCCATCACACATTAGTGGATAACTAAAGTCAATAGCGAGATAATATTAATTACACGTCAATACTACAGCCAATTAGTGAAACGAGCCACTAGAAATTTGTGACGACCAACCATAACCCCTGCATTGAACCTAGAGAAAGTGTGC
The DNA here is from genome assembly GCA_030737815.1 of Allium fistulosum. Lineage (NCBI taxonomy): Eukaryota > Viridiplantae > Streptophyta > Magnoliopsida > Asparagales > Amaryllidaceae > Allium > Allium fistulosum. The sequence goes on from CM060904.1 coordinate 356,322,178, forward strand.
TGTAAAGTGTGCCAGGCAGCCATGGACGATTGTCAAGGTAAATTAAAACAACAGAATCTATCGTATTACTCACAGCGCATGGACAAAATACAATAGAACAAATATATAGTGAAGCTTCACAGAATAGAATCTCATCAATAAAACTTCATAATAGTTGGATACAAACATCTAAATAGTGAATACAACAAGCCTCACTACATATCACTCAGAGAATACAAAGCAGCGGAACATCCAGTACATATAATAAGAAGATAATATGCAACCCTCCAACTCGTCTTCGATATCAGCATCGTGAGAAGCAAGAACAGCACCTGTCACCTGCTACCTAGTCTGCCCGTCCCAAAATTGACGAACAGCCCAAGGCAATAAGAGTTAAAACATAAAGCCTTGAGTCAGACAACAGTCTTAGTGAGCAGTAAATTAACTAACAACATACCAAAAGAGCATAAAGGAAAAAGGAATAGGAATACAACCCTCCCACTCCAACCTCTTTCTACAGTGATAGCCCCCAGACACACACTAAGCAGAAGCAAACATATCAGAGCATACAATGAAAAGTAAAGCAATTATCACTCGAGCCAAGGGCGATGTTTTCCAAGTACAAACCCCTAAGGCCTAAACCAAGATCAGATAAGCACCTAGAAAATACCGCTCTTGAGACCGAATGGCGATACATCCAACCATCCATGACTCTGGCTATCACTGTTATCATTGCTTCGATATCACCGTTAATTGAATGACCGGCACATTCTTTCAGCCGTCCGTCAAGGGCTAATGGAAACCCCGGTTCTAGACATAACTCCCGCACGTCATCGTGACCCGTGCCTAGGACTATCGAATCTGCCCAGAGTACTTGACTATCAATCATTAGCCTTCAGGGACTATCGAATCTGCCCAATGTACTCTTGCTTTGAGCATGCTAGAACCTTCAAAAATGATGAGATCTCAGCCTTCTAGTCATCCTCCTCGACGACTATTTCCATACTAGCTCAAGCGCCTCTTGAGCATCCATTATCCTCAACTCGAACCATATCACCGAGTTATCAACATGCTTGGAATGATCCCGTCTGGATTAGACCAAGACTATCTCATATCATGCCTCGCTTCATCACATCCTCGCAAAGCTTCATCTCAACATCATCATCATCGAATCTATGCATAAGAGCTTCACCATCCACTACATATGCCACAAGCAGCTTTTCCAATTCAAGAGCCTTTCCCTTAGCTTTTGAATCATCTTCGGTCTAAATCGAATCATCAATCATCTAATTCATTGCAATCAATCAAATCAAACATTAATCCAAGTAAACAAGCATTCAAATATGATCTAAATAGACAATTATAACAATAATGGCAATTTCGTAATTAAAGAGTCAAAAGTCCAAAAAGCATGAAAACATGAGCAATGTCTCTATAATCTTGATGAATGAACTTGCATAGGTTAACACTTAGTAAAATGGTTGTCAAATCATCATGAAAAATGGATCTATATGGATCTACACATATGATTTGGAAAATGCATGGAAATCTCTACTTTAACACCAAATCAAGCCAACGATCCGATATACTCCTTTGGATCCGTGTGAGAGATAATCACCACTCACCAAATCACCTAAACAACCTCAAATCAACACGCTTCAGATCTGGACAGCGAAGGATCTAGCTTGATCTATCACGAATCCGCTTCAAACGAAGAAATCTCTCTTCAAAGGATGAAGATCTTCAAATCAAGCTCTTGAATCTTCAATTTGATCTTCAACTTGGATGGATGGAATCACTAGATTAGAGTGGAGAAAAGAAGTGAAGAAGTGTAGAAGTCGAGCTCTCAAAATGGCAGCACTTCGTCGCTTCGAAATCCGGATCCCAAAAATGGAGCAAAAGCCCTCCTATTTATAGCTGAAATCTCCTTAAGTCGTCCCCTCGGAGTTAGGTCATCCGCGACTTACGACCTAAAACCCCACCGACCTAAAGTCTTCGACCTAACCAAAGCCAAGTATCTACGACTTACGACTTACTCTCTGCTTCGACCTAACACATGCGTGCCTATACGACCTAACAGTCCTTCGACCTAAAACAATGCGCGCGACTTAACGAACCAGGATCCAACGAGATACGACTTACCATCCTAACTCCTAGGTCGCTCGCGACTTAACACATGCGCTTCCACGCGATCCACGACCTAACAGAACCACCTGTCTACGACTTAGCACTTCGCGACCTAACTATGCGCGACTTAACAGATAGGCTACGACCTAACTGACTAATGGCCTAGCGACCTAAATACACACAGGGTCATACGACCTAACTACTTCTTCCTTAGGTCGCTGCCGACCTATTCCCCCCTAGGTCGCTAACTCACCCAGACACTCACGACCTAACTATCTTAGGTCGCCTACTACCTTAAGTCGCTCACGACTTAAACTCTTATACGACTTAACTGCTTAGGTCGTTCCACTACTACCCAGCCTCATTAGGTCGTCGCCGACCTACCCCCTTAGGTTGTTGACTCGCCAAAAATCCTAAGTCTGAGTCCTATAGGTCGCTGTACACCTTATGTCGCTCATTCGACCTATCCTATCCCACGACCTAAGCCACCCCACGACTTACTTCCTACACGACCTAAGCTCCCAAACGTTCTAACTCTTAAGTCGTCCAATCTATAAGTCGGTCAGCTTCTTAGGTCGTCTACCTCTTAGGTCATCTCTTCCTTAAGTCGGTCACTAACTTAAGTCGCGTCATCCCTTAACTCGCTAAACCCCTTAGATTGCAGACCTCCTTAAGTTGCTCACGACTTATCACTTAAGTCGTTAACGACCTATGATGACGCAACTGGCAAGTTGGAGCTGAAGCTCCTTAAGTCGCACACGACTTACTACATGTCTTAGGTCATTTACGACCTAGGACTTACACGTTTCTCTGCTCAAAATCTGAAACGACCTAATGACAATAGTTTTACGACGTTTCGATCCGTAAAAATACGGGTCGTTACATTCTCTCCCCCTTAGGAATTTCGCCCCCGAAATTCCAAACAAACAAAGCAATCAAAGACTATTCTGCACGCCTATCATCCCTAGCAATCAACAAACCATGCATCCAATTCTAGCTTAGCATGTAGAATTCTAAAACTCGAACAAGTTACAATATCGTGAGATGACACGACACCTTAGGGCCATACCTTGAAGAGTTCAGGATGAGCTGCCTTCATCCTCTCTTCCACCTCCCACGTACAGTCGTTATCATCATCACTCCATTGTATCTTGAGCAACTTAACTATCTTCCTCCTAAGCTGTTTCGTGTCGGTTCCCACAACACGAAGCGGCTTACGAGGTCTTCTATCGACTGGATCAACTTCGAAATCTTCACAGCTATCAGCAGAAACCACTATATTCGACTCGTGCACAAACTTCCGTAGATACAATACATGAAAAACATTGTGCACACCCGACATCTTCTCTGGTAACTCCAATCTATAGGCGAGCTTTCCAATTCGCTCGATGATCGGAAATGGTCCAACAAATCTTGGAGTCAACTTCCCTTTCTTCCCGAATCGAATAACATTCTTCAGTGGAGAAATCTTCACAAAAGCCATATCACCTACGTCGAATTCCAAATCCTTACGACGCTTATCAGCATAACTTTTCTGACGATCTTGGGCTGCCTTCATTCGTTGCCGAATGATCTCTATACAATCTGAAGTCTGTCGAATCATCTCTGGCCCAAGCATCAGCTTTTCTCCGGCCTCTAACCAACATGTCGGAGAGTTACACGGTCTTCCATACAATGCCTCATACGGTGCCATACCAATGTTTGACTAGTAACTGTTGTTGTATGCAAATTCCACCAAATGAAGGTGATCTTCCCATGATCCTCCAAAATCCAAAACACAAGCTCTAAGGAGATCTTCCAAAACTCGGTTGACTCTCTCGGTCTGACCATCTGTTTGAGGATGATAAGCTGTACTCAAACACAACTCGGTTCCCAAAACTTCCTGAAAGCTCTTCCAAAATCCACTAGTGAACAATGGGTCCCGATCGCTCACTATACTCTTCGGAATACCATGGAATCGAACTATCCACTTAACATACAACTCAGCCAACTTTGATGCAGTCCTAGTCGATCGAACATGAATGAATCTGGCACTCTTAGTCAAACGATCTACGATGACCCAAATCCCTTCATTTCCCGTTCTGGTTCTAGGTAGTCCATCAATAAAATCCATCGATACTTGCTCCCACTTCCATGTAGGAACTTCTAATGGCTGAAGCAATCCACTTAGCTTTTTCTGTTCGGCTTTTACCAACTGGCAGTTCATGCACTTGGAAATAAAATTTCCAACATCCTTCTTCATGCCTTCCTAGTAGTAGGTTCTCTTCATATCCCGATACATCTTATTTCCACCTGGATGAATTGTCAACTTCGAGTGATGACTTTCCCTCAGAACTTCATTCCTCAATTCATCGATATCGGGAACAACTAGTCGTCCTTGCTTCCGAAGCCAACCCTCTTGGTCGACCTCGAATCCTTTATCCTTTTCTGGATCCAATCCAGATTCCAAATCACGGATAATCTTGACAAGCTTATCATCTCGCTTTTGGCTCTCTCCAATCCTTTCCACAAGAGTGGGTCTTATCGATAAGTTTGCCAACATCTCAGGTTCCAATTCACATCTGGGCCTGAAGTCAAATCCAGCTAAATACTCGAGATTCTTCCATTCTGAAAACATGGCTCCCAATCCTGCATGTCTTCGAATTAACGCATCTGCCACTGCGTTACCTTTCCCCGGAGTATAAGCTATACCAAAATCATATGATGCTAAAAACTCTAGCCAACGTTGCTGCCGAAGATTCAAATCCTTTTGGGAGAAAAGATACTTCAATGACTTATGATCTGTAAACAACTCGAATCGAACTCCCAGTAGATAATGCCTCCACATCTTCAGAGCAAAAACAATCGCCGCTAACTCCAAATCATGAGTCGGGTAATTCCTTTCATGCGGCTTCAGTTGTCGACTGGCATACACAACAACTTTATCCTTCTGCATCAGCAGTGCTCCAAGTCCAGTACCACATGCGTCGGTGTAAACCACCATCTCATCATTCCCACTTGGAATAGTCAAAACAGGAGCACTCGTCAATCGCTCTTTCAGGATCCCGAAAGCTTGCTCACACTTAGCTTCCCATCTGAACACTTGGTTCTTCTTCGTCAATCCTGTTAATGGTGCAGCCACCTTGGAGAAGTCTTTGATAAACCATCGATAATATCCTGCTAATCCAAGAAAACTTCTCACATCAGATGCATTCTTAGGTCTAACCCAATCCTGGATTGCTGCCACCTTAGCGGGATCAACCGTTATTCCACTTCCAGAAATAACATGGCCTAAGAACCTCATTTCACTCTTCCAGAAGTGACACTTCGAAAACTTAGCCTTCAGCTGATGTTTTCGCAAGATTTCCAAAACAATTCGCAAGTGTGTCTTGTGCTCCTCCTCAGTTCTGGAATAAATTAGAATATCATCCACGAACACAAGTACGAACTTGTTCAACTGATCTCTGAACACTCTATTCATATGATCCACAAAATATGATGGCGCGTTAGTCAATCCAAACGGCATTACCAGCCACTCAAAGAAACCGGATGGTGTCCGAAAAGCAGTCTTCGGCACACTATCCTTAGCCACTCTCAACTGGTGAAATCCCGTTGCCAAATCCATCTGAGAAAACACCTTAGCTTCGTGAAGCTGATCAAACAAGTCATCTATTCTCAGCAATGGATACTTGTTCTTCTTAGTCACCTTATTCAGCTCACGATAATCCACACACAATCTCAATGACCCATCTGCCTTGGTTGCAAACACGACTGGTGCACCCCACTCGGACACACTACGCCGAATGAATCCTTTCTGCAAAAGATCATCAACCTGCACCCTCAACTCCTGCTGTTCCCTAGGCGCCATCCGCCTAAGAGGCATCACAACAGGTCTGGCTCCTTCAACTAGATCTATACGAAACTCGATCTCTCTATGCGGCGGTAACCCTTTGACCTCGTCAAAGACATCCTCGAATCCATTCGCGATTGGCACCGATGACAGTCCATCCCTTGGAACAACTAGCGAATACATGAAGCTCATGAAGACGCATTCTTCATGCATACATCGTATCACAATCTTTCGCCCCTCCACATTCTCAACTGTCACTTCCAACCTTTCGCAATCAACCTTTGCCGCATACTTCCTAAGCCAGTCCATACCCAAAATAATTCCGAACCCCGCAAAGTTCAGAACAAAACAATCACAAACAAAAGAGCAACCATGACTCGACACAATCAGACCACGGCATAACATACACAAACAAGACGAACCCCCAACTGGATTAGTCACAACCAATGGCCTATCAACAATATCTGGTTCCAAACCTAACCGGCCTACAAGATCACTACAAACAAACGAATGCGACGCCCCAGTATCAAACAACACTCTAACTGGAACACCACATATGGAAAGAGTACCTTGAACAACCACACTCTTTCCTTTCTCTTCCGCGGTAGGAGCTTTCGAAGACGATGGAAAAGCCCCCAAAGCATAAGCTCGCACAATCTGCTTGTCCCTCCTCGGTTCTGGACAATCCTTCCTGATATGCCCCGGCTTGTCACAGTTGTGACACTTCATCGGTACCTTTGGATTCTTACAATCCTTAGAGAAATGGCCCTTCTGCTGACAATTGTAGCAAGTCACTTCGCCCTTCGGCTTCTTCTGGCCATCCTTACCCTTCTGCTGCTGCTGCTTCCTCTTCTTGTTTCCACCCTGCTGTGGTTTAGACTCTCCCCTGGTCACAGCAATAATAGATCCTTCCTTAGGAAACAGACTCTCATGCCTGAGAGCTTTCTCCACAAGCTTCTCAAATGAATCGTCCAAATGATCCACCAACTGCCTCCCAAGATAACTGTCCAAGCCTGTCACAAACTTCTCATTCTTCTGATATGCAGATTCAATATACGACCGGGCATACTTGGACAAAGCTTCAAACTCAGAAACATACTCAAGAACTGGTCTTCCATTTTGCTTGAGCTCCACAAACTTCTTGAACAGAACTGACTTCTGAGCTGTAGAAATGAACTTAGCTTCAAATCTGACTTGGAATTGCTCCCAAGTAATCTCTTCCTCCGGAGTATTGATGGTAATAGAGTTCCACCAATCAGAAGCTCTCCCTTGAAGCTGCCTCGATACCAACTTCCTCTTAGTCGCATCCTCAATTCCCAAATCACCAAAGATCCTTCTACAAGCATCTATCCACCTCTGGACCTCAATGGTTGATTCTGTTCCCAAGAAAACCTTCCCTCCAAGAGCAGTATAGTCTTTGCACAACTTAGCAAAATCCACTGGTTTTGGAGTTTGGACTTGAACTCCAACATCAAATGCTGCCCCCGGAACTGGTATCCTTCTCATGATCGAAGTCACCATAGCTTCGAACATAGCTGCATAATCAGCAGCCCCTTCAGTAGCACGGCCTTCCCTTGCAGCTGGTCTCCCTCTTCGACTCATCCTTAATATCTATAAAAAGGAATGATTAGCACACTAGAGAAACAACTGCATAAAGGACTCAAACTCTACTAAGCTACTATATTATATGTAGTAATCATCCATCAAAATACAATTACGTCTCTCATACGTAGTTACGTCAGCGAGCGTTGGGTAAAATCGATTAACCAATGCTCTGATACCAAATGTGACGACCGCCCATAACCCCTGCACTGAACCTAGAGAAAGTGTGCTGTAAAGTGTGCCAAGCAGCCATGGACGATTATCAAGGTAAATTAAAAGAACAGAATCTATCGTATTACTCACAGCGCATGAAAAAAATACAATAGAACAAATATATAGTGAAGCTTCACAGAATATAATCTCATTAATAAAACTTCATAATAGTTGGATATAAACATCTGAATAGTCAATACAACAAGCCTCACTACATATCACTCAGAGAATACAAAGCAGCGGAACATCCAGTACATATAATAAGAAGATAATATGCAACCCTCTAGCTCGTCTTCGATATCAGCATCGTGAGAAGCAAGAACAGCACCTGTCACCTGCTACCTAGTCTGCCCGTCCCAAAATGGACGAATAGCCCAAGGCAATAAGAGTTAAAACATAAAGCCTTGAGTCAGACAACAGTCTTAGTAAGCAGTAAATTAACTAATAACATACCAAAAGAGCATAAAGGAAAAAGGAATAGGAATACAACCCTCCCACTCCAACCTCTTTCTACAGTGATAGCCCCCGGACACACACTAAGCAGAAGCAAACATAGCAGAGCATACAATGAAAAGTAAAGCAATTATCACTCGAGCCAAGGGCGATGTTTTCCAAGTACAAACCCCCAAGGCCTAAACCAAGATCAGATAAGCACCCAGAACCGCTCTTGAGACCGAATGACGATACAACCAAACATCCATGACTCTGGCTATCACTGTTATCATTGCTTCGATATCACCGTTAATTGAATGACCGGCACATTCTTTCAGCCGTCCGTCAAGGGCTAATGGAAACCCCGGTTCTAGACATAACTCCCGCACGTCATCGTGACCCGTGCCTAGGACTATTGAATCTGCCTAGAGTACTTGACTATCAATCATTAGCCTTCAGGGGCTATCGAATCTGCCCAACGTACTCTTGCTTTGAGCATGCTAGAACCTTCAACAACGATGAGATCTCAGCCTTCTAGTCATCCTCCTCGATGACTATTTCCATACTAGCTCAAGCGCCTCTCGAGCATCCATTATCCTCAACTCGAACCATATCACCGAGTTATCAACATGCTTGGAATGATCCCGTCTGGATTAGACCAAGACTATCTCATATCATGCCTCGCTTCATCACATCCTCGCAAAGCTTCATCTCAACATCATCATCATCGAATCTATGCATAAGAGCTTCACCATCCACTACATATGCCACAAGCAGCTTTTCCAATTCAAGAGCCTTTCCCTTAGCTTTTGAATCATCTTCGGTCTAAATCGAATCATCAATCATCTAATTCATTGCAATCAATCAAATCAAACATTAATCCAAGTAAACAAGCATTCAAATATGATCTAAATAGACAATTATAACAATAATGGCAATTTCGTAATTAAAGAGTCAAAAGTCCAAAAAGCATGAAAACATGAGCAATGTCTCTATAATCTTGATGAATGAACTTGCATAGGTTAACACTTAGTAAAATGGTTGTCAAATCATCATGAAAAATGGATCTATATGGATCTACACATATGATTTGGAAAATGCATGGAAATCTCTACTTTAACACCAAATCAAGCCAACGATCCGATATACTCCTTTGGATCCGTGTGAGAGATAATCACCACTCACCAAATCACCTAAACAACCTCAAATCAACACGCTTCAGATCTGGACAGCGAAGGATCTAGCTTGATCTATCACGAATCCGCTTCAAACGAAGAAATCTCTCTTCAAAGGATGAAGATCTTCAAATCAAGCTCTTGAATCTTCAATTTGATCTTCAACTTGGATGGATGGAATCACTAGATTAGAGTGGAGAAAAGAAGTGAAGAAGTGTAGAAGTCGAGCTCTCAAAATGGCAGCACTTCGTCGCTTCGAAATCCGGATCCCAAAAATGGAGCAAAAGCCCTCCTATTTATAGCTGAAATCTCCTTAAGTCGTCCCCTCGGAGTTAGGTCATCCGCGACTTACGACCTAAAACCCCACCGACCTAAAGTCTTCGACCTAACCAAAGCCAAGTATCTACGACTTACGACTTACTCTCTGCTTCGACCTAACACATGCGTGCCTATACGACCTAACAGTCCTTCGACCTAAAACAATGCGCGCGACTTAACGAACCAGGATCCAACGAGATACGACTTACCATCCTAACTCCTAGGTCGCTCGCGACTTAACACATGCGCTTCCACGCGATCCACGACCTAACAGAACCACCTGTCTACGACTTAGCACTTCGCGACCTAACTATGCGCGACTTAACAGATAGGCTACGACCTAACTGACTAATGGCCTAGCGACCTAAATACACACAGGGTCATACGACCTAACTACTTCTTCCTTAGGTCGCTGCCGACCTATTCCCCCCTAGGTCGCTAACTCACCCAGACACTCACGACCTAACTATCTTAAGTCGCCTACTACCTTAAGTCGCTCACGACTTAAACTCTTATACGACTTAACTGCTTAGGTCGTTCCACTACTACCCAGCCTCATTAGGTCGTCGCCGACCTACCCCCTTAGGTTGTTGACTCGCCAAAAATCCTAAGTCTGAGTCCTATAGGTCGCTGTACACCTTATGTCGCTCATTCGACCTATCCTATCCCACGACCTAAGCCACCCCACGACTTACTTCCTACACGACCTAAGCTCCCAAACGTTCTAACTCTTAAGTCGTCCAATCTATAAGTCGGTCAGCTTCTTAGGTCGTCTACCTCTTAGGTCATCTCTTCCTTAAGTCGGTCACTAACTTAAGTCGCGTCATCCCTTAACTCGCTAAACCCCTTAGATTGCAGACCTCCTTAAGTTGCTCACGACTTATCACTTAAGTCGTTAACGACCTATGATGACGCAACTGGCAAGTTGGAGCTGAAGCTCCTTAAGTCGCACACGACTTACTACATGTCTTAGGTCATTTACGACCTAGGACTTACACGTTTCTCTGCTCAAAATCTGAAACGACCTAATGACAATAGTTTTACGACGTTTCGATCCGTATAAATACGGGTCGTTACATTCTCTCCCCCTTAGGAATTTCGCCCCCGAAATTCCAAACAAACAAAGCAATCAAAGACTATTCTGCACGCCTATCATCCCTAGCAATCAACAAACCATGCATCCAATTCTAGCTTAGCATGTAGAATTCTAAAACGAGTTACAATATCGTGAGATGACACGACACCTTAGGGCCATACCTTGAAGAGTTCAGGATGAGCTGCCTTCATCCTCTCTTCCACCTCCCACGTACAGTCGTTATCATCATCACTCCATTGTATCTTGAGCAACTTAACTATCTTCCTCCTAAGCTGTTTCGTGTCGGTTCCCACAACACGAAGCGGCTTACGAGGTCTTCTATCGACTGGATCAACTTCGAAATCTTCACAGCTATCAGCAGAAACCACTGTATTCGAGTCGTGCACAAACTTCCGTAGATACAATACATGAAAAACATTGTGCACACCCGACATCTTCTCTGGTAACTCCAATCTATAGGCGAGCTTTCCAATTCGCTCGATGATCGGGAATGGTCCAACAAATCTTGGAGTCAACTTCCCTTTCTTCCCGAATCGAATAACATTCTTCAGTGGAGAAATCTTCACAAAAGCCATATCACCTACGTCGAATTCCAAATCCTTACGACGCTTATCAGCATAACTTTTCTGACGATCTTGGGCTGCCTTCATTCGTTGCCGAATGATCTCTATACAATCTGAAGTCTGTCGAATCATCTCTGGCCCAAGCATCAGCTTTTCTCCGGCCTCTAACCAACATGTCGGAGAGTTACACGGTCTTCCATACAATGCCTCATACGGTGCCATACCAATGTTTGACTAGTAACTGTTGTTGTATGCAAATTCCACCAAATGAAGGTGATCTTCCCATGATCCTCCAAAATCCAAAACACAAGCTCTAAGGAGATCTTCCAAAACTCGGTTGACTCTCTCGGTCTGACCATCTGTTTGAGGATGATAAGCTGTACTCAAACACAACTCGGTTCCCAAAACTTCCTGAAAGCTCTTCCAAAATCCACTAGTGAACAATGGGTCCCGATCACTCACTATACTCTTCGAAATACCATGGAATCGAACTATCCACTTAACATACAACTCAGCCAACTTTGATGAAGTCCTAGTCGATCGAACATGAATGAATCTGGCACTCTTAGTTAAACGATCTACGATGACCCAAATCCCTTCATTTCCCATTCTGGTTCTAGGTAGTCCATCAATAAAATCCATCGATACTTGCTCCCACTTCCATGTAGGAACTTCTAATGGCTGAAGCAATCCACTTAGCTTTTTCTGTTTGGCTTTTACCAACTGGCAGTTCATGCACTTGGAAATAAAATTTCCAACATCCTTCTTCATGCCTTCCTAGTAGTAGGTTCTCTTCATATCCCGATACATCTTATTTCCACCTGGATGAATTGTCAACTTCGAGTGATGACTTTCCCTCAGAACTTCATTCCTCAATTCATCGATATCGGGAACAACTAGTCGTCCTTGCTTCCGAAGCCAACCCTCTTGATCGACCTCGAATCCTTTATCCTTTTCTGGATCCAATCCAGATTCCAAATCACGGATAATCTTGACAAGCTTATCATCTCGCTTTTGGCTCTCGCCAATCCTTTCCACAAGAGTGGGTCTTATCGATAAGTTTGCCAACATCTCAGGTTCCAATTCACATCTGGGCCTGAAGTCAAATCCAGCTAAATACTCGAGATTCTTCCATTCTGAAAACATGGCTCCCAATCCTGCATGTCTTCGAATTAACGCATCTGCCACTGCGTTACCTTTCCCCGGAGTATAAGCTATACCAAAATCATATGATGCTAAAAACTCTAGCCAACGTTGCTGCCGAAGATTCAAATCCTTTTGGGAGAAAAGATACTTCAATGACTTATGATCTGTAAACAACTCGAATCGAACTCCCAGTAGATAATGCCTCCACATCTTCAGAGCAAAAACAATCGCCGCTAACTCCAAATCATGAGTCGGGTAATTCCTTTCATGCGGCTTCAGTTGTCGACTGGCATACACAACAACTTTATCCTTCTGCATCAGCAGTGCTCCAAGTCCAGTACCACATGCGTCGGTGTAAACCACCATCTCATCATTCCCACTTGGAATAGTCAAAACAGGAGCACTCGTCAATCGCTCTTTCAGGATCCCGAAAGCTTGCTCACACTTAGCTTCCCATCTGAACACTTGGTTCTTCTTCGTCAATCCTGTTAATGGTGCAGCCACCTTGGAGAAGTCTTTGATAAACCATCGATAATATCCTGCTAATCCAAGAAAACTTCTCACATCAAATGCATTCTTAGGTCTAACCCAATCCTGGATTGCTGCCACCTTAGCGGGATCAACCGTTATTCCACTTCCAGAAATAACATGGCCTAAGAACCTCATTTCACTCTTCCAGAAGTGACACTTCGAAAACTTAGCCTTCAGCTGATGTTTTCGTAAGATTTCCAAAACAATTCGCAAGTGTGTCTTGTGCTCCTCCTCAGTTCTGGAATAAATTAGAATATCATCCACGAACACAAGTACGAACTTGTTCAACTGATCTCTGAACACTCTATTCATATGATCCACAAAATATGATGGCGCGTTAGTCAATCCAAACGGCATTACCAACCACTCAAAGAAACCGGATGGTGTCCGAAAAGCAGTCTTCGGCACACTATCCTTAGCCACTCTCAACTGGTGAAATCCCGTTGCCAAATCCATCTGAGAAAACACCTTAGCTTCGTGAAGCTGATCAAACAAGTCATCTATTCTCGGCAATGGATACTTGTTCTTCTTAGTCACCTTATTCAGCTCACGATAATCCACACACAATCTCAATGACCCATCTGCCTTGGTTGCAAACACGACTGGTGCACTCCACTCGGACACACTACGCCGAATGAATCCTTTCTGCAAAAGATCATCAACCTGCACCCTCAACTCCTGCTGTTCCCTAGGCGCCATCCGCCTAAGAGGCATCACAACAGGTCTGGCTCCTTCAACTAGATCTATACGAAACTCGATCTCTCTATGCGGCGGTAACCCTTTGACCTCGTCAAAGACATCCTCGAATCCATTCGCGATTGGCACCGATGACAGTCCATCCCTTGGAACAACTAGCGAATACATGAAGCTCATGAAGACGCCTTCTTCATGCTTACATCGTATCACAATCTTTCGCCCCTCCACATTCTCAACTGTCACTTCCAACCTTTCGCAATCAACCTTTGCCGCATACTTCCTAAGCCAGTCCATACCCAAAATAATTCCGAACCCCGCAAAGTTCAGAACAAAACAATCACAAACAAAAGAGCAACCATGACTCGACACAATCAGACCACGGCATAACATACACAAACAAGACGAACCCCCAACTGGATTAGTCACAACCAATGGCCTATCAACAATATCTGGTTCCAAACCTAACCGGCCTACAAGATCACTACAAACAAACGAATGCGACGCCCCAGTATCAAACAACACTCTAACTGGAACACCACATATGGAAAGAGTACCTTGAACAACCACACTCTTTCCTTTCTCTTCCGCGGTAGGAGCTTTCGAAGACGATGGAAAAGCCCCCAAAGCATAAGCTCGCACAATCTGCTTGTCCCTCCTCGGTTCTGGACAATCCTTCCTGATATGCCCCGGCTTGTCACAGTTGTGACACTTCATCGGTACCTTTGGATTCTTACAATCCTTAGAGAAATGGCCCTTCTGCTGACAATTGTAGCAAGTCACTTCGCCCTTCGGCTTCTTCTGGCCATCCTTACCCTTCTGCTGCTTCCTCTTCTTGTTTCCACCCTGCTGTGGTTTAGACTCTCCCCTGGTCACAGCAACAACAGATCCTTCCTTAGGAAACAGACTCTCATGCCTGAGAGCTTTCTCCACAAGCTTCTCAAATGAATCGTCCAAATGATCCACCAACTGCCTCCCAAGATAACTGTCCAAGCCTGTCACAAACTTCTCATTCTTCTGATATGCAGATTCAATATACGACCGGGCATACTTGGACAAAGCTTCAAACTCAGAAACATACTCAAGAACTGGTCTTCCATTTTGCTTGAGCTCCACAAACTTCTTGAACAGAACTGACTTCTGAGCTATAGAAATGAACTTAGCTTCAAATCTGGCTTGGAATTGCTCCCAAGTAATCTCTTCCTCCGGAGTATTGATGGTAATAGAGTTCCACCAATCAGAAGCTCTCCCTTGAAGATGCCTTGATACCAACTTCCTCTTAGTCGCATCCTCAATTCCCAAATCACCAAAGATCCTTCTACAAGCATCTATCCACCTCTGGACCTCAATGGTTGATTCTGTTCCCAAGAAAACCTTCCCTCCAAGAGCAGTATAGTCTTTGCACAACTTAGCAAAATCCACTGGTTTTGGAGTTTGGACTTGAACTCCAACATCAAATGCTGCCCCCGGAACTGGTATCCTTCTCATGATCGAAGTCACCATAGCTTCGAACATAGCTGCATAATCAGCAGCCCCTTCAGTAGCACGGCCTTCCCTTGCAGCTGGTCTCCCTCTTCGACTCATCCTTAATATCTATAAAAAGGAATGATTAGCACACTAGAGAAACAACTGCATAAAGGACTCAAACTCTACTAAGCTACTATATTATATGTAGTAATCATCCATCAAAATACAATTACGTCTCTCATACGTAGTTACGTCAGCGAGCGTTGGGTAAAATCGATTAACCAATGCTCTGATACCAAATGTGACGACCGCCCATAACCCCTGCACTGAACCTAGAGAAAGTGTGCTGTAAAGTGTGCCAGGCAGCCATGGACGATTATCAAGGTAAATTAAAAGAACAGAATCTATCGTATTACTCACAGCGCATGGACAAAATACAATAGAACAAATATATAGTGAAGCTTCACAGAATATAATCTCATTAATAAAACTTCATAATAGTTGGATATAAACATCTGAATAGTCAATACAACAAGCCTCACTACATATCACTCAGAGAATACAAAGCAGCGGAACATCCAGTACATATAATAAGAAGATAATATGCAACCCTCCAGCTCGTCTTCGATATCAGCATCGTGAGAAGCAAGAACAGCACCTGTCACCTGCTACCTAGTCTGCCCGTCCCAAAATGGACGAACAGCCCAAGGCAATAAGAGTTAAAACATAAAGCCTTGAGTCAGACAACAATCTTAGTAAGCAGTAAATTAACTAATAACATACCAAAAGAGCATAAAGGAAAAAGGAATAGGAATACAACCCTCCCACTCCAACCTCTTTCTACAGTGATAGCCCCCGGACACACACTAAGCAGAAGCAAACATAGCAGAGCATACAATGAAAAGTAAAGCAATTATCACTCGAGCCAAGGGCGATGTTTTCCAAGTACAAACCCCCAAGGCCTAAACCTAGATCAAATAAGCACCCAGAAAATACCGCTCTTGAGACCGAATGACGATACAACCAAACATCCATGACTCTGGCTATCACTGTTATCATTGCTTCGATATCACCGTTAATTGAATGACCGGCACATTCTTTCAGCCGTCCATCAAGGGCTAATGGAAACCCCGGTTCTAGACATAACTCCCGCGCGTCATCGTGACCCGTGCCTAGGACTATTGAATCTGCCTAGAGTACTTGACTATCAATCATTAGCCTTCAGGGGCTATCGAATCTGCCCAACGTACTCTTGCTTTGAGCATGCTAGAACCTTCAACAACGATGAGATCTCAGCCTTCTAGTCATCCTCCTCGACGACTATTTCCATACTAGCTCAAGCGCCTCTTGAGCATCCATTATCCTCAACTCGAACCATATCACCGAGTTATCAACATGCTTGGAATGATCCCGTCTGGATTAGACCAAGACTATCTCATATCATGCCTCGCTTCATCACATCCTCGCAAAGCTTCATCTCAACATCATCATCATCGAATCTATGCATAAGAGCTTCACCATCCACTACATATGCCACAAGCAGCTTTTCCAATTCAAGAGCCTTTCCCTTAGCTTTTGAATCATCTTCGGTCTAAATCGAATCATCAATCATCTAATTCATTGCAATCAATCAAATCAAACATTAATCCAAGTAAACAAGCATTCAAATATGATCTAAATAGACAATTATAACAATAATGGCAATTTCGTAATTAAAGAGTCAAAAGTCCAAAAAGCATGAAAACATGAGCAATGTCTCTATAATCTTGATGAATGAACTTGCATAGGTTAACACTTAGTAAAATGGTTGTCAAATCATCATGAAAAATGGATCTATATGGATCTACACATATGATTTGGAAAATGCATGGAAATCTCTACTTTAACACCAAATCAAGCCAACGATCCGATATACTCCTTTGGATCCGTGTGAGAGATAATCACCACTCACCAAATCACCTAAACAACCTCAAATCAACACGCTTCAGATCTGGACAGCGAAGGATCTAGCTTGATCTATCACGAATCCGCTTCGAACGAAGAAATCTCTCTTCAAAGGATGAAGATCTTCAAATCAAGCTCTTGAATCTTCAATTTGATCTTCAACTTGGATGGATGGAATCACTAGATTAGAGTGGAGAAAAGAAGTGAAGAAGTGTAGAAGTCGAGCTCTCAAAATGGCAGCACTTCGTCGCTTCGAAATCCGGATCCCAAAAATGGAGCAAAAGCCCTCCTATTTATAGCTGAAATCTCCTTAAGTCGTCCCCTCGGAGTTAGGTCGTCCGCGACTTACGACCTAAAACCCCACCGACCTAAAGTCTTCGACCTAACCAAAGCCAAGTATCTACGACTTACGACTTACGACTTACGACTTACTCTCTGCTTCGACCTAACACATGCGCGCCTATACGACCTAACAGTCCTTCGACCTAAAACAATGCGCGTGACTTAACGAACCAGGATCCAACGAGATACGACTTACCATCCTAACTCCTAGGTCGCTCGCGACTTAACACATGCGCTTCCACGCGATCCACGACCTAACAGAACCACCTGTCTACGACTTAGCACTTCGCGACCTAACTATGCACGACTTAACAGATATGCTACGACCTAACTGACTAATGGCCTAGCGACCTAACTACACACAGGGTCATACGACATAACTACTTCTTCCTTAGGTCGCTGCCGACCTATTCCCCCCTAGGTCGCTAACTCACCCAGAAAATCACGACCTAACTATCTTAGGTCGCCTACTACCTTAAGTCGCTCACGACTTAAACTCTTATACGACTTAACTGCTTAGGTCGTTCCACTACTACCCAGCCTCATTAGGTCGTCGCCGACCTACCCCCTTAGGTTGTTGACTCGCTAAAACTCCTAAGTCTGAGTCCTATAGGTCGCTGTACACCTTATGTCGCTCATTTGACCTATCCTATCCCACGACCTAAGCCACCCCACGACTTACTTCCTACACGACCTAAGCTCCCAAACGTTCTAACTCTTAAGTCGTCCAATCTATAAGTCGGTCAGCTTCTTAGGTCGTCTACCTCTTAGGTCATCTCTTCCTTATGTCGGTCATTAACTTAAGTCACGTCATCCCTTAACTCGCTAAACCCCTTAGATTGCAGACCTCCTTAAGTCGCTCACGACTTATCACTTAAGTCGTTAACGACCTATGATGATGCAACTGGCAAGTTGGAGCTAAAGCTCCCTAAGTCGCACACGACTTACTACATGTCTTAGGTCATTTACGACCTAGGACTTACACGTTTCTCTGCTCAAAATCTGAAACGACCTAATGACAATAGTTTTACGACGTTTCGATCCGTAAAAATACGGGTCGTTACAAAATTCATGGCGAGGCATCGTTTGAGTATTAGAAATTTAAAATTGTTTGGTATGTGATGTTGTGATTATGAGACAACCAACGTGAATGATTGCTTGTGACTTGGATGAATTTCATGAATACACTATGATACGATACATTATGATATATGAATTTATATATGTAAGTTCTTGACTTAAACTGATTTTTTAACTAATTTGGTTTTAAAAAGTATAAGAATAAGTGTTAAAGTATTAAGGAAATTTGTTTTGTGAATAACAAGTATTTTGAGGAAAAAATTCAAGAATGAGTTGAAATAAATAACTAGAGAGGAAGTAAATTTTGAAATGAAATTGGTAATTCATGATTATTAGAAAAGTATAGATTTTATGAGATAAGTGGAAAAGTGAAGTTTTAAAATAAACAAAGTAATAAATATTTTATGCTAATGGAATTTGAGTTTGAGATAAATATTCAAAGAAGATTTTGTGGATAACATTTTCAAGTAATATGGATTATGTGATAAAGAAGTCTGGAATATGTAAAGTGAATTTAGAAACATTTATATTGTTGTTGGTTTTAATTGAAATTGATTTCTATTCAAAAAAGTGAACAAATTTGTATTATAAATATTAAAGTGGACAAATTTGGGTTGTGAATAATTAAGTTTGAATAAAGAAATGTTTTGTATTTTCGAATAAAGAACTGGATTTTTAGGTGCCAACGAATCATATTAAAATTGTTTCGGGTTTAAGGAAAGATAAATGGTAAAATGAGCTTTGAAACATGAATATTTTGGAATATATGTAATAGAAAATAATATGGGTTTAGTATTACGAAATTGAAAGAGTTTTCTAAGAGAGATAATTGTTTATTTATAAAACGTTATGTTAAAACACTTCATTAAAGAGATGTGAAAATTTTGGATTGTGGAAAAATCAAGTTTTTCAACCAAAAGAATATTTTGTCAAGTTCAACCTTTGAAGTAAAATATAATTTGGAGGAATTTTTGTAAGCTTATTTAGAAAGATCTTTTATGAATCAAAATTTGAAGTTGTTGACTATAAATTTAAAACCATGCAATGTTTTGATGGACTGTGATTTTAGAAAAGTCGTGAAAAATAAAATGTAAATTTTGAGAATTGTTTGTAAAAACATAGTTTCATGAGAGGATTACTTTATCTAATTTAGATGAGTTTTATAAATGTATTTTTGGTCCTTTGTATAATAAAATTATAATGAGAAAGTTTTGTAAAATAAGAAGTGTTTTGAAGATAGTAGATTTGTGAACTATTATTCTCTTTGGAAATGATAAATGGTAAGATATTTTAACACTTTGCAACTCATTAAAGAACTTTGTATTTATAAAGTACTGTTGTTAATTATAAAATAATATTGATTTATAAAAGCTATGTTGTATGTAATGTGCTTTTGTGTTATGGATTTTCGAAATACGCTTCATACCATAGTGATTTCTTCAAGATTTTCAGGAAATTCCTACATTAAAATTGTAATTGTGGTTATGATACTGGGTATTATCCCATTAAGTTATACGACTCATAACTTATGACCACTGACGTTGGGCAAGGGATAATAATCTATTATTTTGAGGAGCCATCGAGGAACTTAATAAGTGTTATTATTGTGTTAGTAAACTTTGTATTGTTTTGATCGTAATGATTTTATTGTTGTTTTAATCATAAAGGGGGTAGTAAAGCTAAAAGTATTAGCTCGTTATGGATTTTCCCTATATAAATTTGCATGAATGCAATTTTATTAAGGGAGAGTCTGTAACGACCTAGTATTGAGAAGCAATTAAATAAAATTAACGGTGTTATAATTAATTAAAACGGATTTTTAAAGCTTTAATGTGAACAATTTTGGAATTTGATGATAAATCATTTTTTTGAGATAAATATTTTGAAGTTGTAAATTATTAGTAAATGAAGAATTTAATTATGTTGAGAAATAGTGATATTTTAAATTTGAAATATGAAAGTTATCGAAATATTTTTGTAATGTTTAGTTTTGAAAAATAAGATTTTAAGTTTATTTAAAAAAGAAAACAAAATCTAATTTTTAATTAAATAAGGAGTTTTGACTTTTTTAATGAATGTATTTGAAATGTAATTAAGAAATGACTTTTTTTGTAAATGAGTTGAAATGCGATAATAATGCTTTTATAAAATTATATAATGAAAATGAAGGTTTGAGTAAGAATAATTTTTACGTGGAAGTTTAAATTTAGTTTTGGTTTATAAATAAATCTAATTAAAGTGGGTTAAAATAAATAGTAATTTAGCTATAATAAATTAAAATAAAAGAATTTATGGAAATAAATTCTATAAAAATTTCATAATGTTGAGTAAACCCTTGTGTGATATAAATAGGATTTTTATTTGAAATTTTATAGTGTTTGAGTTGGGTAGAAAATACTTTGTAAAGGAAAGTAGAGAAGAATAAATAGAATGAGCTAGGATTTATGTAAGGCCTGAACCCAACTATTGCTCATGAACCTTATCCAAACAATTCTATATAAAGATATATTTTCACACTTCACTTTAGCTTTATATGTAAAAGCTCTTCTTCGTTTTTCATTCTTCGTGAAGCAAAATAAAAACGAAAAACCTTTCATCTCTTCTTTCAAAAATTTAAATAAAACGAAATGAAATTCTAAGAATTCTCAAATTAAAATATATTCATCTCAATACCAAGGTACACCAATTGCTATGTAGAAGTTAGGAGTTTCTCAAGTTTTGGAGTCATGAAATTTTAGAGTAAAGCTAGAAGAGGAGAAAGAAGAGGTTAGAGAAGTGATTAAGTTCTTCATTTCAAGGTGAGTGAATTCCACTCACAAATCTATGTTATAATGCAATGTTTGTTGTATGACTATGTAATGTGATCACTGTAATTTGTAATCGACTGGACGTTTGCTCCCTGATCATCATTAAACACCTTATCTCATTGACTGCCAACAAAACCCACTTCATTGTGCATTGATTTTGAATTGCTATTGTATGATTTTAGTTAGTTAAATAGTTGTCTGGGTGTGCAATAGAATTGAGTAGATAAGTGGGAGGAGTCGGTCGAACCAACAGTGACCGGAGAAGCAAACTAGAGCAACACGATCGAGGTTGGACACCAGCGGTTGACCACTTCCCCATGAGCGGTCGATCATTCATGGGAAGGGGTCGACCGATGGCTGTCGACCTTTAAGCTTGTAGCTCTAGGATTTGTTCTTTGCATTTTCTTGAATTATTTATTCTAAAAAAATAATAATAAATAAAAATTATTTTTGGAAAGTAAAAATGAGCCATTTCTCTAATATAAAGTTGTTTTGTGAAAAAAAGTTTGTTTTCATAAAAAATAATTAAGAAGAGATATTCATTTATTGAAGAAAAATATGGTATTTGGATTTACTAATTATATAAAAATATGATAAAATTTTAGAAATATATGAACTGGTTTCTAATTATAATTTTATGATTATTAAAGTATATTTCATGAATTTTGAATATACTATATAGTTTTGGAAAATATGTTTTTGGATTTGGAATAAAAGAAAATGTGGATATTATTAAATTTATTTAAAAGTAATATTTAATTACGAAAAATTATGAATTGATTATTGTGAGTAATATTTGGTACTACAAGCTATTTTTAGGGTTTTAGATGTAAGAAATGAGTTTTTGAAAGTTTTTTGTGAATTATTAAATTCTTATTATTTGAATTTATTAAAGACTAAGTATATTTAATTATTTAAATTTATAAATTCTTTTATTAATTATAGATATGTTTAAGTTAATATATTTATATTTATTTCTAAATATATATGTGAGTTTTATCTATACTAATTCTGTATGGCAAGAAATCTGAATAAACGGAGTTATAATATCATCTAGTATGGGACTTTCGATAAAATTTTCTAGTTATTCTTTGGTCCCGTTATACAGAATATTTTGGAGATTAAGTGTAATTTATGAGCAGTGAATAAACGATTGAGTATCACATGGTGGTATGGGATGTCGATGTGATATTTATTTGGTTATTCATTATAAGTTGATGTCACTCAAGTGACGAGATAATTGATACTGGATAATACTTACGTGAGGTGATACTCTGGGGTTGAGCAAGCTCATGGATTTTGTGTTAGGTGGGATACCTAATTATGTAGATATTATGTGTTTGTCTACCAAGATGTACTCCTAACTATGGATGTCGAGTGAATCAGATGGCTAGAATCCACCCTAGTGGCCTGATAATGGAGTCACACCCAAAATCTGTGACACCTTTATTGGATATTATATTTGATGCACATCAGAGGATTAATATAGGGTGGTTAACCCTTAGCCCCTATCTCACCTAGGCCAACAGTCAGCTACCTTAAGGGCAAGATTCAGGTCGTGACTAGAAATTCCACGCGTTGGTGGGCACATTGGTGGATATGTGTCATGATTATCGTAGAGGTAATGGATGGCTGTAGGAGTGGATGCGGGTGGGTAACTCTAGGCTTCTAGAGAAGATATGACTTTACTTGGGACCTTTTGTCTAATGTATAGTAAATTACTATCGCCTTCTTTGGCATGGGTTCTCCATTATATTATATTATTATAGGAGGATTATGTCACGTATATACTATTAGGCAGGTTATGCCATTTATAGTTTTATCAACGGGTGACGCCATTTATGTTGATAAACCCAGGAATGTTTATTCGTATATATTTTGGTTACTATTGTGTTAGCCCTATTTTACTTGAAAGTTTCTTATATATATTGATGTTGATTTTATTTATGGATGATTCATCCATTTGATATTGTCTTTGTAATGACCCGTATTTTTGATAATTAAAAATATTTAATTTAATAAGATTTTGGAATTTAATATCGTAAGAAATCAAAATTTATGACTTATAAATAGAAATTTTTTTGATTACAATATAATTTAATAATGCTGTTGAATGTTATTGACAACTATTTTAATGTAATTTCAATTAACGGTAATAATGAAGGTTAGTGAGGAATAAAATGAATGTTGTATTAAAAAGAGAAATTACATGTAATTAATTGAAATTAGTTAATATAGAATATGAAATCAATGATGTGGTAAGTAGTTATAATCTTTGTTTGTAAACAATAAATTTATAAGTGTGATTAAATTACTTGAAAGTAACAATTTTTTATTTATCATCTCATTATTTAATATGTTTGGAATTAATTTGGAAATCAACGAAATTTATTGTAATTAAATATTGCAGTTATGTAAGAAAAGACGTTAACTATAGAAAATGAGTACAGTAAGATGGAAACTTATGTTAAATTAATTCATAAGGTAATAATTGATTTAGTATAAGAATTTAAATCAAAATAAAAGAATTTGTTTGGATTTAATTTATAATGAATGAATTTATTACTGTTGTAATTGAACGCTGTAACAACCCTGGTTTTGGAGATTACCTATAAATATTAAATTATAACGGTAGTTATGATTTAATATTGTAAATTAAAATAAAATTGGAGATTTTAAATTGCTTATTTGGAATAAACAATGAATTTTGGGAAATAAAATGTGAAAATAAAGTTTAAAAGCTTTATTTTATTTGTTTGGGTTAATAATGAATGGAAAATGATTTTTATTTAGAGAAAATGCAATAATTTTATTAATTATTGCCAATTACTTCTTTTTATAATTTTTAGAGGAACTATTTGAATTTTAAAGGTTGTTTATTTAAATAAAAAGGTGAAATTTGGTTTAAAATGTGTTTTAGTTATAAAATTAAGGATGAAATGGTTTGTCATATTTTTCTATGCAAGAAAATAATTTTTGTAAAATTTTTGAAGTTAAAAATGTGGATTTATGTATTTATTTGTGTAAAATTGTGTATTTATGTAAAAATAAGGGTTTTTAATAATAAAAATGTTTTTAAAACTAAAATTATCTTTTTATATGATGTAAAATATTTTATTTAACACGTATGTATTTTTACATAAAATTTTTGTGTCAAAACTTAAAGATAATGTGTTGTTTTCATTTTTTTTGCATAAGGTATTCATGTGTATATTTGGTTTAGTATTAAATAAATTAACTTTGGCCTAATTGATTTTTTCTCTAATTTGGGTCCAAAGCCCGTTAGCCAACTAAAACCAGAAAATGAGAAAGGTGAAAAATAACTATTTGTACGTACTTCATTTTCTCCTCCTCCAGCAAGAAAAATAGAAACAGTAAACAAACCTAACCGTTTTTTAAATTCAAAGCTTTCAATCTCAAAACTTTCTTTAATAAGTTGTGATTTTTATCAAATCTAGAGTAAAATTCAAAGGTAATCCATTCCAAAACACTATTATGTCATCAAAATATGAATTTTAGAAGTGAATGCCTGTTAACAGTGAATTTCTTCTTTGGATGCTGCTGTTCTTTCTTTTTACAGGTTCTACAAGGCCAAATTAGCTCAAAGCTCATTCTTTTCAGCTCTAAATCAGATTTTTGCACTTCAAAAGCAAGGTGAGTTGCTGCTCACATAATGCTAGCTGAAGAAAAAGCTTCAAATTGCCAAAAATCATTGAAAAATAGCATTTTTTGTTAATGTTTTAGTTTTCTGTGAAACTGAGTCTGGATGCTGTTTTGCATGTCTTTTTCTCTCAATTCCAACAATGAAATGCTGCCGAATTTTCTTCAATTGATAGATCATGTGTTGTAGTATAAGTGTGCAAAATTTCATATCAAAACTCTTTCATTTGATACCTGAAAACTTTGCTGCAAAAACAATACAAACCCAGATTTTTGCCCGTACACATTGTTTTCTGAGTTGCTGCAAACATGACCTGAGTTCATGTTTGAGACAGCATATCTCTTTTATTTCTTGCTGGAATTTATCGATTCTTTTTTTTTGAAAGATGAAGTTTTGTAGTATGTGCATACCAATTTTCAGCTCAATATGAGGTCGTTTGGTCCTCTGTTTCAGGCCTGGGCACGTTTTTTGAACGGTTGCAAACATGGCCTGAGTCCATGTTTGAGAAAGCGTAATTTTTTCCTTTCGAGTCGAAATTCATTGATTCTTCTTTTGTTTGAAAGCTAAAGTTTTATAGTATGTGCATACCAATTTTTAGCTCAATATGAGGTAGTTTGGTCCTCTGTTTCAGGCCTGTAAGTTGAACCTAAGATGGTTTTTAGGCCTGGGCACATTTTTGTTTTTTTTTGAACTGTTGTAAACATGGCTTGGGTCCATGTTTGAGACAGCGTAACATTTTCATTTATAGTCAAAATTCATTAATTTTTTTTATTTGAAAGCTGAAGTTTTCTACTATGAGCACACCAATTTTTAGTTCAATCAGAGGTAGTTTGGCCACCTGTTCCATGTCTATAAGTTGAACCCGAGAGGGTTTTAGACCTGGGCAGAATTCGACATGGCCTGAGTCCATGTTTGAGATTTCATATCTTTAGCAATTCATACCAGAATTCAGTGAACCTTTTACCAGTTCATAGATAAATTGTTCTACTTTGTTTGTATCAAATTTTAGACCATTCCGAGGTCATTAAGCCTTTCAAATTATGTCCGAAAGTTGAACCTGGAGAAGATTTCAGACCTGGGTATTGTTTTTGTGTTCTGCCTTCTTTTTCCGTCTGACTTTTGACTTCTACTTCATGTTTTTGTGATATTTCTGAACTGTTTTGAGATTCAAATGGAATTGTTTTTGAAATGAATTCGAGTGTCAGTTTTGAGTATTTTTTGATGTTTTCTTTGATTTCGAGCACTAGTTTTTCCAAATGAATTTGAAATAACTTGGCTTTTGAAATAATTATTATATAATATTTTTCAATTATTTCCAAGGTATAAAATCTATATATTCACTATAATAAGAGAATTTTCAAAGATTGTTTTCAAAATCGATTTCGAAAAATGGTTTTGAAAGCTTATTTACTCAAATAAATTATTTTATATATAAAATACACGTTTTTGCACTATTCGAGCGAATGAGAAGGAGAATTAAACGATTTGGTAAAAAACGAGGTATGGGACATGTGCATTTATCTTATCGGTTAATTCCTAACTTGTCCGTTTGATCGTTTTGACCTTTGGGTCCTGTTTATCGACGAGATGAGGTAAACATTTTACTGCTTTTGAGCGTGACATTTACTAGCAGTTAGTAAACCGTTTAGTGCGAATGTGTGGTATGGAACGCACGTTAACACTTTTCAGGTTCCTATATGAGAGTTTGTGACACGTTTGCCATTGCGGCGTATTACCAGTACTGGACCTTTGGGTCATTGCCATTGCAGCGTTTACCATTGCGGCGTATTTGCCATTGCGGCGTATTTGTCCTTGAGACGTTTGCCATTGCGGCGTATTTGTCATTGTGACGTATTTACCTTCGGGCGTGGTGCCTTATTTGAGAGATCAGTACTTGGTAGGCTTCGGCCACATGCACGTGCAAATTTTTGAGTTGATTTCATTGATTATTGTGATTTCCCAAGTGTATCGCCTTTCTCATGGTTGGCCATTCGAGCCGTTTGATATATATATATATATATATATATATATATATGGCGATTACCTTATGGGAATTTGAACTTTTTTGTGTTCTATCTTTGAGATTTGAGTTGCCTACACTGGCGTTATTTGAGATTTGCATTTTGCCGTTTATTTGGGATTTATATTCTCCTATTTGGAGATATATGTATTTCCTTTATGGCATATTTTGAGATGGTGATTTCTTTGGAAATGCTTTTGTGTTTGCCGATATGGCGGGTTTGGAATTTCTTCTTTTTAGGAGTTATGATTTTCCCTAAACCATTTTTGATGATTTGTGATATGCCGATGATACGAGGCTTGCTATATTTAGCGTTTTGTGGATATTGATTTAACTCTTTGAGATTATATACTCATGCTAGTGATACTATATCATTTGTAGTAACCATACTTATACTTAGAATAGTTTCTTCTCGTTTGAGAAGAATATCACCGTTATCCTTATACTCATATTATCATTTATCTATATTAACTGATTGTTTTAACTAGACTGACCCGTGTATTTTATACTCGGGTCAGACCGAGGTATTTCAGGTTATTTACCCGTTGGACTTAGCCTTTCTACTTCCACTTGGATATTTTTCCATTGCCTTTTTGATGTAGCTTTTTGTGTAGACTCTGATATGTATATTTTTGACTCGTTGTATAATGTTTGGTCGTCATACCACTTATGTGTATCATTTTGTATTACACTAGGGATGTATCTGTATATATATGTATATATCTATTGTTTGCTATTCTGTGATGTGATATGCATTTAGTTGTTGTGTTTTTTTATGATAGATCCGTAGCCACCTATAGTTTTGTATTAAGCGTTTATTGGATATGTCGATCTACTTGAGATAGAGGAAATTTTTTTAGAGCATTTATCGACGTATTCAATAGATGTTTAAGACAAAGCTATAGATGGTCGCTCCTAACCAGCCCTATTCTCCGCATTAGCAGACAATATTATCTAGTAATACTCTTTGTTAATGAGAGTATCGGGGTGGGGCTTCACAAACGCTGTAATTAATGTAATATTTAAATCTTGAAATCAACATGGAAAATTTAATTTTTAAAAGATTATTAATTTTTTTGTAATCAAGAATGATAAAATGGTAAACTTTTAAATTTGAATTTAAAAGTGATTAAATTGATTTTTAAATAATAATTCATTTAATTAACGTGTAAAATTAGCTTCTTGGGCATTGTCTCGGATTTCGACGAAACTGGTTTCATCGGATCCGTAATAGTGAATTATTATGGGATTTTAAGTTTCATAATGATCGGACGTACCGTTTGATCGTTCGAGCCCGAAATGCGTAGAAATCAATTAAAGAAATTTAATTAAAATAATTTGATTTTAAAAGCTAACTTCCATATACGATGGAATTAGAGTTTGAAACTAGTTTCATTGAGTTTAAAAATATTGAAAACCTCTATTTTGATATATTGGATGACCTATTTTCGTTTTGAGAATGAAACGGTCTTTTTGGGACTTTGTTGTCGCTTAGACCCAATTCGATCTGTGCCATCTATTCCTGTTTCAGCTTTGTCTATATATATAGGCTGTTATAAACCCCAGTAGTCTTTTATTTTGTTGTCTGTATGTACAATTTCTATCTATCTGTTTCATTATCTGTTCCTTCTCAACATCTCAAACCCTAATTACAATTTCAAATCAAATCGAAAATTCAAACTGCTCAAAGCCTATCATATAATATATCATTGTGAAGCTCTCAACGAATGTAATCTGCGTATGTAATTTGTTTTTCGTTTCAAGTTTTCATTTGTCCAGAAATCGGTGAAACATTTTTGGCCGTCCATCCTAAGGTTTCGCGATCAACGGTGGATCGTCGACCAATCGACGATCGGAGGTTGCTGCAGTGTAGAGGTCGTCAAGGGGAGGCAATCTAGTGGCTTGCATCTCGTCTTTAGTGATCAATTTCGCCTGAAATCGAGGAGAGAGTGGCGGCGGCCGTGTCCAGGCGGAGGTGACCGGAGGCGAAGGCGTTGGGGTCTGGGGGAGCGGCTCGAGGCGGAGGTTCTCATGGTGTTCGCTGATTGGGTTGAAGGTGGTTGGATCATCGGCGCCAGGAGGATGAAGTGGCAGCGCTGATGCAATCGATGGGTTCTGTTGCGTTACTGTAGGGTGAACGAGATGGTATAATTTGCTAAATTGCCCTTATATTATTTTTAATTTAAATTTAAAATTTTAAAATTCTAATCCTCATAACTTGTGCATACGAACTCGGATTCACGCGCGGTTTCTTCTGTTGGGATAGTATCAAAATTCCGGATATCATAAAACTTGTTTGGTTTAATTTGGAGACTGTTCAAATTTTGGGCTTTTATTGGATTTTAAATCGACTATAAATCAAAGGTGAGTGATTTAACCTACTCACGCAATACTAAATATTCTTATGTTTGTTTAATTAAATTTATGAAGTGATTAGATTGTTATTGGTTGCTATTTGATAGTTTAAATTATCATTTTAATGGAAATTGAATTTTATTGAATTAAATTGACATTTAGATTAATATGGAATTGAATTGCTAATTAAATACCTGATATTGATAACTAGTTAAATTGTTGTGATTTATTGGCTGATTTGGATGTTGACTATGATGGATGTCTATTTGCTGACATTTTGGATGACTGGATGTTTATTTATTTTTATATATCCTTGTTATCACCCTGTATATTAATTGCAAGCATATAAACCGTTGTTTGAATTATTTTGAATAAATTAAGAAATAAATTGAAATGATATATACCTATGACACTTTGATTTGGATTGAAATGATATATATCCATCCCTATAATTAAAATTGATAATAACTGATCACTTGGCCATATGGTAGAAAATTATATACGGACACCAGATTGGTTAAATTAAATGGTTTTGAAAACCTCGAATTTGGATTTTGATTAAATGATATTGTTTTAAATGAAATAAATTATGGATTTATATGAATTGAATTATTTCTAATTCATGCTTTGAAAAGTTGAAATTGAAATTGGTTAAAAGAAATTGTTTTAAAGAATTGAATTGGAAATGTGAAGTTATAATTGATATATGACTTTAATTTGGAAATTGAATTATTTTAAAGATTTGGATCTTAAAATTGAACAATGAGGTTAATTTGACTTAAATGTTTTAAATCGGTAAATTGAAATTGGACATGAAATTGATATAAATTGAAATGGTTTAAAATAAGAATTGAATTGAAATTTAAATCAATGAATTGAAGTGTTGAATCGAATTTGAAGTTAAAAATGAATGTTTTGGAAATTGAAGCTATTTCGAATTGAAACTGAAATCAAATTGATTTGAAACTAAATTGAAATTGAGTCAATTGAATTGGAAGACTGGAAATTGAGTTTTGGTGATTTGAAATTGGACATGGGTCTAGATTTATTGAAATGGAAGGAACAATTTGATTTGATTCTATTTTCAAAATAAATTATTTTAATATAGATTGTTTAAAATCTATTTTTATTAATATTCAGATTATTTTGTGTAACGACCCAGGATTTCTGTCATTTGAAATTCAGATATTTAATTGATTTTAAATATTAACAAGTAAGATTTGTAGGTTGAATAAATTTAATTTCGAATATAGAAATTTAATTGGATAATTAAATCGACAATTTAATATTTGAAATTGAGTAAATAATTGGAAATTGTATTAAATGTGTATAAAAATGATTTATAAAGTTGTAGTAAATCATATTGAAGTTAGAACGATGTTATAGAACTTTTAAAATTGAATTAAAAGTTAAATTGTGATAATTGATTATTTTAATATTTAATTGACGACTAAAAATAGTCATTTTCCAAACAGTCTCGGATTTCGACGAAACTAGTTTCATCAGATCCGTAATGTGAAATTATTGTAAGGTTTCAAATTTCGTGTCAATCGGATGTACGGTTTGTCCGGGGCAAGCCAAAATGCATAGAAATTAGTTTAATCGATTTAATTTAAATTTGATCGTTTATTTACGTAACTCGCGCATATGATCGAATTAGCTTCTGAAACACGTTCCATTGTGTTCAGAACGCGGGTTAAACCTTAGAAACGTCAGCCGGCACGCTTCGTTTGGAGTTCGAAAAATTAGAGATGAATAGTGTTTCATTAAATTTTGTATAAAAGGACCTACTATCTTTATATTTTCACAAAATCTAATTAGCTAGGGCTGGCCGCCACTAAAATCTTCAATGGCCAAAATCGTTCGATTCTTCTCTCCTTAATCTCTTCCAATCCATCGATCTATACGAAAAATCATCAACTACAAACTTGTAGAGAACGATGAGTACTTCGATTTCAACGGTGATGATCTGATATAGTGAAGCGGATCATTGGCAAATCGCGTGCAAAGGCACACCGTTCGTGCGCGATTTTCATGGCACAGGGATGACCGAGCTTGACCGGGTTTCAACTGGAGGAGGAGCTCACTTCGGCGCTTCGGGTGGCACTCATCGATCGTCGTCAAAACGTGAGGGGAGGTCGCGAAAATTCAATTTGATACGGCGGCTATGGGTTCGGTCGCGTGATGCCTGGGAACGAATGGAAGAAGATGCTCATGGCCCAGATTTTGTCAAGCAGATCGAATGGCTCTGATGAAGTAGGGTTTAAAATTTAAAAATGAAAATTGTAAATTTATATATATATATATATATATTAATTCGTATAACTTTAAAATGCCATATCTTTTTCATACGAGGTCGGTTTCGCACGAAACGACTTGCGTCAGGTTCGTATTAACGAGCACTACGCAATGGAGCTAGTTTTGAGTCAATTGGAGCCAGTGATAATTTCGGGTAAAATTAAACGCGTGTTTAATTTTATTCGGAACAAAACACTGCAACTGTTATTGGAAGCAAGGTGAGAACTTCTCACTCAATCGAATTATGTTACGATTTAAATTTTAAATAGTTAAATTTAAAATTGGTTGATTGTGTGTTTGGATTGATGGTTGTCATTTGTTGCATTGAAATAGACCCTATACGTCGCATATTAAGCGGAGGTTATTATATTAAAAACATATACCGCGATATTCCACCTTGAAGTGGAATTGGTATTATATATGTATTTGGAGTTGATTTCCCGCATTATATAGCGGATGAGACCCTATTGCGCCGCATAATAGCGGATAATATTTTATAAATCCCATATACCGCGATATTCCACCTCGAAGTGGAATTGGTATTGTGCTAACATCTGTGGATGCAGGGAAACGGGTTGGAGGGATCCAACTGGATTCCTCAAACATTTGAAATTATTTCATATGTTGTGTGTTGATTATTTATAATCACCGTGTGATTATTTTTGTGATTGAAATTGTTGAAGGCTACGGTTTAGCCGAATATATTTTTGGTATCGTTAGATACCGGAAATAAATAAAAATTGGATTTTTGAAAATTTTAAAACTTATTTTTGAGAATTGGATAAATTTAAAAGGAGTTTTAAAAAGATAAAAGTCTTATTTTTGAACTATATTGAATTAAATTTCAAATTATGGGGAAAAGGGCTTAGTAAATGGATTTCGATTAATATTATTATAAGTTGAAGAATTTATTAAAAAGTTGGATTTTTAAATAGATTTGAAGAGATAAAGAAATTTATTTTAAAAGGAAATAATTTAGGAAATTCATTGAAAATTTGATTTGGTCTTTTGAAATAAATTTGAAATAAATTGATTATTAGTTTACCATAACTAGTAAAATTTATTTATAGAAATTTATCTGATTTAAATTAATTAGATGATTAAATTGATCCTATCTATGGATGTTTGGATTTTATTGGATGTTGAATTGTTTGATATCCCAAATGTGTGATGCTTTGTGATATATCCTGATTTGTGTTGTGATCTGTAATTTGTTTATCTGTGATATATATATATATATATATATATATATATGTGATCTGTGAATGAAAGATAAGCGTTATAGTTTATACCGCTTATCAATTTTATTGTTATATTTGATCTGTGATGGTTGAATGTTGTTGCACTATTGTGTTAAACCCCTGGACTACACCATACACACACCAATGTGGATTTCACGTGGAAATCGGTTAAGTCACAGATTTTTTACAATTCTAAAGATTGAATTTTTGAATCCAAATTAGTTTTGGAAATTGGAATTGAAAGTTTTTGAAAATGAGATTCAAAAAAAATAAGAGTTATTTTAAATAACTTAATAAAAATTGGAATTTAAATCATTTGATTTAAATTTTGAATTCAATAGTTGAAATTGAATTCAATGATTTGGGAACTACGGTCTAAAAGATTATACAAGTTATAAAAGGTGTTTATATGGGTTTTTTAACCATTTAAAATATAGTTTTGGAAATTTAAATTGAAATCCAAGATTTGTACTTGGATGGCTTTAACCTGTGTAATTGTAACCAGTTTTTCCCAAAACGAAAACTATCTGTTTTCAAATAATAATAGCTTTCATAAAGTGAAAAGATTTCCAATTTGTATCGAAACATTTCAAGTTGAAATGAAATTGTGAATAGTTTGGAAAAACTATGAATTAATCTTTGTGAAGATGATTAAGCTTTATCTTGAAATCAAAGAAGATTTTAAAAGGTGTATCTTTTATATTATAAAAGACTTGAATTGTGAATAGTTTTGAAAGCTATAAGTTAAATCTTGATTTAAAGATTTAATGGGTTAATCCAATTGAAATGGGAAATGATTTGGGAATCTGTGAATGAATCTTTGTGAAACTGGGTAAACTTTGTGAAGTAAATCTTTTTGTTTAAAGATTTGAAATGGTAATTTGTTTAAACCATTTAAAGGAAAGGATTTGGGTAATAAGTTGTGACTTAATTGAAATCCCTATATCCATATGTTTTAAATATTGTGCTCACTATTCGGTTTAGCCGGGAAAGGACCTTTGTGTCATATAACCCATTCCGAATAAGTGATATGACGATATGAATAACATTTGAAGACCGGTGGTGAAGACCGGGTATTTGTGAAAACGATAGGATGACCTATCGATTGTCTCTACACCGTTAGCTATGGTATAGAGATTTCCTTTGTGATGGAAAGTTCGATTGAGATTGTGAATACCCGGATTGCAAGGGCTTCTGTGGAAGTGCCTTCGGTTTTGTTCGAACCCGGAACAGACTTGTATGGTTACATGTCTGACATTACACTTTGAGATATAAAGCAGATTTATTTCAAATACATTTCTGTTGGTGGTGGAGAATTTATTCTCTTAGCTTAACACCCTTCTCTGAGACGTACGAGCTCAGAGGTTATGTAGTTGAAGGTTATCAGCGATATATTCCCAATTTGGTAATGTGGCCTGCTGAGTGCTGCTGTGTGTTGATCATTTATTGATCATTTGTGATCAAAGCATGGCTTTGTGGAAAAAGCGTGGCTTTGTGAAAAAAGCGTGGCTTTGTGGAAAAAGCGTAGCTTTGTGGACGAGACTTCGTCAGACCTCACATCCCGGAAATGGTTGAAACATGAATGATGCAGCAAGGTTATGATGGTCGCTCCCATTAGGGTATGTCATTTCCTTCTGGAAAAGGGTGGTATCAGGTATGGAGCCCTGGTATTTAACTTATGTGGTTACTCCAATCTCATTTACTATGTGATTGTTGTTTTGTTGAGGCGCCTCGGATAAAGGTCCCAAAGGACCGGGGGGTGGCATACTCGAGTAGTAGTTACCTAGTGATAGAGGTAACCCGGCCTTGTGTTGGCAGAGATCCGGGTAGGTTCTCGGGGCGACAATCCAGAGGCGTACCCATGTGGCATAGGAAGTTCCTTAGCCTGACCATTTGTTGGAAAATCCAAAGAAACAATACGATCCCTTTACGATTGCAATTTGTATAACCTGTCTCCTCAAGCGGCAGCTATAGCAGGCATAATATAATGGTACCTATGCTGGATAAGATTAATATTGTATTTTCGAAATGATTTTGTACACTATGCACTAATAATAATATCAAAAGGATTTTTGCATAGTAAGCATGTTTGACTATCATAAGAAGAAATCTCCTCTAAGTCTGCGATTGCATTGCGTGTGTGGTGGGAGGTCTTATGGTAGTTTCATTTTCCAAAAAGCATTGCGGATGTCTTTTACTTCCTTTGTTGTTTTTTTAAAGATAATAAATGTTTTAAGTTCTCACACCAGTCCCATGACTGACCTGGAGTTTATTGTTCCCTTTCTAAACTCTGGGTGCCCAAAATTTTCCACACGGGCAGCCTAAAGTCAGGTTATCAGGATATTCTGGAGCTTTAGAGATGAGCTGGATGGCGAGACGTACACTCGTACTTGTTTATTTATTTCGCTGTGTATTCTGTATAAGGACAAATTTATATAACTGTTCATTGCTGTATTGAGTTGTATATTGACTCTCATTGTTGTATTATATAAACTGATATAGTTCTTTGTTTGAAAGACTAGTGATTATCTATTATATATTGTTCCGCTGCGAATGTGAGATTCTGATATTGTTTCTGTTTCTGTTTTTCTGCTTTCTTTTTCTTTCTGTCTTCTTCTACCTCTTCTTTTTAACCATAACAATTCGGTTTTTCGACATTCGATTGCTCAGCAGTTGATACAGTGGACGTATTAATGTCGATTTTCGGAAGTCGAAAATCCTGAAGCGTTACATTTGGTATCAGAGTATTTGGTTTAGCGATAACCTTGGCTCTGTTGGGAATTACTCATTAGAGATAGAGTCAGTAGTACTCTAGAATGAGTGTGAGTGTAATAATAGATATGAGCGTGTATTTGTTAGTGAATATGAAATTGTTTTGTATTGTGTTGACTTATCAGTTGATTGTTTATAGATTCTGGTCGGTGCAGTCTAGCTAACCGTATCGATAGGGGTTTCTAAACTCTTAAACAAGATGAACCGACACAGTATCATTTTAAATTGGGTAAATGAAATAATTTTACCTTGATTATATTTTACATATAAAGGAAATAATTCTTTCAGAATTATTAAAGTGTATATAAAATTGAATTGTTTGGTTGTTGAAAATGTAAGAATATATATGAGTTAATAAAAGTTGTTTGAATAATCTAAATAAAAACAACAATTGTAAAAGAATGAAGTATATAAGCAAATGAATTATTAAGTATGGAATTATAATTAATATGATTTTCAGTTGTGAAATAATCTTATATATAAGAAGTGAAACTATATGAATATATTTATAATTATGAGTTGTAAATAAAAAATGAATTTGAACTATGAATTTGAAAATTTTGAATCCTGTTTATTTTGGAAGTTATTTTTCAAAATTAAAAGTTAAATAGTGAAATTATATGAGAAAAGATTTATAAATGTGACTTATAAATAAAAGGAAATTTTGAAAGAATATTAAGCACTGAATTCACTACTGTTACTGGGAAATAATAAGGGTTATGACTGCAGCATCATCATTATCATTTTCGAGTTTCTGTGTGATGGATTTGCTACCATAATAAATTGAAAAATTGAAGTTTTGTTGTGATAAACAAATTTGAAATTAAAAATCCAAGTTGAAATTGATGAATATAAGTAAAATGAGTTTTTAACTTATAATATGAGATAATAAATTTAGCTTTGGTAAAGTTGGAATAAAATTTGGGTTAGCATAGTAAATATATGATTTGGAATTTAACTAAAGGAAGTTAAATAAATTAAATCAGATTTGGAAGTTGAATAATAAGTTGTATAACTTATAGAGTGAGAAAATGTAAGTGAAACCAAATGATAAAATGGTTAAACAATTTTGTTAAGAAAAACGAGATATGAATTTGAATAAGTGATGAAATTTGACTTTGGTAAAAGCTAAATAGAATTTACTTTAGAATTGAAATCTGAATTGGAACTTAAGTAAAAGTTGAATAAAATAGAAGTTGATTTTGGTGTCGAAGTAAAATATCAAAGTGAATTAAATGGATGTGAACTTGAGTTATATAAAGGAGATTCAACCTTATTTGTAAAATGAATTAGCAATTGAATTGAACTAATGGATTGAATGTTAATCAATCGAATGTAAGTAAATTGATATGGAATAATGGATATAAGTGTTAATTCATTAAAAGCTAATAAATTGGAATTTGAATGAATCGAATGGAAGTCAACTTAATATTAAACCAATTGAAATTAAAAGTGTTAAACCAAATTGAAAGTAAATTTAATAACTTGGTTATGTTGGTTATGACATTGGTTGTTATATGATTGTTGGTTGATTGTATATAATTCATTAAGTGTTAATGAAATTGAATTAGTGAAATTGAAAGCTATGTAATTGGATTTAAATTAAAAGCGATCAACTTGAATTTAAATTAGTGAATGTAAACTAATTGAAAATGAAGAAATGAATGTCATTGTATATAAATTGGTTGTAAACAATTACAAGTAATGTCGAAATCATATAAGTTGCTTATAAACCTTGTTTAGTATGCATTTCTTTTAATATGCATATGTTGTAGTTGTTTAAAAGAGTAAAATGTTAATAACTTCATATATGTGGCACTTACATATTTAAACTGAGTAAGTACAGGTACCGGGGCTACCGTTTGGCAGGATTTGGTTGCGCAAAATGCTTAATAAATAACTGCTTTGCTTAAAAATGCTAAAAAGGTACGCCTACGCAATAAAAATAGGAAATATGAACTGTTTTTCTATTTTCCGACCGTGTGGGTCGATGTATATATATTTATATCTATTGTGAAATTGCGAAAGCTCCTCCGTACAAAGGAGACTCTGCCAAAATTTTCCGTAAATTTTGGGAGCTAGAAAATTTTTGGAAATTTTTTGTTAATGAAAAGTCAATTTCTAAATTGTAATGAAAATATAGGAATTGAACTAGAAAATGGAAACCATTGTTTTGGTTGAAGTTAAAGGTTTTGGAAAAGGTGAATATAAAATTTTCACTAAGTGGATTTTTTTTGAAAAGTTAATGAATTTGGGGCATTTTTCTTACTTGGCAATTTCGAGGACGAAATTCTTTTAAGGGGGGAAGATTGTAACGACCCAGGATTTCTGTCATTTAAAATTCAGATATTTAATTGATTTTAAATATTAACAAGTAAGATTTGTAGGTCGAATAAATTTAATTTCGAATATAGAAATTTAATTGGATAATTAAATCGACAATTTAATATTTGAAATTGAGTAAATAATTGGAAATTGGATTAAATGTGTATAAAAATGATTTATAAAGTTGTAGTAAATCATATTGAAGTTAGAACGATGTTATAGAACTTTTAAAATTGAAATAAAAGTTAAATTGTGATAATTGATTATTTTAATATTTAATTGACGACTAAAAATAGTCATTTTTCAAACAGTCTCGGATTTCGACGAAACCAGTTTCATCGAATCCGTAATGTGAAATTATTAAAAGGTTTCAAATTTTGTGTCAATCGGATGTACGGTTTGTCCTGGGCAAGCCAAAACGCATAGAAATTAGTTTAATCGATTTAATTTAAATTTGATCGTTTATTTCCGTAACTCGCGCATATGATCGAATTAGCTCCCAAAACACGTTCCATTGTGTTCGGAACGCGGGTTAAACCTTAGAAACGTCAGCCGGCACGCTTCGTTTGGAGTTTGAAAAATTGGAGATGAATAGTGTTTCGTTAAATTTTGTATAAAAGGACCCATTATCTTCATATTTTCACAAAACCTAATCAGCTAGGGCTGGCCGCCACTAAACACTTCAATGGCCAAAATCGTTCGATTCTTCTCTCCTTAATCTCTTCCAATCCATCGATCTATATGAAAAATCATCAACTACAAACTTGTAGAGAACGATGAGTACTTCGATTTCAACGGTGATGATCTAATATAGTGAAGCGGATCGTTGGCAAATCGCGTGCAAAGGCACACCGTTCGTGCTCGATTTTCATGACACAGGGATGACCGAGCTTGACCGGGTTTCAACTGGAGGAGGAGCTCACTTCGGCGCTTCGGGTGGCACTCATCGATCGTCGTCAAAACGTGAGGGGAGGTCGCGAAATTCGATTTGATACGGCGGCTATGGGTTCGGTCGCATGATGCCTGGGAACGAATGGAAGAAGATGCTCACGGCCCAGATTTTGTCAAGCAGATCGAACGGCTCTGATGAAGTAGGGTTTAAAATTTAAAAATGAAAATTGTAAATTTATATATATATTAATTCGTATAACTTTAAAATGCCATATCTTTTTCATATAAGGTCGGTTTCGCACGAAACGACTTGCGTCAGGTTCGTATTAACAAGCACTATGTAATGGAGCTGTTTTGGAGTCAATTGGAGCCAATGATAATTTCGGGTAAAATTAAATGCGTGTTTAATTTTATTCGAAACAAAACACTGCAACTATTATTGGAAGCAAGGTGAGAACTTCTCACCCAATCGAATTGTGTTTCGATTTAAATTTTAAATAGTTAAATTTAAAATTGGTCGATTGTGTGTTTGGATTGATGGTTGTCATTTGTTGCATTGAAATAGACCCTATATGCCGCATATTAAGCGGAGGCTATTATATTAAAAGCATATACCACGATATTCCACCTTGAAGTGGAATTGGTATCATATATGTATTTGGAGTTGATTTCCCGCATTATATAGCGGATGAGACCCTATTGCGCCGCATAATAGCGGATAATATTTTATAAATCCAATATACCGCGATATTCCACCTCGTAGTGGAATTGGTATTGTGCTAACATCTGTGGATGCAGGGAAACGAGTTGGAGGGATCCAACTGGATTCCTCAAACATTTGAAATTATTTCATATGTTGTGTGTTGATTATTTATAATCACCGTGTGATTATTTTTGTGATTGAAATTATTGAAGGCTACGGTTTAGCCGAATATATTTTTGGTATCGTTAGATACCGGAAATAAACAAAAATTGGATTTTTGAAATTTTTAAAACTTATTTTTGAGAATTGGATAAATTAAAAAGGAGTTTTAAAAAGATAAAAGTCTTATTTTTGAACTATATTGAATTAAATTTCAAATTACGGGGAAAAGGGCTTAGTAAATGGATTTCGATTAATATTATTATAAGTTGAAGCATTTATTAAAAAGTTGGATTTTTAAATAGATTTGAAGAGATAAAGAAATTTATTTTAAAAGTAAATAATTTTAGAAATTCGTTGAAAATTTGATTTGGTGTTTTGAAATAAATTTGAAAATAAATTTGAAATTAATTGATTATTAATTTACCATAACTAGTAAAATTTATTTATAGAAATTTATCTGATTTAAATTAATCAGATGATTAAATTGATCCTATCTATGGATGTTTGGATTTTATTGGATGTTGAATTGTTTGATATCCCAAATGTGTGATGCTTTGTGATATATCCTGATTTGTGTTGTGATCTGTAATTTGTTTATCTGTGATATATATATATATATATTTGTTATCTGTGAATGAAAGATAAGCGTTATAGTTTATACCGCTTATCAATTTTATTGTTATATTTGATCTGTATTGGTTGAATGTTGTTGCACTATTGTGTTAAACCTCTGGACTACACCATACACACACCAATGTGGCCTTCACGTGGAAATCGGTTAAGTCACAGATTTTTAACAATTCTAAAGATTGAATTTTTAAATCCAAATTAGTTTTGGAATTTGGAATTGAAAGTTTTTGAAAATGAGATTCAAAAAAAATAAGAGTTATTTTAAATAACTTAATAAAAATTGGAATTTAAATCATTTGATTTAAATTTTGAATTCAATAGTTGAAATTGAATTCAATGATTTGGGAACTATGGTCTAAAAGATTGTACAAGTTATAAAAGGTGTTTATATGGGTTTTTTAACCATTTAAAATATGGTTTTGGAAATTTAAATTGAAATCCAAGATTTGTACTTGGATGGCTTTAACCTGTGTAATTGTAACCAGTTTTTCCCAAAACGAAAACTATCTATTTTCAAATAATAACAGCTTTCATAAAGTGAAAAGATTTCCAATTTGTATCAAAACATTTCAAGTTGAAATGAAATTGTGAATAGTTTGGAAAAACTATGAATTAACCTTTGTGAAGATGATTAAGCTTTATCTTGAAATCAAAGAAGATTTTAAAAGGTGTATCTTTTATATTATAAAAGACTTGAATTGTGAATAGTTTTGAAAGCTATAAGTTAAATCTTGATTTAAAGATTTAATGGGTTAATCCAATTGAAATGGGAAATGATTTGGGAATCTGTGAATGAATCTTTGTGAAACTGGGTAAACTTTATGAAGTAAATCTTTTTTTTAAAGATTTGAAATGGTAATTTGTTTAAACCATTTAAAGGAAAGGATTTGGGTAATAAGTTGTGACTTAATTGAAATCCCTATATCCACATGTTTTAAATATTGTGCTCATTATTTGGTTTAGCCGGGAAAGGACCTTTGTGTCATATAACCCATTCCGAATAAGTGATATGACGATATGGATAACATTTGAAGACCGGTGGTGAAGACCGGGTATTTGTGAAAATGATAGGATGACCTATCGATTGTTTGTGCACCGTTAGCTACGGCATAGAGATTTCCTTTGTGATGGGAAGTTCGATCGGGATTGTGAATACCCAAATTGCAAGGGCTTCTTTGGAAGTGCCTTCGGTTCTGTTCGAACTCGGAACAGACTTGTATGGTTACATGTCTGACATTACACTTTGAGATATAAAGCAGATTTCTTTCAAATACATTTCTGTTGGTGGCGGAGAATTTATTCTCTTAGCTTAACACCCTTCTTTGAGACGTACGAGCTCAGAGGTTATGTAGTTGAAGGTTATCAGCGATATATTCCCAATTTGGTAATGTGGCCTGCTGAGTGCTGCTGTGTGTTGATCATTTGTGATCAAAGCATGGCTTTGTGGAAAAAGCGTAGCTTTGTGGATGAGACTTCGTCAGACCTCACACCCCGGAAATGGTCGAAACAGGAATGATGCGGCAAGGTTATGAGGGTCGCTCCCTTTAGGGTATGTCATTTCCTTTTGGAAAAGGGTGGTATCAGGTATGGAGCCCTGGTATTTAACCTATGTGGTTACTCCAATCTCATTTACTATGTGATTGTTGTTTTGTTGAGGCGCCTCGGATAAAGGTCCCAAAGGACCGGGGACTCGAGTGGTAATTACCTAGTGACAGAGGTAACCCGGCCTTGTATTGGTAGAGATCCTGGTAGGTTCTTGGGGCGTCCATCCAAAGGCGTACGCATGTGGCATTGGAAGTTCCTTAGCCTGACCATTTGTTGGAAAATCCAAAGAAACAATACGAGCCCTTTACGATTGCAATTTGTATAACCTGTCTCCTCAGGCGGCAGCTATAGCAGGCATAATATAATGGTACCTATGCCGGCTAAGATTAATATTGTATTTTCGAAATGATTTTGTACACTATGCACTAATAATAATATCAAAAGGATTTTTGCGTAGTAAGCATGTTTGACTATCATAAGAAGAAATCTCCTCCAAGTCTGCGATTGCATTGTGTGTGTGGTGGGAGGTCTTATGGTAGTTTCATTTTCCAAAAAGCATTGCGAATGTCTTTTACTTCTTTTGTTGTTGTTTTAAAGATAATAACTGTTTTAAGTTCTCACACCAGTCCCTTGACTGACCTGGAGTTTATTGTTCCCTTTCTAAACTCTGGGTGCCTAAAATTTTCCACACGGGCAGCCTAGAGTCAGGTTATCAGGATATTCTGGAGCTTTGGAGATGAACTGGATGGCGAGACGTACACTCGTACTTGTTTATTTATTCCGCTGTGTATTCTGTAAGAGGACAAGTTTATATAACTGTCCATTGTTGTATTGAGTTGTATATTGACTGTCATTGTTGTATTGTATAAACTGATATAGTTCTTTGTTTGAAAGACTAGTGATTATCTATTATATATTGTTCCGCTGCGAATGTGAGATTCTGATATTGTTTCTGTTTCTGTTTTTCTGCTTTCCTTTTCTTTTTGTCTTCTTCTACCTCTTCTTTTTAACCATAACAATTCGGTTTTCCATCATTCGATTGCTCGGCAGTTGATACAGTGGACGTATTAATGTCGATTTTTGGAAGTCGAAAATCCCGAAGCGATACATTTTGATTCCTCCAAACTATTTTACTATATAAACCATTTTAATACTCAAACCATTTTATATCCAACTATTTAAACCATTTAAACTATTTATTACTATTCAAACTATTTTCCAAAATCTCAAACTGTGCAAAGTTGGAAGGTTTATATTTAAATCGTTGATTTAAATGCGAATGTGGTTAAATGAAGTTATAAACTAAGTTGGAACTTTAAATGATATTTTCAAGTGGAAATGACATATTTCGAGTAAATATGATGATTTTGAAATGAAGTGATATTTTTAAAGTGAATATGATATTTTGATATCAAATATGAATCGTTTTCGAAATGTAAAAGAACCAACTGGTATGTAAAACGACGTTTGGTTGTTAAAAAGACCGAGGCCTCTTATTGGCATACTCTCTATCAATATTGGAACTACTTTAATAACCGTGTACGTGGTGGATGTTATCCAGAATGAAGTGGTTGAATTGGAGGCGTTTGCTGGATTTGAAGAAAGAGAACGACGATGGATGACTCTGACACTTGTGTCAATTGGAAATGACTAAAACAGGAGCCTATGTCTGGCCAAGAGTTTCGCAACTTTTAGGGGCCATCACCTCTTCGTATTACTATATTGATTTTGGACTTGATCGATGCACCTTGATTTGATTTAGGGGTGGTGGACTCAGTGGGCGGTCATAGCTACGATGCGTTACCACCAACCAGAAAGGGTAAACTGGTAGAAT
Organism: Allium fistulosum; assembly: GCA_030737815.1. NCBI lineage: Eukaryota > Viridiplantae > Streptophyta > Magnoliopsida > Asparagales > Amaryllidaceae > Allium > Allium fistulosum. The sequence goes on from CM060904.1 coordinate 356,365,959, forward strand.
CCTACCTTGTGCATTGCCTCACGTGCCTTGTCATACTTTTATCCTTATACGCGCCCACTACGATTTTGTTTTAGTATGGAACCTATAGGGGACTATGACGACCTACCTTTTTGGACGGTTTAAATCGACAATAACACATGTCTAGCTCAAACCATTCAAAAGAGAGGATTGTCAATGAGATTTAATATGAAAATAAGAGAAAAGAAGAAAAACAAAACACAGAATCTCGCAGCGGAATGACAAAGTATAATAATCAAATAAACAGTTCATGAAATGTTTTACAATATACATTTGATTACACAATTTTTACAACATAATTAGAGTACAATCAACAACATATGAATAAGATGCAGCGGAAAATTACTAATAATATAATATATCAAACTTCATCTTCGTCCTCCAGAAATAATATCTTCAACACTGAAAAGATCAGGCTGACCTGAGCGTAATGAAAAGACAAAACACTCGAGTTAGAACTAAAAGTTCTTTTGTAAGTTAAATCAATAACAAGTAAATATGAGTGTAATAGTGTTAGAGATGTTTACGAGATTTTACATCTCCTATCCAATGTATAACGTGCATGCAATAACTTAAGAGATGTTACAGGATTTTCCATCTCCTAAGGATCCGTTAAATTATCTATATGTAGTAAAATACGCTATATATGTAGTGTCTATCAGTAATATAAAGTATTAAAATAGCGTTAAGGCTTTACATTGATCCCCCTTAACACATTTTTAAGCAAGTAGTCTATGCAGGTCCTGTAACACAACCAGTAACGTCGGTAGCCAGTGAGTCCCCGATAGGTACCATAGTAAAACAAAATCGTACTGGGCGCGAATAAGGATAAAGAGTATGACAAGGCACGTGATGCAATGCCCAAAGTAAGATACTACTGTTTTGCGTTTCCTGACTGGCGGTAACCCCTAACGGCCCACCGCGTCCAACACCCCTAAAAAAATCAAATCAAGGTGCACTGATCAAGCCAACATCAATATAGTAATACGAAGAGGTGTGTCTGCTAGTGGTAGCTAGCCTAAGTGGTCAGGTACGACTCCTGTTTTAGTCATTTCAAATTGTCACAAGTGTCGGGGTCATCCATCATTGTTCTCTTTCTTCAAATCCAGCAAACGCCTCCAATTCAACCTTTACATTATGGATATCATCTACCGTGTACACAGTTGTTAAAGTGGTTCTAATATTGACAGAAAGTATGCCAATAAGAGGCCCTGGTCTCATTAACAACCAACAACATTTTTCATACCGATTGGTTCTTTTAAATTTCAAAACCGTTTCATATCTGGTATCAAAATATCATATTCACTTCAAAATATTCTTCATTTCAAAATCATCATATTTACTCAAAATATGTCATTTTGACTTCAAAGTATCATTTCAAATTCCAACTTAGGTTTCATTTAACCCCATTCGCATTTAAATCAACGATTTAATATAAACATTCCACCTTGCACAGTATGAAATCTTTAGAAATAGTTTGATAGTTATAAATAGTGTAAAAATAGTTTAAAATAGTTTAAATAGTTTAGATAGTTTGATATACTTTGGTTTGAGCATTGAAAATGGTTTATATAGTAAACTAGTTTGGGGAAAAATCGAAATAATTTGAATATTAATAAAAATAGATTTTAAACAGTTTATATTAAAATAATTTATTTTGAAAATAACATCAAATCAAGTTGTTCCTTTCCATTTTACAAATTTGGACCCATGTCCAATTTCAAATCAACAAACCTATATATCCAATCTTTCAATTCAATTGACTCAATTTCATATTAGTTTCAAATCAACTTGATTTCAGTTTCAATTCGAAATAACTTCAGTTTCCCAAACATTCATTTTTAACTTCAAATTCGATTCAACAATTCAATCTAATGATTTAAATTTCAATTTGATTCTTATTTAAACCATTTCAATTTATATCAATTTCATGTCCAATTTCAAATTACTGATTTAAATCGCTTAAATCAAATTAAACTTCATTGTTCAATTTTAAGGTCCAAATCTTAAAATAATTAAAATTCCAAAATTAAAGTCATACATTAATTATAACTTTACATTTCCAGTACAATTCTTAAAACAATTATTTTACCCAATTTCAATTTTACCATTTCATAGCTTGAATTAGAAATAATTTAATTAATATAAATCCAAAAATTTATTTATTTTAAAAAATATTATTTAATCAAAATCACAATTCAAGATTTTTTAAACCATTTAATTTAACCAATCCGGTGTCCGTATATAATTATCTACTCTATGACAAAGTGATCAGTTATTTCAATTTTGATTATAGGGATGGATATATATCATTTTAATCCAAATCAAGGTGACATAGGTATATATGATTTCAACCTATTTCTTAATTTATTTGAAATAATTCAAATAATAGTTTATACGCTTGCAATTAATATACAGGGTGACAACAGAGATATAGAAAAATAAACAAACATCAAATCATCCAAAAGGTCAACAAAAAAATATCCATTATAATCAACATCCAAATCAGCCAATAATTCACAACAATTTATTGGTTATCAATATCAGGTATTTAACAAACAATTAAATCTAATATTAATTTAAATGGCAATTTAATTCAATAAAATTCAATTTCAATTAACATGTCAAACTAAACCACCAAACAACAACCAATAAAATTCTTATTACATCATAAATTTAATTCAACTAACATAAGAAGGTTTAGTATTACTTGAGTGTGTTAAATCACTCACCTTTGATTTATAGATGATTAAAAATCCAATAAAAGCCTAAAATTTAAACAGTCTTCAAATTCAACCAAACCAGTTCTATGTTGTCTGAAATTCCGATACGATCGTAACGGAAGAAACCGCGTCCAAATACGAATTCGTATATAAAAGTTATACGAGTTAGAAGCTTAAAATTTAAATTAAAATAAAAATAAAAAAGGGGTAAAAACATAAATACGTTACCATCTCTAAAACCTTAATCGAGATAACGAACCCACGGCCGCCGATCATCAAACCCAGTTCACCGCCCATCCATGCCTCTGCTGCCCGATCCAACCCCATCACCATGCAACCCACGACCACCATGACGCCACCAGAGAAAGTCCACCGCCACCGTGTTGAGGTTGTTTCTGGCGAACTCGAGCACACCTAAGTTGAACGAAGACGATCCACCATTGAACCAAAACCCTAAAATGGATGGCCGAGACTTCTTCACCAATTTCTGATCAAATCGAGACTCGATTGCAAAAATGAATTGCAGACGCATATTACGTTTGTTGAGAGCTTTGCGACAATATATTATATGATAGGATTTGAGGAGTTTGAATTTTAGAGTCTAATTTGGAATTGAAATTAGGGTTTTGAAATGTCTGCTAATGAGAAGGAACAGAAAATGGAATAGATAGATGGAAATTGTACATACAGAAAATGAAAATAAGAAGCTGCTAGGGTTTATAACAGCCAATATAGACAGAGACGGATAAAAACGGATGGAACCGATCAAATTGGGTCGAAATGATAACGACCGAAAAAGCCCGTTTCGTTCCTGAAACGAAAATAGGTCATCCAATATATCAAAAATAGGTTTTCAATATTTTTAAACTTAATGGAACTACTTTCAAACCCTAATTCCATTATATACATAAGTTAGCTTTTAAAATTAAATTATATTCATTTAAATTCATTCAAATGATTTCTACGCGTTTCGAGCTCGCACGATCGAACGATAAGTCCGATCGCTACGAAACTTGAAATCCTATAATAATTCACTATTACGGATCCGATGAAACTGGTTTCGTCGAAATCCGAGATAGTGCCGAAAAAGACAAATTTTCACGTTAATTAAATAAATTATTATTTTAAAATCAATTTAATCACTTTTAAATTATAATTTAAAGTTAACAATTTTCATCATTCTTGATTACATATAAATTAATAATCTATTACAATACATTTTTCCATGTTAAATTCAATATTTAAATATTACACTAGTTTCAACGTTCAATTACAACTGTAATAAAACCCAGTTTATTACATTTTTATATTCCAATAAATTCATTTATTATGATTTACATTCTTATTATTAAATTAACCAATACCTTATGAAATGTATTGAACATAGGTTTCTATCTTATTATCCTCATACTCTTTAATCACATCTATCCACAATATTTAATTACATTTAATTCCATTAATTACCAATTCAATATTCAAATGGACTAATTAATGAGATGAGGAAAACGAATTGTTATAACTTAGTAACCCATATTTATTAACATATTACAAACAAAGATTATAAATCTACTTACAAATAGTTGATTTCATATTCTATATTAAAACCACTTTCAATTAAATTACATACACTTTCACCATTAAATACAACATTTAATTTATTTCCTTATTTAAAATTATAACCAAATTAACTTTACAATTATTTCAATTGATTGAGATTACATTAAAATAGTTGTCAATAACATTCAAACAGTAATATTAAATTATATTCTAATTATTTTTCTTCATTAATAAATCATAAATTTTAATTTCTGACAATATTAAATTCCAAAATCTTGTTAAATTTAATAATTTTAATTGTCAAAAATACTGGTCATTACAATCTCCCCCACTCAAAACTTTTCGTTCCCGAAAAGGAACAAGAAAGAATCAAGAGGTTTGATATATTTTTATTCAAAATAATCAATTTATAAACAATTAAACATACATATTTAAGTTTAACAAAAATTTGAAAATAACTCAACTTCTTCAAAAAATTTCTATGTGCTAAATTTATGGAAAATTTCGGTAGAGTCTTCTTTGCGCAGATAGGTCTGGAAAAATAATAATACCAATAATTACAATATGTATATCATATTTCAATAATAAAACATCCCAAACCATGGGAAAAACAATAAAATACCATTACAAAAACCGTAATCCGAAAACATACCTATTTGTTGGGCAAACAAACTTTATTTATAAAACCAAAAGCAGTAGCTATTGCTTCCATAAACCCGTATTCCACTTACATAATCAAAAAGAGTTAAAATTATGTAAAAAGAACAATATTTTAGTTGTTTCAATTAATAGCACAAGCAACACAACATCTATAAAAATCATATACAAAAAAAGCAGTACAACTATTGTATGCAACAAAAGAATTCATCACACATCCATAGCAACAGGCTCAGAAACTTCTCATCGTACAAGGTTGGTAAATAAACTAACAAGTGTATCTTACGCTCAACAGTCTTAGATAATTACTGAATACATTATTCACACAACCTCAAACAAATTGAAGTATCATTTCCCAAACATCCCATAAGCCAAACAATAAAGAATTTAAATATTATTTAAATTTGCACGATGTACATAAATCTTTTGTTCACTATATCAATTCTAATTGCTTGCTTGAATACGCACATTTTAGTATCGAACTAGTATCATTAACCCGACACTCTAATGCGGACCTTGATCCATTTTCTTGATTAGAAATCTCCATTTTCCTTGTTTAGCCATAAACTATGATGGAAAACTTCAAAATCATATCAAAATTTTGTATCAAATGTTCGCCGTCAAGAATCAAGCGAAAAATCCTAGTTCGGATTGGTGTAAATTTCCACAAATCATGTATTCAAATCTGAATCAGGACCGTTATGCGAATCAAATGATATATGAACAATTTACATATTTTATTCTATTGGTTTCTTTTCACATTATTTACTTTCCATTTATTTTCATTCATTCATACAATATCTTTTTTCCATTCATATATAGTATTACTGAATATTAAATATATTTCTGAATCATTTCAACATTTTCTAAAATTATAATCATTTACTTTATATAGTATTCACTTTTACTATTCAATTTAATTATTAAGCATTTCAAAACATTAACTTATGTTTATAACATTCCTTATAATTCTTAATTTTTCATTTATAAACATATGTTCATTTTGAAGCATTTTTGTTATTAAGCTTTTACTTGTATAATATTCTATTACATATTCCTATTCAACATTGCAACTTTTTAAACATTTCTGGTAAGTTTTATATATGATTTTAGAATGTAATTAAATGTTATAAAAATTTATCTTGTTTATTTTATTTTAAAAAAATGTTCAATGATTTAGAACTTCTTAATTTTTATTATCTTTTAATTTACAAGTTACAAATCTCCAATTTCATTACATTTCATTAAACACTTAGCTTCTAATTTCTTATTTCTCATTTTAGAAGTTTCCAACCATTAAGATAGTCAAAGGTTTCATTTCATTATAATAATTGAAAATCACTAATTAACAGAAAAGTTAAGAATTCAAATACCGGGTTCATTTTTAATCACTTTGAAGCAATATATATGCTCATATCTCTTACATATATCAAATCATACATAGAAATTTGAAATCAAAATATGTTTATTGAACCAAATGCATAGCAAAGCTACTAAGCGGCCAACCCCACTTTGAGAATCGAAAATGAATGTCGATGATGCGGCCGTCATCACCGAAATTATTTTCCACTGACAGAAGAGAGGAGTACAGAATTTACTTCCTTTTTAAAAACATTTCTTTCAATATTTGTTTAAAATATTTCTATCTAAAAATACTTCTGAATAACACTAATATTTTTTTTCCTTAAAATCTTCAAAAACCAATTTCAAAACTTTAACATTTAAGTCCTCAAATTTCCATTTAAATTCATTTATTTGTAAATCATAATTAATACCATATTTAGAAAATTACATTTTTCTTATAATACAATAGTTAATGGTTTTTAGAACCATGACTAACCAACAATAAATGACAATAATTGAATATTATCATTTACTAACATCCAACACACCAAAATAACAAAATCATTTTATGAAAAATTATATATTCATATATATTTTTATATATACAAAATATAATACTAGGAAAAATTATTCCATTTACCTATTTTTAATAACAATATTGTGTCGGTCTGCCCTATTAAGTGTTTTGAAATCCCTATCGATGCTATAGCATCCTATGTATCGACAAGAATTCATAAACACTCAACAGAAGAAATTAACATAGTACAAAAACATTTTTATATAACACTAACAAATATGATCTCTCATATATATACACTCAGACTCATTCTAGGGTACTAGTAACCCTATCTCCAATGAGTTTAACCCCAAGCAGGCTAAGGTATCTATAAACCAAAGCTTTGATACCAACTATGACGACCTACCTTCATAGACGGTTTAAATCGACAATAAACCACACATGTCTAACTCAAACCATTCAAAAGGGAGGATTGTCAATGGGATTTAATATGAAAATAAGAGAAAAGAAGGAAAACAAAACACAGAATCTCGCAGCGAAATGACAAAGTATAATAATCAAATAAACAGTTCATGAAACTGTTTTACAATATACATTTGATTACACAATTTTTACAACATAATCAGAGTACAATCAACAACATACCAATAATGATGCAGCGGAAAATTACTAATAATATAATATATCAAACTTCGTCTTCATCCTCCAAAATTAATATCTTAAACACCGAAAAGCTCAGGCTGACCCAAGCGCAATGAAAAGACAAAACACTCGAGTTAGAACTAAAAGTTCTTATGTAAGTTAAATCAACAACAATTAAATATGAGTGAAATAGCTTCAGAGATGCTTACGGGATTATACATCTCCTATCCAGTGTATAATGTGCGTGCAATAACTTAAGAGATGTTACGGGATTTTCCATCTCCTAAGGATCCGTTAAACTATCTATATGTAGTAAAATACGCTATATATGTAGGGTCTATCAGTAATATAAAGTATTAAAATAGCATTAAGGCTTTACATTGATCCCCCTTAACACATTTTTAAGCAAGTAGTCTATGCAGGTCCTGTAACACAACCAGTAACGTCGGTAGCCAGCGAGTCCCCTATAGGTACCATACTAAAAAAAATCGTAGTGAGCGCGAATAAGGATAAAGAGTATGACAAGGCACGTGAGGCGATGCCCAAGGTAGGATACTACTTTTTTGCATTTCCTGACTGGTGGTAACCCCTAACGGCTCACCGCATCCAACCCCCAAAATATCAAATCATGGTGCACCGATCAAGCCAACATCAATATAGTAATACGAAGAGGTGTGTCCGCTAGAGGTAGCTTGCCTCAGTGGTCAGGTACGACTCCTGTTTTAGTCATTTCAAATTGACACAAGTGTCGAGGTCATCCATTATTGTTCTCTTTCTTCAAATCCAGTAAACGCCTCCAATTAAACCTCTACATTCTGGATATCATCCACCACGTATACAGTTGTTAAAGTGGTTCCGATATTGACAGAGAGTATGCCAAAAAGAGGCCCCAGTTTCTTTAACAACCCAACGTCATTTTTCACACTGGTCAGTTCTTTTACATTTCAAAACCGGTTCATATTTGGTATCAAAATATCATATTCACTTCAAAATATTCTTCATTTCAAAATCATCATATTTACTCGAAATATGTCATTTTCACTTGAAAGTATCATTTCAAATTCCAACTTAGGTTATAACATCATTTAACCCCATTCACATTTAAACCAACGATTTTAATATAAACATTCCAACTTGCATAGTTTGAAATCTTTAGAAATAGTTTGAATAGTTATAAATAGTGTGAAAATAGTTTAAATAGTTTAGATAGTTTGATACACTTTGGTTTGAGCATTGAAAATGGTTTATATAGTAAACTAGTTTGGGGAAATTGAAATAATTTGAATATTAATAAAAATAGATTTTAAACAGTTTATATTAAAATAATTTATTTTGAAAATAACATGAAATCAAGCTGTTCCTTTCCATTTTACAAATTTGGACCCATGTCCAATTTCAAATCAACAAACCTAAATTTCCAATCTTTCAATTCAATTGACTCAATTTCAGATTAGTTTCAAATCAACTTGATTTCAGTTTCAATTCGAAATAACTTCAATTTCCCAAACATTCATTTTTAACTTCAAATTCGATTCAACAATTCAATCTAATGATTTAAATTTCATTCCGATTCTTATTTAAACCTTTTCAATTTATATCAATTTCATGTCCAATGTAACAACCCGCATATCTATCGATTTTATATTTAAATATTTTATCGTTAGTCGGGTGTTAGTCCGAAAAGCTACTTTTTGCATACGGTCAAATTAGGACTCGAGACCACCCCCATTGAGTTCAAAATGACGTTTGCGATCTTTTTGAGTATAAACTTTGATATGTTTGGAGATAGTGAAATTTTCGTCACTTTTCCCACTTGTGACTTTGGTTGGGACTGCACCTTCTTAACTCAGCCCAACCCCCTCTTCTCTTCATCACTTCATCAAATACTTCAAGCTTCTTCAAAAATGGTGGAGGGAAAGAGAAATTAAAATTCCATGCTCGAGATCTTTAGTAAATTCAACATCAAACTCCGAATTCAAGGTGAAGAACATAGATTCAAGCTAGGGGTTGATTCTTGCTTTGCTCTTAAGCTCTCCAACATCAATTTCGTGGAAAAGGTGAGATTTTTGATCTCACATCTTGCCTATGATTGTCATTGGACTGTTGGGAATGATTCCCTATCACTCTAGCATCAACATTTGCATTTGGTTTGGATTGGATTGGCGAAAAACTCCAAAATTTAGTGATTTTGGTGAAAAACTGCTACTAGGTCATTCTGGCCATTTTTAGCTCGTTCGGAGTTAGGTCGCTCGTCCATAGGTCGTAGGTCGAATTCGCCCTTAAGTCGTAGGTCGTTGCCGACCTATAATCTCCAGGCAAAAGGCTTAAGTCGTTTGCAGTTAGCTCGTATTTGAGCTTAAGTCCTAGGTCGTTAGCTCTTAAATCCTAGGTCGTATCGAACTTAAGTCGCTAGGTCGTACGCGAGTTAAGGCATTAGGTCGCTGCATTGAAGTGTCATCGCCTTCTTAGGTCGTTCACGAGTTAAAGACTTAGGTCGTATCGACCTTAGGTCGTTAGGTCGTGCACCTTTAGGTCGAAGCAATTTAGGTCGCTTCCCCTGGACCTCGTTAGGTCGTTCACCTCTAGGTCGTAGGACCTTTTTAAGACTTTTTTTCCTTAGGTCGCACCTTGTTAGGTCGCAAACCCAGTTAGGTCGTTCGCCTACCTTAGGTCGCGAACCCTGTTAGGTCGCGCATTCTCTTAGGTCGTGAACCCTATAGGTCGCGCACCCTGTTCCTTCGTTAAGTCGCGTACCTTCTTAGGTCGCGCATCCCACTTAGGTCGCAGAACCCTCTTAAGTCGTAAGTCGTTCGCGAATTAGCACTTAGGTCGTTTGACCTGTTTTCCCCTAGGTCGTTCGACCTGTTCTTCTGCTAGGTCGCGTGGCATTCTTCCCTTAGGCCGTTTGGCTTCTCGAGACCGCTTGCCTTCACTAGGTTGTACTGTGATGGGGCACTGCCCCGCACCCCGCCGTGGGCGCTGCCCCCTGGACCCCCGCGACCTGACCGGGCAGGTCGAACCCCGTATTACTCTGCGTAGGCAATCTTATCTGAAAAGCATTCATCAGAACTTCCACTTTGATGCATTTTGAGCTGATTTCCTTGGATTTTATTCACGTCTCCGAATGTGAATTTTTGTGATAGATTGTTCCAACAATCATTTTATGACTTGTCACTTTAAAGATATGAAGGTTTTAATACTGGTAGTAAATATCAAAACTCTTTCATCAAATCGATTTCAATACTATTTTTAATATCAAAAGTTCGTTTTCTCAAACCGATTTCCAATCTACTAATATATATAAGCCTTTACTTCACTCGAATGAGAAATCGACTTAAACGACTTAGTAAAACGAGTGGTATGAAACGCTTGCGTTCACTTCATCGGTTAGCTCTTGGATTTGTTCGATTGAACCCTTTTCGTGACAATTTCCTAGTGAAGATTTACAGCTTGTTCGTAAATATTTAAGTTAAGCAAGTGGTTATGGGACATGAAGCTAAACTCATATATTTACTAGCTTGGTGTGATTGACACTTCTCGCTGATCATGATGATCATTTTATGATTTAGACTAGCAATTGTGCGATGTCTCTTTGTTTGCAAGGTTAGACTAGACCGCAGTAGTGTGATTCCGACTCACACATATCTCTTTGTCCGCAAGGTTAGTCTAGACCGCAGTAGTGTGATTCCGACTCACACATATCTTTTTTTGTTTGCGAGGTTAGGCTAGACACCACTTGTGTGATTCCATTCACACATACCTTTTTGCTTTTTGGTTAGCCTAGGCCTCAATCAGTGTGATTCCGACTCACACATATGGGGTAGCGCCCCATGGTCTTCGGACCATCATGTGATAGGCCTCTTTCTCTTTTTATGATTTCTGGATTTCTCGTTTGATTTCTGGATTTTTATGTCATTGACTTGTTATGAGTACAAGTTTAGGGTATGATGCCCTCTTTGGATCTTTGAGAAGATTCTCGTGATATTGATCATTTCTCATCGGTTGATCTCCTGTTGATCATCATTTTCATACTTATAGTAGTATGTCTGTATGGATATTCTATGTTTATGCCATATCTTTTATTCTATATCATGTCATCTGATATTTATAGTTAGACTGATCCGTTTATTATTTTCTTAAATAATACTCAGGTCAGACCGAGATGTTACAGGTGCTTCTGCTTGACTTCCTTCCGGGATTTGCTACTCTAACTTTTGGCTGACTATTTAGTTTAGCAGTTTTTGTTGTATACACTTGAGATATGGACTCATAGTTGTATTCTTTTTGTATAGCACATGTTGCTATTCTTTTGTATTATTGTGGAACTTTTTGACCACTACTCTGATGTACACTTTCATGTGTTAGTTATATATTCATATCTTCTTCCGCCTTTGTGATATGGATGTCTGTGACTGCTTTGTGTTATGTTTATTTCTATGTTTGTTTCCGAAGATTATTTTATAGCCACCGTGTGATAATCAATTACATTGATGGTCGCTCCTCAACAGCCTTATTCTCCGTGCTAGTTGACAGCACTACATCGTAGTGTCCTTGGCTAGCGTGGGTATTGAGGTGGGGCGTCACATCCAATTTCAAATTACTTATTTAAATCGCTTAAATCAAATTAAACTTCATTGTTCAATTTTAAGGTCCAATCTTAAAATACTTAAATTTCCAAAATCAAAGTCATATATTAATTATAACTTTACATTTCCAATTCAATTCTTAAAACAATTCTTTTACCCAATTTCAATTTTAACATTTCAAAGCTTGAATTATGAAATAATTTAATTCATATAAGTCCAAAAATTTGTTTCTTTTAAACAACATTATTTAATCAAAATCCAAATTCAAGATTTTAAAAATCATTTAATTTAACCAATCCGGTGTCCGTATATAATTTTCTACCATATGGCAATGTGATCAGTTATTTCAATCCAAATCAAGGTGTCATAGGTATATATCATTTCAATCCAAATCAAGGTGTCATAAGTATATATCATTTCAACATATTTCTTAATTTATTTGAAATTATTCAAATAACAGTTTATATGCTTGCAATTAATATATAGGGTGACAACAGAGATATATAAAAATAAATAAACATTCAATCATCCAAAATGTCAACAAATAAATATCCATTATAATCAACATCCAAATCAGCCAATATTTCACAATAATTTATTGGTTATCAATATCAGGTATTTAACAAGCAATTAAATCTAATATTAATTTAAATGGCAATTTAATTCAATAAAATTCAATTTCAATTAAAATGTCAAATTAAACTACCAAACAACAACCAATAAAATTCTTATCACATCATAAATTTAATTCAACTAACATAAGAAGGTTTAGTATTGCATGAGTGGGTTAAATCACCCACCTTTGATTTATAGACGATTAAAATTCCAATAAAAGCTCAAAATTTGAATAGTCTCCAAATTCAACCAAACTAGTTCCATATTGTCCGAAATTCGAATACGATCGCAACGGAAGAAACCGCGTCCAAATCTTAGTTCGTATATAAAAGTTATACGAGTTAGAAGCTTAAAATTTAAATTAAAATAAAAGAGGGGTAAAAATGTAAATAAGTTACCATCTCTAAAACCCTACTCGAGACAGCGAACCCACGGCCGCCGATCATCAAACCCAGTTCGCCGCCCATCCATGCCACTGCTGCCTGACCCAACCCCATCACCATGCTCCTCGCCTAAAGACACCTCCAACCATGCACCCCACGACCACCACGACGCCAGTAGAGACAGTCCGCTGCCACCGCTTTGAGGTTTTTTCTAGCGAACTCGAGCATACTTGAGTTGAACGGAGACCATAGATCGACTCCTTAAATCCTCCTCTACACGCTGCCACCTCCCGATCGTCGAATGGATGAAGATCCACCATTGAACCAAAACCCTAAAATGGATGGCTGAGACTTCTTCACCAATTTCTGATCAAACCGAGACTCGATTGCAAAAATGAACTGCAAATGCAGATTACATTCGTCGAGAGCTTCACGACAATATATTATATGATAGGATTTGAGGAGTTTGAATTTTGGATTCTGATTTGGAATTAAAATTAGGGTTTTGAAATATCTGCCATTGAGAAGGAACAGATAGATGGAAATTGTACGTACAGAAAATGAAAATAAGAAGCTGTTAGGGTTTATAATAGCCTATATATAGACAAAGATGGATAAGCACGGATAGAACAGATCGAATTGGGTCGTTGGGTCGAAACGATAACAACAACCCGAAAAGCCCGTTTCGTTCCTGAAACGAAAATAGGTCATCCAATATAAAAAAAATAGGTTTTCAATATTTTTAAACTTAATGGAACTAGTTTCAAACCCTAATTCCATTATATACATAAGTTAGCTTTTAAAATTAAATTATATTCATTTAAATTCATTCAAATGATTTCTACGCGTTTCGAGCTCGCACGATCGAACGATAAGTCCGATCGCTACGAAACTTGAAATCCTATAATAATTCACTATTACGGATCCGATGAATCTAGTTTCGTCGAAATCCGAGACAGTGCCCAAAAAGAAAAATTTTCACGTTAATTAAATAAATTATTATTTTAAAATCAATTTAATCACTTTTAAATTCTAAATTAACAGTTAACAATTTTCATCATTCTTGATTACACAGAAATTAATAATCTATTACAATACAGTTTTCCATGTTAAATCTAATATTTAAATATTACACTAATTTCAACGTTCAATTACAACTGTAATAAAACCTAGTTTATTACATTTTTATATTCCAATAAATTCATTTATTTTGATTTACATTCTATTATTAAATTAAACAATACCTTATATGTATTGAATATAGGTTTCTATCTTATTATCCTCATACTCTTCAATTTACATCTTTTCTTACATTAACCACAATATTTAATTACATTTAATTCCATTAATTACTAATTCAATATTCAAACGGACTAATTAATGAGATGAGGAAAACTAATTGTTATAACTTAGTAATCCATATTTATTAACTTATTACAAACAAAGATTATAAATCTACTTACAAATAGCTGATTTCATATTCTATTTTAAAACCACTTTCAATTAAATTACATACAATGTCACCATTAAGTACAACATTTAATTTATTTCTTTATTTACAATTATAACCAAATTAACTTTACAATTATTTCAATTGATTGAGGTTACATTAAAGTAGTTTCAATAACATTCAAACATTAATATTAAATTATATTCTAATTATTTTTCTTCATTAATAAATTATAAATTTTAATTTCTGACAATTTTAAATTCCAAAATCTTATTAAATTTAATAATTTTAATTGTCAAAAATACTGGTCATTACAGGAACTCACCGGCTACCGACGTTACTGGTTGTGTTATAGGACCTGCATAGACTGCCTGCTTAAAAATGTGTTAATGGGGACCAATGTAAAGCCTTTAATGCTATTTTAATACTTTACTTTACAGATAGACACTATATATAACATATTTTACTACATATAGATATTTTAACGGATCCTTAGGAGATGGAAAATCCTATAACATCTCTTAAGTTATTGCACGCACGTTATACACTAGATAGGAGATGTAAAATCTCGTAACATCTCTGAAGCTATTACACTCATATTTACTTGTTAATGATTTAACTTACATAAGAATTTTTAATTCTGACTCGAGTGTTTTGTCTTTTCATTACGCTCGTGTCAGCCTGAGCATTTTAGTGTTTGAAGACATTATTTTCTGGAGGATGAAGACCGAGTTTGGTAAATTATATTATTAGTAATTTTCCGCTACATCATTATTGGTATGTTATTGTTTGTACTCTGACTATGTTGTAAAAATTGTGTAATCAAATGTATATTGTAAAACAGCTTCATGAACTGTTTATTTGATTATTATATTTTGTCATTCCGTTGTGAGATTTTATGTTTTGTTTTTCTTCTTTTCTCTTATTTTCTTATTTACCCCATTGATAATCTACCCTTTTGAATGGTTTGAGTTAGACATATGTGGTTTATTGTCGATTTAAACCATCCAAAAAGGTGGGTCGCCACAGTTGGAATCAGAGCTTTGGTTTAGAGATACCTTAGCCTATTGGGGTTAAACTCATTAGAGATAGGGTTAATAATAACCAAGAATTAGTCTGAGAGTATATATACAAGAGAGCGTATTTGTTTGTAATGACCCATATTTTTGATAATTAAAATTATTAAATTTAATAAGATTTTTGGAATTTAATACTGTGAGAAATTAAAATTTATGATTTGTAAATGGAGAAAATAATTAGAATATAATTAGTATTATTGTTTGAATGTTATTGACAACTATTTTCATGTAATTTCAATCAATTGAAATAATTGTAAAATTAATTTGGTTATAATTGTAAATAAGGAAATAAATTAAATGTTGCATTTAATAGTGAAATTGTATGTAATTTAATTGAAAGTGGTTTTAATATAGAATATGAAATCAGCTACTTTTAAGTAGATTTATAATCTTTGTTTAAAAACAATAAGCTAATGAATATGGATTGCTAAGTTATAACAATTGGTTGATTTGTCACCTTCTTATTTAATCGTTTGAAATTAATTTGGAAATCAATTGTTGAAATTTAATGTAATTAAATATTGCGGTTAATATAATAAAAAAAACGTAACGGTAGAAAATGAGAATAATAAGATGGAAACTTATGTTTAATAAATTCATAAGGTTTTGGTTGATTTAATAATAAGATTGAAAATCAAAATAAAAGAATTTATTGGAATTCAAAATATAATAAACTGGGGTTTTATTACGGTTGTAATTGAACGCTTAAATTAACGTAATGTTTAAATCTTGAAATTAACATGGAATATTTAATTTTAAAAGATTATTAATTTCTGCATAATCAGGAATGATGAAGTTTGTTAACTTATAAAATTGAAATTAAAGGTGATTAAATTGATTTTAAATTAATAATTCATTTAATTAACATGTAAAATTAGTCTTTTTGGGCACTATCTCGGATTTCGACGAAACCAGTTTCATTGGATCCGTAATAGTGAATTATTATAAGATTTCAAGTTTCATAGCGATCGGACTTATCGTTTGATCGTGCGAGCTCGAAACGCGTAGAAATCAATTAATGGAATTTAAATGAATATAATTTGATTTTAAAAGATAACTTCTGTATACAATGGAATTATGGTTTGAAACTAGTTCCATTGAGTTTAAAAATATCAAAAACATATATATCGATATATTGGATGACCTATTTTCGTTTCGGGAATGAAACGGGCTTTTCGGGTCTTTGTTATCGTTTCGACCCATTCGATCTGTTCCATCCATTGCTATTCAATCTTTGCCTATATATAGGCTGTTATAAACCCTAGCAGTCTTTCATTTCATTGTCTTTAAATACTATTTCTGTTCCATTATCTATTCCTCCTCAATGGCAGACATCTCAAAACCTAATTGCAATTCCAAATCAAACTTCAAAATCCTCAAAACCTATCATATAATATATCGTTGCAATGCTCTCGACGAACGTAATCTACCTCTATAATTCTTTTTTGCATTTGAATCTCGGTTTGGCCAGAATTTGGTGAAGAAGTCTCGGCCGTCCATATTAGGGTTTTATGATCAACGGTGGATCGTCGACCAATCGACGATCAGGAGGCGCTGCAGCGTAGAGGGCGACGAGTAGGGGCTATCCATACGGTTACTTTGGTCTGGAAGTGCCGTAGTTCGCCAAGATCCGAGCATTTGAGGCGGCGGCGACGAGCGACTCAGGTGACGCCAAAGGCAATCACACGGCATGGATGGAGGCGGCCTTGGACGGCGAGGCCATGGGTGGTCTCCGATCTGGACATCGGCGTTCGTAGGCGCGGCGTGTGGTTGTTGAACGTTGGAGGCTACATGGGTTAGGGCTTCGAGAGTTCGACACGATGATGGCCGGGTGAGGATAATTACTAATTTTTCCTTTATTTTTATTTTTAGTTAAAATTTAAATTTTCAAACTTCTAACGTTCATAAATTTTTGTTCGTCAACGGAAATTCTATCGGTTTAGAAAACCGTCGAACTAATTTATAATAAAATTAACCGCAAGCGCACGGCGTACAATTTAGTGCATGGCGTGTATGGGTCGATCCGCAGGGAATTTTATAGATTTTAAATTTTTTTATTAAATCAAATTAGACCAAAGTGGAAAGAAGATTGTTAACTACAAATTGTAAATAAAATGAAACTAAAACTAGAATGAAAATGAGATTAAAAACTATGAGATTACAAAACAATTTAGAGGCAAATCCACTCTCATATTTTTGTAAATCAACAAACAAATAACCTATGATCTCTATTTTTGATATTAAGTGAAATAAGTGTTGTATTTATCATAAGTATGGTTTATTTATGCTATTAATTAACATAACTTAAACCATCAAACTATAATACAACAAATAAACCACTTATCAATTCTTATGAAAATGAAGTCAAAGCAAAAGCTATTTTAAGTATGATCTATTTACTATTGTAATTAGTATTATAGATCATCAAATTTTGTTTCTACCTTAATTCAGAATAAAAAATCAATTAGTAAATGATGATGTAAATTGTGTTTATGTTGAATAAGAATAGCCCTTTTACAAATGCAACATAGGCTATCAAACTCATTTGTATAAACTTACATCAACAATTACTTTCATGAAGCACAAATGAGACCATAAATCAAAATAAATGTCGAATTTACATAATATTAGAGAGCTTCATTACCACTAAATTGAAGGGGTTTAACTACTAATTTGTGTTATCATATCAACACATGTAAATTTCAACATTAAAAAGCAAAAGAAATAGAAACTAAACAAAGGAAGAAAAGGAGATTAACTACTAAACTACTTGCATAAAAAATAAAACTACACTACTTGCATGAATGTAAATCTAATCTACTAACAATGAAAAGAAGAGAGCATAGAAATAAACATGAACATAAAAGTAAATAAAAGCATGTAAAAAAGAGAAGGCTTAGGAAGCCATTTTTATTTCACTTTGATTTTTGTGTTTACAACTTGCTTCTAATTTCCTAAGTAATTCAAAGAGGAAGAAGATCCTTTACATGTACATAAGTGGGCTATTTATACATGCATAAAACCCTAATTCAATTTTTAGGGTGATTCCCAAAATGCCCTTTAGGAAGTGTGGTCACCAGGTAACCATTAGTCTCTAATAAATCCATCATCAAATATGCATCAAGATTTAGCCTCCACTTAGTTGTCCATTAGCTTCTAATTATAGATTTAGGTAAGTAGGTAGGTGGGGTCCTTCATGATGCATGGTTTGAATTATTTCTATCTTCATTCCTTTGTTTCTCACCTTGTGCATGCATATCTTCATGAAACCCTCTTCCATTTGTCATTCAATTTCCTACAAATTCAAATAAAATGTGCAAATAAATATTCTCAAATTAAATTATGCACAAAATTACCATTTTACCCCCACATTGATGTATGAATGATGACTTGAAAGCATATTTGAAATTTGGTTTTAAACATACAAAAATACCCAATTATGACATTTATTTAAATAAAAATAGATTAAATATGGATGTAAAAATATGCGCATTTACGTGCACATCAAATACCCCCACATTTATCTTTTTATTCATCATCGAATATACTAAAAACTAAGATAAATCCGTTTTCGTAGGAAACACGATTGCATTGAGCGTATGCAACAAGCCGTTAAACTTCTAGGTGTCCCTAGTAGGACGAGTGTTGTCTCATGAGGGTTTTCAGCGGATACTACCCACGAAATCCAGATGCGAAATGAGAAATTTCCTAAATGCAAGATTTATTTACAAAGATATGGATGCAAGTTTGAAAATATTTACAAATGAAGGATTTACTTTTAAATCAACACGAATAAGTTAAATATAAGTTCTGGTCATTATCAAGAAATTTAAGTCATTTACTCGTCAAAATTTCCAACAAAAATCAAGTTATCATAACAGATAGACTATAGTTTGGTTAGTTGTTTCGGTTGATAACACAATGTAACTATGAAATGGATCCTTAGTTGATTTTCAAAGTTTATCAAAGGGTATTTTCATTTCTTTTGAATAACAAGTCAAATCGAATAAGCAAAAATAGTGCTTGGATTTCAATTGCTTACTCTCTCTTTATTTGAAAATTTTATTGATATTAACAATATTTACATATGCCTAACTTAGAAAACTAAGGCAATATATATTAACCATGCACTGCCTTTTCGTGCTTAAGTGAGGGGAATACAGAGCGTGGCGAGTGAATACACAAGTGTGAACACTTATCGACTGTAGGCATTATTAATGAAAGAATTTTTTTATATACATACACCTAACTCGGATAAACTGAGGCCAGATATACCGATCGTGCACTACTTTTCGGGCTTACGTGAGAAGGGTACAGAGCATGGCGAGTGAACACACGAGTGTGAACACATGACTCTAGGTGTTAATAAAAATATATACATATATACAAATGTTTTTTTGTTGGTGTTTTTTTTGAAGAGAGTGTTTTGCAATATCATCTTCGTACCACTTAACTTAAAAGATTTAAAATATTATCGCCTTTACTTTAGATCAACCACTCTTTTAAACAAAGATTTTCAATTAGGATATACTTCATAATTATCACCCATGAATCTTCCTATATACTAGTTAAACCATTGTTACTTGTAATCAAACTTTTTATTATTAACACTAATAAATTTTCAAAAATTTCAATTTAATAACCAAAACTTATACTTATCCTGTAGTGTTTCTTCAAAAATAATTCAAAATGCTAAAAAGAAAATGTTTTTGAGATTTAGAATTTTTGAGATTTTTTTTCAATTTTGAGTTTAAAGAAAATGAAAATTCAAAAATGCCATGAAAATTAAAAAAATGAAAATGGGACTCCCCCACACTTAATTTTGACTGTTTCCCCACAGTCAGTGCATAATACGATGAGTGTAACGGGAAAAAAATATGTACATATTTACAAAAGTGGGTTAACATTCTTACTAGACGTAGCTTGGCTCATGAAGAATCATGAGCTCCTCTTGTTGGTTACTTAGCAATTGCAACGATGACCGTTGACTTTGACAATCGATCCATCCCTAGGGTTTTCTATTTCTGCTGCACTATGTGGAAAAACATTTCGTACCACAAATGGTCCGATCCATCTCGATTTAAGTTTCCTTGGGAATAAATGAAGTCTAGAGTCATATAAAAGAACTTTCTAGTTTGGTGAAAATGTTTTTCTTAGGATTGACTTGTCATGAAAAACTTATTTTTTTTCTTCGTAAATTTTCTCATTTTCATGCGCATCGTTCCTAAGTTCTTCTAGTTCATTGAGTTGTAATTTTCTGTTTTCACCAGCTTTCTCGAGATCAAAGTTTAAGTTTTTTATTGCCCATAACGCTTTGTGTTCGATTTCAACAGGTAAATGGCAAGCTTTCTCGTAAACTAAACGAAATGGGGACATCCCAAGATTAGTTTTAAAAGCGGTATGGTAAGCCCAAAGCGCGTCGGTCAATTTCTGAGACCAATCTTTTCGATTTTTGTTAACAGTTTTCTCTAAGATTTGTTTAATTTGACGATTTGAAACTTCAACTTGGCCACAAGTTTGAGGATGATATGGAGTGGATAACTTGTGGGTTATCGAGTATTTCTGTAGAATATGCTAGTATACAATTTTTGTTTGATGATAATAAACATATATATATATATATATTCATTTAAATGTATTTGTTGTTGTACTATTTTATTTTTCACATAATTAAATAAATATTTGTAGAATAAAATAAATAACTCAGAATTCATATTCAAACAAATATTTTATTCAAACAAATATTTTATTACAAATTCAAATAGTACAAATTTGAGCTCACACTACATTTACAAATTTTCAATTACAATACAATTTCAATTACAACACAATTTTCAATTTACAATTTTCATCCTCACTACATATATTCACCGATCACTCGTATTTGATCTTCAACTCTATTCCAGCCTGTATCCAGGATCTGAACTATCTACAAAATAAACACTGATGCAGTAAAATTGAAAAAGTAATATTTTTACAGTGTACAATGAAGTGTGTGTTTGAAAATATTGTTTGCCTCAGTTATTAGGGTTGTTCGTCATCATATTCTTTTAAATCATCATACACGAACAACTTGTGACATGCACAGTGTATCACTATACATGCCACAAGACTGTGCACACCGATATACACTTGCTTGTTAAAATCGCAGGGACTGGTGAGCACAAGGTCAAACCCAAGCCAAGGCTGGATTCAACACAAGTGCAAAGAAACAAATGAAAACAGTTTAGAATATAAGTGAGCACATGAATCATTTCAAGTATGACTCAAAGCATTGCAATGAACCAAATTTCGAACAATGCAAAACTTAAGTGAACCATTCGAGTTCAAGTAATACAAAGCAATCAAACATGGTTAGGCATGCAACCAGTCTAAGCATAGTAAAAAGTTCAGAGGCATGTAAAAAGTTTTAGCACCAGACATCATGGTGACAAGCAACACGACCTCAACATTCAAATGGTTCACATGACAACATACATGAAGTCAGTACAACATGAAACCGAACTATAAATGCACAAGATTGAAGTAAACACATATGAAATCAAACCAGACATCAAGTGCAGACTGAAATAACAACATGAACCAGACCATTCTAACTCGAGGTAGGTCACTACATTCAGACAACAGGTTCAGAAATAAAACAAGACTTCAGCATTCAAAGTGCACCAGACCACTTCAAATGACAACAAGCTAAAAGTTCAAAGGCAACATGATAAAAGCCTTTCAACAAGACTACAATGAAATGGAGCAACCAACAACAAAAAAGTACATATGAAAGCAAGCGGAGGCCAGAATCGCAGACCAGAAGCAACATACATTAAGATACACATGCATGCATATAAAAATGCATATATACATACCCATATATCAGTTCAAGTACAAGACTTCAGACCACCACTCAATGCAGACTAGATCAGTGCACAAGGAAAGCATTTTTCAGATTCAATAACAAAGGCATGTACAAATATGTGGAACCAAATATGCATGTGTAGACATTGTAGACACTGGAACAAGACCACAATACAACGTCTATAACAAGTGCACAAGTGTAGCCTCAACAGTGCAGACCACATACAACGATTTCATCCTAGACCAATATTGGTTTCAATGCAACAAGGAATCAGACCAACAAATGGAACAAGGCAGTTTTCTAATCAGTGCAACAGGAACACCAGCATGAATGGTCAAAGCAGTATGAACATATCATAACCCATGAAGACCAACAGATCAGAGACATGTACACTAGTAAACACACCAGAATCTAGTTCAATGCAATGCAACGGAAAATATAAATGCACATGTACTCAAAACACACGACATGGCAAATCAATGAAACCAGGGAAATAAATTTGAGATATATATGTAGTCGAAGTAACAAAACAAGGGAGCAGTTCAAATAATGTCACAGAGAGTCACATGATGAACAAGTCAAAGCCGTGGATTATATCAATATAAACAGAAGCAGTTTCAAAAAGGACATTGTCAATTGAAACTGTGTTGAAGGGTTTTTCAAACGAAGTCAAAATATATCTCCAATTCAAGTATCGAGCGAAAAAAAACATGTTGAACAAGTCAAAACATTATCTCGAATTCAAATACCAATAAGTCAGTGAATTGAAGAAGCCAATATATTATCTCAAAACTTCAAATGCCGAAGTCAAAGGAGCAAATAATGGAACCGACTCAATAAATTCGAATTCATGGATTAACTCGTATACGATGAACAAGTCAGCAAATAACAAAACCATACGATCAGTAATCGAATGGTCAAGCAAGTGTTTGAAGAATTCAAATACAAATATAGGAAATGATAATATAGGGTTTCGTCCCCTTTAAATCAAACCCAAATTCATCATCGGCATGCATTGGAGTTCAAAGCAAAAAATCCAGAGAGCATACTTAGAACAAAAACCAAAAACAATCAAGTTCGAAAGCAAGTCGAGTTCAAGCATATCAAACAGAGAAATCAAAGTAAAAATCACATATCGGTATAATTCGAACTCGATCCAATTGAAGCCACCGAGAGCAAATCAAAGCCAGGAGCAATTGACAAAGCAATTCAAATCAAAAGCATACTTCAATCGATCACAACATCAAGGCAGCGACTTCAATTTCAAAACCCTAGATTTTGAAGAGGTACAAAAAAGAAATGAGATGGCTTGGTCGAAGAGAAGCAATATAAGAGGGAGACATTTTTTATTTGGGCCGAAATGATTAAAGGATATCAAGTTTATATTTGGGCCAGTCTCTATTATTTACATTAGGGCTTAGCATATAAAATAGGGTTTTTTGTTTAGCTTATTTTTATTGTGTTATTTTCTCTTTTAAACTTTTGTAAAATTCTAGTCGTGTGACTAGGTTACGAACTATGGTGGTGTAGTTCAAGAATTTGCAACTCATTGGCTGAGTTGTGGCAGAGTTTTGAGCGTAGAGTTAGGTTAGTCATTAACGGGTGTCGCAAGTTTATGTGTGTAAGCGTCTGACTACTTAATTTCTAATAGAAACCTTGGGGGCAGCACGTAGGCAGAGTTTTGCCGAAGCTGGGTAAATTTGTGTGTGATCTCTTCTGCATTATTTAATGTTATTGTTTTTATTTCCACATTAATTTTTATTATTATTAGTTTCACCCTATTCACCCCCCCTCTAGGGTGAAAACGATCCTTCAAGTAGTATTAGAGCGAGGTTAATAGCATAGATGTCTAACCCTAGTTGCAAATCTAACGAGAGTCAATCCAGTATTATTCCCCCTATTTTTGATGGAACAGAAATTTTAAATTGGAAATTAAAATGGAATTTTATTTAAAATCAGTTAATTTTAAATGTTGGGATATTATTTAAAATGGGTGTGATATAGTAGATAAAAAAATACTTCGATTAATGCTCTTGCTATGCATATAATATATTCTCATATTAATCAAGATAATTTTAACTATATCTCTCATTGTGAAAGTGCATAGGAAATCTGGAATACTTTTGATGCAATATATGGTGCAAAAGTCAACAACGTGAGAAATCCTCCACAATCGACTCAATTGAAGAAACGTGCTTGACAGGATTTGTAAAAGACAGCAGTGATGAAGATTCGATAGCCGATGAGATAAGTGATATTTCATTCAATGATTTAGTTCACTTGTGCCGAAAATTAATGCAAAATAATGAAGCTCTTGAGATGAAAAATAATAAGTTGAAAAGGGAACAATATAAACTGCGTCAGAAAAATAATGATTTGGAAAATGAGCTTAAAAATATTAAGAAAAATAAAAATTCTAATTGCAAAAGGTGTTTGGACTATGAAAAAGGATTTGCCTGTTTTCATGAAAACTTTCAAAAGTTTGAAAACAAAATTTTAATTCGAGAGAAGAACGAAACCGAGTTGATTCGTAAAAATAATATTTTGTAAAAAAAGTTAGATGGTTTTAAGAGGTCAGAAAGTTCAAAATGTGCGATTTTTGAAAAGAAATTAAATGAGGTCAACGAAAATTTCAAAACCCTTGAAAAAGAAAACTTGATTTTGAGCAAACTTCAAATTATTCGATTAAATCATGAGTTTGAAAAGGATATTGAAAAAATCAAGGATTTTGAAAAAATTGAATTTAAAAAACTCCAACTCTTTGAAACTAAGATGCTAGAAATTGAGACTAAAATTAGAGTGCTTGAAAATGAAAATATGAACTTGAAAATGAATAATTTTGAAAAGAGAGATAGTACCATTAGTTGTTATTCGAAGCTAATAAATGAAAATAAACTTTTAAAATCTGAAGTTAATAAACTTGAGTTGATTACTCGAAATTTTTTCCCTAGAGAAAATCATTTAATATGCTCTTAGAAAATCAACTCTTCATGAATAAAAGGAAAGGACTTGGATTTGCGAAAGTGCCAAAATATGAACAAACGACTAATAACACTGTTAAAGGGAAAAATGTGATACCCAAATGCGTAAAGTGTGGAAATATTGGACATGGAAAGAATAATTGTCAAAATATATACAAACACAAAACTGTTAAACAGATATGGATTCCAAAAGGCATGAATATAAACGGTTTAAAATTTAAACAAATTTGGATTCCCAAGGGTACAATTATAGATGCTAACGGTTTGTTATATAGACAAATTTGGGTACCAAAGATTTCAATAGATAATAATAGTGGTCCTACATCCTTAGTTAGATCACTTGCCTTCTCCAAAATTTAGACACATAAATGGGCTAAGGAACAAATTTGATGGATATAAATTTCAAGTTGTTTCTAGGTGATTGATAAACTAAAATTTAAATGTTCCTTAGCCTATAAAGATTAGATGGAGATCAACGCGTTTCAGATATCACGGCATCGAAGGAAAGTGAGGTATGATCTCTTAACTCAGTTTTGTTCACATATTGTTAATTATGTTTTCATTGACATTGTTAAAGTATTTCTGCCATATCTTGAACATCTCAACTTTGATTTTTGAATTCTTGAAATTTTGGAAAGCTAACCGATAATGCTACAACTTTTCTATTTTTAATGTTTTTTGATTCACTTTGGAATGTCATGAAAACTGCTTTGACAAAGTTTTTGAATGTGTGTTTGTGCTTAATTTAGATTACTTTACTTGTGCTTGATATAAATGGACGTGCTGAAAAATTTCAAAAAAATATATAATTCAAGTGTTGAGGAGTACACGTTTTTCTTATATACCACTATATATCACCATGAATACCTCAAATACAAGTGGTATCTGATATCATCTCATGTTGAAATCATTTTTGCAATTATTTAATTATTTATATTGATTTTCAACTAGAAGTTATTTTCACAAAACCCCCTTATAGAAAATTGATTTTCACTTATCTTAATTTTTGAAACTTTGGTTTTCATCATGTTAAAAATACTCTAGTTTATTTCGGTAAGAGATGTACTCAAGGAAAGATAATCATTGACTAATTGAATCTTTTGGAACTCATCAAAATTATTATAGTGCTTGAAAAGTGACGGATAGTGATTAAATTATATTTCATAACAAGAGGAAGTATAATTTTATAATTTCATGAAAAATTAAACAAATTTTATAATATTTTTAGATTAGTACTTATTCCATGATCATTTCTATCACTTTCACCTTTCTATCAATCCATACATCATAATATAGTGTGCAGAATTTGGTATTTCAAAATAAAGAAATATTTTTTTTTGTAAAATAATTATATCCTAAAGTATTCATTCTCATTTAAAAGTCCTCGCGGTTATGCATGAATGAATTACTTGAATTTCTATAAATGGGCTTCCATTCCCATTTAAAAGTCCTCACGGTTATGCATGGATGGGACGCATATAAGAAAGGGATAAATATCAAGTATATTCTAATCTCATTTAAAAGTCCCCACGGTTATGCATGGTTAAAAAATACTTCACATATTTTTTTTAAAAAAAGGAAACTACTAACCTCATTTAAAAGTCCTAACGGTTATGCATGGTTAGTAAGTGCTTTACACTTTTTTTGTATAATATTTGAAAAGAGAAAATGCACAAATTATTCCTTTATTGAAAATATAAAACTCTTGTCACTATATAAAATTTTCCACAATCCTACCATTTCTCTAAAGTGGAGTTTGTTTCTAATTAATAAAATATTATGATTTTTGTTTGATCAACTGGAATTTGAAATTAATATTTCCCTCTTGATTTTATTTTATATTTTCAATCAAAATCGTAGCTATTTCAATTACTATTATTATTTTTGATGATAACAAAAAGGGGAGAGATGTTAAGATTTTGATTTTGAGCAATATTCTTACTAATATTCGAGAGTGTTTTTATTCAAAGCTATTTTTAATTAATTTTTCAGTTTTGACTACACGCATCTGTGTAGGGGGAGCTTTGTTGTAGGGGGAGCATTCAAATAGGGAGAGCTAATAGAATCCATCAAAACCAAATACATTTAATAGAGTCAAAATCTTAATATATGTTTGTTATCATCAAAAGGGGGAGATTGTAGAATATGCTATTATATGATTTTTGTTTGATGATAATAAACATACATACATACATACATATACGTACATACATACATACATAAATACATACATACATACATATATATATATATATTCGTTTAAATGTATTTGTTGTTGTACTATTTTATTTTCCATATAATTAAATAAATATTTGTTGAATAAAAAAATTACTCAGAATTCATATTCAAACAAATATTTTACTCAAACAAATATTTTATTACAAATTCGAATAGTACAAATTTGAGCTCTCACTACATTTACACATTTTCAATTACAATACAATTTCAATGAATCTTTGAAAATTCGAATGAATCTTTGAAAAGAGAAGGCCAATAGAAAACACATTGAAGCACCTTTTCCGCTGTTTTTCGAGGACTGAAATGTCCACCGCACGCTTGATCATGGCAAAACAAAAGAACGCTCCTAATTTCATTATCCGGGATGCAGCGTCGAATGATTTGGTCGGGACAATACTTGAATAAGTATGGGTCGTCCCAATAGAAGTATTTCACTTGGGAAAGAAATTTGTATTTATCCTGTTTGGACCAAAAAGAAGGAGTTTCCTTAGTGACTAAATAGTTTACTATATCGGCAAACCACAGATCGATAGAAACTGTAAGGAGTTGTTCATCAGGAAAGTTCTCGTTGATGGGTAAAGAAGATGGTGCGTTTGGAAGACGAGACAAGTGATCGATTATGACATTATCGAATCCTTTTTTGGTCTTTGATTGTAAGGTCAAATTCTTGAAGTAAAAGGATCCAACGAATCAAACGAGATTTAGCATCCTTTTTGGCAAAAAGGTACCGAAGAGCAGTATGGTCAGTGTAGACCGTGATGTGTGAACCTATCAAGTAAGGTCGAAACTTATTGAGCGCAAAAACGACGGCTAGAAGGTCTTTTTTGATTATTGTATAGTTGAGCTGAGCGTCGTTCAAAGTCATACTCACGTAGTAAATGACATGAAGGATTTTGTTGATGCGTTGTCTTGAGACAGCGCCAACTGCAAAGTTAGAAGCATCACACATTATTTTAAATGGGAGATCCCAATTGGGTGCGCAAATGATTGGAGCAGAAATGAGTTCATTTTTAAGATGTTCAAAAGATGAGACACAATCAGAATTGAAATTGAAAGGAACATCTTTTCCTAGAAGAGTAGTCAAAGGACAAGCGATTTTGCTAACGTCTTTCACAAAGCATCGGTAAAAGCCAGCTTGTCCTAGAAATGATCGAATGTCCTTAACAGATTTGGGAATGGGTAGGTTTGCAATTACGTAAACTTTCGCTTTATCTATCTCAATGTCTTTATTTGAGATGATATGTCCAAGGACTATGCCTTATTTGACCATAAAGTGGTATTTATCCCAATTCAAAGTCAATTTTTTTTCTTTACATCGATTTAGAACCAACTTAAGATGATGTAAACATTCGGAAAAAGAATCACCAAAGATAGAGAAATCGTCCATAAAAACTTCTAGAAAGCGTTCAATCATGTCAGAGAAAATGCCAACCATGCATCGTTGAAAAGTAGTAGGAGCGTTATAAAGTCCAAATGGCATACGTCGATAAGCAAAGGTACCGAATGGACACGTGAAAGTCGTTTTCTCTTGATCTTCGAGAGCGATTGGAATTTGGTTATAGCCGGAATAACCATCAAGGAAGCAGTAGAATTCATGGCCGACTAAACGTTTGAGCATTTGGTCAATGAAAGGAAGAGGGAAATGGTCTTTATGTGTTGCAGCATTTAATTTTCGATAATCAATGCAAACATGCCAACCAACTTAAGTCCAGTAGGAATGAGTTCGTTAGCATCGTTTGTTATAACGGTAAGTCCGGACTTTTTAGGCACGACATGAATTGGGCTAACCCGTGGACTATCGGAGATGGGATATATGATACCACTATCAAGGAGCTTAAGAATTTCTTCACGAACCGCACCTTTCATTTTTAGGTTAAGCCTCCATTGCGCATCACGAGTGGGTTTGGCTTTGTCAATTAGGTGAATGCAATGTTGAACAATAGCAGGGCTAATTCCCTTAATATCGGTAATGGACCATCCAATTTCTTCTCTGTTTTTTGAAAGAATAAAGAGAAGAGAAGCTTCTTGGTCAAGAGAAAGATCGTTAGAAATTATGACAGGACAAGTTTCGTTTTCGCTTAAGTGTACGTACTTAAGGTGAGAAGGAAGAGGTTTGAGCTCTAGCCTAGGAGGTGGCTCAATCAAAGAAATCGGTTGAGATTCGGACTCAACCGTGAGAGGCTCGAAAGGAAGCGTGTTTTCAATCTCATGAGGAACATCTTGAAATAATTTCTCGTACTCGGCCTCACGTTCATCATTAAGATTCAACGATTCATTTTCAAAATTTTCTTGAATGGTACTAACTTCCAACGTGTTGTCGAATGGTTCATTTAATTGATTTTCTAAATTAAAGATGTTAAGATCGATGGTCATGTTACCAAAAGAAATTTTCATTGAACCGTTTTGACAATTAATTAAAGCATTTGAAGTGGCTAAGAAAGGTCATCCTAGAATCAAAGGAATTTGGCTCGTCGGATTGTTTATAGGTTGAGTTTCAAGGACAATGAAATCAACGGGGAATATGAATTCCCCTACTCTAATGAGTACGTCCTCGATTTCTCTTATTGGTTTCTTTTCAGAACGATCGGCCAATTGAAGGGTGACCTTAGTCGGTTTAAGACCTAGACCTAGTTGCTGGTAAACTAAATATGGGAGCAAGTTTACGCTAGCACCTAGGTCTAACAAACATTTGTTGATTCTCTTGTCTCCTATTGTATATGAGATCGTGAGGCAACCGAGATCTTTGTATTTAATGGGAATGGATTGAGACAAGACTTCTCTTAGACCAGTGGCTAAAAAGACTTTCTTTGGCACTTGAGTGTGTCATTTTTGAGTACATAAGTACTTTAAAAATTTGGCATAGGTCGGGACTTGTTGGATGATATCTAAGGGAGGAATGTTCACTTTGACTTGTTTAAAGATTTCTAACATCTTTTCCGTTTGTTCCGAATGTTTCTTAGGTCGAAGTCGATGTGGAAATGGAATTTGAAACTCAGTAGGTCGATCCTCTTGAGTTGGAAAAGAATTAGACTCAGAATTTGGATCGGGGTTCGACTTGATGTTTTGATTGGAATCGTTTGTAGTTTTCGAAGAGTCGAGTGGAACATCCGATAAGTCGTTTGGATTGACAACTTGGTTATTGATTACCTTACCGGATCGCAAAGTGGTGATAGCATTCATTTGATTCAAATTGCTATCTTGAACGACATGAGCCTGGCTCGAATTCGCGTTTTTATTCCTAGGGTTTGTAATTGGTTTGCTCGGGAATGTACCTCTTTCTCGTTAACTCACGAGGTTGGCTAATTGACTCATTTGCATTTCGAGTTTAGAGATCGATTGGCTTGTATCTTGCATGTACAAATTTTGCGATTGCGATGTCACATTAGTCAGGCTTCAATACTCTTTTCAGAGGAGGTCATTCATTTATCATCTTAAGGAATGAAAGATTGTTGTGCTTAGTTTTGAGAAGGAGGCAAAAAATTTTGTTGAAATTGTTTCGGTTGGAAAGGAGGATTCGAATTTGAAGCGTTGTTCGAAATTATTGAAAAGATGGTCGAATCGAACTCGTGTACGAATTGTTTTGATTCCAAGGGAAGTTAGGATGATTTCTCCAACCAGGATTGTACGTTGGAGAAAACGGATCATTCCTAACTTTATTAAAAGCATTGATTTGGTCTAACGAGTATGGACACTGATCGGCGATGTGATTTGGATCGTTGCATTTGTAACACAGGACTTGAGAAGCTTGGTTCATTTGATTTGAGAAAAGGACATTATCGAATTTGGTTATCATTGCATCAATTTTCGCTTCAAAGGCCAAAAAGGATCCTACCGAATGAGAGCTTGATCTTGAATAGGTTGATTTCTCATTAGATCGTTCCCATTAAGATGATTTTTTGGCAAGATTTTCAAGAAATTGCCAAGCGGCATCGTGATCTTCTTCTAGAAAATTTCCTTGGCACATTGATTTGAGCATGGTTCGAGAATTGTTATCAAGTTCATTACATAGAATTTGGCAAAGAGTCCATTTTCAAAGTTATGATGTGGACATTTAATTAAAAGTTCCTTAAATCTTTCAAAGTATTTTGCAAATGATTCACCCCCGAATTGATGAAAATTTACAATTTCATTTCGAACTTTTGTTGTTTTTTCCAAAAGCTAAAACTTCTTTAAGTAGGTTGTAGTAAATTCTTCCCAAGTTTTGATCGAATTCAAAGGCAAACTATACAACCATTTTTCAGCGTAATTGGTAAGTGCGAATGGAATTAACCTAAGTTTGATTCCATCGTCACATTCTCGTCGCTATTGACACTTGCCAACCCCACCACCGAGTCGCCACACCCAAGAACATCAACCCTACCAAAACTGAACAAACTCGATCCATCATCGGTGAAGAACGAATCGAACATCAGCCCTGTTCCAAAACTAGGTCACCATACTTCGAACGTCTTCCACCGCCACCCTGGTCAACGTTCAACCATCACTATATTTTTCCTGTGACCACCCTAGGCCCCTCCATCCCCACGAGGCAACTCGACCTCCCTAGATCATCACATCGCCGGAAATCAATCAAAATGTCGTCTCCGTTCAACCTCGAACTGCTACCAAATCACTACACTAAAAATCACGAATCTCATCTTAAAAATCATCGTTTTTGATATAGGTTCTAACTAAATACCTGAATCAACAATCGGTGCCATTCGAGATTTGACCAAAATATTCTTTTGTAATGTTCTGTTCAATTTATTTACTCAGTTGATATATTGGTAATCATATTTTTCTTTTAGAATTTGAATTACATCTTTATAATCACTTTCTATCTAAAGATCAAATCCTAATATCGCTTGGATGAGTGGATTTGAAATTTTATTCAATTCTTAAGAACCTGTTATTTAAACTGAGACTTGCTTTCCCTATTCCAAACACTGCATACAACCAGATTCAAACATACTTATGGTTTCAAAGAAAAGTTACTCACTAGCATCAAGAAAAATCAAAACAGATTAAGCTTCTAAAAACAAAGAGTTGCTCACCTCAATTTGAAAGAAAACAGAGGGGAACAGTTTTGAATCTTCTTGACCTCTGAATTGTTTTAAATTGCCTGTAGCTGTAGCTACTTGATTCCAGATTTTAGCTTAGTAAAATTGGTGATGTTTGCTCTTCTTTTCTTTCAGGCTTGCTCAGTTTTTAAATCTGGAAACTTTGCTTGATATTGATTTGATCTTCATCTCCAGGTTCGAACGCTTTAATTCTTGTTTAAGTTGATATTCATTTCAGTTTTTTTTTTCTTAGCTTTGAAGGAACGAAAATGAATTGGTGGTAAAAGAAGTTGATATATAAAAATGTTTACAGGCTATTTTTATTTTATTTATACAATAGGGTGGCTGATGTGCTTGAACGTGATGGCTATAGGGCATGGCATTCATTACTTGTACAAATTTGCATATAATTGTCTACATACTTAGGCTTTGTCTCGGCTGTACAAAGATATATATCTTGTACTTGTTGGCTTTTCCATTTTTTGTTTATTGATATGAATAATTTTAGTTCGGCTGATATGTTGTATTGGTTTTATCTTGCTTATATGTACAAGAGATATTTGCTGTCTTGTTCCTTTGCTTTATGGTTGAGCATGTATTTCTTCTTTTGTCTACAAACTTGAGTGTATTTTATTTGTTCTATTTTTGTTTAGTGTCTTCATTCATTTATACTTTGATTTATTTCTATTTTACACAAACCTGGTTTGCTTTCACACTTGATTTTATTCCTTGTTTATTTGTTTTCTCTAGTTTTCTTACTACTTTGAAATGTAAATAAATTTCTATTCTAAATTGTTGTTAGATTTTAACAAATATTCTACTTCTATTTTAATTAAAACTTACCTTATATTAATTTCAATTCCTAGTTCAAATATTAATTATCATTATTTACTTAATATTTATTGTCTTATATTTATTTTATAAACTCAAACCATCTTTAACCATCAATTCAAATATATATTAAATTTGCTCGCATATACCTAAATATATATATATATATATATATATATACATTCAATATACACACATATACTCACATATACACTATTTACAATATTTTAATCTCAAATGATTTATACAGAATATACTTGGATATCGGGGAAACTCGCTCCATTTTTTTAAATTAAATTTCACAATTTTTATTCAAAAATTTATTTAATCATAAATTTAACTCAAAATTTCATTTAATTATTAATTTAAATAAATTTAAATTTCGGGGTCGTTACAAACTTCCCCCCTTAAAAGAATTTCGTCCTCGAAATTCGCAGGCACGAAAGCAATCGCAGAGATAGATAGATAGATTCGATCTCCTATAACTCCTCTAACACAAGATACGGATTCCGAATTCAAGTCGGAATATCTCATAATACATACCAATTGTCCCTCTTCGGATTTTGGTTTTCAAAAGAAGTTTCGATAGAATTTCAAAATTTCGGTTTCAAACGAAATCATTTTAATTGATACAATTCAATTTAGCCTTCATATTCTATTAATCAATTTATCTCAATTTAAAATTTTCAATTTCAAACTCATTAAGGTTTAAATCCAAAAGGCTGATAAGAAACCGATGAAATACAAAAGTAAAGATCTTCGACAGTGATTCATAGGGCCATCACCACACCAAAACTTCTTCTTGTAGCTGATACGAAGCAATGAAAAGAATTTTGGAAACGAATCAAAGAATATTGATAAGAAAGTTGTTTCCACTGTCGCAGGGTATTGACCATTTATAGTCGTACTCCTTTGTCCCCTATCTCGTCCTCTTCTTGCACTCATACTCACTATCAGTGGATAGTAAGAGAATTTACTGAGACGTTCATACGGATATCTGAGAATATACTCATTCTAGAGTTTACTTCACTCTATCTCTAATGAGCTACTTAATGTGTTATACTCCTGAGCTAAAGTTCAACCTTAGCTCTGATACCAAATGTAACTCTATCTCTAACATACCGAAATTTTCGACTTTCGAAAATTCGACATCGATACTCACTTTATCGACTGTCGAGCAATCGAGTGCCGGAAACTCCAATAGTGAGGGTTTTGAAAGAAAAAGTAGAAGAAAAGATAGAAGAGAAAGAAGAAGAGAAGAACAACAGAACAACTTTCAGAACAGAAAACAATATCAGAATCTTACACATCGCAGCGGAACAATATATAATAGATAAATGAATAATCTTTAAAACAAAGAACTATATTATTTTATACATACATCAATCATCAGAGTCAATATACAACTCAGTACAACAATGGACAGTTTTATAACTTGTCCTCATACAGAATACACAGCGGAATAAATATATCAGATACACTACGTCTCGTCATCCAGCTTATCTCCAAAGCTCCAGAATATCCTGATAACATAACTCTAGGCTGCCCGTGTGGAAATTTGTGGGCACCCAGAGTTTAGAAGGGAACAATAAACTCCGAGTCAGTCATGGTGACTGGTGTGAGATCGTAAAACAGTTATTTCTTAAAATAAACAACAGGAAAACTTTTAATGTCAATTCGCAATGCTTTTGGAAAATGAAACTACCATAAGACCTCCCACCACACACACAATGCAAACGCAGACTTGGAGGAGATTTCTTCTTATGATAGTCAAAGATGCTTACTACGCAAAAATCAAATTCTTTTTGATATTATTATTAGTGCATAGTGGAAAACATTTCGAAAGTAGAATATAAATCTTAGCCAGCATAGGTACCATTATATTATGCCTGCTATAGCTGCCTCCTGAGGAGACAGGTTATACAATTGAAATCGTAAAGGCTCGTATTGTTTCTTTGGATTTCCAACAAATGGTCAGGCTAAGGAACTTCCTATCCACGATGGGTACGTCCCTGGAATAGACGACCCGAGAACCTAACCGGATCTCTGCCAACACAAGGCCGGGTTACCTCTGCAAAAATAGGTAACTACTGACACGCGTATGCCATCCCCCGATCGTCATCGATCTTCCCGAGGATCCCCGATTCGCAACAAACCACATAGATAATAATAATGCAGTAACCATAGAGGTTAAGTATCTGGGCTCCATACCATGATACCACCTTTATCCAGAAGGAATGACATACACTAAGGGGCGCTACTCCCTAGAACCTTGCCGCATCCTTCCTGTTTCGACCATTTCCGGGGTGTGAGGCTCGATGAAGTCTCGTCCACAAAGCTACGCTTTCTCAAAAAGCCCTGCTTCGGGTCAAACAAAATGATCAACCTATGATCATAAAGATATAAGATCAAACAAATGATCATATCGCAAATGATCAAACACTGATCATTTCACAGCAACACTCAGTATGCCACGTTACCAAATTGGGATATATCGCTGATAAATTTCAACTACATAATCTCTGAGCTCGTACATCTCAGAGAAGGGTGTTAAGCTAAGAGAATAAATTCTCCGCCACTAACAGAAATGTATTTGAAAGAAATCAGCTTTATATCTCAAATTGTAACGTCAGACACACAATCCATACAAGTCTGTTCCGGGATCGAACAGAACCGAAGGCACTTCTCACGAAGCCCTTGCATTTCCGGATAATTTTCTAATCACGTCAGGACTTCCCGTCACTAAGGGTGATAAAACCTCTAAACCGGAGATCAGCCGATGTAGAGTAACTCGACGGTAATCCTTCCGTTTTCAAAAATATCTGGTCTTCAACACCGGTCTTCGAATGCAATTCATAACGACGTATCACATATTCGGAATGGGTTATACGACCCCATGGTCCTTTCCCGGCTAACCCGAATAGTGAGCGATTATTTAAAAATAAGTGTGGCATTCAAATTCATCCAATTCACAACAAATACCTACTCAAGGTAATTATTGATAGTCGGTTATTTAACTATCAATAAAGATGCGCAACATCATCAGATTCCAAATAATTTCCCAAATTATTTCATCTTCAAAAATATCTTTACTAGATATAGAATTTTCCACGCTTAACCATTTGAAAACAATTTCAAATCAATTTCCACACTTCAAAAATAAATCAATATTTATTTTTAAACGACTTCGTTTTCTTTTATAAATCCCTTATCGAATTTATACTTTCGAATATCTACTGATATTCGATTTTCAAATCGTTTTCAATATTCTGTTTCAATTTATCTTTAAGAAGGTAAATTCTAAAAAACATTTCATTTCATATTGGAAAACACTCCATACTTATTTAATAATAAGCGTTTCACAAATCTTTTATTTTCAACATTTGAAAATATTCGATATACTTAAATCAAAATTTAAGTATAAATTCATTCTTTAAGGAAATCATTCTTTTTAACAACATCTATTTGAGTCAAAACGAATGTTACGTAAAACATCGTTACGACGACTCAAAATCACTAGTATAGGGATTCGAAATTAAAATAGATATATAAATCCCAATACTATATAAACATTTCCTTTCGGAAATCATTTACTATAACAACAGTGTTATAGTCCATCATTTCCTTATTTTCTGAAAACGTCTATTTCAACAATGAACGTTGAAATCTATGCTTTCGATAATTCACACGTTTTAAAACATCTTTTAAAACAATTAACTTCATTTCAAATATCACTTTCCCAAAACCATATCCATTTTACTTAAAAATATATTCACTGTCCAAAATCGTGAATATACTTCACTAACCACATTTCACTATTTTCTACACATTTTTATTTCAATAATTATCCACTATCCAAAATCGCGGATATATCTCCTTTATTTAACTTCTATGTTTAACTTATCAATTTCAATTGGTTTTGGATTTATAAAACAACGTTTAGAAATCACGTTCATACTTCATAACAATTTCAACTTGCAAAATCATTTTTTTATTAGCCAAGTCTATTCATATTACATCTAAGTGCAACACTCTAATTTATAAGTTTATCACTTATAAATCTTTTATTCTACACATCTATTCAATTTATACTTCAAAATTTATAAATTTCATTCACTCACGAATTTTTATTTCATCTTGTTCTAACACTTACAAAGCTCGTTTAAAATTCAAATGTTTTAGATTTATAAATATCGACTTTTTAAATCCTTTAAATAGACCGTTTATAATACTGTGAAAAACTCAATTTAAACCATTTTATAAATAAATCAACTATTTATTTCAAAAATGACACTTGGGTTATATTTCACAAAAATCTTAATTTTTATAACTTTAAAATTTCAAACGTTTATTTATTTAAAATAAATCAATTCAACAATTCAATAAAACGTATAATTTCAAAAACCACTTTAAAAATCCTTTTAAATTAAAAGTCGTCATTTTTAAAGTTCAAAACTTGAATCCGATGATGCAACATCATCAATTAGTCCATCACAACATTCAATATCATATATCGATATGATAACAGCACATACAACAAATATCTGCAAATAATTCTATACTGGTGAGGAATCCAGTTGGATCCCTCCAACCTGTTTCCCTGCATCCAAAGATGTTAGCACAATACCAATTCCACTTCGAGGTGGAATATCGCGGTATATGGGTTTTATAAAAATCCGCTTACTAACGGCGCAATAGGGTCTCATCCGCTATACGAGGCGGGAAATCATCAATCCAATATATACATATGCCAATATGTATATATTGCTATATATATATAGATATATCCTACTATATCTAATACCACATCCAAATAGAAATCAAACAGTCAATAATAACTGTAAAATCAAATTTCCTTCGAGTGAGAAAATCTCACCTTAGCTTTAATTTGCCATCCATTTCCATTTTGACCCTTTCCTCTTGATTTTTAACCTTGTATAAATATTTACACAATTCGTTAATATTCGAATTAAATCGAATAACCAATTTCCATTTCAGTTTGTTTTCTTGATTTATACACCTTGTATAGACAATTTTATACAATCTATAAATATTCGGATAAAATCA
This sequence comes from Allium fistulosum, assembly GCA_030737815.1. Lineage (NCBI taxonomy): Eukaryota > Viridiplantae > Streptophyta > Magnoliopsida > Asparagales > Amaryllidaceae > Allium > Allium fistulosum. The sequence continues at coordinate 356,404,536 of CM060904.1, forward strand.
AACTATTAAATTCCACTTGATAATTTAATTAACTTGTGATTTTATCTTGACTAACAAATTTTTTTAACAATTTGATTTAACAGAAATTAAATTCAAAACTAATCTTCCTTTAAATAAATCATTTTATCTATTAAATTAAACTTCTAACAAACCATTAAATTTTGGACAAATTTCCTTAAACCAATTATTTTTAGTCCAAAAATTAAATAAGTCAATTGAAACAGTTTAACCATCACATTTATCATTTTCCCATTTAAATCCTTATATTTTTTTCTCTTTCTTATTCACATTTATATTTTGTTTAAACCTTATAACAACAAAACTATTTTGAAATCACAAATTTAAACTCACTATCAATATTCCAAATTCGTATTTATTTATTTACTGCGTATATATATATGAACTTGATAAATGAAATTATACCTCACAACCGAGTTCGAATCGAACGAGCCCTAATCGTGACCTGACTGCATCACCGACGTCGGCCTTGCATCGACGAGCTAATCCCTGACATCGCCGAGCATCAACGAACTCGCGACCGAGCGCAAGCTCTAGCCTTCACCGCCATTGCCTGGCTCGACTCCCCAAACTGCCTTGACGAACCCACCACCTGATGCGCGCGCACAGGAACGCGATGCCGTCGCCTCTGGCCACCCAACTCCACGAACCTCCTGCCTCCATCACGCGACATCGAACTCGCGTTCGCGAACAAGTCGCGAGCCCACGTCGCCTGACTCATTCCGACCATCGCGATGACTTCCACCAAATCGCCTTCAATTGCTCGACTGACCCAATTGGAAGCCCTAACTGATGACGAACTCGATTGTGAGCATCACTGCTATCGCGACTCCATCCACCTCCGGCCTCCACACGAACAACTCGCCTACAAACGATCGCGACCCTCATGCTTAACCATGTCGATACCTCATCGTGTGTCGCGGCCAGTCGCACTCGAGCTCGCAACTCGATTCGAATAGAGGAGAAAAACGAGATTTAGGGATTTCGATTTTTTTGAACTGAGGCTTGACAAATCGAACAGCTTTGGTTTCTTTAAAAAAAATGAGTTCGGCCATTTATCTTTGAATTGAACGAGAGTATTTTCTTTTTGATCGAGAATTTACAATGAAGGGGAGGATGGAAGATACGTGATTTAACAGAGGAGAGTCGTGCTTGCATGATCATTTCATGGTCTTCGGCGTGATTTTCTCCGTGATTAAAGGAACGAGACGTGCTGACGTTAACTAGTTAAAAATTTAAATTTTAAACTGAATTTGTTATAAAATCCCAATGCGTTCTCTCACCGTGTGCTTACGTATTAACACCGGAAAATACGAAATTTGAAATCCGGTAATAATTCAATATTCCGGACCCATTTGAACTAGTTTCGTCGAATTCCGAGACTGTGCCTCGGACGGCTATTTTTAAATATCGGCTGAACGATATAATTTTCAAAACTGAACAAATAACTGTAAACTTCAATTCTGAAGCTTCTATTATCTTCAGTGTTATCAATACGAATTTTAAAAGCTTTCGAAATATTTTTCTTCGGCTTAAAATCGAAGATACAAATTTTTATTCAACATTCACTAGATTAAATTTTATAATTTAATCACCAATTTCAAACTTAGATCGGGGATTCAAATTAAATCATCGTTCAAATATTTAAAATTAATTAAATATTCTCAATTTAATTTGTTCAAAATTCTGGGTCGTTACAACATAGTTGTTGGAGTTTAATGGTTGCACAAACTTGTTCAAACTTTATTAAAAAGATATAAGGATCACCATGTTCAAGATTGCCGAATTTTGGAAGCGTGTTAATGTTATTCGAATGAATCTCAAAGTGATTGCCCGTCAAGGCAGGCAAGGTGATGCAAGAAGGGATAGAAACTTGATTGGGGAAGATTCTATCCATAAGAGTTCGAGGGGCGTTCTCATTCACCATTTCAAGAGGATCGTTTGTTCGGGTTAAACGATTTGTGGAAGGGTCTCGAATCCAAGTATTCGTAGAAGTGTCACGAATCCAAGTACTCATGCACTAGTGAAAGTTGAGAAGAAAAGGAAGTTAGGATCGAGTTTAGAGGATGAACCAAGACTTGGAAAATGAAGTGAAAAATTGATTTTTTTTTGTTTTTATTTTTTTAAAAGAAAAAAAAAGGATGAAAAAGTATTTGCCAAGTGAAATTTATTTTTCAAAAGAGAAGTTTGATTTTTTTTGGCTTTTCAAATTTTTTTATATGTTTTGTTTTTGTATTTTTTTTTGTTTTTGAATTTTTAAATTTTCAAATATTTACCAAAAGGATTTTTTTTTTGTTTTTGGAAAATGGGAATTTGATTTTTGTTTTTTTGTTTTTGAAAAGATTTTTTATTTTTATTTTTTGGATTTTTGTTTTTGATTGAAAATTTTCAAAGGATTTTTTTTTGGATAAAAAAAACTAAGTTAAGTAAAATTTACAAATTTTTTTTGCTTTTGGATTTTTGATTTTTTTTCTTCTAAATATGCATGAACTAATGCAACTTAATGAATGCAAAGGACTTAATTTCAGTTTTATGTCCTTAGTAGCTCCTAACCCAAAATTGTATAGTCACACTTTGCCTTAAATCAATAAAAATATTTCTTAGCCAGGTAACGGGAAGGGGTTATTGGTGCACCACGAATCACCGTAGCAATGCAACCGAAGGTTTAAGTACTTTCAGAGGAACAACCGGTATAATATTTACGAATCACCATAATTTTTATAACTGGTTATTGCTCTGCCGTAGCCTAGACACCAAGAAATAAACTTGTTCAAAGAAGACAATTGCCAAGATACAATTAAGTCCTAAGTGAGTTTGCGACACCCTTAATTCGAATGTCTAACCTTTATTATTAGTCAAATTCTATGATGAAATGTGATTTGTGGGCTAGGGAAATGGTGATAAAATCCCCCACCTTATGTGAATTGGAGTATCGCCCTTAGAAAATAAAACAAGATGAGATGAATGCAAAGCAGAAATTAAACGTGAATTTACAATGCAACTAAAATGAAGTTTGTTTTTGGATTTTGAATTTTTTTTTAAATATATAAATGCAAATGCAAGCAACCAACAATGTAGTTCAAATAAAACTAGAGATGAAAGCACGATACCCGAGCGTGCAGATTATTAGCAATTTATTTATTTTTTTAGCTACAATTTTTTATGAGCGAGCAAAGCAAAGCGATTATTAGCAAGCACTTCTTCTTTTTGATATTCTGCTTTTGCAACCTGAAATTAAAACAATGATATATATACAGGATTTTTTTTTAATATCAAAGGAGTAACTAAAATAAATGAAAAATCAAAATAAAATAAAACAAAACCAAAGATTTATTTTTTCAAGAAACAAAATCAAAAGAAATAAAACAAGAGAAAATAAAACAAATGAACTAAAAAAAATTAGAAATTTGTTTGTTTGTTTTTTTAAGAGAATTACCCAAACCCGAATTTAAAAGAAATTCTTCAAACCCAAATTAAAACTAAACACATCAATTACCAAACCCGGCCCAAAGTAATAAAAACTTAAGGAAACAAAAAAGTATTAGAGAAAAAGTTTTGTTCACTCGTTCGAACCCAATTCCTATTCTTCTTTAAAAAAACTCGTTCGAACCTAATTCCCCCAAATTCACTTCGTTCTCTATTAAAAAAATAATTGAAATCGAATTACAACAAGAGACGTGAAAAAAAAGAATTGGTGGTCGCGTGTTCGAGTTGTGGTTGGATGACGCGCGGTGGTTTCTGTGTGGTCGTAGTTAGAAGTGTAGTCGTGACTGTTGGTTTGATTGGCGAGTTGTAGTGGAGGTCACGTTGTGGTCTGGTGGGTGCTGGAGGTTGCTAAATGATGTTGCTTGGAAGAAGACGAGTTCGCGGCTGGTGGTTTTGGTTCAGGCAAAGGTGGGAAGTGTCTGCGGTGATGGATTGTTGGTTGATGAAGCAGTGATATCTGATGGGTATAGGGCAGTGGAACAGTGAGCATGGGTGGTTTGCTGCAGAATAGGCAGGGGAGTAGTGGCTTGTATTGGTGGTTAGTGGTGAAGATGAAAGAAGGTGAAGTTTTTGTTGTTTTATTTTTTTTCTTCCTTTTTTCTTGGCAGTAGTGGCTATTGATGGTGATTATGACTGAAAGTTTGGAGTTGAACTGTTTGTTTTGAGGTGGATGTCAGTGGGTTATGGGGTGTTTGTGAAGTGAAGCAGCAGTTAATAGAGATGTGCAGATTGATGATGGAAATAGGTGTTGTGTGGTAGAACAGAGAGTTGAAGTTGGAGTTTGTTTGCAGTCAGGTTATTAGGTTGTTGATGGTTGTTTGAGTGGTGATATGACGGGTTTGTGGTGGTACAGCAGTGGTTAGGGAATTGAATGGAGGAGTCGCTAAGTGAAAGTGGGTGGTTGATGATCAAGTTTGAAAGTGTGGGGAGTATGTATCAGTGATGTTGGTGATTAGACAGAGATGGGGCAGAACTTTGTTTGACTAGCAAAGTGATGAAATATTGGTAGGGGAAGATTTGATGTGCACTTGCACTTGCATAGGTGCAGAGAAGTATGGTAATGTGAATTGTCAGTGGAACATTTTTTGGTATGGTAATGGAGAAGTTTTGTAACGACCCTAGATTTTAATTTAATTTAAATTGATAATTTAATGAATTCTTGAATAAAATTTGTAAAATTTATCGATCAAAATGATGCAAGTAAACAAAACTAAAGTAAAAGATAACAAGTGAAAAATATATGCAAACTATCATCATAACAAAAACAATATAAAGTAATATACTTAAAACCTGGAAAACAAGTAAGCTAGGCTAGGCTGGAAATAATAAATACAAAACAAAATATAATCAAGCAAGTGTGAAACCAAACCATAATGTCTTCAGCCGAAACAAAGGCCAAAACAGATAAAGGATAAATTATAACATACATATAAAGTAAACATATTACCTGTACAAGCAAGATCACCTCAGCCTCAATATAAAATAAATGCCAGTACCTCTAGCATTGCCGAACAAAGAAAAAAATACATCACTATATTGTACAAAATAATAACATACCATATCACCCATACCTATGTATAAACAAATAATATCACCTATACCTTCTTTCCTATACATCACTTTCTTCATCTCAGTTTCTTCCATTCAAACAAAAGCAAATAAAACTGAAGTGATATCATCTACAAACTGAAACAAAACTTCAATTTAAAACAATTCAAAATCAGAGATCAAAGAAGAAGTATTATCAAAAAGGAATGCTGTTCAACAACAAAACAAAGCAAGTTTCTAAAGGAAAATATAAACTGCAGTTTTCCAACACAATTGCTCTCTGTTCAAAACTGGGTTTTCAGGTGAGTAAAACATGATTTTTACAAGCTTTAGATAATTTAAATAATTCAAGATTTATTGATAATTTGGGTTATATGTGCTTCAGTTTGAACATATGTTTTGTGATGCTCTGTACTACTCTGATGAGGTATACAGGATGTGTAGTTTCTTCCAAATTCGATATATTCTCATCAAATCATGATTGAGCTCAAAGTTTTCAACTGAAACAAGATGGTAAACTCAAATACAGATTTTTGAAGATGTTTAAATTGCCTTTGAAAAGAATAACAACTGAAATACTATTTTACAGGAAATCAAACAATAAATGGATAAATTCAATTATTTTAAAAATCTAATTCAAGTTTATAACTTGAATGCTTAGTGAGAATTATGATTTTTAAAATGAAAATGAAGATTTTTAGATTTGTATTTAAGGTGTAGTCTGTATATAAACAAAGATTGCTTTTTTGCAAACTTCTGGTTATCGATTCAATTAAAATTGTTGAAACTTGAACTGAAGTTGGTATGAACATCATTGACCTCGGAAAAATTATCAGATAATTTTTCCCTTTCATAATCTATTAGGTCAAACCGTTTTTAGGGTTTTACCTCTGTTTTTGCTCAAGTCAGTAAACGTGGCGTGTTCATCCTCGTTGCGTGATCGAGTGCAGCGAACTTCAGGGGGGTGGAAGTTGACGTGAAGAAGGAGTCGACGCCGGAATTTTAGACGAAACGGTGGGAGGAGCTCGGAGAACGTGACGTTGACAGGTTTTAGGGGAAGGTCAGTTCGTGTTCCAGATTTCGAGTGTATACTCGAGTTCGACTTCGCGCGGGTGTGAAGGAGTAGGGATGGTCAGAAGTTGTTGCGTGGATGAGTGTCGATCTGCTCGACGAGGTGGGGTCGACCGGAGTTGGTCGGCGGTGTTGTACACGTGCACGGTGCACGCGTGGTAGTTCGTATCTGGGTTTCGTGTTTGGGGAGGAATTGACTCAGAAAATACTCGAGTCATTCGAGTATGCGACTCGAAGCAGGGCAGGTGAAGACTCGAAGCACTTTACTATTTGTCTCGGGTTGAGTTTGTTGTTTCAGGTTTTATAAAGACCTGTCTGTAGTTTAAAATTTAAAGCAAACTTAAATATATTTAAGTTGTAAGCTAGTTTTAAACAAAAGTTAAACCTAGTATGAAGTTAGATTCAAAGGAAGCTTGGGAAAATGGAGGGGAAACTCGGGTTTGGTCTCGGGAGAATGATGGGTTGGCTCGGTTTCGTCTCGAGTATTCGACGTTACAGCTTTAAAACTTTAATCAGAACCAAGTTAAACTTTTTTTTAACAAATTCCTTTAAAAATAATTATTTGTTTAGGTTTGAAATTAATTAAAGGTTTTAAAATGAATTATATTAAACTAATTAAGTTTAAAGTGGTTTAATATATATAACCGTTACTTTAAAATAAACTTTGAATTTGATTAAGGTTGATTTATTTATTTATGTGATTAATTTATGAATGTGATTAGTAAATTTATGTGATAAATTAATTAAGGTAATTAATTAAGGATAATTTATTAAATGTGATTAATAAAATAACTAAAGATTAATTTATTAAATGAAGGTAATTAAGGGATTAATTACTTATTGTAATAAATGTTGGATATTCTAATAAATTAAAGTTAATTAATAATCACTTGTTGTAATTAATTAAGAATGATTAATTTAATGATAATAAATTTATTAAGGGTTAAATTATTAACTAAAGATAATTAATTAAATGGTGAATTTAATAATTAAAGGTTAATTATTTAATAATTAAAGGTTGATAAATTATAATTAAAGGATAATCAATTTATTATTAATGGTTAATTAATAAATGATTAAAGAATAATTAATCAAGATAATTTGTAATTAATTAACCAGGATTAGAAATTCATAAGAAATTTAGTTGAATTGAATTAATCAGACAAATTAACTGATTTTACTTATGGATAATTAGATTGATTGAATGATTGAATTGTTTGATATCCCTGATATATGATGCTTTGTGATACACCCTGATTTATGTTGTGATCTGTAGTTTACTTACCTGTGATATATATCTGTGATCTGTGCATGAACGATAAGCGTTATAGTTATATCGCTTATCAACTATATCCTGTATTTTGTTATGTGATGATTGATGTTGCACTATTGTGTTGAACCCCTGGACCACACTTATACACACACAAATATGGATTTCACGTGGAAATCGGTTAAGTCATAGATAATTTAATTTTGATGTTTTTGAAATTGAAATTTTAATTTCAATTGATTTTGAAATCGGAAATTTGGGTTTAAAGTGAAAAGCTTTTGAAATAGAATTTCAAATATAAATGTTATTTTGAATAACTTAATCGAGTTTTGAAATTTAAATAATTAGATTTAAATTTGAATTCAAGTTTGAAATTAAATCTATGATTTGGAAACTAGGGATAAAAGATGATATAAATGTGTTTGTATGAATTAAACCATTTTAGAGTATTAATTTGGGAATTTGAATTTAAACCAAGGATTTCAACTCGTATGAATGAATCTGATTTCCAAATTGAAACTGTTGTTTTCAAATGATAAAAGCTTTTAGATAAGAAAAGAAATTCCAGTTTAAATTAAAGGAATTTCAAGTGAATTGAAAAATGGATTTTCCAAGTTATGAATGAATTCTTTTTGAAAGCTATGAATTAAATCTGTTTGTTTTTAACAGATTTAAAAGTGATGTTTTGTTTAAACCATTCGAAATGAAATTGTTTTGGAAGCTATAAGTTAAATCTTTGATTTAAAGATTTAACGAATTAATCAAATTGAAAGGGAAATCGATTTGGAAAATCTGTGAATGAATCTTTGTGAAATTAAGTGAACTTTATGAATTGAATCTTTTTGTTTAAAAAGATTAAAATGGTAATTTGTTAAACCATTTGTAAAGAAAGTTTGGGTTTAAGTTGTGACTTAATTGAAATCCCAATGTCCGTATGTTTTCAAATAATTGCGCTCGCTATTCGGGTTAGCCGGGAAAGGACCTTTGGGTCGTATAACTCATTCCAAATAGTGATACGTCGTATATGGATAGCATTTGAAGACCGGTGTTGAAGACCGAATATTTTTCGAAAATGAAAGGACAACCTGTCGAATGTCTCTGCACTGAGTCGCGCCGGTATAGAGATTTATATCACTCTTTTGTGACGGGAAGTCCGGACGTGATTGAAAGTTATCCGGAATTGCAAGGGCTTCGTGAGAAGTACCTTCGGTTCTGTTCGATCCCGGAACAGACTTGTATGGATTGTATGTCTGACATTACACTTTGAGATATAATGCCGATTTCTTTCAAATACATTTCTGTTTGGTGGCGGAGAATTTATTCTCTTAGCTTAACACCCTTCTCTGAGACGTACGAGCTCAGAGGTTATGTAGTTGAAGTTATCAGCGATATATCCCAATTTGGTAATGTGGCATGCTGAGTGTTACTGTGTGATGATCAGTGTTTGATCATTTATGATATGATCATTTGTTTAATCATTTATCTTTGTGATCATAGGTTGATCATCTGTTGACCCAAAGCGTGGCTTTTTGAAAAAGCGTAGCTTTGTGGACGAGACTTCGTCGAGCCTCACAACCCGGTAATGGTCGAAACAGGAATGTTGCGGCAAGGTTTCAGGGGTAGCTCCCCTAGGGTATGACCATTCCTTCTGGAAAAGGGTAGTATCATGGTATGGAGCCCAGATACTTACTCATGTGGACACACTTTATTTATGACGTGTGATGTTGGATTAGAGGTACCTCGGTTAAAGGTCCCAAAGGACCGGGGGTGGCATATCTGAGGTTTCTTTTATCCCTTGGGAAAAGGGGTTGCCGGCCTTGTTTGGCAGAGAACAGTTGGTTCTCGGAGCGTCCCGCCAGAGGCGTTTCTTTCGTGGAATAGGAAGTTCCTTAGCCTGACCATTTGTTGGAAATCCATCTTCCAAATACGAACTTTGTACGGTTTTAGTTGTATTACCTGCCATGGAATGTGGTGGTAACCTGCTATTGAACATGGTAGCTATAGTAGGCATAAGTGCGAAATGTCTATGCTGGCTAAGATTTATATTCTACTTTCGAAATTTTTTCTACACTATGCACTAATAATAATATCAAAAATGATTTGATTTTGCGTAGTAAGCATCTTTGACTATCATAAGGAGAAATCTCCTCCAATTCTGCGTTTGCATTGTGTGTGTGGCGGGAGGCCTTATGGTAGTTTCATTTTCCAAAAGCATTGCGAATTGACTTTAAAATTCTCTGCTATTTGTTTTAAAGATAAACTGTTTTTGTTGCTCACACTAGTCCCACGACTGACTCGGAGTTTATTGTTCCTTTCCTAAACTCTGGGTGCTCATAATTTCCTACACGAGCAGTCTAGAGTTGGGGTTTTCAGATATTCAGGTTTAGTAGATTTTCTGGAGTTGGTTTAGTCTTTGGATTAGACTGCACTTGCTTATCTTTGTGCCTCGTTATTGGGAGTTCGAGCTATTTCTGGATCGTGCTTTGGAGATGAAGATTATCCGCTGCTGATGTTATCTATTTTTCTTTCCGCTGCAATTTATTGTATCATATCTCTGATGTATATAGATATTCATTGTATCATCATTGTATCTGGATATTGTATCAGATGTTGTATATCTATATTCTTTTTATTCCGCTGTGATATTTACTTAACTGTGTTATAAGCTCCGGCGACTCGGATTTGAACGCTCGAATCTACGACATTCGAGTACGATGTAAAGTATGGATGTCGATTTTCGAACGCGAAAACCCGGGACGTTACAAGTTTTCTTTGATCTGGAGATGGTATGAAATGAAGAGGGGTGCTATTGAATGAAGTGTGGTAATTGTTGTATGGATAGAGAAGGGGATGTGCATGCAAGTTTGGACGAGGAGGTTATGTGACAGTATGTGGATGGGGTATTACGAAGATATGGAGAAGTATGGTTGAAGGCTAGAAGAAAAAAAATGTAAGAAAAGATGTAATATTGTAAAAACAAAATGGAATGCAAATGTAATAGAAAACTTGTAAATGCAAATATAATTAAAAATGAAATGAATTTTTTTTCTTTTTACAAATTTTTTATCCTTCTTTTTTTTAATATGAAAATTGCAAATGAAAGAAAACAAGCACACAATAAAATGGAAGCAAAAATATCACACAACACACGATATTTTTTTTAAACGCAAAATAATACACAAAGAAACACACAATAAAATCAAACAAAATAATTTGAAGAATAGAAATTAAAAATCAAAGCAATTCCCCGACAACGGCGTCAAAATCTTGTTCGTCGACGGAAATTCTATCGGTTTAGAAAACCGTCGAACGAATTTATAATAAAATTAACCACAAGCGCACGACGTACAATTTTAGTACGTGTCGAGTACGGGTTGATCCGCAGGGAATTTTTTAGATTTTAAAATTTTCTATTCAATCAAATTAGACCAAAGTGAAGAGAAGATTGTTAACTACAAATTGTAAACAAAATGAAACTAAAACTAGAGTGAAATGAGATTAAATACTATGAGATTAGAAAACAATTTAGAGGCAAATCCACTCTCATATTTTTGTAAATCAACACACAAATAATCTATGATCTCTATTTTTGATATTAAGTGAAATAAGTGTTGTATTTACCATAAGTATGGTTTATTTATGTTATTAATTAACATAACTTAAACCATCAAACTATAATACAACAAATAAACCACTTATCAATTCTCATGAAAATGAAGTCAAAGAAAAATCTATTTTAAGTATGATCTATTTACTATTGTAATTAGTAATATAGATCATCAAATTTTGTTTCTACCTTAATTTCATAATCAAAAATCAATTAGTAAATGATGATGTAAATTGTGTTTATGTTGAATAAAAATAGCCCTTTTGCAAATGCAACATAGGCTATTAAACTCATTTGTATAAACTTACATCAACAATTACTTTCATGAAGCACAAATGTGACCATAAATAAAAATAAATATTGAATTTACATAATATTAGAGAGCTTCATTACCCCTAAATTGAAGGGGTTTAGCTACTCATTTGTGTTATCATATCAACACATGTAAATTTCAACATTAAAAAGCAAAAGAAGTAGAAACTAAACAAAGAAAGAAAAGGAGATTAACTACTAAACTACTTGCACAAAAATTAAAACTACACTACTTGCATGAATGTAAATCTAATCTACTTACAATGAAAAGAAGAGAGCATAGAAATAAATATGAACATAAAAGTAAATAAAAACATGTAAAAAAGAGAAGGCTTAGGAAGCCATTTTTATTTCACTTTGATTTTTTTACAACTTGATTCTAATTTCCTAAGTAATTCAAAGAGGAAGAAGATCCTTTACATGTACATAAGTGGGCTATTTATACATGCATAAAACCCTAATTCAATTTTTAGGGTGCTTTCCAAAATGCCGTTTAGGAAGTGTGGTCACCAAGTAACCATTAACGTCTAATTAATCTATCATCAAATATGCATGAAGCTTTAACCTCCACTTAGTTGTCTACTAGCTTCTAATTATAGATTTATGTAAGTGGGTAAGTGGGGTCCTCCATGATACATGGTTTGAATTATTTCTATCTGCATTCCTTTGTTTCCCTCCTTGTGCATGAATATCTTCATGAAACCCTCTTCCATTTTGTCATCCAAGTTCCTACAAATTCAAATAAAATGTGCAAATAAATATTCTCAAATTAAATTATGCACAAAATTACTATTTTACCCCCACATTGATGTATGAATGATGACTTGAAAGCATATTTGAAATTTGGTTTTAAACATATAAAAATACCCAATTATGGTATTTATTTAAATAAAAATAGATTAAATATAGATGTAAAAATATGCACATTTACGTGCACATCACTTTTTGATACGAGTCCCGATTGACGCGCGGCTTCTTCCGTTGGGTTCGTATCGAAATTCCGGACAGCATGAGACTGGTTTGGTTGAATTTGGAGACTGTTCAAATTTTGGGCTTTTATTGGATTTTTAATCGACTATAAATCAAAGGTGAGTGATTTAACCCACTCACGCAATACTAAACCTTCTTATGGTATTTGAATTAAATTTATGAATGATATTGTTTTAAAGGAATAAAATTTTGGATTTATATGAATTGAATTATTTTCTAATTCAAGCTTTAAAATGCTGAAACTGAAATTGGTAGAAGGAAATTGTTTTAAAGAATTGAATTGAAAATGTGAAATTGTAATTGATATATGACTTTAATTTTGGAAATTGAATCATTTAAAGATTTGGATCTTAAAATTTAACAACGAGGGTTAATTTGAATTAAGTGTTTTAAATGAGTAAAGTGAAATTGGACATTAGTCCAAATTGTTGAAATGGAAAAGAAACAATTTGATTTGATATTATTTTCGAAATAAATTATTTTTGATATAAACTGTTTAAATCTATTATTTTTAATATTCAAATTATTTAGATTTTCCATAACTATTTCACTATATAAAACATTTTCAATACTCAAACCATTTTAAATTAAACTATTTTAAATCTCTAAACTATATGAACTATTTTAAACTATTTATAACTATTCAAACTATTTTCTAGAATTTCAAAATGTGCAAAGTTGGAATTTTTATATTTAAATCGTTGATTTAAATGCGAATGTGGTTATAACCTAAATTGGAATTTGAAATGATATTTTCTAGTGAAAATGACATATTTTGAGTAAATATGATGGTTTTGAAATAAAGGATATTTTGAATTGAATATGATATTTTGATATCAAATATGAATCGATTTTGAAATGTAAAAGAACCAACCGGTGTGAAAAATGACGTTTGGTTGTCAAAGAGACCGGGGCCTCTTATTGGAATACTCTATGTCAATATTGGAACCACTTTAACAACTGTGTACGCGGTGGATGTTATCCAGAATGTAGAGGTTGAATTGGAGGCGTTTGCTGGATTTGAAGAAAAAGAACGATGATTGATAGCCTTGACTTTCGAGTCATAATTAAAATGACTAAAATAGGAGCTATACCGGGCCAAGTGGGGTCGCTCTCCCGATCGAACACGCTTCTTCGATACCATATCTGTTACTTTGTGATTGATTGGTGGCCACCCTTGATTATGGGAGTGTTGTTTCGAGGTGGACGGTAGTAGCTGCTATGCGTTACCGCCAGTCCGAGAGTGCAAAATGGTAGAATATTACCCTGGGCATTGCCTCGCGTGCCTTGTCATATTATCCTTATCGAGCCTACTACGATTTTTGTTTGTGTCGTACCTATGGAGTGCTCCCTGATAGCCCACCAGTTTACGGAGGAGTTTATAGTAATGTATAGACTACGATGCCTATAAAAATGTGTTAAGGGGGGTATGGGTAACGCGTTAACGCTATTTCAATATTATACTTTACTGATAGACACTACATATATAGCGTATTTTACTACATATAGATAGTTTAATGGATCCTTAGGAGATGGAAAATCCCGTAACATCTCTTAAGTTATTGCACTCATGTTGTACACTTGATAGGAGATGTAAAACCCCATAAACATCTCTGAAGCTATTACACTTATATTTACTTTTTATTGATTTAACTTACATTAGAACTTTTAGTTCTGACTCGAGTGTTTTGTCTTTTCATTACGCTCGGGTCAGCCTGAGTGTTTCAGTGTTGAAGACATTATTCCTTAAAGATGGAGATGGAGTTGCTAAATCGGATTTACTACTATTATTCCGCTGCATTATTTGGTATGTTTGTTGATTGTACTCTGATTTTGTGTAAAATTTGTGTAATCAAATGTATATTGTAAAACAGCTTCATGAACTGTTTATTTGATTATTATATTTTGTCAATCCCGCTGCGAGATTCTAAGTTTTGTTTTTCTTCTTTTCTCTTATTTTCTTATTTACCCTATTGACAATCCTCCCTTTTGAATGGTTTGAGTTAGACATATGTGGTTTATTGTCGATTTAAACCTTCCAAAATGGTGGGTCATCACATTGTTAGTGTTATATAAAAATGTTTTGTATTGTGTTAATTTGTTCTGTTGAGTATTTATAAATTCTGGTCGGTACATAGGACGCTATGGCATCGATGGGGGTTTCTAAACACTTGAACATGGTAGATGGACACAATATTGCTTTTGAAATAGGTAAATGAAATAATTTTACCTAGTAATTATATTTTGTATATATAAAAATATATATGTATATATAATTTTTCATAAATTGATTTTTTTTATTTTTGTTGTGTTGGATGTTAGGAAATGATAATGTTTGACTATTATCATTTATTGTTTGGTTAGTCAAGGTTCTTACGACTATTGACTATTGTATGTTATAAGAAAACGTAATTTATATAAATAAGGTTTATGAAATTATGATTTACCAATAAAATTAATTTAATTGAAAATTTAAGAACTTAAGTTCTGGTGTTTGAAATTGGTTTTCAAGGATTTTTGGAAAAATAGTATTAGTATTATTGGGAAGTATTTGCAAATAGAAATGTCTTCAAAATGTTTTCAAAAGGCACTTGAAAGAAATGTTTTCAAAGAATTTTTGAAAGGAAACAAATTCTGTACTCCCCTCTTCTATCGTTGGAAAATAATTTCGATGATGACTGTGACATCATCGACTTTCATTTTTGTTTCATAGTGGGAGGACCACTATTGTAGCTTTGCTACACATTTGTTTGATAAACAAATTTTGTTTTAAGTTCCTAAGTATGATTTGATATATTAAAGGATATGAGTATATATATTATTCAAAATGATTTAAAATGAACCCGGTAATTGAATTCTTAAGTTCATGTTAATTAATGATTTTCAGTTGTAGAAATAAATTGAAATTTTAATAAGTTGGAAACTTCTAAAATGAGAAATAAGAAATCAGAAGCTAAGTGTTTAATGAAACTGTAAAGTATTGGAGATTTGTCACTTGTAGATTAAAGATAATGTAAATTAAGAAGATGTAAACTATTGAACATTTTTTGTTAACAAAAATGAATAAGATGGGTTCTGTTGCGTTACAGTAGGGTGAACGAGATGGTATAATTTACTAAATTGCCCTTATATTATTTTTAATTTAAATTTAAAATTTTAAACTTCTAATCCTCATAACTTGTGCATACGAACTCGGATTCATGCGCGGTTTCTTCCGTTGGGATCGTATCAAAATTTCGGACATTATGGAGCAAGTTTGGTTGAATTTGGATACTATTCAAAATTTGGGCTTTATTGGATTTTAAATCGACTATAAATCAAAGGTGAGTAATTTAACCAACTCACGCAATACTATATATTCTTATATTTGTTGAATTAAATTTTGTAGGATCGTTTTCACCCTAGAGGTGGGGTGAATAGGGTGTACTAATAAAACTTAATGTGGAATTAAACACAGAAAGTAATGCAGTAGAGATCACACACAGATTTACCCAGCTTCGGCAAAAAGCTGCCTACGTGCTGCCCCCAAGGTTTCTACTAGAAATTAAGTAATCAGACGCTTATAAACACATGTAAACTTGCGATACCCGCTACTTGATTAACCTAACTATAAGCTTAAAACCCTGTCACAACTCAGCCACTGAGTTGCGAATTCTCGAATTACAAAAACCGTAGTTCGTACCTAGTTACTCAATAAGAAATTTACACAAAAAGAAAGTTACAATTAAAAATAAAACTAAATATCAAAATCCTATATTTAAAAATTGAAGCCCAATATAATTAAACAAAACTGGCCCAAATATAATTTAGTAAAGTCGGTCTCCCTTTTCGTTTGTATACTCTCTTCGGCCGATTCCTTTTCCTCTTCGAAAATTAGGGTTTTGTTCAAACTTGGAGACGCCGCTGGAAATAGTAATTCAAATCGATTGCTTCGTTCCTCAATTTGATTACTGCTTTGTTCTTCGATTTGTTTTGGCTGCTACAAGGTCGAGTTCGAATGGAATGAAATGGTATGTGATTTTTTTACTTTATTCGCTCTATTGTTTTTCTTGAATTCGAACTCGATACTTTGTGTCGATGATGAGATGGGTTTATTTATAGGGAT
Organism: Allium fistulosum; assembly: GCA_030737815.1. Classification (NCBI taxonomy): domain Eukaryota; kingdom Viridiplantae; phylum Streptophyta; class Magnoliopsida; order Asparagales; family Amaryllidaceae; genus Allium; species Allium fistulosum. The sequence goes on from CM060904.1 coordinate 356,420,943, forward strand.
GAAAACCCTATATTTTCGTTTCGTATATTTGAGTTTAAATTTTTCGTGAATTTGGCACTTGCGTTGATTTTTGATCGAATGAACACTGTGACCTCAGACTTGTTCATACTTGAATTTGCTTGAATTTCGTTGAGTCGGTTCCGTTCTGTGCTCCTATGACTTCGGAATTTTGAATTTTACGATAATCTGGACTTGACGAATTTTGATCTGTTCTATTTTCTGAGACTCGAACTCTTCTTGACTTGTTCAATTCGTGTTACCCTCTGTGAATTTTTCGGCTTGATCATTTCTTTTTTAAAACTGCCCTTTACTTTGAACTGCGACTTGAAACTGTTTTTACTATAGACATATAAACTGCTTCAATATATGTATGTATATATGTTGCCTCGTGTCTTTGTACATTTGGAGTCTGGTTTCATATATACATATCTGGTGCTCGATTGTTGTGAGCCTGGCCATTGCATTGCTTCGAGTCATAATTGCTATTTGTTGTACGTATATGTTGCTGTCATTTTCTGGTCACGATGATTTTGAGTTTGGTTCCTTGCACCTTGCACCTTGCTTGTGCATGTACACTTGTATTTGTCTCTGGTCTGGTTGCAGCCCTTGTTGTGTTTGCGCCCTACTTTGATCTTGTTTTCATGTTCATGCCTGAATGATATATGTGTATACATATATATGCATCCATATGTATTTGTGAGACTGGTCTAGTTTAGCCGCTTACGCTCCAATGCCTGGATATGTTATGTTGACATGGTTTCACTTTGTATGCTGCATTTGCATTTGTACTGAGTAACTCACTGCCTAGCCTTACTGTGTGGTTCCTGCTTCTGGACTGACCTTGGTTTGGTTCCACATGCTCTGATCTGGTGTGGTCTGGTCTGGTTCACCACTTTGTCTTTTTGCACTTGAGTCTGTCTGGAGCTTGTTGTCATGTTGGGTTGAAATGTTGCATTCACCACTTTGTACATTTGAGCATGTTGAACTGCTATGTCTTTTGCATGTTTTGAACTGGTGGTGAACTTGTTCCACTGGTTTGTTGTTTTGAGCATTCATGTGTGTACATGTTGTTTTCGTTTGCACCTGACCATGTCTGAAACTTTGTTACTTTCTGAACTGAATTTTCTTTTGTATTTTGGATTGCACCTATGTTGAATCTAGCCTTGGCTTGTGTTTGACCTTGTGCTCATCTGTCCCTGTAATTTTAACGAGCAAGCATATATCGATGTGCACGACCTTGTGGCATGTACAGTGATACGCTGTGCATGTCACAAGTTGTTCGAGTAAGATGAATTAATGATGACGAACAATCCAAATAACTGAGGCAAATAATATTTTCAAAACACACGCTTTATTGAGCACTGCAAAATATTTTCTTTTTCAATTTTACTACGTCAGTGTTTATTTTACAGATAATTCAGATGCTGGATACAGGCTGGAACAGAGTTGAAGATCAAATACGAGTGAGAGTAAATATGTAGTGAGTTGAATTATGTATGAAAAATTGTAAAGTGAAAATGTGTTGTAATCGAAGTTGTATTGCAATTGAAAATGTATAAATGTAGTGAGAGCTCAAATTTGTACTATTTGAATTTGTAATAAAATATTTGTTTGAATAAAATATTTGTTTAAATATGAATTCTGAGTTATTTATTTTATTCAACAAATATTTATTTAATTATGTGAAAAATAAAATAGTACAAAAACAAATACATTTAAATGAATATATATATATATATATATATATATGTTTATTATCATCAAATAAAAATCATACACTAGCATTTTCTAAAATCTCCCTCTTCTGATGATAACAAACATATATTAAGATTTTGACTTTATTAAATGTATTTGGTCTTAATGAATTCTATTAGCTCCCCTGATTTGAATGCTCGCCCTACAACAAAGCTCCCCTTCACATATGCATGAAAATGAAAATATGCAAATAAAAAACAGTAAATAATGCAATGAACCTAGATGAGAATATGCAAATAAAAAATAAAAATTTGATCTTATTTGCCCCAAATCTTAACTTCTCTCTCCCCCTTTTGTTATCAGCAAAAGAGTAATAGTGTTAGAAAATAGAGATAAAGTGATAAACATTAATACTTAATCGAGTATAAATATTAAATTTCAATAAAAATATCAAACAAAAATCATAAATACTCTGTTAGGCGCATATTCCATTTTAGAGTGATAGGGGTGATGTCGGTATAGAAAACCATATAGTTGTGTCTATTTGTGGTATATTTATGACAGGAAATTGTTAAATACTTACTAACCATGCATAACCGTTAGGACTTTTAAATGAGATTAGTAGCATTCTTTAAAAAAAATGAATTTCAAGCATCTTCTAACTACACATAACCGTGAGGACCTTTAAATGGGGTTAGAATCAACTCGCCTATTTTATTCAATTTTGATATGTGTTCCATAGATGCATAACCGCGAGGACTTTTAAATGAGCATGAAAGCACATAATCAAAGATTCCCAGTACTTCACCCATGCATAACCGTGAGGACTTTTAAATGAGAGTGAGTACTTTTGGATGATTTTATTGCTAATTAATGAAAAAAGAATAATTTCCTGTTTAAATACCACCTTTTGACATACTATATGGGATTTTGATGAGTGATGGTCGTTAGAAATATGATAGAAATAGAGATGCTCATGGAATTTTTACCAACAAAAGTTATTACAAATTTTGTTTTAATTTTTAATGAAATTTACTAAATATACTATCTCAAGTCATAATCTATGATTAATATCAACACTCATCACTTTTTTCAGTCGCTATTTATCTTTTCGATAATCAATACGAAATAAGATTAGTTAATGTAGGCATTTAAGATCAAATCCAAAAATATAAAATCAAATTTCAGAAATGCCTAAATTGAGATGAAGTCTACAAAAACTATTTTCTGGAAGGGGTTTTGTAAAAATATCTACCAATTGAGAATCAGTTGAAATGAAATTAATGCAGATATTTTCTTTGGAAATATGATCTCTAATGAAATGATGTCTAACATCTATATGCTTGGTGCGAGAATGATGTACAAGATTATCTGTGAGATCAATTGCACTTTTGCTATCACACATAAGTGGGACTCGTTTAAAATTTTGACCATAGTCTTGCAAAGTTTGTATCATCCATAAAATTTGAGTAGAGCAACCCCTTAGAGCATACTCTGCCTCAGTGGTAGATAATGCAATACAATTTTGTTTTCGACTTGACCATGCAGCTAATGAATGTCCCAACATAAAACACGTTCCACTAGTACCTTTTCTATCAACTAGACTACTAGCATAATCCGCATCTGAATACCCTTTTAACTCAAAGTTATCGTTAGTTGGATACTATAGACCAAACCGTGGGGTGTGCGACAAATATCTTATAATCCTTTTTACAGCTTTTAAATGGGATTCTTTTGGATTTGACTGAAACCATGCACATAAACAAACAGCGAACATAATGTTAGGTCTAGAAGCAGTAAGATAAAGAAGTGATCCAATCATACCTCGATATTTTTTTGATCAACTACCTTACCTTTTTCATCCTTGTCAAGTTTAATTGTTGTGCTCATGGGAGTTTTTGCAGGTTTAGCATCTTTCAATCCAAATTTGTTGACAATTTCTCTGATATATTTCGTTTGAGAGATGAACGTACCTTTATCGCTTTGTTTGATTTGAAATCCTAAAAAGAATTTCAACTCTCCTACCAAGCTCATTTCAAACTTTTCCTGCATGACTTTTTCAAATTTCTCATACAACAGGTTGTTAGTGGCACTTTAAACAATGTCATCAACATATATTTGAACAATCAAAAGATCATCATTTTCGTGCAATAGAAATAATGTGGTGTCTACACAGCCCTTTTTGAACCCATTTTCAAGGAGATAGGTGCTAAGACATTCATACCAAGCTCTAGGGGCTTGTTTTAATCTATATAGTGCTTTCTTAAGTTTATATACATGGTTAGGGTATTTATGACTTTCAAAACCTTCAGGTTGTTCAAAAAATACATCTTCTTTCAAAATTCCATTAAGAAAAGCACTTTTTATATCTATTTGTCTTAGTTTAAATCCTTTATAACAAGCAAAAGCTAATAAGATTCTAATGGATTCTAGTCTTGCTACCGGTGCAAAAGTTTCATCAAAATCAATTCCTTCAATTTGATTATAACCTTTAGCAACTAACCTAGCTTTATTCCTAATTACATTTCCAGATTCATCAAATTTATTTTTAAAAATCCATTTGGTTCCTACAACTGGATAATCATTAGGTCTAGGTGCTAGAGTCCAAACATCATTTCGTTCAAATTGATTTAACTCTTCTTGCATAGCCATAAACCAACTCTCATCATTTAGAGCCGTATTTATGTCTTTGGGTTCAATTTCTGAAATAAATCCACTGTATAGACACAAATCACATAAATTTCTAAAGGAGGAATGAGTTTGAATACCTGCGGTAGGATTACTTATTACCAATTCTGGAGGATGAGCTGCTTTGAATTTCAATTTCTCTGGTTCTAGATTTCTTTGGACTTCTTCCACGGTTGTAGTTTCTTTTGAATTTTCAGTTTCAACTTTTTCGTTCCCCTCTTCAAATTGCTTTTGATTGTTTCCTTGCTTTGATCACCAATGCCTTCATCAAATTTCACATTGATTGACTCCATGATTGTTCTCGTCCTTTTGTTGTATATTCTATAAGCTTTGCTTATGGACGAGTATCCCATGAACATGCCTTCGTTGGCTTTTGGTTCAAATTTTCCCAATTGATAACCTGTATTGAGAATAAAACACGGATAGCCAAATACTTTGAAATATGCAATGTTTGGCTTTTTGTTGAACCATAGTTCATATGGTGTTTTCTTAAGAATCGGCCTAATCATAACTCTATTCATTACATAACAAGCTGTATTTACTGCCTCTGCCCAAAAGAACAAAGGTAGTTCATACTCATTTATCATAGATCTAGCCAACTCTTGTAAGGTTTGATGCTTTCTCTCGACTACTCCATTTTGTTGTGGAATACGTGGGGCAGAGAATTCATGTTTAAATCCATTTTCATAACAAAAATTTTCAAATTCATAATTTTCAAATTCTCCACCATGATCACTTCTTAGCGAAACAATAGAAACTCCTTTTTCATTTTGAACTAATTTTGTGAATTTAGTGAAGTATGAGAAAGTTTCTTATTTTTTAGCTAAGAAGTATACCCATGTGTATCTAGAGTACTCATCCACCGATACAAAACAATATCTCTTACCACCTAAATTTGCAGTATTGTTAGGTCCAAACAAACCATATGAACTAGTTCAAGGACTCTAGAAGTACTTACAGTGTTCTTGGCATGAAAGGATGATTTTTTAAGTTTTCCCATAGTACATGCTTTACATAGAGTTTCTGTTTTAAAATCATGAGATGGTAAACCTCTTACCAAATCTTTTCTTTTTAATTTGTTTAACAAATTCATGCTAACATGTCCTAATAATCTATGCCATAAGTTTACTTCTACATCCTTAACTACCAAACATTTTGAAAGAGTGAGATCATCAAAAGATAGAGAATATATATTGCCTTTCCACTCTGAAAATAATGTTTCTTTTGATGTTTGGTCAACAATTTTGCACAAATTAGAATCAAAAACAACATTCATTCCCTTATCACATAAATGGCTGATTGAAATCAGATTATGGTGCAGCTTTTCAACATATAATACATCGTTTATGGTAAACGTACCGTTACCTACTTTAACTTTACCGATAATTTACATTTATCGTTGTTGCCCATTGTGACTCTGCCACCTTTGTGCTTCTCTAGGCTAAGAAACTTTGATTTGTCGCCCATTATATGCCTAGAATAGCCAAAATCTAGGTACCACTCTTGATGTTCCTTAGCCTGCCAACACGCCTCGCTTGGCTCATCATCATCGCAGTCATTTGTTCTCCTAAAAAGCACAGATTTGCTTTTTCATTCTTACTGCCGGTGCTTTCATCATTATCTTCATTGTACTCGCTACTAAGCATGGCAAGGCGAGATCCTTTGACTTGGGAGGTTCCTTCATGAGTCACTTCAAGCGTGTGCCAGATTTCCTGCGCAGTTAAACAATGTGAGACACGGTTAAATTCAATTTGATCTAATGAGCAAATAATAGAGTTCATAGCTTTGGTGTTAGCAATTTGCAGTTTATTTTCAAGATCTGTCCATTGATCCATAGGTTTTTCAACTTCTTGATTATCTACCATTACTGTTGGTGTCCTATATCCTGTTTCAACAATATTCCGAGCATCTATGATTTTCAGAAAAATTTTCATTCTATTTTTCAAATATGCATATTCACCATTGAACATGGGTGGTCTAGCTATGGATTTACCCTTAGCAAAAGCATTATTAAAAGAAGCCATTTTTCTAAAAAATCAAAATTTTAAAACAGAAAAAATGGTTTTTGTTCCTAGCTCTGATACCACTTGTAGGATCGTTTTCACCCTAGAGGAGGGGGGTGAATAAGGTGTACTGATATAAATTAATGTGGAAATAAACACAGAAAGTAATGCAGTAGAGATCACACACAAATTTACCCAGCTTCGGCAATAACTTGCATACATGCTGCCTCCAAGGTTTCTACTAGAAATTAAGTAATCAAACGCTTACAAACACATGTAAACTTGTGATACCCGCTACTTGATTAACCTAACTCTAAGCTCAAAACCCTGCCACAACTCAGCCACTGAGTTGCAAATTCTTGAACTACAAAAACCGTAGTTCGTACCTAGTTACACAACTAGAAATTTACAAAAAAAGAAAATTACAATTAAAAATAAAACTAAATATCAAAACCCTATATTTAAAAACTGAAGCCTAATGTAATTAAACAAAACCAGCCCAAATTTAATTTAGTAAAGTCGGTCTCCCTTTTCATTTGTTCGAACTTGGAGCCGCCGTTGGAAATAGTAATTCGAGTCGATTGCTTCGTTCCTCAATTTGATTATTGCTTTGTTCTTCGATTTGTTTCGACTACTACAAGGTCGAGTTCGAATGGAATAAAATGGTATGTGATTTTTTTACTTTATTTGCTCTATTGTTTTGCTTGAATTCGAACTCGATACTTTGTGCTGATGATGAGATGGGTTTATTTATAGGGATGAAAACCCTATATTTTCGTTTTGTATATTTGATTTTGAATTTTTCGTGAATTTGGCACTTGCGTTGATTTTTGATCGAATGAACACTGTGACCTCTGACTTGTTCATTGTTGAATTTGCTTGAATTTCGTTGAGTCGGTTCCGTTATGTGCTCCTATGACTTCGGCATTTTGAATTTTATGATAATCTGGATTGGATGAATTTTGATCTGTTCCATTTTCTGAGACTCGAACTCTTCTTGACTTGTTCAATTCGCGTTGCCCTCTGTGAATTTTTTGGCTTGATCATTTCTTTTTTAAAATTGCTCCTTTACTTTGAACTGCGACTTGCAACTATTTTTAATGTAGACATATAAACTGCTTCAATATATGTATGTATATATGTTGCCTTGCGTCTTTGTACATTTGGAGTCTGGTTTTCATATATACATGTCTGGTGCCTGATTGTTGTGAGGCAGGCCATTGCATTGCTTCGAGTCATACTTGTTGTTTGTTGTACATATATGTTGCTGTCATTTTCTGGTCATGATAATTTTGAGTTTGGTTCCTTGCATCTTGCTTGTGCATGTACACTTGTATTTGTCTCTGGTCTGGTTGTAGCCCTTGTCGTGTTTGCACCCTGCTTTGATCTTATTTTCATGTTCATGCCTGAATGATATATGTGCATATATATATATATATATATATATATGCATATATGCATCCATATGTAAATGTGAGACTGGTCTAGTTGAGCTTCTTATGCTCCAATGCCTGGATATGTTATGTTGACATGGTTTCACTTTGTATGCTGCATTTGCATTTGTATTGAGTAACTCACTGCCTAGCCTTGCTGTATGGTCCAGCATCTGGACTGACCTTGGTCTGGTTTCACATGCTCTGATCTAGTCTGGTCTGGTCTGGTTCACCACTTTGTCTTTTTGCACTAGAGTCTATCTGGAGCTTGTTGTCATGTTGGGTTGAAATGTTGCATTCACCACTTTGTACATTTGAGCATGTCGAACTGCTGTGACTTTTGCATGTTTTGAACTGGTGGTGAACTTGTTCCACTAGCTTGTTGTTTTGATCATTCATGTGTTACATGTTGTTTTCGTTTGCACCTGACCATGTTTGAAACTTTGTTGCTTTCTGAACTGAATTTTTATTATTATTTTGGATTGGACCTGTGTTGAATCCAACCTCGGCTTGGGTTTGACCTTATGCTCACCTGTCCCTGCAATTTTAACAAGCAAGCGTATATCGGTGTGCACGACCTTGTTGTATTTACAATGATACACTATGCATGTCATAAGTTGTTCGAGTAAGATGAATTAATGATGACGAACAACCAAAATTACTAAGGCAAATAATATTTTCAAAACACACACTTTATTGAGCACTGCAAAATATTTTCTTTTTCAATTTTACTACGTCAGTGTTTATTTTGCAGATAGTTCAGATGCTGGATACAGGTTGGAACAGAGTTGAAGATCAAATACGAGTGAGAATGAATATGTAGTGAGATGAATTATGTATGAAAAACTGTAAAGTGAAAATGTGTTGTAATCGAAGTTGTATTGTAATTGAAAATGTATAAATGTAGTGAGAGCTCAAATTGTACTATTTGAATTTGTAATAAAATATTTGTTTGAATAAAATATTTGTTTAAATATGAATTTTGAGTTATTTATTTTATACAACAAATATTTATTTAATTATGTGAAAAATAAAATAGTACAACAACAAATACATTTAAACGAATATATATATATATATATATGTTTATTATCATCAAACAAAAATCATACACTAGCATATTCTATAAATTTATGAAGTGATTAGAATGTTATTGGTTGTTGTTGATAGTTTAAATTGTCATTTTAATGGGAATTGAATTTTATTGAATTAAATTAACATTTAGATTAATATGGAATTGAATTGCTAATTAAATACCTGATATAGATAACTAGTTAAATTGTTGTGATTTATTGACTTATTTGGATGTTGACTATGATGGATGTCTATATGTTGGCATTTTGGATGATTGGATGTTTATTTATTTTTATATATCCCTATTATCACCCTGTTTATTAATTGCAAGCATATAACTGTTATTTGAAATATTTCGAATAAATTAAGAAATAGGTTGAAATGATATATACCTATGACACTTTGATTTGGATTGAAATGATATATATCCATCCCTATAATTAAAATTGATAATAACTGATCACTTGGCCATAAGGTAGAAAATTATGTACGGACACCGGATTGGTTAAATTAAATGATTTTGAAAACCTCGAATTTGGATTTTGATTAAATGATATTATTTTAAAGGAAATAAATTGTGGATTTATATATTTGAATTATTTCTAATTCAAGCTTTGAAAAGTTGAAATTGAAATTGGTTAAAAGAAATTGGTTTAAAGAATTGAATTGGAAATGTGAAGTTATAATTGATGTATGACTTTAATTTGGAAATTGAATTATTTTAAAGATTTAGATCTTAAAATTGAAAAATAAGGTTAATTTAACTTAAGTGTTTTAAATCGGTAAACTGATATTGGGCATGAAATTGATATAAATTGAAATGGTTTAAAATAAGAATTGAATTGAAATTTAAATCATTGAATTGAAGTGTTGAATCGAATTTGAAGTTAAAAATGAATGTTTCGAAAATTGAAGCTATTTCAAATTGAAACTGAAATCAAGTTGATTTGAAACTAAATTGAAATCGAGTCAATTGAATTGGAAGATTGGAAATTGAGTTTTGTTGATTTGAAATTGGACATGGGTCTAGATTTGTTGAAATGGAAGGAACAGTTTGATTTTGATACTATTTTCAAAATAAATTATTTTAATATAAACTGTTTAAAATCTATTTTTATTAATATTCAGATTATTTTGATTCCTCCAAACTATTTTACTATATAAACCATTTTTAATACTCAAACTATTTTATATCAAACTATTTAAACTATTTATAACTATTCAAACTATTTTCCAAAATCTCAAACTGTGCAAAGTTGGAAGGTTTATATTTAAACCGTTGATTTAAATGCGAATGTGGTTAAATGAAGTTATAACCTAAGTTGGAATTTGAAATGATATTTTCAAGTGGAAATGATGTATTTCGAGTAAATATGATGATTTTGAAATGATGTGATATTTTTGAAGTGAATATGACATTTTGATATCAAATATGAATCGTTTTCGAAATGTAAAAGAACCAACCGGTGTGTAAAACGACGTTTGGTTGTTAAAGAGACCGGAGCCTCTTATTGGCATACTCTTTGTCAATATTGGAACCACTTTAACAACTGTGTACACGGTGGATGTTATCCAGAATGAAGTGGTTGAATTGAAGGCGTTTGCTGGATTTAAAGAAAGAGAACGATGATGGATGACCCCGACACTTATGTCAATTTGAAATAACTAAAACAGGAGCCTATGTCTAGCCAAGGGGTTTGCAACATTTAGGGGCCATCACCCCTTTATATTACTATATTGATTTTGGAATTGATCGGTGCACCTTGATTTGATTTAGGGGTGGTGGACTTGGTGGGCAATCGTAGCTACGATGCGTTACCACCAGCTAGAAAGGGTAAAATGGTAGAATCCTACCTTGGGCATTGCCTCACGTGCCTTGTCATACTTTTATCCTTATACGCGCCCACTATGATTTTGTTTTAGTATGGTACCTATAGGGGACTCACTGGCTACGGACGTTACTGGTTGTGTTACAGGACCAACATAGACTACCTACTTAAAAATGTGTTAAGGGGGATCAATGTAAAGCCTTAACCCTATTTTAATACTTTACTTTACTGATAGACACTATATATATAGCGTATTTACTACATATAGATAGTTTAACTGATCCTTAGGAGATGGAAAATCCCGTAACATCTCTTAAGTTATTGAACGCACATTATACACTGGATAGGAGATGTAAAATCCCATAAAATCTCTGTAGCTTTTACACTCATATTTACTTGTTGATGATTTAACTTACATAAGAATTTTTAGTTCTGACTCGAGTGTTTTGTCTTTTCATTACGCTTGGGTCAGCCTGAGCATTTCAGTGTTTGAAGACATTATTTTAGGAGGATGAAGACTGAGTTTGGTATATTATATTATTAGTAATTTTCCGCTGCATCATTATTGGTATGTTACTGTTTGTACTTTGACTATGTTGTAAAAATTGTGTGATCAAATGTATATTGTAAAACATCTTCATGAACTGTTTATTTGATTATTATATTTTTATCATTCCGCTGCGAAATTCTGTGTTTTATTTTTCTTCTTTTCTCTTATTTTCTTATTTACCCCATTGATAATCTACCCTTTTGAATAGTTTGAGTTAGACATGTGTGGTTTATTATCGATTTAAACCGTCCAAAAAGGTGGGTCGCCACAGTCTCCATGATTTCATAGTTGAATTGATTCATATGGGTGATGGCACTTTTATGCATGGTGTTACGATGGAGGCTATTTTAGGATAATTTGATATAGTTTATGCTATCACATTATAATTATAAGCTTCTATAACATATACATTTTAAACATATTCTAATTCATGTGTTATTTATATAATACTCGGGTCAGTCCGAGACATTTCAGGATTTTAAAACCTAAATATAGAAGTGTAGAAGGGGAAAGGCAAATATACTATACTCTCCCCTTTCATTTCATTCTCAACCTAAAACAAAACTAAACAAGGTGAATATTTCAAAGTAAAGAAGAAGAGAAAAAGCAAGAGAAGAAAAGAATCAAAGAAAGTTCTATCATTTCAACAAGGATTAGAAGGTGAATAATACTACCATCTCATTGTTTAATGTGTTGATTCAGGCTTAAGTGTGAATTTGAATTTTATTTAAGTGTTTGTCATGCATGTTGAATGAATAATCATGGATATGATTGTATGGTTGTTATTTGAAATTTTGGAAATTTTCCTTAAGATTTAGGTATGAAAATTTATGTTTTTGATTACCAAATGTTTTGAAATTTTGATATGGTGTTTGGAATGCTGTTTTAGAGATAGATTTCCAATTCCATAATTTTTGGAATATTTATGAATTTAATTGGAATTTTCTAAGGAAGAAAATTATTAGTTTTAGATTTTTAATTATTTAAGGCATGAGAAATAATTATTTTGCTTCGAAATTTTAATATGTTGTTAAGAAACCATATATTGATCTATGAGAATTTTTGTGGATTTTTCCCAAGTGTTTACAATTTGATATAAATCGTTTTATGCAAATTGGACTTGTTTGCAAATTTAAAATGATAATATAATTTTGAGAGAATTATATTTTGGGAAAAATAAAAGAGAACTCTCCACTTTGTATTTCTGAATGAATTTTAAAAAGAAGTTTATTAGCTAATGAGATTTTGATATATATTATTGATTTAGTGACAAGTACATACATTTAAAGGCAAGAAAATAGTTTTACAAAGAATTACAAAAGTGCCATTATTGTCCGTGAAAGCTTTGGTTTTGTAAAAACTATTCACAAACGCCTCATCTTTATTACTCACCACAGCTTTATTTCACTAGCCTTCAAAAGCTTGTTTTGTTCACGACAACTATGTTTTAATGGCCTTTGATTATTCTAATTTACTAATGAAAGCTTTGTTCTATTAGCTCGCGAAAGCCGTGTTTCTTTATCCAACAAAAAACTATGTTTTTATTTTCCCATGAAGGTTATATCCTTTTAACATATGATAGCTACCTATCATGATAAGTCATGAAAACTATATTTTTACATAAAAGCATTATATGTTTTTTATACACGAAAGTTGCCTATCATGTTTGGTCATGAAGGCTTCGTTTTATAAGAAGGTTGTGAAGGCTATGTGTAACAACCTATACCTTAATGGGCTTAGATTTCAACAAAAATCGAAACCCAAGTTCATCAAAGCATATACTGTTGGATTTGGTACCTGCAAATAAGCACGAGCATTATCAAAGATTGATAGAAATCCGTTTGCGCCAAAATTGGTCACAAACCCCAGAAGTAGTAAAAGCACCAGTGTTCATACACAAATCCTCAATATCCAAACACATATATCAGATCCAAAAAATGTAGAGAGTAAAAGTGAAGAAATAACAAAGTTAAAAATGTAAGAAAGTAAGAGAAGACACAAAATTTATAGTGATTCGGCTATCTCCGGCCTACGTCCACTTTGAATTGATCCTTTTATTTCCTTTATATCCTAGTTACACTTACAACCCTTTGAAATCAATCGCCAAAAAGATAGAGTCTCGCCCAAAAAAGAAGAAGCCCCCCTTATAACCGCCATGGAGTTGCTATTTATAGGAGTAGATTTGGAAATATCTACCCCAAAACTCGGAATACCCATTCTCATGCGCAGGTGGGCCTACATGATCGATCTAGAGTGGTTTGGGATCGATCCTTGATCGATCCATATGGATTTTGTATCAATCAAGAATCACTCCAAACGAGCTGAGATCGATCATGGTGAAAGATGATGGTGCAAAGTCCTTGCTCTCCAAATTTCATGAAATTCCAGTGTGTAGTTTATGAGATATGATCGGTCCAAGTTTCAATTTTCTAGTGTTGGCTGATGATGTCGTATCCATGAGTTTCGTATCCACCATATTTCGTATCCATCACTTCTGCATCAATCTGAGTCTTCGTATCCATCATCCCGTGTCCAAAGCTTTTGCAAAGATCTAATTCTCATGCAGTGATCCATGTTTCGTGCTCCACCTTGACCGCTTCGTATCGATCGATACGAATGTGATCGATACGAAATGGCTCCTTCCCTCTTGCTACTTTTCGTGTCCATCTAGCATAGCCTTCTCCGTGTATGTCCATCGTATCGATCAATAAGTGATCAATATGAAATGCATTTCCAAATCACTATAACCATTGCCTCGTATCCATTCTCTGCTCCTTCCTTCGTATCGATCCCAGCTTTGATCGATACGAAGCGTATTGACTTGCTTTGCCATATCCATCCAACCGATATGTATGCATCGATATGAAATCCACACCCATCAACCTGTATCCTTCCTAGAGCTGCCCGATCGATACGAATTCAATCGATATGAAATGTATCGATACGAATGTCGATCGATCCAAACCAAATATCTCAATGATCGATACGAAGGTATCGATTTAAAACCATTTCTCACCAATATCGATCCATCCATAACTTGAGCATACGAACTCCGATTGACCTGAAATTTGAAAGGTAGCCTCACCTAGCCTTGTTTATCATTCCTTATCGATCCCACCTTGATTGGAGCTTGGTCCAATTTTGATGGTATCGATCATAGCCTTGTTTCCAATCGATCTCCAACCCTGATATCCATCCTTTTTAGCCAATTTTTTGATATCCCGGCCTTGACCAAAAGGCGGGGTAACATTTGTCCCCCAATACATGACTTGTGGCAAGAAGGTGTGTTTTGAATAGCTTCAAATCCGACATCCAAAGTCCATATTCCATCCATAGCCATATCATCTGAACCATAGTCCAATCCATTACCAAGCCATTCTTTCCAAGTGCCATATCCTTATCCAAATCCACGACTGTTCTGAGTCGATATCCGGTTCTGAATCCAGTAACCAAATCCTTAGCCAATTCCATGTCCATCCAAACCCGACAACCGAGTTCTAATCCATCGATATCCTATAACCGATAAACAAATCCATGACATCTCCTTGTCGATATCCAAATCCGGGACCGCTCCGGGCCCTTAACCAAATCCGGGACCACTCTGTGTTCATAGCCAATCCTTAGCCATTCAAAGCCGAAATCTGAATCGTAACCTCTCCGGGTTCGAGCATAGTCCATACTCGACAACTCATGTGCCAAATCCTGCGTAATAAATCCTGGCCTAAGTCCTAGGCCAAACCTGGTCATCTCGGACCCTTGTCGAGCATAGTCCAAACTCGACAACCTGAAATGATAAATGATAGATAATAAGGGGCCTAAGTCCTAGGCCGAATCCTGGTCTCTCCGTACCCTTGCCGAGTATAGTCCATACTCGATGACCTTTTACCAAAAACAAGATAAAAATCCATACGAAATCCAAATTGAATCAGTAAACCAGAAATCCATATCAAAAATGCAAACCAAGATCCAAACCAAAGGACAAGCATCCAAACCAGAAAATCAACAAAACCCAGAGTTCAAACCAAACTCCAAAACCAAACCAAAGAAAAGCAAATATCCAAACAAGAAAGAAAAGGCAAATTTCATAAACTGGAGCATCATGGTTTATCATCATTTTAGAGCATGCCTAGGGGCTATCTCCATCCCCGTACATGAGTAAGTGACTTAGCCGTCTGCCCAGAGTTTGTTACTTATTCCATACCATCCCGATTAGTCGATGACCAACAGACCATCATTCCTAGACCAACGGACCATCATTCCCGATTAGTCAATCACATTTATAAATCTTTTCCTCATATAATTTCACCATTTTACTTTTAATTTTGAAAAATAACTTCCAAAATAAACAGGATTCAAACCTTTCAAATTCATAGTTCAAATTCAATTTTATTTACAACTCATAATTATAAATATATTCATATAGTTTCACTTCTTATACATAAGATCATTTCACAACTGCAAATCATATTAATTATAATTCCATACTTAATAATTCATTTGCTTATATACTTCATTCTTTTACGATTGTTGTTTTTATTTAGATTATTCAAACAACTTTTATTGACTTATATATACTCTTACATTTTCAACAACCAACCAATTAATTATATACACTTTAATAATTTTGAAAAATTATTTCTTTTATAAACAAAATATAATCAAGGTAAAATTATTTCATTTACCCAAATTAAAATGATACTATGTCGACTTGCCTCGTTTAAGTGTTTAGAAACCCCTATCGATAATATGGCGTCCCACATACCGACTAGAATTCACAAACAGCTCAACGGATAAGCAAACACAATATAAAACACTTTTACATTCACTAACAAATACGCGCTCATATCTATTATTACACTCACGCTCATTCTAGAGTACTACTGACTCTATCTCTAATGAGTAACACCCAACATAGCCAAAGTTATCGCTTAACCATATGCTTTGATACCACATGTAACATCTCGGGATTTTCGACTTCCGAAAATCGACATTAATACGTTCACTGTATCAACTGCCGAGCAATCGAATGCCGGAAAACCGAATTGTTATGGAGAAAAAGAAGAGGTAGAAGAAGACAGAAGAAAAAGAAAGAAGAAACAACAGAAAAACACAGAACAATATCAGAATCTCACATATCGCAGCGGAACAACATATAATAGATAAATGAATAATCTTTTAAATCAAAGAACTATATCATTTTATACATTACATCATCAGAGTTTACAACAACAATATACAACACAACTGGACAGTTATATAAACTTGTCCTCATACAGAATACACAGCAGAATAATAATATCATATACAAATGCTACGCCTCATCATCCAGCTCGCCACTTGAGCTCCACAGCATCTCCTGAATCCACAATGACCCAATAACCTAACTCTAGACTGCCCGTGTGGAAATTGGTGGGCACCCAGAGTTTAGGAAGGAAACAATAAACTCCAGGTCAGTCATGGTGACTGGTGTGAGAACTTAAAACAGTTATTATCTTTAAAACAACAACAACAAAGGAAGTGGAAAATATCCGCAATGCTTTTGGAAAATAAAACTACCACAAGACCTCCCGCCACACACACAATGCAAACGCAGAATTGGAGGAGATTTCTTCTTATGATAGTTAAACATGCTTAATACGAGAAATTTCCTTTTTATATTATCACTAGTGCATAGTGTAGAAAACATTTCGAAAGTATAATATTAATCTTAGCCAACATAGGCATTTCACACTATGCCTACTATAGCTACCATCTAAACAGTGGGGCGCCACCATAAGTAAATGGCAGGTTCTACAACTAAAACCGTACAAATTCGTATTGGGAATTGGATTGCCAACAAATGGTCATGCTAAGGAACTTCCTACTGTCACATGGGACCGCCTCTTGATGGACGTCCGAGAAACCAACCTGGCTCTCTGCCAACACAAGGCCGGGTTACCTATGGAAATAGGTAACTACTACTCGAATATGCCATTCCCCAGTCCTTTGGGACCTTTATCCGAGGCGCCTCGATCAAACAACAATCACACAGTAAATGAGATTGGAGTATCCACATAGGTTAAATACCAGGGCTCCATACCTGATACCACCCTTTTCCAGAAGGAAATGACATACCCTAAAGGGCGCGACCCTCATAACCTTGCCGCATCATTCCTGTTTCGACCATTTCCGGGTTGTGAGGTCCTGACGAAGTCTCGTCCACAAAGCTACGCTTTTTCACAAAGCCACGCTTTGATCACAAATGATCAATAAATGATCATCACACAACAACACTCAGCATGCCACACTACCAAATCGGGAGTATATCACTGATAAATTTCAACTACATAACCTCTAAGCTCATACGTCTCAGAGAAGGGTGTTAAGCTAAGAGAATAAATTCTCCGCCACCAACAGAAATGTATTTGAAAGAAATCAACTTTATATCTCAAAATGTAATGTCAGACATGTAACCATACAAGTTTGTTCCGGGTTCGAACAGAACCGAAGGCACTTCCGAAGAAGCCCTTGCAATCCGGGTATTCACAATCCCGATAAAACTTCCCATCACAAAGGAAATCTCTATACCGTAGCTAACGGTGCAGAGACAATCGATTGGTCATCCTATCGTTTTCACAAATACCCGGTCTTCACCACCGGTCTTCAATACGATCCATATCGTCGTATCACTAATTCAGAATGGGTTATATGACACAAAGGTCTTTTCCCGGCTAACCCGAATAGTGAGCACAATATTTAAAACATATGGATATAGGGATTTTAATTAAGTCACAACTTATTACCCAAATCCTTTCCTTTAAATGGTTTAAACAAATTACCATTTTAAATCTTTAAACAAAAAGATTTACTTCACAAAGTTTACCCATTTTCACAAAGATTCATTCACAAATTTCCAAATCAATTTCCATTTAAATTGAATTAACCCATTAAATCTTTAAATCAAGATTTAATCTATAGCTTTCAAAACTATTCACAATTCAAGTCTTTTATAATATAAAAGATACCCCTTTTCAAATCCTCTTTGATTTCAAAATAAAATTTAATTATCTTCACAAAGGTTAATTCATAGTTTTTCCAAACTATTTACAATTTCATCTCAACTTGAAATGTTTCGATTCAAATTGGAAATCTTTTCTTTTTATGAAAGTTATTATTACTTGAAAACAGATAGTTTTCCCAAAACTGGTTATAATTATACAGGTTAAAGCCACTCAAGTATAAAACTTGAATTTAAATTTAAATTTCCAAAACCATAATTTTAAATGGTTAAAAACCCATATAAACACCTTTTATACTTATAAAATCTTTTAAACAAAAATTCCCAAATTATTGAATTCAATTTTAAAATATTGAATTCAAACTTAAATCAAATGATTTAAATTCCAATTCTATTAAGTTATTTAAAATAACTTTTATTTCTGAAACTCATTTCAAAAACTTTCAATTCCAGTTCCAAAACTATTTTGGATTCAAAAATTCAATTTTTCAAAATTGATAAAAATCTGTAACTTAACCGATTTCCACGTGAAATCCACATTTGTGTGTGTATTGTGTAGTCCACGGGTTTAACACAATAGTGCAACAACATTCAACCATCACAGGTCAAATATAACAATATAATTGATAAGAGGTATAAACAATAACGCATATATATCACAAAGCATCACATATCAGAGATGTCAAACAATTCAACATCCAATATAATCCAAACATCCATAAGTAGGATTAATTAAATTATCTGATTTATTCAAATCAGATTAATTTCTATAAATCAATTTTACTAGTTATAGTAAATTAATAATCAATTAATTTCAAATTTATTTTTCAAACTATTTAAAACTCCAAATTTTAAATAAATTCTCAACTTATAAATAATATTTTCGAAATCCATTTATAATAATATTTTTATCTTTTAAAACTCCTTTTAAATTTATCCAATTATTCAAAAATAAATTTTTCAATAAATTTCCAACTTAAATTTCGAAAATCCAATTTTATCTATTTCTGGTATCCAACGATACCAAAATATATTCGGCTAATTTATAGCTGTCAACAATTTCAATCACAATATAATCACATGGCGATTATAAATAAATCGACACACAACATTGAAATAAATTCAAATGTTTGAGGAATCCAGTTGGATCCCTCCAACCTGTTTCCCTGCATCCACAGATGTTAGCACAATACCAATTCCACTTCAATGTGGAATATCACGGTATATGGGATTTATAAAATACTATCCACTATTATGCGGTGCAATAGGGTCTCATCCGCCATATAATGCAGGAAATCAACTCCAAATACATATATAATACCAATTCCACTTCACGGTGAAATCATCGCGGTATATGTTTTTAATAAATAACCTCCGCTTAATATATGGCGTATAGGGTCTATTTCAACACAATAGATAACAATTTATCATCCAATTCACACAATCAACGCAATCAATAATTTTAAATCTCAACTATTTAAAATTTAAATCGAAACAAAATATTCGATTGAGTGAGAAGTTCTCACCTTGCTTTCAATAACGGTTGTATTATTTTATTTTGGATAAAATTAAACAGACGTTTAATTTTACTCAAAATTTTCACTAGCTCCGATCGACTCCAAACTAGTTCCATTGCGAAGAGCTCGTCGAACCGATTCCAACGCAATTTGTTTTGTAATTTTTCGACCTCGTATGAACAAGTTATCATATTTAGAAGTTAATACGATTTAAAATATAAATAAATTCCAATTTCTATTTACTATTAAACCTAGATCGCATCTGCACCCTTGATTTCAACTCATCAGATCACGGCCGCTACTTCCTTTCTTCCCTCCCTCATGTTCCCAGGTGATACACGTACATTTAAACCCATATAGCCGCCCCTTCCTCCAATTAACGCACCACCATCGTCGACTTCCACGTCGATCAGGCTCCGGCATTCGAACGGCCACCACGTGAGCTACCCACGGCCAGAATCTTGGTGAACTCGGCTGCCTATTGGCCTCGAACGATGTGAACGAACGTGCGACTTTGATCGCAAATTCCCGTTGATTCGTTGCCTCGTTTTCGATCTCCACAGTTGATCTGAGAGATCTCGTCGCCCTCTTCGTTGTTGTAGTTGAACACTTCTCGTAATTGTCTATGGATTGGAAGATAATTGAAGAAGAACGAAACAACTTTCTGGCCATTGAAATGTTAATGGCGGCTAGAAACCCTAGTGTTGATTGTGGTTTGCAAATAGAAAGAATAACGTCCTTTTATAGAAAATTGCTCAAAACACTATTCATCGAAACTTTTCCGAGCTCCAAACGAAGCATGCTGGCTGGCGTTTTTAAGGTTTACCCCACGTTCCGGACACAATGGAACGTGTTTCGGGAGCTAATTCGGTCGTATGTGAAAGTTACGGAAATAAACGATCAAATTTAAATCAAATCGATTTAAACCGATTTCGCTGCGTTTCAGCTTGCCCCGGACAAACCGTAAATCCGATTGACACGAAATTTGAAACCTTACAATAATTTCACATTACAGATCCGATGAAACTTGTTTCGTCGAAATCCGAGACTGTTTGAAAAATGACTATTTTCACTAGTCAATTAAATATTAAAATATTCAATTTTCACAATTTAACTTTTAATTCGATTTTAAAAGTTCTATAACATCATTCTAACTCCAATATGATTTAATATAACTTTATAAATCATTTTTAATCACATTTAACCCAATTATCAATTATTTCTGCAATTTCAAATATTAAATTGTCGATTTAATTTAACAATTAAATCACTATATACGAAATAAAATTCATTCGGCTTATAAATCTTACTATTTAATATTTAAAATTAATCAAATATACGAATTTCAAATGACAGAAATTCTGGGTCGTTACAAACTTCCCCCCTTAAAAGAATTTCGTCCTCGAAATTGCAAAGTAAGAAAATGCCCCAAATTCATTAACTTTTAAAAATCCACTTAGTGAAAATTTTATATTCACCTTTTTCAAAACCTTTAACTTCAACCAAAACAATGGTTTCCATTTTCTAGTTCAATTCCTACGTTTTTATTTCAATTTGGAAATTGACTTTCCATTAACAAAAATTTTCCAAAATTTTCTAACGCCTTAAATTTTCAGAAAAATTTGCCATAGTCTCCTTTGCGCGGTTCGATCGTAGTAGGATCACAATAGACATAAATATATATACATCGACCCACACGGTCGGAAAAGCAGAAAAACAGTTCATATTTCCTATTTTTATTGCGTAGGCGTACCTTTTTAGCATTTTTAAGGAAAGCAGTTATTAATTTAGCATTTTAGCGCAACCAAATCAATCGAATGGCAGCCACGGCACCTGTACTTACTCAATTTAAACACGTAAGTAACATATATACAAGTTATTAACAATTTTACTCTTTTAAACAACTACAACACTTGCATATCAAAAGAAATGCATACTAACAAGGTTTATAAGCAACTTGTATAATTTCGACACTATTTGTAATTGTTTACAACCAATTCATATACAACGACATTCAATTAGTCCTTTTCAATTAGTTCACATTCACTAATTTAAATTTAAGTTGATTCACTTCCAATTTAAATTTTATTAACACTTAATGAATTATACTATATACAATCAACCAACAATCATATAACAACCAATTCATATTCAATACAACCAAATTATTAAATTTACTTTCAATTTGGTTCAACACTTTCAATTAGCTTTAATGAATTAACACTTACATTCATTATTCTATATCAATTTATTCACATTCGGTTGATTAACATTCAATCCATTTATCAATTCAATTGCTAATTCATTTAACAAATAAAGTTGAATTTTATTTATATAACTCAAGTTCACATTCATTTAATAAATTCACTTTATTAATTTACTTCGATATCAAAATCAAATTCATTCAACATCACTTAAGTTATATCCCAATTAAACATCATTTGTTTAACTTACTTAAATTTCTACTTATAAGTCCAATTCAGATTCCAATTCTAAAGTAAATTCTATTTAACTTTTACCAAAGTCAAATTTCATCAATTATTCAAATTCATATCTCATTTTGCTTAACAAAATTGTTTTAACCACTTTAATAATTGGTTTTACTTATCTTTTCTCATTTTATAAGTTACACAACTTATTTATTTAACTTCCAAAACATATTATAAGTATAAACTCATTTCACTTATAATTATCAATTACAACTTTGGATTTTAATTTAAATTTGTTTATCACAACAAACTTCAAATTTTCAATTTATTATGGTAGCAAATCCATCACACAGAAACTTGAAAACGATACTGATGATGCTGCAGTCATCACCCTTATTATTTCCTAGTAACAGTAGTGAATAAGTGCTTTAAATTCTTTCAAAAATTCCCTTTTATTTATAATCACATTTATAAATCTTTTCCTCATATAATTTCACCATTTTACTTTTAATTTTGAAAAATAACTTCCAAAATAAACAGGATTCAAACTTTTCAAATTCATAGTTCAAATTCATTTTTATTTACAACTCATAATTATAAATATATTCATATAGTTTCACTTCTTATACATAAGATCATTTCACAACTGCAAATCATATTAATTATAATTCATTTGCTTATATACTTCATTCTTTTACAATTGTTGTTTTTATTTAGATTATTCAAACAACTTTTATTGACTTATTTATACTCTTACATTTTCAACAACCAACCAATTAATTATATACACTTTAATAATTCTGAAAAATTATTTCTTTTATATACAAAATATAATCAAGGTAAAATTATTTCATTTACCTAAATTAAAATAATACTAGGTCGACTTGCCTCGTTTAAGTGTTTAGAAATCCCTATCGATAATATGGCGTCCCACATACCGACCAGAATTCACAAACAGCTCAACGGATAAGCAAACACAATATAAAACACTTTTATATTCACTAACAAATATGCGCTCATATCTATTATTACACTGACACTCATTCTAGAGTACTACTGACTCTATCTCTAATGAGTAACACCCAACAGAGCCAAAGTTATCGCTTAACCATATGCTCTGATACCACATGTAACATCTCAGGATTTTCGACTTCCGAAAATCGACATTAATACGTCCACTGTATCAACTGCCGAGCAATCGAATGTCGGAAAACCGAATTGTTATGGAGAAAAAGAAGAGGTAGAAGAAGACAGAAGAAAAAGAAAGAAGAAACAACAGATAAACACAGAACAATATCAGAATCGCACATATCGTAGCGGAACACATATAATAGATAAATGAATAATCTTTTAAATCAAAGAACTATATCATTTTATACATTACATCATCAGAGTTTACAACAACAATATACAACACAACTGGACAATTATATAAACTTGTCCTCATACAGAATACACAGCGGAATAATAATATCATATACAAATGCTACGCCTCGTCACCCAGCTCGCCACTTGAGCTCCACAGCATCTCCTGAATCCACAATGACCTGATAACCTGACTCTAGACTGCCCGTGTCGAAATTGGTGGGCACCCAGAGTTTAGGAAGGAAACAATAAACTCTAGGTCAGTCATGGTGACTGGTGTGAGAACTTAAAACAGTTATTATCTTTAAAACAACAACAACAAAGGAAGTGGAAAAAATCCGCAATGCTTTTGGAAAATGAAACTACCAAAAGACCTCCCGCCACACACACAATGCAAACGCAGAATTGGAGGAGATTTCTTCTTATGCTAGTTAAACATGCTTAATACGAGAAATTTCCTTTTTATATTATCACTAGTGCATAGTGTAGAAAACATTTCGAAAGTATAATATTAATCTTAGCCAACATAGGCATTTCACACTATGCCTACTATAGCTACCATCTAAACAGTGGGGCGCCACCATAAGTAAATGGCAGGTTCTATAACTAAAACCGTACAAATTTCGTATTGGGAATTGGATTGCCAACAAATGGTCAGGCTAAGGAACTTCCTATTGTCACATGGGACCGCCTTTGGATGGACGTCCCGAGAAACCAACCTGGCTCTCTGCCAACACAAGGCCGGGTTACCTCTGGAAATAGGTAACTACTAAACGAATATGCCATTCCCCGGTCCTTTGGGACCTTTATCCGAGGCGCCTCGATCAAACAACAATCACACAGTAAATGAGATTGGAGTATCCACATAGGTTAAATACCAGGGCTCCATACCTGATACCACCCTTTTCCAGAAGGAAATGACATACCCTAAAGGGCGCGACCCTCATAACCTTGCCGCATCATTCCTGTTTCGACCATTTCCGGGTTGTGAGGTCCTGACGAAGTCTCGTCCACAAAGCTACGCTTTTTCACAAAGCCACGCTTTGATCACAAATGATCAATAAATGATCATCACACAACAACACTCAGCATGCCACACTACCAAATTGGAAGTATATCACTGATAATTTTCAACTACATAACCTCTGAGCTCGTACGTCTCAGAGAAGGGTGTTAAGCTAAGAGAATAAATTCTCCGCCACCAACAGAAATGTATTTGAAAGAAATCAGCTTTATATCTCAAAATGTAATGTCAGACATGTAACCATACAAGTCTGTTCCGGGTTCGAACAGAACCGAAGGCACTTCCGAAGAAGCCCTTGCAATCCGGGTATTCACAATCCCGATAAAACTTCCCATCACAAAGGAAATCTCTATACCGTAGCTAACGGTGCAGAGACAATCGATTGGTCATCCTATCGTTTTCACAAATACCCGGTCTTCACCACCGGTCTTCAATACGATCCATATCGTCGTATCACTAATTCGGAATGGGTTATATGACACAAAGGTCTTTTCCCGGCTAACCCGAATAGTGAGCACAATATTTAAAACATATGGATATAGGGATTTCAATTAAGTCACAAATTATTACCCAAATCCTTTCCTTTAAATGGTTTAAACAAATTACCATTTTAAATCTTTAAACAAAAAGATTTACTTCACAAAGTTTACCCATTTTCACAAAGATTCATTCACAGATTTCCAAATCAATTTCCATTTAAATTGAATTAACCCATTAAATCTTTAAATCAAGATTTAATCTATAGCTTTCAAAACTATTCACAATTCAAGTCTTTTATAATATAAAAGATACCCCTTTTCAAATCCTCTTTGATTTCAAAATAAAATTTAATTATCTTCACAAAGGTTAATTCATAGTTTTTCCAAACTATTTACAATTTCATCTCAACTTGAAATGTTTCGATACAAATTGGAAATCTTTTCTTTTTATGAAAGTTATTATTACTTGAAAACGGATAGTTTTCCCAAAACTGGCTACAATTATACAGGTTAAAGCCACTCAAGTATAAAACTTGAATTTAAATTTAAATTTCCAAAACCATAATTTTAAATGGTTAAAAACCCATATAAACACCTTTTATACTTATAAAATCTTTTAAACCAAAATTCCCAAATTATTGAATTCAATTTAAAATATTGAATTCAAACTTAAATCAAATGATTTAAATTCCAATTCTATTAAGTTATTTAAAATAACTTTTATTTTTGAAACTCATTTCAAAAACTTTCAATTCCAGTTCCAAAACTATTTTGGATTCAAAAATCCTATTTTTTAAAATTGATAAAAATCTATGACTAACCGATTTCCACGTGAAATCCACATTTGTGTGTGTATTGTGTAGTCCACGGGTTTAACACAATAGTGCAACAACATTCAACCATCACAGATCAAATATAACAATATAATTGATAAGCGGTATAAACAATAATGCTTATCTTTCATTCACAGATCACAGATATATATGTATATATATATATATATCACAAAGCATCACATATCAGAGATGTCAAACAATTCAACATCCAATATAATCCAAACATCCATAAGTAGGATTAATTAAATTATCTGATTTATTCAAATCAGATAAATTTCTATAAATCAATTTTACTAGTTATAGTAAATTAATAATCAATTAATTTCAAATTGATTTTCAAATTTATTTTTCAAACTATTTAAAAATCCAAATTTTAAATAAATTCTCAACTTATAAATAATATTTTCGAAATCCATTTATAATAAGATTTTTATCTTTTAAAACTCCTTTTAAATTTATCCAATTATTCAAAAATAAATTTTTCGATAAATTTCCAACTTAAATTTCGAAAATCCAATTTTATCTATTTCTGGTATCCAACGATACCGAAATATATTCGGCTAATTTATATCTGTCAACAATTTCAATCACAATATAATCACACGGTGATTATAAATAAATCGACACACAACATTGAAATAAATTCAAATGTTTGAGGAATCCAGTTGGATCCCTCCAACCTGTTTCCCTGCATCCACAGATGTTAGCACAATACCAATTCCACTTCAATGTGGAATATCGCGGTATATGGGATTTATAAAATACTATCCGCTATTATGCGGTGCAATAGGGTCTCATCCGCCATATAATGCGGGAAATCAACTCCAAATACATATATAATACCAATTCCACTTCACGGTGAAATCATCGCGGTATATGTTATTAATAAATAACCTCCGCTTAATATATGGCGTATAGGGTCTATTTCAACACAATAGATAACAATTTATCATCCAATTCACACAATCAACGCAATCAATAATTTTAAATCTCAACTATTTAAAATTTAAATCGAAACAAAATATTCGATTGAGTGAGAAGTTCTCACCTTGCTTTCAATAACGGTTGTAGTATTTTATTTTGGATAAAATTAAACAGACGTTTAATTTTACTCAAAATTTTCACTAGCTCCGATCGACTCCAAACTAGTTCCATTGCGAAGAGCTCGTCCAAAAGATTCCAACGCAATTTGTTTTGTAATTTTTCGACCTCGTATGAACAAGTTATCATATTTAGAAGTTAATACGATTTAAAATATAAATAAATTCCAATTTCTATTTACTTTTAAACCTAGATCGCATCTGCACCCTTGATTTCAACTCATCAGATCACGACCGCTACTTCCTTTCTTCCCTCCCTCACGTTCCCAGGTGATACACATACGTTTAAACCCATATAGCCACCCCCTTCCTCCAATTAACGCACCATCATCGTCGACTTCCATGTCGATCAGGCTCCGGCATTCGAACGGCCACCACGTGAGCTACCCACGGCCAGAATCTTGGTGAACTCGGCTGCCTATTGGCCTCGAACGACATGAACGAACGTGTGACTTTGATCGCAAATTCCCGTTGATTCGTTGCCTCGTTTTCGATCTCCACAGTTGATCTGAGAGATCTCGTCGCCCTCTTCGTTGTTGCAGTTGAACACTTCTCGAAATTGTCTATGGATTGGAAGATAATTGAAGAAGAACGAAACAACTTTCTGGCCATTGAAATGTTAATGGCGGCTGGAAACCCTAGGGTTGATTGTGGTTTGCAAATAGAAAGAATAACGTCCTTTTATAGAAAATTGCTCAAAACACTATTCATCGAAAATTTTCCGAACTCCAAAAGAAGCATGCCGGCTGGCGTTTCTAAGGTTTACCCCGCGCTCCGGACACAATGGAATGTGTTTCAAGAGCTAATTCAGTCGTATGTGAGAGTTACGGAAATAAACGATCAAATTTAAATCAAATCGATTTAAATCGATTTCGATGCGTTTTAGCTTGCCCCGGACAAACCGTAAATCCGATTGACATGAAATTTGAAACCTTACAATAATTTCACATTATGGATCCGATGAAACTAGTTTCGTCGAAATCCGAGACTGTTTGAAAAATAACTATTTTCACTAGTCGATTAAATATTAAAATATTCAATTTTCACAATTTAACTTTTAATTCGATTTTAAAAGTTCTATAACATCATTCTAACTCCAATATGATTTAATATAACTTTATAAATCATTTTTAATCACATTTAACCCAATTATCAATTATTTCTGTAATTTCAAATATTAAATTGTCGATTTAATTTAACAATTAAATCACTATATACGAAATCAAATTCATTCGGCTTATAAATCTTACTATTTAATATTTAAAATTAATTAAATATACGAATTTCAAATGACAGAAATTCCAGGTCGTTACATAGACGGTGGCTACTCATGTTCCACCGCCGCATTTCGAGTCCCGACATATTGCTGCAACTGACCATTCCTTACGTGCTCCTCGATTATATCCTTTAGATGCCTGAAGCTGTTGGTATCATGCCCGTTTAGGTCATGAAAGAGACAGTGCCTTCCTGATGCCTTCTCACGTTCTGAGGGTTCCCTCCTTGCTGGCCTTCGATAAGGAAGGCTATCTCAAGTTTCTATGTATATCCATTCCAATGTCTCATTCAGTCCCGTGTAAGTGGAGAATTTTGGTTCTCCCCGGCGCTTCCTTACCCTACCGGAATCGTCATCTGACTTCCTCTTCCCTTTATCCTTATCCTTACCCAAGCTTTCACCGGATGGTCCTTCATCCTTAGCCACGTTTACTTCCTTTGATTTCATATCCAAGCTTGCATCCTCTTGCCGAAGAAATCTCTTGGCCTTGTGAAAGTATTCCCTAAGATCCATTAGTAGATCCCGCACCAACGATATTTTGAAATCCGAGTTCTCCCTGACTCCTGACACTGCCGCCATTAAAACAATTGATGGATCCGGCCGATCCACCGAAGCTATCGCCGCATTAAACTGGGTTTGGAAAGTTCCGAGCGACTCTCCTATCCTCCGTTTCACCGACATCAGTGTTATCACATTCTTTGGCCTTTTGATATGAACCTAAAACTGCTTCAGAAACCTGTCCATCAATTTTATCCATGTACTAATAGATCCATTTTACAACTGCCTGAACCACATAGCCGCTATATCCGTTAAGTATAGGGGGAAACATTGAGCCATAACCTCCTCCGATGCCCCTAGCACTTCCATTTTTCTTGTATACCTCATCAAATGATCAGTAGGATCTGTGTTACTGTTGTATACCTCAAGAGTAGGCAACTTGAACTCTGGTGTATTCCTAGCCATCCTGATGTTACTGGTAAATGGACTTCTGTTTACTCCTTCCAAATCTCCATTTATCAGACCTCCGTGCATGGTTCGCCTAATAATTTCTACCAATCCAGTATTGTCCATCAAAGGTTGTCTCTCGTTTTCATTTCTTAACTGCCCCCCGAGTCCTTGAAGGAATTTTGGTATGTACTCCTCGCCACGCACTCTTGTATTCCTGTTGGCGCTGGGTTATGCAGCGTCAACTGGCATCCTAGATCCATCCAGATTGATAGTTGTGTGGTGATTGGGGGATGTCCCCTGCTGAACTACACTATCTGGTTGCCAGTTGAGTCCCTCTAATCCATTACCAAGCCTTTCTATCCAAGTGCCATATCCTTATCCAAATCCACGACTGTTCTGAGTCGATATCCGGTTCTGAATCCAGTAACCAAATCCTTAGCCAATTCCATGTCCATCCGAACCCGACAACCGAGTTCTAATCCATCCATATCCAATAACCGATAACCAAATCCATGACCTCTCCGGGTCGATATCCAAATCCGGGACTGCTCCGGGCCTTTAGCCAACTCCGGGACCACTTCGGGTTCATAGCCGATCCTTAGCCATTCAAAGCCGAAATCTGAATCTGTAACCTCTTCGGGTTCTTGCCGAGCATAGTCCATACTTGACGATTCGTGTACCAAACCTACGTAATAAATCTTGGCCTAAGTCCTAGGCCAAACCTGGTCATCCCGGACCCTTGTCGAGCATAGTCCATACTCGACGACCTGAAATGATAAATGATTGATAATATGGGGCCTAAGTCCTAGGCCGAATCCTGGTCTCTCCGTACCCTTGCCGAGTATAGTCCATACTCGATGATCTTTTACCAAAAACCAGATTAAAATCCAATCTGAAATCTCGATCGAATCAAAAAACCAGAAATACATATCAAAAATCCAAACCAAGATCGAAACAAAAGGACAAGCATCCTAACTAGAAAATCAACAAAACCCGGAGTTCAAACCAAACTCCAAACCAAACCAAAGAAAAGAAAATATCCAAACCAGAAAGAAAAAGAAAATTTCACAAACTGGAGCATCATGATTTATCATCATCTTAGAGCATGCCTAGGAGCTATCTCCATCCCCGTACATAAGTAAGTAACTTAGCCCTCTGCCCAGAGTTTGATACTTATTCCATACCATCCCGATTAGTCGATGACCAACCAACCAACATTCCTAGGCCTGGCGCCATCGTCGTTTGAGGTAGACGGTGGCTGCTCCTGTTCCACCGCCGCATTCCGAGTCGCAACATATTGCCGCAACTAACCATTCCTTATATGCTCCTCGATTATATCCTTTAGACGCCTGCAGCTGTTGGTATCATGCCCGTCCAGGTCATGAAAGAGACAGTGCCTTCTCGATGCCTTCTCGCATTCCGAGGGTTCCCTCCTTCCTGGCCTTCGATAAGGAAGGCGATCTCGAGTTTCTATGTATATCCATTCCAATGTCTCATTTAGTCCCATGTAAGTGGAGAATTTTGGTTCTCCCCAGCGCTTCCTTGCCCTGTCGGAATTGTCATCTGACTTCCTCTTCCCTTTATCCTTATCCTTACCCGAGCTTTCACCGGATGGTCCTCCATTCGTAGCCATGTTTACTTCCTTTGATTTCATATCCAAGCTTGCATCCTCTTGTCGAAGAAATCTCTTGTCCTCGTGAAAGAACTCCCCGAGATCCATTGGTGGATCCCGTATCAACGATATTTTAAAATCCGAGTTGTCCCCGACTCCTGACACTGCCGCCATTAAAACCATTGATGGATCCGGCCGATCCACCGAAGCAACCGCCGCATTAAACCGGGTTAGGAAAATTCTGAGCGACTCTCCCATCCTCTGTTTCACCGATGAGTGTCATCACATTATTTGGCCTTTTGATATAAACCCTGAAATTGCTTTAGAAACCTATCCACCAATTCTATCCATGTCCTAATAGATCTATTTTCCAACTGCCTGAACCACATAGCTGCTATATCCGTCATTACAGGGGGTAACATTGAGCCATAACCTCCTCAGATGCCCCCAGCACTTCCATGTGTCTTGTATACCTCATCAAATGATCGGTGGGATCCGTCTTACTATTGTATACCTCCAAAGTAGGCAGCCTGAACTCTGGTGGATTCCTAGCCATCCTGATGTTACGGGTAAATGGACTTCTGTTTACTCCTTCCAGATCTCCATTTGTCAGACCTTCATGCATGGTTCGCCTAATAATTTCTGCCAATCCAGATTATCCGTCAAAGGTTGTCTCCCATTTTCATTTCTTAACTGCCCCCCCCCCCCCCCGGGTCCTTGAGGGAATTCTGGTACGTACTCCTCGTCACGCACTCCTGTATTCCTGTTGGCACCGGGTTGTGCAGCGTCAACTGGCATCCTAGATCCATCCAAATTGATAGTTGTGTGGTGATTGGGGGCTGCCCTCTGCTGAACTGCTCTATTTGGTTGCCTGTTGAGTTCCTCTGATCCAGCTCCATGGATCTGACCCCCTGCAGCTCATGTTGTTCCAACTTGTCCGAACTGTCTGATAAGGTTCTACACCATCTCCTCCCGCCTTTTCATCAACTACTCCTGCATGGAATCCATCATAGTCTGCATCTCATCCCTGGTGAGGTAGATGGATGCCTGATCTGCTCCAGCTCTAGAGGAAGCCCCTTGACTTCCCTCTTAATGGCTCCTTTCTGGTAAAGTCCTTCTAGCCGATTGCATAACCATAGCTTCAGATCCAATCCTTTAGCTTTCTAAATCTGAACTCCAAATTTGATGTAGCGGGTGCTAGTCTTTTTAGTGAAAACACCAAAGTGTTTGCGCCAAAATTGGTCACAAACCCCAGAAGTAGTGAAAGCACCAGTGTTCACACACAAATCCTCAATATCCAAACACAGATCTCAGATCCAAACAATGTAGAGAGTAAAAGTGAAGAAATAACAAAGTTAAAATTGTAAGAAAGTAAGAGAAGACACAAGATTTATAGTGGTTCGGCTATCTCCGGCCTACGTCCACTTTGAATTGATCCTTTTATTTCCTTTATATCCTGGTTACAGTTACAACCCTTTGAAATCAATCACCAAAAGGACAGAGTCTCGCCAAAAAAAGAAGAAGCCCCTCTTATAGTCGCCATGGAGTTTCTATTTATAGGAGTAGATCTAGAAATATCTGCCCTAAAACTCGGAATACCCTTTCTCGTGTGTAGGTGGGCCCACATGATCGATCTAGAGTGGTTTGGGATCGATCCCCAATCGATCCATATGGATTTCGTATCTATCAAGAATCACTCCAAATGAGCTGATATCGATCATGGTTAAAGATGATAGTGCAAAGTCCTTGCTCTCCAAATTTCATGAAATTCCAGTGTGTAGTTTATGAGATATGATCGATCCAAGTTTCAATTTTTTAGTGTTCGTTGATGATTTTGTATCCATGATGTTTCGTATCCACCATATTTTGTATCCATCACTTCTACATCGATCCGAGTCTTCGTATCCATCATCCCGTGTCCATAGCTTTCGCATCGATCCGATTCTCATGCAGTGATCCATGTTTCGTGCTCTACCTTGACTGCTTCATATCGATCGATATGAATGTGATTGATACGAAATGGCTCCTACCCTCTTGTTACTTTTCTTATCCATCTAGCATAGCCTTCTCCGTGTATGTCCTTCGTAT
Organism: Allium fistulosum; assembly: GCA_030737815.1. Taxonomy (NCBI): domain Eukaryota; kingdom Viridiplantae; phylum Streptophyta; class Magnoliopsida; order Asparagales; family Amaryllidaceae; genus Allium; species Allium fistulosum. The sequence continues at coordinate 356,453,883 of CM060904.1, forward strand.
CGATCAATAAGTGATCGATGCGAAATGCTTTTCCTAATCCCTATAACCATTGCCTCATATCCATTCTCTGCTCCTTCCTTCGTATCAATTCTAGCTTTGATCGATACGAAGTGTATTGACTTGCTTTGCCGTATCCATCCAACCGATATGTATGCGTCGATACAAAATCCACAACCATCAACCTTTATCCTTCCTAGAGCTTCCTGATCGATACGAAATGCATCGATACGAATGTCGATCGATCCAAACCAAACATCTTAATGATCAATATGAAGGTATCGATTCAAAATTATTTCTCACCAATATTGATCCATCCATAACTTGAGCATACGAACTCCGATTGACCTAAAATTTGAAAGGTAGCCTCACCTAGCCTTGTTATCATTCCTTATCGATCCCACCTTGATTGGAGCTAGGTCCAATTTTGATGGTATCGATCATAGCCTTGTTTCCAATCGATCTCCAACCCTGATATCCATCCTTTTTAGCCAATTTGTTGATATCTCGACCTTGACCAAAAGACGGGGTAACAAAATCTAAACTCACAGCGGAAACAATAATAGGATAAGACTAATGACTATGACTACTACCTTGTGATTAATGGTATTCCTTAGATAATGGATTGTAACATTATCATTGAGCATGAAAGAAATGGAGACTTCTCCAGCAACTAACCACATCCAACTCCAATGACCTATTCCTATAAATCTATCTCCTCGGTTGTAATAAGGAGGGGGTCAGAACAACATTTTGGTGGTTGGAAAATCTATAAATTGTCCATAACATAAATTTATACCGATTGGTTTCCATCTAATTTTCATGTCTATTAAGGTTAGCAATTCTAGTCTAACCTTGCATTGCATACACGATTACTTATCTACTTATTCCTAAGTTACAAAATATTGACGAAGCCTGATCAACTGCCTAATACTTCCATATCCATTTGCCACTGAATACTTCTAAATATGAAGCGGACTTCAAAATAGGCCGATTCTATCATTTAGGACCTCAATCGAGCTAGACCCCGTCATTTAAAACTATTCTCAATGTAGACTTCTAGCATCGTCATTATTAGTCTATTTGTCTTAGCTACAGAGACCTTTGACCACTAACTATGGCCTTATAATTTATAGTAGCCATACTACTAGCCCATCCATCGTTATTAAAGTCTTAGCAATGTAAGAGATTGTACCCATGTCACTTAATACCTCATTAACAAGGACTAGGTAGGTCTTTGACCATTTAACATATGTTTATAGATAGGCCTTTTCCATTTAATACCTAACCCCAAGGCAGACTCCCCACTAGTACTATCTAGCTGACATTGTTTGGAAATCTCATTAGGATACTTAGTTCTTCTTCGATAGGAGAGAGGTAAACCCTAGATCAGTCACTTAGTACCTCAAACCCGGAGCAAACCTTTCCTGAGATATCCATCATCATTCTTAATTATAAATATGGAATCTCATTAGGTTACTTCTTTCGGTAGGGAGGTGGGCCCTTAGATAGCCGCTTAATACCTCAACACTGAAGTAAACCTTTTTAGAGACACCCTTATTTATTTGGAATCCCACTAGATTACTTAATGTTTCCTTGTAGGAGAGAGGCGGACCCTATAGCCACTTAGTACCTCAACCTAGAAGCGAACTCCTACGGAGATATCCCTACCGCTCCTAATTCCAAATTTGGACCATTTAATACTTTTTAATTGGGAAAGAGGTAGGCCCTCAAACAACCACTTAATACCCCTAACCCTAAAACCAGTCCTATCTCTTGCAAAGTTATGGATCCTAGGATTAGTGATATCTCACATCAGTAGTAAGTGCACCCGACTGCTGGTTGCCTCGAAGTAAAGGGCAGTCTTCTGTTGAGTGACTCTACTGACCTCGCATCACTAACCTACAAAGTCCAATTAACCATCCTAAGTCTTTACATATATTACCTTAAGTAGGCATTGGACTTAGCTTATAATTCACTTTTTTACTTAAGGCAATAAGATTTATCTTAAATACTTATCTACACATAAATCCCATTTTTATGCTCGTAAATGTCAATTTGTCCATAAAACCATAAGGGAAATTTTCGAAGACATTTATGTATGATTACTAATTTCAAATTAGTAACCTTTTTATATCTATTCCATTTTTATCAGTCCAATTAATCCACTTGTCCCTATTGATTGTAACTCCTAACTCATTTCCATTAATTGCCCATTAATTTGAGTTACAACCTTTAACTAACCAATTGTAACTCCAAATCTTACCTTATCCATTATTTCCCATTAAGTACCCGTTAATTGGAGTTACAATCTTTTATTTTCTATTAATTATTGGCAATTCCTAATTTATTGCCCATTAATAGGAATTAGTACATTTCCTATTCTACCTATTCGCTTCCCTAAATATAATAATAACTAATGAACGTTACGCATAAATAATGCACGAATAAACGCCGTTCTTCTTTATTAATGCAATTAATATGTATAAACTGCCTAACAAAACTACCTATTCATAACCAAATATATTCTAGCCATAAACATGTTATTAGAATATGCTTTCCATATTTAATATGCTGGAGTTAAATTCCTTAGGAAGATTTTCTATTGTGATTTCCATTGATTCAACACAAAAAGGAAAGAATGACTCCGTATGAAATTACAAGGAATGAATAATTTCTTTTTAATTGAAATAGACCGAATAAACAATAGAGAATAAATCTGTATTTTACACATCTCTTCCATTTTTTATGTGAGTATTCCTTGTTAAATCAAGCCCTTTTGAATCAAAAGTAGAAAAGTAAACAAATTTATAAAAATCAAACAGATGTTCTTCCAACAAATTAAACTACTGAAAATCTACAACTTAGCATGAATTTGGGCAATAACCTTTGGAACTGGTTTTCAGATCTGGATGTAAACATTTTTTTAATTAGATTTAAAATAAGAACATGTAGGCAATAGTTTCCTACACTAATTTAAGCCTACAATTCACAAATAAAATTGATTTAGGCATAATAATCAAACATATGCCAACGGAATAGATTTAAAATCTTAAACAATATATAAAATTTCCTACTCACCTTTTAAAAGTGATTAAAATCTTCAGATCAGAAGTAGAACCTTAAATTCATCTTCAAATCCTTTTTAATCCAAGAAATATATATAAAAGGATATATACATACATTACAATTACAGATATGAGAAGAGATTTGGGATTGAAGGGAAATATAAATATATAAATACAAATATGTGTGTGTATATTACCTCGTTATCGCGTAGTGTTTATTTGCTCTTCTCCTTCTCAATTTATATATATATACAAATATAAATATTTTATCTTATAAGTTAGAAAATAGTGAAGAAGAGAAAATGGCAGAGCTTTGCCGCTGCTTTCAAAAAAATATGAGAAGAGAAGAGAGGGTTAGGCATGAGTTTATATGCGTTAGAATCAACCACAGCCGTTCGATTTAAAATATTAAATCCAGTCCGTTCCGGCCTAGGTTTGTTGTAGATGCAAGGTTGCAACCGGTCGATCGCCTATGGGTCACCGTTCGACCGTTGGGGGTCGAGCGGCCCTAATAACGGGTCGGCCTGTGGACCTGGGAAATTAATATAAAAACATTAATTTACCTACCCGAATTATTTCTGTTCCGAATTTTTTTTTCGTCCGTAACTTCTCGTTTGTACTCCGATCGCAAAACTCTAAATATGAAGGCTGCTCAGAATTTCGCCACCAATGCAATGGTGCAAGTCTCATGGTAAAATCCATCGTTTGCATAAATTCCTTTTTTGGAGCCTAATTAATTAACTAACTAACTAATTAAAATAACTAATGCCAAATGATAGGGTGTTATACTATGTTTTTATTTAGTCATAAAGACCATGTTTTCCTAAATGAAAGCTATGATTTTAATAAGGCACGATTGCCATGATATGACACAATGGCATTATTTTGTAACGGCACGAAGGCCAAGATTTTCAAAGGCATACTTTGATTTATTTCTCACAATAATTTTACCTTTGTCAATGAAAGCTAAATATTTTATATGACATGACGGCCAAATTTTTGCAAGGCTGGATGGCATTAGTTTTCAAAAGAAATGATAGCCGTGTATAACTTTGAATGAGATTTAACTCTATCAACGAGGCCATGTTTTAAGCAAAAGGAGGATTTTGTTAAGTATTTGAAATAGATTTCAAAGGAAAGAAAGGTGCTTTAGCCTATTTTTAAAAGTGTTATTCATGAACAAATCACTAATTTGAATAAGTAATTTTTGGATATAAATTGGCTATCATATTGAGCATATATCTAAATTATTGTTGATGTGTTACATGTTCACTTAGCATATTGATTAGTTACTATTGCATATGATGAATTGTTGATATACTCACATAAATGATGAATGCTATCACCCAACATTTAGACCTTTGGGATTTGGGAACCGATAACTAGTTTGAATTGTTCCAATAGTGGGTATGGTCAAACTTGAACTCCTGAGTGAGTGGAATTGCATTCAGGAGATCAAGAAGATCGTAATGTGTTAGGATTCCCTGGTCTGATCAATTGACTCAACTTCTTTGAGTATATTTTGAAAAACCAGATTTTGGGTAGAGACCGAGGTAAGGTCGTTCCCTATCCTCCAATAATTAAGCCCCTAGTTGGTCAGGTCCGCAATTCTAATGCATAAGGCTTAGCCGATTAAGGCTAAATTTTAGAGTTGTGCATCTGAAAGAACTCGTAGTAGTTGCTTGTCTATATTTTCTCATACCATTTTCGAAGATCGTTACTATGTTTTCTCCTACCGTCCTTAGGAGACCATTGATATTTTCTCCTATCGTTTTTAGGAGACCGATGTTATTTCTCCTACTGATCTTTGGAGAGTGTTATTATTTTCTTCTTAATAGACTACAAGACCATTAGATCATTTGATATTTTTTGGACTTAGTCAACCGGATAGGTTTTAGCTGGCTTGAGAAAACTAACATACGTTCATAGTGACCTTTGGAAAACTATGCCATTGAATGAATCATTTTACGGGAAAGGTTAATTATGGGAACGGGTAACCCTTTGACCCTCGGGAATGACAGACAATTCATTTTAACCCATATATGCATGATAAGTTATTGATGTTATGATTATGTTATAATCATTTTTGATGCATGATATGTTATGGATGACATTTTGTTTGATATGGTATTAGTGACGGGAAACTTATTTTGCTTAGCAACGTGGTCTCACTAAGTATTTATATTTTGGTCTGAAATGGACTAATATTATTCACATCAAACTTTTTGTCCGAGTCGAAGTTTTTGACTTCACCCTAAACACTCAGGTGCTTAATTTGGAATTGAGTAGGCTAAGAGTAGGGTATTATAAGTTTTGACGAATAAGCTTCCAGAGATGTGCAGGTGGAAAGCTACTAATTAAAGTTTATTTCTGTTGCATAGTTGTTTAACTATTTTAATCGTTGTTGTATGTCTGTAATAACTGGTACTATAATGTAACATCTCATATCTTTAGGCCCAAAGCTAAGCGCTACAGATACTGCAATCATTTGTAGTATTAACTTCCGGTGACAAAATACGGTAATGCTAATGGTATGCATAATATATGAAGCACATGAATATGAAACAAAATCACATAGTTCAAAAAACAACTTTTCTGATTACATTTGACCAAATCATGTTTCATATCCAATTACATAATCCCAACGTTTCCTAGTCATTGAACAAATATAATTATTACAAAATACGCCAAGAGCAACATATGATGATGCACCTTTGGATGATCAGAGTACTAAGTAGACAAAAACAGTCTTAATACATCACAATGGAAATAAAAATAACGTAACAACTCCTAAATAGTTAACTTCAGCCTCCTACTCATCTCCAAAAGCTTTATTCATCCAACTACTAAAACCTATAAACCTCAACTCTCAACCTACTCAAATCAATTTTTGAGCACCCGAGAGTTAAAGGGGAAAACATAAACTTCGGGTCGGACATAAAGCCTCTGTGAATAATACTATACATCTCGATTATCTGATATTATGTGAGACCATGCCACTTAGTGGAACATGTTTTCCCTTACTAATATCCTTTTAAAAACTTATCTTTTGCAAATCAAAATCCTGCAACCAAACTGGTTAAAACAATAATACCAATATCATGTATGCATACAAATTAGGTAATAAATGGACCATCTATCTGAATACTATAGTTTTGTTTGGCTAACTACTAATCTTTAGCTGACTCGGGCCTACCAAACAAATCAAACAAATAATCTAACTTCTGTTAGATACTCTTTTGAACATTCTGTCCCTAACTTACTTCTTCCATGGTCAACTGATCCTAATGGTTTTGCGGGCTCACCAATAACCTTTCTCTACTCTATGTATTCCTTTCTGTGTGTAACATCATTTTAGTCTTCCCTATGACAAATCCCTACACACTAGAATTGTGGACTTATATTAGCTAGGGGTTACTAGCTAAAGTATAGGGCGCGACCCCACCAGTGCCATCTGGTATTCTAATATCTGAGTCATTTAATTAGTGTTAACTACCCCATCAAATTTTCCTTGAAAACATTTCTTTCAAACTGATTTAACCCTTTAAATCATACTTAAACAAGAAAAATATACTCTATACTTTACTCAAATCACCTTTCCATGTTATATACACTTTAAACAAAATATTGTTGATGAACACATTCGAAACTTTTGTTTAAAATCTTTAAACAACCCCTTTCGAAACCATTGAAAGTACCCCTTTCGAAACCATTGAAAGTTCCCCTTTCGAAACCATTAAAAGTACCCCTTTCGATACAAGTAAACTAATTTACTTTATGACCTTAAGCCGAAGGCCAAAACATACATTTTGAAACCATTTACCTTAAAACTTTCGAAAACATTGAAACCATCTCTTTCGAAAGCTTTATAAAACCATAGACATCCTCTTTTCAAAACACTTTAAACATGCCTTTCGAAACCATTCGAAACCTTCCATTTAAAACCTTTCGTAACATTAGGGAACCAGCCCTTCGAAACCTTTATCTTAAACCTTTCGAAAGTATTAAGTTCTTTACACAAATCAAACCTTTCGAAAGCATTTGGGTTCAAGTAAAACATGTGGAACTACCTTTCGAAACCATTTAAAACCATTCCTTTCGAAACTTTTGGGTTCAACTTTCAATAGAACAAAGGGTCTTAAAACAACTAAGTCGAAAGCACTCTTTCAAAAGCAATTTCCTTAAGTAAAAGAAGTGTACGGTGTCGAAACCAATCCCTTCGAAAGCATTGGAGAAGCGGCTTAGACTTTAAAACAAAGAAACCCTTTCGAAAGCATTGCTTCGAAAGGTAGGATGTGGCAGTAAGGGGTTTAGACCCCTTCGAAAGCTTCTTAATAAAACAAAAGGCGCAACCTCTTTCGAAACCATTCTTTATACCATTCGACCAAGTTGAAAGCTATCTAAATCGAAAGCATTCTTTTCGAAAGCAAAGCAGGCGCATTTCCTTTTAAAAGCAAAACAAGGCTTCAACCCCTTCGGAACCCCTATTTCAACTCTATACCTTTCGCCTATCTCCGATCCACTACGTACAATATATTTGATACCAGGTGTATTGGTTTCGAATTGGTTGGAGGCGGAAGTACATGGTCGAAAGGTGCTGCCGAAAGTGGCGAAACAGCAAAAGTATGGTAAAACTGAATTTTAACTTTAAAAAGTAATTCTTTTCAACTAACCTACTTTATTTGTCAACATATGATTAGTTGCTAATTTCTTTTCCAAATTCTTCTCTAAAAGTACTGTCGAAATTTCAGAAGTAAATAATTTAAAATGTTTAAAAAATGCCCTTCTCCATTTATAAATATATAAAACATTAAAGTCCCATACCTTAAATAATTTTATATACCTATTAAGCACTTAGGAAAACTCTACAAAAATTCCCATAAATCATTTTTTATATGTTTTCTGACATATTTAAATTTTGGACCCAAAACATATATAAAATAGTCGTAATTAATTTTAAACCCAATTAACCATTTTCTTCACTAGGAAATTAATAATAAATCCCTATTGATTTAGAAAATTATGAAATTTGAAACCCATCTCTAAATATTATTTTTGACTTTATCTCAAAATTGCAAGGCATTTGGATGTCATTTAATAAGGTTTTCACATTAGAAATTATCATAAAATCCATATGAAATAGCATAAATCATCAACAAGCGTATATGTCCATTTTAACAATAAAAACTTGACAATATACTTTGCAAAAATATTCGGATCTGACCTAGAAACCAAAATCATCAAAAATATTAGATGTAACTTATTATTCACCTTTAGCTTATGATTAAGGAGTTGAGATTTGATCTTGAATGGATTTGATTAATCTTCCACTTGATCTTTAGCTTTTCTTCTAGCATTTTCTAATGATGGTCGGCCTCCTGGTTTAATATTTTGATTGTGAACGTGTAAAATGAATATGGTATGAAGGTTTAGGGTATTAGAATATATCTTATTCCTATCTTGCCCTTATCCATTTCCCTTATCTAATTCATTTTATTTTCACTTTGTTCATTAGTTCAACTATGCACGGCTATCCATTTATTATACAAATCTCAATCCCTTAACCATTTACATTATTTCATTTAATTTAATTAACTAAATATACTAAATAATGTTAATCAAAATTAGGGTTGTTACAGATTCCCCTCCTTAAAGAATTTCATCCTCGAAATTATGATAAGGCACTCATCAAAATCAATCATAAAGGTAAAATATTCCATGAAACAAGTCAGGATAAGTGTCTCTAATCCTGCTCTCAGATTCCTAAGTACAGTCTCTCTCATTGTTGCTCCACTGGACCTTAACTAATCTAATTGTCTTGTTCCTTAGTCTCTTCTCATCTCTCACGACTATACGAACTAGCTTCCTAACTATAATCAAGTTCGGTTCCACTACTAGGTCCTCTAACACAGTCGGTGCTATAGTATTCTCCAGATCTCGAATATACTTCCTTAGATGAGAAATATGAAAAACATTGTGGATTCCTGCCAAACTATTCGATAACTCTACTCTATATGTGAGTTTCTCGATCCTCTCTACAATAGGAAATGGTCCAACAAATCTCCATGCCAATTTCCCTGATTTTCCAGATTGAACTACGCCTTTCATTGGTGATACCTTGACGAAAACATGATCTCCTACTGAGAACTCTAAGTCTTTCTATCTTCTATCATCATAAATCTTCTGCCTAGACTGAGCTTCCTTCATTCTCGCTCTTATTAACTCAATCTTCTCTGTAGCTTCTCTAACCAAATCTGGACCAAGAATCCACCTATCCCCGGTCTCTAACCAACAAATTGGAGATTTGCATGGCCTTCCATACAAAGCTTCAAACGGTGCCATCCCTATACTAGTCTGATAACTATTGTTATACGAAAACTCGACTAAGTGTAGATGGTCTTCCCATGGTCCTCCAAAATCTAGCACACAAGCTCGTAACAAATCTTCTAAGACTTATTTAATCCTTTCTGTTTGCCCATCAGTCCGCGGATGGTAAGCGGTACTCATCTTGAGCTTGATACCTAAAGTATCCTATAGACTTTTCGAGAACTTGCTAGTGAATAATGAATCTCTATTGCTTACTATACTACTAGGAATTTCATGAAGTCTAACTATATTCTTCATGAACAACTTAGCTAATACAGGTGCCATCCTGGTTGATTTAACTGGAATGAAATGGCCACTCTTGGTTAACCTGTCCACTATGACCCATATACTTTCATTTCCCCTATTTGATCTTGGCAACCCATCCATGAAATCCATTGAGATAGAATCCCATTTCCATACTAGAACATCTAAAGGCTGAAGTAACCCACTTGGTTTTTGATGTTCGGCTTTCACTTGTTAACAGTTCAGACATTGCTTTACATGTAAGCCTACATCACTCTTCATACCTTCCAAGAAGAAACTCCTCTTCATGTCCTGATACATCTTATTTCCTTCTGGATGGATGGTGAATTTCGAACGATGGCATTCTTCTAAAACTTCCTTCTTAATATTCCTACATTTGGAACACATAGTCTCCCTTTCTTCCTAAACCACCCATTCTGGTCTAGACTAAAATCTTTCAAGTCATCGCTCTTTGTTCTCTCTCTTAACTTTCTAATTCGTTCAACTAATAATGAATCCTCCTTCTACTTAGAAGCAATCTTTTCGATCATCACCGGTCGAACTTCTAAACATGACAACATAGCGGTTTCCTTACTAGACCTAGCTTCAGATCTCCACGGTACTTTGCATGTCGTCAACGTTTCTAAATCTTTCCACTCAGCTATCATTTCCAATACTGCATTTTGATGTTTTCTACTAAGTGCATCTGCAACCTTATTGCCCTTTCCCGGTGTGTACTCAATTCCAAAGTCGTAAGTGGCTATAAACCCTAACCACCTTTGCTTTCTCATATTCAACTCCTTCTGAGAGAATAAATACTTCAACGACTTATTATCCGTATACAACTCAAATCTCTCTCCTAAAAGGTAATATCTCCACACCTTCAATGAAAAAATTACCGCAGCTAATTCTAAATAATGTGTTGGATATTTGACCTCATGCGGTCTAAGTTGTCGAGATGCATAGGCAATCACTTTACCTCTTTGCTTAACACAGCTCCTAACCTTGTTCCACATGCATCTTTGTACACTACTAAATCCTGATTCCCTTCTGGAACAACTAGCACAGGTGCATTAGTCAATAAGTGTTTTAGCTTCTGGAATGCGTCCTCACACTTATTGGTCCAAACGAACTTCACATCCTTTCGTGTTAGCTTGGTCATCAGTGCCACTATCCTCGAAAAAATCCTTTATGAATCTCCGATAATACCCAGCCAATCCAAGAAAACTCTTTTTCTCGGTCACTGTCTCGAGTCTCTTCCAATTATTCACCGCTTCGATCTTAGTCGGATCTATAGACAACCCTTTCTCTGAGACTACATGGCTAAGAACCTCATTTCCTTCTTCCAGAAATGACACATCGAAAATTTTGCTTTCAGCTGATGCTGCCTCAACCTCTCAAGCACCACTCTAAGATGAACTTCAGGCTCTCTCTCATCCTTAGAGTATATAAAAATATCATCTATGAATACCAACACGAACCTATCCAAGTGCTCTTGGAATACTTGGTTCATCAAATCCACAAAGAATGCTGGGGCATTTGTTAGTCCGAATGGCATTACTAACCATTTGTACAATCCATATCTGGTTCTAAACGTTGTCAAAGGAATATTATCCTCTGCTACTCTAAGCTGATGGAACCCTATTGCTAAATACAACTGGGAAAATACCTTAGCTCCACTCAACTGGTCGAACAAATCGTCAATTCTCGGTAATGGATATCGATTCTTTATCGTCTTCTCATTCAACTTACGATAAACGATGCATACCCTTAATGATCCGTCCGGCTTCCTGGCAAACACTATAGCTACTCTCAAGGCGAACTGCTTGGTCTAATAAAATTCTTGCCTTCCAAATCCACCGACTGCACCTTCAGCTCCCTCATCTCGGTAGGTGTCATTCTGCTTGGCGTCTACTCACCGATTCTGCTCCTCGTACCAAATCTATCCGAAACTCAATGGCTCGTTTCGGCGGCAATCCCACTACAGGTTCAATGACATCTGTGAATTCTCTAACAACGAAAACTCAATTCAACTCGTCTTTTACCTTTACAACACCCAACAAAGAATTTACCTCAAAAATAGCATTTTCTACGAAGTATATGATCTGATCACTACAATCAGGGTGTCTAAGCGATATTTTCCTATCATGAAAAAATATCCTAGCATCATATTTACTTAACAAATCCATACCCAAAATAACTCCGAGCCCTACGAAATCAAACACATGCACACTGCAAACAAAGGTATGACATAACAATTCAAACTCTAAGAGGTCACACTTGATCCCAAGAGTCACATACCCTCCTATCGGATTTGCAACCCTTAAGGAAGTAACTAGGTATGGGGGTTCTAGGTTAAGCTTATCTACCAAACAACGAGATATAAAAGAATGTGATTCACTGGTATCAAATAGAACGATAACTGACATACCATGAATCATAAAGCGTACCTCCCAACACAGCCTTTCCCTTTTCCTCTGCTGTTGGCCTCGAGGTAGCTGGCTCTAATGCAAACACTTTGCCTTTCCCATCCTTGGTTGGATTCTTGCACTGGTTCTTATAATGTCCAATTTGATCGCAGTTGAAGCATCTAATATTCTTCTTCCCGATCACCTTCTTTCCATCTTCTGAGCGACATTCATTTGCGAAATGCCCTTTCTTATCGCATTTATAGCAGACAACCTCTGCCTTTCCTTTCTAAGCAGCTCCATCCTTCTGAGCTCTTTTCTTATGGAAAAACTTTCTTTTCTGACTCTGCACTCCTTGAACTTCCTTTACCTAATTTCTTTCAAGAAAAGCTTGCATTTCTTCATGCCTCAAAGCCAGTTTCACAACAACATCACATGGATCTCTAATATGCGATAACATGGCCTTAGCAAGATCAGGCTTCAACCCCCTAATGAACTTCTCATTCCTCTTAATCACAGTATCAACCGTAGCATAGCCATAACTCGCTAGCTCCTCAAACCTTGTCGCATACTCGAGCACAGTCATATCCTCCTGCTCCAACTCAGAAAACTTCTTGAGCAGAGTGGACTTAGCAAGCTCTGACATAAACCTTTTCTCGGACCTCCTCCTGAACTCAGCCCAAGTCATATTCTCCTCGTTGACTCCACTGCAACACTGTTCCACCAATACAGTGCTGCCCTTTGTAGCTGTCAAGAAGCGAGCCTTCTCTTCTACTCATCATTGAGCCTCTGATCAATGAAAATTCTCTCGCAATGAAGTAACCAATTCTCCACTTCAATTGGGTCTTCAGTACCAATAAATAGCTTTCCTTCTAGCCAGGCATAATCTCTACTCAAGAAAGCATAGTTGTTGACCACTGGTGCTTCCTGATTTCCTCCTACAACTACTCCAGCAGCAACTCCTGCTTGCATCATGTTTACAAAGAACTGATACATGGCTCCCATGTCTACTTGCGGGACTCCAGTACCCACATTTACAGCTTATGCCCGACCTTGGTTCCTCCTCGTATTTGGTCTGGCATTTCCATTTGTTGTGGTGCTTCCCCAACCTAGGTTAACTATTCCACTTCTAGCATCCATATTTGCATTCGAGCCTTCGTAAGATGCAGAAGAATAGCCTAAGAGAGATGGGAGATAGTGATTGTTGACCTAAAAAATGGACCAACACCCTGGTTAGAGTTTGAAAGCACCAGCCCTGTTCTGACAAAGCAATATCATAGATCACAGATATATAGAAAGAAAAGTAAAAGAAAGTAGACATAGAATTTTTATAGTGGTTTAGCTGTTAATGAAGCCTACGTCCACTTTATAGTTTTATTATAGACTGATTGTTTTTACAATAGATGTTTGGTTACAAGGCTTTGATTATTTTCTAGCTAGATCGAATCTCTAGAATTGGAATCCATAGGAGAATCACAGTGTATTCATTTGGAGATTGTTTTGTGGAGGTAGAGAGTGAAGAATAATTCCAGCAGAGCTGCATCAACCAGTCCGGAGAAGATCCTCTTTATGTTGCAGGTAGGATGCTATTTATAGAGATCGGAGAGCTTCTGGGCCAGGCCTGTCTTCATCAGCTCGTAGGTAGGTATCAGACGATCTGGGGGACTTTGGCTCGCAAAACGAGCCAAATCCATGGGTCGCTGGCGACCCATGGCATATGGGTCGATGGCGACCCATAGACTTGGTTCGTTTTTCGCGCCAACGTCTTGCCTCTTTTGTAGCGTTCCACAGCTGGCTGGTTTGAAGGTTCGAGGAGAAGCATGGGTCTCTGACGATCTAAGTACTTAAGATTTTTCTGGAGTCTGGAATTGGGAGATGTTTCTATAGCCTTTTATTGTTTTTGTTATGTTTTGATGGCAAGTCGCTAGCTATTTACATTCAGCTACTGATTCGACTAAAGGAAGGCTGATCTCTCAGTCTCGTTGATTCCGGTTGTTGTTTTAGTCGTATAGCTTGGCCCTTGTCGATCCATTGTCTTAGCTTTTCTGGTTAAGTCCTAAACCATCCCGTTTACACGAGGTTGTTCTGTTTTCTACTGGATTCTACTAGGTTAAAAATCCAGATAACATTTGCCCCCCCAAAGTACGCCTTTTGAATGAAAGGTGTTCTTTGCTCTAGAACAAGTCATGGCAACGAGTCTTCGGTTGTTGAGCTTTCCAACAGCTTTAGTTTTAGTGAATCGTCCAGTTCCTTCGGATTCTCTTGCCAGTCACAAGTCGTTCCAAACCATTTACAGCCTAAGACTCTAGACTCTACCTAAGTGTAATCTATACATCACAATCATTCCGATTTCATTCGGGGTTATTACATCACATGGCTCTAACTACATTTCACATCTCTAATCGTCCCGCGTTCATTCAGGATTTGCATCACTATCAATTTTTGCTTTTCATTAAGAGTTTTTACATCATATATCCAAATCACATATCAGAATCACATCATATCACATCATATATCAAAATCACATCGTGTCACAACATATATCAAAATCACATTGTATCACATCCTATATCAAAGTCATCCTGTGTTTATCCAGGATTTATCCATTTTATTCCACTTATAAGGCATTCAGATCCTTTTTTGCAAAACCAAATCTGTTTTAAGGTTCAATCTTTCTGGACCGCTTAAGTTTAATGCGTGACCTCTCCAGATCGTTTAATGTTTAGCTTAATGCGTGATCTCTCAGGATCGTTTAATGTTTAGTTTAATGTGCGATCTCTCTGGATCGTATAATGTTTTAAGTTAAGGGGATAATCTTTTCGGATCATTTGTTTGTTAAGTCAAATGGGATTAAGTAAGCCCATCCGCTCACTCTCCGGTGAGGGGACTTACTTTTTGCACTCTGGTCCCATGGTGGGACTCTAAGGCGATCTATATCGTACAAGTCCATACACTCGCTCTCTGGCAAGGGGACTTCCACCTTGTCCTGTAGTAGGACTCTAAGGCGATCAATATCAATTATCAAAATTCAAATATTCAAATCAAAACAAATAAACAGAAATTAAACAAGCAGGAGTCCTAAATGTTCATCTCAGGCATCTGACTCAAATTATTCCTAGGGACCATTCGGGATCCTGTACACGTGTAAGCGGCCTTCGATTATTATTGTCTACATACCAGAAGAAAAGTGCAGGAAAAGAAATGATAAAACAAAGCATTGGAATCGAATCCGACTCCTGTTTACCCCGATCATGGGATAATTTGACTTGGCGTTTGTCCCTGGGCGTTTCTTGATTCATTTGCCACGGATGGCAGTTGTCCCTGCAATTATACTACAGTTCTGTTCCTCGCATATTATAGCAGTTGGTTTTTCCGGACCAGTTCTTCTATCAGATCATGAAAGTGTCGGCACTCGTTCGTCTCATGCCTATTCAACTCATGGAAGATGCAAAACTTTTCAGAACTTTTCTCTCAGTCAGTGGGCTCCCTCCTAGGCGGCCTTCGGTAGAGGTTCTGCTCCTTCGTATCTAGGTATATCCTCTCTGAGGTTTCAGTCAGATCGGTGTATGAGGAGAATCTTAGCTCATTTCTCTGTCGTTTTGGGTCTTTGATGTTGTCATTGGCTTTCCTCTTCACTTTGTCTTTTCCACTTACAGCTCCAAACAGTCCCCCACCTTCGACGGCATTTATTTCAGCATCCACTTCCTCATCCTCAGCTTCGGCGTCTTCCTGACGCAGGTACCTCACAGCTTCATAATATAATTTTGCAAGATCCATCGGTGGGTCCCTTTTCAATTGGCTTTGAAATCAGTCTTATTCGCGACTCCAGATACTGCTGCCATTGAGATAAATGATGGGTCAGGTTTGTCCACCGCAGCTGCCACCGCATTGAATCTTGTTAAATAACATCTCAAGGACTCTCCAGGCCTTTGTTTTACGTTTGAGAGTGTAAGTACATTCCTTGGTTGTGAGACATGAACCCTGAACTATCTCAAGAATCTGCTCACTAAGTCGGTCCACGTGCTTATGGACCCATTTTCCAATTATCTGAACCAGATTGCAGCCAAATCTGTTAAGTATAAGAGGAAGCATCGCCCCATTACTTGCTCAAAAGCACCCAGCACCTCCATATGTTGGATGTATCACATTATATGAATCGTCGGGTCTGTCTTCCCGTCGTACATTTCCAGTGTCGGAAGCTTGAAATCTGGAGGATTTCTCGCGTTTCGGATATTAGCAGTAAATGGATTTTTGTTCACATCTTCCAAACCCTAATCTGGGGGGCCTCCTCCGATGAATCTCTGTACCAATTCAGCAACTCTATTCTCACCGTCCATGGAAGGTCTCTTTCCTAAAGCAATACTTTTCCCCTGCCTCGTTGGCGGTATCCCGGAATGGACTCTTCCGGCAACCTACCTATGTTCTGATTTGCAACTCTAGCTTCATTCATTCCTCCGTTCCTTCGAGGAAGTTCTGGTACATATCCTTCTATTGGCCGCATCCTAGTATTCGGATCAGCTCCCGTACCACTAGTCCCTGGTGTTTCAACAGTCGTTC
Source organism: Allium fistulosum (assembly GCA_030737815.1). Lineage (NCBI taxonomy): Eukaryota > Viridiplantae > Streptophyta > Magnoliopsida > Asparagales > Amaryllidaceae > Allium > Allium fistulosum. The sequence continues at coordinate 356,470,522 of CM060904.1, forward strand.
CGGCATTGGCATTGATTCCAATGTTGATTCCAGCGCTGCCCCCATGTGTCGGTTGCTCTAGGCGTGGGGGCAAGGCTCCACCTTCCTCCAATCCAAATCCGGCAATCCCTACATTGTTCCTTGGAGTTTGATTCCTATTCCCTGCAGATCGATCTATCCCTTGCTGCTCCATCCTCTAGAAGAATCCATCCATCATCTCCTGTTGTCTAGCTAAGGGTCCATTATGCATCTCTTTCATCATCCTTTCCATCTCCTCTCTAATAACATAGCTGGGCTGATGAGAATTTGAGGACACTTCCTGGCTGCCCCCAAGCTCCGGTTGACTTGCTCCAGTTTTAGATCTGGTGTTAGGCCTCTTCATTTTTCTTTGAATCTCGGATTCAAACTTCAATTTTTCAGATCTCGATCAAGGTTCTCGGTGAAAGCACCAAAATGTTGACCTAAAAAATGGACCAACACCCTGGTTAGAGTTTGAAAGCACCAGCCCTGTTCTGACAGATCAATATCACAGATCATGGATATAATTAAAGAACAATAAAAGAAAGTAGATAGAGAATTTTTATAGTGGTTTGGCTGTTAATGAAGCCTACGTCCACTTTATAGTTTTATTATAGACTGATTGTTGTTACAATAGATGTTTGGTTACAAGGCTTTGATTATTTTCTAGCTAGATCGAATCTCCAGAATTGGAATTCACTGGAGAATCACAGTGTATTCCTTTGGAGATTGTTGTGTGGAGGTAGAGAGTGAAGAATAATTCCAGCAGAGCTTCAGCAACCAGTTTGGAGAAGATCCACTTTATGTTACAGGTAGGATGCTATTTAAGAGATCAAAGAGCTTCTCGGCCAGGCCTGTCTTCATTAGCTTGTAGGTAGGTATCAGACGACCTAAGGGTACTTTGGCTTGCAAAACGAGCCAAAACTATGGGTCGCTGGCGGCCCATGGCCCATGGGTTGCTGGCGACCCATGGCCTAAGGGTTGCTAGTGACCCATAGACTTGGTTTGTTTTTCGAGCCAGCGTCTCGCCTTTTTTGTAGTGTTCCACTACTGGCTGGTTTGAAGGTTCAAGGAGAATCATGGGTCTTTGACGATCTAAGTACTTAAGGTTTTTCTGGAGTATGAAATTGGAGATGTTTCTATAGCCGTTTATCGTTGTTGTTATGTTTTGATGGCAAGTCGCTAGCTGTTTAAATTCAGCAGCTGATTGGATTGAAGGAACCCTGATCTCTCAGCCTTGTTGATTCCAGTCGTTGTTTTAGTCGTATTGCTTGGCCCTTGTCGATCCCTTGTCTTAGCTTTTCTGGTTAAGTCCTAAACCATCCTGTTTACCCGAGGTTGTTCTGTTTTTTACTAGATTCTGTTAGGTTAGAAAACTGGATAATAGAGATAATGCGTATACTTATACATAGCAAATACAGGTACATTACTATAGCGTTATCCCATACCCCGATCTTTCCTCTAATTCCTTAGGATTATATTTCAAAATCATTTTAAGTTTAAAGTTTTTCATAAACCTATGCTATGATACCAAGTTGTAACATCCCCTATCTTGAGGCCCAAAGCTAAGCGCTACAGATACTGCAGTCATCTATAGCATTAACTTTCGATGACAAAATACAGTAATGTTAATGGTATCCATAATATCAGAAGCACATGAATATGAAACAAATCACATATTTCAAAAAATAAAATTTCTAATTACATTTCACCAAATCATGTTTCATATCCAATTACATAATCCCAACGTTTGTATGGCATTGAATAAATATAATTATTATAAAATATGCCAAGAGCGACATATGAAGATGCCCCATTGGATGATCAAAGTACTAAGTAGACAAAAACTATCTTAATACATCACAACATAAATAGAAATAACATAACAACTCCTAAATAGCTAATATCAGCCTCCTGGTCATCTCCGGAAGCTTTATTCGTCCACCTACTAAAACTTGTAAACCTCAACTCTCAACCTACTCAAATAAATTTTTGAGCACCCAAGAGTTTAAGGGGGAAATATAAACTTCGAGTCAGACATAAAGCCTGGTGTGAATAATACTATACATCTCGGTTATTTGATATTAAGTGAGACCACGCCGCTTAGCGGACCGAATTTACCCTCACTAATATCCTTTTAAAAACTTATCTTTTGCAAATCAAAATCCTGCAACCAAATTGGTAAAAACAATAATAGCAATATCATGTATGCATACAAATCGGGTAATAAATGGACTATCTGTCCGAACACTATAGTTTTGTTTAGCTAACTACTAATGGCTGACTCGGGCCTACCAGACAAATCAAACAAATAATCTAACTTCTGTTAGATACTCTTATGGACGGTCTATCCCTAACTCACTTCTCCCAGGGTCAACTGGTCCTAATGGTTTTGTGGGCTCACCAATAACCTATCTCTACTCTGTGTATTCCTTTCTGTGTGTAACATCATTTTAGTCTTACCCGTGACAAAGCCCTACACACTAGAATTTTAGACTTATATTAGCTAGGGGATACTAGCTAAAGTATAGGGCGTGACTCCACCAGTCTCATATGGTATTCTAATATCTAAGTCATTTACTTAGTGTCAACTACCCCATCAAATTTTCCTTGAAAACTTTTCTTTCAAATTGATTTAACCCTTTAAATCATACTTAAACAAGGAAAATATACTCTATACTTTACTCAAATCACTTTGCCGTTATATATACTTTACACAAAACATTGTTGATGAACACATTCAAAACCTTTAAACAACCCCTTTCGAAACCATTGAAAGTACCCCTTTCGAAACCATTGAAAGTACCCATTTCGATACAAGTAAACCACTTTACTTTATAACCTTAGGCCAAAGGCCAAAACACACCTTTCGAAACAATTTACATTAAACCTTTCGAAAACATTGAAATCATCTCTTTCAAAAGCTTTATAAAACCATAGACATCCTCCTTTCAAAACACTTTAAGCATGCCTTTCGAAACCATTGGAAACCTTCCATTTAAAACCTTTCGAAAACATTGGGAAACCACACCTTCGAAACCTTTATCTTAAACCTTTTGAAAGCATTTAGTTCTTTACATAAATCAAACCTTTCGAAAGCATTTGGGTTCTAGTAAAACATGTGGAACAACCTTTCAAAACCATTTAAAACCATTACTTTCGAAACCATTGGGTTCAACTTTCATTTGAACAAAGGGTCTTAAAACAACTAAGTCGAAAGCACTCTTTCGAAAGCAATTTCCCAAGTAAAAGAAGTGGATGGTGTCGAAACCAATCCCTTCGAAAGCATTGGAGAAGCGGCTTAGATTTTAAAACAAAGAAACACTTTCGAAAGTATTGCTTCGAAAGGTAGGATGCGGTAGCAAGGATATTCGACCCCTTCGAAAGCTTCTTTATAAAACAAAAGGTGCAACCTCTTTCCAAACCATTTGACCAAGTCGAAAGCTATCTAAGTCAAAAGCATTCTTTTCGAAAGCAAAGCAGGCGCATTTCCTTTTAAAAGAAAAACAAGGCTTTGACCGCTTCGAAACCCCTGTTTCAACTCTATACCTTTTGCCTATCTCCAATCCACTACGTACCAAGTATTTAATACCATGTGTATTGGTTTCGAATTGGTTGGAGGCGGAAGTACCTAGTCGAAAGGTGCTGTCGAAAGTGGCGAAACAACAAAAGTATGATAAAACTGAATTTTAACTTTAAAAAGAAATTCTTTTCAACTAACCTACTTTGTTTGTCAATATTTGATTGGTTGCTAATTTATTTTCCAAATTCTTTTCTAAAAGTGCTGCCAAAATTTCAGAAGTAAATAATTCAAAATGTTTACAAAATGCCCCTTATCCTTTTATAAATATATAAAACATTTAAGTCCCATACCTTAAATAATTTTATATACCTATTAAACAATTAGGAAAATTCTACGAGAATTCCCATAAATCATTTTTATATGTTTTCTAACATATTCAAATTTTTGACCCAAAACATATATAAAATAGCCGTAATTAATTTTAAGCTCAATTAACCATTTTCTTCACTAGAAACATAATAATAAATCCACATTGATTCAGAAAATTATGAAATTTGAAACCTGTTAACCTAAAAAATGGATCAACACCCTGGATCAAGTGTGAAAGCACCAATATAGATAATCAGCAGCACAAATCTCAGATAAGCAATAAATAAAAAGTAGAAGTAAGAAAAGAGACATAGAATTTTTATAGTGGTTCGGCTAACTCTGGCCTACGTCCACTTTAATCAATCTTTATTATGATTATACTAGTTTGATATCTTTGGATATCAACTAGTTAGCCCTTAGATCTAAGTTACAATGAGTTAGAATAAGTCATAAGTAAAAGGGTTGACTAGAGAATCACAGTAACCCCCTTGATGACTGCTGTGAGGGAGAAGAAAGTTGAAGAAGTGAAGGAATTCTATTAGAGTAACGGTGGCTCTCTCTTAGAAAAAGATCCATCTCTATTTGCTGGTAGGTAAGTATTTATAGGGAAATTTAGTGAGTGTTGGGCTAGAAGTCCAAGTGCAGAAGAGTCCAGTTGCTATGCCAAGTCATCACCGAAATCTCAAATCAATCTGAATCATTTCTATGGATTGCTAGCTATCCATAGGGGATGGATTACTAGCCATCCATTAACTTAGCATATTTTTCTACCAGAAGTCTTTACTTAGTGCTACGAAGGAGCTTGGAAAGCTTGAGGGCGATCCGACATATCTTGATGGATCGCTAGCAATCCATCCACTTAGCATATTTTTGAGTGATCATTGTTTGGTTGTCTTCCTATCTTCTATTTAAGTGCCTTGTCCAAATATTAAGTCGTTTGGAGTTAGTTTGATCATCCATCTTCATGCGTCATCTGGTCCAGAAGAATCATCCATAACTTGCTCAAATCTTAACTAAATCGAATGAAACTTTGCAGGAACACTCTAGATGGTGTCAGGGATCCAAAATAAAATTTTAATTTGGTGGAGCCCAATCTAGATGGGTCGCTAGCGATCCATCTAGTTAGGTGAGTACCGATCCATCAAATCAACTCCAAATGATTTCATTTTTTGTGAGCCTTTTACCATGTCTTCTAAATGTTCTCCCAAAATTTTAGGTGAATCCGACTTTGTATGAGTTCTGTAGGTCCATTTTAAGTTAGCTGCTTTTGGTCAAGCAGCTTGAATCAGGTGAGTCTTCACTTCTGGAGCTAGATTGTTTGGCATGCTATGAAACTTGGCAAGCGTCTCTAGGGAACATATTAGATCATGATGCAAGAGGACTGGAGGATCCACGAGCAAGCTTTATGGATCGCTTGTGATCCATAGGTGATGGATCGCTAGCGATCTATCGCCTTAGCTTGTTTTGGCATTTTTCTTCTTTGGTCTTTCTCATCTTTTCCTTTTGGTCCTCTTGTTTGATTCTTGAGTTGTTTTGACTTGTCGTAGATGTTCTGACTTCTTTTGAATTCCGTTGGGCCCCCAGTTAACAAAACCCATCTCTAAAATATTATTTCTGACCTTATCTCAAAATCGCAAGGCATTTGGATGTCATTTAATAGGGTTTTCACATTAGAACTTATCATAAAATCCATACAAAATAGCATAAATTATCAACAAGCATATATATCCATTTTAATAGTAAAAAAACATGGCAATATACTTTGCAAAAATATTCGGATTTGATCTAGAAACCAAAAACATCATAAATTTGAGATGTAACCTATTATTCACCTTTAGCTTGTGATTAAGGAGTTGAGATTTGATCTTGAATGGATTTGATTAATCTTCCTCTTGATCTTTAGCTGTTTTTCTTCTAGCTTTTTCTAATGGTGGCCGGCCTCTTGGTTTAATATTTTGATTGCGTGTAAAATGAATATGGTATGAAGGTTTAGGGTATTAGAATATATCTTATTCCTATCTTGCCCTTATCCATTTCCCTTATCTAGTTCTTTATATTTTCCCTTAGTTCATTAGTTCAACTAGGCACGGCTACCCCTTTATTATACAAATCTCAATCCCTTAACCATTTACATTATTTCATTTAATTTAACTAATTAAATGTCCTAAATAATGTTAACCAAAATTAGGGTCATTACATATAACAGTCTATATAGTTAAGGCTCTGATCATCCAAGGGGCATCTTCATATGCCGCTCTTGGGATTATATATGTAATTATTATATTTTATCTGGATGATGTAATCGTGAGGTTATGAGGTTAAATTGTAATGAAATTTCAAATTAATGAATGAAATGTTTTGTTAAAAATTTGTAAATTCTAGTGCTCTTAATGTTAATGCTATAATAACTGATCTCATTTTGTTACTGGGAAATAATGCTGAGGATGACTTTAGCATCACTAGTATCTATTTTCGAGCCTAAAAATAGGGAATGTTACAGCTAGACTACCTTAAATTGGCATGCTAATTACTTTCAAGAAAATTAAGCAACATTTTTCCTCCCCGTAAGCGGGTTGTGAAATCATGAAATCATGCCGATTAATGGCCCTGCAAAGAATTTAATGCACTTTCCATGTGGCTTTGTGCTATTGGTTATGATGGTTCGCTTTCCTAGGCGTGGTAGAGACGTATCACATCTCTCACGTGCATGAGTTAACTTTCTTCTAGTCTCTTCCGAATGGCTAGGATTCTTTTTACCATTTGGAATTAACGCACACGATTGAAACCGTAGGTATATAAATACACCTTCTCTTCTTTCTTGAACTCTCAAAATCTTTCCTTATGAAAATTCTTCATAGTTTATGAATCTTTCACCATTCTTTACTGATAAAAGGCAGCTAGCATCATCATCCATTTCCTTTCCAGACATCTTTGCACATACTTTTTTTGTCGAACTTGTTTGGTATGTTGAGAAAGGAGAAAGCTCTCTTTGTGTTGAACTGGCACTTGTTAATTGCAGTCCAACCATTGCCTAGAACCTTCTTCTTGATACGGATCTTGACTTGCCACTTGGCTTTGGCCCGCCTGCTGGCCAGGCCTCCGATGGTGATCAACCATCATTGTTATGATATTGGGTTAGCTTGGGCTAGTGGATTCTTCTCCATCCTGCTCTGGCGGTTCTGAAACTAGGTTGGCTTGGACACTTCAGCGCCTTGCCAGAAAGAGTATTAGTTGTCATCTCCACCTTCAATATCATGGCTAAAATCTTAATCATCTGCTTGGCAATGTAATCTAAGAGCTATTCCTAACCTCTTACGAGATTCGATATGGAAAGCTTCGAAGGTGGTAGCATGCTCTGTTTTCTTTAATAAGTTCTCGATCGTTTGCAACACTGGGGAGCTCGTCTTTGCATTTGAAGCTGGAACTTCTAAAGTGTTTCGCTGACATTCTTCTTCTTCTCTCTTTCTTCTTTTCAACTAGGTAGTGGTAAGAATATCATTGTAAGCCTAGCGGGGTGTGCAATGTGCCTTTACATTCTTTGAACAGAATGAAACTGATCTTTTGTTGCAAATTTTGTTTTTGAATCTTGTTGCTATTTTTACTTGTTTATTTGCATATGGCTTGTTGAGTAGAGTGCTTTGAAAAGCCAATACTACCAGTGTTTATTTTGCAGAAATGCCTTTCTCTTTTAGGAAATGTTAAATATCAATGTGATAATAAGATAGTCTAGGTATAGTCATTAATATAGACCATGTAACGACCGAATGTAGAGTGGCAGTTTGCACTGGCATGAGCTGAAACACAGGTTTACTTGTGGGTTCTCTTGGGTTGCAAGCAGTCGAACAAAGAGTGGCAGACAAGCCTGGGCTCGAACCTGAGCACAAGGGACTGTGAGGTTTTCTTTGGTGACATGTTGCCAGACGTGAAGCGGCCATTAATCCCAAGTCGATCTAGCGCACATTGCTTAGCTCAGACACTCTAGTGGAAGTGAGTTGTATTATGGTGAGGCGGGCATATAGCCCATTCACAAAGATTTGCAGATGGGAAAGTTTTAGAACTTATATTTAATGATGGGTCTGAATTGAGGTTGTGATGCCCTCAATCTTTAGATAAAGTGGCCGGCTATGAGAGAGTAGGAGCTATAGCCAATGCTTCAGGGTTGGGGGACCTTAAAATGGACCTGGGCTCTGGTTGGACCATTGAATCTATTAAGAAACCTACGCTAATTGTTGAATGCTCTTTCTGCAACATGAGAACACCCATCTTTTCTTTCCTAAGGGAAGTCCTATAAAATTCCCTTGCCTTTTATTGGTTGCTCCTAATTTCTTCTACCCTATCTTGGATGGAGAACTTCCTGCCAATGTGATTATAGGAGAGGATGACATCTAACTCAGCAAGCATTGATCGTCCTATCAATAGGTTATTAGAAGATGGGAAAGCAACAACCACATTTTACCAAGATTTTTGCAGTAAGGGCTCTTGGTCGAAAGTTGTTACAACGAGTCTGTGCCTATTGGAACAATGCCTCCACCCCCCAAAGCCACAATTAGGCAGGGCACATAGTGTGAGGTTGGAGGCAGGGAGCCTAAGAGCATCAAAGATGTTCTTGAACATGACATTGATCGAGCCGCCTCCATCCACAAAGGCCTAATGCACATTGGAGTTAGCCAAGGAAAGAATAATGACCATAAGGTCATGATAGAGGTAGAAGACTGCTTCCATGTCTTTGGTAGTGAAGTGATTGGTAGTTCTAATCCCAATCTGGGCACTTTGGATGTTTGAGATTCCAATGAATAAATTTTCCCAGCGGTACCCACTTCTCTTTTGTACCAGGGCTAGGCCCCTTGACTGTACGTGGTCACATGCGGACTACTGCATATGGTTAGGACCTCGGTGATGGCTCGGATATTTGCATTATTGGACTTAGGGGACTAACTTTGCCATTCTTCATGATTTGCCCTTTTCCCGACAAAATTTTGAACAAATTCCAAGAGTATTCGTTCCTACATGAGTCTTTTTATTTCATCCATGAGTATACCGTAGTCTATTATAGAGTGGCCATTAATTTGAAGGAATGCCTAGTACTTGCAATTGCAGTGAGGTTCCTCCCACTTACCATCCCTGGCGGTGGCAAGCATTTGAAACTACACTCGGTTCTTGAGGGCAAGGTAGATTGTAGCGATGTACCTATTCAAATGAGAGTAATTATTGTAAATAGGCTTATATAAAGGAGCGGCCTCTAGACGCCTTCTAACGTTGGCTTGACGATCACTATTTGGCAATCTTTATGTTGTGAGGACCGACTTAGGCAAGACGCCTTGCCTTGTTATCGCTGTTTGAAAGATCCATGTCTTCTATCCTCATCATGTCATTCTCCAATTGATAGAAGTCGGTTGGGATGAAATTGACTACTTTTGGAGCTCTCTCTATATCCTAGACTGGTATCTGACCCCTAAACATAGGGCTATGACCAATCTATTCACGTCCGCACCCATGGCAAGCGTGGATTCTTTGTTGAAGCAGCCAACATACAATCATAAGCTTTTGTAAGGACCTTGGCTGATATTGCCTATCTTACTAGCCAACATGACATGGGTATGGGACGTGAAGAAAGGAGTCTTAAACTTTGTGCACAATTGAGCCCAAGAGCTGATATTGCCTGACTGCTGATGCAAGAACTAATTGGTGGCCGGTCTTGAGAGGGTGGAAGAGTAGAGCAAACACTTTGAGAAGCTGGAAAGCTGGCTTGCATGGATGATGGAGTTAAATGTCATGATGTGGTGAGATGGATCTACACCCCCATCATTTTTGTTAATAGGTGGCAAAGCAAACCACCGATGGATGTAGCATCTAGGATCTAATCATAGAATGGCTTTCCATTCTCATCATATGAGAATGTCTCACCCCCAGCATTGCAGGCTTACATTCTGTTGAGCTATTGGGTGGAGGATATGTATTTCTTCCTTAAGGTTGGCATCGGCATATTGTGGGATGTTCTGGCCGACCATGGGCTAAGGGGTCAGCCTACGCCTTGGCAGAGTAGGAGATCGACGATAAGATGGAGAACGATGATGACGAGCAGGAGATCACCCATGCATAATGGGCGATCATTAATGCACAAACCGCTCTTCTCTTTGTTTATTCTCGATCACCCCCCTATGGGTACTGGAGTGCACCAAGAGAGCCATGCGTGCCTTACAGATGGCAGGGGGATCGCCATTGAGAAGGTTAATAGCAGAAGTTCAAGAGTGATCAAAGGTCGGTTGTCGTTTTGTCGAAAGGGAACGACCACGGCTTGGCCGCACGGGCGAACCCACATTTGCGGCGAGACCATTCCGACTAGATAAGCATATAGCATACCTTGGACGTGATTATCCATAAGTTGAGTTTCAGGTACCACCCCCTCTTGGGCTTCGGTGGTGTTCGGGAGTTCATAACCATAAGGAGGCATGCCCGCAAGCAGGTAAGTCGACCCAGTGAACCATCAGAGGAGTTAGTGAGACAAAGTTTACCATGGCTTAAACATCCAACTAGGATTAACTTTGAAAAACATGGAGTTAAGTACACAATTGAAAAGTAAATAACACAAGAAATATAATATTTCGGCAAAGTTGCCTACATCTACCGTGAAGTTCTCTTACTATATATTTGTGTTCCAACTACAAGGAATCATAAGATAATAATAAGAAAGTAGGAAGCACTTAAGACCAGTAAAGATGTGTAATCTTAAGAATTTGCGGTATCAAGAGCCTTGAATTGTGTGTGGTATTCAGAATTATTGTATGTCCTAACCACTTTGAAGTTGCAATGCAAGGAATATTATAGTAGCTGAAGTGGATGATGGAAGGTTGAGATTAAGCTATACAACTGAACGGAAAAATGCCTAACCATTGATATGGATGCAAGTGTAAATGGACGATAGTTGTATTTGGCCTAAGAATATGTGCGTAGGATGAAAATATACTCATTGCTCCTCTGTACCAGGCACGGGCCTCACGTTTAATGCATAGACTTTGCATTAAATACACATTTAATGCTGATAGTAAGCCGCATTAGTTCTGCTAGTCATCTACAATTCTTCGGATAGGTAGATGGACAAATTCTGTTTACTTAAGTGCAACGTGACAAGTTTGGCTGAGCTTGTCAACTGGTTGTCAACGATATGAAAGAAGCTAGCAACATTGCAAAGTATTATGCTAGGAAGATAGTGCACGGCTGAGCATGAGGTGATTGGGTGGGCTACCTAGGGACGATCGAGGGCGGCTGTACTTAAGTCGGGCCAAGGATGAGCCATGCTTTGTCTTGCTTGATGTTTTTCCTGTTGACGCAGACTTAGAGAGGTGTCGGCCGTCAACTGGAGTGGCACTAGGTGACTATGCTGACTTGAAAATGTGCTAGTAAACTAACATTGGAGGGTTGGTCATCGTCAAGTCAAGCTCGACTGGACCAGACCAGGCCCAGATCTTGCCTAAATGTGATAGGTGCTTAGAGGTGAGGCGACCAAACCTCGTCTTGGTGACTTGCCAAATGAAAGGGATGGTTCGAGACCAACATGGTATTGGTCCAGCTTACATGGGCTGGTTGTAAATTAGTTAGGCTGGCTTTGATTCGGCTATACTGTCTTAAATTGGTATGCTAATTACTTGCGAGAAAATTGAGCAACACATTCCACTTCATAATGTTAAGAACTAGACTCACAATCATAAAGACTAGGGTAATCCACAGTCGTAAGATCCACACACAATCATGATCCAAGTGGACATCCATATATAGCCCTTCTATATGAGTATATTGGATACCTCTGTGTATCAACGATCTCTCTACACGTGTCTCTATAGTAGAGCACGGTCAATGTTCCATTCCATTCATCTCCATAGTAGAACATCATAATTCCACCAACGAGTTCCCCTCATTGAACTTGTCCTTGTGGATCATTATCCCAACTTCTATCTTTGAGTCGTCCTCATCAGAACATCTTTAAACACCCATTATGAGTCATAGAGTTCCTCGCCAAAGTCCCAAAATAATCTAGTCAAAGCGTCACATCATTGCTTCACTACCAAAATCGCTCGTCTAAAATTTATAACGTCAACATCAAGTATGAAACGAATGAACGGATCATCGTGGTATACTCCCCAAAGCATCACCATCACACACACCAAACTGGTGTGAATTCGGCGCCACCAAAAGTGGTCGGTGATGAACACTCAAGTGTGGTTGGTGACTTTTGGTTCGACACTTGGCCACTTTGGCTAAGTGGTAGAACCTCTTATCTTATGCAAACATCCCAAAGTCAATCTTTCACCACCTTGAAGCAGTGCATAGTTATGCCCAAAGTTTAATGCCCATACCTCTCAGTGACAAAAGTTTTGCCCATGCTAAAATTTGCCTAAGTACATAAAATCTCTCATTAATGGCTTGCCCTGAAGCTTTCGGGCCTATGTCTGAAGTAGTAGCTTCCACGATTCAATGCAAAACCTCTCGGCCAATACCTCTAGTCATTTTCCAAACCCCAAATTTATTTCTAAGTCCAACTCTACATCATTTACTGCCGTACCCGAAGCTTTCCTTGTGCGACGATCATTTTGGCCCGAAGTCTTATGCGGAATCCCCAAATTAGTATAGTCCCCCAATAGATTTTCAGCATCATCACCAATTACTCTTTGCAATCACCAATAACTCTATCTTTTCTTGTCCAAACGACTTATGACCAAAACAGGCTTTCATGAACACTTCGTTTCAATTTCATCATGCTTCGAATGCTTTTGCTCGTCGAATCACTCATACGATGATCACTCCCAAATCACACTCAAACATATTAAAACACATGCAACTGACTTCATATAAATATCATAGAGCATCCCAATATCATATACAAGCAATATAATCAATATCAAAGCATTTCCATCATCGTAAGTCTACAAAAATATCATATGATGACCAGTATGGTCAAATTCATTATATAAACTAACAAAATATAGTGAGAATTGTAAAACCGCTCACCAAATATCCAAATGAACATAAACCAAAGCAAAATTAGAAGTGAACAGTGCCTTCATGAATCCTAAAGTGACCCAAATAATAGATCTATAATTCCCTTTGCTAATTACCCTCTAATGACGTGATTTGGCTAATGAAAGTAACATTGGAACATGTTTTTTCCTTGGAGAAGAAGATTTATGGTGGTTTCTAACTATATTTAGGAAGAGTGTAATGCCTAGGGAGATGTCCTATCAACCCTTCTTAGCAATAGTCTCAAAATGGACCGTTGGGCTTAAACCCAACCTCACTAATTACCCTCTTACAAAAACTATCTAAACTTTAAATGGCAATATCCCCTAAATGGTAAGTCCAAAAGGCTATTATGATCACTCAACAGAAAGAGAAACCATCATATCTTTTTAATGTAAGTGGTCCGGACTCCTAATTCAGCTCCTATCAAAATTTATAGGCATTACAAGTTTTTAGGATCAAAATTGTCAAATAAAGTGGCTAAAAATAAAAAATGTCGAAACTCAAAATCACCCAAAGTTATAGCCAAATCCGACCTAATACAAATTTATAAATATTTTTTTGTGGTCCTTCGATATGTAGCATAAGAGTCGTTACACAATTCCTTCCCTTCCAAAGGGTTGGATAAAACAGATGGTTTTTTTGGGTGCTTCAACATATTTTAAAATGCGGCTTCACATTCGCTCGTCCTTTGGAACTTTCCTCTGTTTTTAGGGCATCAAAGAATGGTATGCACTTGTCTATTGCTTTTGAAATGAATCAACTCAATGCAGTGACTTTACCATTCAAGTTTTGCATTTCCATCCTCATCTTTGAAGAAATAACCAGTTTTAGTACTTTAATCTATTCTATATTAGCTTCAATGCCCTTTGAGTTTACAATGAAGCCCAAAAACTTGTCTGATCCAAACCCTAAAAGAAGTCTTCGGTGGATTCAATTTCATTCATATATTCAGAATACATCGAACATTTCCTAAAGTTCGCCCATGTGATCCACTATCATCGTGATTCCACGAGCTAATCGCCCACATAGACTTCCATCATCCGTCTTGTCTGATCTTTGAACATTTTGTTCACCAAGCCCTGGTAAGTAGCTGCGGCATTATTTAGACAGAATTACATGCATTTTTAATAATACAACCTTAAATCTGTAGTAAAAGAAATGTGCTCTTAATCCGAGAAATGTGCCACAATTTGTTTATAGCGGGAGTACGCATCCATGAAAGATACCAGTTCATGTCCGGTAGTTCCATCTACCAATTAGTCTATTCGTGGCAATGGAAAGCAATCCTTTGTGAATGCTTTATTCAAGTTGGAATAGTCAATCCATGTCAGCCATGTCCCATTCTCCTTCTTAACCAATACCCAATTTGATACCCACTCCGGGTATAGTGTATTATGGGTGAAGCCATCTTCCTTTAACTTATCATCTTCCTCTATCAACAAGGCAGATCACCTCGGTTCCATACTGAACCTCTTCTGTTTCACATGAGGGTAGCTTAGGTTCACATTCAAAGCGTAACATGTAACTTCAACTGTAACGACCCGAAAATTTCAAACCCGAAAATTCCAGATAGTTATGAAAAAGAAGAAAGAGGTAGAAGAAGAAGAACAGAAACATCAACATCTCACATTCGCAGCGGATAAAATATAATAGTAAATAATAACAGTTTACAAAATATTACTATATCTGTCGATTACATTTTTTTATACATCAGAGTTTTATTCCAATACACAACAATGGTCATATATAAATCAAATATGTCTCAGATAATCAAAAATAATAGTCACAGCGGAATCACTCCATACGTCCTGCCATCCAGCTCATCTCCTAAGCTCCAGAACGTCCTTACCTGAAAATCTGTAATACTCGGTCTGACCCGAGCATTACATCAAAGTAACACCCGGGTCAGGCTGGAAACCAGCGTGAGTAAACCCATGAAATTTGAAATACTAAGTTCAAACCATAAAAGGAAACCCGGGTAACTTGTATCAATTACAACTACACAAATTGTTATTGACCTTATTTATTTCACTCACCCGTTTCTAAGTACCAAACTTAGATTTAATGGTCTAATTTGCCTAAATCATTCCATTTCAGCTTATTGATTTCAGCTAGAAATTTAATAAGAATCGAAGTGGTTTTAGGTATTTACTAATACCCGACTCCGGTCTCTTCGAAACCAATGACAATTTAACTTAAATTGTTCAAGTGAAATACAATTCAACTTAAGATACAGGATGTCACAATATTTCATCATCAATAGATAACCACATCATCATAGTTTAAATCAACATATCAGATCACATAGCATCACGAACCACATATTAAGGATAACAATTTATCAAAGGTTTCCAATATCATTCTAATTATCCTTTATTTAAATTTAAGTAACTAACCCTTAATTATTCCACAAATTAATTATCCTTAACCAAATACAGTAATTAACCTTTAATTACTTCATTAATTAATTAATTATTAACCATCATTATTAATCACCCTTGATCAATAACATCCAGAGATTTACTACCCTAATTAAAATCCATTAATTACATTAAGTAATTATTATCAAATCATCTAGTGTTTAAAATTAATTAAACTTAATTTATCAACTTAAACAAATCACATTAATCTCCATTAATTATATTAAGTAATCACTTTCTTAATTACTTCCATTAAGTAATTATACTTAAACAATTCACAAATGATTATCAATAAAATTATTATTTAATTTAAGAAAACATTTCTTACTAAATTAGAGTATTTACTATATTTTAATTAAACATTTAGAATTAAAAATTTATTTAAATTTCCAGATTTGGATTCAAAGTAAATTTGAATCCATCCACTTATCTTTAATTTTAAACCTGAAAAAAAAATCAAGTTTATTTAAAACTGGTATCCATCCTTTGCCTCGAGACGAACCCAGCCTGCTTCGAGTCTTTTCATCCTTTGCTTCGAGTCCCGCTCGCGATTTACTCGAGTTTCCTCTGAGAACAATTCCACGCAAACATTTGACAGTCTACCTGTAGCATACGAGCACTCCACCACTACACTACTTCGATATGCCTCGTCCCTGCTTCGAGTAAAACACCTAAAATCCCGAGTGAAACCCCGAGCATTTCAAATTGCACCTTCCAAAAATTGACAGCCATCATAAATTTGCACGTGCACGTGCACCGTGCCTCCAGCCACCTCCGGCCACTCACCAGCATCGCCACCCATCGGCGATCGACCCACGACCACATCACAACCTCCAAAACCTACCACCTTCACTCGAATCAAAATCGAGTTACCTGTCATCAACCTGGAAACACACTCGACCAACAATCCCAACCTGTCAACAGCTCGTCTCTGCCCTTCCGACCATCAGAGACATCACCGCCGCCGGCCACGTCTTCGCCTACTCTCCCTCTACGCATTCCCAAGCACCGGTTGAACTCGATGCCCTGTGGCATTCGAACGAGACCCATATATAATCATAACAAAAACTAGGTTTACAGAAAGGATTTCATCGCCGTTGCCACCACGACGAACTACAGCGCCTTCCACCATTTTTCCCGGCCTCTCCGTTCACTCCTCCATCACCACAGTGAACTCCAAGCATTCCAATCTACTTGGTCACCCAAAATCGACGAAAACTCATTTTCCGTTCATCACAGTAACGCCAACTCAATTTTTCACTAAAAAAATATGATTCAAGTTTTAAAAATCCTAATTTTAGGCAACAATTCAAGTTGTAAACTTGAATTAATATTTTAAAATATTTGAGGATTTGCTTATAATGATTATTGCCTGTTCTTCAAGTTTTACAGAGCCAGGCTACTTGATGAACTCGAATTTCGAATTTAAAAATTTGTTTTGAGATCTAACAGACATGTTTTGTTCAAATACTATGTACAAATAATCAATAGATGAAACAGGTTGATCTTGTTTTGAACCTGAGCTTCAAGTTTTTATCACAGAGATAGTTTTCCAGACTATAAACAGACAGGTATCAACACATATAAAGAATTTCATAAATATGTACATACAAACACACATTTTTTTTAGACATAAGAACATAGCAAATATACTTAATAGGTTTCCAATTTAAGTTACTCACCAGGCTAGATAAAGGAACAGAGCATCCATGTTTATTGAAGCAGTTCGAATTTTAGAAAACTGGAAAGTGTTTTTAACCTTGATCTTCAAATCATCTTGCTCCACTGTTATATTGACTTGTTTGATGATGTTGAATGCTTGTTTATATTTTAAATGAAAGCTTCATCTCAGTTTTACTTAGCTCGAATTGGAAATGAAATGTGATAAAGAAGATAGTTTACAGTTTGAAGCATAAGAGAAGTTACAGGGTATAATTCTATGGTCAGAGATTTTTAAAATTTTGGTGGCTGAAAGAAGTTTTCATACAACTCGAATTGATCTTGTTGGCTACTAATAAATGAGGGCATTAAATGACATTGTACTTGATGTTTCATTTTTACACTTATCCTATCATTTTCTTACTCTTGCCTGGCTTAGTTCACAAGCTTCATGCATATATACTTTTACTTTGCTTTGTGTTTTGATTCTTGTTGTTCTTAAAGCCTGCATATTCATATTCGGACCATTTGTTTGACTATGCAGATTTGTATTAGGCTGGGAAGTCTTCTTTTCTTAGCTTGCATTCCTTTCTTATGTGCTATAAAAACATGCTACTAGTTTGATAAAAGAATGTAGTGTAAGTGAAATGTTATTCTAATATATTGTTTAATTATGAAATGTAAGTGGTTGTTATTTTAATATGTTGTTTGATTATTTGGTATACTTGTTTTATTATTTACAAACTATAAAATTCACTTATGTAAACTTTTACTCGTATTATCGTATTGTATTCCTATATGAATACTTTTATATTTTTCCTTATAATACCATTTAAAATAAATTACACATTTATAAATTTGAAACGATTCATAAAAGAAATTATATTTTTATTAATAATTATAAAATCCAAACCAAAGTTAGAATAAGCTTTTAAAACAACTTAAAACATTTATCTAAAGTATTTAAAACAATATATTTATTTGTTTGACCAATTAATATCAATATTTCAATAATTTAATTCCATTAATTTCTAATTAACAATCGTTAAAAATCTGGGTCATCACATTCCTTCCCCCTTTAGAACTTTTCGTCCTCGAAAAGAACGAAGCCAGAATTATTAAAATGCTTAAAATCAAATACATATTCTTGATCATTTTAAAACATTTTTTTTATATCTATATAATATTATTCTAAAGTCGTTTTTTATAAAAATACTTTAATAACTCAATGTTTCAACAAGTCCATCCTTGTTCTTATAGAAATTCGGTCATACGTTGATCAGGCGTAGGACTGAAAAATCTACAAGTACCTGGTAAACTCGTTTCCAACACCTAGTGAAAATACTTTGGAAAATAATTTTATTGAAAATACAGGAAACAGTTTCGAAAATAGAGAAAATATCTTTGGTGAGAATGCTCTGGAAATCATCACACCCATCCATGGTCGCAGTTACATCCTGGGTTACGTTGCCGTCGCAGCAAAAGTCCATGTAACTGATTACACCATAGAACCCACGACAGATCGCAGTTACATCCAAGGTTACGTTGCCGTCGCAGCAAAAGTCCATGTAACTGTTGGCTCTCAGCGGCACACACGATTACGCTGTCAAAATGAAACTTCTCCACTCCCACATAGGTCGCAGTCTACCGATGTAAAATCAAACATAGACTGTTGGCTCTCAGCGGCACACACGACTTTCACTATGTTACCATAGTGTCGCAGTCTACCGATATAAAATCAAACGCAGAGTGTTGGCTCTCAGCGGCTCACGCGACTTTCGCTATGGTCTGTAGTAGATCGCAGTGACATCGAGTTACACTGTCGTCACAGCATAACCCAAATGCCTCTGTGGGCACCAGCCCCTCGACTTTCGCTACAAATAATCTTCAGGAACTAGTTTTGTCCGGACTCCTCACAGGATCAACTTTAGAACCTCCCCCTTTGAGGCTCAAGGTAGTACCACCCTGTGGCACTCCTGAGAAGTTCATTTTAAGGGAGCGCCTTTTTCCCCAAAGCCAATCTCAAAACACTTTATACTATACACATATAGTATTTTCCAAATCATACACCTAGTATGAATTCCATATAAGCTCCTTTACACAAAATCGAAAATTCTCAAATTAGGCTTTTCCAAATCCCAATATTGATTTTATCCAAAAATCAAAAGCCTTTTCCAAATCCAAAGGTTCCCAAAACCTTTTTCTCAAAACCATTTCCATAAAATCTTTTATATATATATTCATATATATAATTTTCTTGGGAAAACTTTAAATCACTTTATACTTGTATAAGTTTCCTTTGTATACTTCAAAAATTTTCAAAAACCTTTTTCTTTTGGCAATTTATTCAATAAGGGGAGTTTTATCATATATAACAAAGATACGTAACTTTGTTTATTCCAAATCAAATATTCAAATTTGATTACTTTATAAAGTCACTTGCAAATTTCTTACTTTTATTATAAAGTAAACTTTAACTCAGAAAAATATTCAATTTCCACTTTATTTCCCTAAAGTTAATTTCTACCATAGAAATATAAATTTTAAATTTATTTTATTTTAGTTCCTCATATATTCACAAATATATTTTCCATTTCAAAAATCATCTTATAACCTTTTATCTACAACTTCAAAATCAAATTTCCACCTTTATTCATTGTCAATTTCTCAAAATATACTTTCAATTTCAAAAATCATTTACAGTTCTTATCTAAAAATTTCAATATCACTTTTATTCAAAACCCGTACAATGTCCACATATCATTCGTACGCAATATCAATCTGATCGCTCACTCGATCACACAATTTCACTTCCGAACTAGTATCGTCCACCCGACTATCTAGTGCGGACTCAGATCTGGTTTCCTAATCAGAAACCGTCATTCTCCTTGCATAGCCATAACTATGATAGAGAATATCCAGAACCAATCAAAAATCCATATCCAGGTTCGCCGTCGAAAATCGAGCGAAAAATCCCAACTCGGATCGATAATACTATCTCGAAATTCTATGCTCGAATCTGGATCAAATCACTATGCGAATAGAATAATATACGCACATCCTACGTATTTAACTCCATTGATTATTAACCAAATCAATTTCCTTTCTATTCACATTCACTTTAATTTTCATTCACTTATTCACATTTGCTTTAATCCCTACTTGGATTATCACTTCACTTCTTATCTCAGTTGGGTATTTAATCACGAACAGTTTGAACTCCGTCCCGTTTATATTTTAGAAAATAGCTTGAAAATTTTAAAAATAGACAAGTAGTTGAAAAATAATTATTAATTTGTAAAATAGCTGCAAAATAGTTAAGTAATCATAAAATAATTGAAAATAGTAAAATAATTGCAAAATAGTCGTAAATAGTAACTAGTTATAAAGTAGTGAGAAAACAGTAATTAGTTTATAAAATAGTTGTAAAATAGTTAAATAGTTCCAAAGCAATTGTAATATAAGTTTAAGATAGTTTTTGGTTTAAAAAAAGAAAAGTTGTGTAGTAAATAGTTTAGAAAAATAGATTTATTTTGAAAATAGTCCAGAGCCAAACTGTTCAACTTCCCAATCTCCATTTCAACCAATTTCCCATTAAATTGATCCAATTCCAATTCAAGTTGAATTTTCCACAATTTCTTTCCTAAATTCAAATCAAATCCCATTTGATTTTAAACATATTCACTCTAATTACAGTTCCAAATTATTTAAACTAATTTAGACTAACTCCAAATTGAATCCACTTCAATCTCAAATCATTTCAATTTCCTTGTGGATTAATCCCCATTCCCATTTGAATTTTAAACTTATCCATCCTAAATCACAATTCCCATTAATTCAAATCAATTTCAGCTTGGTACTAACTCAATTTAAATCTCAATTTTAAACCATCTCGAATTTTATAAATTCGAGTTAAATTTTCAAATGTTGATTTATTCCCTTAATCCAATTAACATTTATCTTCAAATCAATATCTTTAAACCATTTAATTTATGAGTTCAATTCTCAAAATTCCATTTTAAATTATCTTCACTTAACTTATTTCAAAGTTCAAATAATAATTCAAACCCCTTTTAAACAATTAAATCTTTGAATTTCAATTTATTACCCAAATTCAATCTTGGAACCAATCCTTAATCATTTCAGTTTACATGTTCATTTTAAACATTCAAATCTTAATGTTCAAAGTGATCCTATTTTCTCAAGTTTAATTTTTTTTCTTTAAAATCAAAATTACTTAAGTAATTTCAAATTAAAGTTAAATTCCATTTAATTCCAATATTGGGATAGATATTACCCCAATCTATCATCCAATTTATTTAAAACATTCAGCATCCACTACCCATTCCAGATCTCAATTCTATCTGAGACCACATATAGTTCCCTACCAAATCAGCCCATTTAACTTTCCTAAGCTAAACCTCAATTTCATCTTGAAATTTCCAATTCAGGTTGTTTATTCCAAACTTATTTAACTTCGTTTAAGTTAAATTCAATTTAATCCCGTCAAACTTACTCAAATTTGAATTCCCACTTCAAATTTTCAAAATTTTTTTTTAATAATATTCATTCTTACTCATTAGTTCAAAACTTATATCACTTTGGGTTTCACATCACTTTCCAAGGATTATTCAAAACTCAATCTTAGAGTTTTTTTTTCCCATATACATATTTATTTCCTTTACACACCAAATTACCTTAAATTTTAAACCACCTTTGGTTTTAAGTTCAAAACATGTTCCTACAAATTTTCAAACAACTCTTGTTTGAATCAAGCTCTTTTATTCAAATAATACTATTTATTATTTCTTTCAAACACTTGGAACAAATTCCCATATTTTCTGGACTTAGATTTAATACTTCACCATTTAAACCCTTTTTAATTTCAATTCATAAGTCATACTCACCTAAATGTTTACTTCCATAAACATTTTATTTTTTTGCTAAATCATTAACAAACATTTCATCATTTTAGGAAAATAACCAAGGTTATTGCAACTGGAAACCAATTCCAATTATCTTTATTCTGAAAATATTTCTACAAATTCAGGATTTTAATTTCAGTTTGAATCCAATTCAAACTTATTTTACTTTCATTTTAGTAATATTTCTATTACTACCTAATTTAATTCCAATAATTTAACAACCAGTTACTTTAACATTTATTGGTTAAGGAATATTGCTTTATATATATCAAATATACTTTATATAAAATCATTTACCTTTAAAACCATTTAAAATCTTTATATAGGAAAATAACAAGTACGTTCTCTCATATATATATACACTCAACTCATCCTAGGGTAATACTAACCCTATCTCTGATGAGTACACCCACCAGAGCCAAGGTTCTCGCTTAACCTTTCAGCTCTGATACCAACTGTAACGACCCGGAAATTTCGAACCCGAAAATTCCAGATAGTTATGAAAAAGAAGAAAGAGGTAGAAGAAGAAGAACAGAAACATCAACATCTCACATTCGCAGCGGATAAAATATAATAGTAAATAATAACAGTTTACAAAATATTACTATATCTGTCGATTACATTTTTTTATACATCAGAGTTTTATTCCAATACACAACAATGGTCATATATAAATCAAATATGTCTCAGATAATAAAAAATAATAGTCACAGCGGAATCACTCCATACGTCCTGCCATCCAGCTCATCTCCTAAGCTCCAGAACGTCCTTACCTGAAAATCTGTAATACTCGGTCTGACCCGAGCATTACATCAAAGTAACACCCGGGTCAGGCTGGAAACCAGCGTGAGTAAACCCATGAAATTTGAAATACTAAGTTCAAACCATAAAAGGAAACCCGGGTAACTTGTATCAATTACAACTACACAAATTGTTATTGACCTTATTTATTTCACTCACCCGTTTCTAAGTACCAAACTTAGATTTAATGGTCTAATTTGCCTAAATCATTCCATTTCAGCTTATTGATTTCAGCTAGAAATTTAATAAGAATCGAAGTGGTTTCGGGTATTTACTAATACCCGACTCCGGTCTCTTCGAAACCAATGACAATTTAACTTAAATTGTTCAAGTGAAATACAATTCAACTTAAGATACAGGATGTCACAATATTTCATCATCAATAGATAACCACATCATCATAGTTTAAATCAACATATCAGATCACATAGCATCACGAACCACATATTAAGGATAACAATTTATCAAAGGTTTCCAATATCATTCTAATTATCCTTTATTTAAATTTAAGTAACTAACCCTTAATTATTCCACAAATTAATTATCCTTAACCAAATACAGTAATTAACCTTTAATTACTTCATTAATTAATTAATTATTAACCATCATTATTAATCACCCTTGATCAATAACATCCAGAGATTTACTACCCTAATTAAAATCCATTAATTACATTAAGTAATTATTATCAAATCATCTAGTGTTTAAAATTAATTAAACTTAATTTATCAACTTAAACAAATCACATTAATCTCCATTAATTATATTAAGTAATCACTTTCTTAATTACTTCCATTAAGTAATTATACTTAAACAATTCACAAATGATTATCAATAAAATTATTATTTAATTTAAGAAAACATTTCTTACTAAATTAGAGTATTTACTATATTTTACTTAAACATTCAGAATTAAAAATTTATTTAAATTTCCAGATTTGGATTCAAAGTAAATTTGAATCCATCCACTTATCTTTAATTTTAAACATGAAAAAAAAATCAAGTTTATTTAAAACTGGTATCCATCCTCTGCCTCGAGACGAACCCAGCCTGCTTCGAGTCTTTTCATCCTTTGCTTCGAGTCCCGCTCGCGATTTACTCGAGTTTCCTCCGAGAACAATTCCACGCAAACATTTGACAGTCTACCTGTAGCATACGAGCACTCCACCACTACACTACTTCGATATGCCTCGTCCCTGCTTCGAGTAAAACACCTAAAATCCCGAGTGAAACCCCGAGCATTTCAAATTGCACCTTCCAAAAATTGACAGCCATCATAAATTTGCACGTGCACGTGCACCGTGCCTCCAGCCACCTTCGGCCACTCACCAGCATCGCCACCCATCGGCGATCGACCCATGACCACATCACAACCTCCAAAACCTACCACCTTCACTCGAATCAAAATCGAGTTACCTGTCATCAACCTGGAAACACACTCGACCAACAATCCCAACCTGTCAACAGCTCGTCTCTGCCCCTCCGACCATCAGAGACATCACCGCCGCCGGCCACGTCTTCGCCTACTCTCCCTCTACGCATTCCCAAGCACCGGTTGAACTCGATGCCCTGTGGCATTCGAACGAGACCCATATATAATCATAACAAAAACTAGGTTTACAGAAAGGATTTCATCACCGTTGCCACCACGACGAACTACAGCGCCTTCCACCATTTTTCTCGGCCTCTCCGTTCACTCCTCCATCACCACAGTGAACTCCAAGCATTCCAATCTACTTGGTCACCCAAAATCGACGAAAACTCATTTTCCATTCATCACAGTAACGCCAACTCAATTTTTCACTAAAAAAATATGATTCAAGTTTTAAAAATCCTAATTTCAGGCAACAATTCAAGTTGTAAACTTGAATTAATATTTTAAAATATTTGAGGATTTGCTTATAATGATTATTGCCTGTTCTTCAAGTTTTACAGAGCCAGGCTACTTGATGAACTCGAATTTCGAATTTAAAAATTTGTTTTGAGATCTAACAGACATGTTTTGTTCAAATACTATGTACAAATAATCAATAGATGAAACAGGTTGATCTTGTTTTGGACCTGAGCTTCAAGTTTTTATCACAGAGATAGTTTTCCAGACTATAAACAGACAGGTATCAACACATATAAAGAATTTCATAAATATGTACATACAAACACACATTTTTTTTAGACATAAGAACATAGCAAATATACTTAATAGGTTTCCAATTTAAGTTACTCACCAGGCTAGATAAAGGAACAGAGCATCCATGTTTATTGAAGCAGTTCGAATTTTAGAAAACTGGAAAGTGTTTTTAACCTTGATCTTCAAATCATCTTGCTCCACTGTTATATTGACTTGTTTGATGATGTTGAATGCTTGTTTATATTTTAAATGAAAGCTTCATCTCAGTTTTACTTAGCTCGAATTGGAAATGAAATGTGATAAAGAAGATAGTTTACAGTTTGAAGCATAAGAGAAGTTACAGGGTATAATTCTATGGTCAGAGATTTTTAAAATTTTGGTGGCTGAAAGAAGTTTTCATACAACTCGAATTGATCTTGTTGGCTGCTAATAAATGAGGGCATTAAATGACATTGTACTTGATGTTTCATTTTTACACTTATCCTATCATTTTCTTACTCTTGCCTGGCTTAGTTCACAAGCTTCATGCATATATACTTTTACTTTGCTTTGTGTTTTGATTCTTGTTGTTCTTAAAGCCTGCATATTCATATTCGGACCATTTGTTTGACTATGCAGATTTGTATTAGGCTGGGAAGTCTTCTTTTCTTAGCTTGCATTCCTTTCTTATTGGCTATAAAAACATGCTACTAGTTTGATAAAAGAATGTAGTGTAAGTGAAATGTTATTCTAATATATTGTTTAATTATGAAATGTAAGTGGTTGTTATTTTAATATGTTGTTTGATTATTTGGTATACTTGTTTTATTATTTACAAACTATAAAATTCACTTATGTAAACTTTTACTCGTATTATCGTATTGTATTCCTATATGAATACTTTTATATTTTTCCTTATAATATCATTTAAAATAAATTACACATTTATAAATTTGAAACGATTCATAAAAGAAATTATATTTTTATTAATAATTATAAAATCCAAACCAAAGTTAGAATAAGCTTTTAAAACAACTTAAAACATTTATCTAAAGTATTTAAAACAATATATTTATTTATTTGACCAATCAATATCAATATTTCAATAATTTAATTCCATTAATTTCTAATTAACAATCGTTAAAAATCTGGGTCATCACATTAACCAATATCACACATGTGTCATAATGTATCCTAGAAACATGTCTGTGTTTGCCCGGGTAAACCCTGCTAACTCCTTGTTAATCATCAAGCTACGTTGAGACCTAACTTTGAGAACCCTAATCATCATTTATGGGAATATCAATTATATGCTCCACCGAGACCATCCTCACCTCTTCTTGCTCTTTCCATGGGTCCATCAATTTGTAGAATTTGTTGTTGGACCTGAGCCCAATGTGGTAGCTGCTATGCTTCAAGGATTTAAAGTAGAGAGGGTTCTTTATTCCTTTCCCTTCTCTCATCACTCAGTCTCTTTGTGCTCGGCAACATAGCACTCACGGCCTATCCATTGGTCACACTGAGTTGCTTCCACTCCGTTCAATATAGGGAACTTCATCATGAAGCACTAGGGAGCGAGCACTCTTTCAAAATTGGCAAGGGCCGGCCATCCCAAGAAAGCATCATAGGAAGAAAATCCATCTACCACCACAAAATTCTACAACCACACAACCTTGCGGTCTCCTTCATTCAACTCAATAGGTAGTTTGATTCATCGAACTGGTTCTTTGGCCTCCCAGGTGGATTGCTAAATATAGGATTTGCAAGGCTGTATATCCTTCTCATTAAGATGCATCTTGGCAAACGTCTACCTAACCAAAATATTTACATAGCTCCTATAACTAGTAAGGACTTAGAGCAACATAGCCAGCCCTATCATGGCTATAATCACTATTGGGTCAAGGATCTGCACTTTGACCCTAACTACATCTTTGTTTCTTAAAACAATGCCATCGTCTATTTTCTATTGCTCCTTTGTCGAAGCTCCTTCCTTTATGGAGTAACACTTCTCTTGAGGCACGTACCTCAAGGAGATATCATAATGCTCCATTTCATTCCAACTTCTCTCTAGGTATAGACTACTTAATATAGTATTAATCATAATCCTTCTTGCCAATTACCTTGATCCTTCTCAAGTAGACCCAGCCAGATTCCTTTGGACAAACTGAGCCTGAGGTTGGTTATTAGCCTACATGCCACCCTATGAATTTTGGACATATTATTGAAGGTTTTTCTATGACGAACACCCAACACCCTTAGTACTCATATTAACTGTATAATGCTATGTAATAGTCCCCAGCCAGTGTAGTGCGATGGTCAAATGGTAATATTCGAGCTTCAATAGCAACATTAGTCGTATATCTCATAGCGCAAGGATAAATTATAATAATCAACATATATAGAAACATACGAGATAGTATATAACTAAAACAAACCATATAATCAGAGTAAGGTAGGTTCATCATAGTTACGCAACATAGAATAGAGTTTATATATCAATGGTAAACCCCAAATAGATTGTCTCTAGATAAGTGTATAGCACCGATATAAGCTCGATAGTGCTCCACAACGGTATAGGCAAGTATTCTCAGGTAATAAAAAGTATAATAATGCCAACATCCTACTCGTCCTCCGAATAGCTCTTCCTACTATCAATGCATTGTGCAATTTGAACATTTTAAATTTACATTAGATAATTTTCCACTTTTCTTATGCTCTTCTATTTTTTATATTTTTTAGGTGGGTTAAACGGATTGATCCATATATGAAGAGTGTTAGGTCATATTGACCCTTTTAATAAATGAATCAAATGGGTTGAGTCAGAAAATGGGTCGGGTCAATTTTGACCAGACCCATTATGACTCGATCTGACCCGTTTGACAGGTCTAGTTTATTTAAGAGTACCCGAGATGATAAGAAGTAAAGCTTAAAACCTTGAGTTAGACAACAGCCTTGTGCGAGGGATAAATAATCTTAAGATACTATAATAGCCGATGCAATATAAGGAACATTGGGTATGCAAAGTCATACATGCCACGTCCTTAAATCCAACAAGTTCACATAAACACAATACATGTTACACTATTATCACATATAGGTGTATTACATTAAGTATGATATATTGTGTTGGGTATCTACCTTATATATGCCCATATCACAAAACATCCATCTCGATTACATAATTAATGTAAACATATCAATAGCAGCATGCACTAAAATCAAAGCAATCAAGTTGACCTAAATGACCATCCTATTGTCTCGCACTACTACCTCCCAGGTAAATGACATCCCATGTCGTAATTAGATCCGACGCTTATTCACATACCTATCCTATATGTACTGCCCTACCAAGGCAAGACAAATCATCCCATGGTCCAGGGTACACAAGTGAGCATCCTCATAAACCCTTGCCCTAAGACGCACCACTCGTGTCTGAAATAAATCAACGATCTTTAAGCATACGACTAGGTAAGAAGACCTCTATATGCTTTGCCTAATCTTTCCATGCCATTGAAGCTATCTCTACAGACAACCACCAAGTCCTATACACTCTCTACCTGAAGTGTTCGACCAAACGTCCGACGTCGTCAATTCGCCCAAGTTTGAATCTCCATCTCCTACCCCTCAGACTTCTCCATATTTGGCTCCGAGTTCTACCCCATTTTCTTAGGAACAACCCAAAGTACAACTTCTTAATCCCTGCATTGAATTACTATAACCCATGTAACACACCGTAAAATATAAAAAGAAATTAAGCAATTGAAATAAGGTTAAAAATGGAAATTCTGAAAATATCATAATTTAACTATGAAAATTGCACTATTGCATCTGTGGCGATTTTGCGATCAATTTCTATATATTATATGTTGAACTTGGAATTCAAATGGAGAAGTTATGGATGATTTAATTTCTGAATTGAAAATAATTCGAACGGGCTTAAATTTGAAAATTTAAATATTTAAATTTTGAGAATTTAAAATTTTGAATTTAAATAATTTGCATAAATGGATACTTAACGTTTAATTAAGCATCAGAGTTAACAATAACATATGTATTAATTAAGTGATAAATATAATAAAATAGAAAGAAATAAATTCACCGCCATAAACAAAGATTGGTCGATCGCCCATAAGCAACCTGTCGACCGCTAGCGATAGATCGCTTGTGGTCAGCGATAGATCGATAATTGGTGAAGGCGGCTACGGTTTTGGCTATTTTGATGGTTCAAATTTAATTATTTAAATCTGACGGTTCTGGTTCCTTCTCACCTCCATAAATAGACCCCTAAACCTCCACTTTTCCTTCATAAAATTCTATAGCAATGACGACGCTCTGTCAAATTCTTTCCCTCTAGCTTTTCAAAAATAGTAAACTTTCTAGTAAGTAATTCTAATCTCTAATCCTTAATTTAAATTAAATTCGCAATCTTTCTCCTCTCTATCTTCTATTTTCAAAAATCTGATCTATATATACAATATATTTGTTGTATATTCAAAAAGGGAAAATATCTAACTGAGAATTAGGGGAGCTATAAATCAGATCTCATCTTCTTCTTTTTCTTCTCTGGATTTCAAAATCAGTTAGGATTCTTAGATAAGAGGTTTAGATGTTTAATTCTTCTGATTTCTAATTCTATTCCTCCCTAGTTTCTGATTCTAAATCTAATTTCTGTATACAATTCACTTTGTTGTATATTCCAAAAGAGGAAGATCTAAAAGGAAATTAGGCATGGTGGAATCAAATTTAGTTAGAAAGCAAACAATTCTCTATGAGTGGAAATATAAAAAAATTCACATTTTTGTAGTTGAATAGTATTTATTTGGATTTGACGTAAATCTTAGGAAATTTTGGTAAATGAAAACATAACATCTAAAACTCCTAGAATTTCCCTAAATAAATGTCAGCCTTTGAATATGTTTGGATTTAAATTGTTTTGTATTAATATAGTAGAATTAGATCTGTGTTGAGATTTAAGCAATTTATAATCTATACCACTTCATCTCTTCTTATTTCTCTTGTAGTGTTAAAGGATTCTAAACATAAATAAAGTTACAAATGGTGTACAAAGTATGATATTTGATTATTTGTAGTTTGCATCACCTATTTCTGTAAATTAAAATAAGTACAAATCCCATTTTCACTCCAAGATTATAATTGCAAAAGTGG
The DNA here is from genome assembly GCA_030737815.1 of Allium fistulosum. Taxonomy (NCBI): domain Eukaryota; kingdom Viridiplantae; phylum Streptophyta; class Magnoliopsida; order Asparagales; family Amaryllidaceae; genus Allium; species Allium fistulosum. The sequence continues at coordinate 356,500,504 of CM060904.1, forward strand.
GATAGAATATAAAACGTTTAAATTATAAAGTTTGTTCCTTGAATAGAGGAGTTAATTCAATTATATTAATATGAAACGAATTTGGTATTATTCCTTTTTGTATATGAGTCAAGTTGTTGGCTAAAGGTATTAGCTATTTCTTTATTTAGAGTTTTGAACTTGTATAAGTTTGACATTTAATTAATAAGTGTTTTCTTTGCATGTGACTGGAAATATTTTATTTGAATCTCTTGTGTGAGTGTGTGTCTATAAAATATTAAAGTATAGATTATTAAAATAACAATAATGTAATAATTATAACGTATTGAATGTACTGATTATAATTAATATGGTAGTATATAACATTAATTTCTTAGGAAGATAGTTAGTGTAAGTTAAGGAGTTAATCCCTAATTGGAGGTGTAATAAGGGATTGCCTTATATGGCCTCAACTATTAATCTTGTAGGGTAGTATATGTATATAATAGCTATACATATAAGGTATGATTAAGTTATAAGGATGTGAGCTCAATCTAAAGTTACATGGAAGTCTGCCTAGTTAAATCAAGCAAACAGCGATGTTGCTTTGCGGACTGATGTGGGACATCGCCTATAATAAAGAATCCCAGTATACACGAGGTTAGTCCTAATTATATATGGTAAATCTGTCTAGTGAATCTAGCTACTAGCACCTATGGATAGTCGAACTAATGTAAGACGTCACTTTTGGGTAGGTTATGGGTCATAATTATGCTATTGATACGATAGAAATAGTCTATAGCAGGGGTCCGCTTCGAGTTAGAGGTATTAAGTGGCTATGATAGGGTCCGCCTCTTTCTTAGGAGAAGTATTAAGTGACAGATAGGATTTCTTACGATCTCACCTAGTGAGAACCATGTAGGAACCTGCCTTGTGTTAGGTCTTAAATGATGGAGACCTGCCTATTTTATTGGTCTTAAATGGTTAGACTCTACTTAATCCCTAATAAAACAGTATTAAGTGGTTTGTAGGTTCTTTCTCTTGCATCGTTAACGGTAGTTGCATTAGAATTTGGAAATGGGTTAGGTACTAAATGACGGGAACCTGCCTAGTTTATAGGTATTAAATGGTAGAATCTACCTAATCCCCAATAAAAGGTTTTTATTGATTTAGGTGCGTTCTCTTGCGTCGATGATGTTAGTAGCATTGGAGTTTTGGAATTGGACTGGAAAGGTCTTTGAGCTTACAGTTCAAGTTATTAGTATGGTATAGTTATAAGTAAGTACGACATATTTCTTATCTAAATAATACTGCCCAAGTATAATTATGGTAAAGCTTGAGATTTCATTTCACCAGACATTTGTTTTTCTAACCCATTCTTTATTACAACACACAGGTTAGAGGAGACAATGCTGATTTAGGAGATGAAAGCGGAGGTGAAGACTTGTGGTAGTTATCTATCGATTTATGCTTTTAGAATATTTTTATTGTACCCAGTTAAGACAATTACGTTTTTTGGAATATTGTACTATAGAGGGTTTGTGTAGACATGATGTAATATTTATCATGTTATGTTTCTAAAATGGCTTTCTTTATGAAATGGGTACTTGTTTCTGATATTACATTTTATTAATTCCGCTGTGAGATTCTGATAGTATAGATAGATGGCTCTTTGTACCGTGTATTATTTAATTTTATCAACATAACAACTCGCCTTGAGATGGGCTTAAGGCTTGATGGACTTTTGTTTGGTCAAAATTAGATCTGTTTCTGGGCGGGTTGTTACATCTGGTATCAGAGCTTAGGTTACCCGATCAATGGTTATAGGTATACGTATGAGTGGTGTAATTGTTATTGAAAATATTTTCAAAATCTCTACTATATATATAAATATATATGTAAACTTAATTTGAAATTACTCTATATATTCCGACAAAAGAAGTAGCCACGACCATATTCCGAAAGAATGAGCGAGACGACTATGGGTTGGAAAATAGAGTAAGGAATGTGCGACAGAGGTCATATCGTAAAGAATGTAAAGGGAAATGATTATAGCTCCAAAATTAGTAGGGTAATAAATAGGGAGTTGCAATAATATAATAATGATATAAATGGACTAATTAAAGAAATATAGGGGTAATTATGGAGAGGTAAAGAAGTTATAGTAGGAAAGATTGGAATGAATTTGTAAATATCTTTAGAAATTGTTCGATTAGAATAATAGTCATTTATTACGGGCAATCACCATTTAAATAAATAGTAAATAAGCATGCTAAGTAGTAATTAAATACTGCAAGAGAGTATAGTTGTAAACATCCAAAAGTAAGGGATGATAGAAGAAAAAAATTCAATAGAGAAGACAATTAAAGTCGATTTCTAAAAATCCAACCTCATGTAAAAGAATTTGATAAAAAATGATTTTTGGAAACTTCCTTGAAATGTTTTGAATGGATTTTTCAAAAGATTTATTAAAAAGTTGTTGTTTTGAAAAAGCAAGGAAATTTGGAAAATCATAACTTAAAATGAAGTTAGAAAGTTAGGATTTTTCGTAAAAAAAGGTTTTTCATTTTCGAAACTCTTAGTTTAAAAGTTTATTTAGTTAAAAAAATTTGTTTGAAGATTTTTGATAAGGGATTTTTCGTTTTGAAGTAAATGTAAAATAGAGCGTAAGATGGACTTGATGATTTTTCCTATTTCATAAATTTGGATGTTTATTTAAAATCGTTCTTTTTAAAAATAAAAAAGGAACTTGATTAAAATGAAGTAGAAGCCATTTAAGGTGGAAAAATATAAACAGAGGTAATATTGTAATATTTTTATAGAAATAGTGTTATGAACTTATAAACTAGGATTAGTAATCTAGTTAGAGATAATGTAGGATAGGAGTGATAAAAAAAAGTTAGGAAAATAATAGGATGGAAGTTATCTTTGTTTACTCCACTTTTCATTATTTAAAGTTATAGAAGACATATTTTAAATGTTTTGAATCAAAAGACCAACTTTTGAAGAAATAAATCTTTGATATAGAAGGTTTTTGAAAAAGGAAAATTATTTTGCTCCTTTTTGGGATTAGGCAATCCTTTTTGAACTTCTAATGGCTTGATTCAACAATTAAGTTTTTGAATGTTTTGGATTAGAAACCCTACTTTTAAAGAAGTAAGTCTTTGAGGTAAAAGTATTTGAGAAGGAAAATTGTTTTACTAAGCAATTTTAGAACCCATGAATCTAGAGTTAAGAATAAAATGGTAAATGTTTTGAAAATTTGAAAAAGTTGGGTACTAATATTTTTGGAAGGTTTCATAAAAATGGAATGGACGTACGGAGTAAAATAAAACATGGTGTTTAGATGTTATTAAGAATTCAATTCCCCTAAACTATTTTTGGAAAGTTGGAAATTCTTTTGAAAAGTATGCTTAGAAGTTTTCTTTTGAGATGTGGAAATTCTTTCGTAAGTTTGAATTTCAAAATGCCGCATACTAGTGTAATGCAGGTTTCTAAGTTTATATTTTATAGAGTAGATAGGGATCACTATCTAGGAAAGAAAGGTTAAAGGCTTCAAGATATGAATAAAATAAGAATAGTATGTACAACCTGATCTAGAAATTTGAAATCAGTCCCAAGCATTTATTTGTAGAATATTGGTAAAGTGTAAAGATATTCCATATCTATAATTGGGTTGTAAGTTTGGTTGCTCTTGGAATGTGAATTTCTATATTTTATTTATTGGGCGCATGTTCCATGTAATTTCCATAAATTACCTAATTCCTTAAATGCATATAGCACGACGTTTGAATTGACAAGGGATATACGAAAAAGGAAAAGAGACATGTAAGATACGTACACTCTTTTTCATCATTTACACTGCATATTTCAAGAAATAAATAAATAAGAGATAATCCCTTATATTTTGAAACAAAGCAAAAAATCTCACGTGTGGTTAATTTATGGAACTTTTTAATGGTAATCCTATTTGGAAGGATGACTCTAATAAAAGAAAATATGGAAAGGAATGTTCTAGTTTAGTGATTGATGATTGTAAATAAGAAATACATAAATAGCGTAATTAACAACGGTATTTGAAGTGATTATAAACAACGTAGTGATTATAATACTAGGAATAGTGGACATTAAATAAAAATTTAGTGGGCAATGAATCTGTAATTAATAGAGAATAAAAAGGAATTAAACAGAGGACTGATTAAGAAAGCTAATATGGTATTTATAGAGGGATTGAATACTCAAAATAAGTAAGTTTTGAAATTGGTAAGAGATTGAAAGAGACTACATAAGGATTTATTAGAGACTGTCAATTTTGACATTAATGACCAGTTATTATGAGTAATGGATATTTATTAGAACTAAGAAAATAAATTAAGAAAGTTGGGTAATGGTGGACTAACATTCTAGGAATGTACATGTTAAATTGTAAGGAGCATTAGGACCCCAACATCATTAACACTAGTTAATGATTAAGGGTAGCTTCAAGCAAAATTTTACTTTAGAGTTTTTAGGTTGAAATTGCTAGTTGTCTCCTTTAGGGAAAGTGTTTAATATGTTATAAGGCATGTTCCTGTTGTTAGTACCTTAGGTATTGGTTTTGATGATAACAACTACAAACAGTATATTAAATATAGATACTAATGTTTTATCAAGTTATATACAGTATATACTACAGGATATTAGACATGTGTTGATTAAGAAGATTGTACATTATCAAGAGTAGATTCAAGATGCTGATATAGTGTTTTGAGAGCTAGAGAATGAAGACTCATGAGTATTGAAGAGTTCGAGATTTCAAAATATTCCAGATAAGTTATAGAGTCATGGTATTTTTGTTAAAACCCTGATTTCTTGATCCCGCTCTCTCTATTTCAAATAAGATTTAAATATTTTTCAAATATCCTGGTTTTCAAAATAATCTTTTTAAACATCTATTCAAAATATTTCTCAAAATAATTTCTTAACCTTTTATATTTACAAAGATATTATATTAAGTTTTTAAGTGTTTTTTAATATATTATATTTTTTGGTATTTTAATTTATATCTTCCTTATGTTTAATTTTGATATTTATATTTTGATTTTAGATACTCACTTATAATTTATAACTATATTGATTTTATATGTATTATTTACATTATATTGAATACTCTTATTAAATCTTTCAAAATTACATTACAAAGTTTATTAAGTTATATTTTGATTAAAATGTGTATAAACTATATTTAAATGATTCTATAAAGTATCAAATTATTTTACAAAGCAATGGATTTTCAAAATAATATTTTTAAAGTGTTTTTCAATTTTGTGAAGAGTATGTCGACATACTCTATCTATATATGTCGTCATAGTGGCCATAATTATCAAAATTCAAATTTGAATGGAAGTGTCTTTTCGTCGTATCTCTTCATGAATAGACATGACTGTTGTTTCCCTATATATACCAGACTTCCAAAAGAATTTTTAACATCTACTTTCTATTCTTCTCTCCTCTTTCCACTCTCTCAGTTTCTAAATTAAAATATACCCAAACTCTGTCGAAATTTAACCAGAATAAAATTCAATTATCACTAGTTTGATTATCCTTCATCTACTCTCTGATTTTTCTCATCTCCCTCACTCAAACCAAGATCAAAGTGCTATTCAAGAGTTATAGGATCAACTATAATCAAGACCGAAGATCTGAGTTAATAAAACTCTATCAAATCATACTGCTATACTTGTGGGTGTGATTGTAGCCCATAAAATCAACTGGGTTTGCTCAATATCCTGTATATCTACTGGGTGTACTTGTAGCCCGAAAATCAAGTGACTCTACCCAGAGGTCGGAATTCTGGAGAGTATGTCTCATAGCCTTGAAATCAAGATTGTCTTTGCATGTACTAGTTGAAAAGAAATTCATACAAAGAATTGTGCGGGACTGGATGTTGGGTAACACCGAACCAGTATAAAATCCTGTTGTGTTCTTTCCTTTTTACTTTTACCGCATTTACTTTTATCTACATTTTGATTATGTGATTGTTAATTACATTATTCTAAGTAGAATCTTAAAGAATTTGAAAAATATTCATATAATCCATTAAACACTATTTAACCCCGTCTAGGGTTAATTTAGCCTTAAGATACCTATTCCGATGATTCACATTTGATGTCAAAGCACTGGTTTTCAAAATATTCGTCATCTGATTTTTCAAAAAGTTTAAATGGCTACCAACACTAAAAATAGTACTTTTAGTAACACTGTTAATACACTTGTTAGTAACTCATTTGTCGAAGGACAATCTACGGCTAGACCTCCCCTTTTAATGGTAGTAATTACACATATTGGTCATGTAGAATGAAAATTTATTTACAGCCAATTGGTTTAGACACTTGGAATATCATAGGCACTGAGTACATTAAACCCGAGACTAATTTTGCATAGTGGACTACTGACCAAAAAGTAGTTGCATAAAGTAACTCTAAGGCTATGAATATATTATTTTATTCACTAGATAACAATGAATTTAATATAGTGTATATATGTAAGTCTGCATTTGAAATTTGGAGAACTTTGCAAGTTACACATGAAGGCACAAGTAAGGTTAAACAGACCAAAATTTCCATGTTAACAAACCAGTTTCAATTATTCAAAATGAGTCCAAATGAGTCCATATCTAATATGTATAGTAGATTTCAAGATATAGTACACTCACTATTTGCATTAGGTAAAAGTTTTTCTTAGGAGGATCAAGTAAGAAAAATCCTCAATTCACTTACTTCTAAATGGGATCAAAAGACTCTTGCAATCGAAGAGGCTAATGACATTAGCACTCTAAAAGTTGAAGAGTTAATTGGCAATTTAATGTCTTTTGAAGCACAAATGTAGGGCAAGAGAGAAAGAAAAGCAATAGAGAAGAAATCTATAGCTTTTAATGCAATGACGAATAATCTAGATTCAGACAGCAATGACGATGATGAAATTGCTTTCATGATAAGGAATTTCAGAAAATTTTTAAAATATGAGAAGACGAACAATTTCAAAAGAAATGAGAACGAAAATCCAAGAAGTGGAAGTGGAAGTGGAAATGGCATTAGATGTTATAACTGCGATGAACCTAGCCATTTAAAATGAGACTATCAACATCCCAATAAACTGAAAACTACACATAATACTGATTCATCCAGAAAACGGAGAAGGGCTTATGCTGCAACACTAGACGATTTAGATACTTCCTCAAGTGATAGCGATTCAGGTACAGAAATTGCTAAATGTGCTTCACAGGAATACATAATTCAGAACAAAATGGCGAAGTAGATCAGAAAAAGGTATGTTTTTAATATATCAAAAGTTTTAATTTCTTGAATGAATTTTTTTTGGTTGCTTTATCGGTTGTTCAATATATCCTATATATTAATAATAATATTGGTTGAACATTGTGTGATTATATTTTAAATTTAAATATTTTATATATTTTAATAATATAAAATATATTTAAAATTATTTTCTATAAATAGAATAACTATAAATAGATATATATAATAAAATACGACATAGTTAAACAAAAATCAGTTTGAAAAATTTTGACCTATATGTCGACATACCCCACATGCATATGTCGACATATGTAGGCAGATTTTGAATTTCAATTTGAAATTCAAAATTTTAATTTCCCTCCACCTTTTCACCAACTCCTATGTTCCTAAAAGATGTCTCTTGACCAGAGAACATGTCCTTTGATTCTCTATTTATTTACTCTATCTCCATCCATTCATTTTCACTTTCATTTTCAAATTCAAAAATTATAAACTCTCTTATCTCTTCAAACTACTCTTCAGTGGTATCCTCAAGCAATACTAAGGCAAACATGAGGCTTTCTAAGAAAATAAAATAATACCTTTATAATGATCAAGAAGCCATGCAGGCCTATATTGAGTATATATCTTTCAGAAAGGTCTTTCCCGGAAGGTTTGCTATTTTGAAGAATTTCCTACTTATGATATTTTTAATCTTTGTTTGCAAAATGAAATTCTTGGTTTAATCGATGCCTCTCAAAATAATTTTGTTTGTTATCCAAAATTGGTGAAGATGTTTTATGCAAATTTAGAAGGAAAGCTTTATGATGGAAGAGAAGGAGAATTTTGGAGTAGTGTCAACGAGTTTGAATTAGAAAACTTAAATATTTGAATTTTGAAAAGTTTACAATTTGAATTTAAATAATTAACGTTAAGGGTTACTAAGTGTTTAATTAAGCATGAGAGTTAACAATAACGTACGAATTAATTAAGTAATAAATATAATAAAACGGAAAGAAATAAATTCATGGTCATAAACAGAGACTGGACGACCGCCCATAGGCAAGCGATCAACCGCTTGTGCTCAACAGTCAACTGGTAAGTAGTGAAGGTGGCTAGGGTTTTGGCTATTTTGATGGTTCAGATTTAATTATTTAAATCCGATGGTTCTGGTTCTTCTTACCTCTATAAATGGCCCCTAGACCCCCACTTTTCCTTTATAAAATTCTGTAGCAATAGCAAAGCTCTATCAAATTCTTTCCCCTTAGGTTTTCAGAAACAATAAACTTTCTAGTGATTAATTCTAATCTCTAAACTTTAATTAAAATTAAACTCCCAATCTTTCTCCTCTCTATCTTCTAATTTCTGATATCTAATCTATATATAATCTATTTTTTGTATATTCAAAACAAGGAAAGATCTAATAAAGAATTAGAAGCGGTATAAATGAAATCTCATCATCTTCTTCTTCTTTGGATTTCAGAATCGGTTAGGATTTTCAAGTAAAATGTTTAGATGTTTAATTCTTTTGATTTCTAATTTTATTCCTCCCTAATTTCTAATTCTAAATCTTATTTCTGCATACAATTCACTTTGTTGTATATTCCAAAAGAGGGTGATCTGAAAGGAAATTAGGCATAGTGGAATCAAATTCAGTTAGGAAGCAAACAATTCTCGCTGAGTGGAAATATCAAGTTTTTCACATTTTTGTAATTGAACAGTATTTATTTGGATTTGATGTATGCCTTGGGAAATTTTGGTAAATCAAAATATAACATATAAAACCCCCAGAATTTCACTAAATAAATGTCAGGCTTTGAATATGTTGGAATTTCAATTGTTTTGTATTAGTATAGTAGAATTAGATCTGTGTTGAGATTTAAGCAATTTATAATCTATGCCACTTCATCTCTTCTGATATCACTTCTAATATTAAAGGATTCTAAAAATAAATAAAGTTTGAAATGGTGTGCGAAGTATGATTTTTGATTATTTGTAGTTGGCATCGCCTATTAGGGTAAATTAAAATAAGTATGAATCCCTTTTTCACTCCAAGATGGTAATTGCAAAAGTGAGATAGAATATAAAAGGTTCAAATTGTAAAGTTTGTTCCTTGAATAGAGGAGTTAATTCTGTTATATTAATATGAAATGAGTTTGGCATTAATCCTTTTTGTATACGAGTCAAGTTGTTGGCTAAGGGTATTAGCTATTTCTTTGTTTGTAGTTTGAGACTTGTAAAAGTTTGACATTTAATTAATAAGCATTTCTTTGCATATGACTGGAAATATTTCATTCAAATCACATGCGTATGTCTATATATATACACACATATACACAATTAATGTATTGATTATTAAAGTAATGATAACATAATAATTATAGCGTACTGAACATACTGATTAGAATTAATTGGGTAGGGAATAGCATTAATTTCTTAAGAAGAGTTAGTGTAAATCAATGAGTTAACTCCAAATTAGAGGCGTAATAATGGGTTACCTTATATGGCCTCAACTATTAATTTTGTAGGGTAGTATATGTATATAATTGGTATACATATAAGGTATGACTATGTTATAGGGATGCAAAGTCGGTCCAAAGTTACATAGAAGTCTGGCGGTTAAATCTAGTTACTAGTGTTGTGGCTTTGCGGACTGATGTGGGACATTGCCTATCATAAATAACACCAGTAAACGTGAGGTTAGTCCCAATTTTGTAGGGTAAATCTGGTCACAGTTTGGGTTATGGGCCATAATTAGGCTATTGATACGATCAGAGAAATCTTTTAGTAGAGGTCTGCTTCGGGTTAGAGGTATTAAGTGGCTATGGTAGGGTCCACCTCTTTCTTAGGAGAAGTATTAAGTGAACTAATGGGATTACTTACGATGTCAGCTAGTGAGAACCATGTAGGAACCCGCCTTGGGTTAGGTCTAATGACGGGGACCTGCCTATTTTATAGGTCTTAAATGGCCAGAGTCTACCTAATCCCCAATAAAAGGTATTAAGTGGTTTGGAGGTTCTCTCTCTCGCATCGTTAATGGTAGTTGCATTAAAATTTGGAAATGGGTTAGGCATTAAATGACAGGGACTTTCCTAGTTTATAGGTACTAAATGGTAGAGTTCGCCCAATCCCCAATAAAAGGTATTTATTGGTTTGGGTACTTTCTCTTGCATCATTGATGTTAATAGTGTTAGAGTTTTGGAATTGGAGTGGAAATGCCTTTGGGCTTACAGTTAAAGTTATTAGTATGATATAGTTTTAAATAAATAAGGCATATTTCTTATCTAAATAATACTATCCAAGTACAATTATGGTAAAGTTTGAGATTTTCATTTCACTAGACACTTCTTTTTCTAACCTACTTCTCATTACAACACACATGTTAGAGGAGACAATGCTGATTTAGGAGATGAAAGTGGAAATTAAGACTTGTGGTAGTTATCTATCTATATATGCTTTTATTTTCATTGTACCCAGTTCAGACAGTTATGTCATTTTGGAATATTGTATTATGGAGGCTTTTATGTAGACATGTAATATTTAATATGTTATGTTTCTGAAATGGATTTCTTTGTGAAATGATTACTCATTTTTTATATTATATTTTATCCATTCCAATGTGAGATTCTGAAAGTACAGAAAGATAGCTATGTATGTTGTGTATTATTTAATTTGATCAACTTAACAACTCGCCTTGAGATGGGCCTAAGGCTCGACAGGCTTTTGTTTGGTCGAAATTAGATCCATTTCGGAGGGGAGGGGTTGTTACAACCCACCCCGACTACCTCCATACCATAACTCCGCTCCTCATTAACTATTCACCATGCGATCAATTTACACGTACCTATAGGGATGCCACGACCCTCCATGATACGTCGCACCGCCATTGGACCACGCTGAGGTCCATTCTTGATGATTAGTTGGTAGTCCCCTGATGGCTCGAAGTTCACATGCCTAGAACCCGAAGTAAGCTTTAATTCCTCCACCACCAACCCATGCACCATCGAACCATGCACCACCGACCTATGCATCACCGAACCATGCACTATCAACTCATGCACCACCAACTCATGCACCAATAAACCATGCACCATTGATTCAAACAATAGAATCAATGGAATCTCTAAAGTCAATTTCGATACTCTATAACCTATCTTAAGCAAAAACACATGACAAAACTACCGACCAAACATCATACAATTATTACAAGCACAACACAATCATCATACACGAAATCCAATCATTGTAAAGTACAAATCGAACCGAAGTCATACAAAGGGTAATATCCATAAGAATACATAAGCAACTATTAGATCTACGCTATTAGGATTCGTTTTCAAAGTATATGTAAGTTCAATATAAGTAAAAATCATGTCTTTAGCTTTAAAAATCTTTTTTAAAACACATTTAATACCATATTAGTATCAATAGTAAAGTGAGAGACAAATTTCACTCACCTAGGGTAAAATTTGCTCTCAAACTAAGGTAGATCATAAATGAACAGTAAAAAACATGGACTTTGATGCACCAGATCATCCAATAGTGAATCTCTATTAATCCCCTTGCTAATTGCATTCTAATCACTTTATTTGACCAATTAAAGTAAGGTTTTGGGTTTCTTTTTGGCTTGTAAAAGATTAATGGTGGTTATTTTATCATTTTAGGAAGTGTGCAATTATTGGGGAAATGTCCCATTAACCAATTTTGGCTCTAATCCCGAAATGGGCCTGTTGGGTTTAGCCCAAATCTTATTAATTACCCACTAAACTATCCAAAAATTGCTTGAACTTCAAATGACCATATCTCTTAAATGACAAGTTTGAATTTCTACTACGACCACTTTATGAAAAGAAAAACTATCTTCCCAATCTAATGAAATGGTTTGAAACCCTAATCAACTCCTATCAAAAATTATAGGCTTTAGAAGTTTTAAGGTCAAAACTATCCAATAAAAATTCTAAGGATATGAAATGTCCCTAGTAGACATTTACCAAAGTTATAAAGTCATACGACCTCAAATGAATTTAAAAATAATATTTTATGATCCACCAATATATATAAATATGGGTTGTTACACTCTCTCCCCTTCAAGAATTTCGCCCTTGAAATCCTCAAATATATTAAGTGTAGCACCTTGGAGAATTACGTAAAATTTAACAAGAGTTTAATAGATATTTAAATGGAATTTAATAAGGAAATTGAATTATAGTGAAATAAGGACATAAAAGAAAATTTTCACAGATGTCTGAATTTGACTACGAAACTTAACCCATTCTTTTCGTAGCAATTTTCTGGATAATATTCATATATAACACTTCGTAATCTGAGTTAGTATGAGCTAGTTACGGGTGTTCAAATGAGTTTAAAATTTGAAACATAAAAAGTAAAAAAGAAAAAATAAACATAGCTTTAGGTCGACCTAAGAAGACCCTAGGTCGACCCGACGGGGTAAAATCATGTGATTAATGAGCTGTAATGATGTGTTTCAATGGCTTGGATTCGTTGCTTGCTTGAGAAGAGTTAGATGAGTGGTCTAGATGCCAGCTGAGTTGATCTAATGGTCTTAAACCTAACTCTATGTAATAACCCTGGTCAAGATTACCTGAAAATAAAATTTAAAATATGATTTAATTAATTGTACTAATTATGTAACAACCCGCATATTTATCGATTGTATATTTAAATATTTCATCGTTAATCGGATTAAAGTCCGAAAAGCTACTTTTTGCATACGGTCAAATTAGGACTCGAGACCACCCCCATTGAGTTCAAAATGACGTTTGCGACCTTTTTGAGTATAAACTTCGATATGTTTGGAGTAAGTTGATTTTTGCTACATTTTCACTTAAGGCTTTGGGTTTGGATTTGGGTTCAGCCCACTAACCCAACTCACCTTATATCATTTCTGAACCACTTCTCCTCTTCATTATTTCACTTTCATTTCCTAACACCCTAGCTTCATCAAAAATGGAGGAGGAGAGTGGAAACTAAAATCCTAAGCCCTAATCTTCTTTGCAAAGTTGAATTCTTGCTCCAAAAATTAAAGAGAAGCCATTGGTAAGCCTCCTCTTCATCTTCTCCAACTCATTCTCTTATCAATTTCAGTTTATTTCCTAAACCTAAATTTGGGATATGCTTGTTTTGATCTTAGTTGGAGCTTCTTGAGTTAGGATTGAAGAGTGGTTGCCTCTCCTTTGATTTCAAGCTTCTCCTTCCTTGTTCTTGTGTCAAAGGTGAGATTTTTATCTCACATCTATGTTTATAATTATCTTTGATTGTTAGGTATGAATTCCTAACACTTCTTCATGTGCATTTGCTCTTGATTTGGATTGGTTTTGTGAATATTCCGATTTTTGGGTTTCTAAGTCAAATTTATGTGAAAATCCTTTTATGGATGTTTGATCATGCTTTTGGTAATGCACCGAGGAGCATATAGGGCCGGGTTGTCGATTGGCATAAACCCTTAGAGCCAATTTCGTCCGGTTGCATTTTGGAAGAGTTTTCACTTCATTTTGTATAGGCTGAAAAACAGCCCAGGCATGATTCAGTCGACTGAATTCTCTGTTCAGTCGACTGAACCTGGAACCCGAAAGTTTCCAAGCATGATTCAGTCGACTGAAAACTCTGTTCAATCGACTGAAAACTCTGTTCATTCGACTGAAGCTGGAAACAGAAAGGTTCCTGAACCTGGAAAATTTCCAGGTACAGGTCAGTCGACTGAAAACTTTGTTCAGTCGACTGAACCTGCTGTTTCAGTCCACTTTGCCTTTTGGGATTGAATTTCCAATTTGAAACGATTCGTGATGGTCCTATTTGTTGTTATCATTTATTATGACTTTGATGACTCCTTTTTCAGGATTTTTGAATATCCATTTCGATGAATTCTTTATCGGTTTAATTGGATTTGATTCACGTCTTCGAATGTGAATTTTTATGATTGATTGTTTTTACAATCACTTCTATGATTTGTCACTTTAAAATATAAAGGTTTTCTATACTAGTAGTAAATATCAAAACCCTTTCATTAAAACGATTTCAACTCTATTTTCAATATCAAAGCTCGTTTCATAAAACCGTTTTCCAATCTATTAGTATATACAAACCTTTACCTCATTCGTATGAGAAAATCTAATTAAACGGCTTAGCAAAACAAGTGGTATGAAACGCTTGCGTTTACATCGTCGGTTAATTTATGGACTTGTTCGATTGAAACTCTTGTGACAATTTTCTAGTGCAGATCTACAATCTGTTCATAAATATTTGAGTTAAACAAGTGGTTATGGGACATGAAGCTAAACTCTTATATTTACTAGCTTAGTGTAATCGACACTTCTTGATGATCGATGATGATCATTTTATGGTTTAGACTAGCAATGTGCGATGTCTCTTTGTCCACGTGGAGGACCGTTCCTCGTTTTATCGAGCTTCGGCTCATCAGGAGGAGCTTCGGCTCATCAGGAGGAGCTTCGGCTCAAAGTCCGCAATGGGGGACTATACCCAGTCAGGAGGAGCTTCGGCTCACCAGGAGGAGCTTCGGCTCATTAGGAGGAGCTTTGGCTCAAAGTCCGTAATGGGGGACTATACCCAGTCAGGAGGAGCTTCGGCTCATCAGGAGGAGCTTCGGCTCATCAGGAGGAGCTTCGGCTCAAAGTCCGCAATGGGGGACTATACCCAGTCAGGAGGAGCTCCGGCTCATTTTTATGGGATTGGCCATCCTCTTTCTTGTGTTTTCTGGATTTCTTGTTGATGATTTCTGGAATTTATGTTTCACCAACTTTTACAATTGGCATTGATATGTATGTCATTATTGTGGCTTGGTGAATTAAATAAAGAATATGACATTCTTTTTAATCTTTGAGAAGATTCTTGTGATATTGATTAATCTCTTGTTGATTTTCAATTACGTACTTATCACAGTATGGTATTATGGTTATGATACGTTTTTATTATATCTCTTCTTATATCTCATTTTATCTGATAATTATAGCTAGACTGGTCCGTTTATTATTTTCTTCTTAAATAATACTCGGGTCAGACTGAGATTTTACAGGTGCTTCTTCATGACTTCCTATTTGGAACCATCATCTGACTTTTGGCTAACTACTCTAGTTTAGTAGTTTTTTTTGTATACATTTGAGATTAGACTCCTTGATGTATACATATTCTTTTGGCTAGCACTTGTATCTATTCTTTTGTGTTATTGTGGATCTTATTTGACCACTACTCTGATATACACTTTTAGGTGTAATATTCATATCTTATTCCGCCTTTGTGATATGAATTGTCCGAAGATTATATATAGCCACTGTGTGATAGCTTTGAGTTTGTGTCGGTATGTCGGATTTCCTCCTCATATGAAATACATGCTATACTATCTGACATATCGGTGCTCACACAAAGAAATTACATGGTTGGTCGCTCCTCAACAGCCTCATTCTCCAGGCTAGTTGACAGCATTACACTGTAGTGTTCTTGGCTAGCGTGGGTATAGAGGTGGGGCGTCACAAATTAATTGGATAAATTTAGGAAATTTATAATTATTTTAATCCCAAATTTAAAAAGGACTTGGAGTAAAATAACTTGGAAATTTAGTGAATAGTCCATTTATGTAGTTTAAGTCTTATATTTAATATATAAGAACAATCTTGGAGAAAATGAGTAAATAAATTATATGGAAATAATTTTATTATTTGGGATATGTTCTTTTCCAAGGGTTTGTTTGCTTATTTATTTTAATAAAGATATTTATTGTTAAAAATGAGATTTTTCCAAATAATAGTTTATTTTATTAAAACTATTGCGAATAACTTTTATTTTTAAAAGTTACATTGAATTTCACAAGATATTTCAACATTAATAAGAAATGAGATTATGGCATGTTAATTATGTTGGGAAAATTTAAAGATATCAATGTTAGTTAATGGAACATTGTTTAGCTCCAATTGGTATTTAAAGTGTTAAAACAAATTAGCAACACTTTACTTTTAGATAATTAGCAACTTTGCTAATTGGATCCACATCTCAACCCTCTTGTCCCAAATTGGAGAAATAGATATGAGAAACATACGTACAAGTTTCTCATTCATATTTTCATTTCTGTAAACCAAAAAACAAAATTATCTAAGTCCCAAAACCCTACTTCTCAAATTTCCCAAATCAAAGCTAGAAATCATAGGGCATTTGATCAATTCAAGTATATACTGATAAAAGGTAATCTCTTCCATTTATCTATGCATCTATTTGTTGATTAATTTTAGTTTTAATTTTCGATTTTAAGCAGTCATCCCAAATCTCTGAATCTAGCCTAGGTTGAAGCTATATTAGAAAGGCCTAGGAGGTTCCAAGCTATAATATTCCATTTTAGATTATTTAGGTGAGTTATTCTCACACTTCTAGACTCTATATGAGTACATGCAGCTGATTAATAAGTTGTCTGAGTCTATTGATTGAAATCATCTCAATCTCTTGTGTAATTCACCTCTATTGCTATTCAATTTTTAATTTACAAAAAACCCTTGTATTTGATCTTTTAATACATCAAATTATAGATGAATATATGTTTGCATGACACCAAAATAAGTGATCGGAAAGCCTAAACCATCCGCAGCCAGCAATTCACCTTCGATGGACCACGGGAGAGCCATGGAAACTTCCTAAGGCTCGACCCTAGCAGTGTCATCAGTGGACCGGTCATCCCGACCAATGCACCGGTCACCACCTAGGCCGAGTCCCAGGTATTGTTCAATTTGCCTCTCTGATCGCCCATTTCGTTGTTTGCTCGCCCGATGTTTTCTCATATATTGTGTGCATTGATATGTACTCTATTTCATATTGATTTTGATGGTATTTTCAGGTTTTAATTTATGAATATGTGAATTCATCTTGGGTTGTTATTATTCTATAGAAATGCTCTATGGATCCATGCAATAATACACAATTTTATCGCACGTTTTTAACGCAAGGTTTCAAAAGAACAATTTTCTATTCAAAATCATTTTCCTATGTTTTCAAGTACAATATATTTTCTATACAAAAGATATTTAGACAAATATATTAAAAAATCTATTTCTTCGTACTAAAAATGATTTTAAATTAATTTGGAATAATAGTTTAAATGGTACTTTCATATAAGGATTTAACAAGGATTTTGCAATAGACATAATATTTTATAAAACTATATTTTTCAAGATGGATTTTAAATAAAATAGTTTCTTTTATAAAATTGTGCGATATCAATTGGATGAGAAGGTGATTTAAACAGATCAATAAAATAAGTGGTATGGAACGCTCACGTTTGTTTTACCCGTTAATTCCCGAAATTATTCGATTGAACCAATTATACACACAAGTGAAGTTTACTAGCTGATAGCAAACGTTTGGGTAAAACTGAATGGTATGGGACACATGGTGGTAACTTATTCGATTGCTATTGGAGAGTACATGACACTAATCGATGAGCTCTGACACGTCGTTGGGTTATAGGCTTCCGTCTATCTTATGTTTATAGGTCATGTACCAATCTTTGGTTTATAGGCTCTCGCCTATCTTGGGCTCATTGGCCTCGCGCCTATCTTGGGATTTATAGGTCTCGTACTTATCTTGGGTTTCTATAGGCTCATGCCTATCTTGGAATATTATAGGTTTTGGCCTATCTTGGGTTTACATGCGTGTATGTGGAGTTTTCCACCAATCTTGGGTATATTTGGCACCTTCCCCCTTTATGTGATTTTCTGGATTTCAAATGTTGATTTCTGGATCTTATGGAATTTATGTTTTCACCAAATACTTTGTAAATTTGCTTTTACAAGCTAACTTGGGAGTTTTGATAATGGGTGAATGTGTGTGTATGTGTGTGTTCTTGGGAAATCATGTGAAATCCTGGTTATTGCTAATAAATGACTTTATGTTGGTTATTGGGATATTCTATCAAATTCTACATCTTGCTTACTTATGTCATTCACTATATAGTCTAGACTGACCCATTTATTATCTTATAATACTCGGGTCAGACTGAGATGTTTCAGGTCCTTCAGCTTGATGTCTTTAGGATGGACTCCACATTTGTTAGCAAGATGCTTTATCCTTGTCATCTCCATGTGTATATTCATGTCATGATGTATCTTATGTCGAGCGTTAGACTCCTTTTGTGTATATATGTATTTGTATCTTGTAATGTTGTACTTTTGTATTATGGGGAGCTTCATGACCACTGCTATGTAGTCCACATCATGTATCAATATTATGTCTGTTCGACCTGGTATCTATTTCTATTCCATTGTGTATAAACTATGATTTGTGATTTTGTGTTTGTATTTTATCATATGTTTTTCTAGGTTATTATTATAGCCGGCATAGCTTTGTTTTAAGCCTGAATTGTATACGTCTATTCCACTTAAAATATATATATACACATATACATATATATATATATATATTGACACTAGCAGACGGTATTACTCTGTAATATTCTTTTTTAGTGTGGGTCTTAAGGTGGGACGTCACACTCTAACTCTATAAATTTGTAACTACGAAACCATAACTCTCTATTGAAAGCTTACAGTAACGACACTCTATCAAATTTTCCCCAAACCTTAATTTTCTAAAACCCTAATTAATCTAAAAGGCAAGAGCAAGCAATCAAAGGAGAACTAAGGAGATCTAGGGAAGGAGCAATTGATTGGAGGCCAAATTCTCAAGTGTAAGAGCTTAGGCTAGAGGTTAGTGGGCACAAATTTGATAATTTGATTAGTGTAATCAAATTTAAACTATTGTAATTGATCTAAGATGTTAGAACCCTAATTGGATTTGCTAGAACCCTAGAATTGAACTTGTTAACTTATATTTGAAATTGTCAAAACACTAATTTGATCACTAAAATGCTAGAAATCAATTTACAGTAATTGGAAATTTGATTAGTTAAATAAAATTCTTTTTTATGTTAGAGTTATAACCCAAAATCACAAACCCTAGATTTGATTGTAATTGGAAAATTAAATTTGTTATTAGTAGAGATTAGTGCTAACCGAATTATTAATCGACGTAATTCAAACAACAAATTAATCGATAGTTGAAAAGAAAACAAAACCTAAATTTTAACGTGTGAACGATCGGCCTGGATTGCTAGGGGTCGACCTGTAGCAGTAGACCTGGGGAGATCTTGGGTCGACCGATCGAAAGAAAATTTGCAGACCTTGAACCCTGGCATAAGGTCCAAGTTAAACATTAAAAATTATATAATTTCATAAAAAATTATATAATATGGTAAATTGATTATGTGAGCTTATTTCTAAGCTAAGAAAACATACTAGAGATGGTAGGGTCGTAAATCCCCTATCAAGATAATTATAGGGCCGTAAATCCCCTATCAATAGAATATAGGGCCGCAAGTGCCCTATAAAGATATGGTATGGCCGTAAATCCTATATCAAAGGAAAATAGGTCATCGCGGTTTTGGTAATAGTTAAATACCCAAATAAGAGTTGAGAGTTGACTATGATAACGTATTTCATAAACACTTAAGAAGTTTTCCATCGTTGTCGCTCATAGCACTTATAGAGATACCAAATGGGTGAGCCCTATCCTAATAGGAGTTCTTGTATGCATGGTTCTGACATGAAGTGGTATAGGTGGACACTGAACCAGGACGATAAGAGGGTACGATAGGAGACATTTGGGACGCTGATCGAGAAGTGGACAGTGGGTGCATACGATGAGTTGCATTATTGGTTTACATTACAAGTGTGCATTTCAAGGTTCTCTTTAGACATAGTAATAATAGGTAGTTTCAGATAACTCAAAGGAAGTTGGCTGATCATTAGTGTGAGGTTCAATTATAGTTCGACCCATTGTGTTACACAAGAATCTGTACGTATTGGACCTTAGGAATTCATAGACACTTGTTACACATCCTACATCACTTAGAGTATTTTTAAAGTTAATTACACTTATTCATCACATATTAAACTTGTTGTCATTCACCAAACTTTTGTCTGATCCATTCCTTTTCCATCTTTTTCCCACCATAGATGGACATGGCAGTAGGTGATTTGCCCATTTCAGATACTTGGAGAGAGTCATGCTTTTTTTGGAGTCTACTTTACTACATCTTCTCTTCATGTATCATTTTATCATGTCAGTATAGTTATTTATTATATCAAACTTAGAGGGATATTTTGTTATGTATTCTACTTTGGATCACGTATTAATACTTTTCTAAGACTACGATTTGATCTTTTCTAAGGCTGATATTTTTCTTTGATATATACATGTTTTATTCCTTCCGTTGTGAGTTCTGAAAGTTTAGCTATCATTAGATTATACCTTCTTGTGTTAGTCTTCGAATTGTTAAAGGTTAAAACCCCGATGATCCACATTTCTCGGCAAAACGCAAGGTTAAAAGCCACTATAAGCTTTGGATTGGTGTGTCGAGAGGTGCGGGTTGTCATAGTAGGTATCAGAGCACAGGTTCAATGTTCCTTAGGATTATGACTGCGTGGAGAGTACGTATTTGAAAAGGTCAAAAAATGGATTTTCAAAATAGTTTTCCGAAATAGTATTCAAAGATTTTCAAAATGGACTTTTTTAAAATATATACGATAGAAGTAAATATTTTTCAAAGAGCTTCTCTAAAGATTTTGTATAAGCTGTAATCTCTCTTTATCATGCCTATGCTATCTTTAGTCTATGTTATCTTTCTTATTCGTGCCTAAACTATCTATGAAAAGTTGCTAATTAAATTCTTGAAATTCACAGATAGAAGATGACTAATCCCGTAGGTTCAGGCTCTGGCGGTCGAAATCCTAGGCATGAACATCCCCATATGGTTTCATCGATACCTTCAGGCTAGGGATAGGTCGAGCTTAATCCCGTTAAAGTGCCCACGGAAGGAGTGACAGGTGGGGTTCTCGCTCGCCTGCCTACCGCTCCAGACTTTGCTAAGCTATGCAAAGATTTTTCTAGTCTTAGAGGCAAGCCTTATATGGGGACAGAGTCTTACGTAGATTCGAGGGCATGGATCCACGCTTGTGAGAGGATATTTGGTTTGATTGGTTTGACCGATGTTGTGAAGAGGCAGTTAGCTACCTGGCAGTTGCAAGGGAAGGATTTGAGCTTATGGGATGTTATTGAGTGTGAGAATGAAGGGGACGATATTTCTTGGGGTGAGCACCATAGGACGTTTGAGATGAAGTTCCTTTCTAGGGCAAAGGAAGGTATTCAATTGGAGAAGTTTATTCATCTCAAGTAGGGAGATATGGCCGTCAAGGAGTATGTGAATCAGTTTAATGGGCTAGTTAGATTAGGTATGTAGTTGATTAGTTCACCACATAAGAAGGCTCTTAACTTTACTAAGGACTAAACAAACTTCTCCAAGATTTGGATGTGAGTCACATTTTGATAGGTGCTACCTATGAGGGGTTAGTGGAGATGGTTTTTCTCACCACCGTCTCCTAGAAGGAGGAGAAAGAAGTGGCTTCGAAGGCTGGAGAGAAAGGGCACTAGAAGAATAAGAAGAAGGGTGGATTTGGATAGAATGGGAAAATTGAAAAGAAGGATATGAAGTGTAGTAAGTGTGGCAAACCGAGGCACTTTGTTAAGGAATGTAGGTTGGATTGCTCGAAGATAAAGTGTTATAATTGTGATCAGATTGAGCATTTGAAACGAGCTTGCAATGCACCACTGAAAGCTCCTACTCAAACTTCTACTCGGGTGGTTCGGGCTTACACACTAGAGCAATCCCTAGCTCGAGTGCACAGCTAGTGGCAGAGAAGGGTAAGAAGGTGGTGATCAAAGGTGTATTGACTCTTTTTGGTTTATATGTTCATAATTTATTTTATATTGGGGCTTTATATTCATTTATTTCTAGTAGACTTGTTGACGATTTGCACTTACACACTAGTATAGTCACGAACCCCATAGTTGTGTCAAACCCCGTAGGAGGATCGACATATTTGTCTATTTTATATAGGGTTTGAAGTTGTTTATCTTAGGGGTCGAGTTTGATTATGATGCCTTTATGCTAGGATTTTCCAGGTTTAGATTGATATTAGGCATGGATTGGATGATTATGTATAAGGATGTCATAGACTGTGATAGGAAAACTGTTAGGTTGAGGTGGGCGTAGCTTAGAGGTTTAGTATGATCCCCAAGCATCTGTTATATTAAGCTACCTATATTCATTGCATCTATCACATGGCAATGCCCGTAGTTAAAGATTTCTTAGATGTTTTTGCTGAGGTTGCCAGTCTCCCACCCGAGAGAGAGATCGAGTTTAGGATCTATCTTGTTGAGAATGTCAGACCCATTGCCTTACCACTAAGGCATATGGCTCCAAAGGAAAGACAAGAGTTGAATAAGAAAGTTAATGAGTTGTTGGAGAAAGGTTTTATAAGGAGGAGTATTTCCGAGTGGGGAGAACTAGTCATGTTTACCACCAAGGCAGATGGTTCTCTGAGACTTTCCGTCGAATATAGGGAGCCAAATAAACTAACGAATAGGAATCATTATCCACTGCCCCACATAGACGATCTCTTAATTTAGTAGGTTAAAGCTAGAGTATTCTCATAGCTTGACCTGGCTATCGGTTTCCATCAATTACATTTAGTCAAGGATAATATCTAGAAGACGGTATATCCATGGATTGTATAAGCGGTTAGTCATGCCCACCGGGCTGACCAATGCACTCGCTTACTTTGTTAATCTAATGAGCTGAGTATTTAGGGGGGTTGCTTAAAAAATTCATCGTGGTATTTGTGGAAGATATTCTGTATACTCGAAGAGTGAGGAGGAGCATGTGTTATTTAGGAGAAGTGCTCAGTACACTCCGTGCATATAAGCTGAAGGCGAAGCTTTTGAAGTGCCACTTTTGGAGAGAAGGTGTATGCTTTTTAGGATACATCATCCCAGAAAGTGGTTTAGAAGTTGACCCTAGTAAAGTAGCAGCAGTTCAGGATTGGCATGTTCCGAAGAATGCCAGGGAGGTGAGAAATTTTCTTGGTTCGGCAGGCTATTATTGCAAGTTCATTAAGGAATTCACGAAGATCTCTACCCTACTGGCCTGTCTTACCAAGAAGAATTTAGTTTTCTTGTGCGATGCGATGTGTGAAGATACTTTTATCAAGTTGAAGAAGGCATTGACTAGTGCGCCAGTTTTGGTGCTACCAGATGGGATGAAGCTATTTGTAGTTTATACCGATGCCTGTGGAACGAGGTTAGGCGTAGTATTTGTGTAGGAAGGAAGGTTGGTGAGTTACACGAGAAGGCGGCTAAAAACCTAGAACTATCCTACACATGATCTTGAGTTAGCAGCCATTATCTTTGCACTCAATTCATGAAGGCATTATCTTTTAGGGGAGCGGTTTGAGCTATTTATGGATCACAAGTCCTTGAGGTACTTGTTCTCCCAAAAGGAGTTGAACTTGAGGTATCAGAGGTGGATGGAGTTTTTGACATCATATGACTATGATAATTGAGGCAAGAGTAATGTAATGGTAGATGCTTTGAGTAAATAGTGAGTCCCTTGTTTTTGGAGTGGGTACATTTGGAGTATATTGCTACCTTTGATTTTCAATCACCATTAGATATTACCCGGTACTCTAGCTTCTTTAGATGTTTAGCCTACATTTATGGAGCATATTGAATCTAGGCAAAAGAAGGATAAGTAGCTGGTAGATATTTTTGAGAGGATTGATAGAGGAGAGCCTTCGAGTTATTTGAGGCGTTATGTCATTGACTCAAGAGGATGGTTACAGAGAGATGATAGGCTTTGTGTTCATCGTAGTATAGATTTGATTGATGCGGTACTAGTAGAGTCTCGCCATTCTAGGATGAGCATTTATTTTAGTAAAGACAAGATGTATCATAACATGAAGCGAGTTTTCTATTGGCCCAGTATGAAGAAGCAAGCAACGGAGTATGTAGCTAGATTTGCCAAAGGGTAAAGGCGGAGCAGCTAGAAGGATTGTTGCAGCCATTGGATATTCCTTAGTGGAAGTGGGAGAGTATCTCCATGGATTTTGTAGATTTTCGACCTAGGAGTAGAAGAGGAATGAAAGCATCTGGGTTATAGTCAATCGGTTGACCAAGTGCACTCATTTCATACTAATGAGGAGTACTATGATAGTGGCATCGTTAGCGACTTTATATGTGAGAGAGGTCGTTAGGTTGCATGGAGTTCCTATTAGCATTGTTAGCGACCGAGTTCCACTTTTCACCAGTGTGTTCTGAAGGAGTCTACAGGAGGCTTTGAGGACCGAGTTGAGTTTGAGTACTGGATATCATCCGTAGATTGATGGATATACGGAGAGAGTGAATTGGGTTTTGGAGGACTTGCTACAGATGTGGATTATAGACTTTGGAGGCTCTTGGGAGGATCATTTGCCATCAGTGGAGTTTACCTACAAAAAAGTTATCCGGCAAGCATTGTGATGGCACCTTTCGAGGCATTGTATGGTAGACCCTGTAGATCACCATCGTGTTGGTGGGATACAATGGATATGATTATTATTGGGCCGAAGATGATAAGGCGGACATCGGAGAAGGTGGAATTGATTCATAGAAGCATGAAGACTACTAAGGATAGATATAAATCTTGTGATGATAGGAGACATATGGAGTTGGACTTTGTAGTGGGAAACATGGTATTCATGAAGGTTTCACCCCTTAAGCACGTGATGAGATTTGGTAGTTCTAGGAAGCTAGCACTAAGATTTGTAGGACCCTTCCTGATAGCGGCTAGATTAGGGAAGTTGGCATATAGGATAGAACTTTCAAAGAAGTTGGCAGAGGTACATGACATTTTCCATGTGTTATACTCATGGAAGAACTTACACGATATAGCTGTCATGATCGAGCCGAGTCAGTTAGAGGAGGTTGAGTTTGAGCGAGAGTCACTTATTCGCCATGCATCCACTCGTATACTAGAGCATGGTACATACGACTCTGTAATAAGGAGATCGGGATGGTTAAAGTCCAATGGGGAGAGGACCCAGTAGAGAGTTCATGGGAGCCCGAGGAGAAAATCCACGCTACCCACCCATAACTCTTTTCTGGTAAGTTTCTAATTTAATTCTCATAAGTATAGATTTTTTTGTGTAGGACTTGAGTAGTATACCCTTTAGGTAGAGACCATTAGATGTTAGGAATGGTTGTAAACATGTTGATAGGGCATGTTATGGATGATGGATGCTTATGGATGTATAATGATGTATTGCTCGCATTGTGTTCTTTTTTACACGTTAGGACAATATCCTCTAGGTACACACACACACTTATACATCTATTGTAAAAGTCTTCTAGGCTCTCGCCTAGGCCCCGCCTAGGTGCTAGGCTAGCTTTACCACTCAAGTTTTTGCCTAGTCTGCCTAGATGAGACTTATTATATTTTCTAAGCATATAAACAGGTTTACAGGCACCATCTATGCACCAATTTAGGCTTGATTCCTCTTATAAGCATCAAAACGTTTATTTGAAGCGATTTTATCTCCATGATTGCTTCCAAATTCATCTATATCCATGATATCCTGTTGCGGATCAGTTAATACTAAACAAAATACTACAATTTTATCCAAAATGCATGAGTCTATCAAAAATGCCTAGCTTCGATTAATCCCTTCTTAGGCAATTAATCTATGTTCCATGCTTATCGCCTAGCATCCGCCTAGCAATTTTTACAACTTTGCTTATACCTAATTGCATGTTATTTCTTGATTCTTGGATGCTAGTGGATGTTTTGCATATGGACGTTGCATATGAATTGTATGGTTATGCATACATATAGAACTGCAAGTATATCTACTTAGGATGTTGCATACATTTGGATGCATGGCATGAGCATTTTTCCATAATAGGAGGTTGGTTGAATCAATAGACTACCTATTTGCATTAGTATAGATTCACATGCATTTCACGTTGCATATATATGTACATGTTACATTATAAATTTTTTAAGGACAATGATTGCTTGTGGATGTTGGTTGAGTAGACGGTTGTATTTATTGGTTGCTATGTGTAGGAGTTGCAATTTTCCGTCCTTAGAGATTTTGATGACGGAATCCTTTTACAGGAGAGAGAATGTAACACCCCGGAAATTTATGTAAAATTTAACAGGAGTTTAATAGATATTTATATGGAAATTTTATAAGGAAATTAAATTAATTTAAAATGCGAACATAAAAAAATCTCTCAAATGTTCGAATTTGACTATGAAACTTACATCATTGTGTAGTGTTTAGGAACCCTACCAATACGTTGGTCACGTGCATTGACTAGAATTCTTAAATCACTCAACAAACAAATTAACATGAATTTAGCTACTATAACATTTTCAAATATTATAATATATAATTAATTTTCTTACTTTATCAAAATCACATGCCCCTTTTTTATAGAAATAAATTTTCTTACCTTTCAAAGCGTATGCTTGCCTATAGTAATATTAGATACTAATAATATTTATAAAAAGGAAAATAAAATCAATTGATCGCTACCACATAATCGACCACTCATCAATCATCCATACATATAAAAACAAGAAAGCACACAATCCACTTCATCACGCATCATTCATCCATCCATAATAGCAAGCAAGCATTTAATTACATTTTTAATCATTCCATATTTTAGTTATATATAGAAATATATATTATTATTTTCTTTTTAATAAAACATATTCATTTACCTCCCCCCCTCCCCGTGCTTCTCCATAACTGAAGAAAACCATTGGTTTCTAAATTTTCAATCATTAATACAACCAAAACACACATTAAATCAAAAAACCAAAAGCATTCAGCGAAAAGCAACCTATTGGCTTTTGTTGTGCTAAATCTAATCACTACTAGATCATTCTACTTAAACTCGCTTCATCACAACTAATTTATGTGACGCATCCAAAGTGAGGGATTCAGATTAGGGCCTTCTAAAGGTTACTTAACCAAGAAACTTTATTCTGAGTTTAAAGCCACATGGAGAGCTATTCCACTTCATCAATGCCGACTCTACTAGTATGGCCAACAACTTCCACCTTCACAATTTCAATCGAACACACTTCTCATCTCACACAGAGAAAAAAACACAAAATGAGGTAGAACTAAAAATATAATATAGTATGAAAATGACAAGTACGTCCTCAGATGATTACCCCAGTAATCATTGTATACTCATACCATAACTTAAGCATATATATTAATCTACCACACATCCATGGGCACAAGGACTCTAAGTCTTATCTAAGCCAAGACTCGTGTCTTTTATACTATGTATTATCCTGAACCTTGCTCTTATACCAACTGTAACACACCACCTCAATACTTAAATTACCAAAGAGTATTATTAAGTAATACTCTATGATAATATGGAGAATGAGACGATAATGGTTTGTAACATGTAAATATTACCTTGGGTTAACACCGGTATATTTTTCAAATTCTCATATAAGTCACCATTTCGTACTCGGCATCGACACAAAGACTAAACACATGAGTTTCTAGCATAGAACAATACACAATATAAAAAATATTAGAGAACATAGAGTTATCAATGCAGTGATAATATATAAATAGAGAATATACACAAGTTTAAGCGGGTCTACAAAAAGAACTAATATCCATTATCTACCAAATAAATACAAAGTATATGTCCAATACATACATCTCAAGGTCATCAACATACATGAGGCTACATAAATAAATAATGCATATCAATCAACTAATAAACTAAGCTCCAAATATGCCATGCAATCATGAATTGGTCATTTCGTCCTTGAACTTGAAATCTCTCAGGTTGATCCGAGTATTATATAAATAACACACGAGTCAGATTGCAACACCCCTAATTTTTATTTGGCATATAATTTAAATATTTAACTATGGGATAATTAAACGAGAAGTTGGAAATTTTAGGGTATGCTAAAAACAATTAAGTGATTAAAATGAGTTGATTTTAATAAATATAACATGGAGAATGGTTTTAAGAGATAGGAATTTATAAACATAAGTACAGAAGGGGTAAAAAAGGAAGAGCTAATATTATACCATACTCTCCCTTTTTCCTTGTACATTTCTAATTCATTCCCAAAATAAAAGCTAAAGAAATAAGGCCAGCATTAGGAATTCAAGAAGAAATGAAGAAGAAAGTCAAAAGAAAAAAAGCTAAGGCAAATCTCAACATTTCAGCAAGGGTTAAGTGAATAATATGCATTCATCTCATGTTTTTATATGTTTTAAAATTTTATTCGCTATAAATCTGAATTTTTGGATGCTTAAATCTTTCATTTTGATTGAATAATTATAGATATGGGTTTTTGGATGATTGGATATTAATTATCTAAATTTTAGGAATTTTCCCAAAGGGTTTTAATGTGAAAAACAAAGTTTTTGATCTCCAACTGATTTAAAATATTGATATGATGTTTGAATTATTAATTTGGAGATAGGATTTAAATTTCATAATTTTTGGAATTTATATGAATACTTTATGAATTTTCTAATTGATAAAATGGTTTAAATTTGGAAATTAATAATTAAAAATATGAAAAAATAATTATTTTGATCTGAAATATTTACAGAATATTTGTAATTATGGCAACATTCATAATATTAAAATGAGTTATTGATCCGAATACTAAAATTTGGAAATAACTACAAAAATAACATGCGAACTACAAATGAATACAAGGAGGGAACGATTTACATAAAGAAGTAGCAAGTCAATCACGTGATAAGACAAAGTAGCATGCAAATGAGAAAATAAATATATATGTTACACGTTGGGAAAAACCAATGCACGCAAGTGTACTTGAAAGCATGCAAATATATATTATATATATTATTATATACATATACTTAATACACGAAATGATGCATGCAAGTATATGGATAAAGCACGAAGACACAAAGGCTAGTGAACTACACACAATAACATGAACAAGTCAGTACATAACTGCATGCACACATATATCGTATATAAATAACGAGCAAAGGCTACACAACCGCATGCACACATATATCATATGTAAATAAAAGATGAAGGCATATTGTTTACGATGGCTCCATATTGCACGCGATGACCCTTATAAATTTAACGTAAAGGTTATATATTTTATTGTACGTGAAGGCTTCGGTCTATTTTACCATATGAATATAAGAAATTTTTTAAGGTGCGATGGCCTACATTTTAATGTGTGAAAAATAAGTAAAATTATTAGATGCGATGTCCTATATTTTTATGTGTGAAAGTAAGTAATTTTGTAGGCACGATAGCCCATGATTTTGAAAAACGGGGATAGCTATTTTATAACACTTGAAAGATTTTCACTCTATTTTGAGGCTAAATTTTACTTAAATAAGTGGATGATTTTGTTAAGTATTTTATGAGATTTCAAGGGTACAAAAATAGTATTAGCCTATTTTAAAATAGATTTTGTAAAGGAAATTGTTACCTTGCTATAGGTAATTTTGTGTATAGATTAGTTATTATACGAACATACATTATATGGTTAATGATGTGTTGTATGTTCATCTTTACATCTTGGTCGGTTATTATTGCATATATTGAATTGTTGACATGCTCACTTAAATGTTATATGATATCACCCAACATTGTGACCTTGGAGATTTGGAGAACAGATGACCAGATAGAGTTGTTTCAATAGTGGGTATGATCATACTTAAACTCCCGTGTGGGTAGAATTGCATCGAAGGGGTCGTGAAGATCAAATTTGTGTTAGGATTAGCGAACTAATCAAAAGACATGACTCATTGACATTGTGACAACCAGATTAAAGATTTATAATCTAAGGGTGGAGACTGGTGTAAGGTCGCTCCTTATGCTCCAATCGCTTAGCTCACGGTTGATCAGGTCTACGGATTCCATTGCGTAGGGCCTAACCGAAGGATATGGTAAATTTAGTTTAAGCAAAGAAAGGAACTCATAGCAGTGATGGTCACTATTGGTTTCTTTTGTAGGACAGAAGCTAAGGTTATTTCCTCTCGTGGGATGAGAGATTATGGATCATCTGGTTATATTTTAACCCGAGTGACCCTAAGAAAACTATAGGTTTCTAGTCAGCTTGAGAAAAATAATATAGGTTCATGGTGACCCTAAGAAAACTATGCCATGAACTGTTTTAGGATAGGGTAATTATTGGAATATGTAACCCTTTGACCTTAATGAATGCTAGACTATTCATTTTACCCTTGTTGCATGATTATATTATGATTACATGCTAATCATTTTGGATGCATGAAATGTTATGGATTTCATATTGTTTGATAGGGTATTAATGAGGGGAAACCCATTCTACTCAGCGGCATGGTATCACTTAATACTTTTATTTTGGTTTGAGATGGTATAATATTATTCACACTAGATTTTTTGTCTAACCCGAAGTTTTTTATTTCCCTCTAAACTCTCGGGTGCTCAATTTGGAATTAAGTAGGCTAAGAGTAGGGTATTTCAGGTTTAGACAAATAAGCTTCCAGAGACGTGCAAGAGGAAAACTACTATATAGATGATTATATTTTTGTTATGTAGTAGGTTAATTGATTTTGTTATTGTTAAATGTATGTGATGATGGGTATTATAACCGTCCAAGTAGTAAGAACTCTGATCATCCAAAGGGGCATCTTCATATGTCGTTGTTGGAATTATATATATACTTATTATATTATATCTGAACGATGTATTCGTGAGGTTATGGAAAAGAAATGTAATGAATTTGCAAATTAATTAATGAATGTTTCGTTAAAATTTTGTAAATTCTAGTGCTCTTGCTGTTAATGATTCAATAATGGATCTCATTCTATCACTGGAAAAAACGTTAAGGATGATTACAACATCAATAGCATCTATTTCTGATCCTCAGAATAAGGGATGTTACAACTTGGTATCAGAGCACGTGATTACATAAAACTTATAAGATTTTGAAAAAACAACCAAAATGAAATAAGAAAAAATAAATTGGGGTATGGGATAGCATTATATTATAATGTACTTGTTATTTGCTATATATAAGTACATATATCTATATATACTCTCATCTTTATCTTAGACTATTCTTCTATATCGAATGAAGACTCGTATGCAGATTATGAGAGATGGATACTAGAAGTGGAAGAGTAAATTTAGGAGGCAGAAGTACCGCAAATACTCAGGTTAATGCTAGGAATGCTAATGTGGTTGCTGAAGCTACATCGAATCTAGACTATAGTAGTTTGGGTGGAAAGCCATTCTTGGGAACGGAGAACGCCATTGAAGTGGAGGATTGGCTTCTTCAATGTGAGAGGATTTTTGTTGATTTTGCATTGAACGATGATCAAAAAAGGAGATTGGTGTCAAGAAAATTGCAAGGAGCTGCTTTATATTGGTGGAATTGTGTTACCATGGGAGTTCCAAAGGAGGAGTTAACTTGGGCCGACTTTAAGGAAAGATTTGAGGAGAAATTTATGTCCGAAGCAACCAAGTAAACGTTGTTTAGAAAGTTTTCAGAGTTAGAGCAAGGAGAGATTTCAGTGTCGAAGTATGCGATGAAGTTTGATGAGTTGTCTAGGCATGGGTAAGCAATCATTAATACACTGATTAAGAAAAAAAAGTGGGAAGTTTATTCCAGGATTGAAGTCGGAGATTGTTAAGGCTTCTATGCCATATCTTAGAGATTAGTTTAATGTCGTGGAGGATGAAGTTAATTCGGCTGTTATTGTCAAAGAGTATGTATATATTTTTGAGCCTATTACTAAATTACAGCAAAACTTGCCATAGAGATTTGGATAGATCTCATACCTAGAGCTGAACTTGTAGGTAGACCACCTGGCAGAATGACACCTACCAAGATGAAGAAGTTAAAGGTGCAACCGGTAGATTTGGAAAGGAAGAATTTTATTAGATCAATTAGTTCAACTTGGGAAGCTATAGCGGTGTTTATGAATAAACCAGATGGATCACTAAGGTTATATATCAACTATAGAAAGTTGAATGAGAAGACGATAAAGAATCGGTATCCTTTGCCTAGAATGGATGATTTGTTTGATCAATTGAGTGGAGCCAAGGTGTTCTCATAGTTAGACTAAGCTACGGGTTTCCATTAATTGAGAGTAGCAGAGGAAAGTATACCTTTAACGGTGTTTCAAACAAGATATGGTCCGTATGAGTAATTAGTCATTCCTTTCGGACTGACCAACGCTCCTACTTTCTTTGTGGATTTGATGAACCGAATCGTAAAGAGCATTTGGATATGTTCGTGTTAGTGTTTATAGATGACATTTTGATATATTGAAAGAGTGAACATGACCATAAAGTTCATCTCAGAATGGTCCTGGATATGCCGAGTTAGCATCAGCTAAAAGCTAGTTTTCAAAATGCCATATTTGGAAAAGAGAAGTGAAGCTTCTTGGGCATGTATTTTTGGAGAATCAATTGTCTGTGGATTCGTCTAAGATCGAAGCTATTAATAACTGGAAAAGACTCGAGACCGTGACTCATATTAGAAGTTTTTTGGGGTTGGTCGGCTATTACTAGAGAGTTATTAAAGATTTCCCTCGTATAGCAGCACCGATGACTAAGCTAACGAGAAGGATGTAAAGTATGTCTGGACCGATAAGTGTGAAGAAGCATTTCAAAAGATAAAACATTTATTTACCAATGTGCCCATTTTAGTTGTTCTAGATGGGAATAAAGATTTGGTGATGTACACCAATGCATGTGGATCGAGATTAGGAGCTGTATTGAGGAAAATGGGTAAATTTATTGCCCTTGCTTCTCAATAGCTCTGACCGAATGAAGTTAGATATCCTACACATGATTTGGAGTTAGCAGCAGTGATCTTTGCACTGGAGGTTTGGAGACATTATTAGTTGGGAGAATGATTCGAGTTGTTTACATATTATAAGTACTTGAAGTATTTATTCTTTTAGTAGGAGTTAAATATGAGATAGCAAAGATGGCTGGAGTTTTTAGCAGCGTATGACTTTGGGATCGAGTATATGTCAGGGAAAGGAAATAAAATGGTAGATGCACTTAGTAGAAAACATTAAAATGTGGTGTTAGCGATGTTATCTGAATGAAATGATTTAGAGGTGTTGACTTTTTGTGGAGTTAGAGTAAGGTCGATGGCCAGTTCCAGTCAGGGTACCACAATGATTTTTTGGCTAGAAGTTCAACCGATATTGATCGAAAGAATTGCGGTGAGGCAAAAAGATGATCCAATATTAGCCGATCGAACAAAGAGACTAGAAGCAAGAATTGAGATTGATGACTTGAAAGATTTCGTACTTGACCAAAGAAGATGGTTAAGGGAAAAAGGACGGTTGTGTGTTGCGGACGTTGATAATCTGAGAAAGTAAGTTCTTAGAGAATGTCATTGATCGAAGTTTATTATTCATCTTGGAGGTATGAAGATGTACCAGGACATGAAGAAGAGTTTCTTCTAGGAAGGAATGAAAAGAGATGTAGGCTTATGGATGAAACGATGTATGAATTGTCAATAAGTAAAAGCCGAGCATCAGAAGCAAGTGGACTACTTCAACCTTTGGAAGTACCATTATGGAAATGGGATTCGATATCTATGGATTATATCGATGGGATGCCAAGGTCAAATAGGGGCAACGAAAGCATTTGTGTCATGGTTGATGGACTGACCAAGAGTGCATACTTTATCTCCATTAAGTCGATAAGGATGACATCTAGTTTGGCAAAGTTATTCATGAAGAATGTTGTAAGAGTTCATTAAATACAGTGTAGCAATGTAAGTAACAGAGATCCTTTATCCATGACTGAGTTTTGGAACAGTTTGCAAAATAAATTAGGTACCAAGTTGAAGATGAGTACCTATTACCATTGATTGATGAGTAAATGGAAAGAGCTAATAAGGTACTGGAAGATTTGTTGAGAGCTTGTGTATTAGATTTCATAGAGTTATGGGAATATCATTTACACTTAGTGGAGTTTTCCTATAATAATAGTTATTAGACTAGTATAGAAATAGCACCTTGCAAAGCACTTTATGGAAGCCATGCAAATCACTAGCATGTTGGTTGGAAATAGGTGATATACTGATACTTGGTCTAGATTTGGTGAAAGAAGCAACTGAAAAGATTGAGTTAATTCGAGTAAGGTTGAAGGAAGCTTAATCAAGGCAGAATAGCTACATGAATAAAAGGCATAAGGAATTGGAATTCTCGGTTGGATATTTTATTTTCGTAAAAGTATCACCAATGAAGGGTCTTGTACAATTTGGGAAGAGAGGAAATTGATGCCTAGATATGTTGGTATGTTTCATATCATTGAGAGAATTGAGAAACTTGCTTATCGTATTGAGTTACCAATTAGTTTGGCATTATTCCATAATGTATTTCATATATCGCATCGAAAGAAGTATGAACATGATCCAGAGACTAATATAGAGCCAATGGTTTTGAAAGATTTAGAAGTGGAGCCCGATATGACTATCATTAGGCAACCTATTCGTATAGTTGATAGGGATACGAAGTAGTTAAGGAATAAGGCAGTCAAGTTGGTGAAGGTTCAGTGGAGTACCGACGGACGTGACTATACTTGGGAAATAGAAGATAGTATTATGGAAGTATATCCCGATCAATTTTGATTGTATGATCTACTATTGTATAGATTATTGACTAGTATTTATGCTAGTATTGTTATTTTTATATGCTTCTTGTTGTTTTCCTTATCGTAATTTCGAGGATGAAATTCTTTAAGAGGGAGCCTATAACACCCTTAATTTTTATATAGCATATAATTTAAATATTTAACTATGGGATAATTAAATGAAAGGTTGAAATTTTTGGATTTTATTAAAACAATTAACTAGCTAAAATGAGTTGGCCTTAATAAATATAACATAGAGAATGGTTTTAAGAGATATGAATTTATAAACATATAAGTATAGAAGGGGCAAAAGAGGAAGAGCTTAAGAAATATTGCCACCATTAGGAATTCAAGAAGAAAAGAAGAAGAAAGCTAAGGGAAAAAGAGGCAAAGGCAAATCTCAACATTTCAACAAGGGTTAAGGTGAATAATATGCATCCATCCTATGTTTTTATATGTTTTAAAATTTGGTTTGCTGTAAATCCAAATTTTGAGGTTTATATCTTACATTTGGATTGAATAATCATGGATATTGGTTTTTGGATTATTGCATTTCGATTATCTAATTTTTTAAAAATTTTAATGTGAAAAACAAAGTTTTTGATCTCCATATGATCTAAAATTTTGATATGATGTTAGGATTATTAATTTGGAAACTGGTTTTAAACTTCAAAATTTTTGGAATTTATATGAATATTTTATGAATTTTCTAAGTGAGCTAATTGTTAAAATTTGGTAATTAATTATTAAAAATAGGAAAATAATTATTTTGATTCGAAATTTCTATAGAAGGTATAAAACGAGAAAAGTGACTTTTGGTGAATTTTTGGGATTTTTTCCATTAGTTTTCTATTTTATGTGGATTAATTAGTAAAGGAAAATGCTAATTAATTATGCAAAATTAATTAATTAATCAATTGAGTTAATTATATGGGTTAATATTTTCTGGAAAGTTGCTGAAATGATAAGATAATTATCCAATAGAAATCCAATAATAAATTTGGTTAGGTAAAAAGAAGCTGTTTAAAAGAGTAATAAGTCAGTTTTTAATTTAATGACAAAATTGTCATTAAACCATTTTTGACCAAGTAAAACAAATCATCCAAGGCAAAACTTTATACTGGATTAAGAAAACATGTGCTTGAATGATAGAATAGAAAAATGAGCACCATAGGGGGACCCAACATTTTAATATACAAAACAAAATTTGGCTCACGGAGGCTTTCCAATTTATAAGCAATTGCTCAAATGCATATATGAAGTGTGCATATATAATTGCAACAATAGTTCAAATGCAATGAATACAAAGCAAAGGCTTTAGGAAAATAATAATAATGATGCATGCACGTGGGCCGAACTATGTATATGGTACATGAATAATTTGCGATGACTTAAATTAGTATATTGCACATGACTGCATTGATAGAGTTAGGGGTATGCCCTAGGGGCAATTATGTAATTTGTCACATATATCTAACTCGTTGACCAATCTTGTTCGAAATAAAAGGTATTTTCTTCCTATTATATACTTGATATAATGTGATTATATTAATTAATTAACTTAATTAAAAGTATATTTAATAGAAAAATCCATAAATGGTATATTTTGTGATAGTAGTTACAAAGTGTTGTAACCATGAGTAATTTATCACAACGAAACAAATATACCATTTTAAATGTTCCTAGTCAAGATGCATCGAGACTGGATATCAATGTATCCGTTGAGATTGGAGTACGTAACGCTCTTTAAATGTTGGGTAGTGTATTACTCATGACTGCTGGGGGCACCTAGGGGTTAAGTACTAATAGTTATTGGATAACTATGGAACGACTCACTCGATAGTTTTCTATTGGTTAATATAACTAAGGTCAAACAGAAAATCGATGTGACTGATTTACATAGTTCTCTCGACTTGAGAATACTGTGGATCTTCAATATGAAAACTCCACTTTGATTATAGCCAAATCATGGCATGGCGTCCATCGAGTGACTATAGTTGGGTCAAGTGGAAGTATTGGAAGTGAAGCACTATTCAAGAGAGGATTCATCTCCTCAGTTACATACAGTTTGTATCATAGTCAACCCAAGTCAACTCAAAGTCAAAGTCTCTAGCCAGAGTATTTCGGTTAATAATAATTGTTATTATTGAACCAAGGAATTTGTATTTGGACTATAAAGTTGAATGTGGATGAGGTTGGCATTTTGACCATAACCAAATTCCATAAGTCCAAAGTGATATAGTTTTGACGAAGAGAATTGGTGTAAACAAATGTCACAACCTGGTAACGCTTATTAAACTAAAATTGGATTTTTCCGAAAATGAGTATGCGATAAATTTAGCCATGATGTCACATCACCTGCTAAGTGAGTGTG
Source organism: Allium fistulosum (assembly GCA_030737815.1). Classification (NCBI taxonomy): domain Eukaryota; kingdom Viridiplantae; phylum Streptophyta; class Magnoliopsida; order Asparagales; family Amaryllidaceae; genus Allium; species Allium fistulosum. The sequence goes on from CM060904.1 coordinate 356,537,701, forward strand.
AACATTAACATTAGAATAGTTCGATGTTAATCGCTGACCAAATTTACACCCAAGAGTTACACAGCCGAAATGATGAATTTCCTTAAGACCAAACGATTTAATTTGTTTATAATTGTTATAAATTAATTAATATTTATGAAATTTTAATTATAAAATTTGAATATGATTTGAAAAATAAATATTGTTATATGTATTTATAACAGTTATAAATATATCGATCGATATACAGTATCGACAAGCGATTAAACTAGATTTAATTGCATAGTATTTTTGGCTTGGGCTTAGATGGGTTTAAGGCCCATCATTAGGGCTGCAAAATTTTGGTTTTGGGAAGGTCTAGGGGTGGCTAAAACATAGGGAATTGGCTTGGAGATAATGGGTTGAGATCAAGTGAGAATGGGTAAAAAGGTTTTCCTCGTTTCTCTCTAATACAACCCTTTACACACACACACACACACACATATATATATATATGTGTGTGTGTGTATGTGTGTATGTATGTATGTATGTATGTATGTATGTATAAAAATAATTATGAACATTTTTTGGCCGCCATTACCTTCTACATCGTTGGTTAAAACATAGCTCTCAATCCACTCCAAAATTCTCAAATATATTTCAAATTAAAACAATAATATTCGATAGTTAGAGGTCGGTGATTCCGGACTTGCAATCTGACGAATCAAAAACAGTAAAAGGAAGGGAAGTCATTGCTTCAATGGGGATTCAAAGGCATCATTAAATTGGTAATTTAAATCATATTACAGTAATTAAAATATAGTGTATGATCATGTAATGAGCAATTTCATATCTGTTTAATTATATTGCTACTATATGTTTAGTTAGGTGAGATTTTATAAGTAGATGTAGTTTTCACAAATCAGTTTGGTTATGTGCATAATTTGTTTATTACACTATTTGATTTATGTATAGACAAATGTTGTTTGCTATACAAAATCAATTTTTGTCATTAATAATTGTTTTATATATATTTATCAATAAATTCATATATATATATTAGTGTATATTTCTCTCTCATAATAGCATATATGCATATATAAGATATATATATATATATATGATTTAAAAAATTTAGTACGCTTATTTATATATAATATGAATTTAAAATTTCGAAAATTAATTATCATACATATATTCATATTTTTAAATTAATATATATTGAATTTTTAAATTATTTATTAAATGTATAATAATTATTACATTAAAATTCAATTTTATATTTAAAAAAAATATTATATCATTACAGTAACATATAGAAAAAATTTATGAATTTTTCAATAAATTTTATTATTTCAGAAAAACTGTTTATGGTTTATTAAAAATAATAATTTAATTGAAAAATTCTTCAAAATTTTTTGTAACCTTTCATTTATGATCCTAGAATTTCTAAAATTTTAAGATTTGAATTTTTAATAATATATTATTTTATATTAAATAATTAGTATCGAAATCAATGAATTTAATTTTAAAAATAATATTTCAACTTTGAAAAATCTCCAGATTTTTTCTAAGCTCTATTTTATGATCCTAGATTTTTGAAAATTGTAAATTTGAATTTTCATCAATAGATTATTTTATGTTAATTATTTATGGATGAAAACGTTATTTTATTTATAATATATACAAATTAAAATACTAAAATTATTATGTTTGCAAAACTAAGTTAACTTTGAATTATAAATAATTTTAAATAATTTTTCTCTCTTTTTCTATATATATATATATTTATCTATATATAAATGTTTTATGTTCATATATTATATATAATATATTTATACATACATGTGTGTGTGTGTGTATAGTAACACATATACATGAACATATTTGGACAACATACATGACATACAAAATGAGCTAATATGTATGTTGCGATGTAAATCCCAACATCTACATACGGGCATATTATACCTTTCACGGATTATTATGTTATACATGCACGCACACATATATGTATATGATACATTTATGTATAAACTAAATCAAATAAAATTAATTTCATATCTTAATATATTTGAATTTAAATAAAATAAATGATTTTATTTAAGTGAAATTTAGAAATGTTCTAATTCAGTTAGACTTCATAGGCCCAATAAAGGTCCAATAGGGTAAAAAATTTGAAATTCACTCATAACTTCCGCTGCGGGCTGGTCCAGTTCCAACGATGGTATCAGAGCCCAATAGCCTATGCAGTCTAAATTAGTCATATTAGGACTAACTAATTAAGCTTTCCCACTTAGTACGGTGTCTAGAAAGGTAACGTCTAGGATTGGAATTGGGTAATCAAGTACCATGTCCTACCTTGTTACCGGCCTAACCCGAAAGGTTAAGTGAGCCCAAAGGTTGCTCCTAAGAAAAGGCCCAACTTAATTTGGGCCTTGGGCTACTTTTCAAAATATTTTTGAAAATTAACATTAAAGATTTTAAATTTAATAGTTAAATTTAAAATAAAACATGTTTATTATAAAAATTATAATACTACATAAGTTTTCAAAATGTTTGAAAGGATAATGATATTTTCAAATTGTTTGAAAATATTTATATAATAATTTCAAATTTTAAATTTATTAATAAGATTAATAAAATAAATTAATAAAATATGTTAATTAATTAATGCATATATGCATGTATTATATATGTTGATATATGTTATGTTATTTTAAAATGTTTAAGATAACAAAAGTATACATATATGTATACAAGATAAATTTGAAATTAATAAATTTTAATAAAAATTGTTTAATTGAATAAATTAATTAAAGGTTAATTAATTAAATAAAATACACATATATATGATATATGTGTGTTACACTATAAAGGTTATAGTATACACTATAAATGTTACAGTAGATATGTCCAATATAAAAGTTATATTGGAATACTAATTTAAAATTAATTAAAGAGTTAATTGATTAAAATTAATTAGATAAGATTTAACTAATGATATATTATACGTATGACTAACATATAAGTAATATGAAATATAAAATTTATATAACAATAAAACTTATATGATATATGTATAAACTAAATGTGGAACATTAAGTAAACCCAAATAGACTTGAGAAATAAATGCATATGTAAATGTACATATATCGTGATTTCTAATGTGTCTGACACTTGAATTGCTGGGGTATTTCAAAAGAAATATATTATTCTATAAGTCGATATCACTCAATATATATATTGAAGATTATGAATCTTTAATATAATGTTGTTCTCTACCATATATATATTAATAAATTACTTACATACTCCTTAGTTGTTGAGCAAACTCAAGCTAGGGATGTTATGCGTAGTATTATTAATATATTGAACAGATGAGGTAAGATAACTATATGTATTTGTTGAGCAAACTCAAGGTACATATATTATACTTAGGCCAACACGATATGGTAGGTATGAGTGATAATCTCTTTCGATTTATTGAGCAAAATCAAGGTCGAAATGAGATTAGAACAAGGAAAAATGGGTTAGGAGTTGTACATGATACAACCGATAAGGAGTTATCCATCATTTATGGGGCTATGATTTGTTGAGCAAACTCAAGATCAGAATACCAAAACAAACGAGTCCTAACACCCACTAGTGAAGTTGTAAGACTTCTATGTTTCATCTTAGGGTTTGGAGAAAAAAAGACTAGTGGGAGCCTTATTAGAAAAATGAAATGGTAACATTTAACCTTTCTAATATTGTAAGGACATATGCTATATAATGTTATAATTATCTACAATGATAAATTTGTGCATTTAATATGATTGATAAAATGTGTCGATTAACATATATAAGCAAACTGAATTGAAAGTTGACAAATAGAAATATAATATATACTAACTAATAATTCTAATTTCATGTTATATAATGTTTCTATACCCATGCAAGTGCCTAATTTCAATTACTTAATACATTCATAAGTTGGTCACTTATATGTTTATTTGGTTTAGACCACGTATTGCATTTTATTAGTTTTTGAACTCTAAATGCAATTCAAGACTATGGATATTTGATCCATGTACTTTCACATATAAATGTTATATGGTGAACAGTCATAGTTTGTGGGGTACAATATTTCGATGAAGTTAGTTCATTCAAAGTAAGCCAATAAACAGTATTTTAAGATCATGTATTCAACTTGAATGATTTCAAAAGGATCATATTATGTTAATGTAACACAAGACCATAAACTACAAGATACATCTAAGAACTCGATCGTTGAAATGTCATCTTGATCGGTTTACATAAAGTGCAACATATTTGATGTCTTAAATGTTATGAATAATCGAATGTGCTTTTGTAAAAGGTTTGTTATGATATTCTAGTAAGATTTTCTTTTGAATAGTTTGACCATTTGAAAGAAAAACGAATGTATAAGAATAGATGTAATTTAAGGTAAAGTTGGAATGAAGAGACTGAATAGTCACTTCTACTTTATAGAGAAACATTGGAAACAAAAATTGTAATAATAATTTATACTTAATATTGGAATATGAAATATGATTTTTATTCTGAAATGTATATTCATATAGAAAATTATTTTCTATAACATTTATTTCTTTGAGTTCAAGATATTTGATCAAAGAACTCTCCACTGTAAACTAGTTGCAGCATATGAAGTAAGTAAACTATATTAACAATATTAAGTGAATGGTGGACCTCTAAATTTAGAACGCCGTTATAGTAATGGCGAAAATAGTGGGAGCATGCCATATAGCACCTAATGATTGCATCAAATTACAAAAATTGTTTTCGTAAAATGTGCCGAACATTATTTGTGAAATAATGTTTATTTTTGGTATTGATTGAAAAATAGATATAACTATATTTCAATATGAGTATTATGAATATTCATTATGAAATAGAACTATATTATGGAATTTGTTTTCGTAGTAAAAGCGATGCAACAAAAATACATATGTATTTAATATTATTTACAGTTGTTTTGGAACTATAGACTAAGCCGTAGTTCTGAGAAATAATTTTACTATATGATTATGAATCATATGATGCAGGTTAATTATATCTCAAACAATTAATGGCTATTCACCAATTCAGTGGGAGTATCATAAGAGTTGATGAACTCTTTGAATTAATACATATTGATGTATGCAATCCCAAGTCTATTAATACCAAAAGGGTTCCACATACTTTGTTATATTCATCGATGATTTATTACCAACATGAACATGTGTATTAGATACATATGTAGTAAGTTTATGATAAAATCATAGAATATAAAAGAAAAGTAAATAAAATAACATGCAATAGAATAAAATGATTTGATTTGGTCGAATAAGTGAGTATATTGGAAAGAGTTCCAAATGTACCTAAAAATGAATATTGATTCAATTTCAAAAGTCACTCCTCCATGTGATACATAATGATGCATCGATAAGGAGTAATCAGACATTGTTGGACAATTTATGATTAATTATGAGTGAAGTCGAGTTAGTTTCTTTCTATAAGGTCATGTACTTAAGATTAGTACACAAGGTTGATATTATTTCATCTAAACAGCAGTTTACAAAATCATACAAGATAAGGGTTTGTAAGAAATCTCAATATATCATAGGCCAAGGAGTTAGCAGGTTGTGCGAGTCGAAAGATTGCACGTAATAATTGTTCATGAGGGATCTTGTATGAATCTCCAAAAAAAATTTGGAAAGGTCTGTCATCAAATGACCTATTTATGTTTTGAACATAATTTTTGTACACTAAAATCAGTTTTATAAATAAAAAGGTTCATAAAGCATTCATGAATCCCTATTCTATTTGCACTAAGAAACAATTGTTGTTTCAAGATATATCAACTTCATTGTGAAGGAATTTCTTTGAGAAATTTTTTATAGTTAAATGGAATTAGATCCGATCCATAGATAGAACTGATTATATGAGATGAAGTGAAATTAACTAACCTAAATGAACACATAGCATTAGAATGTCTAATAAGTATTCTCGTACATCGAAGAGAAACTATGAGTTTCTTATTAATGTCGAAAATATACATTACCCTCGGTTGTTCAATTAAACCATTAAGATTGTTGACTCTATATGGTATGATGCGCAAATCTGAAAAAATTCCAAGTACGCTACCAAAATATGATTTTGGTGGTGGTAACCAAAGAGATGTGATCCATCGGCCGAGATTGTGTCTTTATTGGAAAGACTAATGTGGTTGGAATTAAATGAGCAATGTTGATATGAATAATATCTCAAATTTCAATTGTTGAAATTAGCATAACAGATTCGGTATTCAACATGCTCAAGTTAATTCAGATTTACTCACAAAGTTATCGCTTGATGAGACTTAGTGTTTGGTACTTATGTATTGAAACAGAAAATTCTAAATAATGATTTAGAGTAACCCGTTTACACATATTAACCAAAAATGCCTCAAAGTCAGTGGGAGCGATATTGGGTTTGTGAGTCTTTGGATATGATCCAAGAAATGATACGAATGTATCATTTTATAAGCATCAAGATTGAATAAGTATTTTGATAGAAATATCAAATAGTTTGATTTTCAATCAAAGTGCAGAGGAAGCGTGTATTAATAAGAAAAAATGTTAAAAGGTACATTGATATTTCTAATCTATAAGTAAACAACACGTTGTTGATTTTAAAAGTCGAATTGTAAACAGTCGAATACACGCTTCCATTGATTTTAAATGTTGGACGTGTATTCATATTGAAGGTCCGAAATGTTACTTTTTGTAAACAGTCGAATTGGGACTCAAGACCACTTCCATTGAGTCCAAAATGGCGTTTACAACTTTTTTTGAGTATAAACATCGATATGTTTGGAGTTGAGTAGAATTTTGCTATTTTTCTATTTTGGGCTTTGGGTTTGGGTTTCAGCCCATTAACCCATCTTAATACCCTAACTCCACCCCCTCTCCTCTTCATACATTCTCACTTCCTAATACTCTCTAGCTAAAGTAAAAATGGGGGAAGAGAAAGGAAATTAGAATTCCAAGCCCTAGATTGATTAGGAAATACAAATTCTAGCTCCAACATCAAAGAGAAGCTTAGGTAAGCATCTTCTTCTTCTTCTCCATCTCAATCTCTCTCCAATTTCAGAAATTTCCTATAACCTAACTTAGAAAATATTTCTTATGATCTTATATTGGAGCTTCTAGAATTGAAATTGAAGAGTAGTTGATCTTTTCTTTGCTTTAGAGCTTCTCGTTTGTTGTTTTTGGGTTTAAAAGGTGAGTTTTTGAACTCACGTCTATGTCTATATCTTTGATAGTTGTTAGGTAGTATTTCCTAACATCTATTCCTTGTTCATTTTCTTTTGAATTGAATTGGTTTGATGAATATTTCAATTTTTGGTGTTTTGAAGTCAAAACTTAAATATCCTATCTTTGATGTTTGAACATGTTGTTGGGGTGTATCGAAGAGCCATAAGGCTGGGTTGTCGCTTGGCATAAATCCCTGGCCTCCGTTGCTCGTCCGATCACTTCCGTTTGGAGTTTTAGCCCCGCTTGGGCTAGGCTGAAAACACTGCAATTGATAGTTCAATCGACTGAACGTATATGGCCAGTCAACTGAACCTGGAAATAGAAAAGCTTCTGTCCATCTATCAGTCGATTGGCAGTCGACTGAACCTAGGAGCAGAAAACTTCCTGTCCCTGTGTCAGTCGACTGACCATATAGTTCAGTCGACTGAACCAGGAACCCGAAAGTTTCTGGCCTTGTATCAGTCGACTGAATTTGGGAGATGTGCTTTTTGCCTATTTGAGGAAGTTTTGTGTGGGTTTCCGATTTTTAATCGATTCTTTTCGATCCGGTTAGTTGTTATCACTTATTATCGACTTTGATAACTTCTTTCTTTGGATTTTTGGAAATATCCATTTGATGGATTTGATTTCGATTTCTATGGTTTTGATTCACGTCTTCAAATGTGAATCTTTGTCGATTGATTGTTTCTACAATCATTTTTGTGATTTGTCACTTTAAAATACAAAGGTTTCTATACTAGTAGTAAATACTCAAACTCTTTCACAAAAAAGATTTCAACACTACTTTTAAATACAAATCTCGTTTTTAAAACCGTTTTCCAATCTATTAGTATATACAAACCTTTACCTCACTCCTATGAGGAATCTAATTAAACGGCTTAGCAAAACAAGTGGTATGAAATGCTTGCGTTTACTTTATCGGTTAATTCTTAGACTTGTTCGATTGAAATCTTATGACAATTTTCGAGTGGAAATCTACAATTTGTTTGCAAATATTTAAGTTAAGTTAGTGGTTATGGGACATGAAGCTAAACTCATCTATTTACAAGCTCAGTGTAATGACACTTCTTATTGATTAATGGTGATCATTTTGTGATTTAGACTAGCGATGTGCGATGTCTATTTGTTTGTGTGGGGACTACAAACCCCGTTTGTGGAACTTCGGTTCAATTTGGTGGGGTAGCGACCCATGGTCTTCGGGCCGTTTGTGGAATTCGGCTCAAAATTGATGGTTAGCGACCATGGAATAGCGTTCCGTTTGTGACACACGTGTTGGTGAGTTTTCATGCTCCCGTTTGTGATAGGCGTCCCCCCTTTTGTGGTTTCTGGATTTCGAGTTGATGATTTCTAGAATTTGTGTTTCACCAATTTTTGATGATAGTCATTGATGAGCTCTATCAATTATTTGTGTTTTTGGTGAATAATTTAAAGAATTATGACATTCTTTTGGTGTTTGAGAATATTTGAGATGATTTGGGATATTGTATAATTTTTGTTGTTGTTTGATGTATACTTATCACAGTATGGCATTATTGTTATCATACGTTTTTGTCATATCTCTTATCCTATCTAACTTTATGATATTTATAGCTAGACTGATCCGTTTATTATTTTCTTCTTAAATAATACTCGGGTCAGACCGAGGTATTTCAGGTGCTCCTGCTTGACTTCTTATCAGGGTCCGTCATCTGATTTTGGCTAATTACTTTAGCTTAGTAGTTTTTGTTATTATACATTTGAGATAGAGACTCCTTGTTGTATACTTATTCTTTTGTCTAGTACTTGTAACTATTCTTTTGTGATGTAGTGAATCTTGTATGACCACTATTTTGATGTACACCTTTATGTGTTATATTCATATATTATTCCGCCTTTGTGATATGAATATCTGTGACTGATTTGTGCTATGCTTATTTCTATATTTGTTTTCCGAGGTCCACATAGCCACTGTGTGGTAGCTTTGAGTTTGTATTTGATATATCAGATTTCCTCTTGAAATGAAATGTAAGTTATATTATCTGACATATCGGTACTCGCACAAAGCAAATACACAGATGGTCGCTCCTCAACAGCCTTATTCTTCGTGCTAGTCGATGGCATTACCCCGTAGTGTCCTTGGCTAGTGTGAGTATAGAAGTGCGGCGTCACAGCTTGGTATCAGAGCCAAATTTCGGAACAATGTAGAATAATCTAGCAAAGATCATTGTCCTAAGTCTTTCTTAGGAATCGTGCCATAGGATCTAATTCGAGTCTTTATACCGTTCTATCCTATTTCTTTTATGATGCCTTGTTTTATCAATCAAGTTTGTTTGATATTCATTCCGTGAATAACCTTTTTCCTCTTCTTTCTTTCTTAAGGAAGAGAAATGGTTAGACCAGGCCGTCCCAGCACTGGTCAATCCAGTGCTACTCCTCAGGATGGAGTATTTATGTCTGCCCAGCAGCTCTTAGATCTTATGAAAAATGCTCAAGCTATCGGACCCATTCCAGAGCCTACTCATCCTAAATCTGGGTTTGCACGCTTGTGCAGTGATTACACCAACTTGGGTGGAAGGCCTTTCAAAGGTTCCGAGAGCGTTATAGAAGTCCAAGCTTGGCTTAGAACATGCGATCGCATCTTTTCCCACATGAATCTTATTGATCTACATCGAGTCCAAGTGGCTTCTAGCATGCTCCAAGAAAGAGCATTAGATTGGTATGAGCTTCTGATCTCGGAAATTATTGAAGCGGATCTTACTTGGGAGCAATTCCGGGAAAGATTCGAGTTAAATTTTGTGCCAGAAGCTGAAAAAGTATCTTTAGCCCGACGTTTTATTGACCTTGTTCAAGGTGAATCTTCTGTGACGGATTACGTCGCATCTTTCGAATCTCTATCTAAATATGGGGTCGAGTATATTAATACCCCATTGAAGAAAAATCAGAGATTTGTTTATGGGTTGAATAAGAACCTCAAAAAGCCATTACTTCTGAAATTAGAAGTTTCTTTCGATCAGCTTGTTGATATCGCTCTTTGACTTGAAGAGGCCGATAAAGAAAGTGATGTTGTAGTTGTGCGTGCCAAACCAAACTTCAACAATAACAAGAAGAGGCCTTTTAAATTCAAGCCTAATCCCAACAAGAAAGGGAAGCAAGCAACTTCGGTAGCAAAGACTCCTACCTCTAGTCGTGGAGAATGTTACAGTTGTGGTACTAAGGACCATTATGCAAACAAGTGTCCGAAGCCCCTTACTTGCCGCTATTGCAAGAGTTCGGGTCATACTATGTCTTTGTGTCCCAAACTTCAAAGCAAGAAAGAGGGAAAGCTAAATGTGGTGCAAGCCCCTAGTAACACTTCTCTTGGTCAAGGTATTTCTCATTATATCCTTGATGGCATTATTAAATTTCATGATCTTCCTATTCGAGTTCTTTTTTATACGGGTGCATCTCACTCTTTTATATCAAAAGAACTTGTTGATGCTTTGTCTTTGAATATTATTGGCTTGATGACTTCATTGAGAATTGTGAATCCGGTTGGTGGATCCGCAACACTCAGTTTACTGTGTAAAGATGTCGAGATTATTTTATGTGATTACTCTTTCCGAGCCGATTTGCATGTTATGCATTACCTAGATTTTGGAATGATTTTGGGGATGGATTGGCTTAACCGTTATGAAGCCCATATCCTATGTCCTGAGCGGACTATATATCTTCGACATCCTCTATCTGTTAAGAAGATCTCTCTTGTTCTTAAAGATTCAGATTCCAATTCGGGAGCATCCTTGTATTCTCTAAATCCTCATGATGACGATAATGATGATGAGGAAGATGTCATTTCCCTCATTCACATTGTTCGTGAATTTCTCAACATATTTGAGCCCGTTTTAGGATTACCACCTAAGCGAGCAATAGAGTTCAAAATTAATCTAATCCCTGGAGCTCTATCTATTACTCGTCCTCCTTATCGTATGTCCAATAAGGAAAATGAGGAGATGCGTAATCAATTATCCGAATTGGAAGGAAAACAGTTTATTCGTTCTAGTTCCTCTCCATGGGGAGCTTCGGCTATTTTTGTGAAGAAATCTGATGGTACACTTAGGCTTTGCGTTGACTACCACAAGCTTAATGATCTCACCATCAATAATAAATATCCCTTGCCTCGGATTGATGATCTATTCGATCAACTTAGTGGTGCTAAAGTCTTTTCACGGTTAGACTTAGCAACCGGTTTTCATTGCTCCGTATTACAGAGGATAGCATTCTTTTGACATCGTTCCGTACTCGTTATGGATCTTATGAATGGCTTGTTATGCCATTTGGTTTAACGAATGATCCAGCTTATTTCGTTGACCTTATGAATCGAGTTTTCAAAGACTTCCTCGATCGATTTGTTCTCATCTTTATAGATGATATTCTTATTTATTCTAAAACCGAGAAAGAGCATGAAAAACATCTTCGTATTGTATTGGAAACTCTTAGGAGCAACCAATTGAAAGCAAAATTTTCTAAATGCCACTTTTGGCAATCTCGTGTGAAATTCTTGGGGCATATTATTTCTGAATTCGGAATTTCCGTGGATCCTTCAAAGATTGAAGCGATTCAAAATTGGAAGAGACCGGATAGTGTAACGGAAATTCGTAGCTTTCTCGGATTGGCGGGCTATTACCGTCGGTTATAAAAGACTTTTCTAAAATTTCTGTGCCTCTTACTAGTTTGACAAAGAAGGGAGTTAAATACATTTGGTCAGACAAATGTGAAGCTTCATTTCATAAATTAAAAGAACTTCTTTCCAATGCTCCTATTCTTGTGATTCCCGAAGGGAACCAAGATTTTATTGTTTATACCGATGCTAGTCGTGTTAGTTTGGGTGCCGTTCTCATGCAAAGGGAACGTGTTATCGCTTATGCTTCTAGGCAATTAAAACCTGCCGAGACTAGATATGCCACTCATGATTTGGAGCTCGTGGCTATTGTTTTCGCCCTTCGAATTTGGCGTCATTATCTTTTGGGAGAGAAATTTGTTCTCTACACCGATCATAAATCTTTGAAGTATTTATTTTCTCAAAAGGAACTCAACTTACGTCAACAACGTTGGCTCGAATTCCTTGCATCTTATGATATTGATATTCTTTATACTCCCGAAAAGGGAAATCATGTTGCCGATGCCCTTAGCCGAAAGCAACAAGCGGTTGTTTCCATGATGATATCCGAATGGAATGATCTCGAGACTTTATCCACTTGTGAGATTCGAGATCGTGAATCCAGTTCAAGTTCATCTCTTGTTTTATGTAGCCTTGAGGCTCATCCTTCTCTTTTAGACCGCATTCTTAATGCTCAAAAGAATGATCCCGAATTGGTTATTCTTAGCCAAAGTTGTAGAGATAAAATTGATATTGAAGGTTTGAAAGACTTTGATATTGATGCTCGTAGCGGTATTCGAAAATTTGGTAGACTTATTGTGCAAATATTATTGATCTTCGTAAAGACATTTTAGAAGATTCTCATCGTTCTAAATTTACCATTCATCCCGGTAGTAGTAAAATGTACGCGGACATGAAGCGACTTTATTATTAGGATGAAATGAAATCTGATATTGCTAACTTTATTAAGCGTTGCATGACTTGCCAACTCGTGAAGGCCGAGCATCAAAAGCCCGGTGGGTTATTACAACCTTTGGACATTCCAGTTTGGAAATGGGATCAAATTTCCATGGACTTTATTGATGGCCTTCCCCGTTCTCGTTCGGGTCATGATAGCCTATGGGTGATATTAGATAGACTTACAAAATCCGCCCATTTTCTTCCCATTCGGTCCAATCGGACCATACCTATTTTGGCTAAACTCTATGTCAAGGAAATTGTTAAATTAAATGGAGTTCCTACTTTTATTGTTAGCGATCGTGATCCATTGTTTACTAGTGGATTTTGGAAGGGTCTTCAAAAAGCTTTGGGTACAAAGCTTAATTTTAGCACCGCTTATCATCCTCAGTCCGATGGACAAACCGAGCATGTGAATCAAATTCATGAAGATCTTCTTCATGCATGTGTTCTTGATTTTGGTGGAAGTTGGGAAGATCATATTTATCTTGTTGAGTTTTCTTATAATAATAGCTTCCAATCTAGTATTGGTATGGCACCTTTCAAGGCACTCTATGGAAGGCCATGCCAATCTCCTTCGTGTTGGCTTGAAGCCGGTGAGAAGCTGGTTTTAGGTTCAGATTTTATTCGTGATGCCACAAAAAAGATTGACCTTATTCGTCATAGGATGAAAGAATCTCAAAGTAGACAAAAATCCTATGCCGATAATCGAAGAAGGAAATTAGAATTTTCTGTGGGAGATTTGGTGTTTATTCATGTTTCACCTATGAAGCGTGTTGTGCGTTTCAGTCAATCAGGAAAATTAGCACCTCGATATATTGGTCCATTTCCCATCACCGAACGCATTGGTTCCGTGGCTTATCGCCTTTTATTACCGGCTCAGTTTTCTGTTATTCATGACGTATTCCACGTCTCTCAACTACGGAAATGCCTTAGGGATTCCGATTCTATTCTTGAGCCCGGTGTTATTGAAGAAATTGAAGTTTCACCAAATTTGACTTATGAGCAACATCTTATTCGTATCATTGCTATGGAGGTTAAACGCCTACGAAATAAAGATGTTCCGCTTATGAAAGTTCAATGGTCCACAAATCCTAAGGATTGCTCTTGGGAATCCAGAGAATTCATCGAGTGAACACATCCGGACTTACTCTCTCGTGCTCTTTAAGGTGAACTTCTCATTTCAAAATTTCTTCTTTTTGTGTTGTTATGCTTTAGTATGGTTGTTACTTTTTATTTTTCCTCTTAATTATTGCGAGGACGCAATTTCTTTAAGGAGGGGAGCCTGTAACAACCCGCATATTTCACGATTATATATTTAAATGTTTTATTTAAATATAGCATCGTTAATCGGATAAAGGTCTGAAATGTTACTTTTTGTAAACAGTCGAATTGGGACTCAAGACCACTTCCATTGAGTCCAAAATGGCGTTTACAACTTTTTTTTGAGTATAAACATCAATATGTTTGGAGTTGAGTAGAATTTTGCTATTTTTCTATTTTGGGCTTTGGGTTTGGGTTTCAGCCCATTAACCCATCTTAATACCCTAACTCCACCCCCTCTCCTCTTCATACATTCTCATTTCCTAATACTCTCTAGCTAAAGTAAAAATGGGGGAAGAGAAAGGAAATTAGAATTCCAAGCCCTAGATTGATTAGGAAATACAAATTCTAACTCCAACATCAAAGAGAAGCTTACGTAAGCATCCTCTTCTTCTTCTCCATCTCAATCTCTCTCCAATTTCAGAAATTTCCTATAACCTAACTTAGGAAATATTTCTTATGATCTTAGATTGGAGCTTCTAGAGTTGAAATTGAAGAGTAGTTGATTTTTTCTTTGCTTTAGAGCTTCTCGTTTGTTGTTTTTGGGTTTAAAAGGTGAGTTTTTGAACTCACATCTATGTCTATATCTTTGATAGTTGTTAGGTAGTATTTCCTAACATCTATTCCTTGTTCATTTGCTTTTGAATTGAACTGGTTTGATGAATATTCCAATTTTTGGTGTTTTGAAGTCAAATCTTTAAAAATCCTATCTTTGATGTTTGAACATGTTGTTGGGGTGTATCGAAGAGCCTATAAGGCTGGGTTGTCGCTTGACATAAATCCCTGGCCTCCGTTGCTCGTCCGATCACTTCCGTTTGGAGTTTTAGCCCCGCTTGGGCTAGGCTGAAAACACTGCAATTGACAGTTCAGTCGACTGAACGTATATGGACAGTGGACTAAACCTGGAAACAGAAAAGCTTCTGTCCATCTATCAGTCGACTGGCAGTCGACTGACCTGGGAGCAGAAAACTTCCTGTCCCTGTGTCAGTCGACTGACCATATAGTTCAGTCGACTGAACCAGGAACCCGAATGTTTCTGGCCTTGTATCAGTCGACTGACCTTTTGGTTCAGTCGACTGAATCTAGGAGATGTGCTTTTTGCCTATTTGAGGCAGTTTTGTGTGGGTTTCCGATTTTTAATCGATTCCTTTTGATCCGGTTAGTTGTTATCACTTATTATCGACTTTGATAACTTCTTTCTTTGGATTTTTGGAAATATCTGTTTGATGGATTTGATATCGATTTCTATGGTTTTGATTCACGTCTTCGAATGTGAATCTTTGGTGATTGATTGTTTCTACAATCATTTTAGTGATTTGTCACTTTAAATACAAAGGTTTCTATACTAGTAGTAAATACTCAAACTCTTTCACAAAAACGATTTCAACACTACTTTTAAATACAAAGCTTGTTTTTAAAACCGTTTTCCAATCTATTAGTATATACAAACATTTACCTCACTCGTATGAGGAATCTAATTAAATGGCTTAGCAAAACAAGTGGTATGAAACGCTTGCGTTTACTTTATCGGTTAATTCTTAGACTTGTTTGATTGAAATCTTGTGACAATTCTCGAGTGGAAATCTACAATTTGTTCGCAAATATTTAAGTTAAGCTAGTGGTTATGGGACATGAAGCTAAACTCATCTATTTACTAGCTCAGTGTAATCGACACTTCTTATTGATCAATGGTAATCATTTTGTGATTTAGACTAGCGATGTGCGATGTCTGTTTGTTTGTGTGGGGACTAAAAACCCCGTTTTTGGAACTTCGGTTCAATTTGGTGGGGTAGCGACCTATGGTCTTCGGGCCATTTTTGGAGCTTCGGCTTAAAATTGATGATTAGCGACCATGGAATAGCGTTCCGTTTGTGACACACGTGTTGGTGAGTTTTCATGCTTCCGTTTGTGATTGGCCCCCCCTTTTGTGGTTTCTAGATTTCTAGTTGATGATTTCTAGAATTTGTGTTTCACCAATTTTTGATGATAGTCATTGATGAGCTCTATCAATTATTTGTGTTTTTGGTGAATAATTTAAAGAATTATGACATTCTTTTGGTGTTTGAGAATATTTGAGATGATTTGGGATATTGTATGATTTTTGTTGTTGTTTGATTTATACTAGTCGCAATATGGCATTATTGTTATCATACATTTTTGTCATATCTCTTATCCTATCTCACTTTATATGATATTTATAGCTAGACTGATCCGTTTATTATTTTCTTCTTAAATAATACTCGGGTCAGACCGAGGTATTTCAGGTGCTCCTGCTTGACTTCTTATCAGGGTCCGTCATCTGATTTTGGCTAACTACCTTGCTTAGTAGTTTTTGTTATTATACATTTGAGATAGAGACTCCTTGTTGTATACCTATTCTTTTGTTTAGTACTTGTAACTATTCTTTTGTGATGCAGTGGATCTTGTATGACCACTATTTTGATGTACACCTTTATGTGTTATATTCATATCTGATTTTGCCTTTGTGATATGAATATCTGTGATTGATTTGTGCTATGCTTATTTCTATATTTGTTTTCCGAGGTCCACATAGCCACTGTGTGGTAGCTTTGAGTTTGTATTGGATATGTCAGATTTCCTCTTGAAATGAAATGTAGGTTATATTATTTGACATATCGGTACTCGCACAAAGCAATTACACAGATGGTCGCTCCTCAACGGTCTTATTCTTCGTGCTAGTCGACGGCATTATCCCTTAGTATCCTTGGCTAGTGTGAGTATAGAGGTGGGGCGTCACAAGTTGAGTCATTACAAATTCATGGTCGTGAGCAAGTCAATGTTTTCTCTATTAGTTACTGATACTGAATTACTTCCTTATTGTTGATTTATGCTTATACTAAACTAGTTGTAGGTAGTTCTCCTAAAATGACTTGTAGGATTCATAAGTTTACCATGTACTTATACAAACTTGATACGGTTATATATCGTGTACAAACTGAAAATATACTATACAAAACTTATAAGACACATTTTCTCAATTGCTACTATCAAAATATACCACTATATATATGACCAATTAAGAAGTGTGCAAGGAATAAAGTTTGTAATGAGAACTATTAGGAAATAATACCCAATAGTGTTTACTAATTTATATTAGTTTCTTACCTATGGCTTGTGGATAAATTTCAATTGCATTTTGCACAATACACAACTTCATTCGGGAGGATCGTACTTTGGCTACTTCATTTGTTAAATATTCATCTGAAAATATAATATTTCAATTCATGTTGGATACCCTACTTGTTAAATATTCACACTTTGGATATCATATTTGTTATATATTCATGTCGGTATTACACATCACCTTCTCATATTCAAATAATATTTCCCATTGACAAGTTTTCATCATATTGTTCTTTTATAAGACTTAATATGTAATGTATCTGATTAATTTATCACTCTAATCATGCTTGCAGTCACATACATTATCACATCATAGTAGAAATAGTTTCCAAAATAGTCATATGCAGCTTCCAAAAAATGCAAGCTACTCAATTGGCAAACGAAGGTTATTGCTGAAGGAATGCTTGCATCTACCGATCCCACTTCTTTGGTACACCATGTTCCGCTTGAGGCAGATAATTGAAAATTTTGGATCAATGTACCAGTAGAAACTCAAGCTCTATTGTAGAGAGAGACTTCAAAAGTGTGTACCAATAAGCAAGCTGTAGGAATGACAGTTGCTTGGCACAAGGATCTTGTCCATGTTGTTGATTAAACCGTTGTGTGTTGGTATGTTTTGATCTTTTTATTTGTATATATATGGTCCAACATGTTATTTCAAATGAAGTAGTTTGGAAAGGTGTTCTATTTTGTTTATGTTTCATGTATTTAAGTTATTGCAGTTATATTATTGTATTTGTTGTAATACAATATTGAGACATAGCTACAGCTTGGAACAAAGCTACATATACGACTTTCAAAATGGTTATAGTAAATATTTCACAACATTTAAAAGATTTACCGCAACATTAAGAAAAAGTTGTAAAATATTGTTTTACATGTTCGTAAAATATTGTAATAAACTTTTAAACAACACTTTATTGACCTTGTAAAAATGGTTTTTTGATATATGATTGTATGTATATGTGTATGTGTGTGTGTGTGTTTGTATGTATGCATACATACATATCTATATATATATATACACACACACACACACTGTGTGTGTGTGTATTTCTGAGTTACAACTCAAGATAAAAGTAGTAAAAGACCTTATTACAACATCAGGAAAACGTTGTAGTAAAGTTTATTGCAGCTTTTCCTTACAATGCGAAAAAACTTTGTAAAAGGCGCCGACCCTATTACAACTTGGCCTAAGTTGATCTTTGCAAAAACATTGCAAAACCCCTATTACAACGTTTTTTGATGTTCTAATAATGTATTTTTATTGTAGTGTTCATATTTCTCTTTTTATATTTAAATCAAAACAACTAAATATCTTCGACTATAATTTATATAAAAACATTACTTTAAAATAAAACTTTATTCATTTATAAAACTAGAACCAAAATAATTTTTAAATATTCAAAATAAATCCCATATCTTCTCTTTTATAAAATTATTTTATATAAATAAATTCCAAATTCATTCATTTCAAAAATAATATAACATGAAATTTTCTTTTATAAATAATTCCAAAAGTGTTTGACCTAAAATTTTTCCTTCTAAACCAAATTCAAGCACAATGTACGTCCATTATCAAAGCAAAGTAAGGGCATGCAAACATAGAGTACATAGTTTAAACCAATCTATTACCAAATATTTTTCAATGGGTGAAGGATCACAAACTTCACCAAACTGAATAATCATATGTTACTGAAATTAAATTCTTGAAACATAGTTTCACTCAAATTCAATCAATTTCTAACCATATTTATCACACATCAATCAAACAAAGCATACATAAAGGAGATACGATCTAAGGCATAGATGTGAGTTAAAGATAACTCACTGAAATAATGAATACAATTGCCAAAACCTACCCTAGCTGCCATCACTTGCTCTACAATCGATGCCAACCACTACCGGCACCTTATGTCACCCTTTATCAATCGTGCGCATCACAATCGCCTCCTGCTACATCGCGAGCCAGCCATCATGCTCTACCTTTTCGTGCTTTGCATGAACCATATCACACGCCACTCCTCCAGGTCATCAAGTTGTCCCCGATGTTGATAATAGAAGCAGTGGCCCCATCTTTATTTGGCATCGATGATTTCTTCTTCTTGTTTTATTAATATGCACATGTTTTTTTTTTAATTATTTTAATTGTTCCCGTTCAAATTAGGGATGGGAAACAAAATGGATGAGGGCTGTGTTTAATGTGGATAATGTACTGAAGGAATAATCTTGAAGAGGAGAAAGGGTTAAAGAATGTGCTAGAACATTATTATTTACAATTATGCCACTTCCATTTGTGTAGTCCAAACACTATACTTTCTTTTACCTCTTAATTAATTATACCATTTGTCTATAAATTTAGTACCAGTTTAAATTGAACTATTAATTTTTTCCAAAGTATATCTGATCATTTCTATAAAATATTTAAATTTATGAATTATTTATTTATGTTGATTTATTCGTTTAATTAATGTCAAATAAAATTTCTTCTTCATTTTTTCCTTATGTTCCAACCATATAAAAATTATTTACCATATTAAATTGCTTTATATTCATTGTGAATATTTTATTCGATTTTGATATATTTTTTGAAAAGGAATTTATTAGTTAATTCAATTTATTAAAACAAAATCCTTTATCAAATAATCTTTAATTATTCAAAACTAAAATTATCCAAAAATTAAACTCAATCATTTTATTTTATTTATGATTATTTAGTTGTTAAAATACCTCGCTTAAAGAACATCTTCAATGAATAGGGTTCGGTCTGCCAATGAAACCCACTCGACATCGCATCTCTATTCATTCTAGCTTATCAATATTTTTAATCATATAAGCAATATATTGTTCACAACCTTGGCCAACTAGATGGCGATCGACATGAATGTTCCTTGTATTTGGCTTAGCAAACGCTCTCGGTTAGTTCAATGGCGTCTAGATTCCCTCGTCTTTGGAGAAACCGGTCGTCATGACCCATGCCGACGCCTCATTGGACTTCAAATTCCCTTTTAGCTGGTTTAGCAATGCTAGCTTCGACACTGGTTCAATGGTGCTAGCTTCCGCACCACTAGTCTAAGGACTAATAGCTTTCCCTTCGCCAGTGTATGCAAGTTGCAATTCCTCTTCACTATCCGAGAGATGTAGTCTCTCAACTGACCAATCGGTACCGACCTATCCTGATCAGTTAGTGCCGACCAATTTTGGTTTTTTAGGAGAATCCATCTCCTACTATCATCCTCTACATTGCCCCAGCAACTCTCTGCATTGGTCATTTATTCGGTCTCCTGTTCCATTCATCTGAAGAAAAAATTTCTTCACTGGAATCGAAAGATGATGAATCACTACAGCTCTTCCTTTGCCTGTGAGATTCATTCTATCATAGTGGTTGAGCCAATGCTGTTAATTAATCTTGCAGTTTTTCATCATATCCATATGAGCTTTCTACTGTTGTGGCCTCTTTAAGTTCATATCAGACATCATCTTTTCGTTCTTCACCTTTGTCCCAAATTCTTGCTAAGATGATGATTCTGGCAAGGCAACTGGTTTATTTCTTTCTTCTTCATTATGTTGGGATCATTAATTATCTGCTTCCTTTACAACTCCAAATCTAGTACCTTTCTCCTCACTTGGAGTAATCATCTTTTTAGATTTGATAGTAGAGTTTCTTCAATGCCAAATAACAACAGATCTATGCTAAGAAAGTCAATCTCTCAGTGATAACACCAAAAATGTTTGCACGAAAAATGGGTTCATAAGTCCTTTCTTTTTTGCTTTAAGCCTTCTATCTATAGGCATACTTATTCAACAGAATTGGCAGAGCATGTTTGAGTAAGTATTTCTCCAGGTTCGAGTTTACAGGCATAAAAATGGAGTCAAAATGTGAATATCTTAATAGTGATAGCCGTTTGGTACTGACCGGTTGGTCGGTATCGAACGATTTTGCTAGTTCAATTCTTCAACTTTTATTTATATTTTCTTAAGTCTTCTATCTCTTGATATTTACTGACAAAATTACCCATCATAGAGTGGTCGGGACCGACCGATACTTGCCTTTTTTAAGGTTGTATAGATTGAAGTGGGTCCCGCATAACTTTGGACTAGTCGGTACTTTTGAGTGGTCGGTAACGATCGATTTTGACTTGTTCAAATCTTAGTTAAAATTGTATAGTTCCCTTCATTAGTCAAACTTTACATATCTTGGGCTTCTTGATCCATTTCATCATCATCCCAAAGTCCAGATCCATCGAGATATCATTTGGTTCAAATGTCTGATAATAATAAATAAATATAGAAAGTAAAATGCGAAAAAGTAAATAACACAATTGGGCAAAATGGAATTTTATTATTTATTATCATTTTGATAGAAAAGCTAGGAGATAGATCCATACATAGAGTGGACTATATAAAACAAAAAGCAAAAAAACAAAATGTAAAAGTTAGGTAGGTGCATCATTTCTTTTTATCCTTGCGCTTGATTGTGAGCTTGGTTGTGCACGGCATCTTTAGTGTACCGCTGCCTTTAGGTGTATTTTTCATCGAAGAAAGGAGCCTCATCAATATATGTGTTATGTTACTTTCATTTTGACTTCTTGGATACCCCATTAGCAGCGAAATCAATGGTAGTCGAGGGCAGTACTGGAATTTTGAAAGTATGAAGAGGGATGTTAGGTTGCTGAGAAGGAACATCATCCAACTTATGTCCTTTCACCAATTTAAGTGTAATCTTCTTGGAAGCAACAATTTGAGATAAGCAGGCTCTGCACCATAAGTTTGAGTTATAATGACATCCTCTACCTCATCCAGGTCAACATTTAACTTGTCGCCATTTGATAGTGCACTGATTTTTTCTACATCTGGATCGAGGCGGGTATAGCGGTAGTCATTATGGTGTCCTCAATAGAAGACCTAGTTGAAAGGTGAATCATGAGTGGTAGCAAGGCAAGTTGTCCTAAAACATGGAAAACATAATGATAAGTTCAAAATTTCATCCTAAGATAATTAGAACCTTTGTTGAAAATGATAATGTAAGGATATAACTTCTAACGAGGGTGGGTCCAAACCTGCAAAGCTGGCTTATCCAGAGGATGGTGTTAGTCCATAAGATAGTGGTTTTGATGACAACAACTATAGAAGTGTTATAAAATATATATGTGCATGAAATCTATATGCAGGTATCAACAAAAGAAGACTGTACAGTAAAGAAAACAAAATTGATGAAGACAAAGATCAAAAGTTCAAGATTGAAGACTCATGAGATTCAAGATATTCAAGAGTTCAAGACAAATAATATAGTTAGGTTAGATATTTGTTAAAACTCCTTGAAAGCACTATCATTCTTTTTTATCCAATTTACTCGTGGAATGGAATCCACTTCGTTCTTGTTAAAGGGATGGAACCCTAGTGAGATGGAACTCACGAAATATCTAGTGGAACGGATAGTAGCCCTATTTTGTTATCCACTAATTTTGATTCAAAATGATTTTCAAAATTATCTCTTGTTTTATAAAATGATTTTCAAATATTCCTTTTCAAAAGAAAAACCTTCGTTCACATTTCCAAAAATGTTTTAGCCTCAAAATCATATTTATCATTTTGTTATATTTTGATTTCAAAATTGTCCTTGATATTTTAGCCTCAAAATCTATTTTAATATTATATTTACTTTAGTTTATTTACTTTGATTTTAAATATATTTTAGTATATATACATATATACATTCATAAGTATTTCTACTTCTAAATACCTTCTACAAATACATAGAGTCCATTTGAATAAAGTTGCATATGTTTTAAATCATCATTTTCAAAGTAAAGCAAATCATCACTTTTTACTAGACCATGTCGACATCCTATTTACCTGTCATGTCGACATGCTTCCCGTTACAGCAAAGGTTGTTTTCAAAAGAAGTGTCTATTCGTTTAAACCTCTTCGAATGGACACATCCATTCATTCTCTATAAATAGAGACTGTTATGGACGTTTTCCAGTAACTACTTTCTTTATTTTCTCTCCTCTTTACTCTCTTATCTTATTTTCTAATCATCCTATCCATATTTTGCCGAAATCTTAAGTGAATCAAACCAGAATATCTCTAGTTTGATTCTCTGCCACTCTCTCCAAAGAATCTCAGTGCTTATCAGAGTTATAGATACATTTGTACTCAAAGAAACTTGTGTGGGGTTATAAAGGTGTGATCGTGTCCTTGGAAATCGATCGGGTGAACTTTTGTCCTGTGAATCAAGTGGTTCTACCCAGAGACTTGAGAATCTGGAGGGTGTACCTCGTTGCCTTGGAATCGAGGGATTGTAATCTAGATTATTGTTGAATAGAAAGTCGTACGGGTTGTGCGGGACTGGATGTAGGGTAACACCGAACCAGTATAAAATTCCTGGTGTGTTCTTTCCTTTACTTGCTTTTTATTTATATTTGCATTTGTTTGTGATTCTGTGATTTGATCTGTGATTGTGTATTTGCATTAAGTTAGTTAATTCAATTTAAATCAAAGAAGTTTTAAAGAAATTCTTAAAACACTATTCACCCCCCCTCTAGTGTTAAATAGCCTTAAGATCATCTTCCGCGTCCCTTTCATTTGGTATCAGAGCAAGTTTTTCAAAGTATTCATAACCTGATTTTTGAAAAGTAACAATGGCTACCAACACTGGTATTTCTAGTTCATTTGTAGAGTGTCAGTCCACTGCCAGACCACCACTTTTCAATGGCAGTAACTATGCATATTGGGCATGTAGAATGAAGATATATTTACAATCCATTAGTTTAGAAACATGGAATATGACACAAACTGAATACACTGAGCCCACAACTGATTTTGCTCAATGGACGACCGTTCAAAGAGAAGTGGCTCAAAACAATTCAAAAGCCATGAATATTTTATTTTGTTCACTAGATAGAAATGAATTTAATAGGGTATCTGTTTGTAAAACTGCATATGAAATCTGGAAAACTCTGCAAGTTACTCATGAAGGAACAAGCAAAGTTAAACAGACCAAAATTTCTATTCTTACTAATCAATTTCAATTATTTAAGATGTTGCCTAGTGAATCTATTCCAGATATGTATAGTCGTTTTCAGGATATTGTTCATTCACTAGTATCTCTGGGAAAAGCAATCTCCGAAGAAGATCAAGTCAGGAAAATTCTGAATTCACTCACTCCAGAATGGGATTTGAAGACACTGGCGATTGAAGAAGCAAATAACATCAGTACCTTGAAGATTGATGAATTAATTGGAAATCTGATGTCATATGAAGTTCAAATTCAGGGAAGAAGGGAGAATAAGTCATCAGAAAAAAAGGTCCATTGCCTTCAATGCACTAACTGGTGAATCAGACTCTAGTGATGATGATGAAGAAATAGCCTTCATGACAAGAAACTTTCGAAAATTCTTGAAGTATAGAAAAATGAATAATCACAAGATAAAAAGTTTTGGAAATAACACTGAATCACTCAACAACATCAAATGCTTCAATTGCAATGAGTTTGGTCATTATCAAAGAGACTGCCCACATCTAGAAAAGCAAACTCCTCAATCAAACAAAGAATATTCAAAGAAAAGAAAGAAAGCATTTGCAGCAACACTGGATGATTCAGATACGTCCTCAAGTGATGATGAACAGAAAACAGAATTGGCAAATATGTGTTTTATGACAACTCAGAATTCAGATAATCAGGATGATATGGAACTCAAACAAGGTACAAGTTTACTATTTTAATTGGTTGAAAATTGGTTGCTTAGAATAGTTTATTAGTTAAGTATATAATTGATTTTATTAACTTAAAATTTTTTAAATATCTTTTAAAAAATTTATAAAATATTATTTTTATATATTTTCTGTATAATATATTTTCAAAATATATTCAGACAATAATCATAATATATATAAGTATATATATATATATAAAAATCTTGTACATGCTTGAAATCATTTTTGCAAAATCTGATGTGCATGTCGACATGGCACTTATTGGAAATGTCGACATACCTGTAGCAAATCAGATTTCTAAATTTGAATTCAAAATTCAAATTTCCCTCCACCTTTTCACTAACTCCTATGTTCGGAATAGTTATGACTCTTTGACCAGAGAATCCACCTATTCAACCTCTTTATATCTATCTTCTATCAACACTTATCTCCATCTTCAATTCAAATTCAAAACAACTTTTATCTTCAAACACTCTTATCTCTTCAAAAATGGCATCCACTAGCAACGTAGCCGGAATGAGGATGTCAAGAGCCACCAAAGATCATCTCTACAATAATAGAGATGCCATACTTGCATACATTAATTATGCAACTTATGGAAAAGTTCATTCGGGTAATTTTGCTATTTTTAATGACTTCGCTTCTTATGAAATTGATGCTCTCTTTCAAAACAATGGTATTCTAAGCTTGGTTGACAATAACCAAAATGATTTTATTTGCTATCCAAACCTTGTCAAAATGTTTTATGCAAATTTAAATCGTGGTTTTTATAATGGAAGGGATGATGAAGTGTGGAGTAGTGTCAAGGGGACACAAATTGTTTTGGATACCGATGTTTTAGGAACCATACTTGAGTGTAAAAGTACCGGTTCCAATCTTTCTTCTTTTGAAATCGAGGAAACCGATCGTGAAACTTTTCACAATATTTTTGAGGAAGAAATGGATTTCAAAAACAAATTTTTTCGACCAAAAGCTCGTATTGTTAATCTTCTCCTTCAACGCACTATTACTCCGAGATCGGGAAATTACAATAACCCGACTCAAAAAGTGTGTAAGGCTCTTTTTGCAATTTTTGGAAATTATGATATTAATTGGGCACAAGTTATCTTGGATGAATTTCGACACAAAAACTTGGATTCGGGAGAGAATGCATTATATCATGGAATATACCTCACTAGAATTTTTAATTACTTTGGAGTGGATATGAGAGGTGAAGAATTCTTTCCACGAAAGGTTTTTAATCATTCCAATATTTCACTTATGAAAATTCCGCACGTGTTTCAACCATACGAAACACTAACGGAAAAAGAAGCACGATTGGGGTATGAGGAAATGCAAGAAGATGAGGAGGAAGAAGAAGAAGAGGAAGAGGAGGAAGAAGAAGGTGAGGAAGAAGAAGAGGAAGAAAGTGAAGAAACTTCCTTAGAGAGTATTGATTTTCCCACACGATCATCAAACAAGACTCTCCTTCACAATCAACGAGTGATTGTGAAAAATCAAAAAGCTCTCAAACACTCCGTAAACAAAAAATTGGACAAAATGTCCAATACTATGAACAAGTTCTTCTCCAAAGTCAGCAAGAAGCTCAATATCTCATCATCTTCATCCTCATCTACTAGTTTCTAGAGTTTACTTTTTGTATATCAATGAAATTTGGTGTATTGAAAGTTGTATCTTTATGTTTTCTTTATGAAATTCATGTACTTCTCTGTTCTAGTATGAAATGAAGCTTATTCTCTGTTTATCTTACTGTTACTCTTATTTATATCAAGTAATATATATAAATCATATGTATATACACTGAAAATTCAAAAATAAGATGTGCAAAATCTGCTATGTATGTCGACATACTGTATAGAGGTCATGTCGACATATACTGGTAATATTCTGAATGGACATTTCAATTTGAAATTCAAAATAACTCCTTATGTCTATTCATTTCAAACGACTTTCCTGTCTATTTAAGTCCTATTTTCTTCCAGAAAACTTCTCATAACTTCTCTCTACTCTTATCTACTTATTTCCTTCTTACTTATCATCAAAATGGCTTCATCCTCTTCAAATCTAAGTGATAATCTTGAAGAGACTCTCAAATCCTTCAAAGATATTCTTACTTTTATTCTACGAAATCAGAGGCACTTAGAACTGAGTCAAATGCGGATGATAAAGGAACAAGAAAGGCATTTCGATGCACTACGATGGATGATCTCCGCTCTCAACAAAGAGGATCTCCAAGTAAATCCACCGAAGACATTGCTCCAGGACGATGAAGATTGGGAAGTAATCAAAGCGGATCCCATCTTTGGAAAAGAGGGATGGGTTGAAGTTCCACGTAACATTTAACTTGTTTGATTTGGTTTAAAACTTATTTGATTTGAAATACTTGATTTGGTTTGGTTTTAAACATGGTTGATTTATGATAACTTACTATATTGATTATGTAATAAGACATAAATAGGTGTGCTTATGTTTGATTGATTTGTCTACTTATTGTATGTATTTTCTTTTCATTTAACAGTTATGTATATAGTGATATGAATAAAATAATTTGTGGTTACACTTATTATTCTCATTCTTATATTACTCATATATATCATTCTGAGTATACAATATTTAGCATTGTTGTATCTAGTTTCAGTATTATTAATGATAACACTATCATTAATATCATAGATTTAGGGGGAGTTAGTGTCATTTTTTTTGTTGATGACAAAGGGGGAGAAGTATAAAATAGGTTAGTTAGGCATAGATTAAGGGGGAGTTATTAGATTTAGGGGGAGTTATAAGGAGAATATAAATATTTTATAAACAAAGGTTGTCATCATCAAAAAGGGGGAGAATGTTAGTCCATAAGATAGTGGTTTTGATGACAACAACTATAGAAGTGTTATAAAATATATATGTGCAGGAAATCTATATGCAGGTATCAACAAAAGAAGACTGTACAGTAAAGAAAACAAAATTGATGAAGACAAAGATCAAGAGTTCAAGATTGAAGACTCATGAGATTCAAGATATTCAAGAGTTCAAGACTAATATAGTTAGGTTAGATATTTGTTAAAACTCCTTGAAAGCACTATCATTCTTTTTTATCCAATTTAGTCGTGGAATGGAATCCACTTCGTTCTTGTTAAAGGGATGGAACCCTAGTGAGATGGAACTCACGAAATATCTAGTGGAACGGATAGTAGCCCTATTTTGTTATCCACTAATTTTGATTCAAAATGATTTTCAAAATTATCTCTTGTTTTATAAAATGATTTTCAAATATTCCTTTTCAAAAGAAAAACCTTCGTTCACATTTCCAAAAATGTTTTAGCCTCAAAATCATATTTATCATTTTGTTATATTTTGATTTCAAAATTGTTTATTTTAGCCTCAAAATCTATTTTAATATTATATTTACTTTAGTTTATTTACTTTGATTTTAAATATATTTTAGTATATATACATATATACATTCATAAGTATTTCTACTTCTAAATACCTTCTACAAATACATAGAGTCCATTTGAATAAAGTTGCATATGTTTTAAATCATCATTTTCAAAGTAAAGCAAATCATCACTTTTTACTAGACCATGTCGACATCCTATTTACCTGTCATGTCGACATGCTTCCCGTTACAGCAAAGGTTGTTTTCAAAAGAAGTGTCTATTCGTTTAAACCTCTTCGAATGGACACATCCATTCATTCTCTATAAATAGAGACTGTTATGGACGTTTTCCAGTAACTACTTTCTTTATTTTCTCTCCTCTTTACTCTCTTATCTTATTTTCTAATCATCCTATCCATATTTTGCCGAAATATTAAGTGAATCAAACCAGAATATCTCTAGTTTGATTCTCTGCCACTCTCTCCAAAGAATCTCAGTGCTTATCAGAGTTATAGATACATTTGTACTCAAAGAAACTTGTGTGGGGTTATAAAGGTGTGATCGTGTCCTTGGAAATCGATCGGGTGAACTTTTGTCCTGTGAATCAAGTGGTTCTACCCAGAGACTTGAGAATCTGGAGGGTGTACCTCGTTGCCTTGGAATCGAGGGATTGTAATCTAGATTATTGTTGAATAGAAAGTCGTACGGGTTGTGCGGGACTGGATGTAGGGTAACACCGAACCAGTATAAAATTCCTGGTGTGTTCTTTCCTTTACTTGCTTTTTATTTATATTTGCATTTGTTTGTGATTCTGTGATTTGATCTGTGATTGTGTATTTGCATTAAGTTAGTTAATTCAATTTAAATCAAAGAAGTTTTAAAGAAATTCTTAAAACACTATTCACCCCCCCTCTAGTGTTAAATAGCCTTAAGATCATCTTCCGCGTCCCTTTCAGATGGGACTTCAAAATATAAAATCTACCACTCATTGAAAATTGAGGATAGTAGGGAACTAGGAGTAGGAGAATCGATGACCAATGGTACATACTCTTTGACAAGCTTGGTAGGGGAGTCTTTTAATCGATGTTATGGCAGTGATGTATCATCAATGATCATGGAGTTGGTCGCTTGATGGTAGATGTAGCTAAATGAGTTTATTCATATATTTGGCCAATTAAAGCTTTAACCTCTCCTTTAGAATGAAGTGCGACGGGAACTCCATCTGCTACACCGTGATTCCTCAACAGCACATCGTCTACGGCCCTTCTCCAAGGTAGTGATGTCTTCAGAGTCGACATTAAGAATGTCTTCTTGAATAAGTGGAATGCATTTTCTTAACCTTGATCTTATCATATTTCATCATTATGTCATGGATCTTTATCAGGACCCGAGAGTATTCTTCCTCTAGTAATCTTAAGTTTTTTTGAAAACTATCTCGTAAAATCAAAAGATGGTGGAGTCAACCTCTTTGGCCATAGACTCTTTTTTGGCTTGAGCTTAGGCTAATTGACTCTAGAGGTTGGAGGCACTGGCCTTTCATTTTTCAACTTTGGACTCTAGCTCAAGATCTAGCTCAAGAACTCTTTTGGCATCTGACTTCGATTTGTCGAGTTTAGCTTTGAGCTAGGCTATCTTCCTCTTCAAATGACAAGATTGACTTCAGTTTAAGTAGTTTTAGCTTTTAGTTGGTCTAATCTCTTTTCCAAGTCATATTTCCAAATATGTGCCTTCTTAATAGACCTCCTTCGCTTCCATACATTGTGATCCAAGATTGCCTCTTTTAAATCAAACCTCACTATGACCTAAGCCCTTATTCTTTCCTTTGTTTTCAATTTTAGTTTAGTTACCTCTTTATCCATAGAAGATATCAGCTCTTGATCTATAACAATTCTTTTTTCCTTCTCTTCTATGAGCTTATGGTTGTGCAATTAAAGCGCTTAGCGGGCCTATAGTGGTGGAGGTGCAAAAAGTTATGGTGGGGATAAAACGGGGATATAGTGGAAAATAGCGGAGGTGTAAAAAGCTTCATTAGATATAAAACCAAATATTTAAAGTTAATTTATTCTCATTATCAGATCATTTTTGTAGGAAAAAGAAATATTGATTAACCTTATAAAACAGAACTAAAGAATATCATGATTTAAGAAGACTAGATTTGACGACTATAATAGATTTCTAACTTATATTGAACACTTATGCCTTAAAATTAGGTCTTTGTCTTAGCTATGCTGATTTATTTTAAAAGAGAACTAGTCAAATCAACATTTATATATTAATATTGCTAAAGCGGGTGCTAAAAAGCCTTGATTTAGTGGGTGTATCAAAAATAGCAGGGCTTAAAGCGGATTTACTATTCAATAGTGCTAAACTTAAATAGCGTAGCGATCGAAGAGCGCTGTGGTTAAAGTGGAGATTTTGCACGGCTTCAACGAGGCTTTAACTGCATAGGTTTATGGTTCATGGTATTCAACTAGAAAAGATGCTTGGTAAACTTTTTTGAAAGTTTCGTACTTGTTATTAGAGATGTATATAGCATTAAGGACTTTCTTAACCAAATCGATCGAGATCTTGTCTAAGTTTTAAGTGAAATTCGGATCAATGAAATCCACATATGGATAGCAAGCCTTCCTACATTAGATGGTAGAAGTAGTAGATCACTTTCTAGTGGAAGAAGATAGGGAAGCAACACTTTTACAGTCATGTTGATGTCAGTCAATGGAAGAAGTAATAATTGGAGCTAGAGAAGTAATTGACTGAGGAGGCGGTCTTGAAGAATAGTAAAGCATGTCCCCCATGTAATCGAGAGTAGGGGTGGTGCCACTATGGAAGTGTAGGGACGAATGTCATGGCATGGAGGAGTACACCATTAGGGGAAGAGATTTGATGGTGCGTGATTCCTAACAAAACATGAGTCATGGGAATGGTGCGACAAAGGTGGATTGTGACGACCATGGGATTCAAACCCTTGTCATTCCGGAAAGCAACACCATGCACTAATCATCATGCTAAAAGATCTTTTTGTTAATTTTTCGGGAGGGTTGTTATAGACTACCCCATTAAAAAGCCCAACGTCCTCATTGGCTCATGATCACACACCACCTAGGCGTTGTGTTTGTAACCCGCATCGGTACTACGCTGACTGATATTTGCAGCATTATAACACAAAAATCTGGCTAGGTATAGGCCCTGATACCAAATGTGATGGTCGTGGGATTCGAACCCCTTCCTTCTCGAAAAGTAACACCATGCACTTACCATCGTGCTAAAAGATCTTTATTAACTTTCCAAGATGGTTTTTACATGGATGCTTAGAACATTGGAGCTTGGACCCTTT
Source organism: Allium fistulosum (assembly GCA_030737815.1). Taxonomy (NCBI): domain Eukaryota; kingdom Viridiplantae; phylum Streptophyta; class Magnoliopsida; order Asparagales; family Amaryllidaceae; genus Allium; species Allium fistulosum. Next base: position 356,569,428 of record CM060904.1, read on the forward strand.
GGAGAGCATAGACACTTATAGTAGTCATGGTCATATCAGTCTCCCTATCCTTACGACTTCTCCGGTACTCTTTACAATCCTTTCTAAGGCGATCGTCCTCATGTTGTTTGTAGGATCTTAGAGGAGATACGAATTCATGCTTGTCAAGTTTTATGCTTAGGCCACCATAGAATCTTAGAGGAGATTTTTCACCTGAGTAGCGAAAGAAACAAGGATGTTACGACTAATTCAAGGTAAATAATGATAATTGCAACGTGAACGAGTACAATCCTAAATGATGGGAGTAAAATTTAGTCATATCTATTCTAAAGACCATGCTCTACAGGCTGTGTAAGAAATGGACTCACTAGTGATCTTAGCAGGGTTCATTCTGCATAAAAGTTCATCGAACTCTGAAGAATTAGAAAAGTCGAAGTATGATTGCTAAGGTCATCAAGAGTAAGAAAATCTAAAGAGCCGACAACCTCATCACCATGATCAGTTGGAGTTCTTTTCTTAATTTGGTTGGAAGTCAAACCGAGGGCAACTTAAGAAGGCTCCTTTCTCAAATGTCTAAACTAGGGAATAATGTCTTCTTTTATGTCAAGGTTTTCCTCGATCAGTTCCACTTTAGGATCATCTTTATTTTCTTTTCCCCCTCTTCATCCCCTTCTTCTATATACTCTTCTTCCTCCTCCTTAGTCCCTTCATTTTCATATTCTTTGTCCTACCCATCATTGGGGCTGAAGCTTATCTTGGTTAACTAGGGCCGGCTTAAGCTGGCCTGGGAAATTATCCCAAGCTTGATGGGTTCTTGCCGTTGATTATTCATAGAAAAACATGTGACCGTTATATGGAAGACCAAAATAGCAAAGTTTCATATTGATCAAAAGGAAGAAATTTTAGTACTTTTGGGTTCCAAAATGTCCTAGAGGGTGATCATTGTATGTCTTAGGTCATCACTTTCATACCTTAGTGGCATGTCTATAAATAAATGAATATAGATAAGAAATCATTTTGAAATGAAATCGAATAATATGAGAACTAAGGTTCAGAATTGAAGATTTACACATGAATACCCACCGTAAGGCGAACCCAATAGGACATATAGCAATGAAGTATTCTTCCTTGAAGTAACTTTCCTTGTGAAGATTTATCACCACGCGATGATAATGAATACCTTTAAGAAGATATGCGAGGCATTTAGAGATCATCTTTTAAAGTTATATATGTAGAGAATGTTAGCTAACAAGGACTTCTTCCCATTTGGCAGATGAAAATCGTATTTACACTACAAAGCACCACATAAGAGTTTGAGTGTAATTGAATAGAAGTTATTCGCATTGACTGGAGAACGTAGTGAAGGAAACGATTGAAAAGTGAAATAGTTCCAGAGAGACACATATATCGGTTATAAGAAGTATAACCGGTAGGAGTATTATGAGCCTTTCATGTGGAAACAGGTGCCTCAATTTATCTTCGGGAATCCCATTCCTATCACAGATACTGTGAAGGTCCCCGATAGTGATATGTGATGGAGGAGAATTGGAGGGGTTGTCTAATATTACGACCTTATACAAAGCGACATTAAGAGGAATCTCATATATGGTTCCTCAATAATCATTAAGGAGACAACAAAGGTTAGTTCGTAGCAGATGTAGGATGGTATGGCGGTCATAGTGGTGGAAGCCGACATAGATCTAGATGTTGCTGCAAGCGATGAATAAATAATAGTAGCAACCATGCCGGTAGGTAGATAAGTGAAATCTATGGTTGCCATAAGATTAACCGGAGATGAACTTGGATGCCAAGCATGATCGACTAAGTACTATTTATTTCGTACATGTGCATGTGTTTGTCCTTGGCGTGGTAAATGTATAACATATAGTGAATGTTGACATGTGTCAACTCATCATAATCTATATAATGAATAAGGACAATATGTGTCTAATATTATGTGTGGACCATGCATCTTATGCATAGTGTATGGAAGAATGCCATGTATAGTGAACGCCTGCTTGTGCTGGAAAATGAGCTTCAGTACATGATGGAACTGTCAACGTAGTAACTATGTTAACAGACGCGGATGGATCCAACATGGACTGGAAGTTTCGCTCTTGATCGTTATTCACCAAGAGACAATGTAATTTTTGGGAGAAACGGAAACTCTTCAACTCATGAAATAGAACGTTGGAAAAATGTATATTACTTGACATGTCAACGACCAAATTCACTAATATCTATAAATCAGTATTAAGAAATCAATCGAACTATCGCCAAATCCATGAAGTCGATTTGAAATCACTTCCATTCGGAGAGGAAAAAAACCATCTCTTTCCATTCCATCTCCTTCCCCACTCAAAACCGACCTAGTCTTCCCCTTATGGCCTCAGCATCACTTCGAAATGATTAGAAATGAATAATGACGAGTGGAGAATGAGCGGCAGCTTAGATGAGAGATCGACAAAGGCGGCATGGCTGGAGTAGGCAAACAACATGGAGGTAGTGAATTACTACCTTGGATTAAGATCTGGAGGGGATTGATGAAGATTGGAGTGCTTGAGTGCGAAAAATTCGAAGCCTTGGAAATAGGAGTGCCTAAAAGAATAGCTAGAAATGACATAAGTTGATGAAAATTTTCTAAGTGTCGGAATTTATATTTGGATGAGCAGGTCAATACCAATCTATATGTGGATGGTATTGATCCATATATTGATTGGTACCAATTCATAAAGAATATTTAAGAAAGAGAGAGAGAGAGAGAAGAAGAGAACAGGAAAAATTAAATGGATGGGTATATCTACCTAACCATGACCCAAAGTAACTCTCGGCGATGAGCAGAGTGAACGAGCTTTCTAGATCATAGTTGCAAGATTTATATCTGCCAAAAAGACATAACTAAATGACTTTATGACATTGAAGTGTTTTGAAATGTAGTGTTCTATGGAAATGGTTTGAGTAACAGAAGCATATACGCATATCAAGATTTGGTCGATTATCTTCGATCAAATCACACTTTGTGTTCGTAGAAGCATACTTTGAGAGCAAGTGTTATTTAGTGTTTTTCGCAAGTGATATTATAGTGATACTAGATTATGAAATGACGAAGGAAGGGGTGCTAGACTTAAAGATGATTGGATGCAAGAAGCATTTGATGAAAATAGGGGGAAATGGCTAAGTCCGCGGATCGGTACCGATCAACGGATGGATCAAGTGCAATATATAGTTTTTACTATTTTACCCCTAATTCTCATGTGTAAAGAAGATGTCAAAGCAAGGAAGAAATAGATAAATTTGGCTAAGTCCATGAATTAGTACAGATCCATATATTCCCTCCATAAGTCAACATTTTCACTAGATAAATGTGTTAGGAAAATGATTTTAGTATTTAGATGATAACAACATTACAATAATGCTACCGGTGATTTTATCATGTATCCAAATGATTCAAGAAGCAAATGGATGTGCCGAATCCAACATGACAATACAGATATGCACAAATATAAGATATAGAGGATACAAATCAATTATGGAGTGTTTGAGCATTCTAAACTCAATTGTGGTATTTATAGAACTATTTGGACTCAGATATATCAAGATGACAAGAAGAGAGGACTCAAGAGCTCTAATAGAATGTATATTATAAGTTGAGTCTATATTGAGTCGTTATAATCTAGAATTGTTAAAATCCACAAATAAACTCCAAACCATTTCAAATTATATATAGCCTCTAATATATATCCTAAGATATATTTGAGATTTTTTTGGAATTTTTAAATTCAAAAAATGTGATCGAAAGGTCGAAAAATGCAAAATACACAAAAAAAAATTCATAGCAACATATTACAGCATTTAGGTCACCAAGGGTCTAAACGGCAATATTTTGAACAGACTTTTGGCAACGCCTCTAAAAAAATGCTATTGTACAATGCTATCTAAAATCCTGTGTTCCAAATTCCCATACGACTATATTCCATGAAAAGTCACATCAATTTTTCATTACTCCTCTTCGAAATTTTGACATTTCTGAAGGGTTATGACTATTCTAGTTGCATCCTATCATCACTCTGTAAACATCAAATATTTCCATTGATCCAAAAACAATTATTTTGATCAAATCTATTGATTTTGCTCTAAAATTGCTCTTTAACAATTATTTTCTAAAATTCAACTATTAGACCAATTATTTTCAATCACATCATTTATAATCGATCTAATATTAATCATAGCCTCTACATATTCACTAAAATATATTTTGTGAGGGTTATAGGAGTTGTACTATAGTGTGACAAGTTAGTGCATTGAAACACAAAATATTGTCGTATAAGTTTGTATTCTACTTTGTTGTAAAAGCACGAGAAGTTGGCAAAGTGAAGTCCTGTAGAGGGAGTCTTTAAGCAGTATTGTTGCAAACATGTTCCTCTAGTAAAGTTAGAGCTTTTTTTGTTAGTGAAACATCGAAGGCAATCTTTTGGACTGGAGGTTCAAACCAGTGTAAATCGACTATGTGATCAACTATTACATTTCCGCTACATTTATGTTATCTCTTACTCTATTGGCCATCTTCGATCCATAGCGAGTTAACAAAATGAAGGAACAAGCTTAGAAGCATAAAAGGAGATAGACTCGAGAAATGAAGCAACAATACTCGAGGAATATAGAAGAAAACACAAGGAAAATGTGAAATTTATCAATCGATACCGATCCATAGATATTTTAGGGAATAACATAGTATTTCTCCTAACTTTCTAAATTTAAGTGTTGAACGAGTTTTATTAGGATCTAATGACCCAATAGTCAAACTAGATTAGTTATAAATAGAGAGATACTTGCAGGAGAAAAAAGATCCTGGCTCTTATCTTATTGTTTATTATATTTCTAAAGGAGAAATGACTACCATTATCAACTTTGAGGTAGAAATTCGAGTTGTAAATTTGATTAGTCCAAATCTAGAGTATAATAGTAGTAGAAGAATCATTAAAGAAGATTAGGTATAGTTGAACCACTATAAATTTGTGTATCACTTGCTTTTCTTATCATTCTTTTTCATTTTTTTTATATTTTTCTTATTGGTCATATATTGCTACTAAATACAAATCTATAGCGTAGAATTGTTATCTCTACAAAATTAGTCATTTGAGGGTATTAAACCATTTTTTTTTGCTAACACCTCCCACTTGTGGAGTGTGTATTTGTTTTGTATGTCACTTACAAACAACATGCTTTTCGTGTTGAATATTTTTTCTTTCATATGCGGAAAACGTGACATTTATATAAATTATTTTCTCGCTTATGCACGTAGTATATGCAGCTTGACTGATTATTTTATCTTTCATCTGTGAAACCAAGATTCAAACTTTCCCCAAAATGTCAGAATCCTAGAGATTCCATTTCTATTCCTACATGGACCAGCTTGGAATACGTAGAAAATCCCATTTTTCAAGATTTAGGCAGAAACAAAAAAATATCATGAGAATTCGGCAAATAAGCACAGACATTCATCTCACTCGGACAAAAAACAAGAATCTTACTCTTTGCGGTATCTCAAGCAATTTCAACTTTACTTTTTACAAAAAGCATAAATTTTATGTTTCAATTAGCAAGTTCACATTGTTGAGAGTCATATATAAGATGTAAAAAGCATAGTAACACCGAAACAATCACATAAAACAAAATTTAAAATACCTAGTAACACTGAAACAAATCACATAAAACAAAATTTTACATGGTTTGAAGAATTGTGCTTGTTTATTTTGAGCAACATCCATCGATGACGATTGTTGAAGGGGATCTCGAACTAGCTTCCACCGATGAAGGTGATTGAAGGGGATCTCGACCTAGAATTCACGGGGGGTTTGCACGAGAATTTAAATGATATATTTTCCATAATTCCTCGTTGAATCGATGCGGGAGGTTTGCGTTAGAGGAATTGAAGTGGACCGATAAATTTGGTTAATAATGAGCTGGATAATTGCATGATTTTTCTACATAGGTTTGGTGTATTTTAAATTGGGTTGGGTAATTATTATTATTTTTTGAGTAAGAGGTTAATTTAAATCATCATTAGGTCAAAATTTTTGATTAAATAAATTTATTTCGTATAATTGGTAAAATTTTTGTTTATTATTTTTTTATGATTTTAGGTTCTTGAATTTGGCAAATCATGATATCGTTTAGAATCACCGGAGGTTATTTGCTTTGAAGATGAACTTCACTATTTGATAATATGTTGACGACATTTCTAAGTTTAGATCAGATGCTGTGATATGTTTTTTCAACATATTATAATCCGACCCAAGATGAAGACAATAATGACCACAATTCATATGATGTTCAAAGTAAATAACTTTTATTATCGAATATTTACATTGTATGGTTTATGTAATTCGAAGAAGTTACCATAAATCAGTATTAGTATTGCATATTTATTTGGGTATTTTATAAAAAAGTAACAGGATTCGCAGAGCAGAATTGAAGCGGAACTTTGGAAACATAATCAAATTTTATGGATTTCCCAACGATCGAAATGTGGAGATGGAAAGTAGAATTTTGTAGCTTATGTGAAACTTGTCATGTTTAGGCCAACTAGCTTGTAATTCATACGGAAAACTCAGGTTACTGTATAATTCATTTCACTTTATACTCCCCAAGCACGCGATTTTGTTCTTATTATTTTGCTCTTAATTGATGGTTCATGTATATTGCATTATCTTTCTTTCTATAACCATTTTGTTGATCGTTTCTTTGGGATATTTGTATTTTGTTACTATAATAGTAAAAAACTGGTATTCAAATCCTTTTTTGCATTTAAAATCAAGAAATCGTTATAGTGCAAGTTATATGAAATATGACAGCTGCATTGCAGAATCTGGAAATGTTGCTATAAATTCAGTAGGTGACAAAAAAAAAAAAACCTGTACGAAAAAAGAAACTCTATTGAGCCGCTCCATTGCAAACTAACGAAACGAAACAATGCGTCCTCCTCTTCGTCCTCCAAAAGATGACAATGGGGATAGCCGTAAACTCTCTCCCTTACCTCCAAGAATCGGACATTCTTCATTAGAGCAAACTCTTGAACAATCTTCATCTTCTTTAGTTACAAGAATGGGGCACCCTCCACTTCAGCAAAGGATCACATATCCTTTATCTCATCCAAGAATGGGACACCCTCCATTAGAGCAAAGCTTCACTGGCTCTTTTTTTCATCAAACATTCGAAAGCCTCCATTCTGATCCAAGAACGGGATGCCTTCTACCAGATCCCATCCTTGAACGCGCTCCATTTCTGCCAACTTTTGGACATCCTTCATCTTCATTGCTGCCAATATTTGGAAATTTTCACCCTCCATCTTCATTAGTGCCAAGAATTATACAGCACCCTCCATCTTCATTTGAGCAAAGATTCTGCTATCCTCTGTCTTCATTTTTCCGGTGGAGGCATCCAGGAGCAGGCTATGGTTCTTCTTCAGGAACAGGTGTTTTTCTTCCAAGAACTACTGCGGCCGATACTTCTCGTTCTGCACATGTGAATCGGAGAATCAGTACAACAACCACAGTGTATCAAGATCCTGTGTGTCCATATGAAGATTCCACTGCCACTGCAAACCAAATAGTACCAGATGGCAGCCAGAATCCAGTAATGATGGATAGTAATCCACATGTCTTACCCAGTCTCCAGATTCCTACAAGTTCTAATGGTGATGCCAATGTGGATCAGAAGGATAAGGGAATATTAGTTACCGATGTTGATGATGACGAATTTGATGTCTCCAAGTTGTCCGATGTTTTTGATGGTGAAGATCAAATGAAAATGGGAATAATAGTTGATGATGATGAATCGGATTCAGAATCTCGCAACAAATGATTGATATATAGTTTGAAAATGAGAATATTATGTTGTATGGGAACTCATCAGTGATGCTACTGTTGATACTTTTCTTCTTCTTCTTCTTTTACAACTCTAGAAAAACATTGTTCATCGTTGCTTATTTATGTGGTGTTTTGTTTCATGGATAAATTTCTTTTACATATACTGCAGTATCATTTTGTTATATTTCGATTCATTCAATATTATTTCCTATGCAAAAAGGAAACTGAATTCTGAGATATTTCGATGTGATTAAGAGAACACTTTGTCCTTTTTACCATGAAGGATGGATTATTTGTCACTTTTGTTGGCTATAATTTGGAATTACATACATTAATGTTTTGGCTGTTGTTCTCAGTTCTGAATAAGTATTACAAAACATTCAACAGATGTATCAACTAGTTCTGTTTCTGCATGTGAAATTTGGGTAAAGTTTATACATGATAATCCTTGGCAGAAGTTTCTGTGTGGCAGTCAAAATGAAGTTAATATTTGTTGTAGATAGTGTAAGTGTAGTCTCAAAGTAACTAATTCAATCATCAAAACAGTGGCATGAAATGAGCAACTATAAGCTTCAATATGTCAACAGTACAGCTAAACATAAGAAAAACTAACAAATATCCTGAAACTAGCATTTCCAAAAATAAGCACTTTACATAATTACATTCCAAGATGTACAGATAAAGAAAAGATGAAGTGGCACTTCCTGGGCACATCACATCATCTCAATCTGTAAACAGAAGCCATTTCAAGGTGTGTGTGGTTTGATATAGACTTAGCTCGATTTTATTTTACTTTTCAGACATAAAATGAAACATTTCAAACTCATTGCTTGCAGTTTCAGGATTTGCTTTGTTTTAAAAGCTTATGCGACAATCCATAAAACACAACACAGATGCATGAATCTGTTACACGAAACTACCAAAGATCAATTCTCCACTGCAAAGTTATTACTGAACTCTACAACTCATCGAAAGTACAACTAGTGATTCTAGCATCTAGGCTTTGTTATCCTTCATCTTCCAGGTTCCAGAATATAATACGCTGAAACATAAAGAATTCATAGTAGGATATTTGGTATAATTTGTTAGATGATGGCAAATGCCTATCCATGCTGGAGACATTGTCTGCACGGACATCAATTTCGGTTGCAATGATAGGTGTTAACTGACCAGCGCTTGGTTCTATTGGTAATGGTTTATTACTTTATGATTACATTTTGAAAACGTTTCAGGCTAGGATTGCTCATTTTACAAAGCATCTATCATAGTACTTGCTGCTTTTTTCAATTCATACATGAGAATATTTGTATTACGTTCTATTATCTTTGCTAACATTGAATTTATTCATCTCAACCCCTTTAAAAATTTCTATCCTTCCAGTTCCTACAAGTCAAGACAATAATTGACACGGTTAACCAAGCTAGATCATAATTATCATTTTTCTTACACTTTTATACAAGGAGTTCAATCTCCTAAGCTAGGAATTTAAAGCTTCACCCTTAAGGCTGTGAATGGATATTCAAAAAATCCTATATCTGTTCCCATCCATATCTAAAATCGAATAAATATTCGATATTCGAAAAAACGCATGCAGATACGAAGGCATCCGCATCTGAAATCATTTCGGCTTGTATTAAGATTATAGTTTGTATTATGTGTATTTTAGTATAGCTGAAGATAAAAAAGTATATTTATTATTTTATTAAGTTAATAGTTTACATCGTATACATTTAACGCATATTAACTGCTTAAAACTATTTATTATCATCATATTGTTTAATTTTCTTAGAACAAAATTTTAATCTGGGCTTGATAAAATAACCAATTGTAAGAATAGACTTGGATAAAAACTAATTGCAGAAATAAGTCTATTTTTATATAGTTTGTGTATTTATGGAATGCGCAAGCTATATTTAAAAAAATTTAAAGCTTACGCATTTTCGAAATGCGCAAGCTATATAATTTATTTTTAAATATACTTTGCACATTCCAAAGATACACAAACTATTATTTTGTATTTGTGCATTTATGGAATGCACAATTACAATTTCGGAACTAAAAAGAAGAAGGAAAAGGGTGCCAGTTATTTCTGGCTCCAAATTGTGTTTGCGCATTTCATAAATACGCAAATGCAAAATATTAGTTTGTGCACTTATGTAATGCGCAAGCTTTAAAAAAATTTAAAAAAAATAATATAACTTACGTTTTACATAAATGTGAAACTATACAAAAATAATCATATTTTTGCAATTAGTTTTTACCCAAGCAAATTTTTACAATATGTTATTTTAGTAAGCGTATATTAAAATTTTGTCATTTACTTACTTTTATAATCAATGGATTGGAAAAAAAAGTTATGTTAAATCAAAAAAAATTATTTACCTTTCTTGATTTATTGATCGTTAGCTGATCGGACAATTATTCGATATCTGTTCGTATTAGTGGATGTGATATCCGATATCCAAATGATTTCATTAGCGGATGCGCATATGACATGCGTATTCACACTACACAAATTTCAAGCATTGGTCATTTATAAAATCATAAAACGATGCTTTAAAGCATTTTGGCAAGCTTGGAAGTGAAAAATATGAGTTTGTTTTCGTGCATTTTGGCAAGCATTTCGGGAAGAAAAATCAATATTTATGTATAAGGAAAAGAATTTTAATTTTGAAGACAAAACTTGTGAACTTAAATCTTTTTTTTATTTTTTTTCCTGAATGAGAACATCAAAGGAGAAGGAAGCATAAAAAGATTTGCTCGGACAAAGCTACTTATCTGCATTAAACAATTGCGTCACAGTCTGGCTTTAGAAACAGCACCAGTTAACTGAATTATCAGTCTACATTTAAGATTAATGTGTCTGCAAACAAAGATAAGAGATCACTGATTTAACAAATAAAAAAGTTCAAAATTCAACGATATTACCAGATAAAAAGAGATTATAGAAACAAATATTGCAGTATATTTTTCAAGAAAACCAATGAATATAAGATGCAACAAAAACCATTGAGTAACATGAACAGTACCTGCTGCTTAAAAAATAACAAAGCACTGTACACAATTTCATCTCCCTTATTATTCTATACAAGATTATCGGATCCTCACTTGCCAAATCCGTCTACTAATTCATATCAATATACTCATAAAAATACAGAAGAACCTAGATACTTGTATACGCCATCATTCAAAGAAAAATCTTGATACACATCCAATGCCTTGTCTATTGTTGATGGATTTTCACATCTCTCTAAATTTGAAGCACTAAATCAATGCATTTCCATCAGCTTCGGGTCCATTTTCCAATAACAAGTTATATTGATTATAATGTTGTACATTATGATTTGCACCATAACTTCTTGGCAAATGCTGAAGATTCTCTTGCAGATAAGAGTAATAACTCAGATAAAGATGATCTCCATTCAAGAACCATACTGCATCTTCACTTGTATATGGCATCATCTGATTTCCATTCAAGTTATTATTCAGATATGGGAGATCCTGATTGGCACCGTATTCAAATTGCACATTTTGATTCTCATGCTGAAGATTCTCGTTTTGGTGAAATTGTGAAGGAGCAGAAGGCACGAGCATCTCATCTTCTTCATGTTTTGGCGAAGAAGGTCTCCTATTGATATATGGTAGATCTTGATAAGCATTGTCTTCAGATTGCACGTTTTGATTCTCGTTCAGAAGATTCACATTTTGGTCGGACTGTGAAGGAGCGGCAGAAGAGATGAGCATCTCATCTTCTTCAGGTTTTAGTGAAGAAGGTATTTGGAGTTGGGAGGAGGGATTTATTCCCGTAAGCTTCTGAACAACGTCTTTAAACTCTGAGGGTTTGCAAAAAATAATCAATGGGTCGACTTGGTATATGATTCTTGGCTTCTTGAAAAGGCGTTTAGGGTTAATCTTGCTGAGGGGAGCCATGATCTTGGGAAGGGAAAGAAATTGAAACGGAGGGAGTTAAAATATTTTTGAGTTAAAAGGTGAAGTGTGATGAGAACTGATTTTCACGTACATGGATTGTTAGGAAATTTTTTAAGATGCTGAATAGCTTTATACCAAATTTTTTTGGAAAAGATGGTTACGGTGAATAATAGAATGGATTTTTTTTTCTTCCTCAAAACTTTGATTACAAAATATCTCATTTATGAAAATTTCTACTTTAATTTATATTAGCCCACCTCTCCGATGAATGGTTGAGGTATGTTTCATCTAAGGGTTTAAAACCATTTCCTAAAACTCTTCCTATATTTATTTGCCTCTTTATTATTTAATTCTCTCTACTTATTTTTTTAATTATCCGCATTTGACTTTTTTTAATTATCTACGGTTGACTATTCATAAATATGTAGATAAATTTCTTAAATATTTCCTATATTGATAATTCTATACTAGTAGAACCGCACATAAAAACTAAAGGAATAGACCGTTTGATCCTATAAATTTTAAGTGAAAAGAATATAAATCAACTAAGCGCATACTGATAATACATTCAATAAAAAAATATCTGCATCCTTAAAAAACAAAAAACAAAAATACTGAAATCTAAAAAAAGTTATTTCACTACAAGGAACACTATAAGATGGAACGGTTATTTCGACAGCTAATAACCATCGGCGGCCGTAGAAAGTCGACGAAAACAACCGTTGAAATAATATCTATTGAGTAACTGTTCATCGACAGGCTTTTCGATGACTTCATCGACGGCTTTTTGACGGTTTTTATCGCCTCGTCGAGTAAACGTAGCAAGCAATGAGACGATCACGTTTTGGCTAATAGGTCATCGGAAATCATCGGAAAACTAGGACTTTTTTTGGCCGTTGAGCAGCGATTCATGTCTCAAACAATACATATATAAAAATGTATATCGCAGCACAATTTCACACATACAAATATAGCTCAAATCACACATATCACATATACCACAAAATATTATCACATCAATAGCCAAAAATGCATCAATATATACAATAAGCATACGTTCAATCTCAAAAGTCCATTACAAATTTCAATTTCTAACATCCCTCAACATCTTAAAGTTTATCATACATCAAACCAACCTCACTAGTCTCAAAGTATATATAACTCTCGTACCATCTCACAACCTCAAAGTGCATATATATAATATCTCAACATAAATAAATAAAAAATCATGCTTACTCCTCACCGCCTCTAGATCCCCGTGATGAAGAAAATCTACCATATTGTTGCATATACGTAGCAATGTGCTGATCAATCATCGAGTACATCTCCTAAGTTTGATGCATGTCTCGATCCTCGAGGCCAACTGTCCGAGCTCTTAAGTTTGCAATCTTCTGATCGTCTAGAGCTCTTTTATAGTTGGCTAGCCTTCGTCTAACCTATAATAATTTTTATCGCAACGTATGAGTTTCATATAATGTGATTAATAAAATTAAAATGCTATACGTTATTTATAAATATATTATAAATAAACATTACTTCTTGATTCCTAAAACCATAGCGCATATTCCGCTTTGACAGTTCCATAATAGCATTAAAAATCATATCCTCCTTATTAGCGATATGCTCTTCTCAACCTGTTCTTCGGAACAGCCAGTCTCGTTCTTTAAAGCATTTATCTTGCGATTAAAAATAGAATTGCAATTAAAATTCATATTACATTATTTTAATTATTTATAACTTATAATTTAAAATGATTATTAATAACTTATAATTTAAAATATGCTTACCATGGACTCTTGTGATTTTGTATCATATCATTTGTATTTTTTGAGCCATCTTCATAGACGTGCCCGATGACGTGAGTACAAGTAAAAACTTTCAAGTAGAAGACGGGACGACTACGCTCTCTTTCCTAAAATTATTATTATTATTATATACAAGATTATACAATGTTATAAGTATTTATAATCGTAATTTATAAGTTTATCAGTTCTTGACGGTAATGCTGGAAAGCCTGGAATGACTTTGAACCCCCACGGTGTGTGATAGGATTTGCATTCTTATTTGTAGAATTCTGCTCAGATTTTGCCTGTAATTTAACGTAAACATGAGATTCATCGTTCAAAGGCCCAAAATAAGTATGATCATCAGTTATTATTATTTCATTATTTTGCTCAAGATCTTCCTAATAAGCTTGTTCACTTGAAATATTATTTACGTCAAACGTAAATGTTGCCTTTGTTTTAAAACTGCCGACTAATGTACTTTATCTCTTTCTATGGATGGATACGGAGTAAAATAAACTTGTAGTGCTTGTTTGGCTAATACTAAAGGATCATACTTATGGTAATTCGAATTATGATTTATTTTAAGATTATAATTGTAACGACCAGGGATTTTATCTTTATGATTTGTGAATATTTGATAAATTTTGAATATTCAGTTAAACGGTTTTTAACAGTTAATAACCCTCTTTTAATTAATAAATAATGATAGTAAACTCATTTTGAAAGTTTGTTTACAAAAATAAATTGATCGACGAAAATGGTTAAGAACGAAAATCGTTTTTGGGGTTCTCGATTTTTTATTGAACAAAAGTTATTGCTACGTTGTTGCACACATGTATACACTTTTATAACGTACACTAATACATATAATAAATGATTTAATAAAGTAAGAAGGATTAGTAAAAGTAAGTATAATTAAAGAGATAATTAATTAAGTTAATAAAGTAAGAAAAGACACTTTTTTCTTATTTTAAGTGTAAAGTACTTAAAGGATATTAGTAAAAGGTGGTAATAACAAGTGTCTTAAGGAAAGTGTGTTGCATAAGTTAGTAAAGGGTGCTAGTTTTTTTAAAAGAAAGGAGTAGCTTATATTAAGGAAGTTAGTTTAGTAGTTTATCGCTTTTCAATTTTTATAAAAGAACACACGCTTTTTCATTTTCATTTTCCATTTCCATTTCATTCTTTCATTTTCTCTTCCACTTTTCTCTTCTCTTCTTCATCTTCTCCATATTCAAAACCAAGTCAAAATTTCTTTTCTTATATAACTTCTTCCATAACCTTAGATCTACCTAGCTACCACCATCATCTCAAAGATGTAAACTTTAGTGCCCAATCCCATGTTTGGCCTAGGGCCATGAGCACCATGAGAGAGAGGAGGGGGTGTGCGTGAGCTTCTAAGTGGAAGGGGAGAGATTTGGTCGAGTTCAAAGTAAGGAGGGTGGTGACTTTGTGTTTGGTTTTAATTAAAGTGAGATATCTCACTTTGATTTAGTCTTAAAATTGATAAAATATTGTAATAATTTAGTGCTAGCATATAGTGTTGTATGTACGTATTTGTGACGTGTTTATATTGTTGTTGTTGATTCCCACTTGAAAGCGGATGACATAAATAATCATTGTGTTGTAGGGGACAAAAGTGATGAATGAAAGTCAAGTATCTTCATAGTTAATAGGCCGCTACGGAAGCACTTCAAAGAATAGAAAGGTGTAGATGGATCCAAATGGATTTCTCATCCGTTGTTTTACAATTCATTTATATATATATATATATATGTATGTATGTATGTATGTATATGAAATGAAAATATACTATGGCTTGGTAATGTTGAATATAACTTGGAAAGTTGAATTCTGTTGAGAATAAAAACAAATTGTAGCTTGTTTAAGTATTATAGTGGTCGCAAAACCTCTCTCTGAATTTGAAAAGTTATGGATTTTAAATTAACTTCAATTTTATAATATTTTAATGTGAAATGTTTTCTATATTTATAATGGTTTAACATATTGAAAGTAATGTGGTTTAAAAGTTATTTGATTTGCAAAACGAAGTTTGAAAAGTTATGGTCCATATATCGATAGTCACTATGGACGCGCTTTGAAAATCCGAGATTTTAGTATAGTTGGAGGTTATCTATTTTAAATATTTCATAAGTTCTTTTCAAAAGTTTTTTATAAAAGTCATAAGTTTACTAAATAGAATTGAAGTTTTTAAATATATTTTGAGTATTTAAAATAAGTGGTTTATTTTAAAGAAATTCCATTACTTTTTCAAAGTCGGGTTCTTTCTAAAAGTGATGGATTTTATTTATGATTTGGATGGATATTTGTACTTTGTTTAATAGTGTTTAAAAGAGGTTTGGAATATATATAAATGATTTTTTTAGGATTTATATTTGAAGTGTCTAAGTAATTGGCTCACTCTTACATAAATGGAAATCTTATCTTTCTAAATCAACTTTGGTTTAACAATGACCTTCAAGTGATGGTTTGGATAAGAGTGTTGAATTATGATTTGAATAAATTGTAAGGAAGAATGTTTAAAAAGGATTTAAGTTTCAAAGGGATTTAACATGGACTTTTAAACAAGGGGTTTGTTTAAAGAAAATCCATTTGTTTTCCAAAGTTGAATTCTCTTTTAAAGCGATGGCATTTAAGTTATGTTTCGAATGTAAGTTTAACCATTGTTTAAAGTTTTTTAAAAGGGAGTTGAAATTTATGTAAGTATTTTAAGGGATTATTTGATATAATAAACAAGTATTTTTTTATAAAAGGAATCTTGGTTTCCTAATCAACTTTGGTTTAAATATAGATTTCAAATAAGATTTAGGTGGAAGGATTAAACTTTGTTTAAAATAGTTTTTAAAATATTTTTAAAAGAGGAAGAAGTCATGGATTACAATGCTTTTGTTGTAGTAAATGGTTTTGAGAAAAATGAAGAGATTATGTACTATAACATTTTATTATAGTAGATGATTTTGGAAAAGATGAAATGAAGTTTTGTTTTATAATAATTTTCTATTATAAATAGTATACTAAATTTATGAATCTTATACTCGATATTAAACTTCGAGGTAGGTAGACTTCTACCTATCCTGGAAGTTAAGAATGCTGTCAAGTCAAGGTTTGAGAGATAGTAGTACCCCTACTTGAACAGCTTCATTGAGGATAGTTTAAGTTTGAAATCAAAGATTGATGTTGAATATATGAAGTTTTATTTCTGTATTCGAATTCGGTTTCGATAATTGATCTTTTTAACTTATGGTGCTATGGAAAATATTGTTTTCATACTTAACACCAAATTTCGAGGTATGAAAATGTAACGACCCGAAATTTCACTGCTATGATTAGTGAATATTTAATTAATTTTAAATATTCAATATATAGGTTTTATAATGAAAATAAACTCATTTTAAATAATTAATAATGATGGTAAAATCATTTTCAAAATTTATTTACCAAATTAAATAGTTCGTAGAGAAACAGAAAATGTGATCGAAGAACGTTTTTCGAAATTTCGATCTTTCGACACTGAAAAGCTGTCGGGAACGTTGTTCGTCTTTGTGCACTAAATATACTTAAGAGTTAATTAACTAGATAATAATACACTTAGAAATAAATTATTTTATGTTAATTTGGATTAGTAAGTGATGTGACAAGACATAGTTTTAAAAATAATAAACATTATATATATATATATATATATATATATATATCATTGTCACATATTAGATTTTGCAATCATTAACCATCATCATATCTTATCCTATCTTAACTTTAATTAATAATTAAACTTATATATATAGAATTATATATATAAAGAGAGTGATCTGACAACTTATAAATTTAAAAATAATAAACATTTTATATAAATATATATATATAAGTATTGTCACATCATGAATATTTTCATAATGAATTATCATTAGCCATAATTACATGGATGAGGTTACTGGAGAGTAGAGATATGATGCATGAGAGGTATGAAAAGTTGTTGATTTGATTTCACATAATAATAATGACATAGGAAAATTTGCTTATAAATAGCTCCAACCTCCTCTCATTTTTACCACTTCTTTCTCCTACCATAACTTCTTCAGTCCAACCTCAAATGGTGATTTTCTTTTTTCCAAATCATCTGTAATTCCAGTGGCTACCACATACTAGTGGACCGCATTTTCCAGTTTTGATAATAGCTATGTCAAAATACACAATCTTTGCAAAGCAATTTTTCACCAAGAATTTCAAGTCCGAAAATTACTCTTCTTCTTTTGATCATAACTTCTAAAAAACCAATCAAAAATGAGTAATCTTTTCTTAAAATGATAAAGGAAAGAAATTCCTGCAACTTTCCTTTTAACTACTTTTCCAAATTCCGTGAGTTGGTGGCCCAAAAACCAATGGGAAAATAAACTAAATTTGGGTTCATTTTTGACAAATCGATGATAACCCGAAGCTCCTATACCTTCAAACTACTACCCCACATCCACCCTCACACCTTTGGCCGAGCCTACATACACCTGGGCCAAGCCCATTTTGAGGGTTGCTAGCACCTAAAGCCTTTATCCTTCAAAACAAAGGAGTCATTGGCAAGTTTAGCTTAGTTGGGTAGCTTTTGCGGAAGTTTGGTGAGTAAACCACTCGTTTCTTTTTAATGAAAATGGTAACTTTGTTTATATCACTATATATGGTGATTATATAGTGTAGAAGTTGAATGATAATCATGTGGTTTGATTATGATTTGGATGATTGATTTTAGTTTAATTTGGTTATGGAAATCGATGCTGTATTATAAAGTTAGTAAGCATGTATATATGGATGTATACCTGCAATCTATGATGAAAATGGTTGGTATTAGTAATATGTTGATTGTAAAACATGATCTATGGCATGAGGCTAGTAAACAAAGTTAACTACCTTGTTTAATTGCGACGGTTATCCGGTTGGAATCGAAGTTTGTTTTTCGAAGTTTAAAGTTTTGAAATGGATTAAAGTTTGTAACTTTAGTTCTTAAGTTTTTTTTAAAAAAAATTTCTAAGGTATGTTTCAAATCATGAAAAAGTAAGGGTTTGTGAAGTGGTTCGCTAAGAATATGTTAGACTGAACTGCACCCAGAGCAATAGTGGCTATGGATGTAGTTCGGCAATGGTTTGAATTTCTATTTCAAATTTATTTTATTTTGAAATTAGTTTACTAAGTTTTTCAAACTTAATTAGTAATATAAAAAAAGTAATTAAGTTTGTATAGTAATTAATTAGTTAATTAAAAGGTAATTGGCACTTAATTGGTAATTAAGAAGGTGATTAGAGTTTAATCATCACTTAAGTTAAGTTAATGACTATTAATTGATTTATAAAGTTTTAATTAGTGATTAATGGGGTTAGAATTAACTAGGTGATTGATAATTATTTAATTAAGATTAATGGTTAATTATTATTTATTTAATCAATGGGTTATTTAATTAATATTTAATTAATTAGGGTTTAACTCTTAAACAATTTGGTTAACCTTAACCAAGTTGCATTAGGAAGTTAATTATTACTTAATCAAGTTCATTAAGCCTAATTAGAGTTTAATTATGGTTTAATCTTGATTTAAATTGGATTAATCAAGATTTAGTAAGCGTTTAAGCTAATTAAATATACTTTTAACTTTTCAAAGGTGATTTTAAACTAAACAGAATGTGTTTAATCAATTTTATTTTTCAAAGTAAATCAATTCCATATCAAATGATCTTTGGTCCAGACCCTTAAGTAACCCATATGATTATGAGAATTAAATAGCATCCGTTAGCAGAATCAAACACCATTCTACTATAGTGTAAGTGATATGATTGTGTGGACATGTGTTAAGCAGAATAAATATCTATTCTACTATAAATTGATTGAATTGTTTGGACATCTATTTAGCAGGATAAATCACCATCTTGCTGTAATGTTATTTGGACTTGTATATGCCAATTAGTTATATTGACATGTTATTCCCTGATTGGATATGAACTATATTTATATATATGGTAGCTTATGTAAATAATTGTTATGTGATTTGGAAATCGAATTAAAATTAAATGGTAACTTAAATTAGTATCATTGGGACCGCTAAGCCTCATTTGGAATTTATAAAGTATGGTTTTGAATTTACTTTAATTCTTTAATCAAGTTGAGGCTAAGGGTTTATAAATGGTTTTTCAAGTTATATAATTCTTATAATGGTATTTATAAATGAAAGCTTGTTTATAGAAAGGGGTTTTACTAACGAAAAGGGTTATTAAGGTGTTTTACAAATGATGTTTGTAAATAATATTTATAAAGGATATTTTATAAAGGAGTATAGAAAGGTTTATATAAAGAGTTTTAAAATAGGAAAAGGGTTTATAAATCATTTCAGAGATTTGGAAAGAGGTTTGTAAATTAACTTAAAGGTTTATAGAAGTGGGTTATAACTTTTTTTTGAAAGTTATAAGTTAATAGATATATGAGATGAGCTTTTAAAAAGGGAATTTTGATAAAGGATAAGAGGAATGTTTTATTTAGAAGAAATGTTGGGATTTGTAAAGAAGAAAACTTTGAAAAGTTTCTAAATGTACTTATACTGATAAGATAAGTATATAATTTTGTTTTAAAGGCATGAAAAGTAAAATGTAATGTTTTTTCAAGTATAAAGGAAATGTAAAGGGTTTGGAAATAGTGTTTTGAAAAGATCTTTTGATCAAGTTTTATAAAGTGTTCTTTTAATTAAAGAGAATTAATAAAGGCGTAGTGGATCCCATATGGAAATTAAACCATGATTGGATGTTTGTTTATTTGATAGTTAAATAACCAACTATAAAAAATGGACCCAAAACGTAACTTTGGAAATATCTAGGAGAAACGCGGGAATTATATGGTACAGTTAGCATCAAAGTGTTATACTGTACATATAAACTCGTTTCATTATTCTAGGACGAATGATATGGAAATCCATCCACAAACGTTAGGAGGTGAACTCCACTCTTGTCATTTGTTTGTTTATTTCCTAAAGAATCGATGTTGAGTTTACTGGAATTGTCGAAAGTTGTTTCAAAGAGACCTGGATCAGA
Organism: Allium fistulosum; assembly: GCA_030737815.1. Classification (NCBI taxonomy): domain Eukaryota; kingdom Viridiplantae; phylum Streptophyta; class Magnoliopsida; order Asparagales; family Amaryllidaceae; genus Allium; species Allium fistulosum. The sequence continues at coordinate 356,590,067 of CM060904.1, forward strand.
TATGTTATCCGAAAACCACTTTGATCCAACTCAACATTTTGTATTGAATACATCTTAAAGAGCATGGAATTGAAGACGGAGTTTTAAAGTGCAAGGGCCATTTTCTATTTTCCATGGGAGGGATTCCCCGTAATGGATGTAATAAAAGTAGTGCCTTCGGTTTCGTTCAGACCCAGAACGAACTTGTATGGATGAATGCTAGCATTACATTGACACTTGGAGGGCTCGGTTGTAGAACCTAGTATGCTTGAAGGGCTCGGTTATAGAACCTTACCTTGCCATTGTTGGGATCCAATCTCTAATATGTGCCATACGTTTTCGATTGTAGAACCTAGTATGTTGGAATGTGAGATGCAAGTATTTTATATTATCTATTTACTTTAAACCTAGACACTATGATAAAATCATTGGATTTTGATATAAAATGTTTGGGTCATCGTAAGGTAAAAACCTGTCCGTTTTTATGTGAGATGTGGTCTTACGAGATACTCTTTGTTTGAAAAGTTTTCAAATGTTGAAATCAGTTTGGTTGTTACTTGTTATCGAGTTTTACTCACGCTAGTTTACCAGACTGACCCGAGCGTTATTCCATGTAATGCTCGAGTCAGACCGAGCATGTTTTCCCAGGTTTAGCTGGATACTTTGGAGTTGGAGAGGAGCTAGATGGTCAAGACGTATTCATGTATATTTTTCTTCCGCTGTATTATAAAAATTGTATTTTTGTGAATATAAGGACAGGTTTCTATAACTGTCCAAATTTAGGATAAGTCTAGTGTACTATGATGTGTATATATGAATAAAGATGCTACCTTTTTGTAAAGGTCATTGTTGTATTATATATTATTCGCTGCGTTGTGAGATTCTATGTTGTTTAGTTTTCTTCTATCTTTCACCTTCTTCTTTCACTAATAAATTTGTATTTCCGGCACTTGAATGTTCGGCATGTGATACAGTGGATGTATTAGTATTGTTTTTCGAGGGTCTAAAATCTGGTTCGTTACATTTGGTATCAAAGCTGAAGGTTAAGCGAGAACCTTTGCTTGGTGGGGTTTGACTCATCAAAGATAGGGTAAGTGAGACCTTGGATGAGTTTGAGTGTGTGTGTGTGTGTGTGTGTGTGAGTGCGTATTTGTTAGTGATATAAAATGTTTTATATTATTTTGTTTGATCTGTTGAGTGGCTTAAGAATTCTGGTCGATGCGTTTAGCCAACATTATCGATAGGGATTTCCTAAACACTTAAATAATTTTAATCGACACAGTATTATTTTGAAATTGGGCAAATGAAATAAATTTAACTAGAATATATTTTATACATAAAAAGATTGATTTTCAAAAATAGTATAGTATAGTTGGTTGAGGTATTAGGAGACAAGAATATGTTATTATTATTATCATTTAAGGCATGTTTAGTCATGTTCATCCAGTTGAGCATTGACTATGGTTAGTGTGTATAGGAAGTTTCCTTTTTAAGATATGGGTTGGGTAAATAAGAATAGGGAAAACCATGAAACGAACACCTTGTGAATTAAGTTTCACAATTTGACTATGAGGCGTTCGATGTTAATATTGGGTTAAAATTTGATTCGATTAAAGGGTATTTATTAAAGGTTAGAATATTTGGAAATAAATATTTGGAAATGGACCAAATAAGATGTGTCTTTTAAATAAAAAGAATTTCAGTTGAAAACTTGAGAACTTAAATTCCGGTGCTTTTGAAAAATGATTTTCATGGTTTTGGAAAGTGATACTAATATTATTTGAAAGTAGTTTGGTTCAAATAAAAATAAATTTGTTGGAAATGAAAATGTTAAGAAGGAATTATTTTCTTTGGATTGGTTAGGGGAATGAGTCTTGATTGTTTTGTGATGATCGGAATAATCTTCTAAGTAACGATCAGATGTTTGTCTAGGCGAATATTGTAGTGCACTTAGTAATTTTTTTTATCATTATACAATCGAAACAAGCTCAACTCGAACGAACCCAACGTAAGTTAGAAATAGATGTTTTTTTGGAAAATGTAAAGTATTGTTCCAAAAATGAGATTTGAAATAAAAGGAATATTTTTAAGTTAACTAGTTCAAGTGGCTCGAAAATAATTTAAAATTGGGGAAGGAATGTGTTTAGATGGTAAACACTTCTCTTGAGTATTTCCCTTCTTAGTACGGGAATGTAGGATACTGTTTGGTTGTGCTTAGTTCCTTAGTATCATTTTGGAGTTACTCGAGCTATAGATATATATATATATATATATTTCTATGATTGAAATATAGAGTTTTATTTGAAAAAGTTTTGAATAAAATCCGGGTATTTGGATCTTGAGTTTTCTTTGAGTGATAAATTCTAAATGGAATAATGGAATCAGATAGGGATATATGATCTTAGGGTGTAGTGGAGTAGCATCCAAGTTGAAGCAGTGTAGTTTATGAAATATTTTCATAAATAATTTGGTGGAAATAGAATTGTATTAGGGAGAACTAATTAAGTAAGTGCGTAAGTTGGACGTAGATCATATCTCTTTCCATATAGAGTGATCCAAGGTTCGAGTACATGTCTTTGAGGTGTTGCACCGTTCCAAATAAGGATCTATTACTCAACTTTTGATGGCGAGCACTTGATGAGGGTTCTTGGTGTGGGACCAAAGTTTTCTATCATGGTTACAACTATGTAAGGAGAATAGAGGTTCCAAATCAAGGAGCTTGATCGGAGTCCTCACTAGAGAATCGAGTGAGCGACACTAGTTCGAAAGGAAAGTTATGTATTCAAGTTGAGATCGAATCAGATTTTTCTTAAGAATGATCTATATACATCATAAGAGCTGATGTATAGTGTTAAGTGCTTTCTGGGATAGGTCGAGGTGAAATTTTGGGGAGGAAATTCTTTTAAGGGGGGAAGAATGTAACGACCCAGAATTTCACTACTATGATTTGTGAATATTTAATTAATTTTAAATATTCAATATATAGGTTTTATTATGAAAATAAACTCATTTTAATTAATTAATAATGATGGTAAAATCATTTTCAAAATTTGTTTACTAAATTAAATAGTTCGTAGAAAAACAGAAAATGTGACCGAAGAACGTTTTCCGAAATTTAGACCTTTCGACACCGAAAAGTTGTAGGGAACGTTGTTCGTCTTTGTGCACTATATATACATATATATAAAAGTTAATTAACTAGATAATAGTACCCTTAGAAATAAATTATCTTATGTTAATTTGGAGTGATGTGACAAGACATAGTTTTAAAAATAATAAATATAAATATATATAGCATTGTCACATCTTAGATTTTGCAATCATTAACCATCATCATACCTTATCATATCTTAGCTTTAATTAATAATTAAATACACACACATATATATAGAATGATTTGACAATTCATAGTTTTTAAATAATATATATATATATATATGTATATATATAAAGAGAGTGATGTGACAACTCGTATATTTAAAAATAATAAACAATATAAATATATATATATATATAAGTATTGTCACATCTTGAATATTTTTATAATGAATCATCATTAGCCATAATTACATGGATGAGGTGACAAGAGAGTAGAGATGTGATGCATGAGAAGGAGGAAAAGATGTTGATTGGATTTCACATAATAATGACATAGGAAAATTTGCTTATAAATAGCTCCAACATCCTCCCATTTTTACCACTTCTTTCTCCTACCATAACTTCTTCATTCCTACCTCAAATGGTGGTCTTCTTTTTATCAAATCATCTGTAATTCTAGTGGTTACAATATTTTAGTTGAGCGCTTTTTCCAATTTTGACAATAACTATGTCAAAATACTCAATCTTTGCAAAGTAATTTTTCACCTAGAATTTCCAGTTCGAAAATTACCCTTCTTCTTCTATCATAATTTCTTCAAAACAAATCGAACATGAGTGATTCCTTTTTTGAACTAATAAAGGAAAGAAATTCCTATAACTTTCCTTTTGACTACTTTTCCAATTTCATGAGTATGTGGCCCAAAAACCAGTGGAAAAATGACCTAATTTTGGGTTCATTTTCGACAAATCGATGATAATCCGAAGCTCCTCCACCTTCAAGTTACTACCCAACTTCCACCCCCACACCTCTGGCCAAGCCTATATACACCTGGGCCAAGCCCATTTTGAGGGTTGCTGGCATCTAAAGCCTTCATCCTTCAGAGCTAGGGGGTCGTTGGCAAGTTTAGCTTAAGTTCGGGTAGCTTTTGCGGGAGTTTGGTGAGTAAACTACTAGTTTCTTTTTAATGAAAATGGTAACTTTATTTATGTCACTATATATGGCGATTATATAGTGTAGAAATTGAATGATAATCATATGGTTTGATTATGATTTGGATGGTTGATTTTAGTTTGATTTGGTTATGGAAATCGATGTTGTATTATAAAGTTAGTAAGCATGTATATATGGATGTATACTTGCAATCTATTATGAAGATGGTTGGTGTTAGTAATATGTTGATTGTAAAACATGAGCTATGGCATGAGGCTGGTAAACAAAGTTAACTACTTTGTGTAATTGCGACGGTTATGAGATCCGGTTGGAATCGAAGTTTGTTTTTCGAAGTTTAAAGTTTTGAAATGGATTAAAGTTTGTAACTTTAGTTTTAAATTTTTTTTTTAAAAACACTTTCTAAGGTATGTTTCAAATCATGAAAAGTAAGGGTTTGTGAAGTGGTTCACTAAGAATATACTAGAGCGAACTGTGCTAATAGCGATAGTCGCTATGGATGCAGTTCGGCAAAGGTTTGAATTTCTATTTCAAACTTGTTTTATTTTGAAATTAATTTACTAAGTTTTTCAAACTTGATTAGTAATATTATCAAATAATTAAGTTTGTAATTTAATTATTTGATTAATTAATTAGTTAGTTAATTAAAAGGTAATCGCCACTTAATTGGTAATTAAGAAGGTGATTAGAGGTTAATCATCACTTAAGTTAAGTTGGTGAATATTAATTGATTTATAAAGTTTTAATTAGTGATTAATGGGGTTAAGAAGTAACTAAGTGAGTAATAATTATTTAATTAAGATTAATGGTTATTTATTTATTTATTTAATGGGTTATTTAATTAATTAGGGTTTAACTCTTAAATAATTTGGTTTAACCTTAACCAAGTTGCATTAGGAAGTTAATTAGTACTTAATCAAGTTCATTAAGCCTAATTAGAGTTTAATTATGATTTAATCTTGATTTAAATTGGATTAATTAAGATTTAGTAAGCGTTTAAGCTAATTAAATATACTTTTAACTTTTCAAAGGTGATTTTAAACTAAACAGAATGTGTTTAATCAATTTTATTTTTCAAAGTAAATCAATTCCATATCAAATGATCTTTGGTCCAGACCCTTAAGTAACCCATATGATTAGGAGAATTAAATAACATCTGTTAGCAGAACAAAACACCATTCTGCTATAGTGTAACTGATATGATTGTGTGGACATGTGTTAAGCAGAATAAATTACTGTTCTACTATAAATGGATTGAATTGTTTGGACATCTATTTAGCAGGATAAATCACTATCCTGTTGCTATATTATTTGGACTTTTATATGCAAATTGGTTATATTGACGTGTTATTCCCTAATTGGATATGAACTGTATTTACATATATGGTAGCTTATGTAAATAATTGTTATGTGATTTGGGAATCGAATTGAAATTAAATGGTAACTTAAATTAGTATCATTGGGACTGCTAAGCCTCATTTGGAATTTATAAAGTATGGTTTTGAATTTACTTTAATTCTTTAATCAATTTGAGGCTAAGGGTTTATATAGGGTTTTTCAAGTTATATAATTCTTATAAAGGTATTTATAAATGATATCTTGTTTATAGAAAAGGGTTTTTACTAATGAAAAGGGTTATTAAGGTGTTTTACAAATGATGTTTGTAAATGATATTTATAAAGGATGTTTTATAAAGGAGTATAGAAAGGTTTATATAAAGAGTTCTAAAAATAGGAAAATGGTTTATAAATCATTTCAGAGATTTGGAAAGAGGTTTATAAATTAACTTAAAGGTTTATAGAAGTGGGTTATAACTTTTTTTGAAAGTTATAAGTTAATTGAAATATGAGATGAGCTTTTAAAAAGGGAATTTTTGATAAAGGATAAGCGGAATCTTTTATTTGGAAGAAATGTTGGGATTTGGAAAGAAGAAAACTTTGAAAAGTTTGTAAATGTACTTATACTGATAAGATAAGTATATAATTTTGTTTTAAAGGCATGAAAAGTAAAATGTTTTGGTAATATACTTATACCGTTGAGATAAGTATATAAATGTTTTTTCAAGTATAAAGGAAATGTAAGGGGTTTGGAAATAGTGTTTTGGAAAGATCTTTTGATTAAGTTTTATAAAGTATTTTTTTAATTAAAGAGAACTAATAAAGGCTTAGTGGATCCCATATGGAAATTAAACCATGATTGGATGTTTATATATTTGATAGTTAAATAACCGACTATCAATACTGGACCCAAAACGTAACTTTGGAAATATCTAGGAGAAACGTGGGAATTATACGGTACAGTTACCATCGAAGGTGCTATACTGTATGTATAAACTCATTTCGTTCTTCTAGGACGAATGATAAGGAAATCTGTCCACAAACGGTTAGGAGGTGATCTTCGCTCTTGTCATTTGTTTGTTTATTTCCTAAAGAACCGGGGTTGAGTTTACCAGGACTGTCAAAAGTAGTTTCGAAGAAATCGGGATCAGATATGTTATCCGAAAACCACTTCGATCCTACTCAACGTTTTGTATTGAAGACATCTTGAAGATCATGGAATCGAAGACGAAGTTTTAAAGTGCAAAGGCTATTTTCTACTTTCCATGGGAGGGATTCCCCGTAATGGATGTAATAGAAGTAGTGCCGTCAGTTTCGTTCAGACCCAGAACGAACTTGTATGGATGAATGCTAGCATTACATTGATGCTTGGAGGGCAGTGTTAGCATTCCAAGATGGACTGCTATTTACACAGGTAAAGCATAGCCTCAAGCCTCACAACCAGGAGGAATGGCAAAAACAGGGCATGCAATAGAGCTATATGGTTAGCTACCATTAGGAACGGTCACCACATTCTAGATGTCCCTTTCAGAGTTGGTTTGCGCGCAAACACCATGGTATTATAAAGCCTCGATGTCAAGGGGGTGAAGTAATCCGGTCTGCCATGTTAAAGAGGTAGCCGGCTCTGTGTTAGCATCGGTGCATTTTCTAAAGGTATATCATCGAAAGGTAGTCCCTTACCTTGCCATTGTTGGGATCCAATCTCCAATACGTGCCTTACGTTTTCGATTGTAGAACTTAGTATGTTGGAATGTAAGATGAAAGCAATTCATCTATTTTATCTATTTACTTTGAACCTAGACACTATGATAATATCACTAGATTTTGATATAAAATGTTTTGGTTATCGTAAGGTAAAAACCCATCCGTTTTTATGTGCGGTGCGGTCTTACGAGATACCCTTTGTTTGAAAAGTTTTCAAATGTAAAAATCAGTTTGGTTGTTACTTGTTATCGAGTTTTACTCACGCTGGTTTACCAGGCTGACCCGGGCGTTATTCCATGTAATGCTCAGGTTAGACCGAGCATGTTTATCCAGGTTTAGCTGGATACTTTGGAGTTGGAAAGGAGCTGGATAGTCAAGACATATTCACATATATTTTTCTTCTGCTATATTATAGAGTCTGTATGTTTGTCAATATAAGGACAGGTTTATATAACTATCCAAATTTATGATAAGTATAGTGTACTCTGATATTGTATATATGAATAAAGATGTTTCCTTTTTGTAAAGATCATTGTGTATTATATATTATTCACAACGTTGTGGGATTCTGTGTTGTTTAGTTTTCTTTTATCTTCTACCTTCTTCTTTCACCGTAACAAATTGGTATTTTCGGCACTTGAATGTTCGGCATATGATGTAGTGGACGTATTAGTGTCGATTTTCAAGGGTCGAAAATCCGATTCGTTACAGGAAACTCGTCTCTATCTTGAGAATTAAGAATGTATGTCGAGACAAGGATAGTTTTCTAACTTTTCCGATTTCATTGTTAATTGAGAGATAGTACTATTTGAAATTGGAAAGTGGTGGTAAGTATATTTGGTCTAATTTCAATACGATCCATTTACTTACACCAAAAAGAAAGTAGTTTAATTAATGAAAGGATTAATTAAGGAGACTTAATGGTTGCTTATATGCTTGTTCATGCGGGGTTTCCATGCGAAATTAAATCTATGATTGGTTTGTGTGCTTATTTGATAGTTAAATAACCGACTAATCTTGGCAGTTTAAAACTATCGATTGTTGGTTCGGAGAGACCAGAATCGGATAAGCATCAAAAACCACTTTGAACCAGCATAAGCATTTGAATTGAAGACATCTTGAAGATAATGGAAATCGATGATGGAGTTCGTTGAAGTGCAAGGGCTACTTGCTACTAATCCCAGGGGTCATTCCAAAAGGTTGTAGTAAAAATAGTGCCTTCGGTTTGTTCATAACCTGAACAACGTGTATGGATGAATGCTGGCATTGCATTATTTCTTGGAGGGTAGTGTTAGCATTCCAAGTGGGATCTACTAAAAATATAAAACATAGCCTCAAGCCTCATACCCGGTAATGAGTAAAGCAAGGGATATGCAGCACCCTATGTGGGTCGCACCCATTTGGGTATAGTCATCACCCGATCTAGATCGGTATTTATATATTTATGTATGCTCGGGGCCCATTACGGTTGTTGGCCACAACCAGAGTGGTGACATATTCGGTACTATCCAGGAAGGGGTAGGTCGGTTATATGTTGGTAGGGGTCTATGTGAGGCCCTTGGTATAATTTTCTAGGGTGTACTGTGGCATGCTGTACCCTGGTAGCCTTGTCATTTTATGGAATCCATTTTCCAATACATGCTTTTACGGACTTAGGTGTATACTAAATATGATGTTCAAAGTAATTAATGTAAACATTCCGACTATGATTCAATATTTACTTTAAACCCTAAACATTATTATAATATCAAAGATTTCCTATGAAATGGTTTGGTTATCATAAGGTAAAAACCTGTCCATATTTATGTGCGGCATGGTTTTACGAGATACCTTTATTTTTGAATAGGTTTTATAAATATAACAATCCATGTGATTTAAGTTTCTTACGCTGGTTTACCAATCTGATCCATGTATTATTTTCTTATAATACTCGGGTTAGACTAAAGTATTTTTTTCAAAGTTAGCTTTGGACGCTTGGAGCTTCAGAAGATGAGTCGGATGCTTCGAAGACTTGATATATTTTATTTTCTGTTATATTTCTTGTTTTGTATTTACCAACATTTATAAGGACATGTTCTTATAACTGTCGAGGCTAATGATATATTAGACTATGGTTGTTGTATGAATAATAAAGTTTTCTTTTGTAAAGCTCTTTTGGATATTATATATTACTTGTTGTGATGTAAGATTCTGTTTTGTCTTTTCTTTTCTGTCAACCCAACAATCTGAATTTTCGGCACTTGGATTCTTTGTACGCGAATATCGTGGATGCATTAGTGTTGACTTTTGTGGGTCGAAAAGGTGGTTCGTTACACTAGGTATCAAAGATGAAGGTTAAGTGAGAACCTTGGCTTTGAAGGGGTAAACTAATTAGAGATTGGGTAAGTGAGATCCTAGAATGAGTTTGAGTGTATTATATATGAGAGAGCTTATTTATTAGTACTATAAAAATGTTTTATATTATTTTTGAAAATTGATAAATGAAATAATTTTACCTAGATTTGATAGTTTATATATAAAAGAATACAAAAAATTGATATAGTTATTTTTATTGTGATTGTTTTTTAGGAAATAATGACATTTATTTTTCATCATTTGTTGATTGATTAATTTTTGCCCAACTAATTTACAAGCATTTGTTTTTTGATTTAATTAAATACAAACACCTTGTGAATTCAGTTTCACGATTTGACTATAAGGCATTCGTTAATATTGTAGGTTTAACAAGTTTACTTTGTTAAAAAGGTTACTATAATAAAGGAATTTAATGTATAAGGATAAATTTATATAAATTTGGTTTATAAGATGTGTCTTATAAAATAAAGATAAAAGATCTTTGAGAACTATATAAATTTAGTTTATAAGATGTGTCTTTGAAAATTATTTCAAATGATTTTTGGAAAAAGTAATAATAGTATTAATTGGAGGAATTTATAAATATAAATATTTTTTTAAATATAATTTTAAGTAAGATGCATTTTCTTTTGATAGTTTGGGAAATGAGTCTCAATTAGGTTTGTGGCGATCTGAATAATCTTCTAAGTGACAGTCGGATGTTTGCTTAGACGAATGTTGTAGAGCACTTAGTAAATTATTCCCTTTGTTATTGTGTGATAGAAACAAGTTCGAATCCGAACGAACCTAAAAGCAAGTTTAGTAAATAAAGTGCTAAGGCTATTTTATTTATATATAAGAAATATATATAGTATTGTTTCAAAAATGAGATTCAAAAAAGAAGAAGTATTTTATGTTAACTAGTTTGGGTGGCTCGAAAATGACTAAAAATGAGCAAGAGATATGTTCGGATGGTAAACACTTCTCTTAAGTAGGGGTGTATGATACCATTGGTAGGACCCAGTTCCTTAATATCATTTTGGTGTTACTCGGTCTATATGTATATTTTCTATGGGTTAAAATATACTTTACAATTTCAAAGAGGTTTTGAAATAAAAACTGGGTATTTATTTCTTAAGTTTCTCAAAAGAAAATGGATTCAGAATAAAAAGGTATTTTGATAAAAGAGTGTGTTGATAAATGTAATTGTTAATATGGATTTATATCACTCTTGGTTAAAGAAGAAATAATTTAACACAATTAAATGGGTTAAATTTAATTAGAAGGTTTTAATAAACTTTGTTTTATTAAACCATGTCTCCTGTTTTAACATCTAAGTTGTATAAACTATTTGATATTGTTGAGCTGACAAATAAACATCTTTACTTTAGAGATGTCTAAGAAAAAGTAGACTTTAGGACCGAGTTTGGATACGAGCATCCTACTCTTCTTAGCTAATTACCGAACCAAATGGGTAAAGAGGTTGAAGAGGTCGACTCGGTTTTATGACCCGGATTTATTTTCGGCCTGCATCTGAATATTAGGAATGAAAAATGATAAAAGATTGAATCGGATAGTTTTTTATTCTCTCGGGATGTAGTAGTGTACGATAGAAGTTTAAAACATAAGTTGTATTTTTATGAAATATTTTCATAAATTATCTAGAAGTAAAATAAATTGGTATAAGTAAGAATCAATAAGAATAAGTACATAAGTTGTACGTAGATCATTTCTTCATATGGTTCTTAATCCAAGATTCGAGTACATGACTTTGAGGTGATTCACACCAGCCCAAATAAGAATTTATCACTTGATTCTTGATAGAGAACACTTGGTGAGGGTTCTTAATATGGTATCGAGGTTTTCTACCATAGTATACGATTATGCAAGAAGAACGGATGTTCCTAATCAAGGGGCCTGATCAGAGTCCACACTAAGGAAGTCGGGTGAGCGATACTAGTTCGAAAGAAAAGCTTACGTGTTCGAGTAAGTGATCAAATCAAATATCATGTACGGATAATCTATATACCTTATACGGGCTTAAGTATATTTTCCTTTAATATTTTATGGTTTATAAGGAGTTGGGTAGATGAATCTTTGATTTGTCATATGGTTGTGTGAATAATTGATTGAATGATAACCTATGGCTGTTGAGCATGAGGTATGCTCAGTAGATTGTTTATCATCCTTATGTGATGAGAAGGCTACAAACTTGGAAAAATGCTAAGTTTGTTAGTCATTTAACATTTTGGAAAATGTTAAGTATTAGTATGACTTGTTTCTTGGGTTGTTTATTTGTGATGAAATTTCAGGGTCGAAATTCTTTTAAGAGGGGAAGAATGTAACGACTCGGAATTTTATTGCTTTGATTTGTAAATATTTGATAAATTTTGAATATTCAATTAAATGGTTGCTAATAGTTAAATATCCCACTTTTAATTAATAAATAATTATAGTAAACTCATTTTGGAAGTTTGTTTACAAAAATAAATATTTCGATGAAAAATTGAAAATATGATTGAAAATCATTTTTCGGGTTTTCTAATTTTTATCAAACGAAAGTTATCACAACGTTGTTGTACATATATGTACACTTTTGTAACATACACTTATACATATAATAAGTGATTAATAAAGTAATAAGGATTAGTACAAGTATGTATAGTTAAAGAGGTGATTGATTAAGTTAATAAAGTAAGTAAATTCAATTCTTTCTTATTTTAAGTAAAGTACTTAAAGGACATTAGTAAATGAATGTGGTAATAACAAGTGTCTTAAGGAAAGTGTGTTGCATAAGTTAGTAAAGGGTAATAGTTTTTTTAAAAGGAAAGGAATAGCTTATTTTAAGGAAAGTTAGTTTAGTAAATTACCACTTTTCAATTTTTATAAAAGAAAACACATTCTTTACTTTTTCGCTTTCATTTTTCATTTCTATTTCATTTTTTAATTTCCTCTTCCACTTTGCTCTTTGCTTCTTCATCTTCTTCATTTTCAAAATCAAGTCAAACTCCTTCTTTTCTTCTCTAACTTCTTCCATAACCTTAGATCTACCTAGCTACCACCATTACCATCTCAAAGATGTAAACTTTAGCACCCAAACCCTATTTTTGGCCTACGGCCATGTGCACCATGAGAGAGAGGAGGGGGTATGCATGAGCTTCTAGGTGGATGGGGAGGGCTTTGGTCGAGTTCAAAGCAAGAAAGGTGGTGGCTTTTTGTTTGGTTTGAATTAAAGTGAGATATCCTACTTTGATTTAGTTTTAAAATTGACAAAATATTGTAATAATTTAGTGCTAGTCTATAATGTTGTATATATGCATTTGTGATGTGTTCATAGTGTATTTGTTGATTCCCGCTTGAAAGCGGATGGCATAAATAACTATTGTGTTGCAAGGGACAAAAGTGATGAATGGAAGTTGAAGTGTCTTCATAGCGAATATGTCACTATGAAAGCATTTCAAAGAATAGAAATATTTAAAGGGATCCAAAAGGATTCCTCGCTTGTTTCTTTACATTTCATTTACATATGTGTATATGAAATGATAATATGCTATGGCTTGGTAATGTTGAATATGACTTGGAAAGTTAAATTCTTTTGAGAATAAAAACAAATGGTAGCTTGTTTAAGTACCAAAGCCACCGCAAAGCCTCTCTCCGAATTTGAAAAGTTATGGATTTTAAATTAACTTCAACTTTATAATATTTCGAAGTAAAATATTTTCTATATATATAATGATTTATAATATTGAAAGAAATGAGGTTTAAAAGTTATTTGATTTACAAATTGTAGTTTGAAATGTTACGGTCTATATATCGATAATCACTATGGATGCACGTTGAAAATCCGAGATATTAGTATAGTAAAAGGAGGTTATCTATTTTAAATAATTTGTAAATTCTTTTCAAAAGTGTTTTATAAACATTATATAAGCATTATAAAAAGAGTTGAAGTTTTTAAATATATTTTGAGTATTTAAAACAAGTGGTTTATTTTAAAGAAATTCCTTTACCTTTTCAAAGTTGGATTCTTTCTAAAAGTGATGGTTTTTAGTTAAGATTTGGATGAAGGTTTGTAAATTGTTTAACAGTGCTTAAAAGAGGTTTGGAATTTATATAAATGATTTTTTAGGATTTATATTTGAAGTATATAAGTAAGTGGCTCACTCTTACATAAAGGGAAATCTTATCTCTCTAAATCAACTTTGATTTAACAATGATCTTCAAGTGAAATTTTGGATAAGAGTTTTGAATTATGATTTGAAAAAATTGTAAGGAAGAATGTTTAAAAAGGATTTAAGTTTCAAAGGGGTATAATATGAGATTTTTAAACAAGGGTTTTTTTTTAAAGAAAATCCATTTGTTTTCCAAAGTTGAATTCTCTTTTAAAGTGATGACTTTTAGATTATGTTTCGAATGGAAGTTTAAAGTTTGTTTAAGGTATTTTGAAGGGGACTTGGAATTTATGTAAGTATTTTAAGGGATTATTTGATATAATAAACAAGTAGTTTTTTATAAATGGAATCTCGGTTTCTAAATCAACTTTGGTTTAAATAAAGATTTCAAATAAGATTTATATGAAGGGATTAAACTTTGTTTAAAAAGTTTTTAAAAGTATTTTTAAAAGAGGAAGAAGTCATGGATTACTACACTCTTGCTGTAGCAGATGGTTTCGAGAGAAATGAAGAGATTATGGACTATTACATTTTTGTTATAGTAGATGATTTTGGGAATGATGAAAGGAAGTCTCGTTTTATAATAAATCATTTATTATATATAGTATACAGAATTTATGAATCTTATACTCGATATTAAACTTTGAGGTAGGTAGATTTCTACCCATCCTGAAAGTTAAGAATGTTGTTAAGTCAAGGTTTGGGAGGTAGTAGTACCCTAACTTGAACGGCTTTATTGTTAACCAAAGGATAGTTTAAGTTTGAAATCGAAGATTAATGCTAAGTATATGAAGTATTATTTCTGTATTCGAATTTGGTTTCCATAACTAATCTTTTTAACCTATGATGGTATGAAAAATATTTTTTTCATATTTAAAACTATATTACCAAGTATGGAAACTCGTCTCTATCTTGAGAATTAAGAATGTATGTCGATGCAAGGATAGTTTTCTAACTTGTCCTATTTTATTGTTTATCGAGGGGTAGTATTGTTTGAAATCGCAAAGTGATGGTAAGTATATTTGGTTTAATTTTGATACGATTCATTTACCTAAACCAGAAAGAAAGTAGTTGAATTAATGAAAGGATTAATTAAGGAGGCTTTGTTTTTGCTTATGTGCTTAATCATGAGGGCTTTCCATGCGAAATTAAATCTCGAATTGGTTTGTGTGTTTATTTGATAGTTAAATAATTGACTATCAAATCTTAGCCAGTTTAAAACTATCGATTGTTGGTTCGAAGAGACCAAGATTAGATAAGCATGAGTTATCCGAAACCACTTCGAACCAGCATAAGCGTTCAAATTGAAGACATCTTAAGGATAATGGAAATTAAGGACAGAGTTCTTTGAAGTGCAATGACTACTTGTTACTAATTCTGAGGGTGATTCCAAAAAGGATGTTGTAGAAATACTGCCTTCGGTTTGTTCATGACATGAACAACTTATATGGATGAATGCTGGCATTGCATTGTTGCCTGGATAGTGTTAGCATTCCAAGTGGAATCTGTTTAAAAGGTAAAACGTAGCCTCAAGCCTCATACCCGGTAATGACTAAAACATGGGATATGTAATAGGCCTATGTGAGACACACCTATTAGGGTATGATCTTCATCCGATCTAAATCAGTATTTATATATTTATGTATGCTCAAGGCACGTTACAGCTATTGACCGCAACCCGGGTGGTGACATATTATGTACTATCCAGTAGGTCTGTCAATGGTACGGGTTTCGGCCCGAACCCATCCTACTAATGCGGGTACAGGTTTTTCCTTTTACTACCCAAGCCCGACGCATGCCTAACTTGATTACTATTTGGGTCGGGTAAAGTTTTATCAAAACCCTTTCCAGTTAGGGCCTGATCCAACTATTAGTTTTCTGCCATATCAAAATATGAGTGTGTATGTTATTTATTTATCATTTTGTTTATTTACATGTAGATGTTTTGGCTTACTTTTGTTGTGAACCTGACTACATCACCGTTCAATTTATATGTTAAAATTGTTTGTATACAAATTTTACCAAAGTAGTAGTTTTAAAATATGGTTTTAACATAAATATTTTGAGTTAGGAATACGGGCATTACCCAGTGGGCTTAAAAAGCCCGATGGACCAGGCTCGGATATTGGGTAGAAATATACTGCGGGTTTGAACCGGGCTCGAGTTTTAATTATTGGAATCGGACTCGGGTCCAAATTTTATGATATCCGGACCAAACCCGACCCATTGACAGGCCTACTATCCATAAAAGGGTAGGTCGGTTCTATGTTGGCTGGAGGTCCATGTGAGGCCCTCTATACATTGTTCTAGAGGTGTACTGTGGTAGAAGGTACCCCAGTAGCCTTGTCAATGTATGGAATCCATTTTTCAATATGTGCCTTTATGGACTTAGTTGTATATTAAATATGCCATCGAATGTAATTAATGCAACCATTCCGCTTATGATTCAATATTTACTTTAAACCCTAGACATTATTATAATATCATAAGATTTCTTATGAAATGATTTGGTTATCGTAAAATAAAAACCCATATGTGTTTATATGCGGCGTGGTCTTATGAGATACCTTTATTTTTGAAAGGGTTTTATAAATATAACAATCTATATGATTTGAGTTTCTCACGTTGGCTTACCAGACTAATCCGGTGTTATTTTCTTATAATACTCGGGCCAAATCCGAGTATTTTTTCAGAGTTAACTTTGGATGCTTGGAGCTTCAAAAGATGAGCCAGATGCTTCCAAGACTTGACGTATTTTATTTTCCGCTGTATTTCTTATTTTGTATTTATCAACATTTGTAAGGACAAACCGTTATAACTGTCTAAGCTGATAATAGTTAGACTCTTATTGTTATATGATATTAAAGTTTTCTTGTGTAAAGATTATTTGGATATTACATATTACTCGTCATGATGTGAGATTCTGTTCTATCTTTTCTTTCACCCCAACAATCTGTCTTTCCAGCACTTGGATACTCGACACGTGAGCATCGTGGATGTATTAGTGTCAACTTTTGAGGGCTGAAAAGGTGGGTCGTTACAATAATCTTTGTGCATGTTGATTCCAGAATTTGTAAAATTACTGAACCAATTTCAACTAAATAAAAAAACTTTCTCTACAGGTCGTATAAAATATGTCAATTCCAAGACTTGGGCTAAGACACCTTAAAAATTATTTATAAGTTCATCTGAATCATCGGTGCCTTTAACAAACACTCCAGTATTGTTAGTTAAACTTTCAGCAACATATTCTTTGATGTTGAATTTAAATCCATTAACAAAGAATATTAGAAATGTCTTGAAATTTCTTTTTGACCCATCGCAAGATGTTTCAATCTTTTGTCAACTGCATAATTTCACAAATCATAAATGTAGTTTAAAAACCAATCAACAAATCCTTTACTGAGATCACCGTAATTATGATTCGTAAATACGGCAAATATTTTATATTGCACATATTCTATAAGTATAATTGAAATAAATATAATTTTGAGGATTCGCATATCGAGAATTCATATTCTAGTTAACACTAATTTGAATTTATTATACACTAATAAAAAAATTAACATTATACACTAATTTGTTTATATTAACACACACATGTAAACTAAATTTATATATAATTAACATTATAAACTAATAAAAAGATTATGTAAATAAGTTGTTTTTTTTCAACATTTTAACTAAAACTAAATTATGTTATACTAATAACCACGTACACTAATCTATTCAAATTAGCGCTAATTGTACATTAATTTTCGGATTTAACATTAATCCTAACTTATAATTACAATTTAAACACTAATAACCCTAATAAACATTTCCAAATCAAACAGTAAACATTTATAACTAATCAGTAGGCTACTATCAATAAATTGAAGCACAATTTAACATTAAATTTACCATAATTTGAAATAATTACTTTAGGAAAAGAATATACCTAATTTTTTTGTAGATTGAAGGTGTAGAAGCTTGGAGAATCCAATTTGATAAAGATTGCAATGGATTTTTTAGATTACGCGCAGCTAGGGACAATTTGGGATGGATTTGGGGATTTGAAAATAGGTTTTGAGGTTTTAGAATAGAAGGGAAATGAGGAAGAAATAGGTGCAACTGTAGCCATTTCACGATTTTTCAACGGCCGTCGAGGGCTAAAATCCTACGGTTTTCGACGGTTTTCGACGGCTATAAATGGAGAATATTATCTATCTTTTTAAAATAAATTTAATGTGTTATAATTTTTTTAAAAAAGTTTATAATATTCTAAATATTTAAAAAGTTATTTTATTCATTATATAATATTTTTTAACGATTTGATGATTATTGTGAATTTTAAATGTATCTAAGATAATAAATTCATATAAATTAAAATATTTGGTAAAATAATAAATTGTTGAGTCTTATGTCGACCCAAGGTATTTTGGATGTATGTCAAAACATTAAAAAAACTAAATAAGTTTAAGGTATCAATCTTGATTTTCAAATTTATAGTTGTTCATCGATATTTAGACCCAAACCTTTTGTTCGAAGGTCACACGGTCCTCAACAAGACGAAATTCAAACCATATGTACTACATTATGTATTTATCTAATCCTTATGGTTGGATTTAAAAAAGACAAAAAATAATTTAGACTTAAACCATGTCATTTTCACAGAAGTTGTCATAACAATATATACGAAGTGTTATACAACTCCTTGAAAAATAATATATTTGAGTCTAATTTTTTTCCCTTTCAATTTTTTCGATTCTAGCCGTACGGATTGGATAAATACACTATAAACTATATATGGCACAAATTTTGTCTCGATGAAGATCGTTTTTCCTTTGAACGAAATGTTTTTGAAAGTGAACAGGATCCATAATATGGCTAAATAATATAAATGTGAATATAAGGAAGCTGAATAATAATAAAGTAAAGTAAAACGATTATATCGAGATTTTTACACTAGTTCAGACCTCCCATCTTACGTGTAGCCCGAACGAATAGGCGTTACAAGAGTTTGCTGACTTGACAATGATGTCTTTTATTAACATGATTTTGACTTTTGTTACAAAGCTTTCTATAATCTCCTTTTATTATTCAATCTATAATCTCCTTTGATTATTCAACAATGCGTGTAATGTGATTAAGGAAGTGTAAGGAGTGATTTTTGAGTGAATGAGCAATATTAACTTGTAGAGAGCAAATAATGATAAGAGAGTTTAGAAATCAAGATAGCAAGTTATTTTAAACTTCTTGTTTAGGCTTATTTATAGTAGTCAGTGGTTACTCTGAAAAGTTGTTTAAGTTCAGAAAGTCACACCCCTTTGAAGAAGAACCTTTGAAGAGTCATATCGCTTCAACCTTTTTTTCCAGAAAATTCAGTTAATATAGCTGTTACTATTCATTCAGTCGACTGGGAATGGTGACAAGTCGATAGATATAAGTATAAAATATTCCAGAGAAGAAGATTAGAATTAGAAGACTAAAATGCCTATTTAGTCGACTGGCTCAATTGACTGGGAAAGGATTCAGTCGACACACCCAGTCGACTATAGAGCATTCTAGTCGACTGTTTCTTGTTGTTTTTGATTTTACTAGAACTTCGTAAATATGATTACTTTTGGACATTGTTTTGAAATTTTCATGCACTAGCGATATATGTATATGCATATGAATCGTATAGGAGATTTTACAAATAGTTTCTAAAGACAAGAGACATAACTTTTGATTTGTAGATGACTACTTCTTCTTCCTTCAACTTCTTTGTTTCTCGAATCATCGATACCTTAAAGGTCCTATATAAATGATGCAATAAGATACACACACACACACACTCTTATATATATATATATATGTGTGTGTGTGTGTGTGTGTATAGTTGTCATCTATAACAATTATACAAATATGATTCTAACATTCTCCCCCCTTTTTGATGATGGCAACTATATATATGATATATGTGCAATAATTTCCCATTTAATAAATACTCCTCCTTTCACCATACTTTCTTTCTCTTTTTCATCAACAAAAAATGAGTAAAAGTAGAATAAAAGTAAAGAAAATATGCATACAAAAATGAACAAAACAACTCACATAAGACGATATAAAACAATAGATGCATATAGAATCATAAAATGCAATCACAAGAGTACACAAATACACAACATAAGTTAAATCATACATACCATAAATGATGTTTTTTAAGAAACAAATAAAAGATGTTAAATGAAGAGTAACTAGAAAAACTTCTCAATCTTGCAAATTTCGGAAGAAGTATGAGAGCGAGATGGAGATGGAGACCGTGAATAAGAAGAAATATTTTGCTAATTTTTTTAAGAAAACCCATTATTGTTTTCTCAGAATTCTTCGTTCTTTTGCTAAGGTTTTTTTTGTTTAAAAAAAATATATTGATTTTGAAAAATAGCATTTTGATGGGAAATAGTCTTTGAAGGAAGAACCAAAGAAACATCCTTGTAACCAAAGAGACTCTTTTTCAATTTCTTGACGAGATGAAACCTATGATGCAGGTTGGGGTTGAGATGATGATTGTCCAATATTTGCACGAACGATATTCACAAGATATACATTATAAGAAGGAATTAGTTCTCTAGTTACTGGAAGTTTCATTAATGAAATTGATTTTTGATCCATAACTTTTTGGGTGGTGAAGTCAGATAACGCTTTAAAAATGATTCCAAAATGAACAAAAATCTTAGTTAAATAAGAGTCATAGAAAATGGTATGTCAAGATCGAGTATTGAAACTTTTAATTTCATGATGTATAACTTTAGCCTAATTTATTTTTCTCTTCGAGTAAATTGCATATAGAGCATTATAGTTATTGTCATATATTTTTTCGTAGCTACCCATCGTATGATGAATTTGATGAAAAATCATCTTATTAATTATTGTTGCTTGAGGACGTAAGTTAATGGAAACATTATTTGTTCTTTCCACTCAAAATAGGTAACTTTTTGCATTATACGCAAAATCATCATGGCCAATATCATATAAGTCCTCTATTGATGACGAATACCCAAGATTATACCCAAATCATTAACAAATAGTCGAATCTCTACCCCCTAACACTCAACTCCAAAGAAGACCATCATCATTCTCAGTTTTATAATAACTTCCACAGAGGTTGGCATAGAACATTCGGATGAGAAAAGGGTAAATTTTTACTTGATTTCAATTACTATCAATTAGAGACAATAATTCTTTTCCTATGCGATTTCCTCCACCTAAATTGAAAATGTCTATCATTTTGCAGGTCTCTTGAAAGATCTCTTATCATTGAGTTCATTGAATCTTTACAAAGCAGCTTTACTATGGTTCATCCATTCTATAAGTTTGTCATTGAATGCAATTCTGGATGAGATGGAGTTGAAGGACAAGCTTTTTCTCTTGGAGTAGGGACCTTCTTCTCTTTGGTGGTAATTTCTATCTAGGAGCCATTAAAGTTTTTAAAGTTTTAGATCGGTTTAATTTTGATTTTGAAAAAAGGAAAGTAAATAGAAGGTGAAAAGAAACTAGTTATGAATGAAATGGAACGACTTTAAAAAAATAGAAAACTGTAGATTCAGTCGATTGAATAGAGGAAGGAGTCGACTGAATGCAAATGAAATATAGCCCCAAAATCACAGACCTATTTAGTTTACTAAAATTGGAAATAGTCAACTAGTTCAAAAAAAATTTAGTCAATTGAAAAGGTACAGGCGTCGATTGAACTAAAAGAAAATAATTTCCCAAGAGCAAAGCAAGGTTTAGTCGACTGAATTAGGGACATAGCTGACTGAATTCAAATTTTCTGAGTAATTCTTATTGTCTTATATATATATATATATATTTAAAATTTATCTACCTTTTTTTAATAACATTGATAATTCTTTGTACATTATTTTGATAAAATAGACGTTTTTGTGGGATATGAAGGTAAATAATACTGTTTTATTATATATGTATGTATGTATGTATGTATGTATGTATGTATGTATGTATGTATGTATGTATACACATAAGAGATATCAAATTATATATATGTTAAAAAGACTTATACAAGTAATATAACAATGAAAGATCGTTTACTCTTCTAATGGCTTAGTCCCATCTTCAAACGGTCCTTACTCCTAAGCGTTAGCTTGTTTTGGCTCACATATTTTGATAGGTGTTGTAGTTTGCTGTATCAAAGGATTTTGGTTGGTACGAATGCTATTTTTAGTTGGCGATTTCCTATAAAACGCCATTAAGTTATTTCGATAAAATTTATCCTTTTGTAATCCTATTATTTCTCCTTGATAATGATCTATATTATCGATACAATCGTCTTGAGTGGTAGTTAAGTGACCTTCGAATTTCATTGATTGTTTAATTTTCTTTTTTTAGGAGAAAACCAGTTCTCTCAAAAGGAGAAGAGATATTTTAAGAGAAGATGAGGAATTATCTTAAGAGGATGACATGTTGTGGTATTGATTTCTTATCTTACTAAAGAGATGTTTAAATACTAAAAAGATTACCTAAAATAAATAAATTATTATATGATGGAGATTTAAATTTATCTTAAAACAATTATACTAAAAACTATTTTATGTAAAAATTTATCTAACCAGTAATAAAATTTGCTTATAATGAAGAGAAAACTATCCCTAGGTATGAATATATTTTTAATCACTTATGTGTGTGTGTATTTATTTATTTATTTTAAGTTAACCTTATAAATTTTTAGAAAACCATTATTCAATCAATTCATTTAAAGAACAAATACCTAATTCTCTATGCAATTTTAAAAACATAGTTTTACACAATGGTTTAGTGAGACTATTTGATATTTGATTTTCTATAGTAACAAATTCTAGAGAAATGATTTATTTTTCTACATTATCTCTTAGAAAATGATGACGTATATCAATATGCTTTGTTCTAGAATGGGTAATCGGATTTTTAGGAAGATTGATTGCACTTGTGCTATCGTAATATATAAGAGATTTCCTAATGTCTTTACCATAATCTCTAAGTGTTTGTTGCATATAGATAACTTAAGCATAAGCCAAAGTGGCCATCACCACCACCCTACACCTCCGACATCCAATCATACCTGTATAGTATGCCGCGATGGTGCCCGATCAATGTATGATGATAGTCAAGGGTTGTAAAGTAAAGTAAAATAATCACATCACATAATCTGTCATATACAGCGCATCGAATAAAATATAATAGAAAACATCTCAAATATAAAACATGCGAGACAGTAATGACTGAATGAATCACAAAAATCAGAGTAAATAGATCCATACAGTATACATCATAAGTAATAGAGTTATACATCAACTAATAACTCATAAATAAAATATCTCTAAATCGTAAAGGCACTAGCAAGCTCTATAGTGTTGTGCACTGGAATATCAAATCATAACGAGTAAATGTAATAATACGAGAGTGTGTACTTTACTCGTCCTCTGTCCAGCTCCACGTTCTCACCAAACCTAATATCCCCAATCTACTCATTTAAGAGTATCTAGACTGATAAGAAGTAAAGGATAAAACTCTGAGTCAGATGGCAGTCTAGTGTGAGTGGTAGAAAATATACAAATACCAATAAACTGCTATGATAGGACAAATGGTATGGAAAATCATACCTGACATATCCCTACATCCACAGAATAAGCACATACACAAGATATATGCTACTCTACATCATAGTCATCATGGGTATACTATACATCAAGGTACTAATGGTGTTTAAGTTTCTGCATCGACAACATCGGCATCATGTGACATCTCTAAGGTGATAAGCAATCAAAGCAAACATAGCATCCATCATCCATCCTCACGTTCACTCACTCAGTGTGTTAGACAAGTGATTACTCGAACGACCTATCATGGTCAAAAACTACTCAATGTCCTAGTTCTTAGTACATGAATCCATGCCACTCAATAGGCCTAGAACTAGATTGCCCATCATGACTAATCCAGGGTAAATGATGCAGCGCGTTTTGCATTTGATTTAGGTCGTCCGCGACCTAGCGGATTGATGGGTCGCCCAAGCGACCTAACAAACTATGACTCAAGCCACACCATTTATTTGTCGCGTAGCGAGCAGCGACCTAATGAATGTTTTCCTTATGTCGCCAGCGAGTTAAGCCTGCCTTCAGATGTTGCCAGCGAGTTAAGACGCTCACCACCGCATGGTTGTTATGTTGATGCCTTAAGTCGCTCAGAACATAGTGACGAGCTACGACCTAAATCTACCGTGCTATGACCTAGGCAAGATATGTTGCACTCTCACATGCCAATCTCCTTAAGTCGTGTCAATATTAAGTCGCAACCACCTTAGGTCGTAAGACGTATGCCGCATTGACTTAGGTCGCTGACCTTAAGTCGCTCTCCGTTTGTGTTGTTGTCTACTTTAGGTCGCATGGAGCATATGTCGTTGAAGGGTTAGGTCATAAGTTCCTTCAAGCTTATGCTGAAGTGAAGATGTTCCTGTTGCTGTGTCAAAGTTTTAGGTCATAAGTCGCGTGCTTTGTTAAGTTGTGTGTATTGTATTTTCTTCATGTTGTTATTTTCTTAGGTCGTTGGATTCTTAGGTCGTTTGGTGTGGTCTGTACAAATGTTGTCTGTTAGGTCATAAATGCTGTGATGTGTTGTATTGTATTTGTTTGTTTCTTTTTAAGTCGCGTCTGTTAGGTCGTTAACGACCTATATTAGGTCGCGTATGCCTGTGGGTCTTAAGTCGTGTATTCTATTGAGTCGTGTGAGTTGTAACCCTATAAATAGGGATGTGTGTCATTTGTAATAGTTGGTTGATTTTGAATAAAACTTAGTTTGAGTGCTTTGTGCCTCTTTGAAATTGGCAGTTGAGTGCAATCTCCTATTTCCACCTTCGGCATTCGAGTGCGCTCGAATCAACGATTGTTGAAGCCAATTCACGGTATCAAGTGCGCTTGATCAACGTTCGAAGAATTGTAGATCTTCTTTCACGGCATCGTGCGCGATCAACGTGACGAAGATAGCTAGAATCCGGTATCTTGAGGTCAACGGATTTGGGCATTTTGGTATTTTCAATCCACCGATTGCTACTTTCATCGTTTCATCCATTTCTGTTAATTGACGCTGCGTCATTTGGTATCAGAGCTAGACTTAGCCAATCATAGCTAAGCCGAGTCTTTGGAGCCAATTCCTATTGAAGAGTTCAAGCCGAGCCAATTAAGTTTAGGCCGACCTAGTTGAAGTGCTTGAAGTGTTGGAGCCGTGCGAGCTAAGTGCAGGCCGAGAGCAAAGATTTGAGTTAAGTTGAAGATTGTTTCATTTGACAATGCCACCGAGAAGAGCTAACCGTCATCAAAATGTTGAAGATTTGTACAAAAGAGAAGATGCTGAACAAATGGAACAACGGATTAGCAATAAATTCAATGAGAAGTTGGATGAAGGTATTGGTAGATTGGAGAAATTGATGATGGATATGAATCAAAGTCAAAGGAGAAGGTCGCCAGTCTCGAACCATGGAGGAAACAGAGTTTCGCCATCGGTTACGGAAGCGAGGAGGGTGTCACCACAATCTTACCGAGATAGAAGAGAATCATCAGTTTCAACGAGGAGAGATCACCATGAATATAGACATGAAGAGAGAAGAACTCCACGTGAGTTTGGAGACGAGCCATATCGTGGTGATGAAAGACATAGAGGAAGAGACATGCGTGATCGAAGAGATGTTGATGGTCGAGATCGATACCGAAGTACACGTGATTATGATGAAGAGAGTGATAGAAGTAATATTCATTATCGAGATCGAGACCAAGTACGAAATGCATATCGGGATGTTGAAGATGATCAATGATGGGAGTCGGGGATGAAAACTGAAATTCCAGAATTCAAGGGTGGAATGGTAGCGGAGGAATTTTTGGATTGGGTTTCAAATGTTGAGGAAATTTTTGACTTCAAAGAAGTTCCCGAGGATCGAAGAGTGAAGTTGGTTGCTACGAGATTAAGAGGGAGAGCTATGGCTTGGTGGCAACAAACTAAACTTACACGGGAGAGAATGGGGAAGTCAAAGATGGTTACATGGGATAAGATGAAGAAATTGATGAAGGCTACATTCTTGTCGTATAATTATCAGTCTCTTGTGTATCAATGATTGCAGAATCTAAGACAGGGAACAAAGTCAGTGAATGATTATGCGGATGAATTTTATCAATTGATTACGAGGAATGAAATCATGGAGACAGAGGAACAGTTGACCGCTAGGTTTGTTGGAAGGTTGAGAATACAGATTCAAGATATGGTGAATATGTTTGATCCGAGATCTGTCGCAGAAGCACATCTGAAAGCACTTGCTTGGGAAAAACAAGGGAGAAGAGGTGGTGGTGTGTTTACAAATTCCAACAACCAAAACAAGGATGTTAGTAGCAGTGCGGATGTTTCCAAAGTCGTCGGTAAGCCGATTGTGAATGAAGCCAACAAAGTAAAGGTCAATAGTAGTCTCAAATGCTTTAATTGTCAAGAGTTGGGCCATAAAAGCAATGAATGTACAAAGCCAAAGAAGCGAGCAATGATTGCGGAGATTGAGAATGAAGGTGCAGAGGTAGAGTGTGTCAATTCACTACCAGTTGAAGAAGAAGAATTATTGACAGGAGATGAGGGTTGTATTTTTTTGGTGAGGAGAACTTGTTTAACACCAAAGCAAGAGGATGATTCTAATTGGTTGAGGAGCAATATTTTCCAGTCGACATGCACTATTCTGGGGAAGGTTTGTAAATTTGTGATTGATGTAGGAAGCTGTGATAATATCATTTCTTTAGAAGCTGTAAAGAAGTTGTCATTGAAAACAGAGAAACATCCAAACCCCTAAAAATTAGCTTGGTTGAGGAAAGGAGGGGAAGTGAAGTTTAATCGAAGAGCTTGTGTTAATTTTTCCATTGGAAAGAAATACAAAAACGAAATTTGGTGTGATGTGGTTGATATGGATGTATGCCATCTTTTGTTGGGGAGACCATGGCAATATGATAGAGCTGTGCAACATGATGGGCGAACCAACAACTACAGTTTTATGTTCGAGGGTACACGAATCACGTTAGTTCCTAAAAGGCGACAACAGAGTAAAAACAAATTGGAGGAAATCGAGGAACTAAAGACTTTGTTGTCTTTAAAGGAATTTGTTGATGTGGAAGATGAAGTCGATTGTTTCCGACCACCAAAGTTTGATAAAGATGAAGTTGATGATTTTCAACCGACGAAATCTGATAAACATGAGGTTGAAAATTCACAATCAGCAAAGTTGGAAGAGGATGAAGAAAGTAAGTCAGGAGATGAAGAGGCTAATCTATTGGTGAAGAAGGTGAATTCGACTAGTCTACAATCTACAATCTACAAGAGAGTTTGTTAAAGAAGTGGAGGATAGTGCAGAAGTATTCCTGTTGAATGAAAATGAAACCCGTGAAAGTGTAGAAATTCTCGAAGAGGTTAAACCAGTGGTGAATGAATGTGAAGATGTAGTCCCTGCAGAATTGACCAAGGAATTACTGCCATTGAGGGATGTACAACATCATGTTGATCAAGTGCCAGGTGCTATTGTACCGCATATGCCACGTAATCATATGTGTTCGACAGAGCAGGTAGAGTTGAGAAGACTGGTTGATGGGTTTCTGTTCGAAGGAAGGCAATTGTATACTCCTGATTGCAGTTGGCGAAAAAGAGTTGTCAGAGACTTACATGTAGATAAAATCATGGGCCGTGATCGTACCATGTAGCTAATCTCAAAGTCTTATTTTGGGCCATCAATAAGGAAGGAGGTTGAGAGGTTTGTTCAGAGGAATCAAATTTCAAAAGAGTCTGCGACAAAGTCAGGTTTATATATGTCATTACCTATACATACTAGATTATGGGTGGAGGTAAGTATGGACTTTGTATTGAGTTTGATGAGAACGCAATATGGCAATGAATCTATCTACATGATGGTTGAACGACTTCTTGTTGGTACTTACAACAAGCTAGATGCTGGAAGAACGGGTCGTTTGGAAATCGTGAAGGAAATTTGTGAGAATGATTGTAAGTTGAGTTTGCCGGACTATTCCCATATTGCTTACGTTGACAATGTCAAACATTTTGTTTCGTTTCACAAAGACGAGAGTGTCGAAGACAAAGAAGCTGTAAATTCGAGGTTGAATTTCTGTCAACTGAGAGAGGATGATGCAGTGCGTTTTGCATCTGATTTAGGTCGTCTGCGACCTAGCGGATTGATGGGTCGCCCAAGCGACCTAACAAGCTATGAGTCAAGCCACACCATTTATTTGTCGCGTAGCGAGCAGCGACCTAATGAATGTATTCCTTATGTCGCCAGCGAGTTAAGCTTGCCTTCAGATGTTGCCAGCGAGTTAAGACGCTCACCACCGCATGGTTGTTATGTTGATGCCTTAAGTCGCTCAGAACATAGTGATGAGCTACGACCTAAATCTACCGTGCTATGACCTAGGCAAGATATGTCGCACTCTCACATGCCAATCTCCTTAAGTCGTGTCAATATTAAGTCGCAACCACCTTAGGTCGTAAGACGTATGCCGCATTGACTTAGGTCGCTGACCTTAAGTTGCTATTCGTTTGTGTTGTTGTCTACTTTAGGTCGCATGGAGCATATGTCGTTGAAGGGTTAGGTCGCAAGGTCATTCAAGCTTATGCCGAAGTGAAGATGTTCCTGTTGATGTGTCAAAGTTTTAGGTCGTAAGTCGCGTGCTTTGTTAAGTCGTGTGTATTGTATTTTCTTCATGTTGTTATTTTCTTAGGTCGTTGGATTCTTAGGTCGTTCGTTGTGGTCTGTACAAATGTTGTCTGTTAGGTCGTAAATGCTGTGATGTGTTGTATTGTATTTGTTTGTTTCTTTTTAAGTCGCGTCTGTTAGGTCGTTAACGACCTATGTTAGGTCGCGTATGCCTGTGGGTCTTAAGTCGTGTATTCTATTGAGTCGTGTGAGTTGTAACCCTATAAATAGGGATGTGTGTCATTTGTAATAGTTGGTTGATTTTGAATAAAACTTTGTTTGAGTGCTTTGTGCCTCTTTGAAATTGGTAGTTGAGTGTAATCTCCTATCTCCACTTTCGGCATTCAAGTGCGCTCGAATCAACGATTGTTGAAGCCAATTCACGGTATCAAGTGCGCTTGATCAACGTTCGAAGAATTGTAGATCTTCTTTCAGGGCATCGTGCGCGATCAACGTGACGAAGATAGCTAGAATCCGGTATCTTGAGATCAACGGATTTGGGCATTTTGGTATTTTCAATCCACCGATTGCTACTTTCATCGTTTCATCAGTTTCTGTTAATTGCCGCTGCGTCAGTAAAGATCGTTACAGAGATCAGATTGCCCATCATGCAGATTAGGACCTGTCATGATCCGAATGGGTACCCCATATTACCCTTGCTTAATGGGTACTCTCTAAAAGATAGGAAGTTATAAATTTTAGCCCGTTATCTTTTATTTATACTATTTGATTACAGGTACAAATGTTTTTGCCTTCGAAAAATATTGGATGGAGAGATAGGAAGTGATGAAGGAGAATAAAAGAAAAGCCCTTTTTAATGAGGCAAGTCCGTAGTTGTTCGTCGACGGGAATTATATCGAGTTAGAAATCCACCGAACGAATTTAAATTAAAAATTAACCGCAAGCGCATGGCGTACAATTTTAGTATGTGGCGAGTAGGGGTTGATCTGCAGGGAATTTTTAAGATTTTATAATTTTCTATTCAATCAAATTAGACCAAAGTGGAGAGAAGATTGTTAACTATAAATTGTAAAGAAAATGAAGCTAAAACTAGAATGAAAATGAGAATAAAACTATGAGATTAGAAAACAATTTAGAGGTAAATCCACTCTCATATTTTTGTAAATCAACAAACAAATAATCTATGATCTCTTTCGATATTAAGTGAAATAATTGTTGCATTTATCATAATTATGGTTTATTTATGTTATTAATTAACATAACTTAAACCATCAAACTATAATACAACAAATAAGCCACTTATCAATTCTCAAGAAAATGAAGTCAAAGCAAAAGCTATTTTAAGTATGATCTATTTACTATTGTAATTAGTAATATAGATCATCTAATTTTGTTTTTACTTTCATTTCAAAATCAAAAATCAATTAGCAAATGATGATGTAATTTGTGTTTATGTTGAATAAGAATAGCCCATTTGCAAATGCAACATAGACTATCAAACCCACTTGTATAAACTTACATCAACATCTACATTCATGAAGCACAAATAAAAGAGACCATAAATCATAGAAATGTTGAATTTACATAAAGTTGGAGAGCTTCATTACTACTAAATTGAAGGGATTTAGCTACTTATTTGTGTTATCATATCAACACATGTAAATTTTAACATTAAGAAGCAAAAAGAAGTAGAGACTAATTAAAGGAAAGGAGATTAACTACTTGCATGAAATAAAATTAAACTAATTGCATAAATGTAAGTCTAAGCTATGAACATGAAATGAAAGACAACATAGAAATAAACATGAACATAAAAGTAAATAAAAGCATGTAGAAAAGAAAAGAGAAAGAGACTGAGAAGCCATTTTTATTTCATGAAATTTTGAGCTTACAATTTATATCTAATTTCCAAAGTTTGTCCAAGAGTAAGAAGATATCTATATGTAGATAAGTGGGCTATTTATACATGCATAAATCCCTAATTCAATATTTAGAGTGCTTCCCAAAATGCCCTTTAGGAAGTGTGGCCACCAAGTAACCATTAGCCTCTAATTAATCCATCATCAAATATGCATAAAGCTTTAACCTCCACTTAGTTGTCCATTAGCTTCTAATTATAGATTTAGATAAGTGGGTAGATGGGGTCCTCCATGATCATGAGTTAGAATTATTTCCATCCTCTTGTGCATGCATATATCTTCATGAAACCCTCTTTCATATGCATCCAAATTCCTATAAAAATCACAAAAAATGTCCAAGTAAAAATTCTCAAATTGACACATGCACAAAAATGACCATTTTGCCCCTGTATGAAAATGAATATACGATGATTTGAAAATAATTGAATTATGGTTTAAACATATTAAAATATCCAAATATGACATTTATCTAAATAAAAATAGATAAAATATGGATATTAATATATGCACATTTATGTGCACATCAAATAATCCAATAATTATCTTTTTATTCTTCCTCGAATATAGGAAAACTAAGATAAATCCGTTTTTATAGGGAGCACGATTGCATTGAGCG
Organism: Allium fistulosum; assembly: GCA_030737815.1. Taxonomy (NCBI): domain Eukaryota; kingdom Viridiplantae; phylum Streptophyta; class Magnoliopsida; order Asparagales; family Amaryllidaceae; genus Allium; species Allium fistulosum. Next base: position 356,621,090 of record CM060904.1, read on the forward strand.
TATGCAACAAGCCGTTAAACCTCTAGGTGTCCCCAATAGGACGAGTGTTGTCTCGTGAGAGTTTTCAGCGGATACTACCCATAAAATCCAAATGCAGGATGAAAATATTTACAAAATGGAAGATTTATTTACAAATAGATGAATGCGAGTTTTTGAAAATATTAACAAATGAAGGATTTACTTTTAAATTGACACAAATAAGTTAAATATAGGTTTTGTCATTATCAAGAAATTTTAGTCATTTACTTGTCAAATTTCCAATAAAAATGAAGTTATCATAACAAATAGACTATAGTTTAACTTGTTGTTTCGGTTGATAACGAAGTGTAACTATGAAATGGATCCTTAGTTGATTATCAAAGTTTATCAAAGTGGTATTTTCATTTCTTTTCAATAACAAGTCAAATCAAATAGGTTAAAATAGTGCTTGGATTTCATTTGCTTACTCTCTCTATTTTTTTTTGAAAATTTTATTGATATTTACCATTTTTACATACTAACTCAAAAAACTGAGGCCAGATATATTACCCGTTCACTACCTTGCAGACTTATGTGTGGGGAATACAGAGCGTTACGAGTGAACACACAAGTGTGAACACACAAGTGTGAACACTTATCGACTATAGGCGTTATTAAAAAGAATTTTTATATACATACACCTAACTCAGATAAACTGAGGCCAGATATATGGATCATGCACTGCCTTTCGGGCTTACGTGAGAAGGGCACAAAGCATGGCGAGTGAACACACGAGTGTAAACGCATGACTCTAGGTTTTTATTAAAAAAATACATATATACAAGAAATAGTTTTTTTTTCTTTTTCTTCTGTTTTCTTGTTTTTTTGAAGAGAGAATTTTGCAAAATCATCTTAGCACCATTTAACTTAGAAGACAAAAAAATGTTATATCTTTACTTTAAATCTACTACTTTTTTAAACAAAGATTATCAATTAGGATATTTCATAATTAACACATACGAACCTTCCTATATACTAGTTAAACCATCATTATTTGTAATTAAACTTTATTTTTATTTTTGTTAAGACAGATAAATTTTCAAAAAATTTCAATTTAATTAACCAAAACCATTTACTTATCCTATAGTGTTTCTTTTAAAAATTAATCCAAATGCAAAAAAAAAAATTGAGAGTTTTTTTTTGGAATTTTTTTAAGTTTTGGAAAGAAAATGCAAAAATAACCTATGAAAATAAATAAAAAATGAAGATGAGCTCCCCCCACACTTGATTTTGACTGTGTCCCCACAGTCATCCCAAGTGGAAGGAGAAAATAAAACAAAAAAATAAAATAAAATAAAAAGATGACCTATATTTACATGAAAATGAACGGTATTTACACGAGATCAGAAAGTATATCGTCAAAAAGGAAATGAAATGGTCTTCCAAAGATCGATTCATTTGTCTCGTCAAGTATGCGTGACACAGCTTAAGCTCGAAAAACCAAATCATAAATGATTTCAAATTTGAATGTTGATTTGGGAAAATGAATGTGGTTTCATCAGAAATCGAATGTGTTGTTTTATTTTCGATTATTTTTGGGGTAGATAAAATGACTGTTTGAAGTTCAAGTTTATCTTCACCAAATTGAAATTCAAGCTTATCATTGAAAACTTGTTCGAAATTATCGATTTCAAAATCAGAGTGGTGATTTAAATCTTCCCCGTCGGAATTTAACAACTCGTCATTCAAAAGTCCAAAATATTCATGTTTATTAAATTCGTCTTCCTTTGTTGGATTATCAACAACTTCATTGCCTTTACCATTTTCAGAATCAAAAGTTGTTGTATTTAAATTTTCGAAATTGGAAAAAGGAGGATCGAAATTTTCATCGAGTTTCTCACCTTCAAAAGAATTGAAATCCAACTCAATTACCAACTTTTCAACAACTTCATGAAGATCATCATTTTCCATTTCAAAAATTGTTATTCGAAAATCGTCAATTGTGGTAAAAGATGGACCATTATTTGACTCGTCACACATTGAGATTTGCTTTTATTGTTTACGTAATTTTTTGTGTGTTTCAATCAACAAATTCGTGTGATCGTCGTAAATTTTGTTCATTTGTTCAACAAAATCAAATTTATAATTATTAACTTGAGGATTTTCGATTTGGACTTGTTGAGAGAACAAGAATTGTCGATTTCGATAAACGATGGATTATCATTTAATTTTTCACACGTTGGGATTTGAGTTTGTTTCTCAAGAAATTTTTTGTAGGTCTCACGCAACAAATCCTCGTACTCTTTTTCCATTTTCTCAACTAAATCAAATTCGTGATTATTAAATTGAGAATTTTTGATTTGAATTTGTTGAGAACAAAAATTTTCACTCGCATCGTAGTCGAGATTATTCCCATTGCTAAAATTATTTGAAAAGTTGTTCACATTTTCATTTTGATTATGAAATTCACTTTGGAGTTCGAAATTGAATTGGCATGGGTTATACTCGAAATTGTTTGAATTTTGAAGTGAATTCAAATCTTGATTATTTGAAAACTTTGACTTGAGTTATGGAACAAATTGTTCATCCTTTGATTTAGTGTAACGAGTTCAAGTAAATACGAAATGCTATTTTCAAGAGTTGAGGGTTGTTGTGACGACCCTGAATTTTTGACATTTGAAATTTGAATATTTAATTGAGTTTAAATATTTGAAAGATAGTTTAATTTGAAATTCAAATATCAGAATGAATTTGGCAATTTAATTATTGAATTTAATATATTAAAGTTGGGTAAATTATTGAATCTTCAGTTTTAAGCTGATTAAAATTATTTTCAAGGCTTAGAAAATTTATATTAATAATACTGAAGATAATGGAAGCTTCATAATTGAATTTGATAGTAATTTTGTTCAGTTTTGAAATTTTATCGTTTAAATCAATATTTAAAAAGTCTTCCGAGGCACAATCTCAGAATTCGACGAAACCAGTTCCATTGGATCCGTAATAGTGTATTATTATCGGATTTCAAATTTCGTAGTGTTTGGAGTTGTCGTGTGATCGTACGGTAGAAAAACGCATTGTAGCTTATATCGCAAATTTAAAGTTAAGTAAGTATATATATCTTTATATTCCGGTCAACTATTTTATTCCTTCTCCAATACGCCATTAGTTGCTTATTTATTACCTCAGAAGCACTTTAGCCTGTCGATTGAGCACGTGAACGTGTTCTCTTATCTCCCCCCAGTTTCTTTTAACACGCACGCAAATAAGATAAGTTCAAAATCAAATCAGATGCAGAAACAAATCAATATTAATGGCCGAAGCCCTTTTCATTCAAAGAAAAAAAATCAATTCGTTCGTTCATCAGAAAAATAGCCGTGTTTCTTCTTGAATTCGAAATCGAATTCTATTTCAAATTGAAATCACGAGCTTGTTATTGAGCGATCTCGTTCTGGGCCGAGCTTCATCGGAAGCACGCATGGTGGAGGCCGGCGCGTTCGCAGTGGGACGTTCGATTTAGAGGCTAGGCGGCGGCTCGCCTGGGCAAGCTAGCGAGTGATAGCCGCAAATAGGATGGCGTGCGACGTCGACCGTGGGGTTTGGCTCGAATTTGCTCGAGTTTTGGGCATTAATTTCGAACGATGGCGCTGCATCTGGTTTGGGTGAGGCGACACTGTTTCTGAGCATCGGGTTTGGCATCGTGATTTTGGGTGGTTCGATCTTGGCCATCGGTGCAGATCTTGGTCGACGTTGGCGATGCTCGTGGTAAGGGGGAGTTCGTCGGAGGCAGGTTGAAGGGATCAAATCGTTTTGGGTAGCCTGGAGTTTCGATCGGCAGTAAGGTATATCGTAGTTTATTTTATTCAAATTTTATAAATATATATATACATATTGAAGGAAGAAAATAATTTTTACAATAAAGGCAATATTCATTACTGAAGAAAAATATATATTCACCTGCATTTTAATTTATTTTTATATATAGGTAAACAGAAAATTATTTTATATATAGATAAATTTTGAAAAAATAATAATAATAGGAATTTTGAAGTGTTTGAAAGTTTAATTAAAAATTAGATTTTTTAAAATCTATATAGACTATTTATATATATATGTGTGTGTGTGTGTGTGATTTTAAAAAAAAATGCCTCTACACATTTTAATTTACTAGTTCACTTTAAAAAGGGATTATGGTGATTTAATTGTTTAGTTAACCCATTTAATAATTTCAGTTACTAAAGATAAATTATTTAAAAGGAAATTAGTTTAAAATTTAATTCTTTGATTAAAATTTAATCATTAGTTAATAAAATTTTATTAAATGGAAATGAATTATTCGATCATCTCGAATATTAATAAATTGTTTTACAAGGTCTATAAATCGAGAAAACAAGTCGAATTGGAAATGGATTGCAAAATAAAAGCAAAGGTGAGATCTTCTCACTCAAATTAAAATTGGAATTTCAGTTATTGATTGATTGATTGTTTGGATGCGATAGTATATAGTAGTATATATATATATTTGGAGTTGATTTCCCGCATTATATAGCGGATGAGACCCTATGCGCCACATAATAGCGGATGATATTTTATAAATCTCATATACCGTGATATTCCACCTCGAAGTGGAATTGGTATTGTGCTAACATTTGTGGATGCAGGGAAAAAGGTTGGAGGGATCCAACTGGATTCCTCAAATTGTTTGAATATTATTTCATATGTGTATGATGTGATTTATTAATAATCGGTGGATGATTTTATTGATAATTGAAATTGTTGAAGGCTAAAATTTAGCCGAATATATTTTTGGTATCATTAGATACCAGAAATAAATAAAATTTGGATTTTGGAAATTAAAGTAGAAAACTTTAAGTAAATTAATTTTTAAGAATTGAATAAACTTGAAAGAAATAATTTAAAAGCATAAAGTTGATTTTTGAAATCTTATCGAATTATTTCCAAAATATGGGAAAAGGTATTAATAAATGGGTTTTGAATAATATTATTTAAAAATTGAAGAATTTATTGGAAATGGAATTTTAAATAATTTAGAAAGAATAAAAGGATTTATTTAAAAGGTGATGAATTTCTAGAAATCAATTTGATAATTGATTTGGTATTTGAAAAATAAATCTTTGGGAAATCGATATGAAAATTTATTTGGTGTTGAATGAAAATGGATTTTGTGTTGAAATAAATTTGGAAATCGATTTGTAAAATGATTTGGTATTTGGAAATAAATTCAGAAATAAATCTGCAAATGGTTTGTTATTTGGAAATAAACTTAGAAATCAATTTGCAAATGTTCTATTCTATTGAAAATAGACTTGGGAATCAATTTGTGAAATTGATTCGGTATTTGAGATAAATGGAAGAATCAATTTGAAAATTTGATTGGTGTTGAAATAAATTTAGAACTCAATTTGAAATTTGATTTGGGGTTGAAAGTGAATATTTTAAAAATCGTATATAAGTGGATATTTGAAAATTTAAATTCACAGTGGAAATAAATAACATCGGGAATTTTATTCCACGAATGAAAAGTGATTTGAAATTGGTTTTCAAAATGTTGAAGTGTGGAAAATATATATCTTGCAAAGATAGTTTGAAATTTAATAATTTGGAAAATTATTTAAATTGGTTGATTGTTGTGAATGTTGTTTGATAGTTAAATAACCGACTATCAATATTTGCCTTTGAAATGGTATTTGAATTTGTTTTTAAAACAAACGCTCATTATTCGGTTTAGCCGGGAGAGGACCTTTGTGTCACATAACTCATTCTGAATAATGATACGACGTTATGGATTGCAAGGGCTTCTTTGGAAATGTCTTTGATTCTGTTCGAACCCGGAACAGATTTATATGGATGTATGTCTGACACTACACTTTGAGATATAAAGCAGATTTCTTTCAAATACATTTCTGTTTGGTGGCGGAGAATTTATTCTCTTAGCTTAACACCCTTCTCTGAGACGTACGAGCTCATAGGTTATGTAGTTGAAGGTTATCAGTGATATACTCCCAATTTGGTAGTGTGGCATGCTAAGTGTTGCTGTGTGTTGATGATCATTCGTTGATCATTTGTGATCAAAGCATGGCTTTCGTGTAAAGCGTAGCTTTGTGGACGAGACCTCATCGGACCTCACACCCCGGAAATGGTCAAAACAGGAAAATGCGGCAAGGTTATGAGGGTCGCTCCCTTTAGGGTATGTCATTTCCTTCTGGAAAAAGGTGGTATCATGGTATGGAGCCCAGATGCTTTACCTATGTGGTTGCATCAATCTCATTTACTGTGTGATTGTTGTTTTGTGATCGAGGGCCCTCGGATAAAGGTCGCAAACGACCGGGGGGTGGCATACTCGTGTAGTAGTTACCTAGTAAGAGGTAACCCGGCCTTGTGTTAGTAGAGAACTGGTTAAGTTCTCGGGACGTCCCTCCAGAGGCGTACCCTTGTGGCATAGGAAGTTCCTTAGCCTGACCATTTGTTGGAAAATCCAAAGAAACAATACGAGCTTGTACGGTTTTAGTTGTATAACCTGCTATGGAATGTGGCGGTAACCTGCTATTGAACATAGTAGCTATAGTAGGTATACAATAATGGTTGTATGCTGGCTAAGATTAATATTATACTTTCGAAATGTTTTCCACACTATGCACTAATGATAATATTAAAAATATTTTGCGTATCAAGCATGTTTGACTATCATAAGGAGAAATCTCCTCCAATTCTGCGTTTGCATTGTGTGTGTGGCGGAAGGCCTTATGGTAGTTTCATTTTCCGAAAGCATTGCGAATTTCTTTTATTTTCTTTGTGAAAGTAACTGTTTTTAAGATCTCACACCAGTCCCACGACTGACCTTGCTTATCTTTGTGAAACGTGATAGGGGGTTCTCACTTTTTGTTTGGTGGCGAGCAGGAGACTCTTACCCCTACATGTCCTCTTTGTGGGGTTGGTTAGCCGTACGGTGTGACAGTCGAAAGGCTGGCCGTAAAAGCAAGGGCAGGGTACCACTGTGTGCCACGGCGGAGATTGGCCGCTGTCGACGGTTGAAAAGCCTAGACCTTCACAGTTGGTATTAGAGCAATTGGTTAAGCGACAACCCTGGCTCTGTTGGGTGTTACTCATGAGAGATAGAGTCAGTAGTATTCTAGAATGAGTGTGAGTGTAATAATAGATATGAGCCTGTATTTGTTAGTGAATATAAAAATTGTTTTATATTGTGTTGACTTATCGGTTGATTGTTTATAGATTTCGGTCGGTGCAGTCTGGCCAACTGTAATCGATAGGGGTTTCTAAACTTTTAAACAAGATAAACCGACACAGTATTGCTTTAAATAGGGTAAATGAAATAATTTTACCCAAAACAATTTTTGTATAGAAAAGAAATCATTTTCCGTAAATTATTATAGTATATGGATGCTTGGTTGTTAGAAAGTGATAATATTGAAATATTATCATTGTTATATGGAAACGGAATAAGAAATAATGGTATAACTAAAGATTTGGAGATAAATTCATTTAACAAATGAAATTTATAAATATGAATTGAAAGGATAAGGAAATAAATTCATATACAAATGAGATTTGTAAATGTAAATTGTAAATGTGATTTATAATCTGAAATAGAATTCCAGAAAAATATTTGAAAATAAATTCATTAATGGAATGAAGTTTATAAATGAGTTCTATAAATTAAAAATAAAGTGCCAGAGAAATTTTTGAAATACGGATTAAAAGGATTCGGATTGAAAATTTCAAAGGATTAAATTTTCTAATTTGGAAATGGTTTCCAGAAGTCTGGAAAATAATTATTTGGGAAGTATTTTTGAGTTGGATATGAAATCTGGTGGGGTTTGAAATTTAAAAATATTTGGAAGAAAAATATTTTGAAAGGATATAATTGATTCCAAGAAATAATTTGAAATGTTGTTTAAAAGACTCTGGAATCTTATTTAAAATATTTATAGAATATAATTGAGTTTGGAAACTTACTTTGATTTATGATAAACAAAGTAAAGTGAAAAAAAAAATTCAAGTTGGACCAAATGAAGTGAAATATTGAAATAAAATTGGATTCAATATTTATGAAATGAAAGGTAAATTAAATTCATATGGAATTTGAAATCCAGTTTAAATATAAGTGGTTATTAACCAAAATGGTGAATCGGAAGTAAATATGGAAACTATATAGAATATTGATATTGAACTTAAGAAATAAATGATGAAATTCTTAAGTAGAATTTGGAGTTGAGAAAATATTCTAAATTAATGAAGATTAAACTGGAAATTGTGAAATGGTAATTGGGAATAAAAGAATGAACGAATGAATAAAATTGGAATTGAAACTGAATATTGAAATCCAGCTTAAATTGTGTAGAATAAAATGAAGTTGTAGAATTAGTTCGAAGCGGACTAATGATAATAAAGGTTGGAAATAAAAATGGTTTGAATTTTCATATAAATGGTTGTCGTTTGATGCAAACGAGATTGTATAAAATTATAGGAGTTATTAAAAGAAAATAAAATTTGATTTTGGAATCAATTGAAATGGATATGAGTTAGATTCATTTAAAAATGAATTGAATATAAGGAATTGCATCGTAAACCATTGAATTAAATGTAAATTAGATGAAAGCAATTAAATTTGTATTGAAACTTTATAAATTGCTAATGGAAATTGTTTTGGATGTATTGCTTATGAAAACTATGTGTTTGTTATTGAAAATAAGTAAAATGTTAATAGATTTCCTATATATGTCACTTACGTGTTTAACTTGAGTAAGTACAGGTTTTTGGAAGCCGTTTGGCTGCATTTGGTCGCGCAAATAGCTAAATAAATAAACCGCTTTGCTTAAAATGCTAATAAAGGTACGCCTACGCAATACAAAGTTAGGAGATATGAACTGTTTTTGTTTTCCGACCATGTGGATCGATGTATATATATTTATATCTCTTGCCAAATTGCAAAAGCTACTCCGTACAGGGGAGACTCCGCCAAAATTTTCTGAAAATTTTGGGAGTTAGAAAATTTTTTAAAAAATTTGGAAAATTTTGTTAACGGAAAAATGATTTTCAAATTGTAATGGAAATGTAGGAATTGAACTAGAAAAAGGATTTTTGGTTTCTGAAGATAAAATGAATTCAAATAGAATTGAAAATGCAAAGTTGAATGGAAATGAATATATAATTTTGGTAGTGAAGTGAAAATAAGTATAAGAAGTATGTAAATACTTATATTGAACTTAAGAAATGGTGAAATTCCTAAGTAAAATTTAGAATTGAGGAAATATTCTAAGTTAATAAGTGAATGAAAATTTAACTGGAAGTAGTAAAAAAATGGTGATTGTTAATAAGTGGATAGAAATCGAAATATAAATGTGAATAAAAGAAAAGAAATATATATAAAATGATTTTGAAAGCTATGATTGGAAATTATTGCTAGTAGTATACAGGTGTTTTAAAGGCAAAAGAAAATTGGGATTTTTGATTTCAAAAGATAAATTGGAATTTGCTCGGCAAAGGTATATATTTAAAATTTCAGTATGAAATTTGATCCTTTCTTGTTTAGCCACTTGGCTTTTCTTTTTCTTTTTGAAATTTGGGAGTCCGTAGGGACATTTTGTAGTTGTATCGAGCTAGCCGCGCAAAGGAGACGCTGGCGAAATTTTTCGAAAATTTAGAGAGTTAGAAAATTTTTGAGAAATTTTGGATAATTTAAAATTTGAATTTGAATTTTAAATTTGAATTGTGAAGTAAAATAAAGTTGCTTAAAATTATGAAAATGTTTGGAAAATTAATAAGGATGATAGTGTGGTTATGATAAAAAGATTTGGTTTGAGAATTTGATAAAACTGTTTGGTTTTGGGAAAAGGATAAACGGGTTGAGGATCATTCTTCTTAACTTGTAATTTCGGGACGAAATTCTTTTAAGGGAAGAAGAATGTGACGACCCTGAATTTTTGACATTTGAAATTTGAATATTTAATTGAGTTTAAATATTTGAAAGATAGTTTAATTTGAAATTCAAATATCAGAATGAATTTGGCAATTTAATTATTGAATTTAATATATTAAAGTTGGGTAAATTATTGAATCTTTAGTTTTAAGCTGATTAAAATTATTTTCAAGGCTTAGAAAATTTATATTAATAATACCGAAGATAATGGAAGTTTCCGAATTGAATTTGATAGTAATTTGTTCAGTTTTGAAATTTTATCGTTTAAATCGATATTTAAAAAGTCTTCCGAGGCATAGTCTCGGAATTCGACGAAACCAGTTCCATTGGATCCGTAATAGTGTATTATTATCGGATTTCAAATTTCATAGTGTTTGGAGTTGTCGTGTGATCGTACGGTAGAAAAATGCGTTGTAGCTTATATCGCAAATTTAAAGTTAAGTAAGTATATATATCTTTATATTCCGGTCAACTATTTTATTCCTTCTCCAATACGCCATCAGCTGCTTATTTATCACATCAGAAGCACTGTAGCCTGTCGATTGAGCACGTGAACGTGTTCTCTTGTCTCCCCCAGTTTCTTTTATCACGCACGCAAATCAAGTAAGCTCAAAATCAAATCAGATGCAGAAATAAATCAATATTAATGGCCGAAGCCCTTTTCATTCAAAGAAAAAAAATCAATTCGTTCGTTCATCAGAAAAATAGCCACATTTCTTCTTGAATTCGAAATCGAATTCTGTTTCAAATTGAAATCACGAGCTTGTTATTGAGCGATCTCGTTCTAGGCCCAGCTTCATCGGAAGCACGCATGGTGGAGGCCGGCGCGTTCGCAGTGGGACGTTCGATTTCGAGGCTAGGCGGCGGCTCGCCTGGGCAAGCTAGCGAGGGATGGCCGCAAATAAGATGGCGTGCGACATCGACTGTGGGTCTGGCTCGAATTCGATTGAGTTTTGGGCATTAATTTCGAACGATGGCACGGCATCTGGTTTGGGTGAGGCGACACTGTTTCTGAGCATCGAGTTTGGCATCGTGATTTTGGGTGGTTCGAGCTTGGCCATCGGTGCAGATCTTGGTCGACATTGGCGATGCTCATGGTAAGGGGGAGTTCGTCGGAGGCAGGTTGAAGGGATCAGATCGTTTTGGGTAGCCTGGAGTTTCGATCGGAAGTAAGGTATATAGTAGTTTATTTTATTCAAATTTTATAAATATATATATACAGATTGAAGAAAGAAAATAATTTTTACAATAAAGGCAATATTCATTACTGAAGAAAAATATATATTCACCTGCATTTTAATTTATTTTTATATATAGGTAAACAGAAAATTATTTTATATATAGATAAATTTTGAAATAATAATAATAATAGGAATTTTGAAGTGTTTGAAAGTTTAATTAAAAGTTAGATTTTTTAAAATCTATATAGACTATTTATATATATATGTGTGTGTGATTTCAAAAAAAAAATGCCTCTACACATTTTAATTTACTAGTTCACTTTAAAAAGGGATTATGGTGATTTAATTGTTTAGTTAACCCATTTAATTATTTAAGTTACTAAAGATAAATTATTTAAAAGGAAATTAGTTTAAAATTTAATTCTTTAATTAAAAGTTAATCATTAGTTAATAAAAAATTATTAAATAGAAATGAATTATTCGATCATCTCGAATATTAATAAATTGTATAAATTGTTTTACAAGGTCTATAAATCGAGAAAACAAGTCGAATTGGAAATGGATTGCAAAATAAAAGCAAAGGTGAGATCTTCTCACTCAAATTAAAATTGGAATTTCAGTTATTGATTGATTGATTGTTTGGATGCGATAGTATATAGTAGTATATATATATATATATATATATATATATATTTGGAGTTGATTTCCCGCATTATATAGCGGATGAGACCCTATGCGCCGCATAATAGCGGATGATATTTTATAAATCCCATATACCGCGATATTCCACCTCGAAGTGGAATTGGTATTGTGCTAACATTTGTGAATGCAAGAAAACAGGTTGGAGGGATCCTACTGGATTCCTCAAATTGTTTGAATATTATTTCATATGTGTATGATGTGATTTATTGATAATCGATGGATGATTTTATTAATAATAGAAATTGTTGGAGGCTAAAATTTAGCCGAATATATTTTTGGTATCGTTGGATACCAGAAATAAATAAAATTTGGATTTTGGAAATTAAAGTAGAAAACTTTAAGTAAATTAATTTTTAAGAATTGAATAAACTTGAAAGAAAGAATTTAAAAGCATAAAGTTGATTTTTGAAATCTTATCGAATTATTTCCAAAATATGGGAAAAGATATTAATAAATGGGTTTTGAATAATATTATTTAAAATTGAAGAATTTATTGGAAATGGAATTTTAAATAATTTGGAAAGAATAAAGGGATTTATTTAAAAGGTGATGAATTTCTAGAAATCAATTTGATAATTGATTTGGTATTTGAAAAATAAATCTTTGGGAAATCGATATGAAAATTTATTTGGTGTTGAATGAAAATGGATTTTGTGTTGAAATAAATTTGGAAATCGATTTGTAAAATGATTTGGTATTTGGAAATAAATTCAGAAATAAATCTGCAAATGGTTTGTTATTTGGAAATAAACTTAGAAATCAATTTGCAAATGTTCTGTTCTATTGAAAATAGACTTGGGAATCAATTTGTGAAATTGATTCGGTATTTGAGATAAATCGAAGAATCAATTTTTAAATTTGATTTGGTGTTGAAATAAATTTAGAACTCAATTTGAAATTTGATTTGGGGTTGAAAGCGAATATTTGAAAAATCGTATATAATTGGATATTTGAAAATTTAAATTCACAGTGGAAATAAATAACATCGGGAATTTTATTCCACGAATGAAAAGTGATTTGAAATTTGTTTTCAAAATGTTGAAGTGTGGAAAATATATATCTTGCAAAGATATTTTGAAATTTGATAATTTGGAAAATTATTTAAATTAGTTGATTGTTGTGAATGTTGTTTGATAGTTAAATAACCGACTATCAATATTTGCCTTTGAAATGGCATTTGAATTTGTTTTTAAAACAAACGCTCATTATTCGGTTTAGCCGGGAGAGGACCTTTGTGTCACATAACCCATTCTGAATAATGATACGATGTTATGGATTGCAAGGGCTTCTTTGGAAATGTCTTTGATTCTGTTCGAACCCGGAACAGATTTATATGGATGTATGTCTGACACTACACTTTGATATATAAAGCAGATTTCTTTCAACTACATTTCTGTTTGGTGGCGGAGAATTTATTCTCTTAGCTTAACACCCTTCTTTGAGACGTATGAGCTCAGAGGTTATGTAGTTGAAGGTTATCAGTGATATACTCCCAATTTGGTAGTGTGGCATGCTAAGTGTTGCTGTGTGTTGATGATCATTCTTTGATCATTTGTGATCAAAGCATGGCTTTCGTGTAAAGCGTAGCTTTATGGACGAGATTTTATCGGACCTCACACCCCGGAAATGGTCAAAACAGGAAAATGCGGCAAGGTTATGAGGGTCGCTCCCTTTAGGGTATGTCATTTCCTTTTGGAAAAAAGGTGATATCATGGTATGGAGCCCAGATGCTTTACCTGTGTGGTTGCATCAATCTCATTTACTGTGTGATTGTTGTTTTGTGATCGAGGGCCCTCGGATAAAGGTTGCAAATGACCGGGGGGTGGCATACTCGTGTAGTAGTTACCTAGTAAGAGGTAACCCGGCCTTGTGTTGGCAGATAACTAGTTAAGTTCTCGGGACGTCCCTCTAGAGGCGTACCCATGTGGCATAGGAAGTTCCTTAGCCTGACCATTTATTGGAAAATCCAAAGAAACAATACGAGCTTGTACGGTTTTAGTTGTATAACCTGCTATGGAATGTGGCGGTAACCTGCTATTGAACATAGTAGCTATAGTAGGCATACAATAATGGTTGTATGCTGGCTAAGATTAATATTATACTTTCGAAATGTTTTCCACACTATGTACTAATGATAATATTAAAAAGATTTTGCGTATCAAGCATGTTTGACTATCATAAGGAGAAATCTCCTCCAATTCTGCGTTTGCATTGTGTGTGTGGCGGGAGGCCTTATGGTAGTTTCATTTTCCGAAAGCATTGCGAATTTCTTTTATTTTCTTTGTGAAAGTAACTGTTTTTAAGATCTCACACCAGTCCCACGACTGACCTGGAGTTTATTGTTCCCTTTCTAAACTCTGGGTGCCCATAATTTTCCACACGGGCCGCCTAGAATTAGGTTATCAATTGGATCTGGATGGATTGCTGTGGAGATCTGGAGGCGCGCTGGACGGCGAGACGTATCACTTATATTATGTATTATCCGCTGTGTATTCTGTATGTGGACAAGTTTATATAACTGTCCAGTGATGTGTGTTGTTGTTGTAAACTCTGATGATGTATTGTATAAACTGATATAGTTCTTTGTTTAAAGATTATTCATTCATCTATTATATATTGTTCCGCTGCGAATGTGAGATTCTGTTGTTGTTTCTGTTTCTTTTTCTTCTGTCTTCTTCTACCTCTTCTTTTAACCTGAAGACTCGTACTTTTGTTCCACTTTGAGCTGAATTGTGGAGGAATTTTGTCAGCTCAAAGGGGTACGGATTTACGGGCCTTCACAGTTGTTCATCATTTCGAAAATTTTGTTGTTCGAAATTCGAATTATTTACATAATAGTTGTTGTTGAAATATCCATAAGAATTTGGTGTGAAATTCTATGGATTATATTGATTTTCACAACTATTGTAAAATTCTGGCGAGTAAGAAAAAGGAAACTTAGACATTTTCAAGAATTTTTTTGGTTTTTTTAATAAAGAAAAACTATTTACAAATAAAATTTATTTTTCAAAAGAAAAATTGATTTTTGTTTTGTTTTTGGATTTTCAATTTTTTTTTGAAAAGGCTTATCTTTTTTTTCCTTTGAATATATTTCTTTTAGATTTTAGTTTTTCTAAAAAAAGAAACTAACTGATTTTTTATTTATTTTTGATTTTGGAAATTTTCACAGGAAAAGGAATATTTACAATTTTTTTATTTTGGATTTTGAATTTTTTTTAAAAATATGCATGAACTAATGCCACTAAATGAATGCAAGGATTTAATTACAAATTATCTATCCTAACCCAAAATTGTATAATCACACATTGTCTTACAACAAGATAGTTCTTAGCCAGGTAACAGGTAGGATTTATCGGTGCACCACGAATCACCGTAGCAATGCAGCCGAAGGTTTAAGTACCTTCAGAGAAACAATTCAGTATAATATTTATGAATCACTGTAATATTTATAACTGATTATTGCTCTATCGTAGCCTATACACCAAGAAATCAAATTGTTCAAAGAAGACAACTTGTCAATATACAATTAACTGTTATCGATGACTAACCGTTATTACTAATCAAAAATGAAATGCAAAACTGAAATTAAGCGTGTATTAACAATGCATTTACGAATGGATTTTTGTTTTTGGTTTTTGAATTTTTTTTTAAAATATGCAAACAACCACAATGCAAAACAAATAAAAACAATAAAAAGGGGTTAAAAGCAGCAGTAATTTTTTTTATAAGCAAGCAAACAGTTATTTTTGGACAAGCTAAGCGAAGCGAGCAACTCTTCCAATCTGCTTCGGCAACCTGAAATAAAAAAAGATATATACAAGTTTTTTTATCGGTATTTTGCTTATAAAAACAAGATATATACAAGTTATATATATATATATATATATATATATATATATATATATATATATACAGGGATGGAATTTAAAATAAATGAAAACAAAAACAAAACAAATGAAAATAAATTCAAACTTGTATTTTTAGAAGAAAGAAAGCAAAGCAAAACAAAACAAAATAAAACAAATTAAAACACCACAAAACAAAAGAAAACAAAACAATTGAAAACAAAATAAAACAATCGAAAATGTTTTTTTTTGAAAAAGAGTAGAAAAAATGAAAGACAACTAAAACAATTTTAAACACCTTTTTTTTCTCTTTTTTTAACTAACTCAACCTAAAAATAGCCTGGCCCATCTAACAAAAAATAAAATTAACTTCTTCGCACTCTATTCTTCACGAATTCATATTCTATTCAGTTCAATGAAAAATCAAACGATTTCTATTCTTTACGAATTCATGAATTCACCAATTCAAAACAAAATTTTGAAATCCTATAGCAATTTGGTGAGGCGAGTGAAGATGATTGATTAGAGGTTGTGATTTGAGTCAAGGCTCGGCGATTGGGTCGTGAACTGGTGATGGAGGCGAGGCGAAGAGATTTTGGGTTTTGAAGTGTTCGAGGTGATTGCGGTGGAAGTCTAGGTGAAGGCGAACGAGTTGTTGCTTGTTCAGAGGCCGTGGTGAAGGAAGCAGATGGATTGGCGATTGAGGGTTTGGGTGGAGGCGATTTGGGGATTCGGTTCGATTGTAGTAGTTGGGTTGAGGAGCGATTGTGGTAATCGAATTGCTTGCCGTCGTTTGCTTTGGGTCTGGTCAAGGGATGGTCGTTGACTGTTGCGTATGTGTTTGTACTGGAGAGATGGTATGGTTTTGCTGATTTGCTGTGATTGCTTGGTGAATGTTGAGTTGACAGTGGGGAAGTATGCTGTTGAATGTAGTTGATGGGGAACATTGTAGCTGTAGTTGTGGAATAGTTGGTCAGTTATTGTGATAAGTGGAGGGGTAATGAAGGGCTGCTGTCTTAGGTTTCTGGCGGTGGTTTGTATGGAAGTTGATGCATTGAGTAGGGGCTGCTGCTATGTAGTTGTGATGGTATTTTTGTTTCTATGTAGTTGTGCAATGGTTAGGCTACGACAGTTGTGATAGTATGTAGTTCTGCTGTTATGTAGTTGTACAATGATAGGAAAAGGCAGTGATGTTTGATATGTAAGGTGCTGCTAGAAGTGGGAGCTGCAGTATGGTGTTTGAATTTGGTTATGTGGTCTTTGAAGTTGTGTTGTGAGAAGTGAAGTAGAAGTGGATGTTGTATGAGTTGTGGTGAATGGAGGAGGAGCAGCACCGTTACTGTGTTGTGACAAAGGAAGGCAGCAGTGTCGATGATAGTCTTGAAGCGTGTTCGTATTGATTGTAGAAGTGGCACAGTCGTGACAGACAGTTAATATGGAGGTAGAATAGTTGTTTTGTTGGTTGGTAATGTGCACAGTTATATGGAAGTTTGGTGAGTGGTATTGAAGATGTGAGCAACTGTATATGCGTTGAAGTATAAAAGTGGCTTGATTTTGTAGACGGTGGGGTGGTGGAGCTTGGTTGTTTGGAGAGGTTGTTTCTGCAATGCAGTGGCTAGTAGGGGAGACAAAGTGGCAGTGAGTCGTAGTAGCTATGGTTATGGTAGTGGTTCAGTTGGGAGAGGGGTATGCGGGAAGAGAACTGTAGATGTTGTGCATAGAAACAGTGTGCACACAGAAACATGTTACATTGTGTATATGTGCACAGTGTTGTAAATAAAAATAGTAAAGAGAGAATAGTGAAAGAGAAACAAAACATGTAATAAAAATTGTAAGTAAAAATCAAAAAGGAAATAAAATATTTTTTTCCTTTTTTGTTTTGAAATTGTATTTTTTTAAAACTAGACAAACAACAAGCACACAAACAAGAATTGAAAACAAAATTATACACACACACATTTTTTTAAAAATGCAATTCAACACGCACAAAATAAAACACACAAAAATCCAACAAAAGTAATTCGAAGAATAGAGAATTAAAATCAAAACTATTCCCCAGCAACGGCGCCAAAAACATGTTCGTCGACGGGAATTCTATCGAGTTAGAAATCCGTCGAATGAATTTAAATTAAAAATTAACTGCAAGCACATGGCGTACAATTTTAGTACGGATCGATCCGTAGAGAATTTTTTAGATTTTGAAATTTTCTATTCAATCAAATTAGATCAAAGTGGAGAGAAGATTGTTAACTACAAATTATAAACAAAATGAAGCTAAAACTAGAATGATAATGACATTAAATACTATGAGATTAGGAAACAATTTACAAGCAAAGCCACTCTCATATTTTTGTAAATCAGCAAACAAATAATCTATGATCTCTTTTGATATTAAGTGAAATAATTGTTGCATTTATCATAAGTATGGTTTCTTTATGTTATTAATTAACATAACTTAAACCATCAAACTATAATACAACAAATAAGCCACTTATCAATTCTCATGAAAATGAAGTCAAAGCAAAAGCTATTTTAAGTATGATCTATTTACTATTGTAATTAGTAATATAGATCATCAAATTTTGTTTTTACTTTCATTTCAAAATCAAAAATCAATTAGCAAATGGTGATGTAATTTGTTTTTATGTTGAATAAGAATAGCTCATTTGCAAATGCAACATAGACTATCAAACCCACTTGTATAAACTTACATCAACATCTACTTTCATGAAGCATAAATAAAAGAGACCATAAATCATAGAAATGTTGAATTTACATAAAGTTAGAGAGCTTCATTACCCCTAAATTGAAGGGGTTTAGCTACTCATTTGTGTTATCATATCAACACATGTAAATTTCAACATTAAAAAGCAAAAAGAAGTAGAGACTAATTAAAGGAAAGGAGATTAACTACTTGCATGAAATAAAATTAAACTAATTGCGTAAATGTAAGTCTAAGCTATGAACATGAAATGGAAGAAAGCATAGAAATAAACATGAACATAAAAGTAAATAAAAGCATGTGGAAAAGAAAAGAGAAAGAGGCTAGGAAACCATTTTTATTTCATGAAACTTTGAGCTTACAACTTGTATCTAATTTCCTAAGTATTTCCAAGAGTAAGAAGATATCTATATGTACATAAGTGGGCTATTTATACATGCATAAAACCCTAATTTAATTTTTAGGGTGCTTCCCAAAATGCCCTTTAGGAAGTGTGGCCACCAAGTAACCATTAGTCTCTAATTAATCCATCATCAAATATGCATGAAGTTTTAACCTCCACTTAGTTGTCCATTAGCTTATAATTGTAGATTTAGGTAAGTGGGTAGGTGGGGTCCTCCATAATCGTGAGTTTGAATTATTTCCATCTTCCTTCTTTTGTATCCTCTTGTGCATGCATATATCTTCATGAAAACCTCTTACATATGCATCCAAATTCCTATAAAAATTATAATAAATGTCCAAGTAAAAATTCTCAAAGTGACATGTGCACAAAATAACCATTTTGCCCCTGTATGAAGATGAATATATGATGATTTGAAAATAATTGAATTATGGTTTAAACATGTTAAAATACCCAAATATGACATTTATTTAAATAAAAATAGATAAAAGATGAATGTAAATATATGCACATTTACGTGCACATCAGCTGTATTTATAGGTAAAGCGTGCATGGATCAGGCTGAAATTTCAGTAGAAGAACCTCCAGGCCCATATGACCCAACCCACAAAATTTGGGATCGATCAAACACCAAAAAATAATTTAGGCTGATCATTCCATACTAACTCCAATGGGGCTGCGATCAATTTTATGTGGTCCCTCATGCCTCTAGTCCATGCTTCCAAAGTTTCACACCATTCCGACTTACCGTTTGTAAGATATCGATCAATCTTCGCTATTTTAACAAGAAATTGGATCATTGGAGATCAATACATGCTTCATCCTTTTGAGATGCAATCGATCATGTGGGTTCCTCATGATGTTAGCTACTTGCTCTCCAAATTTCGTGCAATTCCAACGTATCGTTGTGAGATATCACATTTTTCGTGAAACTTTGGATCGTTCTGGCTGATTTGTATGATTATTCCAATAACGATCGGCTTCCTTTTTCAAGATTTAGGATTTTTGAGCTGTGATTAATCATGGGGGTGCTCCATGGTGTAGCATACTTTCTCTCCAAATTTCGTGCAATTCCGTCGTACCGTTTGTGAGATATCACATTTTCCGTGAAACTATGAATTGTTCTACCTGATTTGTACGATCGTTCCAATAACGATCAGCCCCTTTTTCCAAGATTTGGAAGTTTTGTCATGCAATCATTTTCACAGGCTCCGCCCTTTAATATATTGATGCTCTGAAAGTTTCAAGTGCATTGACTTTGTAGATTTTGAGGTATTGATCAATCTTCATCGATTTACATTGTTTTATAGACCGTTCCCGATCGATCCATATAAATTCTTCCTTTGCCCATAACTCGAGCATACGAACTCCGATTGACTTGAAATTTGAAATGCGGCCTCATGGAGCCTTCCTTGTCATTTCAATTTTATTGCACCTTGATAAGGACCCAGTCCGAATCCCCTCAACTATTGTCCATAGTTCTAAATATCAACGATTTCAGAGTCTAATAACTATCTCTCCGGGCTTTCTGCCTTGATGATCACAGAAGCCATTTAGCCAACTTTTTTGATATACTGCTTGGTCAAAAGGTGGTATAACATTTGCCCTTCAAAACCTGCCTTGTGGTAGGAAGGCATGTTTTGAATTACCTTAAGTCCAATATTTGAAACCCGTTAATGACTTGTGAAAAAATCTGTAATCTTACCTGATTGTTAGTAACAGTCATTCGGGGTCGTTAATCAAATTTGTAGTCATCCCAAGCAGATGATGATCACACTGGATTAAGTGTCTGTTCAAGGTGAAATGCGATCGTTTGAGATTGAATGCCTGTTTGAGGCGAAATGTGATCATTCGAGATCGAGTGCCTGTTTGAGGCATGATATGATCATTCAAGATCGAGCGCCTGTTCGAGGCATAATGTGATCGTTCAAGATCAAGTGTCGTTCGAGGCGAAATGTGATCATTCGAGATCGACTACCGATCAGGGCGAAATGTGATCGTTCGAGTACCGTTCGAGGTGAAATGTGATCATTCGAGATTGAGCGCCGTTCGAGGCGAAATGTGATCGTTCGAGATTAAGTGCCGCTCGAGGCAAATGTTATCGTTCGAGATCGAGTACCGTTCGAGGCAAAAAGTGATCGTTCGGATGGGACTCAAAATTATTAATGTTAGATTTCACGTTCGAGTGATTTTTATAATCAAAATATTCAACTAATAAAATTAAGTTCAAGTACTAAAAGAAAAATAAAAACAAAAACTAAACACTACAATGCATGCCTCTCCAGGAGTGACGGTTCATCATCATCTTAGAGCATGCCTCGGGATCGTTCTCGATCCTGTACATGTGTAAGTAAATTAGCTGTTTTGTTATGGAGTTTATTACTTATTCCTTGCCATCCCAATCATTTGATGACAAGTTGACGCCTCAATCCAAAGCAGTTCCCATTCGATGTGAATGGTGGCTACTCCTGTTCTACCGTCCTTGCCCAAGTTCTTACGTATTGTGATAGCTTGTCGTTCCAGAAATGTTCCTCAATCTCATCCTTTAAGTGCCTGTAGTCGTTTGTACTATGCCCGTGCAACTCATGGAACATATAGTATTTTTCTGATTTCTTTTCATTTTTTGTAGGCTCTCTCCTCATTAACCTTCGATCGGGGATCTGCCCCTATTATCCAGATATATCCGTTCCAATGTCTCAGTCAATTCCATGTAAGAGGTGAATCTTGGTTCCCTCCATGGTTGCTTTGATCCATCAGGCCATCCTCTGCTTTCTGTTTTCCTTTATCCTTGTTTGAACCTTCCCTGGGCGGGCCTCCGCCTTCAACCGCATAAACTTCCACTTCCTCTCTTCCCTCTCTATCAACTTTCGCATCTTCCTATCACAGAAAACTTTCTACTTTATGGTAAAATTCCTCAAAATCCACTGGTGGATACCGTTCCAACGATATCTTGAAATCTGAGTTATCTGTAATCCCTGACACTGCTGCCATCAAAACCATCGATGGATTCGGTCGATCCACCGAAGCTACTGCCACATTGAACCTAGTGAAGAAATCCCTGAGTGATTCTCCTTTCCACTACTTCATAGATGTTAAAGTCATCACCTTCTTAGGTCTCGTGATGTGGACCCGAAATTGCCTCATAAACCTTTCGATCAATTCCATCCATGTGCTAATAGAGTCGCTTTCCAACTGTTTGAACCATAGTGCAGCTATATCCGTTAAGTACAAGGGGAAGCACCGTGTCATGACTTCCTTCGACGCCTCAAGTACTTTCATGTGTCTCATGTATCTCGTTAGATGAACAGCGAGATCCATTTTTCCATCGTATGTCTTAAGCATTGGTAGTTTGAACTTCGGTGGATCACTAGCTTGCCTGATATTAGGAGCAAATGGATTCCTATTTACATCTTCCAGATCCCTATTTACCAATCCTTCCTCTCATTGCCCATCTAATTATTTCCACCAACCTGTCATTGTCATACAGTGGTAGCCTTCGGTCATTGTCTCTAACCTGCCCCCTGAGTCCATGGAGGAATCCTAAAATCTGCTCTTCAAGACGAGCATCCGCATTTTGATCAACGCTAAACTGCATAGCACTGCCCGATATCCTGCCTGGGATCGATCCAAAGTGACCCAGGGGGCATGCCCCTAAGTATGGATCGATCGGCACCGATTGTTCTAAAACGATCGTCCCCGTTCGTTCTTGGTTGGTCAGGGGCCACACCTGGCTGTTCCATTCCATCCTTTTATTTGTTAGCTTCGTTTCCTTGGTCTTGATTCTGGTTTTCCTCAGCTCCTGATGCTCCAACTCCATGATCCATATTTCTAGTGTTTCCTACTACTCCATTTCCTTAGTTTCATGCTCCAGCTTGTCTCATCTGCCTGAGGAGATTCTGGATCATCTACTCTTGCCTCTTTAGCATCCTTTCCTGCATAGCTTCCATCATTGTTTCCATTTTATCTCTTGTGATGTAGATAGATGTTTGATTTGCTCCAGCTCCAAAAGAAGCCCCCTGACGCCCTCCATGATGACTCCTATCTGAATGGTCTCCTTGTTGATTACCTAACCATTGCTTCCTAGATCCATTATCCAAGCTTCCAAATTCAAGATCCCAGCTTCCAAATCCACGGGTGCAAGTCCCTCTCAATGAAAGCACCAAAATGTTTGCACCAAAAATGATCGCAAACACCCAGTTGTATGTGAAAGCATCAATTTCCAAAAAAAAATTCCAAATAGAAAGATAAGCATGCAAATCATAGAATAAATAGGAGAAAAAGTAAAGGAACGCAAAAGTTTATCGTGGTTCGTCCATCTCCAGCCTACATCCACTCCAACGATCTTTTATTTATACTATTTGATTACAGTTACAAATGTTTTTGCCTTCATAAAATAATGGAGGATGAGATAGGAAGTGATGAAGGAGAGCCAAAAGAAAAGCCCTTTGCAATGAGCTAAGTCCGCTGTATTTATAGGTGAAGACGTGCATGGATCGGGCTAAAATTTCGGCAGAAGAACCTCCAGGACCATATGACCTGACACACAAAATTTGGGATCCATCGAACACCAAAAAATAATTTAGGCTGATCATTCTATACTAAATCCAATAGGGCTATGATCATTTTTATGGGGTCCCCAATGCCTCTAGTCTATGCTCCCAAAGTTTCACGCCATTCCGACTTACCATTTGTAAGATATCGATCGATCTTCGCTGTTTTGACTACAAACTAGATCATAAGAGATCATTCCATGCTTCATACTTTTGAGCTACAATTGATCATGTGGGTTCCCCATGATGTTGCTACTTTCCCCCCAAATTTTGTGCAATTCCGACGTACCGTTTGTGAGATATCATATTTTCCGTGAAACTGTAGATTGTTCTGGCTGATTTGTACGATCGTTCCAATAACGATCGCCTCTTTTTCCAAGATTTGGGGATTTTGAGCTACAGTCGATCATGTAGGTGCTCCATGATGTAAGATACTTGCTCAAGAAATTTCATGCAATTCCGACATATTGTTTGTGAGATATCGCATTTTCCGTGAAACTATAGATCGTTCTAGCTAATTTGTACGATCGTTCCAATAACGATCGGCCTATTTTTCCAAGTTTTGAGAGTTTTATCATGCAACCGTTCTTATGGGCTCCATCCTTCAATATATTGATGCTCTAAAAGTTTCAAGTGCATTGGCTTGTAGATTTTGAGATATTGATTGATCTTCGTCGATATACGTTGTTTTGTGGATCGTTCCCGATCGATCCATATAAATTCTTCATTTGCCCATAACTCGAGGATATGAACTCCGATTGACTTGAAATTTAAAATATGGCCTCATGGGGCCTTCCTTGTCACTTCATATTGATTGCACCTTGATTGGGACTCGATCCGAATCCACCTAACTATTGTCCATAGTTCCAAATATCATTGATTTCCGAGCCTGATAACCGTCTCTCCAAACTTCCTGCCTTGATGATCACATAAGCCATTTAGCAACTTTTATGATATACTGCCTAGTTAAAGACAGTATAACAACCATCATTCATCTCGTAACCTTCGTCCAATGGTCCCTTCAAATCGACTCATAGTCCTCTACGTTGTGCCTCAAAATACCTACCATCATCGAAACTGTCACTTCCCATCGTAGAATCATCATCGTTGCATCACACATCATCATCGTCGAAATGGCCACCGAACCCTATGGTTTGGTATTGATCCAATACTTGGCCATATTTGGCTAAGTGTTTAGGTTGACTCGAACTTGGGGTGCATGCAAACCCAAGACTTAAAGTAATCCCCACCAAGTCTTGACGCAAGTGTAGGAAGACTTGAAGCTGACTCACAAACTTCTATTACCGAACCATACAACCCCAAACCATCACCATCGATCCATAGCCACCAATTCCACACTTTAACTCAACCAAGCCATGCTCCTCCATGTGATATCCTCCTTCAGCAATCCATCACAACCACCCGATCGATACCCAATGGATCGATACTGATCCATGGCCACTGATCCCTCACTTAGAGAAATTCTTCCAAATCCGACTCCAAGTAAATCCTATGCCCATCTCGAAGTATGCACCAATTCATCCCCTTCTAGAATCGAAGCAAGTGTGTCACAAATCCATCATATAGAATTTCTTCATCCCCACGCGATCCATCCTTTATCATTCGCGACTCAAAGAAAATCCCCTAAAATTCAAAGCGAACCATCCCTTGACTCGAGCATGCCTCAAAGCATCCCTCCACCGATCCACATCACTCATATTCACCACTAATCCATTCATAACTCGAACAAACAAACTTCAAATATCTTAAAACTTGGAAAGTAATTTCATGAGGCCTTGATCGCACCAAGTTTTGTCAAATCGACTCTATAGATCATCGTTGATCGATGCATAACTTGTTCCTAAAACTAAATAGTCATTCAATCGATGTTTTCAACCAAACAAACATCGCACATTCAAGCAATCATCGTACATAATATATTTTAACAAGCATACATCCATGTATATCAAAATATAGCTTAAATCTAAAGGTAGAATCATAAGAAAATGGTAATCCATAAGAACGCTAATTTTACAATTCTTTTCCAAATCATTTGAAATTTACATATGTGGTTAAAGAAGGTTTAAAACATATTTTAGAGTTTGAAAATCATTTAAAATGACATTAAATCTCATATAGTGGCTAATTAGTGAGTAGAGGCTTAAATCCAGTCACCTAAATCCAAAGCAATCTAAGAAGGCACAGATTCGAAGAATCTATAGCAGCCCCAAGTGATCTCCAATAGCAAATCTTCAAATCCAAGTACTAATCTCTCTAATCTTTCCTTAATGACAAGATTTGGCTAATTAAAGTAGGGTTTGAGTAACTTTTTGGCTAAAAAATGATTAATGGGGTTTTCTCTCTATTTTTAGGAAGTATGAAATGATGGAGAGAAGTCTCATCAGCTCCATCTCCATGCTAATCTCGAAATGGGCTTTGGGCCTAACCATTAACTCAGTAATTACCCATTAAGCTATTCAAAATCAAGTGAAACTTCAAAAAGTCATATCTCCCTAAATGTAAGTCTGTTTTCCTATTATGACCATTCTACGGAAAGAGAAAACATCATCTCGATCTAATGGAATTGGTTTCAAACCCTAATTCGGCTCTTATCAAAAGTTACAGGTCATATATGATTTTCAGTGTCAAAATCGCCCGATAAAAATTCTAAGGATGGAAAATGACTCTAGAAGTCATTCTCAAAGTTATAGAATCATACGACCTCATAGATAAAATAATATTAATATTCTACGATTCTTCGGTATGTAGAATACGGGTTGTTACAGTGGCTGAGATATACTCGGCCTCACATGTCGATAATGAAACACAATTTTGTCTCTTACTAAACCATGAGGCCAAAGATTGACCAATAAAATGGCAAGTTCCATTAGCACTCTTTTGATTCGCCTTGCAACACCCAAAATCAGCATCAATAAATGAAACTAACTAAAAAGAGCTACCTTTCGGATAGAGAAGTCCGTAATCTTTGATGTTAGTTAAATATTGCAAAATTCATTTCATGGCTCGATAATGTGATTCCTTGGGATGTTCTTGAAATCATGCACATAAGTAAACACTCATCATTACATTGGGTCTACTAGCGGTTATATAAAAGTAAGGAACCTATCATACTTCTATAAAGTTTTTTTTTATCAAAATCCTTACCATTCTCATCTTTACCTAAATGTATGCTTAGCACTCTATGGAGTGGGTTTACTTGAAGTGTTATCCATTTCAAAATGCTATAGTAATTCTCTACAATATATTTTTTGATAAATAAAAATTCTATTTTCTAATTGTTTAGTTTGTAAAACCAAAAAGAAATTTAATTCTCCCATATAAAACATTTCAATTGTAAAATCATTACAAAGATTTCCATTCATGGGTCTAGATATTATATCATCAACATAAATTTGAACGATTAAAATATCATCATTTTCCTTTTTGTAAATAACGTAGAATCAAATTTACCAGTTTGAAAACTAGAGTTTAATAGATGGCTTTTGAGTCTATCATACTAAGCAGGGGGTGCTTGTTTAAGACCATAAAGCGCCTTTTAAGTTTGAAAACATGATTTGGAAATTTTTCATTAGTAAATAAAGGTGGTTGTTCAACATAAACATTCTCTTTAATTAAACTACTTAAGAAATGAAATTTTAACATCCATTTGATAAAGTTTAAAATTGTGATGACATGCGAAAGCAAGTAATATTCGAATTGCTTCTGGTCATGCTATAGGGGCAAATGTTTTTTCATAGTCTATTCCTTCCTCTTGATTATACCTCGAAGCAACTAATCTAACTTTATTACGAATTATATTACCATTTTCATTGGATTTATTTTTAAATGCTCCTTTTGTTCCAATAACGGATTGATCATTAGGTTTTGGTACAATTTTCCAAACATTACTTCATTTAAATTAATTAAGTTATTCTTGCATTGCTAATATCCAAATAGAAGCTATTGCCCATTTGATTAAGTTCTTCTTGCATTGCATTGGTACAAGTTCTTCTTAGGTTCAATATTTAAAATAGAAGCTATGTGACCCATTTGATTTAGTTAATTTCTTGTTGAAAAACTCTTAGAACATCTCATATTAAATTATCTATGGGATGGTCTTTTAAATTCTAAGGGGAGACCTTAAGTTATTATTATTAGAGTCTATATTATTTTCAATTTCGTTTCCATCATTAATATTGGTATTAATTTCTAAAACAGAAGGTTATTTTATTTCTAAAATTTCTTCATCGTCGTTTATATTTTCAAAATATTCATCTAAAGAAACATGTAAACTTTCTTTAATTATGTTAGTACATTTATTGAAAACTCTATATGCTTTACATCATTCCCAGTAAGCAATAACAACGTCTTCATATACTTTCAGATCATATTTGCCTAAATGATCTTTAGTATTTAAAATAAAACGTGTTGACCCAAAAATAAGAAAATACGACACTTTTGGTTTCTTTCCATAAAACATTTCACAAGAAGTGCTCTTTGTCATTGGCCTTAAGGAGACATTGTTAAGTGCATAGCAAGCAATAGCAATAGCTTTGATCTAAAAATATTTTAGTAAGTTGCTACTACGTACTTTGCAATGTTCTTGCATGCTCCTGTAAGGTATGATTTTTTCTTTCTACTACATCATTTTGTTGTGGTGTTCAATTAAAGGAAAAATTATGACTAACACCATTCTTATTACAAAAATCATTAAAAAGTTCATTTTTAAATTCTCCTCCATGGTCACTTCTAATATTTATTATTTTTAAAATTTAAAATTTTGAATCCTTTTAGGAATTTTTTAAGCATTTCAAAAGTATCGCTTTTGTGCTTTAAAAATAAAGTCCAAGTAAATCTAGAAAAATAATCAATAATCACAAAAACGTATTTGTTATGATTTATTGATCTAACTTTAGTAGGACCAAATAAATCTAATTGTAATAATTCAAGTGGTTATTTTGTTGATATTTCCATTTTAGATTTAAAAGATGTTTTCTTTAATTTCCCATATTGACATGCATTACATAAATTATTGACTTTATAATTTAATTTTGGTAAATCTCTTACTAAATCATTTTT
Source organism: Allium fistulosum (assembly GCA_030737815.1). Taxonomy (NCBI): domain Eukaryota; kingdom Viridiplantae; phylum Streptophyta; class Magnoliopsida; order Asparagales; family Amaryllidaceae; genus Allium; species Allium fistulosum. Next base: position 356,649,488 of record CM060904.1, read on the forward strand.
AGCAGGTTTACGAATATATTTAAAATTAATATAAAAAATCATTTATGCCAAAGCCATAGATCATTATGATTTGCCACTAAACACATATCGTTATTATGATTAAATTCATAGTTAAAACATAAATATTTTGTTTTCTCATACCTTCAAAAGTCAAATTTTTAGTTTGATCAAAGAAACTGCATTTATCTTTTTTAAAATCAATTTTAAAACCTTTATCATATAATTGACTATTACTCAAAGGCTTATGTTTTAAATTTTCTACTAATAAAATGTTTGTAATTAAAGGTGAGTTAGATATACCAACATTGATGACGTCTCCAACTTCATCCATGAACCCTTTTGAATTGTCTCCAAATGTAACGGTTCCTCCATTTATATATGTTATATTAGACAACATGCACTACTAGAAAGGAGGCTGTTTTCTTACGTCAATTAGCGATGCAACGTCGGCACGGCGTCACCCAACGTCTATGCCACTAAGGCATCAATAATTACCAACGCCTTAGTGATGCTACTTTGATTAGTGACAAATTTGTCTATTGCATCATAACGACGTCACTAATTCTCTACGCCATTGTGACGCCAATGAAGATTAGCGATGCCTTTGTGACGGCAGCTTTCCCTTTTTTCTAATTTTCACTAATCGTAATGGCGTCGCTAATTCCTACGCTTTTGTGACGCTACCGAAGCTAAATTAAGTTATGCATATAACTTTTAAAATTGAATTTCAATTTAGACTACACATTTTTTGTTATTTCGACCTAGTTTGATTATCGATCCTATATGGAAACAAATTTTTCTCGATAATGAACTTACATTGGGGAATAATTGAATTTGATAATATGGAATTTCACCTTCTTAAACAATACTAAATAATATGTATGGTTGGATTTCAAAAATCCTATTATAATAAATAAATTTGAAATCGTATGTTTAAACATAAATCTAAACTTGTATATTTAAAAATAAATTTAAGTTATAATAATATTTAAAATATAATTAAAAATTTAAAAGTAAGTATTATTAAATATAACTTTAACTATTTAATTAAATTATTTAAATTATAATAATACTATTTGATTATAATAATACAATTTAACATACACGTACTGTTTAATCACGCTAAATTTAAATAGTTTAAAATTTAATGATATTTTAAATTTTCTTTATTTAATAACATTCAACAAGGTAGAAAGCACACTATTTCTCATCAACGACCTACATCCATATCAAAAACTTAACAGGGACCGTTAGTCTAAAATCCAACCATGAATAAAATGTTGGCCACGGATTGATCCACTCTCCCAAATTCACTGCCAAAATTTCACTCCCAAGCTATAAAAAAATCCCAAATTCTCACCTGAACTTTACCTTCATCAATCAGCGATAAACCTAATTTCACTAATTCCAAGGTCGTTCACCATCTTGCTCAATTTTTTTCCTGTGTACTTCAAAGGCTGAGATGCCAATGCTCTAACTCCTTTTCTCTATCCTGGCGCCTAGCTTGCTCAGATCTGTTGTCGCCTTACTTGAAGATGCCAATGTTGATAACATGACACGCCGGAGTTGGCCTAGCCTGCTGTCCAAGGTTGAATCTGATAATGGATTGCTCAAATCCGGGGTTGGCCTAGCCTGCTGTCGCAAGCGTTGTTTTCGATTAATATAAAGAGAGATTTCGGTGGGTATGTTGTGCCCGAAGCGAGGGTTTGGCCTCACTTCCTATGATATCACCAGGTGTTTTTGAACGAAATGTTCCTCCCGAGGTCTGCCTTTAGGTAAATTGCGAAGTATATAGAAAGATCATTTGAGAAATATGAACCACACTATTTATAACTCGATTAAAAATCTTTGCAATTTGCAGTTTTAAAAACATGAGAAGGCTGATTCCTTCATGCTCGCTAATGGTTGGTTAGTTCATGGCAACTTTCACATGATATTTATAGAAGTGCTGGCATCTGCTCTTATATGTTGGTTAGCGACGTCTCTGGTTACTGTTTTTTGCAACTTGCCTTGTCTATTTCATATATTATTGGAAAGAATATTTTATCCATTCACCACTAGAGGGACCGCGCCACTTACATTTTAAAAGTAAAGGAACCATGTCACTTACTTTTTAAAAGTCTTCACCGACCAATGTTAGTCACAAAAACCAGAAACAAGAAGAGCATTAGTGGAACTACTACGGCTCCGTTTGGTTAAAATGCTGAATTCTGAATTCTGAATTCTGATTGTTGAATTCTGAAGTCTGAATGCTGAATTCTGAATAATCACTTACTTGTTTGTTTTCATTCAGCATTCAGAACAAAAAACAACATTCAGCATTCAGAACAAAAAATAAGCACTAAAAAAGTTCTGAATTATTTTGTCTGAATAGATATATTTATTCAGAACATTGATAAAAAACAAACAATACAGAAGTTCTGATTTTTAAATCAAAACTTGGATTCAGAACTTCTTATTAAAAACAAACGCAACCTAAGAGCAACTTCTGCTGTGCAACGACGGTCGGACTAAGCTCCTCATCTCCAGCACGTGATGTACAACATATGGGTTGACACACTTTGTTGTAACAAAAAAAATCCCCAATGTTAAGTGCCTATCAATCCATATTTATATACCACTTCTCCAAGATATTTAGTGATGCGGGACTATTCAAATTTCAAACCATCGTTCATTTTTATAACATGCGAGACAATCCTAACAACTTCTGCTATATAAAGGGAATAAGAAAGCTAATAGTATAAGGCAACATATTCAATCTTTAGCATGTAATTTGTGCTTTTAATTGCCTCAATAAGTTTTGTTATAATTTTTTTAAAAGATGACCTTTTGAAATTCCATGCTCCTCCTTTATATCAATCTTCTGGAGTATAAGCTTCTTCTTGTTCATCTACATAACTCATGCATGGAACTTAGGGGATGAAAAAACTAGAAAATAGGTACAACATGTTATCAGAATAATTTTCTATAGTACAAACCCTGGCTACATGAACCTAAGTTTTCTCCAATACAAGGTAAATTGATGGCATACTTTCTTCAAACGAAAAAGAATAGATGATTAGATTATTTAGATGTTAGGCATATTATAATACAAATGTAAATGTTATTATCATTGAGATGTTAGTGTTTAAAACATTAAAATTACATAACCAAAAACATGCATGATTTTCTTTTTCAAAAAAAAAACATGCATGATTTTAATGGTCCTTAAAACATATTATACACAGGTCGATAATAGAGGGGTCATTTCCTACCATTTACGAAAATAATTACCAAGGATTTCCTACTCATTACTATTACTGTTAGTGGAAAAACAGAGCTACAAATTAGTAGCAGAGGCACACACTATTACTCTTTGCCTCTAATTTTTGGCCAATGATGGCTCTCATTTTTTATATTCCTCAACTACACCATATGGATTTAAGAAATCGCCAAGAAATAGAACATTTGGGCCTTTGGCACACTTGATCGTCATTCAGTTTTTCCAACCTCCTCCTCTTTCCTTGATCAACAATTAATATTCTTTAACACTAGCTCCATGTCAACCGATCATAGAAGTAAGTGATTTAAACATGACCTATTCACAAGGAATGATTAGTCCCATATCATGATTGTATCCAAACTCTTCTTCTGCCTGTCTCAACATAAATTGGAAGTCTGGGTGGCTAAGATAAGATATAGGCACTACAAATCTACTTCTATTATCACCAACGTACACTACAAAATGGCCTTTAGAAACATCCAAGGTACCCACACTGTGCTTTCCCAAGCTTGAACATCTGTTCAGTGTTTTCTTTAACACTTGCTTTTTTGATTTCTTGTTACAACTCTTGAATAAAGCCATTTATAAATGTGAAGAACTTGAATAAAATAAAATGGTATATAGAAAAAGGTTTAAGTTTGATTTTGTTGGTTGGATAATATGGAGGGGAAGTATGTATGTATGTATGTATGTGTGTCTCTGTGTGTGTGTGTGTGTATATATATATATATATATATAGTTTGTAGTGTTTTATGAATATATGCATGATTAGTTCTTGTTTGGCATATTTATAACTAGATGGTATATATCATGAACTATCTCACTTGGGACATGTTTGCTTAAATATACAGTAACTTGCTTTTCAGTGGGATTCGATAATACTTCAAAAGTAATTTGACCAGTAACTTAGTTAAAAGATTATTATTTTTATATAGAAATCATGGATGAATTGTTATGTGCTAAATAGCCTTTTACTTTCATTTGATATTCATATGATTTTATCAAAAAATTTGATTAGTTGCTTAATTTGATATCGTCTTAAATGTTATTTACCGTCTTTGTTTGGATTTTTTTTAGGAGATGGAGTTTAGCGAAATCCCTTAATGGCAACCAAAGTTGTTCTCATGTGCGATAAGATTTACGTTTGGTGGAGTTGGAGAGAGAAGTTTGTAAATAAAACATTGGAGGCTCAACTTTGAATAATATCCGGAGAGAGGTATTGCATTCCCCTCTAGTGGTATCCTCTGTATTTTATGAATTACTTCTTTCCCTAACGTCCAAATCTCATATGCTAACTTAATGTAATGCAACCCCACGTTATTAAGGTCATGAAATTCCTTGATTTAACATGTATTACTTTTCTTATATTAACGTGTATTGAATGGTATAAATTCTCGATATTGTATCAATATTTTGACTCTGTTAAAAATAATGGTTTGCACCTAAATTGGGCAAACGGTAGAAGAATGGTTTCTCATTGACTTTGTTCATACATGACAAAATATGAAGTATGTATTTTGGGGGCCAATGCTTATTTAGATGACTGATATAGTTTTCTTTGATAATTTCATTCACTGGTTCTAGCAATATGATATTCACTAGTTGCCAAATTGATGTTGTACATTGCCTAATATTCACTACGCCATAGATTGCATATTGCAACACCCAAGAAGTGATGCAAGAAGTGCAAAAAAATGTTGCTGTAGGCTAAAAAAGGGCAAATGCAACACTTTCTCGGTGATGCATTTTGCCACGTTGCCCTAGAGTCAAAGGCAACATCTTTGCGGCCCTAGGGCAACATCGGTTCTGTTGTTGCCACATGTACCAAATTTACTAAAAAGTGGGCCCCACAATCTGGGCCCAACATGTGGGTCCCACAAATTTACTATTTTATTTTCACAGATTAAATAAATATTTGCTGAATAAAATAAATAACTCAGAATTTAAATTCAAACGGATATTTTATTCAAACAAATATTTATTATAATTTTGAATAGTACAAATTCAAGCTCTCATTATATATATATACAATTTCAATTACAATACAATTTTGATTACATCACAATTTTCCATTTACATTTGCACCTCACTACATTTCACTCATTCACTCGTATTAACTTTCAACTCTATTCCAGATTGAATCCAGCATCTGAGTAATCTGCAAAAATACACACTGACGTAGTAAAATTGAAAAAGAAATATTTTTACAATATAAAATAAAATGTGATTTTGAAAATATTATTTGCCTCAGTTATTTGGGTTGTTCGTCATCATTTAAATTTGAATTCATCATACACGAACAGCTTGTGACATGCACAATGTATCACTGTACATGTCACAAGGCCGTGCACACCGATATACACTTGATAAATCTACAGAGACATGTGAGCACAAGGTCAAACCCAAATCAAAAGACGGGTTCAACTCAAGTGCAATAAAAATAAAGTCACAATATCAGCACAAGGTCAAACCCGAGCTATAAGCTGGATTCAACGCATGTGCAATCCAAATATAAGTTCAAACTCAACTGGAAATGAAGGCATAAGCACATGCACCAGTGAAACGAAGAACAGATGCACCACTTCACAAATACTACAAGAAAATGCACCACTGACTCAATTTCAATGCAAACCAGAAATGGGCTTAAAGCAAATCCAGACCACATGAAGTATGAAATCAATGGAACCAGATCACAAAATAATGTACAAAGTGGCAGCATAAAAATGTCAACCAACAAAACAGTAGTGTAACTACCAGACCAGTGATCCATGCAATCAACCAAAATAATGAACCAACAACACACATACATATGTATGTATGGTTTAAAACAATGAGACAGTTATGGCATATATGCAACCAGACTTCGAGTCGAGCAGTGGACAGGGAACTCAACAAAGAATGAAAAAATTCCAGTGAAACTACACGAGACTCGAAGCACAGTGCACATCAACAGCAATACAGGGTTTAGTTCAATATGCAAGTGAAGCCACCAGACTAAAATGCACACTCAAGTGAAGTAAATGCACCAGTACAAAACAGTGAACTAAACAATGCATATATGTTAGCAGTATGTTGAAGCAACTAGAGCTCTCAATATATAAACACAATGCAACAGTACAAAAACAACATGCACTTAATATACTTATGCAACAGCAATAACAACCTGACTATATAATGAATACAAACAGTTTCATAGGCTAACAGGATCAGGTAGACCAGAGAACAACAACTGTGAAGCCAACAACAAAGCATGCTGCAGTTCAAAGCAATGCCAAAGTCGAGTATGCTACAGACATGAACAATCATGCCAAAGTCAACAAGCACAAAGAAAGGAATCAATGTCAAGGCAAAAATCAATGACAAGCCGTGGTGGCCACGAAACAAACTCAAGCCGAAGTCAACAAGAAAAAATCGAACAGTTCAAATTCGAAACCGTGATGCACAAGGCAACAAGAAATTGAACCAAGTCAAAAATCAATATCGTGGGAAACAAGCAAATAAAATATACGAATTGGAAGAAGTCAGAGAAATCACCAACATTCAACTATAATCAAACGGCCAAGCGAAGAATTATCAGACGATTTCGTATAGAATACACGAACGAAAATATAGGGGTTCGAACCCTATATAAACCCGTAACGTCATAGGCAAATACTTATTCGAGTTCAAGCAACAACTAAAATGAACAATCATTCAACTCGAATCAAAGTCGAGAAAAGTATAAATCGAAAAAGGACTAAACGTACCAATTAAATTCAAAGCATCACTCAATCTCGACTTCGCAGCCGCAAGCTAACTCTGATAGAGGAAAGTATTCGAAGCATCTTCAACAAATTGAAGCGGCGCCTCAAAGCCCTAATTTCAGAGCAAAGAGGAACAAACGAGTAGCCATTGAAGTACAAGGAGTCGGCCGATAGAATAAAACGAGCAGCCATTGATTCGAACTTGCCCTAATCGAACCCCAATCAAGCTTGTAAACTTAGAACTTTTAGCCCTAATTGAAATCGCAGAGCGTTTGAGTGTTTGAGAGGTTGAGCGGCGGAGTACGTATTTTGTTAAGTGTTTGAGTGAAACCCTTCAATATTTTGTTAACTTTTGCCGCTTTGTTTTTGCTTTCCGCGTTAAAAATTATTTCTACCCGCTTTTTTTCAGCCCGCACTCATTTTTTATAATATTTTTATAAGTCTATAGCTACTGCAACATAGTGTTGATATCTATGCTAACATCCTGAAGCTAATGTTGTAATAGACAAAAATTAGCATAGCTATCGTTACATTGTAAGCAACATCTTGTATTTTCGTTGCAATATGCCATCTATGGCGTAGTGATTATTCTTACTTTATTGTTGTTGAATATGTATTAGTGCAATCATTTATATACATCCGTAGAGAAATAATACATTTAGCATAAGAAGTGTTGAATCGAATGAGAGACGGAAGCTCTACGAGGAGTTGAAAGTGAAGGATGATGAGATTTCTATACTCAAGACTAAAATGAGCGGGTTAGAGACGAGTATGATGGATGTGATGGAGTTTATGCAGGAGTATAAACGAAAGCAGATGGGTGAGGACGGTAGTGGACCGTCGCATGATATGTTAATTATTTATTTTGACATTTTGTGATAGATTTGTGTATTCTATATGTATTTTTACTAAGTGCCGTTCATGTTGGGTTGGGAATTGTAGTTGATTAACTATGTTTTTGTTGTGTCTGTGTTTAGACTTAATTTGCATTTGTTTATGATGGTATGGCTATATATATTAGCTTGGCATATATATGATTGTTGAGATAGTATATGTTGATTATATTGCTTATTTGGCATTGTTTGATTATCCAATAGTTGTGGTTGCTAGAAATGAATTTAAAGAGGTGATGTAGTGTTCAGTAACAATTAGGCGATGCTAAACAGACGCAAATGCATCGCTAATATTTTGATTTTACATGTAGACAAGTTGTCACAAAGGCATCAGTAAGGTTTAACGACGCCATAGAGATGGATTTTATTTATCAGAATAATGGCCTCATAAAGACGTCGCTAAATATTAGCAACACCATTGCGACACCTTAGTTTTTATAATCAAGCTTTGTCGATATGGCGTCGCTAATTTTAGCGATGCCAGTGGATGCCAATATTTTGCTATAATAGTTCCGTCGCTACGGCGTCGCTAAATTTAGCGACGCCATCATGACGCCAGTTTTGTGACGCCTTTGTGACGTTGGAACGATTTAGTGACGATTGTTTTTCTAATGCGTTTTTGGCGTCGCTATAAAATTTAACGATGCCAAAAACATGTTAGAAAATCATAGATTTGTAGTAGTGATGTTTGAATTGCCCGTCATATGCTTGGATCATCCACTATCGTGTATCCGCTTCTTCCTTTTGTTATTGGATACTTGCGAAAAAATATAAAAAGCATTTTATTGGTACCCTCATCCTACGTTAGGGTCTTATGTGTTAGTAAAAGACGACATCCATACCCATAAGGGTTTGAGACCTTTAAAAAAATAATTACTACTAGAAAGTACATCTTTTAGAAAACTATCTATATATTTTTGTATAATCAAATTATTATTAGTTTAGGAATCCAAATTTAATACTTTTAGAATATGAAGTGTTTGTTTTACCATTATTTTTAGGTTTCCTAAATTTTGTATATAGGGTGCCGCTGTACCTTTTAATACTATCTTTTATTTGTCCCGATTTTTTAAATCCAGATCCATTTTTATTATTAGATGGTTTTGACATTTTAATTAATTTTTCTAAACTTTGTTTTCCTTTATTAAATTTCGAAACACTGTTAGTGATTTGTTTTGACTTTTGTTTTAACTGAAGCACTTCTTTTTTAGTAGAATCTAAGTTAGATTTGAGTTCACAAACTTCATTTACAAATTTAATATTCTCAATATTACCTGCTTTAATTTTTTCAACTAATGCCTTATTTTGAGAAGTTAAATTTTACAAGATTTTTGTGAATTATCTAACTTCTTCTAAAATAAATTTCTCATCTTTCAACATTCTAATTACTAATTCAACCCTATTTAACTTGCCAATATTTTCTTTATACAAATTCTTTAAATTTCTAAAGTTATCATCAAGTTCCATGCTAATTTCAAGAAGACCATTGTAAGAAAGATTAGAATTTACCTTATTAGTGGCCATGAAATAAATGTTAGCTTGTTCCTATCACTATCGCTGTCAGTCTCTGATGAAGAGGAGTCTGAATCATCCCAAGTGACTTGAAATGCTTTCCTTTTCTTTTTGAACTTTTCAAATTTTCTTTTGTCTTTGTTAAGTTGCGGACAATCCTTCTTCATATGGTCGAATTTGTCACATTCAAAGCATTTGAATGAGGTTGAATTTCCAAAAAAATTATGCCTTCGTCATTTTCTTGAACTTTTTGTATTTGATGTAGTTTTTGGCAATGAATAGAATCTCATCTTCATCTAAATCTGAATCCTCATCGTTTGCTTGAAATGCGATACCCTTCTTTTTTTGAGTTTGTTTCTTCCTAGCCTACAAATTAGCTTTATATGACATTAAATTTCCAACCAATTCTTCAACTGTGAGTTGGGAAAGATCATTGGCTTCTTCTACTGCAAGAAATTTTCCTTTCCATTCAATTATTAAAGAACTTAAAATACGTCAAGATCAAATTTGGTAGATTCTACTCCTAATGCAATGAAATCATGCTGTACGGTTTGAAATCTTGCAAATATATCCACAATAAACTCATTAGTTTTCATTTTAAATGATTGAAATTGATTTATAAGAAGTGAATACTTTGCTTTTCCCTTCATGTGTAATTTGAAGTGTGCACTAAATGTCATAGGCGGTTTTGCAAAGCATGACTCTAGAAAATTCATTTTTATCAAGTGAACAGAATAAAATATTCATAGCTTTTGCACTATCGGTTGCTGCGGGTTTTTGAGCTTTTGGCCAGGTAATCATTTCGATAGAAGGTGTTTCATACTTATGTTGAGTAGCTTGCCATGTCAAGACCACTAGCTTCCATAAAAATGCTCATACATGTATACCAATAAGCATAGTTTGAACCGGTAAAAGGTAGGAGACATGCAGTTGATAGACCTTCAAGAAATGTGCTTTCTATATTATTATTATATTTTTCAAAAACTTTGTTACGGTTAGTGAAAACTCCTGCCCTGATACTAAATGAAAGTGCATAGGATCTAAAATATGACTAAATAATATAAATGTGTATATAAGGAAGCTAAATAATAATAAAGTGAAGTATAGTAAAAGCGATTACATCGAGATTTTTATACTGGTTTGGATCTCCCATCCTACCTGTGCAGTTAAAGCGCCATGCCGCTCCATAGTGTTTGAGGTGCGAAAAGTTATAGCGGAGATATATCAGTGATATAGCAGGATATAGCGGACGACTTTAAAAGAGGAATGATGAACATTCTACATTAAAAAGAGGAACAAGTATTACTTATTATTTCCCACCAAGCAAAACAAGTTATAATAAGGTAAAGATAAACAAAGTTGACACTTAAAAAGTTAGAACTAGTTATAATAACCAACATCATATATCATTGTTACATCAACTTTGAAGTTACCATAAAACTTAAAAGCAAGACATCAAGCAAAATACTTATTTATAGGAAATGGGGATATAGCGGGGCAACAAAATCGAGGATATAGCGGATTATTGCCGGTATATCGGGGATAATAGCGGATCCGCTATATTGGGCCACTTGATAGGAATATCGTTGCACCAAAAGTCCGCTACGGGATATATCGGGGATATATCGGGGCAATATCGGGGAATTGACTGCCCATCATCCTACATCCAGTCCCAAAGCTCCCCTTCGGATTTTCATTAATCAATCATCCTCACTTAGCCCGAAGGGAATAGACGTTACAAGAATTAGCTGACTTGACAATGATGTGTTCTACCAACGTGGATTTTGACATCTGTTACAAAGCTTCCTATAATCTCCTTTGATGATTCAACAATGCGTGTAATGTGATTAAAGAAGTATAAGGAATGATTTTTGAGTGACTGAACAATATTAACTTTTCGAGAGTAAATAGTCATAAGAGAATTTAGAAATCAAGATAGCAAGTTGTTTTCAAAACATCTTGTTTAAGCTTATTTATAGTAGTCAATAGTTAATATGAAAAGTTGAGGTTTAGAAAGTCACACCCCTTTGAAGAGTCATATCTCTTCAACGTTTTGTTTCGGAAAATTCAATTAATATAGCTGCTACCGTTCATTTAGTCGACTGGAAATGGTGACAAATCAACTGACTATAACTAAAATATTTCAGAGAAGAAGACTAGAATTAGAAGACTAAAATGCCTGTTTAGTCGACTGGGTCAGTCGATTGGGAAAGGATCCAGTCGACTCTCCCAATCGACTGCAGAGCATTCCAGTCGACTGTTTCTTGCTGTTTTTGATTTTATTAAAACTTTGTAAATACAATTACTTTAAGACATTTTTTGAAATTTTCATGCACCGGTGATATGTGTATATGCATATGAATCATTTAGAGACACTACAAATAGTTTCTAAAGATAAGAGACATACTTTTTGATTTGTAGACGACTACTTCGTCTTCCTTTCGCTTCTTTATCTCTCGAAACATCGATACCTTCAAGGTCATGTACTAAAGATTATACAAGCGACACACACACACACACACACACACACACACATATATACATATACATATACATATATATGTATGTATAATTGTCATCATAAAAACAATCATACAAACATGATTCTAACAGTTTTTAGTCCAAACATTGACGAACGACTATAAATTTGAAAATCAAAGTTGGCACCCTAAATTTATTTATTCTTTTTTATCATATTTTGGAAGTAGGTCCAAAATACTTTGGGTCAATATAAGATTCAAAAAAATTATTTTTCTACCGAATATTTTATTTTATATGAATTTGTAATGTAAAATACATTTAAAAATTCATAATTAAACGCAATGGTTTGAAAAATATATTAAAATTTATATAACTATTACACATCATAAATTTCACCAAAGTTGTATAATGGACGGATTGAGAGTCGCACAGATTGATCGTTTGAGTTCGATTTTCAATAAATATCGAATTACATAATAAAAGATTATCGAATATACTAATTTAGTTAATCACAAACCGTCATAAAATTGAAGAATTGAAAAAAATATCTTCGTTGATTTTTAGAAATTAAATTAGTATTTTTAAATAAATTTCATACTCTTATAATGAGTAAGTTATAATAATGTTATAAATCAAATTAATTAAAATAGTTTGACATTGAAAAGGGCTTGACAGTGTCATCGGCGATCGTCGAAACAGTTCAGTGCTATTTACCTCTTTTCTAGTAGTGGAAGCATAATTAAAAATACAAAATAAATCCATAAAGTTTTTTCATTCAAAAAGTTCACTTTTCAAGCAATTTTAAGAAAAAAATCAAGGTTTTTTTTGTATCTTTAATGTTACCATTTCTAATATATTTGATTCAATAATGTGAATAGTAAAAAAAGCATTAATACAAATACACACACGAGCATTTCAGCTCGCTTGTTGTTTGTTTGCATAAGATAACTATTGAAAGTAAAAGAATATATTGATCAACATCTAATTTGGTTTATGGTATTGATTATTTTTTATTGGGAAAATGCACTAAAATAATTTATAGCTAACATTATATTAGAAGTAGATTTATTTTAAAAATATATATTCATAAGGACTTAAAGTTAAATAAGCCTAGTATAAGATGTATTACTAGAAAAGAATATAAAAAATTCTATATAGAACACACACACATAATGTATGTATATGTATGTGTTCCATTAGTTTATTTGAGCATTTATATCATTATTCTTTATTCTAAAATAAATGAATGTGTATATCCAAGAAGCAATAGAAAACATCAACAACTCTTTCTTATGTTGCACTTAGTAAACTAAAATGAATAGTGGACGACTGTCAGCATATAAAAATCACAAATCACTCTTATGCCATTGTAAATGATGTTTAACCAACAAGTAGTGTTTTGTGATAAAACACAAATTTTACCAATAGCACAATATGATGTTTAGCCATAGAAAGCACCTTTATATGATGTGTAATCAAACACGTAGCATTAATTAATTAACACATCCATTAACAGTTCAAGACCCTAATAAATGGCAGTTAGTGCGTATCATTCAACTGTTTATGAAACTAGAAATTTTACTGAAAAGTAGAACTAAAAGCATAATCCGATATTGGTGCATAATTTTAAGTCAAATACACATTTGTAACCTACAAATATAATTGCTAAGGAATAGCTCTTTTGTTTTGTTTCATCGGTAAATATAATTACTGAGAAATAGCTCTTTTATTTTTTTTTTCATTAACAAAAACCAATTTTTGAATACTTTAAATAGCACCAAATTCAAAAAAAAAGGAATGACAAAACACTAAACTTTTATCATCATAAAAGGCAAGTAACAAGAGCTAATAGTAATTGAATAATGAAGTCTAGACCATTCTATAGTCAAGTTCCCCTTACACAATCTGCAACTACAAGTCTCTTACCTTTGCAAACAAGGTGGAGTTATCTTTTTCTACACGATCAGAATATCTCAAGTATTTACATTCAATATATTAAGTGTATTATTAGATATATATGTGTTCGCGTACACATACACATACACATAAACAGACACATGCATAAGTACAATAATAATCAATAATTCAAACTAAATAGATGTCATGATATCCAAACATCATCAAGACAATAATGAGCAATTCATATTGCAAAGATGTCATAATATAAAATATACAAAGTATATCATTTTTAGAAAAAAGCTAAAGGCTCGTTTGGTTTCATTTTTCAATTAAGGCAGCTTAAAAAAAGAAATAATAGAATTAGGCCTCAGCAAAAACTAATTGCGCAAATATGGAGTGCGCAAGTGTTAATTTTTTTAACTAAAGCTTGCGCATTTCATAATTGCGTGCGCAAGTGTTAATTTTTTTAACTAAAGCTTGCGCATTTCATAATTGCGCAAGCTATATTTAGTGCTTGCGCATTTATAGAGTGCGCAAGCTCATTTCTAAACATCAAATAGACAGAGAGCACAGATTTGAGTCCATATTTCCACTCTCTTCCCCAAACCCTCCCCATTTTCCAATCCAAACCCATTTTTCTTCCATATCCAAATCCACAATCACCTTATTAACCAAATAGGTGCTAACTATATATGGAATCATCTTCTTCATCGTTACAAAACAAAGGTAATAATTAATGTTTTTGAAAATTAAGATCAAATTTTGCTATTGCTGATGGTGTTGAAAATGAAGAGTTATTGGTGGTAGTAGTGTTAATTACACGACAACGATGTTGTTGTTGAATTAGTTGTTAGTGTTTAATGAACTAGGAAACCCTATATAAGTTGTAGTAAATTTAAAACCCTAATTTACACGTTAATTATTTATTGTTTATTTTGACGGTAGACATTAATGATGGGGAGATAGACGACGAAACATTGATGAAACATTTTGATGACCTTGAAGGGAAAATCAGAGTTGCAAGTTTAAGTCATATTGACTTTAATGTTGATAATGTTCTGAAAACACAGTTCGAACCAGTACCGCGTAAATTCCATTCAGGATCATCAACCTTACACGCTCGTTTATGTGAAGTTGTTTCTAAGGAAATTCCCGGTCATCAACATACAGTTGACGGAAATTTGTTGACGCCTATACATCCCGTTGGTCCATCCATGCCAAGGGGACAACGCCATATCCAAATTGTTATTGCGGAGATATGTGTGTAGTGGTTGTTTGTAGAAAGGAAAAGAATGCTGGATGAAGATTTTTCGGGTGTAGTTTGTACAACGAACATAGACTGAATCCTCGTGAAGATGATTGTTGCAATTATTTTAAATGGATTGATCAACCCCTGTGCGAAAGGAGACTTGAGTATGCCTACGAATTGCAAGCCGAAATAAGTCGTTTGAAAACTGTAAATGAAGAACTAAGGACAAACAGTGGGTGGCCTAAAATGTGGTAGATGTTTGGGACTTGGTTAAGTTGTCATATTTGGATTTTATGTTGAACGGTTGTATTTGTAATATGTTGTTGCGAAAATGTTTCAATTTGTTGTAACCCGTAACGTGTGCAAGCTAGATAGTTTATTATGTTGTTGAAATTCATTTGATAGTGTTGACTTTATTGATGAAATATATTGGTTACGTTATTATATTGATTTTTTTGTTTGGTTTTTTTTAAAGATTGAATCGACTGCTTTTGGCTGAAGATTGCCTGCGGAAGCAAAATCTACTTAGAAAAAATAGGTAATAATTCATCAAATTGATGTTTATAGTTATGTCAGTGAATAAAAATTATGAATGTGGTATTGGAACTTATTTTGCAGATAATGTCAAAGGTTCCGACTATATTTTACTTTGATGGCGAATTGTTGGTTGATGATGAAGGTAAACCTAGATATGTGAAAGGGAAGCGAAAAGGATCGACAATAAAAAAACATTGTAGTTTCGAAGAGCTTAAACAAAGGGCATTTGAAGTGACAAAAGCAAATCCTGTGATATATGATTTAAAATTAGTGGTGAAATAGGTTCGGAATGACGGTGCATCCGCTATTGATTTGGAAGACGACGATGATTTGAACTCCACCTTTTCGGTTGGAATGAGAGTGATAGAAATCTACGTTGTGAAAGTGGAACATGAAAATGTGGTTGAAACACAAGCGCCAGTAATCTCTGCGGATGAGTATATGCACACTACACAATTACAAGAAACATAATGGTCGGCGTATCCTTCATATCTTTCAAGCCATCAAGGTGGAGAGTTTACAAACTTACTTCACAGGTACATCGGAATGGCTAGAGTCTCTTCTAGTTAGGAACAAAATATGACGCAGAACGCTAAAAATCCAAATCAGTCGCAAGCGTTTGAAAAGTGAGTACTATTATACGTTGGCACTTGTATTTTGACTTACGTTAATGAAAAATATCTGACCTTTGTTTTTTGTATTTGTAGTGTCGAAGATTCATTTACTGGTTGTGATGACGATGGTGCCGATGATCATGTTCATATCCCACACGAGATTTGTGTGCAATTGGATAGCATGGAAGTAGCTTGTGTGGATGATGAGGATAGAACTTGGATCCATCAAATGGAGGTTAACAATGATGCAATCATATATGCAGACATTGAGGAGGCTGGTGATGTAAATGCGGAAGAAGAACAAATCACATATGAAAAGGCTCTAGCCGATGCTTTATGCACGACATAAATGATGGTGAAATCAATAATGGAAAATTGTCAACTAGACGTGGAAGTTTTTGGAAGACAATGTGCGGAGAAAGGTCCACGAGTTGGGTTAATTTGTGAAAGTAAGCAGAAGCTTGTTGAACAGTTATGTGAATGGGCGATTAAATGTTCAGTTTCGTTTCAAGTTCTGAAATCGCGTGCAAATCAATACACAGTCCGCTGTGATGTGGAAGAAACATGCCCTTGGTGAGTTCACGCAAGCCTTTCGGTAAGAAAAAATCAATTTGGTGGAAGATAACTACATATGGCGGCGATCACACTTGTTAAATGCAACCATCAACTCAAACCATCGAGAGGCAACTGCTAAGTTTATATGCAGCAAAATACTTCCGCTGATTAAAGCTGAAACAAACATGACTACAAGTACTGTTCAGGAGACAATGTCCAATACGTGTTCATATTAAAGTGAGTTATTCTCGAACCTGGCATGGACTGCAGAAAACTGTTGCAATGATTTATGGCGATTGCAAATCGTCGTACGCGGAATTGCCAAAATATCTTAGAGCCCTACAGCGTACCAACCCCAGAACTGTATATGATGTTATTCATAGTCGTGGTGTTTTTGATGGTGCTTTTTGGGCTTTCGAACCTTCTATTTATGGCTTCAACCACTATCGACCCATATTGTCTAATGATGCCGCTCATTTATACGGGACGTATCTGGGTACATTACTAGTAGCTACTGGGGTGGATGCAAATCAAGGGCTATTTCCTTTAGCGTTTGCTATTGTACAAACAGAGTCGTGGCAAACGTGGAGTTGGTTTATTCGTTGCATATGGAATTATATTCCATCCATGCGTACTAGATGTATCACCTTTATCTCGGACCATATGAAAGGAATTCCATGTGCGCTTAGAGAAGCTTGACCAATTGAACATCATCATCGCTTTTGTATCCGTCATATTAAAGCAAATTTCAAGAAAGCGGGGTTTGGCACGGATGAGCTACAAAATTTGTTACACGCATGACCACGGCATTGGAGGTCGTAAAATATAATTATCTTTGAAAACAGTTGAAGGATGTAAATCAAGATGCCGATGCGTGGATTGAAAGAAGTTTGAAAGACCAGGAATCAAGCTGGACTCTTTGTCACAACGACGGAGTAAGATTCAATATGACGACGACTAACGTTTATGAAAGCTTTAACGGTGTGCTCAGAGGAACTAGGAATTTACCTGTTAGATCATTGGTTGCACGTACGTTTCATCGACTGAACCATTACTTCGTCGAACGACGAACTCAAGGGGAAGAGTGGATGTCGCAGCTCGCACCTAGGTGGGAAGCATTAGCGCGGAGAAGAATGGAGGAATCAAGGCTCATGTCTATAGAGAGATATAGCTTCGTTGAATGGCAGGTGAAAGATGTGCATATGTTTGATTATACGGTGAATATCGAAGATAATGTTGCTAAATGTTCGTGCAACATGCCAACATTAGATCATTTTCCGTGCTTTCATGTATTAGCGGCTTGTTCACATGGTTAAGGTGGTGCTAATAGAGCGTATTTTGACTTAATCTCCACGTGGTACACGAAGGCTATGTATTCTACAGCTTATGCTCCTTTATTCCACCCTGTACCAGATAGTCGACATTGAGACGTCTACGATGGTCCACTTATACAACCACCGCCTGTGCGCAGAAATTCAGGTCGTCCTCAGTCTACTCGAATAAAAGGTTTCACGGATCCGCCATCTTCATCTGGCCAAAACAGATGTAGCAAATGTGGTTCTATTGGCCACAAGAAAAAAACTTGTCCGCGTTGAATTGTAATAGAAGTAGAACGCCAATGTTATTGTATGACTTGTTGAACCTTTTTTGGATGTTGTGGCATGTTGTTGACTTTGTTATGTGATGGCGTTGTCATTCGAATGGTGTTTGCATGTTTTATAGAACGTTGTTCAAAATCTTTGTGTGAAATTGTGTGATTTATGGTGTTGAAGCAGCTCTCTGTCCCGGACAGGGCCAAAAACACGTTTGCGCATATATGGAAGGCACAAGCTATGTTGTCAATATAGCTTGCACATTCCAAATATGCGCAAGCGTAGAATTGGGTTATTTGTAGCATTCCACAAATGCTACAAAAGAGCAAATGTAGCATTTGTGGATTGCTATAAATAACCCAAAAATAGCTTGTGCATATGTGGAATGCGCAAGCTATATTGACAACATAGCTTGCGCATTCCACAAATGCGCAAGCTATTTTTTGGGTCTGTTCCAAACAGAGAGCTGCTCTACCACACTGCAAAACCCCAAATTCAAAAATACATCTTGACCAACATTCTATAAGCATGCACACATCATTCCATTAATAATACCATCACAAAACAAAATAAATAACATGCCACAACATCCAAATGACAATTGAAAATCATACAAAAAGGTTGAACAAGTCGTACAATAATATAGAAACATATAAGTCAACAATCCCTTATCCAACCAAAGAAACAACAACAATAAGACCAACACCATCAATTACGAATCTGTCTAAGCTCAAGTGGGGTGTCTCTCTTCTTCTTCTTCCATTTGTACATGATGGGAGCCGATCCTTGGCCTTCTTCGAATGTAGGAGCGGGTGTCGGAAGTGGAATTTCTTGTTGTTGACTTGGCCCAAAAATGAGTTCTTCTTGTTGAATTTCCCACTACGGTGGCTCTTGCGCATGCTCGTACGTCGACTGTCCAACATATCCGAATTGTTGTTCTCCTTCGTGCCAAACGGACCATTCAGCATGAGTTTCTCCACCGGTGTATTGTTGCTCTACCTCGGGCCAAGCGGGCCATCCAGCTGTAGTTTCGCCATCGAATGTTGTGAAGCCTCCCCCTCCGCATGTGCCTCCTCCCATTGAGCTTGTCCATCCGCTACTGTAGTATGTGTCTCCTCTATAGAACGTGGTGGCTCTTCTACAATGCGCAGCGGCTAGGCCGGCCTTCTTAGCTTATTCCGACCCAAAATCGCGTCAAGTATTCGTCGTAGGTCAATGCACTTACTTTTGACCTTGTCCGGCTCCATATGACTTTCTTCTATTTCGCCCACCACATCCAAAGCGCTGTATATTCTGCTTATCTAAACCATAAGTCATAACAATGCATCAATATGAGATAAAAATTGAACTATCAAAAATTTGAAATTACAATACTTACCACATCACGTTCTAGAGGAGCACGGGGAGTGTATGCAACCAACTTCCTTGCCGACTTTTTAAGAATATAACGATGAGAAAATCGCCAATACCAATACTCGTACTCGCTTAAAGGTGTCGGAGGCTCGCGTGCTCGTTCGACACGATCAATTCTTGATTGCCAAATAGCAATACTTTCCTCCAAAAATGCCATCAAGCTAGTAGGTTCTGGGTCAAGGGGGACGACAGGATCGGGAATGTGCTGATAATCAAAGGAAAGCTGTCTCATAACCCAATCAGGTGCATACAACTTAAAGTCTAAAAATAGAATCAGTCGGCTCTTAGCAATCCAACCGGCGAACGAATACTCAATGTCCGGATGTCCAAACTTATACACTAATGAATATGGTTCCCATGTAACCGCATCATCCGCCTACAAATCCAACTCATTAATGTAAAACTGTACATTTTTTGGCGTCTCACGCCAACTCCTAGCACAATTCCACCTAGCACCGAATGGAAGATACGAATCTAAGTCGGTAGGAATTCTAATATACGACCGTCCAATAGCAATATGCGACCATGACCATAGTTGCAAAAACGTTGTAGAACCCCCTAAAACATTTCCACGTTGCAAGGCAACGTGTGACAACTCACTATACAAATAGCAGAGAACAACACTAGCCCAAGAATGATAACGACAGTCGGCCAAATCATCCAAAAAAGGTAAAAAATTTCAAATTTAATCTCCCTTTCAAATGATCGAAAAATAATCGGCAACTCAATAAATACAATATCACGGCACGAGTGCGGCGAAGTATATCTAAATCGGTCTCCCCTTCGGGTAGTGGTTCGAAAAATTCACTTTTAAACCAAGTCAATGATAATTCACTTTTAGGCTTAACCGCCTCTCTAGGCGGAAAAATACCAAGCAAGTCATGAGCCAATTCGATGTAATCGATATGTAAATTTTGCGAACATACCAAGCAACCATCTACATTAAGATCGAAAAGAAAATGCACATCCGCTAGAGTCACTGTCATCTCCCCGACTCTCATATGAAACGTATTTGTTGTCGGCCTCCATCTATCGCATAAAGCAGTAATAAGGTGATGATCAAGCCGAATGTAGTCGATTTGCATAGCTTTCCAAAATCCGGAGATTCGTAGATTCGACTCCAATCTTGGATCTTTATAATCGATCTCCTTGAGCTTGCTCGAATGATCGCATATCTTCACAATTTCAACACCCTGAAATGTATAAACAAATTAAAATTAGTGCTTCATATTTGCATTCCCCCGGTTTACCAATATCGAACATTTACCTTCATTAATGTGTCGTTTTGGCTCCTATGCTGTTCTTGAAGATAGAAAACACTTCTATCTTCGGGCTCGGGAGACAATTCTACAAACAACAACAACCATTTATCACTACAAAAAGTATGTACAAAGTTAGGGTTTTGGCTATACGAACAATCCAAATCCTTTTTCATTTTCAACAAACAAACCTACAATTATAGCACATTGACATCCAAAATCAACATGACTATTCTTCCATTAACAACAACAATCATTTTTCAAGTAGTATTCATTTTGCAATAATTTTTTTTAACCTCTAATCAAAGAAGAAGGTGAGGTTCCTTCCATTTTACGTTTAATCTACTGATTGATTGAAGAAATAGAGCTAGAACAATGTTTTTGAGGTGATAGTTGATTTGGAAGGGGTTTGGAGTTAGGAATGAGAAGGGTTTTGTGAAAATTTGAAAGAGATGAAGAAATGAAGAATGAAGCAGCTCTCTGTCCTTTTCGTGTTCGAATTTGTATTTGTGCATTCCATAAGTGCGCAAGCACTATCCTATAGCGTGCGCACTTATGAAATGCGCAAACTATAAGTATAAAAAATATAAACATGCGCATTCCATAATTGCGCAAGTGTTATACAAAACGAGGTATATTTCTGCAATTAGTTTTCTTTGAGGCCTACTTGTGCAATATGTTTCCTTCCCGAACACTGTTTGAAAAATTGTGCTTTTGAATTTTGCGTTTTCAAAATTTATTACGAAATATGGGAAGGACGAAGGAAAATATTTAAAAGTTTAAGTCATTATGACGAAGATGGAGGGACGATGAAGGAAAGTGGAGGGATACATCGTTTTCTGTGCTTTTGTTATTAAAACACGGAAACCAAAACAAATTTGTTTTCTATTTAATTTGTATGTTAAATTCATTTTTTAAATTGTTTGTGTTTCAAAAAATTATCATCATGTGCTTTTTTGTTGGACGAAAACTCAAATCTAATGGCAAGGCAAATGAGGTCCAAGCAATTAATCAATAATACATCTCATTTTCTGATAACAAATGTATTTAATTGTTTATGCAATTTTGTTGCAAAAATGTATATATGGTGAGTGGGTAAATCATTGAAGGTCTATGCTAGTTCAAAGCCGAAATGATTCAGGGGCTTGACGTCATGCCCTAATATAAGTTAACCCTTCGATTTCTCAAATACTCACTTTGTGGCATTTACCAGTTATCGCCAATGACCTTGTTCTATCGTATAAGCTTTGGTATCTTTCAATGATTATAATAGCCTTAGGGAGCTTCATGCCAATATGGCCCGTGCGAGCCTTTCTTGAAACCACTTTCTCGACAACATTGCCCATTCATAAGCCAACTTTAACTGGTGTATTAGCAGAATAGCAAAACAACAAAATGCTCATCTATGGACACTGCAAAGAAAAAGCCAAGTTAAGACAACAGTTAATCATGTTAACAAAGAAATTAAAAACAAACAAAAAAAAGTTCGCACGATGAAGCGTTTATATCATGATGTCATATTCATAATTGAATCTACAAGTAAGTGCATGTGCAATGAAAAGAAAGATAAGACTACGTACAACAAAGTAATAAGCCAGCCAAAAATATATTAAACATAGTAAAAGCACATAATTCATGGTTTTGACTCATCCTGTGATGAACACAAAGGAACCGAAACTGAAGCGTGTACGGTAAATGTACACTTTTAGTATTATACGTCTAGTATACCAAAACAGAGAATAATCAAATATAAACTCGTCGCACAAGTTTATAACTCAGATTTCCACTACATTGGAATTCAGTATTAATTATAATAACAATATGAATGTTGTAAATAAATTACAACAACAGCGTTATACTATTTTGAATAAACAGTATAACCCAAATAAAGGATAGAAAATAGAATTCTAACCGAAATATGTCTGAGGCTCGTCGTAACGATTTCCTTAAGAATTTTATTTCAAAATTCTCCCAAGATACAACAGACGAATTCTGCTTGAAATTGTGATGAGTATATCACTCTGTGATTGAATTAGTATTTATCAGAGGAGAAGAGAGAGATTCGGAATTGAAAAATGAGTGAGGAAAGTGATCAGTTTTCCTCCTTATTTATAGTGGTCCGTATCCCTTCCGAACGGTCGTGTCTGCACCCATTCGCTCAAATAGTCGCGTCCGTACCTCTTCGTACAGTCACATCTGTCTGCTATGCCCCTTTAACGGATCTGTTTCACACCCGCTCACTGTTTCGCCCGCGTCCGCTTCCGTCGGGTCGCACCCGCTCGCGCCGCATCTGTTTGCTTCTAACGGGTCGCACCCGCTACTGTTCGCGCCTATTCAAACCGCGTCCGTTCCCGAACAGATCCGCATCTGTTCGTCTGGCCTGCAACCGTCAGAAAGCCCGGTCCAGTTTGCAGTAAAAATATGAGTATCATATTAGACCCGTACCCGGCCCGGCCCGGCCCGGTTCGGTCGGACGGACGGCGGCGGCGGCGCGCGCGTGTGTGGTAGAGATGCATGATCTCCCTCCTCACAACGAAGCATACATTTGGGAGCCCCAGGCCCCCAACCTCCTCATGAGAAAGCTATATTTAAACCAATATAGCTCTCACAATTTGGAGATGTGGGACTTTATATTTCATTCAACTTAAAGGAATTCCAACAATCCCCCACATGAATGATAATATACATATCCCCCACACAAAGCGAAATATCACAGAGTATATATGGATTTAATGCTTTATCGTGGATAAGTAGATATTTCACTTTGAACTTTCCCTAATTAAAACTTATCGGATTTACTTGGCTAATCGGTGAAATATTTCATCTTGAACCGTCAGCCTTTATTGTATATCCAGACAATAAGTTGTACGAAGCATTAATTCCCTTCTCATCCAATTTCTTGTTTGTGTTCATTTTGGTCCTGAACAATACTTGGTTCTGCGAGTGTTTTAGAGAATAAAAGCCTTTTAATATTCTCATAGAGCCGACCCAGCTCACACTTACATAGGTGATCGCAACCATTAAGAGTATCCTACATATACCCCACTTGTTATTTCCAAGATATGGTCATCATAGTTCTAACCTTTAAATACTTCTGTAGGCATGCATTTATATTGTGCACCATAGGAATGGAGTTGGACTATGTCCAAGCAAATGCATTACGTCTTGAGTTATTCAAAACTGGTTTGCCTATTGATCCTAGTCCGTGGGATCTCCAGTCGCTAGGATAGGTTTCCGTATAAGATAACTCTTGGTGGTTTTAGGCTTTTAAACCCATTCCCCTCGATGCGCAGTCAATTTTCTCTCTTGATAAACCTTTAGTAAACGGATCCGCTAGGTTATCATTTGTCCTCACATAATCAATGGAAATAGTTCCATTAGAGAGTAACTGCCTAACTGTGTTATGGCGTCGTCGAATATGTCGTGACTTTCCATTATACACAAAGTTGTGCGCTCTCCTTAGCGCTGCTTGGTTATCGCAGTGTATGCATATGGCCGGTACAGGTTTAGGCCAGAATGGAATATCTTCCAAAAAGTGACGAAGCCATTCTGCTTCTTCGCCTGCTTTATCTAAAGCGATGAACTCTGATTCCATAGTGGATCGAGCTATGCATGTTTGTTTGGTAGATTTCCATGACACTGCTGCCCCTGCTAGGGTAAATACATAACCACTTGTCGATTTTGATTCCTCTAAATCTGCAATCCAGTTTGCATCACTATATCCTTCTAAGACGGCATGATATTTTCCATAATGTAAGGAATAGTTAGCGGTATTTTTTTAAATATCCAAGCACTCTCATTAGTGCTTTCCAGTGTTCCTTTCCTGGATTGCTTGTATACCTGCTCAGCCGACTCACTGCATAAGCTATATCTGGTCTTGTGCAATTCATGAGATACATGAGACATCCTATTACACGAGAGTATTCCAGTTGCATTACACTCTCATTAGTGTTTTTATGCAGTACTTCTGATGGATTAAAAGGTGTATTTACTCCTTTAATTCCAAAATTTTGAAATCTTTCAATCACTTTTTCTACATAATGTGATTGAGATAACTCAACACCCCCACACTTTGAGGTATTTAACACTTGGTTTGTGTCCTTTCCATATCTCATATGGAATTGTAACCATTTTATTGTGGTGAATATGGTGCTGTTGTTTGATTAATTATTCTATTTTCTGCACAGAACTGTTCAAACGGTGATTCGTATTCTCCACCTTGATCAGAGCTTAATATCTTGATCTTTCTTTTTAACTGATTTTCTACCTCAGTTTTGTATTCTTCAATTTTTGGGAAATTTATGTATCCTAATCTATCATGCCATAGTAAAATTTCGTGCTCAAGCAAATAAGAAACTTTAATTTTATTAGTAGCACAATCAGAATACATAGTTTTATTGCCAACAACGGCTACATTTGCCTTAAATAGGCCATCATGCTGAGAAATCGGACTCGTCCATTTCCATGTTGTCAACTATATTCGCCTCTGAGTTGCGTTCCTTCTTGTGTTTGCAATCTCTAGCGGCGTGTCCCATTTTGCCACAAACCCAACATTCACCATTAAACTTCTTGGTTTGTTTGTTGTCTTTTGGTTTGTTGTCTTGAGCTTTCCTTTTCTTCTGGAAATTCTTCTTGTTGTTTTTGGTCTTTGAATCTTCAGCCACAAATGCCTCCTCGCTTTGTTTTGTAATTCCACGGTTATCTGCCTCAATTTTCAATCGGACTATGAGATCCTGTAAAGAGATTTCCTTCTTTTTATGCTTTAGATAATTGCGGTAATTTCTCCACGACGGTGGCAGTTTTCCCGTGATGGCTTCAACCAAAAACGATTCTCCAACCTTATGACCTTCCGCCTCGAGTTCATGAATAATGATTTGTAGTTCATGCAGTTGAGCAGTCACCGGTTTGGAGTCGATCATCTTGTAGTCCATGAATTTGTCTACAATGAATTTCTTAAGACTGATATTCTGCGTCTTATACTTCGTGGCAAGTGCATTCCAGAGTGCTTTTGCTGTCTTTAGAGGTTGATATACTTTGTATAGCACCTTGTCGAGACAATTCAGAATATAGTTTCTGCATAGGAAATCAGAATGTTTCCATGTAGCAACATCTGCTTCCTTGCCTGGTGAAGAAATCGGTTCCTCCTCCTCGAGATACCGTTGCAGACCGAGTGTGGTGAGGTAAAATAACATCTGATTCTGCCATGTTAAAAAATCGTCACCATCTCCCTTGAACGGTTCAGGTCTGTTGTGAGTAGTAGTCTTTGAAAATTCTACTGTTGCCATCTCTGTTTTAGTAAGAAAACAGGAAAATTCTTAAGATATTATACGTCTAGTATACCAAAACAGAGAATAATCAAATATAAACTCGTCGCACAAGTTTATAACTCAGATTTCCACTACACTGGAATTCAGTATTAATTATAATAACAATATGAATGTTGTAAATAAATTACAACAACAGCGTTATACTATTTTGAATAAACAGTATAACCCAAATAAAGGATAGAAAATAGAATTCTAACCGAAATATGTCTGAGGCTCGTCGTAACGATTTTCTTAAGAATTTTATTTCAAAATTCTCCCAAGATACAACAGACGAATTCTGCTTGAAATTGTGATGAGTATATCACTCTGTGATTGAATTAGTATTTATCAGAGGAGAAGAGAGAGATTCGGAATTAAAAAATGAGTGAGGAAAGTGATCAGTTTTCCTCCTTATTTATAGTGGTCCGTATCCCTTCCGAACGGTCGTGTCTGCACCCGTTCGCTCAAACAGTCGCATCCGTACCTCTTCGTACAGTCACATCTGTCTGCTATGCCCCTTTAACGAATCTATTTCACACCCGCTCACTGTTTCGCCCGCGTCCGCTTCCGTCGGGTCGCACCCGCTCGCGCCGCATCTGTTTGCTTCTAACGGGTCGCACCCGCTACTGTTCGCGCCTATTCAAACCGCGTCCGTTCCCGAACAGATCCGCATCTGTTCGTCTGGCCTGCAACCGTCAGAAAGCCCGGTCCAGTTTGCAGTAAAAATATGAGTATCATATTAGACCCGTACCCGGCCCGGCCCGGCCCGGCCCGGTTCGGTTCGGTCGGACGGCGGCGGCGGCGCGCGCGTGTGTGGTAGAGATGCATGATCTCCCTCCTCACAACGAAGCATACATTTGGGAGCCCCAGGCCCCCAACCTCCTCATGAGAAAGCTATATTTAAACCAATATAGCTCTCACAATTTGGAGATGTGGGACTTTATATTTCATTCAACTTAAAGGAATTCCAACATTTAGTTCCAGTTGCCCAGTTACACCTTTCAATGATATTTCATTTCAGTTGTATTCATTTTAACAATAATTTTTAAAAGAAAAGAGAAAAGTAGCCTTAGGACTGGAACTCTAAGTGCAAATCCAATATCAAGTACAAATAATGGTAGATGATTCTGCATTACACCTTAAGGACACAGATAACACTTGAATGAAAATTTAATATTTAAAATTCTCATTAAAAAGAGTTAAAGAATAATTGAGAAACTAAAACCCCATCCAATAAATCACAAAAACAAGATCTGGAAACAAAAAGATAGAACGTGGCTTAAGGGAACAACAGTGAAAGTGCAAAATTTCTAATGACATAGTTCATGTTCTGGCATGGAGTGCTGTCAGTTAGTAACATGCAAATTGGTTTCAAATCCTCATAACTACCACATTATTAAGCTTGGTAATTGCACATTTTTGTGAAACTAAGAAATTGTTCTATTGCATGTTTTAACTAAGCAATAACAGTTTACAATTCAAGCTAACATGACGACCACATTCATAATAACATGAACTTTATATATAATGCATAGTAAGTTTGGGATTAAGCATCAGGTTACATCCATACAATATACTAAGGGGTTTTTTTTGGGGGGGTGGTTGGTGGGGGTGGCTAGGGTAGGGGAGTTATTGAATTGCTGATCAAAGGTTGCTCTTCGTGGTGGTGGGTGGGAGCCGTGTATGCAGGGCCGATCCAAGGATAAGCCGAGCAAGCCAATTGCTGGGAAAAACCCCATCAAAACCTTGTTAGATTCATTTTGTTTATTACTACCGATATTGTTTCTGATGTAATTATTATTTAATTGAAGGCATAAACCATTACAAATGATCCATTATGGAAATATCATCAGGCAGGGAAATTACGATAATATTTTCTTGAATATTTTAGAAGAATGATAGAGGGAATATACAAAAAAGACTTTTTATTATTGAAAACTTTTCTTTTTTCCTTGTTTAATACAAACACAAAGACTTCACCCTTATTTATACTAGTGGCATCATCCAAACAATGAATATGATTTTACCAATACAACTTTAGTCTAATGGTTATAATTAATTTCTAGGACTTTCTCCACATTACCAGACTTATCTTTGTCTTTATATAATTCTAAAGACTTATCTAGAAAGAGCTTTCTTGAATAGATTTCTCTAGAACATAATTATAAGATTTAAGCTTATTACATCAAATAATTAAGATAAAAAACAAAGGTCCAAAATCAAGTTAGTATTTAAACACCCCCCTTAAACTTGATTTTGCTACTCCAAGCAGACTCCTCAACCCGACAAAATCTTCGCGCTTGAGAGGCTTGGTGAATATATCAACTACCTGATCACGCATCTTCATATACTCTAGTTGTACATCCTTTTTGGCGACACTCTCTCTAATGTAGTGATAGCGTGTATCAATATGTTTGCTTCTATCATGGAAGACAAGGTTCTTGGCCAAAGGCCCAAAACACTTGCTGACTTGTTGTCCACAAAAATCTTGGTCGGCTCCTCTTGTAGAAAATTCAACTCCTTTAACGGGTTTCGTAATCAAATTACATGACAAACACATGATGTAGCAGCTACGTACTCCACTTTGCATATGGAAAGAGTGACAACCGACCGCTTCTTCGACATCCATGTGAAGGGTATGTCTCTCATGTAGAACACAAAGCCACTTGTGCTCTTTTAGTCATCCTTATCTCCACTCCAATCGCTATCACTGCATCTAACAAGTTTGTAGTTATCAGAAAGAGAGTAGTACAAGTTAAAGTTTGTTGCTCTTTTGACATAGCGAAGAATCCTCTTTGCTGTCTTCAAATGAGTTGTTATTGGATTCTCCAAGTATCGACCGACAACTCCTATCGCATAGAGAATGTCGGGTCTTGTGCATGTTAAGTATCGCAGGCTTCCAACCAAGATTTTAAAATGTGTTGGGTCCTCGTTTTCTCCTTCCTCGTGCGTTGACAACTTGATTCCACATTCCAGTGGCATGCAGAATTGGTTAGAGTCATCCATCTTGAACTTCCTCAACGCTTCCTTAGCATAGCCTTCTTGAGTGATTAGGATGCCTTCGTCTTCTTGTTTTATTTAAATGCCAAGTAGTAAGACAGGAGTCCAATATCGGTCTTCTCGAACTCCTTCGTCATCTCTTTCTTAAACTCATTAAACATACTTGGATTGCTACTTGTGAAGATCAAGTCAACTATATACAAGCATACAATCAATGTATCACCGTTTTGGATTTTGATATAGAGTGCATGCTCATATAGACACTTGACGAAGTTTCTCTCTTGGAAATACCTATCAATTCGAGCATTTCAAGCTCTTGGGCTTGTTTCAACCCTTAAAGTTCCTTCTTTAGCTTCAAGAACTTGTCTTCCTCCTCCTTGATTTTGTAGCCTTATGGCTACTCAATATATACTTCGTCTTCAAGATCTCCATTTAGGAATGCAGATTTCACATCCGCTTGATGTATCTTCCAATTGTTTTGAGATGCCAATGAAGTTATTAGTCTAACGGTTCCCAATCGAGCGACGGGAGCGAATACATCATCATAGTCAATGCCATCTCTTTGACTGTTGCCCTTTGCCACCAATTTCGCCATGTATCTTTCAACTCCTCCTTTGGCATTCTTCTTTTCTTTGTATACCCACTTCACACCGATTGCCTTGTGCCTCTGTGTAAGTAAAGATAACTCTCGTGTGTCATTCTTCTTAATCGCCTTTATCTCCTCAGCTATAGTATTTCTCCAACTCTTCTTTTGCAAAGCTTCTTGGAAGTTCATAGTCTCACAATTCGCAAATAGAAAAAAAAAGTAAGATTGTCTTGATTTTCGGTTACCTCATAAATTTCTTGAAGGCTTCTAAAGCGCAGAGCCCTTTCACTCGAGCTTTTATCTTCTTGACAAGTCGCGGTTGATGAAGCTGGTGGGGAAGTAGGCTTCTCTCTTGATTGTTCTGTCCTTGGTTGTTGCATGTCATCTTTTTTAAAATATGGAAAGAAGTTGTAGTCTTCGTTATGTGATCTCCAATCCCATTCTCCTTCTTCATCGAACATGGCATCTCGATTAATGATTTCCTTCCCCTTATCAGGATTGTAGACCATGTAGGCTTTGGAAATGGTGTCATAACCAATGAAGATATACTTATAACTTTTGTCATCTAACTTACTTCGCTTCTCATCCGGTATGTGTACATGAGCTATGCTTTTAAACACTTTTAGATGGGAAATGTTGGGCTTCCTTCCACTCCATGCTTCTTATAGTGTTTTTCCCACCAACTTCTTGTTGTAGATCGATTTGATAGATAAACCGTACATACAACTACTTTCGCTCAAAACTCTTTTGGCGGCCTCTTACTTTTTAGTACGCTCCTCTTCATCTCAAGCATTATCCTATTTTTTCTTTCTGCTGCTCCATTTTATTAGGGAGATCTAGGCACTGTCAATTGTCATCGAATTCCATTATTTTCACAATACATCTGGAATTCTTTTAATGTGTACTCTCCTCCATGGTTAAATCTCATGGCTTTGATTACAAGGTCATTTTCCTTCTCAACATGGGCCTTGAACTTCTTGAAGTTCTTAAACATCTCTAATTTTTCCTTTAAAAGATAAACCCATGTTTTTCTCGAAAAATCATCGATGAAAAGAAGGAAATAGTTACTCTTACCAAGTGAACTTGGCTTGATCAGACCGCACACATCCATGTGTATGAGTTCCAATGGTGTTTTAGCTCTTGAGTTCCAAGTAGACTCCTTCGCACACTTAATCAAGATGGCTGATATAAGGTAATCCTCATACCATTTCCTTTTTAGAGAGCAACTCTAATCCTCTGAAATTAAGATGCCCAAATTGAAGATGCCAAAGCCAAAAAGTATCTTTATAGCACATTTTAAGACATTGTGCGACATCATTTTGAATGTTGAGAACAAATATCTATTTGCACCTTAGCAATGAAGTTATTTTCACCATTTCTTATAGAAAGGTTATTATCTTTTAATCGAATATCATAACCTTTCTCTAAGAGTTGTTGTTATCCACATATTTTCTA
Source organism: Allium fistulosum (assembly GCA_030737815.1). Taxonomy (NCBI): domain Eukaryota; kingdom Viridiplantae; phylum Streptophyta; class Magnoliopsida; order Asparagales; family Amaryllidaceae; genus Allium; species Allium fistulosum. The sequence continues at coordinate 356,680,844 of CM060904.1, forward strand.
ACTACTATGTTAAGAGAATAGGCGGTAGGATATGGAAACAATGGAAAATAGTGTTACTACAAATACATATATCAAGCATCTAACGAAAGTATATCGAGCTTATAAATGCATGTCAAGTTAATAAATCTATGATTATATATTGAGCACCCAAGTCAATAATGTAGTAAGCATTTAACATGAAGCTATCAAGCCATAAGGAATGTTGAATTCAAAGGCATGAAGGATGTTGATACATTATATCCATAAGGAATGGTATCGAGCATAAAAGTGATCTCGAAGTTATGTAAGTGGTGATATTGAGTTTATAATATGATGAGGTTACCAAACTTGTAAATATAAAACATCACGAGCTCATGGGAAATATTGGATTCATTTTAAATAATACCATCTAATGCAACATTTCGGGTGTTGGATCATTTTTGGTTTAATATTTTGGTGCTGAAAGGAGGGCTCGAACCTCCGACCTATTATTTCCTTACTTAGAAACTAATTATGTAAAGTTTTGTTGAAAGAAAATGGCGAGAGCTAAAAAAGTCGATGTTCTAAAAGAAAAGATTGTACAACGAATAACTTGGTGGAAAATATCACTCTAAACTTTAATTCAGACAATGTGGAACCTAGACACCTGTAACACCCTTAATTGTAGTTTAACATTATTTAGGATGTTTAATTAGATATATTACATAGAATAATGTAAATAGTTAAAGAGAATGAGATTTGAAACTTTATAAGGTCGCGCCATTATTAATGAACTAAGAAAGATTTTTTAACATTAAACATATAAGAGATTATATGAGAGGGGAAAAATTAGGTAGATACATCCTTTATTCCTTAAATCCTCTCCCCCCTCATATCATTCACACCTTACTCGTTCACAAAACAATCAAAGAAAAATATAAGGAGGTCGGATTTCTTAGGGAAAGAAGGGGACGAAATCATAAGGGATTCAAGGGCAAATCTTAAGGAAGCTAAACCCAAATCAAATCTCAACTCCATCTAAAAATCTAAGGCGAATAATACATGACCCATCTCTTTTGCTTATTTTTATATACGGTTATGGATAATACCCAAATTATTATTGCTTGATTTACCAAGATATGGTTGTGTAATCATTGTTTGGATAGGATGATGATTTATGGAATTTTTATGAAATTATTTAAATGGGTTATAAAGATAAAACCTAGGTTTTAAATCTTTAAATGCTTTGGTTTTCTGGTATGATGTGTAAAACCGTAGTTTTGAGATGTATTTTTAATTTCATAATTTTCCAAGTTAAAATAATTATTTAATGAATTTCATAAGGTGGAAATTGGGTCAATTTTGAGTTTTAATTATTAAAAATAATTAAATATAGTTTTTAGCCTTGAAATTTTTATATGATAAAGAATATGGTATTTTGGAATTTCAAGAATTTTTGGGGTTTTTTCCCGAGTGATTTCGAATTATTATGAATTTATTATGCTAGATAAGCATTTAAATGGATAATTAATTAAGGATATTAATTAATTAGTTTGATATATGTTTTGGACTTTTAAAATTGAGTGCGGCGGTTTTCTAAAAAAGAAATTGTTAAACTATTACATTAGCCAATAGAAATTTGACAAGAATTATGGTCTGGTGAAAAGTAATTTCTTTTGATAGAAATAAATCGGTTTTCCAGATAATTACAACAATATCATGCCGCGTATGTTGTCTCCGCTCATAAGGTAATGCCGCATTTATATATGTTGATGTTGAGATAAAGGGAAACTTATGATGGCTACTTCGGTAGCTATTGAATGATTCCATCTTTGTCGATGCCGATCTCATCGACAACCTATCATTGGTGGCATAACCTTATCATGATTCATCTAAAGGTTTAAAGGTTCAATTTCATGACTGAAATACCTCACACCCCTTAATATACCAAAAAGGACACATTAAAAGGTATGGTGCGTTGTAGGTATAACTAAAGCTAACAGAGACTAAGATTCACAAGACAAATATAGGTAAAAACAGCGGAAACTTAAAAAAATAACTTAATTAAAACAAAGCTTCATAATTGTTTCATAAATAAGTCAAATACCAAATACCACATACATGTCTAGAAATCCAATATGTCTCATGAAACAAAAACTCATAGTCTCAAAATCAGTGTACAAAATATCCCTCAAAATAAGCCAGTACATAGAAAGGACAAAAGCTGAAAATAAAAGATATACATAGAAGAAATCTCCTCCAAGAAACTCCTAGCTGCAGTAATCTACTAACTTCTACCTTGATTGCCTAAGGAGGGAAAGGGGAAAATAGAGGAGTGGGTCAGACTAAAAGTCTGGTGAATGATAGTAATTACTAGATTCTTGAAGCAAGATAAAAGTAATAGACTCTACAACAGTTCTAGCATAAATAAGGATAATAAAGGAAATAGGAAAGAGATAAACTGGAAATAAGTACGATCAAATATTGCTCAATTTATAAGATATGTTAACTTTGATTGCTTGCACTTGTCCTTTTTCTGCTTTGATTAGGCTGAATTCCTAATCCTATAATTAGGATATAACCCTAATTCTACCCTTTTTGATCGACCTGCTACTCCATAGACCTTACAGCAGACCAGCCGCTATATAACTCCTTACACAGCAGCCAATGGTATCTACGGAAGACGTACAGAGAAACTACTGTGCATCCGGATGACATATATAGCTCCCTACAAAGAAGACAATGGTGTCTACGAAAGACACCCATACTAAGCGCTTGGAACTCATAGCTATTACTGAGCACCCGAAATGGAAGTCGCACGCGTAACTGCCACCATGCCCATGCTACCTTTTGCTCCACCTATTGGGTCTTCTTATTACCTCCAACTTCCAGCATAAGCGTGCCCCTCATCTCACTTCAGGCTAATGTGAGATCACCGCGTGTCCATAAAAACTATATGGGAAATGCTGTTGGTACTGGCCCTTCATCCAAACAACATCTAGTTGCGCCCCATATCCAAATCCCCCATGATTTGGACTTCTATTTGACCAATTACTACCATTCTTACCATAAATGTGCCCTAGACTTACCGTTTTGTCTAATAGTGAATGCTATTTGGTACAGGTCCTACTTTCATCTTTGCTTATTAACTTAGGTAAATTATTTAAATAAGCCTTTACATTTTTCTCTACTATCTATGCTTATTAATTTATCCTAAGTCTTAAAATAAGCCTTACTCCGTTCTTTTTCCTACGTTATAATCATGCTTATTACTTAACTCAAGGTCTAAGTGTGAAAATAAGCTTCTTTCATCTTTTATTCTTTTTAGTTATAATTCTAGGTTATAAGTAGGACAATCTTTTTAATTCAGTCCAATTAACGTCATAATTAGGCGTAATTTCAGTCCAATTCCATTTATATTATAGTCTTTGAAATTTACATCTTATATTCCATTATTTCAGATTTCTTACAATTTAATCCGTATTTGCGTTAATCTTATTCTAATACATACGTGAAGAAGAAGGAGGAATAAAAGAAAAATGAAAATAGAAGAAAATCCAAAGCGTAGAAAGAAGATGTAAATAACGTATAAATAACAGTAAATAACTAAAATACTGTAAATAAACTGTAAATAATCCGAAAAGCTATAATTAACAGAAATAAATTAAAATTACTGAAAAGAATAGCTGAAAGGAAATAGACTGAAAATAATTCTAAAAACTGTAAATAAACTACTTAAAAGGCAATTCCAAAAATCGTAGTAAAACTACAACTATTGAAAACCCTATTATTTTAAATTAATTAAAGAAATCTTAAAATAATTACAATCACTCACCTCCAGTCCTAAGCTCTTCCTTTGGTCTTCCCAGATCCACTTGGAGTTGTAAAATAATTTAATTTATAACGATTTTCTCCTTTGGAAAAATTATTCCGTTTAGGGTTCTTCCTAGAAAGGTGAACCCAATTAGAGAAAACCTAGAATGAGAAAAAGTGTTAAGTCTAGGGGTCTATTTATAGGTGTAGAAGTGGATCTCGAACCGTTGGATTTGGAGATTGAGTAAGATGCAACTACGTCATAAGCTGAATAGGAGCCATCGGATGCAAAACTGAAAGGACCAGATTGAAATAAAGGATGCAAATGACATGTTCAATCGCTGCTGATTCGTTCGAACGAACAAACGTTCGTTCGCTTGCCAAAATGCAAGGCGGGTCGACCGGGCGGTCGACCGCCCCCTTGCCCAGGTCGATTGGCCGGTCGACCTGTGTGTGTGTGTATTTTCTTTTTATTTCTGCTTATTTTGTAACTTGGTCATATTTGCTCGGTTTCTGACGTTCTATATATGGAAATTGACCAGAAAATTACCACGGACACAATGGTGCTACTCCCGTGGCTCAATTCTGATAATTTCACAAAGTTATTTTATTATTTAATTAATTAACAAATTAATTATTACGGGTTAAATTTTGAGTTGTTACATTCTCCCCTCCATAAGGGATTTCGTCCACGAAATCTCTAAGGATTAAGAATGTACTAAATGTTTCCATCCAATTCTACAACCAACTACTCAATCATCAACCATTCATCCATTGTACTTAAGTTTTTCTAATACAATTTATGATACTTATGCAATTAGTGTAGTGTAAATGTCCCTAACTAATGCAAAATATTAGGCGCGTCCACTGATTCAGTTGACCTCCCTTTTATGCAATCATGTCCGTGCCATGTATCCAAATGAATGCAAAAATTTCCTAATGATACTGATAATTCTATATGCGCGCTACAAACATCATCCAAATGCAACAATCATGTGATAATCATCCATTTATAACAATCGTGGAAATAACATAAAAATGCGCACACATCCATATGCATATGCTCTAGTGTCCTAGTTAGGCCAATCCCTAAGGAATACTAGTGCCTAGTGTACCTATATGCGTCCATAGCATCCACTAGCAAACACATGCAATCACTAGCATACATCATTCATAACATGTTCTATTAAAATGTTTACATCAAATCCTACCTTCCATAGGTTAAATCCTAAGTTCTACCCTCCCAAAGGATAATAAAGGAAAGAACTTATTCAAATCTAAAGATGGATTCTAAAACTTACTATCAAAAAGATGAGGATAGGAAGTACGAATCTTCTCTTCTGCTTCCCAAGTGGCGTCTGCAGCATCATCTCCCCATTTCACCTTCACCAGCGGAACCTCCTTATTCCTTAGTCGCTTGATGTCTCTTCCAACAATCTTCGTGGGGATATGCCTGTAACGACCTGGAATTTTCAACCATTCGCATCCATACATGTTGGATTAGAATTGCTCGAAATATCAGATTGTTAATTTAAATTTGGCAAAACTCAGCATATACAGTAAGTAAATAATCACAGAATCACAGACACAGAGTAATATAACAATAATGCAGCGGAAAAAAAGGATAGTAGTTCATGAAGCTACTATATATATATATATAACAGAGTTAAACAAGATACAACAGAAGTCTCGAATACATAGATGTCTCAATACAATAGTCCAATACAAGATGTGAACACATCACTAGAATCAACTGAATAACTGCAAGCTGAATAGATATAGCTGGATTTCCAAGCGAAGCCCCAACTCCAAAGGTGAGTCTCGAACACTGGTACACTCAATCTGAACCGAGCGTAAAGCAAAACACAAAACACTCGAGTCAGGATTAACATTCTTATATCAATAAATCCAACTCAAGTGAAATATCAACTGAAATACAAGTAACTCAAGGGATGTTTGGGATAACCATCCTCTAAGCATCCGTTAAACTATCTACTATGTAATAATATACGCTATTATAATAATGTCTAAAGTAAAATATACTATTTAAAAATAGCGTTAAGGCGTTACCCATATCCCCTTTAACACATTTTATAGTGCCAATAGTCTATACAGTACCTGCGTACCTCCTGATCGGGAGGCTACGAGAAGATACTCCATAGGTACGACACAAATAGAAACTCATAGTAAAGCTCGATATGGTAGGTGACACGGCACAACGAGGCAATGCCAGGGTAGATATACCAATTACGCACACGGGCTGGTGGAAACGCATAGTAGCCACTACCACCCACCTCGGAACACACTCCCAAATCAAAATCGAAGGGTGGCCACCAAATCAATCACAAGATAATAGAATGGTATCGAAGAAATGTGTCCGATCAGAGGAGCTACCTTATTGCCCCGAGATCGCTCCTGTTTTAGCCACCTTAACCCAACTCACGGGAGTTGGGTCCACGTATATACCTCAATAGGATCGTCGCCACCATCCTACTTCATTTTGGAATCTCCACCGCGTACACAGTTGTTAAAGTGATTTTCGGTATCGACAGAGAGTATGCCCATATCCGATCCCGATCTCTTTAACAACCAATCGTTATTATAACACCGTGGTCATTTCAAAATAGTTTATACTTCAAAACCAAAATATCATTTCCATTTCAAAAACATATCAATACGATAACATTTTCACTTCAAATATATCCATTTCCAAAAATCATATCACTTTCCAAAGTTATAACTCTTTCGAAATCAAAACACTTAAATGTATTATATTTTGGAAACCACAATATTTTGAAATTATAGCATTTTGGAAATCATAACACTTTGAAATTATAGCATTTCCCTTAAACCATTTAGATATCAATAATAGTATATATAATAAAATAGTTTATAAAATAGAATAATTTATATAAAATAGTTATAAGTTAAAACTATTTATATTAAAATAATTAGTATATTTAAAATAGTTTATAAAATAAAATAAAATAATTTATTAGGTTAAATATATAAATAGTTTTAAATATAATTTAAAATTACTTTACATAATAAAATATCTTCCTCAACTTTCACAAATCGATTCAAATCAACTCGACTTCCAAATTCAACTTAATAAAATCTCGATTCATAAATTTCAACTCAATTCAATTTCTCAATAAATCATTTCCAATTATATCGATTTCAAATACAGATTTGAAACATAATAAACCATTAAATTTCAATATATTCCAAAGCTTTAAATATTCCAAATTTCCAAAACTAAATTTGATAATTCCATTTATATCTCAATTTAATTTCATTACATTTAGTTTCTGAAATATTTATTTAATCATTTCCATAACATCTAAATACAACTTTAATTTACAAATTTAAATAAACAAAATATCCCATTTAAATTTATATAAGTTTGAAATATTCATTTAAGTCACTTTTAATCAAATTCAAGTTATAAAACATATCTTAAAATTTCAAATTTAATAAATTTCAAATCAAACTTATTTAAGTATAATTCTTAAATAATTAAAATTCAAATCAAATTCAGTTTCAACCTGAACCATTATAAACTCTATATTTGAAAATATAAATTTTTACATAAATACTAAAACATATTTTATATTGATCAAATCAACTTTATTAAATCAACTTTATTAACTCTTTAAAATCAATATTTATTAAAACCATATATTTTCTTTTCAAAACCAAAGAAATCATTTCAAAATATTTATATATAGACCAACGGTGTCTGTATATAATTTTCTATCCTATGGTCAAGTGATACAGATATTTATCGTTTCAATCCGCAATTTATATATATATATATATATATATATATATATATATGGGTATATATCCTTTCAACCCGCAGTCCCAAATTCAATTCATATGAAAATCGCTTGGATTTATCATTTCAACCCATAACGATTTTCTCCTATTCTACAGATCGTTCGGGTATGTATCATTTCAACCCATAGTGAATTCTATACTAACAGGGAACTTGCAGAGTGATAACAAATATGATAATAATATAACTGGCATATATCATCAATATAAATACAGATAATGGTGTCAGCTGTCACAGGTGAACAGATACAAATAACAGTATATATATAGCAATGTAAATAACTAACAGCAGCATATTTCAATTGACGTTTCAATTGAAATCAAATTTAATAAATATAAGAACGTTAATCGTGAGTGATTGCTCACCTTTCGAGGTTAGAGAAGATAGACACGGAATGAGATTAGATATGAATCCAAGCACAGATTTCGAGGCAAAGCAAGATTGGCACGAATTTGACGGACAACTGATAAATCTAAAATCAAGAATCAAAAATCAATTTTGATATAACAAAAACAAAATGTATATTGTATTATTATTATTACTTTATAAAAATCAATACAGCAAACATTAGAATAAATATATATATATATATATATATGATTCAACTTATTATACTTAAAACAAATTAAGGCTCAATATATAAACAACTTAGATAGACTTATATATAAAAAGTTTTAGTTTAAAGTCTATATATGTTTCAAAATTAAAATAACTGTATATGTATACAGTTTAAGATCAATAGTTAAAACAAATACACTATGCAGACAATGATATGTACACGCAGATCATAAACAAAACAAAATATCTATATATACAATAAAATCAAAATATCTTATATATATTATATTTAAAACAAATATTTAAAACCAATATGCTTACAAATCAACATACATTTTCAAAGTCAGTATACATTATATATATATAACTTTAAACATACTTATAATTATACTTCAACCTATCATAACCAACATATATATACAACCTCTATATATATACTTTGAAACCAACAGTATATTATACTAATATATAAGCTGATATATATATATAAACAGAAAAATCACCAAACAAATTCATTTTCATAACTTACCACAAATTTTTAAATATACATAAATAGATACAAACAAATCTTGTATAAACTTTATATTTTATAACAAATCAAACCTTAAATTCTTATATAAACCGATACGTATATTACACATGCTCTGCATATAATTGTTTCCTGAATACTAATACTATAGGAATATATAATATATATGTATCAGATCTAAATATATATATGTATATATATATATACATGTGGAAAAATCCACTTAGGTGTATACTTGTATATATAGCTTACAGGCCAAATATAGATGTATACTCTCTACAAATTCATATATATGAACAACTTACACAACCTTTTACATATAACCGAACATACATATCTGTATACTTATAACACTATATATATAACTATTATAACTTTATATATATACAACAAATCATAGTTTAAGTACACCATCAATACAAAACAGAACTCATGCATAATATCAATAACAGATTACAATATATATAACATATATACTATATGCAGACCATATATTAATAATATACAAATGTAGACTTGACTTTATCATCTAATATATGTAAAATATATGACTGATATAACTTCAAAATACTATTAAATATACCTATGTAAAAATAAAGTAGATGAGTGCTACAGGCATACACGCAGCCTCAAATAATCAATACAGTATATGCTTTATAAATATATGCTTTATAACACGCAGTAAAATATTGCACTTTATAATATATGCCTTATAAATACATGTTATAAAATATATCAGTACTATTTTAAACTTATGTGCATATAAACCGAAACAAACATATATAAACCATACAATACTTGCGCATACAAAAAAAGAACGGCAAATAACAGAGGAAGGAGACATTGGCTAGGCAAGCTGAGGAAATCTGGGCTTGCAGACGAAGTCAGGTAGGTGTGCAGTGGCGGGCAAGCTCGGCAAAGCATGGTGGAAAGAGGAGGGGCAGAGGCCGTGCACGAGACAAGGTGTGGAAGTGAATCATGCTGCTAACACACTCTTATATAATCCTTTTGTTTTCTTTTATCAATGAACAGAGCAAGAATGAAGATAAGGGAGAGAATAGGGTAACCATGAACATATGGAAGGAGCTTAGGTAAAATGGAAGGGAGTTGAAAGGTTGTTGTCTAGGTGGTGGCTTCTCAGATCTAAAGCAAATAATACTATTGCTTATATTTGCGAGAAAAGAAATAGTGGATACCAAAAGCCAAATGTATCTTTCAGAGAATATTAAAGGTACGTGGCAATTTGTTTCACCTGTTGGGTAAATGAATGGTCACGGAACCAAAAACATTAAAATAGGGTACCGGTTCGGCAAATCGTTTCACGGATTTCGCCGTGCACCGGACTTCGAAACACAGAATTGAATATACTGTTGCGATCGGTACGGAGAGACAATCAAAACGGTATACATATATCAGTGATACGATCATCCTATCAAAAGTCAATAATCGGTACCGAAAATGCTGCAATTTGCCAGAAGTAAGATAAACGAAGCAATTGCAGTTCAAATTTGGAGAAACGAAACATGACGTCTCACTCAGAAGATGATTTACAAATTTATTATATAAAAATATTCAGTTTTGGAAAACATTTTATTATCATCAAATATTAACTGATTTGAATGAAAATAAAATTACACAATAAAATAAACTTCCAATTTATCTGATGAAAATTTACCAGTTGCTATGTTTAAGTAGACGTATTCCAAATATTAAATTTTTATTTCAAAATTTTATGATTTAAAATTTCACAGAATTCCAATTAAATATATTATTAAAACAAATAAAATCATTAAGAATTTACGGGTCGTTACACTCTCCCCCACTCAAAACTTTTCGTCCCCGAAAAGGAAGGGGGTAGGAGGATAGAAACAACCAGAAGATATAGATTTAAAACAAGATAAAACAATTAATTTAAACCATATATATTTCAATTTAAATTAATTTATATTCAATAATTGATTTTAAATTCAAGGTATTTCCATAGGTTAATCTAATTTCAATTTATTAATTCCTTCAAAACAAATTTATTTGTTTCATCTATTATTCAATTAACTTATTATTCTATTTATCTCTATTAACATCTTTATAATAAAATTTAAGTGTATAGCATTTATTATAACACTCAAATCTTTCCTTATAAAGTCATTTTATATTGTATATTATCCAATTACATTTTAACTTCTGAATAAATTAGGTAAGTTATATTGAAATGTAATTGAGAATTATACAAGTAAAATTTTCTCATTCAACTTATTTCAAGTTTAAATATTTATTCAAAAATTTAGCTTTATTTATAATTGAAAACATCCTTTAACATAATTTTAAGAATTAAATTTTCGTTTAATTTCAAACCCTTTAGAGATAATTATGTATATACTATATATATCAAATCAAATTAAATTTAAAATAACATACCTATATATAATATATATATGTAAATCAAGCCATACTTTAGAAATTCAAATCAATTTAATTCCCAAAATAAAAGTGTAGCAAAGCTACAGAAGGGTCTCTCCACCTCGAAACTCGAAAATGAATGTCGATGATGCGGCCGCCATCACCAAAATTATTTTCCAGCGACAAAAGAAGAGAGCACTGATTTAATCATTTAAAGTTCTTTGAAATGATTTCTATTTGAAATTACGTTAAATAACATACACTTTAAAACTTTTAAAACCGAAGTTTGAAGTCACCGGAAATTAAATTTTCAAATCCTGATTTAAATCCATTTCAATACCAAATCAATTTATAAACCATGTTTATAAATTCATTTATAGAACAATGAATGATAATCAATTATTATCATTTCAAACAACCAATTCAATTAACTATTTAATTTCAGAAAATTATACTTATATATACAAAATTTATTTCATTTACCAAATTTGAAAATAATATTGTTTCAGTTTGTTCTGTTCAAGTGTTTTGGAAATCCTATCGATTGCGTTGATCAGACGAATCGATCGAAAACCCAAATCAACATCAACAACTCAAACAATACAATAAATAAAACATTTTGATATTAATTACAAATACACTCCCTCGCTGGACGATACAAGAATGGACTCTAAAATAAGGATAGAGATTCGGATTAGAAAGATCCTAACCAAAAGAATTCAATTAGAAGATAGGCTCGATAGGGAGATAAATAGATTTCAAAGAGAGGAACGAATGGATAGACTTAGATAAATCGCGGGCAACTTTAACCGGGCCAACCGTGAATTTAAAATAATATCGAGGTAGAATTCTAGGGCAAAGCGACATTCGATCGCCAGAGATAGAATTCGGGTAAAGCAAGAGATAACAACATCTAATCCGAGGATACATAAATCTCGGCGAATCAATGCTGTTGTAAAGGAGTTTCACCACTTTATAATCATTTAGTGGAGCTATGGGATGCTCCGGGATTAAAAGAATACGAATGAGGGAGACAAGAATGGACTTTGGAACCGAAGGGAACATTCCAAAATTCAAAGGAAACCGAATCAAAGAGGAAAAGATTCGAGCACGAACGAAAGTGATCCCGTAATTAAATTTACTCTATATGCTAAGTTTTGCCTAAAACCAGAGCTCTGATACCACATGCAGCGACCTGGAATTTTCAACCATTCGCATCCATACATGTTGGATTTGAATTGCTCGAAATATCAGATTGTTAATTTAAATTTGGCAAAACTCAGCATATATAGTAAATAAATAATCACAGAATCACAGACACAGAGTAATATAACAATAATGCAGCGGAAACAAAAGGATAGTAGTTCATGAAGCTACTATATATATATATAACAGAGTTAAACAAGATACAACAGAAGTCTCGAATACATAGATGTCTCAATACAATAGTCCAATACAAGATATGAACACATCACTGGAATCAACTGAATAACTGCAAGCTGAATAGATATAGCTGGATTTCCAAGCAAAGCTCCAACTCCAAAGGTGAGTCTCGAACACTAGTACACTCAGTCTGACCCGAGCGTAAAGCAAAACACAAAACACTCGAGTCAGGATTAACATTCCTATATCAATAAATCCAACTCAAGTGAAATATCAACTGAAATACAAGTAACTCAAAGGATGTTTGGGATAACCATCCTCTAAGGGTCCGTTAAACTATCTACTATGTAATAATATACGCTATTATAATAATGTCTACAGTAAAATAAACTATTTAAAAATAGCATTAAGGCGTTACCCATATCCTCTTTAACACATTTTATAGTGCCAATAGTCTATACAGTACCTGCGTACCTCCTGATCGGGAGGCTACGAGAAGATACTCCATAGGTACGACACAAATAGAAACTCGTAGTAAAGCTCGATATGGTAGGTGACACGGCACAACGAGGCAATGCCATGGTAGATATACCAATTACGCACACGGGCTGGTGGAAACGCATAGCAGCCACTAACGCCCACCTCGGAACACACTCCCAAATCAAAATCGAAGGGTGGCCACCAAATCAATCACAAGGTAATAGAATGGTATCGAAGAAATGTGTCCGATCAAAGGAGCTACCTTATTGGCCCGAGATCGCTCCTGTTTTAGCCACCTTAAGCTAACTCACGGGAGTCGGGTCCACATATATACCTCAATAGGATCGTCGCCACCATCCTACTTCATTCTGGAATCTCCACCGCGTACACAGTTGTTAAAGTGGTTTTCGGTATCGACAGAGAGTATGCCCATATCCGATCCCAGTCTCTTTAACAACCAATCTATATTATAACACCGCGATCATTTCAAAATAGTTTATACTTCAAAACCAAAATATCATTTCCATTTCAAAAACATATCAATATGATAACATTTTCACTTCAAATATATCCATTTCCAAAATCATATCACTTTCCAAAGTTATATCTCTTTCGAAATCAAAACACTTAAATGTATAATATTTTGGAAACCACAACATTTTGAAATTATAGCATTTTGGAAATCATAACATTTTGAAATTATAGCATTTTGGAAATCATAACACTTTGAAATTATAGCATTTCCCTTAAACCGTTTAGATATCAATAATAGTATATATAATAAAATAGTTTATAAAATAAAATAAATTATATAAAATAGTTATAAGTTAAAACTATTTATATTAAAATAATCAGTATATTTAAAATAGTTTATAAAATAAAATAACTTATTAGGTAAAATATATAAATAGTTTTAAATATAATTTAAAATTACTTTATATAATAAAATAGCTTCCTCAACTTTCACAAATCGATTCAAATCAACTCGACTTCCAAATTCAACTTAATAAAATCTCAATTCATAAATTTCAACTCAATTCAATTTCCCAATAAATCATTTCCAATTATATCGATTTCAAATACAGATTTGAAACATAATAAACCATTAAATTTCAATATATTCCAAAGCTTTAAATATTCCAAATTTCCAAAAATAAATTTGATAATTCCATTTATATCTCAATTTAATTTCATTACATTTAGTTTCTGAAATATTTATTTAATCATTTCCATAACATCTAAATACAACTTTAATTTGCCAAATTTAAATTAACAATCTGATATTTTGAGCAATTCAAATCCAACATGTATGGATGCGAATGGTTGAAAATTCCAGGTCGTTACAATGCCGAACAGAAGCTTCCCTTTCTACCTCCATCTCCTCTAATTGACTAGGCTATACAACCTCTGCCGAGTCATGTAAGCACTTTCGCAATTGCGAAACATGGAAAATATCGTGCACTCCTGCGAGCCTCTCTGGTAGCTTCACTCGGTAAGCCATCTTTCCAACTCTCTCTATGATAGGAAATGGTCCAACAAATCTAGGAGCTAACTTTCCATTTGATCCGAATATTACCACCTTCCTAAGTGGAGATATTTTGATAAAAACTAAGTCCCCAACCTCAAACTCTAAGTCTCTCCTCCGCTTGTCTGCATACGACTTATGTCTGTCTTGAGCCGTCTTCATCCTTCGCCGAATCAAATCCACCCTCTCAGAGGTCTCCCTAACCATATTGGGTCCAAGTAATAACTTCTCCGTAGACTCTACTCAACATGATGGGGACTTACAAGGTCTACCATACAAAGACTCAAATGGTGCCATTCCTATACTTGTTTGGTAACTATTATTGTACGCAAACTCAACCAATGGAAGATGCTCCTCCCAAGTACCTCCAAAGTCCAAAATGCACATCCGCAGAAAATCCTCAAGCACCCTATTTACTCTCCCCGTTTGGCCATCGGTCTGGGGGTGATAGGCCGTACTCAACCTAAGTTGTGTCCCTAACGCCTCCTGTAAGCTTCTCCAAAACTCACCAGTGAAAATGGGATCTCTATCACTAACAACGCTAGAAGGAACTCCGTATAAACGGACTATCTCTCGAATATACAAGGATGCCAAATATGAAGCCGTACGCTTACTCTTAACTGGGATGAAGTGAGCACTATTTGTCAATCTATCAACAATCACCCAAATTCTAGTGTTCCCTTTTCTAGAATGGGGTAAACCATCAATAAAATCCATAGAAATACTGTCCCACTTTCACTCCGGCACGTCTAAGGGCTGAAGTAATCCACCGGGCTTCTGCTGCTCTGCTTTTACCCTTTGGCATATGAGACACTTAGCTATGAATTCTACCACGTCCTTCTTCATGCCACCCCAATAGAACATCCTCTTCATATCCCGATACATTTTGTCACCACCTGGATGAATAGTCATACGGGAATGGTGCGCCTCCTCCAAAACTGCTCTCAACAAGTCACTGGCGCATGGAACAAAAAGCCTCCCATCTCTCCTAAGCCACCCTCTGCTATCAATGGAATAGCATTGGAGATGTCTCAAGACATCTCCTTGGCTAATCCTACCCATAACGTCCATGAGCTCCGAATCCTCCCGCTGCCTCGAGCCAATCTGATCTATAAGGGTAGGCCTCACCTCTAATGTCGCCAATAATCCAGAAGTAATGTCCGTAGGGGCTTAAAATCAAAAGTAGATATAAAATCCAAGCTCCTCCACTCTATGAACAAAGGACTAAGGGTTGCCTTCTTTCTACTCAATGCATCCGCAACTACATTACCCTTACTAGGGGTATAAGCTCAAACCTCTCTCCAAGCAAATAGTGCCTCCAAGACTTAAGTGGAAAAACTATAACAGCCAACTCCAAATCGTGGGTAGGGTAGTTCTTCTCATGCGTCCTCAACTGCCTACTACCACAACACACTACTCTCCCTTCTTGCATCAACACCGCTTCTAGACCCGTTCCGCATGCATCAGTGTATACAGTGAAAGGCTTAGCTCCGTCGGGTAAAACTAACGCTGGTGAACTAGTAAGGGCTCTCTTAAGCTTCGTGAAGGAATCCTCACAATCCACGTCCCACATGAAAGCTTTATTATTCTTAGTAAGGAGCGTGAGTGGTGCCGAAATCTTGGCAAAGTCTCTAATGAACTTCCTATAGTAACCAGCCAATCCTAGGAAGCTCCTAACCTCGGTAATGTTCTTGCAGGCCTTCCAATTTTGCACTGCAATAACCTTGCGGGGTCAACAACCAAACCTTCCTTCGAGACTACGTGCCCCTAGAAACGAACATCCTCTCTCCAAAAATGACACTTCGAAAACTTAGCTCTCAAATGATGACTACGAAGTGTGCGAAGAACTTCTTCCAAATGAACAACATGCTCCTCTGTATTCTTGGAAAATACCAAGATATCATCCACAAATACCACCACAAACTTATTTAGGACATCCCTAAAGACGCGGCTCATCAAATCAACAAAATAGGCTGGAGCATTGGTTAGCCCAAAAGGCATAACCAACCACTCGAAGAATCCATCCGGTTGTCCTAAAGGCAGTCTTATCTATGCTGTCATCAGCGACTCTAAGTTGATGGAATCCCTTGGCTAAATCAAGCTGAGAGAAAACCGAAGAACCTACCAACTGATCAAAAAGATCATCAATCCTAGGGAGTGGATATCGGTTCTTCTTGGTGAGCTTATTTAATTCTCTATAATCTACGCAAAGTCGGAGAGAACCATCCGCCTTAGTGGCGAAGACGACTAGTGCTCCCCACTCCGATATGCTCCTTCTTATGAATCACTTCTCCAAAAGCTCACGAATCTACTTGCTCAATTCTTTCCTCTCCCTAGGTGCCATGTGGCTCACAAGTAACGCTATTGTCTTAACATACTCGGTCAAATAAATTTTGAAGTCAATCTCTCTCTTAGGGAGTAGTCCTCCAACCTCCTCAAAGACGTCTGCAAAATCTCTGACGACAGGAACCGAATGCAAATCTCATGACGATGAATCAAGGGAATAGAGAAAACTCAACATGACTGACCCTTGCAGGCCACAAGATACCTCTAGAGTCCTACCACTGCAAGTCTCTAGTCTAACGACTCTCCTCTCGCAGTCTAAGATAGCTCTGTATGTGGATAGCCAGTCCATCCCTAAGATCATCCCATACCCCGAGAATCCCAAAACATAGGCGTCACAATCAAATTCTACGCCTAGGATAAAGATTTTCAAACCCCTACAAACCATAGATAAGTGTGCCGATCCTCCTATGGGGTTTGAAACAATAATGGGGTCTACTACTAATGATATGTCCAAGTGCAAACAATCTACTAGAGAACTAGAGATAAAAGAATGTGATGCTCCAGAATCAAATAAAGTCCGAATGGGAAAATCAGATATAGAAATCAAACCTTCGACTGTGACTTTCCTACCTCTGTTTGGAATGCTACTGGAAAGTGTTGCGTCTAACATCTGAATCTTCGCAACTGGTGCACTCGCTCCCTGGGGACAACTCCTACTCATATGATCGGGCTGCCCGCAAGTATAGCACTTACCTTCATCCTCTCCTTCCAGCAATCCTTGGCCATTTGTCCAACCTTCCCACAACTATGGCACTTTATTCCTTTCTTAATCTGCTTATGAGGACCATCACCTTTCTTCTTCTTCTTCTTATTTTTTTCCATCCACTTCTTCTTTGAACCTTCTGACTTAACCTCCTGTTTAGACTCTCCCTCCTTGGTTGTATTCGACATAAGTGCCATCTCAACCATAGACTCATAAGTAACTCCCATCGGTACATGAGTCAGCAATATTCCGTGAAGGGGTTGATTTAATCCCTTTGAAAACTTCATAGCTTTCTTATGCTATGTGTTCACCAAATCCACACCAAACTGCGACACCTCATTAAATTAATTGATGTATTCCTTAACAAGCAAACTCCCTTGCTTTAAATCGATAAACCTCTCCAGTTGAACACACTCTTCCACTTGAGATAGAAACTTCCTATCGAACCGCTCTCGGAATCCATCCCAAGTAATATTCCTTCCCTCCAACTCGATCACATCCCACCAATAAGATGCCTCCTACTTTAGCTGCCAAGCGGCTAGTTGAACTCGCTGCTGACCATCCAATCCCAAAAGACCAAAAATCCTCTTTGTGTCCCTAAGCCATGCTCTCGCCTCCACAAAAGTCTCCTTGCCAGGAAAAGCCTTCCCGCCCAAACTTGAAAAATATTTACAAAGCATAGCGAAATTGATGGCGGCAGGTGGGTTGATGGGATTCCTACCCGCTGGTGCAGGATTGGGCGCAGGCCCGTGCACCTTTGGAGTCATGGCTTGTAAGTACCTACGAAACCAGGCTGGGACTGGAATGCCCTCGGAAAGGTTTGGGGCATCAGCCATTCTACGAAAAGAAAACGATAGTTTAGAAAAGAGTCAAAGGGTAATTGAACTGGACTTATGAGGGGATTTTTATAAAAATTCTTTTAAAACAAGTTATTTTTATAAAAATACTTTACTTTCAAAAATAAATTTTGATGAATCCTATAACCTTAAGCTCTAATACCAAGTGAAACACCCCACATCCCTTAATATACCCAAAAGGACACATTAAAAGGTGCGCTACATTGTAGGTATAACAAAAGCTAACGGAGACTAAGATTCACAAGACAAATATAGGTAAAAACAGCGGAAACTTAAAATAATAACTTAATTAAAACAAAGCTTCATAATTGCTTCATAAATAAGTCAAATACCAAATACCACATACATGTCTAGAAATCCAATATGTCTCATGAAACAAAAACTCTTAGTCTCAAAATCAGAGTACATAATATCCCTTAAAATAACCAGTACATAGAAAGGACAAAAGCTGAAAATAAAAGAAGTACATAGAAGAAATATCCTCCAAGAAACTCCAAGCTACAGCAATCTACTGACTTCTCCCTTGATTGCCTAAGGGAGGAAAAGGGAAAATAGAGGGGTGGGTTAGACTAAAAGTCTGGTGAATGATAGTAATTACTAGAGTCTTTAAGCAAGATAAAAGTAATAGACTCTACAATAGTTCTAGAATAAATAAGGATAATAAAGGAAATAGGAAAGAGATAAACTAGAAATAAGTACGATTAAATATTGCTCAATTTATAAGATAGGTTAACTTTGATTGCTTGCACTTGTCCTTGATTTCTGCTTCGATTAGGCTGAATTCCTAACCCTATAATCAGGATATAACCCTAATTCTACCCTTTTTGATCGACCTGCTACTCCATAGACCTTACTACGGACTAACCGCTATATAACTCCCTATACAGCAGCCAATGGTATCTATGGAAGATGCACAAAGCAACTACTGTGCATCCGGACGACATATATAGCTCCTTACACAGAAGGCAATGGTGTCTACGGAAGACACCCATACTAAGCGCTTGGAACTCATACCTATTACTGAGCACCCGAAATGGAAGTCGCACGCGTAACTGCCACCATGCCCATGCTACCTTTTGCTCCACTTATTGGGTCTTCTTATTACCTCCAACTTCCAGCATAAGCGTGCCCCTCATCTCACTTCAGTCTAATGTGAGATCACCGTGTGTCCATAGAAACTATAGGGGAAATGCTGTTGATATTGGCCCTTCATCCAAATAATATCTAGTTGCGCCCCTTATCCAAATCCCCCGTAATTTGGACTTCTATTTGACCAATTACTACCTCTGTTTCAGATATCGGAAATCTCGGCCGATATCTCATTTTGATCTCCCCCCAAAATGAAACAACAAATCTCGTTGTAAATCTCGTTTTGAATATATCGGTCGAGATATTAAAATATCGGCCGATATATCGACCGAGACGAGATGTTAAAATATCACTGGTATTTTTTTGGCTAAAATTTTGAAACCCCGTACCCGAGATATTAATAACTATTTTGCTATTAATAGTATGCTCGTAATGGTAAAATCCTGGTTTTATTTTGGTTTACCATTAATCTCTTTTTTTTTGTATTTTGTATGCGAATAGAAGACGTGGAAAAAAAAGCATGTTTAATCTTTAGTGTTTGTGTACATTTTGCATGTTGTATGAGATATGTCTATATCATATATCATATATTTGTATATGTTCTGCAATCTTTTGCATTTTTATATTCATTGTTTTTTACATGCATGTTCCTTATGCATATATATGTGTTTTATGTTCTACTTCTAGGTTATTGTTTAATGTTTTGGATTTATGTTTTATGTCTAACAATAATTCATGTTCATTGATAATGAGTTGTGAGCTATAATTTATCTGTATTATGTTATTCTATTAGTTTAAGAATATTATGATTTTTGAATACGAATGTTCTTTAGTTGATTAATAACAATGACTTGAGTTTACAAATCAAGTTTAAAATATTATTATTTTTGACACCATTCATAAAAGTTGTTGTGGAACAATATCAATTTTTAACATATAATATACCCCGAGATGGTTTCGATATGAGCTTTAAGATCCGATATGGAATTCCGAGATGAACACCCGAGATGGTTTCGATATGAGCTTTAAGATTCGATATGGAATTCCGAGATGAACACCCGAGATGGGCTCATCTCGTCCGAGATCTCCCCCGATAAGAGACCGAGTCTCTAAAATTTCCAAGACGAAACACTACCGATATCTGAGATTTAAAACCTTGATTACTACCATTCTTAGCATAAGCGTGCCCTAAACTTACCGTTTTGTCTAATAGTGAATGCTATTTGGTACAGGTTCTACTTTCATCTTTGCTTATTAACTTAGGTAAATTATTTAAATTAGCCTTTACATTTTTTATCTACTATCTGTGCTTGTTAATTTATCCTAAGTCTTAAAATAAGCCTTATTCCATTCTTTTTCCTATGTTATAATCATGCTTATTACTTAACCCAAGGTCTAAGTGTGAAAATAAGCTTCTTTCATCTTTTATTCTTTTTAGTTATAATTCTAAGTTATAAGTAGGCCAATCTTTTTAATTCAGTTCAATTAACATCATAATTAGGCGTAATTTCAGTCCAATTCCATTTATATTACAGTCTTTGAAATTTACATCTTATATTCCATTATTTCAGTTTTCTTACAATTTAATCTGTATTCGCGTTAATCTTATTCTAATCCATACGCGAAGAAGGAGGAATAAAAAAAACTGAAAATAGAAGAAAATCCAAAGCGTAGAAAGAAGATGTAAATAACGTATAAATAACAGTAAATAAATAAAATACTATAAATAAACTGTAAATAATCGGAAAAGCTATAATTAACAGAAATAAATTAAAATTACTGAAAAGAATAGCTGAAAGGAAATAAACTGAAATAATTCTAAAAACTGTAAATAAACTACTGAAAAGGCTATTCCAAAAATCGTAGTAAAACTACAACCATTGAAAACCCTATTATTTTAAATTACTTAAAAAAATCTTAAAATAATTACAATCACTCACCTCCGGTCCTAAGCTCTTCCTTTGGTCTTCTCGGATCCACTTGGAGTTGTAAAATAATTTAATTTATAACAATTTTCTCCTTTGGAAAAATTATTCCATTTAGGGTTCTTCCTAGAAAGGTGAACCTAATTGGAGAAAACCTAGAATGAGAAAAAGTGTTAGGTCTAGGGGTCCATTTTTAGGTGTAGAAGTGGATCTCGGACCGTTGGATTTGGAGATTGAGTAAGATGCAACCACGTAATAGGCTGAATAGGAACCATCAGATGCAAAACTGGAAGGACCAGATTGAAATAAAGGATGCAAATGACGTGTTCAATCACTGCTGATTCGTTCGAACGAACAAACGTTCGTACGCTTTCCAAAATGCAAGGCGGGTCGACCGGGCGGTTGACTGCCCCCTTGCCCAGGTCGATCGGCCGGTCGACCTGTATATATATGTGTGTATATATATATTTCTTCTTTTTTCTTTTTTTTCTGCTTATTTTGTAACTTTGTCATATTAGCTCGGTTTTTGACGTTCTATATATGGAAATTGACCAGAAAATTACCATTGACACAATAGTGCTACTCCCGTGGCTCAATTCTGATAATTTCACAAAGTTATTTTATTATTTAATTAATTAACAAATTAATTATTACGGGTTAAATTTTGGGTTGTTACAATGACCATTGAGGCCGCCTCTTATCATTTACACCACCATCAGTGACGCCGCATGTCTTCACTTGTGTTTTAAGCGATGCCACATATTTCTATTTTGAATACTCTCGATGGTAATTATACAAACGGTAGGGACGCCGCTTGTCTTGTCTTCGACTTTATATATATATATATATATAGTGGCATAATAGCCGAAGTGAACTAAGTATGTTTTTTACAATGGCGCCGCTTGTCTTGACATTCATCAGTGTCGGTGACATTGTTCTTGCTTACAAAAACACTAAGCTTTATTTTGAAAAGGGTAAGTAACCTATATTTCTTCTATGTCGATGACTTTATTTTCGGCATAGTATTTTACACTTAAAGGAATTTAAATTTTTACTTCAATCTTGGATAGAGATCGACAATGTCTTAACGCCATGTGTTTTATATGTTATTTTTATTAAAGGCGAAGAGCCTTAAGCCTCTTTGTCGACATTGTTATTGACATCGACATTAAACTATATTAACCTATCTAAAGGCGACGAGATGTATATGGTATGATTTCGACTTTAAACATTGGGGTTACCGATGTCATTTTAATTGTAAATTTTGACACTATCATTAGGGATTGCAATGTGAATTTGTTTCAACACGGTAAATGTTTTATAAATTGGGTTTTATCATTGGGTATACCAATGTATTTTTGACACTAACCATTAGGGTACCAATGTATTTCAAATTATAATTTTAACTTAAACCATTGGGGATACCAATGTATACCATATGTGATATTATAACGTTAGGGGGAGATAACCTAATTGGGGATACCAATACACATAGGCCAAACATGTGGGTAACACGAATTAAATTGTTCAGTGATGGGTTCATAATTATCCTAGGAAAACTGTGGGATGTGAGATAGATAGTCCCTATTATGCCTGAGATGGATAGTCTCTATGAGGTTATTGAAGGGTTCGTAGTCATCCTAGAAAAACTAAGGGATGTGTGATGAATAATCCACATCATTTCAAATTAAATGGAACATGTGTGATGGATAGTTCACATAATTTAAACAATGGAATCATATGTGATGGATAGTCAATATGGTAGGGGATTACCAATCCAAGTAATAATCATATGTGAGATGGATGGTCCACTTAACTTTGAATATGTTTATATGTGATATGGGTAGTTCACTAATTATAAGATGGGTAGTCAAATCATAAATAAGACGAATAGTCAGTTTAAATTATGACGAGTGGTCATATGAAATTAAGATGGACAGTCTAGTAAATTGGGATGGGCAATCCAATATATATTGCATAACTATAAATGTTATTTTCTATGTTCTAACCATTGTGGTTACAGAAGCATAGTATATGGTTAGTATGTTTTGGTTAAGATACTTGTGAGGGGAAAAACCATCCGCTCAGCGGCGTGGTCTTACTAAATATCTATTTGGTTCGAGATGGTAGGTTATTATTCACACCAGACTATTTGTCTGGCCCGAAGTTTTTGTCTTTCCCCTTAAACTCTCGGGTACTCATTTGAGTAGGCCGAGAGTAAGGGTTTTTAGGTTTTTAGTTAGACGGATAAGCTTCTGAAGACGTGCAGGAGGAAATCTAGCTATTTAGCAATACCTATCTAATCCGCTGTGTCGCTTGGTTTTGTTTGTATGGATGTAATGGAAAGTTTTATAATTTCCAATTGTTAGACTCTGATCGACAAGAGGGCATCTTCATATGTCGCTCTTGGAGCATTTTGTAACAGCTATATTTTCTCTGAATGTGGAATCGCAAATATGATATGCAATGAATTTGAAATCATATTTGAAATGGAATGTAAAAGTTATTTCTGAATTGCGTTTGAAAATTTTCATATTCATGTGCTTCTGATTATTGATATGATTAACATAGCCGTATTTTGCCATCGGGAGTTAATAACTATGGATGACTGTAGGATTCATAGCGGTCAGTTTTGGGCCTCAAAATGGAGTATATAACAACACCCATCGACACCAGTGAGGCTAAGATTCAAGATTTAACACAATAGCATACAGTGATGCAAGAGCTCCTTGAAAAGGTTCTTTCTTAGAAGTCTTCTAAATCAGCAAAGCTTACCGAAGGAGGAGAAGAAATGGAATCTCCAAGGAGAAATCTAGACAACTCGCTACTCAAAAGCAAAGATAAGGGTAAAAGCACCATGGATTCGCAAAAAAATAAAGAAACTCAAAATGAAGGACCAATAGTGTATTCCCTTAACTTGAAGGATAATGACATTAAGACGAATCATCAAAGATAAAGCCAAGAAAGGAGAATAAGAAGATCTTCCGAGCAGTCGGACAACTCGATTTCAGATAAAGAATACAATCCCTCCAGAAGAGATTATCATGACGATGAAGCATACCTGAAAGACATGGCTAATAAAATAGTGAAAGACATGCTTAATCTTAAAGGGAAGAGGACCCTTAACCCAAGAGTAAATAATAATCCTCCTGAAGCTCCATTCACGGAGGAAATAATGTCTGTTAGAATTCAGTTGCACATCAAATTCTCTTCATTAAGGTATAATGGAACCACCGATCCCGATGACCATCTTTTGGCTTTTGTAAGCCAAATGGATTTGCACAATGCTTCTGGAGCTGTACATTACAGACTCTTTCCTACAACTTTTCAAGGAGCAACTGCAGAATGATATAGACACTACAGAGAGAAAACTATTTTCTCTTGGAAACAATTTTTTATGAGTTTTTAGCACAATTCTGCATATGCAAAGATCCTACTATTGAATCTAGTGTACTAGAAAATGTCAATAAAGACAAGGAGAGTTGCTTGGCGAATATTTGAAGAGATTCAACACTAAGGCACTAAAGGTAGAAAACATGGCTAATAGAGACAAACTAATGGCAGTGCGCTCAGGGTTAATTAAGAAAACCCCCTTATGGAAGGAAATCTATATCTATGGGTGTAGGGATCTTCAAAATTTTCATTTCCAGGCTGATAAGTTTATCCATATGGGATGTGTAGGATCGAATTAACCCTAGAAGGTCGGTAAATAGAGTTTATAAAAAAAATTCACAGATAAATAAAATTTGTAGCACAGATAATAACAGAGTAAATGGGGAAATAAAAATAACACACAAGTTTACCCAGCTTCGACAAAACCCGCCTACTGCTGCCTCAAAGGTTTCTACCAGGAATTAAGCAAACGATCGCTTACAGACCTTGTAAACTTGCGAGAATCGCTTACCTATTTGTTCTAACCCTACGCTCAAAACATCGCCAAAATTCTGCCACAGAGTTGCGAATTCTCGAACTACGCCCCGTAGCTCGTAACCTAATTAACACTAGAGTTTAACAATTTAAAAACAAAAATACAATAAAAGAAAGGAAACCCTAATTTATAAATAATTTAAGCCCAAACAAAAATAAAAAGACTTGACCTAATATTTTATTCTCCTTTGTTTCTTCTTTTATCCCGTTTCTATCTTCATTCGTGTAAACAAGATCCTTTATTGTCTTTATTCTTTTGTAATTAGGGTTTATAATCTAAAGGCCATCGCTTGAAGGTTAAGCTTCGAATCACCTTACTCCTTTCCTTTCTCGTTGATTGCATACTTTGATTTACTAGCTATTAATGGTTGCAGCTCCTCCTTGTCGAGTGTTCTTCGATTGATATTGGTATGATTTAATGATTGCCCCTTTTCAATTTTATTCTCGAACTCGACTTTGATGCTTCGAGTTAAGATTGGTGCGTGGTTTATTTAAGTTTTTGCTCTTTGATTTTGCTTGAACTCGAATCATGGTTATTGCTAATGATGATAATAGGATTTATATAGGAATCAATTTCCTATATTATCGTTTGTATATAGGACTTTGAAATTTTCTGAGATTTTACTTTCGCTCGTGGATTTTTGATTGAACGTCTTGATGGGTTTCAGACTTGTTCTTCATTCGAATATATTGCTATATATTATTGACTGCTTTATTCTTGATTTTCTGCTTTATAGCCTTGACTCGTTTAATAATGTTTTAGCTAAAATTAAGTTTCAATCTGTGACTGCTTTATTTGAGTTTTCTGATAATTTTTTAAATGCCTTTCCACTTGCATAAACTTACACAAACTTGCACTAGAACTATGTACTTCACGATGGCTACACTGTGTATACATACATACATACATACATACATACATACATACATACATACATATGTATGTATATATGTGTCACATCATTTCTTGTTTTTCTATATAACAATGTGTGATGCTTTGATACATTTTTGCTTGCCCATGTTTGTTTATCTGCACTTGTACTCCATCTTGTTGCATTGTTATTCATCTAGGTGCTGACCCTATGTATTCTACCTTTGTGTTTCATATGCTTGATTTTCAATATGTTGCCTGATCCTTTGTACTTATGTGCATCTGGTTATGTTATCTGAACCTGCTTTCTATGAGATACTCTGATATGTTTTGCTTTTCCAACCTAATTGTATGTAGTTGCACCTATGAATCTTGTTTGCTGATATGTGCATGCCTAAGCTTCCATGTATATACATACATTTGTATGTATATATGTGTGAACGTTTTCTGGATTGTATATTCTAGTATAAGATGCTCTGTTCATCCTTGCTGAAACTGGACATTGATCTAAAAACTCGACTTTGAATTATGCACTTCTACCTTGCTACACTCTTGTTATCTTCCAGTTTACATCTTCATGTGCTTTCTCTTGTTGATCTGGTTACTAGTGCATTCTCCTTTGGTCCTGACTATGTGAGATGTTAGCGACTGGCTGTTGTGAGTGTGCACATTTGCGTATACTTGTTGAAATCTGGCCTGGCTTAGGCTATGAGTATGTATATGTTTATTTGCACTTGTATGTGCATGTGTGCCCTAGTGCACTCGTAAATGCTTCTCCTTGTTTTGCTTATATCTTTGTATTTGTATATGTGCCTTGGACTCCTATGAATCATGTGCACCTGAGTTGAGCTCGAGACGGCTTGGGCTTGACCTTGTATATTTATCTCTGCAATATATTGATACAAGTGCGAATGGATTTTGTATATGTGCATGGCCCCTATGGCATGTATAGTGATACACTGTGCATGTCATATGCTGCTCATGTACATTTATATTTGGTCCATGTCTAAAATATGAAAAGAAAAACAAACCCATAAACTAAGGCAATATTAATATCCAAATTCAATTTTAGTTTTGCAATTTTGGTTCGTTTCTTTTTCCAGTTTACTGCGTTGTTTATTTGACATGTATAGCAGATGGCTGGACACAAGCTGGAGTAAGCAAATCAAGATCAATATAAAAAACAAACTCGAGTGAGTGTGAGTGAGTGAGCTGATATTGTATGTGAGATTGTATAAAAATGTTGTATATATGAGAGTGATAGTGAAAGTTGTATTATATTTGAAAATGTAAATGTCGTGGAAGCTAAATGTGTACTATTTGAATTTGAAATAAAATATTTGATAAAATTGCGATTCATTTATTTCATTCTACAAACATTTATTTCATTCTTTAAAATTGTAATAGTACTATAATAAACACATTTAACGAATATATATATATATATATATATATATATATATATAGGCACACACATGCTTATTATCATCAAACAAAAATCATAAACCATTGTATTATACAATCTCCCCCTTTTGATCATAACAAACATATATTAAGATTCTGAATTTTAAATAAATGTGTTTGGTATGGTGTGTACAAGCTCCCCTTATTTAGATGCTCCCCTCTACAAGTAAACCCCCCTACACAGATGCGTGCAATTGAAAATGAAAATTTTGATTTTTCAAAAATAATTTCAAGACAACTTTTGAATATAAAGACACTCTCTAATATTAGTAAGGTTATTACTCAATCAACAAAATCTTAACCTCTCTCCCCCTTTTGTTATCGTCATAAATAATAATAGTAATTGAAATAGTAATGAATTTTGATTAAAATTATAAAATCAAATCAAGAGGGAAATATATATCATAAGTTCCAATTAATCAAACAAAAATCATATTTTATTTATTGGAAACAAATTCCACTTTAGAGAAATGATAAGATTCTGGTTTAGGAAATTTTTTATACAGTGACATTTGTTTGATATTTTTAACAAAGAAGAAATTTGAGATTCTTCCTTTTAAATATTATACAAAAAATATTTATCACTTTCTAACCATGCATAGTCGTTAGGACTTTTAAATGGGGTTAGTAGTTACTTAAAAACGAATGTCAAGTATTTTCTGACCATGCATAACCGTGAGGAGTTATAAATGAGATTAGAGTCTGCTTGAATATTTATTCCTTTCTTATATTAGTCCCATCCATGCATAACTGTGAGGACTTTTAAATGAGAATGGAAGCACATATATAGAAATTAAAGTGATTCACCGATGCATAACTGTGAGGACTTTTAAACGAGAGTGAATACTTTGGGATATAATTTTTTACAAAAAGAAATGTTTCCTTGTTTTGTAATACCAACTTCTGCATACTATATTAAATTATGGTGTATGGATTGAAAGAAAGGTGATAGTGATAGAAATGATCATGGAATAAGTTCAATTTGAAATATTATATAATCTGTTCAATTCTCATGAAATTTTAAATTATACCTCCTCTTGTTATGAAATATAATTTAATCACTATCTGTCACCTTCTCAAACACTATTAATAATTTTGATAAGTTTCAAAAAGGTTTAATTTGCCAAAGATGATCTTTTTTGAAGTAATTCCTTATCAAAATAAAAAAGAGTATTTTTATCAAAGTAAAAACCCAAGTTATTTTAAAAAGTTAAAATATGTGAAAACAAATTTTCTGCGGGAGGTTTTGTGAAAATGTGTGCTAGTTGAAAATCAGTTGAAAATAGTCAATCAAATGCAAATATGATTTCAATATGATGTTTGTTACCACTTGTATTTGGACTAACCAAGGTGACAAATAGTGGTATATAAGACACAAGCAAAACTTTTACTTGTCAAAATCACTCGAATAGATTTTCAAAATTTTCAGCAAGACCATTTATACCAGTCAAAGGAAAATGCATTTATATTGAAGCAAAAACACAAACATTTCTCCAACCATTACTTTGCTAGTCGCGAACAGGACAATGAGAAATAAAAAATATGTAAAAGCAATTGAAAATTCCTATTTTGAAAATTCAGTCCATTGGAAACCATTATTTGAAAGCTTAAACTTCAAAATTAGATTCGGCTCAAAACATTAAAGTTCTAGATATTCAAAAATACTATTTCACAAAATTAGTTTCAAGTCAAAACGATAATTCAACCAAAAGTTATGACTTAAACACCACAATCTGTTTGTGTAAATTAGAAATATCTTTCAAGTAGTGTGCTGAAATGATTGCAGTTTTTCATCTATTTAAGTTCATATTCTAGAGAAATAAAACTTTTAGTGTTTTCAATCTATTTTCCAGAACATCTTGAATTTTTCAAATCGGAGTTTAGAAGCTCAAGATATGGCAGAAATACTACAGCAATGTCAACAAAAACAGAATTAACAATAAGAGAACAAAATAGAGTTTAGAGATCATACCTTACTTACCTTCGATGTCATGATATCCAAAATGTGTAGATCTCCACCTCATCTTCTTAGGCTAAGGAACATTAGAAATTTTTGGCCCATCAATTATATTGAATAACTCGAAATCTATCTCTGTCAAAGTTGTTCCTTAGCCCGCTTTTGTACCTAAATGTTAGAATAGTCGAGTGGTCTAACAAATGATGTAGGACCACTCTTATATTCATCCGTAGCCTTTGGTACCCAAACTCGTCTATACTACAAACCGTTAGTGCCTACAATTATGCCCTTAGGAACCCAAACCTTTTTAAATTTCAAAACATTTGCATTTGTACCTTTTGGAACTCAAAAATGTTTAACGGTTTTGTTTTTGTTTCTATTTCAGCATTTGTTTTGATTATGCCCTCTTTTCCACAAATTAAACATTTAGAAAATTATTTTTGAAATTTGACATTATCAGAAATTCCTTTTCTTAATTAGTTCAACTTTATCAAAACCAAGCTCTATTTTATTTTCAACAAAAGTTTGATATCTTAACAACATATCCAATGATTTTTCTCCCTTTGAAAATTTCTTTATTGTTGATTCAAGTTGTTGAACCTTGGCTCTAAGGGCATAATTTTCATTCAAAAGTGAGGTGCATCTTTTGATGGAATTTTCTCCTTTTGCGTCTTCTTTATTTTTCAAGGTCAAAATTTCATTTTCGAGAGTTCAATTTTGGTTTTGGACCTATTAATTTCTTCTTCTAAAGATTGACACTTCTCACGATTTGAATTAGACCTTTTAATGTGTTCAATCATATATTCTAACTCATTATTTATCCTAAGTAGATTATTTTTCTTTGATTCAAGTTTATTATATCTTCCTTTAAGTCTATCATAGCTCCAGTTTACCTCGTGATATAACAATAATAAATAGCATGTGGTAATTTTGATACCTCACTCGGTTCATCGTCGCATCCTTTAATTCTCCCATCAGGCACTTATTTGCTTCTTCTTTCTTACTGTCGGTATTATCCTCTTCTCCTTCACTATCATCCAAAGAGGCTACGAAACTCCTTTGGTTCTTCTTCTTTCCTTTGTCTAATTGATTCTGCGGACAGTTTGGTTTAATGTGACCCGGCTTCTTATATTTGTGGCATATAATCTCCTCCTCTTCAGAACCATCTAGAACTTTGAGAAATTTAGTTTTTATCCGTTCATTGCTAGATTTTTATGCTTTCAGTTCCACTTCTTGAATTGCTTCATCAATAGTGCTAACTCAACCATGGCATCGTCGTCGTCGTCACTATTTGTTGTACTTTTTAGAGCGATCGATTTCTTTTTCGAGTCTCTGCTTTTATGTTCTTCTCTGACCTTCAATTCCATCTCGTAAGTGATGAGATTTCCTATTAGCTCCTCCAATTTAAGCCTTTTCAAGTCTTTGAATTCCTGAATATTAGTCACTTTCACTTCGAAATTTTTAGGGAGGATTCTCATAATTTTTTGGACCATCTACAATTCTATATAAGCTTTTCCCAGTGTTTTGGATTTGAATACTATATTTTGAAAACGTCCATACATCTCTTTTAAATTTTCGTCTTTCATCATTATGAAATTCTCATATTCATTGCTGAGCATTGCTATATGAGTGTTCTTGACCTGCGATGTTCCTTCATAAGTAATTTCAAGTGTATGCCAAATTTTCTTCGTAGTTTCACAGTGAGAAATACGATTGTATTCAATTTTATCTAAAGCACAAATAATAGAATTCATAGCCTTAGCATTAGAATGATGTAAACTAAACTCATTAGGATTCCACTTATCTTTTGGTTTATGAACTTTATTACCATCTATAATTTCTGTAGGTAAATTATACCCAGTTTCAACTATATCCCATGCATATATAATATCTAGAAAATTTTCATCCTAGTTTTCCAAAACGAATAATCAGTACCACTAAACATGGGTGGTATGGCAATAGATTGACCTTCAGAAAAAGCATTATTAAAACTAACCGTAGTTTAAAAAGTGAATTTTTTCTTCCTAGCTCTGATATCATATGTGAGATCGAATTAACCCTAGAGGGGGGGGGGTGAATAGGGTTTATAAAAAAATTCACAGATAAATGGATAATAACAGAGTAAATGTGGTAATAAAAAAGACACATAAGTTTACCAAGCTTCGGCAAAACCCGCCTACTGCTGCCCCCAGGGTTTCTACTAGGAATTAAACAAACGTCCGCTTACAGACCCTGTAAACTTGCAATAATCGCTTACCTATTTGTCCTAATCCTATGCTCAAAACCCTACCACAACTCTGCCACAGAGTTGCGAATTCTTGAGTTACGCCCCATAGCTCGTAACCTGGTTAACACTACAGTTTAACAATTTAAAAACATAAATACAATAAAAGAAAGAAAATCCTAATTTATAAAAAATTTAAGCCCAAACACAAATTAAACAAATAAAAAGGCTTGGCCTAATATTTTGTTCTCCTTTGTTTCTTCTTTTAACCCGTTTCTATCTTCGTTCGTTCAAATAAGATCCTGTATCGCCTTTATTCTTTTGTAATTAGGGTTTATAATCTGAAGGTCGTCGCTTGAAGATTAAGCTTCGAATCGCCTTGCTCTTTTCCTTTCTTATTGATTGCGTACGTTGATTTACTAGTTATTGATGGTTGCAGCTCCTCCTTGTCGAGTGTTCTTCAATTGATATTAGTATGATTTAATAGTTTTTCCCCTTTTCAATTTTATTCTCGAACTCGACTTTGATGCTTCTAGTGAAGATTGGTGTGTGGTTTATTTAAGTTTTTGCTCTTTGATTTTTCTTGAACTCGAATCATGATTATTTCCGATGGTGATAATGGGATTTATATAGGAATCAATTTCCTATATTATCGTTTGTATATTTGACTTTGAAATTTTCTGAGATTTTACTTTCGCTCGTGGATTTTTGATCGAACGCCTTGATCAATTTCTGACTTTTTCTTCATTCGAATATATTGCTATATATTCTTGACCGCTTTGTTCTTGATTTTCTTCTATATGGGCTTGACTCATTCAATACTGTTTTGGTTGAAATTGAGTTCCAATCTGTGACTGCTTTGTTTGAGTTTTCTGATAATTCCTGAAATGCCTTTTTACTTGCATAAACTTACGCACACTTGCACTAGAACTATGTACCTCACGATGGCTGCACTGTGTATACGTACATATGTATGTATATATGTGTCACATCATTTCCTGTTTTTCTATATAACTATGTGTGATGCTTTGATAAATGTTTGCTTGCCCATTTTTGTTTATCTGCACTTGTACTCCATCTTATTACATTGTTGTTCATCTGGGTGCGGACCCTATTTGTTCCACCTTTGTGTTGCATGTGCTTGATTTTCAATATGTTGCTTATCCTTTGTACATGTGCGCATCTGGTTATGTTATCTGAACCTGCTTTCTATGAGATACTCTGATATGTTTTATTTTCCTGCCAACCCAATTGTATGTAGTTGTACCTGTGAATCTTGTTTGCCGATATGTGCTTGCCTAAGCTTCCATGTATATACATACAATGTATGTATTTATGTGTGAACTTTTTTGGGATCGTACATTCTAGTATAAGATGCTCTGTTCATCCTTGCTGAAACTGGATTTGAACTAAAAACCTGACTTTGAATTGTGCACTTCTACCTTGCTGCAGTCTTGTTATCTTTTCGTTTACATGTTCATGTGCTTTCCCTTGTTGATCTGATTACTTATGCACTCTCCTTTGGTCCTGACCATGTGAGATGTTAGCGACTAGTTGTTGTGAGTGTGCACATTTGTGTATGCTCGTTGAAGTTTGGCCTGGCTTAGGCTATGAGTATGTATATGCTTATTTGCACTTGTATGTGCATGTGTGTCTTAGTGCACTCATACATGCTTCTCCTTGTTTTGCTTGTATCTTTGTATTTGTATATGTGCCTTGGACTCTTATGAATCATGTGCACCTTAGTTGAGCCCGAAACGGCTTGGGCTAGACTTTGTATATTTGTCCCTGCAGTTTGTTGGTACAAATGCGAATGGATTTTGTATATATGCCTGGCCCCTATGGCATGTATAGTAATACACTATGCATGTCATATGCTGCTAGTGTACATTTATTTTTGGTCTCTGTCTAAGATATGAAAAGAAAAATAAACTCATAAACTGAGGCAATATTGATATTCAAATTCTATTTTATTTTTGCTATTTAGGTTCGTTTCTTTTTCCAGTTTACTACATTGTTTATTTAATAGGTATAGTAGATGGCTTGACATAAGCTGGAGCAAGCAAATCAAGATCAATGTCAAAAACAAACTCGAGTGAGTGTGGTAAGTGGTTTATATTGTATTTGAGAGTGTATAGAAATGTTGTATATATGAGAGTGATAGTGAAATTTGTATTGTATTTGAAAATGTAAATATAGTGGAAGCTAAATGTATACTATTTGAAATAAAATATTTGTTTGAATAAAATATTTGTTCAAATAAAATTGCAATTCATTTATTTCATTCTTCAAATATTTATTTCATACTGTGAAATTGTAATAGTACTATAACAAACACATTTAACGAATATGTATATATATATATATATATGTGTGTTTATTATCGTCAAACAAAAATCATAAACCATTGTACTCTACAGGATGAAAATAGAAGAGGAAGATGGGAGGAGATCCCTAAATCTAACCATGTGGCTTTGAATAAACCCATTTCCTATATTTTTTCCATGGCTAAAGATGGAGGAAACTTCCCTACTTCCTACAAGGCATGGAACAATCCAGAACCGAAGAAGGAGGAGATTATTGCGATTACCGTAAAGCGAACGGACATAAAACCGACGGATGTCATGTTTTGGCCGGAATAATCCAAAACTGGATCTTTGAAGGAGTTTGTTACGGAGAATCAAAAATCCTCCAATCCCGAAAAGAACAATCAAAGGCCTCCAAGCAACACTGCAAATTTCATGGAGATTGATTCTCAATCGGACTTCATTCCTTTGATCAGCCGCATAGATGTCATCCATGGAGGTCCCCATCTCGCTGGATGCAGTAAAGGAGCATAGAGCAGATACGTGAGGGATGCAAGAGATGGAGTCTTTTCTAATCAAGAGGAGCCACCGCTCAAAAATCGTAAATGTCAACCTCAAATGCCTAACCTAACTATAACCCCCTAGGAGCTGAGGGGGGTCCGTTACCCGAATAATGATCCGTTGATGATAACTTCACAAATTAGGCTCTATATGGTAACAAAGATCTTAGTAGATACCAAAAGTGCAGTAAACGTCACCTTCAGGCATGCTTTCGATCGGATGGGTATTCCAAATAAGTTGGAGCCAAGCGTTGAGAAAATCTTTAGGTTCAACAATAATAGGTCTACTCCAATAGGACATATCAACCTCCTGGTGTAGATGGGGATTCTGCCATTCTAGGATTTTTGAAACCCTATTCATAAAAATGGACCAACCTTCCTATTACAATGCTTTCATTGGAAGGTCGGTCTTGGATGAAGTGGATGTGTTCATGTCATCGAAGTATCTAATGGTAAAGTTTCTAACCAATAATGGTTGGGGAACAATAAGAGGAGAGCAATTTAGCTCTCGAGAACTATACTTCGCTGCACTTGAGTAGTTCAAAAGAGATGGTGTTTCTTGTTATGATTCGAAGAAAAGTAATTAAGTAAAACTGAAATTGAGAAGCCATTGAATGATAGTCCTTCAAGCCGACTAACCAAGGCAATAAAAAGACAAGAATAGCTGAAAAGCCCGAGAATGTACTCAGAAGATTAAAATTTTCTGAGAGGAAAAGAAAATGAAAAGAGGCAACTCAAGTAGACAATGAAATAGATGGTGAAGTGATCGTTATTGAATTGACTGTAGAAACGAGCAAGAAAGAATAAAGTCTACCAAAGGCCTAGAAGAGGTAAACTTAGATTCACTTGATCCAAAAAAAATGCGAAAGATCAGAAAAAGTTGGAAGCAAGCTTAGAGGAGAACTTATCCCATTTCTCCAGTCAAGTAAGGATGTGTTTGCCTGGACCTACTTGGACTTGGTCGGAATAGAACCAATTGCCATGAGTCACACTCTAAATATAGATCCAAATATCGTCCCTGTTTAGAATAAAGAAATTTAATAAAGTTCGTGCTAATGCATTAAAAGAAGAAGTTAAAAGATTGCTTGAGAATGGGTTTATCAGGGAAGTGTTTTACCCCAAATGGCTAGCCAATCCCATGTTAGATATAAAGCCCAATGGAAAATAGAGAATGTGTGTCTATTACACCGATCTAAAAAAAGCATGCCCTAAGGATTACATTATCCTTTGCCCTGAATAGACCAGCTGGTTAATGCCACAAGCGGACATAAGCTGTTATCTTTTATGGATGCATACTCAGGTTATAATCAAATTCCCATGTTCAAACTAGATGAAGAGCACACAAATTTTATAACAAATTAAGCGAATTACTACGACAAAGTCATACCTTTGGGACTGAAGAATGTAGGGGCTACATATTAAAGTGGGCGAATGGGATGTTTAAAGCGCAAATTGGACGAAACATGGACGTATATGTAGATGACATGCTAATGAAACCTCAAGAGGAAACCAACTACTTAAAGGATCTCGAAGAAATGTTTGAAGTATTAAGAAAGTATAAAATGAAACTAAATCCATAAATATTCCCAAAATATAGGGAGCAGTCGATCCCTTACCCACGGCCGATCGACCATTAGAGGTTGACCGATGGAAAGGCGGTGGTCGATCCCTGCTATAGTGGAACCTAAGGTTTTGGTTATTTTAAACGTACTAGATTTTTTTTATTTTTAGCCGACCTTTATCCAACGATTCTGGTGCGTTCCAACCACCATAAATAAGGACCTAGCCCACCTCACTTTTATTCACACAATATTTTGCGAACATTAGCAAAGCTCTGTTAGTTCGTCTCTTCGTAGATTTAGAAAACTCCATTCGAGTTTAATATTAATTTTCTTAATCTCTTCTCTTCCAAACATCTAATTGTCCGAATCTAACGTATATACGAATCTCTTACTGTATATATCAAAAAGAAGAGAGCTGAAAGGGTTTATTAAAGTCATGTCAAATCCAAGAGAAGGCAAAGCTAAGGACCTATGTGAGTGGAAATCTTAGTTTTTCTATTTTAATAATTGAATAGCGTAATTTGGATTTGATAAATGCCTAGGGGAGATTTGAATTACGAAAACATCACATTAAAAATCCACAAAATTCCCCCAAAGTGAAATGTCAATTCTTAGATTGGAATCTTAATTAATTTGTATTAAATTAATGGATTTTTTGTGGATATTACAATATATATGTTTTACCTTTTGTTCCACTTCTTATTCTTTTTTTTTGGATCTGATTAAGAGATTTGATTAAGGAATGATGTGTAAGGTATGAATTCTTCTTCGTAGTTTGCACTGCCTATTTCAATAAATTGAATAGAAATTCCTTTTTGTATAGTTCCATGTAAAAAGGAGTTGAATAGAGCGTAAAACCCATTAAATTGTAAGTTTCCATTATTATTGTTTTATTCCATTGTTCTAATATAAAATAAATTAAAATTGGATCTAAGTACAAGTCTATTTGCTTTTGGAATATTGGATTTATGGTAAATATGCTATTAATGCTATTGTAAATATGAGACTTATATAACATTGGAAGATTTGACATTTGAACGTTAGTTTAGGCCATAGTCTCCGCACGCCTAATAAATGCGTACTTATATGTATATAGACTAGCGTAAATAACGTACAATTGATGTATTAATTGCGTATTTAATTAGGTTAATAACTATCGTTTAAATCCACTTTAGGAAAGCATTTAATTAAACGAAATAAGAAGAGTTTCTTATAAGGCCTAAATAATTAATATGGTGAGATGCGTGATAATATACTTAGAGAGTGTTATGAAATATGACAAGGTTATAGGGATGCAAGGTCAGTCAAAAGCACATAGAAGTCTGTCCAACTAATCTGGCTACCACCAGTGTGACTTTGGGGCTAATGTGAGACATCTCTTATAATAAGTAATTACGGATGACGGGAGGTTAGTCCCAATTTTGTAGGGTAAACCTGCCCAGCTAATCTGTCTACCAGTACTTATGGATAACCGGACTAATGTGAGACTTCTCCATGGGTTACAGGTCATAATACGAAGGACCTGCTTTAGGGAGTTGGAGTTATTAAGTGGTTATTTGAGGGCCCACCTCTTTCCCTTATATGAAATATTAAATGGTCGGGACTGGGTTTAGGAATAGTTGAGGATATCTCAAAAAGGTCTGCTTTAATTGAAAAATTAAGTGTCTAAAGAGATTTTCGTGTAATGTCAACTAGATAGATACCTAAGTGGAGTCCGTCTTGGGAATAGGTATTAAATGATGGAGGCCTACTTCAAATGAGGTCTTAAATGGTCAAAATCTGCCTATTTTCGATTAAAAGATATCAAGTTGCTTAGGTTCTATCTCTCGCATTGGTAGACATTAACAACGATGGCTATGGGTTATTGATTATTGGAAAATCTGCTTTGAGGATTGAAGGTATTAAGTGGTTGTTTGAGGGCCCACCTCTTTCCTTTACATGAAGTACTGAATGGTTTTGAATATAGTTTAAAATACGTAAAACGTATCCTTATTTAAATTATACTGCCTAAATACCGATATAGAAAGGCTTAATATTTTCTATTTACCAGACATTGTTGTTCTGACTCACTCCTCATTACAACACAGGTTAGGGAAGGTGATGATGATCAAGATGGAGATCATGATGAGAGGAGCTTGTAGCAGTAGTCTATTTATCTATTTATGCTTTTTTTCTAATGTACCCATTTGAAGTTAAAAATGTATTTTTAAACTAGATGATGTAACAGTTATTGTTGACATTATATAATGGTTTTGTGACTTTTGAAATTTGAATAAAATGGGTACTGTTTATGATATTATGTTTTATCCTTTCGATGTGAGTTCTAAATGAATAGATAAATAGCTTTTTATTGTTCCTTTTACCAACCAATAGCCAGCTTTGGAATGAGTCTAGGTTTCAATGGGCTTTTTCTGGGTCGGGATTTAGGCCTTTTTCGGGGTTGGTTGTTACATTTGGTATTAGAGCCTAGGTTACTCGATCAATGGGGAAATGTATGCGTATGAATGGCTTGCTGTTTTTGTAAATGTTTTCCAAAAACCCCAACTATATATAGATATATTATTTTTGATCATACACATACACAGTAGGCAAATCTTTCTTTCAGTATATAGTACTATCTTAGGAAGTTATAACTAAAAGCTCAATCTGCACATAATTGATATAGCTAATAATCATTCTTTCTTTGAGGCTGGGAACCTAGCCCGAGGAAGACCCGCCATTCGAGGGATGCCTGAATGATTTAAAAAGTACCTCAAACAAATAGGTGAAGCCGTTGTTCCTCAAACTTCATTTGGCACATCCTGTTGTCCCTGCCGACACAGCACCCCATCCTGTTTGACTTTCCAACGATGTGTAAGGACTTTCTCAATATGGGAGGAAGATTATATTTTGGAACAGTGGGTTTTGTGGGTTGTGGAATTATGGATCTTAAGGTTAATTTTACACTATAGAGGGGTGAATAGTATTTTCTAATTTATGAAAATCGTTTTTATTTTCTTTCAAGATTAATATTAAATCACATATTAACAGCGCAGAATTGTACAATAAATCATAGATGCAATCATAGATAAAATAAAAGCAAAGTAAAGCAAGAGTTAGAGAGATGACACCAGGGATTTTATACAGGTTCAGATTTCTCCTACATCCAGTCCCATACAATTGCTTGTACGGATTTCATTTCAAATGTCAATCTTTAACCGGGTAGAAAGCAAATCTATATACAATCTCGATTTCAAGGCTACGAGACACACCCTCCTCTATTTCGAGTCTAAGGTCTTATTTGATTTGACCCGGTTACAAGTAGACCTACTAGATTTGAACAGGCTACTAAGCACACCCACTTAATTTGAATGGGCTACAAGCACACCCACTTGATTTGAACGGGCTACAAGGATACCCAAACAAACACGAGTAGATTTGATAGTTTTTCCAAAGATAAATTCTTATACTTTGGATATAGTGCATCCTACGCCTCTTGAATAACACTTTGATCTTTGAATTAAGAGAGAGAGAGAGATGTTTCCAAAGCAGTAAGAAAGTAGTAATGAATCAATACAATGAAGTACAAATTGGTTCTATATAATTTTGATGAGAACAGAGTATATTTTTCAACAAAATTTTCAAGAGAGTAAGAAATGGGGAGAAAGTAAGTAATTAGTTAGTTAAAAATTCGTTTGCACTCCCCTTTATGTAGTAAATTAACAGATATGTCCATTCGTGAAGATTTGTGTTGAATAGACATTTCCATTTAAAATTTGAAAAACCATTTGACGGCATGTATGTCGACATATGCTAGTGAAAAATGAAAATTGTTTTATTTAAAATGATTTGAAAATTCTTTGCTTTTGAAAAATAATTTGAACATAGACTTAAAAAACTTCTGTAAAATATTTTAAAAATATATTTTGTAATTAAAACAATTTATTTTTCTTTAAAATATCAAAGTTCAAAAGTTGGAGCAGAAATTGCTACAAAGGACTTCAACAATATATACTAATGACTCTATACACTAAATTATAACCTTGGGATCTTCATTTCTTATCTTTGAACTCATGAGTCTTCATATTTTTATCTTGAGTTTTTATAATGTATAGTCTTCGATTCAGCACCTGTGTAATATTTCGTACTATATGCTATATAACTAGGCAAAACATTAGTATCTATATTTTATATTGTTGTTGTCATCAAAGCCAATATCCGAGGTACTAACAATCTCCCCATTTTTAATGATGACAATCATGTAAATATTTCTATATATAATGAAATATAACTTCCCCTAATATATGCATGTTATATGTAACGACCCGTAAATTTTAATAATTCTATTTGTTTTAATAACATTATTAACTGAATTTTTGTGAAATTTTAAATAATAAAATTTTGAAATAAAAATTTGATATTTGGAATACGCCTATTTAAACATAGCAACTAGTAAATTTTCATCAGATAATATGGAAGTTTATTTTCTTGTGTAATTCTATTTCAATCTATATCAGTTAATGTTTGATGATAATGAAATGTTTTTCAAACCTGAATATCTTTTTATAAAAAATTTGTAAATCATCTTCTGAGTGAGACGTCATATTCCGTTTCTCCAAATTTGTACTGTTATTGCTCCGTCGATCTTATTTTCGGCGAAATAGCAGCATTTTTGGTACCGATTATCGACTTTTGATCGGATGATCGTACCACTGGCATCTGTATAACATTTTGATCGTCTCGTCATGCTGATCTCTACGGTATATTCAATTCTGTGTATTGAAGTCCGGTACATGGCGAAATCTACGAAAATGGTAGCCGTATCGGAACCCGTTTTGAGCCTTTTGGTTTCTTTGTCCCTTCGTTGTCCACCGTAAAATCAAATAGCCAAGCAATAAATATTTGTAGCCTTTGACTTTTGTTATTCCACCAATTTAATATTTTATTTACGGTTCCTTTAATACACTTTCGGTTCCGTGATTTCATTCTCTGCCCTTTCATTTTTCACCTATTCATTCACTTCTTGTTTAACAAATAGAAAGTAGATATTAGTATATATTATTCTGAAAACAATTCTATTCCACTTCTTCACTTTTGCCTATCATCCTCTCCCATCTTCGTTCTCTCCTGTATTTTCTATTACTTTGGACAAATAATAGAAAGTATATAATGATATATATAACATATGTAGTTGTTGTCCTATTTCTGAACCCTCCAGCTCATTATTTCATTTTCCCTTCTAGCTAAAGCTGCTTGTGCCCATCGCCACCTCACAGCAACAAAACCCGCATCACCACCCTCTCAAGCAAACACCGCTCCAAGGCTATCCACCGCCGTTCCATCACCGGCCTTGCACCTCTGCCCTTAGCTCCAACCCCACGTCCAACCCTCGTCCGATATCATTTATTCCTTGTGCCTCTTGAAACTACACCCTCCCACAGCCTATGCTAGCCTTCACCGCCCTCTCCGCTGCCGCTTGACACTTTATCACCAAGGCAGCAGCCATCATCGGCCAAGCAAGGCCGTAACCTCTCGTCCCATCCAGTCTCTTCTTCTTTGCTTGCTTCCTTCCTCTTCTGTATTATATAAAAAGGTAAACAAGTTTTGTTATATACAAAAAGCTATATGAGTGTTTATTTTATATTATATATATTTTGTGGTCAGTAGAAGTCATTTTAAATCTAGGTTGTTTGTAAATGTTATACAAGGAAGTATAAAGTAGTGTATATAATTTCAACAACATATATGTTTACAGAAAAAAGAAAAAAAATCTATATAGGTTGTTGTTTTATTTACATATAACAGTTGCGGTATATAAAGGCTCATATATGATATTACAACAAGACGTAAAGATGTATTGATTTAAATTAATATATATATATATATATATGGGCTTGCATGTTAGTTATAAATATTAGTTTATATATAATAAGTATATATATGAGATTTTGAAGTGGCTTCCCAGTTAGCTTACGTAAAGAGCAAGTTTATACATTATATATATAGTTGTTAAAGTATTGTGTATTACATCATATATACGAATAGCTTATATAATATAGATGATTATATACGTAATAGTTTATGTGAACAGTTATAGAAGTTTGCATGGATTTGGATTTTTGAATATGATATGCATCTTGGTATGTTTACGTTTATAAATTATGTTATCTTATATTTTTAATCTTCATTTGCTGGGTAAGTATCGGTTTTGAACTATAAGGTATATATATATATTTACTAGATATCGTCTTATGTTATGGGTATATATGCATACAATAGTATTGATTTGTAAACATTTTATATTATCTTAAATCATAATGGAACGGTTCATTCATATATAGATTATATATATATTTTTATATATACGTTATCATATGGCTGGTTATATAATTTTAAGTATTATATGTATAGATATGTTTGTTTTATTCTACGTGTTTAATTAAAACAGTGATTTTTAATTATATATATATGTTATTTTAATATTTGTTTTAAATGCATTGATTCAAAAATTTATTATTATTTATAAGTTTAACTTTATTATTTGAGTTTTAGTTTAAAACGATGGATTTTGAAATGCTTATATATTTAAATTTAACATATGTTTGAATTTAGAATTTGATTCATATATATAGTTATATATATATATATGCAAGATCATTTATACCAGTTTTCTCCATCGAGCCAGTTCTAATTTGATTTCGCCAATTTCTTATCTATCAGCTTTATCGTCAATTCGTGCCAATCTGGCTTTACATTGGAAGTCGTGCTTGCATTTTTGTAACTCAACTTCATTGTCTATCCTCTCGCCTCGAAAGGTGAGCAATCACTCACGATTAACGTTCTTATATTTATTAAATTTGATTTCAATTGAAACAACAATTGAAATATGCTGCTGTTAGTTATTTACATTGCTATATATATGCCATTTTTGTATCTATTCACCTATGACATCTGACACCATTATCTGTTATTTATCACTGATGATATATGCCTGTTACTGATTGTAATATTATTATCATATCTGTTATCACTCTGCAAGTTCCCTGTTAGTATAGAATTCACTATGGGTTGAAATGATACATACCCGAACGATCTGTAGAACAGGAGAAAATCGTTATGGGTTGAAATGATAAACCCAAGCGATTTTCATTGACATTGAATTTGGGATTATGGGTTGAAAAGATATATACACGTATATATTAAATTACAGATTGAAATGATAAATATCTGTATCACTTGACCATAGGATAGAAAATTATATACAGACACCGTTGGTCTATATATAAATATTTTGGAAATGATTTCTATGGTTTTGAAAAGAAGTATATGGTTTTAATAAATATTGATTTTAAAGATTTATTAAAGTTGATTTAATAAAGTTGATATATGATGTGTTTAAGTATTTATTTAATATCTATATTTTCAAATATAGAGTTTATATCGATTCAGGTTGGAAAGATAAATTTGGAATTGATTTGAAATTATATTTATTTAAGATTTTACTTAAATAGGTTTGATTTGAAATTTATTAAATTTGAAATTTTGAAGATATGCTTTATAACTTAAATTTGATCAAAAGTGACTTAAATGAATATTTCAAACTCATATAAATTTAAATGGGATATTTTGTAAATTGAAGTTGTATTTAAATGTTATTGAAATGATTAATA
Organism: Allium fistulosum; assembly: GCA_030737815.1. Lineage (NCBI taxonomy): Eukaryota > Viridiplantae > Streptophyta > Magnoliopsida > Asparagales > Amaryllidaceae > Allium > Allium fistulosum. The sequence continues at coordinate 356,724,768 of CM060904.1, forward strand.
GATATTTCAAAACTAAATAATAGTAAAGTGAATTTGATATATATATATATATATATATATATATATAATTATCGAATTTAGTTTTGAAATGTTGAATATATTGACTTTGAAATATATGGAAATTTGAATGGATTATTTTATGGTTCAAATATGTATTTGAAAATCGATAATTTGAAATGGTTTATTGAGAAGCTGAATCGAGGTGAAATTGATGATTTGAGATTTGATTAAATTTGAATTTTGGAATTCGAATTGATTTGAATCGATTTGTGAAAATTGAGGAAGCTATTTTATTATATAAAGTAATTTTAAATTATATTTAAAACTATTTATATATTTTAACTTAATAAATTATTTTATTTTATAAACTATTTTATTTTATAGACTATTTTAAATATACTAATTATTTTAATATAAATTGTTTTAACTTATCACTATTTTATATTATTTTATAAACTATTTTAATATAAACTATTTTAAATATACTAATTATTTTAATATAAATTGTTTTAACTTATAACTATTTTATTTAAACTATTTTATTTTACAAACTATTTTATTATATTACTATTATTAATATCTAAACTGTTGAAGGGAAGTGTTATGATTTTCAAAGTGCTATGATTTCAAAATTTTGTGATTTCCGAAGTGTTTTGATTTAAAAGACTTATGATTTCGAAAGCGTTATAACTTTGGAAAGTGAAATGATTTTTGGAAATGAATATTATTTTAAGTAAGAAATGATATCGTATTGATTTGGTTTTTGAAATGGATATGATATTTTGGTTTTGAAGAATATACTATTTTGAAATAACCGCAGTGTTATAATAACGTTTGGTTGTTAAAGAGACCGGGATCGGATATGGGCATACTCTCTATTGATACCGAAAACCACTTTAACAACTGTGTACGCGGTGGAGATTCCAGAATGAAGTAGGATGGTGGCGACGATCCTATATGAGGTATATACGTGGACCCGACTCCCTTGAGTTGGCATAAGGTGGCTAAAACAGGAGCAATCGACGGGCTAATGAGGTAGCACCTCTGATCGGACACACTCCATCGTATGCCATTCTATTACATTGTGATTGATTTGGTGCACACCCTTGATTCGGGAGTGTGGCTCGAGGTGGGCGATTGCTGCGGCTCTGCGTTACCACCGGCCCGGAAGTGTAATTGGTATATCTACCCTGGCATTGCCTAGTTGTGCCGTGTCACCTACCCTAGCGTGCTTTACTACGAGTTTGATTTGTGTCGTACCTATGGAGTATCCTCTGGTAGCCCCAGTTTACTGGGTATTACGTTACTGTATAGACTATTGGCACTATAAAATGTGTTAAGGGGGATATGGGTAACACCTAAACGCTATTTTAATAGTTTACTTTACTTTAGACATTATTATAATAGCGTATATTAGTACATAGTAGATAGTTTAACGGATCCTTAGAGGATGGTTATCCCAAACATCCTTTGAGTTACTTGTATTTCAGTTGATATTTCACTTGAGTTGGATTTATTGATATAAGAATGTTAATCCTGAATCGAGTGTTTTGTGTTTTGCTTTACGCTCGGGTCAGACTGAGTGATACAGCATTTGAGACTCACCTTTGGAGTTGGAGCTTCGCTTGGAGATCTAGCTATATCGATTCTGCTATCAGTTATTCAGTTGATTCCAGTGATGTATTCAGATCTTGTATTTGACAATTGTATTGAGATATCTATGTATTCGAGACCTCTGTTGAATCTTATTTAACTCTGTTATATTTATATAGTAGCTTCATGAACTACTATTCTTTTATTTCCGCTGCAATATTGTTATATTACTCTGTGTCTGTGATTCTGTGATTATTTATTTACTGTATATGCTGAGTTTTGCCAAATTTAAATTAACAATCTGATATTTTGAGCAATTCAAATCCGACATGTATGGATGCGAATGGTTGAAAATTTCAGGCTGTTACAGTTGGTATCAGAGCTCTGGTTTTAGGCAAACTCAGCATATGTAGTAAATTTGATTACGGAATCACTTTCGTTCGAGCTTGAATTTCTTCCTTTTGACTCGGGTTCCTTTGAATTTTGGAACGTTTCCCTCGGTTCCAAAGTCCATCCTTGTCTCTCCCTATTCGTGTTTTCTTGATTTCGGAGCATCCCATAGCTCCACTGAATGATTTGTAAAGGGGTGAAACTCCTTTACAATAAGCATTGATTCACCGGAGATTTCTGTATCCTCGGTTTACGATGCTGCTATATTTTGCTATACCCGAATCCTATCTCTAGCGATCGAATGACAATTTGCCTCAGAATTCTGCCTTGGTCTTATTCTTTAAGTCACGGTTGACCCGGTTAAGGTTGCTCGCGATGAACACCAATATACCCACTATCTATTTTGGAATTTAACCATCTTATCTTCGTTTCGAGCCTATCTTTGAATTTGAATCTCTTGGAATAAGATCCCTCAAATTTGAATCTCTATCCTTGTTTTGAAATCTATTTTGTATCATCGAGTGAGGGAGTGTATATGTATTAACATAAAAATGTTTTATATATTGTGTTGTTTGAGTTGTTGATGTTGATTTGGGTTTTCGATCGATTCGTCTGATCAACGCTATCGATAGGATTTCCAAAACACTTGAACAGAGCAAACTGACACAATATTGTTTTCAAATTTGGTAATGACAAGAATTTAGTATACTTATATTTTATATAAGTATAATTTTCCGAAGTTAAATAGTTAATTGAATAGTTGTTAGAAATGATAATATTTGATTTTTATCATTCTATGAATGAATTTATAAACATGGTTTATAAATTGGTTTGGAATTGAAAGGAATTTAAATTTAGAATTTGAGAATTTAATTTCTGGTGATTTCAAACTTTGGTTTTAAAGCTATAAAATGCATATTATTTAAAGTATTTTCAAATAGAAATCGTCTCAAAGAATTTTAAATGTTCAAATCAGTGCTCTCCTCTTTTATCGTTGGAAAATAATTTCGGTGATGGCGGCCGCATTATCGACATTCATTTTCGAGTTTCGAAGTAGAGAGACCACTCAGTAGCTTTGCTACGCTTTTGTTTTGGAAATTGAATTTGATTTGAATTTCTTAAGTATGATTTGATTTATATATATATATATAGGTATATTATTTTAAATTCAATCTGATTGATATATATAATATATATACATAATTATCTCTGAATGGTTTGAAGTGAATTGGAAATTTGATTCTTAAATCTATATTAAAGGGTGATTTCAATTATAAAATGAAGCCAAATTTTTAATAAATGTTTAAACTTGAAATAATTGAATTGATAAATTTTTCTTGTATAATACTCAATTACATTCCAATACAACTTACCTAAATTATTCAAAAGTTGAATATGTAATTGGATAATATACAATATAAAATGATTTTATAAATAAAATTTGAGTGGTTATAATAAATGTTATACATTAAATTTTAATTATAAAATGTTAATAAAGATAAATAGAATAATAAATTAGTTGAATAATAAATGACATAAATTAAACAAAATTGTTTGAAATAAATTTTGTAACAAACAATAATAGTATTTAAATAAAATCAACTTAATGAAATACCTTGAATTTAAAATAAATTGTTGAATATAAATTAATTGAAATTGAAATTTATATGGCTTTAAATTAATGGTTTTATTTTACATTTCAAATCTATTTTTCTTTCTGGTTGTCTCTATTCTTCTGCCTCCTTCCTTTTCGGGGATGAAAAGTTTTAAGTGGGGGAGAGTGTAACGACCCATAAATTTTAATAATTTTATTTGTTTTAATAACGTAATTAACTGAATTTTTGTGAAATTTTATATAATAAAATTTTGAAATAAAAATTTGATATTTGGTATACGCTTATTTAAACATAGCAACTGGTAAATTTTCATCAGATAATATGGAAGTTTATTTTCTTGTGTAATTCTATTTTAATCTATATCAGTTAATGTTTGATGATAATGAAATGTTTTCCAAACCTGAATATCTTTTTATAGAAAATTTGTAAATCATCTTCTGAGTGAGATGTCATATTCTGTTTCTCCAAATTTGTATTGTTATTGCACCGTCGATCTTATTTTCGGCGAAATAGCAGCATTTTCGGTATCGATTATCGACTTTTGATCGGATGATCGTACCACTGGCATCTGTATACCGTTTTGATCATCTCATCGTGCTGATCTCTACGGTATATTCAATTCTGTGTATTGAATTCCGATACGCGGTGAAATCTACGAAAACAGTAGCCGTATCGGTACCCGTTTTGAGCCTTTTAGTTTCTTTGTCCCTTCGTTGTCCACCGTAAAATCAAATAGCCAAGCAATTAATATTTGCAGCCTTTGACTTTTGTTATTCCACCAATTCAATATTTTATTTACGGTTCCTTTAATATGCTTTCGGTTTCGTGATTTCATTCTCTGCCCTTTCATTCTTCACCTATTCATTCATTTCTTGTTTAACAAATATAAAGTAGATATTAGTATATATTATTCTGAAAACAATTCTATTCCTCTTCTTCACTTTTGACTGTCATCCTCTTCCATCTTCGTTCTCTCCTGTATTTTCTATTGCTTTGGACAAATAATAAAAAGTATATAATGATATATATAACATATGTAGTTGCTGTCCTATTTCTGAACCCTCCAGCTCATTATTTTATTTTCCCTTCTAGCTAAAGCTGCTTGTGCCCATCGCCACCTCACAGCAACAAAACCCGCATCACCACCCTCTCAAGCAAACACCGCTCCAAGGATATCCACCGCCGTTCCATCACCGGCCTTGCACCTCTGCCCTTAGCTCCGACCCCACGTCCAACCCTCGTCCGATATCATTTATTCCTTGTGCCTCTTGAAACTACACCCTCCCACAGCCCATGCTAGCCTTCACCGCCCTCTCCGCTGCCGCCTGACACCGAACCACCAAGGCAGCAGCCATCATCGGTCAAGCAAGGCCGCAACCTCTCGTCCCATCCGGTCTCTTCTTCTTTGCTTGCTTCTTCCCTCTTCTGTATTATATAAAAAGGTAAACAAGTTTTGTTATATGCATAAAGCTATATGAGTGTTTATTTTATGTTATATATATTATGTGATCAGTAGAAGTCATTTTAAATCCAGGTTGTTTGTAAATGTTATACAAGGAAATATAAAGTAGTATATATAATTTCAACAACATATATGTTTACAGAAAAAAATCTATATAGGTTGTTGTTTTATTTACATATAACAGTTGCGGTATATAAAGGCTCATATATGTTATTACAACAAGATGTAAAGATGTATTGATTTAAATTAATATATATGTATATATATATATATGTGGGCTTGCATGTTAGTTATAAATATTAGTTTATATATAATAAGTATATATATGAGATTTTGAAGTGGCTTCCCAGTTAGCTTACGTACAGAGCAAGTTTATATATTTTATATATATACAGTTGTTAAAGTATTGTGTATTACATCATATATACGAATAGCTTATATAATATAGATGATTATATACATAATAGTTTATGCAAATAGTTATAGAAGTTTGCATGGATTTGGATTTTTGAATATGATATGCATCTTGGTATGTTTATGTTTACAAATTATGTTATCTTATATTTTTAATCTTCATTTGCTGGGTAAGTATCGGTTTTGAACTATAAGGTATATATATATATATTTACTGTATATCGTCTTATGTTATGGGTATATATGCATACAATAGTATTGATTTATAAACATTTTATAATATCTTAAATCATGATGGAACGGTTCATTCATATATAGATATATATATATATATTTATATATACGTTATCATATGGCTGGGTATATAATTTTAAGTATTATATGTATAGATATGTTTGTTTTATTCTACGTGTTTAATTAAAACAGTGATTTTTAATTATGTATATATATATATTATTTTAATATTTGTTTTAAATGCATTGATTCAAAAATTTATTATTATATACAAGTTTAACTTTAATATTTGAGTTTTAGTTTAAAACGATGGATTTTGAAATGCTTATATATTTAAATTTAACATATGTTTGAATTTAGAATTTGATTTATATATATATATATATATATTTCTATATATATATATATACAAGATCATTTATACCAGTTTTCTCCATCGAGCCAGTTCTGATTTGATTTCGCCAGTTTCTTATCTATCAGCTTTGTCGTCAATTCGTGCCAATCTGGCTTTACATTGGAAGTCGTGTTTGCATTTTTGTAACTCAACTTCATTGTCTATCCTCTAGCCTCGAAAGGTGAGCAATCACTCATGATTAACGTTCTTATATTTATTAAATTTGATTTCAATTGAAACGACAATTGAAATATGCTGCTGTTAGTTATTTACATTGCTATATATATACCATTTCTGTATCTGTTCACCTATGACATCTGACACCATTATCTGTTATTTATCACCGATGATATATACCTGTTACTAATTGTTATATTATTATCATATCTGTTATCACTCTGCAAGTTCCCTGTTAGTATAGAATTCACTATGGGTTGAAATGATAGATACCCGAACGATCTGTAGAATAGGAGAAAATCGTTATGGGTTGAAATGATAAACCCAAGCGATTTTCATTGACATTGAATTTGGAATTGCGGGTTGAAAAGATATATACCCGTATATATTAAATTACGGATTGAAATGATAAATATCCGTATCACTTGACCATAGGATAGAAAATTATACACGGACACCAATTGTCTATATATAAATATTTTGGAAATGATTTCTATGGTTTTGAAAAGAAGTATATGGTTTTAATAAATATTAATTTTAAAGATTTATTAAAGTTGATTTAATAAAGTTGATATATAATGTGCTTAAATATTTATTTAATATCTATATTTTCAAATATATAGTTTATATTGATTCAGGTTGGAAAGATAAATTTGGAATTGATTTGAAATTATATTTATTTAAGATTTTACTTAAATAGGTTTGATTTGAAATTTATTAAATTTGAAATTTTGAAGATATGTTTTATAACTTAAATTTGATTAAAAGTGACTTAAATGAATATTTCAAACTCATATAAATTTAAATGGGATATTTTGTAAATTGAAGTTGTATTTAAATGTTATTGAAATGATTAAGTAGATATTTCAAAACTAAATAATAGTAAAGTGAATTTGATATATATATATATATATATATAATTATCGAATTTAAATGTTGAATATATTGACTTTGAAATATATTGAAATTTGAATGGATTATTTTATGGTTCAAATATGTATTTGAAAATCGATAATTTGAAATGGTTTATTGAGAAGATGAATCGAGGTGAAATTGATGATTTGAGATTTGATTAAATTTGAATTTTGGAATTCGAATTGATTTGAATCGATTTGTGAAAATTGAGGAAGCTATTTTATTATATAAAGTAATTTTAAATTATATTTAAAACTATTTATATATTTTAACTTAATAAATTATTTTATTTTATAAACTATTTTATTTTATAAACTATTTTAAATATACTAATTATTTTAATATAAATTGTTTTAACTTATAACTATTTTATAATATTTTATAAACTATTTTTAATATAAACTATTTTAATATAAACTATTTTAAATATACTAATTATTTTAATATAAATTGTTTTAACTTATAACTATTTTATATAAACTGTTTTATTTTACAAACTATTTTATTATATATACTATTATTAATATCTAAACTATTGAAGGGAAGTGTTATGATTTTCAAAGTGCTATGATTTCAAAATGTTGTGATTTCCGAAGTGTTTTGATTTAAAAGACTTATGATTTCGAAAGCGTTATAACTTTGGAAAGTGAAATGATTTTTGGAAATGAATATTATTTTAAGTAAGAAATGATATCGTATTGATTTGGTTTTTGAAATGGATATGATATTTTGGTTTTGAAGTATAAACTATTTTGAAATGACCGCAGTGTTATAATAACGTTTGGTTGTTAAAGAGACCGGGATCGGATATGGGCATACTCTCTGTCGATACCGAAAATCACTTTAACAACTGTGTACATGGTGGAGATTCTAGAATGAAGTAGGATGGTGGCGACGATCCTATATGAGGTATATACGTGGACCCGACTCCCATGAGTTTGCATAAGGTGGCTAAAACAGGAGCAATCGACAGGCTAATAAGGTAGCACCTCTGATCGGACACACTCCATCGTATGCCATTCTATTACTTTGTGATTGATTTGGTGCGCACCCTTGATTCGTAAGTGTGGCTCGAGGTGGGAGATTGCTGTGGCTCTACGTTACCACCGGCCCGGAAGTGTAATTGGTATATCTACCCTGGCATTGCCTAGTTGTGCCGTGTCACCTACCCTAGCGTGCTTTACTACGAGTTTGATTTGTGTCGTACCTATGGAGTATCCTCTGGTAGCCCCAGTTTACGGGGTATTACGGTTCTGTATAGACTATTGGCACTATAAAATGTGTTAAGGGGGATATGGGTAACGCCTTAACGCTATTTAAATAGTTTACTTTACTTTAGACATTATTATAATAGCGTATATTACTACATAGTAGATAGTTTAATGGATCCTTAGAGGATGGTTATACCAAACATCCTTTGAGTTACTTGTATTTCAGTTGATATTTCACTTGAGTTGTATTTATTGATATAAGAATGTTAATCCTGACTCGAGTGTTTTGTGTTTTGATTTACGCTCGGGTCAGACTGAGTGATACAGCATTTGAGACTCACCTTTGGAGTTGGAGCTTCGCTTGGAGATCCAGCTATATTGATTCTGCTATCAGTTATTCAGTTGATTCCAGTGATGTATTCAGATCTTGTATTTGACAATTGTATTGAGATATCTATGTATTCGAGACCTATGTTCAATCTTATTTAACTCTGTTATATTTTTATAGTAGCTTCATGAACTACTATTCTTTTGTTTCTGCTGCATTATTGTTATATTACTCTGTGTCTGTGATTCTGTGATTATTTATTTACTGTATATGCTGAGTTTTGCCAAATTTAAATTAACAATTTGATACTTTGAGCAATTCAAATCCGACATGTATGGATGCGAATGGTTGAAAATTTCAGGCTATTACATTATATTTTATATATTTTTCTCCCCATTGTCATCAACAAATATGGATAAAAAATAAAACTCCCCCTATATGTGATACCATTTTTTGAGAGACTAAATTTGAGAAACTATTTATTTAATTAATACCAAATATGAATGTAGGATCTATAAGTAATACCAATAATAATGAGAACAAACTCCTAAGTAAGATGATATATACAACAAAATCGGTACCTAATGTATCAAAATCAATATAAACTAGTAGATATATATGAGATCAAAATTCAATGATGATAGTATGGAAAGCAATTCAATATGACATAAATGATATTATTATACAATCCAAACATCCAAATTTGACAAAGAAATTTATACATTATATTTTTTTACATAAAATTCATATATAACAAACCATAATAATTATGAAATTTAATCATAGCCTAATCACAATATTTGATAAGTGAAACTATGCAAATGATCAAATTAATGTTTAACAAAATTTTAAAGTAATTATTATTTTATTCTTATACATTGTTTGTTTCTAGGAAGACATGATAATTTATAATAATTTTTTAGCATAATATGCAAAGTATAAGTGAGATTCGTAGAGTTAAAAAATATCACAAAAAACATCATATAAATTTAATAATAATAATAAAAGGAATCGAGGAATGATAGTAAGATGGTTGATTATATGTTTCAATGTCATTGCCGTCTTGAAAATTTATCTTTTCTAGAGAATATCATGATATAATTGAGCATATATAAGGTCTCCATAGTTGTTAACCCGCTTTTGAGGCAAAATAAATTTCCACTGGGCTTAGAAGGTCAAAACCAAATGAAATAACTCAAAAACTTAAAAGCACACTTAGATGTAGTGGAGAAACGACTCGGAAAAGTATTACCCAAAATAGAGCTAAGAAACCTACTCGACACCGAGTCATTTGGCTCGATGCCAAGTTATTTTCCTTCTCTGTTTCACCTCCAAAACTTCATGCAACTCATTCACTAATCTATCACCTCGTGATCAAGTGTCTTCCCAGAGTTTAGCCGACCAATTCCAAGGAATGAAGAGAAGAAAGCCAAGAAAGTAGGATAACTTAAGTATAAATGGAAGATCATCGGAATTAACCAAAAGTCAAAGGAAAAGAGCATGGAACACATCAACTTGAAAATAGAAGAGCAGAGCAAAAGAGATGGACAAACTTCCACTTAAGGAAATAACTCAGCATCGAGTCAAATGGCTCAATACCGAGTTATTATTTTAACTCGGTTGCTTCCAAGCTCTCTTGTGCGACCTTGGGCCGACTTATAAACTTTGATGCAAGTGGGCTTTTGGATCTATACACTTGTTTCCCTATAAATATCAGCCTACCTACAACCAATGAAGGATCTATCATGCCTGATCTTTTGGCTCCTCACTTTGGATCTACTTCATATGAGAAATGCGGATTACGGATCTTAAGGCTGGAATAACACTAGAGGAGGAGGGGGTGAATAGTGTTTTGTGGATTTTCTAAATCTTTTTGAAACTTATGTAAATTTAATCACCAACAAATGCAATTCACAGACACAGATATAATCACAGAATCAGACGCAGATGCAAATAATAAATAAAAGCAGTAAAGGATAGAACACACCAGGGTTTTATACTGGTTCGGAGTTACCCTACATCCACTCCTGCACAAATGTACGGATTTCTTATCAAAAATAATATCCTAGATCACACCCTCGATTTCAAGGCCACGAGGTACACCCTCCTGTATTCGAGTCCGGGGCAAACTCTCTTGATTTACCAGGCCACAAGATCACCTAATCGATTTCCGGGGCAACAATCACACCCAATTGATTTCAAGGCTTAACCGCACCTTTTACTCAACAATTTGATTACAAATAATCCTATAACTCTGAATATCACTGAGATCTTATAGAGAGAGTGGAAGAGAATTAAACAAGAGATAATCAAGTTTGATTCACTTGGTATTTCGGCAGAGTATAGTTTGGGATTCTTTAGGATAAATGTGGAAGATGAAGAGAAGAGAAAACAAGTGAAATCTGATGATAAATTTGTTTAGAACTACTGGTATTTATAGGAAATCAACAGCCATATCTATTCGTGAAAGGATACGACGAATAGTCACTTCTTTTGAAAATTTGAATTTTGAATTTAACGGGCACCATGTCGACATGGGTGGTTGAGGGATGTCGACATGCTCTAGGCAAAATTGGTGATTTTGATTTTCTTATTAAAATTGGTTTCTATAATTTGTCAAAACAATTTCTAAAACTTTGTAAAATATTTGAATATAGTTTAAACATATAAAAGAGTTTAGAAAGTAATTTTTAATATATATAATCTTAATCTATAAAGTGATTTAAAATATGAGTAAATATTTTAAAGCTAAATATTTAAAACAAGAGATAGTTTAAAACCAATGACAATTTTGAAATCAAAATATTAAAAATGATAAAGATAATTTTGAGGCTAAAATATTTCAAACAAGAGAGATGTCTTTTGAAAAGAAGGGTTTGAAAACATTTAAAATAAGAGATATATTTTTGAAAAACATTTTTATAAAATTAGTGGATATCAAAATAGGACCACTATACGTTCCACTAGATATTGTCGTGGGATAGGGTTCCATCCCTTTAACAGGCTCGAAGTGGATTCCATTCCACGAATAAATTTCGAATAAAGATGTAAGTGCTTTCAAGAAGTTTTAACATAATTCTAGACTCAATACTTATCTTGTACTATTAAAATCTTGAACTCTTGATAACTTGATTTCTTGATACTCATGAGTCTTCAATCTTGATATCTTTGAGCTTTAAATTCATCAGTCTTCTATCTCTATACTGTACAGTCTTCATTCTTGGTACCTGCATGTTTATTTCCTGCATATACATATATATCTAAACTATAATGTCAGTATTTATATTTTATAACAAGTCCTAAGGTTGTTGTCATCAAATCCATCCTTCTCAAGGACTAACACTTCACAGACTCTAGAACCTAGGATCTATCATCTTCTTCACTTCTATTATCTTCATAAAACTTTTTAAAACACCGTTGTAAATCTGAGATCCACTAGATAGTGGTCAGATCTGATATAACTAGTTGTAATCTAGAGAGATAACGACAAATAACAAAGATTAAAGTGGACGAGGCCGGAGATTATGCCAAACCAGTATAAAAATTCTTGTGTCTCCTTTTACTTTTCAGCATTTTCTTTTATTTTGACAGAACTGGTGCATCTGATTTCTAGATGTTAATCCATTTTTTGGGTTAACATATTGGTTCTTTCACTGAGAAGGAACTAGATCTGAAGACTTGAAGCTTGAATCAGAAATTTGGAGAAAATGAAGAGGCCTAACACCAGATCTAAGGCTAGAGGAAGCAAACCAAAGCCTGAGGCCAGCTAGGAGTAGTCCTCAAATTCTCATCAATCCACCCATGTGACCAGAGAAGAGATTGAAAGAATGATGAAGGAGATGCAGGATGGAATGATAGCTAGACGACAAGAAATGCTTGAAGGATGTCTCTAAAGGATGGGCAACAAGGAATAGCTGGAGCTACTGGAATTAAGAACCAAGGTCAGGGAACTAATGCAGGAGCATCTAAAGTTAGAGCAGAGCAAGATGGAGTGATGCCCCTACAATTAGAACAACTTAGTATGGACCCAAATCTACTCGGTACCTAGAGAACTATAATGGGAGGCAATATGGGTGTTGCTGCTGACATGTCAGGAATGGATAATGCTGGAGCTAGAAACGCAAATCATAATGTAAATGGTCAACGACCAGAGGAATATGTACTAGAACTTCCCCGCAGGAATGGAGGACAGAATGAGACCAGAGGAGCAGGTCGGAATGCTAATATGCAGCCAAAGGAGCATGTGCTAGGGTATGTGCCCGAGTTCACCCACAGGAGCTGGGGACAGAATGCAATTGATGGTCATAGACTTCCATTTTAGATGATAACAACAAGATAGCTAAGATGATTAGAAGAATAGTTAGAGGTGAGCCCCCAGACCAAAGTTTGGAGTATGTAAATAGGAATCCATTCACTTCTAATATCCGAAATGCAAGAAATCCCCCTAATTTCAAGCTTTTGATGTTGGGAATGTATGACGGAAAGTCAAATCCGATGGTTCATCTGATGAGATACATCCGACATATGGAGGTGTTGGGTGCTTCTGAGGAGGAAATGGGGTGGTGCTTCCTATTATACATAATAGAATTGGCGGCAATGTAGTTCAGAGAGCTAGAGAATGGATCCATAAGCACATGGATCGATTTGGTGAATAAGTTCTTAAGACAGTTCATAGTTCATATCTTGTGACCAAAGAATGTTGTAACATCCCGTATTTGGAGGCCAAAAGCTAAGTGCTATAGATGCTGCAGTCATTTATAGTATTAACTTCTGGTGACAAAATATGACAATGCTAATGGTATCATAATATAAGCACTTGAATATGAACAAAATCACATATTTCCAAAAATAACATTTTACCGATTACATTTCAAACAAATTCAAATTCAAATTACATAATCCCATGTCTGTTTCCCAGGTAAAAATCAATTATAATCATTAAAAAACTACGCCAAGAGCGACATATGACGATGCCCCTTTGGTTGATCAGAGAAATATAATCATAATTGACTAAATATACACAGCGGAAAAATAAACAGAATAATATGTATTCCTAATTAGCTATCCGTCAGCCACCTGCTCGTCTTCGGAAGCTTTATTCACCAAAATATAAAAAACCTAAAAACCTTAACACTCGGCCTACTTAAATCAATTTTGAGCACCCAAGAGTTTAAGGGGAAACAAAAACTTCGAGTCGGACATAAAGTCTGATGTGAATAATTCTGTTACATCTCGGTTTACTGATATTAAGTGAGACCATGCCGCTTAGCGAAACGGGTTTCCCCTCACTAATACCCTTTTCAAAACATATATATTTTGCAAATCCTTTCCTGCCACCAAACTGGTTAATCAAAATGATTATATCAAAGTAGCAATATCCTTTATGCTAATAAATGGACCATCTAGTAAAACAAGTAATATGTGAACTATCTGTCCACAACAAAATAGCAAGGTCCGTTATGCTACAAATGGACTATCTATCCATATAACTGGGCTGATTGCCCGCAAACTAGACTAACTGTCCGAAATCTAGGCCGACTGCCTGCAAACTGGACTAACTGTCAAAATCATTTTCTTAGGGTTAACTACCCTTTAAATTTCCTTGAAAACCTTTTCAAAATGATTTAGTCCTTCAAATCATATATATACAAGGAAAATATATCTTTAGCTTTACTCTAAGCTATTTTGCCATGTTATATATACTTTACTCAAAAGATGAATTTTAATAAGGATTGTCTATCCTTCCAAAACAAGATAAAACCCCTTTTAACTTTAAAATACTAGGCTATATTGCCTATTCAATACATTCGAAACCTTTGTTTAAAACCTTTAAACAACATTTTCGAAACCCTTGAAGGTAATCCCTTCGAAACCATTGAAAGTGACCCTTTCGAAACCATTAAAAGCCTTTCCTTTGAAAGCTTCAAAACATTAGACATCCCTCTTTAAAAACTTTAAATATTGCCTTTCAAAAACATAGGAAAAAACCATTCCTTTCATCTCTTTCGAAATCTTCGGGAACCACCCCATTCGAAATCATTCATTACAACCTTTTGAAACAGTCAAAACTCAATCCTTTCGAAAGCACTTTGGGTTAAATTTAAAACACGTGGAAACCTTTTGAAACCATTCAAAATTTCATTCCTTCAAAACCATTGAAAATCCTCTTGGTTGAAACCATTGGACTCTACCTTCAAGTAGAGAAAAAGGATCATAAACCCATTAAAGTCGAAAGCATCTGTTGCGAAACCATTTAAAACTATCTCTTCCGAAACCATTTGTCTTCACTTCAAACATAGAAAAAGGGTCTTAAAAACATTTAAGTTGATAGCATCCATTTCGAAACCATTTCCTAAGTAATGATGTGATGGTGTCGAAACCATCCCTTCGAAAGCATTAGAGAGGTAGCCATATTTTAGAAAACAAAAGGAACCCCTTCGAAACCATCTGGATCGAAAGGTAGGAAGCGGCAGGTAAAGGTTTTGACTCAGTCGAATGCAAGCATTTAAAATCAAATGCGCAACCCAATCGAAACCATTCTTTTAAACCATTTGACTTAGTCGAAAGCTAACTAAGTCGAAAGCATCTTAGTCGAAAGCAAGCAAGTGCATTTTCCTTTAAAACCAAAATAATGCTTCAACCCCTTCGAAATCCCCTAGTTTCGACCCTATACCTTTTGCCCACTTCCAATTCATTACATACCATTTGCCTGATACCATATGCATTAGTTTCGACGGTGTCAAAGGCGATAGTATGGAGGCGGAACCTGGTGCCAAAAGAGACGAAACAGTGAAAAACCTATTTATTTGTACTTTTAAACTATTCTTTTGTACCTAACCTGCCTTGTTTGTCTAAATCTGATTAGTTGCAAGGTTTCTCTTTTCAAAAGTGCTGCCGACTTTCCAGATTTGACATTTTAAACATTTTTCAAAAAGCCGCTTCCCCTCCTTTAGTTATATAAAACATTTAAGTCCCATACATTAAATAATTTTTTATAACCATTAAAACACTTAGGAAAAATCTAGAAAAATTCTAGAATATCACATTATATATGTTTTCTAACATGTAAAAATTTCAGGCTCA
Organism: Allium fistulosum; assembly: GCA_030737815.1. Classification (NCBI taxonomy): domain Eukaryota; kingdom Viridiplantae; phylum Streptophyta; class Magnoliopsida; order Asparagales; family Amaryllidaceae; genus Allium; species Allium fistulosum. The sequence continues at coordinate 356,740,585 of CM060904.1, forward strand.
AGAATTTAATTATTTACCCATAATTGATTTATAACCCAAAATACCATTTTCTTTACTAGAAAATTCATATTAATTCCAAGAAAATTCAGAAAAATCTGAAAAATTGAAACCCATCTCCAAAATAATATTTATGATCTTCATAACAATTTGCAAGGTATTTGGATGTCATTTAATAGGGTTTTCCTTAAAACATATCATAAATTGAATATGAATAACCATAATTCATCAACAAGTATATATATTCATTCCATCATTCAAAAACATAGCAAATCATTGCAAAATATTTGGAATTCATCTTAGAACTGAAGACACAATAAAAAATGAGATGTAAACATTATTCACCTTAGCTTTAGAGATTAAGGAGCTTGAGATTTGGATGAATTTGATTTGAATTAGCTTTTCCTTTCGCTTTTCTTACACTTCTTCCCCTTTTCCTTGTTAATGGTGGTCGGCCTCTTGTTTTTAAAAAAATTCAAAATTAAATGGACATGTATTTTAATACACGGCCAAAGTTTGGAGGATATAGGAATGGCTCCTTCCTATTTTACCCCTTCTCTATTTCATTTTAACTCTTATTTTAATTCATTGTTAAATGGAATGGCTACACCTTAATTAAAATCAAATCTCAATCCCCTAATCAACACATTATTTTATTTAATTTAGCTAATTAAATATCCTAAATAATGTTACCAAAAATTTGGTGTGTTACAGACTCCCCTCCTTAAAGAATTTCGTCCTTGAAATTACGACAAGGCACACAATAAATCAACCAAGAAGGTAAAACATACCATCAAACAAGTCATGATAAGTACCTCTAATCCTGCTCTCAATCTCCCAAGTACAGTCTCTGTCATCGTCGCTCTACTAGACTTTGACTAGCCTGACTATCTTGGTTCTCATCTCTCGCAACAATACAAATAGGCTTCCTCACTATAGTCAAATTCGGTCCTACTACTAAGTCCTCTAGCACAGTCGGTGCAATAGTAGTCTCCGGGTCTCTAACATACTTTCTGAGATGAGAAACATGGAAAACATTGTGGACCCCTGCCAAACTGCTCAGTAACTCAACTCTATATGCGAGCCACCCAATCCTCTCAATAATAGGAAAAGGTCCAACGAATCTCGGTGCCAACTTCCCCGATTTTCCAAACCTAATCACACCCTTCATTGGTGTCACTTTGACGAAAACTTGATCTCCAACTGAGAACTCTAGATATTTTCGTCTCTTATCTGCATAACTTTTCTGCCTAGACTGAGGCTCCTTCATTCTAGCCCGAATGAACTCATCTTTTCTGCAGCTTCCCTGACCAAATCTGGACCAAGAACCAAATTATCCCTGGTCTCTAACCAACATATGGGAGATTTGCGTGGACTTCCATTCAAAGCTTCAAACAGTGCCATCCCAATACTAGTTTGATAACTGTTGTTATACGAAAACTCGACTAAATGCAGATGGTCTTCCCATGATTCCCCGAAATCCAGAACACAAGCTCTTAACAAATCCTCCAAGATATTGTTAACCCTTTCCGTTTGCCCATCTGTCTGTTGAGCTCCTGCAGACTCTTCTAGAACTTGCTAATGAATAAGGGATCTCTATCACTTATTATGCTACTAGGAATTCCATGCAGTCTAACCACATTCCTCATAAATAAGTTTGCCAAAACAGGTGTCGTTTTGGTTGACTTAACTGGAATGAAATGGGCACTCTTGGTCAATCTGTCCACTATGACCCATATACTATCATTTCCCCTGTTCGACCTTGGCAACCTATTAATAAAATCCATGGATATAGAATCACACTTCCATACCGAAATATCTAATGGCTGAAGCAACCCACTTGGATTTTGGTGTTCGGCCTTTGCCTGCTGGCAATTCAAGTACTGCTTTACACACAAACCAATATCCCGCTTCATATCTTCCCAGAAGAAACTCCTCTTCATATCCTGATACATCATAGCACCTCCTGGATGAATGGTGAACTTCGAACGATGGCATTCGTCCAAGACTTCTTTCCTTATGTTTCCTACACTTGGAACACATAATCTTCCTTTCTTTCTCAACCACCCATTCCGGTCAAGACTGAAATCTTTCAAGTCATCACTCTCAGTTCCTTCTCTTCGCTTCCTGATCCATTTGGCTAACACAGGATCCTCCATCTGTTTAGAAACAATCTTTTCGATCAACACTGGTCGAACTTCCAAACAAGATAATACAACTGTATCTCCACTACACCCAGCCTCGGATCTCCACTGCACTCTGCAATCCGCTAATGCTTCCAAATCCTTCCACTCAGCGATCATCACCAAAACTACATTCTGATGTTTCCTGCTAAGTGCATCTGCAACCTTGTTGCCCTTCCCCGATGTGTACTCAATCCTATAACCAAAAGCACCAATAAACTCTAACCACCTTTGCCGTCTCATGTTCAACTCCTTCTGAGAGAACAAATACTTCAGTGACTTATGATCTGTATATAACTCAAACATTTCTCCTAAAAGGTAATGTCTCCACACCTTCAAAGCAAAAATAGCTACAGCCAATTCTAAATCATGTGTCGGATATCTGACTTCATGCGGTCTAAGCTGTTTAGAAGCGTAGGCAATCAGTTTACCTCTCTACATCAGCACAACTCCTAGTCCTGTTCCACATGCATCGGTATAAACCACCAAATCCTGATTCCCCTCTAGAATAGCCAATACAAATGCATGGGTCAATAAGTGTTTCAAACTCTAGAATGCTTCCTCACACCTATTAGTCCACACAAACTTCACATCCTTTCTTGTTAGCTTGGTCATCGGTGCCGCTATCCGCGAAAAATCCTTAATGAACCTCCGATAATAACCAGCCAACCCAAGGAAACCCTTTATCTCGATTACTGTCTCGGGTCTCTTCCAACTATTTACTGCCTCAAACTTAGTCGGATCTACTGACAACCCTTCCTCTAAGACTACATGACCAAGAAACTTCACTTCTTTCTTCCAGAAGTGACTCTTCGAAAACTTCGCTTTAAGATGATGCTGCCTCAGCGTTTTAAGTACCACTCTAAGATGAACTTCATACTCTCTTTCATCCTTAGAGTATATAAAGATATCATCTATGAAAACCAATACGAACCATTCCAAGTGCTCTCGGAAAACTTGGTTCATCAAATCCACCAAGAACGGCATAACTAACCATTCATATGACATAACTAACCATTCGTACGAACCATATCTGGTCCTAAACGCCGTCAAAAGTATACTAACCTCTGCCACTCTGAGCTGATGGAAACCTGTCGCTAAATCCAACTGTCAAAATACCTTGGCTCCACTTATCTGGTCGAAAAAATCGTCAATCCTCGGCAATGGATATCGATTCTTTATCGTCCTCTCATTCAACTTACGATAATCGATACATAGCCTTAACGATCCATCCGGCTTCTTAGCAAACACATCGGCTGCTCCCTAAGGCGAACTACTCGGCCTGGTAAAACTCTTGCCTTATAAATCCGCCAACTGCACCTTCAACTCCATCATCTCTGAAGGAGTCATTTTGCTTGGAAGTCTACTTACTGGTTCTGCTCCCGGAACCAAATCTATCTGAAACTTAGTGGCTCATTTCAGTGGCAATCCAACTATAGGCTCAAACACGTCTGCGAATTCTCTATCCCCGAAAACTCAACTCATCTTCTGAATCCATAGAACCCGACAAGGCATACATCTCACCGTAAGAACCTTCTATGGTATAAACAATCCTGTCACTACAATCTGGGTGTCTACGTGATATTTTCCTATCCTGGCAAAATATCCTAGCATCGTACTCACTCAACCAATCCATACAAAGAATGATTCCGAACCCCACAAAATCAAACACATGCAAACTGCAAATAAAACCATGACCTAACAAGTCAAACTCTAACTGGTCACATGTCAACCCTAGAGTTGCATACCATCATATTGGTTTCGCAACCCGTAAAGAAGTAACTAAATATGTGGGTTCTAGATTAAGCTTATCTATCAAACATCTAGATATTAAAGAATATGATGCGCCAGTATCAAATAGAACGCTAACAGACATACCATGAATATGAAGCGTACCTCCCAAAACTGCCTTTCTTTTCTCCTGAGCTATTGGCTTCGAAGTAGCATGCTCCAATGCATACATTTTGTCCTTTCCATCCTTAGCGGGCTCCTTGTGTTGGCTCTTATAGTGGCCTATCTGGTCGCAGTTAAAGCAACTGACATTCTTCCTCCTAGCCACTTCCTTTGCCTTCCCAGCACGACACTCATTGGCAAAGTGCCCCTTCTTGTCGCACTTGAAATAGACAATCTCAAACTTCCCTTTCTTAGCTGCTCCCCCCTTCTGAGCACCTTTCTTAGAAAAGAAGTTCCTCTTCTGACCCTTCCTAACCGGGACTTCTTTAGCCTTACTCTTCTCTAGAGAATCAAGCAACTCCTCATGCCTTAAGGCCATCTCCACTACAAAATCAGAAGGATCTCTAATATGAGGTAGTGTAGCCCTGGCTAACTCAGGCTTCAACCCCCGATAAACTTCTCGTTCCTCTTCGTCTCTGTATCCACTGAAGCATACCCATATCTGGCCAACTACTCGAACCTCCTAGCATACTCCAGAACAGACATCTCTCCCTGCTCTAATTCAGCAAACTTTCTGATCAGAGCTAACTGTGTCATTGCAGACATGAACCTCTCCTGGAACCTTCCCTTGAAATCTTCCCAGGTCATAGTCTCCTCATCCACTGCCACAGTCACACTATTCCACCAGAACAAAGCAGCTTCCTGAAGTTGTCTAGATGCCAACCTCCTCGTCTGCTCATCATTGAGCCCCAAAGCTGCAAAAATCCTTTCGCACTGCAACAACCAATTCACTACCTCAATGTCATCCTCCGTTCCAACAAACGGCTTCCCTCCAAGCTTAATGTAGGCCCCATTCAACTTAGCATAGTCGTTGATAACTAGAGTTCCCGAAACTCCTCCTCCCACTACTCCAGCAGCAACACCTTCCTGCACCATATTCACGAAGAACTAATACATAGCTTCCATTCCAACTTGCGGGACTCCAGCACCCATATTCTCTGCTTGTGCCTGACCTTGACCTTTTCTCACATTAGGCCTGGCATTGTCATCGGTGCCATCCCCTCCTGGGTTAACTCTTTTTTCTTCTTCCATCCATATCTGTATTCAAACCTCATGAGATACAAAAAATAACCTAACAAAGATATGAGACTAGAGATAAAGCGTATACTTATATATATCAAATACAAGTATGTTACTATAGCGTTATCCCATACCACAACCTTACTCTACTTCTTTAGGATTATGTTTTAAAAAGCATTTTTAGTTAAAGTTATTCATAAACCTATGCTCTGATACCAAGTTGTAACATCCCGTATCTGGAGGCCAAAAGCTAAGCACTATACATGCTGCAGTCATCTATAGTATTAACTTCTGGTGACAAAATATAATAATGCTAATGGTATTCATAATATCAAAAGCACTTGAATATGAACAAAATCACAGATTTCCAAAAATAACATTTTACTGATTACATTTCAAACAAATTCATATTCAAATTACATAATCCCATGTCCGTTTCCCAGGTAAAGATCAATTATAATCATTACAAAACTACGCCAAGAGCGACATATGACGATGCCCCCTTGGTTGATCAGAGAAATATAATCATATCTGACTTAATATACACAACGGAAAACTAAACAGAATAATCTATATTCCTAATTAGCTATCCGTCAGCCACCTGCTTATCTTTGGAAGCTTTATTTGCCAAAATATCAAAAACCTAAAAACCTTAACCCTCGGCCTACTTAAATCAATTTTTAGCACCCGAGAGTTTAAGGGGAAACAAAAACTTCAAGTCAGACATAAAGCCTGGAGTGAATAATTCTGTTACATCTCGGTTTACTGATATTAAGTGAGACCATTCCGCTTAGTGAAACGGGTTTCCTCTCACTAATATCCTTTTCAAAACATATATATTTTGCAAATCCATTCCGGCCACCAAACAGGTTAATCAAAATGATTATATCAAAGTAGCAATATCCTTTATGCTAATAAATGGACTATCTGTCCGTAAAACAGGTAATATGTGAACTATCTGTCCACAACAAAATAGCAAGGTCCGTTATGCTACAAATGGACTATATGTCCATATAACTGGGCTGACTGCCCACAAACTGGACTAAATGTCCAAAATCTAGGCCGACTGCCTGCAAATTGGAATAACTGTCCGAATCAAAATGGACTAACTGTCAGAATCATTTTATTAGGGTTAACTACCCTTTAAATTTTCCTTGAAAACCTTTTCAAAATGATTTAGTCCTTCAAATCATATATATAAGGAAAATATGTCTTTAGCTTCTCTCTAAGCCATTTTGCCATGTTATATATACTTTACTCAAAATAATGTTGATGAATTTTAATAAGGATTGGCTATCCTTCCAAAATAAGTTAAAACCCTTTTTAACTTTAAAATACTTAGGCTATATTTCCTATTCAATACATTCGAAGTCTTTGTTTAAAACCTTTAAACCACCCTTTCGAAACCCTTGAAGGTAACCCCTTCGAAACCATTGAAAGTGACCCTTTCAAAACCATTAAAAGCCTTTCCTTTGAAAGCTTCAAAACATTAGACATCCCTCTTTAAAACCTTTAAATATTGCCTTTCGTAAACATAGGAAAAACCATTCCTTTCATCTCTTTTGAAACCCTGGGGAACCAACCCTTTCAAAACCATTCATTACAACCTTTCGAAACAGTCAAAACTCAATCCTTTCGAAAGCACTTTGGGTTTAATTTAAAACATGTGGAAACTTTTCAAAACCATTCAAAATTTCATTCCTACGAAACCATTGAAAATCGTCTTTGTCGAAACCATTTGGACTCTACCTTCAAGTAGAGCAAAAGGATCATAAACCCATTAAAGTCGAAAGCATCTGTTGCGAAACCATTTAAAACTATCTCTTTCGAAACCATTTGTCTTCACTTCAAACATAGAAAAAGGGTCTTAAAATCATTTAAGTCGATAACATCTGTTTCGAAACCATTTCCTAAGTAATGAAGTGAAGGTGTCGAAACCATCCCTTCGAAAGCATTGGAGTGGTGGCCATATTTTAGAAAACAAAAGGAACCCCTTCGAAACTATCTGGATCGAAAGGTAGGAAGCAACAGCTAAAGGTTTTGACTCAGTCGAAAGCAAGCATTTAAAAACAAAGGCGCAAGCCAATCAAAACCATTTGACCTAGTCGAAAGCCAACTAAATCGAATGTATCTTAAGAAGGTGCATTTTCCTTTAAAACCAAAACAATGCTTCAACCCCTTCGAAACCCCCTGCTTTCGACCTTTTACCTTTCGCCCACATCTAATTCATTACATACCAGTTGGCTGATACCATATGCATTAGTTTCGACTGTGTCAGAGGCGATAGTATGGAGGCGGAACCTGGTGCCGAAAGAGACGAAACAGTGAAAAAACCTATTTATTTGTACTTTTAAACTGTTCTTTTGTACCTGACCTGCTTGTTTGTCTAAATCTGATTGGTTGCAAGGTTTCTCTTTTCAAAAGTGCTGCCGACTTTCCATATTTAACAATTTAAACATTTTTCAAAAACCTCTTCTCCTCATTTAGTTATATAAAACATTTAAGTCCCATACCTTAAATAATTTTTTATAACCATTAAAACACTTTGGAAAAATCTATAAAAATTACAGAAAATCACATTATATATGTTTTTTAACATATAAAAATTTCAGGCTCAAACAATTAATTATTTACCCGTAATTGATTTATAACCCAAAATACCATTTTCTTTACTAGAAAATTCATATTAATTCCACGAAAATTTAGAAAAATCTGAAAAATTAAAACTTATCTCCAAAATAATATTTATGATCTCCATAATAATTCGCAAGGCATTTGGATGTTATTTAATAGGGTTTTCACCTTAAAACGTATCATAAATTCAATATGAATAACCATAATTCATCAACAAGTATATATATTCATTCCATCATTCAAAAACATGGCAAATCATTGCAGAATATTCGGAATTCATCTTAAAACCGAAGACACGGTCAAAAATGAGATGTAAACATTATTCACCTTAGCTTTAGAGATTAAGGAGCTTTGAGATTTGGATGAATTTGATTTGAATTAGCTTTTCCATTAGCTTTTCTTACTCTCCTTTCCCTTTTCCTTGTTAATGGTGGCCGACTTCTTGTTTTAAAAAATATCAAAATTAAATGGACGTGTATACTAATACACGCCTAAGGTTTGGAGGATATAAGAATGGCTCTTTCCTATTTTACCCCTTCTATATTTCAATTTAACTCTTATTTTACACGGCTACACCTTAATTAAAATCAAATCTCAATCCCCTAATCAACACATTATTTTATTTAATTTAGCTAATTAAATATCCTAAATAATGTTACCAAAAATCTGGTGTGTTACAAACTCCCCTCCTTAACGAATTTCGTCCTCGAAATTATGATAAGGCACACAATAAATCAAACAAGAAGGTAAAACATACCATCAAACAAGTCAGGATAAGTATCTCTAATCCTGCTCTCAATCTCCCAAGTACAGTCTCTGTCATCATCGCTCTACTGGACTTTGACTAACCTGACCATCTTGATTCTAAACTTTTTCTCATCTCTCGCAACAATACGAATAGGCATCCTCACTATAGAAAAATCCGGTCCTACTACTAAGTCCTCTAGCATAGTCGGTGCAATAGTAGTCTCCGGGTCTCTAACACACTTTCTGAGATGAGAAACATGGAAAACATTATGGACGCCTGCCAAACTGCTTGGTAACTCAACTCTATATGCGAGTCACCCGATCCTCTCAATAATAGGAAAAGGTCCAACGAATCTCGGTGCCAACTTCCCCAATTTTCCAAACCTAATCACACCCTTCATCGGTGTCACTTTAACGAAAACTTGATCTCCAATTGAGAACTCTAGATATTTTCGTCTCTTATCTGCATAACTTTTCTGCCTAGACTGAGCCTCCTTCATTTTAGCCCGAATGACCTCAATCTTTTCTACAGCTTCCCTAACCAAATCTGGACCAAGAACCAAATTATCCCCTGTCTCTAACTAACATACGGGAGATTTGCACGGCCTTCCATACAAAGCTTCAAATGGTGCCATCCCAATACTAGTTTGATAACTGTTGTTATACGAAAACTCGACTAAATGCAGATGGTCTTCCCATGATTCCCCGAAATCTAGAACACAAGCTCTTAATAAATCCTCCAAGATTTTGTTAACCCTTTCCGTTTACCCATCTGTCTGTTGAGCTCCTGCAGACTCTTCCAGAACTCGCTAATGAATAAGGGATCTCTATCACTTATTATGCTACTAGGAATTCCATGCAGTCTATCCACATTCCTCATAAACAAGTTGGCCAAAATAGGTGTCGTTCTAGTTGACTTAACTGGAATGAAATGGGCACTCTTGATCAATCTTTCCACTATGACCCATATACTATCATTTCCCCTGTTCGACCTTGGCAACCCGTCAATAAAATCCATGGATATAGAATCCCACTTCCATACCGGAATATCTAACGGCTGAAGCAACCCACTTGGCTTCTGGTGTTCGGCCTTTGCCTGTTGGTAATTCAAGCACTTCTTTACACACAAACCAATATCTTGCTTCATATCTTCCCAGAAGAAACTCATCTTCATATCCTGATATATCTTAGCACATCCTGGATGAATGGTGAACTTCGAACGATGGCATTCCTCCAAGACTTCTTTCCTTATGTTTCCTACATTGGGAACACATAATCTTCCTTTCTTTCTTAACCACCCATTCCGGTCAAGACTGAAATCTTTCAATTCATCACTCTCAGTTCCTTCTCCTCGCTTCCTGATCCATTCGGCTAACACCGGATCCTCCATCTGTTTAGAAGCAATCTTTTCGATCAACACTGGTCGAACTTCCAAACAAGATAATACAACTGTATCTCCACTACACCCAACCTCGTATCTCCACTATGTTAGTCCATGAGTTGATGGTTTTGATGACAACAACCTTAGAATAAGATTATAAAATATAAATACTAACATTATAGTTTAGATATATATGTATATGCAGGATTTAACCATGCAGGTACCAAGAATGAAGACTGTACAGTATAGAGATTCAAGATATCAAGATTAAAGACTCATGAGTATCAAGAATATCAAGATTATCAAGAGTTCAAGATTTCAAGATAAGTATTGAGTCTAGAATTTTGTTAAAACTTCACAATAGCACTGAAATCTTCACTCCATTTTTCTTTTGGGATGGAACCCATTTCTACCTTTTTAGTAGCTTACAAACCCACGACAAGTAGCTTACAAACCTACGACAATTGGCTCACAAACCCACGAACATCCTGGTTTTGTACAAGTTCTCGAGTCTTGACATGATGAGATATTCTGCAGGAAGAAGCTTGCAAAACTACTTCAAAATGTTTTTCCAACTTCGGAATGGTTTTCAAAATTGCTTTTCAAAATGTTTTAACCTTAAAAATTATCTTTTCAAATGATTTTCAAAAAGATGTTTTAGCCTTAAATATTCTTGTTTTTAAACTTCGTTTGTTTTAAACTATCTTTTAATTATGATATATTTATACTTAGATTTAAATATAAAATTATAGTAAAATTTTATATATATTGTTCTCTATATTTATCTATGTATTTTATCAATAGTCAAGTATATTTATAAAGTTTAAAATAGTTTTAATATAAGATAAAGGTTATTTTCAAAGAAAATCAAATCATCAAAAATTTTCCTTTGGGATGTCGACATGCCCTAGTACCCCATGTCGACATAGTGTCAGTTAGTTTGTTTTTTGTTGATGACAAAGGGGGAGAAATATAAAATAGGGTAGTTAGGCATAGATTAAGGGGGAGTTATTAGATTTAGGGGGAGTCAATAGGATAGAATTAATATTTTATAAACAAAGGTTGTCATCTTTAAAAAGAGGGAGATTGTTAGTCCATGAGTTGATGGTTTTGATGACAACAACCTTAGAATAAGATTATAAAATATAAATACTAACATTATAGTTTAGATATATATGTATATGCAGGATTTAACCATGCAGGTACCAAGAATGAAGACTGTACAGTATAGAGATTCAAGATATCAAGATTGAAGACTCATGAGTATCAAGAATATCAAGATTATCAAGAGTTCAAGATTTCAAGATAAGTATTGAGTCTAGAATTTTGTTAAAACTTCACAATAGCACTGAAATCTTCACTCCATTTTTCTTTTGGGATGGAACCCATTTCTACCTTTTTAGTGGCTTACAAACCCATGACAAGTAGCTTACAAACCAACGACAAGTGGCTTATAAACCCACGAACATCCTGGTTTTGTACAAGTTCTCGAGTCCTGACATGATGAGATATTCTGCAGGAAGAAGCTTGCAAAACTACTTCAAAATGTTTTTCAAAACAACTTCGGAATGATTTTCAAAATTGCTTTTCAAAATGTTTTAGCCTTAAAAATTATCTTTTCAAATGATTTTCAAAAAGAAGTTTTAGCGTTAAATATTCTTGTTTTTAAACTTCGTTTGTTTTAAACTATCTTTAAATTATAATATATTTATATTTAAATTTAAATATAAAATTATAGTAAAATTTTATATATATTGTTCTCTATATTTATCTATGTATTTTATCAATAGTCAAGTATATTTATAAAGTTTAAAATAGTTTTAATATAAGATAAAGGTTATTTCAAAGAAAATCAAAACATCAAATTTTCCTTTGGGATGTCGACATGCCCTGGTACCCCATGTCGACATAGTGTCAGTTAGTTTCAAATTTTGAATTTCAAAAGAAGTGTCTATTCGCCATAACCTTTCACGAATGGACATGACTGTTGTTCTTCTATAAATAGGGGTTAGTTTCAACGAATTTTATATCAGATTTTCTGTTTTTTCACTTCTCTTCTTCTTCCACATTTTCTTATTCAAAATCCTATCATCACTCTGCCGAAATCAACATTGAATCTAACTAGATTATATCTGGTTTGATTCTCTATCACTATCTCAACAAGATCTAAGTGCTATTCAGAGTTATAGGCTTCTTTGTAATCTATCTAGCGAGAAAAGGTGTGATTGTAGCCTTGGAAATCAATCAAGCGAGAAAAGGTGTGATTGTAGCCTTGGAAATCAATTGGGTGAACTTGTTGCCCCAGAAATCAAGTATCTCTACCCAGAGGATTGTGATTCTGGAGGGTGTACCTCGTAGCCTTGAAACCGAGGGTTGTAATTGTTGAATTGCTTTGGAAAGGAAATCCGTACTTAGTTGTGCGGGAATGGATGTAGGGTAACCCCGAACCAGTATAAAATCCGGTGTGTTCTTTCCTTTACTGCATTTATTTTATTTCTACATCTGTGTCTGTTTATGTGATTATATCTGTGTCTGAAGTTTTACATACATCTGTGTACAAATTAACATAAACTCAAAAAGATTTAGTAATTTCTTATAAACACTATTCACCCCCATCTAGTGTTATTCCTAGCCTTAAGATCCGTAATTCGCATTCCTCACACACTACACTCTGCAATCCGCTAATGCTTCCAAATCCTTCCACTCAACGATCATCGCCAAAACTACATTCTGATGTTTCCTGCTAAGTGCATATGCAACCTTGTTGCCTTTCCCGGTTTGTACTCAATCCCATAACCATAAGCAGTAATAAACTCTAACCACCTTTGCCGTCTCATGTTCAACTCCTTCTTAGAGAACAAATACTTCAACGACTTATGATCTGTATATAACTCAAACATTTCTCCTAAAAGGTAATGTCTCCACACCTTCAAAGCAAAAATAGCCGCAGCCAATTCTAAATCATGTTTCGGATACCTGACTTCATGCGGTCTAAGCTGTTTAGAAGCATAGGCAATCAGTTTACCTCTCTACATCAGCACAGCTCCTAGTCCTGTTCCATATGCATCAGTATAAACCACCAAATCCCGATTCCCCTCTGGAACAACCAATACAGATGCATGGGTCAATAAGTGTTTCAAACTCTAGAATGCTTCCTCACACTTATTAGTCAACACAAACTTCACATCCTTTCTTGTTAGCTTGGTCATCGGTGCCGCTATCCATGAAAAATCCTTAATGAACCTCTGATAATAACCAGCCAACCCAAGGAAACTCTTTATCTCAGTCACTGTCTCGGGTCTCTTCCAACTATTTACTGCCTTAAACTTAGTCGGATCTATTGACAACCCTTCCTCTAAGACTACATGACCAAAAAAATTCACTTCCTTCTTCTAGAAGTGACTCTTCGAAAACTTCGCTTTCAGATGATGCTACCTCAGCGTCTCAAGCACCACTCTAAGATGAACTTCATACTCTCTTTCATCCTTAGGGTATATCAAGATATCATCAATGAAAACCAATACGAACCTATCCAAGTGCTCTCGGAAAACTTGGTTCATCAAATCCACAAAGAAAGCTGGCACATTGGTCAGTCCGAACGGCATAACTAACCATTCCTATGACCCATACCTGGTCCTAAACGACGTCAAAGGTATACTAACCTCTGCCACTCTGAGCTGATGGAAACTTGTCACTAAATCCAACTGTGAAATTACCTTGGCTCCACTTAACTGGTCGAACAAATCGTCAATCCTCGGAAATGGATATCGATTCTTTATCATCCTCTCATTCAACTTACGATAATCGATACACAGCCTTAACGGTCCGTCCGGCTTCTTAGCAAACACAGCGGCAACTCCCCAAGGCGAACTACTCGGCCTGGTAAAACTCTTGCCTTCTAAATCCACCAACTGCACCTTTAAATCCATCATCTCTGAAGGAGTCATCCTGCTTGGCAGTCTACTTACTGGTTCTACTCCCGGAACCAAATCTATCTTATACTCAATGGCTCGTTTCAGTGGCAATCCAACTACAGGCTCAAACACGTCTGCGAATTCTCTAACACCGAAAAATCAACTCATCTTCCGACTCCATAGAACCCAACAAAGCATACATCTCACCGCAAGAACCTTCTACGGTATAAACAATCCTATCACTACAATCTGGGTGACTAAGCGATATTTTCCTATCCTGGCAAAATATCCTAGCATCGTACTCACTAAACAAATCCATACCAAGAATGATTCTGAACCCCACAAAATCAAACACATGCAAACTGCAAACAAAAGCATGACCTAACAAGTCAAACTCTAACTGGTCACATCTCAACCCTTGAGTTGCATACCCTCCTATTGGATTCGCAACCCGTAAGGAAGTAACTAAATATGTGGGTTCTAGGTTAAGCTTATCTATCAAACATCTATATATAAAAGAATACGATGGACCAGTATCAAATAGAACGCTAACAGACATACCATGAATATGAAGTGTACCTCCCAAAACTGCCTTTCCCTTCTCCTGAGCTGTTGGCTTCGAAGTAGCAGGCTCCAATGCATACACTTTTCCCTTTCCCTCCTTAGCGAGCTCCTTGCACTAGCTCTTATGGTAGTCTATCGGTCCCAGTTAAAGCATGACATTCTTCCTCCTAGACACTTCCTTTGCCTTCCCAGCACGACACTCATTGGCAAAGTGCCCCTTCTTGTCGCACTTGAAATAGACAATCTCAACTTCCCTTTCTTAGCTGCTCCACCCTTCTGAGCACCTTTCTTAGGACAGAACTTCCTCTTCTGACCCTGCCTAACCGAGACTTCGTTAGCCTTACTCTTCTCTAGAGAATCAAGCAACTCCTTATGCCTTAAGGCCATCTCCACTACAAAATCAGAAGGATCTCTAATATGAGGTAATGTAGCCCTGGCTAACTCAGGCTTCAACCCCTTGATAAACTTATCGTTCCTCTTCATCACTGTATCCACTTAAGCATACCCATATCTGGCCAACTCCTCGAACCTCCTAGTATACTCCAGAATAGACATCTTCACCTGCTCTAATTTAGCAAACTTTCCGATCAGAGCTGACTGTGACATTGTAGACATGAACCTCTCCTGGAACCTTCCCTTGAAATCTTCCTAGGTCATAGTCTCCTCAACCACTGCCATAGTCACACTATTCCACCAGAACAAAGTAGCTCCTTGAAGCTATCTAGATGCCAACCTCCTATTCTGCTCATCATTGAGCCCCAAATCTGCAAAAATCCCTTCGTAGTGCAACAACCAATTCTCTACCTCAATGGCATCCTCCGTTCCAACAAACGGCTTCCCTCCAAGCTTAATGTAGTCCCCACTCAACTTAGCATAGTCATTGACAATTGGAGCTCTTGGAACTCCTCCTCCCACTACTCCAGCAGCAACACCTACCTGCACCATATTCACGAAGAACTGATACATAGCTTCCATTCCAACTTGCGGGACTCCGACACCCACATTCTCTACTTGTGCCTGAACTTGACCTCTTCTCATATTAGGCCTGGCATTCCCATCGGTACCTTCCCCTCTTGAGTTAACTCTTCCTCTTCTTCCTTCCATATGTGTATTCAAACCTCATGTGATACAGAAAATAACCAAACAAAGATAGGATACTAGAGATAAAGCGTATACTTATATATATATATGTATATCAAATAAAAGTACGTTACTATAGCGTTTTCCCATACCCCAACCATACTCTACTTCTTTAGGATTATGTTTTAAAAAACATTTTTAGTTAAAGTTTTTCATAAACCTATGCTCTGATACCAAGTTGTAACATCCCGTATCTGGAGGCCAAAAGCCAAGCGATACAAATGTTGTAATCATCTATAGTATTAACTTCTGGTGACAAAATACAGCAATGCTAATGGTATTCCTAATATCAGAAGCACTTGAATATGAACAAAATCACAGATTTCCAAAAATAATATTTTACTGATTACATTTCAAACAAATTCATATTCAAATTACATAATCCCATATCTGTTTCCCAGGTAAAGATCAATAATAATCATTGTAAAACTTAGCCAAGAGCGACATATGACGGTGCCCCCTTGGTTGATCAGAGAAATATAATCATATCTAACTTAATATACACAACGGAAAAATAAACAGAATAATATGTATTCCTAGTTAGCTATCTGTCAGCCACCTGCTCGTCTTCGAAAGCTTTATTTGCCAAAATATCAGAAACCTATAAACCTTAACCCTCGGCCTACTTAAATCAATTTTTAGCACCCGAGAGTTTAAGGGGAAACAAAAACTTCGAGTCAGACATAAAGCCTAGTGTGAATAATTCTGTTACATTTCGGTTTACTGATTTTAAGTGAGACCATGCTGCTTAGCGGAATGGGTTTCCCCTCACTAATATCCTTTTCAAAACATATATATTTTGCAAATCCTTTCCAGCCACTAAAATGGTTAATAAAAGTGATTATATCAAAGTAGCAATATCCTTTATGCTAATAAATGGAATATCTGCCCGTCAAGCAGATAATATGTGAAATATCTGTCCACAACAAAATAGCAAGGTCCGTTATGTTACAAATGGACTATTTGTCCATATAACTCGGCTAACCGCCCGAAAACTGAACTAACTGTCCAAAATCTAGGCTGACTGGCTGCAAACTGAACTAACTGTCTGAATCAAAATGGTCTAACTGTCCGAATCATTTTCTTAGGGTTAACTACCCTTTAAATATTCCTTGAAAACCTTTTTAAAATGATTTAGTCCTTCAAATCATATATATACAAGGAAAATATATCTTTAGCTTTACTCTAAGCCATTTTGCCATGTTATATATACTTTACTCAAAATAATGTTGATGAATTTTAATAAGGATTGGCTATCCTTCCAAAACAAGTTAGAACCCTTTTTAACTTGAAAATACTTAGGCTATATTGCATATTCAATACATTCGAAACCTTTGTTTAAAACCTTTATACAACCCTTTCGAAACCCTTGAAGGTAACCCCTTCGAAACCATTGAAAGTGACCCTTTCGAAACCATTAAAAGCCTTTCCTTTGAAAGTTTCAAAACATTAGACATCCCTCTTTAAAACCTTTAAATATTGCCTTTTGAAAACATAGGAAAAACCATTCCTTTCGTCTCTTCAAAACCTTGGGGAACCACCCCTTCCGAAACAATTCATTACCACCTTTCGAAACAGTCAAAACTCAATCCTTTCAAAAGCACTTTGGGTTCAGTTTAAAACATGTGGAAACGTTTCGAAACCATTCGAAATTTCATTCCTTCGAAACCATTGAAAATCATCTCGGTCGAAACCATTTGGACTCTTCCTTTAAGTAGAGCAAAGGGATCAAAAACCCATTAAAGTCGAAAGCATTTGTTTCGAAAGCATTTAAAACCATCTCTTTCAAAACCATTTGGGTTTTACATCAAATATAGAAAAAGGGTCTTAAAAACATTTAAGTCAAAAGCATCTGTTTCAAAACCATTTCCTAAGTAATGAAGTGATGGTGTCACAACCATCCCTTCGAAAGCATTAGAGAGGTGGCCATATTTTAGAAAACAAAAGGAACCCTTCGAAACCATCTGGATCGAAAGGTAAGAAGCGGCAACAAAAGGTTTCGACTTAGTCGAAAGCAAGCATTTAAAAACAAAGGCGCAACCCAATCAAAACCATTCTTTTAAGCCATTTGACCTGGTCGAAAGCCAATTAAGTCAAAAGCATCTTAGTCGAAAGGAAGTAGGCACATTTTTCTTTAAAACCAAAACAATGCTTCAACCCCTTTGAAACCCCCTGTTTCAACCCTATACCTTTCGCCCACATCCAATTCATTACGTACCAGTTGTCTAATACAATATGCATTAGTTTCGACTGTGTCGGAGGTGATAGTATGGAGGTGGAACCTGGTGCCGAAAGAGACGAAACGGTGAAAAACCTATTTATTTGTACATTTAAACTATTCTTTTGTACCTAACCTGCCTTGTTTGTCTAAATCTGATTGGTTGCAAGGTTTCTCTTTTCAAAAGTGCTGCCAACTTTCCAGATTTTACAATTTAAACATTTTTAAAAAAGCCCCTTCTCCTCCTTTAATTATATAAAACAATTTAAGTCTCATACCTTAAATAATTTTATATAACCATTAAAACACTTAGGAAAAATCTAGAAAAATTCCAAAAAATTACATTATATATGTTTTCTAACATATAAAAATTTCAGACCCAAACAATTAATTATTTACCCATAATTAATTTATAACCCAAAATACCATTTTCTTTACTAGAAAATTCATGTTAATTCCATGAAAATTCAGAAAAATTTGAAAATTGAAAATCATCTCTAAAATAATATAATGATCTTCATAATAATTCGTAAGGCATTTGGATGTCATTTAATAGGGTTTTCACCTTAAAACATATCATAAATTCAATATGAATAACCATAATTCATCAACAAGTATATATATTCATTCCATCATTCAAAAACATGGCAAATCATTGCAAAATATTTGGAATTCGTCTTAAAGCCAAAGACACAATCAAAAATGAGATGTAAACATTGTTCACCTTAGCTTTAGAGATTGAGGAGCTTGAGATTTTGATGAATTTGGTTTGAATTAGCTTTTCCTTTAGCTTTTCTTACTCTTCTTCCCCTTTTCCTTGTTAATGGTAGCCGGCCTCTTATTTTAAAAAAAATTCAAAATGAAATGAACGTGTATTCTAATACACGGCAAGGTTTGGAGGATATAGGAATGGCTCTTTCCTATTTTACCCCTTCTTTATTCCAACTAAACTCTTATTTTAATTCATTTTTAACTGGCACGGCTACACCTTAATTAAAATCAAATCTCAATCCCCTAATCAACACTTTATTTAATTTAATTTAGCTAATGAAATATCCTAAATAATGTTACCAAAAATCTAGGATGTTACAAATTTTATGACGCAATCAAGCATGAAACAAAGGCCTAATGAGACCTCGACAAGCTTGATTAGATCCAACGCGGTAGCTGCAGCCGTTGATAAACTGTAATAACCCGTACCTCTATGGGCCTAAATTTCAACAAAAATCGAAACCCAAGTCCATCAAAGCACAGATCGTTGGATTTGGTACCTGCAAATAAGCATGAGCATTATCAGAGATTGATAGAAATTTAAACTCACAACATAAACAATAATAGGATAAGAATACTGACTATGACTACTACCTTGGAATTAATGGTATTCCTTGGATAGCAGATTGTCACATCAGCATCGAGCATGAGAATGATGACTTCTCCAACAATAAATTACATCCAGCTCCAATGATCTGTTCCTATAAATTCTATCTTGTTGGTTGTAATGAAGAGGGGGTCAAAACAACGTTCTAGTGACTGGAAAAATAAACTGTCCATAACATAAACTTATACCGATTGGTTTCCATTTAATTGTTATGTCCATTAAGATTAACAATTCTAATCTAACCTTGCAATGCACACATTATTACTTACTTACCCCTTCCCAAGGTACCAATACTAATGAAGCCTTATCAACCATCCAATACTTCCAAACCCATTTGCCACTTAATACTTCTAAATATGAAGCAGGATTCTATTAAAAAGAGAAATAGGCGGACTCTGCCATTTTAGACCTTAATCAAGGTTGACCCCATCATTTAAAACCTATTCCCAAGATCATTTCCAAACAATGTTGTCAACGGCCGGTGCATCCTAGCTACAAGACCTCTAACCACTATTTAAGGCTTCCGACATTTAACTCCTAGTATTACCACATCTATCGCCGATAAAATCATAGCCATGTAATAAACAGTATTCAAGCCACTTAATACCTTTTATTGGAAAATAGGCAGACTCTTGTCATTTAAGACCTTAATTAAGGTAGACCCCATCATTTAAGACCTATCCCGAAGGCGTGCTCCTAAATGGTACTATTATTATTACGGCCTTAGCAATATGAGAGACTGTACCCAAGCCACTTAATACCTTTTATTAGAAAATAGGCAGACTCTGGTCATTTAAGATCTTAATTAAGGTAGACCCCATCATTTAAGATCTATCTCCAAGGTGGACTCCTCACTGGTACTTTCAAACCGACATTGCTTGGAAATCTCATTGGGCTACTTAATACTTCTTTTATAGGAAAGAGGCGAACCCTTCAGTCACTTAAGACCCCAAGCCTGAAGCGAACCCGTCCCGAGATATCCATTATCACTCTATAAATATTGAATCTCATTAGGTTACTTCTTTCGGTAAGGAGGCGGACCCTATAGCCACTTAAGACCTCAACACTGAAGTAAATCCTTTTTAGAGACACCGTTATTTATTTATTTAGAATCTCACTAGGTTACTTAATACTTCCATTTAGGAGAGAGGCGGACCCTTCAGCCACTTAAGACCTCAAACCAGAAGTGAACCCCCATAGAGATATCCCTTACTACTCCTAATTCCAAATTTGGACCATTTAATACATTCCAATTAAGAAATCAGGCCTAATCTCTCATGTCATCATGGGCCTGGGATTAGTGATATATCACATCAATAGTAAGTACACCCGATTGTTGGTAGCCTCAAAGTGAAGAACAGTCTTCCATCGAGTGACTCTACTGACCTCGCATCACTAACCCACTAAGTCCAATTAACCATCCTAAATCTGCACGTATATTATCTTAGGTAGACATTAGACTTAGCTTACCAATTCCCTTTATTTTAAGGCAATAATATTTTCCTTAAATATTAATCTACCCATAAATCCCCATTTAATACTCATAAATGTCAATTTGTCCATAAAATCCTAACGGACATTTCCTAAGACATTTATGCATGATTACTGATTTCAAATTAGAAACCTTTTATATATATAACATTTTTATCGGTCCCATTAATCAATTTACTCTATCAAATTATTGCAACTCCCATATTTATTACCATTTATTGGAGTTACAAACTTTTAAATTCTTTTTCCATTAGTTAATTATCCTAAACGCAAATATTACGTGCAAGCGTCATTATTAACTTTTTATTTAATTATTATAAGCGTAATAAATTATATATGTTCTAGTTATATATCTTCACTAGAATATTCTTTTCCATGTTAAATTGTTGGAATCATATCTAAAAAGATTATCCGCTATAATTTCCATAAATTAGTCCAAAACAAAAGATTTACCATTAAAAGATTACATTGTTTGAAATTATAAGGAACAATCATTTCTTTTTATTACCGAAATAGATAGTGTAAACCACAATGAATCCATACTTTACACATCTCTTTCTCTGTAACATCCCCCTACTTGGAGGCCCAAAACTAACGGCTACGGATGCTACAGTCATCCATAGTTATTAATATTCGGCGACCAAATACGGCGATGCTAGATTCATTGATACACAGATCATAAAAGTATGGAAAAATTTTAACAATTAAAAAACAGATTTCCACATTCAAATTAAACATGTTCATTACATAATCCCAAATTATGTTAACCAAGTCGAAAGCTCTAATTTGAAAGCAAAGCAGGCGAAAGCTTAAGTTTATAAAACAAACATACCCCAACCTCTTTGGCCATCAACCTTTCGACTAAGAACCCTTCGACTCTGTCCAATTCATTACGTACCAAGTTGCTTGATACCATATGCATTGGTTTGACCTTGTCGAAAGGTATAACCTTTCGACTTAGTCGAGAGGTCTGGGTCGGAAGGTATAACCTTTGTTTGTCAAATTCTCATTGGTTAAAAAATAATTTTAAGAAAAGTGCTGCCAGTAATTTCAGAAATAAATAATAATTTTATTTTATAAATTGCCCCTTCTCATTAATAAATATATAAAACATTTATGTCCCATACCTTAAATAATTTTATATTTTCATCAAAACATTTAGGAAAAATCTGGAAAAATACTAGAAAATCTATTTTAATATGTTTTCCAACATACAAAAATTTCAAACCCAATTTATAGTTATTTTAGCAGTAAATAATTTATAACCCAATAAATCATTTTCTTCGCTAGAAAATTTATATAAATTCCACATAAACTCAAAAAATTATGGAAATTGAAACCCATCTCCAAATTCATGTTTTCTATAACATAAAATTTTCCTAGGGCATTTAACAATCATTTCATCTTGGTTTTGCCCTAAAACCGTGTATATCCCTTATTAAACAACCTTGTTTAAACACATATAAATAATAAACAAGCATATCATCATTCAATCTATATCATAAAACAGATTTATCCTTAAATTCGAAACCATATGACGTAAAAATCAAAATAGAGATGTAGAAATTATTATTCACCTTAGATTGGATAAGGGAATTGATGTATGATTGAGATTGGTTCATTCTAACTTGAATTCTAAGCTTTTAGTTGATTTTCTCTTCTCTTCTTCCTTCCTAATGGCCGGACTTGTTTCTCACGGTTATAAATATTTTTGTTTGAGATAAAATGAATGTGCAAAACCTAATGGGAATGGTAGGAAGTATGGGGCGACTATTACCCTAACGCCCTTGTGTTAATTTCCTAACCATTTATATAAGTTCATTAGATTTTAAATAAGCACGGCCACCTAGTTTATTAATCAACCTCACTCTCCTTATCTACATTATTCTATTTAATTTACTCTAATTAAATTTCCTCAATAATGTCACTAAAATTAGGGGTGTTACGGGCTCCCCTCCTTAAAGAATTTCGTCCTCGAAATTCAGTAAGGACCAACTAGCAAGCATAGCAATCATCTGTAACATCTCCTAACAACCATACTAGCCTACCTGCACAATCAGTATAAATATGATATAGACATACCATCAAAGCAGATTAGGATAAGCCTCTCGAATCCTGTCTTCTGTCTTCCAAGTACAGTCTTTCTCGTTGTCGCTCCACTGAACCTTTACCAATTTGACTGTCTTGGTCCTCAATCTCTTCTCATCTCTCACTACAACCCGAACTGGTTGTCTAACAAAAGTCAAATCAGGCTCTACTACCAAGTCCTCCAACTCTGTCTGTGGAATAGTAGACTCTGGATCATGCACATACTTATGAAGATGAGACACACGGAATACATTATGGACACCTGCCATACTGCTTGGAAACTCTATTCTATAAGCAAGCTTTCCAATTCTTCCTGTAATCTGGAATGGACCAACATACCTCGGGACAACTTTCCCAACTTTCAAAATCGTATTACACCCTTCATCTGTGATACCTTAATGAAAACCATGTCTCCCACAGAGAACTCTAAGTCTTTACGCCTCTTATCTGTGTAACTCTTCTACCTGGATTGAGCTTCCTTCATCCATCCTCGGATTAACTCAATCTTCTCTAACGCCTCCCTAACCAAATTTGGACCTAAGACCAATCTGTCTCTAGTTTCTAACCAACATGCTGGCGATTTGCATGGTCTTTCATACAAAGCTTCAAAAGGCCCATTCCTATACTAGTCTGATAACTATTATTATATGAGAACTCAATCAAATGTAGGTGATCCTCCCAAGGTCCACCAAAGTCCAACACACAAGCTCTCAATAAATCTTCGAGTACCTTATTGACTCTATCTGTCTGCCCATTCGTCTGTGGGTGATATGTTGTACTCATCTTGAGCTTGGTACCTAATACCTCTTCTAGACTCCTCCAAAATTCGCTAGTGAATAATGCATCTTTGTCGCTGACTATGCTACTAGGAATCCCATGAAGTCTAACTATATTCTTCATGAACAACTTTGCTAAAACAGGTGCCGTCATGGTTGACTTTACCGGAATGAAATGTTCAGCAAAAATATAATTATTACAATTACGCCAAGAGCGACATATGAAGATGCCCCCTTTGGTTGATCAGAGTATATAGTAAGGCTAATAAATTTGCCTTTACAACAAAACACACAGTGGAAAGAAAAACACTAAATAACTACCTGCCTCCTGCACATCTCCGGAAGCTTTATTCGTCTAAGAAGAGAACCTAAAAACCCTAAACCTAAAACTACTCAAAATCAATTGAGTCCCGAGAGTTTAAGGGGAAAACAAAAAATTCGAGTCAGACATAAAGCCTGGTATGAATAATAATCTAACATCTCAATCCTTTTAGATATCTAGTGAGACCATGCCGCTTAGCGGAACAGGTTTTCCCCTCACTAGTATCCTAAAGCCTTTATAAAACCATATACTGTACACCTGCATCCACAATGGTTAAAACATAGATTTTAAAAATATTATGATGATATGCATACTTGAAAATCATTAGGATTTACCATTCCCGGTTTAATTTGACACCCTGTCATAATTATAGTTTCTAAGGACTATTAACCTCTTTAGTTTTCATGGGTTTACTAATAACCTTGTTATAACTATTAGACGCCCTGTCCTATTCATAGTTTTCATGGGATCACTAAAAACCTATAGGCTCCTGCCAGTTAACTTAATTAATTCATGGGTCCTCCTGAACCTATTAGTCCTTCCAATAACTATTCACCTTATCCTAGTTTTCATGGGTTGACTAGGTACCTAAGGATTTATCCATTAACTCACTTCACATCCTAGTTTTCATGGGTTTACTAGGAAACTACTGATATTTCCATTAGCTACTTTCTTATCCTAGTTTTCATGGGTTTACTAGGAACCTATTAACTGATGTCAATTTTTAGTCCGGATATAGTTTTCATGGGTTCACTACAAACCAATTAGCCCCTACCAACTGTCCTTAATGCGTAGTTTTCATGGGTTAACTATGAACCTGTTGGTTTCCTCCGATAACTACTTGATCATAGTTTTCATGGGTTTACTATGAACCTTTTGGTATACACCAATAAGTACCTTATCATAGTTTTCATGGGTTTTCTATGAACCTTTTGGTTTCCTCCAATAACTACTAAGTTTAGGCATCCTATATTTTTGGTCACCCTGACTCCATGGATGCAATTTTACTCATTCAGGAGTTTAAGCAATTTATATTCACTATTGAGTTAACCTATATGGTTCTACCCCCTTTCTCCAAAATACAGTTATGGGTTATCATGTGAATATATTCATATTTGAAGAAGTAAAACAGCAACTTAACAATACCACTCCTGTGGGTTTAAGGTCCTTGAAATACATTTCATAAAACATAGTTAACACCTTTTAACCTATATTTTTATCAAAAACTTCTTTAAAATCACCTACTTAAAGTCATTACAAAACTCCTTTATTTAGGCCGGGTTTTCTTTAAAAATTTAGAGTATAGGGTTTCAAGCCTTTTCTTAAAACCAAACCTTTCGACCTCGTCGAAAGGTTTTTAAAACAACCTTTTGAATCTAAACCTTTCGAAACCATTGAAACCATTTAGCAATTTAAACCTTTCGAAAGCATTCAACCATTAACTATAAACCTTTCGAAGACATTGAAATTCAAACCTTTTGAAAGCATTGGGTTTATACTTAAAAATATTACTTTGGGTCATAAGAGAATGTTTTCAAAACCAATCTCTACTCTATAAAACATTGAGGAAAACATTTAAACCTTTCAACTGTGTCGAAAGCTCCTGCTTTCGAACCCTTCAGAAGTTTGAATAAAAATAAAGACGGTAGTTCTTTTCAAAATCCTCTTTGAAACAACCTTTCGAAACCAAACCTTTCGACCTGGTCAGAAGGTCTCTTAAATCATTTTCAAAACCTAACCTTTCGACTGTGTCGGAAGGTATTATATAAAAACAACTTATAAAAGCCAAACCTTTCGACCTTGTCGAAAGATCTCTTAAAACAACCTTTCGAAAACCAAACCTTTCGACTGCATCAGAAGGTTCAAAACAAAGTAGAAGTAAAGCAGCAGCAACCTTTCAACTTTGTCGAAAGGTTTAAAACCTTTATTTAAACATTTGACTTGGTTGTAGGCAACCAAGTCGAAAGCTCTAATTCGAAAGCAAAGCAGGTGAAAGCTTAAGTTTATAAAACAAACATACCCTAACCACTTTGGCCATCAAACTTTCGACTAAGAACCCTTCGACTCTGTCTAATTCATTACGTACCATGATGCTTGATACCATATGCATTAGTTTGACCTTGTCGAAAGGTATAATCTTTTGACTTAGTCGAGAAGTCTGGGTCGGAAGGTTTAATACTGTAAAAGGCTGAAACATGCAAAAAGTAAGATTTTTTGTTTTTAAATTAAAAAGGATAATTTTCCAACTAACATGCCTTTGTTTATAAAATTCTCATTGGTTAACAAATACTTTTAAGAAAAGTGCTGTCACTAATTTCAGAAATAAATAATAATTTTATTTTATAAATTGCCCCTTCTCCTTAATAAATATATAAAACATTTAAGTCTCATACCTTAAATAATTTTATATTTTCATCAAAATATTTAGGAAAAATCTGGAAAAATACCAGAAAATCTATTTTAATATGTTTTCCATCATACAAAAATTTCAAACCCAATTTATAGTTATTTTTGCCGTAAATAATTTATAACCCAATAATCATTTTCTTCACTAGAAAATTTATATAAATTCCACATAAACTCAGAAAATTATGGAAATTGAAACCCATATCCAAAATCATGTTTTCTATAAAATAAAATTTTCCCATGGCATTTAAAAATCATTTCATCTTGGTTTTTCCCTAAAACCATGTATATCCCTTATTAAACAACCTTGTTTAAACACCTATAAATAATAAACAAGCATATCATCATTCAATATATATCATAAAACAGATCTATCCTTAAATCCAAAACCATATGATGTAAAAATCAAAATAGAGATGTAGAAATTATTATTCACCTTAGATTATATTTGGAAATTGAAGTATGATTGAGATTGATTCCTTCTAACTTGAATCCTAAGATTTTAGTTAATTTTCTCTTCTCTTCTTCCTTCTTAATGGCCAGCCTTGTTTCTCACGGTTATTTTATTTTTGTTTGAGATATAATGAACGTGCAAAACCTAATAGGAATGGTATAAGGGTGGGAAGTATGAGGCAGCTATTTACCCTAATGCCCGCCCTTGTGTTAATTTCCTAACCATTTATATAAGTTCTTTAGATTTTAAATAAGCACGGCCACCTAGTTTATTAATCAACCTCAATCTCCTTATCTACATTATTCTATTTAATTTACTCTAATTAAATTTCTTGAATAATGTCACTAAAATTAGGGGTGTTACATTCTCTTTCTATTTACATCTATTCCTTATTAGATCAAACGCTGTATTTTTTCTAAAAAGGAAAGTAACCAAACTAATTTTCAAATATTAAATGGATCTAAATTCCAACAATTCCAAACATATAAAATTTTACATTCTAACAAGATTAGGGTAATAATCCAAATTTATAACACTAATATACAACTTATTTCAGATCTAGAAAAAATTCCATTCAAATCAATATTCTAAATTCGTACTTTTGGGATTGATTTCCTGATAAGGTTGTAAACAATTCTAAATCAATTGATAAACAAGAATATGTAGGCGATATTTATTATATTCAGATCATATTCAATTTGTTACCTACAACTCATGTACAATTATCCAAATAGGCATAAAAATCAAATAAACACCAACGAAATAATTTTCATATTATAACAATCTGTAATATTTTCCACTCACCTTCTAAAAGCGATCCAAATCTCCAGATTTGATGTAGAACCTTTGATTCATCTCCAAATCCATTTTAATCTAAGAGATATGTATAAAAGGGTGTGTATATATATACATTAGATTTATAGATCTGAGAAGAGATTTGGGATTGGGAGAGAAAATAGATACAAATATATATAAATATATAAATTACCTTAAATACGCATTTGGTTGATTCTCTTCTCTTCTCTATTTTATTAGATTTCTACTCTTCTCCGATTTGTATGAATACAGATACAAATATCTTATCTTTATAATTTAGAAAGAAAGTAGAGAAGAAGAAATGGCAGAGCTTTGCTAATGCCTCCATAAAAATATGAGAAGAGAAGTGACGGCTAGCCCTGAATTTATAGGCATTAGAATCAACCAGAACCGTACGATTCAAAATATTAAATCCGGTCCATTGTGGCCTAGGCTAACCCTAGCCGCCTAAAGGCGACTGGTCGACCGCTCATGGAGCACTAGTCGACCGCTAAGGGTCAACTGGTCCCAATGACGAGTCGGCTTGTGGGCTTGGACAATTAATTAATAAACGTTAATTTTTCTTATTTAATTATTTTTGTTCCGAATTCATTTTTCATCCGTAACTTCTTCTTTTGGACTCCGATCGCAAAACTCCAAATTTGAAAGTTGTTCAGAATTTCACAATGAATTCAATAGTAAAAGTTTCATGGTCAAATTCCATCATTTGCACAAATTCCATTTTTGTAGCCTAATTAATCAACTAACTAACGCCAAATTACAAGGTGTTACATAATCTGAATGTATCTATAATCGTAATGGCGAAGGTATCTAAAGTCACGAACAAGACTGAATCTAAGATTTCTTTGCAAAGAGATCTACTGATGGATCTCACGGAATTCTACAATGAAGCCGAGAGATATTTGTGTCAGGAAGATACCGAGGCTGAGAACAATGATATTAATGTTATGGATGACAAAGGACTATCTAGAGTAGGGAACGAAAAGATAAAGGTAAAAGAAGAATTGATGATGATTTCGTGGAACCGAAACGACAAAAGAGGGAATCAAATTCTCCTTCTACAATAATTTAACAAATACCCAAAAGAGGATATATCTGGACACTAGAGGGTAGATCCTCTACTAGAAACCAGCTAGAAGAGAACCCACTGATCAGGAGAGAAGGTCTGGAAAGTTTTGCATCTTCCATGAGTTGGAGGGACATGAAACGAACGAGTGTCGAACCTTTATGATCTGATTGAGGAAATGGTTTGAAGCAACTAGTTGCAGCAGTATGTGAAGAACCAATCTGCGATGGTGCATTTAGAGCAACCACCAGCTGCAATGAATGCATCAAGGAACAACCAAGGATCTGGTCTGAGACTCAAAATCCCATGATCGGGATAGTCGAGGGTCAGGTTCGACTCACTCGCCTTGCTTTTTTTTACTTTGAATAACTAGGGTAACAATAACCTCATATCATTTACATGTGTACGAGGAAAGATTAGTCTCCAAGCATGCTCTGAGTCGAATGTCTGAGATGATTATTTAGAACAACAATAACGTCGAATTACTTACACGTGTATGTAGCCTAGACTGGTCCCTAGGAAAATCTGAGTCGAATGTCTAGGATGGCAACTAGCGTTTCTTCTCGTTTGCTTTGATTTGAGTATTTTATTTCTGAAAAATACACATTGAGTGTGATGAATGATATCGATCGCTTAAAGTCCAGTCTGGAGAGATGGAACCAAAGTGTAGGGTGCAAGTTCCCTTATCGAAGATCGAGTGGATGGACTCGTACGATATTGATTGCTTTAAGTCCCATCCGAAAAGTTAGGACTGGAGTGCCTGGTGCAAGTTCCCTCATCAGAGAACGAGTGGATGGACTTATATAATATTGATCGCATTAAGTCTTGGCTGAAGAGTAGGGACTAGAGTGTGAGGTGTGAGTTCCCTTGTTGTAGAGCAAGTGGATGGACTTTTACGAAAATAAGTCCCCACAACGGAGAGTGAGCGGATTGGCTTGCTTGGTCATTGAATTCCTTTGCAGGAGAGTAAGCGGACTCAACAAGGACTCAGAGAGGTCAAACACTAGATTGGAAGTTAAATGATTCAAAGTGATTGAACGTTAAATTGAATGTAAAATGATCCAGAGAGCTAGAAACTTAGAACGGATACATATTTGAAAAAAGGATTTGAAAGCCTTATAGTTAGAATAAAATAGATAAATCTTGGAGGAACATGGGACGATTTTGATATATGAGGTAATAACTCCGAATGAAATCGGAATGATTATGATATATGAACAACATTTAAGCAAGGGCCGGTGTCCTTAGCTATAACGGGTTTGGAATGACCTAAGATTTGCAAGAGAATCCAAAGGAACTGGACGATTCGCCAAGGTTGGTGTTATCCTGTCTTTTGACCAGGCAATATACGAACAAACTCGATGAGTCAAAGTTCAAAGTTATCAAATCAAGATCCCAAGAGAGGTGACCATAAAACCAAAAACCCAAGTTTAACAAAGATCACAAGGTAAGTATGTGTTCACTCCAAGAATCCAAGAATCGGGAACCACCTAAGTTATGGGTTGGTACTGATCCCACCCCATGGGTTGGTACTGATACGTGTTCCTTAGCCTGGTGGGGACCACCATCTGCCTACACCCTCTGCACGATGTCAAGAGCCTATTCCAAGTGTTGTTCTGACGGTTCCACACAATTCTCCATCGATCTGCATGAACTCCTAAATCAGCAACTTTGTTATTTCACAACTCCATCATTTGGACATAGAAATAAGCTAATATTGGTGCAAATAATTATGGAATAACAAAGCTAACCACAAGACGAGTGAAGAGAAGGATTCATGACGACCAATTTGGCCATCTTAGGGGTCGGTACCAACCCATAACCTTAGAGTCATACCGACTCGTACAAAGTGTTAATGTGGCACCCTATTTTTATGAAGAAGTAGTCTATGGTGTGGAAAACGAGGTTATGATGTTTGGTGTGAGATTTTAGGCTCCCTACATCTATAAATAAAGGGGTAGGGCTCATTTTTCAAGATCTTTTGGCTTTGGCTCTCTTTTCTTTAATTTCTTGTAATTTCTGTCGGAGTTATACTGACCCCTAACAAAGTCATACCGACCCATAAGATCTCTTGCCTATAAACAACAATATAATAAAGGAAAAATTGAAGTGGATATATGCCAGAGTACGTCGAACCACTATAAATCTCTATATACATTTTCTTACTTGTTTTTCATTTATTTTCTTCACTTTTTGTTCTCTACCAACTTGCCTTAGGAGTTTTTGCCATTTTTGGTTCAAACATTTTGGTGCTTTTAGTGAGAAACAATTAAACTCACTGATTCAAGACTTGGGAAGATTCTAAATGGCTAGACAATCAACTAAAAGGACTGTTGTTGAAGGAAATCAACCAGAGGGCAGCCAAAATGGATCCTTAGGAGCTAACCGCCCATCGATCTACATAACTAGGGATGAGATCAAAACTAAGATGAATGGATTGCAGGAAAGGATAATAGCACGCTAGGAAGAGATGATGGAGAACTTCTTCATAAGAATAGGACAAATGGGAACAGCCGGAGTCACTGCAAATCGGAATCAAGGACTTAAAGTCGAAGCACAGCTACCTGGGAGTGGAGTAGGACAAATGTGACGCCCCACCTCTATGCTCACAATAACAAAGGTTATTATAAGGAATAACGTCTGCTATTGCGAAGAATAAGGCTTGTGAGAAGCGACCATCTGTAAGTTATGCCTTAGACGAGTATTGATTACATCGATAGGAGTTGTATAAATTACTCCCAAAGATGTATTTTCAATCCAAATCTAAAACGAAACTACAGTGGCTAAGGAAAAAGTCAGAACAACTCATAATAACAACTACACTGATAATATAATCACATCAGAACAGAAATATCAGATATATAGCGGAAGACAAGTCTGGAATACATGATACAACAATCGATAGTTCATAAGAACCAAGTACACATATACATGGATATCAACATACATAAGATGAGAGTCAAAATAACCAAAAGAACTCCTCGAAGGCTAGATAAAAGATGATGTGAGATCCCAAAAGCTGAAGCTGCTACTGGATCAGAGATAGCGACTATCCTGAAATAACACGGTCTGACCCGAGTATTATTTAAAAGAAAATAATAAACAGATCAGTCTAATTTATTCTTAGAAGTGAACGCATCATAAATAACATCAAAGCAAAATAATAATAATCTCGAATGAGACTATTCAACATAAGAAATCAACATAGTTAAATGAAGAAATCATATCAAACTCCATCAAAATCAACTTTCAAATTCACAATTGAATTCAAAACAGCAATTCACAAAATCTAGAAAGCAATAATAGATAACTAGAAAAATCAACATAAAAGTGGATCGATCCCATCATATGGAGAGTCTAAGCTACGCCGCACGTGCATCTCATATGGCCGAAGCCTACCAAGTACTGTCATCATAATTTTGGCGCCCAACATATGACCCGAAGGTCCAACATATGACCCGAAGGTCTAGTACTGGTATTTGACCCGAAGGTCCATCATATGACCCGAAGGTCCATCATAGTGGCTCGAAAGCGCACAAAATCATCAAAATCACCAAACAACAAATATTTCAATTAACGAGTCCGGAATTAACCGAAATAGTAAAAGTGTGGTTCCATACTCTGCACTTTTGCTAAATCGTTTAAATCTCTTCATCGTTTCGTTGAAAGTGCAAAATTGTGTATTTTATAAAAATACATTTTACGTTCTCAAACGGACAAGTCCGGAATTAAGTGAATCAGTAAAAGTAAGGGTTCATAGTCCTCATTTTTGCTGAAGCGTTTAAATCGCTTCCTCATTCTTTTGAAAGCGCAAACTGTAGAATTTTTGAAAACAATTTCAATTTAAAACGATTTTTAAAACGCGTGATTAAAATAGCAACAACTATTGCAATTTCGACGAGGAAATTGCGTTTCTCAAAACACCGTAAAAACGGGTACCAAATCAGCGTTGCGGGATAACCGCTTGAAAAGTCACTTTAAATTAACGGTTACTGAAGTCAAAACGACAGTAATCGATATACGTCAAAACCTCATCAAAATATTTAGCAACCAACTTTAATACCGGTGTAAGGTTCGTTATAAAAATAGCGGTAACCCATTTTCCATAAAAAAAAAGACCGGACTCACGTGAATAAATTGAACTCACGTATATAAAAGGAGACTGGAAATTTATTGATAAATTGCCAGCTTATGCTTGCTGTTCGAAATCACAAAAATATACTTTACAATTGGTCCATATTATACACGTACATCAAGGATAGTGGGAAGTGTTTATCACATGGCCCAACACACTTCAGAAGCATATTGAACATATTAATATCCTAGGCACGTGTATGATATAAATGAATTGGTCTCACTATATATTTTTCCTAGGCAGGTATGGGTAAATGCAAATAAACCTGGGTATAGCCTAGTTGTTGCGTGTGAGGTATTATCATGCAAGGGTACTCATTGATGCTCTGAAATAGAAACGTGTACAATACTACACGCATGCTGCTCTGGGAAAAACATTTCAAGTATACAAATTTTTCTTACTCACGCATACACTAGAAAGTAGAACATTTCAATATTGTAAATACTTCACACGCATATAGTATGAAGTAAAACATTTCAACAATTGCAAAATAAGTATGCATGTATACAGCTAATAGTTAGTGCAACTTTTGTGAAACAATATAGCTATATTTTAAAGCTTGCCTGATGCCTCTGCATGATTTACACGCAGGCTATTGATTCTGAACCATTTTTTTTCAAGCTGAACTACCAAAGCTATAATATAGGCAATATATGATGACTACCAACTCAATGATTCAATGGAGACAGCAATTTATATAGGTGAAGCTACTGATTTAGGTAAGTCACCCTAAGCTAATATCATAAGCATGCTACTGCATAGTGGATATAACTCAAAATCTTTCCTACGAAATCTCAATAGAAAATTTTCAGTGCAAAACATAGGAAGCAAGGATGTGAAAATAACAAAAATAGGATTCGAAAATCATAAGAAAACCCACACTTCAACAGAGGTAGAAACTTGATGACTGTAAACTAGAAATGTGAGTATAACTCACATAGTCTGTTTCCAATTTAGTTGGCTTTAAAGATGCAAGCAAGCAAAAATTATGGAAGCTGCCATTAGAAGTCTTTTTAGAGCTCTGTGTTTGAGCGAAAAAATGATGCAGAGAAGTATTATTCTCTTTCTTCAATTGGTATAAGTCAAAGAGAATGAGTGTTAGCCATCTTTCTGGTACGCTTTGCATTTAATGCAAAAGTGTGTTTTAAAATAATGTACACGGCTATACTTGATGGCTACAGACATTTGCAATTTGTTGATAAGAAATATAATCAAAGTGTTCACACTTTGTTTTACAGACCGAAAGAGATAGCAGTGCTATAGAGTTTACACATTGTTTTACTTTTTGGTCATAAATTTTCTTACACTACCTGAATTAAAAGACAGCAAGTCATACTCTCTTTATTTTTTAAATTTAAATTTTCCATTTTAAAAATATTTACTTCGACAGTAATTCAAAAATCACGGTCGTTACCGATTTTTAAATTATTTAATACTACGGTAAAATTACAGTCGTTACAGACTCCCCCTCTTATAAAAATTGCATCCCCGCAATTTTCATACTAGAAGCAGTTAATAATGCAAATCATTAATCACAACAAAGATTTCAAATAGAAAAGATAGATAAGAATACTCACCTCCACCCGAAGAGGAGAGAAAACTCGGATAAACACGCTCGATAAATTCTCTGGTTTCCCAAGTGCAATCTTTGGGATTTGTAGACCATTGAATCTTCACGAGCGGAACTTCTTTGTTCCGAAGGCGTTTCACCTCCGTAGCTAATACACGAATAGGATTTTGCACAATAGACAAGTCGGGTGAGATTTCAAGATCTTGCAACATAGGAGGATCAATAATAGAATCTGAATCTCGAAGGCATCGACGAAGCTGGGACACATGAAATACGTCATGAATTCCCGAAAACTGAGCAGGTAGCGATACACGATAAGCAACTGGGCCAATGCGTTCCGTAATAGGAAACGGTCCAACATATCGAGGAGCCAAAATCCCGGAGTGACTAAAACGTACCACACCCTTCATCGGGGAAACACGAATGAATACGAGGTCGCCAACAGAAATTCCAAAGGCTTCCTGCGATGATCGGCATAAGATTTCTGCCTATTCTGAGCCTCCTTCATTCTCTGTCTAATAACATCAATCCTCTCCGAAGAATCACGAATATAATCGGGGCCGAGAACTAACTTTTCCCCCGATTCCAACCAACAAGATGGTGATCGACACGGCCTTCCGTAAAGGGCTTCGAAAGGAGCCATACCGATACTGGATTGAAAATTGTTGTTGTAAGAAAATTCAACAAGAGACAAGTGGTCTTCCCAACTACCACCAAAATCAAGAATGCAAGCTCGAAGGAGATCCTCTAAAACTTGATTCACCCTTTCAGTCTGACCATCAAACTGTGGATGATAAGCTGTACCGAGATTGAGCTTAGTGCCCAAAGCTTTCTGAAGACTCCGCCAGAAACCACTAGTAAAAAGCGGATCTCTGTCACTAACAATAGAACTAGGCACACCATGAAGTCGAACGACTTCCTTAATAAACAGCTTAGCCAACAAAGGAGCAGTCCGATTGGACTTGATAGGAATAAAATGGGCTGATTTAGTCAATCGGTCAACAATCACCCAAATGCTAGTATGGCCCGACCTCGAACGAGGTAGACCATCAATGAAGTCCATGGAAATCTGATCCCATTTCCATAATGGAATCTCAAGAGGCTGCAAAAGACCACTGGGACGTTGATGTTCTGCCTTAACAAGTTGACAAGTCATGCAACGACTTACGTAACTTGCAACATCACGCTTCATACCCTCCCAATAGTATAAGCGTTTCATATCAGCATACATCTTGCTACTGCCCGGATGGATTGTATACTTAGAACGATGACAGTCCTCAAGAATGTCATTTCTAAGATTAGAAATATCAGGCACGATCAATCTACCCTTCTTCCGGATACAACCATGAATATCAATATCGAAATCCTTTAGATCATCACTTCGGGATTCCGATTTACAACTCTGAAAAAGATAAGCAAGATCTGGATCTTTCTTCTGGGCATCGGCAATGCGATCTAACAAATTAGGACGAGCTTCCATGCTAAATAAAAGCACGGGAGAATCAGAAACTGAAGGACGGTCTCTAATATCACAAAGAGATAAAGCTTCCAAAATATTCCACTCTGCTAGCATCATGGAAACAACAACTTGCTGCTTGCGACTAAGCGCATCAGCAACTCGATTACCCTTACCAGGGGTATACTGAATATCGAAATCATATGAAGCAAGAAATTCGAGCCAACGCTGTTGCCTCATATTAAGCTCTTTCTGATTAAATAAATACTTCAGAGATTTGTGATCAGTGTAGAGAATAAAACGCTCGCCCAATAAATAATGTCGCCAAATCTTTAAAGCAAAGACTATGGCGGCCAATTCCAAATCATGGGTAGCATAACGAATCTCGTTAGGCTTTAGTTGTCTTGAAGCATAGGCAACTACTCTATCTTTTTGCATAAGAACAGCACCGAGCCCAAAACCACTGGCATCGGTATAAACAACAAGATCATGATTCCCTTCGGGAACCACTAAGATAGGAGCATGAGTAAGGAGATCTTTTAACTTCAAGAAAGAATTCTCACATTTATCCGACCAAATAAAAGGAACAGCTTTTCTCGTAAGAGTGGTAAGCGGTAAAGCAATACGAGAAAAGTCCTTAATAAATCGGCGATAATAACCCGCCAATCCAAGGAAACTACGGATCTCAGTAACGGTCTCGGGCCTCTTCCAATCCTGAATAGATTCGATCTTGGCAGGATCGACAGATATACCATCGGAAGAAACAATGTGACCAAGAAATTTCACCTTATTCTCCCAGAAGTGACACTTGGAGAATTTGGCATAAAGCTGATGCTGACGAAGAGTGCTCAAAACAATCTCCAAATGCTGAATATGATCGGCTTCAGATTTGGAATAAATAAGAATATCATCAATGAAAACCAAGACGAACTTATCGAGATATTCCCGGAATATCCGATTCATAAGATCTATAAAATATGCTGGAGCGTTCGTCAAACCGAACGGCATAACAAGCCATTCGTAAGAACCATAACGAGTACGGCATGCGGTAAGAGGAATGCTATCTTCCGCAACTCGTAACTGATGAAATCCGGTAGCAAGATCGAGTTGGGAGAAGACCTTGGTGCCACTTAACTGATCGAACATGTCATCGATCCTAGGCAATGGATACCTATTTTTGATAGTAAGCTCGTTAAGCTTGCGATAATCAATGCAAAGCCTAAGAGTACCATCTGGCTTCTTAACGAAGACAACGGTGGCGCCCCAAGGAGACGA
Source organism: Allium fistulosum (assembly GCA_030737815.1). Lineage (NCBI taxonomy): Eukaryota > Viridiplantae > Streptophyta > Magnoliopsida > Asparagales > Amaryllidaceae > Allium > Allium fistulosum. The sequence continues at coordinate 356,777,569 of CM060904.1, forward strand.
GCTAGAACGAATAAAATGCTTGGCTTCCAACTTAGATAATTGTTGCTTGAGTTCCTCATTTTCCTTAGCAGACATCCTCGTGGGAGGACGACTGACAGGATGTGCACCAGAGATAAGATCAATACGGAACTCAATTGCCCTATTCGGCGGCAAACAAGAAACAGGCTCGAAAACATCAGAAAAATCACAAACAACTGGAATATTAGCAATGACATCCTTCGACTCGAGAGAAGAAATGAGAGCACAAGAAGCATGATCTATGTCTCGCAATATAATAGATAACTGCTCGCTAGCATCGGGATGCTTGAGATACAAAGTTCTTTCGGGACATAGAATTTGAACTTCATAACGAACGAGCCAATCCAAACCCAAAATCATGTCAAAACCAAGATGATCCATAACATGAAGATTCGCATGAAAGGTAAAATCACAAAGAATAATCTCAACATCAACACACAACAAGCCAAGAGTAGCAGATCCACCAATAGGATTTACGATCCTCAAAGGGTCACGAAGAGTAATAACATCCAAAGGAATAATATCAACTAGTTCCTTCGACACGAATGAATGTGATGCACCCGTATCTAAAAGAACTCTAATAGAACGGCCATGAAATAAAATAAAACCTTCCAAAACAGAAGGAGTAATACCTTTAGGCTGAGAAGAACCACCAGAAGCTTTAGCAACATTAAGCTTCCCAGATTTGAAACCCTTAGGAGCAATAGGACAATCAGAAACCCAATGACCTTCTTTCTTGCAATAACGACAAGTGAGAGGCTTAGGATAGCCACGAAGAAGATGATCCAACGAACCACAATTATAGCACGCCCTCTGAACATAAGGTGCACTACTAGGCTGAGAACTAGAGGCAGCTTGCTTCTTCTTCTTCTGGTTGGAAGAATTTGGCTTACGAAATGGAAACCTCTTCTTGTTGGGGTTTTTAGAAACCTCAACATCATCACCACTATCACGTTCCTTTTCAACAGCTTCAAGACAAAGAGCCGAATCAACAAGCTCCTCAAAAGAGAGCTTAAGCTGAAGCAAAAGAACTTTCTTCAGATACTTCTTCAAACCATCAACAAAACGAAGATTCTTCTTACGTGGAGTATTAATGAATTCAACTCCATATTTGGACAAGGCCTCGAATGATGCAACATGATCAGAAACAGAGGACTTTCCTTGCTTCAACTCAAGGAAACTACGAGCAAGATTAGCCTTTTCCGATTCAGGAACGAACTTAAGTTCGAATCGTTCCTTAAACTGAACCCAAGAGAGAGCGGACTCATCAACTTCCGAAATAAAGAGCTCATACCAATCAAGCGCACGCTCTTGCAACATACTAGATGCCACGAGAACGCGATGATGATCCGAAAGATCCATCCGAGAAAATATGCGCTCACAAGTGCGCAACCAAGTCTGAACTTCCATAACACTTTCCGATCCCTTGAAAGGCTGACCTCCAAGGTGGGAATAGTCACTACACATGCGGGCGAAGGCAGACTTGTGATTAGGAGCTGCGGGAGTAGCAACAGAAGGCTGAGTACCCCGAAATAGCTCCATAAACTGATCAGCTGACATATAGACTCCGTCCGGATGAGAACCACTAGACGGGCCTGCAGAAGAACGCTTCTCTCTACCTCTTCCAGCCATGAGCTGATAGACAAGAGAAGGTAAAGATCAGTTCAACAATACACAATTGATAAGAAATTTAACAAATGGAATACTACGGAATATATAATTTATTCCTAGACGTACTCCACATGTTAAAGTGGAACGAATAGATTAGAAAGGCACGAATAAAACACCCGAATTGTTGTAACACATGTTCCATTTTTTTTTTCTGTTCTGTGTTTATTACAATTTATTCTGAATTTCAGCTCTGATACCAAGCTGTGACGCCCCACCTCTATGCTCACAATAACAAAGGTTATTATAAGGAATAACGTCTGCTATTGCGAAGAATAAGGCTTGTGAGAAGCGACCATCTGTAAGTTATGCCTTAGACGAGTATTGATTACATCGATAGGAGTTGTATAAATTACTCCCAAAGATGTATTTTCAATCCAAATCTAAAACGAAACTACAGTGGCTAAGGAAAAAGTCAGAACAACTCATAATAACAACTACACTGATAATATAATCACATCAGAACAGAAATATCAGATATATAGCGGAAGACAAGTCTGGAATACATGATACAACAATCGATAGTTCATAAGAACCAAGTACACATATACATGGATATCAACATACATAAGATGAGAGTCAAAATAACCAAAAGAACTCCTCGAAGGCTAGATAAAAGATGATGTGAGATCCCAAAAGCTGAAGCTGCTACTGGATCAGAGATAGCGACTATCCTGAAATAACTCGGTCTGACCCGAGTATTATTTAAAAGAAAATAATAAACGGATCAGTCTAATTTATTCTTAGAAGTGAACGCATCATAAATAACATCAGAGCAAAATAATAATAATCTCGAATGAGACTATTCAACATAAGAAATCAACATAGTTAAATGAAGAAATCACATCAAACTCCATCAAAATCAACTTTCAAATTCACAATTGAATTCAAAACAGCAATTCACAAAATCTAGAAAGCAATAATAGATAACTAGAAAAATCAACATAAAAGTGGATCGATCCCATCATATGGCGAGTCTAAGCTACGCCGCACGTGCATCTCATATGGCCGAAGCCTACCAAGTACTGTCATCATAATTTTGGCGCCCAACATATGACCCGAAGGTCCAACATATGACCCGAAGGTCTAGTACTGGTATTTGACCCGAAGGTCCATCATATGACCCGAAGGTCCATCATAGTGGCTCGAAAGCGCACAAAATCATCAAAATCACCAAACAACAAATATTTCAATTAACGAGTCCAGAATTAACCGAAATAGTAAAAGTGTGGTTCCATACTCCGCACTTTTGCTAAATCGTTTAAATCTCTTCATCGTTTCCTTGAAAGTGCAAAATTGTGTATTTTATAAAAATACATTTTACGTTCTCAAATGGACAAGTCCGGAATTAAGCGAATCAGTAAAAGTAAGGGTTCATAGTCCTCAGTTTTACTGAAGTGTTTAAATCGCTTCCTCATTCTTTTGAAAGCGCAAACTGTAGAATTTTTGAAAACAATTTCAATTTAAAACGATTTTTAAAACGCGTGATTAAAATAGCAACAACTATTGCAATTTCGACGAGGAAATTGCGTTTCTCAAAACACCGTAAAAACGGGTACCAAATCAGCGTTGCGGGATAACCGCTTGAAAAGTCACTTTAAATTAACGGTTACTGAAGTCAAAACGACAGTAATCGATATACGTCAAAACCTCATCAAAATATTTAGCAACCAACTTTAATACCGGTGTAAGGTTCGTTATAAAAATAGCGGTAACCCATTTTCCATAAAAAAAAAGACCGGACTCACGTGAATAAATTGAACTCACGTATATAAAAGGAGACTGGAAATTTATTGATAAATTGCCAGCTTATGCTTGCTGTTCGAAATCACAAAAATATACTTTACAATTGGTCCATATTATACACGTACATCAAGGATAGTGGGAAGTGTTTATCACATGGCCCAACACACTTCAGAAGCATATTGAACATATTAATATCCTAGGCACGTGTATGATATAAATGAATTGGTCTCACTATATATTTTTCCTAGGCAGGTATGGGTAAATGCAAATAAACCTGGGTATAGCCTAGTTGTTGCGTGTGAGGTATTATCATGCAAGGGTACTCATTGATGCTCTGAAATAGAAACGTGTACAATACTACACGCATGCTGCTCTGGGAAAAACATTTCAAGTATACAAATTTTTCTTACTCACGCATACACTAGAAAGTAGAACATTTCAATATTGTAAATACTTCACACGCATACAGTATGAAGTAAAACATTTCAACAATTGCAAAATAAGTATGCATGTATACAGCTAATAGTTAGTGCAACTTTTGTGAAACAATATAGCTATATTTTAAAGCTTGCCTGATGCCTCTGCATGATTTACACGCAGGCTATTGATTCTGAACCATTTTTTTTCAAGCTGAACTACCAAAGCTATAATATAGGCAATATATGATGACTACCAACTCAATGATTCAATGGAGACAGCAATTTATATAGGTGAAGCTACTGATTTAGGTAAGTCACCCTAAGCTAATATCATAAGCATGCTACTGCATAGTGGATATAACTCAAAATATTTCCTACGAAATCTCAATAGAAAATTTTCAGTGCAAAACATAGGAAGCAAGGATGTGAAAATAACGAAAATAGGATTCGAAAATCATAAGAAAACCCACACTTCAACAGAGGTAGAAACTTGATGACTGTAAACTAGAAATGTGAGTATAACTCACATAGTCTGTTTCCAATTCAGTTGGCTTTAAAGATGCAAGCAAGCAAAAATTATGGAAGCTGCCATTAGAAGTCTTTTTAGAGCTCTGTGTTTGAGCGAAAAAATGATGCAGAGAAGTATTATTCTCTTTCTTCAATTGGTATAAGTCAAAGAGAATGAGTGTTAGCCATCTTTCTAGTACGCTTTGCATTTAATGCAAAAGTGTGTTTTAAAATAATGTACACGGCTATACTTGATGGCTACAGACATTTGCAATTTGTTGATAAGAAATATAATCAAAGTGTTCACACTTTGTTTTACAGACCGAAAGAGATAGCAGTGCTATAGAGTTTACACATTGTTTTACTTTTTGGTCATAAATTTTCTTACACTACCTGAATTAAAAGACAGCAAGTCATACTCTCTTTATTTTTTAAATTTAAATTTTCCATTTTAAAAATATTTACTTCGACAGTAATTCAAAAATCACGGTCGTTACCGATTTTTAAGTTATTTAATACTACGGTAAAATTACAGTCGTTACAACAAACCCGGAACAAACTCCGAGCCAAATATATGGGTCGATACCGACTCACAAGCTCGGGTTGGTACGACCACCAAGTGCTCGGGGGCATTGGTCATTCTGGCCTTGGAAGTAATGATGTACGTTTGGGATCTAAAGAAGAATGTTTGAATGCAGATAAAACGCAGAAGCATAGCCAGAGGAGTATGTACCAAAATTCCCTCGAACAGTCGAGGGTTAGTTTGAAAATGCTAACCTTGGAGTTCCTTTGAATGACGATGACAGACTTGCTAAGTTGGTGAGACGAGCTATGCGGGTGGATTTCCTAACCATAGCTTGGAAGATGTAAGCAGGAGTCCAATCACTCCAAACATTCGGTATGCTAGGAATCCGCCTGATTTCAAGTTACCTATGCTGGAAACGTGCGATGGTAAGACGAACCCAATGGTTCATTTGAAGGTACATCCGACACATGAAGGTGTTTAGTGTGCCTGAAGAGGTTACGGGATGGTGTTTCCCTTTATATTTAATAGGTTTGGCAGCGTTATGGTTTAGACAGCTGAAGAACGGTACCATCAGCACATGGACCGAGTTGGTGAACAGATTTGTAAAGCAGTTCCAAATTCATATCTCACAACCTAAGAATGTAATGACGTTAGCAGGATGAAGCAGAGGGATGGAGAGACAATTAGGAGTTTCCTAACAAGGTTCAATGCAATGTCGGCTGCGGTCAATAAGCTAGTCCTTTCAATGGTTTTGATGGTGGCAGTCTCAGGAATAGCTACTAAGATGGATTTCATTATTTCTCTAGAAGGGGATCCTCCGAGGGATTTCATAGAATTTAATCATGAGGCTAAGAGATACTTGCGTTAGAAGGACGCCAAGGATGATTAGGAAGAAATCAATGCTGTAGATGGCGGAGGACCGTTTGAAGAAGGATCCAGCAAAGGCAAAGGAAAACAAAAGATGGATGATGGCTTTGAAGGTTCAAAGCAATAAAGGAGAGAACCGAGATTCTCTTCTTACACGAATTTAAACATGACCCCGAAGCGGATTTATCTGGATACTAGAGGACAGATACCCTATCGAAAACCAGCAAGGAGAGATCCCACTGACAATGAGAGGAAGTCGGGAAAGTACTGCCTACTCCATGAGCTAAATGGGCATAACATGAATGACTGTAAACACCTATGAGATCTGATCGATGAATAGGTCAGAGACAATTGATTACAATAGTATGTGAGAAATCGAGCTGCGGTGGTGGAACAAGAGCAGTAGTCAACCGCAGCGAATGAAATGGCCCTGGATCAAGGTCATTGATAGTAATCTCTTTATCGAGATGGAAGAAGTATAGTCTAGCCACTTATTCATGTATGGGATCCTGAACGGTCCCTAGGCACGCTCTAAGCTGGATGCTAGACTGTAACACCCAGCTAGGTAGTTATCTCGATGTTAGACTTTAGGTTGTTTTTTATGTTTGAATTTGATTATTGAAACCCACTTGAACATGATGATTGATATTGATCGTTTTAAGTTTCGTTCGGAAGGACGGGATCGAAGTGCAAGAAGTAAGTCTCCTCACTGGAGAGTGACCAGATGGACTTGCTTATCGTTGAGTCCCTTCACCGGGGAGCGAGTGGATCAGGCTTAGGAAAGGTCTAGAGAGACCGTGGATTTGATTATCAACCCCGAACGGCCATCGGCTCCAAACGACCATGGATTTGATTATCAACCCCGAACGACCATCGGTCTCGAATGACCAAAGTTTGATTATCGGCCCCGAACGACCATGGATTTGATCGTCGACCCCGAATGTCCATGGATTTGATTATCGGCCTCGAATGGCCATAGGTCCCGGGCGACCAAGGATTTGATCATTGGTCTCGAACGACCATGGATATGATTATCGTCTTGAACAACCACAGATTGGATTATTGGCCCCGAATGGCCATGGATTTGATTCATGATCTGGCGAGACCATGGATTTACTTACCAGCCTCGAATGGCTATTAATTCAATGACCGATTCAGAGAGATCGTGCATTAAACTGAATATAAAAACGATCCAGAGGGATCGAACCTTAGAACAAATAAGGATTTGAATGCATTGTGATTAGAATAGAACTGACAAATCAATGATAAAAGGGGACAATTTTGATATGTGATGTAATAATTCCGAATGAAATCGGAATGATGATGATGTATAGATAACACTTAGACAGAGTCTAGAATCTTAGGTTATGACGAGTCTAGAATGACTCGTGATCGATAAGAGAATCCAATGGAATATGATGATTTGCAACGGCTTGATCGGCTGATAACCAGGAAATTCAACTATTAACATCTCATCGGCACCAACATTTGTTCTTGGGAAAAGCACACCTTCCATTCGCAAGGCGTTCTTTGGAGGGAAAATGTTATCCCGCCTTTTGATTCAGTATACCAACAAACTTGACAAGTCAAAGTTCAAAGTTATCATGACAAGACGCCTGGAGAGGAGACCACAAAACTCAAAACCCAAGTACAACCAAGATCACAAAGTATATGTTCACTCCAAGAATCCAGGAACCGGGAACCACCCAAGTTATGGGTCGGTATCGACCCTACCCCATGGGTCAGTACCGACCCATGTTCCATGGCCCGGTGGGGCCTACCTTCTGTCTACACCCTCTGCATGATGTCAAGAGCCTATTCTAAGTGTTTTTCTAACGATTTCATGCAATTCTCTATCAATCTCCATAAACTCCTGAATTTGCAACTTTGTTCTTCCATAACTCCGTCATTTGGACTCAGAAACAAGCTACTACTGGTGCAAACAATTATGGAGTCATGAAGATAACCACAAGACGATCTGAAGTGAATGTTTAAAAACAACCTGTTTGGCCATCTTAGCGGTCGTTACTGACCCATGACATTGAAGTCGTACCGACCCATACAAAAGTGATGATGTTGCACCCTATTTTCATGGAGAAGCGGTCTATGGCATGGAAAACAAGGTGGAGATGTTTTATGCGAGATTTTAGGCTCCCTACCTCTATAAATAGAGAGGTAGGGCTTATTTTTCAGGATCTTTTGGCTTTGGCTCTCTTTTCTTTCATTTATTGTAATTTATGTCAGATTTATACCGACCCCTAACAGAGTCGTACAGACTCATAAGAACTTCTGCCTGCAAACAACAATATAATAAAGGAAAAATTAAAGTGGACATAGGCCAGAGTATGACGAACCTTTATAAATCTCCGTGTGCATTTTCTTACTCGTTTTTCATTTATTTTCTTCACTTTTTATTCTCTACTTACTTTCCTTGGCTGTTTGTGCCATTTTTTGTTTAAAAGTGGAGATCAACGAATAGCCGGAGAGCTCAACTATCGAAGACTGGTTGCTAGAACTTGCTCATGAGCAAAGCACATCTTTCATTCGAAAGGTATGCTTTGGAGGGGCAAGTGTTATCTCGCTTTTGAGCCAAAGCAGATTTCAAGCGGATATAAAAGTTCAAAACCAAGACAAATCGACTTGAAAACTTGAAGCACACTTAGATGGAGCGGAGAAATAACTCAGAAAAATTTCATCCACATAGAGCTAAGGAAATTGCTCGGCACCAAGTCATTTGGCTTGGCGTCGAGTCATTTTTCTTCCCCGTTTCACCTCCTAAACTACATGCAACTCATTCTCTACTCTATCACCTTGTGATCAAGTGTTTTCCCGAAGTTTAGATGACCAATTCCAAGGAATAAAGAGAAGAAAGCAGGATAACACAAGTATAGATGGAAGATCACCGAATCAACCAAAAGTTAAAGGAAAAGAGCATGGAACACATCAACTTAAAGATGGATGAGCAGAACAAAAGAGTTGGACAAACTTCCACTTAAGGAAATAACTCGACACCGAGTCAAATGACTCAATACTGAGTTATTATTTTAACTTGGTTGCATTCGAGCTCTCTTGTGCGACCTAAGGCTGACTTTTGGACTTCAGTGCAAGCGGGCTTCTGGACCAGTACACATGTTTCCCTATAAATACTAGCCTACCTATAACCAAATAACGATCTCTCCTGCTTGATCCTTTAGCTCCTCACTCTGGATCTACTTCACAGACTCTGGAACCTAGAAGCTACCATCTTCTTTACTTCTACTCTCTTTATAAAACATTCTAATACTCCATTGTAAATCTAAGATCCAATAGATAGTGGTCAATTCTGATATAACTAATTGTAATCTAGAGAGGTAACAACTAATAATGCAGATTAAAGTGGACATAGGTCGGAGATTACACCGAACCACTATTAATTTCTTGTGTCTCCTTTTACTTTTCAGCATTTTCTTTTATTTTGATAGAACTGGTGCTTTCATCTGATTTCTGGATGTTGATCCATTTTTTGGATAACAATAGTCATTTTTTATCTTTCTCTTTTTATTGTGCATAGTTCCTGAAGGAATATATCATATTTGTACTGGTATCCATACTATGTTGGATCATTATGGTTAGTCTTTCAGAAATCAAACCCAATGTTTTAAGGGTTTATGATCATGAATGTTTAAATCATGAATGATTACATACAATGAAAAACATAATGTTAAAAAATGAGATACTCTACTAAACCTTTTATTTTCATATTTTGAATCAACATAAGCAGAGTTCTAAAATTCATTCACAAAGCTATTATGTGTAAGATAATGCAACTCTAACATTTTTTATGTGTCACATTCATTGTTTAAATTACAAGTGCATTAATGAATTACATGTGTAAAGACATTTGACATCATGCATGTATACAATGATCTTCCTAAAGGACAAGTGTAATGACACATGTCATTTTGCATATGTTTTACTATTTGTTTATACGACAAGTGTCATATGATGTTGTTGGAACCTGCCTTCTTCGATTTTAATGCGACAACTATATATTTCAACCTATATACTATAATGTCAAATATTCTTGCAGGAATCTACAAGAGAAGCTATTATCATATCTTCAACAAGATTAAGTTCTCAAAATTTTATTATTTCTAAGTTAGATATTTTTGTACAATCTCTGATATGATGATAAAACACACACACAAATATACTTTTGAAAATCATGCTTTAAAATAATAAATATCTTTAATTATTTAAAAGATATAAAAAGGTATTTTCAAAATTATATAATTTCTCAAGTTCAAAAGTGCTAAAATAAAGGAAGGAACAAAACAGTACAGATTTAGACGTCTGTATATTAATTCAGACATCTGACATCAATATCAGACGTCTAAAGATAATATAATAGATGTCTGAACTCTATGTATATAGTGCTTCTATTTCTATATGAAATAGACGTCTGTCAATTTAATAACAGACGTCTGTCATCCTAGACAGACGTCTGAATTAAAAGACAGACGTCTGAAATGACTGTTTTTTCTTTCTTTTATTTTTTGAATTTTAAAACTTTATTCAGACATCTGTCACTTTTCTCTCAGACATCTGAACTTGACGAACTGAAGCATCTCTTCATGAAATATCAAATTCTGAAGAGTTGTCTTCTTCACCAAGGGTTGCACTTCTTCTAATAGTTGCAACTATTAAATTAAGACTATTCAATACTATAAATAGAGATGAAAATCCACTATTTAAAACACCAATTCTTTCTATCTATACTTGCTTTGTATTATCATAATCACAAGCGATTTTCAATCTCTACTTCCTATCTTTTGCACATTCAAATCATCATATCAAGAAGATTATAGGAAGGGTGTACTACATTGACTATATTCGTGTTATTCAAAGAACACACAAGTCAAGAAATAATTTACCAAATTGTATTTGAAGTCCTATTCGGTTGCTTAGGTGGAAAAGTCCTGTTCGGTTGCTCAGGCAGTGTAATACATGTTCCTCCGGGTTAAGTGAGGGTTGTTAGAGAAATTCCAGAAGGAGTCTGGGACTGGACGTAGAACGAGAAGTTCGAACCAGTATAAAAATCCCTTGTGTCATTTTTATTACTGCTATTTACTATTATTTATAATTCCGCACTTGCTAGTCGTAGTTTAACTATATTATCGATCCATATACACTTTCAGATGTAACACAATCTCATTGATAGAAGAAATTCTATAAACAAAGCCTTACTCACACACTCTAAATGCATTCAATTAATTTCATGAAGCCATAAAGTTAATATTTCATCATAAAGTTAGTAAGAAATAAAAGTAAAAGAAGTCAAATCAACATTAGAAAAGTTAAAATCATGGAAAAAGATATGTTTTTCTATTTAGTGTAGTCATGATAAATGATTAGTAGAATGTCATTAGAAAGGAAACACTTTATAAAAGTTATTAGGGAAGAAGTATAACCAATCACGAAAAGGCATGACCATTAAAAAAAATTAAAAATGAAAAGCACAACTTGGCAGTTGAAGTGTCTATTCGAATTTAATAAAATAAAATAAAACGTTACATCAATTTATATTACTTAGAATTTTTTATGTAGTTATATTCTGGAAAATATTTTTTTTTATGTTAAAATAATTTGTATAAAAGGACATAAAAATTCAAAATTGCAATGGCCCGCGTCAAAAATATGGCTGTTGTAACCACCAAGTGTCCGTTTATTTGAAAAAAAAATAGTTATCTTTCAAATTTTGATATGAAATTTTTTATGTAAGTAGTTTAGAGTATATGTTATCAGATAAAAAAAGTTTCATGCAAAAATATACATTTTATAATTTTTGAGATTTTCCAGAAAATTATGCGTTTAACATGCTTGTTCGACATTTAAAGAGAGTAGTTAATTTTGTACGAAAATCCAGAAAATGTTAAATTATTTAAAATGATTTTATACGTTTTTATGTAGTTAAATATATTAATTTTTATCTAGAATATATTTTTATGATTGAAAAATGATTTAATTTGAAGGCCATGAAAATTTAATTTCAAGGCCATGAAGATTCAAATTTGGCTCCAAAATCTGAAATATAGCCGTTGTAACTTAGTAAGCGTCTATTCATTCAAAAATAATAAAATAGTTACAATTTGATTTTTGGCTCCATATTTTTTATAGAATCAAGTATATCTATATTATACTCATGTAAAATATTTCATTTAAAAATTATTTATTTATAATTTCTATGATTTAAAACATACTACTGCATTTTGAATTTTCTACCCCGTTTTCAAAGTGTATAGTCAGTTTTGTAGAAGTTCTACAAAATTTAAAAATTAATATTTTTCTTTGATTAATACATAATATTAATTACAATAAAAATATAATTTTTTAATAGATAAATAATTTAGAATATTCTATAGATAAAATCATAAGACATGACAAAAATTAAAGTGTTTTTTCAATTTGAAAACTAGCCATTATTTTAGAGGGAAAATTTGTTTTGTGCTTATTTAAACCATTTTGGTTACTAGGACATAGAAGAAGAACTAAAATGTTTTTCTACTTAAAGAAATCATTAAAAAGAAATACATAAAAATTGAAGAATGTTCCAAGATTACCGATATTACTGACGTCCTCTATTTCAATATTATTGTTTCACCATCCAAAGGTTTTTCTTTAAACATATATATATATATATATATATATATATATATATATATGTGTGTGTGTGTGTGTGTGTGTTTTGTCGTTCTTCCTTTCTCTTGATCTTCCATCATGTGTTTTGAACATCCGTTGCCTAAAATCCATCTGTCCTGCTTGATTTGTGATTTATGACTATCAAATGTATGTTCACCATTAGCCATACTTATTCCTGCAATTCAACATTATACCTTTCCAAAATATCAAGTGACTTTTCAAAAGAATTAGCTTCTAATAACATATTGGTTTCACAAAATTATTCTTTCTATAAAAGTATTGTTTTTCTATAAAAGTATTAAAAAGAGTACTAAGAATATTATTTGTCATTTAAACTTTAAAAAAATCAAATTACGAGTTTTTGTAAACCGAGTGCTCTGATATGAAATGTGGATTGTGGAATTATGAATCTTAAAGCTAATTTAACACTAGAGTGGAGGAGTGAATAGTGTTTTCTAACTTATGCAAATCCTTTTATTTTCTTTTAAGATTAATTTTAAATCATAGAATAACAACATGATTATACTAACAATCAATCACAGATGCAATCACAGATAAATAAAAGCAATAAAGTGAAGTAAGATTTAGAGAGATGACATCAGAGATTTTATACTGGTTTGGATTTTTATTACATCCAGTTGCGTACAATTGCTTGGACAGATTTCTTTTCAAATTCCAATCTTTAACCAGGAAGAAGGCAAACCCAAATACAATCTCGATTTCAAAGCTATGAGACAAACCCTCCTGTATTATGAGTCTAGTGTAAACTTGCTTGATTTGACCGGGCTACAAGAACACCCACTTGATTTGAACGGGCTATTAATCACACTAACTTGATTTGAATGGGCTACAAGCACACCCACTTGATTTGAACAGGATACAAGCACACCCAAACAAACACGAGTAAAGTTGATAGTTTTTCCAAAGACAAATTCTTGTACTTTGGATATAATGGATCCTATAACCTCTTGGATAGCACTTTGATCTTTGAATTGAGAAAGAGATGCTTCCAAAGTAGTAAGAATGTAATATTGAATCAATACAATGAAGTATGAATTGATTCTATATAATTTTTTAAGAGAATAATTATATTTTTCAAGAGAATTTTCAAGAGAGTAAAAACTGGGAAGAAAGTAACTAATTGGTTAGTTGAAAATTCGTTTATACTCCCCTTTATATAGTAAATTAACAGATATGTCTATTCGTGAAGAATTGTGTCGAATAGGCACTTCCATTCAAAATTTGAAAAACCATTTGGCGGCATGTATGTCGACATCTCCTAAATATGTATGTTGACATATGTCGGTGAAGAATGAAAATTGTTTTCTTTAAAATGATTGAAAATTCTATACTTTTGTAAAATAATTTGAACATAGTTTTTAAATATTTTGGGACTTAAAAATCGTAAAATATTGTAAAAATATATTTTGTAACTAAATAATTTATTTTTGTTTAAAATATCAAAGCAGAGATAAAGATCAGAAATTGCTACCAAAGACTTTAACAGTATATACTAATGACTCTATACACTAAATTATAACCTTGAGATCTTCATTTCTTTATCTTTGAACTCGTGAATCTTCATATCTTTATCTTGAGCCTTTATATTGTACTGTCTTTTTGTTCAGCACCTATGTAATATTCTGCACTATATAGTACATAACTAGGCAAAACATTAGTATCTATATTTTATATGGTTGTTGGCATCAAAAACAATATTTGAGGTATTAATAGGTTTTGTGGAGTCAATGACATTGATAAATGACCGTGATAAGATATTTTGGGAGCTCTTTTTTGAGGATCAGCCGAAGAGGATAATGGAAGCTTGGCACTTCAAGGGAGAAGCCCAAGAATGGTGGAGTATTGTGGCTGAGAAGAATTTGGTAGGATTTTTCACTTGGGGTGAATTAGAGGACAGATTCGAGTCAAGGTTTATGTTAAGAATAGAAATAAGTTTATAACCGGAGAAATCTATACTGCTTTTGCAGAGAGACTCCATTATAAAGGAGTGCATTGGTAAGTTTACATAGTTGGCTAAGTTCAGGATGAGCTTGATCGATACACCTATGAAAAAGGCCATGAAATTTGTGAAGGGCCTGAACTCCCCACTTAGGGAATTGTTTTTAACCCATGTACCAACTGGCGCCACATACGAGACCTTGGTCTAGATGGCTTTGCTGTAAATGGCTAGTGAGGAAGAAAAGGAGGTGGAGAAGGAGAAGGTAGGCCCTACTCAAAATTAAACCAAGACGGGGAATTCCTGGGCGAATAAGAGGTTCAAAGGAAAGTTTAAGAAAGAGGGTAATGCCAAAAGAAGGGTCGTGTGGCCAAAGATTGTGGAGTTAGTATGATGAAGGAAGCTTTTAAGGGAAAGTGTTATCACTGCCATGAGGAAGGGCATCTCAAGAACCAATGTCTAAAGCTGGCCAAGGATAGGCGAGTGGACAAGCCTACGCCATTGAGGCTGCCATTATTTCGAGTAGACCACTCTCTAGAGACAAAGGAAAGTAGTATTAGATGGTATAACTCTTATTTTTTGGGCTATAATTTGTACTCTATTTAATTCTGGAGCATCGCATTCCTTTATAGCTAGGAATGTAATTAACTCCTTAAATCTTCAAACTCAATATGTCACCAGTCCAATAGTAGTCACTAATCCTATTGGGTACCAACACATCTCTCTTTAATTTGCAAAGACCTAGTTGTGGACATAGTGAAGTTGATTTCATATATAATGCGTACGTTTTAAATTTGGAGGGGTATGGACTTATCTTAGGAATGGATTGGTTAACATACTATGGGGCAATTTGAGATTACAATAAGAGGGTTGTACAATTAAAGAGTTGTAAAGGGAGAGAATAGAGGTCCATTGTACACCCCAAGACTCAGTCGATTCATGTTATTTGTATTCGCTATGCCTATCTCATATTGAGCTTTCATTCGTACCCGTAGTCCAAGAATTTTCTTATGTCTTTGAGGAAGTCTTAGGTCTTCCAGCCCAAAGGGAGATAGAGTTTAGAATTGATTTGGAGGACACTAAACAGGTCGCTCTGCCATTAAGACACATGGCCCCTAAAGAAAGCGTGAGTTGGATAAGAAAATCTTGGAGTTGTTGCAGAAATGATTCATCCGACGGAGAACTTCAAAGTGGGGAGCACCTGATGCTTTTACCACTATGGCAGATGGCTCATTGAGACAACGCATCGACTATAGAGAACCTAAAAAGTTGACAAAGAAGAATATGTATCCCTTACCTAGAATAGACGACTTGTTTGATCAACTTGTAGGAGCCAAAGTCTTCTCCTAACTGGACTTGGCAATTGGATTTCATTAGTTGAGGACCACAGAGGACAGCAAGTCGAGGACTGCATCCCACACACCAGATGGACTTTATGAAGTGGAGGTAATGCCTTCTGGATTGATGAATGCACCATGCATACTTTATAGATTTGATGAGTACAATATTTAGAGGACAACTTAATAAATCCATCATAGTATTTGTTAATGATATCTTAGTATTCTCTAAGAGTGAAAGAGAGAATGATAATCACTTAAGGGAGATACTAGGGAACTTGAAGAGGCACTGACTTAGAGCCAAACTTGCAAAATGCCACTTTTGGAAGGAGGTAAGATTTCTTGGACACATTGTTTCTAAGCGTGGATTAGTGATGGACCCCACAAAAGTGGCAGCTATTCTAGAGTGGAAAACTCCAAAGAATGCAATAGAAGTTAGGAGCTTTCTCGGGTTACCAGGCTATTATAGGAAGTTCATAAAGGACTTTGCGAAAATAGCAGTCCCTTTAACCCGCTTAACAAAGAAGAATCCGGTCATTACTTAGTATGATAAATGCACCGAAGCATTCGAGAAACTTAAGGAACTATTGATAAGTGCACATGTGCTTACCATTCCGAATGGGATAAAGCCTTTTACAGTTTTCATGGATGCATGCAGCATAGGATTGGGAGCGGTTCTCATGCAAGAAGGAAGGGTAGTAGCTTATGCTAGTATGCAATTGAAGGACCATCAGAAGAGATACCCAGTTCACGACTTAGAGTTGGCAGCTATTGTCTTTGGCTTGAAGATGTAGAGGCACTATCTTTTGGGAGAAAGGTTTGAGTTGTTCACTGACCATATATCACTCAAATGCTTATTTTTTCAAAAAGGTTTAAACCTTAGGAAGAGAGGTGGATGGATTATATAACATCATTTGAATTTGGTATACAACCCTTGGAAAAGGGAACATCGTTGCTGACTCCCTTAGTTGGAGGCACGCTACCTTAGGTGCTATATATGAATGAAGGCAGTTAAAGTTCTCTCAAATTTCAAAACCTAATCGCCAATAGAATCCATCCAAGGCTTTTTGGCAGTGATGGAGGTTGGGCTAATTTTGATGGACCGCATTGAACTTGAGCAAAAGAAAGATAAGAAGATAGTGGAGATTATGGATAAGTTGATAAGAGGAGAACTTTTTCCCCATGTCAGTAGATATGCAGTTAACGAGAAGGGATGTTTAAGAAGGGATGGATGCCATTGTGTCCCAATGATTGATAGTGTGTTGGAGGAAGTGCTTGTGGAGTGTCACCACTCAAAGATAACCATTCACCCTAGAGGAGAAAAATGTATAGGGATACGAAGAGAATTTTATTTTGGCTGGGAATGAAGATGAGGGTAGCTAAGTTTGCTACTAGGTGTTTGACATATCAAAGGATAAAGGCTGAGCAAGGAAAACCTGGAGGATTGTTGTTACCATTGGAGATTCAGACTTAGAAATGGGAGCACATTTCGATGGACTTTGTAGAAGGATTGCCTAAGTGTCGGAGGGGGCAATGAAGCTATTTGGTTCATAGTAGATAGAATCACTAAGAGGCCAATTTTATTCATGTTAGGAATAATAGGACCGCGGTGTCTCTAACATAGATTTATATTAAAGAGGTGGTTCAACTACATGGAATTTCGGTGAGCATTGTTAATGATAGGGACCCCTTATTCACTAATGAGTTTTGAAGGGGTTTGCAGGCAGCTTTGGGAAATTCATTAAATCTTAGCACTGCTTACCACCCACAAACCAATGGTCAAACTGAAAGGGTGAACAAAATCTTAGAAGACTTGTTGAGGGCTTGCATCTGGACTTCGGAGGACACTGGGAGTAGCATTTACCATTATTTGAGTTCGCATATAATAATAGTTATCAAGCAAGGATTGGTATTGGCCCCTTTTGAAGCGCTTTATGGGAGGCTATGCAAATTGCGAAATTGTTGGGGTGAAACCGCTGACAAAGTTTTGCTTGGACTAGATTTGATTCGCGATACTTCGAAAAAAGTATAGTTGATTAGGCAACATATGAAGCCAGCATAGGGCCGCCATAAATCCTACATTGACAAGAGAAGGAAAGAGTTTGAATTTAAGGTTGGAGACTCAGTATTTACCAAAGTTTCCTCTCTTAGAAAATTCGTAAGGTTTGGTAAGTCTGGGAAATTGGCCTGAAGATTTGTTGGGCCTTTCCAAATTTTAGAAAGGATAGGAAGACTTATTTATCACGTGGAGCTACTAGTTAGATTGGTAGGAATCCATGACATTTTTGACATCTCACATTTGAGGAAATGCCTTCATGACACAGTCGTTGTGGTAGAGCCTAATCAATTTGGGGATACTGAGATGGAGCCAATAGCATCACATGATGTTGAACCTATTATGGAGCATGGAACTAGGAAGCTTCGCAACAAAGAAATTATGTTGGTCTGAGTACAATGGGGAGAAAACCCGATGGAAACACATGGGAAACCGAAGAAAAGATGAGGATCTATCATCCTAAGCTTTTCATTGGTAAATTTTTCTCTCCAAAATTAGGATTTTTGGTTGCATCGTGGTTGTTAAGTTGTATGGTAGAATATGGTTGCTAACTTTTCACTATCACTTTTCACTCATGTAGAAATCTTTATGCATGTTTAAGGTATTTGCATACATACTTATATATCACTATCACACACTCACGCTAGGATTGAACTCACTTAATGTATGTCCACAGTTCATAATCACATTGCACTTTTGGTTGAGTAGATGGTTGCATAGATAAATTGGTTGTGCATGGATGTTTATTGCATGTTATTCTTTTCACCAGTTGGGATGATTTCGGGGATGAAATCCTTTTAAGGGGAAAGAATGTAACACCCCATAAAATCAACCATAAATAAATAAATTAGGTAAATAAATTTAAATAAGAAAGGGGTAAAAATGAAAATTTTGCAAAAAGTTGGAATTTCACTGTGAAAGTTATGCCGTTGCGTTCATGGCGAAATTATGATCATTTTCCTTATGTAATATGCTAAAAACGAAATTCAAGCGAAGAAGTTATGGGCATTTGAAGTTTTTGGGTTTAAAACAATATAAATAGAATTCAAATTCAAATAAATATTGAATTCTCAAATTTGAAATTTAATGGTAATTATACTTTGAGGTTAAGTAAAGTTAAGATTAACATTAACGTTAAATTATAATTAAGGAACTAAATAAAAATAAATCAACGCCAATTAGAATATTCCTAAAATAGTGGAGCGGTCGACCCCTTATTCATGACTAGTTGACTACTAGTGGTCGAGTGGTGGGAAGGCGGCGGTCGACCACTGCTTGTTGTGGCTGCTAGGGTTTTGGATATTTTAAACATACCAGATTTTATTATTTTAATCGACCTTCATCCGACAGTTGTGGTGTGTTCCAGGCATTATAAATAAGAGCCCGCCCCCCCCCTCATTTTTATTCACATGATATTTTAGGAACATTAGTGAAGCACTGTCAGTTCTTCTCTTCATAGAATCAGAAAACTTCATTAGGGTTTCAAGTAAGAAATCATGTATATCTATCTTTGTTTATTGTTTAGTTTCTCAATCTCTTCTCCTCCAAACCTCTAATTTTCTGAATCTAACGTATATACAAATCCCTTGCTATATATATCAAAAAGAAGAAACCTGAAAAGGTTCATTGAAGGCGTGCCAAATCCAAGAGAAGGAAAAGCTATTGACCTTTATGAGTGGAATCTTAGTTTTTTTATTTTAGTAATTGAATAATGCAATTTGGATTTGATATATGCCTTAGGTAGTTTTGGATTACGAAAAAATCACACTAAAAATTCTCAAAATTCCCCTAAAGTGAAATGTCAATACTTAGGTTGGAATCTTAATTGTTTTGTATTAAAATATGGAGTTTTTGTGGATCTTGCAATATATGTGTTTCACCTTTTATTCCACTTCTTATTCTTTTTCTTTAGATCTGATTAAGGGATTTGATCAAGGAATGATGTGTAAGGGACGAATTCTTATTTATAGTTTGCATTACCTATTTCTACAAATTGAATAGAAATTCCCTTGTCTAATTTCATGTAAAAAGTAGTTGAATAGAACGTAAAACCCATTAAATTGTAAGTTTCCATTATTATTGTTTTATTCCATTGTTCTAATATAAAATAAGTTGGAATTGGATTCTAAGTACAAGTCTATTTGATTTTGGAATATTGAATTTATGGTAAAAATGCTATTAATGCTATTATGGAAATGAGTCTTGTATACCATTGGCATATTTGACATTTGAATGTTAGTTTAGGGAGTAGTCTCCACATGCCTAATAATTGCTTTCTTATATGCATATAAACTAGCGTAAATAATGTACAATTGTAATGTATTAATTGCATAGTTAATTAGGTTAATAATTGTCATTTAAATCCCTCTTGGGAAAGTAATTAATTAGGAAAAATAAGACGGATTTCTTATAAAGCCTAAATAATTAATGCGGTGAGATGTGTGATAATATACTTATAAAGTGTTATGAAATATGACTTAGTTATAGTGATGTGAGGTCGGACAAAAGAAAACAGAAGTTACCCAGCTAATTTGGTGACTAGCAGGCTGAATTTGGGCTGATGTCAGACATTGCCTATAATAAGTAACTACAGATGACACGAGGTTACTCCCAATTCTATAGGGTAAATCTGTGTAGCTAATCTGGCTAATAGTACCTACAAACAATCAGACTAATGTAAGATGCCTCCATGGGGTATGGGTCATAATACGAAGGACCTACTTCAGGGAATTGCAGATATTAGTGGTTGTTTGAGGGCTCCCCTCTTTCCCTTATATGAATTATTAAATTGTCAGGATTGGGTTTAGGCACAGTTGACAATATCTCGGAAAGTTCCGCTTTAATTGAAGTATTAAGTGTATGAAGAGATTTTCATGCAATGTCGGCTTGATAGATACCTATGTGGAGTGCGCCTTGGGAATTGGTATTAAATGATGGAGGCCTACCTCAATTGAGGTCTTAAATGGTCAGAGCCTACATATTTTCCATTAAAAGGTATTAAGTGGCTTAGGTACTATCACTTTCATTGATATTAATAACGATGATTATGGGTTATTGATTAGGGAAAACCTGCTTCGGGGAATGAAGGTGTTAAGTGGTTGTTTGAGGGCCCGCCTCTTTCCCTTACACGAAGTATTAAATGGTTTTGAATATAGTGTAAAGTACAAAAGACATATCCTTATTTAAATTATATTGCATAGATGTGAAAAAGCTCGAGATTTTCTATTCAGTGGGCATTGTTGTTCTAACTCCCTCCTCATTACGACACAGGTTAGGGAAGGAGACGATGATCAAGATGGAGATGATGAGAGAATCTTATGGCAGTAGTCTATTTATCTATTTATGATATTTTCTGATGTACCCATTTGGAGTTAAAAATGTATTTTTGAACAAGATGAGGTAACGGTTATTGTTAGCACTATGTTATGGTTTTGTGACATTTGAAATTTGAAATAAAATAGGTACTGTTTTTGCTAATATATTTTATTCTTCCATTGTGAGTTTTGAATGAATAGATAAATAGCTTTGTAATGTTCCTTTTACCAACCAACAGCCTACTTTGGAACGGTCTAAGTTTCGATGGGTCTTTTCTGGGTCGAGATTTAGGCCTGTTTTGGGGTGAGTTGTTGCATTTGATATCAGAGCCTAGGTTACCCGATCAATGGGAAAAATTTACTTATGAGTGGTGTATCTTTTATTTTTGAAATTGTTTTCCAAAAACCCTTACTATTTATGTACACTATTTTTGACACACAAACTAACATGGCAAAATTTTCTTTCAGCATATGGTAATACCTTAGGAAGTTATAACTAAAAGCTCAACCTACAGATAGTTTATATGGCTGATAATCATTCTTCTTCTGAGGCTGGGAAATCTACCCAAAAAAAACCCACCATTCAAGGGATGCCCGAATTGTTTAAACCATACCTCAGGCAAGTAAGTAAAGTCCTTGTTCCTCAAGCTGCATCGACGGCACCTTTTGCCCCGCCTATCAACATGTCACCTTGTCCCATTGACTTTCCAAAGATGGGTAAGGACCTTCCCAATATGGAAGGAAGAGTATATTTTGGAACAAAGAGTTTTATGGAGTCAAATACATGGATAAATGACAGCGAGAATATATTTCAGGACCTCGATTGAGAGGATCAGCTGAAGAAGAGAATGGCAGCTTGGCACCTTAAGGGAGAACCCGAAGATTGGTGGTGTGGCTGAGGAGAATGTTAGTAGGATTTTTACTTGGGATGAATTCAATGATAGATTCGACTCAAGGTTTATGTCAAGGAAAAATGTAAGTTTATAATTGGAGAAATTTATAAAGCTTATGTAGGGAGATTCCACTTTAAAAGAGTACACTGGTAAGTTTACAAAGTTGGCTATGTTCAAGATGAGCTTGATCGATACACTATGAAAAAGGCCATGAAATTTATGAAGGGCCTGAACTCCCTGTTTAGAGAATTGTTGTTAACCCATGTACCCGCTGGCATCACATATGATATGTTGGTTGAGATGGCTTTGCTGCAGATGGCTAGTGAGGAAGAAAAAGATATGGAGAAGGAGAAGGCGGGACCTACTCAAAACCAAATCAAAAAGGGGAATTTTTGGGCTAATAAGAAGTCGAAAGGAAAGTTCAAGAAAGATGGTAGGGTGTGTAAGATATGCCAAAAGAAGGGTCATGTGGCCAAAGATTGTAGGGTGAGTATGATGAAGGAAACTTTTAAGAGAATGTATTATCACTATCATGAGGAAGGGCATCTAAAGAACCAATGTCCGAAGCTGGCGAAGGAAGGATGGAGTGGACAAGCCTGGTTATTAAGGCTGCCCCTATGTTGAGTAGATCACCCTCTAAAGATCAAGAAAAGTCAGCATTGGAAGGTATAACTCTTATTTTTAGACCTACAATTTGTACCCTATTTGATTCTAGAGCCATCGCATTCCTTTATAACTAGGAATGTTGATAACTCCTTAAATCTTCAAACCCAATATGTCACCAGCCTAATAGTAGTCTCCAATCTTATAGGAGGTCGACATATCTCTCTTAAATTTGCAAAGACCTAGTTGTGGACATATTTGATGATGATTTCATATGTAATGCGTACGTTCTAAATTTTGAGGGGTATGGACTTATCTTAGGAATGGATTGGCTATCATATTATGGGGCAATTTTAGATTGTGATAGGAGAGTTATACGATTAAAGAGTTGTAGAGGGAGAGACTTAAGGGTCCACTGTATGGCTAAAGACTCAGTCGGGTCAAGTTATTTGTACTCGCTAAGTCCATCTCATATTGAGCTTTCATCCATACCCATAATCCGAGAATTTCCTGATGTCTTTGAGGAAGTCTCAGGTCTCCCACCTTAAAGGGAAATCAAGTTAAGAATTGATTTGGAGAAGGACGCTTGACCAGCCGTTCTGCCATTAAGACACATGGCCCCCGACGTGAGTTGGACAAGCAAATCTTGGAGCTGTTGCAGAAAGGATTCATCCGATGGAGTACTTTAGAGTGGAGATCCCCTATTGTTTTGCGACTAAGGTAGATGGCTCATTAAGAATGTGCTATCGACTATAGAGAACTTAACAAGTTAGAGAAGAATAGGTATCCCTTACCTAGGATAGACGACTTGTTCGATCAACTTGTGAGAGTCAAAGTTTTCTTCCAATTGGACTTGGCAATTGGATTTCATCTCATACATAAGTCTGGCCGATTAATCTAGCTACCAGTAGTGTGATTTGGGACTGATGTGAGACATTGCCTATTTAAGTAACTATGTATGATGCGAGGTTATTCCTAATTCTATAGAGTAAATCCACCCAGCTAATCTGGCTATCAGTATGTACGAATAGTCGGACTAATGCGAGATGTCTCCGTAGGATACGGATCATAATATGAGGCACCTACTTTAGGTAATTGGAGGTATTATGTGGTTGTTTTAGGGCCCGCCTCTTTCCCTTCTATAAAGTATTAAATTTGCGGGGTTGGGTTTAGGCATGGTTGAGGATATCTCGAATTGATCTACGTCAATTGAAGTACTAAGTGTCTGAAGGGATTTCCATACAATTTCAGCTAGGTAGATACCTGTATGGAGTCCGCCTTGAGAATATGTATTAAATGATGGGGGCCTACCTCAATTAAGGTCTTAAATAGTCAGAGTCTACCTATTTTCCATTAAAAGGTATTAAGTGGATTGGGTTCTATCTCACACATTGGTAGACATTAATGACGATGGTTATATGTTATTGATTATGGGAAAACCTGCTTTGGTAATTGAAGATGTTAAGTGGTTGTGTAAGGGCCAGTCTCTTTCCCTTACATGCAATATTAAATGGTTTTGAATATAGTTTAAAATATGAAAGACATATCCTTATTTAAATTATACTGCCCAAGTACTAATATAGAAAGGCTTGAGATTTTCTATTCATCGGACATTGTTGTTCTGACTCCCTCCTCATTAAGGTTAGGGAAGGATAAAGATGATCAAGATAGAGATGATGATGAGTGGAGCTTGTAGCAGTAGTCTATTTATCTACTAATGATATTTTCTGATGTACCCATTTAAAGTTAAAAATATATTTTTGAACAAGATGATGCAACGGTTGTTGTTGATATTATGTTATGGTTTTGTGACATTTGAAATTTGAAATAAAATGGATACTATTTATGCTATTGTTTTTATCCTTCCGTTATGAGTTCTGAATGAATTGATAAGTAGTTTTGTATTGTTCTTTTTACCAACCAACAACTAGTTTTGGAATGGGTCTAAGTTTCATGCGCCTTTTCTGGATCGAGATTTATGCATGTTTCGGTCCGAGTTGTTACAATATATTTATACATATGTATATTTGGAAAATATATTTGCATATTAGATGAGCTAATATGTCTGTTGCGATGTAAATCCTAGCTTCTATACACGGGCATGTTACATCTTGCATGGATTGATATGTTACGCATGCACACACATATATATGTGTATATGATGCACATATTGAGCTATATGTGTATGTGTGTATGATAACATAAATTAAATAAAATTATATTAATTTATAAATTTAAAGCAAGTAAATGATTTTATTTAAATAAAATTTAGACATGTTCTAAATAGACTAGACTTCATAGGCCCAATAAAGATCCATTAAGGGGAAAAATTTGAAATTCGTCCATAACTTCCACTGTAGGCTGGTCCAGTTCCAACAATGGTATCAGAGCCCAAAAGTCTATGCGGTCTAGGTTAGTCATGTTAAGGTTAACTATTAATCCCATAACCCAAAAGTTGTCCCTAATAGAAAAGGCCCTAATTTGAATTAGGCCTTAGGCCAAAATTGTTTGAAAATTAAAATATAAGATTTTAAATTTAAAAGTTAAATTTAAAATAAGATATACATATATTAAAAAAGTAAAAGTTATAATATAATAAGAATTTTCAGAAGTTTGAAAAATAATATAAGTTAATTTTAAAAATTCAAATTTATTAATAAGATTAATAAAATAAGTAAATAAATTACATGTATTATATATTTTGATATAAGTTATGATTTTTAACATGTTTAAGATGTCATAGGTATACATGTATGTATATAATATGATGTTTTGAAATTACATTAATTTAATTAAAATTGGTTAATTAAATAAATTAATTAAAGGTTAATTTATTAAGTAAATAAATTAAAGTTAATTAATTAAATAAATAAATTAAAAGGTTAATTAATTATATAAAGTACAGATATATGAGATATATGCGTTATACTATAAAGGTTATAGTATATAATAAATATTTAGTATAAATGTTACATTAATATAATGTAAAATAAATTAAAATGTTAAATAATTAAAATTAAAATTAAATAAATAAGATTTAATTAATATAATATTATACATAAGACTATTATATAAGTAATATCGAATATAAAAGTTATATAATAATAAAACTTATATAATATGAATGTATAAATTAAAAGTGGAACATTAAGAAACCTTAAATAGACTTAAGCAATAGATGCATACATAAACGTACGTGTACCATGATTTATGATGTGTCCGATACTTGAATCACAAGGGTATTTCATAAGAAATACATTATTTCATAAGCCGATATACCTCAATATAATATATTAAAGATTATGAATCTTTGATATAATGTGGTCGTCTACCATGTATACATTAAATTACTGGCATACTCCTTAGTTGTTGAGCAAACTCAAGATAGGGATGTTATGTGTAGTATTATTAATATATCGAATAGAGATGTAAAACAACTATATGTATATGTTATGTAAACTCAAGGTGCATATACTTTCTTAGGCTATCTCGATATAGTAGGTCTGAGTGAATAATTTCATTTCGATTTGTTGAGTAAACTCAAGATCGAAGTGAAATTAGGACAAGGTACCATAGGTTAGGAGTTGTATATGATACAACCGATAAGGAGTTATCCATCGTCTGTGGAGTTATGACTTGTTGAGCAAACATAAGGTTAGAATTCCAAGGCGGACGATTCCTAACACCCACAAGTGAAGTCGAAAGATTTCTATGTTTTGACTTAGCGTTTGGTGAAATATAAAAGACTAGTGGGAGCCTTATTAGGAAAATGAAATAATAACAGTTAACATTTCTAATATTGTAAGAACATATGCTATATAATGTTATAATAATCTACATTGATAAATTTCTGCATTTAATATGCTTGATAAAACGTTTATCAATTAAGATATAAAAATGAACTGAATTAAAGATTAACAAATAGAAGTATAACATATACTTACTAGTAAATGCTTATTGCATGTTAACGTTTCAACACTCATGCAAGTTCCTGATTTCACAACTACTTAATACATTCGTAATTCAGTCACTTACGTGTTTGTATGTTCAAGACCGTATATTTCATTTTATGACTTTTGAACTCAAAAGTAATACAATACCATGGATATTTGATCCATATACAATCGCATATAGATGTTATATGGTGAACGGTCACAGTCTATAATGTATAATATATTGGTGAAATTAGTATTCATCTGAACTAAGAAAATTAACCATAGTGCAAGATCTGGTATTCATTTTGATTGATTACAATAAAAGGTCATATTGTGTTAATGTAACATGGAACAAAACTACAATATATATATATATAAGAACTCCATTATTGAAATGTCAGTTTGATCAGTTTACGTAAGGTGCATAATATTTGATGTTCTTAAATATTAAGGATAATAAAATGCATCTATGTAAAGAGTTCATTATGGTATTGTAGTAATGATTTATTTGAATGGTTCGACAATTTAGAAATAATCATGAATGTACAAGAGTAGATGTGATTTAAGGTCACTTCTGCTTCATAAAGAAACATCGGAAATGAGAATTGTAATAATAATCGTTAATACTTAATATTGGAATAAGAAATACGATTTTATTCTGAAATGTATTTTTATGTAGAAAATTGTTTTCTATGAGATTTATTTCTTTGAGTTTAAGGTGTTGGTTAAAGAACTCTCAGTTGTAAACTAGTTGTAGTATATGAAATAAATATTACATATTAATTGAATGATGGACCTACAAATTTTATACGTGTTAGCACTTGGTCACTAACCTCATTGAGAAAGATTATGTAGAGAGATTAATGAAGAAGATGAATTAGAACTGAAAAATAGTGTAATTCAATGTCAAAAGAACAACAAAAACGAGAACACCAGATTTATAGTGGTTCGGCGTAACTGCCTACATCCACTTTGAGTTTTGATCTTTATTTCTTTCACAAGTAGTTGAATACAGATACAATCCATATATTAATGACTTGAATACAAGTTTGAACTGAAAATAATAAGTCTTGAAAATGGCAGAGTCTCCCCAGTGTTCTCCAAAAAAGGTCCATTTCATTGTGCCCCTGCCCTTCTATTTATAGAAGAAGATGGGTTGGACTTCCTTCGCGGGCTCAAGGCCAAGGTGACTTGGCCCATATAGGGCAATCTCAAGCTATTTGGTCTATTCTTGCCGAACCGTACCTAAATGCCAAAACATGTTGACTGCATCAAACCTGTACATCCTCAGGCTCTTCTTGGTCAGAATCTTATCTAATGCTAACGATAATTTCTTCAACTGTCGTCTTGTAGCCGGGCCAAGGTGCCGGTTAACAATACGTTATTATAGTAGTGGCAGAAATAGTAGGAGCATGCCATATAGCACTGATTGATTGCATTAAATTATGAAAATTGTTTTCGTCAAACATTCAAACATTATTTATGAAATAATGATTATATTTTAGTGTCAACTAAAAAATAGACATAGTTATGTTTTAGTGTGAATATTATGAATATTCATTATGAAATAAAATTATAATGTCGTACTTATTTTCACAACAAAAGTGATGTAATTGAAAATACTTAAGTATCTAAAATTGTCTATAATTATTTTGAAAGTATAGACTAAGCTGCAGTTTTGAGAAATATTTTTTAGTACATAATTATGAATCTTATGATATAGGTTAATAATTTCTTGAACAAATTATGGGTTATGCACCCATTTAGCAGGAGCATCATGAGAGCTGATGAACTCTTCGGATTGGTACACATAGGTGTATGCAATCATAAGTTTATTGTGTAACAACCCGGGATTTGATTCAATTTATAATCGTAATTTAATGATTAAAGTTTTGATAAATTGCAATTGGATTGTATAAGGTTAAAACTCTTTTATAAATTATTAAATTGGTAATTGGGCTTCACAAAAAAAATTGAAATATCGTGGCCCATACTTGTGACATCGAGATAGTATCAGAGGAAAACCTGACCCCCCTTTCTCTCATTCCTGATTCGAAAACCCTAAAACTAAAGAAATCGAACAAAGAAAATAATGGTGGCGGCCTCATTTATTCTTCGTCGTCCCCAAATTCAAATTAAGGCTCCGGTCAAATTCGTGGTGCCGCAACTTCGGGTGGCTCGATCAGATTTTAGTTCGCCTTCGCTTCGATGAAAGGTGAGTAATTCTCAATTACTCACATCTAATTCGAATTCACGTATAGGTGATTTTGTGTTTTCAGTCGTGATTTCTTGGCTTATTTTGGGTGTTGTTTGATGTTGATGATTTTACTCATTTTAGTTCGATTCTTGGATTGCTTAGTTTCATGGTCACCACGGCTTCATGTGATTTCAGTCATGTGAATTTTGTATATCGATTTGGGTTAAATTTGTGGGCATCACGATGTTGATTTCGAGCTGATTTTGAACTGTCGTTTTGAGTGATTATTGTCACTCACATTCTAAGTCGAATTCGTATGTTTTCTGATTTGTTTAAGTCTGTGATTTTCGGGGTGGATTAAATGATGCTTACGGTTTTGAATTCGTGTAGCCGATGATGATTTGTTATATAGGGTTTGAACCCCTATTTACTTGTTCGTAGTGAAGTATAGTGTTCTGTTGCTTTATGGTTTATAATTACACTTGATTTCGATTTTATCTGATGTTTAGTGGTTTCGACGTTGACCATTTTAAATGGATTGCCGAAGTATCGAGATGTTTTGTGTATTTATGATTTACTGTCTGGACTATATTGACTTTACTGATATCACTAGTATACTCGAGTCAGTGGCACTTGTTCGACTTTCTCTTTCTGGTCATCTTCTTTGAGATATTTTGGCCTCCTTGACATAGTTTGCGTGAACTATTGCTTCATGTATGAACTGTAACCTTTTTGAGGTAGTTAGCATTCGATCACAGCTTTGACTTGTTCACTGTTGATTTAAGGTTTTGAATTTCTGTGTTCATCCCTGAGTTTATTTAACTATTTGATGATGATCACCTGACTTTTCCAATGTGACTTCGATCATTTCAATGTTGTGATAATATGTGACTTTGTTAACTTGAATCATATTCATTTAGTCTGGTTCATGTGCATATCTTTGACCTGTAGCCTTTGTGTAGTCTGGTTTCACATTTGGTTTCACTGTATTGAGTGGCCCCAGTCTACGTTCATGTATTCGCCTTTGAGCATTTTACTGTGGCTTTGGTTTTGCTTTGGTCATGTCACTGTAGTTGTATTCATGTACACTGGTCGAGGTTTTGAAGTTTGTCATTTATTGAGTTTGTTGTCTGCATTCCACTGTAGATTCTTTTGAATCATGTTGTTACCTGCCTTGATCATATTGACTAACTTGATTTTGTAAGTGCTTGTAGCACCACTATAGCATATTTTGATAATTCCAGTGGATGACATTTAGTTCTGGATCCTTGTTGCATTTGGTATACAGTTTTGAACCATGTTGATATCCAGTTGCACATGACTTTTGCATATACATATACATATATATATATATGTGTGTGTGCTTGTTTCAGTTTGGTATACAACCTTGACCTGTTGCACTGTGGTTTCATGCCTTATGTTTGCATACATCTTGCAGTCTGTTTGATCACTGCATAGCTTTTAATTTATGTTGCGTTTCAGTTGTTTGCATATATCAGTCGCTTGGCCCTGGGTTGTTTACCTGTAGTTGCATTCACTTCATGTTGCATTATTTTGGTTCGGCCCTGTTGCTTGCTGTCATTTACTTGGTGCATTGTGCTCTGATGTTGTCTGGACATTTGCATCATTTCAGTGCTTCATCACTTGAGTCATTTGAGGCATTGGATCTGCATACATATGCTTTGATGCTGTTGATTTGTTGAAGCTTTGCATTTGAGTTGAGTCATGACAACCATGGCTTGACCTTTGCATTTCGTTTGTTGTTTGGTGCTTACCTCTGATTCATTTGCCATGTGCAGTTTGTTATGTACCATCACTTGTGTACATAATTCGTATTCTCTTAGTTGAAGCTTTATGCTGCTACACTGCCTTTGTCCTCGAATCTGATACATTGCATTGATGCTTTGTATCCATTTGCATTTGTTCATTGTGCTTCACAAGTGACCTTATTTTCCAATGAGGTTGATCTGCGTCTTTTTCTGTTGAGTGTTGTAGTGCCATATTCCTGGTGCTCTCACCTTCAGTTTGCTATTTCATTGTGCCTTGCTTTGTGACATGTTGAACTTGTTTCACTTGTTGCCTCTGATCTTGTTTAGTATTGTTTTGAGTTATTTTGTAGTGGCGAGGCAGTACACGCGTGCGTGTACTGCAGCCCTAACAGGATTGACAGATTTAGTTGATATTTCGATTGTTAAGTTATTTCGTTGGTACAAGTAAATATTTTGAAGTTGTATTTTGAAATGGTTCACTTTGATTTGAGTTGGATCCGTTGGCTTTTGGATTCATTAATCTTCTGAGTATTTCATAGACTGTATTGGCGAGGCAGTACACGTTAGCGTGTACTGCAGCCAATTAGCATTGTTGTTTTTAAATTGACATTTCAATTGTTTAAATTGATTTGGATTGCTGATTTGTTGTTTAACACTGTTTAGTGTTATATCTGCCGTTATCCGATTCTTTTATCGAGGAGTCGGATATACGAGATTTCTGTGACCGTCGTCTATTTGATATTTGATTATTATTGCTTCTGTGCACTAATAACTGAGTTTGAATTAGACTGACCCATGTATTATTTTCTTTTGAATGTAATACTCGGGCCAGACCCGAGTTATTTCAGGTTGTAGATTTCCTGCTTTGAGTTGCTATTCGGGCTATGAAGACTTTTTATATCTTCTGAAGTTGTTTTCGTCGTTTTGTAGAAGTCGTGTCATGGTATAGGATGATATGTATTCATGTATATTAGTTGATAATGTACTTGTATATATAACTTCCAGAGTCGACAGTTGTAGTTGTATCATATGTATTGTGTCAACTATATTGTAACTGACATCAGTTATATATATATATATATATATATATATATATATATATGAGACTTTTGTTTTATCTGTGTTCCGCATTTATATTATCTGTGTTATTATTATATCTAATGTCCTAAACTATTATGAACCATCGTAGTTTGTTTTATACTGGTAATTGGGTATGTCGATGGGAGTAAATAAATAAGATGAAAAATGAAAAGTATATACCACTCCTATCGAGGTAACCAATATTAGTGTAAGGCCAACTACGGATGGCCACTCCTATCCAGCCTTATTCTTCGTAATAATAGACAGTATTTCTTTTAATACTCTTTGTTATTATGACCATAGAGGTGGGGCGTCACATATTGATACCAAAATGGTTCCATATATTTCATCATATTCACCGATGAGTTATCAAGATATGAACATGTGTATTTGATATGCATGTATAAGTATATGATAAGGTCATAGAATATAAAACGAAAGTAAATAAAACATGCAGCATAAATGATTTGATTTGATCGAATGGGTGAGTATATTGGAAAGAGTTCAGTATGTACCTAATATGAATAAAGATTCAGTAGCAAAGGTCACACCTTCATATAATACATAATTATGTGTTGGTAAGGAGTAATCAAACTTTATTGGATAAAGCACGATTAAAGATGAGTGAAGTTAACTTAAACTCTGTTGTTGGGCGAATTCTCACCACCAGAATAACCGGACCAGCCACCCTCCAAACCAAAGCGGACCAATGAATCCACCGGACCAAGGGATGCCAAACCAACTCTTCTACCAGCTACCGCCGAACCAAGTGATGCCGAACCAACACACTCCAAGCCACTGCCGAACCAGGAGGCTGCTGGACCAGACACACCGGACCAACATACCACATCTCACCACCGAACCAACTCCATCCAACACCACCACACCAGACCACCGAACCAAGGCATTGCCGAACCAAAGTTGCCAGGCCAGATTGCATCAGCCCAGGCCCACCATCAGCTATATACATCCAAGACCCCTGCCCCCAGCCCACTCTATAAATAGAGGGGCAGGGGTACAACAATGGGGAACAAGTTTGAGAGCTCAAGCACGGATAGAACTTTCAAACAACTTTCATTTACTTGTAACAAAGCTTTGTACTTGTAAACTGAACAAGAAAGGAGAAATAATATATAAAGTGGACGTAGGCACATTCTGGCTGAACCACTATAAATCTGCGTGTCTTTTACAGTTTAGTCCCTGCTTTTCACATATCTGCATAAATCACCCAAATCACTGAGAACAACATAAAATCAATTAAATCATACGACTTTGAGGTGTTTGTCCATTTTTTGTGCAAACATTTTTGGTGCTTTCATTGAGAGGGAGAAGCTCGAAGCTTCAGCTTCTTCCACTTAACCTTCTTCCTAACAGCATCGTTCATTGCTTGGAAAACATGCCTCCCAAGCAGAAGAAAGATGTTAACAAAGGAGAAAACATCGCAACCAGCAGTCTTCTAGATCCAGTGGTCATAGATCAAGTAAATCGTCCCCCTCCAGTAACAGTACCAAACGAAGGTCAGGCAAATCCGACCACCCCTGCCGCAGAACAGCCGGCGGCAATTACTAGGGCAGATCTTGACAGGGTTGTGGCTGAAGTGACTAACCGCTTCACGTCCCAGCAGGAAGCCTTGGTGGACCATCTCATGTCACGCTTAAGGGATGCTGAAGAGTCCAACCGCAACACTGAATCATGGGGTGAGTCCCAGTCTGGAGGATCTCAGAGACAACAAAGATCTTCCTTCTTCGAAGGACCTAACAACAGAAGCGGCCATGGTAGGAGCAGTGACCGAGCACAGCCCGAAGTTAGGCCTGAGGAAACGCTTGGAACCGAACCCAACGGGTGAGGTACCGGGCGGAGGTCAACTGTAGCTGAGCCTGTCATACTGCCTAACCACGGAAACGCCAGTGAACGGGGCCGAGCTAGAGTCCAGCCCGAAGTTGGACCCGAGGAAATGCTTAGATCAGAACCCAACAGGGGAAGATCAAGGCAAGGGCCAACTGTAGCTGACCCTAGCATGCTCCCAGAAGACCAAAGGCAGCCACTGGAAAATATGAGGAATGATAGACGATACCATCCCTACAGGTCGTCTGGACGGAATCAATCCCACAGAACAGAACCGAACTCGTTCCTATCTGCTCCAAATTCTGAAGAAAGGATGGCACGCTTGTTCAGAGAGTGCGTCCAACGGGATCAAAGAGATCGAGGGATAGGAGCTAGGGTAACCAGCCCTTTCGCCCGCAATATCGAAATTGCTATCACCCCCCGAGAATGGAAAATGCCAACAATGGAACCTTACAAAGAAACCTCCGACCCCGTTGTACACTTACAGAGATACACACAGCATATGCTCATGAGTGGAGCAACAGAGGGAGTACTGTGCAAATGCTTTCCACTATTCTTAGCAGATCTAGCTACCTCCTGGTTCTTTCATCTACCCCAGGGATCCATCAGCTTGTGGGAAATGTTGAAAGAAAGGTTTATCAGTCAGTTCCGCATTCATGTGGAACAACCCAAGGACGCTTATTCCTTATCCAGTATCAAGCAGAAACCTAGAGAGAGACTGCAGCAATACCTAACCCGATTCAATGCCGCAGCGGCCGCAGTCCAAGATGCCGATGAGAAGCTTATCCTAATGGCCCTCTGTAGTGGTGTGCATCCGGATACTAAATTTGCTAGAAGGTTGACAAAAGAAAAACCAGCTACTTTACCTGATTTCTTCCATGAAGCCGGGAAATATATGAGGCTTGAAGATGTTGCCACTGAGGGGCAGTCAGGGCAACAAAACAAGGCGGCTCACGGCAACACCCCCGCTGCAGCGAAGGACGTTCGAAGAAATTATTCTAGAGACAACGCTGGGGCAAGAAGGGAGAAAAGCGCCTATATCGGCCAGGACCAAGGTTCGACACTTACACTCCTTTGAACGAAACCATTGAAAACATCTTCCTTGCCACCCAGGACGAAGTTAGATACAAACGTCCACCATACAAGAAGGAATCAGATAACGCGCAGAAATCTGGAAAGTTCTGCCGCTTCCACGAATCTCATGGGCATGATACCAATGAATGCCATCATCTCCGGGACTTGATTGAAGAACACATCAGAACGAAAAGACTGGAACGCTATGTAAGAGGTCAGAATAGGGCTCCAGCTCCTACCAATGAGAACCCAAGGCTACCCTCACCAGAGATAGGCAAGGGAAATCGCAACACTAGCGGCTCTAGTCAAGAGAAGATAGTGGTCCATACCATCTCGGGGGGACCGCACATCGCCGACAGAAGCTGGGCAGAGATGGAAAGATATGGAAAGTCGCTCAGAAACAATGAGGACTGTGTTAATTCTGTTATAGAAGAGCACCACCCGAAGCGGAAAGAGAATCATGACATCACATTCGGTAGGCGTGACCTAGAAGGAAGGCAATACCCTCACATGGATCCCATGGTTATCTCTGCCCGGCTCGGTCCAGTCGAAGTTTTCCGAATTCTAGTAGACACTGGAAGCTCGGTAAATATCATGTTCAAGCATGCGTTCGACAAAATGAAAATATCAATGAAGGATATTTCTCCCTGCAATAAACCACTACACGGTTTCACTGGGGATGCGAAGATGCCCCTCGGGCAACTGGACCTCTTTGTCGAAATTGGAAGTCATCCTCGCTCCGTGGTACGGAAACAGACATTTGTGCTGATAGAAAACCACTCGGCTTACAACGCTTTCTTAGGAAGGCCAGCCTTGTCTGACTTCCAAATTGTCCTAGCCCCATGGTGCCTAAAGATGAAATTTCCGACGGACAATGGAGTAGGGGAAGTAGAAGGAGACCAGGACGTTGCTCGAGACTGCTATGTGACTGAACTTCGCAACAACCACAGGAAGGATAAAGGGAAAAGTGTAGAGGTTGCCCTCTGCACAAAAAGTTTGGAAGCATAGCAACTAATGAAAGCCCCTCCTCTTCGATATACCAGCGACCCTTTCAATGAATTAGACCCCAGGGACAAAGAGGAGGAGGCCACCGCCGAGCCTGCAGAGGCTATGGAATTTGTATCTGTAGACAAGCATGACTCGAGTAGACTATTGAAAATCGGGTCCGAACTAAAAGCTGAGTTGAAGGAGCAACTCATTGACTTTCTCCGCCACAACTTGGATGTATTCGCATGGTCACATGCTGACATGACCGGAATCTCCCCTGACATAGCATGCCACGTACTAAACATTGATCCTACCAAGGCGCCGGTAAAACAAAGAAAGAGAAGTATGGGGGCAGAACGATCAGCAGCCCTCGATGAAGAAGTAAAGAATCTACTTGCCAATGACTTTATACGGGAAGCCATCTACCCAGAGTGGATCGCCAACCCGGTGCTGGTAAAGAAGGCTAATGGGAAGTGGCGAACATGCATTGACTTCTCCAACTTAAATGACGCCTGCCCAAAGGATTTCTTCCCACTTCCCTGAATCGATCAACTTGTAGATAGCACAGCCGGACACGAACTCTTATCCTTTATGGACGCATACTCAGGATATAACCAAATTCCTATGCGTACTCCCGATCAAGACCACACTAGTTTCATCACTGACCGGGGTTTGTACTGCTATAAGGTAATGCCTTTCGGACTTAAAAACGCAGGAGCCACCTACCAGCGCCTCGTCAACAAGATGTTTGTAGGGCTAATAGGACAAACCATGGAAGTGTATGTGGATGACATGCTGGTAAAGTCAAGGAAAGCCGACGATCACGTAAGCCACCTGGGCGAGATGTTTCAAGTACTTCGCCAGTATGGAATGAAGCTTAACCCTCTAAAATGCTCCTTTGGAGTATCATCAGGAAAGTTCTTGGGATTCATTGTCCATGCCAGAGGGATTGAAGCAAACCCTGAACAGGTCCGAGCACTAAAAGATATCAAGATACCTTCCACTCGAAAGGAAATGCAAAGCCTGAATGGGAAAGTGGCCGCCCTAAGCCGATTCATCTCCAAAGCAACGGACAAGTGCGTCCCCTTCTTCGAAGCTCTAAAGAAAGACAAAGGAAAGTTCGAATGGACTGACGAATGCTTAACCGCTTTCCTTAACTTAATCGAACACCTCCAGAAACCGCCGGTACTCTCGACTCCAAGCGAAGGCGAAGAGTTATACCTATACCTTGTTGTGTCATCTCACGCCCTAAGCGCTGCTTTGGTAAGGGAAGACAACCGCACGCAGCGGCCAGTTTACTTTGTAAGTAAGAGGTTTATGGGGGTAGAAGTCAGATATCCTAAACTTGAGAAGCTAGCATACTGTTTACTGATCACGTCATGAAAACTGCGTCACTACTTCCAGTCCCATTCCATCAAAGTTCTGAACGATCAACCACTGAGGCAGGTACTCCATCGTCCCGACACTTCTGGGCGACTACATAAATGGTGCGTTGAACTGAGTCAGTATGATATCACCTATCACCCTCGCACCGCCATCAAGGGACAAGCCATGGCCGATTTCATTGCAGAATTCACTACCAACGAAGGTAAGGAGCAATCGAAAATAGCAGAAGACATCAAGTGGAATCTATTCGTGGATGGGGCGTCAAACGATCAAGGCTCGGGGGCAGGTGTGGTAAAAGTCACTCCTAGGGGAAACAAGCTGCACTATGCTATAAGGTTGGAGTTCGCTGCCACCAACAACGATGCCGAGTATGAAGCAGTGATAGCTGGATTAGAACTCACCTCAGAAATCGGAGCCAATTCTTTGTGTCTTCATAGCGATTCTCAACTTATTGTTAATCAAATACTAGGAGAATTCCAGGCTCGAGAAGAACGACTCATAGCATATTTAAAGAAGACCAAGTTACTTCTCAATCGATTGGACCACTACTTAGTCAAACACATCCCTCGGGAAGAGAACCGAGAGGCCGATGAATTGGCGAAGCAAGCAAGCATGAGAGACGGCGCTATTTCCGGAGTGGTAGCCATCTCAAGGCAACTAACCCCAAGTTTTGAGAAAGTGAATCTGATAGCTGCAACCGAAGAAGCAACTTGGATGACTCCCACCCGAGACTACTTACAAAGCGGCACACTACCCAACGGGCGTAACGAAGTCAAGAAAATCTTGAGGAAAGCTTCCCGCTACACAATACAAGAGGACATCCTCTATCGGCGTGGATTCTCTAACCCCTTATTAAGGTGTGTCGCTGGAAGGGAAGCTAAGGAAATCTTATCCAACATTCATCGAGGAAGCTGCGGAGATCACACCGGAGGGCAAACTTTAGCAAAAAAGACACTCCAATATGGATATTTCTGGCCCACCTTAAGCAAGGACGCCTTAGATTTCGTCAAAAAGTGTGACAGATGCCAGAAGTTTGCTAAGATTCCGCGGCTACCAACAACTGAGATTACTCAAATGACCAGCCCTTGGCCCTTCACAGTATGGGGGATTGATTTAATTGGCGAACTACCAATGGGCCGAGGCAGGGCCAAATATTCTATAGTGGCAGTCGACTATTTCACCAAATGGGTGGAAGCAGAACCCCTGAATAAAGTATCTTCAGCAAAAGTTATTAACTTCTTGATCAAAAATGTTCTGTGCAGGTACGGAGTCCCATTCAAGATCATATCAGACAATGGACTTCAGTTTGACAGCGAGGAATTCGCCAACTGGTGCCGAGAGCACGGAATTCACAAAAGCTTCTCATCCGTAGCGTATCCCCAGGCAAACGGACAAGTCGAAGCCGTCAACAAAATTCTAAAAACTCTAATCAAAAAGAAACTCGAAAAGTCAAAGGGCGCTTGGGTGGATGAATTCCCTACGGCACTGTGGGCCTATCGCACATCTTTCAGAACATCAACAGGGCATACTCTTTTCTCTTTGGCATACGGATCGGAGGCTATGCTCCCAGTTGAAACCATCGTGCCTTCCCACCGTAGGATCCACTATAACCCAGAAGAGAACAAAGAACTCCTTCACATGTCTTTGGATCTAATTGAGGAGAGAAGAAATGATGCAGTCCTCAAAGCAGCAGCCCACAAGCAAAAAGTGGCAGCACAATACAACTCCAAAGTCAAGCATCGTACCTTACAAGAAGGGGATCTTGTCCTCAAGCGAATCTTCCCTCGCCCCGGAGCACTAGATCCAATCTGGGATGGACCATATGTAATTCATAAAGATCTCCACAATGGAGCTTATATTTTGTCAACAGCGGACGGAGAGGTGTTCCAGAGGGCATGGAACATTCAACACCTCTGTCGATACTTTTCTTAACTTGTACTGCCCATATGAAGTGAATTAACAAAGAGAATTAGTGGACGTAGGCATTTTCGTGCCGAACCACTTTAAAAAACCTTGTCTCTTTTTTAACTTGTCCCTTTATATCTTGGCTGCTTATTAACTTTATCCTTTTCTGTTGAACAAAATCCTATGCATGTAGCATTTCCATTCAAAGCACTCCACAGCGCAACTTCACCTGGACAAGACCTAACAGGTACTATGCGATTCTATGCCCTCGCCAATGAGACACTTTTGCTCCGGCATCCCTCTGCTGCGGGTTAACTCGTTGCTCGCGACGGCCCTTAAAGCCAACTGTAATGAACCGATTATAAGCCACCGAGAAGGCCGACTATAGCCGAGGCAGCTCATTACGGCGTTCGGCTCGCCGGCAATTGTGAACCAACTATAATCCCCAACATAAGGTGTGGCCAGCCAGGGGCAGTTCACGGTTGACGATCGGCACCCACGCTAGCCAGCCACAGTAAATCGAATAATACCCACGATTACGGGCCATAATGGCCCGGGTAGTTACTGTGCGCGATCTCGGCTCCGATGTGTCTTAAGTGCGGCTGTGGTAAAAAAGAATTAACTCCCCGCGGAGGCGTAAGATGGGTGACAAATGTCTCCAAGACCCACAGCTAGGGAAAGTGACTACAAAGCCCGTTTGCCATGAACTTAAGCACATCGAAGGCCTTCTGTGATTGGAAGTTTTACTATTTCACATATTTAAATTTTATTTAAGAAACTTTTCTCCTATCCTATGTAACAATCCCTGAAGTACAGGACACAGAACAAGAGACATTCGCTAATGGAAGTGGATACTCACAGCAAGATACTGGACCGCATTCCATACTCGGTCACACAAGACATTCAAAGCTGCCATCTACAAGCAAAATATAAAGGGCGGTATTTTCTTCTTTCATGTGAAAACACGTGACTATAATTTATTCACACCTCACGCTAACATTGCAAGTCATGAAATTATGTTTTAAACAAGAACCTGACGTCAAACACAATTTAATTACAAGAATATGCATAGCTATATTTCTCATACAACATGTCAAAATAGCAAAAACATTCAAAAGACGACAGAATCAGCTTAAGTTAAAGAATTACACGTCAAGAATAGTGCTATTTATTACAAGTAGCATAATTACAAACTAAGAGTTACGTTACTGTTTTAAGACTAACATATACAATAATGTCAAGCCCACAAAAAGATTCCCAGGTCCAATCAAGGAGCCGGCTGCGTCGGAGTCTTATCCTTGTCCTGTTGCCCACCTGTCCGGTCAGAGAAAGAATTCATTAGTGATAAGCAACCAAGTTAACGGAAAGACTAGAAAGGAAGACTTACCAGCATCTGCTCCTTGATCATCTTGATCATCATCCTCCACTTCCACACCTGCCTCCTCAGCTGCAAGCAACCGCATGCCCTCCTTCACCGCTACCTTCTCCTCCTTGGTAAACTGGGCGGTAACCACATCCATCCTGAAGACCACACCACCCTCCTTATCCGCCTCAGCCTTGGCCTCCTCTAGAGCCTTGATATAGATCCTAGCCATAACCCGGGGGTAGTCATCCATCCAAGACAAGTTACCCTGCCTCCAAGTACGGAAGTACATATCCTGGAGCATCCCATCCATCATCCCCTCATTCTCTTCAAACTCCCTCATTCGGACCTCAGAAGCCCGCAGCTTTGCAACAACAGCATCCCTCTCCGATCGATACCGTAAACGATCGGCCTAAAGGGACCTCCTCATCGCCTCCATCTCCTCCTTTGACTTGGCCTGAGCAAGCTCCGCAGCCTCAAGTCTCCCCGATAGTTCCTCTACCCGCTCGAGGTCCGCTTGCCGAACCTCATCCACCGTGGCAATGGCCATGTCAATCCGCTCCTTACAGACGGCCTCTATGCTCCGCAACTCCGCCCTACTGGCCTCTTCAATAGTCTTCCTCAATTGTCGGGATGCGACCTCATGTTGGGAGATTTGGATGGCTTGGTCGGCAAGTTGTTTAGCCTGGTCGGAAACCATCAACCGCAGCCGAATGTTGGCGCTTCCTATCTCTTCCCCAGCCTTGACCAGTCGGGCGTGGTGCCCCATCAATTTCCTGGTCTCCTCAGCAACCCGGTCAATATTTGCCTTAGCCTCATCTCCCAGAGTTATGACCCGGGTAGTAAGCAGATCAAGGTCCAGGGACTTAGCTTCGTCAAGCACCCGTACCATAGGATTACGAGGGAGGAGATGCTCACCAGTAACCTCATCAAAAGAGATGTCATGAGATGCCGGGTCCAGGTCCGGATGACCCGCAAACGGATTGCGTACTAAGCCAGGATGATCTATCGGGATGACGGTTGGATTCTCAGACGGATGGGGGGAGGGCATAAGCTCGGTATCCTCCTCCGTAATGTCGTGAATAGGCTGGAGTGGGGCTGGGGGTTCAAGAAGAGGTTCAGACGAAGATCGACTCCTCTTCCTCTTCTGTATATCTTCTTCGATAACTCCGAGAAGAGGACGATAGCCGACTATGTCTCCCGGGCGGTTAGTAGAAGGCTTCGGCTTGGCGGAAGCTTTGAGGAGTTTGTATTGTTCAAGCCTGTGCCGAAGATCTGAGGTTTTGGCCGTTTTGCCCACTCTTGGAGTAAAAATCAAGTGTCACCAGTATGCATTGAGCCATCATTCGAGAATTAAAAAGAACAGAGGGAAATTCACCTTGAACCGCAGAGGTTGCCTCAGTAGAAGCGCTCTCGGAAGATAAATCGACGCGGGTCCCAACTTTCTCAGCTTTCCTGGACTTCTCTGTTACCTCCAAACCTTCGAAGGCTTGGCGGAAAGCGTCATCCGTCCACTCTTGCGTCTCGCCTATTTGCCCAGAAGACAAAGCCCCGACACTGTCGCCACCTCCAGCGCCTTCTCCTCCATCTCCGCCTTGCTCCTCCTCCACATCTCCCTCCTCCGGGATATCTAGACATGTGCTGGGAGAGGGACCGTCAGACTTTTTGAGCTTCTTCCCCCCGGCAACCGGATGTTTCGGAAAGGGCCTCCTTTTGCTGCTCTTCGACTCGGCCCCTTCTTTAGCTTGGGCAGCCTTCTCTTCGGCCGTGTCCCTCTGCTTGACCATGGACTGCTGTGGAAGGATCAAGTTGTGCTCCAAAAGTGTAGCGTTCCTGATTAGGTAAGCAGCCGACCTATCTCTTCCAGTAATAGCTTCTATTTCTGTTGCCGTCTGAACTAGGCGATCATTCTCCACGACCGCAAAACCACCTGTCGCTAGCAAAAAATAAAAACACATAAGAAGGAGCATTGCAACTAGAACGGGAATTAAAAATAAAGCTTTGACTTACATCCGGAGGTGAAGCGCCGAATAGAAACAGAATCATCCCTGACAAAAAACCATTCCTTCTTGAACATGTTGTACTTGGAGTACAGATCCAGGACCGGCTTAAAGGATACGGCCGATTCCAAGCTGATGTATGGAGACCCCTTCTTATAGCCTCTCAAGTTATACAAATACCGGATCTCCCGGTTGGAAGGAGGACGCCCATATCTCCTCTGGAAGATGACGAAGAGACTCACCAGAATGGCATAGGAGTTGGGTTGAAGCTGGAATGGAGCTACCTTTAGATATGTGAGAAAGCAGACTACCCAGGCATTGAGAGGCGGGATGGCACCACACATGCAATGGTATCTGTTGTAGGCAAAATATACTTCGAGAGGATCATACGGCATCACTCCCGCATCCGGCAATAGCATGCGCGCTCGGTCGATCCCGAAAGAGCGAGATATAACATCAAGTTTCTCACCCTTGAGTGAGCTAAGGAAG
This sequence comes from Allium fistulosum, assembly GCA_030737815.1. Taxonomy (NCBI): domain Eukaryota; kingdom Viridiplantae; phylum Streptophyta; class Magnoliopsida; order Asparagales; family Amaryllidaceae; genus Allium; species Allium fistulosum. The sequence goes on from CM060904.1 coordinate 356,820,188, forward strand.
CAATCAGGAGGCAAGTTCAGAAGTTCCTTAGGACCGTATCCATCTACCAATGATCTCGGGGTGGGCCCATAACGTCCCGGTCCTGACTGGACTGGGGGCACGGTAGAAGGCTCTTCTCTATCCTGAGATCTCTTCTTCTCCGATCGGGTTTCCACTTTGTGAGACATTTATCTGCAAACGCAAGAAAGCACGTCGTTAAAACAAGAGATGTCGAGATATACAACAGAAAGTTTTCAAGTTCATCCGGTATCAAGTACATCCGGTATTAAGTCAACGCGGCATGAAAAGTTTTTTCATTCGGTACTAAGAGACATTTATGCTCATTCGGTAAAACAAAGAAAATCTCATTCAGCAAAAGAGAGCATGCCTGGTTCGGCGTTAAGATGACTCAACACTAGATGATTCGGCACTGAGTGGATCGGCACTTAACTTTTTCGGCGCTTATGTGGATCGGTTGTCTCAAATAATGTAGGATGTACAAAGGCCCGAACCTCTACTTATAGGCAAATATAGGGCACCGGACCAACTGGACCGGCACTCAGGGACCAAATGAAGATGACCAAGAAACAAAGTAAGCCGTATGCCAGCATACGCCCCACTTTGGGGGGCAAATGTTGGGCGAATTCTCACCACCAGAATAACCGGACCAGCCACCCTCCAAACCAAAGCGGACCAACGAATCCACCGGACCAAGGGATGCCAAACCAACTCTTCTACCAACTGCCGCCGAACCAAGTGATGCCGAACCAACACACTCCAAGCCACTGCCGAACCAGGAGGCTGTCGGACCAGACACACCGGACCAACATACCACATCTCACCACCGAACCAACTCCATCCAACACCACCACACCAGACCACCGGACCAAAGTCTCACCGAGCCAAAGTACTACCGGACCGAGGCCTCAACTCCAACCATCTACCACCGAACCAAGGCATTGCCGAACCAAAGTTTCCAGGCCAGATTGCATCAGCCCAGGCCCACCATCAGCTATATACATCCAAGATCCCTGCCCCCAGCCTCACTCTATAAATAGAGGGGCAGGGGTACAACAATGGGGAACAAGTTTGAGAGCTCAAGCATGGATAGAACTTTCAAACAACTTTCATTTACTTGTAACAAAGCTTTGTACTTGTAAACTGAACGAGAAAGGAGAAATAATATATAAAGTGGACGTAGGCACACTCTGGCTGAACCACTATAAATCTGCGTGTCTTTTACAGTTTAGTCCCTCCTTTTCACATATCTGCATAAATCACCCAAATCACTGAGAACAACATAAAATCAATTAAATCATACGACTTTGAGGTGTTTGTCCATTTTTTGTGCAAACATCTGTCTATAAAGTGTGTACTTAAAAGTAGTGCACAAGGTTAAAATTAATATCATCCAAAGAATGGTTTACAAAACCATATGGGATAAGGGTTCATGAGAAACCCCTACATATCCTAAGCCAAGGAGTTGGTAGGTTATGTGCGTCGAAGGATTGCACGTAATAATTATATGTAAGGGATCTTGTATGAATCGTCCCAATGGAATTTTGGGAACGATAATCATTAGATGATTAATTTATATAGTGAACATAAATATATTGTGGACAAATGCAAAATCACTTTTACATAAGGAAATTCATAAAATGCTTATGAATGCTCATTCCAGTACACTGAGAAACAACTATCATTTCAAGAAATACTAACTTTGTAGCGAAGGAATTTCTTTACAAAATTATTGGAATAAATGAATTTGGATATGATCTAATGATAAAATTGATTACAAAGGGTGAAATGAAATTGACTAAACTAAATGAACACAATCATTCAAATGGCTAATGAGTATTCTTGTACATTAAAGAGAAACTATGAGTTTCTTGTCAATGCCAAGAATAAATAATCCTCAGTTGTTCAATTAAACCATTAAGAGTATTGAATCTATGATCTGGTACAATGCGCTAATCCAAAATAGATTTCAAGTACGTTATCTAAATATAATTTTGATAGTTGTATCCAAAGGGATATGATCCATTGGCCGCAAATGTGTCTTTATAAGAAAGATGTAGTTGGAATATAGTGAGCCACATTGATAAGAATATTATAATGAATTTTAATTGTTAAAATTAATGTACAGATTCACCATTCGATATGCTCAAGTTGGTTCAGATTTTACTCACAAAATTATCATCTAGTATGACTGTTGTTTTTGGTACATATGTGTTGAAACAGAAAGTTCTAAATATAGGTTTAGACTAGTATGTTTGCTCACAACAACCAAAGTCTCTCGAAGTCAATGGAAGTGATATTGAGTTGGGTTTTCGGATATGAAAGCATCATAGAAAAGCATCAAAATTGAATAATTGTTTTGATAGATGTATCAAATAGTTTAATTATCAATTAAAATGCAAAGAAAGCATGTATTTATAAGAAAGAACGTTAAAAGATACATAGATATTTCCAAATCATAAGTAAACAACACACTACTGATTGTTAACAATATACTTATGTTAAAATCAGTTTTACTTGTTTTAATACTCGACATTGGATTTGTAAACGATCTCCTTTATTATAAAAGATATTGGGAATGTCCCAAAACAATATTAAAATGTTTAAGGCAGAACATGTAAGATGAATTCCTTATGCATTAGTGATAAGAATTATCGTACATGTTATGTTATCTACTATATAGTGATTTGTTTATGTATTTAATACATGAAGCAAATACCAAATCCAAATAGATATCACTATATTGTTGTTTGAAGTGTTCTCGTGTATTTATGAAATACTAAAGAACTGTTTATAGAATTTGTGAACTCCTTATGAAAGAGTGTTTGGACTCAAACGTCATAAGTTATATTGAGTATAATATATCGATAATAAATTCAAGTTAAAAATCTTTAAGTTGGAAATGTTCCAATTAGAAGAAATATGAGTGATTTAATGAAAATGCTAAATACATTGACTTGAATAGCCCTACAATAAAAGTAATATATATATACATACATATATATATAATAAATGCATAAATTTATAATAGAGCTAAGGGTGATTCCAAATGTTGAAAATCACATAACATTGTTATATGATAACAATGTCAAGATAAAGTTCATAACAAAACTAAGAGCTTACTAAAAGTCGGGAGACATACTCCAAATTGTTCCACATAATAAAGGTAGTTTATCAGCGTCGAAGAGAGTTGATTGACAGAGTAGATAATTGAAACATAATAGCATACCCGTTCACTAACAGAATGACCTAATTGGTTTTGATGAAACTGATTGGAGAAGTTACAATAAAATTCCATAACGACCCCAAGTGCAAGTGGAAGATTGATAGTGTTAGGAGTATGCCCTAGGGGACATTATATACTTTGTTGCATATATCCAATTCGATAACCAATCTTGTTCGAAATAAAAGGTGTTTTCTTTCTATTATATATTTGATATAATGTGTTATATTAATCAATTAAAAGTATATTTAATAGAAAATCCATATATGGTATGTTTTGTAATAGTAGTTACAAAGTGTTATAACCGTGAGTAATTTATCACATTGAAAATAAATATACAATTTTAAATGTTCCTAGTCAAGGTGCATCGAGACTGGATATCGGCATATCCGTTGAGACTAGAGTATGTAACGCTCCCCAAATGTTGGGAAATATATTACTCATAACTGCTGGGGCACCTAGCGATTACGTACTAATAGTTTTTGAATAACTATGGAATGACTCATTCGATAGTTTTCTGTTAATTAATATAACTAAGGTCGAACAGAAAATATCGATGGGACTGATTTACATAGTTCTCTTAACTTGAGAATACTGTCGATCTTCAATATGAAAGCTCCGCTTTGATTATAGTCAAATCATGGCACAACGTCCATTGGGTGACTATAGTTGGGTCGAGTGGAAGTATTGGAAGTGAAGCGTTATTTAAGAGAGGATTCGTCTCCTTAATTATATGAGATTAGTATCACAGTCAACTGAAGTCAGCTCAAAGTCAAAGTCTCTGGCAAAGTGAATTTCGGTTAGTCATAATTGTTATATTGAACCAAGGACTTTGTGTTTGGACCATAGAGTTGAATATGAACGATATTGGAATTTTGACCATTACCAAATTCCATAAGTTCAAAGTGATATAGTTTTGATGAAGAGAATTGGTGTAAATCATAGTCATAACCAGGTAAAGTAAAATTGGATTTTACCAAAACCAAGTAAATGACTAATTTTTCCAAAATGTCACACCACCTTCTAACTGACATGTGAACGTTAATATTCGAATAGTACGATATGAATCACCGATCAAATTTGCACCTAACGAGTCACACAACCGAAATGATGAATTCTCCTTTGGCCAAATGACATAATTAATTTGTAATTATTATAAACTAATTGAATTAATTAATATTTATGAAATATTAATTATAAAATTTTGATTTGATGAGTAAATATTATTATATATATAATAGTTATAAATATATTAATTGATATACGATATCGATACACGTTTAAATTGGATTATGTGAAATATTTATTCGGGCTTTAAATGGGTTTAAGGCCCATGATAGGGGCTAATTATTTTGGCTGAAACATAGGGCTATAAGGGGCTAGAATATGGGCTAGAGGAGCTTGATAATGGATAGCTAAGATTAAAGGAGATTGAGTAAAAGGATAAGATCCTAAATTCTCTCTTTTCCTTCCTCTGTTTAAACATCTCTTCCTACATTTTATTTTGATTTTTTGAGCCTCCATCCCTAGACATTGTTAGCCAAAATTCCACTTTAGTCTCTCTATTTTATCAACCTCAAATCAAGTCAATTCAATTGCTATTCGTTACAGATGATCAACGGTTCAAGGATTAACATTCTTTTGGATCGGAAATTGTTTCAAGGAGAACACATCATCATTTCAAGGCTTACTTCATAGAATTGGAAGTGAGGTATATTTCTGATCATAATACAAGTACTTATGCTCAATTAAAATATTTTATCATAAATCCATATTTTGAATTGTAAGTTAGGTGACGATTCTGATATGCATTGATATTGTCACAAAACTGTTTTGTTATATGTAGAAACTAAAAAATTTCAAATATTTCTTAGGTCGGTATGCCTCTATAAGTAAAAAATACAATTTATTTATAATAATATTTTAATATATAATATTAAATGGGTATATATATATATTTTTTCATAAATAATTACAACATCGTACTTTAATCAAATGTGATCATATAATTATGTATGTAACGTAATAAGGCTGTGATAATTTTTGGTAATGGATAAAATATTTTTTATATATTTTATTAATATTTATAATATCATTTTAATAAATTTATTACATAAAATAATTATATTAATTCATATATATTATGAAAATTATATTTTATATTTTATAAAATAATATTAGTAGTAAGAAACTCTTAGAAAAAAGAAAAAAATCAATCATTTTTTATTTTAAAATTAATTTTCAAATAGCAACCAAAAATAGAAAAAACATTTTAAAATTATTTTTAAACTGAAAAATTGTGTAAAAAAATTTCAAAGCATATAATACCATTTAGGATTTACTAGACATTTAAAATTCAAAATAAAAACTCAAAATTAATTTTTAATTAATATTATAATATTTTTTGCATGGATGTTTAAATAAATACATATTAAAACTGAAGAAAAAAAATATTTATAGAGTCATGCATAAGACCTGGTCTATTATATTTATCAAAATATTTTTGAATATTATATATATATATATTTATTATGCATATATATATATATTCAATTTTTAAAAAATTATATATATATATATGTCTATGTATGTGTATGTATGTATTGCTTATGGTTTAAAAAAATATTTTTTTATGAACATTTATAAATAATTTCTTTACATTTAAATAAGTCTATATATATTATGTATGTACAATATTCAAATTTTATTCATCTGATTATATATATATATATATATATATTTATATTTATATACATATATAAAATTATTTAAACAAAACTATAATACATACATAAATATATATATATTTATAACATTTACATTTAAATAATTGTATATATTTGTACATACATACATTTAGACAATATATTTTTATATTGGATGAGCTAACATGTCAGTTGTGATGTAAATCCCGACATCTACACACGGGCATATTTAACCTCGCATGGATTGATATGTTACACATTCACACACATATATGGGTATATGAGATATACATGCACGCGCTCGTGCACGAGCGCACATACATATATATTTATATTTATATATGTATATATATAATAACATAAATTAACTAAAATTATATTAATTTATAAACTTAAATAAAATATAGAAATGTTCTAAATAAACTAGACTTCGTAGGCCCGATAAAGATCCAATAAGGGAATTTTTTTTGAAATTCATCTGTAACTTTCGCTGCAGGCTGGCCCAATTCCAACAATTATTTCAAACGACGCACTTTTCATATACAATTGTATAGTTAGATAATTAATAGAAATTCACATAGAAACATTCTTTATTCCAATGAATTAAAATATAAACTTAAATCCCAATCAAATTTGAAACATCTTAAATTCAAGTTTAACAACTTTAACATTGAACTAATGAAATTTGGAATTAACACACATTCTTATTTGTAACTTGTTTCATAACTTTTAGGGACTACTTTCAGTATTACATTCCAGATTTAGGTGTATACAAAATTTAATCAAAGTTAGTAATATACTTAATACGCAGGCAAGGATCTAATGTTCATTTTATATATATTTAAGCCTATAATTACATGATTTACACTTAGGCATAAAAGAAATAGATTCACAACGATATAAATCCAATATTATAGAAAACACATAATTTCCACTTACCTCTTAGCTTCCAAATCTCCAGATTTCAATCTGTTCTCCTTATTTAAATTCCTTTCTACCAATCAAAATATGTATCTAAAGCCTATACATACTAATTAGAATTATAGAGCTGAGAAGAGATTTATCCAAATTTATATATGAAGAATATACTGCTTTTCATAGAATTGATTTGCTCTTGTTCTTCTTCTTTTATTTTCCCTTATTCTCCATATACACACACATACATACATACATACACATACTATTTTATAGTTTCAATAATTCCTAGAAGCAGCGAAGAAAAGAAAATGGTAGAGATTCCCTACTTGATTCAGAAAATATAAGAAGAGAAGTGAGCGGCTATGTCTGTAGTTATAGGCGCTCGAATCAATTCTATCTGTTAGATTAGATTATATTTTATTTAGGCTATTAGGACGAGGTTCTTTCTCAGCTGCTATGGTAAAACTAGTCGACCAGTCTATTAGGGGCAGTCGATCGCTAAGGGTCACCGGTCCGCATATCGGGGTCGACTGGTTAAAGTTATTTAATTAACGTTGATTTATTTCCTTTGATAATTTTTTTCCTTTAATATGTTTTGAATTATTCTCGATTTCAAATCTTTAAACGTTAAAAACTTCTCCGTTTAAACTCTGATCGCAAAATTTTATCTATGAAGGTTGATTAGAAAATCACTACGAACACAATTGTACAAGTCCTGTTGCCAAATTATGATGTTTGTAAAAATTCTACTTTTGGGCCATGATAATTATTTATTAATACTTTTAAGTTAATTACTTTTTATTTTATGAGGTGTTACATTCTCCTCCCTTAAAAGAATTTCATCCTCGAAATTCCTCATGGACTGAATCATATAACATAGTGCGCAATCATTTCGAAACTATCCAACCAATTAGTGTACAACCAATTTTGCAGCCAATTGTGTACAAGTGCATTGTGTATCAACAGATATGATACGTATGCTGAACAACACTAAATCAGTGCCATCTATATGAATGCATTCTTTAAAACAATTCTAAAAATATGATGCAAATAACCTATATATACTGGCACATGTATGCAAGTTTTCAAAGATAAAAAAATCCTTTTTCACACAACAATTTCCATATTCCTATGAATAGGAGTATGGTTCAACCAATTTTACATTCAATCCCTACCATCTAATACCCAACACATAATTTCTAACATCCAAAATTTTGAAAATCCAAGTTTGCTAAATCTATACTCTTATGCCAAAAAAGGATTTAAATGAAATTTTTTATATTTCCACCCTTATTTTGTGTACCCATTCTGCTCTACCTTGGAACCTTCTATTTTACCCCAAATCTTTTTAAAAAATTTCAAGTACAGTTTGCATAAGGAAGTTTATTTTTAAAATTTTAAAATAGAGATATTTTATAAACAAGCTTTCTTTACTATCAACAAGGTATAGAGAAAGAAATTCCAAAGGTAAAATAGCTTTTTTCCTCGTCATTATCTATGTTTTAAATACTGTCACTCCTAAGGAAAAGTAAAATTCGTATTTGCTAACTCGTCGACTTCCCAATGATAAGCATGTGGCATTTCTAAAATCAGAAATTTTCCCTTTTTCTATTCAAAATCATTTTCAGTTAAATTCATGAAATAGTTGAAATTTTCCCTTTTTCTATTCAAAATCATTTTCAGTTAAATTCATGAAGTAGTTGAAATTTTATAAAATAAAAGTAACTTTTCAAAACTTTTTCAAATACGTTATAAAAATCAGAGATTTTTGAACAAAAATTTTCAAAAGTATTTGTTTCTAAATTTTCAAAACAAATTAAGCCACATCCCAACGTAGTCGAGATTCATTCAATGGGTTAATGCCTATGATTGACCATAGCCTATTACATAGTAAATTTTAAAATTTCAAAAACTTTTTCTTTTATTTTAGAACAACAGTCAGCCCATAAGTACATTTATAAATTTCAATTTTTAAGGCATAACGATAGTGACCCATGGTTCCATAACAATCTTTCCTTATCATTTGCTCCCTAAAATTTATTTCCCTAAAATTTCAAAGTTTTTAGGATCTAAGCATTCTTTATTTATGGTTGCTAATTTAATTAATTTCCTGATTTATTTTATAAATTTCTAGTCTTACCTTACATCATTGCTAGTTAAGTCTCTTTATGTGATTTCCTTATACTATTTTCCAACATATATATATGGGTAGAAGCTCTTCCAGAAAATCAACATAATAATAAATAAATAAATAAATAATCTCATATCATATCGCACACATTTTCAATACTCGGGAAGAGAAAACTTGTGATTACAACCCAATTAACCTAAAAGAAACAATTGTTGGAAGCTTCCCTTTATCTTCAACTGGTATTAATGATGTTGTGGCCCTACTAATTCTTACTTAAATAAAATGGACGTTTTTATTATGCCACTTGTAACACCACAGATTTTTTATAACATTATTTAGGAGATTTAGTTAGATAAACTAAATAAAATAATGTGTTGATAAGGGAATTGGGATTTGATTTAATTAAGGTAGTCGTGCCTTTTTAACTAATAAATTAAATGAAGGGTTTAAAAATGAATTAGAGGAGGGGTATTATGGGAAAAAGGCCATTCCTATATCATCTTCCTTAGGCTGTGTATTTCAAAACACACGTTCACTCTCATTTTCTAAAAATTAAAAGCTTGGCCGGCCACCATTAACGAAGGAAGAAGAAGAGGAAACAAAAGAAAAGCTTAAGGAAAGCAAATTCAAATCAAACTCATTCAAATCTCAAGCTCCTTAATCATTAAAGCAAAAGGTGAATAATGTTTACATCTCTAAATTTTATGGTTTCGGTTTTAAGGTTACTCCTGAATGATTTTGATAAGGTTTGCCATGTTTTTGAAAGATAAAATGATATATATATATATATATACACGTTGATGATTTATGTATGTTTATATAGATTTTATGACATGTTTTGAGATAAAACCATATTAAATGACATCCGTTATCCTTGCGAATTTTTATGGTGATCTAAAAAGTTATTTTAGAGATGGGTTTCGATTTTACAATTTTCCGAATTTTTGTGGAATTGTTATGAATTTTCTAAAGAAGAAAAGGTTAATTTGGATTATAAAATTATTTACAGGAAAAATAATTATAGTTGGGTTTTGAAAATTTTATATGTTGAAGAGAACATATTATTTGATTTTCTGGAATTTTTCTAGAATTTTTGAAGGTGTTTTAGTACTTATATAAAATTATTTAAGGTATGGGAATTAAATGTTGTATATAATTATAAAGGAGAAAGGGGCTTTTTCAAAATTATTCAAACTTCCAAATAAGGAAAGTCGACGGCATTTTTGAATATAAAATTCTGGAAACCAATCAAATTTATAAAAACAAGGCAGGTGGGGTACAAAAGAACTATTTTAAAGTACAAATAAATAGTTTCTTCTATTTCAACCCTTCGGCAGAGCTTCCGCCTTCATTCCAGACCTTCCGACAAGGTCGAAAGGTATCAAACCTTTCGGTTAGGTCAAATACCAAGGCACAAGGGATCAGGCAACTGGTACGTAGTGAATTGAAAGAGGTCGAAAGGTTTAGGGATGAAAGGTTAGAGCTTTCGAAGGAGATGAAACCTTGTTTTGGTTTAAAGAAAATACGCCTGCTAGCTTTCGACAAAGAGCTTTAGAAATTGTCAAAAAGGTTTAAAAGAAAAAAGTTTCGATTGGTTTGCTTTCTTGTTTTAAATGAAACCTTCTGATAAGGTTGAAAGGTATAGCTTTCGACAAGGCCGAAAGCTTAGTTGCCTCTTCCTAACCTTTCGACACAGATGGAGTCAAAGGTTATCTTTTGTTTTCTAAAACTTGCTGCCTCTCTTTATTGATTTCAAAGGTTGGTTCTAACACCAACACTTCATTGTTTTCGAATGATTTCGAAAGGTTTTATAAAGGTTTTGAAGCAGTAGCTTTCGACTCCAATGTTTATCTAATCCTTTTGCATAATCCAAATATTTTAAGTCGAAACGTTTTAAAGGTTTTAAAGTAGTTAACTTTGAAGGGTTTCGAAAGGTTTCCACTTTTTTTAAATTGAACCCAATGTCTTCGAAAGGTTTTGAGTTACATTGCTTTCGAAAGGTTTATTAAATAAGGGAGGTACCCCAGGCTTTCGACAAAGTCGAAAGGTGAAACCTAGGCCGAAAAGAAACCTTCCGACAAGGTCGAAAGGTGGGACCTTTCGACAAGTTCGAAAGTTATGGTTTTGCAATGTTTTTGAAAGGTTAAGGTTTATAGGGTTTAAAAGGCGGATGTCATATGTTTTAAAGCTTGTAAAGGAAAGCTTTTAAGAGTTTTAGAAGGAGTTACCTTTAATGATTTCGAAAGGTTTATTAAAGGATATGAAGGAGTTACCTTCAATACTTTCGAAGGGTTTTATAAATGGTTTTGAAGGAGTTACCTTCTATGTTTTCGAAAGGTTGTTTAAAGGTTTTAAACAAAGGTTTCGAATATAAGAACTAGGCAGATAGCCTAAGTGTTTTAAGTTATAAAGGACTTTAACTTACTTTAAAGGATGGATAATCCTTATTAAATATCATCAACATTATTTTGAGTAATGTATATATATAACATGGCAAAAATAGCTTAGCGTAAAGCTAAAGATATATTTTCCTTGTATATATACGATTTGATGGATTAAATTATCTTGAAAAGGTTTCAAGGAAAATTTAAAGAGCAGTTAGCTCAAATTTTTTGAAGGGTAATTAACCCAAAAGAAAATTCGGGCAGTCGGCTCATTTTAAATTCGGACAGTCAGTCCATTTTAAGGGCAGTCATCCCAAAGGACAATTAGTCCAGAAAGAGCAGTCAACTCTGATATGAATAGATAGTTCATTTACTAGCATAACAGATTTTTCTAAAATTTTAAGGACAGTTAGTCCACGCTTTTACCTGTTTTTGGCAGATAGCCCATTATCCTACATAAAAGAAATTGCTATTTTGGTATAACTAGTTTAGGACAGATAGTCCAGAAAAGAGCAGTTAGCTCAGAATTTAGGACTGATAGTCCAGTAAAGAACAGATAGTTCAGATCTAGATAGATAGTCTATTTTATTTCCTGTTTTTAGCATAATGGATATTGCTATATTATTAAAATCAGTTGATTAACCGGTTTGGTTGTAGAATGGATTTGCACAATATATGTTTTGAAAAGAGATATTTGTGATGGGAAACCCGTTTCGCTAAGCGGCATGGTCTCACTATTTATCAGTAAACTGAGATGTAACAGATATTATTCATACCAGGCTTTAAGTCTGACTCGAAGTTTTTGTTTCCCCTTAAACTCTCGGGTGCTAAAATTTGATTTGAGTAGGCTTAGGGTTTAGGTTTTCAGGTTTTAGTAGATTTTGGCGAATAAAGCATCCTAATACGAGTAGGTGGCTGTCGGATAGCTAATTTAGGGATTCTGCTTTACAATTGTTTCCGCTGTGTATTAAGACAATTATGTCTATATTTCTTTGATCATTCAAGGGGGCATCTTCATATGTCGCTCTTGGCGTATTGTTGTAAATTATATTTGATTAATGCTTGGGATCATGTTTGGGATTTTTGTAACTTGGATACGATATTTTTGAAATATAATAACTGAAACTATTGTTTTTGGAAATCTATGATTTTGTCCATATTCAAGTGCTTCTGATATTAAGGATACCGTTAACATTGCCGTATTTCGTCACCAGAAGTTAATACTGTGGATGACTACAGCATCCATAGCGCTTAGCTTTTGGCCTCCAGATACGGGATGTTACAGCTTGGTATCAGAGCATAGGTTTATGAAAAATTTAACTAAAAATTGGTTTTGAAAACAAAAATCCGAGGAAATTAGAGTAATGTTTGGGGTTGGGTTAACGCTATAGTAACGTGCTTGTATTTGTTATATATAAGTATGTGCCTATCTCCATTCATTTATTTTTGATTAGGTTATCTTTCTATATCTCATGAGGTTTGAATACAGATATGGATGGTAGAAGAAGCAGATTTAACCAAGTAGGTGGAAGCACCGAAAGGAATGTCGGACCTAATGCAGGGAGAGGCCAAGGTCAGGCAGAGAATGTTGGTGCTGAAGTCCCGCGGGTCGGAATGGAAGCCATGTATCAGTTTTTCAGGAATATGATCCAGGCATGAGTTGCAGCCGGAGTGGTAGGAGGAAATGCCGCAGGACCACGAGTTCCAGAAGTTCCAGTAGTTGATCATTTCTCTAAGATGAGCAGTGATTATGTGAAGCAAGGAGGGAAGCCGTTTATGGGAACGGAGGATGCCATTGAAGTAGAGAATTGGATGTTGCACTACGAAAGGATTTTTGCAGATTTAGGGCTCAATGACGAACATAAGAGGAGGTTGGCGTCCAAGCAGCTTCAGGGGACCGCATTATTCTGGTGGAACAGTGCAGTAGCGACAATTGATGAGGAGACTGTAACCTGGGAGGATTTCAGGAGAGGTTTATGTCAGTAATGGCAGAGTCAGCTTTGATTAAGCAGTTTGCTGAGCTGGTGTAGGGAGAGACGTCTGTTGCTGAGTATGCCAGGAAGTTCGAAGATTTGGCCCGGTATGGGTATGCTTCTATAGATACCGTGTTGAAACGGAATGAGAAGTTTATCAGAGGATTGAAGCCAGAATTGGCTAGTGCTACTTTGTCTCATCTTAGAGATCCTTCTGATATTGTTATAGAAATGGCTTTGAGGCAGGAAGAAGTCCTTGAGTCTCTAGAGAAGAGCAAGGAAAAAGTGGTCCAAGTTGGGTAGAGCTAGAAGAGGAAGTTCTTTCCCAAGAAAGGTGCTTAGAAGGGTGGAGCAGCCAAGAAAGCGAAGTCTGAAGTTGTCTGCTATAAATGCGACAAGAAAGGGCACTTTGCTAATGAGTGTCGCTCAGGAAAAGCGAAGGAGGTGGCTAAGGGGAAGAATGTCAGGTGTTTTAATTGTGACCAGATAGGCCATTATAACAACCAGTGCAAGGATCCCATTAGAGATGATAAGGGCAAGGTGTATACATTGGAGCCTGCCGCTTCCGAGCCAATAGCCCAGGAGAAGGGAAAGTCAGTTTTTGGGGGAACACTTCAGATTCATGGTATGTCTGTTAGCATTTTATTTGATACTGGTGCATCGCATTCGTTTATATCTAGATTTTTGATAGATAAGCTTAACCTTGAACCCACATATTTAGTTACTTCCTTATGGGTTGCGAATCCAATAGGAGGGCATGCAACTCTAGAATGAGGTGTGACCAGTTTGACTTTGACCTGTTAGGTCATACATTTGAGTGCAGTTTGCATGTGTTTGAATTTGTGGGGTTTGGGATCATCCTAGGTATGGATTGGTTAAGTGAGTACGATGCTAAGATATTTTGCCAGGGTAGGAAGATATCTCTTAGTCACCCGGGTTGTAGCGATCGGATTGTTTTCACCGTAGGAGGTTCTAGCTGTGCAGTGTTTGCTTTGTTGGGTGCATTGGATTCAGATGATAAGTTGAGACGAGTTTTCGTGGTTAGAGAATTCGCAGATGTGTTTGATCCTGTAGTTGGATTGCCGCCGAAATGAGCTATTGAGTTTCAGATAGATTTGGTTCCAAAAGCAAAATCAGTGAGTAGACCGCCAAGTAGGATGACCCCTTCAAAGATGAGGGAGTTGAAGGTGCAGTTGGTGGATTTGGAGGCAAGAGTTTTGTCAGGCCGAGCAGTTCATCGTGGGGTGCAGCGGCGGTTTTTGCTAAGATGCCGGACGGATCATTGAGGCTATGTATCGATTATCGTAAGTTGAATGAGAGGACGATAAAGAATCGATATCCATTGCCCAGGATTGACGATTTGTTCGACTAGCTAAGTGGAGCAAAGATATTTTCTCAGTTGGATTTAGCAATGGGTTTCCATCAACTCAGAGTAGCAGAGGATAGTATACCTTTGACAGCATTCAGGACCAGATATGGATCGTACGAATGGTTCGTTATGCCGTTCGGATTGACGAATGCTCCAGCTTTCTTTGTGGATTTGATGAATCGGATTTTCCGAGAGCATTTGGATAAGTTCGTGCTGGTTTTCATAGATGATGTCTTGATTTACTCTAAAGGTGAAAGTAAGCCTGAAGTTCATCTTAGAGTAGTGCTTGATACGGGGAGGCAGCATCAGCTGAAAGCAAAGTTTTCGAAGTGTCACTTCTGGAAGAAGGAGGTGAAGCTTCTTGGTCATGTCGTTTCAGAGGAAGGGTTATCAGTAGATCCTGCTAAGATCGAGGCAGTGAATAGTTGGAAGAGACTCGAGACAGTAACCGAGATTAAGAGTTTCCATGGGTTCGCTGGTTATTATCGGAGATTTATTAAGGATTTCTCATGGATAGCAGCACTGATGACCAAGCTAATAAGGAAGGATGTGAAGTTTGTATGGACGGATGTGTGAGAAAGCATTCTAGAATTTGAAACACTTATTGACCCATGCAACTGTGTTGGTAGTTCCAAAGAGGAATTAGGACTTGGTAGTTTATACTGATGCGTGTGGAACATGATTAGGAGCTGTGCTGATGCAGAGAGGTAAAGTGATTGCCTACGTTTCTAGACAGCATAGACCACATGAGGTCAGATATCCAACGCATGATTTAGAGTTGGCTGCTATGATTTTTGCTTTGAAGGTGTAGAGACATTACCTATTGGGAGAAAGGTTTGAGCTTTTTACATATCATAAGTCGCTGAAGTATTTGTTCTCTCAAAATGAGCTGAACATAAGGCGGCAGAGATGGTTAGAACTCATAGCCGTTTATGATTTTGGGAAGTAGTACACACCAGGGAAGGGAAACCGAGTTGCAGATGCACTTAGCTGGAAACATCAAAATGCAGTGTTGGCAATGATGGCTGAGTGGGAAGATTTAGAAGCATTAGCAGATTGCAGAGTGCAGTGAAGATCCAAGGCAGGGTCTAGTGGTGATACAGTTGTATTGTCTTGTTTGGAAGTTCGACTAGTTTTGATCGAACGGATTTCTTTTAAGCAGATGGAGGATCCAGTGTTAGCTGAACGAATCAGTAAGCTAAAGGAAGGAACCAAGAGCGATAACTTGAAAGATTTCAGTCTCGACCAGAATGGGTAGTTGAGAAAGAAAGGAAGATTATGTGTTCCGAGTGTAGGAAAAATAAGAAAGGCAGTCTTAGGTGAATGCCATCGTTCAAAGTTCACTAAACATCCAGGAGGTACCAAAATGTATTAGGATATGAAGAGGAGTTTCTTCTAGGAAGGAATGAAGCGGGATATTGGTTTGTGTGTAAGGCAGTGCTTGAATTGCCAGCAGGCAAAGGCCGAACACTAGAAACTGAGTAGTCTGCTTCATCCGTTAGATATTTCAGTATAGAAGTGGGATTCTATTTCTATGGACTTCATAGACGGGTTGCCAAGGACAAACAAGGGAAATAAAAGTATATGGATTATAGGGGACAGATTGATCAAGAGTGCTCATTTCATTCCAGTTAAGTCAACTAGGACGGCACCTGTTTTAGCAAGGTTGTTCATGAAGAATGTGATTAGACTGCATGGAGTTCCTAACAACATAGTTAGTGATAGAGATTCCTTGTTCGCTAGCGAGTTTTGGAAGAGTCTGTAGGAAGTTTGGGAACCAAGCTTATGATGAGTACCTCTTACCATCCACAGATAGATGGGAAAACAGAAAGAGTTAACAAGATCTTAGAAGATTTGTTGAGATCTTGTATTCTGGACTTTGGGGGATCATGGGAGGACCATCTGCATTTAGTCGAGTTTTCATATAACAACAGTTATCAGACTAGTATAGGGTTGGCACCATTTGAAGCTTTGTATGGGAGGCCATGCAAATCTCCTATTTGTTGGTTGGAGACTGGGGATAGGTTGATTCTTCATCCAGATTTGGTTATAGAAGCTACAGAAAAGATTGAGGTCATTCAAGATAGGATGAAGGAGACTTAGTCTAGGCAGAAAAATTATGCAGATAAGAGACGGAAAGATTTGGAGTTCTCAGTTGCGGACTAAGTTTTTGTCAAAGTATCACCGATGAAGGGTGCGCTTAGATTTGGGAAGTCGGGGAAGTTATCTCTTAGGTTCATAGGACCTTTTCCAATTCTTGAGAGGATCGGGAAGCTCGCGTATAGACTTGAGTTACTGAGCAGTTTGGCAGGTGTCCATGATGTTTTTCATATTTCTCATCTTAGAAAGTGTGTTAGAGACCCGGAGATTGCTATTGCACCGATAGTGCTAGATGATTTAGTGGTAGAACCGAACTTGACCATAGTGAGGAAGCCTGTTCACATTGTTGCAAGAGATGAGAAGAAGCTTTGAACCAAGACGGTCAGATTAGTCAAAGTCCAGTGGAGTGACGATGACAGAGACTGTACTTGGGAAGTTGAGAGCAGGATTAGAGATACTTATCCTGACTTGTTTTGATGGTATGTTTTACCTTCTTGTTTGTATTGAGCCTTATTGTAATTTCGAAGACGAAATTCTTTAAGGAGTGGAGTCTGTAACACCCCAGATTTTTGATAACATTATTTAGGAGATTTAGTTAGATAAGCGAAATAAAATAATGTGTTGATAATGGGATTGACATTTGATTTAATTAAGGTAGCCGTGCCTTTTTAACTAATAAATTAAATGAAGGGTTTAGAAATGAATTAGAGGAGGGGTATTATGGGAAAGAGGCCATTCCTATATCATCTTCCTTAGGCCGTGTATTTCAAAACACATGTTCACTCTCATTTTCTAAAAATTAAAAGCATGGCCGACCACCATTAACGAAGGAAGAAGAAGAGGAAACAAAAGAAAAGCTTAAGAAAAGCAAATTCAAATCAAAATCATTCAAATCTCAAGCTCCTTAATCATTAAAGCAAAAGGTGAATATTTTTACATCTCTAAATTTTATGGTTTCGGTTTTAAGGTAACTTCCGAATGATTTTGCAAAGGTTTGCCATGTTTTTGAAAGATAAAATGACACACAGAGATACACATGTTGATGATTTATGTATGTTCATATAGATTTTATGACATTTTTGAGATAAAACCCTATTAAATGACATCCGTTAGCCTTGCGAATTTTTATGGTGGTCTAAAAAGTTATTTTAGAGATGGGTTTCTATTTCTAGAATTTTCTGAATTTCTGTGTAATTGTTATGAATTTTTTAAGGAAGAAAATGTTAATTTGGATTATAAAATCATTTACGGGAAAAATAATTATAGTTGGGATTCGAAAACTTTATATGTTGAAGAAAATATATTATTTGATTTTCTGGAATTTTTCCAGAATTTTTGAAGGTGTTTTAATAGTTATATAAAATTATTTAAGGTAAGGGACTTAAATGTTTTATATAATTATAAAGGAGAAAGGGGCTTTTTCAAAATTATTCAAATTTCTAAATAAGAAAAGTTGGTAGCATTTTTGAATACAAAATTCTGGCAACTAATCAAATTTAGACAAACAAGGCAGGTGGGGTACAAAGAACTGTTTTAAAGTACAAATAAATAGTTTTTCTTCTATTTCAACCCTTCGGCAGAGCTTCCGCCTTCATTCCAAACCTTCCGACAAGGTCGAAAGGTATCAAACCTTTCGTCTAGGTAAAATACCAAGGCATAAGGTGTCAGGCAACTAGTATGTAGTGAATTGAAAGAGGTCGAAAGGTTTACAGACGAAAGGTTAGAGCTTTCGAAGCAGATGTAACCTTGTTTTGGTTTAAAGAAAATACGTCTGCTAGCTTTCGACAAAGAGCTTTAGAAATTGTCAAAAAGGTTTAGAAGAAAAAGGTTTCGATTGGTTTGCTTTCTTGTTTTAAATGAAACCTTTCGACAACGTCGAAAGGTATAGCTTTCGACAAGGCCGAAAGCTTAGTTGCCGCTTCCTAACCTTTCGACACGGACGGAGTCAAAGGTTATCTTTTGTTTTCTAAAACTAGCCGCCTCTCTCCATTGATTTCGAAGGGTGGGTTCTAACACCAACACTACATTCTTTTCGAATGATTTCGAAAGGTTTTATAAAGGTTTCAAAGCAGTTGCTTTCGACTCCAATGTTTTTCTGATCCTTTTGCATAATCCAAATGTTTTAAGTCGAAACATTTTAAAGGTTTCAAAGTAGTTAACTTTGAAGTGTTTCGAAAGGTTTAAACTGTTTTGAAATTGAACCTAACGTCTTTGAACGGTTTTGAGTTACATTGCTTTCGAAAGGTTTATTAAATAAGGGAGGTACCCCAGGCTTTTGACAAAGTCAAAAGGTGAAACCTTACGACTAGGCCGAAAAGAAACCTTCCGACAAGGTCGAAAGGTGAGACCTTTCGACCTTGTCGAAAGGTATGGTTTTGCAATGTTTTCGAAAGGCTAAGGTTTAAAGGGTTTAAAAGGTGGATGTCATATGTTTTAAAGCTTGTAAAGGAAAGCTTTTAAGAGGTTTAGAAGGAGTTACCTTAAATGATTTCGAAAGGTTTATTAAAGGATATGAAGGAGTTACCTTCAATACTTTTGAAGGGTTTTATAAATGGTATTGAAGGAGTTACATTCTATGTTTTTGAAAGGTTGTTTAAAGGTTTTAAACAAAGTTTTCGAATATAAGAACTAGGCAGATAGCCTAAGTGTTTTAAGTTATAAAGGACTTTAACTTACTTTAAAGGATAGACAATCCTTATTGAATATCATCAACATTATTTTGAGTAAAGTAAATATATAACATGGCAAAAATAGCTTAGAGTAAAGCTAAAGATATATTTTCCTTGTATATATATGATTTGATGGACTAAATCATTTTGAAAAGGTTTCAAGGAAAATTTAAAGAGCAGTTAACTAAGATATTGTAGAGCAATTAGCTCAGATATTTTGAAGGGTAGTTAACCTAAAAGAAAATTCAGGCAGTCAGCTCATTTAAAATTCAGACAGTCGGTCCATTTTGAGGGCAGTCGGCCTAAAGGACAGTTAGTCCAGGACAGTTAGTCCAGAAAGAGAAGTCAGCTCTGATATGAACAGATAGTTCATTTATTAGCATAACAGATTTTGCTAAATTTTTAAGGATTGTTAGTCCACCCTTTTACCTGTTTTGGGAAGATAGCCCATTATCTAGCATAAAAGATATTTCTATTTTGGTATAACCGGTTTTAGGACAGATAGTCCAGAAAAGAGCAGTTAGCTCAGAATTTAGGACAGGTAGTCCAGTAAAGAACAGATAGTTCAGATCTAGATAGATAGTCTATTTTATTTCGTGTTTTTAGCATAATGGATATTGCTATATTATTAAAATCTATTGATTAACCAGTTTGGTTGCAGGAAAGGATTTGCAAAATATTTGTTTTGAAAAGAGATATTAGTGAGGGGAAACCCGTTCCACTAAACGGCGCGGTCTCACTATTTATCAGTAAACTGAGATGTAACAGATATTATTCATACCAGGCTTTAAGTCTGACTCGAAGTTTTTGTTTCCCCTTAAACTCTCAGGTGCTCAAAATTTGATTTGAGTAGGCTGAGGGTCTAGGTTTTAGCAGATTTTGGCGAATAAAGCATCTATAGACGAGCAGGTGGCTGACAGATAGCTAATTTAGGGATTCTGGTTTAAAATTGTTTCCGCTGTGTATTAAAACAATTATTTCTATATTGCTTTGATCATCCAAGGGGGCATCTTCATATGTCGCTCTTAGCGTATTATTGTAAATTATATTTGATCAATGCCTGGGATCACGTTTGGGATTTTTGTAACTTGGATATGATATTTTTGAAATATAATCACTGAAACTATTGTTTTTGGAAATCTGTGATTTTGTCCATATTCAAGTGCTTCTGATATTATGGATACCATTAACATTGTCGTATTTTGTCACCAGAAGTTAATACTGTGGATGACTGCAGCATCTATAGCGCTTAGCTTTTGGCCTCCAGATATGGGATGTTACACCACTCTAACTTACCTTTTTCGCTTGGCGAAATAACTTTCGTACCACCTATCTTGTCTTCTTGACCTTGAGTCTACCAACGTTCTCTATATGTGTTTTCCATCTCATTTTCCTCTTCTCCAATTATATTACTATCTTTTTAATCTAAATCTCTTGATAATATTCTCAAATTTCTATACATACTTTCTTTATCTTTCATATTTCGTGTGAGTATACTCTAAGGCTCGCAAAAGTATACTTTGATACCATTCCACATTCCTTTGTGGGTTCTTCTTATGGCTTTCACATATGTCTAATACAATATTCCTAGGTTCGTACCAATATTCATTATATTCTATGGTAATTCCTTATTGTTACTTTCCGAACATTCATAGCTATTTTATTCATAGTTGTAACCTTTACCTCGTCTTACCTAGGCAGTCATCTCTATCTACTCCATGTTAAAGTTAATTTGATTTTCACTATCCTTTATAAAATCATTAAACTTCACAGTTATGAAGTGCTTAAACCAAAACTTTTACCTCAAAAGATGTAACTTAAAAACTTTTTATTAAATCCACCAATTCTTTGAAAAAATTTAAATTATGTTTTAATACCATTTATTAACTTTTGCATTTAAAAACTCAATTGTTTTTCCAAACCCTTTTTCAACAATACACAACTACAGTTTTTTTAAAACATCTTTTATATCTTTAAATAATAAAAACCAGAGTAGACAAGTACAACTTTCATTAATTATTTTCCTATTGCTCATGTTATTTCTACTTTTAACCTTAGCGGAGACTCTAATAGCATATATAAGGACTTTTAAAAGATATGTGTAATCAATGCACACAATTATAGAAAATATTAATTCTCCTTTGTTTTGTCTTTAATTTCCTATATTGTTTCTAGTTAGATTACTAACATTATTTTAATATCAAATCTCAACATTGTTTCTATTTATATTTTTTAATATTACTACTATTTAAATTTCTTTTATCTAAACTGCCCTTATTTAAATTGCTTCTTATATAGTTCTTTTATGTAGACATCTATTTTAGTTATTTTTATCTATATTTTCCTTGTAAGGAATATTCTTCCTATCTTCATTCGTAGTTGTTTCGAAATACCCCTATCCACTCAAGTGTGCCTACTTCTTCACTACATCGAAGCATTTTTATCGCTTCCTCCATCGAACACTTTTGCCTTTCCATTACCTTTACCCCCTATAAATCCATTACCACTTCTAATCGTTCAACCCTTAAAAGAATTTTAAAACTTTGAATTTACAAAATCAGAAAAATCACCGAGCTATACATACACACTATTTTCTATTTATTTCAAAGAAAATCTCTCTTTATTAAAACCCTATTTTTCCACTGAAATTTTTATTCTAAACATTATTAATTTCAACTAGAAATTATATTTAAATAAAATATAAAAAGATATTTGATTTTGCAAAATTTTTTAATATTTACTTACTTAATGTTAATATTAAATAAATCCCTTGAAAATCATTTCAAATATTTTTAGGAGAATTTAAAACATTTTATTAAATTCTTTCGTATAGGGTCGGATTCAAAGTAGGTTTTGTTTGCCCTTCTTTTGGACTTTTCTTCTTTTCCACCTATTCTTGACTTATCTTCATTTAAAATATATTAAAAATACAACTATCATCTTGGGGTGATTATTACACCTTCCTTCGAAAACTTGTCCAATTCTTACTTTTGGGATATTTATTATATATAAGTTCTTACTTCCTATCTACTTGGAGATAACGTACGTCACCAGTCGGCAATCCAATGGGGATCCACAACCATAAGGCAATCTAGGCCCAATAAGGGAGTCCAATACCATCCAGCTTCGGGAACCCTTCTATATGTCACACTCATGCTCTTCTTAAGTCAACGCCTTACGATACGGCCTACATCCCATGGGATAGTCGGGGTTGGTGTATATTTTTAACTCTATTTATTGTTCCAACTCATAGTTGTCTTATCCATCTTTCTAGAGTATGGTCACAATTACTTTTATAGTCGGAATTTGTAGGGTCTGGCGTTAATATGTATAATTATAGGTAAAAAATAGAAATATGTTCACTCGGCATATCCTAATTCCTATTATTGATCTAACCTAAGCTCTGATACCAAATTTAACAACATACGCCTTAATAGGCCCAATATTCTGACTAAATCGAAAAATGAAAGTCCATTAGGGTACAAATCGTTGGTGTTGGTATCTTGTAATAAACATAAGTATGCAAAGAGTTATCTATATGAAATCACAGCTGAATAATAAAATATAATAAGACATAAACATACTGACTAAGGCAAATACCTTGGAACCAATAACATTCCTCGGATATCTGGTGCCTTTGTTAGTGTAGAGCATGGATGAGAGAGTATGCCTTCTTACCATTCCTGCATTGTGCTGGTACCTATCCTTATAATTCTATCTATGGGTTGTAATGAGGAGGGGATCAGAGCAAAGTAGTGACTGGTAAATGACATATCATATCATATCCATAACACTAGTTTATGCCGAGGGGGTTAGAACAATGTTCTAGTGACTGGTAAATTGCATATCTTATCCATAATGCTAGTTTATGCCAATTAGTTCCAGTTACGTTTATGTCTATCATTAATAACTTAGTCATTTTGATTTCATATATGCGATTAGGATACATCCTACCTACCCCACAGTATGAAATAGATATATATGTATATGTATGTATATATATAAGCATCACGTTCCCTATGGACAAGGACACATTCTCTACTAGTATCTGCAACTATGCATTGCACCAGGCATCCATAATGGTATCTATGTCTAATTACCCGCATACACACGGGAACCTCCCATTGGTGCCTAATAACGTTAATACAACTAATTAGCCATGCTACTAACTCATCTCAAAGACTTATCTAAGGATTAACTAGCCTGCCTCCTAACGACAACAAACAAACAAAATTTGAGGCAATTGCATATCCCATACAAACCGACACCAATACAAAGTGTAATTTATCTCTAGTCGTAACCCAAGTGTAACATCCTCCATTTGGAGGCCCAAAACTAACGGCTGCGGATGCTGTAGTCGTCCATAGTAATTAATCTTCAGTGACCAAATACGATAATATTAGGTACATTGATATAGCAGAAACACATGGATATGGAAAAAAAAATTAAAACATCATTCCCATTCCATTCCAAAAGCCATTTCAACATTCTTTACATAATCCCATAATCGCAAACCACGTTCAGAAATATATATAATTATTATAAATACGCTAAGAGCGACATATGAAGATGCCCCCCTAGTTGATCAGAGTATATAATAAGGCAATTAACAACTTTGCCTTTACAAAACAACACAGCGAAATGAAAACAAACAAAAACTCTAAAAGGCTATACTACCTCTTGCACGTCACCGGGAGCTTATTCGTCTAATGACGTAACTGAAAACCTCAACCTTCGGACTACTCAAAATCAATTGAGCACCCGAGAGTTTAAGGGGAAAACATAAACTTCGAGTCAGACATAAAGCCTGGTATGAATAATAATCTAACATCTCAAACCATTTAGATATCTAGTGAGACCACGCCGCTTGGCAGAATAGGTTTTACCCTCACTAGTATCCCAAAATCATTATAAAACCATATACTGTGCTCCTTCATCCGCAATGGTTAAAAACATAGTCATTTCAAAATATTATGATGATATGCATACAAGTTAAAACATTTTGGATTTCCCATCCCTTGTTTACTTGACTCCCTGTCATATTTATAGTTTCTAGGGTCACTATTAACCTATTAGTTTTCATGGGATTACTAATAACCTGTATTTAATTTTTGGACTCCCCGTCCTATTTCATAGTTTTCATGGGTGCACTATGAACCTATTGGCTCCCGCCAATTAACTTAATTAAATCATGAGTTCCCCTGAACCTATTGGTGACTCCAATAACTTCTTTCTTATCCTAGTTTTCATGGGTTAACTAGGAACCTATTGACATATGTCAATTAACTTAATCCGAATATAGTTTTCCTAGGTGCACTACAAACCAATTGGCCCCTGCCAACCACTTTCTATAACATAGTTTTCATGGGATCATTATGAACCTATTGGGAAATCCAATAATTTCCTAATCATAGTTTTCATGGGTGCACTATGAACCTATCTCCTTGACAACTTCTATATTTAGGCATCCAATATTCTGGTCTTCCTGACCTCCTGGATGCAATTCTACTCATTCAGGAGTTTAATCAATTTATATTCACTACTGGGTCAACCTAGTTGGTTCTTCTGCCCTTTATCCCCAAAATGCTATTATGGGTCTGTTATAATGTGAATATATTTATATTTGAAAAAAGCAACAACATATCATAATGATACCACTCCTGTGGGTCTAATACAAAACATGGTTAATCCCTTTAACCTATTATTTTATCAAGAAAAGCTTCTTCTTAAAACCATTACAAAAATCCTTTAATTTAGTCATGGGTTTTTCCTTTAAAAATTGAGTTTGGGTTATTCGTTTTGAAAACAGAGCCTTTCAACTCCTTCGATCCCCTCGGATGTTTCCCTTCTAAAACCATTGAAAGTACTTCTTTCGAAAACAGTGGGTTTATACTTAAAATATTATTTAGGTCAAGTGAATATAAACGAAAGTATCTCTTTCGAAACCATTTTTTCCCTTTAAAAGTATTGGGGAAAACTTGATGGCGTCGGCACCATCCTTTCGAAAGCATAAGTCATTTGGGTAAAATACTTGAAGGTTGGCTTTGAAACCATTGACTTCGAAACCCCTAACCCCTTCGAAAGCTATGGGAAGTAGCTTACGTTTTTAAAAAAGGGTTACCTTCCGAAAGCAATGATATCTTCAATGCCTTCGGAAGGCAAAGCGGCAGAAGGGTTTCGACTTGGTCGAAACCACCCCTTCTGAACACTTCAATTTTAAAAACTAAGTAGCTCCTTTGAAAGCTACTTCTTTAATTAATAAGGCGGCAACACTCTTTCTAAAGCTAGTTGAAAGTCACTTTCGAAAGCTTCGGTCTCGACCCCTTTGAAAGCATATATAAAGAAGCAGGCAAGCGCTTTTCTTTAGAAAACAAAATCATAGTACCGACCCCATCGGAAACCACGTTTCGACACCCTACCTTCCGCTTTTCTCCAATCCACTACGTACCAACTAAGTGATACCATGTGTATTGGTTTTGGCTTCTTTGGTTTCGACCAGGTCGAAGGCGGAAGCTCTGGATCGAAAGCTACTACCAAAGGAGGCGGAACCCACTTTTCTGGGAAAAAGGCTTTTTTTACCAAATAAAATAATTTCTGTGTAACTACCTTACCCACGTGTAAACTCTTAATTGGTTTCCTTAAACTTTTCAAATTATTTTACAGATAATTGCCGCATTTTCTCAGATCTAAAACAAGATTAACTTTTAACAAATAAGCCCTTCCCATATAACAGCAATTAAATCATTTAGGTCCTCCTTTAAAAAAAAATTAATTTCCATAATAAACCTCTTAGTAAAAATCCTCAAAAATCATAGAAATTCACTTTTAATATTTTATCTAACATATATAAATTTCGGACCCAAATTCATCATATAATAACCGAAATAATTTTCTAAACCCAATAGTACATATTTTTCTTTGAAAATTCGTAACAAATTCTCCACGGCTTGGAAAATTATAAAAATTAAAACCCAACTCAAATCATGTTTCCCATATCATATAATTTTCCCATGGCATTATAAAATCATATCTTATGGATTTACCCTTAAAACCGTGTTAATCTAATTCAAACAATTTTGTTTGAATCTAACATTCCATAAAATCAAGCATATTATCCAAAATCATTACATTAGATTAAATCTTACATCTGAAACTCAATGATCATATATAAATCAAAATGGAGATTTTTTGAGTATTATTCACCTTAGATTGGATGAGGAAATTAAAGATTTGTTTGAGATTGATCCCTTTAGCTTGATCCTATGCTTTTACTTTGATTACTCTTCTTCTTCTCCTAGTAATGGCCAGCTTGCTCTTTTCTTTTGTTTGCATTTTTGCTTATGATAAAAATGAACGTGAATAGGAGGCTAACACAAGTATAAGGGAGAGGTAATATGGTGTGGTTATTTACTCTAATTCCCTCATATTAATCAATTACATTTATCCATTTATAAGCCCATTCATTTTAGTAATCACGGCCACTAATTGATTAACAAATCTCAATCCCCTTATCACTCTATATTATTTTATTTTATTTATCTAAATAAATCTCCTGAATAATGTTATTAAAAATTAGGGGTGTTATTGACTCCCCTCTTTAAAGAATTTCGTCCTCGAAATTCAGTAAGGACTTGTACTAAACATAGCTATCATCTGTAACGACTCTTAACAACCACACTAGCCTATCTAACTAGCAACTATCTATAAAAAGCTAATATAGACTACCATCAAAGAAGATCAAGATAAGTATCTCGAATCATGTCTTTGGTCTCCCAAGTACAGTCCTTCTCGTTGTCGCTCCACTGAACTTTCACCAACTTGACTGTCTTGGACCTTAATCTTTTCTCATCTCTCGCTACAACCTGAACTGGTTGTTTAACAACTGTCAAATTAGGCTCTACTACCAAGTCTTCCAACCTTGTCGGAGGAATAGTAGTCTCTGGATCATGCACAAACTTGCGAAGATGAGACACATGGAATACATTATGGACATCTACCATACTGCTCGACAACTCTACTATGTATGCGAGCTTACCAATCCTCTCTATAATCTGGAATGGACCAACATATCTTGGGGCTAGCTTTCCCGACTTTCCAAATCGTATCACACCCTTCATCGGTGACACCTTAATGAGAACCCTATCTCCAACTAAGAACTCTAGGTCTTTATGCCTCTTATCTGCATAACTTTTCTTCCTGGATTGAGCTTCTTTCATCCTTTCTCGGATTAACTCAATCTTCTCCGATGCCTCCCTAACCAAATTTGGACCTAAGACCAATCTGTCTCCAGTCTCCAATCAACATGCTGGTGATTTGCATGGCTTTCCATACAAAGCTTCAAAAGGCGCCATTCCTATACTAGTCTAATAACTATTACTAGAGGAAAACTCAACCAAATGCAGGTGATCCTCCCAAGATCCACCAAAGTCCAATACACAAGCTCTCAATAAATCCTTGAGTACTTTGTTGACTCTCTCTGTCTACCATCCGTCGGAGGGTGATATGCAGTACTCATCTTGAGCTTGGTACCTAATACATTCTGTAGACTCTTCCAGAATTCACTAGTGAACAAAGAAATCTCTGTCACTGATTATGCTACTAGGAATTCCATGAAGTCTAACTATGTTCTTCATGAACAACTTCGCCAAAACTGGTGCCATCCTGGTTGACTTGACTGGAATGAAATGGGCAATCTTCGTCAACCTGTCCACAATAACCCATATACTTTCATTTCCTCTATTCGACCTTGACAACCCGTCTACAAAATCTATGGATATCGAATCCCATTTCCAAACTAGAATTTCTAAAGGCTGAAACAACCCACTCGACTTCTAATGTTCGACCTTCACTTGTTGACATTTGCACACTGCCTAACCCACAAGCCAACATTCCTCTTCATACCTTCCCAATAGAAGCTCCTCTTCATATCTTGATACATCTTGGTCCCTCCAGGATGAATCGTAAAATTGGATCGATGACATTCTCCAAGAACTATTTTCCTCAAGTTCTCAACATCTGGAACACATAATCGCCCCTTCTTTCTCAACCATCCTCTCCGGTCAAGACAAAAATCTTTCAAATCATTGATCTCAGTTCCAACCTTAAGCCTTCTAATCTTCTCGTCTAATAATGGATCCTTCTTTCGCTTAGAAGAAATTCTCATGATCAACACTAGTCGAACTTCTAAACAGGACAACCTGGCGGTACTCTGACTAGAACTAGCAGTCGATCTTAATTGCACACCACAACTGGCCAAAGCTTCTAGATCCTTCCATTCTGCCAACATAGCCAACACCACATTCTGGTGTCTTTTGCTAAGAGCATCCGCTACTTTATTACCTTTCCCAGGAGTATACTCTATACCAAAGTCATAAGCAGCCAAAAACTCCAGCCACCTCTGTTGTCGCATATTCAGCTCCTTCTGAGAGAATAAGTATCTTAAAGACTTATGATCAGTGTATAGCTCAAATCTCTCCCCTAAGAGAAAATCTCTCCAAATCTTCAGTGCAAAGATCACGGCAGCCAACTCCAAATCATGAGTAGGGTATCTCACTTCATATGGTCTAAGCTGTCTGGATGCGTAGGCAATAACCTTACCTTTCTGCATTAATACTGCTCCCAATCCCGTCCCACATGCATCAGTGTATACTACCAACCCTTGGTTTCCATCTGGAACTACTAACATTGGTGCATTGGTCAACAAATGCTTTAACTTAAGGAATACTTCCTCACATTTGTCGAACCAAATAACTTCACGTCTTTTCTGGTCAACTTAGTCAAAGGTGCTGCTATTCGCGAGAAATCCTTAATGAATCTCCGGTAATAGCCAACAAGTCCAAGAAAACTCTTGATGTCGGTTACCATCTCGGGTCTCTTCCAATTATTGACAGCTTCAATCTTAACTAGATCGACTGACAAGCCCTCCTCTGAAACCACATGACCAAGAAACTTAACCTCTTTCTTCCAAAAATGACATGTGGAGAACTTCGCTTTCAGCTGATGTTGCCTAAGCGTCTCAAGCACCACTCTAAGATGATCCTCATGCTCTCTTTCATCTTTCGAGCACACTAAAATGTCATCTATGAATACCAACACGAACCTATCCAAGTGTTCTTGAAAAATTCGGTTCATCAAATCAATGAAGAAAGCAGGTGCATTCATTAACCCGAATGGCATCACTAACCACTCATATGAACCATACCTTGTTCTAAATGCTGTCAAAGGAATGATGTCCTCTGCTACCCTTAGCTGATGGAACCCCGTCGCTAAATCCAATTGGGAAAACACTCCGGCTCAACTCAACTGATCAAACAGATCATCTATTCTCGGCAAAGGGTACTTATCCTAGATCGTCCTTTCGTTTAACTTACGATAGTCGATGCACATCCTTAACGACCCATCTGGTTTCTTCACGAACATCGCGGACGCTTCCCATGGAGAACTGCTTGGTCTAATAAAATTTCTTCCTTCAAGATTCACTAGCTACACCTTCGGTTCCTTCATCTCAGTCGGTGTCATCCTACTAGGTGGTCTACTGATAGGTTCACCTCCTGGTACAAGATCTATCCCAAACTCAATAGCTTGTTTGGGTAGTAATACTATCATCGGCTCAAAGGCATCTGCAAATTCTCTTGTTACCCGAACCTGGCATATCTTTTCTCCTACTTACATAGCACTTAACAAAGCATAAACACTCTTGCCGGAATTCTCCACTGAGAAAATGATTCGGTTATGACTATCAGGGTGCCTCAATAATATTTCCCTATCTGGGCAAAATATCCTAGCCTCATACTTACCCAACCAATCCATCCCTTAAATGGTCTCGAAATCTACGAAATCAAAAACATACAAACAACATGCAAACTCATGACCTAATAAATCAAGTTCTAACTGGTCACATCTCTTCCCTAGAGTTGCATACCCTCCTATTGGATTCGAAACCCTTAAGGAAGTAACAAGGTATATGGGTTCTATGCATAATCTATTAACCAAATACTGTGATATAAATGAATGTGATGCACGGTATCAAACAGTACCCTAACTGGTATACTCTGAATCAAAAGCGTACCTTCCAATAACAGTTTTTCTTTTATCCGCGATAGCAGGCCTAGAAGAAGATGATGGTCCAATAGCAAAAATCTTACCTCTATCCACCCTGACTGGCTCTGGACACTGGTTCTTATAATGCCCAACTTGGTCCCAGTTGAAGAATTTCACATTCTTCTTTTCTGCAGGCTTCTTTCCATTGCCTGATCGGCACTTGAGAGCATAATGACCCTTCTTGTCACACTTGAAGCACACTAAATCAGCCTTTTCCTTCTTGGCTACATCTCCCTTCTGGGCTCCCTTCTTCTTAAAGAACTTCCTCTTCTTTCCCTGAGGACCCTGGGAGTCAACTGGCTTCTCTCTAGCACAACCAGCAAGCATCTCTTCATGGCGAATGGCCATCTCCACCACCACATTACAAGGATCATGGATATGGGTCATGGTCACTCTAGCAAGTTCGGGCCTAAATCCCTGAATAAACCTCTCATTCCTTCTGATGTCAGTGCCTATAGTGGCATATCCATATCGAGACAGCTCATCAAACTTAGCAGCGTACTCGATTACTGACATCTCTCCCTGAACCAGATCCATAAACTTCCTCATCAATGCCGACTAAGCAACTTCAGATAAAAACCTCTATTCAAATCTTCTTATGAACTCAGCCCATGTCAATTCTTCCTCCGGAACTTCGGCAGTCACACTATTCCACCAGTGAAGCGCTGCCGCTTGCAATTGCCTAGAGGCCAGCCTTCTCTTTTGCGCATCATCCAAACCTAGATCAGTGAAGATCCACTCACAATGTAATAACCAGTTCTCAACCTCAATGGCATCATCCGTTCCAACAAACGGCTTTCCACCCAAACTGGTGTAGTCTCTGCTTAGCCTAGCATAAATATTCCCAACTGGAGCTACAGGATTAGCTTCTCCAGTAACACCCACAGCAACTCCTGCTTGCATAAGATTGGCGAAAAATTGATACATCATCCCCGCATCTATTGGCGGATTTCTAGCACCTACATTGGCTTCAATATTTTGGTTAGCATTAGCATGTCGACCTTGGTTCCTCCGAGTGTTAGGTCAAGCATTTCTGTTAGTTGTGGTGCTTCCTCCACCTAGATTTCCTCTTTTTTTTCCTGCTTCCATATCTTCTTTCTCGTAAATCTGCATACGAGCCTTAGTAAGATACAGAAGAACGGTTTAAGAGAGAGGCAAATACGTTCTAATATATATCTATATATCAAATACAAGTACGTTACCATAGCGTTAACCTAAACCCCGATCATATTTCTGATTTATTGGATTATGTTTTGAAAAATCTTTTAGATTTAAATTGCTTAATTTTTCATAACCCTATGCTCTGATACCAACTTGTAACATCCACCACATGGAGGCCCAAAACTAATGGCTATGGATGTTGTAGTCATCCATAGTTATTAATCCTCGGCGACCAAATATGGTAATGGTAGGTACATTGATATAGCAGAAACACATGGATATAGAAAAAAATTAAAAACATCAAAAAATCATTCCCATTCCATTCAAAAAGTCATTTCAACATTCTTTACATAATCCCATAATCGCAAACCACATTCAGAAATATATATAATTATTACAAATACACTAATAGCGACATACGAAGATGGCCCCTTAGTTGATCAGAGTATATAATAAGGCAATTAACAACTTTTCCTTTACAAAACAACACAGCGGAATCAAAATAAACAAGAACTCTAAATAGATATACTGTCTCCTGCACGTCACCGGGAACTTATTCGTCTAATGAGGTATCTAAAAACCTCAACCCTCAAACTACTCAAAATCAATTGAGCACCTGAGAGTTTAAGGGGAAAACATAAACTTTGAGTCAGACATAAAGCCTGGTATGTATAATAATCTAACATCTCAAACCATTTAGATATCTAGTGAGACCACACCGCTTGGCGGAATGGGTTTTCCCCTCACTATTATCCCAAAATCTTTAAAAAACCGTATACTATGCTCCTGCATCCGCAATGGTTAAAAACATAGTCATTTCAAAATATTATGATGATATGCATACAAGTTAAAACATTTTCGATTTCTCATCCCTTGTTTAGTTGACTCCCTGTCATATTTATAGTTTCTAGGGTCACTATTAATCTATTAGTTTTCATGAGCTCACTGATAACTTGTAATTAATTTCTGGACTCCCTATCCTATTTCATAGTGTTCATGGATGCACTATGAACCTATTGGCCCCTGCCAATTAACTTTATTAATTCATGGGTTACCCTGAACCTATTGGTGACTCCAATAACTTCTTTCCTATCCTAGTTTTCATGGGTTAACTAGGAACCTATTGACATATGTCATTTAACTTAATCCGGATATAGTTTTCCTAGGTTCATTACAAACCAACTGGCCCCTGCCAACCACTCTTTATAACATAGTTTTCATGGGATCAATATGAACCTATTGGTAACTCCAATAACTTCCTAATCATAGTTTTCATGGGTGCACTATGAACCTGTCTCCCTTACAACTTCTCTATTAGGCATCCTATATTTCGGTCTCCCTGACCTCCTGGATACAATTCTACTCATTAGTTTAATTAATTTATATTCACTACTGGGTCAACCTAGTTGGTTCTTCTGCCCTTTATCCCCAAAATGCAGTTATGGGTCCGTTATAATGTGAATATATTTATATTTGAAGAAGCAACAACATATCATAATGATACCACTCCTGTAG
Source organism: Allium fistulosum (assembly GCA_030737815.1). Taxonomy (NCBI): domain Eukaryota; kingdom Viridiplantae; phylum Streptophyta; class Magnoliopsida; order Asparagales; family Amaryllidaceae; genus Allium; species Allium fistulosum. The sequence goes on from CM060904.1 coordinate 356,853,433, forward strand.
GTTTAATATAAAACATGGTTAATCCCTTTAACCTATTATTTTATCAAGGAAAGCTTCTTCTTAAAACCATTACAAAAACTCCTTTAATTTAGTCATGGGTTTTTCCTTTAAAAATATATTTTGGGTTATTCGTTTTGAAAAACAAAGCCTTCTGACTCCTTCGAACCCTTTGGAAGTTTCCCTTCTGAATTTATTGAAAGTACCTCTTTTGCAAACATTGGGTTTATACTTAAAATATTATTTGGGTCAAGTGAATATAAACGAAAGTATCTCTTTCGAAACCATTTTTTCCCTTTAAAAGTATTGGGGAAAAATTGATGGCGTCGGCACCATCATTTTGAAAGCATAAGTCATTGGGTAAAATACTTGAAGGTTGGTTTCAAAATCCCTTTCGAAACCATTGCCTTTAAAACCTCTAACCCCTTCGAAAACTATGGGAAGTGGCTTACGTTTTTAAAACAAGGGTTACCTTCTGAAAGAAATGACACCTTCAATGCCTTCGAAAGGCATAGCGGCAGAAGGGTTTCAACTTGGCCGAAACTACCTCTTTCGAACACTTCAATTTTGAAAACTAAGTAGCTCCTTTGAAAGCTACTTCTTTAATTAATAAGGCTTCAACTCTCTTTCAAAAGCTAGTTGAAAGTCACTTTCGAAAGCATTGGTCTCGACCCCTTCGAAAGCATATATAAAGAAGCAGGCAAGCGCTTTTCTTTAGAAAACAAAACCATAGTACCGACCCCATCGGAAGCCACGTTTCGACACCCTACCTTCCGCCTTTCTCCAATCCACTACGTTCCAACTAAGAGATACCATGTGTAATGGTTTTAGCTTCTTTGGTTTCGACCAGGTCGAAGGCGAAAGCTCTGGGTCGAAAGCTACTACCAAAGGAGGCGGAACCCACTTTTCTAGGAAAAAGGCTGTTTTTACCATATAAAGTAATTTCTTTGTAACTACCTTACCCACTTGTAAACTCTTGATTGGTTGCCTTAAACTTTTCAAATTATTTTACAGATAATTGGTGCATTTTCTCAGATCTAAAACAAGGTTAACTTTGAACAAATAAGCCCTTCCCATATAACAACAATTAAATCATTTAGGTCCTCCTTTTAAAATAATTTAATTTCCATAATAAACCTCTTAGTAAAAATCCCCAAAAGTCACAAAAATTTACTTTTAATATGTTATCTAACATATATAAATTTCGGACCCAAATTCATCGTATAATAACCAAAATAAATTTCTAACCCCAATTATGTATATTTTCCTTTGAAAATTCGTTACAAATTCTCCATGGCTTGGAAAATCATAAAAATTAAAACCCAACTCCAAAATCATGTTTCCCATATCATATAATATTCCTATAGCATTATAAAATCATATCTTACAGATTTACCCTTAAAACCGTGTTAATCTAATTCAAAAAACCTTGTTTGAATCTAACATTCCATAAAATCAAGCATATCATCCAAAATCATCGCATTAGATTAAATCTTACATCTGAAACTCAATGGTCATATATAAATTAAAATGGAGATGTTTTGAGTATTACTCACCTTAGATTGGATAAGGAAATTAGAGATTTGTTTGAGATTGATCCCCTTAGCTTGATCCTAAGGTTTTACTTTGATTTCTCTTAATCTTCTCCAAGTAATGGCCGGTTTGCTATTTTCTTTTGTTTGCGTTTTTGCTTATGATAAAAATGAACGTGAATAGGAGGCTAACGTAAGTATGAGGGAGAGGTAATATAGGGCGGCTATTTACTCTAATGCCCTCATATTAATTAATTACATTTATCCATTTATAAGCCCATTCATTTTAGTAAGCACGACCACTAATTGATTAGCAAATCCCAATCCCCTTATCACTTTACATTATTCTATTTAATTTATATAATTAAATCTCTTGAATAATGTTATTAAAAATTAGGGGTGTTACACCAAGTTTTTCTAATGATTACTTCGGGATTGATGGCGCCGTCGACCAAATGTATACAGCCCTACTTCTCAAATGTATGGTACCAATAATGTAGACATAGCGCCCATCTTTCACCCATCGTCCAATTTAGATTACCTAATTCAAATGAAGGAAATTGCCACCTAGTTACTTAGTACCCTACGTTAGTATTGAAGCAGACCCAATTGGCCATTTACAATTTTAAATCCAAGGCGAACCCACTTTGGTATATTTTCTAAGCCTATACGCGAACGTATATCCCCACGAGGCCAACTATTGGAGAAATCCCACATTAGTACAATGTATACCAACTGTTTGTAGCCTATTTTGTAGGGCAGATTTCCATTGTGTAACATTACTGACCTCGTGTCATAAATATTGGACTAGATCCAATAATCCACACCCGTTATAAATGTATTCTTAAGGCCATATAGTTCAACTGGAAAATTATTATGCCACATAAGTTCAATTATTAGTGTTCATTACTTGCCCTGAACGTACTTATTTATTAATGTCAATAAATATTATTTACTACTTCTTTTCTATTAATACAATTAAGCATCATTTACTACTTCTGTTCAATTAATACAATTAAGCATCATTTACTACTTATTTCTTATTAATATAGTTAAGTATAATTTACTACTTCTTTTCTATAATGCAATTAAGTATCATTTACTGCTTCTTTTCTACAATGCAATTAAGTATCATTTACAACTTCTGTTACACCCATATTTCCTAAACCCTGTTGAATGTGAGAGGACGCAAGCATCAAAATGAAAAAGGACAGCTCTCACAATCAAGTTAGGCTATAAGAAGAGGAAGCGAAGAATAAGGCGAAGTCAAGAGAGTACTACGCCCAATCATTCAAATACAATCTTTGCACTATAGTCAAAAATGGCTACTGGGTATGGGAACCAACCTGCGGCCACAATATTCGATCTAATAAAAAGAACCGCTACACAACCTAGAAGTGGCAATGAGATGGAGATACTGCGCTGCCACACCGAAAGCTATACTAACAATGCCAGAGTACAACACGTCTCCTAAAAGGCTATATGTAAATAGGGATGTGTTGCACTCTCATATCAATGTATAAAAATAACAAGTCTATATCAAAGCCGTGCTGATAATGATGTGCGCCGCCATCAAAATAGGCTAATAAAGAAGTGTGCCACCATCAGAATAGGCTGATAAAGAAACGCACCGCCATCAGGATGTAAAAAACAAAAGAACATGAAGAGAGGACAAAAGAAGAAAACTGCGCTATAATCAAAAGGCCAAATAAACCCAACTATTGTTCCTAAAAACTAATGTGGTGCTAATACTTTCAAGTGTAGATCTATGTTGCGCTTACTAAGGACACTTTAAGCAGTGCCATAAGGAATCCAAAGCATTCCAAGAGCTGCATACGGGGTCATACAAACAGCACTCTACTGCAGTTCTTCACTTCTTAGAAAACAACAAAGGTACAAGCAGCTCTTATCAAATAACTGTTAGAACTAGGCCAGCCCATAGCGGAAGTTATGGGTGAATTTCAATTTTTTATATATTTATATGTAAATATTATAGTGATAAATAATATATAAATAAATAAATATATATACACATGCATACAAGGTATAAGTCCAAGCTTATCATTTTTATTTATATTAAGATATATATACATATATATGTATGTATGTATTAAAATAACATAATTATATGTATAACATATATATATATATTATTTAAATGTAAATATTATTTATAATTATTGTTATTTCGCCTTTTGGTTAGGCCGGGATACCACGGATTCGGCTAAAATGGATGGATTGGAAATCGATTATAGTTGAAACTATGAATGATGGTTAAATGGATTCGGATGGACAACACTAAAAAAAGGCTTAGTACGGAATTGGCACTTCACCTAGGCAACGGATCGGATCGGATCCCTAATTTTTGACCTAACCAATGTGCGATTAGTATGGAGTGACAAGGAAGGCCACGTAAGGCTACATTCCGAACTTCAAGTCGATTGGAGTTCGTATGCTCGAGTTATGGACAAAAGAAGATGGATCGGTATCGACGGATCAGTGGTAATTTGCTTGGAGTCAGACCCGGGAAAATTTTCTATTTGCATGGAGTTGGCGCATGATTTTCTTGGAGTCACAGAAATTTGAAGTGCTAGATCGTGCTAGGAGTCGGATGCATGTTTGCTTGGAGATTGCTTTAAGAAAAAACGATTGGCACCGATCATTTTGGCGAAAAAAGATTGGCACCGATCGTTTTTCATGCTTGGAGTCAGAATCACATTTGCTTGGAGAAAATTTGGATTTTACGAAGTCTACCTTAGGCCAGAACTTTCAGCACCTGCTTCGAGTCGGAAAGGTGATTACTTTGGGTCTCGCTTCGGGTCAATGCCAAAGTGGGTTTTTCGACGATCGTTTTGGCCATTTTCGACAACGATCGATCTATAACTCAAAATATACAAAGGTAATTGACATGAAATTTGACATACTACTACATTAAACTATGAGAGACCCACATAATCGATCGTTGAGCCCCACAGTGAAGTTAGATTGATCGGTCATGATCTATATGGATTGATGCATAAAACAATTCAAAATCAATGATGATCAATCAATATATCACAAACGCAAAGTCAGAATGACACGAAACTTTAGGAATAGTAAAATATTATGTAAAAAAATCTACCATATCAATCGCACATCATTTGGAGAAACTTGAATGATCGGCCTACATCGTTCTTGAACGATCGTATAATTTCAGCCAGAACGATCTCAACTCTATGGAAAACGCGATATCTCACAAACGGTAAGTCGTAATGGCACAAAATTTGGAGAGCAAGTAGCTAACATCATGGGTAACTCATATAAACGGTCGCACCCCAAAAGGAACAAAAATGAAATGTTCTTCCATATTTCCATTTTTCAACTCGACTCCATGGAAAACGCGATATCTCACAAACGGTAAGTCGGAATTGCATGAAATTTGGAGAGCAAGTAGCTAACATCATGAAGGACCTACATAAATGATCACAAACCCATTGGAGCTAATATGAACAATCAGCACCGATCATCCAAATGGTGTGCAATCGATCTGAAAATTGGTGGATCGGCTCGTATGGCTCTGTAGGTTCTTATGGCAAAATGTCAGCCCGATCCATGCACGTCTTTACCTATAAATACGACGAACTTGGCTCATTACAACGGTTTTTCTTTTTCCAATTGGATCTTCTTTTGGCTCTCCTTCATCCCTTCATTATTTTTCTAAGCAAAAACATTTGTAACTGTAATCGAACAGTATAAATAAAATATCATTGGATTGGACGTAGGCCGGAGTTTGCTGAGCCACTATAAAACTTGCATGTTCATATACTTTTCTACAATCTATTCTGTGATCTGTGAATCTATATTTCTCTCTTTGGATCTATGCATTGGATATTGGTACTTTCACATACAACTGGGTGTTTTTGCCTATTTTTAGCGGAAACGTTTTGGTGCTTTCACTGAGAGAGCTAGCCCCCATGGATTTGGAGTTCAGATTTGGAATCAACTAGAGAACTTAGAATTATAGCAATGGTGAAACCATGAACTAGGAGACAGAGAGTGGATAGGAGCCATCATGAAGGGAGTCAGGAGGCTCCTCAGGAGGTAATCAAACCTCAGTCTTCATTACCAGAGACGAGATGGAAATGATTATGGATGCTATGCAGGAAAGGATGCTAAAGAGAAAGGAAAAGATGATGCAGAATCTAGTCCGATAGATTGAACAAGCTGGAGCACAAAACCAAGGAACTGAAGTAGCTCAAGTTACTGGAAATATAAATCACGGAGTTGGAGCAGTAGGAGCTCAGGAAAACCAGAATCAGGACCGAGGAAACGAAGCTAATAGACAGTAGGATGGAGTAGGATAGCCGAGGGCAGTCCCCGGCCAATACATAACGATCGGCACTGATCCTTCCAGAACGATCGGTGCCAATCGGTCGTGACTTGGGGGCATGCCCTCAAGTCATGCTGGATCAATCCCAGGTGGGGTGACGAACGCCGCTGCACAGTTTGGTACTGATCAGACTATGGATGTACGTCACAAGGATTATGTTCCAGAATTCTCTCATGGAGTCGGGGGGTAGTTTGCAAATGACAACAGGGATTACCTATAGATGAAAATGGAAGGATGGCTAAGATGATACGACGGATAATGAGAGACGGAATGCCTAATAGGAGCTTGGAAGATGTCAATCGAAGTCTGTTCACTCCAAATATCAGGAATGCAAGGAATCCACTGGAATTCAAACTACAAACACTGGCAGTATATGATGGAAAGTCGGACTCAACTATGCATATGATGAGGTATATCCAACATATGGAGGTGTCGAGGGCATCGGAAGAAGTCATGGCAAGGTGTTTCCCACTATATTTGATGGATTTGGATGTGCTCTGGTTCAGGCAGCTTGAAAATGGATCGATTAGAACTTGGGGAGAATTAGTACATAGGTTCATGAGACAGTTCAGGGTTCACATCTCGAGAACCAAAAATGTGATGACTCTAGCGACACTAAACAAAGGGTTGGAGGGTCCCTGAGGAGTTTTCTAACATGATTCAATGCAGCGGCAGCATCGGTGGATCGGCCAGATCCATCTATGGTATTGATGGTGGTAGTATCTGGAATTGCGGACAACACATAATTCAAGGATTCACCGGCACGGGATCCACCGATGAATCTTAAGGAATTTTACCACGAAGCAAAAAAGTCCTTGCGTCAAGAGGATGTACGAGCCTACAAGCAAGAAGTAAACACTATTTGAGATGAAGGACCATATGAAGAAAGGTCCAACACAGATAAAGGAAAGCAAAAGGCTAACGATAGCTCTGATGGATTAAAGCAACCAAGGAGGGAACCGAGATTCACTTCTTATATAGAATTGACTAAAACATTATATATCTAGATACTAGGGGGCAGATCCCCTATCAGAGGCCAATGAGGAGAGAGCCTACAGACAATGAAAGGAAATCAAGAAGATATTGCATATTCCATGAGTTGAACAGGCATGTTACAAATGATTACAGGTACTTAAAGGATGTGATAGAGGAGCACATCAGGAACGGTGGACTGCTGCAGTAGGTGAGGGCCCGAAAAACGATGGTGGAACAAGAGCAGCCATCGTCCACATCAAATGGACACAGGAATGGCCCTGGATTGGGGTCCTGGCTCATCATCAACTTATCGTGATGGCAAAGGCTAAGTTCAGGACTTGGACTCCGATCGTAATAATTATTTTTCAATTTCTTTCTTCATAATAAAATGGCTAAGTCACTTACACATGTACGGGATCGCGAACGATCCATATGCATGCTCTGAGATGACAACGAGTCGTCATGCCCAGAGAGGCACACATCGCATTATTTAGTTTTTTGTTTTTCCCTTTAGCATCTGAACTTGATTTTATTAGTTGGGTTATTTGATTGGAAAACTCACTCGAACGAGAAATTTGACATTAATAATTCTAAACCTCATCCGAAATGATTAGACAGAAAGGCAAAAATACGTCCCCTCATCGAAAAGCGAGCAGATTGGGCTTGGCTAACACCTTAAACGGCATACGATCTCGAAAGATCACATTTTGCTTCGAACGACACTCGATCTCGAACTATCATATTTTCCCTGAATGGAACTCGATCTCGAACGATCATAGTTCGCCTTGAATGACATCCGATCTCGAACATTCATATATCGTCTTAAATGAAACTTGATCACATATGATCATCATTCTCCCCAAACGGTACTCGATCGTGTACGATCATCTTCCATCTTGAACGACTATCGGTCACGAACGACCACCACTCGCCTTGAACGGCAACATCAACCTCGAATAAATGACAGCCTTGAACGACAACAGATCTGACTAACGGTCTCGAATGACCACAACTAATGATTTGGAGAGATCAAGGAATTGGATTAGCAACGGATTAGATTATGTATTGGAATATTTTGCTATTAATGGATTATGGATTTCGGATTTTGGATTTGTAGCAATTCAAAACATGCCTTCCTACTGCAAGGCATGTTTTGAGGGGAAAATATTATCCAGCCTTTCGGTCAGGCTAGGATACCACGAATTCGGCTAAAGTGGGTGCACTGAAAATCGATTACAGTTGAAACTATGAACAATAGTTGAATGCATTCGGATGGACAACACTAAAAAGGGCTAAGTACGGAATTGGATTTTCGCCTAGGAAACGGATAAGATTGAATCCCTAATTTCTGACCTAATCAAGGTGCAATTAGTATGGAGTGACAGGGAAGGCCACATAAGGCTACATTCCAAATTTCAAGTCGATTGGAGTTCGTATGCTCGAGTTATGGACAAAAGAAGATGGATCGGTATCGACGGATCGGTGGTAATTTACTTGGAGTTGGACCCGGGAAAATTTGGTATTTTCTTGCAGTCGGTGCATGGTTCACTTGGAGTCATAGAAATTTGAAGTGCTGGATCGTGCTTGTAGTCCGATGTATGTTTGCTTGGAAATTGCTTGGAGAAAAAACGATCGAAACCGATCGTTTTGGAGAAAAACAATCGGCACCGATCGTTTTTCATACTTGGAGTCAGAATCACATTTTCTTGGAAAAAATTTGGATTTTACCTGAGTCTAACCCAGGTTCAGAATTTTTAGCATCTACTTCGAGTCGGAATGGTGATTACTTCGGGTCTCATTTTGGGTCAATCCTGAAGTGGATTTATTTACGATCGTTTTGGCGATTTTTGACGATGATCGATCTATAACTCAAAATCTACAAAGGAAATCGACATGAAATTTAGAGGACAACTACACTACACAACGAGAGACCCACACGATCGATCGTTGTGCCCTACGATGAAGTTGGATCGATCGGTCATGATCCATATGGATCGATCCATAAAACAATTCAAATCAATGAAGATCGATCAGTATCTCACAAACACAAAGTCAGAATGACACGAAACTTTGGGAATAGTAAAATATTATATAACGGAACCTACCATATCAATTGCACATCATTTGGAGAAACTTGACCGATCGGCCTACATTGTTCTTGAACAATCATATCATTTCAGCCAAAACGATCCCAACTCCACGGAAAACGCGATATCTCACAAACGGTATGTCGGAATGGCACGAAATTTGGAGAGCAAGTAGCTAACATCATAGGGAACTCATAAAAACGATCGCACCCCAAAAGGAGAAAATATGGAATGTTCTTCCTTATTTTTATTTTTCAACTCGACTCCATGGAAAACGCGTTATCTCACAAACGTTAAGTGGAAATTGCATGAAATTTGGAGAGCAAGTAGCTAACATCATGAATGACCCACAAAAATGATCACACCCCTATTGGAGTTGATATGAACAATCGACACCGATCGTTCCAATGGTGTGCGATCGATCTAAAATCTAGTGGATCAGGTCGTACAGCTTTGGAGGTTCTTCTGGCGAAATTTCAGCCCGGTCCACGCACGTCTTCATCTATAAATACAGCGAACTTGGTTCATTACAAGGGATCTTCTTCTTCCAATTGGATCTTCTTTTGGCTCTCCTTCATTACTTCTTATCTCTTCCTTCATTATTTTTCTAAGGCCAAAACATTTGTAACTGTAATCAAACGGTATAAATAAAAGAACATTGGAGTGGATGTAGGCTAGAGTTTGCCGAACCACTATAAAACTTACATGTTCATTTACTTTTCTGCAATCTATTCTATGACCTATGAGTCTATATTTCTCTGTTTGGATCTAAGTATTGGATATTGGTGCTTTCACATACAACTGGGTGTTTGTGCCCATTTTTGGTGCAAACAATGATATATATTTATATAAATTAAAAAAACTGAAAAATTAAAAATCTCCTTTTTAATGTCCTAAATTGAATACATAACAGGTACAATTTTTATTATTATTTTATTATATTAACATATAAATAGTATTAATTAATTAGATAAACAACAATAAATAAATGAGAGAAAATATATATTACGCATATATTTTAAATTTTAAAAAATCTGGAATCATATTTTATAGCTTACAAAAAAAACTAAGATTTTTCTAAGTCAAAATATTTTCATTTTATTAATTAATTACTTTCGGCGTAAATAAAAAATGATTTTTTTTAAAAAAAATACTAAAAAAGCTTGAATAAATCTAATTTTTTAGCTCAAAACTTCTATAATGACAAATAAACTTTAGAAAAATTTAAGACATAATTTTCGTAACATAATTTATTTTGTATAAAATTTTAATTCATATAATGATTTAATAATACTAAAAATATTAAATAATAACTGGAAAAATTATTTACAATTACTAAAAATTATAATTTATATAATTATGCATTTTAAAAGTGTTAGTTGAAATTTTTTATATGATATGGTTATATAGTTTAATATTAGTCATATAAATAGATTAATTAATATATTAATATATGTATAAATATATTAATAAAATAATAATAAATGAAATAAAATAATTTTGACTGTGTGTATCAAATCTATTATAAAAATGGTTTTTCTATACACATAACCAATTAATATATGTGACAACAATAATACTTATAGGAATCTCACCAAACTAACAATTCAACAATAGTAGTGTAACACCGTGGAATTTTCCTAGAAATAAATAAGGAAATATAATTAAAAGATAAGAATGAACCTAAAAGGAGAATATTTACAAACGTCCAATTTTGACTACGGGACATGCACCATTATGTTCGTAGCAATTTTCAAGATAACTTATTTATGTTTTGTTGAAATTTTAGCTAAAACAAAAAAGTTATATGGGTTTGAATAAATAAGATATATATATATAAATGATTAAGGGCTAGGTCGAACCACATTGGGGTCAGGTCGATCGGGGGTGGTCGACCTAGCCCCTAGGGCGGTCAACCCGACCCTGTGTCGATCATAGGGTCACGAACTAGAGTTGGTTTGTTTCACACGTGCAAGATTATTGCGTGCTGGCCATGGTTTTGGATAACGAATGAGATGATTTTGGACTAGGATCTGACGGTAGTGAATTAAGGTGTTTCCATATAAATTGATAGCTATGGTCAACCTAAAACCTAATTCTCTCCATTATAACAAAGCTTTATCAAAATAAAACCCTAATTTCTTAAATCAATTTCTAAACCCTAATTATCTCAACCTAAATTAAAATAAGAGGAGATCTAGCAATTGAAGGAGAGGCCTAAGTGAATTTAGAGGAGAGAGCTTGCGGTGTTAGAGGAAAACCTAAAGCTTAGGACAGAGGTGAGTGAGCACAGATTTAACAAATTAAGTAAATTAATTGATTTTAATTTCTACACTATGTTGATTTGACCATTGATTCTGAGATTAATCCGTTAGATTATTAAATTGGGAATTTGTTCTTTTTTTATCTAATTGTAAATGACGTATGTGAGTTGTAAAACCATAAATCATATGTTAATATTGGATTTGACACCTATAATTTTCCAATTGGAATAATGTAAATGCTGCGAAATATGTAATAAAAATAGGACAAATAGATTAGCCCAATTGAAATAAAAATTAAATAGATTAAGACTGATAATCGAATGAAATGAATTAATTTGCTTAAAACAAGTAAATTGAAAGATGTCTAGATTATAGGTAATCGACCTAAGACTAGCATAGCTCGACTATCGTAAGTCACTTTAGAATTAGTAGACTGGTTGGAGCCTTGAGCCGATAGGTGTATGAACCTTATTGTTCTCTAAATTGCTTGATCGACATAGATACATTTAGATATTCTTATTTGAGGTGGCGGACTTTGTTCGCATTTTCGTATCATAGAGTAGGATGTGGAGTGTTATTGAGACATGCAACTTATGTTGCGAAAGGTGCACACATGTGTTGGGATCGGATTACCAGTCGTTAGTCGAGGTGTTGGGATTGGATTATCGATCGTTAGTCGAGGTATTGAGATCGGAGGTTGTGCCGATTATGGACATTTCCGTGGGCCTGTATTGACGTAGATGCTGAAAGCTTCGTGGTGCCCTGTACCGCAGGAGTTAGGCCTAGTAACTCCTGGTGGTACGTAAGAGGTATTTTACTGCTAGGTCCGAGGGGTTGGGCACGAGTGCATACGATGAGTCACTATGCAAGTTTATATGTGTGTTCTTCCTCTCTAGGTTAATGTTAATTATAGTGGGATAGTAGTACCCCAAAACTAGACGATTGTTCAGTGAGGTATGACTATTGTTATTCCCATGATGTTAGGCTGTTGACCTTTGATATGTGACCTTAGGCAAGTGACCTTAGGTGCCCGAACACTGTACACATACTCTATATCACCTAGAGTGGACCTGGAGTCAATTGTATTTAATTTTCTTATTGGTCTTGTTCTCATTCACTAGGCATATGTTTGACCCATTCTATTTTTTTCTCACCACTGGTCGACATAGCAACAGTTAACAGATCCATTACTGCCTTTGGATTATCATGCCTGGAGTCTAGTTCTATTTTATCCTTTATCATGTATTTCCTATCAGTACATTTGCTCTTTCGGATTTTTACTTATGAGGGATTATTTTTATGATACTCTGAAGTTGACATGTACTGATGGTTTTCTGAGACAACGATATTATGATATTTTGAGATCTGGATATTTTGATGCTTTGAGATTTTTATTACCGTTTTCTAAGATTATCCATATACTTGATATTATGTTTCCGCTGTGATGACATTTGGATTAGATAAATTATTTCTTCTTTGATATCTTAGTCTCTACGATACCGCTTTTACCCTAAATCGATGATCCGTATTTCTTAATATGGAGGTGTTTGGCACATCAAAGGACACGGGTTATTAAATGTGGTATCAGAGCCTAGGTTCAACATTCCTAGGGATAGGAGCGTATTTGACCCGTATGGATATATATATATATATATATGATTTTGAAAAGAAAATTTATTTTTGAAATTGTTTTCAAAATGAATTTCCAAAGTATAACTATATATATGCACTTTTGAAAAAAAATTCATCAAGAATCCTTCAAATTCCTGCATGTGCTTATTATAATTCCTGCATGTATTTTCCTTTATCTTGAATCTTGTTTAAGCTATCTATGGAAGTATCTTATCGAATCCTCGCTATTCACAGATAGAGATGGCTAATCCCGTAGGATCTAGCTCTATCGACTTCCCCGATATTCTGGGTGTGAACATGCCTATTTAGTTCTACTGTCATTTACAGGCTAGGAGACCGATTGAGTATCCAACTAGAGAGCTTGTGGAGATAGCAACTAGTGGGGTCCCAGTCCATCCACCTGTTGCTCATGACTTTGCTAATCTATGCAAGGACTTTTCCAACTTGGGTGGTAAGCTGTTCATGGGCACTAAGACTTTTGTTGATGTAAGAGCTTGGATCCACAACTGTAAGCGGATATTTGGACTTATGGGTTTAGCAGAAGAGGTTAGGAGGCAGCTTGCTACCTGGCAACTGCATGGAGAGGCTTTCAGTTGGTGGGAGGTTGTTAAGGCAGAGACTAATGGTGGTATCTTAACTTAGAGGGAGTTTAGGCGGAGGTTTGAGATGAAGTTCTTATTGCAGGCTGAGGAGGAAGTTATTTTAGAGAAGTTTATAAATCTGAAGCAGGGTGACTTGTCAGTTAAAAAATATGTTAATCAATTTAATGAGCTTGCGAGGTTTGGGATGGAGTTGATCGGTACCTCGCAGAAGAATATGCTTAAGTTTGCTAAGGGTTTTAATCAGCCACTACAGGACTTAGCAGTGAGCCATGTTCCTATAGAAGCTACTTATGATGATCTGGTTGAGATGGCATTGCTTACTTCTGTTGCCAAGAAAGTGGAAGAGGCTCCAAAGGATGAACTGAAGAACCTCCTGAAGGGGAAGAAGAAGGGCGGACCTCCACCTAAAGGGAAGATTCAGAAGAAGGAGTTAAAGTGTCATAGGCATGGGAAGACAGTGCATCATGTTAAGGATTGTTCGCTACCAAAGCTAAAGTGCTTCAATTGTGATCAGGTTGGGCATATTAAGAGGAATTATTTGGCACCACCCAAAGCTGTTTCTTTGGCTTCACTCAGGTAGTTCGAGCATATGATGTGTAGGCCGTTCCCACTTCTAGTGTCAAGCCAGCATTGGATAAAAGGAACAAGGTGGTGATTGAAGGTGTGTTATCTCTTTCTGGACTTTCTATTCATACTTTATTTGATACCTAGATTTCTCATTCTTTTATCTGTAGTACACTTGTTGATGACTTGCACTTAGACACTAGTATTATAGCGGACCCTATAGTTGTGTCAAATCCCATAAGGGGATCGACTTATTTGTCTATGATATGTCGGGATTTGAGGTTGATGATTCTAGAAGTCGAGTTTGAGTTTGATGCCTATGTATTGGGATTCTCTGGTTTTGGGTTGATACTAGGCATGGATTGGATGTCCATGTATGGAGCTATATTGGACTATGATAGGAAGACTATTGGACTGGGCACTTATAGTGGGCGTAGCTTAGAGGTTTTCTATGATCCACGAGGATAAGCTATGTTGAGCTACCTTTACACCCTAGATCTACCACAGGATGAGCTTGTTTCTGTCCTAATAGATAAAGATTATCCAGATGTATTTTTTGAGGTTACCGGTCTCCCATCCTAAAGAGAGATTGAGTTTAGGATCTATCCTGTAGAGAATGCTCGACCGGTTGATTTGTTTATAAGGCATATGGCTCCAAGGGAACAATGTGAGTTGACTAAGTAGGTGAATGAGTTATTAGATAAGGACTTCATTAGGAGGAGTATTTCTAAATGGGAGGTTCCAGTCGTCTTTGCCACCAAGGCAAATGGTTCCTTTAGACTTTTCGTTGATTATCGAGAGTTGAATAAGCCAACGAAGAAGAATCGCTATCCTTTGCCCTGCATAGATGATCTCTTTGATCAGTTGGTTGGCGAGAGTGTTTTCCAACTTGACTTAGCCGTAGATTTCCATTAGTTGAGAGTAGTTGATGATAGTATTCAAAAGACTGCATTTAGGACTCACGATGGGTTATATGAGTGGACAGTCATGCCTTTTGGACTAACCAATACTCCCGCTTATTTTGTTGATTTGATGAGCCAAGTGTTTAGGGAGTTGCTGAATAAGTTTGTGGTGGTATTTATGGTTGACATCTTGGTATATTCGAGGAGTGGGGAGGAACATGCTTTGCATTAGAGGAGGTGCTTAGTACCCTCTGAGCTCATAAGCTTAAGGCTAAATTTTCTAAGTGCCACTTTTGGAGAGATGAGGTTTGCCTTTTGGGGCACATTGTTTCAGAGAGTGAGTTGGTTGTGGATCCTAGTAACGTAGCGGTAGTGCAGGATTGGCATATTTCTAAGAATGCCATGAAAGTGAGGAGCTTTCTTGGTCCCGTGGGTTATTACATGAACTTCATTAAGTGCTTCACTAAGATATCTGCCCTATTGACTCACCTCACCAAGAAGAATCTAGCTTTTGCATGGGATGCTAAGTGTGAGGATGCTTTCGTTAGGTCGAAGGAGGCTTTGACTAGTGCATCTATATTAGTGTTACCTGATGGGAGTAAACCATTTGTGGTTTATACTAATGCTTATGGTATGAGACTAGGAGTACTGTTGATGCAGGAGGGTAGAGTGGTATGCTATGCTAGTAGGCAGTTAAAGATTCATGAGAGAAACTACTCGACGCATGATCTTGAGTTGGCAGCTATAGTCTTTGCTTTTAAGTATTGGAAACACATCTTCTGGTGAGAGATTTGAGCATTTTATAGACCATAAGTCCTTGAAGTACTTTTTTCCCAAAAGGACTTGAACTTGAGATAGCAGGGATGGATGGAGTTCTTAGCCTCATATGCATTTGGGATTTCTTATACTTTGAGCAAGGGGAATGTTGCAGATGCATTGAGTAGACAGAGAAATGCACCGAGTCCTTTATTTTTGGAGTGGAGCATTTGGAGTATATTTTAACCTTGACTTTAAGCCATCGTCCGATATTACCCCTGGTTGTTAACAGCCCTAGACATTCATCCGACCTTGATGGAGCATATTGGAGCTAGGAAAATAGATGATAGTGAGCTGGCTAACCTTTTGGATAGATTATGTAGAGGGGAGTCATCGAGTAATCTTAGGCATTAGCCATAGACTCGAGAGGATGGTTGAGGAGAGATGGTAGGCTGTGTATTCCTTGTAGTGCGGACTTGGTAGATGCAGTATTAGCGGAGTCTCATCGCTCTTGGATGACCATATATCTTGGTGGAGATAAGATGTATTGGGATGTGAGGATAGTTTTCTTTTAGTCTGGGATGAAGAAGCAAGTGGCGGAGTATGTAGCTAAGTGTTTGAATTTCCAAAAGGTGAAGATGGATCGGAAGAAGCCTGGAGGATTGTTGTAGCCATTGGACATTCCACAGTGGAAGTGGGAGAACATTTCTATGGACTTCATAGATGGATTGCCTAGATCTATAAGAGAGAATAAGAGCATTTGGGTCACTGTGGACAGACTGACAAAGTGAACTCATTTCATACCTGCGAGGAGCACTAGGACATCAGCTTCATTGGCAGCTTTATATGTTTGGGAGATGGGTAGACTTCATGGAATACCAACCAGTATAGTTAGTGATAGAGACCCATTCTTCACTAGTGAGTTTTGGAGGAGTCTACAGGAGGCTTTAGTGACTGAGTTGAACTTGAGTATAGCATACCATCCACAGACCGACGAACAGACAGAGAGGGTGGATCGGGTTCTGGAGGATTTACTTAGGATGTGTATCATTGATTTTTGGTGGCTGTTAGGAGAATTATTTGTGACTAGTAGAGTTTGCCTACAATAATAGCTACCAAGTAGCATAGGGATGACACCATTCGAGGCTTTATATGGCAGACCTTGTAGATCGCCATCGTATTGGTAGGACACTACAGATAGGATTATCTTTGGGCCTGATATGGTTAGGGAGACTTCAGAGAGGGTGGACTTAATTCAGAAGAAGATGAAGATAGTTCAGGACCGATAGAAGTATTATGCAGATAGGAGGCACTCTGAGTTGGAGTTTGCGGTTGGGGATATGGTATTTGTGAAGGTCTCACTAATGAGACATGTGTTGAGATTTGGGAGTTCGAGGAAGCTAGCTCTGAGGTTTTGGATCATTCCCGATTGTGGCTAGGATTAGGAGGTTGTCTTATAAAGTTAGACTTCCAGAGAAGTTAGCTGGAGTGCATGATGTTATCCATGTTTTGCACTTGCAGAAGTGCTTACATGATTTGGTTGTTGTTGTTAAGCCTATTAGTTTGGAGTAGGTTGAGGTGGAGAATGAGTCACTTTTTCACCGTGTACCTACCCGCATCTTGGATCACAGCATTAAGCATCTCCGCAATAAGGAGATCATATTAGTTAAGGTTTAGTGGGGAGACAACCCAGCTCAGAGTAAATGGAAGCCCGAGGAGAGGATTCGAGCTTTCTACCCACAACTCTTTTCTGGTATGTCTTATATTTTGATATTTCTCTAGTAAGAACCCTTAGGTAGAACCTTGGGAGGAGGGTAGACTGTATTAGGTAGAGACCTTTGGATGATAGGTATGATTGTAAACATGTCAATGAGACATGTTATTGATGATGGATTATGTTGGATGTACATGGATGCAAGTGGTTGCATTACATTCGCTAGGATATTTGGTCCCTTAGGCACACACATTCATACCTTGTGCATATTGCTTGCTGATTTTGGTTGTTATCCATGGATGATTTTTTCATTTGGATGTATTGCTAAGCATACATGTAGAGTTATCTGTTTATTTTAGAACTTGCATACATTTGGAAGCATGATATAAACATATTTGCATAAACATGATGTGACGACCACATTACGGAAGGTTTAAATCGATAATAATCCACTCATGTCCAACCCAAACAATCCGAAACATAGATAATCAATGGGGTTAATTAATAAAAATAAGAAAAGAATAATACAAATACAGAATCTCGCAGTGGAATGACAAAATATAATAATCAAATAAACAGTTCATGAAGCTGTTTATACTATACATTTGATTGTAATTTATACAACATTTATCAGAGTTATATATACAACAGGGACAAATAAAATAATGCAGCAGAAAAAACAATGTGGTGAAATAATACTAGTAATATAATATGCCAAATCTTCGTCTTCGTCCTCCAAAAAAATCTTTAATGCGCTGAAATACTCAGGGCTGACCCGAGCGTGATGAAAAAACAAAACACTCGAGTCAGGACTAAAATATCCTTATGTGAGTTAAATCAATATCACATATAACAGGAGTGTAATAGCGTCAGAGATGTTTACGGGGTTTCACATCTCATATCTAGTGTATAACGTGCGTGCAATAACTCAAGAGATGTTAGGGGATTTTCCATCTCTTAAGGATCCGTCAAAATATTTATATATAGTAGAATACGCTATATATGTAATGTTTAATCAGTCAAATAAATATTTTCTTAACGTTAAGGCTTTACATTAATCCCCCTTAATGCGTTTTTAAGCATTGTCGTACAGTTTGCATATAACGCCCCAGTAGCACGTCGAGGGATAGGGATACACCGTGATACGACAACACTAAACCAAACTCGTTGTGGTCTCGTGTAGAGATAAAAGTATGACAAGGCCCGTGAGGCAATGCCTAAGGTAGAATACTACCAGTTCGGGTCGCGGGGCTGGTAGTAACGCATCGTAGCCACGATCACCCACCGCGTCCATCCATCCCATATCGAGTCAAAGGAAGGTCATCCCAAATCAAGATGCACCAATCGAAACCAACATCAAGAGTAATAGTATGGACCAAGTCCAAGAAGAAAATCGAAGAATGGATGTCCGCTAGAGGTAATTAGCCTCATTGGCCCTGTCAAGACGTCCTGTTTTAGTCATTTCAAATTGGCACAAGAGCCGGGTCTATCCACCATCGTTCTCTTTCTTTAAATCCAGCAAACGTACGCCAAATCCAACCACTTTATTCTGGAGTCTCCTTCGCGTACACAGTTGTTAAAGTGGTTCCAATATTGACAAAGAGTATGCTAATAACATGCCTCGGTCTCTTTAACAACCAAACGTCGTTTTACACACCAGTTGGTACTTTTACATTTCGATAACAATTCATACTTGACATCAAAATATCATATTCACTTCAAAATCAATTTCACTTCAAAATATCATATTTACTCAAAATATGTCAATTCAGTTCGATATATCCTTTTTACTTCAAAATTCAATTCGAATTACAATTTAGGTTATAACTTCATTTTTAACTCAATTCGCATTTAAATCCACGATTTTAATATACACATTCCAACCTTGACCAGTTTGAATTTTTTTAGAAAATAGTTTAAATAGTTTTAAATAGTTTAAAAGTTTTAAATAGTTTAATATAAAATAGTTTTAGTATTGAAAATGGTTTATATAGTAAAATAGCTTGGAAAATCAAAATAATTTGAATATTTAAAAAGATAGATTTTAAACAGTTTATATTAAAATAATTTATTTGAAAATAGTTTCAAAGTCAAACTGGTTCAATTCCAAATCTTTCAATTCAAATCATCTTCAATCTCAATTCAATTCAAATCGACTCAATTTCGATTTCAATTCAAATCAATTTCAATTTCTACTTTATTTCAAATCAACTTCGATTTCGATATCAATTTCCATTTCAATTCTCAATTCGAATTAGTTCCAATTCAATTCTCAATTTTAAACCATTTCAATTTATAACAATTTCGAGTTCGATTTCAAAATACCGATTTAAAACACTTAAATCAAGTTAAACTTCAATATTCAATTTAAGGTTCAAATCTTTAAGATGATTAAATTCTGAGCCCAAGTTTGAAATATCCATTTAAATTTACCATTACTTAAATAACTTCGAAGTCCAAGTAAAAGTTCAAATCTTTTCAAACAGTTCCATTTCAATAATTCAAGTCATATTTCAATCATGACTTCAAATTCCAATTAAATTCTTTATAACAATTTCTTTTAACTAAATTTAATTTCAACATTTCAAACTCAAATTCGAAATTAATTCAATCTTCATAAAATTGATTATTATTTCTTTACAAAATCATTTAAATAGATTCAAAATCAAGAATTTTAAAATCATTTAATTTAACCAATCCGATGTCCGTATATATTTTTCTATCCTATGGCCAAGTGATCAGTTATTACGAGTTTTAGTTTCAAGGATGGATATATATCATTTCAATCCAAAATAAATGTCATAGGTATATATCATTTCAAACTATTTCTTAATTTATTCGAAATAATTCAAATAATAGTTTTATATACTCTCAAATAATTTACAGGGTGATAACATGATATATATATATATATATATAAATAAATAAACATCCAAATCATCCAAAATATCAATCAATAGGCATCCATCACAATCAACATCCAAACAGTCAAATGTCAACACAATTAACTAGTTATCAATAATCATAAGCTTAACTAGCAATTTAGTTTCAATTCAATTCAACTGTTAATTTAAATTTCTATCAGTTTAAATCATATATCAATTTAAATGTCAATTGAATTACCAAACAATAGACAATAAAATTAAATTACTTCATGATATCAATTTAATTAACATAAAAATATTTTAGTACTTCGTGAGGATTTAAAACACTCACCTTTGTTTGAAACTGAAAATTTTCAGACTCAAATAAATGCCAATCCAATTTCATGTCGTAGACGACGTCGATACTATTCCAACGCGATTTGTTTCGCTCAAATTGGACCTCGCATGCAAAAGTTATGCAATTTTAAACATTATGATAATTAAAACAAAATTAACTAAACTAATATATTTAACAAAGTTAATTAACTAAAGATTAACCTCTCCAATTCCCCTTCCTCCCTTTGCTCGATGCTCATCACCCAGATGCACGTGACCTCGGCCTTCCTTTCAAATCGCGAAGCCAGCGACAACCACGACCGCCACCTCCTGACCCACGCATGCCTGCACCACCGCAGCCCTATTCCACAGCAAGCATGCCTGGTCGCGCGTGCCACCACCTAGCCGAGACCGCACCTGAATCACCGCCCTACAACCATCATCGCGCCTCGCCCTAGTCGGACCTCCTACACACACGCGTTGGCGGGAAATGCCTAGTCAAACCCTAAAACGCCAACCAACATCGCCGCCCCTTGCACGGTTGAATTTCTACCACCACCGACGACGTCGATTAACCTCCGCCATCAAGCGCCAGGCCTCGGGCGTCTCGCGTTCGCGATTTTTTAATTTTTTTTATGTCTCTTTCGTTCTGCAAAATTAAAACGAGGAAGGGATAAGTACAGGGTAGACAGGAATGTGGCTGAGCGTACGACATGTTGGAGGAGGGTAAATATATATTATTATTATTGGAAAATATCTAGCTTCTTAATGTCCGAAATTCTCAAACTCCAAATGAAGCATGCCGCCTGGCGTTCTATATGTTATACCCCTATTCCGAACACAATAGAATAGGTATCGGGAGCCAATTCCATCATATTCAGAAGATAGCTTTTCAAAATTAAATTATTTTTATTAAATTCCTTTAATTAATTTCTACGCGTTTCAAGCTTGCATGGCCAAACGATAAGTCTGATCGCTACGAAACTTGAAATCCTACAATAATCACTATTACGGATTTGATGAAACTGGTTTCGACGAAATCCGAGACATTGCCCAAAAGGACTATTTTTACTTGTTAATTAAAACAAGCTATTTTCCAAAATCAAATTATTCATTTTAAATTCAATTTTGAAATTCAAACAATATTCATTCTAGTTTAAATAAAATTTAAATCAACTTTCGACATCATTTTTATTCATATGAAATTCAAGATTCAATTATTTAAATAATTTCCAATAATCCAATTTTGATAAATTCCAATATTGGATTCCAAATGAATTTTAGTTATCAAACAATTATTTTATTTACATCTAAACCATTCAACATCTATTATTCAATTCAAGCCATTGATTACAACACATTAAATATGTTGAACTTCATTCTAACACAAATCATTTCCTTAAATCTTATCGAAATTGTTGTTTCAAAATTTTATTCAAGTTCATATTCAATAAACTACATTAATTAATCATTAAATTTTTATTTCTAACCATTTTTATTCAATAATTATATTAAGTTTAATAATTTAAAATAGTTAAAATACGGGTCGTTACACAGGAGTTGACTGAATCAGTAGACCGACTACTCTTTTGCATTAGTTAGGTTCATGTGCATTCCACGCTGCATAATTACATAATTACATTAGAATTATTAAGGATTATGGTTGCTGTGAATGATGGATGAGTAGATGGATATAGATTTGGTTGTTGGTTGTTATTTGCATTCTTTTGTCCTTAGAGATTTCAGGGACGAAATCCTTTAACGGGGAGAACTTATCACCCTGGGATTTTCCTGGAAATAAATAATGAAATATAATTAAAAGATAAGAATTAGCCTAAAAGGATAATTTTTACAAACATTCAAATTTGACTACGGGACTTGCACCATTGTGTTCGTAGCAATTTTATGGACAACTTTCATATATAACTTGTTAAAATCTGAGCTAAAATGAAAAGGTTATAAATTTTTAAATAAATACGAAATAAAAATATATATAAAAATAATTAAGGGCCGGGTCGACCCATATTGGGCCCAGGTCGACCGAGGGTGGTCAACCTAGCCCTTCAGGCGGTCGACTCAACCCTGTATCAAACGTAGGGTCGCAACCAAGAGTCGGTTCATTTCGTGCGTGTGAGATTGTTGCATGTTGGCCACGGTTTCAGACGACTGACGAGATGATTTTTGACTGGGATTTGACGGTAGTGAGTTGAGGTGTTCCCATATAAATTGACAGTTAGGGTTAAACTAAAACCTAATTCTCTCCATTACAGTGAAGTTCTGCCAAAATAAAACCCTAAACCCTAATTTCCCAAATCAATTTCAAAACCCCAATTCTGTTCTAAATCTCAACCTAAATTAAAATAGAAGGAGATCTAATAATTGGAGAAGAGGCCAGTTGAATTTAGGGGAGAAAGTTTGCAGCGTCAGAGGCAAACCTAAAGCTTAGGACAAAGGTGAGTGGGCATAGATTAACAAGTTAATTAAATTAACTGATTTTAATTTCTACCCAATGTTGATTTGACTGTTACTTCTGAGATTAATCAGTTTAATTATTAAATTGGAAATCTGGAATAATGGATCTTTTTTATCTAATTGTAACTAACATATGTAAGTTGTAAAACCATAAGTCATATGTTAAAATTGGATTTGACACCTACTATTTTCCAATTAGAATAATGTAAATCTTGTAAACAAAATGTAATAAAAACAGGACAAATAGATTAGCCCAATTGAAATAAAAATTAAATCGATCAAGACTGATAATCGAATGAAATTGATTAATTTACTTAAAATAGGTAAATTGAAAGATGTTTAGATTGTAAGCAATCGACCTAAGACTAGCGTAGGTCGACTGTCATAAGTCACTTTAGACTTGGTAGACTATTTGGGGGCCTTGAGCCGATAGGTGTGTGAACCTTGTTGTTCTCTAAATTCCTTGATTGGCGTAGACACATTTAGGTGTTCTTATTTGAGGTAGTGGACTTAGTTCGCGTTTCCATATCATGGAGTATGATGCGAAGTGTTGTTGATACGTGCTATTTATGTTGCGAAATGTGCACACACGTGTTGGGATCGGATTATCGGTCGTTAGTCGAGGTGTTGGGATCGGAATACCATTCGTTAGTCAAGGTGTTGGGATCAGAGACTGTCCCGATTATGGACATTCTCATGGGCCCATATGGGTATAGACGTTGAAAGCTACTGGTGCCCAGTACCAGCAGGAGTTAGGCGTGCTAAATCCCGGGGATATGTAAGAGGTATTTTGCTGCTAAAATCGAGGGGTTGGGCATGGGTGCATATGATGGGTCACTATGGAAGTTTACATGTGTGTTCTTCCTCTTCAGGCCTAGTGTGAGTTATAGTGGGATAACAGTTCCCCAAAACTAGACGATCGTTCGTTGAGGTACAATCTGTTGTTATTCCCATGATGTTTGGATGTTGACCATTGATGTGTGACCTTAGGTGCATGGACATTGTACACACACTCTATGTCACTAAGAGTAGACCTGGAGTCGGTTTTATTTAATTTCCTTGTTGGTCTTGTTCTCATTCACTAGACATATGTCTGACTCATTCTACTTTTCCTCCACTATAGGAGGACAGAGCAACCGTTGATAGATCCATTGCTGCCTTCGGATTATCATGCTTGGAGTCTAGTTTTATTTTATCGCTTATCATGTGTTTCCTATCAGTGAATTTACTCTTTTAGTACTTTGCTTGTGAAGGATTATTTTTATGATACTCCGATGTTGACATGTACTAATGGTTTTCTGAGACTACAATATTATGATATTTTGAGATCTGGATATTTTGATGCTTTGAGATTTTTATTACTGTTTTCTAAGATTATCCATATATCTGATATTATGTTTCTGCTGTGATGACGCTTGGATTAGACAGATTATTTCTTCTTTGATATGTTAGTCTTTGTGATACTGCTTTACCCTTAACCGATGATCCGTGTTTCTTGATATGGTGGTGTTTTACATCTCAAGGGACGCGGGTTGTCACAAACAGTATATATACACACACACACATACATATGAACAATATTAAATTATACAGAGATCATGCATCCTATATAAAACTAAATACTTACCTAAACTAAAGCCCTTAAGTACACCTTTTGATGATGAGTTCCCTTCCTCATGAAACCTTCCCAATTCATTATATTACAAGTCTTTGAATCGCACACCCTTTTCTGTCGAATACTATTGATTTTAATTGATTTGAATTGAGTTGTATTGGAGCACTAGGAGATATAATTCGGCCTAAAAGATGGAGAGAGGAGGCAGCCAAAAAATCCCTCTACCGCTAGGGGTAGGGTCTTTTATATGGTGGTTGAATTAGAGGGAAAAGTGATCATATCATTTACCTTTTCTCATCAGATCTTAACCATCCATCTCAAACCTATTTCCTTATTTTTGGCCACCCCCTATACCTTATTATTGCTTTTAAAATTTGCCTCTAACATCATGGGCTAATGGCCCATTTAAGTCCAGGAAAATATATTTAATTAAATTCAATTTAATTTCCTATCGATACCTTATATCTGTTAGAACCTCTATTCTATGGTTTCAATGACAACAACTATACAATCATATATATTATACATCTTTTTAAGATTACATGTATATACTATACAAGATCATCATGCTCAAAGGTATTGGGACTGGAAGACAAATAAAGACCTATGGAAAATGCTGTGATTAGTAAGAATTATTCTAGTGTATTAAGAGTCTTAGATAAAACATTATAAGGTCTCCTTGAGTATATATGCACACACAATTTCATATACACTATAATTCATTAAAAAAACAAAAACACCATCCACAAATGCCTTTGGAAAAGATACAGACATCTGTGAGAATACTCGGGAAATTAATCCTTGAAGCCACAGACGTCTAGTGATTCCCTACAGACGTCTGTCATTTGAACAACTGCAAAAATTTGAATATACACTTCTGTTAAATTAAGAGAACTCAACTCTTCATCAAAAGGTTGCAGCCATTAAATTGAACAGACCTTATCTAACAGAAACAACTCATCATCCTCATCTCTTCAAACCTATAAATACTAAATGATTGAGATTTACAAATTAATTGAATCAATTCTCTCTTGATTTTCTTAGTACTCTCTACTTACATATTTGTCCATGCAGTGCTTACATATCCTCAATCTACCATAACCAAAATATCATGTTGGTTAAACCACTTCCTACAACTCAAAGCATTCACATTCGCATACTCAAAGAACATCATAAGAAGATTTGTGATATTAGTCAAAATTCATGTTATTTGGAACACAAGATTGTCAGAGATATACTTTTGTTTTAGCCTATTCCTCCGGGCGAAGCGAGGGTTATTTGGTTAAAGGAAATACCGAAGTGAAACAGCCCGCAAACCCGTACCCCTTGAATTGACATTAATTTCCATTTAATCAACTCAAGAAGAACGGAAATACGAACCATTAGGGTTAAAGAAGAAAGAGGTAGAAGAAGAAAATGGAAACAACATCAGAATCTCACAAACGCAGTGGAATAAAATATAATACATAATAACTGATCTTTACTCAAAAGAATCTATATCTGTTATACATCCATCATCAAAATACAACATCAGAGTACAATACAAGCAACATTATAATTCAGGACAGTTATAATAACTTGTCTCACACAGAATACACAACATACACAACACAGCGGAATATACATCATATACGAGTGATACGCCTCGCCATCCAACTCGTCTCCTGAGCTCCACAGTATCCTATCCTGTATCTATAATACTCGGTCTGACCCGAGCATTATAGTTAAATAACACCCGAGTCAGTCTGGAATACCAGCATGAGAAAACCACACTCAAATTGATTATTAAAGTTTCAAAATCCTTTGAAATCAAAAGCATCTCGTAAGACCACGCCACAAATAAACATGTCGGGTTTTTACCTTACGATAGCCAAAACAATTATTATCAAAATCCTCTGATATTATAATAGTGTCTATATACGAATACTTATTCAAATAGCTGAAATTGTTACATCTACTAAATTCCAGCTAATAGGTATACAAACAAAACCGTAAAGGCACGTAGGGAGAATGGATTTCCAACTATTGACTAGGCACTGGGGTACCACCTGTCACAGTACCTGGTCTAGATCAGCGTACCGAGGACCACGCCCGATCCCCTACAACACAAGATCGGAACTACCCCTTACTGGATAATTCCGAGTAAGATCACCCCACGGTTGGGATCAGCAATCGCACCACTAAGCCGAATAAAAAGGAACATCTAGACAGGGATGACCTCACCCTAATGGGTGCTACCCACTTAGCCTTGCTGCATAACCCCTGATTTTCAGTCATTCTCGGTTGATGAGGCTTGAGGCTAAGCGTTACCTTTTTAGAACATATCACTTAGAATGCCCACCGTCCACCTGACGATGTTCCGAAAACATTCATCCATACAAGTCCGTTCCGGGTCCGAACGAAACTGAAGGCACTACTCCTACTACATCCATTTTGGAATTACCCTCAGGATTAGTAGCGATTATCCCTTGCACTTCACTGTACCACCTTCGACTCCAAACTCGTCTTCCCTACGAAAACGTACAAACCGGATCGAACTGGTTTTCAGGAAATAAATCCTGATCCCGGTCTCTTCGAAACGATCAGCGCATTGGCCAATATTGATAGTCGGTCATTTAACTATCAATTAACATTCACAAACATCCATCAAACCATAAATAATTTTCAAAATTATTTATTTACCTCACAAATATCTTTGCAAGATATATTTCCATTTTCAATCCTTTTGAAAACGTTTTCAAAAACCACCTTTCTCTCACGGAGTGAATTACTCAAATATTTTTTATTTCCACTAACATCACCAAGTACAAAAATTAAAAACACTATATTATGAAATATGCTTTAAACATTTAAATTAAAAACTACTTTAATACTTTATTCAAAGATATATGCTTCAAGAATATTTAAAATAAAGCTACTTATAAAATATAACACTAAATTTTATCCTTTCTAAAACAAAATACTACGTCCCTTTTAATAATTACTACTATAATAAATTTGAGAAATACTTACTTCAAAATTTAATCATTTGAAAAATAATAAATTTTCTAAAACACACTTTGGAACACTTTAAACCTTTAACTTATACTTAAAACTTTGCTTTGGAAACGTATTTGGCTATTCAACGAAATATACTTCTCTTTCACATCCTTTAAAAATAAATCACTATTTATTAAAAAAAATTCTTAAACAAATTCACATTCCTTTATAAATCCCAACCTTGAATTTATGTTTCCAAATATCCACTGATATTTTACTTCACTTTATAAACCCAGTTCATAAATTCCAAAATCTCACTTCTCTTTTAAATTCCAATTCCAAACACTTAAATCAATTTACAATTGATTTCCAATTTACTTCACTTTGAAATAAATTTCCTTACTTACTCCATTTATTTCAAAGTCCATTAACTTTCAGATTTTATTTCTTTATTATGATTTAAAACCCTTAAACTAAAAATATCAATTTCTGGTTTTTCCAAAATCCTTCTTTATCCCTTTAAATAAATTCAAACCTTGAATTTTTAAAATAAATTCTTTTATTCCCTTAAATAATATCACTTAGGTTTAAAAATTTAATATTTCCCTTTTTATTCAAAATATCCTTTCCCATACTCTGAATTTATTTAACAGAATTTAAAAATCACTTTTAACCTTTCCCAATTCATTCTTTAATTTATTTAAATTTTCTATAATTATTTACTTAAAAATTTACTCTTTTATTTCTTCCCAAGATCCAATCTATATATTTGGTAATACAGTATACCCAAATATATTCAATCAAACCATAGCATCCAACATTTCCCATTATCAATATAATTCATCACAAAATATCGAATAATTATATCATAGAATATTTTAACAAATCTAAATATTTTGAGGAATCTAGTTGGATCCCTCCAACCTGTTTCACTGCATCCACTGATGTTAGCACAATATAACAATACCAATTCCACTTCGAGGTGGAATATCGCAGTATATGGGTTTATATAATATCATCCGTTATTATGCGATGCATAGGGTATCATCCGCTATATAATGCGGGAAATCAATCGCTCCAATATATATATACTACTATATATAATATACCACATCCAATCAATTTCAATCATTCATTCATCAATTTAAATTTAACTATTTAAATCAATTAGTAATCCAAATAAGTGAGGTTAACTCACCTTTGATTTTTTCTATTTGCAACCCAATCCAAACTGGCTTGTCTCTCAACGATTTTAGACCATGTATAAACATTTATATAGTTTATTAATATTCGAAATAATCGAACAAGCAATTGCATTTTATAATTTTAATTGACTAATAATTTATTTTAAACTAATTTTCCTTTAAATAATTTTCTTAGTAACTAAAATAATTTAAATAAGTTAATTAAACAAGTTATCTCCATAATACATTATTCTAAAATTTAACTGTAAGTTAAAAATGTATATACCTATATTTATTTTTCTTTTGGAACTACATATATTTTTATAAAATAATCTATATAGATTCTAAGATTTAATTTTTATATAAACTCCTATATTTCCCTAAATCATAGATATACTTATATTTACTATTTTCCTGTATATATATATATATATATATTAAAACAGAATTGTTCTCATCTTACTATTTATATATTTTTTTCTTATGTTTTCTATTTATTTTCTAACCTACATACATATACACATAAGAATGGAATTGTATATACCTTACTGCTCAAGCTAAAATCCCCAGAGCCACGCGAGATGCTCCACACTCACCTCCCCAATTGACTACCAGGTCGCGACCTCCCATCGGTCTCCTCCCCTCGAACCACCTCGACTTCCGATCAAAACCGCTAATATCATACTCCTCACGCGCGATTCCCTCTGCGCTATCGAAATCGAGGCTCAACCCTAGCCTCGCGAGCCCCAAACCCACTTCGAATCGAACGAGCCTTCCTGCGACCTGCTCGCAAAACCCACCATCGCGAGACTCCCCTTCGTGTGCTCGAGTTCGAGCTAGCTACCTCGTACGCCGCCTTCATGTTGCCTTCCCTCAATCGCTGCTCGCCTGCCCTGGCTCCTTCGATTAGGTCGGAGGATTTAAAAAAGGAAGTCGCGATTTGAAATGCCTTCGCGAATTGGAAGACGAGGGGAAATTCGATTTGGGTTTTTTTTTAACGAACGTCTTCGGTTCCTTGATTTGAAAAGGAGGGATGGTAGGGAGAAGGCGCGATTTTGAAGAGGAAATTTCTGCTCGGCCATTTATTTTTCTACTCGAAACCTAATGTTCTTCGTGCATTTAAAATAAAAGAGGGAAGGGACAAGACACGATGGTGGTGTGTTTGAATTGTTTATGTGCAGAATTTGCTTTGCTACAAAGGAGGCAGAAAGTTACGATGGAGAAAGAAAACAGGCTGGTGGGAAGGGAATCTCTGCTGTTGACTTAGGGTATATAAATATGTATATATTTTTAAATACAAATTGTCTCGAATTTTGCAACTCAAAATCTCGATCTCCAATCGAGGCATGCCGCTAGGCGTCAAGGTTTCAAATCTCGGATTTTGGCCAATATCTCGGGCAAATATCTCGGCTGTCTCGGGCGATATTTAAAAGACTTATAACTAACCAAGCTGCCAAATCTCGGATTTTGGCTAATATCTCGGATTTTCATCTCGGCTGATCTCGGGGAGATTTAAAACCTTGCTAGGCGTTTATAATGTTATACCTCTATTCTGAACGCAATGGAAAAGGTTTCGAGTCCTAATTCGATCGTATGGAGAAGATAGCTTTTTGGACCCAGTTATTATATTAAATTTCGATATAGATTCCAGCGCGTTTATATATCGTACGCTCACACAACAACTCCAATCACTACGAAAATTGAAATCCGATAATAATACACTATTACGGATCCAATGGAACTAGTTTCGTCGAATTTCGAGACTGTGCCTCGAAAGGCTATTTTTAAATATCGATTTAAATGATATATTTTCAAAACTGAACAAAACACCTTTAAATTCAAATTTAAAAGTTCTATCACCTTCAGCATTATCAATGTAAATTTTCCAAGCCTTCAAATTATTTTTAACAGGCTTAAAACTCCCGATTCAACATTTTACCCAACTTCAAATTATTTAATTTAACAATTAAATTACCCAATAAATGGTGATATTTGAAATTCAAGTTAAAAATTAACTTTTAAATATTTTAAATCAATTAAATATCTCAATTTCAAATATCCAAAAATTCTGGGTCGTCACATTCCTCCCCCCTTAAAAGAATTTCGTCCTCGAAATTGCTAATTAAGAAGAATGGTCCTTAACCCGCTTATTATTTCCCAAAACCAAATAGTTTTAAATGACTTCCCAAAACAATCTTTTTATCAAAGACACAATATCCCTCTTATTAACTTTTCAAACTTATCCACAAGTCCCAAACAACATTACTTACTTAACAATTCAAATTTTAAATTCAAAACCAAATTTTGAATTATCAAAAAAATTTCAAAATTTTTTTAACTCCCTAAAATTTTGAAATTTTTTGCCAGCGTCTCCTTTGCGCGGCTAGCTCGGTACAACTACAAAATGCCTCTACGGGCCTCCAGATTGCAAAAAAAACAAAAGCCAAGTGGCTTGATCAGAAAATCATCAAATTTCTTATAAAAATTTAAACACATACCTTTTGTTGGGCCATTTAAATTTATTTTCTGAAATCAAAAATACCAATTCCTTTTGCTTTTTAAACACCTGTGTCCTACTCAGCAATAATATCCAATTACAACATTCAAAATCGCTTTACACATTTCTTTACAAAAGTTTTCATATCTTTTTCATTCACATTCGTACAATGCACATATATCATTCGTACGCAATACCAAATTCGATCGCTCACTCGATCACACAATTTTACCTCCGAACTAGTATCGTCTACCCGACTTCCTAGTGCGGAATCAGATCTGGTTTCTTGATCAGAAACCGTCATCCTCCTTGCATAGCCTCAAACTATGATAGAGAATTTCCATAATCAATCAAAATCCATATCCAGGGTTCGCCGTCGAAAATCGAGTGAAAAATCCCAACTCGGATCGATATAACTATCTCGAAATTCTATGCTCGAATCTGGATCAAATTGCTATGCGAATAAAATAATATACGTACATCTTACGTATTTATATCCATTGATTATTAACTATATCAATTTCACTTTTATTCACATTTATTTTGATTCATATCCACTTATCCACAATTATCCCCTTTCACAACTTTACTTAATCCCCATTCCAAAATTACTTAAGAACTTCACCATTCATTTCTTACGTTCAGTATAAATATTCTATATACTCTTAAATTTATTTTTTACTTCACTATTGAAGTTTATATCCATTTATATTCACTTTACCTTGACAATTCCATTTGAATTCAATTTGCTTCAATTTACAAATTATTTCAAATCTAAATACTTTTTCCCAATTTTCATTCAGATTATCTTTTCCAATTTTACTTGAATTCAATTCATCTCCAACCTCTGAATATTGAATTTTATTTACCTTTATCTCAAATTCCAATTTTAAATCATTTGTCGTTAGTGAAAATTTTAAAAAATTTCTAACTCCCAAAATTTCAGAAAATTTTGGCAGAGTCTCATTTGTATGGAGGAGCTTTTGCAATTTGACAAGAGATATAAATATATATACATCGACCCACACGGTCGGAAAAACAAGAAAACAAATAACAGTTCATATTTCCTATCTTTTATTGCGTAGGCGTACCTCTATTTAGCATTTTTAAGCAAGCGGCTTATTTAATTAGCATTTTGCATAACCAATTCCAGTCACATGGCTTCCATATACCTGTACTTACTCAATTCAAACATGTAAGTGCCAAATATATGCAATTTACAACATTTCATTCGCGTTTTGCAAAGCTAATACATGAATTTTATAAACAATGCCTGTTATATAGTTTTCATAGGTACATATAAGGTTTCGACATCTATTTCAATTGCATATTTGCATAATTTTCATTCGAAACCATTTTATTTAGGCTCGACAACATTCCTTGCTTGTATATTAATAACCATTTCCAAATTAATTCATCTCTACCACGTTTATTTAATGGACTTTCATTTTCACCCGAAGCCAAGCTTCCATAAATTTAAACTTAAGTTAATTCACTTCAAATCATTCCAATTTCATAACTTAAGTTCATTCTCATTTTATTCGATTCTCATCAAATTTCATCTAATTCAAATTGTCCATTCTCTTTATCCATTTTAAATTTTAATTCACATTCTCAATTTATTTCAAAACTTATTTCATTAATAACAAGACCAATTCAATTTTTATTAATACAAGGCCATTTCCAATTTATTTTACTCATTTGAGTTTTATTTGCAATTCAAACCATTACTATTATTTTCCAATCTTATTTCATTCGACACATTTCCAATCTTATTTAATTTACTTGCAATATATGCTGAATATTATTTATAACTCAAGCTTGACTTCAAAATCCACTTTCAACTCTAGAGTTTTCAACAATCTCTTAAGTATTTCAAAAAAAATCAAAGCGGTTTTACCAGACCAAAACTTCAACATTTCAAAATCACCTTGGAAATCAATTATATCCAAAATCCTTTTGCATTTCTAAAATCAAACCCAACTTTTGCAAACAATTCCAATTTAAAACAATTTGGTAGCAATTCCTCCTTTGGAAACTTGAAAATGAACATCGATGATGCTGCAGTCATCACTGAAGTTATTTTCCAGCGACCGAAAGAGAGTTAAATGCTTTTATCTCTTTAAAACCCCTCCAAATATTTTTAAATTCCAAATCTCTCCAGATTTCAAATCTAATTCAAAAAAAAATATTTCCGAAATAATATCACCATTATTTCTCCAAAACCTTTGAAAACTATTTTTAAACTCAAAGGAATTTAAACTTCTCAAAATTCCAAATTTCAAATCCATCCAATTTTATATTCAAACAATACTCTGGAATTTTCATCTCAATTTCAATTATAAATCACATTCATAGTTTACATTTACATATCTCATTTGTATATGAATTTATTTCTTAGCTGTTAGTTATGATTTTAATTTCTTATTCAATTTCCTCACAATAGTGATAATAATTTAATATTATCACTTCCTACCATCCAAGCAACCATATATATCTATAATAATTTCTGAAAATTATTTCTTTTATATACAAAAATAATTTGGGTAAAATTATTTCACTTACCCTATTTTAAAACCATACTGTGTCAGTTTATCTCATTCAAGAGTTTAGAAACCCCTATCGATGACATGGCGTCCCACATATCGACCAAAATCCATAAACACTCAACCGATAAATCAACACAGTATAAAAACAAATTTTATATTCACTAACAAATACGCGCTCATATCTATTAATACACTCAAACTCATTCTAGAGTACTACGGATTCTATTTTCAAATGAGTAATCCCCACCAGAGCCAAGGTTCTCTCTTAACCTTCAGCTCTGATACCAAGTGAAACAGCCCGCAAACCCGTACCCCTTGAATTGACATTAATTTCCATTTAATCAACTCAAGAAGAACGGAAATATGAACCATTAGGGTTAAAGAAGAAAGAGGTAGATGAAGAAAATAGAAACAACATCAGAATCTCACAAACGCAGCGGAATAAAATATAATAGATAATAACTGGTCTTTACACAAAAGAATCTATATCTGTTATACATCCATCATCAGAATACAACATCAGAGTATAATACAAGCAACATTATAATTCAGGACAGTTATAATAACTTGTCTCACACAGAATACACAACATACACAACACAGCGGAATATACATCATATACGAGTGATACGCCTCGCCATCCAGCTCGTCTCCTGAGCTCCACAGTATCCTATCCTGTATCTATAATACTCGGTCTGACCTGAGCATTATAGTTAAATAACACCCGAGTCATTCTGGAATACCAGCGTGAGAAAACCACACTCAAATTGATTATTAAAGTTTCAAAATCCTTTGAAATCAAAAGCATCTCGTAAGACCATGCCACAAATAAACATGTCGGGTTTTTACCTTACGATAGCCAAAACACTTTTTATCAAAATCCTTTGATATTATAATAGTGTCTATATACAAATACTTATTCAAATAGCCGAAATTGTTACATCTATTAAATTCCAGCTAATAGGTATACAAATAAAATCGTAAAGGCATGTAGGGAGAATGGATTTCCAACTAATGACTAGGCACTGGGGTACCACCTGTCACAGTACCTGGTCTAGATCAGCGTACCGAGGACCACGCCCGATCCCCTGCAACACAAGACTGGAACTACCCCTTACTGGATAATTTCGAGTAAAATCACCCCACGGTTGGGATCAACAACCGCACCACTAAGCCGAATAAAAAGGAACATCTAGACAGGGATGACCTCACCCTAATGGGTGCTACCCACTCAGCCTTGCTGTATAACCCCTGATTTTCAGTCATTCCCGGTTGATGAGGCTTGAGGCTAAGCGTTACCTTTTTAGAACATATCACTTAGAATGCCCACTATCCACTTGACGATGTTACGAAAACATTCATCCATACAAGTCCGTTCCGTGTCCGAACGGAATCGAAGGCACTACTCCTACTACATCCATTTTGAAATTACCCTTAGGATTAGTAGCGATTAGCCCTTGCACTTCACTGTACCATCTTCGACTCCAAACTCGTCTTCCCCACGAAAACATACAAACCGAATCGAAGTGGTTTTCGGGAAATAAATCCCGATCCCGGTCTCTTCGAAACGATCAGCGCATTGACCAATATTGATAGTCGGTTATTTAACTATCAATTAACATTCACAAACATCCATCAAACCATAAATAATTTTCCAAATTATTTATTTACCTCACAAATATCTTCGCAAGATATATTTCCATTTTCAATCCTTTTGAAAACGTTTTCAAAAACCACCTTTCTCTCACGGAGTGAATTACTCAAATATTTTCTATTTCCACTGACATCACTAAGTACAAAAATTTAAAACACTATATTATGAAATATGCTTTAAACATTTAAATTAAAAACTACTTTAATACTTTATTCAAAGATATATGCTTAAAGAATATTTAAAATAAAGCTACTTATAAAATATAACACTAAATTTTATCCTTTCTAAAACAAAATACTGCGTCACTTTTAATAATTACTACTATAATAAATTTGAGAAATACTTACTTCAAAATTTAATCATTTGAAAAATAATAAATTTTCTAAAACACACTTTGGAACACTTTAAACCTTTAACTTATACTTAAAACTTTGCTTTGGAAACGTACTTGGCTATTCAAGGAAATATACTTCTCTTTCACATCCTTTAAAAAAAATCACTATTTATTTATTTGTTTCTCTAAAACAAATTCACATTCCTTTATAAATCCCCACCTTGAATTTATGCTTCCAAATATCCACTGATATTTTACTTCACTTTATAAACCCAGTTCATAAATTCCAAAATCTCACTTCTCTTTTAAATTCCAATTCCAAACACTTAAATCAATTTACAATTGATTTCCAATTTACTTCACTTTGAAATAAATTTCCTTACTTACTCCATTTATTTCAAAATCCATTAACTTTTAGATTTTATTTCTTTATTATGATTTAAAATCCTTAAACTGAAAATATCAATTTCTGGTTTTTCCAAAATCCTTCTTTATCCCTTTAAATAAATTCAAACCTTGAATTTTTAAAATAAATTCTTTTATTCCCTTAAATAATATCACTTAGGTGTAAAAATTTAATATTTCCCTTTTTATTCAAAATCTCCTTTCCCATACTCGGAATTTATTTAATAAAATTTAAAAATCACTTTTAACCTTTCCCAATTCATTCTTTAATTTATTCAAATTCTCTATAATTATTTACTTAAAAATTTATTCTTTTATTTCTTCCCAAAATCCAATCTATATATTTGGTAACACAGTATACCCAAATATATTCAATCAAACCATAGCATCCAACATTTCCCATTATCAATATAATTCATCATAGAATATCGAATAATTATATCATAGAATATTTTAACAAATCTAAATATTTTGAGGAATCCAGTTAGATCCCTCCAACCTGTATCCCTGCATCCACAGATGTTAGCACAATATAACAATACAAATTCCACTTTGAGGTGGAATATCGCGGTATATGGGTTTATATAATATCATCCGCTATTATGCGGCGCATAGGGTCTCATCCGCTATATAATGCGGGAAATCAATCACTCTAATACATATATACTACTATATATAATATACCAGATCCAATCAATTTCAATCAATCATTCATCAATTTAAATTTAACTATTTAAATCAATTAGTTATCCAAATGAGTGAGGTTAACTCACCTTTGATTTTTTTTTATTTGCAACCCAATCCAAACCGGCTTGACTCTCCACGATTTTAGACCTTGTATAAACATTTATACGGTTTATTAATATTCGAAATAATCGAACAAGCAATTGCCATTTTATAATTTTAATTGTCTAATAATTTATTTTAAACTAATTTGCCTTTAAATAATTTTCTTAGTAACTAAAATCTTAGATATACTTATATTTACTGTTTTCCTGTATATATATATATATATTATATTAAAACAGAATTGTTCTCATCTTACTATTTATATATTTTTTTCTTCTGTTTTCTGTTTATTTTCTAACCTACATACATATACACATAAGAATGGAATTGTATATACCTTACTGCTCAAGCTAAAACCCCCAGAGCCACGCGAGATGCTCCACGCTCACCTTCCCAATTGACTACCAGGTCGCGACCTCCCATCGGTCTCCTCCCCTCGAACCACCTCGACTTCCCATCAGAACCGCTAACATCAGACTCCTCATGCGCGATTCCCTCTGCACCATCGAAATCGAGGCTCAACCCTAGCCTCGCGAGCCACAAACCCACTTCGAATCAAACGAGCCTTCCTGCGACCTGCTGGCAAAACCTACCATCGCGAGACTCCCCTTCGCGTGCTTGAGTTCGAGCTAGCTACCTCGTACGCCGCCTTCATGTTGCCTTCGCTCGATCGCTGCTCACCTGCCCTGGCTCCTTCGATTAGGTCAAAGGATTTAAAAACGGAAGTCGCGATTTGAAATGCCTTCGCGAATTGGAAAACGAGGGGAAATTCGATTTGGGTTTTTTTAACGAACGTCTTCGGTTCCTTGATTTGAAAAGGAGGGATGGTAGGGAGAAGGAACGATTTTGAAGAGGAAATTTCTGCTCGGCCATTTATTTTTCTGCTTGAAACCTAATGTTCTTCGTGCATTTAAAATAAAAGAGGGAGGGGACAAGACACGATGGTGGCGTGTTTGAATTGTTTACGTGCAGAATTTGCTTTGCTACAGAGGAGGCAGAAAGTTACGATGGAGAAAGAAAACAGGCTGGTGGGAAGGGAATCTCTGCTGTTGACTTAGGGTATATAAATATGTATATATTTTTAAATACAAATTGTCTCGAATTTTGCAACTCAAAATCTCGATCTCCAATCGAGGCGTGCCGCTAGGCATTTATAATGTTATACCTCTATTCTGAACGCAATGGAAAAGGTTTCGAGTCCTAATTCGATCGTATGGAGAAGATAGCTTTTTGGACCCAGTTATTATATTAAATTTCGATATAGATTCCAGCGCGTTTATATATCGTACGCTCACACAACAACTCCAATCACTACGAAATTTGAAATCCGATAATAATACACTATTACGGATCCAATGGAACTAGTTTCGTCGAATTTCGAGACTGTGCCTCGGAAGGCTATTTTTAAATATCGATTTAAATGATATATTTTCAAAACTGAACAAAACACCTTTAAATTCAAATTTAAAAGTTCTATCACCTTCAGCATTATCAATGTAAATTTTCCAAGCCTTCAAATTATTTTTAACAGGCTTAAAACTCCCGATTCAACATTTTACCCAACTTCAAATTATTTAATTTAATAATTAAATTACCCAATAAATGGTGATATTTGAAATTCAAGTTAAAAATTAACTTTTAAATATTTTAAATCAATTAAATATCTTAATTTCAAATATCTAAAAATTCCGGGTCGTCACAGGGAGCTTCAGGACTGGACGTAGGACGGGAGGTCCAAACCAGTATAAAAAATCTGGTGTGCTCATTTTTAATTATTTACCTTATTTATATTCAATTATTATTCTCTGCTTATTATAGTTAGTAATATACACTCTCACACTTATATATATAAGTTACATTACAGAAAAGATCATATAGACTTTAATTTGGTATCAGAGCGTGGTTATTTCAATCTACAACAACTCATAGTTGAAAAATCATTAATATGGCAAGCACTTTTCAAGAAGGTCAATCAACTACTTGTTCTCCACTATTTATTAGTTCAAACTATGCTTACTGGTCAACTCGTATGAGAGTTTATATGAAAGCAAATGGGTTAGAAATATGTCTAGTAACTCAAAATAAATATGAAGCATCTAACACCGACATTAGCACTTGGACAGATGCACACAAAGCAGCGGCATCTAACAATGTCAAAGCTATGAATGTACTGTTTTGCTCACTTAACAAAAATGAGTTTTCATGTGTCATGCTTTGCACAGTTGCATATGATATATGGCGCACTTTACAAGTCAAACATGAAGGAACAACTAAAGTCAAGCAAACTAAAATCTCGATTTTACAAACCAATTTTCATCTTTCAAAATGAAAGCAAATGAATCAATTATTGATATGTATGTTAGATTTCAAACCATTCAACACAATCTCATGGCACTTGGAGTAAAATTCATAGATTTTGATCTAGTCACATGAATTTTAAACTCTTTGACAAATGAATAGGAAAGAAAAGTTTTAGCCATCGAAGAAGCTAATGATTTTCTCAACTTAAATTCGAAGAGCTAATAGGAATCTGATGTCATATGAAGCTAACTTGCAGGCTAGAAAGGATCAAAATCATGGAAAGAAAAACATAGCATTCCAAGCAAGTAACAAAGATTCAGACTTAGACGAAGATGAAATTTTTTTTATTGCTAAAAACTAAAACAAATTCAAGAAGTTCAAGAAGTTGACCAGATTTCAAAATGGTGGCAAACCAAACTCCTCAACTCAAACATCAATTAAATGCTATGAATGTGAAAATTTTGGCCACATGAAAAATGATTGTCCACAACTCAATAAAGATAAAAAGAAAAGAAAGTTTGAGAAATTCAAGAAAAAGAAAAGAGCTTTTCAAGTAACATGGGATGATTCAGATTCGTCTTCTTCATCTGATAGTGATAGTGAAAGTGACTCAAAACAAGCGAATGTGTGTTTCATGGCTAACACTGACGAGGTACCCAAAATTAAAATAAAAAGTAAAGGGAAATGGATACTTGATAGTGGTGGTTCCAAGAACATGATTGGAAATGCTCATATGTTATCAAATATAACATATATCGATGGTGACTCTGTGACATTCGGAGATAACTCAAAAGATTTGTCATCGGCATTGGAGAAGTCATCAATATCGGTATTTCTAATTCTCTTATTATTACTAATATTTTATTGCTAGAGAATTTGAAACATAACTTATTAAGTATAAGTCAACTATGTGATAAAGGATTTAAAATTGATTTCGAGAAAGACAAATGCAATATCTTTGACCAGAATAAAAATCTAATTTTTGAAGGATTTAGAAATTGTAACATATATGTTTTAAACATGAATATAAAAAAACAATACTAATTTATGCTTAGCAGAAAATCATGATGATCCATGGTTATTTGGTTAAAGGAAATACCGAAGGGATGCTTCGGGACTGGACGTAGGACGGGAGGTCCGAACCAGTATAAAATATTTGGTGTGCTCATTTATAATTATTTACCTTATTTATATTCAATTATTATTCTCTGCTTAATATAGTTAGTAATATACACTCTCCCACTTATATATATTTATAAGTTGCATTACATAAAAAGATCCTATAGACTTTCAATATCGACCGATATATTTATAACAATTATAAATATATATACAACAATATTTATTCCTCAAATCATTTACAAAATTTTATAATTAATATTTCATAAATACTAATTAATTTATAATGATTATAAACTAATTAAATCCTTTGGTCTAAAGAGAATTCATCATCTCGGTTGTGTAACTCATTGGGTGTAAATTTGGTCAGCGATTAACATCGAACTATTCGAATATTAACATTCACACATCACTTAGCAGGTAGTGTGACAGTTTGGCTAAATTCATCACTTACTTAGTTTAGGTAAAATCCAATTTTACTTTATTAAACGTTACCCAGTTGTGACATTTATTTACACTAATTCTCTTTGTCAAAACTTTATCACTTTGGACTTATTGAATTCGGTAATGGTCAAAATTCCAACATCGTCCATATTCAACTCTATGGTCCAAATATAAAGTTTTGGGTTCAATAATAACAATTATTATTAACCGAACTACTATAGCTAGAAATTTTGACTTTGGATTGACTTGAGTTGACCATGATACTAACCCAATATAATTGAGGAGATGAATCCTCTCTGGAATAGTGCTTCATTTTGACCCTACCCAACTACAGTCACTCGATGGAAGCCATGTCATAATTTGACTATAATCAAAGAAGAGCTTTCATATTGAAGATTCGTATTATTCTTAAGTCGAAGAACTGTGTAAATCAATCACTTTGATATTTTTTGTTTGACCTTAGTTATATTAAAAAACAGAAAACTATCGAGTAAGTCATTCCATAGTTATACAGTAACAATTAGCATATAACTCATACGTGTCCCCAGTAGTCATGAGTAATCCATCACCCAATATCTGGAGAGCGTTATATATTATAGTCTCAACGGATACATTGATATCCAGTCTCGATCATCTCAACTATGAACATTTAAAATAACGTGTTTTATAATATTATGATACAATACTCATGATTACAACCATTTGTAATTACTATCAAAAACACACCATTTATGGATTTTCTGTTAAACATATTTTAATTAAAATTTTAATTATTTGTAGCACGTTATAAAAAATATTCAACAGAAAGAAGAAACACCTTTATTTCGAACGAGAATTGATAACAGAGTTAATTAATTTACAACAAATTATAGATTTACCCCTAGGGCATACCCCTAACTCTATCAATAACTTGCGCATATCAACTTCAAGAGCAGCTAAGAGCACATTCATACAGATATTGAGCTAACACTACAGGTTGGGGGAAAAGCAACTCAACACCATTTCTCATCATCACAATGACAAGCGAACATTGCAGACTGGGCAACATGACTCGATTACAACCATTTCCAGGCTTGTATTAGGCAAACTGTGCAATTTTTCACCTTATGTATCAATGGTGCCTCCAACAACAAACCAAAAGGATAACTCTCAACATCCTTGTGGGGTAGTACACAAGCCATTCGTACCTTTAAATTAGAAGTGCATGATCCATTTGAATTTTAGTTTTCGGCCTCAATTTCAGATGTTCCTGCTTTAATTTCAATTGTCCCACCAACATCCAGAATTAAATTGCTTAAATTATGGTTTCTCGCCAAAGGCACGTCAGCAATCCATGCACACCAAACAAGTAAGATAGATGGATGACACATAGCAGAAACCGAAGGTAGGAGTTAAAATAGTAGAAGGAGAGTAACAACAATTTATGTGCATCTCCATATTACAAATAAGAAGAGGCACTATAGCAAGAAAGGGATCTTTTTTCGAATTCGAGACTTTTGAGGTTAAATAATGAAAAGTTTTGTACTCTTTGCCATTAATGCTTGTACAAGAAATAAAGTGATATTTCTCTGGTGGATGTTAGATTCTTTAACATCCTAATCACGTAAACTTCTCTATCTTTACCTTTTTCTACATTCTACTTACCTAGATTTTAGTGTTAGATTCTTTGTTACCTTTCTTACCTGAATTATATATCAGTTTGATTTGACATTTTAACAAACAGTGAAAGTAGAATTACTTGATTATGTAAGCTCTCAACAATATAATTACTACCTAAGGCAAATTTAATATCACTTGAATTTGTTGATTCTAACTCACGGAAGTACATCATAATTACTTTCACGATTATCTGAGGTGTTGTGAGGCCGAAATATCTCATCAACATTTT
Organism: Allium fistulosum; assembly: GCA_030737815.1. Lineage (NCBI taxonomy): Eukaryota > Viridiplantae > Streptophyta > Magnoliopsida > Asparagales > Amaryllidaceae > Allium > Allium fistulosum. Next base: position 356,896,257 of record CM060904.1, read on the forward strand.
TGGCGCTAGAAGGTGGCTCAAACCTCCGATTAACCTTTCCAGCAAATATTTCCCCCATTTCCCATTACCATGAATCCCACAGATCCCTCCAAACCCCCTGTAGTTACACTTAGCTTTAAAAATCTCAATGAAACCTCAAACTGAAGTGCAAGCTTCAGCTGAGGCCCCTATGGATATGATTCTGGCTACGCTCCATTCCTTCACAAACCAAATAAACCAATGAATGGAAGGGATAGAAAAGACAACATCCCAACATACTGCTCTTAGACTAGCCTCGCCTCCACATTCCATGGCTCACCGCCATCACTCCCAACTGTTCTAACTACATAGTAGATGAGTGAAAACGGCACTCCCAAAAATGGGAATGGTAATGCTGGCCATAAAAATGACGTCAAACTAAAAAGCAAAATTCGAGATAACCCTCAAACCAAATCAAAGCATGCCAATATAAATCCACTACTGCTGAAAAACAGGTCCAGCCTTCCCTCGATGATGATGCCATTTTGTTGTATAGGGGCGATTCATCCTAGATAGACCCCAGGGAAGATGAAATCCACCAATTAAAAGCCCGTGTAGAGCAAATAGCAAAAATCTACCAGCAAAGCACCGGAGAGAAAGCAGGAGAAGAGAGTTCCTCTCAATTCGGTGAGACCATCATAGAGTCGGACTCCCCCGAGAACTTTAAAGCACCTTCAGTTGACAAGTTCAATGGATACCAACCCCGATGACCACATATGCACTTTTGAGTATTACATGGACATTTTGAAGGTAGGAAGAACGACTCGATGCAAGCTTTTCCCTATCTACTAAGCAAGTGCAACCTCCCGATGGTTCAGGAGGTACAAACCAGGGGAGGTCCAATCTTGGAGGCAACTATCCATAGATTTTCTAAGGCAATTCAATTCGAGGAGAGAAGCTTCCCCACATGTAAATACTATGTCATATGTAAAGAAGGGTGAGAATGAAAGCTTGCGCAACTTCATTAAACGCTTCAAAGTGGAGATACTTCAGATCAGAGTGACTAGTGAAGAAGCATGGCTAATGGCAGCACATGTCAGGATAAGAGGAGGAATTGCTATGTGGGATAAAAACAGAAGAAAGTCATGTCACAGCATAAAGGCTTTCTACAAAAAAGCGTTCGATTACATTAAAATGGAAGAGGATGAATCTGCGGTCAACCTCATAGAACTTCCACCCCCAATTATGATAAGAAAAGAGGGGCGAAAGGGTATCATCCGCCTGCGAAATGACAAAAAGAATTGAACCTCACTACAAAACTTCCCTTACTCACACTCCTAGACAGATATATGAGATGACCAGAAATGAGCTTGCATATAACATATAGAATAAGGGGAAGAAGGCAGAATAGAATCACGGTGGAGCGTGTTGCCACTTCCATAGAGCCAACAGCCACCATACTGATAATTGTAGGCATTTATAGAATGAGATAGGAAGACTAATCCAAAAGGGATACCTGGGTAGCGTTCAGAAAACCAACAATGAGAACAGGGCCGGGGACCTCACTCTCGACCCGAATGAAAACCAAGCAGGAAATCCCTCAAACCTCATAGCCTCAATTTATGGTGGACCACACATCGTTGGAATTTGCAAGAAGGCATGAGAGAAGTATGTGCAAAAGTGGCCAAAGCACAACAGAAGACAATCTTCCATATCAAGCAAAAGTCGATGCAGGAAATAGCTTCACAGAAGTTAATGCAGTAGGAATTGTTTTCCTACACCAGGATCCGCTCATATTCACGGTGCAAATTTCGAATTGCACCATGAAAAAAGTCTTTGTAGATTCTGAAAGCTCAATCCATGTAAGTTTCAAGTCAGCATACGACTAGATGAAGCTTCTATCTTAAATTCTAAATCCCGGTCCTAAGCCAATTTACGGCTTCAGTACACAACTATCATTCCCGTTGGGTCGGCATGCCTGCTCATCATAGCCGGAACAACACCTCTGCACAAATCCTTCTCTGCAAGTTTCTTGGTCATTGACCAACCATCACCATACAATGCCTTCCTAGGACGACTGACGTTGATAGACTTGGGGGTAATCATCTTTCATACAGACCTACTTATGAAATTCAACACTCCTATGAGGATAGGACCAATAAGAGGAGAGCCATTTTTAGCTAGGAAGCAGAACAATGTAAATCTTAACTCTCGCAATAAAATTGTTTTGAACTACTATGTTTTCACTTCGGACGTTTATGATAATAGTAATAAATAAGAAATCAAACTAACTTAAAACATCAGGCCAATACCATGTACCAGTACTGATGCTGAAGTAAATCATCTTATAACCACAAAAGGACAGAAAAGGACATACATGCACATGATCGACACTGACGAATATAATTCGGTCTATGCGTAGTACTTCTCCAAAGAGGCCCAGAAGCAAGCACTCTCAGTTAATTCTCAACTCGATAAGGAAACTGAAAGCGAGATAGACCTAAGATTAGGAGTGACGAAGAAAGAATTAGAGCTAGTAAATGACCTCAAAGATGTACAAATACAACTAAAAGACCCCATAAAGGTTCTCAAGTAGGAAAGAATCTCGATGCAGATGCCCGAATTGAGCTAATAGCCTTCCTTAAGAGATCAGCGGTTGTATTTAAATGGACACATTCAGACATGATAGGAATAGACCTAGCCATCATCGGTCATGCACTCAACATTAATCCTAATGTCCATCCAATTAGACAAAAGCGCGGAACCTTAGATTATGAAAGATATAATGCTCTGCATAAAGAAGTCAAAAACCTGAAAGAAAACAGATTCATCAAGGAAGTGTACTACCCACAGTGGATCGCTAACCCAATACTTATAAAGAAGCCCAATGGAAAGTGGAGGACCTACATTGATTATACCAACCTCACTAAGGCTTGCCCGAAGGATAGCTTCCTCTTACCTAGAATCGATCAGTTGGTGGATGCAACTAGGGGACATGAATTACTCTCGTTCATGGGCACGTATTCAGTATATAATCAAATAGAAATGTTCGAGCCAGATCAAGAGCATACTAGTTTTGTGATGAATAAAGGCTTATCTTATTATAAGGTCATGCCGTTTGGACTCAAAAACGATGGGGTAACCTACCAAAGGCTGGTCAATATGACGTTCTTAGATCAAATTGGAAAGAATGCTGAAGTATACATAGATGACATGTTGGTTAAGTCAAAGGCAACATTAAGTCATGTGCATGACCTAGGAGAAACGTTTAAAGTCTTAAAGAAATATAATATGAAGCTGAATCCATTGAAATGCACTTTTGTTATTCAGTAAGGTAATTTCCTAGGGTACATAGTAAGCACATGTAACATTGAAGCAAACCTAGAGAAGATCGAATCCATAAGAAAGATGGTATCCCAACAAAGCCGTAGGATCTCATGAGCTTAAATGACAGGGTAGCAGCACTAAGCTGGCTCATCTCAAAAGCAACCGACAAGTGCATACCATTCTTTGATTGGGTAAAAAAAGGGCGAAGTTTCGAATGGAGTGAGGAGTGCAAGGCTGCATTCCAATACTTAAAAGGCGATTAGGCCAACGCTCCTATTTTTTTTCTATATCGGTAACTTGTGAGGATTTATATGTATATTTAGCTGTAATTGATAAAGCTGTTAGTGTTATAGTGATTTGAGAAGACAAAGGGACCCAAGGGCCCATCTACTTCACAAGTAAGCGTTTTCCAAGAGGAGAGTTAAATTACTCAGCCATTGAGAAGCTAGCCTTTAATCTACTCCTTATAGCAAGAAAGCTGCGATCTTATTCTCAAGCACATTCCATCAAAGTCCTCACAAATAAACCCTTAAGGTAAATACTGTAGAAGCCGAAGACATCAGGCCACTGTAATACCCCAAAATTTTGTGAAAAATTATTTTAATGAAATAATTTAGTTTTGAAATATTTAGATTTAATTATGGAGGAATTTCTCGGATTGAATAATGTGCAAGGATATGTGTGCACGTGCACACTGGAAATGGCACAAGGAAGGATCCAAAATTCCTGAAAATAAAAAAAATAGGAAAAGAAAGAATTTCAAATATGATTTTGAAATGTGAATTATTAGCCCAGGTGTAGATATTTTGTTTCTGGGTCATATGAATTATTTTGAAATGAAAAGCAGAAAATATTTTATTTGAGTAAGAAAGTAAATTCTTACTTAAAGCACTGGATTTTTAACCCAGACCTAACCAAGTTATAAATATGAAATATATGTATATATATTTTTCTGTGAAGCAAGGAAAATTAAATAAATATATATATCTATATACATGTATACTTTTCTTTGAGTAGAAATATGTTAAAGCTAAGCAAGAAAAATAACATCAAAATGACATGAGACACAATACAAGTAAGCATGTATGTGTAGGTAAAAAAATAGAAAAGAGGATTTCCAGAAATGAATAAATGTATAAAATATAGCTAAGTCACACTTTTAACATGACTTGAGTAAGTGGAGAGGTATTCAAAAATAGCCATTTTCTGAAAAGCAAAAAGAGGAAAGTACTGACCATAACCAACTAATGTAGCCCGGGGTATTAAGGATGGGAAATGTGAAAATACAAAATGCAAAATGCTTGATGTTAGCCAGGACAAAAATGGAATTTTATCTTGATAAAACCCTAGTGAAAAACATTCATATAAATAAGAAGTTATGGCCAAAAAATCATTTACCTGAGATACTTAAAAATAAGAAAGGAAGAAAATATTTAAAAGGAAGGAAAAGCATTCAAGGGTTTTCTGGATCAAATAGAAGGAAGTACTTAGGTGAGTAATCTCACTAAATCCATGGCATTAAGTCCTGATATGAGGCAGCCAAACTTTTATGTTGTTATTTGCATATTTCTGGTTTTGCTGAACATAGTCTTATTAGATATCTTATGGATGTTCTTTGGATGGTTTTGATCTGATATGATGTTGATTATGGATATGCATCCCACTGTTTTATTATACTTAGAAAAGCTAAGGCACAAAACCTTGAAATTATGGGAAGAGTACTTACAACTGATATAGAACTATGGCATGAAAATTTCAATAGAGAAAATAATATGAACTGCATTATACTTTGTATAAGTGCTGAGGCTTAAGAAAAAGGAATTAGGGGTGCAATAGAGATCTTTATGTGCTGAGCCCCTAATCAAATAGCAAACCCACAAGTCAAAAATTATGATTAAGCTAGATCTTGAATCTGGTTCAACCATAGTTGCTTGCAAATCATATTAACCTGACATGCCATGTCTCTATTCTCAGTTGTAAATATTCTTATATATTTGATTTAAAGTCAAGACATCTGATGGCAATGTCCTTGAAAATGATTATCTACTTGCCTTTGAAAAATATGTTTGCAAGATGTATGGGATGTTTCATGTACACAGTGACTTGTTCACCTAGCTATCTGATGATAGGATTAAACATAAATACAATTAGTAAATAAACTAGGGATGGTGAGCCAAGAAGGCTGCTGGAATGCTTGTCATATTTGAAGTATGCAAGTTGGAACATGGTTTGTTCAAGCCCTGAGATCTTTGTGCAATGATGTGAATTAGTTCATTGCAATGTGTCCCTGTGATTCCTTGATAGTAGATGATGCTAGGATTTAAATTGATAAATACAACCCATAAATGATGAAATAGGAACTTGAGTATTTCCTAGATTGGTTGGAATGGAACCATGGTTGTTCCAGTGCATCTATATGCTACTGATTAATGTGAATGTTTGCATAATTATGTATGTGTACATGGTTGATTGTTAAAGTTATCATACATGCACAAAATTATCTAAAACATGGTAAAATAGTTGATTAAAGAAATTGCATAAGCAACAAGCCAGTACTCATGTATCATCTATTTGCTTAATGTTATGGATATATTGTTGTTGCTCACACCAGATCATAGATCTAACCCTTTTTTGCTCATGGCATATGGGGGTGTCTCATTTTAAAATGAGGCAGCCACTAATGCTCTTTCAGGGAATGCAGGACCTAAGTAGGAAGGAAAGTTATGGCTAATGAGAAAGAATGAATGAGCATGCTAGCTAGTTTTTAATACGAGCATAGGATGATTTATCTGCATGTATTCATGAAAATTTGTGTTTTTTAAATTTCCTGTTATGTAATGAACTTGTTATGTTTGATTAAACTAGTTGTTTATGTTGAATTTTGTTATGTATTAAGGTTTGAGAACTGAAGGATTATCTGAGTTGTGAACAAGAAAATAAGCTTAAAGTATTATCTATGAAAATCTGAAAAAGAAATATATATTTGAGCAATTGTCTTACATAACCTATATTATGTATTAGTCAATCTTGAGTCATTCAAAAGCATTATGTTTTGGGTAAAATCTGATTTTAACTTGGAGTATTCTTTTAAGTATTCAGTTGCTTTTCATTGAAATATTTTGTAAAAGAGTTCAAGTCCATTTGTGAGTTGTTTTGAGAAGCGTATATATCTTAAAAAAAAGGTTTCAAGTACTTTGCAAATGAATGGCATTTCAATTGACATGGTTAGAGTGTCTGGTTGACACAGTCACAAAGGTTAACTAGCTTCAAAAGAATGGAGTCTTGGTTGATCATGTTGGTCTGTATTTTGATAGTAAAATGCATTTCATAACCCTTTGTTCTTTTAGCAAGTGTTTCACCAAAACTCTCTTTCAAATACCATAGACAAATATGCACTTTGACTGGTTTGTATTATCAAACCAGGGAGCACTCTGCATTCAAGCCCTGGTTCACCATAATCCAGGGATTGCACCACTTTTTAAACACTTTCAAGTCCAGGAAATCAATCTTGTATTGATCTTCTGGTTAAGATAACTTTAAGATTACTAAGTAGAAGTGACTTAGGGATATATATATATGTATGTATGTATGTATGTATGTATGTATATTAACACATAGTGTGTCTTATTGATTGAGTCAAAGAACAAATGAGTTTCAAAGAAAACCATAAGTTGAAAATGATAAATATAGATATCATTTTCTGGCCTTAATCAAATATCAAGCATTTGAACTATACTATGAAAAGGTCATGTATTCTGAGATTGTATTGCCAAGATAAATTATTAGTAAATCATAGTTAGAATGATCAAAATCATTAAGAATAAATATGAGCAGGATCTACTCATATATTACAAATATCAAAAAGAATATGGAAATTAACTATGTGTAGATTGATTCAAATTCAAATCAAACAGAATATGCTCTTGTTTACCATAACTCTGATTTAAACAAGAGGGACACATGCATCCTCATATGTATGTGCATATCTTTAAAAAATACACTGATATATTTATATTAGTAGAAATTTGGATCCTGGATAATTGATTGAAAAGAAAAATGACTCTGAGAATTTAAATTAAGTTTAAATGTATATATATATATATATATTCAAAAAAAATCCTTGAAAAATTAAGGTAAAATATTGAGGGTCATTTCAACCACCTGTTAAAATGGGCAATGGAGCTCAGCCAATATGACATCACCTACTACCCTAGAAAAGTGATCAAAGGTCAACCACTAGCATACTTCTGTTAGTTGCTACGTACAGGTTCGAAGATGACCAATATACAAGAGATAACAAAAATGCAGTAAAAATATAACAGTAGATCACACAATCGATTTATACTAGTTTGGACCTCATGTCCTACGTCCAGTCCCTAAGAACCTCTTAGGAATTTCACTATCAATACCCTCACTTCACCTAGAGGAACAGGTTTACAGACTCCGCCTAAACAACCGAATAGGACTTAAAAACTCACTACCTGAGGACTCTGCAACAATACTTTAATCTTTTCTTTTACAAAGAAATAACTTTACTATATATTGTTACTTCAATACACTGAGTAGTCATGTTGGAATACAACTTCTATAACCATTAAAAGCGATGCAAAGTGATACTTTTCTAATGAATATATAGTTTAGGAATTTAGAAAGCAACGTGAGAATGATTTTGAGAGCATAGAATTGTACGCTTTTGGGATTGTGGGAGGCTTATATATGAGTGATAAGATGTCATTGAACAAGAGAAACCCTTCAGTAATTTAGTCCGGAAGAGGTGCATCCATTGAACCTTCGCACCACTTCAAAAAGTTGCTTGAGTGGGCACTTGAGTTGTTCGTTACCAAACGATAATATAAAACAATTGCCGCCTTTAAAATCAAAATGTTGTTTGGCACAGTTTGTAAGCGCGCAACATTACTCGTTGGAGGTCAGGGTTCGAGTCCTGCTTCCTACATTTTATTTGTATATTTTTCTAAACTTCATCGACCATTATAAAATCTGCAAACCAAGTCGCAAACAATTGTAGCTGTAGCATGGTTGGTGGAGAGCCGTGTGTCATCATACTTTGCCTGGGTTCGTATCCCAACTTTGCCTTTTTAATAATTTATTTTTCTGATGTTCATCCAATTATATAGAACTGCAAACCAACATTTATACAAATGTTGTTATAGTGTGGGTGGTAAGTAACCTACATCCCTCTTTTGTGGTTGTGGTTCAAATCATGCTTTGGGAACTTTTTTCAACAATTTAATTTTCCACTGTTTTAGTCATTTATTTTCCAAGTTTCTCTCTTCAATATATTAGCCTACTGCCAACTTTATTTTCAAAGTTGTATGTAGTGTGGTGGGTAAAGTAATGGTTTTTTGAGTAATATGTCATATGTTCAAATCCCACCATCTTCATTTTATTTCTCTTCCCTTCTATTTTTTTATTGTTGCAGTGTCCAGTGTAGCTCATATAAATTTTATCATCCATCCATCCAATACATACTTCATCTGAAGTCACTCAATAAAGATATTAGCAGTATTGTCATATAATTGTTATCATCAAAACATTAAAATCGTATTTTCCACATACGCCCCTTTTTTGATGATGACAACTATATAACTGTTATCCATATAATATTCTCAGAAATAAAAGTATGAAAGAAGGGACATGAGAGCATTGATAAAGGTCAAAAACCACCAAGATGGTCTAGTTAAACATAGCTTCCGACGAGGAGGTGGCAGCGCCAGCAGTACCTTTCGAGTAGGTCAGAAGGACGTCTCGACTATGTCAATAGAGAGCTTTCGACAAGGTCGTAGGCTATCATTCAAAGGCAATAGCAAACATGTAAATAGCATCCAAAGTACTCAAAAGGACACCTCTCGAAGGCAATGGATAGTAGACACACTAGATTTTGCGCCAAACCATTTGAAACGTCTTGGTTTCGCCTTCATTCACTTCCGACAGAGAAGTATTCAACCAATTCGACCCTTTCGAAAGCATATATAGCCTTTCGAAACAGTTAGGGCCACTCTCACAAAAGAAAGATAAACTACACGTCCATTACCATAGAGGCATGAGGTTCCGAATTAGTTGGGGCAGAGGCTTTCGACGGAGACCATTCACAATAAAACCTTTTAGGAGTTTCTGTTAGTTCCTTAGATGATGGTTTTGATGACAACAACCTTAGGACTTGTTATAAAATACTAATATCCTTGTCTAGATATATATGTATATATAGGATATATATGCAGGTACTGAAGAATGAAGACTGTACAGTATAAAGATTCAAGACTGAGTATAGAGATTCAAGACCGATGAATTCAAGATTAAAGAAATCAAGGCTGAAGGCTCATGAGTATCAAGAGTTCAAAATATCAAGAGTGTAGGATATCAAGAGTTCAAGAGTTCAAGATATCAAGATAAGTAATAGAGTCTAGATTTATGTTAAACTTCATAATAGCACTAAAATCTTTATTCGGATTTTAATAGTGGAATGGAATCCACCTTCTCGCTTTAATAGTGGGATGGAACCCACGACCTCTTTAATGGGATGGAACCCACGACCTTCTCTAGTGGAATGGAATCCACGAAATTTTCAAAATGATTTATTTTAAATATTTTTCCAAATTTTTTTTAAAGTCGTCTCTCTCAGTTTAAATATTTTAGCCTTAAACTATTTTTATTATCTTTTATATTTTGATTTCAAAATCATCACTTGTTTTTAAACTATCTCCTGGTTTAATATTATAAGCTTTAAATCACAAAAATATATTATATACTTAGTTTTTTATATTAATTTTATATTATAGATTATATATTTTTAAGATTACTTTTTAATTCTCTTTTATAAGTTTAAACTATATTAAAAATGGTTTATAAACTTCAGAAATTGTTTTGACAATTTTTAGAAAGAAAAACTCTTTTAAAAAACAAAAATCAATTTTCAAAATTAACTAGGGCATGTCGAAATACCCCATCCCCCCATGTCGACATGTTGACCATAGAAATTCAAATTTCAAATTTTCAAATGAAGTGTCTATTCGTCATAACCTTTCACGAATAGACATGACTGTTGTTCTTCTATAAATGCCAGTTGTTTCAACGAATTTTATGTTAGTTTTTGTTCATTTCTTCACTCCTTCTCCACTCAAGTATTTTATTATATTTTAACAAAACTCTACTGAAATCCTAAGTGAATCAAACTTGATCATCTCTAGTTTGATTCTCTGCCACTCTCTCTCAAAGATCTCAGTGCTATTCAGAGTTATAGGATCATTTGTAATCAAAGAAGTGTATTGAGTCTCTCTATCTATCAAAGTGATATTGGAAATGGTGTGATTGTGGCCCGTAAATTCTGGTGTGTTCTTTCTTTTTACTGCTTTTATTTACTATTTGCATCTGTTTCTTATTCTGTGATTGTCTCTAAGTTTGTGAATTGCATCTGTCTGTGTTTAATTTCAAAAGATTTCAAAATTTTCATAAAATCCATTATACACTATTCACCCCCACCCCTCTAGTGTTAATCCAGCCTTAAGATCTGTAATCCGCATTTCCAACATTTGGTATCAGAGCATTGGTTTTCAAAGTTTTCATAATCTGATTTTTGAAAAGTTTTCAAAAGGCTGCCAACACTGGTAATGTCAACACTATCACTAGTTCATTTGTCGAAGGTCAGTCTACTGCCAGACCACCACTTTTAATGGTAGTAACTATGCATATTGGGCATGTAGGATGAAAATCTATTTACAATCAATAGGATTAGACACTTGGAATATCACACAAACTGAGTACATTGAACCCACAACAAATTTTGCACAACGGACCACAGAGCAAAAGACTTGCACAAAACAATTCCAAAGCCATGAATATTATATTCTGTTCACTTGATAGGAATGATTTTAATAGAGTGTCTGTCTGTAAGTCTGCATATGAAATCTGGAAGACTTTGCAAGTTACTGATGAAGGAACAAGCAAAGTTAAACAGACCAAAATATCCATCTTGACCAATCAGTTTCAATTATTTAAGATGAATCCAAATGAGTCCATTTCAGACATGTACAGTCGGTTTCAAGACATTGTGCACTCACTAATTGTATGAGGAAAGAACTTCTCTGAAGAAGATCAATTTAGAAAAATTCTGAATTCACTCACTCCAGAATGGGATCAGAAGACACTAGCAATTGAAGAGGCTAATGATATTAGTACACTGAAAATTGAAGAATTAATTGGGAATTTGATGTCGTTTGAAGTACAAATGCAAGGGAGAAGAGAAAGCAAGGCCTCGGAAAAGAAGTCAATAGCGTTCAATGCAATAACAGATGGTTCAGACTCAAACAGTGACGACGATGAAGAAATAGCCTTGATGACAAAAAATTTAGAAAGTCTCTGAAATACAGAAAGATGAACAACTACAAGAGAAATAATCACATGAATTCTGGAAATAATAATGTGACTCTCAACAATGTCATATGCTACAATTGTGATGAGCCAGGCCACTTAAAAAGAGATTGTCTGCATCCGGATAAGCAAAAATTTCCTCCAAGTAATGATTCGTCAAAGAAAAGGAAGAGAGCGTATACTGCTACACTAGACGATTCAGACTCATCCTCTAGTGATGAAGATCAGAAGACAAAAAATTCAAATATGTGTTTTACAGCTATTCACGAATCTGATGATCTTGGGAATATGGATCTAAAAATAGGTACGCATTTAAATTATATTGGTTGAAATTGTTTGCTTGAATGTTTGAATGTTTGATTGTTTGCATGTTTTGAAATTGCTTGCTGTTTGAATTTAAAATTTTGATCTTCAAAATAATATTATTTTAATAATATTTTTAATATTAAAATATTGATATTAAAGTGTTATTATATTTATATTATTTCAGATAAAATATAAATTAGATTATAGGATATATATGTGTATAGATATTAAACAAAATAGAAAAAATTAGTCACATGTATTATAGGACCCATGTCGACATCCCTTCTAGAATTTTGAAATTCAAATTTGAATTTAAAAATTTGAATTTCCCTCCACCTTTTCACCAACTCCAAAGCTCTGAAAAGGTGTCTCTTGACCGTAGAATATGACTATTGAATATCTATTTATCTCCTTAACATTATCCTATCATTTCACTTTCATTTCAAAATTCAAACTCTCTTTCAAACTCTCAATCTCTCTACTCTCTTCAAAAATGGCTTCCTCAAGCACCCCATCCACCATTAGGCTATCCAAAGCCATCAAAGAATTCCTCTACAATGACCTAGAAGCTATCAAAGCTTACATAAGCTATGCAAACTTTGGAAAAGTCCATATGGGAAAATTTGTTATCTTTAGTGATTTTCCTTCATATGAACTCAATGTTCTTTTCGAAGAGAATCAAATTCTCAGTTTAATTGATGATTCTTAAAATGATTTTGTTTGTTATCCAAATCTTATTAAAATGTTTTATGCAAATTTGAATCATGGTTGTTATGATGGTAATGAAGGGGAAGTTTGGAGTAGTGTTAAAGGAAAACAAATTGTTTTAAATAGTGAGATTTTGGGAAATATTTTGGGTTGTAAGTATACGGAAATGAATCTTTCGGATTTTCAAATTGATGAACATGATCGTGAGACATTTCATCACATTTTTGAAAGAGATGATAACTTTGAATTTATAAATCAAAATTTCCGTCCTAAAGCAAGAATTGTTAACCTTCTTTTGCAACATACCATAACTCCAAGATCGGGAAATTTCAATCACCCGACCTTAAAAGCTTGTAAGGCTCTTTTTGCTATTTATGGGCACTATGACATTAATTGGGCGCAAGTACTTTTAGATGAACTTCGTCCCAAAAAATTTAATTTAGGAGAAAACACTTTGTATCATGGAATTTATCTTACTCGGATTTTTAACTATTTTGGAGTTGATTATAAGAGAGAAGAGTTTGTTTCTCGAAAAGTGTTTAACCATGCAAATTCTCTTTTATGAAAATCCCACTTGTGTTTCAACCATATGAAACACTTAACGAAAAAGATGAAAGGTTAGCTCATGAAGAAATGGAAGAAGAAGAGGAGGAGGAGGAGGAAGAAGGGGAGGAGATGGGGATTGAAGAAGAAGGAGAGGAGGAGAGAGAGCCATCATTGGAAAGTATTGAATACCCTATCACTCCTAACAATCCATCCAACAAGACACTTCTCAAAAACCAAAAGATTATCGTGGAAAACCAACGGATTCTCAAAAGATCCGTTAGTAAAAAGTTAGACAAAATTTCCACTAAAATGAACAAGTTCTTTGGGAAAGTGAGGCGCAAACTTGGATTATCATCATCTTCATCATCCTCTATCGAATTCTAGTTTTCATTTCATGTTGTATTAGTTTGTATCTTTTGATTAGTTAATGTTATGTATTGTTTATGTAATGTTAACTAAAATTTATCAATGAAAACCGTTTATTTCTGTTCATTAGCTTTAAAATATCTCTAGAATGCTTGCTTTTATATTATAGAAGTTTATATATATAGACTTGTACATAATATAAAGAAACAAAGCATATTGCCAAAATCAACAAGGGCATGTCGACATCCCCTACCCCCCATGTCGACATGTAACGGCCAGAAAGTAATTTTTGTTTTAAATTTGAAATTGAAATAACTACCATGTGTCTTTTCATTTCAAATGACTTTCTAACCCTATAAATACCTGTTTCTTCCAGAAAAATGCATTCTTTCAAACTCTCCTTATTTTCTATTGAATTTCTTCATATTTTATCAAATAATGACCTCTCCTATTCATAATCTAAGTGAGAATCTTGAGGAAACTCTCAATTCCTTCAAGAACATACTTACTTTTATCCTTCGCAATCAACGTCAGTTAGAATTAAGCCAAATGCAGATGAAAAAGGAATAAGAAAGGCACTTTAATGCCATTCGATGGATGATTTCAATCCTCAACAAAGAAGAACTCGAAGCGAATACAGAAGGAACTCTGAACAAGGATAATGAAGAATGAGATGCTATAAAGTCAGATCCTATCTTCGGTGAAGAAGGATGGGTTGAAGTTCTAAGAATTGTTTGATTTGACTTGTATGGTTTGATTTACTTTGATTTGATTTGGTTTGATGTGGTTTGAATTGTTTGGATTGATTTGACTTGATTGAATTGATTTGAACATGGTATGTAATATATTATTGAAATGGTGTGGTTTGATAAATATACTGATTGATTGTGTTTGAAATTTTCATATCTCTCACATTTACCTTACTATATTTTACTCATATTATTATCTGTCTCATTTATATTCTACTATACTGTATTATTATCCTATATAGTGCTATAGTATTAGTTTAAGGGGGAGTTATGTAGTTTAAGATTAGTTTTTGTTGATGACAAAGGGGGAGAATTATAAAATAGGTTATATAGGCTTAGATTAAGGGGGAGTTAGTAGATTAAAAGGGAGTTGTTGGAATAAGGGGGAGTTAGAGTAGAATCAGAGTTTTGTGGAGTAGATTTTATAAACAAAGGTTGTCATCATCAAAAAGGGGGAGATTATTAGTTCCTGAGATGATGGTTTTGATGACAACAACCTTAGGACTTGTTATAAAATGTAAATACTAATATTCTTGTCTATATATATATGTATATGCAGGATATATATGTAGGTATTGAAGAATGAAGACTGTACAGTATAAAGATTCAAGACTGAGTATAGAGATTCAAGACCGACGAATTCAAGACTGAAGACTCATGAGTATCAAGATATCAAGAGTTCAAGATATCAAGATAAGTAATAGAGTCTAGATTTATGTTAAAACTTCATAATAGCACTAAAATCTTTATTCAAATTTTAATAGTGGAATGGAATCCACCTTCTCGCTTTAATAGTGAGATGGAACCCACGACCTCTTTAGTGGGATGGAACCCACGACCTTCTCTAGTGGAATGGAATCCACGAAATTTTCAAAATGATTTATTTTAAATATTTTTCCAAAAACTTTTTAAAGTCATCTCTCTCAGTTTAAATATTAAAGTCTTAAACTATTTTTATTATCTTTTATATTTTGATTTCAAAATCATCTCTTTTTTTAAACTATCTCCTGGTTTTAATATTATAAGCTTTAAATCTCAAAAATATATTCAATACTTAGTTTTTAATATTACTTTTATATTATAAATTATATATTTTTAAGGTTACTTTTTAAATCTCTTTTATAAGTTTAAACTATATTCAAAATGGTTTATAAACTTTAGAAATTGTTTTGACAAGTTTTAGAAAGAAAATCTCTTTTAAAAAAACAAAAATCAATTTTCAAAATTAACTAGGGCATATCGACATACCCCATCCCCCCATGTCGACATGGTGACCATAGAAATTCAAATTTCAAATTTTCAAATGAAGTGTCTATTTGTCATAACCTTTCACGAATGGACATGACTGTTGTTCTTCTATAAATACATGTTGTTTTTAACGAATTTTAAGTTAGTTTTTGTTCATTTCTTCACTCCTTCTTCTCTATGCAAGTATTTTCTTATATTTTAACAGAACTCTGCAGAAATCCTAAGTGAATCAAACTTGATCATCTTTAGTTTGATTCTCTGCCACTCGCTCTCAAAGATCTCAGTGCTATTCAGAGTTATAGGATCATTTGTAATCAAAGAAGTGTATCAAGTCTCTCTATCTATCAAAGTGATATTGGAAACAGTGTGATTATAGCCTATAAATCAATTGGGTGTGACTGTAGCCCATAAATCAATTAGGTGATCTTGTAGCTTGGTTAAATCAAGAGAGTTTTCTCTGGACTCGAAGACAGGAGGGTGTATCTCGTGGCCTTGAAATTGAGGTTGTAATATCGACATTATATTTGAAAAGAAATTTGCACAAGAAATTGGGTGGGACAGGATGTAGGGTAACTTCGAACTAGTATAAAATTCCGGCGTGTTCTTTCCTTTTGCTGCTTTTATTTACTATTTGCATCTATGTCTGATTTTGTGATTGTCTCTGAGTTTGTGAATTGCATCTGTCTGTGTTTAATTTCAAAAGATATCAAAAATTCCTTAAAATCCATTAAACACTATTTCCCCCACCCCTCTAGTGTTAATCCAACATTAAGATCTGTAATCCACATTTCCAACAGTTTCGATTCACTCGAAGCCAAAAAGAAGGCACGTTTTGACAGTGTCAAAGGCTAGCGTCCAGGTTAACTCATTTGACACATTAGCATTCAAGTCAAAAGCACAACAATAGACCTTTCGACAAGGTCAAAAGGCTGTCAAGCAACTCCTGTCGACGAAATCGAAAGGAAACAAAGCAAGAAAAAGAAGCCCAGCCTACAGCGGCAACAGAAGAATTAATAAAAGCCTTTCGACCAGGTCGAAAGGTATGGTGCAATGGACCTTCACAAAAGCAGAGGGGTTGTCCTTTCGAAAGCTTGGGGTCGAAAGTTCCCAACCCCAACCTATAAATATGACCCCAGGGGTCAGTTGTAAAGGATCTTATTTCTTTTACTTCTCAATTGTACTTTTCTTAAACTAGTAAACCCTAATTCTCAAATCGGATTGGGAATTTGGTCAATTTGTTCAATTGAGGTCAATAAAAGAGGATTGTGATAATTGCATTTAATTAGCAGTTCAGATTTCCATATTTTCCATAAAGGGGCATTTCACCAAAAGCCAAAAGGACAAACTTTGCAGTCCAATTAATTTCTAGGACACACATCTGAAATAATTACTTTTAAGGCCAAAGTCAGCAGAATAATTACTTTCGAGGACAAAGTCAGTTGTCCAATTACTTTCAAGGACATAATTTCATAGGTTTTAGGCCCTAGAAACTAATTATTTTGCGTATTGTCCTTAAAAGTAATTATTTTAGTTGTGTGTCCTAGAAATTAATTTCACTTGCTAAAGAGGCCTTTGTGGCTAATTCCCACTTCCATAAATGTGTCCACCTGCAATTGAGTTGGTCGAAAGGAGCCCTTCCAACCAAGTCGAAACCCCTAGTATTCTTATTTCTTAGAAGCTTAAGCTCAAGTCAACTAGATTGTATGTGCCACCTCTTTTGACAGAGTCGAAACCAATTCAACTCCGTTATTTCCAGGGATCGTTCGGTTTCTAACCCAAGCTCCCTTGCCTGCGTCGAAAGGTGGTTTCGATAGGGTACCCAGTCAACCCATTCAAAAGAATTACTGAGAGAGAGACTACCCTTTCGACTGAGGCGAAAGTTATCAAAGACGAGTTTTGATCACTTTTACCTATCTGGAAAGCTTTAGCAATCTCCATCTATTCGAAAGGAGGTTTCAAAAGCATCATTCACATCCTACTCTTCAATTGGGGTGTTGATAAGTTTTCTTGTCAACATTTTTTGGTGCTAGAAGGAGGGCTTGTACCTTCGATCCTTGACAACTTTCATCTCAGATTGATTGCATAAAGTACTTTGTCCAAAAGCGGAAAATGATAAGAGCGAGGAGTATAACAGCAATATAAGTGAGTAGGCTACTTCACAGTCGACTCTGAAAGATCACATGGTCCCAAATTCTAACTTAGGGAATATAGGAGTTGGGCAACCCTCAACCCTAACAAAATAGGAAAGCAATGTGATCAAAGTCCAGAATCAACGGCCACAAATGATAGCAATACGAGAGTGTCCAGAAAAAACTCCGTTCTGAGAATCATTAAGGATTATGGAAATAGAAGATGAAGCACGACCTCCAAATGAGGAAGAGAATCAAGAGTTAAACTGAGAAAGTCAAGTAAGAAGGTCCCTCGAGCAATCAAATAGTCCAGTCCAAGGAAACAGCAAGAGTAGTCACAGAAATGAAACTGACCAAGAAAACGTCCTACACCAAATAATAATGAATACGCTTGGAGAAAAGAGGATTATTAATCCCGAAGAATAGGTTATCCTACAAAACGCCCCCTTTTCTGAAGAAATAATAGCAGCAAATCTCCTCTCACGCATCTGTAGAATATACTAGTATATGATTTTTGTTTGATGATAATAAACATATATATATATATATATATATTCGTTTAAATGCATTTGTTATTGTACTATTTTATTTTTCCACATAATTAAATAAATATTTGTTGAATAAAGTAAATAACTCAGAGTTCATATTTAAACAAATATTTTATTCAAACAAATATTTTATTACAAATTCAAATAGTACAAATTTGAGCTCTTACTACATTTACACATTTTCATTTATAATACAATTTCAATTACAAAATCAGAAAGACTGCAGTTTAGAGGCATGAACAACTTCAAAGTGCAGACTTCAAGTGCACCATGCTCATACATGCACCAGCTCGACTCCAGTGCAACCACACAACAAGATCAATACAACAACAGTCAAAGGCACCAAGTGTATCAACCCATATAAATGAAATACACACATGAAGACTCAACCAAAATGTACATGCATACAAACCAACATGAAAACATGGAACCAGAACCAGAACTCAAATGACAATGCATACGGCATAAGGGCAAAGAACAGACATGAACAAGATGATCCAGACCAGCATGCATATGTAGACATGTACAAATAAGCAGCTCAATCAGACTATAAGAAACCAGATTTCAAGAGGAACAAAACAAAGATCAAAATTGAACACAATGGAGCATGAACAAACATGATAACAGACTCAACCAAAGAGGCCTCAATATAATGTACATGTAAAGATAAAAAAATTGACAACAACTCAACATGAATGCAAATCAACTCCAAATAGTACAAAGACAACAATGGAACGGTGAAAACATAGCCAGTAAGTCTAACAAAATCAGTGCAAACCACCACACAATGCAACACAGACTAGGAAATGAAATAACTCGAAGCAATTAACAGTTTAACTCGAAGAAACTCAGGAACCACACAATGCAAGACAAAACCAGACATGAAACAAAGAAAAATGTTCAAGCAAATGCAGACAACGGTGCTACAAATGCAATAGAAAGTCCAACGTGAATGCAACAAGACTTTAAGAGGAACAAAACCAGATCAATGAACACAACAGTGCACCAGATTTAAATATGCAATAGAAGTGACAACAGAGCATTCAATTTCAACATGTACAAAGCTCAACTTCAATATGAACCAAGCAAGCAGTTCAAAATCAAGTTCTCTAAATCAAGTACATACTCAAAATGTACAAAGACAGATGTATGCATATATGCATATATATATATATATATATATGCAATAGAGCATGTATGCATATATGCATATCCATATCAGTTCAGGTATGAAGGCAACAGGGTAACCCAGCAAACAGTGAAAGGAATACAAGGAAATGAATATGGAATTCGACAACAACTAGCACAAAATCACAATGCAACATGTTTAGATTACCAGTACAAGGCAGTGTTCAAAAATCAAAAATAACAATAGCAGTTCGAAGCAGTGAAGGAGTAGAAAAATGTAGTAGTAAAGTCAATCAGAGGAAACAAATTGAACAAGTCAAAATTCGTCAAGTCTAGATTATCTTAAAATTCAAAATGGCGAAGTCATAGGTGCACAGAACGGAACCGACCCAAAGAAATTCAAACGTATGGAATGAACTAGTAAGAGGTCTCAAGATCATACGATCAAAAATCAACGTAGATGATAAAATCAAGACATATTCAAACCAAAATTATACGAACGAAATTATAGGATTTTATCCCTATTTAAACCCAAAATCATCATCGGCAATATCCATTCGAATTCAAACAAAATCAGCCAATCTAGAACTCGAATCAAGTCAAGCATAATCAATAATTGATAAAGGAAAATCACGTACCAATCCACAACATCATTCTAGCTCGGCACAATTGGAGCAGCCGTACGCGAACAAAGCAAGGAAATCGATTGACGAAGGAATTCAACACAAAATCATCACTTTAATCGATAAATTTGATCGGCGTTTTCAATTTCCAAAAACCCTAAGTTTTGAAGAGAAGCAAAAGGGAACGGCGAGCATATACGAATTGAAAATAAAGGGGAGACATTTTGAAATTATTGGGCCGGTCTCTTTTTATTTATATTGGGCTTAGCATGTAAAATAGGGTTTTTGTTTTAGTTTACTTTAATGTGTAATTTTCTCTTTTAAAATTTTGTAAATTCTAGTTGTGTAACTAGATACAAACTTCGGGGCGTAGTTTGAGAATTCACAACTCAGTGGCTGAGTTGTGGTAGGTTTTTAAGCATAGAGTTAGGTTAGTCAAGTGAGCGGGTGTCGCAAGTTTATGTGTGTTTGTAAGCGTCCGACTACTTAATTTCTAGTAGAAACCTTGGGGGCAACACATAGGCAGGGTTTTGCCCAAGCTGGGTAAATCTGTGTGTGATTTTTACTGCATTACTTTCTGTTATTATTTTTATTTCCGCATTAATTTTTATTAGTATCACCCTATTCACCCCCCTCTAGGGTGAAAACGATCCTAGAAGTGGTATCAGAGCAAGGTTAATAACATAGATGTATAACCCTAGTTGCAAATCTAGCGAGAGTCAGTCCAGTATTATTTCCTCTATTTTTGATTGAACGAATTTTTTAAATTGAAATTAAAAATGGAATTTTATTTAAAATATGTTAATGCAAAATGTTGGGATATTATTGAAAATGGGTGTGATATAGTAGACAAGAAAAATACGCCGATTAATGCTCTTGCTATGCATATACTATATTCTCATATTAATCGAGATAATTTTAACCATATCTCTCATTGTGAAAGTGCACAGGAAATTAGGAATACTTTTGATGCAATATATGGTGCAAAAGTCAACAACAGTGAGAAATCCTCCACAATCGACTCAGTTAAAGAAACGTGCTTGACAGGATTTGTAGAAGACAGCAGTGATGAAGATTCAATAGCCAATGAGATAAGTGATTTTTCATTCAATGGTTTAGTTCTCTTGTGCCGAAAATTAATTGAAAATAATGAAGCTCTTGAGATGAAAAATAATAATTTGAAAAGGGAACAATCTAAACTGCGTCGAAAAAAATAATGATTTGGAAAATGAGCTTAAAAATATTAAGAAAAATAAAAATTCTAATTGCAAAAGGTGTTTGGACTATGAAAAAGAATTTGCCTGTTTTCATGAAAACTTTCAAAAGTTAGAAAATGAAATTTTAATTAGGGAGAAGAACAAAACTGAGTTGATTTGTAAAAATAATATTTTGCAAAAAGTGTTGGATAGTTTTAAGAGGTCGAAATGTTCTAAATGTGCGATTTTTGAAAAGAAATTAAATGAGGTCAACGGAAATTTCAAAACCCTTGAAAAAGAAAACATGATTTTGAGCAAATTTGAAATTATTCGATTAAATCACGAGTTTGAAATGGAGATTGAAAAAATCAAGGATTTTGAAAAAATTGAATTAAAAAAACTTCAACTCTTTGGAACTGAGATGCTAGAAATTGAGACTAAAATTAGAGAGTTTGAAAATGAAAATATGGGCTTGAAAATGAATAATTTTGAAAAGAGAGATTGTACCATTAGTTGTTGTTCGAAGCTAATAAATGAAAAAACTTTTAAAATCCAAAGTTAATAAACTTGAGTTGATTACTCGCAAAATTTTCACTAGAGAAAAATCATTTAATATGCTCTTAGAAAATCAACTCCTCATGAATAAAAGGAAAGGATTTGGATTTGTGAAAGTGTCAAAATATGAACAAACGACTAATAACACTGCTAAGGGGAAAAGTGTGATACCCAAATGCGTAAAGTGTGGAAATATTGGACACGGCAAGAATAATTGTCGAAATATATACAAACACAAAACCGTTAAACAAATATGGATTTCAAAATGTACGAATATAAATTTTTTGAAATTTAAACAAATTTGGATTCCCAAGGGTACAATTGTAGATGCTAATGGTTTGTTATATAGATAAATTTGGGTACCAAAGATTTCGATAGATAATAATAGTGGTCCTACATCCTTAGTTAGACCACTTGCTTTCTCCAAAATTTATACACATAAGTGGGCTAAGGAACAAATTTGATGGAGATAGATTTCGAGTTGTTCTTGGTGATTGATAAACTAAAATTTAAATGTTCCTTAGCCTATAAAGATTAGATGGAGAACATCGCATTTCAGATATCGCGGCATCGAAGGAAAGTGAGGTATGATCTCTTAACTCAATTTTGCTCACATATTGTTAATTATGTTTTCATTGACATTGCTGAAGTATTTCTGCCATATCTTGAGCTTCTTAACTCTGATTTGTAAAATTCAAGATGTTCTGGAAAATAGATTTAAAATGATACAACTTTTTTTTTGTGCTTTCCCAGAATATAAACTTAAATGGGTGAAAAACTGCAAATCATTTGGAGTATCGTTTAAAAAAAGTTTCAAACTTTCTTAACATAGCTGCAGTAATTTGATCATATCTTGAACATCTCAACTTTGATTTTTGAAATTCTTGAAGTTTTGGAAAGCTAACCGATAATGCTACAATTTTTCTGTTTTTAGTTTTTATCGATTCACTTTGGAATGTCATGAAAAACTACAATAAATTCAATATATAACTCAAAAAGCATATCTGTTTTACACAAAGAAGTTGTGGTATTTCAAGTATTATTTTTGATTGATTAGAAAAATTGACTTGAAACAAATTTTAGCAAGTAGCATTTTTGAACATCTAAAACTCTCGTGTTATGAGATGAATCAAATTTCAAACTTTTATTAGCCAAATAAAGGTTTCAAATTGAGTGAGTCTTCGAAACAAAGATTGTCAACTACTTTGAAACAACAATCATTATTGACTCTCTTCATGTCTATCAAATCAATTTTCAAAACTGCCTTGATAAATTTTTTGAATGTGTTTTTTGCTCAATATAGATTACTTTACTTGTGCTTGATATAAATAGACGTGCTGAAAATTTCAAAAAACAATTCAAGTGTTGAGGAGTACATGTTTTTCTTATATACCACTATATATCACCATGAATACCTCAAATACAAGTGGTATCTGATATCATCTCATGTTGAAATCATTTTTGCAATTGTTTAATTACTTATATTGATTTTCAACTAGAAGTCATTTTCACAAAACCCCCTTACAGAAAATTGATTTTCACTTATTTTAATTTTTGAAACTTGGGTTTTCATCATGTTAAAAATACTCTAGTTTATTTTGGTAGGAGATTTACTCTAGAAAAGATAATCATTGACTAATTGAATCTTTTGGAACTTATCAAAATTAATTAAGTGCTTGAAAAGTGATGGATAGTGATTAAATTATATTTCATAACAAGAGGAAGTATAATTTTATAATTTCAGGAAAATTAAACAAATTTTATAATATTTTTAGATTAGTACTTATTCCATGATCATTTCTATCACTTTCACCTTTCTGTCAATCCATACATCATAATATAGTGTACAGAATTTGGTATTTCAAAATAAGGAAATATTTTTTTGTAAAATAATTATATACTAAAGTATTCACTCTCATTTAAAAGTCCTCGCAGTTATGCATGGGTGAATTACTTGAATTTCTATATATGTGCTTCCATTCACATTTAAAAGTCCCCGCGGTTATGCATGGATGGGATGCATATAAGAAAGGGATAAATATCAAGTATATTCTAATCTCATTTAAAAGTCCTCACGGTTATGCATGGTTAGAAAATACTTGACTTTTTTTTTTTAAAAAAAAGGGGTAACTACTAACCTCATTTAATAGTCCTAACGGTTATGCATGGTTAGTAAGTGCTTTACATTTTTTTTGTATAATATTTGAAAAGGGAAAATGCACAAATTATTCCTTTATTGAAAATATCAAACTCTTGTCACTATATAAAATTTTCCTTAATCCTACCATTTCTCTAAAATGGAGTTTGTTTCTAATTAATAAAATATTATGATTTTTGTTTGATTAATTGGAATTTGAAATTGATATTTCCCTCTTGATTTGATTTTATATTTTTAATCAAAATCTTAGCTATTTCAATTACTATTATTATTTTTGATGATAACAAAAGGAGGAGAGAGGTTAAGATTTTGATTTTTGAGCGATATCCTTACTAATATTCGAGAGTGTTTTTATTCAAAAGTTATTTTTAATTAATTTTTCAGTTTTAACTACACGCATCTATGTAGGGGGGGTATTCAAATAGCGGGAGCTATTAGAATTCATCAAGACCAAATACATTTAGTAGAGTCAAAATCTTAATATATGTTTGTTATCATCAAAAGGGGGAGATTGTAGAATATACTAGTATATGATTTTTGTTTGATGATAATAAACATATATATATTCGTTTAAATGTATTTGTTATTGTACTATTTTATTTTTCTACATAATTATTTAAATATTTGTTGAATAAAATAAATAACTCAGAATTCATATTCAAACAAATATTTTATTTAAACAAATATTTTATTACAAATTCAAATAGTACAAATTTGAGCTCTCACTACATTTACACATTTTCATTTATAATACAATTTGAATTACAACACAATTTTCACTTTACAATTTTACCTCACTACATAATTCACTCATCACTCGTATTTGATATTCAACTCTTTTCCAGTCTATATCCAGCATCTGAACTATCTGCAAAATAAACACTGACGTAGTAAAATTGAAAAAGAAAATATTTTGCAGTGCTCAATAAAGTGCGTATTTTGAAAATATTATTTGCCTCAGTTATTTGGGTTGTTCGTCATCATTTTTGTTAATTCATCTTACACGAACAACTTGTGACATGCACAGTGTATCACTGTACATGCCACAAGGTCATGCACACCGATATACACTTGCTTGATAAAATTGCAGGGATAGGTGAGCACAAGGTCAAACCCAAGCCTAGGCTGGATTCAACTCAAGTGAAAATACAAAATCAGAAAGTCTGTAGTTTAGAGGCATAAACAACTTCAAAGTGCAGACTTCAAGTGCACCATGCTCATACATGCACCAGCTCGACTCAAGTGCAACCACACAACAAGATCAATACAACAGCATTCAAAGGCACCAAGTGTATCAACCCAGATAAATGAAATGCAAACATGAAGACTCAACCAAAATGTACATGCATACAAACCAACATGAAAACATGGAACCAGAACCAGAACTCAAATGACAATGCATACGGCATAAGGGCAAAGAACAGACATGAACAAGATGATCCAGACCAGCATGCATATGTAGACATGTACAAATAAGCAGCTCAATCAGACTATAAGAAACCAGATTTCAAGAGGAACAAAACAAAGATCAAAATTGAACACAATGGAGCATGAACAAACATGATAACAGACTCAACAAAAAAGGCCTCAATATAATGTACATGTAAAGATAAAAAAAATTGACAACAACTCAACATGAATGAAAATCAACTCCAAATAGTACAAAGACAGCAATGGAACGGTGAAAACATAGCCAGTAAGTCTAACAAAATCAGTGCAGACCACCACACAATGCAACACAGACTAGGAAATGAAATAACTCGAAGCAATTAGCAGTTTAACTCGAAGCAACTCAGGAACCACACAATGCAAGACAAAACCAGACATGAAACAAAGAAAAATGTTCAAGCAAATGCAGACAACAGTGCTACAAATGCAATAGCAAGTCCAACGTAAATGCAACAAGACTTCAAGAGGAACAAAACCAGATCAATGAACACAACAGTGCACCAGATTTAAATATGCAATAGAAGTGACAATAGAGCATTCAATTTCAACATGTACAAAGCTCAACTTCAATATGAACCAAGCAAGCAGTTCAAAATCAAGTTCTCTAAATCAAGTACATACTCAAAATGTACAAAGACAGATGTATGCATATATATACATATGCATTAGAGCATGTATGCATACACATATCAGTTTAGGTATGAAGCCAACAGGGTAACCCAGCAAATAGTGAAAGGAATACAAGGAAATGAATGTGGAATTCGACAGCAACTAGCACAAAATCACAAATGCAACATGTTTAGATTACCAGTACAAGGCAATGTTCAAAAATCAAAAATAACAGTAGCAGTTCGAAGCAGTGAAGGAGTAGAAAAATGTTATAGTGAAGTCAATCATAGGAAATAAATTGAACAATTCAAAATTTGTCAAGACCGGATTATCTTAAAATTCAAAATGGAAAAGTCATAGGAGCACAGAACGGAACCGACCCAAAGAAATTCAAACGTATGGAATGAACCAGTCAGAGGTCTTAAGACCATATGATAAAAAATCAACGCAGATGATAAAATCACGACAGATTCAAACCAAAATTATACGAATGAAATTATAGGATTTTATCCTTATTTAAAACCAAATCATCATTGGCAATATCCATTCAAGTTCAAGCAAAATCAGCCAATCCGGAACTCGAATCAAGTCGAGCATAATCAATAATCGATGAAGGAAAATCACGTACCAATTCACAACAACATTCTAGCTAGACACAATTGGAGCAGCCGTAAGCGAACAAAGCAAGGAAATCGATTGATGAAGCAATTCAACACAAAATCATCACTTCAATCGATAAATTTGATTGGCGTCTTCAATTTCCAGAAACCCTAAGTTTTGAAGAGAAGCAAAAAGGAACGGCCAACATATACGAATTGAAAAGTGGAAATTAGCCACAAGGGTCTCTTTAGCAAGTGGAATTAATTTCTAGGACACACAACTGAAATAATTACTTTCAAGGACAAAACGTAAAATAATTAGTTTCTAGGGCCTAAAAACCTATGAAATTATGTCTTTGAAGGTAATTGGACTGTTGACTTTGTCCTTGAAAGTAATTATTCTGCTGACTTTGGCCTTAAAAGTAATTTCTTTGAATGTGTGTCCTAGAAACTAATTGGACTGCAAAGTTTGTCCTTCTGGTGAAATGCCCCAATTGAAAATAAAGGGGAGACGTTTTGAAATTATTGGGCCGGTCACTTTTTATTTATATTGGGCTTAGCATATAAAATAGGGTTTTTGTTTTAGTTTAGTTTATTGTGTAATTTTCTCTTTTAAAATTGTGTAAACTCTAGTTGTGTAACTAGGTACAAACTACGGGGCGTAGTTTGAGAATTCGCAACTCAATGGCTGAGTTGTGGAAGGGTTTTGAGCTTAAAGTTAGATTAGTCAAGTTAGCGGGTGTCGCAAGTTTACGTGTGTTTGTAAGCGTCTGACAACTTAATTTCTAATAGAAACCTTAGGGGCAGCACGTAGGCAGGGTTTTGCCGAAGCTGGGTAAATCTGCATGTGATTTTTACTGCATTGCTTTCTGTTATTATTTTTATTTCCGCATTAATTTTTATTAGTATCACCCTATTCACCCCCCCTTCTAGGGTGAAAATGATCCTACAGCATCCTAATTCCTTCACTAAAATATGATGGAACAACTGATCCAGATGATCATCTTGTCGTCTTTGAAAATTGGATGAACTTATATAATGCTCCAGAGGCAGTTCGCTGTAAACTTTTTCCCATTACTTTTCAAGGAGCAGCTATCAAATGGTATAGGAGTTACCGAATGGAAACCGTCTATTCTTGGGAACAATTTACTTGTGACTTTGTGACCCAATTTTCTATATTCAAAGATACAACTATGGACTTTAGCTTGCTAGCAACTATCAGACAAAAGCCAGGCAACTACTTGGCGAATATTTCAATAGATTCAGCACAGAAGCATTAAGAGCAGAAAGTACAACTGATAGAGAAAAGCTTATGGCAGTTCGATCAGGGCTAATTGATCAAACTTCTTTCTGGAAAGACCTTTATATCAATGAATGGAAAGATCTACAATATTTCTTTCTCCGGGCTGAGAAGTTTATTCCAGTGGATGAGATACACCAAGCTAAGAAAGAATTCCACTGAGAATCCAAGGAAGAGAAGTATGATGTTAAGCGTCTTGACATGAGACCAAGGGAAAGTGAAAACCCAAAAGGAAGTCGAAGAAAGAATTTCAAAACAAATTATGCAGACCTAAACAAACCCCTCTTCTACATATTCTCCAAGATGAAAGGAAACAAGAATTTTACTGCTCCTCATAAGGTTCGGAGTGCTCCAAAGCAAAATAAGGGAGGAAGTTACTGCGAATACCACAAAGCAAATGGACATAAAACCGATGAATGTCGTGTCTTAGCAGAGAAAATTCAAGGCCCGGGATTTTTATAAGAGTTCATCAAAGAAACCTGAAGGACATCTTATTCAAACTGAGAGGAAAACAACTTAACAACTCCCAAATGCAGATCCCTATCAAATCATGAGGACTCGTGGCATTAGTTCAGCTATGAACTTTCTCTCTCTCTCTCTCTCTTCATATCTTTTTAACTTAATTTATATTTTCATTCTTACTTAGATTTGTTTTGTGCATTGACCATGTACTAATTAAAAAATCGACTGCTGTTATAGGTAAAACAAAATCAGACCAAAGCATTCGACGTACTCTTAGAGCACAATGCACTCCTGACTACTTGAAAAGGACAGCTCAGATACCAGATACGAGGTAATTATCAATATTTTAGTCAACACAATACATAGGCTTCCCTCCAAGAGGTATCAGATAGCTGTCAAATCCAACATCGATTTAGGAGAAAGTCCATATATACCAGCTCTATTTTTAGCAAATAATTTTAAAAGAAATTTCTCAAACATAACTTCTTAAGAAAACAATTTTCAATTACCCCACTACTTGGGAGAAAACAAATGCCTATATGTTCTAAAAGCTGGTTTACGCAACCTATTTGAGATATTATATAGCACTAATGAATGCATACTAAAGACTTCAAACTGATCAATTTCAATATTTCAAAGATTTCTAAAAATTATGGGCAAAGAAAAGCCTATTCAAACGTTTTCAAGAAAGATTTGAAATCATCAGAAGTTTATTGGAACTCAAATTAGAGAATCCTATTCTCAACTAAAAGACTATTGGTTCATGAATCATGACCTCCCAGTCTCCTATTTGAGATCCTTGTATTTATTATGAGACAGCAAGAAAGTTCTTGCAAAAGACCACATAGAGAAAAATTCTTTCATTAAAAGGATTCATGAGTCCAAACTATTTTCCAAAAGATAACCCCTTAATATACTAGAAGGGTTTAATTATAAAATTCTTTCTCTCAAAGGAGACTCCATTTTAATTGGCTAAAATTTATTTTCATATACAAATACTCAAGCCTACAATGTTATTCCATAGCACCTCCTAGAGGGAGAGACATAAGCCTACGATGCTATTCCGTAGCACCTCTTAGAGGGAGGGACATAAGCCTACGACGCTATTCCGTAGCATCTCCTAGAGGGAGAGATAAAACCACTAACGTCAAAACCACCTCTTAGGGGATAGGTCAAGATAAGCACCCATCAGCAGCCTTATGGAGGAAGGTCAGCTCAGCAAGCACAATATCCCTTTGAGACAAGGGAAGCCAAAGAAGAGGCTCATCAAACAATGGACTAAAATGTCCAAGCCTAAGTAGAGGCTCATCAAACAATGGACTAAGATGTCCAAGCCCAAGAAGAGGCTCATCAAATAATGGACTAAGATGTCCAAGCCTTGGAAGAGGCTCATCAAACAGTGGACTAAGATGTCCAAGCCCAGAGGAGGCACCAAACAAAAGAGGAAAGACAAAGATGTCAACAACTCAAAACAAAAAAGTCAAAACCCAAGAGAATAAAGTGTTATGGGAGGGAATCTATCCATCATCTAAAAAAAGATGAAACCCAAGAGAGGGAAATGAACAAAGGCAAAAGGGATAAGGGTATCCAAGGCCCAAAACCTAGAACGGACAAAGAAGCCAAAATCATATCCAGAAGGTACAAAATATGGAATAACAAATCAAAGAACATCCAATGTTTGAGAAGTAATTTCTACATCAAAGGACTAAGAACTACGCATCCTAAGAGATGACATGAGACAAAATAATGGGAAAAAGGGATCCATAAAATGATGCCAAAAGCAAGGATCAATACAAGATCTAAAAGAATGGAATAGATAACAAATTTTGTTACAAAAATAAAATGACCTCATTTGAGGAATGGATTGAATACACCACTCTTGGATCCTCAGAAATAGGGAGATCCCATAGGATGGAAGAAACAATATATTAAATGAGGAACCACTATTCCAAATGGTTGCAAGGCTTTACAGATACAACCCAACTCCAATATAGCAAAAACTCTATTAACCTATAGGTCTAGGAATGTGTTGTTTGGATTTACTGAATTTACTATAGCCAGGAAAATTTCTAATGTTGGTATTGGATGAATTTCTAATAATCTATTTGTCAGATGAAATCCTGACAAGATTTTGGTTAAATTTCTGATTTCATGGACTTCTAATTCCTTTTCTTGAAAAATTCCATTTTGGATTTAGTCAATCCTAAACTCCTACATTGGCTTTATAATGATTTATTGATTTCGCCCTCCTAATTCCATCGGTGGATTTCCATAGTGATTTCTCACTAAATTATTGGTTACATGAATTTTCAATTTCCTCATTGACCTTTATGACGATTCATGAATTTTACATGTTGCAATTCCCCATTCAATTTTCATGATGATTTCCTATTGATCGCTTGTTTTATGAGTTCATGATTTCTTAGCTCCCTTTAATGAGTTTGCATGATAATTTATGGATTTTCCATTGATTTTCTAATTTTGAGTAGAATGAACAAGTTTCTAATCACATTTTTGGATTCTTGGATTTTTGAGTTCCCCTTTTTATAACAATCTCCCGATTTAATGAAATCCAAGTTTCTTTGCTAATTCTTGTGGTGGTTGATAAATTCCACATTTTTAATTTCCTTGTTTGGATTTTTGATGATCCTTTATTGAGCTTTCGACTTGACGAATTATGAAATTACATGTTGGTTTTCATGATGGTTTGTGAATTTCTACATTCTTTATTATGCATTTGATAATCCCTTATGAGATTTCTGATTTAGTGAATTTCAAATTCCCTTATGGATCTTATGATGATTTATGATTTTTGTGTTCTTAATTTCCTCAATGAATTTGAGATGATCTCTAATTGGATTTCTGGTATAATGAATTTTAAATTATCTTGTTGGCTTTCATGATTATTGATGAATTTTATGCTCCTCATTTCCTTGTTTGGATTTTGGTGGTCCACTGGTCGTTTTTTGATTTTACGAACCCTACACTTCCTTATGGATTTTGATGAAGATTTATGGTTTTCATATTCCTGACTGCCTTATTAGATCTTTGGATCTTTGGTTTTATATGTCCTGAATTTCCTATTTCATTTTCATGACGATTCGTGAATTTCATATTCCTAATTTTCGAATAGAAATTTTTGATGAACACTTATTAAATTTATGGTTTAGCGAGTTTCAAAATTTCCTCTTGAGTTTCAGTGATGATTTATGGATTTTTTGTGCATAATTTCCTCATTGGATTTTCGATGATCTCTTGTTAGTTTCCAAATTTTATGAATCATAAACTTCCTTGTGGATTTTGATATTAATTTATAGATTTTCAATTTCTGATTTCCTTACGGAACTCTTATTAGACTCCTAACTTTGATAATTCTGTATTCTACCATTGAATTTATAATGATTTGTAAATTCTTCATCGAATTTAAAATTTGGTTTCAATACAAGATATTTATATTGCTAAATGAAATCAATACTAAGTTACGTGCTACTTTTTTTATTTAATCAGAATTTTTAACCAATGGTATAAGGATGAAAATAAAGCTATCTTAAAGGGATGAAGAAAGATCACCGAAAGCACAAGGTTGATACCTATAAGTTAAAGGAGGCTTAACTCAAGGAAGAAATATTTAGAGTATATAGTAGACTCTTCCCAAAGGTTCGTTTACTTTAGTCAATATCTGAAAATCAGGTGATATTATTCCACATTTTTAATAAAATAAGTTTAATCTTGTATATTTCGGAATACTTTATTCAAAAATGCTACTAAATAACACTTGGAACATTGACTCCATGAGTTTAGAAATTGTCCATTAAGGTCTCATAATAAGGAACGACTCTTATAAAGATTATTAATTGTTTTACAGGAGGTGAAGATATAGAATCATTGGAGTCTTTGTCCTAAAGAACAAAAGCTTCTTTCATACTGGGGGGCTAAATGTTATCCATAAAATATTCCCAGAAATAAAAGTATGAAAGAAAGGACATGAGAGCATTGATAAAGGTCAGATAGCACCAAGATGGTCTAGTTAAACATAGCTTCCGATGAGGAGGTGGCAGTGCCAACAGTACCTTTCGAGTAGGTTAGAAGGACGTCTCAACTGTGTGAACAGAGAGCTTTTGACAAGGTTGGAGGCTATCATTCAAAGCAATAGCAAACATGTAAACAGCATCCAAAGTACTCAAAAGGACACCTCTCGAAGGCAATGGATAGCAGACACACTACATTTTGCGCTAAACCATTCGAAACGTCTTGGTTTCGCCTTCATTCACTTCCGCCAAAGAAGTATTCAACCAATTTGAGCCTTTCGAAAGCATATATAGCCTTTTGAAATGGTTAGGGCCACTCCCACATAAGAAAGATGAACTACACATCCATTACCATAGAGGCATGAGGTTCCAAATTAGTTGGGGTAGAGGCTTTTGACAGACACCATTCACAATAAAACCTTTTAGGAGTTTCGACTCACTCAAAGCCAAAAAGAAGGCACGTTTCGACAGTGTTGAAGGCTAGCACCCAGGTTAACTCATTCGACACATCAGCATTCAAGTCAAAAGCGCAAAATAGACCTTTTGACAAGGTCAAAAGGCTGTCAAGCAACTCCTTTCGACGAAGTCTAAAGGAAACAAAGCAAGAAAAGGAAGCCCAACCTCCAGCGGTAATAGAAGAATAAATAAAACCCTTTCGACTAGGTCGAAAGTTATGGCGCAGTGGACCTTCACGGAAGCAGACGGATTGACCTTTCGACCGTGTCGAAAGCTTGGGGTCGAAAGCTCCCAACCCACACCTATAAATGTGACCCCAGGGGTCAGTTGTAAAGGATCCGATTTCTTTTACTTCTCACTTGTATTTTTCTTAAACTAGTAAACCCTAATTCTAAAATCAGATTGGAATTTGGTCAATTTGTTCAATTGAGTTCAATAAAAGAGGATTGTGATAATTGCATTTACTTAGCAGTTCAGATTTCCATATTTCATAAATGTGTCAACCTGCAATTGAGTTGGCCGAAAGGAGCCCCCCCCCCACCAAGTCGAAACCACCAGTATTCTTATTTCTTAGAAGCTTAAGCTCAATCAACTAGATTGTAAGTGTCACCCCTTTCGACAGAGTCGAAACCACTCCAACTCCGCTATTTCCAAAGATCTTTAGGTTTCTAAACCAAGCTCCCTTGCCTGCATCGAAAGGTGGTTTCGACAAGGTGCCCAGTCAACCCATTCGAAAGAATTACTAAGAGAGAGACTACCCTTTAGATTGAGTCGAAAGGTATAAGAGACGAGTTTTGATCACTTTTACCTATCTTAAAAGCTTTAGCAATCTCTATCTATTCGAAAGGAGGTTTCGAAAGCATCATTCACATCCTAATCTTCAATTTGGGTGCTGACAAGTTTTCTTGTCAACAATGACAATCTAAAATAATATTATATTGCTCCCTCTTAATATTTGCTCCTCCTAATTTATGCACTCTCCATATCAGTATGCTCAAATTTCTCCCACTTTATCATCAACAAAAAAGTTGAAAATCATATATTTTAGGTTGTATTTTAATTTAGACAAAATTATTTGTTGAAAATTTTGAAATATTTATTACAAGGAAAGAATAATTTCAAATGTGTGCTTTTATACATTTTAGCACTATCTTATATAGGATTTTTTTAATATAAATTCTACCTTTTAAGCTTTCTCAAAAAGAAAAAAACCTGTAATTACCAGCCAATTTCGAAAGTATTTTAACAAAATGGACATAATATTGGCTGATGTTAGGTAAAAAATGAGTTATACAATATTAAACATATATACCTTTTTTTTAAAAAGATCGTTACTTTCAAGAAATATTTTAATTTTCCTTAAATAATTTTTTGCACTCATTTAGCATAATGGAAAATGTTTTAAATATTTCTAGCACTTCGGAAAGCAACGTCTTATATAAAAGTATATCTAATTTCATTTTTTATATCTAACTTTATGATACTTTCAAATTAAAATTACGAACCTGAAACTATAAAAAAACGAGTTACCAAATTTGTTGCAGTTCTATTATGCATAAATGCTCGTTCTCCATCATATGTACGGAACATTTGCTATTTGACATCCATCTCATCCTTTTGTGTTTACTTTTTTGTTGGTATCTGCAAAAATTAAATTCTATATTTTGGTACCTACTTCCAACGTTAGGGTCAAAGGGGTTAGGTCAAAGGCAATCATACCCAAGAAGGTTTAGTGGGATTTCTGAAAATAAAATTGTCATTATTAATTAATGTATCAAAATAACCATCAATGTATTTTTCTCTGTTTTTCCAATTAACGAGAACCTAAATACTTAGATAATTTTTATTTTTATTTTCTATCAATGATTTTGTACTTCAAGAGATATTATAAACATTATTGGTCACATAAGTACTTGGATTTCTATAAAATTTAGATTTAGATTTTACTCAAAATCTAGTACCAGCATTAACATTTTTACTATACATGAAAATGTATCTAGTATTATCTTTACGATTAATTTTATTATATCCTAAACCACTTTTGTCAAATAAAGGTCTAGAACTAGATAAAATCATATTTAAATTGTTTTGACCTTTAGTAAGTTTTGCGACTTTTTCATTAAGCTCATCAAATTTAATTTTATAATCACACTTTTCTTTTTTAAAAGACTCATTGCTATTCTTTAAAGTACCCATTTCTTTAACCAATTAAAAATTCTCATCTTTTAAAGCGTGGTTCTCTTTTATAAGTGACGAAATTTGAATAACTGAATCCTTTAAAGAAATTTGCAATATATCATTTTGATTACTTAAGTTAGCAACTTCTAAATCTTTTTCATTTAAAAAAACATTGAGTATCAAAGCGTTACTTTTTCAATTCAGAATTTTCATTTTCTAGTTTTTCAATCTTGATTTCACAAGCTTTCAATTTTTCTAACATGGTAAAATTAAGTTTTTATACTTTTTCAAAATTATAACATAATTTATCGTAATTACTATCATATGAATCATAAAGTACCTTATTGTAGTTTGTAGTTACTTCAGCAATAGCATTGCTTATTTTCTTGTTGACAATGTCTCGACTGGATCTTATTTTGGCTATTGTTCTTGGATGTTGTTACGATCGGTAAAACACCAGGCTCTGATACCACTTGTTAGTTTCTATGTACAGGATCAAAGATGACCAATATATAAGAGATAACATAAATGCAGCAAAAATATAATAGTAGATCACATAGTCGATTTATACTGGTTCAGACTTCCTGTCCTACGTCCAGTCCCTAAACACCTCTTAGGAATTTCCCTGTCAATAACCTCACTTCACCTTGAGGAATAGGTTTACATACTCCACATGAACAACCGAACAGGACTTCAATATTCACTACCTTAGGACTCTGCAATAGGTCTTCAATCTTTTCTTTTATAAAGAAATTCTTTACTATATATCATGCCTTCAATACACTGAGTAGTCACGTTGGAGTACAACTTCTATAACCTTTGAAAGCGATGCAAAATGATGATTTTCTAATGAATATATAGTTTAGGAATTTAGAAAGCAATATGATAATGATTTTGGGAGAATAGAATTGTGTGTACGCTTTTGGGATGGCGGTAGGCTTATATATGAGTGATAAGATGTCATTGAACAAGAGCAACCCTTCAGCAATTCAGTTCGAAAGAAATGCATCCATTGGACCTTCACACCACTTCAAAAAGTTGCTTGAATGAGCACTTTAGTTATTCATTACTAAACAGTAATATAAAACAATTGCCACTTTTCAAATCAAAATGTTGTTTGGCACAGTTTGTAAGCGCGTAGCAAAACTCTTTGGTGGTCAAGGTTTGAGTCCCGGTTCGTTCATTTTGTTTGTATATTTTTCTAAACTTCATTGCCCATTATAAAATCTGAAAAGCAAGTTGCAAACAATTGTAGCTGTAGCATTTTGGTGGAGAGCCGTGTGTCATCATACTTTGCCTGGGTTCGAATCCTAACTCTGCCTTTTTAAAAATTTATTTTTCTGATGTTCATCCAATTATATAGAACTGCAAACTAACATTTATACAAATGTTGTTATAGTGTGGGTGGTAAGTAACCTACATCCCTCTTTAGTGGTCGTGGTTCAAATCCTACCTTGGGCACTTTTTCAGCAATTTAATTTTCCACTGTTTTAGTCATTTATTTTCCAGGTTTCTCTCTTCAATATATTAGCCTGCTGCCAAGTTGTGCCAACTTTATTTTCAAAGCTGTATGTAGTGTGGTGGGTAAAGTAATGGTTTTTTTAATTAGTATGTCATGTTTTCAAACCCCACTATCTTCATTTTTTTTCTCTTCTCTTCTGTTTTTTATTGTTGTAATGTCCGGTGTAGCTCATATAAATTTATCATTTATCCATCGTATATCTACTTCACCTGAAATCACTTAATAAACATATTAGCAGTATTATCGTATAATTGTTATCATCAAAACACTAAAATTATATTTTCCACAACTTCATCATAGAGTGCACACTTCTAGCCGAGCCCTAACAAGGGAAAGAAGCGTTCACCCCATAGTTCCCGCAATTGTTTGTAGATGTAGCTTCAAATGAATAGGGGTAGGAATTTGATATATGCTAGTTACGCCAGATAAGCAGAAATTGTATGGGACAATGCAGCTTGGGTTCAAAGATACCAACAATTTAGTAGAATATGAAGCTTTCCTCATAGGCTTGTGAATGACTCAAGTGACGAAGGTAACCCATATAAAAATTTACAACGATTCCCAATTAGTTGTAAATCAAGTGTTAGGCAATTACCAAGCAAACGAGCCAACCTTAGCCAAATATGTGGAACTTTCTAAGAAATTACTAAAGCAGTTCGAACAATTTGGTATAAATAGATTCCACGGGAGAACAATTAATTTGTTGATTCGTTAGCTAAACATGTAAGCACCAAAGTGGAAAATGAAATGAAGGAAGTTCGAATAAGACATCAGGAAAAGCCGAGCATAACAGAGGCTAATCAAATACTAGTCCTAACTCGAGTTCAACGGGCAATGATACAGGGGTCCTAAGACCAAGAAACTGAGGAAAAACGAGGGCAGCCCTCAACTGAACTTCAACTTTAGCAAACCGAAGAAAAAAATTGGATGACCCCATAAAACAATTCCTACTAAATGCAATCCTACCCCAAAACAAAAATGAAGCCTAAAAAATCAGATATCAGGTTTCTTGCTACTCATTCTTTGATGGAACATTTCATAAGAGAGGGTCTTCCACCCCTTATCTTAGGTGTGTTTCAAAAGAAGAGCGATGTGGGTTATGAGAGAAGTACATGAAAGGCAATGCGGGAACCATTCTAAGGAAGCCAACTTAGCAAGTAAGGTACCAAGACATGGTTATTATTGGCCTACACACTCCATGATGCAAGGGAATTTGTGAGAAGAAGCAACAAATGTCTAAGATTCACGATTATCCCTAGACAATCATCCCACAAGCTCATCCCACTACCTAGCCTATAGCCCTTCAATATATGGGGCATAGACTTGATAGGTCTGCTTCCTATGTCAAAAGGAGGAGCAAAATACACAATAGTGGCAATCAACTACTTCACTAAATGGGTGGAGGCAGAACCCTTAGCTACAATCACAGCAAAGAAGATAATGAGAAACATAATTACCAGATTTTGAATCCCCTACAAGAGAATCTCTGATAATGGAACCCAGTTTTAAAGCAAAGAATTCATAGAGTTCTGTGAGAAGAATGACATAACTAAAGGTTTTTCCTCTATCCCACACCCACAAGCAAATAGGTCGGTCGAAACAGCAAATAAGACTATCAAGAAGTTTTTTAAGAAAGGCTGCAGAAAGAAAAAGGAAAGTGAGTAGAAGAGTTATCTTTGGTACTATGGGCCTATAGAATTTCAACCGGATCTTCAACTGGCCATACCCCTTTCTCATTAACCTATGGATATGAGGCCATGCTCCCCGCTGAAGTAGAAGTCCCCTCACATAGAAAAATATCTTACACGACAGAGAAGAACAGGAAGCTAAAAAAAGCTACCCTCGACCTCATGCAAGAAAGGAGAGATGAGGCAGCGGTGGTATCTGCTGCATATCGGCAAAGAATGGCAAGGAATTACAACACAAGACTCAAAGAAACTTATGCAAGGGAGATTTGATACTTTGAAGGAAAATAGCCAACATAAAAGACCCAACATATGGAGTTCTGGCCCCAAACTAGGACGGCCCATTAGTTATAGCAAAAGTATTAGCCAATGGTGCGTACTGACTATCGAAACTTGATTGCAACCTAGTTCCATGAACATGGAACTCATAGCAACTCAGATCCTATTTTGTATAATCTACATTACTTATGCAATAAACATTGTAATTATTTTGAAAAGCAATAATACAATGAATGGATGTAGGGATATTAGACGACCCGACCAGCATAAAAATCTCTCTGCGTTAGTTTCTTTGGCATAGTTGAATAATCACACTAGATGTAGGGATATTAGACGGTCCAAACCAGTTATCAAAACAAAACTACACAAAACGTAGCCCGACTTTCTCAGCCAAATAACTAAACTGAACGTAGGGATATTGGACGGCCCGAACCCGTATAAAAATCTCTCTATGTTAATTCTAATAACATAGCAACACTGGATGTAAGGATATTGGACAACTCGAACTAGTATTAAAAACCATGTGCATCAATTAAGAAGGTTGTAAATACACGACCTGACTTCACAGTCAAAACAATAGTCCACCCCCAAAAAGCAGAGTAGACCATGTTAAGCGCACGACAAGGTTCAAATGCTAAACATAACATTTAGGAAACATGAACTACGTAGACAACAAATTCAAAGATGGCAAAGAAGAAATAACTCATGGGTTATGCAATAACTACCAAAAAGGATGCGATTCCAGAAATTAATTAAAGCATGCTAGGTAAAAATCGAAGAACAAAAAATTTCTTATATTTATTTAATCCTGTTAATATACACTGAAGATCTACGATTATTTACACGTTCTGTATTTCTACAAACACATTGAAAGTACAAAAGAAAAATAACAAGCAACAATAGAACAAAACAACATCGCAAATCTGACTTTGATTTTGGAAGAAGAGTCGGTTATAATCGTTCTTTGATAATGTAATCTGAGGGATGTCAGTGTGAGGTGGTGGGGAGAGCTACCCTTAATTTGGAGAGTAGGAGATGGGTTATTCAATTCAGTGATAACAACTAACGAGCGACCGGGGGCAACATGGCCATAAGCAACACGAGGGTCGTAATTAGCACTAGCCCAAGCATCACCGTAATCTCATGGATCAATTCATAATCTGGGCAATTATATAGGAAGGTCTGATCAAGCCCTGGCCAAAAGCGAGTGAAAACATCAAATGCACTCTTCAAACCAATTTTAACCATAACTCTTCCTATCTTCTCATGATGAAGTTGTTCCAACAAGGAAGCCCTGTCTAACCCACCTCAAGAAGTGGCAGCAGGCCTCAGAGTCTAATATAAAAACTTTGTTTACCAGGTCGTTTACACGTCGCATAACCACTGCCCTGATCCGATCAATCTCATCCGAAAGCTGATCCTTTATCTTATAATTTTTTCTAGTATAAGGTCTAAAAAGACCTTATGCGGTAGAAATATAAGGCGAACTGTCACTACCAGTATTCTCCGACTCCTTTTTATAACGACCTTTTAATTCGGCAAATCTGTCCTTATAATGATTTTTCAAATCATTCTTCCATAAAAGAACGATGTCAGGATCTGCCCCCAAGTAGGGGAGCAAGAGCAGCACCAGGCTTAAAATTTGCACCTAGAGCTAAGGCTGTAGAAGGGAAATCTTTGGTGCTAATTTTCTTTGTAATCTGCTTATCCAACTCCTTAATTTTACATTTTAAAGCCTTAATTTCGCCCATATATACGACCTCGTATACGCCTTCGGCATCCTTTAACAGACTTTCCAATTTTGTAACCCTAGCCAAAGTAGAATTAAGGTTCCCTTTAAGAGCGGTCACCTTTGGGTCTTGATTAAAAGAAGTAGGCCAAAAGTCAAATGAGCCCATACAAAGAAAAATTAAAGAGAAGAACAATTAAATAAAGAACGTACAGGAAATTCACAAACTTTGCTAAGAATTCTAAATTTACATAATGTATGTATAACCTAAAGAAAGCATCCAATAACATAAGATTACAAGGTCATTTTTAGTTACAGGTTCCTAAAATACTACATTAAAAACACCTACCGTATAACATAAGATTGCAAGGTCATTCTTAGTTACAAGTTCCTAAAATACTACATTAAAAACACCTAACGTATATCAGCTAGGGGCAAGGCCGAGCTAATGCGGATAGTCTTATGGGGATTATAGCAAGCACCCGCCCAATGATCCGTTGATTCTTTCGCGGTCAGCTCGAATCCTTTAATATTGGAAAGGAAGCTTAGTTAAGCGTAGGGTAGAAGTAGCTAAATACATTCATTAGTAGTTGAAAAGAAATCTAATCCATCTTGTTTTTAACTCTCTCTCGTCTAAATTGTTTGGAGATGGAGACGATCCTACCCTAAGCCTCACGCAAAGAATCTTCAAGCTTATAAATCTTGAGTGTGGTTTCCTTCCGTGTGTTTTCCAAAGTATCAATTAGTTGAGCTTTAGTTTTCTTGATATTTCTACCTAAGAGCATTAGACCTCTACCCTTCCCTCCATGGATAGAAAAGCACCTTTGACTCCACCCTCTTCTTTCGCTCGTTTGCTAAAGAAGGATTCACACCCGCAAAAGGAGTAGGAACCAAATCCGAACTGGATCCCTCTATCATTCTTCCTTCTTTAGTATATTCCTTAACCTCAATTTGGCGGGAAAGTTGATTAGATAGATCTTCTATGGTATTATTCAATTTTTCTATCTCTACCTAATAAACAACACCATAGAGTGCCTTGTTGTCTTTTAATGTTTGTTGCATTTTATCCAACTTTGATTTAGCTGCCGCAATCCCTTCCCGCGGTTTAACAATAAGTTGATGCTGACGGATTAGTGCGTCTTTCGTGTCCTTAAGCTTTGCACAGTCCACCTTTAAGTTTTTCTCAAGCCTTTCATTAGCAATTATAAGATGGATGTTTTCCTCTTCTAAGGCCACGGTAGGAGTTGACGCTTCAATCTCGAATTCAAGCCACTCATGTCAACGGGGCCATGAACGATGCAGATAGATGGAA
Source organism: Allium fistulosum (assembly GCA_030737815.1). Lineage (NCBI taxonomy): Eukaryota > Viridiplantae > Streptophyta > Magnoliopsida > Asparagales > Amaryllidaceae > Allium > Allium fistulosum. The sequence continues at coordinate 356,937,795 of CM060904.1, forward strand.
TGCAAGATTCAAGAACTTCATTAAACTCAGATGAAAGCCCATGGGACCAATATAGTGTCTAATGATTAAAAGTTTGACTCAAAGTAAATCGGAATATGCAATGCTAAAATGAAAATAAGAATATATATTATTAACTACCTCGTTATATGACAAATCTAACAAAACCATCTACAAAAAATAACAGAAGTAAGCAAAACCCAATCCTGATGTAAATTTCTGAACTTACTCCTAAACCATTCCAAGTGAGAGCTATCAAGCAGGAAATAACCACTTTTCGGGGTGTATTATCATCGACGCAGCACAAAGTCACTGAGTGTCTCCTTTTCTTTAACTACTTGATCAATCCTGGAGAGCAACCCTTAGGTTTTGTCCTTAAGTTTTGTAAAAGACCCATATAATTCATTCTCATGCCTACAGATAACTGCAACACTAAGATCAAGATGATCTAGGGCTTGACTGTTGAGCCTATCCTCGCTTTCCTTTAGAAGTTTAGTAAACAAAACTTTTTCAGAAGACTAAAACAAAAAAACAATGAAGATGACCCAGTCAATCATAAGAGGTAACAAAATAAAATGGCAATAAAGTAAATCTATTGTGATGAAACAAGATTAACAAGCTAACTTTCATTACATATTGAAGAAATTTTAAAATTCACACACAAAAAGTGTTAAGTATTTATGTGAGGGTTGGAAGTGGCCTCGATCTCTTTAGTCACTTCGGCATCCTTAGACGCCTCATCATCCTGGGGCTCCACATCTCTAATTAGTTGTGCAGAGGCATAAGGAGAGGCATTCTCCGCACCAACCCCTCGTCCCACTTGGCCCGGTGGTAGGTAAGAGCTTTGTCAACCCTGGCCGAGTACCTCGAAAAGTTAAGGCAAACCTCGGCACCGAACTGTTGCCGAGCCGAGGCATACAGCTTGTAGACCACAGTGGAAGTGCTCTCCTTAAGTCTATTCTGCAATATTGCTAGCTCCACATCCTTCTCCTTCAGCTCGTGGTCCTTTAAAGCCAAGGACTCCTCCATAGTCTTCTCTTTCCCTTCTTCCTTGAGACGATATGCATCAAAGTCTCCCACAACCTTAGCCTTCTCGGAAATGACTAAATTAAGATTTGGTTCAAGTTCGGTAATGTAACCCAAAGACATGACCTACTCTCCCTCCCATCTCTTATGAGCCTCCCTTGTCAATGCTCTAGCTAAAAAAATTAATAAAATAATAAATAGGTAAGGAACAATTAAATAAGTAAAGGAAAAGAGAGGGAGGAGAAAGGAAAAGTACTTACGTCGGATCGAGATTTTTTCATCTCGGCCACGAGATCAAAAGAAGGAAGCTCAGGAAATGGAAGTGCAAGAAAAGAAGAAGGAGACCAAGCAATACTAGATAAACTATCCAGTGTAATCTTTCCAACCGTCTCAACGAGTTCAGATATGGCACCCTCGACAAAGGCAAATATCAAGTGCAAGGGTCAATAAGATATTGCAAAGGAGGAATAGGGAGAGCCGCCAAAGTAGAAATGGGGAGAGTCGTTGAAGGACGAGGGGAGAGGAAAGGGCTAACTTCTTGGAGGCTTGGTCAGAACCTTTATCAACATCATGTTTTCTCTTCTAGATATTTTTCTTTATGGGTTGACTAGGTGCGAGAAGAGCGTCCAAGAGATCATCATTCATTTTACCTATATATAAAAGGAATCTCATGGTCAGAAAATTTTCCTGACGGTTAGAAATATAAAATAATGAATTTTTAATCAATTTTTAGCTAATTATACCCTTAGGCTCATCTAAAATCAGAGAAAGCTTAAAAATAGAAGAGAGAATTTATGATTTAGGCTAAAAAATCCAAGCTTTTCTAGCATCTTTTCAGTAAAAAATGTTTGTGTTTTCCTCTCCTCCTAATCTAGTTCTAAATTTTGATCCCTTTGGGAGTCATACAACTTGGTGGCATCATCAGAAAAAATGGGCCAAGTAGGATGAGGGCGAAAAGAAAAATGAAAATTATCAGAATTTAAAATAATAAATATAATTCGATCCATCTCTGAGTCTTGCGTGAGACAGACATTGGGATCACTTTCATAGTTTGAGCATAATAAAAACCAGCGTCTCCCATTGAAGGGCTTTTAATGATATCAAACAAAAACTAGGCCTCCTCACAAGTACTGTTATAACCATTCTTCTCATAGAGAATACATGTGGCAATCACAATAGAGTATAAAAGGAGAGCAAGCTGGATAGGAATGAGATCAATGATAGTCAGCCACTAGCGGAGGACTTGATTTGGGGGAAGATAGAGCCCGCATTGTATACGTTTGGGAGTGAGAGAGGTAAACCCATTTGGTGTAGTGTGAATACGTTCGTGAAATTCAGGAACCCTAACCTCGTAACCTACAAACCAAAATTGATTTAAAATACTATCAACATCTTTCAAACAAGTTATCTTAGAAGGCAAAGACAAAGTGGAAAAAGAAGAAGAGGCCATTTTGAAATCACGAAGTAAATTGTGTAAAAATGTTAAAATAAAGAGCTTTACAAGAAACAAGATTCTTACTTCAATTTGAAAGAAATTCGAACTTAGGAAAAGAATCGACTTAGCAGATAAAGATTTTCTCATTTTCTCTCTCTTTCTCTTTTCTTTTATGATAATATAGGGACGTAAAAGAACAAGAAGAAGAAGAAGAAGAAGAAATATATACCTACCTTAGTCAAATGTTCGCCACAAAAAAGGGATGATAGAAAATTTCTGAATCGTCAATCGATCGAGTAAACAACAAGAATAATGAGCACGAAAATCAAGATAGATTTATCTAGTAAACGAAGAGATTGACATCACAGCTCTACATAGGGACAGCCAATAGGGAAGTGACACATGCATAAGAGCACTAAATGCGAAACTGCCACTAAGACATTTTCACTTCCTTGAAAAAAAAGGAATAGACAGAAGTAATAGGATGCAAAAACCAAATGTACGAATACAAGTCCAGACCCATCTACGTTCGATGCAGACATGGGGGGCAAGTGTTACACCCATATTTCCTGAACCTTATTGAAGATGAGATGTTGCAAGCACCAAAATCAAAAGGACCTCCCACAATCAAGTTAGGCTACAAGAAGCAGAAGCGAAGAATAAGTTGAAGTTAAGAGAGTACTGTGCCCAATCATTTAAACACGATCTTGGCATTATAGCCAAAATGGCTACCCGGTATGGGAACCGACCTATGGTCACAATATGCAATCCAATAAAAAGAATTGCAACATAACCCAGAAGTGACAACGAGATAGAGATACGATGCTGCCACATCAAAAGCTATACTAACAATGCTAGAGTACAACACATCCTCTGAAAGGCTATATACAAATGGGAATATACTGGACTTGTATATCCATGTACAATAATAACAGGTCTACATCAAAGCCATGTCAATAAAGAAGTGCGCCGTCATCAAATTAGGCTGATAAAGAAGTGCGCCGCCATCAGAATAGGCTAATAAAAAAACGCGCCGCCTTCAGGATGTAACAAACACTTAGCACGAAGAGAGGAACAAAAGAAGAAAACTGCGATGCAATCAAAAGGCCAAATAAACCCAACTATTATTCCTAAAAGCTAATGCGGTGCTAATACTTTCAAGTGCAGATCTGTGCTGCGCTTACTAAGGACTCTTTAAGTAGTACCATAAGGAATCCAAAGCATTCCAAGGGTGCACATGGGGTCATCCAAGCAGCACTCTATCGCAGTTCTTCACTTGTTAGAAAACAGCAATGACACAAGTGGCCATTATCAAATAACTGTTGGAACTAGGCTAGCCCGCAATGGAAGTTATAGGTGAATTTCAAATTATTTACCCTATATGATCTTTATTAGGACTACGAAGTCTAATTTATTTAGAACATTTCTAAATTTAATTCAAATAAAATCATATATTTCATTTAAATTTATAAATTGTTGATAGAAATTTATTTAATTTATTTTCAATTTATATATAAATTGTTGATAAAATCATATGAAGTCTAATTTATTTACAATACCATAGGTTGGGGGCAAAGCAACTCAACACCATTTCTCCTCAGCACAATATCAAATGAACATTACAAACTGGATAAGATGACTCAATTACAACCATGTCCAAGGTAGTATTAGGCGAATAGCGTAATTCTGCTCGATATGTATCAATGGCGCCCCAACAATAAAGCAAATATATAAATCTCGACATTCTTGTGGGGTGGTACACAAGCCATTCATCCATTTATATCAGAAGTGCATGACTCATTTGAACTTGAGTTTCTCGCCTTAATTTCACATGTAACCATTTTAATTTCAAACTTCCCGCCAACGTCTAGAATTCAATCGCTCAAATTATGGTTTTCCACCAAAAACGCATCAACAGTCTGTGCATACCAAACAAGTGTAACGGACAAATGACACGTGGCAAAATCTGAAGTTGGGAGTTAAAACAGCAAAAGGTGAGTGACGACAATCAATGTGCATGTGACGATTGTCCTACACGACCAGTACCCAAAATAACAAAATGATGTGCCGTAGAGGTACCCGGCCGATGTAGGATGGTAGCCAACAATGTAAAGAAATAAAAAAATCCAAACGCATAACTTGTAAAACATCCCATGGCACATAGTTAAAATATAATATAACAACATAGGAAAATAGGCAAGATGGTGATATAATCAAATGAACCACAAATAAGAATATCATAGTGCATCAGTTTCACAGGCTATACAAAAAACTGAAATAATTGAGTTTATATGTCCCAAAACTCCAAAATAAACTCTACCACTGTCTCTCAAAATACAAGTACTGACATAGCCCTACGGTACTGCATAATGGAATATCAGTGATAGTAAGCTCCAAATATAGATACACGAACGCGTAGCCCCCTGGTCGTTCTCTATACAGCTACGTGCGCTATCCTGACATGTTATCCCTAATCTTTTCATTTAAGAGTACCCAAGGTAATAGGAAGCAAAGCATAAAACCTCGAGCCAGACAACAGTTTGGTGTGAGATATATAACATCTCAAAAATACTATAAAAATCGTATATAATACATATGGACATAGGGTATGAAGAGTCATACCTGACCTGTCCCTACATCCAAAGGTTTAGCACATAATAGTTAATATATGTTGATCTATTACCAAAGCCATATAAGTGTACCATAATCGAAGTATAATGTCCAGTGTCTAAGTATACGGTCGAAGATATCTACATCATGTGACACCTTAGGGAGAATAAACAACCATGGAAAACATGACATCCACCAAACAATCCTCACCATCACTTGTGTGCAATGGATGTATGATAACTCATATGGCATAATCGCAAACCTAAGACTCAATCAAAATCCCGGCTTCATCGATGCTCTAATCCATGCCATTTCGGAAGGCTAGGAAGCAGACCCACTATAACACCCCTAATTTGAAATAACATTATTCAGGAGATTTAATTAGAAAAATTAAATAGAATAATATAAAGACTAGAGTGATAAGGAGATGAAGATTTGAAAACTAAATAGCGGTCGTGTTTAACTAAATGAAATCATAAGAATGGGTTTATAAAATGGTTTTATAAGTTAACTACTCAAGAGAATAAGGTAAGGGTATTATGGGAAATAGCCGTATATCATAATACCATAACCCCTAAACCCTTACTTCATTCTTCATTTCGTATGTTCATAATTAAAAACAAAAATAAAAGAGAGCAAGGCCAGCTATAACCCTAGGAGGAAAGAGGATCAAAATCAACTAAAAGCTAAGGGTTCAAGCAAGGAAGAATTAAGCAAGATCAAATCTCAAGTTCCTTATCAAAAATAAGTCAAATACTAATCAAAACCATTTCATATATGTCTTAATGAATATTTTGATTTCAGGTTTAAAGTTTAAAACCGTTTGGATGATTTGAATGATGATATGCATTGATTATATGCCATGTTTGATTTAAACATGTATGTTTGAAAAAGGTTTGATTCGATTTTAAGGCTAAATCCATGTAAAAATGGGTTTTGAATGCCATGAGGATTTGAGATGTTATGTAAAACATTATTTTGGAGATGGGTTTAAATTTTCATAATTATCCAAGCTATGGATTATTTATTATGAATTTTGAATGGAAGAAATAGATAATTTGGGATTAAAATTAATTTCGGCAATTATATAAAGTATTTTGGGTCCAGAATTTATATATGTCAGAAAACATATTAAAAGTGAATTCAGGTAATTTTTGGGGATTTTTCCTAAGTGATTTACTATTGAAATTAAATTAATTGAGTTTGAGGACTTAAATGTCTTAATTGTTTTGTTAAAGGGAAGGGCTTCTTTGCTAAAATATTTTTAATTATTAATGGATAAATTCGGCAGCCTTTTTAGAAAAGATTTTGGTAAAGGATGTGGCAACTAATCACAATTTGATAAATAAGCAAGTTAGGTATAAAGGAATTTCTTTTAATGGTATAGAAATCAGTGTTGCTTTGAATTACAAGCTTGCCACTTCCATATGCTTATTTCCGAAATCATCCCAGATTAACTTTCGAACCCATTCGAAACCAATACACATGAATCAAATAGTTCTATTAGAGAAAGGCGAAAGGGGATGGTGTTGAAAGCTTACTTTCGAAAGGGTTAAAGTACTTTTATATAGCTTTCGAAGGGATTGTCGCTTACCTTTGTTTTAAAAGTAGCTTTCGATTGAGTTGTCGCATATTAAGTTTTTAAAGGGAGCTTTCGAAAGGGTAGTTGCTTTTGAACCTAGTCAAAACCTTGCTGTCTTCTTCATACCTTTCTAATAGGTTAAAGGCCGCTTTTCTCTATAGCCTTATAATAATGCTTTCGAAAGGGTAGCTTTTGTTTTATTAATATTGAAGCCACTTCCTAATGCTTTCGAAAGGGTCCTTGTAGTCAATTATATTAAAAGCTTCGAAGGCAATGGTTTCGAAAGGTCATTTCGAAGTTATCCTCTTTCCTATTATTTTGCTTAAAGATTATTGCTTTCGAAATAGTGGTTTCAAAGCCATCTGTTTCCCAAACTCTTTTACTTGGAGATTAATGTTTTCGAAAGGGTTACTTTCGCCTATGTTCATTTTGACCTAGAAGTTATATTTAAGGTTAAACCTAATGATTCTGAATGAGATACCTTCAAATGGTTTCGAATCTATGCTTCTATAGATCCTACTTGGTCTAAGAGGTTTTGAAAGTTAAGCTTTAATACTTTCGAAAGGAATGTTTAATAGTTACGAAAGGAAGGTTTTGATGCTTTCGAAAGAGACGTTTTGAGTGTTTCGAAAGGCATATATTTAAGTGTTTTGAAAAGGTGGTTTGAATGCTTTCGAAGGGTATAATTTAATGGTTTCCAAAGAGAGTGTCTAAGGTTTCGAAAGCCTTAGTTTTCAAAACAAAGAATCCAATCTCATTTTTAAAAGATAAACCCATGGGAATATAAAAGAGTTTTTGAAATGGCATTTCACTTTGGAGTTTTTGAAGAAGCTTTCCTTGTTAAAGATAATAGGTTAAAGGTATTAACCATGTTTCATTTGAAAATGATGGATGTTAAACCATGGATAGTTGTGTCATCATGTTATGGTTAGTTATCATGTGTGCTTCTTTTATAAGCATATTCACTTTATAATTAACCCATAACTGTATTTTAGGGTGTTAAGGGCAGAATAACCGGCTAGGTTGACCCAGTAGTGAATATATATATTGATTTAACTCTGGTATAGGTAGAGTTGCATCAAGGAGGTCAGGTAGACCAGAAGATAGGATGCCCAAAGATTGATTAAAGAGTTGTCACTTTGGACAGGTTCATAGTAAATCCATGAAAACTATGTTCGGAAAATTTTATTGGCAGTGGCCAATAGGTTCTTAGTGATCCCATGAAAACTATATCCAGATTAAGTTATTGACAGAGATCAATAGGTTCATAGTCAACCCATGAAAACTATGACATGAGAGAAGTTATTGGAGATTCCAATAGGTTTATAGTAAACCCATGAAAACTATAATTGGATGAAGTTATCGGCAGGAGCAATAGGTTCTTAGCGATCCCATGAAAACTATGAAACCAGACAGATAGTCTATAATCTTTGAACAGGTTATTAGTCGGCCCATGATAACTATTAGTTTAATAGTGACCCTAGAAACTATAACTTGAGACAAATAGATAGATGAATGGGGATAGGAAATCCAGAATATATTGCATGTGTGTATACCATCAAGATATATATTATATTATGTTATGTCTTAACCATTGTGGATGCAGGTGGTTAAGATACTAGTGAGGGGAAAACCCATTCTGCTATGCGGCATGGGCTCACCAGATATCTATATGTTTCGAGACGGTAGTTTATTATTCATACCAGGCTTTTTGTCTGACTCGAAGTTTATGTTTTCCCCTTAAACCCTTGGGTGCTCAATTAATTTTGAGTAGTTTGAGAGTTAAGGTTTTCAGGTTCTCCTTTAGACGAATAAGCTTTCGGAGACGTGCAGGAGGCAAGCTAGCTATTAAGGGTTCTTTTCTGTTTGATTCCGCTGTATTTTGGTTGTAACGACAAAGTTGTTTAATTGCCTATGTTTAGACTCTAATCATCCAATGGGGCATCTTCATATGTCACTCTTGGCATATTTGTAATAATTATATTTTCTCTGAACGTGGTTCTCGAAATTAGGATTATGCAATGAATTTTAAATATGATTTGAAGTGGAATGAGAAATTCGTTTTATCGTTATAAAAATAATATTTTTTTCATATCCATGTGTTTCTGTTATATCAATGTATCTAACATTACCACATTTGGTCACCAAGAATTAATAACTATGGATGACTGCAGCATCTGTAGCCGTTAGTTTTGGGCCTCCAAGTGGGGGATGTTACAAGTTGGTATCAGAGAATAGGTTTATGTAAAATTAAAATGAAATTTAAACCTAAAATATTTTTAAAACATAATCCAATGAATCAGAAAATAAGATTAAGTTTTGGGATTAACGCTATAGTAATGTACTTGTGTTTGATATATATATATAAGAACGTACTTCCCGCTCTCTTAGACCGTTCTTCTATATCTTACTAAGGCTCATATGCAGATTTATGAGAAAGGAAGATATGGAGGCATGAAACGAAAGAGGAAATCTAGGTGGAGGAAGCACTACAACCAATGGAAATGCTTGATCCAATAGTAGAAACCAGGATCGATAGGCAAATGCTAATCAAAATGCAAATGCCAACGTAGGTGCTGGAAATCTGCCAGTAGATATGGGGATGATGTACTAGTTCTTCATCAATCTGATGCAAGCTGGAGCAGCTGCAAGAGTAGTTGGGGGTAATGCTGTTGAAGGAGAAAATCTCATAGCCCCAATTGGCAACAACTATGCGAAGCTGAGCAGGGATTATACTAGTCTTGGTGGAAAGCCGTTTTTGGGAACAGAGGATGCTGTAGAAGTAGAGAATCCGCTTTTGCATTTGAAAGGATCTTCATTGACTTGGGCTTAAACGATGAGCAGAAAAGGAGACTTGCCTCTAGACAGTTGCATGGAGCAACACTTCATTGGTGGAATATTGTTACAGCAGGAGTTCCCGAGGAGGAGTTGACTTGGGCAGAATTTCGAAGAAGTTCGACGAAAGATTTTTGTCTGAAATTGCCAAGTCAGTATTGCTGAGAAAGTTCATAGATCTAGTGCAGGGTGAGATGTCGGTGATAGAGTATGCTATGAAGTTTGATGAGTTATCCAGATACGGATATGCTACCATTGACACCATCACTAAAAGGAACGAGAAGTTTATTCGAGGGTTAAGACCCAAGATTGCTAGGGAGACAATGCCACATCAACGTGATCTAAGTACTATTGTTGTGGAGATGTCAATCCGGAATGAAGAGATGCTTTCTACTTATGGGAAGGAGAAGTAGGTTGAAACCCAGGGTTTTCAAGGCAATAAGAGGAAATTCTTTAAGAAGAAAGGAACCCAGAAGGGAGAAGCTGCCAAGAAGGCAAAGGCTAATTTAGTCTTCTTTAAGTGTGATAAGAAGGGACATTATGCTCATGAATGTCGAATTGGAAAAGGAAAGAAGGCTGCAGACAAGAAAGGAGTGAAGTGCTTTAACTACGACCAAATTGGGCATTATAAGAATCAATGTCCTGAACCGATCAGAGCGGACAAGGGAATGGTCTTTGCTATTGGACCATCATCTGCTGGTCCAACTATTGCTGAGAAGGGAAAGACTGTGATGGAAGGTATGCTTTTGATTCAAAGTATACCAGTTAAGGTACTATTTTATACCTATGCATCGCATTCATTTGTATCTCAGTTTAGTTGATAGGTTATGTTTATAACCCTCATACCTAGTTACTTCCTTAAGGGTTGCGAATCCGATAGGAGGGTATGCAACTCTGGAGATGAGATGTGACCAGTTAGAACTGGATTTGTTAGGTCATAAGTTTGCATGCAGTTTGTATGTTTTTGGTTTCATAGGTTTCGGAATCATTTTCGATATGGATTGGTTAGATAAATATGATGCTAGGATATTTTACCAAGATAGGGAAATATCGCTAAGACACCCTAATAGTCATAACCGAATTATATTTTCAGCGGAGAATTTTGATCAGAGTGCTTGCGCTTTGTTGAGTGCTATGGAAGTATAAGAGTTGAGTCAGATTCGGGTAGCAAGAGAGTTTGTAGATGTTTTTGAGCCAGTTACAGGACTACCACCAAAACGAACCATTGAGTTTTGGATAGATCTTGTGCCCGGAGCAGAACCTGTAAGTAGACCACCTAGCAGGTTGACACCGACCAAGATGAAGGAATTGAAGGTGCAGCTAGTGGATTTGGAAGGGAAGAATTTCATTAGGCCAAGCAATTTGCCTTGGAAGTGGCCGCGATGTTTGTAAAGAAATCGGATAGGTTGTTAAGGATGTGTATTGACTATCATAAGTTGAACGAGAAGATGATCAAGAATATGTATCCTTTGCCGAGAATTGATGATTTATTTAATTAGCTGTGTGGAGCCAGAGTATTTTCCCAAATGGATTTGGCAACAGGTTTGCATCAACTAAGAGTGTCAGAGGACAGTATTCCATTGATGGTGTTCCGGACTAGGTATGGTTCGTACGAATGGTTAGTAATGCCATTCGGGTTAATGAATGCACCAGCTTTCTTCATGGATTTGATGAACTGGATTTTCCGAGAGTACTTGGATAGGTTCGTATTGGTATTTATAGATTACAATATAGTGTACTCTAAGGATGAGAGAGAGCACGAAGGTCATCTTAGAGTAGTGCTTGAGACACTAAGGCAGCATCAGCTGAAGGCACAGTTTTCCAAGTGTCATTTTTGGAAGAAAGAGGTTAAATTTCTTGGTCACGTGGTTTCAGAGAAGGGTTTGTCAGTTGATCTAGATAAGATCGAAGCTATTAACAACTGGAAGAGACCAGAGACAGTGACTGAGATCAAAAGTTTTCTTGGACTTGCTGGCTATTACCAAAGATTCATTAAGGATTTCTCATGGATAGCAGCGCCTTTGACTAAGCTAACCAAGAGGAATGTGAAGTTTATTTGGTCTGACAAATGTGAAGAAGCATTCCTTAAGTTAAAGAATCTGTTAACCAACACACCTATGTTAGTGGCTCCAGATGGAAACCAAGGATTAGTAGTGTATACTGATGCATGTGGAACCGAATTAGGAGCTGTGTTGATGAAGAAAGATAAAGTTATTGCATACACATCACGACAACTTAGACCGCATGAAGTAAGATATCCTACTCATGATTTAGAGGTAGTAGCGGTGATCTTTGCATTGAAAGTATGGAGACATTATCTCTTAAGGGAGAGATTTGAGTTATATACAGACCATAAGTCCTTAAGGTATTTATTCTCTCAGAAGAAGTTGAATATGAGATAGCAGAGATGGCTGGAATTTTTAGCAGCTTAAGATTTTAGTATAGAGTATACACCCGAAAAAGGGAATAATGTAGTGGATGCTTTTAGCAGAAAACATCAGATGTGGTGTTAGCCATGTTGGCGGAATGGAAAGATCTTAAGGCTTTGACTACTTGTAGTGTGTAGTTAAGATCGACTACTAGTTCTAGTCAGAGCACTATAGTGGTTTCTTTTTTAGAAGTTCGACCAATATTGATCGAAAGGATTGCTTCTAAGTAGAAAGAAGACCCATTATTAGTCGAGAAGATTAGAAGGCTCAAAGTTGGGTCAGAGATTGATGATCTAAAAGATTTTAATCTTGACTAGAGGGGATGGTTGAGAAAGAAGGGACGGTTATGTGTTTCGAATGTCGAGGACTTAAGGGAAGAAGTTCTTGGGGAATGTCATTGGTCTAAATTTTTGATCCACCCTGGGGGAACCAAGATGTATAAAGATATGAAGAGGATTTTCTACTAGGAAGGTATGAAGAAGGATGTTGGTTTGTGGGTTAGGCAGTGTGAGAACTGTCAACAAGTGAAGGTCGAACATCAGAAGCCGAGTGGATTGATTCAACCTTTGGAGATACCAGTTTGGAAATGGGATTCGATATCCATGGATTTTATAGACGGGTTGCCAGGGTCGAGTTGAGGAAATGAAAGTATATGGGTTATAGTGGACAGGTTGACCAAAAGTGCCCATTTCATTCCAGTTAAATCAACCAAGATGGCACCTGTTTTAGCTAATTTTTTTATGAAGAACATAGTTAGACTGCATGGAATTCCTAGCAGTATAGTCAGTGATAGAGATGCTTTGTTTACTAGTGAATTCTGGAAGAGTCTGCAGGATGTGTTAGGTACCAAGCTCAAGATGAGTATTGCGTATCACCCTTAGACGGATAGGCAGACAGAAAGAGTCAATAAGGTGCTCAAGGATTTGTTGAGAGCTTGTGTGCTGGACTTTGGTGGATCTTGGAAAGATCACCTACACTTAGTCGAGGTTTCCTATCATAATAGTTATTGGATTAGTATAGGAATGGCGCCTTTCGAAGCTTTGTATGGAAGGCCATGCAAGTCACTAGCATGTTGGTTAGAAACTAGAGACAGATTAGTTTTGGGTCTGGATCTGGTAAAAGAGGCAACAGAGAAGATTGAGTTGATCCGAGAAGGGATGAAGGAAGTTCAGTCTAGATGGAATAGTTACACAGATTAGAGGCGTAAGGATCTAGAGTTCTCAATTGGAGATAGAGTTTTCATTAAAGTATCACCGATGAAGGGTGTGGTATGATTCGGAAAGTCAGGGAAACTGGCACCAAGATATGTTGGACCGTTCCCAATTATAGAGAGGATCGGAAAGCTTGCATACAAAGTAGAGTTTTTGAGCAGTTTGGTAGGTGTTCATAATGTGTTTCATGTGTCTCGTCTCATCTTCGTAAGTATGTGCATGATCCACAAACTACTATTCCTCCGACTACATTAGAAGATTTATTAGTAGAACCGAATTTGACTTTTGTTAGACAACCAGTTCGGGTTGTAGCAAGAGATGAGAAGAAGTTAAAAAACAAGAGAGTCAAGTTGGTGAAAGTTCAGTGGAGCGACAACGAGAATGACTATAATTGGAAGACGGAGGACCGGATTAGAGATACTTATCCTGACCTACTATAAGGGTATGTTCTATATTCGCTTTATATAGACTGTTGCTAGTCAGGTAGGCTGGTATTGTAGTTAGGAGATGTTACAGAGGATTGCTATTTTTAGTATATAGACCTTACTGAATTTCGAGGACGAAATTCTTTAAGAAGGAGAGACTGTAACACACCTAATTTTAACTAACATTATTCAAGAGATTTAATTAGACAAATTATATAGAATAATGTAAAGAATAGAGTGATAAGGAGATTGAGATTTGAAAACTAAATAGAGGTCGTGTTTAACTAAATGAAATCATAAGAATGGGTTTATAAAATGGTTTTATAAGTTAACTACTCAAGAGAATATGGCAAGGGTACTATGGGAAATAGCTGTATATCATAATCCTATAACCCATAAACCCTTACTTCATTCTTCATTCCATACGTTCACAAATTAAAAACAAAAACAAAAGAGAGCAAGGCCGGCCATAACCCTAGGAGGAAAGAGGATCAAAATCAACTAAAAGCTAAGGGTTCAGGCAAGGAAGAATTAAGCAAGATCAAATCTCAAGTTCCTTATCCAGAATAAGGTGAATAATAAGGATGATTTGAATGATGATATGCTTTGATTATATGCCATGTTTGATTTAAACATGTATGTTTAGAAAAGGTTTGATTCGATTTTAAGGCTAAAACCATGTTAAAATGGGTTTCGAATGCCATGAGGATTTGAGATGTTATGTAAAACAATATTTTGGAGATGGGTTTAAATTTTCAAAATTATCCAAGTTATGGATTATTTATTATGAATTTTGAATGGGAGAAATAGATAATTTGGGTTTAAAATTAATCTCGGCAATTATATAAAGTATTTTGGGTTCGAAATTTATATATGTTAGAAAACATATTATAAGTGAATTTGGATGATTTTAAAAAAAATTCCTAAGTGATTTACTATTGAAATTAAATTAATTGAGTTTGAGGACTTAATTGTTTTGTTAAGGGGAAGGGCTTCTTTGCTAAAATATTTTTAATTATTAATGGATAAATTCGGCAACCTTTTTAGAAAAGATTTTGGTAAAGGATTTGGCAACCAATCACATTTTGAAAAATAAGGCAACTTAGGTATAAAGGAATTTCTTTTAATAGTATCGAAATCAATTTTGCTTTGAATTACAAGCTTGCCACTTCCATATGCTTATTTCCGAAATCATCCCAGATTACCTTTCGAACCCATTCGAAACCAATACACATGAATCAAATAGTTGTATTGGAGAAAGGCGAAAGGGGATGGTGTCGAAAGCTTACTTTCGAAAGGGTTGAAGTACTTTTATATAGCTTTCGAAGGGATTGCCACTTACCTTTGTTTTTAAGTTGCATTCGATTGAGTTGTCGCATATTAAGTTTTTAAAGGGAGCTTTCGAAAGGGTAGTTGATTTTGAACTTAGTCGAAACCTTGTTGTTGTCTTCCTACCTTTCGAATAGATTAAAGGCCGCTTTTCTCTATAGCCTTATAATAATGCTTTCGAAAGGGTAGCTTTTGTTTTATTAATATTGAAGCCACTTCCTAATGCTTTCGAAAGGGTCCTTGTAGTCAATTATATTAAAAGCTTCGAAGGCAATGGTTTCGAAAGGTCGTTTTGAAGCTATCCACTTTCCAATTATTTTACTTAACAATTATTGCTTTCGAAAGAGTGGTTTCGAAGGCATCTGTTTCCCCAAACTCTTTTACTTGGAGATTAATATTTTCGAAAGGGTTATTTTCGCCTATGTTCATTTTGACCTAGAAGTTATATGAAAGGTTAAACCCAATGCTTTTGAAAGAGATACTTTCAAATGGTTTTGAAGCTATGCTTCTATAAATCCTACTTGGACTAAGAGGTTTTGAAAATTAAGCTTTAATACTTTCGAAAGGAATGTTTAATGGTTTCAAAAGTAAGGTTTTGATTCTTTCGAAAGATCCTTTTGAGTGTTTCGAAAGGCATATATTTAAGTGTTTTGAAAAGGTTGTTTGAACGCTTTCGAAGGGTATAATTTAATGGTTTCCAAAGAGAGTGTCTAAGGTTTCGAAAGCCTTAGTTTTCAAAACAAAGAACCCAATCTCATTTTTAAAAGATAAACCCATGGCAATATAAAAGAGTTTTTGAAATGGCATTTCACTTTGGAGTTTTTGAAGAAGCTTTCCTTGTTAAAGATAATAGGTTAAAGGTATTAACCATGTTTCATTTGAAAATGGTTACAAGGATGTTAAACCATGGATAGTTGTGTCATCATGTTATGATTAGTTATCATGTGTGCTTCTTCTATAAGCATATTCACTTTATAATTAACCCATAACTGTATTTTGGTGTGTTAAGGGCAGAATAACCAGCTAGGTTGACCCAGTAGTGTATATATAAATTGAGTTAACTCTTGTATAGGTAGAGTTGCATCCAGGAGGTCTCAGAACATAGGATGCCCAAAGATTGATTAAAGAGTTGTCAGTTTAGACGGGTTCATAATAAACCCATGAAAACTATGTTTGGAAAGTGTAATTGGCAGGGGCCAATAGGTTCTTAGTGATCTCATGAAAATTATATCCGGATTAAGTTATTGACAGAGATCAATTGGTTCATAGTCAACCCATGAAAACTATGACATGAGAAAAGTTATTTGGGATCCCAATAGGTTTATAGCGAACCCATGAAAACTTTGATTAGATGAAGTTATTGGCAGGAGCCAATCGGTTCTTAGTGATCCCATGAGAAATATGAAACTGGAAAAATAGTCCGTAAGCTTTGAATAGGTTATTAGTCAGCCCATGAAAACTATTAGGTTAATAGTGACCCTAGAAACTATAACTTGCGATAGATAGTTAGATGAGTGGGATTGGAAATCCAGAATATATTGCATGTGTGCATATCATCAAGATATATATTATATTATGTCATATCTTAACCATTGTGGATGCAGGTGTACAGTATATGGTTATTATGAATTTTAGTTAAGATACTAATGCGGTGAAAACCCGTTGCGCTAAGCGGCATGGTTTTACTAGATATCTATATGGTTCAAGACGGTAGGTTATTATTCATACCAGGCTTTTTGTCGGACTCGAAGTTTATGTTTACCCCTTAAACTCTCGAGTGCTCAATTAATTTTGAGTAGTTTGAAAGTTAAGGTTTTCAGGTTCTCCTTTAGACGAATAAGCTTCTGGAGACATGCAGGAGGCAAGCTAGCTATTAGGAGTTCTTTTCTGTTTGATTCCGCTGTGTTTTGGTTGTAATGTAAAAGTTGTTTAATTGCCTATGTTTAGACTCTGATCATCCAAGAGGGCATCTTCATATGTCGCTCTTGGCATATTTTGTAATAATTATATTTTCTCTGAACGTGGTTCTTGAAATTGAGAATATGTTATGAATTTGAAATATATTTGAAGTGGAATGAGAAATTCGTTTTATGGTTTTAAAAAAAAATTCATATCCATGTGTTTCTGTTATATCAATGTATTTAACATTACCGCATTTGGTCATTGAGAATTAATAACTATGGATGACTACAGCATCTGCAACCGTTAGTATTGGGCCTCCAAGTGGGGGATGTTACACCCACAATCGTAAATCCCAAAGTAATCCACTATCGCAAGATCCAGAAAAAATCGAAAATCCTGAAGAGCATCCCTACATACCCCTTCTTTACGTGCACATTGGAAGCCTCCGAGTTATCGACTATCCTTTTGCACATATCTACATAACGGAACTCAGTCATTATTTCATCACGGCTATCTCCATAGAAGAACACAATTGCAAATCCCACTCGCAAGCTCCCATCATTGAACTTGCCCTTGTGGATCACCGCCACGACTCCTATCGTTAAGTCATTACGCCTCTAGACAACCATCGTAACTCATAGACCTATAGAGTCAAAGTTCTAAAGTTGTCGCCATCATCATCGACATTATCATGTCGAAGCACTACACTACGTCTCACTTGTTGCCACACGAAATCCAAGGCCATTCCTAGTCGTTTGGAGTCGTTAACTTTACTCCACATCATCCACTATTCCCCCAAAACAAGCCCGAAGAAATCTCGAAGTTTCGCCTCATCATGACCAAAATTTCCAAATTTCAAGTTTCGGTCCGAGTATGCCCTAGGTCAAGCCTAGAGAAACCCATGGAAAATCTTGAAGCGTGACCTGAAGTAGAACCCAAATTCCTTGCCCGATCCAAAACCACTAACCGACCCAAGCCAACACCCCACCGACCCGAAGTCAAACCCATGCCAACACCACCAACCAAGAATTCTCGTCCGGCTTTGTCCCAACCTGAGTCAAACTCGAGCCGCGCATGTGACTGACCAGAGTACCCCCCGAACCAAAATATTTTCGAGTCTCCGAATCCAAATTTCACATCGATTCCACCGCCACGCCTCATTCTTTGACCTGTATGCCTTCTGTATGCATCGATAAAACTCCTAACCTCTTCGAGCCTATCCATTGAACTTCAGATCTCACTGCACCTAACTCTTAGTCGCTCCGATGAGCGTTTTCAACCATATAAGCATACAAGCAAACACCATACATGCACCAAACAACATTCATCGAATGTAGTGGAATCTCGAGTTTGACTCAGGTTCCCAACTCCACTTGGGAATCTCGAGTGGTTGCAGCAAACCACTCGACTTCTTCTGCTCTGCCTTTACCAACTGACAGTTCATGCACTTCGAGATGAATGTCACAACATCTTTCTTCATCCCTTTCCAGTAAACTATCTGCCTCATGTCACGGTACATTTTATAATCGTCAGGATGTATAGTCAATCTTGAATGATGCCTTTCGTAGTACCTCATCCTTCAACCCATCGACATCAGGAACAAACATTCTCCTATCCTTATGGAGCCAACCATCGCAATCGATCCCGTACCGCTTCATCTCCTCAGACTCTACCCATCCCTTTATCTTTGCCATGATCCCCTCTAGTCTAGCATATCACCTCTGAGTAGTACCGATCTGCTTAATCAAGGTAGGTCTAATCGTCAAGCTAGCAAATACTTCTAGCTCTAACTCATATCGAGGTCTAAAATCATAACCATCAATAAACTCCAACTGCTTTCATTCTAAGAACATCACTCCCAAGCCAGCTTGTCTCCTTCTCAAAGCATCAACGACCGCATTTCCCTTACAAGGCGTATAGAAAATGCTAAACTCATAGGAGGCCAGGAACTCCAACAACCGTTGCTGATGAAGGTTGAGGTCCTTTTGGAAGAATAAATACTTCAACGACTTGTGATTCGTATATAACTCGAACCTCTCCCTAAGCAAATAATGACTCCATATCTTTAAAGCAAATAATATCACCGCCAACTTCAAATAATGAGTTGGATACTTTTCTCGTGCAGTTTCTATTGTCGGCTAGCGTAGGCGACAACCTTTCCCTTTTGCATCAATACCGCACCTAGTCCAGTACCATAGTCGTCTGTATATACTGTCAACTCTTCATTTCCCCTCGGAATGACTAACAACGCTGCATTCGTCAACTTCTCTTTCAGACTCATGAATGCATGCTCACACCACAACGTCCCAAATAAAAGTTTGATTCTTATTGGTCAAGTTATTTAACGGCGCCGCTACCTTTGAGAAGGCCTTGATAAAACATCTATAGTATCCTGCCAATCCAAAGAAACTTCTCACGTTTGTAGTGGTCTTGGGTCAATCCCAGTCCTATACTACTGCCACCTTCGCAGGATCTACAGCAATACCCTGCTCGGAAACAATATGACCCAAAAATCACACTTCCCTCCTCCAGAAGTGATACTTCAAGAACTTTGCCTTTAGTCGGTGCTTTCTCGGCACCTCGAGAACAGTCCTCAAATGCTCCTTATGCTCTTCCTCCATCCTTGAGTAAACAAGGATATCATCTATGAACACAAGTACAAATTTATTTAATTGATCCTTGAAGATACGGTTTATAAGATCAACAAAGTATTCTTGTAATGATCCGCCTTTTCAACCTTCAAAAGTCGATACTAATACATCCACGGTATTCACGTGCCAAGCATTCGAGTGCCGAAAAGACTGATTGTTGGGGAAAGAGAATGAAATGATAGAATAGAATCTCACATCGTGATGAGTATTGTGTAATATACAACAGATCTTTACAAAAAACTGTAATATACATACATAAAATCAGAGTACACTAATCACTAATCATCAATCTAGACAGTTATAAAAACCTATCCTCATAAATACTGATAAAAATAAACAACCAATGCAGTGGAAAATAACATATACGTGAGTATGTCTTGGAGGCATCCAGCTCGTGCTTTGAAGCTCAAAGCATCCAAACTAAATCTGTAAATATGCTCGGTCTGACCCGAGCATTACAAGGAAATAACGACCGGATCAGTCTCAAAACACACTTCAAATGGGTTATTATGTTATAAAAACCTTTCAAAATAATGGTATCTCGTAAGATCATGCCATATATAAACATGGACAGGTTTTTACCTTACAATAACCAAACCATTTCATAGAAAATCTTCTGGTATTATAATAATGTCTAGGGTTTAAAATAAATATTGAATTGTAGCTGATTTTATTCAAACATACATGCATACAAGCAAACACCATACATGAACCGAACAAAATTCAAACATGTGGACATACAACAATTCATGGCAAATCATCCTATAATATGTCTCTAACATAGCCTAACATACTTCATGACAGTCATACACTAAATTAACGGGATTAGAACACTTTAAAATAATCTTAATTCGTTTTTACTTCAGGTTTCACTTGAAAACTGTTCCGAAACATGATTTTGACTTTAAAAATCTATTTAAAATACGCCAAAACCTGTAGATACATATATAATAGGTGAGAGATGATAAACCACTCACCAAAGCCTCTAAAATCCAAGTTTCGCATGCAAAATGATGCAAATCCGAGAATTCTAGCCAAGATCCAATTTTCTTTCCCAAAGATGTAAATCTGAAGCTCTCTGATGAACCGCATTGCTTATTTAAGGTTTGGACGAGATTTGGACGTGAAAAGAGAAGGGTTTTGGGTAAAGAGTGGAATAATGAAGATTGAGAGCTATTTGAGAAATGGTAGAAAAATGATTTGAGGAGAGATTACTCACCTATTTATAGGAGAAACACCAAGTACCCCAAGAAGCTACGGACCTTACCCCCTAAACTGACCACCTCCCATTAACCTACCACCCCCCGAACAGAACACCCCCCGGACCAGAGCACCCCCCGACCAGGATTCCATAGTCGGATACCGAGCCATCCACCATCGAACAGAGCATCCCCAACCAGGATTACATGGTCGGCTACCAAACCGCCTCACCCCCTGAACCAATCGACTACCGAACCGAAAATCTATAACTTAAATCTTTAAACAACCATATCTCCTATCCAGAAAGTCCAAATCACTATTATGACCACTCTACAGAAAGAGAAACCATCATATCTTTCCAATGGAAGTAGTCTCGGATGCTAACTCGACTTCTATCAAAATTTATAGTCGTTACAAGTTTTCAGGGGTAAGATCATCAAGTAAAATACGGGTCGTTACAATGCATCTCCATACTATAAATAAGAAAAGGTACTGTATCAAGAAAAGGATCATTTTTTCGAAATCGAGAATTTTTAACGTTAAATAACAAAAGGTTTTGTACTCTGCAATTAATGCTTGTATGAGGAATGTAAAGGAAAAAAGTGATATTTCCCCGTGGATGTAAGATTCTTTAACATCTGAAATACGTAAAATTCTCCCTGCCTTTACCTTTTTCTCCATTTTTACTTATCTAGATTTCAGTATTAGATTCTTTGTTACCATTTTTACCTGAATTAGATATCAATTTGATTTGACATTTTAACAAACAATTAAAGTGCAAGTGCTTGATTGTGTAAGCTCTCAACAACATAATTACTACCTAAAGGAAAATTTGATATCACTTAAGTTTTTTGATTCTAACTCATGGAAGTACGTCATAATTACTTTCGTGATCATATGAGGTTTTGTGAGACCGACATATCTCACCAATAGCTTCTTTTCAATTAGTGCCCATTTTAACTTGATTACTATAACTTATATAATTCTTCAACTCATTGTCTTATTCATATTTAGTGCTTATTATTTATTTTCCTACTTATATTTAATCACATTCCTTTAATTATCAACGAAATTATTATTTTCTATTTATAACAATACATTTAGGGATTTCTACATCTCAATTAATGCATTGAAGTTATATCTCCTCAAAAAAGGAAATGTTATCATTGTAATTTCCCATTAATAATCTAAAAGAGGAATTATGATATGTTCGAAATTACAAGGAATTACCCTTTCTGTTTTTATTGATATAGACAGTACAAAATATGGTAAACATCCCTATTTTGTACACCTCTTTCCTTTGGGCATATTCCTTGTTATTTTAATCGAAGCACTTTTCATATATAATTGTAAAATTGGATAATTTATAGAAATTCACATAGAAATGGATAATTTATAGAAATTCACATAGAAACATTCTTCATTCCAATGGACTAAAATATGAACTTAAATCTCAATCAGATTTGAAACATCTTATAATCATGCTTAACAACTTATAGCATTCAACTAAGGAAATTTGGAATTAACATATAATCTTATTTATGACTTACCTTATAACTTTTAGGGACTACTTTGACCCTTACATTCTAGATATGCGTAGTTAAAGTACTTAATGGTTCCATAGCGATGGAGGTGCAAAATGTTTTAGCACGGATAAAGCCGGGATATAACGGAAAATAACGTAGGTGAAAAAAGCTTCATTAGGTATAAAACCAAATATTTAAAGTTAATTTATTCTCATTCTCACATTATTTGTATAAAAAAAGAAATATTTTTAATCTTATACAAAAAAACCAAAGAGTATCATGATTTATGCAGTCCAGATTTGGTGACTACAATAGATTTCTAACTTATATTGAGCACTTTCGCCTTAAAATTAGATTTTTACCCTAACTTTGTTGCTTTTGTTTAAAAGAGAACTAATCAAATCAACCTTTTTATATTATTGTTGCTAAAACGGGTGCTAAAATGCCTTGATTTAGCAGATGTAGTGGAAAATAGCAGGGCTTAAAGCGGATCTAGTATTTAGTAGCGCTATATTGAAAAAGCATAGTAGTTGAAGAGCGCTTTGCGCTATAGCAGGGATTTTGTGAGGCTTTGACAGGGCTTTAACTACATAGTTCCAGATTTAGGTGTATACAACATGTAAACAAAGTTAACAATATATTGAATACGTAGGCAAGGATCTTAGGTTCATTTTATATATATTTAAGCCTATAATTCCATGATTTACATTTAGGCATAAAATAAATAGATTCACAAACGGTATAAATCCAATATTATTTAAAATACATAATCCCAACTTACCCCTTGGCTTCCAAATTTCAAGATCTAAATCTATTCTCCTTATTTGACTTTTTTTTCTTTCAATCAAAATATGTATTTAAAGTGTATACATAATTATTATAATTATTGATTTGGGAAGAGATTTGAAGTAATCATATTTTAAATTTATAGATCTAGAATATACCTTTTTTCACAGAACCGATTTGCCCTTATTCTTCTTCTTTTATTTTCTGCTATTCTACACACACACACAATTTTATAATTTCTATAATTCCTAGAAGTAAAGGAGAAAAGAAAATGGCAAAATTTTGCTCCTTGATTCAGAAAATATGAGAGAAAAAGTGAGAGGCTAGGATTATATTTATAGACGCTCGAACCAATTCTATCAATTAGATTAATTATATTAAATCTAGGCTGTTAGGTTGAGTTTCATTCTCAATCGCCATAGCACCACCGGTCGACCGATCAATAAGGGGCAATCAACAACTAGGGGCCGACTGGTCCCTATACCGATGTCGACCGGTTAACGTTATTTAATTAACATTGATTTATTTCTTTTGATTTATTCCTTTAATATGTTTTGAATTATTCTTGATTTCAAATCTTTAACTATTAATTAATTTTCCATTTGAACTCCGATCATAAATCTTTATAAATGAAAGTTGATTAGAAAATCGCCACAACACAGTGGAGCAAGTTTCATAGCCGAATTTTGATGTTTGTAAAAAATTCTATTTTTGAGCTTTGATGATTATTTATTAATTTTTTTAAATTAATTACTATTTATTTTACGGGGTGTTACATACTTGTTTAAGATTATATCTTAAAAAGTTCACAAGCTCTGTTATTGCTCCCACAAACTTAGAGATATTTGCTATGGTGTGCAACTAGTCTCTTTTAAATCATTACTTAAAAGTCCTAGTTTAGTCAATGTGTCAAAACTCATAGTCGTTGTGCGATAATTTGCAAGTAGAATCTAAATGGATTAAGCATATTGACCGGCAAAACTCTTTCACTAATTTCCACATTTCAAATTGATGAGGCCATTTCCCACTATGCTTGCTTTGTAATTTTCCAACTACATTAACCTTCCTCTCGAAGACTTGCTTATGGTCGATGGATCAAATCCTTTTGGGTACAACTACCAGATAATTTTGTCAATGTACTCGGAATTCAATTTGGATTTAAAGCATCATACGATATTGCAAAGTTTATACTCTATGGCTTGTTGACAATTGAAGTGACTATCATTGTGAACAATCCACTTTCTCCATATTGACAAGAAACTCGTAGTTTCTTTTTAATGTGCAATAGTTCCTATTAAACATTGTAATAGATGTGTTCTTTTGGAGTTGGTTAAATTTGTATCATCTACTTAATCCATTTTTATATTTGAATCTTGGATCGTATATGTCCGTCGCACTACCACTAATTTCTGTAGAAAGAAATTTCTTCGGTAAGAAGATGGTATATCTTAGAAAAATAATTTTTTTATTAGTGCAAAGAAAAGACATTCAAAAATATTTTATAAACTGCCTATAGACTTACATAAACTATTGGATTAGGAGCATCTAGTAGTGTAGTAAAAGAGGCAAATTTTAAAAAAAAAAATCCGTTTTAATTCAGGCCTCATATGCCTGGAAGGAGGCGAGCGAAGTGAGGTAGCATAGTTCAAGTGTAGCTCAATTGAAAGAAAGAAAGTCAAGGTGAACTCTTAGTATTAAATCAACCAATCCAGTCAGGGGCCTAGCAAACAGAATTCAAAGCTACTTAAAGCACCACCAACAGCATAACGATCGGTTCAAGCAAAGTGCTTCAACCAAAGGAAAGGGGCTAGTCGGATATGATGCTTAGGCTACCCTTCTGTCCATTAAAGTAGAAAAGTAAAGAACATCTCTTCCAGTAACCCCAAAGAGGACAGAAGAAAACATATTCATAGTTATTTTTCTTTTCCCATCTTCTTGTCTTATTGAAAAAATTTGTTCTTGATCCCTCCCCCAATTGATTGGGGTCACCTTGCCCATGTCTAAAATTGAAGGAATAATTAAAGCTGGGCTGGGGCAAGTTTTTTTTTAGCAATATCGATTAAGAGTGCACCTAGAGTAATATCAACAAGGTTAAGTGCTTGGTAAAATGCATCTAAGGCAAAAGTTTTGTTTCTTAGCAGGTACGCCTTGGCTCAGACGAGCGAAATAAGGAAAGAAACAAAAGAATATGTTGGCAAGCTGACATCTTTTCTTCTTCTGAGTGTCCCCTATAGTTCTATTGGTCAGCTTTGAGCTAGTTCTTTATAGTATCATCGTGAATAATATTGTTAACACTAAAACATATTTAATGTTTGATGTTCAAAAAGAAGAGTTTGAATTTTTTTAATAAAAATTCAATTTAGTTAATTCAAACTATTTCAATAATAATAATAATGTTAATTTAATTAGTATCATCATGTCATGAATATCAAATATTCAATGACTAAGAGATGTGCATATAAAATATGTTATATTAGCGTCTAACATGTAAGAGAGTTTGTATATAGAAAAATACAAATATATATTATACAAATGCCTATCATAATATATGTATATATTTATTAGTCTATACATAAAGAAATTTAACATTTGATAATTCATTCAAATTCAAAATATTAGATATTTAAATGAATGTAATTATATTCTAATATGTCAACATTCAAAAGGCATTAATATATACATGTTTTATAATAAGTTATTTTCTAATGTCTAATTTTTCATGTAGAAACTATATAAAATATTTACTGTCAAACTATTTCAGTATGTATGGGATTTCAATACGAGACGCCAGTTGCGCGTAAAGCATAGTTCATATGTGAAAGCTATAAGTGTTAAAATATATAAGTTTAATATCTTTTCCCCCAAACACAACCGTCGCCACCATTAATATCTTCACTAAATTCAATCTCCAGTTTCAGATTGTCAGAGCATATTGTCGATGCCATGATGTGTTCCCAGAGTTGTCTTCCTGTACTATTAAATTCATGTCTGGTCGATGTTTGCCGAAAACCTAATTTTTTGTTTTGCTGCCTAATTATTTAGCTTCAACTTTGATGATCGACCGCAACTATGACATGTTCTCTATTAATGAAGTGATGCGCGGACATCCTCTAGTGATGATAAGTTATTGCATTGTGAACAGCAATGCACATAATGGAAATGGCTTGTGCATGCTACTGTTGGTACTTGGACAGTAAAATGAAATTTAAAAACAACTTATGTAAAATTATTTTGCAAATCAACTTAAAAAATATTTTGAAAATTTTCTTCAATAACCTTATTGTTGGAATAAATGTTGAACCGTCGATTTTACCTTTGAGAGAACCATTCCTTAACCTAGGCACCACTTGGGAATTTATTTTCTACCGGTTTTGATTAGTTTTGGATGGCTCTGTATTCAAGTGTTATCATAAACCTTGCTTGTAAGTTTTATTTCACACCAGTTGTTGTTGGTTATAAAACCGATGAAAATCGATGTAGTGTAATTTTGATGGCAATTCTCAACCCATCAAATTTGTGTGTTTTAAGGGTTTATATTTTTTTTTTCCAATTATACTCTCACTCATTATACTGTAGAATTAATCTTCACAAAACTAGATAATAAATATAAGGATATATATATGTAATATTACTTTAATGGAAAAATCTCAAAACCGGTTTATGTTAAACTCTCAAGCATGTATTGATCGGTTATAACAACATTTCATCTAAACCAATCAAATTCGGTACGATCATTTACGATCAAAACCGATACTCTCAAAACCTCTCATAACCGGTACAACAAAACTCTCAAGTGGAGCCTTAAGGTGGTGTTGTAAAGTCTACAGTTAAGATGTAATTTGTTTTTATAAAGAGAATGAATTTCTATATATGTAGAATAAGGCATCTTTGTATATTTATAGCAGCACTAATGGACTATGCAACATATCTTATCCAAATTCACTATTCCAGTCATGAAACATTATAAGTGAGACCTTATCTCACTTAATTATTTAAACCCATTTAATTAGTTCATATCCGCATATATTTTGGACCACCTTATTTTAAAACAATTTTAAAAATTTTGACAACCAAAGATATATAATATTTACATATTTTATTAATTAATTTCATGCCCTTTTATAATAATTAAAATAATAATAATTAATTAATATCACTATTATATTAATTTCTCTATAATAATAATTTATAATTTTTGTAAATTATTTCATTTGAAACTACGAGGTCCGATCTGTGACTCCCAGGTGTAAACTCAGCCCTTAGAAATATTTAAATAATTCAAATATTAATGCCTATACGGACTTTGCTGAAGCACACTGATGGACACGAGTTTAGTTGCTTACAGATTATCTAACTGAAATACATCTTCTTATCTTTTAAAGCGACACCCTTAAGCAAGGATGTATCGTGTATATTTTCTCTTTCTCATCACTATACCACTTAAATATCCACAATTTAATTAATGGTTAAAACTTTATTAATATCCATGGTTAATTGCGAAGTCTAAGATTAAAGTTTATGGTTCGGTCCGATAACGATTATCGATTATCCAGTTTGTTTTGGCCAAAGACTTTGACTTAGTTGACTATTAATTATGGTGATACTAACCTTCTACTCGAAGAAGACAAATACTCTCTTGAATAGTGTTTCATTTTAGGTAGTTCAACATATACCCCACTATAACCTCAACACGTTCATCATCGTCTTGTGATTAAATATTCAAAGTATAGTTTATACATTTACGATTCATAGTATTCTCAAGTCAAAAGACTATAGAACACTGTGGCATAAGGTATTCTATTTGAATTTTTAACCAATAGAAGAATCTTCATTCTGTAATTGTTACAAACAACTACAAGAATGTAACTCCTTAGTGCCCCAACAGTCATTAATAATTCACCGTTCTTTGTATAAAGAGCATCATGTACACTAGCCTAAATGAATATATCGATATCTCGTTCACGATTAACTATACATATTAATTAGGAATATTTAAGGAAAATTCTTTATTTTATTCGATTATATGCTCATGATTGCAAACACAATAGTAACTTTATTCGGTTAAATACGTTTTGTAAGGATTTTCAACTTGTATATATTTGACGTATTTATAACGTTATTTGTATCGCCATATAAAAACCTATATAATAGAAAATAAAACCAAAAGCTTACTCTGTTTTGAACAAGATTCATTATAAAAGTTAAGTTATAAAATCAAATTACATAATTGACCATAGGGCACACTTAACTCTATCAATCTGCTACTTGCAATTGGGGCCAATTATGGTAACTCATAACCATACTCCCGACAATTTTTCCTAGATAAAACTAAGAAAGAGCCTTAATGAGTGCATTCTTAATATTATTATTTTATAGCTACTTTTAGATTATACTTCTTCATTACCAATAAACTCTTTTATCATGTGTTAGTAACGAAGAACATATATTGAACACTTATTATCGGTTTGCACTACAATTTATATTACATCATTGCTATCATAACATGTTATTGGTTTTGAATGGTGTGAACCATCCTTTTTAAAAAAAATTCACACATAAACTACTTTTATCATGAAACTATTCAATGCTACATATATAGCCTTTATAATTATGTTTGGCATATCCTCTCATTTGGAATATTTCTAACTTAAAGCCTCTTTGGTAAGGGTAAACATAAATTTAAGATTGACTTACTGTATTAGATGTCACCTATAAAGTTTGAGTCTAAACACTTCTTTATAAGGAGTTTATTGTTTTCATAAACAATTCTTTAGTATTCCGTAAATACTGAAAATGCTCTTAACTACCATTCTGTGATTTTAACTTAGATTTGATAATCGTTCAATGCACCAAGTGCACATGCAAATTTTAATGTAGTATATAGCATAACATATATGATGATTCCTATTGCTGATGCATAAGGAATCTATCTCATATTCTCCATATTAAGCAATTTAATATGGTGTATGTGTATGTCGACTAGGACAATCTCAACATCCACTTATATTGAGTGTAAAGAACGTCTCTTTTAAATCCTTCATTTAGAGTTAACTAACCAAACTTAAAATGACTTTAACATGGGTAAACTATTGCCAATCAGTGTCATGTTGTTTACCTAGAGTGGTAGAAATGTTTTAGCACCTTCGATTTTCTATCTTATAGACACATGCTTCCTCTGTATTTTGATTGAAACCAAACTATTTGATGTTTTTTCCAAAATACTTGATCAACCTCTAGATGCTTATTTAAGATCGTATCTTAAAAGTAAACCAGTTCTGGTATCACTCCCATTGACTTCGAGACACTTTGCCTATGGAGTTTAAAAAATCTACTCTAAATCATTATTTACAAGTTCTGTTTCAATATCAATATGCCAAAACTCATAATCATATTGTGCAATAATTTTGAAGAATATAATTGGACTTAAACACGTTGACTGGAGAACTTGTCCCACTATATTCAATATATGAAATCAATGAGATCATTTCCTATCAACCTTGCTTTATACATTTCCTACTATATTGATGTTTTTCTTGAAGACTCACTTGCAATGGATGGATCAAACTTTCGGTACAATTTTTAAAACCAAATTTTGTCAGTGTACTTCGAATCCATTACAGATTTAAATCATCACATCATATGGAAGGTTATATACTCTCGATCGTTTATCGATAAACAAGGGGATTGTAATTACAAACAATCCATTTTCTCGTTATCAATAAGAAATTTGTAGTTTCCATTCAATATGCGAGATTTCACATTAGACATACTAATGATCCATATTATTTAGGCTTGGATAAATTTGTGTCGTCCACATAATTAGTTTCTATGTTAGAATCTTAGATCATATCCTAGTCCATTGCACTACCACTAATTTTTTTGTAAGAAAATTCCTTCAATAAGAAGGTTGCGTCTCTTGAAACAACAATTTGTTTCTTAGTACGATGGAACATGCATCCAAAAACATTTTATGAACTACCTATAGACTTACATAAAACAGATTTAGTCTTAAGCTCACGAAATTTATGTTCATAATATAGATTAGACAGCCACATATCTTAAACAATAAGATGGGGTTTCTTCTCAATCTATATCTTATATGGAATCATAATTTCAACTTTACATGAAACCAAATTCAACATATATGCTTACTCCTAAGCACATATCATTATGGAAAGATATAACTCAAATGCACTCATTGTCAATTGTACTTTATCCAACAGAGTCTGTTTACTCATCATCGATACATCATTATGTAGAATATATAAAGGTGTGACTTTAAGAGTGAATCATATTCTCCTTTAGGCACTTGGATGTCTTATCCAGGATACTCGCTTATTTGATCAAATCGATTTGTTTTAATTCTTTTGCATGATACATATTTTCTACTTCTGTTTTATACTCTATGAACTTATCATAAATATCTAAATCATGTATCAAATACACATGTTCATACCTAAGAAAATTTATCATTGAATATAACTAAGTAAGAGGATTCGGTATTAATAGACCGTGGACTGCATTCATCTATATGTATTAACCTAAAGATTTTATAAACATTTTTGTCGCTTCCACTGAATGGATGTTTTGTCATTAATCATTTAAGATACAATTCAGGTACCATATGATTCACAATCATATGATTAAAGAAGAATAATTTCTCAAAGATAAGGCTCGGTCCATGATTCTAAAAGATAACTATTAAATATTTTACATGCTTTTGTATTTTCTATATCTAGCGCACCACTATTGTTACAAAAATCAATTAGCAACATCAATATACCAAAAACATATTTATTAATATTCATATTATAAAATAGTCGCTTCTATTTTTGCTCCAAAACGAAAATGATTATTATATTTCACAAATAATGTTTGATATACATAAAAGTAATTTTTCAAAACTTGATGTGTCCATTAGCAATTGTTATATGTTATGCTCCCACTATTCCTACTATTGCAATAACAAATTTTGCAATAAGAAGCTTCATTAAACCTCTTATTAAGGGTTATTTAGTTTTTCTGTTGTAACTAATTTACAATCGAGAGTTTTGGGTCAAACTCAGGACCAAATGAAAGTGACTATGCTATAGGATCAAAATGGCCATAAGTTGCAAACAATGTAAATGCAGTGGTAGTGCTATATAAACTAAGTTATCCGCTGATGTGGAATATGAGTATAAAAAGTAAATAGTAAAGTAAATGACACCGAGAATTTTTTTACTGGTTCGAACTCCCGTTCTATGTCCAGTCTCAGACTCCTTCTGGAATTAAAATAGCAACCCTCACTTAACCCGGAGGAATAGGTTAACATCGCCTGAGTACCCGAATAGGACTTCTACCGCCTAAGTAACTGAATAGGACTTGACCGCCTGAGCAACCGAACAGGACTTGACCGCCTAAGCAACCGAATAGGACTTGAATACAAAGTAGATTGATTGTCTTGACCTTTTGTGCTCTTTTAACAACACAGATTTGTCAATTGTAGTACACCCTTCCTATAATCTTTTCCTCAAGTGTAATGTGTGTAGTTGTATGTATATGAAGATTAGGAAGTTTCAAATTGCTTGAAAAATATAGATTTATGTTCGTAAGCAATGGATATATGAATTCAAGAGAGTGGTAATTTCAGAAAAGATGAATCAAGTAAAAGCAAGAAAGTTGAGTTATTTGTTCTTGAAATTCATGCATATATATGGTAGATAGAAAGTTACAACTTCTAGTGAAAAGATGTTATCGAACAGCAATGGTCATAACCATCTAAAGAAGAAAACCGTTCATTAAAGGAAGTGTCTATCAGAAAATAGCAGTTAGAACCAGGTCAGTCGACTGGTCTATGAACTTTAGTCGACTGAATTTGAAAATATAAACGTGCATACATATGTGCATAAGTTCAATAGGCTGCCTATAGATATTCAGTCGACTGAATGACCTTGTTCAGTCGACTGAATTTTATTGATAAACAAAAGTTGTCATAGCTCATTTGGTTGGAGCACTTGTCTTCTAAACTAGTGAACCGGGTTCGTGCTATGCTTCATGCATTTTTTGAAAACTTGATTTTGATTAAAATATGCATGCAAGTTTATTTGAATGTGAGTGATGATTCTTGAAGAAAGATTTTAATAAAGCACTAAACTAGACTCTATATACACATTTGATGACTCTTGTTAAAATATATAACTATACGAACCATACTTTGAGTCGTTAAGTCTGGATGTTGTCGTAGTCGTAGATTCGTGAATTGTTGTTTCATATCAGCAATCAAAACGTATGATCCAACAAATAGATCTTATATTGAACAATTTTCTATAAGAAAAATACATTTGGAAAAGAAATCATATTTCTTATTCCTTATTAAGTGTCTACATATATTTTATGCAACTTTATTTCAGATGTCTCTTCATGAAGAAGAGGTTATCATTCACTCTCTCTTCATCTCAACGGTGCCAATATTACTTCCACTCTCAAAATTTCACTTTCTCTTTTACATGGTCGGTCCATTTGAAAGAGAAACCCTTTACCCCATGATTGCATTAGATTTCCTTAAAAAATGCATTCATTCATCATTAAAACGTTAAGGAGATCGAATAAGTTAGACTTAAGTAAACGAATTAAATACAACATATCAGTGGAATTATTAGGTTTGTTTGTAGTCCTTAGTCTAGTGTTGTTTTCAATACAATAAGATTCTCATTGCCTTCAATCATATTGAACACATGATCTTACACTATGGTTTACTTTCTCATTTCGAATGAAATAGTTTCATCAAAATTCCATATATTGCAAATGTGATTGTTCATCGTATAATTATTGCATGTGATTGAATATTGATCAAATATCTATACTATTGTATTAGTTTAGAGTTTAAAACTCATACAAAACAATACACAATATCGAGAAAATTTACACTTAAGTGGCCAAGACTCGAAAATTGTAATGGCTGTAAGTTGGCTCTTACATAGTTATTGGTGACAAAAGATTAATTTATTGCTAAGTGAATTAGTACATTTTTCATTAATTTTAGTTCAGTTCGTTTCGTATATTTCAATTGATAAACGGTTTTATCAATTATATTAGCTGTGACAAATTATTAAAGTAGATTATTATATATAATATTACATATGTTGTTATACTTATTATAATGGTTTATCATATTTTTCTAATAAGTCCTCAACTAGATTTTACATATTTTAAAACCCAAAATGAGATGTGGGAATTTTATAAATTTTTCTAGTGTGTTAGGATCCATTTAACTTGTTACTACAACATTGAGGGTACTCAAAAAACTATAGTTCCCATAAATTGTAAATAACACATTATTACTTATATCACGTATATAACTCGTAATCGTACATTCCTTTTGCTCCTAATAATTTTTATGGCCTAGAGGTGGACAACAAATCATAAGTACATTAGTTACTCATAATCCATCATTTCATGATTGTCTAAGGAAAATTTAGTAACCCTTGAGGATGCTTAACAAAGTTACAAATTGTTGTCACTATTCTAGGGACAATGTAAACATCACTATAAATATTTCATGGCTTAAGGGTTCTCAATAACCATAAGTATGTTTACTACTCTATTTATATTGTAAATGATAAAAGTGACATTATTTCAGATCCGTAATCTCAAAAAATAAGTATTATCGTCTGTAAGGAATAGCGAGTGTTCAAAACACTCAATGACATCATTTGTCATTTATTTAGCAAAGCTAAGTGGGGTTGACTGGACCCCTTCCAGTTTATTGCAAATCACAATAAAATAAGTAAAGCGTCATCACATGCAATGACACAAAGGAGAAAGATGATAAATAAAAGGAAAAACAACACAAAAAATGAAGGCAAAAGAGAAACTAATCCCAATTGTTCACTATACCATCTTCTAATTTGTAGGAACTGTGCTTGATCCCATGTCTAATGGCTTGTTTTATGTCATTCCAAACCATCACCTCCGGCCGGAAAATACCATTAATTTTTTTTTCATTTCTTTGCTTCCATACAACTGCAATGAATTTTTTGAGAACCATAAGCAGCAGCATGCCCAAATAAGATTTCCATCTCGTTGATTTGTAAATAGTGCACCATTCAATGTTACTTATCTTGGAAACCACATTGCGACCAAGCAATAGCATGTCTTTGCCAATAAGAAAATATGACTATGTAGTTAAAAAATAGATGTATGTTGGATTCAATGCTATCATTACAGAAGCAACATGTTATATTTTCTACTTTCGTTTTATATTCTATGAAATTATCATCGATACCTAACTTTTCTATCAAATATACATGTTCATATCCGAGAAAATTCATCGGTGAATTTAATGAAATAAGTGGATCCACTTTCAGTATCATTGTACTTTGGATTGCATATATCTATCAACTTGAAAAGTTCATTAACTCTGTTGTTGCTCCCACTAAATGAGTGCTTTGCTATTAATTATTTACGATATTATTCAAAAACCCATATGATTCATAATCAAATGATTAAAGAATTTTTTTTCTCAAAGATATGGCTTAGTCTATGATTCCAGAAAATAATTCTTAAATATTTTAAAAGCGTTAGTATTTTCTATATCTAACACATTACTATTGTTATGAAAATGAATACCATCATCAAAATACTAAAAAATGATATGTTTTGCAATGAATATTCATTTTATTCATATTAAAAACAACCTGCATCTTTTCAATCGAAAGAGAAAATGGTTATTATTTCATAAATAATAGTTGATTTACATGAAAGCAGTGTATAAAACCCGATGTGTCCACCAGCGAGTGCCATATGGTATGCTCCCACTTGTGACGACCCACATTTCTGACCCCCGAGAACGATACTTAACACATCCTCGGTGTTCGTGTACCATTGCCCAAGCATCCGAAAGACGAGTTGTCGTGGGGTGTATAAAAGAATAGATCAGAACAGAATAGAAAAATCTCATAGTGGAACAGTTACATATATACAACAATAGTATAATACATCTGGTTACTACTAACATGGAGTTATCAGAGTTACACAAAAGTATTACAACTATCAGATTAGGCAGTTATGCATTCTATCTTTACACTTTCTGATACAAAATGCACATACATAATCATACAACAAAAATAGATAACTAGATAGGTAAAGGAGCCTCCTGCTTGTCCATCATCTTCAAAGAGCCAGAAGGAAACTTGCTACTCTTGGACTACTCATATATAATTGAATGCCCGAGAGTTTACAGAAAAAACAATTCAGGTCAAACAATAAGTCTGGTATGAGAAAATCTCTAGAAATAAATACAGTATGTGAGACCACGTCGCCAACTACAGAACAGGTTTCCCCTCACAATAACAACATCCAATCACAACAATGGATACAAGTAATTAAACATCGCAAAGTGCTCATGACACTTCCTGGTGCAATTAAGAAAGAGGTAAATTTAAAAATTTGGAATCAAAGGAAAGGAAGGGGAAATTTTCCAACAAATGACTAAGAGGGTGTGCCTCCCTATCGAACGTATACGTCCAATCAATATACTTGAGAGGGTCATTCTCTCTTGTGACTCCTCTCGGGAACTCCAAGCCGAACTCCGCCAACCTTACAGAGAAATATTTCATATCTTAGTGCACATATAACTAAAACCAACCTAGAGTTGATGTGAATACACCTTAATGGGAGCAACCCCACATAACTTAGCCCCCACTCGCTTTTTTGGTTTTAGTCACTTTCGACAAAGGATAACAACACTCAAATGAGCAATAAATCGTCTTAAATTAATGCTACTCAAAGAAGAAAACTGAACCGATAGTTGATAAATAAACTATTGGATATAACTAAAAATGATCGTATATGGAAATTAAATTTCATATTCTTTCCACTACTCTTTGATTTAAAATTTGTGCTATCCCTCGATTGAAAATGAAGACGAGCAAGTTGAGGTAGTGTTACCTCTTGGCATTGTCTTGACGACATTTTTAACCTTCGAGATAGAAACGAGTCCATGCCTCGACATTTAGTGTTAAAAGTATGAATAAATCATTTCCATATAAGCGATATCATTTATGGAAACTTCTTTTCCATAACCGAATTGAACCTTTAAACTTTTAAAACGACCTTATGCTAGGATTTAACATTTCAAATAATACTTTAACTGACTTTTATCTAAATGATTGATTTACTTTAAACACTAATTAATTTATTCGGTATCATTATTTAAAAGGTTCAATTAACTTAAATCAATGATTAAATATTTCACATCTTCATTTAAAATAATTAATTAGCTTTAATCCTATATAATTATTTCAAACAATATTATTTAAAATGATTAACTAATATTGATCATCCTATTTTAAAATGATTAATTAACTTTAAAACATCATTATTAAAATGATTAATTAACCTTTAAACATCATTGTTAAAATGATTAATTAATTTTAAACATCATTATTTAAAACGATTAATTAATTTAAAACATCACTATTAAAGTGATTGATTAATCTTAAAATATCATTAACAAAATGATTAGTTAACTTTAATAAATCATTATTTAAATAACTAGTTAGCCTTAAACATCATTAGTTAAAATGATTAATTAATTTTAGAACATCATTAATAAAATGATTAATTAATCTTAATCACATCATTACTTAAATAATTAATTAACCTTAATCATTATTATTGAAAATGATTAATTAATTTTAAAATTTCATTATTAAAATAATTAATTAACTATATTTATTTGAATAATTATTATCTTCGCAAAAACCCATGAATAAGATTTAACCAAAATATTTCAAAGAGGATAACATCTTTCAAAGTGCCGATATAGTGATAGTCGTTATACAGACACTTTCAAAAACACTTTCTATATGTCCCTTATTCAACTAAACATCACATATAATAATTGTGAGCACACACACAAAGGCAAATAACACTAAACAACATGTAGAGAGCATCCTAATATTATTTACTTAAAGCTTTTTCCGACTATATTTCAAGTTACTTTACTATATGAAGATGTCGACTTTTTAAAGTGGTCACTAAGCCAACAAATCTAACACTTTTCACACATAACTACATAAGTAAATAACATGTATTTCCATCACTATAACAAAGGTCAAAAACTGTAGTTATAATGGTGAGGTTTTGCTCACCAAAATACAACCAAACCAAGTCGATCAACCACTACGCTTTGTATTAACACCCGATCTTTATTTTTCTTCTTTAAAGTTTGTATTTTTGGAGCCTAAATAGGCTAGATGAGTTTGGCCATGAGCTATAGGGGTTCGACCATGGTAGGTTTTGGGTGATATTGGGTCTTGATGGGAAGTATATGAGGTGTAGTGAAGAAAGCAAATGGTTTTAACAATTTTGCTTAAGGGAAAAGGTTAAAAGAAGTGATTTTTTAAATTTTAAAACTTTGTCAAAGCCATGGAAGCTTGAAAAGGAAGATGGATGTTTAGAAATTAAGAGAATGAAACAATAAAATTGAAAAGGAAAATTAGAGAATTGATTTTATAAAAAAATGCAATATGCAAATTACAAAAATACCCTTTCTTACGTACCCTCCATTCCTTTTTCTCCACATCATCACTTCCCTCCTCCATGCACTATAGCACATGCCACCTATGAAAGCCTTCTTATTGTCCCCCAAACAAAACACTTCTTTATACCATAATTTCATATAATGTGACGTATCATTCTTACTTTATTTTTATTTAAATTGAAAAGATGTCACATCTTCTTATATTTACTTTAGTAAATATATTCTCACCATATTACTTACCTTAACCATACTTATATCATTTGTAATATGTGTATATATTAACTATAATGTACACAACATTATCGATAACTTTTAGACACCAAAAAGTTGGAAATTAGGAAAACGATTTTCGGTCATATTTACTATATTCCTTTGAACTAATTATTTTGTAAACAAAATTTGAAAATCATTTCCCTATCACTAGTTATTATTTAAAAGAGTTTTATTTGTGTTATAAAATTTATTATTTAATTTTTTAAATATATATTAAATATTGAAATTTAAAAGTGCTTAAATTACGGGTCGTTACATCCTCCCCTCCTTATAGGAAATTTCTTCCCTGAAATTTATTATACACAACAATAGATACCAAAAGATACCCAATTTATATCATTAAATCAAATAAGTACAAAGAAAGTGACCCACCACACTTGGTGAGTACACTAGAAGATACAACAACATACAAGCAGCTTACGACAACAACTTGGGATACGAATTCCTAATATAATCCTCGGTTTCTTAAGTACAATCCCTATCATCTTTCCTCCAATGGACCTTAACAAGATTCACTTCCTTTGTCCTCGGTTGCTTTATATCCCAAACAGTGATACGAATAGTTCGCATTGGTTAGGTTAGGTCAAACTTCCAAATCAACTTGTTGTGTTGGTCCCACGATCGTCGAAGGGTCATGTACACACTTACGTAAATGAGATACGTGAAATACATTGTCACATCTAATAGTCTATCTTGTAATTTCACTCTACAAGCAAGCTACCAATCCGATCCAGAATGGGAAAAGGGCTAATAAATCATGGGGATGCTTCCCTGATTTCCCAAACCTTACAACACTCTTTAACGGAGAAACCTTCACAAACACAGAACCTTCCATTGAGAACTCAAGATCCCTGCGCCTCTAATCCGCATAACACTTCTACCGATCCTGCGCTTCCTTCATCTTCCTTCTGATATTAGCTGTTTCTCACTAGCTTCTAAGATCATGTCGGGCCCAAGAACAATTCTATCAGCAGATTTAACCCGACATGAAGGAGAACAACATAGACGACCATATAGAGCCACGAAAGGGGCCATTCCGATACTTGCTTGATAGCTATTGTTGTAAGTTAATCCGACTAGGGGTAAACGATCTTCCTAAGAACCTCCAAAGTCGAAAATTCATGCATGCAATAAATCCTCCAAGATCTGATTCACTCTCTCTGTCTGCCCATCTGTCTAGGGATGGTAAGCTGTACTCAGATTCAGCTCGGTCCTTAAGGCAGTTTGCAGTCCCTTCCAAAACCTTCTGGCAAATATCGGGTCTTGGTCAGTTATAATACTACAAGGGATACCATGAAGACTCACAACCCACTTCACATACAAACTCACCAAACTTGCAGCATTCCTAATTGTCTTAACCGGAATGAAATCAGTACTCTTGGTCAGCCGATCGACTAACCCAAATGCCTTCATTCCCTCTTCTTGACCTAGGAAGTCCATCAATAAAGTCTATAGATCTACTACCACTTCCACATCGGGATCTCAAGCGGCAGAAGCTGAAGAAGTCTAGCTGACTTCTGTTGGTCACTTTTAACCTTCTTATAGTTCGCACACAGACTCACAAAGATCGAAACATCTTGCTTCATCCCTTTCCACCAAAATATTTTCTTCATATCCTTGAACATCTTGGTCGCTCTTGGATAGAAAGATAACTTTGAATGGTGACATACAACTAACATATCTCTTCTAAGACCATTAGCATTCGAAACATAGATACGCCCGTTCATTATCAATACGCCTTGGGGATCAATCTCTAAACTAGAAACAATACCTTCTTGAACATCCTTCTTAAGTCAAGCCAAAATAGGATCTTCTTCTTGACTAGCTGCAATCCTCTCCATCAATACTAGTTTGACTTCTAAGTTAGCAACCATCGCAACATTCTTACTCAACGCATCTGCAACAGCATTTGCTTTCCTCAAGGTGTATAGAATTTCCAAATCATAAGAAGCGAGAAACTCCAGCCATCTCTGCTACCTCAAATTAAAATCTTTCTAGGTATAGAGATATTTTAAGGACTTGTGGTCTGTGTATAACTGGAACTTTTAACCCAGAAGATAATGCCTTCATATCTTCAATGCGAAGACATCAGCCAAAAGATCCAAATTGTTCGCAGCACAATTTTTCTCATGTGCCTTAAGATGTCGACTCGCATAGGTAATAACCTTCCCATGATGCATCAGAACTACTCCCAAACCAGAATTACAAGCATCCGTATATACTGCTAAACCTCCACTCTCATCTGGAATGGTCAAAACAAGAGCGTTAGTCAACTTCTCCTTCAATTCCTTGAATGCTTAATCACACTTAGGCATCCATATGAATTTAACATCTTTCTTCATTAACTTGGTCAGATGAGAAGCAATCTTTGAGAAATCTTTGATGAACCAAAGGTAAAATCCAGCTAATCCCAAGAAACTCCTAACTTCTGTATCATTTCGGGCTTCTTCTAGTCTTGAACTATAACGACTTTAGCTGGGTCGCTGATATGCCTTCTTCCGAAACAGCATACCCCAAAAACCTAACTTCAAAATTTCAAAAATGGCACTTAGCAAACTTAGCCTTCAACACATGGCTCCTCAAGGTATCAAGTACAACTGGGAGATGAACTTATGCTACTCCTCTTTCTTCGAATAGACAAGAATGTCATCAATAAAGACGAGAACAAATTTATTAAGAACATCTCGGAACACTCGATTCATTAAGTCCACAAAGAAAGAGGGTGCATTAGTCAGCCCAAATGGCATAACTAACCATTTGTAGAAACTATCTGGAGTCCTAAAAGTTGTTAAGGACACGCTCTCCTCTACTACCTTTAATTAGTGAAAACCGGTGGCAAGATCCAATTGGGAAAATATCCGAGTGTCGTGAAGTTGATCAAACATGTCATCAATCCTTAGTAAAGGATATTTATTCTTGATAATCCTTTTATTCAACTCTGGTAGTCCACACATAACCTTAAAGAACCATCCACCTTTGTAACAAAAACGACTGGTGATCCCCAACTCGAGGTACTTCGCCTTATCAATCCCTTCGGCAACAAGTCGAATATCTGACTTTCTAACTCTCTCTTCTCTTTCGTAGCCAACCTTCGAGGGGGTTGTACAATAGGTATGGTTCCTGGAAGCAAATCAATTCGGAACTCCACTTCACGGTGGGGAGGTAAACCTTGCACTTCATAAAAAACATCCTTGAAATCCCGAACAACTGGTATATCCCTAAGCTCCTCCTTGGCTACTTTAAGTGAATACATAAAACTACTCATCAACTTGTTTGGCTCCTCGTAAAATATATCTACACCAACATCTCCAGTATCTCTAACTCTGATAATCCTTTGATCATAATCCAAGACCGCTCTAAACTTAGATAACCAATCCATCCAAACCAATACTCGAAAACCCATGAACCCAAGAACAAACAAATCAAAGGGAAAGGAATAATTTTGATAAGAAATAGGCACATGTAAACACATAGTGTCCAGATTTGTCGAACCCCCAATTGGGTTTGACACACAAAGGGGATTACTCAAAAGAATGGGTTTAAGGTTAAGTCTATCAACGAGATCAACTGAAATAAAACTATGGGAAGCACCCGTATCGAATAATATCCTAATAGGAAGATCATGGATGTATGGTGTACATTGCAACACCTGCATCCCCTTTTGCCCTGAAGAAGTGGTTTGTATCTCCTCAATAGAAAAAGCCTCTTCTTGTGACCCCTTCTTCGAAAAGGGCACTAATTCTTCATGTGTCCTTGCTTGTTACAATTGTAACAGATTGGATTGGTAGGAGGGATAGTGCAATGATTGGAAACGTGACCCATCTTGTTGCATTTGAAACAAAGAATTTTGGACAAGTCTCACGGCTTCTTTTATGCTGGGGCTCCACCTCCATATTTCTTTCCTAACTACTGCTTCTTTCCTTTGCGCTTAAAATCCGGCTTGCCTCCAACGGGTATCACTAATAAAGGCTTGGCATTCATTACTGGCACTGCTCCTTTCTAGACTCCTTCCTCAATATCGAAAGCCTCAAACCTCAAAGACATACTGATAAGGTTGGTGGATGTACCATTGACATGATTAGTCATTTCCCGATGGAACTCTGGTCGCATCTCTTTCACAAACATTTCATTCTTTTTAAGCGGTATGTCTATCGATCCAAGTCCAAAACGCGATAATGCATTAAACTTGTACTTATATTGTGCCACCATCATAATACCTTGCTTCAAATCCAGAAAATTCCTAAACAACTGCATCCTTCCAGCTTCTGGGATAAACTGTGCTTCAAAGACTTCCTTAAATTGCGCCTAACAGAACTCCTCCTCTACTGTATTAGCTATTACGGAATCCCACCAGTCCTTCCCTAACTTTTCAAGTTGTCGCGATGCTACCAGACGTTTCTCCCCATCTTTCAACATAAGATCTCCAAATATCCTTTCACAGGACCTAAGACAAAGTCTGCACTCCAAGAATATCCTCAGTACCATAGAATGGTTTCCCTCTCAAAGTGGTGTAATTCTTGCACAAAATCACGGAGTTCATAGGAGGTTGAACCCGTGCTACCATTTCCTCTATGGGACCTATAGCTGGCACATTTCTAGTTGCTTTGCTATCTGTAGCTGTGCTAGTTCTAGATCCACTCCTTCCTCCTCTTCTTGTATTCATTTTCTATCACCTGGATAGATAATAGGTATCTTTAGAACACAAGAATATGATCAAAATAGTTTTAAGGAAAACAACACCAACAGATCTAGAACGAGACTTTAGAGGATAAATATTATGATTATAAAAATTATGAATACGCTCTCTTAAGATCAACTCATTCTAGGGTATCACTTACCCTATCTCTAATGATTTGTATCCTAATCAGGCTAAGATGTTCGCTCAACTGAAGCTCCGCTACCAACTGTGATGACCCACCTTTCTGACCCCTGAAAAAGATACTTAACACATCCTCAGTGTTCGTGTGTCATGCTCCTCCATATGTGAGACCATGTTTTCTGATTCGTGTGTCATGTTCGTGTGACACTTAACCTATTAGACTAGGTAGTTATACATTCTTCCTTTACACTTTCTGATACAAAATACACATACATAATCATATGGAGGAAATAGATAACTAGATAGGTAAAGGAGCCTCTTGCTCGTCCATCGTCTTCAAAGGGCCTAAAGGAAACATGCTACTCTTAGAATACTCAAATATAATTGAGTACTCGAGAGTTAACAGAAATAAACAACTTGGGTCTAGCAATAAGTCTGGTATGAGCAAATCTCTAAACAAAAGGGTGGAAATAA
This sequence comes from Allium fistulosum, assembly GCA_030737815.1. Lineage (NCBI taxonomy): Eukaryota > Viridiplantae > Streptophyta > Magnoliopsida > Asparagales > Amaryllidaceae > Allium > Allium fistulosum. The sequence goes on from CM060904.1 coordinate 356,980,832, forward strand.
ATACATTATGTGAGACCATGCCGCCAACTGTGGAACGGGTTTCCCCTCATAATAACAACATCCAATCGCAATAATGGATATAAATAATTAAACATCGTAGAGTGCTCATGATACTTCCCGATGCAATTAAGAAAGAGGTAAATTTAAAAATTTGGTTTCAAAGGAAAGGAAAGGGAAATTTTCCAACAAATGACTAGGAGGGTGTTCCTCCCTTACCAAAAGTATAGCTCTGGTCAGTATCCTTGATAAGTCATTCTCACCTGTGACTCCTCTCGTGAACTCCAAGCCGAACCACGCCAACCTTACCAAGAATCCGAGTATTTCACATCTTAGTGCGCATATAACCGTAACCAACCTAGAGTTGATGTGAATATACCCTAATGGGAGCAACCCCATATAACATGGCCCCCACTTGCTTTCTTATTTTAGTCATTTTCGAAAAAGTATAACAATGCTCAAATAAGCAACAAATCATCTTAAATTGACGCTACTCAAAGATGGAAGGTGACCCAATAGTTAATACATCAACTATTAGGGATAACTAAAAATGATCGTATATGGAAATTAAATTTCATATTCTTACCCCAACTCGTTGATTTCAAACTTGTGCTATCCCTCGGTTGAAAATGAAGTCAGGCAAGTTGAGATAGTGTTATCTATAGACATTGTCTTGACAACATTTTTAACCTTCGAGATAGAAACGAGTCCATGCCTCAATGGTTAGTGTTAAAAGTATGACTAAATCCTTTCCATATAAGCGATATCATATACGGAAACTTCTTTTCTATAACCGAATCGAACCTTTATACTTTTAAAACTGAACTTGTGCTAGGATTTCACATTTCAAATAATACTTTAACAGACTTTTATCAAAATGATTGACTTACTTAACACTAATTAATTTCTTCGGTGTTATTATTTAAAATGTTTAATTAGCTTAAATCAATGATTAAATATTCAAACATCTTCATATAAAATAATTAGTTAGCTTTAATCCTGCTTAATTACTTCAAACGACATTATTTAAAATGATTAATTAACTTTGATCGCCTTTTTTAAATGATTAATTAACTTTAAAATATCATTATTAAATAATTAATTAACCATTAAACATCATTGTTAAAATAATTAACAAATCTTAAACATTATTATTTGAAACGATTATAAAATTTAAAATATCACTATTAAAGTGATTATATAATCTTAAAATATCATTAGCAAATGAGTAATTAACTTTAGTACATCATTATTTAAATAATTAATTAGCCTAAAACATCATTAGTTAAAATTATTAATTAATTTTAAAACATCATTAATAAAATGATTAATTAGTCTTAATCACATCATTATTTAAATAATTAATTAACCTTAATCATCATTATTTAAAATGACTAATTAATTTTAAATTATCATTATTAAAATAATTAATTATCTTTAATCACATATTTGTTTGAATAATTAATTATCTTTGCAAAACCCCATGCACAAAATTTAACCTAAAAATTTCAAAGAGGATAACATCTTTCAAAGTGCCGATATAGCGATAGTCGTTATGCAGACCCTTTCAATAATACTTTTTATATGTCACTTATTCAACAAAACATCACATATCATAATTGTGAGCATACATACAAAAACAAATAGCACTAAACAACATGTAGAGAGCACCATAATATTATTTACTCAAACCTTTTTCCAACTATATTTCAAGTTACTTTATTATGCCAAGATGCTAACTTTTTAAAGTGGTCACCAAGCCAACAAATCTAACACTTTTAACACATAACAACATAAGTAAATAACATGTATTTCCATAACTATAGAAAAGGTCAAAAACTTTAGTTATAAAGGTGAGATTTTGCTCACCAAAATGCATCCAAACCAAGTCGATCTACCAATACGCCTTGTACTATTACCTGATCTTTATTTTTCTTCTTTAAAGTTTTATTTTTGGAGCCTAAATAGGCTAGATGGGTTCGGCCATGGGCTATAGGGGCTCGTCGTGGTGGGTTTTGGGTGATATTGGGTTTTGATGGGAAGTATATGAGGTGTAGAGAAGAAAGTAAAGGGTTTTAACAATTTTGCTTAAGGGAAAAGTAAAAAATGATTTTTAAATTTTAAAGCTTTGTGGAAGCCATAGAAGCTTGAAAAGAAAGATGGATGTTTAGAAAATAAGAGAATGAAATGATAAAAATGAAAAGGAAAATTTGAGAATTTTTTTTACAAAAAGTGTAATATGCAAATGACAAAAATACCCTTCCTTACATACCCTCCATTACTTTTTCTCCACATCATCACTTCCCTCCTCCATGCCTTATAGCACACGCCACTAATGAAATCCCCCCTATTGTTTACCAAACAAACACTTCTTTGTACCATAATGTCATATAATGTGACATATAATTCTTACTTTATTTTTATTTAATTTTTTTGAAAAGATATCACATTTTCTTATATTTACTTTAGTAAATATATTTTCACCATATTACTTACCTTAACCATACTTATATTATTGTAAATATGTGTGTATGTTAACTATAATGTATACAACGTTTCCGACAACTTTTAGACACCGAAAAGTCGAAAATTCGAAAAACAATTTCCAATCACATTTACTATTTTCCTTTGAACTAATTATTTTTATAAACAAATTTTCAAAATCATTTTCCTATCACTAGTTATTATTTAAAATATTTTTATTTATGTTATAAGATCTGTTATTTAATGATTTAAAAATATAATAAATATTGAAATTTAAAAGTGATTAAATTGCAGGTGGTTACACCACTTTTTCTATTATTAGAATAACAGCAGTCAAAATACAAAGCTCCATTCAATCACTTACTATAAGCCATTTATTTGTTTTACTATAACTAATTCACAACCAAGCATTTCAAATCATATATCTCAAACTCAAAGAAATAAATCTTATAAAGAACAATTTTTTGTTATAAAAACACGTTTGGAGATATCATATTTCTTGTTCCTTATTAAGCGTTTATAGATATTTTATATAATTCTGTTTCTATTGTCTCTCATGAAACAGATGTGACTTTTCACTATCTCTTCATCCAAACCATTTAAATATTACTTCCACTCTAAGACACTTTTCACAATCTACCAAACAACAACCAGTTTTGGAATAGGCCTAAGGTTCGATGGGCTTTTATTGGTTGGAAATTAGGCTTGTTTTGAGATGGGTTGTTAAACACACACACACACACACACACACATATATATATATATATGTGTGTGTGTGTATGAATATATATCACAAACCATATCTTAGGGTTAAAAGTTAATAAATCATTTTATAACCTTAATCAAACTCTATTAAATAAATAATATAATACTTCTTTTGTAATTTCTAACTTTTCAAATCACCTTTATAAAAATTCTCTTGTTAGTCAATTATTGAATTACACAATAAGAAAACTAATGCCAAGGCCAGATAAACTTCAAATCCATTTTAATATAAGTTTAACTGCCTAAACATTTATTTTAGCCTTACCGCTTATTTTAAAGGTCGTATTTTTTACTCATAATTAGTAGTAAAATATATAACAATATTCCTATTGCTAACATAACAATAAATTTGAGTTTAATTAATTTATAATGAAATTTTAAATTAACATCAACTTCATTTAACTCTATTCAATACAAATAAGACACAATATTTATATATACGGGATCCTAATCAATTTTTTTGAATATTCATAATAAAATATATAATAATATTTCTATCACTTGCATAACTACAAATTAGAGTTAAATTAAATTATAAATATGTTATAAATTAATATAAACTTCATCTAACTGTATGCAATAGGAATATGACACAGTAACTGTGAGTCAGCTGAATAGGGATCTTAAGGCTAAGTTAACACTAAAGGGTGGTGAATAGTGTTTAATTGATTATATGAATATTTTTCAAATTCTATAAGATTCTACTTGGAATAATGTAATTAACAATTACAGAAATAATCACAGAATCAAAGTGCAGATAAAGGTAAATGCAGTAAAAGTAAAAAGGAAAGAACACACCTGGATTTTATACTGGTACGGAGTTACCCTACATCCAGCCCTGCACAATTCCTTGGACGGATTTTTTTTAAACTAGTAAATGCAAATACAATCTCGATTTCAAGGCTATGAGACACACCCTCCAAAATCCCGACCTCTAAGTAGAGTCACTTGATTTCCGGGCTACAAGCACACCCACTAGATTTACAGGCTACTAAGCACACCCAGTTGATTTTACGGGGTACAATGACACCTACAAGTATAGCAGTATGAATTAATAAAGTTTTACAGACTTAGACCTTCGATCTTGATTACAATTGATCCTATAATTCTTGAATAGCACTTTGATCTTGGTTCAAGTGAGGGAGATGAGAGAAATTAGAGAGTGGATGAAGGAGAATCAAATTAGTGATGAGGAGTTTGATTCTGGTTGAGTTTCGATAGAGTTTGGGTATATTTTGATTTAGAAAATGAGAGAGTGGAAGGAGGAGAGACGGATAAGAAAGTAGATGTTAAAAGTTCATTTTGAATTGTATATGTTAGGAAACAATGGTTATGTCCATTCACGAAAAGATACGACAAAAAGACACTTCCATTCAAATTTGAATTTTGAAAATTACGGTCACTATGTCGATATACAGGAACTGGATATGTCGACATATCCTTCACAAAATTGAAAAGAACTTTAGAAAGATTTGTTAGCACCAAAATTGGTCACTAACCTCGTAGAAGAAGATTGTGAAGAGATATAAGTGATGAAATCAAATTAAACAGAGAAGACAGTGCTAATCTAAATACAGAAAGTAAGAACACCAAATTTATAGTGGTTCAGCGTAATTGCCTACGTCCACTTTGAGGTTAAACTTTATTGATTTTCTTTATAGTTGATTACAAATACAATTCGTGAATCAAATGCTTGAATGAAGTTGTTAAGTAGAGAAGACGAGTCTTGAAAATGGCAGAGTCTCCCCGGTGTTTTCTCTCCAAAAAAGGATCCCTTTCACTGTGACCCTGCCCCTCTATATATAGGCAAATATGGGCTGGACTTCCCAAATGGGCTGGATGGCCGAACACTCTAGCCCCAGTACAGTGGTCGCTGCATGCCGATCCTGGTATGCCGAACGCTCTGATGCCGAGCAGCCCTTCCCATGCCGGACGATGCTTTCCATGCCGAACGGTCCTTGTGAAGTTGTGCATACTGAATGCCTTCTGAATGCCGAGCGCTCTCGTTTCCGAGTTATCCTATCGCCGAGTTCTACTAACGCCGAGTACCTTTGGATGCCGAGTGCCATGGGATGCCGAACGCTCTTGTAGCCGAGTGCCAGTTGATGCCGAACACTACTTGACGCCGAGTACCTTGGGATGCCGAGTACTCCTGTAGCCGAGTGCTAGTCGATGCCGAACACTACTTGACGCCAAATGCTTCGTCGAACACTCCTGGATGCTAAATGCTTCGCCGAACACTCCTGGATGCCGGACACTCTCTGATGCCGAGTGCTACCTGATGCCGAGCAGTCTCGATGCCGAGCACCTTTGTATGCCGAACGCTAGCGCCGAGCATTGGTTGTCGCCGAACACTAAATGACGCCGAGTCTCCTGATCGCCGAGCACTACGGATGCCGAACGCTATGGATGCCGAGTCCCACTGGATGCCGAACAGTCCTTCATGCCGAGTAGTGGCCAATGCCGAGCACTCAGTTGTCTGGTCAAATCTCCAGGAAACACTTGCCCCCCAAAGTGTATCGCGAGGCCGAACGTGATGCGCTTTGAATCTGGTACGATTTACCTCGAAGGTACCTTCTCGAGAATGTTAGTGAAGGAGGTGCAAGACGAACGAGATTTAGATGCCGAACGATACGCTCGAAGCCGAACGTACCTCGTGTGCCGAACGTCACTCTGCTACGATGCCGAACCCTTCGGTGTTGACCGGTTCTACCGGGTATAGCCTCTTCAACTTCTACCTCCCTCTATATAACCAGGTCCTTCCCGTCTCTTTTCCTTTTACGCCTTTTTTTCTGTCATTCCTTAGAGACTTGCAATTCTTGCCATCCTACCAGATTTGAGACCTAATTGATCCTTCCTCAACTTCGACTTTCGAACTAGGTATCTATCCTTCTATGATTAGATTACTTCAACACAAGACTTAGGTTGTTTTCGTGGGAAACGTGACATCTCTATGATCGTATAATATGCGTCGAGCACAAATGGCTCGCATGTTTGGAGTTGTCTAGTTAGGGCTAGCTCCTTCGTGCCGAACGAGACTGGAGGGAAAAGAAAGATGGGATGCTGAACGGCGTAGTCTTCGCCGGGCGATCTGTCCCTGTCGTTCGGCGCAGATGGAGAAGGTGTAGGGTGGAGTTGAAATCGTGGTGGAGCGCTACTTTTAGCCGAACGATAACCCAAACCGACCAGTCTTGAATGCCGAACGGTATCAATGCTGAACAATTACTAAAATGTAGAGCAATAACTTAGCCGAACAATAACCCAAGCCGAACAATTGACATGCCGATCATTGAATTCAGCCGAACAATACAATTGCCGAACACTCTTTAGTCCGAGCAAAACACAGCCGAACACTATACTTAGGACGAACAATCTTAAATGCCGAACAGAACTCTTAACAGGACAATGTCCTAACCGAACGAGACCTTTAGCCGAACGCTCGACATGCCGAGCAAACATACATGCTGACCTATACTTAGGACGAACAATACAATTGCCAATCATTACTTAAATGCCGAACAGTATAAATGTCAGACTACACTTAGGCCGGTCACTTTATAGAACATATGCTTTCTGAATCTGGAACTGTAATCGCCTCAAGGCAAGCTTTTTGAGACGGTCAGCGATGACGGTCTTCGAAGGCGATGATTCGAAGCTGATTATTATATCTTTTAAAAAACCTTTAGATTCTTATCGCTTGTACACAATTGCCTGCACTAGTTTACACACCACGTGGGGGGAAAACTCGTGTTGCTAATTCTAACGTTCAATGTTTTTTAAGTATAGTTCTCTCAAGCACTTAGTTATTTATTTGGGATGTCGAGAAAATCTTGCTCCGCTACCATATCCGACAGGCCTGGGCCGTCATCGAGGCAGGGAGCCGCAGATACTTCTAACCCGTCAACCTCTCCCGCTCATAACTTAGCGCCTGATGCTCTGGAGTCAACCATCTTACTAGACAATCCGATCGATTCTCAAGCCTCGAAGATCAACGAAGCTGCTTTGCGACGGATATGCTCCATTCACGGGATTCCTTTTGCCGAAGTGTTAGTTCCTTCGAGACACGACCGCCCTCATTTGCCCCCAGTCTGGTACACCGCCTACAACAAGTTCATGTGTTGGATGGGCAGCGTGCCTCCATTCAACTTATTTCTCCGGGATGTGCTACAGTATATAGACATAGCTCCGTCGCAGCTCCACCCGAATGGCCATGCATTCCTATATGGGACTTATTTACTTTTCATGGCTGTCTTCTCCAGACCTCCAACCCTCGATGATATCAGATACATTTATATGTTCAAGAGACGGAAAGACAGTCCTTCTTTTATGTTCCTCGAGCCATACCACAAATGCCAGATCCTGACAGGGGCATGCAGCAAATTCGCCCTGTACAAATAGGAATGGTTCTATGTGCGCTGCCCGTCTGGTTTTGCTAGGAGATGGGTTGAGGGCAGTAAGTCTCTCTGCCGAGTTATTATTCGTATTTAACCAGAGTCATGCCTTTCCTAACTCTTCATTTCATCTTTTCAGGTATCAACCCGCGTCCGGAAGGCCGAGGATATTCTGAGGCTGTTGAAGCCATTAGGGCCCTTCCTGCCGAGGATCGAGACATCCGAGTTATCATTTCAAATGAATCGCTGTCGGGGTTCGGCTTGCTGGCTCCTGGTCGTCGGATCAGCCTTCCGGAAGGTGTTACCATTCCCAAACCTCCGTCCGGTAAAGGGAAAAAACTTGTCGGATCGTCGTCGCGCCGCGCTCCTGATACGCACGAAGAAAGCGAGCGCAAAGAGGATGATGCTCCTGAAACTCAGGGTGAGAATGCGGGTCCTGCTCAGAATCCAGCAGTTGAAGTCCACGACATCGAGACGTCGTCCTCCCCTTCGAAGGGAAAGAAGAAGTTAAAGTATAAAGTTCAGAAGGAGAAAGTTGGTGGTACTTCAAAAGTCACGCTTATACCGCCTGAGAAAGAGGCTTCTTCACAGCATCTTGAAAGTTCCTTGAAGGGTCTGTCAAACCTGTCAATTCCCGATGATTTGCTTAATTACGGGTTCGATGATCCTGAAACCCTCAAATTCTCTTCGCCCGCGAGGGGCAACGCAGGAGTTCAACTCCCGGCTCAAGGAGACAATACTCCGATTAGCAAAGATAAACGAACGGGTCCGTCGGGGGGAACACTAGGACACACACGCACATGCGCATTCCATAATATACTTCAAGTCTTTTTAATTCGTGAATTCTCCTTAACTCGTTGTTATCTCCATTCTTTGCAGGTGATATGGGCCGCTCTCACGGACTTGATCGCCTTCAGGGGTCTTCTATATTCCATCACTCCGGACGGGATTCCGGTTCAGGCAGATGCAGGGACCGAGGTGATTATGAAGATAGGGACAATCGTCCTCGCGAGTCGTCTCACCGCAAGAAAGCACACTCTCAATCTTCCCAGTCCCGCGATCTTCCTCCTCCAACTGAGCCGGATAAAGAGAAGTCTTTGCAGAAGGGTTATCAGTCTGATGCTGCTCGAGAACAACATTCCAGTTCATCGAGTACGAGGCAAGTTCGAGAGCAACGTAAAAGAACGGAATTCTCAAGGCCTCCTCCTCCTACTCCTGCCGTGGACCCAACTGTTGCGGAAAAGATGGTCGACCTTAAGGCCAAGTTTCCGAAAATCTGTTTTGACGGCTTGAAATTCCTCCCAGCCATCCATCACATTCCTGGGCACGTGAAGCAAAGTGCCATTGCCTGCAAAAATGACGTCTATGTTCAACATGACGCATTCGTGCACTTGGTGGAGAAGATCTCGGAAGTATCTGTCGAGCGTCAACACGAGATTGACCGTCTGAATCTGGAGGCTGACAGCGATAAGAAAATCATCAAACTCCAAGACGAAGAGCTCGCTTCGTATAAGTCAAAGCTAGAAGCCGCTGAACAAGGTGCAAAAGATACTGCTGAGGCAGTTACTCGCTTAGAGGTGGCTCACAAAAAGGAGCTTGACGAAGCAGTCCAGCGCAGCGGCGCCCTTGCCCTAGAAAAAGACTCTGTCCAAAAAGAAAGGGACGCGCTCGCTACTCAAGTCAAAGAGCTGAAAGAACTACTCTCCAAGGAGAAAGAAGACAAAATAGCTGCTCAGGAAGAATCACAGCGATATTGTGATGAGATTGTTGCTACCCGACTCCTGAAGACAAAGCTCGACGATGAGCCGGGGTCGAGAAAATGAAGGATGAGGCCCGTGAGGAGGGCAAAAGAATGGCTGTGGAGGAGCTTGATTCTCGCCTTGAGGCGGCCGCAGAGGCCGGCAGGGAAGAGGTCAAAAGTATGTTTGACCCGTTGATCACCGAGTACGGAGCCCGCGTCCTTATGCACCATGACTTAACATTCTTGGGCGACGGCTACCTCGAATCCCTGGCTGAGGCATGGGAAACTCTGATAAAGATCAGGAAAGTCGAGTCAGGCTCCGAAGAGGTCGACGAGGATGCATTGGTGAAGGAGTTCCTGAGGGGGAATGAGCCATCGGATTTATCCGCAGCATTGGCTCTTTATGGCAAAGGCTCTTCCCCTTCGAAAGAGAAGAACGACGAAGCCGGCCCGTCAGAGGCCGACACTACTACTCCTCACATCGCCGCTCCTTATGCTGCTCAATCGGCCGGTCGGTCGACGCTTGATCCATTCGAGCAGCATGCCAGTTATGATCCCGAAGATCCCGGGCTTGGCGTTCATGTGCTGTCACCTATCCTGGAGGGTGAAACCCTGCGCGCCACCGATAGCCAACCGGATCCTGGTAGGAAATTCTTCTTTCTCTAGACGTCGAAGAGATCCCGTCATTTTTCAGCAATGGTTATTCGTTCTAATGCCCATTTCTTATATTTTCATGTAGGTCGTTCTGACGCCGAGCCAACTCCGAGGAGCGATGACGCCAAGGAGGAAGCAGAGGAAACAAGCGACGTTGCTCACGCAGGAGTAACTCCCGGTCCAGACGCTCAAGTGATCGGGGCGCTGGATGATGACAAACTTGATACTTCGTCTCCTGCCAAAGGAAGCGATGAAATTAAAATCACTGGCGCCTCTGAGCATACTTCAGAGATGAGCATGAAGGACCGTCTCGCCGACGAGGAGAAGAAAAAGGTCAAAGTCAAAGTTGAATCTGAAATACCGGAACTCACTGACCCGCGTAACAGACCTTTGAAAATCATTCTCCCGGGCAGGTCCAGATCACTAGATGTTCCGTCCCCTACTCCTGACTCCGTTTCTCTAGCAAGCAAAAAGTCCAAGAGAAAGCGTGAGGGAGAGGAGTCGTCGGAAACACCAAAGGAAGACAAGAAGAAGAAGTCGAAGAAATAATCGATGCACTTGCTCAACAAGTTTCCTGCTTAGGTTTTGTAATTGTTTTTATCTTCCGCAACTCGTAGTTTGTATAGGCCTGAATTTTGTAGGAGTGATCGTGTATCCCCATTTTGGACTTATCGAATAAAATTTTAGTTTCTTTTTGTTTGAATGATTCTCTTGTCTTTATTTGGTTTGCTGACACTGTGCTCCGGGGACTTGGAGACTTGAGACTGTTCATACTCTAGTCCGCGCTCTGGGGACTTAGAGTTCTCCGTTCCGTACTCTGGGGATTCGGAGATTGGAAATCGTTTATACTCTAGTCCGCGCTCTGGGGACTTAGAGTACTCCGCTCCGCACTCTGGGGATTCGGAGATTTGAAATCGTTTATACTCTAGTCCGCGCTCTGGGGACTTAGAGTACTCCGCTCCGCACTCTGGGGATTCGGAGATTGGAAATCGTTTATACTCTAGTCCGCGCTCTGGGGACTTAGAGTACTCCGCTCCGCACTCTGGGGATTCGGAGATTGGAAATCGTTTATACTCTAGTCCGCGCTCTGGGGACTTAGAGTACTCCGCTCCGCACTCTGGGGATTCGGAGATTGGAAATCATTTATACTCTAGTCCATGCTCTGGGGACTTAGAGTACTCCGCTCCGCATTCTGGGGATTCGGAGATTTGAAATCGTTTATACTCTAGTCCGCGCTCTGGGGACTTAGAGTACTCCGCTCCACACTCTGGGGATTCGGAGATTTGAAATCGTTTATACTCTAGTCCGCGCTCTGGGGACTTAGAGTACTCCGCTCCGCACTCTGGGAATTCGGAGATTGGAAATCGTTTATACTCTAGTCCGTGCTCTGGGGACTTAGAGTACTCCGCTCCGCACTCTGGGGATTCAGAGATTGGAAATCGTTTATACTCTAGTCCGCGCTCTGGGGACTTAGAGTACTCCGCTCCGCACTCTGGGGATTCGGAGATTTGAAATCGTTTATACTCTAGTCCGCGCTCTGGGGACTTAGAGTACTCCGCTCCGCACTCTGGGGATTCGGAGATTTGAAATCGTTTATACTCTAGTCCGCGCTCTGGGGACTTAGAGTACTCCGCTCCGCACTCTGGGGATTCGGAGATTGGAAATCGTTTATACTCTAGTCCGTGCTCTGGGGACTTAGAGTACTCCGCTCCGCACTCTGGGGATTCGGAGATTAGAAATCGTTTATACTCTAGTCCGCGCTCTGGGGACTTAGATTACTCCGCTCCGCACTCTGGGGATTCGGAGATTGGAAATCGTTTATACTCTAGTCCGCGCTCTGGGGACTTAGAGTACACTGCTCCGCACTCTGGGGATTCGGAGATTGGAAATCGTTTATACCCTAGTCCGCGCTCTGGGGACTTAGAGTACTTCGCTCCGCACTCTGGGGATTCGGAGATTTGAAATCGTTCGTACGAGTCTGCATGTCGTGAATGATAATGTAATTTATCATCCAATTAAGAGATATAGAAACTTCATAGAAAATATGGCTTCAAGCCTTTATTAACGAGAATCAACTAAATTGCTTGATTACAACTTTCACAAGGAAACTAAGTCATTATTGAATGGAAACATGCAGGAAATAACAGTGCCTACAACAAGAAAGGAAAACATGCTAAATGTAATAGTGCCGCAAATGTTCACTGTTCCATGCTCGGGGGAGTGTCGCGCCATCAACGGTCGCTAGCTTGAATGTTCCTTCTCCAAGCTTCCGTTCAATGGCGTATGGACCTTCCCAGCTGGGATTCATGCGTGATGGTACCAGGAAGACTCGTTTCAGAACGAGATCACCCACATCAAAGATTCTTGGGCGGACTCTGCCGTCGTAGTAACGCTTGACTCGATGTCTGTGCGCCGCCGCCCTTAATTCAGCTTCTTCACGCTTTTCGTCGATGCAGTCCAGTGATTCCAGCAAGAGGTTTTGGTTTGTCTTGGGATCATAGTATGTCACTCGGTGCGATGGAACTTCAAGTTCCACGGGTATAACGGCTTCAGACCCGTATGCCAAGGCGAACGGAGTGTGGCCGGTCGCGGACTTGTGGGTAGTTCTATACGCCCATAATGCTGTCGGGAGTTCATCTACCCACTTGCCTCCAACCTTCTCCACACGCTTCTTTAGTATGGACTTGATTATTTTGTTAACGGCCTCGACTTGTCCGTTAGCTTTTGGGTGTGCAACGGCGGCGAACTTTTTCTCGATGCCGTACTTTAAACAGAACTCTTTGAACTCTCTACTTTCGAATTGTGTTCCGTTGTCTGTAATGATGGTGCGTGGAAGGCCAAAGCGGCATATAATGTTTCGTATAACGAAGTTAATGACCTTCTTAGAGGTGATAGTGGCCAAAGGTTCTGCCTCAGCCCATTTTGTGAAATAGTCGACTGCAACTATTGCATATTTCGCACCACCTTTAGATAAAGGCAAAGAGCCGATTATGTCGATTCCCCAGATCGCAAATGGCCAGGGACTGATCATTTGTGTGAGTTCCGTTGATGGAGCCCTCGGGATTTTTGCATATCTTTGACACTTGTCGCATTTTCTTGCGTAGTCCGCGGCATCCCGGTTTACGGTGGGCCAGTAATATCCATAGCGGAGGATCTTCTTTGCTAGCGTTTGCCCCCCAGTATGGTCGTCGCATTCCCCTTCGTGAACTTCTCTCAAGACTCGCTTTGTTTCATCATGAGCGATGCACCGCAATAATGGGACCGAGAATCCTTTTCGATACATGGACCCATCCTGCATTACGTATCGCACGGCCTTTCGAAGGACCTGCCGTCTTTCGCTTCTTTTTCCTGGTAAAGCCCCGGTCGTCAGGTACAGTTTGAATGGGGTTATCCACGATTCCTTCTCGATTTCTGTTCCCAACACGCGATCGACTTTCATTTCGTCTATGCTCGGGGCATGCAAGACTTCGACGGGATACAATCCCATTTGTTGCGTATCGTCGGTACTCGCGAACTTAGCCAATAAGTCGGCTTCTTTGTTCTGTTCGCGCGAGATATGTGAGATGTCATAACGCTCAAGATTTGATAGTAGTTCTTGGACCTAAATGAGGTACGGAGCAAGCTTTCGTCCCTTTGCTTGGTAGTCTCCCCGTACTTGGTAAACCACCAACTGCGAGTCACAAAAGATTTCGACTGATTCGATCCCGAGTTCCCTGATGAGCTTTAAGCCAGCGATCAGTGCTTCATATTCGGCTTCGTTATTTGTAGCCGGGAAATCGAGCTTCAGGGCATAACAGATCGATCGGTTTTCCGGAGTTACAAGAACTACGCCCGCGCCGGAGCAACGGTCGTTTGATGCGCCGTCAGTGTATAATTTCCATCGAAGGGGGGGGATGATGTCGTGATCGTCCGGTTTGATGGGTATGGTAAATTCAGCGATGAAGTCTGCTAACGCTTGCCCTCGGATGGCTCTCCGTGGTAAGTACGCGATATCAAATTGGCTCAACTCGATGTTCCATTTTAGCAATCTTCCAGAAGTTTCCGGTCGTTGGAGTACCTGCCTCAGGGGTTGATCGGTATAAACACCGATTGAATGCGCTTGAAAGTATGGGCGCAGCTTGCGTGATGCAATCACCAAGCAATAAGCCAATTTCTCGATTTTAGGGTAATTCCTCTCTGCCCCCGTTAAACGCTTGCTAACATAATACACCGGCTTCTGGACTCGATCCTCCTCACGAACCAAAGCTGCGCTTATCGCATGAGGGGATATAGCCAAGTAAACGTACAGCATCTCATGGTCAACTGGTTTAGATAGCATTGGTGGGCTCTCCAGATGCCTTACCAGATTCCGGAATGCTTCCTCACAGCTAGACGTCCATTCAAAATTTATCTTTCCTTTCTTTATTATGTCAAAGAACGGGATGCACTTGTCAGTTGCCTTGGATATAAATCGACTCAGCGCAGCTACTTTTCCGTTCAAGCTCTGTACCTGCTTTATAGTCCTGGGCGCTTGTACATCTCGAATATCTTGGATCTTTTCTGGGTTGGCTTCGATTCCCCTAGCGTTGACGATGAATCCCAAAAACTTCCCTGATGCAACGCCGAAAGAACACTTCAACGGGTTGATCTTCATGCCGTAAAACCTGAGTATGTCGAACATTTCAGCCAAGTCTTGAATGTGGTTGTTTGACCGTCGTGACTTCACGAGCATGTCATCCACATAGACTTCCATGGTTCTACCCAGCTGGTCCTTGAACATTCGATTCACCAGACGTTGGTAAGTTGCTCCAGCATTCTTCAATCCAAAGGGCATCACTACATAGCAATACAGCCCGACATTTGTAACGAAGCTGGTGTGTTCTTGGTCCGGAATATGCATTGGGATTTGGTTGTATCCTGAGTACGCATCCATGAATGACAGTAACTCGTGTCCTGCGGTGGAATCAACCAACTGATCGATCCTAGGCAACGGGAAACTGTCCTTAGGGCATGCTTTGTTCAAGTCGGAATAATCTACGCAAGTCCTCCATTTCCCATTCGCCTTCTTTACTAGCACGGGGTTGGAGACCCATTCCGGGTAGAGGGCGTCGCGGACGAACCCATTTGCCTTGAGTTTGTCCACCTCCTCTCCAAGAGCGGCGGATCTCTCCGGATCCATTCCTCTCCTTTTTTGCTTGACTGGGACGTATTTCGGGTCTATGTTCAACATATAACTCGTGATGGCGGGAGAAATCCCACACATATCAGAATGCGTCCAGGCGAAAACATCAAGGTTTGCCTGGAGGAAGTCGCTAAGGTCTTCAGTCATTGCGGGGCCTAGCTGTGATCCGATCTTCAGTATTCGCGAAGGGTCGTCACAGCTAACTGAAATGTCAACTGTTAATTCAGCCGGTGCCGCCTTCTCTTCCCTGGGTTTCTCATCGTCGTCACTCGGATCTATATCTCCGTAGATCCAAGAACTATGCCTGAGCCAGGGCTCGGGCACTACTTGTCAATTATCCGCATTGAGGATGCGGACGGGATTGTCCGCAACCTTTCCTTTCTCCGTCCGGTGGGCCTCTCGGAGCTCGGCCACATAACAGGAACGACCAGCTGCTTGATCGCCGTGAACAACGCCTACTCCTCTGTCAGTCGGGAACTTCAAAGTTAAACACCACGGGGCTAATGCTGCCCTAAACTCCGCCAGGGCTGGCCGGCCCAAGAAAACGTTATACGGAGAGTCCACATCCAAAACTACAAAGGGTAGAATTCGCACTCTCCGACGCTCGCCTTGTCCCAGTTCAACTGGTAACTCGACATATCCCACTGCATCAGTTGAAGCGCCGTTAAAGCCGTGGATACGAGCTTTGGATGGTTTCAAGTCTTTTGTTTCTAGCTTCATTTGATCGTAGGCCTTCTTGAAGATGATGTTCACTGAACTCCCAGAATCAATCAGAATTCTTTTTACGTATGCTGGTCCGATCGTTGCAGATATGACCATGGGGTCGATGGTCGGAGCCTCTACCTGATCAGCGTCTCTGCTTCTGAACACAATATCGTCTGTCATTACGCGCTGCTGCTTAGCAGGGGCTCCGTCCTCCATGTTCGAACAACACTCAAAATCTGCATGCTTCAAGGAACTTGCATATCGCTCCATCTCCTGCCAATTCTTATCCGTGGGGTGAGGCCCGCCGATAATTGTATTTATGACCAGTCTACCAACGGTCCGGGCAGGCTCCTCGGGATGACGTGGAGCTGGTGCACGACCTGGGTTGGACGTTCCCTGTCCTCCTTCTTGTGGATCCTTCACAAATTCTTGCAATTTCTTCTGCCTGATCAACTTCTCGATAGCGTCGTGCAAGTGCCTACATTCTTCCGTATTGTGTCCATAAGTCTCATGGAAGAGACAATATTTCCCGGTCCGCTTCTGTTCTTCAGTTGATTCTTTTGGACGTGGTTTTCTGTACTGAAAAGTATTGCAGGTGGATAGGTAAATGTTTTCAAGTGGGGCGTTTAGCGGAGTGTACTCGCTGTAGCTTGGAATTCTCGACTTCCACTTTCCTGCTTCTTTTCTTTTCCCTTGACTCCTTCCTCCGGACTCCTTGGGTTGCCCAGGTTTGTTCTGGACGTTGACTTGGACCTTTCCCGAGCTGTCTCCCGATTGCTTCACAGCGATGTTGCTCTTTATTGACTCTTGGACAGGCCCTGGCGCCTTATCTCGTCGTACCCACCTAGCTTCCTCTCTTCTTATGAACTGGTGTGCCTTAGAATAGAAACGCTCTAGCGTAGCTGGAGGTTTTCCTGCCAGCCAGTCTCCAAACTCAGAGTCTGGATCCACACCTCTCATTACAGCCATCAGAATTGCATGGTCATTGGGATTACTGACTTCAGTTGCTGCCACGTGGAATCTTTGCAAATATTCCTTCAACGATTCGCCAGGATTTTGGATTACACTTGACAGAGACATCACGTCCTTTGGGCGCGTAGTGTGTATCCTGAACTGCTCAATAAACTTCTTCGCCAACTCCTCGAAATTTGATACGGATCGCGGAGGAAGTCGGGTGAACCACATAGTGGCGATCCCAGATAGAGTAATCGGAAAACACCTACACTTGGTGGCATCATTCGCTCTGGCTGAATCCATCATCCACTCGTACCTCATGACATGTTGTCTAGGGTCAGTCTTTCCTTCATATGCAGGAATAGTAGGCATACTAAACTTCCTGGGGTACGCCGCTTGCAACACAACATCCGTGAACGGAGTATGACTTCTTGACACTCCCCAATCATCATTCGATAACCCCTGATTTTCCTTCATCAACTGCCTGATCATGGCTGTCAGATCTGGTGTCTGTATGGAAGGCGGAAGGTCGGAGTCTGTTCTACGCGCCTGTCCATGCTGATGCCTCCTCTCTTGGCGATCTGCCAATCGTGCATCTTGAGGTTCGACATCGTTAGCATTTTGATGATCTGGGCCTCTATCTTCCATCTGTATCCCGGTCCTGAAGCTTCCAGCTCTTGCTTGGTCGCGGTCTCCAGCTGTTCGAACAGCAGCATCTGCTCGCGCAACATCAGTCTTGCGGCGTCTGCGCCTGGGAGGTTCATCAGATGAAGTAGAGCTGTCAGATGAGGAGTAAGCAGCGGGATTGCCCCCAGCATTCTGTTGCTGCTGTTGAGTAAGTTGTGCCATCAGGTTGGCATTGGCTTGCATCTGCTCTCCTAGTTGTCTCCTACTTTCCCTGAGCTCTCTCATCAAGTCGTTGAACTCTATTCTGGTGACAACTGGAGTTTGGTCCTGAGTGGCAACTCCTGTATTTGGAATTGCTGGTTGATTGCTAGGCCCTGCTTGTTGCACGCTAGCAGTCTCGTGGGCATCCGCATTGTGAGAAGCTGACCTGGTACGCGGTCTTGCCATTGTAGAGTTATTGGTATGAACTCTGAGTAGAATCAACGGATGTCCTATCAGTGAGTCGGATCTTCTTTGGGGGATTTGTTCAATCTAGTAGCTTCAAAGCAGATCCTTGAGGTCTGAGAATTCGATTCTCAGTGAAAGCACCAAAGTGTTAGCACCAAAATTGGTCACTAACCTCGTAGAAGAAGATTGTGAAGAGATATAAGTGATGAAATCAAATTAAACAGAGAAGACAGTGCTAATCTAAATACAGAAAGTAAGAACACCAAATTTATAGTGGTTCAGCGTAATTGCCTACGTCCACTTTGAGGTTAAACTTTATTGATCTTCTTTATAGTTGATTACAAATACAATTCGTGAATCAAATGCTTGAATGAAGTTGTTAAGTAGAGAAGACGAGTCTTGAAAATGGCAGAGTCTCCCCGGTGTTTTCTCTCCAAAAAAGGATCCCTTTCACTGTGACCCTGCCCCTCTATTTATAGGCAAATATGGGCTGGACTTCCCAAATGGACTGGATGGCCGAACACTCTAGCCCCAGTACAGTGATCGCTGCATGTCGATCCTGGTATGCCGAACGCTCTGATGCCGAGCAGCCCTTCCCATGCCGGACGATGCTTTCCATGCCGAACGGTCCTTGTGAAGTTGTGCATACTGAATGCCTTCTGAATGCCGAGCGCTCTCGTTGCCGAGTTATCCTATCGCCGAGTTCTACTGATGCCGAGTACCTTTGGATGCCGAGTGCCATGGGATGCCGAACGCTCTTGTAGCCGAGTGCCAGTTGATGTCGAACACTACTTGACGCCGAGTACCTTGGGATGCCGAGTACTCCTGTAGCCGAGTGCTAGTCGATGTCGAACACTACTTGACGCCAAATGCTTCGCCGAACACTCCTGGATGCTAAATGCTTCGCCGAACACTCCTGGATGCCGGACACTCTCTGATGCCGAGTGCTACCTGATGCCGAGCAGTCTCGATGCCGAGTGCTACCTGATGCCGAGCAGTCTCGATGCCGAGCACCTTTTTATGCCGAACGCTAGCGCCGAGCATTGGTTGTCGCCGAACACTAAATGACGCCGAGTCTCCTGATCGCCGAGCACTACGGATGCCGAACGCTATGGATGCCGAGTCCCACTGGATGCCGAGTAGTGGCCAATGCCGAGCACTCAGTTGCCTGGTCAAATCTCCAGGAAACAAGATTATTTTGAAAATACTAAGGTTTGTGAAATATTTTGATATTCTGTAAAATCATCTAAACACAGTTTATACATATTTTAATCAAAATATAACTTAATAAAACTTTATAAAATAATTTCAAAAGATTTAATAAGAATATTCAATATAATGTAAATTATATATATATATATAATCAATATAGTTATAAATTATAAGTAAATATCTAAAATCAAAATATAAACATCAAAAATAAACATAAGGAAAATATAAACTAAAATACCAAAAAAATATAATAGATTAAAAAATACTTAAAAACTTAATATAATATCTTAGTAGATATAAAAGGTTAAGAAATTATTTTGAGAAATATTTTAAATAGATGTTTGAAAAGATTATTTTGAAAACCAGTATATTTGAAAAATATTTAAAACTTATTTGAAATAAAGAGAGAGATTAAGAAAGTGCTATCAGGGTTTTAATAGAAATTCTATGACTCTGTAACTTATCTGGAATATCTTGAAATCTTGAACTCTTCAATACTCATGAGTCTTTAATTATCATCATCTTGAATCTACTCTTGATATCTACATCTTGAATATACTCTTGATACTGTACAGTCTTCTTAATCAACACCTGTCTAAATATCATGCACTATATTATATATATATATATATATATCTTGATAAAACATTAGTATCTATATTTTATACAATGTCCTATAGTTATTATCATCAAAACCAAAACCTAAGGTATTAATAATCCCACCTTTATTGATGATAAAAACTCTATATATAAAATATAATATGACTCCCCCGGGTTACAAAACTCCCTTTTAATCTAGCCTAGATTTTATATAACTCTAACACTAAATCTTTACCCTTATTTCTCCCTTTATCATCAACAAAAATAACCACCTAAAACTATAACTCTAACACTAACTCTTCCACTAAATCCCCCTAAATAAAATATTATAGACTAATGCCATATAATAATGATGAGAATGATTTATATGAGAATAATAAGTGATATGAGATAATCATGAAATGGAAGTAATGATAAGAATGATATATAAGGAATGATAAATGATAATAATAATCATTAATAGTAACTAAACCAATCTATATATTCATTTAATACCACACCATAATCCAATCACATCTTAAAATGTATATATAAGTAAGTAAAACAAATGCTAAATTAAATCAAAAATACACACCACACAATCAAATTAACAAAGACAAGTACTATCCTAACGTGATTTCCTAATGATCGAGGATTTGTGAATAGGACAATGAGGATAATGAAGGAAAAAGTTCCCTTTTATTTGACGAGATTTCCATCTCGATCGAACATACTTCTCTAACACATCAGACTTCGTCATCTTCCTCCATGTGTTCTTCCTCTTCTTCTTTCTCTTCTTCCTCATCATCATTGCCTTGAATGGGTTTATGAATGGAAAAATTTTCAAAATCATCTTCAATAACTATTGAATTTGTAGGATTATCCAATAGATAATTTTGAAAATTGCGAAGAATTCTACTTTGTTTCTCTTGTGCATTGGACATAAAAAGTTGTACAACTTATATTTCAGTCAACATCTCCAGAACATTCTTTATTTCTCCTTCCAATTTAATAACTTTGGCCATAGTAGTGTTCTGGAAGGGGACTTGGGTAGGAGAAGGGAAGGAAAATGATGAATTGTCTTCTATAGAACGTTTGGGATTAAAGGAGGCCATGGTTTATTTGTTTCAAAAGTTTAAAACAGAGAGAATACAGGAAATAAAGAAGAAAGTAAAATTTTGGTTATTATATAACCACCAATTTGAATATTATAGGGAAATTTGAAAAACAAAAATTACCATCATATGTCGACATAGGGGGATAGGATATGTCGACATATATGTTATAATTTTGATTGTTTTGTTTTTCTTTATATTTTTATATACTTCGTTATTTTTGTATTTTCGATAGAGAACAAATTCCTAACTCTCCTCTTAACTTAGTAAAAGATTTTTGATTCAATAGTTTTGTTAATATATCAGCTATTTGATTTTCAATGTTTATAAATTCAGGTGATATTATTTCTTTGTTTACATTATCTCTTAGAGAATGGTGTCTTATATCAATATGTTTAGTTCTAGCATGATGAGTTGGATTTTTAGATAGATTGATTGCACTTGTATTATCACAGTATATTGGTGATTTAGTAAAAATTAAACCAAAATCTTTTAATGTTTGTTACATACAAATAACATGTGAATAGGCTAATGCTGTTGAAATATTCTGCTTCTGTTGTAGACAAAGATACAATGTTTTCCTTTTTTCTAAACCAGGAAATCAAAGAGTGTCCCAAAAAGTGACAGGTTTCACTTATACTTTATCGATCCGATTTGCGACCAGCATAATCGACATCACTATATGAAATTAATTCAAATGAGTCTTCTTTTGGGTAAAAGAGTCCATAGTCTAACGTATTGTTTACATATCTCAAAATTCATTTTACGGATTTTAAATAAGTTTCTTTAGGTTGAGATTGATATCTTGCACAGAGACAAACACTATGCATTATATCATGTCTACTAGCAGTTATATAGAGTAGTGATCCAATCATTCCTCTATATAATATTTGATTTAGATCTTTTAAATTTTCTTCTTTATTTAATTTTTTATTAGTTACCATGAGAGTTGGTTTACCACTGGTATTTAGTTCTCCCATATGACTCATTTCAAATTCCTTAGTCATTATTTTTGAGAATTCCTTATTTAGTTTATCATTGGTAGATCCAAATTGATATCATCTACATATATTTTGTGTGAAGTGAACATTATTTTCATATATTTTAATAAAAAAGTGTATTATCTACTTTGCTTATTTCAAAATTTGATTGTAATAGATAGGATTTAAGTCTATCATACCAAGCTCTTAGAGCCTGTTTCATACAACACAAAGCCTTCTTTAATTTGTAAACATGATTAGATAGTTTTGCATCTTCAAAAAGTGAAGGTTGTTCTACATATACATCTTCTTTAATAAAACCATTTAAAATATACTTTTAACATCCATATGATATTACTTAAAATTATTATGATTAACGGAAGCAAGTAAAATTTGTATCGCTTCTAATCTTGCTAAGGGTGCAAAGGTTTCATCAAAATCTATTCCTTCTTCTTAAAAATAACCTTGTGCAACTAATCAGGATTTATTTCTCACAACCTCTCCTTGTTTATTCATTTTGTTTATATATATCCATTTAGTTTCAATTATGGATTATCCTCAGGTCTTGGGACTAATTCACATACACTATTTTTTTTAGATTGATTAAATTCCTCTTGCATAGCAAGAATCCATGAATCATCACTTGATGCTTCCTTTGGATTTTTAGGTTTAATAGTTAAAATAAAAGTAATGTTACTCGTTTTATTTAGTGATTTCTAGTTTTAACAATAGATTCAATATTTTCAAGTATATTTTCTATAAAATGACCTTTCAAGTATCTTGTTCTTTTCTTTGGATGTGAATTTTCCAAATTATTATTATTTTCATTTTGGTAATCTCATTATTACTAATTTCATTTGGGTTATCAATATTTTCTTCTTCATCAATATTTGGATTATAAACTTTAAAATTTTCATCAAATGAGACATGTAATGTCTTTTCGATCGTATTAGTTCTAGTATTGAAAACTATATAAACTTTACTTATATTTAAGTATCCAATAAAGATTTCTTTATTTGATTTAGCATCAAATTTATCCAAATTATCTTTAGTACTTAAAATAAAACATTTACTACCAAAACCTAAGGTATGAAACTTTAGGGTTTTTATTATAGAATAATTCATATAATGTTTTCTTAGTTAATGGTCTTATTAAAATTCTATTTAATATATAATATGCAGTAACAGCTGCTTCAGCCCAAAAAAATTTAGGTAAATTAATATCATTAGCATAGTTCTAGCGCACTCTTGAATCGCCCTATTTTTACGTTCTGCCACTCCATTTTGTTGTGGTGTTCTTGGAAATGAAAAATTATAAATTATACCTTTCTTATTGCAGAAATTCTCAAAATTTTCATTTTTGTATTCTCCACCGTGATCACTCCGAATAGTTTTACTTTTACTAGTTATTTGGTTTTGAATTTGTTTAACAAAAATTTTAAACATTTCAAAAGCATCACTTTTAAGTTTTAAGAAATTCGTCTAGCTAAAGCTACAATAATTATCTAAGATTACAAATACATATCTACCGTGATTTATAGATTGTATCTGTGAGGGCCGAAAAGATCTAGGTGAAGAAGTTCAAGGGGTTGAGAGGAAGAAATCATACCTTTTGATTTAAAAGAACTTTTTTTAAGTTTTTCTAATTGGCATGCATCGCATAAATTATTAACTTTAAAATTCATTTTAGGAAGACCTCTAGCTCAATCATTTTTAGCAATTTTAGATATTAGTTTGAAATTCAAATGACCAAATCTTTTATGCCAAATCCAGGGATCACTTGATTCAGCCAAAACACATAAATTATTGTTTGAGATTTTCATATTTAATATATAGATGTTTTGTTTCCTAATACCTTCAAAGATAATGTTTGACTCGTTATCTTTAATGTGACATTTATCTTTTATGAATTTAATTTTGAAACCCTTATCACAAAATTGACTAATACTTAACAGATTATGCTTTAAATTCCTAACTAACAAAACATTAGAAATAGTAGGAGTTCAAGAATTACCAACACTGCCGATGCCAATCACATATCCTTTAGAGTTATCTCCAAAATTTACTGTTCCACTATCTTTGTAAACTACATCTTTTAAAATCTCCGGATTTCTAGTCATGTCTTGAGCATCCACTATCCAATATCCATTTGTCCTTTTTGATCTATAGAGTTTGATTTTCAGGTGTCTGTTCATCAAAAGCCATGTAACACATCTATTCCTCCAGTTCATACCTTTTAAAAAGATCATGTGATTTTTATAATGAATAGATGCGAATTTATAAAACAATATTATAATGATTTTGCAAATTATCCTTGCGAAAATAATGTTAAAAATATTATCAAAAATTGCCATTGAAACTTTTTCAAAAATCATATTATGAATACTTTGAAAATTATGGCTCTGATACTAAATGTGAGTCAGCAGAATAAAGATCTTAAGGCTAAATTAACACTAGAGGAGGGTGAATAGTGTTTAATTGATTATATGAATATTTTCCAAATTCTTTAAGATTCTACTTGGATTGATGTAATTAACAATCACATAATCAAAGTGTAGGTAAAAGTAAATGCAGTAAAAGTAAAAAGGAAAGAACACACCAGGATTTTATACTGGTTCGGAGTTACTCTACATCCAGTCCCATATAATTCCTTGTATGGATTTCTTTTCATCTAGTAAATGCAAATACAATCTCGATTTCAAGGCTATGAGACACAACCTCTAGAATCCCTACCTCTGGGTAAAGTCACTTAATTTTCGGGCTACAAGCACACCCACTAGATTTACGGGATACTAAGCATGCCCAATTGATTTTATGGGCTACAATCACACCCACAAGTATAGCAGTACAATTTGATAGAGTTTAACAAACTCAAATCTTCGTCTTGATTACAATTGATCATATAACTCTTGAATAGAACTTTGATCTTGGTTTGAGTGAGAGAGACGAGAGAAATCAAAGGGTAGATGAAGGAGAATCAAACTAGTGATGATTGAATTTGATTCTGGTTGAATTTCAGCAGAGTTTGGGTATATTTTGATTTAGAAAATGAGAGAGTGGAAGGAGGGGAGATGAATAAGAAAGTAGATGTTAAAAATTCGTTTGGAAGTCTGGTAAATATAGTGAGACAACAGTCATGTCCATTCGTGAAGAGATACGACGAAAAGACACTTCCATTCAAATTTGAATTTTGTAAATTATGGTCACTATGTCGACATATAGGAACTAGATATGTCAACATATCCTTCACAAAATTGAAAAACACTTTATAAAGATTATTTTAAAAATATTAAGGTTTGTGAAATATTTTGATATTTTGTAAAATCATCTAACATAGTTTATACATATTTTAATCAACATATAACTTAATAAAACATTATAAAATAAATTTGAAAGATTTAGTAAGAGTATTCAATATAATGTAAATAATATATATAATCAATATAGTTATAAATTATAAGTAAATATCTAAAATCAAAATATAAACTTCAATAATGAACATAAGGAAAATATAAACTAAATACCAAAAAAATATAATAGATTAAAAAATATTTAAAAACTTAATATGATATCTTTGTAGTTATAAAAGTTTAAGAAATTATTTTGAGAAATATTTTGAAAAGATGTTTGAAAAGATTATTTTGAAAACCAAGATATTTGAAAAATATTTAAAACTTATTTGAAATAGAGGGAGAGGGATCAAGAAAGTGCTAATAGGGTTTTAACAAAAATTCTATAACTCTATAACTTATCTATAATATCTTAAAATCTTGAACTCTTTAATACTCGTGAGTCTTCGATTATGATCATCTTGAATCTACTCTTGATATCAGCACCTTTAATCTATACTTGATACTGTACAGTCTCCTTAATCAACACTTATCTAATATCCTGAACTATATACTATATATGTTTAGATAAAACATTAGTATCTATATTTTATATAATGTCCTATATTTGTTATCATCAAAACCAAAACCTAAGGTACTAACAATAACTATATATACAGGATATTAATTAATTATCCTGAATATCTACTAAAGCCAGTCCAATCAAATAGGGAAATAATTACATATAAATTTTATTCTACATCTCTTAGGTAATCTTTTTCAATATATATAATTATGGGAATTTGTACTGAAATATAAATTCAGAGTTATAATTCCACACACATGAACTGTAATTTTTAAAGAGCCCGGATCTAGTCCAAACCTCTACCAAGACATAGATACTCTCACTACGAGTGCAACGGCGAAAACCGCATCTCGATTGGACATTGTACGAAAAAGATACGAATTAAATACGAAACGAGATTAGTTAAATAATTAATTCACTAATTAATCCACTAATCGCCTCTAAACCTTTCTTCCCCAAATTTCCTATGCAGATATGCATGTATCAACCATACATATGCATACATCTCTCTCCAATTTCTCACTTACTTCTCCATGAAACGATTAAAAAACGTCTTCTCCATCGTGTCATACTTTGTGTGCTCTCTGCAACCGACACCACCATATTAGATTAGGCTACCAAATGGAAATCATGACATCAGCTTCCCAAACCACAGCCGTACAGATTGCAATCTTCTACACAATGCCACACCTTCCCAAAAAACTTCACCAACTCAAATTCGCACAAGAAGCGCAATTCAACTCTCCTTTCATGAAACACCTCCTTTTTGTCGCCAAAACACAACCCTAGCTCACGGCTACACCTGTCGCCCCCTCCAAGCATTGCCACACAAGCCAATACTATTATAAATTTGATCCCTACCTCGCCACGAATTTGGTCTTATCAATTTTTATGGACCGATGCTCTTGATTTAATTCCATGAGGAGGATCCTCTATTTCATTTGTGGAGGAGAAGATATTCTTAAGAGGGAGAGAGCGACTGTTGAATGGGTGGATTTATATATATAATTTAATTTCTTAAATAAATATCTATACGTTTCAAGCTCGTATGATCACATAGGACACCAAATCATCACGAAACTCTTCGACGCACACCTCTTCATTTTTCAAGTCCCGATGGTATGAATGTTGTCACTATTCAAGATAGGATTCTGGGATGATAATTTCATACATTTTAAGGTCGTTTTTGCCATCGGATTACTCGATTCTAAAAATTCTTTAACCTTATGTCTCATTATAAAGTCCCCATCATAGAATCATAAGCTATCAGTCGAGATCCCACTAGACTCGACTACGCATGTATTTTTACAAAACATTTATAACAATACAGAAAATCATAAAAATGTCATGACTTTAAATATAGCGATATTATATTCATTTTAATTTGCAACCTCAATCCTGACTCAACGGAAGTGGTCTAAAGTCCTAATTTGGCCGTATACAAAAAAATCACAATTTTGGACCTTTAATAAATTAATGATTCTATATTTAAATTAATTATTTAAATATCTATCTATTAAAAATGAGGCTTGTTACAATAGCAACCTTACGGCATGAGACGGTAGTGAGTTGACCGAAAACGATGACAATGATCGAAAATTAGGGTTTAGCCAAAGGTGTTCGAGTTTGGCACTTGGGGTATGAATCAAACCGTCTCGTTGAGAGCATCTTGCTAGTGGTAGCGGCATGTATGGTTTGCCTCTTGCTATGACAAAAATTGAAAAGAGTAGTGAACGTCCAGTGGTTAACATTATATGAGCATTGGGTTTATATTTTAATCTCTATCTATCAATTAATTACACATAAGGTATTATAAATTGTTAATTTGCACGAAACCTCCATAATTTACAACCTTCGAAACTTCTATATAAGATAACCATTTCACGTACAACTTGCGGCATCAGGTTCATATTAAAATTTTCAACACATTGATATTATTTAACTATATATCATACACTTATATATGACACTGTTATTTAGATGTTGATGTGTGTGTGTGTGTGTGAATTTATATGTTGCAATTGTTATATATGACACTGTTATTTAGATATTGATGTGTATGTCATACATTTATATATGACACTATTATTTAGATATTGATGTGTATATCATACATTTATATACGACACTTTATTTAGATATTGATGTGTGTGTGAATTTATATATTAAGACACACTTCGTTTAACACAAATATTTGATATTTGAATTAAGATGAATTATAATCATTTAAATTCACAATATTAGTTTAATGAACATTGAATTTAAAAGGTGTTATTTGAATTTATGTTAAAATTACTTTATTAGTTATTATCAGTCTATTAAACATATATGTAACTTTATATAAAAATTATTTTATTACTAAATTAATCTTTGAGTAAATATTATTTAATTTGACAATGAAATATCCAAATTGACAATGAATTATCTTGTTAAATATTTTGGACAAATAAAATATTATAAATCATATTAATAATATTAATATAATAATTAAATAATAAAACTCAAGATTCAAGTCATAATCTTCTAATAAAACATAAATAAAATTTATTTCTATCGACATTATTCATGTTAACACTATAAAAGATCTAATGCATAAAAAATAAAAATATTTTTTTCGAAATTTGCCCATTTTAACCAACTGCCTGATGTGCCTAATCGAATAATAAAAACAGTGTAACCGTGGTCGATTAAATATGTTTCCTAAGGATTTTCCACTTCTACATATTTGCTTCATTTAAAACACTACTTATATCATAATATAATAATATATATAAAAGAAAATTAAACTAAAAGCTTATGTTGTTTCGAATAAGATTCTTTGCAAAGTTGTTATTTTACTTAATTTACCCTAGCGCATGCCTTTAACTCCGTTAAATATAACAATATATACAATAGAAAATGATACAAAAAAAATGGACCTTATTTTGAACATGATTCATTTATAAGAGTTAAGGTATATAGTAAATTACGTAATTGCCTCTTGAGAGCATCCATAAATTTATTGATATTAACTAATTAAACTATTAATCAACTAATATTAACGAATTCAACTACATATCTATCAACCAACTAATAGTAAATTTTACCATTAATCAATTGTCAATATTAATAATCGAAACTAAAATTTAATTTAACCACATCGTCCAGATTATCTAAACTGCACTGAACTTAACCAAAATCAAAATTACATAAATAACTTATTAGCTCTAATTTTAATATTAAAATGATTAATATTAATATTAACCATTAATCAATTATTAATGTTAACAAACCATTCAACTATTACTCAACTAATCAAAATTGATTCAACTATTAATCAACTAAAATTAACTAATTCAACCACTCAACCACTAATCATCTAATATTAAATTTAACCAGTAATCAATTATTAACTGTTAATCAACCATTCAATTATTAATCAACTAATCAAAATTGATTCAACTATTAATCAATTATTAAATTTAAAATTACCAAATATTGATCAATTATCAAATTAAACCTATAAATTATCAAGTAAACCGTATGACCCTCGGGTCTATGTCCTTCCTATCAAAAAAATATCAAGTAATGAAATTATTAAATAACCAAATCATTAAAGTACCTAATATTAATTAACTTATTGATTAATTATAAACTTTAAATTACCTACTATTAAATAAATTAAAATTACTGATGATGGAGGAGGACAAATCGGTCATTGTGATAATCAAATTAAAATTACCTACGATAGAGGAGGAGCAAATAAACATAGGAGGAGTAGTGTTGCTCAAATTTTTTCCAAAAGTTAACTAGGGCATGGAGGCCGCCCACGGGAAGATAAACGCATCAGCCAAGCTAATTCGGGCTTCTTTCGAAACCGACCGACCCAAGAGCCGATCGATTTATACGTCCGGGTTCCTCTCACATAAGGATAGAAAACCGATTGAAAGTGGCTCTAAGGAGAGAGAACAGTCAGAGCGGCAGAGAAAAGCATGCCCACTAATGTCCTGCCACCTTGGAAAAGCGCTAGTACGGCCACCCTTCCACCAACTGCTTCCATTCGACGTGGAAAGTACCAACAATCTCTGAGTGACGCTACCTGACATCCTATAAAAGAAGCAACTAGAGTACAGAAAGGTAGTTTGTCACCAAATATACATGTACCTCTACCAACCCTCTAGCTATCAACCCTTCCACCATCCGACCTGTCGTACGGACCACGAATATCCTCAGGAAATCTCAACTGCGGATCAAAGGAGGCTTACTAATATAAATACCCCAAGCATTTCACCAGGAAAGGGGCTAGATTCAGAAAACTTAGAAGGATAGCACTTCCCACCATACTCTTATCATCTTCAAGCATTCTCCATTATCTCCATATATCCTTTTTAATAATATATATATATATAGTGAGAATAATATATACAGTGGACGTAGGCATTCATTTTAGCAAACCACTCTAAACTCTGTGTCTCTTTATTACTATCATTCCATCATTAATTCGCGATCATATACTGCAAAGGTAACAACATCATTAAAACCCCACTTTTCCGAGGTTGATTAGTCATTCTGTCTCGCTGATGGAATTTTTAGTCAACATTTTGGCGCTAGAAGGAGGGCCACCCCCGAAACTCTCCAGCTCCCTTCAACCTTGCCTAAACTCCACACTTAACATGGTGACGAATGGTGTCAACGCGAACGACAACTCACACGATCGAGACACCAATGGTAACACACCTACTGGTATTCCCTGCCCTTTCCCTAGAGTCGGCAGGGAATTCTGGCAGACCATATCCAATCACATCACTAGGATGGGAACCCTAAGCAAAGAAGTAAACGGCCTAAGGGCCACACTAGAAACTCACTCCATCATGGGCCCAGGACAGCCATCGACTCAAGCGGCCAACAACTTCCCAATGGCGCTAGTCATCCGAAGCACTTGCATATTGGCGACCCTCTAAAGCATACAGTTGGCATCTGAAACCGCCATCCACATGGCCGCGGAGCCAGGAGATAACAACATAGTTAGGGGAGAGCCGAACGGCCATCGAGATGGTGAAATCCGTGAGCCGCGTCCTAAGCGCCTAAGCGATCAAGCTCAAACCATGGCCAGGGGACTTAGAGCCGCCTCTATACACTCCCACTCGCAAAGGGAAGTATCTCATCCTATGCTTGGGGGCGAACAAGACCGACTATCATAGTCACCTCTGTCATACAGAAGATCTCTTTCCCCAGGTTGCTATCATGTACCATATTCCCCTATCGGCCGGCATACCACCAGGAGCCTCCGCCCGTCGATGCAAGGTCATTCCTGCAACAGGTGGAAGCCAGCCTCAGGGATGAAATGATCTGGTTGCACCAACAGAACTACCGAATATAGGTCTGCGGCGTCGGTGGCGGCGGCCTATCCGACGACGAGGATGGAGAACCATTCTCAGCAGAAATCCTTGAAACCCACCACACAAGATGGTACATGATACTGCAAATAGACAAATATGACCCGAGCACAGGCCCATCAGATCACCTTGCTGCTTTCAACTCAATCACTAGAGCCGGGCAGCAAACCGATAATGCAAAGTGTTTGCTATTCCCTTCCACACTTGTCGAGCCGGCATCTCATTGGTTCTTACTCTTAGCTCCCGACAGCATCCAAACTTAGGCATAACTATGCTCCGAATTCAAAACTAGATTTTTTGCATCAAGAACACATGTCATGATGGCCAGCAAGCTTGGCAATATTAAGCAGGGCTAGTTGGAAAGTCTTTGGGCCTATGTCAACCGATTCAATCGAGAATCAACCCGATCCCGCGAGGTCGATAATAATAGTCTGACGGTCACCCTGTACTCAGGCATGTGCTATAAATTCAGTATGTGGAAAGAACTCTAGAAGAGACCGACCTTGTCTCTTTCTGATTTTTATCAGTGTGTAAATAGAATCATGAGGATGGAAGATGCAGATTTGTCAAATAGCGATAACGAGGGACGCCCCCCCCTCAAATTTCGCTAGAAAGGAAACCATGATCGAAGAGAATGGAATCGGCAAAATCATGCAAAGAGAAACCGTGATGACGGCCCGAGGTACCAGGCTCGATATGAGCTATACTCCCCTGAACAGAGACATGGAAACCGTCTTGCTCGCAACCAGAAATAAAACGCCCTTCCGAAGGCCACATAATGGCTGGGCGAGGGAGACGCCCCATAGCAACAGTCAATATTGTCTCTTTCATCAGATCAATGGATATTCTACTAACAATTGCCATGTTCTAAAGGATGAAATCGATAAACTGATTAAGGAAGGATCGCTTGTGGAATATGTCAGACAACAAGTAGACTAGAAGATGGCCCGCGAAAACCGTTCGATCTAGCTTTCCCTACAATCAGCCAGGGGCATTGTGGCCATGACCAACATTCTTATCGTATGCTAAGGGCCACACATAGCAGGGAGTAGTCGGAGGGCGCTCACCCAATATCAGAGTGAAGTCGCTACCTCGGGCCAAGTATATTCGTTGGAACGACGGGCCGTTAAGGCTCCAAGAACGGATGAGGAAGATCCTCCAAT
Organism: Allium fistulosum; assembly: GCA_030737815.1. Classification (NCBI taxonomy): domain Eukaryota; kingdom Viridiplantae; phylum Streptophyta; class Magnoliopsida; order Asparagales; family Amaryllidaceae; genus Allium; species Allium fistulosum. Next base: position 357,013,097 of record CM060904.1, read on the forward strand.
CACCTTTACAGCTGAGGACCGAGGTGCAAAGTCTGGCAAAAAGGGTCACTCGGCAGGGGTACTACTGGCCCTCCATGGTAAAGGATTCTATGAACTATGTGAAGAAATGCGACTGGTTCCAGTAGTTCTCGAAGGTCCCTAGGGCTTCCCCAACTCCTCTGGTCTCCATGACATCCCCTTGGCCGTTTGATACATAGGGGATCGATCTAATTGGGAAGCTCCCTAATGCCAAAGGTGGACACAACCACACAATCGTAGCCATAGATTATTTCACCAAATGGGTTTAAACAGAACCTCCGATTGGTGTCACAACTCTAAAGGTTCTCAACTTCATTATCAAGAACATCATCAGCCGCTTCAGCCTCCCAAAGTGAATTGTTACAGACAACGAGACCCAGTTCGAAAGCACAATGTTCCAAGAGTTCTGTGACAACAATGGAATAGAAAAGAGCTTCTGCTCGGTCGCTTAACCACAAGCCAATGGACAGGTCGAGGCAGCCAACTAAACCATCAAGTCCACTCTCAAGAAAAGGCTTGCCAAAGTGAAAAGAAATTGGGCGGAGGAGCTGCCTTTTGTACCATGGTCGTATCGCACCTTCGCCCGAACTTCGACCGGCAACACACCCTTCTCCCTTTCATACAGGCATGAGGCCATGCTGCCTATCAAGGTGGATGTCCCGTCCCCTCATAGGGTGATCTACAACCACAAGCAAAATGATGAGCTCCTCAGGATTGGCCTGGACACACTCGACGAAAGGAGAATGGAAGCGGAAATTTGCACCGAGACTTATAAGAGAAAAGTCGCAAAACATTACAATGCACGGGTGAAGCTCCAATAGTTACCTATTGGCGACTTTGTTTTACGTCGTTAATGCAAACACCAAGGACTCGGCCGATGGGGTGCTCGGCTCGAATTAGGAAGGACCATATGTTATCAATTTTGTGCTAGCTAACGGGATCAATGGAAGGTCATCTTTCTTTGCCAAGACAATGTCAAACATGCAAGTTTGGGATACCTGGATAGGGATGAGTTCTTACATGCTCATTCACCTAGTCCAGTGACAGCCTATATCCTGTCAAGGGATTGCGTGATCTACCGCTTCCCTCCTTGATAGAAGGACGTGCTCGACGAGGGTGGATTATTGTGCATCCACTCCGCCTAGGCACGTCAGGGATGCCCAATAACCTACAAGTTATCTCGGTGCTACCCAACCCGGTCTGGTAGGAAAACACAAGATATAACTATTGCCTCCTAGGTTGCATCGGTGAGTTAGATGGCAACCGCAATGGTCCGATTACCCTCGCCCATGATGCTCCTCGTCCCGGCAGGATAAGACACTATTGTCAAGATTGGTGCATGATAACTTAACGCAACGCCATGATAGTTCTCTGAGGTCCGACATCCGTAGTGTGCCCGCAAGCAAATAGGCAGGCTTCATTTTAAACCCAGGGTGCCGAAAAGGACGCCCACAAGCAAATAAGCGGGGTCCTTCTGTGCAAACCAAACGAGCCTCAACTCCAACCCTTGGGTGTCGAAAAGGGTGCCAAGAAGCAAATAAGCTGGGTCCTTCCATGCAAACTCCACGGGCCTCAACTCCAACCCCTAGGTGTCAGAAAGGGCGCCCACAAGCAAATAAGTTGGGTCCTTCCGTGCAAACCCCATGAGCCTCAACTCCAACCCTTGGGTGTCGAAAAGGGCGCCTATAAGAAAATAAGCAGGGTCCTTCCGTACAAACCCTAAGGGCCTCAACTTCAACCCCTAGATGTCGGAAAGGGCGCCTGCAAGCAAATAAGTCGGGTCCTTCCGTGCAAACCCCACGGGCCTCAACTCTAACCACTGGGTGTTGGAAAGGGCGCCCGTAAGAAAATAAGTCGGGTCCTTCTGGGAAAACTCCATGGGTCTCGCTAAGGCTTCAATTCCCTCCAAGGTGAAACATACTCGCCACAACATACCATGTTCTTTTCTTTTATTTGTAGGTACAATAACAGAAATGATAATCTCAAACACCACATGATGCAAAAATAGAGTTCATAACAAACAAGGGGCACGGCACACAGTTCGTCGTGCTAGGCGCAATTAACCTATATCAACCAAAAAAGGGGGAAGGAAAAAGAAACAACAAAGACAACCAGGTTACAACCAACAATACGCGACAACCTCCTTACTCATTTGGTTGGGTCAGAGAGTCAATTTTCTCATCCGTCAAGATGGTCGGCAGAGGCTTACCCTTTCTGGTCAATTTGGCGGTTGCCTCCTCCCAATACCTCTAGGCCAAAGCGGGCGTCACCCCCGGGATCACAATAGGAAGATGGAAGTTGTTTATGAAAGTACTCACGGCCATGTTAGTTAAATGAGCTGACCAGTAAGCATCCCTTTCTTGATGGACTCTCTATTTCAACCCCTCAACGTCGTCAAGGGAAATAAGTCTAATGGGCATCCAAAGGCCCTCGACGACGCCCTAAATCCTACTCAAATCTCTCCTCCACCCCCTTCAGCCATGTAAGCTCTTCCTCAAGCGATCCCCAGTGGACTACAGTTGGGTCTCTGACAACCTCGGTGTCGGCCCTATGGCCGTTGGCTACTGCCACTTCTTTCTCAGCCAACTCCCTAGCCCAAACTGCATCTGCTCGAAGTGCGATCTTTGACTTACAGTCCTTCTCGACCATACGTTTGGTCGCAATAGCCACCTCACGCTCATTAACGGCTAGCTCAACTGCCACCCAAGCTGCTTCAACCTCCTCCCCCATAGCTCTCAACTCTTCCTTCAATAGGGCAACCACGTCATCTCCACCCAATAAACCGACTCTGACTGCTTCCAAATCCGCCATCTCATCCATTGTGCGAGTCCTCGTCTCCTCTAACTCATCCCTCAGGGGAGTCAACCTATCATGACCTCCCCTAGTTCATCTACAGTCCTCACCATCCACTGAGGACCACCACGAGAACACTCCCCCACTTCTTCTATAGCTTGCCCTGGTAGTTCTCGCCTACAAATTAATAAGCTCATCTGGACCTGCATCGTGCACATGCCCTTCTGAAAATAAGGTAGTCCGAGTTATTGAAAAAAGGAGATGGAAGAAAAATGAGAAGGTAAACAGGTCTTACCACATCCATTTCCTTTCATAAGCTATCAACAACAGCCCGTAATCCATGACCTGGCCATCTAGTGCGTGGCCAATGGGAAATCCCTAAAGAATGAGCAGCGACCACTTGGAAGGTTCGCAGGAGTCTATCCTACTTACTGCTTAGATTCCAAAAGATTCCTATGCCCTAGGTAAGCCCTCCCTATCATATCCCAGACTAATCTGTATGGAAATCATCCCAACTTTCTCTTCATCCTCTACAATAGGCCCATGATACATGGAAACATCAACATCATCTTCATAAGCTTCGCCATGAGGCAGCTCCATTTCATCCACCGCAGTCTCCTCTCCTCCTACGCCCCCATTGGTCCTTCCTTCTTTGCCACTTCGGTCCTTGCCCGTTTGCTACCTGGGGACTCTTCAGCACTGGACTCTTCATCAACGTGAATCACGGAGCAAGAAACATCAGCCACAACTTCGAGGGGCAGTAAAGGAGAGATCATCATGGCTTCCCCCTGGCATCTTACCGTGGAAGATCTGCGGGGGAATCGTTCGCTTCATCCGGCTCCTTAAAATTGATCTGGACCACTGAACCAAAGTAACGTAACAATTTAGAAAACAAGGAACCAGCAGCAGTAAAGATAAACATAATTAACTACCGGACGGAGCACCCTAGTTTCGGTTCCTAATCAGAGGTGCACAAGGTTCAGAATCATCCCCTTTAGAGTCTGTATGTCCTGCTCTTCCTACGCCTGATGGTCCAGCATCATGACCCCTATTTTCAATAGGACCATCACCAGAGGAAGACCAAGTCAAACTTTCTCCAAGAGCCAGGGGCAGAGGCTAGCCAAAAGTTCCATCATATTTCACCGAATCATACTCCTGCCATTCTGATGGTATATCAAAATGGGCATCTGCATCAATTATAGGCTAGGCCCCGGCATCCCTTGGGCTAGCGTAATCGTTCGTACCAATGCACCCCTGGCCGTCCCAAGGTAAAAGTGTGGATTCGAGTAAAGGAGATAAAACGAGGTGACTACCTGCGGGCTTCTTCAAAACCGTCTCCTTCTTCTTTCTCTTTCAGCTAGTTTCTGCACTTTTCTCCATTTTTGTAGGGGCACGAATGGACTGACCCTCCGATAGCAGCCCAAATTTTCGGTGCATCTCGTCAGTCGGTAAGTTGTCCAAATCTAAGAGGGCATCAACGGCCCCCCGAAGGCCCAGCACTTGCCTTTCCACTGACATCACCTTGGCTTGGCTCAATGTTAGGGACCCTGCAATGGGCAAATTTTAAGAATGTCCAAAAGGTTAAAGAAAGAGAGGGGATAAAATCACAAAGACAGTCTCACCCAAAGGTCGAAACGACCAAAAACGCAACCCCTCATTCAGAGCCCACAGGACAAAGAAATACTAAGATTTCCAACTGGAGACACCTTTCTCTGAAACCCCAGTAAGGACCACTTCTCTCTTCTTCTTCATTTGGATGTGGTAGTAGGTCCCGGGGCGATGACCAGGCCCTTTGTTAATATTAAAGAGGCAGACGACAAGGCCCGCAAAAGGTGTCCCTAACTCTAAGCGATGGCACGCAACGCAAAGGCCCACCAGATAATGATAGCTGGTCGGAGTAAGTTGACTCAAAGTGAGGCGAGCCCATTCAAAAGGGACACGATGGTTGGATGCAGGGGCAAGGCCACTCCAACTTTCAAGTTACTCAAGGAGAATGTGTAGTAGTTTGGTAGGGCAGTGTCAGCTCGTTCATGGGCTTTCGAAAATTGTATCAAGCCAGGGGTATAACCAAATAGGTTCAGCTCTCTAAACATGCTGTCTGGTCCACCCATGAAGTCAGAAGGGACCATGGTAGCAAAACTCAAAGCATTATCGAAAGCAGTCATCCTGTGACAAGATCATAGCAAACATTGGAAAACAAGCACGACGGATGCCTCCCCTTCAAGGACTAACTGACCTCAATGCATGGTCAAATGAGGAGGGGCACCATCAATAAGAGAAGACAACCATCAAAATGGAAATTGCCAAGGGGCAACCCACGGCAGGATGATAATGATAAATGACAATGGAGAGAGGGACGTACCTATTAATGGAGAATTTCGAAAAATGTCAAAAGATTTACAACAATGGCAGAAAAAATGGGGAAACAATAAAAGAAGAAGAAGAGGTAGCTATGTCTACTTATAAACCCTCACCAGCCAAATCATGACCCTTCATCTCGGAAAGACGACCAAATCCGGACTATGCGAAGAGATGTGACATTAGGGTCGATTCAGATCCTTTGGCTCAGAAGTTACAGGTAAAAACGAACCGACAATGACACCCATAGAAAGACATGTGATAGCAGCATTAATTACACTACAAGCATCCATCAAATCATGTTATTTTGTATCTACAAGCCCACCTCGCCCGTGAGGGTAGACTTGGAGGGCAAAATGTTGCTCAAAATTTTCGCAAAAGTTTAATAGGGCATGACGGCCACCCATAGGAAGATAAACTTATCAGCCGAGCTAATCTGAGATTCCTTGGAAACCAACCGACCCAAAGGTCGGCCGATTTATACGCTTGGGTTCCTCTCACATAAGGATAGAAAACTGGCCGAAGTGGCTCTAAGGAGAGAGAACAGTCAGACCGATAAAGAAAAGCATCCTACTAAAGTCATGTCACCGTGGAAAAGCGCTAATACAGCCACCCTGCCACCAACTGCTCCCATCCAACGTGGAAAGTAGCAACAAACTCTAAGTTACGCCGCTTGACATCCTGCAAAAGAAACAACCAAAGTACAGAAAGGCAGTTTGTCACCATATATGCATGTATCGCTACCAACCCTCCTACTAGCAACCATCCCACAGTCCGGTCTGCTGTACGGACCATGAATATCCTCAGGCAATCTCAACCATAGATCAAAGGAGGCTTCCTCATATAAATTCCCCAAGCATTTCATCAGGAAAGAGGCTGGATTCAGAAAACTTAGAAGAATAACACTTCCCACCATGCTCTTATCATCTTCAAGCATTCTCCATCATCTCCATATATCCATTGCAATAATATATATAGTGAGAATAATATATACAGTGGACGTTGGCATTCATTTTTGCCAAATCGCTCTAAAATCCGTGTCACCTTATTACTAGCATTCCATCATTAATTCGCGATCATATACTGCAAAGCTAACAACATCATTAAAACCCCACTCTCTCACAATTTAATAAAGGAAAATTCTATTAAAGGAAAATTCTATTTGGACACAGAATACAGACACAAAATGAGACATAAGAGATCCTACCCATTAGATATTCCCCTAATTTCTACCTCCTATATGGAGATAAAAGGATCCAATGGTCTGTGCTTAAGTCAAATTTTATGCTTAATTTTGTGTCCCAAAAGATGCTCTCTTTATTGAATAATAGCCGAGTCTACAGTTACGAGAAATGTGAAAAATTAATAGAATCATATTTTATATATCCAAACAGTTCTTCAGTTATACTGCACTTAAGAACGAGGATCAAATTGAGGTCAAATGACACAATACCATATATTTAAGTTTCTCATATATAATTAAAGAATTTCTACGGTCAGATTTTAAAGATTGGGAATATAAATAGAATTACAATTCAATTTGGTCATTTTAGAAATAAATTATCAAAAATGATAAGTTTGAACTAACCGTCATATTTACGTATCATTATACAAAATCATTATTGTTGTAAATTAAGTGAATGTATAATATAGTCCCATATAAGCTCAATATTACCCTCCATCTTATCATTAGATTAATTATTAATTGGAGACTTTTATTGTATAAATTCAAATAATTTATAAGATCGAGGACCAAATTGAGTTCAAACCACATGATATTATATAATTTGGCTTTTTGGACAACGTTAATGATTTGTATGATCGGATTTTGAAAATCCAAAATGAAAATAGGAATATTAGTTCAAACTAGTCGTTTTTAATAACATATGTTCTTAGTGAAAATAAAAATCATGCTTGCAGCCTAAATTTTCAAAAAATTGAGCGTAGGAATTCTTTGACTATCATAAAAGAAGCTTAAATACATAATATCATGTGATCTAGGCTCAATTTGTTCCTCGATATTAATAATGTTATAAAAAATATACCAATTCTAACTCTTTAATAAGCTTCGAAAAGTATATCTAAATAAGACTTACTATTTTAAAAAATTAAAAAATTATATACTATAAAAAATGAAAATAATATTTAGCAATAATATGGTAAATTAATATAAGTGAACAGATGATATATAGGGAAGGCATAGAAAAAAGGAGTGTTAGAAAAAGCTAGTGAGAAAAGCATAAGGAAAGAGTATGAAATTTCCTATGTATTTCGTACTGTAAGAAATTTCCCGATGCCTTTATTAGCAGGCATCTTAATGACGTTAGGAAATTTCTATCGTAGGGAATCTTTATGCTCTCTCTACCTCACATTCTCTAATATTCTATCTAAAATTTTCAACAATTAACAACAGATCGTAGAGTAGAGATATGGAATTCTTTATACCTTTATTACTCCTTGTTGATGTCACCTTGTTTTCCAATGCTACGTTGATGCAATATAGGGATGACACTGGTAAACGATGATGATATTTTGAACTTTTTCTAGTAGTGAAAAACACAAACATATATACATACACACACTTATGGTAGAAGAAAATCAAAACCATATTAATTTTCTATTGGAAATAGTGAAATAAAAGTCGTTCTTTTTATAGCACGTTTTTGTCTTTTGTGGTGATTTTCTCTTATGAAATGTTAAAAAATCATCATACCAGTGAAAATAACTAATTATCATAAAATGTAGGTATTAGGTCTAAATTTATAAATTTATCATGACGCGACCCAAAAATTAAGTAGATTATAAAATGGGTCCCAAAACTCAAAATCTATGTTGTTAAGGGCACTATCAAGGCCCCGTGGAGCTTCATTTAAGCGTTATTTCACAATTCTAACATTCCACTTTTCTGCTATGGCATTTTATTTTGCATCTTATCTAAGGCATCGTCTGAGCACTAACTTTTCTTTGGCGCTAAAAAATTAAGCGCTTTTGGTATAACTTTTTTTTGACTTTGACTAAATTAGATATAAATGCACTTAAAAGACTTAATTACTTTGGTTATTGATTGAAGCTCTTCAGTTTCTATTTTAAAATTTGTTTACATGTTTTATTTCATCTCAAAATATATAGAAAGCATTCAACAAGTATTTTTTTTTTATAATTCAAAAGAAACGTACAATTTTCATTTTTCCAAAAGCTTATTTAATTAGTTTTTAAGTAAAGAAAATAAACATGAAACAATAATTACCCATTAAATTTTCGATTCTTCAAAATTTTATTTTAATGGTTCTTCATTTTACTTTCTTATTCTATTTATTTTTAAGTTCTATTTTAAATATTTTTGGAATATAACCTGGTCTATTATAAATAAATAAATAAAAATTATTCACGATTGTTTTGTTTGTCTATTAATTCATGATTATTAAGTACCATAAATATTTAGTTATAGTTATGACGTAAATTTAATGCATATATTATGTATAAATTTTATTACTATTATAAATATAATATTATCAGATTTTCTCTTTAATTTATTGATGATAAACTTAAACCATGTGAGTCTAAACACACCTATCAATAAGTTTTTCACCATATACCATTACTGTTTTTATAGTTATCTATTAAATAATTATAAAACAGAAAATGTAACGAACCAGATTTTCGACCTTCGAAAATCGACACTAATAAGTCCACTGTATCACACGCCGAACATTCAAGTGCCAGAAATACCGATTTGTTAGGGTGAAAGAAGAAGGTAGAAGATAGAAGAAAACTAAACAACAAAGAATCTCAGAACGCAACGAATAATATATAATACAACAATGATCTTTACAAAAAGGAAACATCTTTATTCATATAACATCAGAGTGCATTAGACTTATCCTAAATTTGGACGGTTATAGAAACATGTCCTTACATTGACAAACAAACAGACTATATAATACAGTGGAAGAAAAATATACGTGAATATGTTTTGACCATCCAGCTCCTTTCCAACTCCAAAGTATCCAGCTAAACCTGGAAAAACATGCTCGGTCTGACCCGAGCATTACATGGAATAACGCCTGGGTCGGTTTGGTAAACAAGCATGAGTAAAACTCGATAACAAGTAACAACTAAACTAATTTCTACATTTGAAAACCTTTCAAACAATGAGTATCTTGTAAGACCACATCGCATATAAAAACAGATGGGTTTTTACCTTACGATAACCAAAACATTTTATATCAAAATCCAATAATATTACCATAGTGTCTAGGCTTAAAGTAAATAGCTGAAATGCTTGCATCTCACATTCCAGCATAGTAGGCTCTACAATCAAAACCATAAGGCATGTATTGGAGATTGAATCCCAACAATGGCAAGGTAAAGGACTACCTTCCGATGATACACCTCTAGAAAATGCACTAATGCTAACACAGAGCCGGCTACCCCTTTAACATGACAAACCGGATTACCTCACCCCGTTGACACCGAGGCCTTATACTACCATGGTATTTGTGCGCAAACCAACTCTGAAAAGGACATCTAGAATGGGATGACCGCTCCTAATGGTAGCTAACCACATAGCTCTACTGCATGCCCAGTTTTCGTCATTCCTCCCGGTTGTGAGGCTCGAGGCTACGCTTTACCTTTCTGAATAGCAATCCATCTTGGAATGCTAACACTGCCCTCCAAGCATCAATGGAATGCCAGCATTCATCCATTCAAGTTCGTTCTTGGGCTGAATGAAACCGAAGGCACTAACTCTACTACATCCATTTTGGAATCACCCTCAGGATTAGTAGTAGTAGCCCTCGCACTTCAAAGAGCACCGTCTTCAATCATCATCAAGATGTCTTTCACTCTAACGTACATGTTGGTTTGGTGTGGTTTTCAAATATATAAATCCGATCCCGGTCTCTCCGTACCAACAACTGATAATTTCCGGTTGACTCATTCCCGGTTCTTTTGGAAGTAAGTATTCGAGTCCTCACCATGGAACTCGAATTTACATTCATACTTCCTAAGTCAAATTAGGTCAAATTTGATAGTCGGTTATTTAACTATCAAAATGAACAAACATCCAATCATGGTTTAATTTCCATATGGGATCCACTAAGCCTTTATTAATTCTCTTTAATTAATAAAACCACTTTATAAAACTTGATCAAAAGATCTTTTCAACACACTATTTCAAAACCCCTTACATTTCCTTTATACTTGAAAAAAACAATATAAGTATTTACCAAACATTTTGGAAATTCCATATTAAATGGCCAAACAATTCCCTTTTAAAAACATCAACTCCTATAAAACACATTTACTTATTCCTTATAAAAATTCTTTTTATAAGTTCACTTCACATTTCAAACCACTTAAAAGTTTCAAACTAGATTTAAAACTTCTTTCAAAAATATCTAAAATGATTTATAAAATCTCTTTCTATTTTTAAAACTATTTAAAAATCTTCCTTCATAATTTATTTATAGAATCTCCTTTATAAAACATCATTTTCAAGCTATCCTTTGTAAATCACAAATCTTTTATAATATATATATATATATAATTATGTTTAATCACATCATTCTTTTATATATATATATACATATATAATTATGTTTAGTCACATCACTTTCTTTATATATATATATATAATTATTATGTTTAGTCACATCACTTTCTTTATATATATATATATAATTATTATGTTTAGTTACATCACTTTCTTTTATATATATATATATATATATAATTATTATGTTTAGTCACATCACTTTCTTTTATATATATATAAGTTTAATTATTAATTAACTAAGATGTGACAAGAGATAATTTTGTTAATGATTGCAAAATCTAAGACGTGACAATACTTAATATATATATTTAAAAAATGTTTATTATTTTTAAAACTATGTCTTGTCACATCACTTACTAATCTAAATTAATATAAGATAATTTATTTCTAAGTGTATTATTATATAGTTAATTGACCCTTATATATATGTACATATAGTGCACCAAAACGAACAACGTTCGCGACAACTTTCCGGTGTCGAAAGGTCGAAATTTCGGAAAACGTTCTTCGGTCACAATTTCTATTTTTCTACGAACTATTTAATTTGGTAAACAAATTTTGAAAACGATTTTACCATTATTATTAATTAATAAAAATGATTTTATTTTCATTATATAACCTATATATTGAATATCTAAAATTAATTAAATATTCACTAATCAAAGTAGTGAAATTTTGGGTCGTTATAGAAATTTTTTTAGCTCTTCTATTGATTTAAGTGTTTTCTCTCCTCTCCTTGATTCTTTATTGGTATCTTAATTTTTTATTTTTTATTTTACCACTTTACACTTATTTTACTTGTTCTCTAACATCATGTTACATTCTGATACGTACATTTAAAAGTGTATTTTAAAAATAATTCATTAGTTATTTTCTAGCATTTTATATTTAAGCCCATATATTTAGGTTAATCATGTAATTAAAAAATTAAACTATTCAAATAAATTAAGTCAACTTATATTTCTAATAAATACTAAATAATTACTATTTCAATATGTATCTCACTAGCATACAACCAAAATGGTATAATTTTTTTTATATTCAATTATTATATATATAAATCACATAAAATGATAGTAATAAATTTAATTTGTAATTCATTTATCTCAACAAATTTATTTTATTGCATTGTAAAATTCCACTTTTAACTTCAAATATCAACATTCAAAATTATCACAATTATTTCAAAACTCACCTCACTTTTCTTCTAATATTTCACATTTTAGCTCATATGTTTAAATTAGTTGTGCCCTTTTAAATTTAAACTAGTTAGATAAATTCAATTAACTAATATCCGTTAATTCATCAACTAAATTATGAAAATATGAAAATTTCAGTATGTCATACTTATATTAACAAAAATGGTAAAACTATTTTTTTAATTAAAGTAAAGACACATAAGTCATATAAGATAGCGTGTGTGTGTGTGTGTAAAATAATAACAAATTCAATTTACAATTTATTTGTCTAAATAATTTCATCATATAGTGTATCACAACATTATGTTTTTTAATCAAATATAAAATTTCTATTACCATTTGCAAAATCATCCTCGATTCCTTTCTGTATTTTACATTTAACTTCATATATTAGAAAAAATTACGTTATCTTAAACTACTTAAACAGATTATGTAATTTGTTATTTGTTGATTTATCTAATAAATTATAAAATATTAAAATTTCAATATTGTAACATCTTAGAATTTTATCAGTATGATTTTGGATATTTGAATAATTTCAAATAATTGATTTTTTAAAGTTTAATAACTTATGTTCAAATATAGAGATTATTTAAATATTTGAATTGTGAATTAAATATTTGGATTGTGAATTAAATATTTGAATTGGATTTAACTAATAAGTAATAGGGTGAAACCATTTGTAAATTTATTTACAATAATAAATTGTTCGAATAAATAATAATAAAATCAATTGTTAATAAAACGGTTTGATTTTAATGACGTGTTTTTATTTCAATTTAATTGATTTTTCCATAAATTTTAATTTGGAGAGCATTTAAATTATCGTTTGACAATTTTACGGTGAACGGCGATACTTTTGAAATTTCACAGAATTAAATATTCTATGCATTTTATGGTTGATTTGTGATCGTGTCGTATTTTGGTGCATGAGCGTATTTTTATTTCTATTGTTCTCGATTCGTACGTGAACGAAATATTATGTAGCGGAGTACCACAAATATTCCTTTTCAAAAGTTTTTAGAAATCAAATCAAATTTCAGAATTTTAAACTTAAATTAATGGTGATTTGATTTTGATTAGATACCTTGCTTGGAATTTTTTTTTTAAATTTGATGGTTGCTTGGAGACTTTTTTTAACGTATAGACAAAGAAAAGAATTGATTTCGATAAAATTGGATAAAGATTAAAACTCTTGGTCCATATATCTCATTCCACACTTACATAATAGCCTCATCACTTCAATTTCTTTTCTTCTTTTTATTTTTCGTTCAATAGTTAACAAAACAATGGCCACTTGCTTATAAAATCAAAACCGAACTCATTTCTCCATTGAAAATTATAAAACTACTTTCTTTGGATTCATACGGGCAAGAACTTCGAAACCATACCCTTATCGTTGCTCGCGGTCATGAATATGGGTATTCGATGTTTATCATATCAAACTAGGGTTTGATATTGTAGGGGCTAGAGGCATCGTTAGGGAATGGGATGAGTGTGATTGTGTTTGTCGTGTCGAGGAGTGTCTGTGGTGTTGAAATTAGGTGGCGCGGTCATCGGATGGAAGTCATGACATTTTGCGGTAGGCTGGAGGTCATCTGGTTGCTTTTTGATGGGTAGGTGTGAATGACTCTTGATGGTGATGTAAAGGTAAAGCACGCGAAGTGGAGTGGATTGGAGCAAGCGGTATCTGATTTTGTCAAGCGGTTGAGAAGATAGGGGTAGTCGAAGGTTCGACCATGGAAGCATGTATGCGTGCACCAGTATTAGTATCAAGCGATAAGAATTGGATTGGGGAAAGGGTTTTAAAACCTGGATTAAGGTTGTTAATTAATTAATAATTATATCATGTAAACTTATAAATTCAATAACTTGTTCATATGAGGTCGTAATCGGACATGGTTAGTTGCATTGGACTTATAGGATTTCCCCTATATTGCCATGTACAAAAAAAATCATCTCCTTAAACCCTTGTGTCGGCCGAACTTGTGCTTATATTTTTACTAAATAAACATTTGGTTGCATTTTTGCACTTTGAAAATTGTTTAAACTATATTTTCAAATATTTTGAGAATTTTGAAAATAAAGGTTAAGTTTTAGTTAAAAATTTATAAAAGAAGTTATAAATTTGATTTGTTATCTTTCAGGATAATTAATATTGATAAATGATTATAAATTGATTACTTACCCTTCGGGATAATTTATGTTGTTTTAAAATTTATAAAAGATTATAAATTTGTTTTATTATCCTTCCGGATAATTAATGTTGTTTAAAATATATAAAAAGATTATAATTTGATTTATGGTCTTTTCGGATAATTAATGTAGTTTTAAAAATTTATAAAAGAAATATACCAATTATTTTCAAGATTATTAACATTGTTTTAAGTTAATATAAGTATTTAAATTTATTTACTACTTTTCGAAATAATAAATGGTGTTTTAAAAGTTATAAATGATAGTTTATAAATGAGAAAATCCTTTAAAAATAAATGTTTAAAAATAATACTAAAGTTAAAGTGTTTTGGGTTTTAGAGTAAACAATGTTTTAATGATAAGTTCTTTTGGCCTTTCTTTTTAATATACTTTGTAATATAATTTGCCCCTTCAAAAATTATTTTAAAAAAGTGTTTTTAAAGTACTTTACAAATATTTGTGACGTGAAAACCAAGCATAAGCAAGAATCAAATGTTTTAAACCTTGATTCGATTATGGGTAACAAGTATATGTGATCTAATTTCCATATACAATCATTCGTTTACTTTCGATAGTTGATCTCTTAATTATCGATTTTGATATCATTTTTGTGCTTTGTCAATCTAAGACAATTTATCACTCATTGAGCATTGGCATCCAATACCATAGAAGACTAAAACCAGAAAGCGAGTGGGAGCCAAGCCATGTGGGTCGCACCCATTAGTAAATATTCACATTTATCTAGAAAGTTGTGGTAGTATGCACGTGTGGATGTGAGTATATTCGGATGCTTGTGGATTTAAAAGGGTCCAGCTTGGAAGTTCTCGAGGGTGTTACGCATTTGGCATAGGCTCTCACGTATATTTTATCTAGAGGTATACTTTTGGTGTAGGGAGCACGCCCTCCCTGTCAGGTTGGATAAATTCATTCTCCTTATTTCGATTCGAACCTTGGAATTAATCTTTCCTCCTTTTGTGCTTCCTTAATTTAAGACGATTTGTGTCTCATATGAGCGTTGATATTCTTTGTCAAAAATGACTAAAACCAGTAAGCGAGTGAGGGCCAATTATGTGGGATTATTCCCATTAGGGTATCTTCACAGCTACTCTAGATTGGATTCGGTCGTATACTTTCGAAGATGTGAAGTACTCAAATTCTAGGTAAGGTTGGTGGGGTCCGGCTTGGAGTTCCCAAGAGGAGTCACAGAGAAAATGACCCTCTCAAGTATATCATCTAGAGGTATACTTTCGGTAAAGGGGCGCACCCTCCTAGTCATTGTTGGAAAATTTCCTTTTCCTTTATTTGATTCAAAACTTTGAATTGTTTCTTTAATTGCATTGAGAAGAAGTGTCTGAAGCCCTTCTCGATGTGTAATTTTTTATGTCTAATCTTTAAGTTTGGATTTTGATCTTATTTATGTTCATCCTTTTTTGTTTGGATTGTTTTTCTGATTTATTTCCTATTTCTTCATGTATGGAAGTTGTTCTTATGAGGTAAAAACTCGTTCCGCGTTTAGCGGCGTGGTCTTATAGAATCATTAAATGTTTACCTTATTACTTGAGTTCTCTCACGCTAGTTTTCGAGACTGATCCAGGTGTTATTGTATTATAATGCTCGGGTCAGACCGAATACTTTTTCAGGTTGTCGTTGGTGGGACATGGAACTCATGGAGTAGAGCTGGATGTTCACCTACCGTAATACTTTTATTTTCCGCTGTATTATTTATACCTATCAGCAATTGTAAGGTCATAAATTTATAATCGTCCAGCTAGAGGGGTTTTGTTTTTAACTCTAATGTAATTTGTATCTTGGAGTGACAGTTTATACTGTCTTTATTCTATTATATGTTGTCGTTTTCGCTATGAGATTCTGTTTCTCCTGTTCTTTCTATTTTACCCTAACAATTTGTCCTTCCAGCGATTGGATGTTCGGCATTTGAATATCGTAGGTGTATTTGGTGTCAACTTTCGATGGGCAAAAAGATAGGTTGTTACATTTTGGTATCAGAGCTGAAGGTTAAGCGAGAACTTTGGCTTTGGTAGGGTATAACTCATTAGAGATAGGGTAAGTGATACCCTGGAATGAGTTTGAGAGTCATATATATACGAAAGCATATTTTTTATTGTTATAAAAGCATATTGTGTTAATTAGTCCATTATGTTGTTTATGAATTCTAGTCGAGATGTGGGATGCCACAATGTCGATAGGGATTTCTAAACACTTGAACAAGGAAAGCAGACACGATATTGATTTTTGAAAAATTAGTAAA
This sequence comes from Allium fistulosum, assembly GCA_030737815.1. Classification (NCBI taxonomy): domain Eukaryota; kingdom Viridiplantae; phylum Streptophyta; class Magnoliopsida; order Asparagales; family Amaryllidaceae; genus Allium; species Allium fistulosum. The sequence goes on from CM060904.1 coordinate 357,029,487, forward strand.
TGAAATATTTTACCTAGGACTGTATATTTTATATATATAAAGGAATAATTTTCAAACTTATGTAGTTGTTTATAGTGATTGTTTTGTAATAATAATATATATTTATTATCATTGTTGTTTGGTTTGTGATGCTCATATAGTGTAGGAGCATTGACTATTATTCGTCGATTGTTAAATTGTTCTTAGCTTATTTAGGAGCATTTATCACTTTGAATTAAAAACGAATCCCTTATGAGTTAAATTTCACAATTTGATTATAAGGTGTTCGGAGAAAAATTTAAATTAAAATCCATCTTTTAATAATGTTGAGTAATGGTAAAACTTTTAATCAAAGTTGTTTAATATAATCTAAATAGGAAGATAAGATATTTAAAGGAGAAAGGTTTGAGAAAATTTTATTATAATAAAGGAGAATTATCATAATATGAGATATGTTTATATAAAGAAAACTTTATGTAAATTTTGTTTATAAAATGTGTTTTAAAAAGGTTTTTTGAATCGAAATCCCAGAGTTGTTTGAAAATAATTTCAAAAGGATTTTTTTGAGAAAATTAATAGCAATGTTACTTGGAAGTATTTATGAGAATAAATATTCAAAGTGAAATTATATAAGTATAATTTATAAATAGAGCTTAGAAATAAAAAGGGATTTAAGTTGAGAATTTGAGAACTTAAATTCTGGTGTTTTCGAAAGTTGTTTTTCAAAGTTTTGAAGGAAATAATAGTAGTATTATTTAAAAGTATTTGTGTATAAAGATATTTTAAAGGGATTTTAAAAGGGATAAGAAAGCACTAAACTCACATCTATCATTGGAAAATAATTCTGGTGATGACTGCAGCATCATCGGCATTTATTTTCAAGTTTCTAAGTGAGGGAATGCTACCATAATAATTTGCTATAGGGTTATTTTGGTAATACAATTTTGATTTAAACTCCAAAAGTATTATTTTATATAAAAAAGGGGAGATATGTTATTATTATTGTTTCAAAAATTATTTTAAATAAAAACTGGGTATTTAGTTCTTAAGTTTCCATAAAGGAAGATGATTTAAATAAAAAGGTATTTTGATAAATAATTTGATAAGCGAAAAAAATTTCTAACTCTTGAATAGAAAAGAGATGATTTAGCTCAAGTTTAAAATGGGTTAAATTGGATAAGAAAGTTTTAATAAGCGTTGTTTTATTAAAACCGTGGTTTTGTTTAAATGTCTAAGTTGTATAAACTATTGGTGTTATCAGGCCGACTGGATAAATGTCTTTCCTTAGAACACCCTAATGTAAAATGGTCAAAGTAGCCGACTTGGTTTTAAGACTTATATTTTGTTTGGGCCTCCATTTAATTTTTGAAAAAATAAATATATAATAAATAAATAAATAAAATTAGATTGATATTTGTATGTACTCCTAGGATATAGAAGAGTATTATACAAGTAAATAAAAGTGGAGTAAGCTTTTAATTTAATGATTTATAAAGCGTGTCTTTATAAAATATTTATAAACTTAAGGTGAAAATTTGTTAGAAAATTCATGACTAATTTTAGTATTGCATGAAATACTATAAATGAAAATATAAGTGAAAATGAAAGTGATTTAGAAAAGATTGGTATAATTAAGAAACCAATCGAATTAAGTACGTAAGTTGTACGTAGATCATTTTATTCACGTAGTTCTTGATCTAGGATTCGAATGCATAGCTTCAGGGTTGATTCACACCAGTTCAAAAAAGGATTTCCCACTTGATTCTTATCAGTGAACACTTGATTCAGATTCTCGATATGATACCGAGGTTTTCTATCATACTATATGGCTATATAAGGAGGATGGAGGTTTCTAATCGATGAACCTGATCAAAGTCCGCACTAGGGAGGTCGAATGAGTGGTACTAGTTCGGACGTTAAAGTCTATGTACCCAAGCAAGTAATCAGATTAAATATAGCATAAAGAAGATTTATGTATATCATACGAGCTTGAGTATATTTATAGACTTAGTGTGTGACTTAAAAAAATACAAGTTTAAGCAAAATTATAAATCTTGTTTGTTAGTTATTTAACATTTTAAATAATGTTAAGTATTAGTTTATTCCCTTATGGAATTAGATTGATTAATAGTGTGGCATTATAGACTATGGTTTATAAAGTTGTTGTTTACTAGGACTCAAATCCCGGTGCTTTTGAAAAAAAGGGATTTCGAAATAATTTGTGAAAGAAACAATAATCGAATTGTTTTTAAAAAAAAACTTTGGTAAGTATTATTGTTTTAGAGTATTTGAAAAAAAAATCTTATGAAGTTTTTCAAATATTTTGGGTTATGACTAAAGTTGGACAATTGGGAGTTTTTCGATTTGGAAGACTCGCCAGGTATAATTATGTATTCTAGTTGTTGTTTCAGGAGGAACCAGAATACCACTTGATGCTCTGTGTTGTCTTGATTCTAGAGTTATACCATGCTTCGGTAGGAGGAGCCCCCTTCTTGTCATAATTGATTTTGATTTTGATATCTTTCTCTTTGGAGGAACTTGAAAATATATCCTGAAGAAAAAAAACCTAGACCTTTAGTTCTAAATTTATCTTTTCAAAAGATTGGATGCTTATTATTTTATTATAGAGTATTTTTTGTACTTTGGTTGCAAATGGATGTTATGTTGATTATGTTTCTATTGTTTATGATGGAAATAGTTTGTGTATGGCTTTTGTTTCTTTGGTTGATTTGGGCCAGTGGTGGTGAATTGTAGTTTTATGGATCTAGCTGGCCAAGGGTGGCGCTGCCGAAATTTTCCCTATTATAAGGAACTTTAAGATTTTAATAACTTATTTTAATTACTAGTTTTTAAACTTAAGGGTTTGGAGGCATTTTCTTCCTTTTGGAATTTCGAGGATGAAAATCTTTTAAAAGGGGATAATGTAACATCCAAGAATTTTATCGGTTTGATTTTGGATATTTAGTTAATTTTAAAATTTTAAATAATTGATTTTTTAAAAGTTTTATAACTTATCTTCAAATATAGAGATTATTTAAATATTTGAACTGTAAATTAAATATTTGAATTGTCAATTAAGTATTTGGATTGTGAATTAAATATTTAAATTAGATTTAATTAATAAGTAATAATGGTGAACCCATTTGTTAATTTATTTACAATAGTAAATTGTTCGGATAGATAACTTGAAATTCAATTGTTAATAAATGGTTTGATTTTAATGACGTATTTTTATTCAATTTAATTGATTTTTCCATAATTTTTAATTTGGAAAATATTTAAATTATTGTTTAACGATTTTATGGAAAACGATGATACCGAGCATATTTTTATTTCTATTGTTCTCGGTTCGTACGCGAATAGAATATTATGTAACGGAGTAGCATAAATATTTCTTTTCATAACTTTTTAAAAATTAAATCAAAGTCAAAAATTTTAAACTTAAACTAATGGTGGTTTGATTTTGATTAGATACCTTGCTTGGAAAATTGTTTAAATTTTATGGTTGGTTGGAGAGTTTGTTTAACCTATAGATAAAGACTAAAACCCTAAGTCCATATATCTCATTCTACACTTGTAGGATCTAGGCCAGCCCGTAATGGAAGAAATGGATGAATTTCAATTTTTTTTTACCATTTTGGATCTTAAATGGGCCTATGAAGTCTAAATTTCATTCAGAATATTTCTAAATTTGTTTTAAATAAAATCATGTATTCTATTTAAATTAGTTAAAGGGAAATTTTAATTTTAAATGTATAGTGTATCAAATACACCTGACCTTTATTAATAAGAGTTAATATATATATATATATAGGGAAAGAAACCTTTCATTTCTTTCCCTAAAACAAGTGATTAATTGAGGGTATTAATTGTATTAAATGGAGGGAGAAAACTTTTCATTTTCTCTCTTTAATTTGAATTGATTGATTCATAAATGTCAATAATTAATAATTTATTCATGGCATGAAATATTACCATATCCATATGTATTCTAAGTCTACAAATTGAAGTTTACAAATTGTGTACAAAGATTTTATTAAATTTATAAATTGCAGTTTGGGATTTATTTAAAAAAAATTGTTTTATTTATATAAGTATGCATACATACATACATACATACATATGTATGTATGTATGTATGTATGTATATGTATGTATGTATGTATGTATCACACACACACACACAAATATATATATATATATATATATCTATCTATGTGTGCGTACATAGCAATCCACGCAGAGAAGAACATGCCCGAATGTAGATGCTGGGATTTACATCGAAAAGGACATGTTAGCTCATTTTGTATGTACTATAATTTATCTAAATATGTGTGTGTGTATATGGACATATATGTGCTTAATATATATATATATATATCTATTTAAATAGTTTATTGAATAAAATAGTTTCTGCTATAATAAATTAGTGTAAAATAATTATATGATAAAATTACAAGTTTTATAATTTTAGAAAATATGGAAATACATTTTGGGCCTAAAAATAATTTATGGAATTTTCTCAATTAAAATAATATATATTATTAAACAACTGATAATAGCCAATTCTAAAAAATATGAAATCAAGTTGGAAAATTCTAAAACTTTTTCTAAAGGTACCTAAGACACATATTGGGCTTAGGAAAATTTCTAGAGTTTTATCAATTGAAATTATATTTTTTTTAATTAAATAATTAATTTCAGGCCAAAAGTAAATTAATTTAAAAAATATATTATATTAAGTTCAAAAAATCTAAATTTTTTACAGTAAGCTTCTAATATGGTGCAGCAAATTTAAAAAATATATAATTGAAACTTTGGAGCATAATTATTTTACCCATAATAAAAAACTCACAAAATCATTAATAATAATAAAATAAGTATATATATGCTTAATACAATATTTTTACATTTTATGATTCACAATAAGTATATATCATCATAAGAAAATTTAAAGATCAATTACATATGATACATAATTATATATGCAATTGTACATGTTGACAATTTGCAAATATTTATACATTTAATCAATATCTAAATATATATTAACAAAAAAAATTATTTATATTTATTTTGCAGAAAGTTAATTCAAAAATTAATCAAAAACAAAATATTATAACAAGCACATAACCAATCCAATTGTAACAAATACATGTACCCACAAAAATCCCACATAATCTAAACAATAAACAAATCTGAATACAAATAGATGATTTGGATGTGAATCAATCTTATATGACAAACATGATATAAAAACAAAATAATAAATGAAAATTTACCTCCTAATGAAGCCTTTGAGTCCGCGGTGAACAAATGCTTTCTCTTCTTAGAACACTTCCCAATCCAATAGGTCGCTAATCCGGAATTGGAGACCTTGTGCTGCAAATTAATATTTTAAATTGAATTGAATTTGAGATCTTAGATTTGGGGAAGGAGGAGATAATGGTGGCTGGAATATAACGGAGAGAGAAGGCTCTAAAAGAATCGATTAGGATTTGGAAAAACATCTATATATATGGGATTATTTAGGGAGATTTTAGGCAAGCCTTTTTACCAAATCTCTCTAGGCTTCAACCCATGTTTTCCAAGCCAAACCCATATCCAAGCCACCTCTTATGTGCCTCATTTCCAGCCAAAAATCACTTCCTAACATGATGGTCCATGTGCCCATTTGGTCCAAAATCATATATATATATAATAATAATATTTAATTCTGTCTATTATCGATATCTCATATCGATCTATATATTTATAACTATTATAAATATATATAATTTTATTTCTCAAATAATTTTCAAAATTTAACTAATATTTCATAAATATTAATTAATTTATGACAATTATAAACTAACTAAATCATTTGGTCTTAAGAGAATTCATTGATTCGGTTGTGTGATTCTTGGGTGCAAATTCGGTTAGCTATTAACGTCGAACTATTAGAACATTAACGTTCACACTTCACAAAGCAGGTGGTGTGATAATATGGCCAATTTATTACTTACTCATTTTTGAAAAAATCTCATTTTAATTTAATAAGCGTTACTCAGCTGTGACAATTATTTACATTAATTCTCTTCGTCAAAACTATATCACTTTGGACATGCTGAATTTGGTAATGTTCAAAATTCCAACATCGTCCACATTCAACTCTATAGTCCTAACACAAAATCCTTGGTTCAATAATAACAATTATTATGAATCGTACTAATTTGGTTAGAGATTTAGACTTTGGGTTGACTTGAGTTGACCGTGATGTTAACCCCATATAACTGAGGAGACGAATCCCCTCTTGAATAGTGCTTCACTTCCAATACTTCCATTCGACCCAACTATAGTCACTTCCAATATTCTCAAGTCGAAAAACTATATAAATTATTCACATTGATATTTCTGTTTGACCTTTGTTATATTGACCAACAAAAAACTACCGAATGAGTCATTCCATAGTTATCCAATAACTATTAGTACGTAACTCTCAGGTACCCTCAACGGTCATGAGTGATACACTACCCAACATTTGAAGAGCATTATGTACTTTAATGTCAACGGATACATCGATATCCAGTCTCAATGCATCTTGACTAGGAACATTTAAAATGATGTGTTTTGTAACAATGTGATCCAATACTCATGACTACAACTATTTATAAAAACTATCACAAACGCACCATTTATGGATTTTTTGTTAAATATATTTTAATTAATAATTTAATTATTTATAATGCATTATAACAAATATATAACAGAAAGAAGAAAAACCTTTATTTCGAACAAGAATTGATTTCAGAATTAATTCATTTATAATAAATTACAGAATTGCCCCTAGGGCATACCCCTAACTTTATCAATCTCCCACTTGCACTTAGGGCCAATTATGGAGTCTTAATCTCATCCCTTCAATTAGTTTCTCGAGAAATGACCGAGCCAGGCCTTTAGTGAATGGATCTTCTATGTTTCCTCGGTATCTACCCATTGAATCACAACTTCTTTCTTCTTAAAGGATTCTCTAATCAGGTGGAACATTCGAAGAATGTGTCATGATTTCGTGCGTGCTCTTGGTTCCTTTGCAATCTATATCACAGCATTGTTGTCACAAAACAATGCCATAGTATTCTCAGTATCAAGAATCACTCCGAGCTCACTCAAAAACTTGCACATCCAAACAGCCTCTTTTGCCGCATCATTGAGGGTGATGTACTTGGCCTCCATCGTGGAACCAACAACTATTTCTTGCTTCGAACTTTTCCAGCTAACAGTCCACTGTTTAGTGTAAAAACATAGCTGGACACTGATTTACTATCATCTATATCACTTTGAATACTCGAATCCATATACACTTCATAAGGAGGTCTCCATTCCCATATATGAGGAATAAGTCCTTGGTATTTTTCAAATACTTAAGTATACTTTTTACGACCATCTAACGTTTTTCTTTGGGATTAAACTGGTAACGGCTTACGCATCCTAATGCATATGCCACATCTAGTCTAGTATATAGCATAACATACATTATGGATCCTATGGCTGAACCATAAGGTATCCTCTTCATACGCCTTTTCTCCTCATTGGTATAAGGATCGTCATTTTACAAAGGAGGATTCTAGATTGCGTTGGAACAGTTCCAAGCTTGGAATCCTCCATACTAAACCTTTTTAGTATGGCATCTATATACAGGTATTGGGACAATCCCAACAGCCTCTTAGATCTATCTTTATAGATCTTTATACCAAGTATATAGGCTGCTTCTCCCAAATCCTTCGTGGAGAAGTGTTTGGAAAGCCAAGCTTTCACTGAATGCAGCAATGAAGTGTCATTGCCAATCAATAATAGATCATCGACATAGAGCACTAAGAGTACGATAGTGTCGCCCTATTCCTTTCTTTATATGCACGCTTCCTCTATGCTCTAATAAAAAACCAAACTGCTTAATTACTTTATCAAAACACCTGTTTCAACTTCTTGGAGCTTATTTGAGTCCATAAATGGACTTTAACAACTTGCAAGCTTTGCCTTCACTCCTACTGACCAGAAAACCCTCTGGTTATGGCATATAAATGGTTTCTTCTAAATCATCATTTAGAAAAGCAATCTTTACATCGATTTGCCATATTTCATAGTCATAGAATGCAAGAATGACTAGCATAATCCGAATTGATTTAAGCATGGCTACGGGTGAAAAGGTCTCGTCATAATCAACACCTTGAATTTGATGAAATCCTTTCACAACTAGTCTTACCTTATAAGTCTTCACTTCCCCATCTACATTTAGTTTTTTCTTAAAAATCCATTTTCAACCGATGGGTTTTATCCCTTCAGGTACGTCCGACAAAGTCCAAACTTTGTTTTTGTACATGGAGTCGATCTCAGTTTTCATAGCTCTAAGTCAAAGTGCGGATTTTTTACGCTGTAGTGCTTGTTGCAAAGTCATAGGAGTGTCGTCATCTAAGACACGGTCCTCCTTCTCACCATCCATGAGAAAACCGTAGTTTCTCTTTGGTGCACGAGATTCCTTACTAGACCTTCTAATAGATTGCATGTTTTCGTATGTGGGTGAACTTGTTTCTCCCACTGTTTCGGCCTCAGTGTTAGTTTCTCAGATCTCATCCAAGTCTACAACTTTACTGTTAATTTCTTTTAATAGAAATTTCTTTTCTAAAAAAAAGCGTATGTGGTAACAATCACTTTTTTAACCTCTGTGTTGTAGAAATATATCGCCTATAATTCTTAGGATATCCTATAAACTTACAAAAGGCTGATCTTGCCTCAAGTTTATTTGGTCCAACATTCTTAACATAGGCCAAGCAACCCCATACCTTCAAATAATTGAAGTGGGATTTCATTCCATGCCATATCTCATAAGGCATCTTAGGCACAGATTTAGTGGGTAACAAGTTCAACATTTGTGCCGAGGTTTCTAGTGTATATCCCCAATAAGACAGAGGTAACTCAACCTTACTCATCGTGGAATGAACCATATCTTATAGGGTTCGGTTCCTTCGCTCTAACACACTATTGTGTTACGGTATAGAATGGAGTAACTTGAGAGATAATCCCACTATCTTTAAAGTACTGATGGAATTCTTGTCCAACATACTCGCCTCCTCGATCGGATCGAAGAATCTTTATCATACGGCCCATCTGGTTTTCTACTACATTTTTATATTCCACAATTTTTTTATTGACATCGGATTTGTTCTTTATAATAAACAAATATTCTAGTCTAGAGAAATCATCAGTGAAGGTAACAACGTAAGAGCTATTATCTTTGGTTATTATGGGCATAGGTCCACATACATCACTATGTATCAGCCCTAAAAGTTCATCAACTCTTTTATTGCTCCCACTGAAGGGGTTCTTGGTAATTTTACCTTTGAGACTCGAATCACACGTGTCAAATGATTCAGAATCAAGTGATGGAAGAAAACCTTCGGTTTTCAGTTTGTGAAGTCGTTTCTCACTAACATAGCCTAGTATACAGTACCCAAGATAATTATCATTTATATTGTTAGAAGATTTATTCACAGAACACACATAATTAGTATTGATCACATAAACGCCATTTTCAAGAAGACTAACCAAGAATTATTTCCATTTAAACTAATGTTCATAACATTGTTCACACAATGAAAAATATATCAAGTCTCAGACAATCTAGAAACAGATACAGGTCTATAAATAAAGTCTTTAACAAAATAGCAATTATTTAATATCAATACTACACCATTAGGGGATAATCTCCTACTGCCATTACATCTACAATAGATCCTTCAGCAACTTGGAGGCTCATTTCTCCTTTTTCCATATGGCGCCAGTTCCTAAGCCCCTGTAACAAATTACATATATGAGTTCCAGATCCAATATCTAAAACTTGAGACATTTTATTGATTCCAAAACTATTTTGAATCATAAATGTACCTGATGGAGCCACAGAACCATTCTGCTTCTTTTCCCTAACAATCTTCAAGTACCCAAGACAATTCCTTTTCCAAGACCTTTCTTGTGGTAGTGGTGACATTCACCCTTGTCATCGGTCTTCTCACTTTTCTTTTTCTTACCATCACTTTTCCGCTTCCTCGAACCTTTTGAATATGATGCATTACCCTTCACAGCAAGTATGGAACCTTGATCCTTAGATGCAGACTCGGCTGACCTCAACATATTGAGGAGCTCTACGAGATTCGCATTTAATTGGTTCTTGTTGTAATTCAATATGAACTGTAACAACCCGTACCTTAATGGGCCTAAATTTCGACAAAAATTGAAACCCAAGACCATCAAAGCACAGATCATTGGATTTGGTACCTGCAAATAAGCATGAGCATTATCAGAGATTTATAGAAATCTAAACTTACAGTGGAAACAATAATGGGATTAGAATACTGATTATGACAACTACCTTGGAATTAATGGTATTCTTTGGACAACAGATCATCACATCAGCATCGAGCATGAGAGAAAATGAGACTTCTCCAACAACTAAATACATCCAGCTCTAGTATTCTATCCCTCTAAATCTATCCTGTGGGTTATGATGAGGAGGGGTCAGAACAACGTTCTGGTGACTGGAAAATCTATAAACTGTCTATAACGTAAATTTATATCAATTGGTTTCCACTTAATTATTATGTCTATTAAGGTTGGAAATTCTAATATAACCTTACATTGCACACACGATTACTTACCTACTCATTCCCAAGGTACAAAATACTGATGAAGTCTTATCAACCACCCAATACTTCCATACCCATTTGCCACTTAATACTTCTAAATATGAAGCGGACTTCTACTTTCACCACGTAATGCTTTTAAAAGAGAAATAGGCAGACTCTGCTATATAAGACCTCAATCGAGGTAGACCCCCATCATTTAAGATCTATTCCTAAGGTGGACTTCTAGCATCGTCACTATTGGTCTATTGGTCCTAGCTACAAAGACCTTTGACCACTAACTATGGCCTTATAATTTATAATAGCCATACTTCTAGCGCATCTATCATTATTAAAGTCTTAGCAATGTGAGAGATTGTACCTAAGTCACTTAATACCTCATTAACAAGGACTAGGAAGGCCTTTAACCATTTAACACCAATTTATAGGTATGCCTTTGCCATTTAATACCTAACCTCAATGCGGACTCCTCACTGGTACTATCTAGCTGACATTGCTTAGAAACCTCATTGGGCTACTTACTACTTCTTTTATAGGAGAGAGGCGAAACCTAGATCAATCACTTAGTACCTCAAACCCGTAGCAGACCCTTCTCGAGATATCCATCATCACTCTTAATTATAAATATAGAATCTCATTAGGTTTCGGTAGGGAGCTGGGCCCTACAATAGCTACTTAATACCTCAACACTGAAGTGAACCTTTTTAGAGATATCCTTATTTATTTGGAATCTCACTAGGTTACTTAATACTTCTTTTTAGGAGAAAGTCGGACCCTACAAGCACTTAATATCTCAAACCAGAAGCGAACCCCTATAGAGATATTCATCACCGCTCCTAATTCCAAATTTGGACCATTTAATACTTTTCAATTAAGAAAGCAAGTTCAATCTCTCACGCCGTCACATATCTTAGGATTAGTTATATCTCACTTCATTAGTAAGTGCACCAGACTGCTGGTAGCCTCAAAGTGAAGGGCATTCTTCTGTCAATTGACTCTACTGACCTAACATCACTAACCTACATATCTAATTAACCATCCTAAGTCTTTACTATATTATCTTAGGTAGACATTGGGCTTATCTTACTAATTTCCTTTTTATTTAAGGCAATAAGATTTACCTTAAATACTTATTTACCCATAAATCCCCTTTTAATGCACATAAATGTCAATTTGTCCATAAAATCTTAACGGACATTTCCTAAGACATTTATGTATAATTACTAATTTCAAATTAGTCGCCTTTTTATATCTATTCCATTTTTATCGGTCACTTTTTATCCATTTGTCCCTATTAATTATAACTCTCAAATTCATTTCCATTTATTGCCCATTAATTGGAGTTACAGTCTTTAATTCTCATACTAACCAATTATAACTCCTAATCTAACCCTACCATTATTTCCCAATAATTATCCATTAATTAGGGTTACAATCATTTATTTTCTATTAGTTATTGGCAATTCCTAATATATTGCCCATTAATAGGAATTACTATATTTTCTAATTCTACCTATTAGCTTACCTAAATATAATAATAACTAACGAATCTTATGCATAAATAACGCACGAATAAATGCTGTTCTTCTTTATTAATGCAATAAATACATATAAACTGCCTAATAAAACTATATATCTTATCCATATATATTCTAGTCATAAATATTTAACTAGAATATGTTTTCCATATTTAATTTGCTGGAATTAGACTCCTTAGGAAGATTTTTCGCTATTATTTCCATAAACTGGTTAACACAAAAAGGAAAGATCAACTCTGTTTGAAATTACAAGAAATGGATAATTTCTTTTTATTTGGAATAAATAGTGTAAACTATGGAGAATAAATCTGTACATTACACATCTCTTTCCTTTTTGTTTATGGATAATTCTTGTTAAATCAAACGTCGTCCTTTTGAATGAAAAGTGGAAAAAGTAAACAAATTTATAAAAATCAAACGGATGTTCTTCCCACAAATTAAACTATGAAAAATCTACAACTTAGCACAAATTGGGAAATAATCCAAAAATCCTATTTTACACCCAAGTACAGATATGGAATAAAAATATACAATATTCAAATTTTAAAATCTATGGGACTGATTTCCAAATCTAGGTGTAAACATATTTCAAATTAAATATAAAACAAGAATATGTAGGCAATATTTTTATACACTAATTTAAGCCTAAAATTCACAAACATAATTGATTTAGGCATAAAAATCAAATGTATGCCAATGAAATAGATTTAAAATCATGAACAATATATAAAAATAAAAAATTTCACTTACCTTTTAAAAGCGCTAAATCCCCAGATCTAAAGTGAACCTTAAATTCATCTCCAAATCCTTTTTAACCGAAGAAATATGTATAAAAGAGTATATACATACATTAGAATTACAGATCTGAGAAGAGATTTGGGAATGTGAGAGGAAAAATAGATACAAATATATATATATATATATATATATATATATTACCTCAAATAAGCGTAAAGTTGATTCTCTTCTCCTTTTTATTAGATTTCTATTCTTCTCCAATTTGTATGAATATAGATATAAATATCTTCTTTTTATAATTTAGAAAGAAAGTGGAGAAGAAGAATGACAGAGCTTCGCTACTGCCTCCAGAATATTATGAGAAGAAAACGGAGGGTTAGGTCTGAATTTATAGGCCCAAGAATCAACCTCAACCATCAGATCGAAATATATTAAACCCGCACTATTGGGCTTAGGCTAACCCTAGCTGCCACACAGGGAGCAATTGACTGCCCCTACTTAGGGGTCAACCACCCTTGGTCGTGGCTAGTCGACCTGTAGGCTCTGGTTAATTAGAATAAAATGTTAATTTTCTTATTTGAATTATTTTCGTTTCGAAGTCATTCTTCGTTCGTAAATTCTTTGTTTGGGCTTCGATCGCAAAACTCCAAATATGAAAGTTGCTCGGAATTTCGCCACAAATGCAATGGTGCAAGTTTCATGATTAAATTCCATCGTTTGCACAAATTTCATTTTTAGATCCTAATTAACTAACTAATTAGATAACTAACGCCAAATTATAGGGTGTTATATTCTTCCCCTCTAAAAATGAATTTCGTTCCCGAAATTTCATCAATGATTAAGTCATGGTTTTGGCTCCTAATTATCCTAAACTACACAACCAATGAGTGTATAACCAATTTTGGAACCAACATGCACAGGTGCATAGTGTATTACTGTATCACCACATAGAAAATATTATGCAGAATGATTCTAAATCGGATCCTCCTATATGAATGCATTTCTTTGAAAACATTTTTGAAAAATATGATGCAAATAACCTATATATATACTGGCAGTTCTATATATATGCCGCTTTTGAAAAATCTTTTAAATTAAAACCCCCATACTTCTACGAGTAGAAGTATGAAGCAACCAATTTTGCATCCACTTCCTACCATCAAATAATCTAACGCATCGAAAAAAAGCACTTCCTAAACTTTACTCCTATGTCGGAAACAGGAATTTAGGTGGAGAATTTATCGTACCACCTTAAAAGTTTCTCATTCCTGTAGTATAGTGGAATTTTCCCCGCTGCTCTGGATTTACTCCAAATTTTCCACGTACAAAATGCATAAGGAGGCTTATTTTCAAGCTCTAAAACAGATTTAAGTCTAAAAATAGACTCGCGCGCATCGTCGACAAGGTATGGAAATAGAAATTCCAAGGCTAAAATAGTTTTTCCTTTGTTATCGCTTGCATTTATCGCATCGTCGATCCTAATGCACCTACTAAATCCGCAAATTATAACTCTATTTTCCTTCCATATGCTTAACATGTGGCCTTCAAAATCAAATATTTCACAAAAATCTTTCTCACTTTCCAAATTTATACATCATTTGAAAATAAAATCTCAAAATGTTTAAATGCACATTTTCCCTCGAAATCAAATTTTTGGACAAAAATTCTAAAAATAATTTAAGTGCCAAAAATAGCTAAACCTTGAAAAAAAATTCAAAAGAAAAGCTTTTTAAATCATGGGGAAATTTTGATAAATCAAGCCACAATTTAGCGTAGTCGAGAGTCGATTATGCGCGAAATGCATAAACCACATTTTAAAATTCTACAACTAACTTTTACCCATAAAACTTGAAATTTTATTTAAAAACGCCATCATTCCCAATTACCAAAAAATTTTAGCTTCTAAAAAACGTGAGCAATGACCCGTGATACCAAAATAACTTTATCATGTCCTTCACTAAAAAAATTCAACTATTCTAAATTTCCAGTCTTATATTGCATTTACTATTGGTTAAGTGTCTATTATGAGATTCTCATATTTACACTGTTTCTTTCATATGCACAAATAAGAGCGGTTTATATAACTAGAATCTCGATTTAACATTGTTTTGATTAATGACAAGCTATATAAAATATTTTGTGTGTACTAATCATTTATGCAGGAGATTTGTTGCAGATTCATATTCAGAGTGTTTTGAAGCTGTTAGTTCCTAGTCTAGAGTCTTCATATCATTTAGTAATTTGTTAAAATCTCTCCTGAATTGATATATATATATATATAATCGTATACACACATGCACAACTATGCACGGCAGGCTGAAAACAACCGGCTGAATGCATTCATTCAGCCGACAGAATGCTGAAACAAATTTACTGTTTCACAATATTCAACCGGTTGAATGAATAAATTCAACCGGTTGAATCAGGCTAAAATTAGTAGATTATCTTGCTGTCTTCGATTTAATTCAATTCAGAAGGCTGAATTAATATATTCAGCCGGCTGAATTTTTCCAATTGCTATTTTCATGAATAGACGCTTCTCTTCATCGAAGAGTAACGTCTTCAAAATCAATGGTTGCGCCTGTTTCTTTTCAAATTAATTTTTCATCTATGGTTGCAACCTTTTAAACTCTATAAATAGATTACAGAATTCAACAAACAACTTACTGAAACTAATTTTAATATTCTTGAATTCTTATATATTCTCTATTTTCAAACTGCACTCAAACTTCTTACATTCTCTGATCGTTGATCACTCTATCTTCCAAAATTCTCAAGCACATTACACTATATATCATAAAGAAGAAGATTATAGGAAGATTGTACTTAATTGACTTATCAGTGCTATTCAAAGAGCACACTACAGTCGGATACTTTTGTTATTTGTAAAGAAGTCATGTTCGGTTACTCAGGCGGTAGAAGTCCTATTCGGTTGCTTAGGCTGTAGAAGTCATGTTTGGTTGCTCTGGCAGTGTAAACCTATTCCTCTGGGTTAAGTGAGGGTTTCTAGTTTAATTCCAGAAGGAGTCTGGGACTGGACGTAGAATGAGAGTTCGAACCAGTATAAAAATCTCTGGTGTCATTTACTTTACTACTTTAATTATTTACTTACTTAGTTTATATTCCGCACAAGTAGTTTATCCATATTACACAATCCTATAGCACGGTCACTTTCATTTGGCATCAGAGCACTTTCATTTGGTATCGGAGCTTGGGATTCTAGTGATCGTAACAACATCCTAGAATAAATGGTTATAAAGAGATCTAGTCAAGGCAATAGGAAGAGGAGAGCAATAAAGAAGAATCAAAAGAGAAAACAAACAAATGCTTCATGGTTAAACTCAGATCACAATCAACATGCTTAAATTCTTTATATAAAGAACTTTTGTTAGCACATGATGAATTATTAAAAGATTGTAAAACCTTGAATAAAGTTAATACAACTGCTTTAGCTAAGTTAAAAGGTTGTGAGCAAGAAATTTCCAGTTTAAAAGAGGAAAATAATTTTTTTGAAAATACCATAGAAGAACTTGTTTCACAAAAAGATTTCCTACAAAATGAAAATGAGCAGTTAGAAGATAAAAACAACAATCTTTTGGAGGAAATTAATGTTTTGCAAAATAAAAATACTATGTTTGAAAAAGAAAAAGAAATTTTTTCAAAAGAAATTACGGATTTGAAAAGACAAAATGATTTATTACAATCATCTTTAGATAATTCAGAATCTTGAATTTTTCTTCTCGAAAATGAGAACTGTACGATAAAAAGGGAGAATTCTGAATTAAACAAGCAAATTGATATTTTGAAAAACAATAATATTTCTTTTGAAAAAAATAATTTTGACTTCAAAGCTAAATTTGATAAACTTAACACTGAAGTCACAAAATTTAATAAAGGTCAAAATGATTTAAACATGATTTTATCTAGTTCTAGACCTTTACATGACAAAAGTGGTTTAGGATATAATAAAACTGATCGTAGAAATAGCACTAGATACGCTTTCATGTATAGTTAAAATGTTAGTGCTAGTACTAAATTTTGAGTAAAGTCTAATCCAATTTTTATAGAAATTCAAATACTGTTATGACCAATAATGTTTATAATTTCTCTAGAAGTACAAAATCATTGACCGTAAATATGAATAAAAATTATTTAAGTATTTGGGTTCCTGTTAATTGGAAAAATAGAGAAAAATACATTGATGATTATTTTGATATGGTAGTTAATAATGAAAATTATATTTATAAAGTTTCAAACACACCCAAATGGGTATGGTTTCCAAAGACCTAACCCCCCGGACCCTAACATTGTAAGTGGGTACAAAAAATGATTTTTATTTATTGTAGGTACTCGGAGAAACAATAGGAAAGATTTTGGAATTTCAAAGGATGTTCCATACGTAAATAGAATTACGTGCTTACAATGAAATATGGACTTCAGCAAATATGGTCAAATCTATTTTATTTTTCTCCATAATTAATATTGAGTTTATCTTGCTATTTACAAGATATTTTATAAAATTTATTATATTCCCTCATTCTTTTTTATAATGACAAAGGGGGAGAAATTCATATGCATATTGACAGGGGGAGTAACAATGTTAAAGTAAGTACTTCTATAAATATATTATTTCTACTTATATAGTTGTCATCATCAAAACGGGGGAGAATGTTGGAATCTCAATTTAACATTGTTTTGATTAATGACAAGCTATATAAAATATTTTGTGTGTACTAATCATTTATGTAGGAGATTTGTTGCAGATTCATATTCAGAGTGTTTTGAAGCTGTTAGTTCCTAGTCTAGAGTCTGTATATCATTTAGTAATTTGTTAAAATCTCTCCTGAATTGATATATATAAAATCATATACACACATGCACAACTACGCACAGCAGGCTGAAAACAACCGGCTGAATGCATTCATTCAGCCGGTTGAATGCTGTAACAAATTTACTGTTTCACAATATTCAGCCGGCTGAATGAATAAATTCAGCCGGCTGAATCAGGCTAAAATTAGCATATTTCCTTGCTGTCTTTGATTTAATTCAATTCAGAAGGCTGAATAAATATATTCAGCCGGCTGAATTTTTCCAACTGCTATTTTCTTGAATAGACGCTTCTCTTCATTGAAGAGTAACGTCTTCAAAATCAACGGTTGCGCCTGTTTCTTTTCAATTTAATTTTTCATCTATGGTTGCAACCTTTTAAACTCTATAAATAGATTACAGAATTCAACAAACAACTTACTGAAACTAATTTTAATATTCTTGAATTCTTATCTATTCTCTATTTTCAAACTGCACTCAAACTGCTTACATTCTCTGATCGTTGATCACTCTATCTTCCACAATTCTCAAGTACATTACACTACATGTCATAAAGGAGAAGATTATAGGAAGATTGTACTTAATTGACTTATCATTGCTATTCAAAGAGCACACTACAGTCAGATACTTTTGTTATTTGTAAAGAAGTCATGTTCGGTTGCTCGGGCGGTAGAAGTCCTATTCGGTTGCTTAGGCGGTAGAAGTCCTGTTCGGTTGCTCAAGCGGTGTAAACCTATTCCTCCAGGTTTAGTGAGGGTTGCTAGTTTAATTCCAGAAGGAGTCTGGGACTGGACGTAGAACGGGAGTTCGAACCAGTATAAAAATCTCTGGTGTCATTTACTTTACTACTTTAATTATTTACTTACTTAGTTTATATTCTGCACAAGTAATTTATCCATATTACACGATCCTATAGCACAGTCACTTTCACTAAAAAAATAACACGGTAAATAAACAGGAACATTCTCATAACATCGTGTGTGCATTTTCAAGAGACAACCGATAGTTTTACAACCGAAACAAACCTACATAAAAAGGACAAATGTTGGAAATAAAAAGATACAACGATCCTAAATAAAATATTGCCTACGAACTGTGAGAAGATCTTGCTCCACGGTTGGAGCTTGAGCCATTGCCACGACCACGGAATGGTCATAACATGGCGGCTATGCATCCAATCTCACGGCCATGGCGATGATACTCCACCCGAACCTCTCGGAGATCTGCCTGACCTAATGGATAACAACAAACTCTGGACTCAAGTATCCCTCAGCGCCTTATGCTACCCCTTGCTGCGGCTTCTGCTCTAGTGCTGGTACAGGTGGTGCGGTTGGCGGTAAAGGAATATTCATCCTCTTAATAGTGGTCTGGTCGATGGCAGGAGGGATCTTCCTCACTACTGGCTCTCCGCTCAAATTTACCCGGTAATGCCTAAGCACTCAAGTGGGAAAGTGGCAAAATGGAAAGTGAGTCCTCGGGTACCAACTTCCTGATCGACCATATGAAGCATCAAAACACGAGCCCAATTAATGGCTATGCCGCCAATTATAGCATAGGCGGCCCTCCGTGCTGAGGTATAGATCTAGTCGAGGCTTCTCGCCTTTGGAATGATGTTGTGCTGAATGATGCGCACGATGAGACGGGCAACCGGTTGCAAATTGTCGGTCCTCCAATCACCGACATTTCTAGAAAAGATCCGCTGTAGAATATCAGGATCAGTCATCTCTATGTCATCCAAATTTGTGCATACTGCAGGTATCTCTAGAATCCCAATGAGGTCATCATCTGTCATTTCGATCCAAGCTCCCTTCACCTTGGACTCAATATAGTTGTTGCCATCATCAAAATTCTATGCCATCTGTGCATCGAAAAGACTGATGCAATGCGGGTAATATTCCCATCATAAGCCTCGAAATGGAGGATCAGTGCAAGTCCTGCTGCAATGAAAAGCTCTTTAAGCCCAAGAGTGGTGAAATATCCGAATTTCACCGATCGTCCGTGGAGAAATTTAAAGCCCGCTGTTCCAAGATAGCTGGCGATCTTCCGCTCACTTCGGTCAAGCCAAGTGGCTTCTTGCAGAGTGAGACCGGGATGATGAGAGGAAGAACCGTCTGTGCGGGGTGGTGCCATGGGCTGAGAGGAGATCGAAAAAGGGAGAAAAAAGTTTTAGATCTAGAGTGGTGGTGTGGCGAGATCTGACGTGCAAGAATTTTGGCGTCGGTTGGTGGAGTAATGGAGGAGGTAGGATTTGTTTTGGTGGAGGAAGGGGAAATGGAAATATGATTCGGTTGAAAATGGAGGGGAGAAAGAGAACGAGGGGGTTCGGCGGCGGCTGTTTTGGACACGACTTATAGTCGCGTTCCAGGTTCGGGTTCGACCCAAATCCGCCTAGCGGTTGACCGCCAATAGGTCAACCGGTCGACTACTAGTCCACCTTTAGACACGGCCTGAAGTTGGACCCAATAGTGCTGGTTAAATTAATTAATATTCTAACGACCATTCCGCACACCATCTCCAGCCTGACTCATCCAGAAAATTTCTACCTTCCACATGACGGTGTCTACCTTACCGTATGACTCTACCTTATCGAATGGACCCCTCCTCGACAAGATTCCAATAGCCTCTACAAAACTGCTACAACCAACAACACTTCAAACTACATACCCCAATAAAATTAGAGGTCATTCCTATTTTGTGTGTACCTTAAAGAGAGAAGATTTTTAAAAACCTCAATTTACAAACCGAAAAATCACTGAGCTAAATATATGCTCCTTTAGACTTGTTTCTAAATAATAGAAACTATTTCATACTAAAACTTTCCTTAAAATTCAAACTTATATATATATATATATATATATATATATATTTTAAGGTTCCAAAAACCTTCTATTTAAAACACAAATTTTCCAAATTGGAATAATTCCCTACCAAAAATCAAAATCAAGCCTTTACCGATATATACATATAAATATTTAAGGATTTCAAAAATTAATCTTTTATAAACTAAAAATTTCTTAACCGGACCAACGTAGTAGTATATATGTTTCTTTGAAAATTAAAATTTCAAAACTTTCCCAAAACAAAATTTCCAAAGTAAATCCTTGGGAAAAGAAATCCACTAAAAAACCGTTTTTCCCAAAATCTAAAGCATTTTCAAATATAGTTTATAAAAATTCTCTCACAGGTTTAAAATTAAGGAATTGACATTAATTCTCCAAATAAAAATCCGATTTTCCATCAAAGAGGGGATCGATGGACAATTTTTTGCAAAATAGGTTTTGGATGTTTGCGACATACAGACTCCAATTTCCCGCCCATTTGGAATAAATGTGTGTCTTCGACCGAAACTCATCATCAAAAATCTGAAATCATAAGGTAGCTAGATCTCAACCATCAAGTCAAACATCTTCAGCCTTCGAGTTTCTACCATATGTCATACTCATGCTTTTCATCATCAACGCCTTACGCATCACCAGCACTCCGTGGGGTACTTCGGAGTCGGCGTAAAAATCTGAACTCTAAGATATTTCCAACCCATAGTTGTTCTGCCCATTCCTTCGGAGTGGAACTACAACTACTTCTATAGTCGAAATTCTTAGAATTTAACTAAAAAATATAATAATACTAGATAGGGATGTGTGAATACGTTCTCTCAATTTATCCTAATTCCTCTGATCTACTAACATAGGCTCTAATACCAAATGTAATAACCCATACCTTAATATGCCTAAATTTCAACAAAAATCGAAACCCAGTCCATCAAAGCGCAGATCATTTGATTTGGTACCTTCAAATAACAGGAGCATTATCAAAGACTGATAGAAATCTAAACTCACAGCAGAAACAATAATATGATAAGAATACTGATTATGACTACTACCTTGGAATTAATGGTATTCCTTGGATAGCAGATTGTCACATCAGCATTGAGCATGAGAGAAAAGGAGACTTTTCCAATAACTAAATACATCTAGCTCTAGTGACATGTTCCTCTAAATCTATCCTGTGGGTTGTAATTAGAAGGGGGTCAGAACAACGTCTGGTGATTGGAAAATCAATAAACTAACCACAACATAAATTTATACCAATTGGTTTCATTTAATTGTTATATCTATTAAGGTTAGAAATTCTAATCCAGCCCTATATTGCTCACATGATTACTTACCTACCCATTCCCAAGATACAAAATAATGACGAAGCCTTATCAACCACCCAACACTTCCATACCCATTTGCTACTTAATATTTCTAAATATGAAGCGGGCTTCTACTATCACTACATAATACTTTTAAAAGAGAAATAGGCAGACTCTGTCATATAAGACCTAAATCAAGGTAGACCTCGTCATTTAAGACTTATTCCCAAGGTGGACTTCTAGCATCGTAATTATTGATCTTTTGGTCCGAGTTATAGAGACCTTCGACCACTAACTATGACCTTATAATTTATAATAGCCATACTTCTAGCGCATATATCGTTATTAAAATCTTAGCAATATGAGAGACAATACTCAAGCCACTTAATACCTCATTAATAAGGATTAGGTAGTCCTCTGACCATTTAACACCTATTTATAGATAGGCCTTTGCAATTTAATACCTAACCTCAAGGCGGACTCCTCACTGGTGCTATCTAGTTGACATTGCTTGGAAATCTCATTAGGCTACTTAGATCTTCTTTTATAGGAGAGAGGCGAACCCTAAATCAGTCACTTAGTACCTCAAACCTGAAGCGAACCCTTCTCGAGATATCCTCATCACTCTTAATTATAAATATGGAATCTCATTACGTTACTTCTTTTGGTAGGGAGGTGGGCCCTGTAATAGCCACTTAATACCTCAACACTGAAATGAACCTTTTTGGATATATCCTTGTTTATTTGGAATCTCACTAGGTTACTTAATACTTCTTTTTAGGAAAGAGGCGGACCCTACAGCCACTTAATATCTCAAACCAGAAGCAATCCCTACAGAGATATCCTTCACCGCTCCTAATTCCAAATTTGGACCATTTAATACTTTTCAATTAAGAAAGCAGGTCTAATCTCTCACGTTTGCACAAATTCCATTTTTGGAGCCTAATTAACTAACTAAATAACTAACGTCAAATTATGGGATGTTACATAAACGGTTCATATTGGGAAGTGAGAGAACCAAAGATCAAGTCTACTTGCATTTCGTTGCTTATCTCTACGTCTAATTGTCAAGTCTATCAATATAGCCTTTCATCATTAGAACGTAATCGTCCACTTTCTATCCCTTGGTCATTTTGGTATTGAACAGTTTCTTCGAAAGTTCATACCTTGTTGAACGGGACTGTTCACCAAAAAGAGCTTTGAGACTATTAAAAATCTCATAGATAGACATGTTCTTATGTAGCCTTTGCAACGATTTGTCTAAGATAGACAACATGAAAACTTGGGCGATCTCCATCTCAGATTGCCATTTTAAATAGCAAATCATTCATCGGGTTTTGCATCATCAGCGGGTTCAGTTTTGGGTTCACATGTAATAGAAGTCCAAAGGCGCTCGTAAGTTAACACTATCTTAATTGATCTTAGCCAGTGTGTATAGTTAGGTTCAGTGAGCTTGTCGTTTTCAGAAAACAGTTTTGGAGTTGACATTTTCTACAAGTATAAGTAGTAGATAATCAGGATAAATTATTGTAGATGTTCTTATAATATTAGTAAGGTTAAACTTTACTTTTGATTTTACTAATAAGCTCCCACTAGTCTTTTATGTGTCGTCAGAACCTAAGTCGAAACATAGAAGTCTTTCGACTTCAGTAGTAGGCGTTAGGACTCACATATCTTGGGATTCTGATCTCGAGGAAAGCTCAACAAATCATACTCCCATATGCAATGAATAAGTCCTTATCGGTTGTATCAAATACAAATCCTAACCTGTGGTCCCTTATCCTAATCTCATCCTTACATTGAGGAAAGTTCAACAAATAAAGGGAGATTATTCACTCATACCCACCATTTCGTGACGGCCTAAGTATAGTGCACATACCTTGAGGAAGGCTCAACAAATATGTGCAACTGTCTTACCTCGTCCATTCTATATATTAATAGCACTACACATAACTTCCCTAGCTTGAGGAAAGCTCAACAACTAAGGAGTATGCAAGTGATCTATTAATATATAAATGGTGGAGGACAACATTATATTGAATATTCATAACATTTAATATAATATATTGAGTGATATCAACTTATGGAATAATGTAGTTCTTACGAATTACTCTCGTGATTCAAGTGTCGGATGTATTTATTCCTTAAGTCTGTTTAGGTTTCTTTAAACTTCCACCTCTAGTTTATATTAATTAAATCACATTTAATTAATTTTGATTAATATTTTAATTAATTTGGTATTGATGTAACATTTAAATTTGTATGTATTATAACCTTTATAATATAACACATATATCATATACATGTCTATATTAATTAATTAATTAACTTTTTAATTAATTTATTTAATTAAATTATATTTGTTTGCACCAAAATTGGCCACAAACCCCAAGTGTTGTGAAAGCACCAGTGTATGAATACAAATCAGCAATATTCAGACACAAATATCAGATCTAAGCAAGTAACAAACAACAATCCAGAAATAATGAACAGTGACACGCAATTTATAGTGGTTCGGCTATCTCCGGCCTACGTCCACTTCAAGGATTTTTATCTTTTATTGATGTTCTTCGCTGATTACAGATGATTACAGCAAATGCAATGAATGAATCTGAATATAACAGCAATGGAAAGGAGTAGAGGTGAATCCGGTAGAGTCTGGACGTTCAATCGCTGAAAGATCCCCTCTTCTGTTGATTCTGGGGCTCTATTTATAGGCGTAGGAGGCTCAGATCTCGCCCAAACTTCAGGAGACTTCTTCTGGCACGTGAGGGGGCCCACGCGACCGGTCCCACCAAGTTTCAACTCAATCTGTGATCGATTCGAATCAATTTCGTATCGATCAGGAAATGCTCCAATCGAGCTGAAACTTGGCAGGATTGCCCTTTACCTTGCATGGAAGCTACTCTGAAAATTTCGTTGCATTTGGATCTGTGGTTTAGGAGTTATGATCGATTCAAGGCTAGGTTTTCCGTAGTCTGCTGCGCTCGAATCCATGTTTCGTATCCCCTTCTTCGACTCGATCGAAGCACATGCGCGTGCCATGACGTGGAGTGATATGGAGCGGGTTTTCCTGGTCAATCCGGTTTTAGTGGCGTATTGACCGATTTGCATCCATGGATTTCGCCTTGCTTGTATCGGGCATTGTTATCTAATTTGAATCAGTCAACTTCGCATGCTTTGTATCAACTTTCAACGTATAGTTTGAATCGAGATTAGCAGCTTAGCTCGTATCGAGGAAGACCCATTCAATGGATACTGTTTGTGATGGATACGAGCTAAAGCTTCCTGATGGATTCGAACGAATGCCTCGTTTATCGATTCGAACTAATCATCAGTCAATCGATACGAAGTTCATGGATACGAAGGCCTGGACCATTCTGATCGATACGAAGCCTATGGGTATGAACCAAGGTGTGGTGAGGGATACGAACAGATGGATTCGAACTCCATGACCGCGGTTTGACCCGTACCTGATCGATTCGAAGATGATCGATTCGAAGTTGCCAAGCTCCAATGGATTCGAACTTGACGATGCCTCTCTGATGGATACGAATCTGATCGATTCGAACAGGTCGTCACCTGATGGATCCGAACACCACCTTGTATCTAACTTGAATCGATCATATCTCATTCGTACGAACTCCGATTAACCTGAAATCTGAAACGCTGGCTCTCACGGCTTGGCAAGTCATGTCTTGTCAATTACAGCCCAATCCGAGCTCGGACAAAATTCATCGATATCCATGATCATCCTGCAATGCATATTTAATATTCATGGTTGGTTAATATCGATTTCAGTTAATTTTTGGGTATCTCAGCTTTGCCAAAAAGTGGGATAACACTTTGCCCCCCAAAACATGCCTTTTGGCAAAAGATGTGTTTTGATTAGCCTCAATTCGAATGTAGTAAGCTCGGGTTTCATTCGAATCTTATGATATTTTCAATCGAGTTCATGGCTGTTCGAAGCCGAAGCATTATCAATTTCTGCCAGTGGAAGTTAAGAATGAAATTCTACAGTCTCTCCGGACTGTTGTCGATCGCTCCGGACCCTTGCGAAGCCCATTCCAGACTTAGCGGTCGAATAGAAAGATCCTATTGCACTCCGGCGTTGCTTTCTACCCCTTGCACTCTGGCCCCAGTTAGGGCGTGAAGCGATGTCTTGGCCGTTCTGGGCCGATCATAGCCTCTCCGGGCTCCTGCTGGATCCCATCCTGTCACTTTCCGGTGTAGGGGAAACAACGTTAAGTGGGTCGATCCTGTCGCTCTCCGGCGAAGCGATCCACTTCTTGCACTCCGGTTCAGTGTATTTGAACATTAAGCGATATCTTGGCCTAAATCGTCGGCCGATCATAGCCTCTCCGGGCTCTTGCTGGATCCCATCCTGTCACACTTCGATGAAGGGGAAACAACGCTTAAGTGAGTCGATCCTGTCGCTCTCCGGCGAAGCAACTCACTTCTTGCACTCCGGACCCCGTCTCTCCGGGTAGGGTCATAAAGCGATCATAATTTTGTATTAATACGTAATATTCGTCCTTTAACTCTCCGGTCAAAGACTTATTTAGGAAATTCAAGTTTATTTATTAAATTCAGACCCTAGATGTTCAATCTCAAACATCAGGGAAAAAGTAAACAACGCCTCTCCGGGCTGAACGGTCTATACCATCTCAGAGCATGCCTAGGGGTCTCTTTGGTTCCCGTACATGAGTGAGTGGAATAGCCGTTTTATTTTGAAAGCAAATCTAATGAGATTATTTGGCCGAAGTCCAGATCTCGAACTTGGCCCCTGCCATCTTAATCAGTTGATGATGAGTCGTGATCCCGATCCAGGATCGTTTCTGTTAGTTGGAGGCGGTAGTTGTTCAGGCCTTACCGCTGCTGCCCGTTCTCTGACATATTGTGGCAGTTTACCACTCCTGGCATGTTCTTCCACCTCATCCCTTAGGTGGCGGCATTCATCGGTAATGTGTCCATCCAGCTCATGGAATAGGCAGTATTTTCCAGTCCTGCGTTCCCGCTCCGTGGGATCTCTCCTGGGTGGTTTTCGATAGGGGAGTTGCCCCCGAGTTTCAGTGTAAATCCTTTCCAGGCTTGCCGTCAAATCTGTGAATTGCCTGAATCTGGGTTCCCGGAATTTCTTCCGTTTATCAGGACCGTCCTGTGCATCGTCCTGCTTTCTCTTGCCTTTGTCTACTCCAGATTGTCCTCCTGCGGTTCCTTCGCTTCGTGTAGTGTTTATTTCCTGCCTCTCGGCTCGTGATTCCTCTAGTCGAATGAATTTTTCAGCTTCATGATAGAACTCTCCTAGATCTTGCGGTGGATCTCTGGTCAGAGAATCTTTGAATTCGGTGCCTTCTGCAATTCCTGCTACTGCCGCCATCAAAATCATTGATGGATCCGGGCGATCTACAGAAGCCACCGTTGCATTGAATCGCAATAGAAAATCTTTTATGGACTCTCCGGTCCTTTGCTTTATCGAGGCTAAAGTCATCACACTCTTGGGTCGCGTCACATGGACCCTAAACTGTCTCATGAAGCATTCCACTAGCTCACCCCATGTCCTGATTGATCCAGTCTCTAGTTGTCTGAACCAAAGCGCAGCCAAATCTGATAGAAATAAAGGGAAGCATCGTGCCATCACTTCCTCGGATGCCCCCAGCACTTCCATATGCCTGATGTATCTGGTAACGTGCATGGTCGGGTCTGACTTTCCGTCATACGGGTTCAGCGTCGGCAGTTTGAACTTTGGAGGGTTCCTTGCATTCCTGATATTTGGAGTGAACGGACTCCGACTGACTTCCTCCAATCCTCCGATAGACAATCCTCCTCTCATGAGTCGTCGCACTAATCCAGCCATCTTTTCATCTCCATCCTGGGGTTGCCCTCTTGGTCTTGAAGGGTATTCTGGTATGTACTCTTCGTGTGGCCCGTTAGCATCAGCATTGGCCCTAGCTTGTTGAGCTCCGTCTATCGGCCTTCCAGTATCGGATCCCGTGGGTCTGCCCCCGAGTCCTTGTCGATTGTCCACTGGATCTGCATTCTGTCCCTCATCAAGTTCCGCGGTCCCAGCTCCCTGTTCCACATTCATAGCCGCTGTAGCTGGTCCTAGGCTCTGCGTCCCTGCAGCTCTCATCTGTTCAAAGAAATTCTGCAGCATCTCTTGTTGACTTTTCATCATTCTTTCGTGCATCAGATTGGTCATGGTCTCCATTTCGTCTCTAGTGATGTAGATCGAAGCCGGCTCTTCTCCAGCACCAGAGGATGCCTCTTGACTTCCTCCTTGATGGCTTCTCTCAGCTCTTTGTCTTCTACTTGTTTGTCGAGTCATTGTCTTCAAATCTTCGAGTTTTCAAATCTGAACTTCGAATCTGGTGTAGCGGGTGCTAGTTGTTCTCAGTGAAAGCACCAAAGTGTTTGCACCAAAATTGGTCACAAACCCCAAGTGTTGGGAAAGCACCAGTGTATGAATACAAATCAGCAATATTCAGACACAAATATCAGATCTAAGCAAGTAACAAACAACAATCCAGAAATAATGAACAGTGACACGCAATTTATAGTGGTTCGGCTATCTCCGGCCTACGTCCACTTCAAGGATTTTTATCTTTTATTGATGTTCTTCGCTGATTACAGATGATTACAGCAAATGCAATGAATGAATCTGAATATAACAGCAATGGAAAGGAGTAGAGGTGAATCCGGCAGAGTCTGGACGTTCAATCGCTGAAAGATCCCCTCTTCTGTTGATTCTGGGGCTCTATTTATAGGCGTAGGAGGCTCAGATCTCGCCCAAACTTCAGGAGACTTCTTCTGGCACGTGAGGGGGCCCACGCGACCGGTCCCACCAAGTTTCAACTCAATCTGTGATCGATTCGAATCAATTTCGTATCGATCAGGAAATGCTCCAATCGAGCTGAAACTTGGCAGGATTGCCCTTTACCTTGCATGGAAGCTACTCTGAAAATTTCGTTGCATTTGGATCTGTGGTTTAGGAGTTATGATCGATTCAAGGCTAGGTTTTCCGTAGTCTGCTGCGCTCGAATCCATGTTTCGTATCCCCTTCTTCGACTCGATCGAAGCACATGCGCGTGCCATGACGTGGAGTGATATGGAGCGGGTTTTCCTGGTCAATCCGGTTTTAGTGGCGTATTGACCGATTTGCATCCATGGATTTCGCCTTGCTTGTATCGGGCATTGTTATCTAATTTGAATCAGTCAACTTCGCATGCTTTGTATCAACTTTCAACGTATAGTTTGAATCGAGATTAGCAGCTTAGCTCGTATCGAGGAAGACCCATTCAATGGATACTGTTTGTGATGGATACGAGCTAAAGCTTCCTGATGGATTCGAACGAATGCCTCGTTTATCGATTCGAACTAATCATCAGTCAATCGATACGAAGTTCATGGATACGAAGGCCTGGACCATTCTGATCGATACGAAGCCTATGGGTATGAACCAAGGTGTGGTGAGGGATACGAACAGATGGATTCGAACTCCATGACCGCGGTTTGACCCGTACCTGATCGATTCGAAGATGATCGATTCGAAGTTGCCAAGCTCCAATGGATTCGAACTTGACGATGCCTCTCTGATGGATACGAATCTGATCGATTCGAACAGGTCGTCACCTGATGGATCCGAACACCACCTTGTATCTAACTTGAATCGATCATATCTCATTCGTACGAACTCCGATTAACCTGAAATCTGAAACGCTGGCTCTCACGGCTTGGCAAGTCATGTCTTGTCAATTATAGC
Organism: Allium fistulosum; assembly: GCA_030737815.1. NCBI lineage: Eukaryota > Viridiplantae > Streptophyta > Magnoliopsida > Asparagales > Amaryllidaceae > Allium > Allium fistulosum. The sequence goes on from CM060904.1 coordinate 357,059,136, forward strand.
CCAATCCGAGCTCGGACAAAATTCATCGATATCCATGATCATCCTGCAATGCATATTTAATATTCATGGTTGGTTAATATCGATTTCAGTTAATTTTTGGGTATCTCAGCTTTGCCAAAAAGTGGGATAACAATATTAATTTCAAACTTCAATTCATAAACATACATGTATACTTATGTTATTTAAAACAATTTAAAACAACATAACATATATCTTTATATATAATTCATGCACTTTTTTATCAATTAATAACTTATTTAATTAATTTACTTTTATTAATCTTATTAATATATTTAAAATTTGAAATTGATGTGAATTTTTTTTCAAACATTTTGATAAATTACGTTATATTATAACTTTTGTAATAAACATATTCTATTTTAAATTTAATAATTAAATTTAAAATCTTTAACTTTAATTTTAGTCCAAGGCAGAATTCAATTTGGGCCTTTTCTATTAGGGGCAACCTTTAGGCTCACATCACCTTTCAGGCCGACTGGTAACCAAATAAAACATGGTACTTGATTACTCAATTCCAATTATAGACATTACCTTTCTAGACACCATACTAAGTGTGCAAGCTTAATTAGTTAGCCATAATATGACTAATTCAGTGGCTATTGGGCTCTAATACCATTATTGGAACCGGGTCAGCCGTAGCGGAAGAAATGGATGAATTTCAATTTTTTAATCATTTTGGATCTTTAATGGGCCTATGAAGTCTAAATTTCATTCAGAGCATTTCTAAATTTGGTTTAAACAAAATCATGTATTCTATTTAAATTAGTTAAAGGAAAGTTTAAATAAATTTAATGTTAAATGTATAGTGTATCAAATGCACCTAACATTTATGAATAAGAGTTAATATATATATATATATATATATATGGAAAGAAACTTTTCATTTCTTTCCCTAAAACAAGTAATAAATCGAGGGCATTAATTGCATTGAATGGAGAAGGAAAACTTTTCATCTTCTTTCTTTAATTTGAATTGATTGATTCATAAATGTTATTTATTAATCATTTATTCAAGGCATTAAATATTATTATGTCCATATGTATTCTAACTTTACAAGTTGCAGTTTACAAATTGTATATAAAGATTTTATTAAATTTATAAGTTACAGTTTGGGATTTATTTAATTTTTTGTTTTCTTTTATTTATATAAGTATACATATATATATGTATGAATGTATGTATGTATGTATCATATACTTATACATATACATATACATATACATATACACATATGTATGTGTATGTGTAACATAGCAATCCGTGTAGGAAATAACATGCCCATATATAGATGTTGAGATGTACATCGCAACGGACACATAACTCATTTTGTGTGTGCTGTAATTTATCCAAATAAGTGCTTGTACAATATGGCAAAACAAGATATTAAAATGTGTGTGTATATATATATAAATACATATATATACACATAATATATATATATATATATTATTGAATAAATCGGTTTCTTCCATAATAAATTAATGTAAAATAATTATATGATAAAATTACAAGTTTTATGATTCTAGAAAATATGGAAATACATTTTGGGCTTAAAAGTAATTTATGGACTTTTCTCAATAGAAAAATATATATTAAATAACTGATAATAGCCCAAGATCAAATTAATTCTATAAAATATGAAATCAAGTTGGAAAATTCTAGAACTTTTTCTGAAGCTACTTGGGACACATTTTAGGCTTAGGAGAAATTTCTAGAATTTTATCAATTGAAATTATATTTTTTAATTAAATAATTGATTTCTGGTCGAAAATAAATTAATTTAAAAAAATATTAAATTAAGTTTAAAAAATCTGAACATTTTACAATAAGCTTCTAATATGGTGCAACAAATATAAAAAATATATAATTGAAATTTTGAACCATTAATAATTTTACACATAATAAACAATTCACAAAATATTGAATAATAATAAAATATGTATATATATGCTTAATAAAATATTTTTATATTTATGATTCAAAATAAGTATAAATCACCATAAGAAAATTTTAAGATCAATTATACATGATACATAATCATATATGTAATTATATATGTTGACAATTTGCAAATATGTATACATTTAATCAATATCCAAATATATATTAATAAAAAAATTATTTATATTTATTTTTTAGAAAGTTAATTCAATAATTAATCAAAAAAAAAATATAACAACCATATAACCAATCCAATTGTGATAAATATATGTACCCACAAAAATCTCACATAATCTAAACAATAAACATATCTGAATAAAAAAGATGATTTGGATGTGAATCAATATTATATGACAAACATGATATCAAAACAAAAGAGTAATTGAAAATTTACCTCCTAATGAAGCCTTTGAGTCTACGTTGAACAGATGATTTCTCTTCTTAGAATACTTCCTAATCCGTTAGGTTGCTAATCCAGGATTGGAGGCCTTCTACTACAAATTAGTATTTTAAATTGAATTGTATTGAAATCTTAGATTTGGGGAAGGAGGAGATAATGGTGGCTGGAATATGATAGAGAGAGGAGGCTCTAAAAGGATCGATTAGGGTTTGGAAAAACGTATATATATATATATATATATGTGTGTGTGTGTGGGGGGGGGGGATTGCTTAGGAAGTTTTAGGCAAGCCTTTTTTACCAAATCTCTCTAGGTTTCAACCCATGTTTTCCAAGCCCAAACCCATATCCCAGCCACCCCATATGTGCCTTATTTCCAACAGAAAATCACCTCCTGACATCATAGGCCATGTGCCCATTTGGTCCAAATAAAATATAGTAAATTATATTTGATTCTGTCTATTATCGATATCTCATATCGATCTATATATTTATAATTATTATAAATATATATAACATTTTATTTCTCATATCATTTTCAAAATTTAACTAATATTTCACAAATATTAATTAATTTATTTAATTTATAACAATTATAAACTAATTAAATCATTTGGTCTTAAGAGAATTCATCGATTTGGTTGTGTGACTCTTGGGTGCAAATTCGGTCAGCTATCAACGTTGAACTATTCGAACGTTAACATTCACACTTCACTTAGCAGGTGGTGTGATGGTATGGTCAAATTTTTCACTTACTCATTTGCAAAAAAATCTCATTTTAATTTAATAAGCGTTGACTAGTTGTGACAATTATTTACATCAATTCTCTTTGTCAAAACTATATCACTTTGGACTTGTTGAATTTGGTAATGGTCAAAATTCCAACATCATTCACATTCAACTCTATAGTTCTAACATAAAGTCCTTGGTTCAATAATAATAATAATTATTAGCCATATTACATTGATCAGAGATTTTGACTTTGGGTTGACTTGAGTTGACCGTGATTCTGACCCCATATAACCGAGGAGACGAATCCTCTCTTGAATAGTGCTTCACTTTCAATACTTTCACTCAACCCAACTATAGTCACTCGTTGGACGCTATGTCATGATTGGACTATAATCAAAGTGGAGCTTTCATATTGAAGATTCACAGTATTCTCAAGTCGAAAGAACTGTGTAAATTATTCACATCGATATTTTCTGTTTGACCTTAGTTATATTAACCAACAAAAAACTATCGAATAAGTCGTTCCATAGTTATCTAATAACTATAAGTACATTACCACCAACTGCCCTCAGTAGTCATGAGTGATACATTGCCCAATCTTTGGAGAGCATCACGTACTCCAGTCTCAATGGATACATTGATATCTAATCTCGATGCATCTTGACTAGGAATATTTTAAATGATGTGTTTTGCAACAGTGTGATCCAATACTCATGATTACAACTATTTGTAATTACTATCACAAACACACCATATATGGATTTTTTGTTAAATATATTTTAGCTAATCATTTAATTATTTATAACACATTATAACAAATATAGAACAGAAAAATAAAAACTTTTATTTCGAATGAGAATTGATTTCAGAGTTAATCAATTTACAATAAATTACAGAATTGTCCCTAGAGCATACTTCTAACTCTATCAACACTTACACAATATCCTTATCACTTCATTTTCTCTTCTTCTTTTTATTTTTCATTTAACGGTTAACAAAACAATGGCTACTTGCTTATAAAATCAAAACCGAACTTGTTTCTCCACTGAAAATTATAAAACTACTTTCTTTGGATTCGTATGGGCAAGAACTTCGAATCCATACCCTTATCGTTGCCCGCAGTCATGAATAGGGGTGTTTAACGTTTATCCAATCGAACCGTAGAGGCTAGAGGCATCGTTGGGGAATGGGATGAGGTGGTTGTGTTTGTCATGTCAAGGAGTGTCTGTGGTGTTGAAATTGGGTAGTGCAGTCATCAAATGGAAGTGCAACATTTTGTAGTGGACTGGAGGTCGTCCAGGTCGCTTTTCAATGGGTAGTTGCGGACGGCTGTTGATGGTGATGGAAAGGTAGAGCACGCGAAGTTGAGTGGATCGGAGCAAGCGGTGTCCGATTTTGTCGAGTGATTGAGGAGATAGGGGTGGTCAAAGGTTTGGCCATGGAAGCATGCATGCATGCACGAGCATTATCAGGCGGCAAGAATTGGATTGGGGAAGTGGGTTTTAAAACTTGGATTAAGATTATTAATTAGATTAATTAACTTAATTAATTAATAATTTTATCGTGTAAACTTATAAATTCAATAACTTATTCATACGAGGTCAGAATCGAACGTGATCAGTTGCGTTGGACTCGTAGGAACATTACCTTCATAATGTATTTGGTTTGGTGGAATTTGGAGCCAGCTAAATTCTATGCTAAAATCGAACGCCGACCAAACCAGAACGTGAAAGCGTCAATTGAAATTTAAGTGAGTTTAATTAACCTTTAAATAAATTATCCGGTGTCTATGTTGTTATAGATTGTTATTGAATGCTTGGATGATAATTGATAGTTTTAACAAAGTGTAGATTAGTGACAAAATCATACTGATTTAATTTAATTATGCTTAATGTGGTTAAATTAATTATTCCTCATTTGAGACATCTATTTAGCAGAATAAAACCCCATTCTGTTATAATAAAATTGAATAGATTATTCGTACATCTATCGAACAGAATAAATCACCGTTCCATGCTTGCAAAGTAAAAATATTATTAATATTTGACTGTTTGTTTTGGTTTTGAATTACTCCTTGATCGTGGATGACATAAATAACCATTTTGTTGCAGGGGTCAAAAAGGAGAAGTCGGAGTGTTTTTCGTAGCGAATAGGTCGCTACAGGACACTTCGAAAAATACACATACATATGTGTGATTTACAGGTGACTTTTGTAGAGAGATCCAAAAACGGGTTTCTCGCCGTTATTTATTTACCGTTATCTGCATCTTATTTATATTCTTTTATTGCTTATATTGATGTTTAGTTAAAATATTTGTGTCATACTGTTTGATTTGTGTTAATGTCTTAATAGCGATTTCTGCTATATCACCACTTATATAAAAAATATCATCTCCTTAAACCCTTGTGTGGGCAAAACTTGTGCTTGTATTTTTACTAAATAAACGATTGGTTGCCTTTTTGCACTTTGAAAATTGTTTAAATATTCTGAGAATTTTGAAAATAAAGGTTAAGTTTTGGTTAAAATGTTATAAAAGAAGTTATAAATTTGGTTTATTATCTTCTAGGATAATTAATATTGTTTTGAATTTATAAATGATTATAAATTGATTAATTACTCATCAGGATAATTTTATGTTGTTTTAACTTTATAAAAGATTATAAAGTTGTTTTATTATCCTTCAGGATAATTAATGTCGTTTAAAATATATAAAAAGATTATAATTTGATTTATGGCCTTTTCGGATAATTAATGTGGTTTTAAAATTTATAAAAGAATTATACCAATTATCTTTTAGGATGATTAACATTGTTTTAAGTTAATATAAGTACTTAAATTTATTTACTACTTTCTGGAATAATAAATGTTGTTAAAAGTTATAAATGATAGTTTATAAATGAGAAAATCCTTTAAAAATAATTGTTTAAAAATAAAACTAAATGTAAAGTGTTTTGGGTTTTAGAGTAAATAGTGTTTTAATGACAACTGCTTTTGGCCTTTCTTTTTTTAATACACTTAGAAATATAATTTTTCCCTTTAAAAAATATTTTTAAAGAGTGCTTTTACAGTATTTTACAAATATTTGTGATGTGAAAACCAATCACAAGTAAGAATCAAATGTTTTAAATCTTGATCGATTACGGGTGATAGGTATATGCGATCTAATTTCCATAGACAATCATTCGTTTACTTTCGATATTTGATCTCTTAGTTATTGATTTTGATATCATTTTTTGTGCTTCGTCAATCTAAGACGATTTTTTGCTCATTGAGCATTAACATCCAACACTATAGAAGACTAAAACTAGAAAGTGAGTGGGAGTCAAGCCATGTGGGTCACACCCATTAGGATCTATTCACATTTATCTAGAAAGTTGTGGTAGCATGCATGCGTGGATGTGAGTATATTCAGATGCCTTTGGATTTAACAGGGTCCAGCTTGGAAGTTCCCGAGAGTGTTGCACGTTTGGCGTGGGCTCTCAAGTAGATTTTATCTAGAGATATCTCCACGTCTACTCTAGATTGGATTCGGTCGTACACTTTCAGAGATGTGAAATACTTGAATTCTCGGTAAGGTTGGCGAGGTCTGACTTGGAGTTCCCATGAGGAGCTATAGAGAAAATGACACTCTTAAGTATATTATCTAAAGGTATACCTTCAGTAAGGAGGCACATCCTCCTAGTCATTATTGGAAAATTTCTGTTTCCCTTATGTGGTTCAAAACTTTCAATTGTTCCTTTAATTGCATCGAGAAGTGTCTAAAGCCCTTCTCGATGTGTAATTTTTTTGTCCATTCTTTAAGTTTGGATTTTGATCTTGTCTATGTTCATCCTTTCTTGTTTAGGTTGTTGTTCTAATTTATTTCCCATTTTTTCATGTATGTAAGTTATTCTTGTGAGATAAAAACCTATTTCGCGTTTAGTGACCTGGTCACACATAATCATTAAATGTTCGCCTTATTACTTGAGTTTTCTCGCGCTGGTTTTACAGACTGATCCGAGTGTTATTTTATTATAATGCTTTGGTCAAACCGAGTATTTTTTCAAATTGTCGTGGTGGGACATAAAACTCATGGAGTAGAGCTGAATGTTCACCTGCCGTAATACTTTTATTTTCCGATGTATTATTTATACCTATCAGCAATTGTAAGGTCAGATATGTATGACCGTCCAACTAATGAGGTTTTGTTTTTAACTTTGATGTACTTTGTATCTTTGAGTGACATTTTATACTATTTTTATTCAATTATATGTTGTCGTTTGCTTTTGCTAATTCGAATTGAAGGCAAATCGGTCTATTTTCGGCGTTTCTGTTGTGAGATTTTGTTTTTCCTGTTCCTTCCGTGTTCGTTTTATTTTACCCTAAAAATATGCCTCTTCGGCGATTAGATGTTCGGCATTTGAATACCATGGGTGTATTTGGTGTCGACTTTCGATGGTCGACAGGGCAGGTCATTACACATATTATGTCATATTCATCTCGATAAAAATGGTATAAAAAATTCATTCGGATATATAAATATATCGATCACATAACATAAATTACATACATAAATAATAATCACGAATTTAATTTATAATTCATTTATATGAATATATTTACCATGCATCGCATTGTAAAATTCTTTGTTTAACATTAGTTACCTAAATTTTGACATTTCTATAGTTATTTACAAAACGCTCCTCATTATCACATAATATTGTATACTTGAACAAATATACTTTTAATTAATTACGCAATCTTGAATTTAGACTACATGAATAAATTCAATTAACAAATATTTATTTATTCATCTAATACCCTAAAATACAAAGGTTTTAATATGTATACCATATTCATATAAAAAAAAGTGGTAAAATTGTCTTTTTATTCAAATATAAAGATATATAAATCACGCAACGCAAATAATATACATATAATATTAACAAATTTAATTTATTATTTATTTGTCTTAATATGTTTATCATACATTCATTGTAAAATTAGTTTCAAATATCTATATTTTAACATTTCTACAACCATTTACACCCTTTCAATTATTTTCTAATATTTTATATTTAAATCCACGTGTTTAAACTACTTACGAAATCTCAAATTTAAACTACTTATGAAATCTCAAAATTAAACTACTTAAACAATCTTAGTAAATAGCCAGTTTATTCGTCTAATAAATCCTAAATATATGTCAATTTTAACAGACACACATACATATGTGTGTGTGTTTGTATTCTTATTAACAAATAAGGGAAGTGTGTAGTATTCTTATTAACAAATATGGGAAAATTACTTCTTTTTTTTGTTCAACTATAAAGTAAAGATACATAGATCATGTATATTAAATTATATACATAAACAATAATGGAAAATTTAGTTTGTAAAACATTTATAATCAGTTTATCTCAATTTTTTTTATCATATGCTGCATTACAAAAATCCATTTTTAACTTCAGTAACCACACATTAAATTTTTTACAAAATCCTTCTCAATTCTTTTCTACTACATCGAACTAATTACTTAATTTTAAATTTAACAAATCTTTTAAAAAAATCAATTAAGTAATATTTGTTAATTCAACTAAAAAATCAGTAAAATATGTCAATTTCAACATAACATATTCATATTAATAAAAATGATAAAATTTATATTTTACTCAGTTATAAAGATATATAAACTACATAACATAAATGATACATAATTAATAATAATAGTTTTAATTTATAGTTTATTATATTGAATTTATACATTGCATAACGGAATTCTAGTTTTAACACTATCATCGTATGAAGTGCGTGGGTTACACCAAAATTTATCCGTACACCGTACCGAATTATTGGTGAGCATCTATTTTGGTGCTCGAACTTCGCTTGGTTCTAAGGACATTTTTAACATCCAGCAATCAGCTCCGTCTCGGATCATTTTGAAATTTATTAGTGCTAAAAGCCCAATTATGCAAACCCTTAACCTTTGCTAAAAGCCGGTTTCTATATAAATACAATGCAATGGCCTCGTTTCGTTTCTTTATCACCCACCACATCAAACAATATTAATCGGACCGCGGAATCATAAAATTTAGCATTTCCAGACCCACTAAACTTTAATGGCGATGGAGCTTTAGGGGTCTCCTTAAATTAGTAGATACGGGAGATAGAGGAATAGCAGGAGATAAAAACGGTGGCAGAGAATTTCATATGGCTCAATCAGCAAGTAATTAACCAATTTCCCTTTTCTAAAGTTTTGAAATTTCATTCCTGTTCGATTTCATGCTGATGATTCAACATTAGGTTAAACTTTGTATTATGTTGCTATGTAGAGACAAGGTGGGAAACGGGATGTTATAATGCAATGACTTATGTTGTTGATCAAAACGCTGGTGAGATATGTTGAAAAATGAGTTTGGTAATGTCGGTGGGCCGCAATTGATCTACATGTTTATTTTCTTTCCAAAAGTTTGGCCCATCATGAATTGATATTTTGAGTGATTAGATAGAGATGATTGTAAGACCATCTTCCACGGTTAAAGCCTTTAATATCCGGCCTTCGAATATCAAGTACTGATATAGTTTCACAAATTTTGCTTTTGGAACCGTTGATATACTTTCGCACTCAATCCGTACGTCAAAGCTAGGGATTGTAGTATTATTGTTTCCATAAATCAGTTTCGGGTCTTCAGTGGAGTATTACTCCAACTTTTGTTACTCAACAAATAAACATGGATTAACATATCACTTTTAATTTCGACTAAGAAAATTAAAACATCTCCTTCCTTGTTTGCGAATGTTATAACCGAATTTTCTGTAGTCTTCGAATGGGTTTAAACGAGCGACTTGGATGAACAAACGATGAAGAAACGACCTCAGGAATTTGAAAACATCATAAGAAAGGAAGATAAAGGAAATATAACAAAATGAGCGAAAAAAGTTGACTTGAATTTTACAACTCGGTGCTTCAGGTTAGACCCGAGTTGAACCTGAGCTGAACCTAGGAAAAATGAAGGAATGCCTGAGTTGAGAAATAGCAAGGCAAGACAATATGTCTTGGAGTCAAATCCGAGTCAAGCCTAAGTCCGACCCGAGTTGTAAGTCACAACTCGGTACCTAGTTGTGATTTTTCTCGGATCAGACACACAAAACTCTCAAATTGAACTCAAAGCACTTCAATCTTTGAACAACTCCAAGCAAGACCCAAAGCAAACACACAAATCACTCGGATCGGACACCGAGTAAAGTCAACCCCGACTCGAAAATCATGGTTTTCACCGACATAATTTACTCCAACATGATTAGAACTATCTACAATGTTGATATAAAGTAACTCAAGAAATATGGAAGCGGATTGAGAATAAAAGGAGGTTGGTACCAGCCACTTTGTGGTCGATACCGATAAGAATTTCTCTAGGCGCGGTCCACTTTAGAACTTTGGTAGATGAAGGCTTGCAAAAACACATGAGAACTCATGGCGAGAAGAAGCAAAAAGTACTTGGTATCGACCACTTTGTGGTTGGTACCGACTTGATTTTTCGCCTCGAAACTTCTACGAATGACCTATTTATCATGCTATGTTCGCGGATCTTAGAGACTTAGACGAATTCTGGTCCAATTATGAAATTACAGTAAATAGTTGCTTATAAATTGCAGGCTACCTACAACTAGAAGACTTTTGACACTTTGATTATTTCTATCTCCTTCTTCCCCTCCACTCTCAAATCCGAAATCTACTAGATTGTTGCCGGATTTGAGTTGTAATCATTGTATTTTAAAGAGAAGCAATCAAATAATAAGGTTAAAGTGGACGTAGACATGAGTATTTGTCGAACCACTATAAAAAAATATGTGATTCTATTGCTTTTACATTTATTTCATTAGATCTGATGCTTTCAATCGATTTTGAGGTGTTGTGCCATTTTCCGGCGCAACAACAATGAAACTATAGGTAAATTTGCAATATTGCAACTTTTTTGGAGAATCCGCTGACTTTCTCAATTAATTCATTGCTCTGGCACTCTTTTATTTTTTATCTAGCCCTTTGAAAAGTATGTGATCTTACATTTTCTTTTATTTTTTAATGTATTGCATGTTTGCTTATTGGGTGGCTTGATTTAGTTATGATGAAAACATTTACGATTTAGGTCGTTGATGAGGTTTATGATTTAGTGTCTTGGTTTTAGTTGATGAGTTGATTTGGTTATGATGAAAAACTAAGTATGATTTCAATTCTTTGTTCTAGTTGATTTGGTAATTGCGATGAATTTTTTTATGATTTAAGTCTTGGTTTTAGTTGATGACTTAATTTGGTTATAATGGAAAACATTATGATTTTAACTCTGGGTGTTAGTTGATGGGTTGATATAGTTATGATGAAAACCTTTATGATTTAAGTTCTTGGTTTTAGTTGATGAGTTGATTTGGTTAAGATGAAAACGTTCATAATTTAAGTCTTCGTTTTAATAATAATAAAACCGATTAATGATAGAGGAAATACTTATTGTTATGTTTGATTTTGTTTATTTATGATACATAAATATATGTGTATGTATATATATGTATCAGATAAGTGTGAAAAGAATACTAAACGGTACCAAATTTGTAAAATTAAGGATGACATGACATTTTTTTGATGAAAATGGAGACATGACATTTTTTGTGAAAATGGTGAAATGACATGTTTATTTTAAGTATTTTGGTGGGAAATTAGTAGTTAAGAAATAAGTAATTGCAGCATAAGAGATTATTTCAGTAAATTGGAGAGAGAATTAGTTACTACACCAAGATACAATTAATCTATGAGAAGTAATGCTACACCAATCCATTAAAAATAGTAAAAGTTTTCATCATAACCAAATCCAGCCATCCAATAAGCAAACACACAATCGATAAAAAATAAAAATAAAATGCAAGATTACATATTTTTCAAAGGGCTAGGTAAAATTAGAAGAGTCCCATAACAACGTTTTACTTGAGAAAGTCATTGGATTCTCCAAAGAAGTTGTAAAATTGCAAATTTACCTCTAGTTGCTTCACAAACAAGGAAGAGAAGGTTTAAATTTTCTTAATGGAAATTAGAAGTGATATGTTCCGATTCTGGCGATCTATGTTTATTTATAAAGTAACAAAGGTTCGAGTTATACTCGACTAAAGATTGAAATTGATTTATGGAAACAGTAAGATTACAACATCCGGATTTTATGTACGAATTGAAGTCCGAAAGTATATCTTCAAACGGTCAGGCGTCTATTTAATAGGAGTCTTACAATTAATCTTTTATTTAATAGAAGATTTTTGAACGCTAATTTAACAAGCGCCTGATATACGCTTGTTAAATAGACGTGCGAACTTCAAATGTCCGAACTCAAGCGTCTTTTAAGTATGCATCTTGATCCCTGAATATTCAGGGTATTTCAGTTTGTTGGAGTGTGCTTGCGTGGAGCTGATGAATATAAATCTTTAATTTTGCACCGTTGGGTATAATGTTTGTAAATTTGGTAGGGTTTGTTTGGGGAGGCACACAACCTAGACATTTCCACTTCTACAAGGCCGCAACCTGGTTCTATGTAGACATGTCAAATAGGTCTGGTCGGATCATGATGGATCGGGTCAAGATCGATCCAATACATTTTGCAATACTACCCGTTTGAACATTTATTAAAATGGTCAGTATGACCTAACCCACTTTTCATTTAACCCACTTGAAAAAACATAAAAATTTGCAAAATGGAAAATGTCCAAAAATTATAAAAACTGTTCAAATTGCCGAATACAGAATAAAAATTACATGTATGAAAACATAAAACTGCACCATTGCATATAAACTGCACACATTAAACCAAAAACAACTGTAGACCATGGAAAAAGCACTAAATATCATGAAAACAACACTTAATATCATGGAAATTGACAGTTGAAAGTGCACCAAATAACACATATACCTATAGCTGCATCAAATAAGTTTTTAAACTGCATCAAGTTACACTAACAATGTACCAAATTACATATTGTCCTCAAATATAAATCATAAGGCATATAAAAATATATAACCTAAAGATATGCTTCCTCTTCTTCACAATACAATTTCACATCTTTTTCCAACACCTGCACATACAACATAAATTAGAATTTAGAAAGCATTTAAACTAAAGAAGGGTGTTTCTACCATCAACGAATTGAACTTTGTAATAATGTGATTATATATCATATTGGTGATTACGGATCGGTTTGATCTGCACTGATGACTAAAAGTAAATTGTCTCATTAATATAATTTGTAGCTGCTTGACATTAGCTGTTATCCACTTCATATCACTTTGGTTAATTAAGAATGTTTTTGCTTTAAGAATGATAAAAACGGAATGGATCGGAATCACAAGACTTTTGAAACGTAGAACAGAGATTGACCTCTGCAATGGAAGAATTCAGCTTTGGATGCATCCCAAGAATTTGCTCATTAGAATTAAAGACGAGGCATAAAACCTCAGGTCCTCAGTTACCCAAAATTAGTATTAAATGCGTAAATGGCACAACAAAACACTTCATAGTTATTCAAGATTAGTTGCCACGAAATCAAAAGTAGGTATCACGTTTCAATTCTATTTAATGCCATCTTTTTCAAGTTAGTTATAAAAACCTACGCAGCAAATTCGAAACATAGAAACGCATCATCAGCTACCTGCTCAACAATCAGAACATATGTAATGTGATAATGGCAACTTTTGGTAGTTTTGGAACAGGATATAAGAAACGGAGTCAAGGAGCTAGAGGAAATGCATTCCTATACATACACATGTATATGCATGCAACTAGTTGTGGAATTTAACTATTATTGAGAAATTTAAGGTCCGTTTGGTTTGTTGTTTTTAATTTTATGTTTTCGTCTAAACAAGAATACGCACGTCGTATGTATCGTTGGAAAACAAACAATTTTGAAAAATGAAATTAACATGTAAAATAGAAAACAAGTTTATTTTATTTTTCGTATTTTGTAAGGTAACAAAAGCACGGAGAACAATCCAATTCTTCCGTTGTCCGTTGATCATCGGAATAACTAAAATTTATAAATCTTCTTCTCTTATTTCTTAGTATTTCGCAGTAAAAGTTGAAAACACAAAATCAAAAAACCCAAAACGAAACCAAACAGGACCTTAATTTATGTTTTTGAGTAATTAGATTGTGAACTGATCACCGTTATCTGAGTAATTAGGTTCGGGTAGAGGTGGCAATTAGATTCGCCGGGTTGGACCTGGATCCAATGAAATTTAGTTCTATTAGAGTCCAATTTTATCGGATCTAAACTATATATTTTAAGACTTAGACCCGATCTGTTGTGGGTATTGATCAGGTCTGGTTGGATAATTACATATACACGTATTATTATGATTTTTGGTTGGGTCTTTTAGGTGGATTAAAGTCGGATTTGATCGGATCTGAATGATATTCATCTTCTAAATTCTACCGGAGACCCATTGAGTTCAGGTCGAGTTCGATTCTTTCCGGATCGGTTCAGGTCTGTGGGTCTTATTTATAGTCGCCAGCCCTAAGTTTTCAATATGTTGTTTTAGAAATCGTTGTCCAGTAATTAACTTGTGAGTTTTCAGCGGTCAATATGGTCTTGGTACTGCATTAAAAAAAAATTAATTGGGTTGAAATTTGGTTAAAAGAGGTTGGATTAAAAGGTTGGGTTATGTTTTGACAGGCCTAATTGTAAGCACCTGTTTAAAAAGGTGCCTATTAGTTGATGCATCTTAAACGGAGCTTCTCATAATGGTTACAAATTTGTATTTCTTGGGCAGTGAAGCATGACTGTGTAAGGTACTGGTAGTGCGAAGAGTTTGCTTACCAATATCGCATAAACACAGAACTGTAAACACGGATGAAGCTTTGCTTTAGTTTTTTCCTCCATTCTTCCTTGTGTTTGTGTGCTTGTGCAAGGGGATAATGAAGGCAGTGCTTGCGTACATTCTAGCATGGAGATTAGTGTTCATTAATCCTGAAAGTACTTTGAACATATCTGGGCCTTTGTAGCACATTATGTCCCATCTGGGCCTTTGTAGTTGCTGCTTTCTTTTTGCTTTTGTTAGCTGTGGATTTAAAGTTTTAAATATGACTAACTGACACCCTTGGTGTTTCTTGCATTATACCAACCTGTCCTGAATACGATAATTATTGTATCACTACCAACTGGTCATTAAATTTCTTGATAAGTGCTGATTATGAACAAGCTACAAAGCAAGTTACTGTACAAATCATGAGATAGATCAATTCATACAGAAAATTATTGTCAAAAACAAAATTTCTCAGCGTTTTACCCTCAAGGACAGACCGTCAATACTATTTTAGCATGAAAAACAACTTTCTTTAGGTATCAGTTTTTAGTTATTAATAGCAGTTTTTAGGTATCAGTTGTAGTTATCGGTAGCAGTTTTTAGTTCGGTAGCAGTTTTGAAAGAATGTCTGTCCTTATGAATAATTTTAAAAGAATGTTTGTACTTTTGATTAATTTTTTAGGAGAATGTTTGTCCTTATAGTTAAAATATTAAGGTCGTGTCCTTGATGCTAAAAATATACAAATTTTTGTTCTTTAAATTATTTCATGTCTCTTCAAAGCCTTGAGTGACAACTCTAAAAGGTAGAGGGGTTATTTAATAAATAACGAGGAAAGAAATATCAAGACAGTGTCTCTTTGACCACTTTGATGATGCTTTTTTTACAACCCCAAAATACCTCAGTATAATGTTTATAAAAATTAAGATCATGTTTGTTTTGCAATTTTCAATTTTGGGTTTTCTTAACAACAGAAATGTATTTGGTCAAGTACTTTTAACTTTTGCAAACTTTTTTATTGTAAACGACTTTTTTTTCTTCCACCTTTAAATTTTGGAAAATGATTTCCATGTACTTTTTTTTCCAAGAAAATTGACAACACAAAAAATGGTCAATTTGGATCAACTGATCCTGCTCCATAATAGATCAATACTAGTATGTAATCCGTGCGTTACACACGGTAATGTTGTTAAAAAATAATATTCAAAATTTAATTATTGTTAAAAATTGAAAATTTTTAGGCAGTATATCGTAAATTTATTGAAATGAAGAAATTTATAATTTAAAATGACCTGCAATGCTTAGATGTAAGGTAGAGGGTCGCTAACCACATATTCTTGTCGGAATTATTGTCCTAACATGGTAATAACAATCAATATATACATATATATATATATATAGTTTGTTATTACTATATATGCAAATAGTTGATGCTATGTGATACATGTGTTTTTTATATATATGGATAAAAAACAGAATTTTCCATTTCTATTAATATGAATATTGTATATATATATTTAAGGATTTATAATAAAATAACGGATATTACGTAATTGAATATATTTAAATATTTTAAATCAATGATCAACCTAACTAATTAAATATGTGCAATTGACTGTTAGAAAGTAGAAAAAAAATGAGAAGGGCTTTGTATGTAATTGTAGTTGAGAAGAACATCTTACGATCAACTTATCTACACATGACTTATATTCATCATCCGAGATTTCAATTAGTAAACCATTTTTTTAACTTTGTAGTTAATCATAAATTTCATAATGCTGTAGGAGTGTCATGTTTACGACGAAAAAAAAGAAGAAGAAAAAAATCTTTAGCATTAATTTAAGTTATGTGTTGGGTAAGTTTTAATATCATATTGAAAATGAGAATGTCTACATAACCTAATTTTTATTAGAGCAATCCGTGCTTCCACTTCCAACTGTTGTAAAATATAAATTAATCCTTTAAAAGTTGTAAAAAACAAAATTTTGTAATGCAATATATGATTTTTTTTAGATAAATGAATTATAAATTAAAAAAATATTATTGTTTATGTTTACATTTTATATTACGCGATTCATATATCTTTATATATGAATAAAAATAAAATTTATCATCTTCGCTTATATATATGAGCGTTTTATACATACTTAGGCATATTTTAAGATTTATTAGATGAATTAATAAATATTAATTAAATTTATTTGTATGATTTAAAATAAAGATGACATAATTAGTTAAATGCATGAATATGAGTAAAAAATATTGGGAGAGAATTGAGAAGAGTTTGTAAGTAACTATGAAAATTTAAAATATAGGTGTTTAAAACTAAAAATATAATTTCTCAGTGTAATGCATATTAACTTCATTGAGATAAACGAATTATAAAATAAATTTGTTATTATTGTTATATATAATTTATGCTATATGATTTACATATATTTGTACGCAAATGAAAATATTGTTCACCAGTTTGTTGATGCCATTATGGTACTATTGAAATTGTTCATATTTTAGGATTTACATGACTTATCAAATATTAGTTAACCGGGTTTATCAAATGGTTTAAATTTTGAATTACGCAATTAATTTAAATGTATGCACTTAAATGTAAGATATTGGAGGAGAACTAAGAAGGCATCTGTGAATAATTATAGAAAATTTTAAAAGTATGTATTTGATTATAAATGGACATTAGAAGTATAGTAGAATAAAAGTGATAAATTATAAAAATTTGAAAGTAAAATATCTAGAGAGAGAATTAAGGAAGGTGGAGAAAGCTCCTACAATAATAAGAGAGCTTGAATTTCTTCTACTTTACTATTATTTAATAGATTTTATGCCTTATGATTGACAAATCACACAGCAAATAATCTTAAAATCAATATTGGCACAACTCTATTTTTTTAAATCTGGCCGCAAGCATTTAACATACCAATAAAATTGACACTTTTAGGATAATTACCAAATTTTTAGGATCATGTAAAATAGTCCCCAGGCATCTACTACATGTTGGGTGCTTGCAATTACTGCAGTATCCGTGATATTATATACTTGATGAAAAAAAGTTTGTAATTTTCATGAACAACGCTGCATTTTGCTTGCATCTCTGCCAACCAATTGTATGTATACTCATTGTTGTCAAAAATCTTAAAATCGTACGATTTAAATTCCAATCAAACATATTTAATATACTTATTTAGGTTCATAATTTCAATTATAATGTTCTAAAAAAAGGAACAGAAGAGAAAACCAAGTTTTAAGTTTAGTTGTATATTCATACATCAATGTCACTTTCAAATGCGCACACACCTTAAAATATGGATCTTTAAAACATATGATATATTATTTAAATCCTATTTAGATTTAAAATTTGAACTTTATGACCTACTGTTCAAATTCCATTATTCCATTTTGAAAACCTTGAACTAAAGTTCCATGTCAATGCAAGTTCCTAACAGCTTTGGTTGTTGCATGAAAATGTCGAAATTGTCATTGTAACATGGTCGTATTTGCATTTGAAATTTACTTCTTTAAAACGATGTATGCAAAATACAGTCTTCACAACTAGAGCAATCAGCCTATAAGCATTCAAAATTTATTTTTCTCTGCCCTAAACATAAACCTCTGAAGCAGAGAAGATGTGTAATCAAACAGACATGGAACACTTGCTTTGGTATTTTATCAGAGAAGCAATACGCCTTCTTCCCGTAATTGAAATGACATCATCGGCATAACCAAGGCAGTCGATGTATACTAACGGTTTTAAGTGATTTCATTAAAGATTTTCATAATAGCTTCAGTATCATCAGCCTTCACATAAGGTTAGTGTTAACCCACCTTTTGGCAAAGCAGCACACATGCGGAGTTAACCCAACGGACATCATGGTCATCAAGACGGGAGGTCCGGAGAAACGGTTACCAAGCTCGGAGATCGACTATAAACGAGACTATGAACGATGGTCAAACGGATTTGGATCGGATCCCTAATTTTTGTCCTAATCAAGGTGCTATTGGTATGAAGTGATAAGAAAGGCCTTGTGAGGCTACATTTCAAATTTCAAGTCGATCGGAGTTCGTATGTTAGAGTTATGGGCCAAAGGAGAGGGATCAGATCATATTCAGCTCAATAGCACAACTCAACGATGATCGCTTCATAACTCAACAATCACAAGGCTGATTGAAGTGAAGCTTTGAAAACAAGAAGAGCGGACCCTAGGGATCGCATGCCATTTGGAGAAGTTGGAGGGATCGACATCTGTCCCTCAATAGAGATCGGTACCTATCACTCTTAGAGATCGACTAAGCCCAACTTCATAACAACGATCGATCAATATCTCAACATCTACGCATCCAATTGATATGAAACTTGGAGGACAAACTAATTAGAACATTTGGAATACCTTATAGGGATCACATAGCATTTGGAGCAAGTTGAAGAGATCGGTATATATCCCTCCACAGGGATCGGCTATAATCAGCCTTAACACCATATTGCAGCAAAGATCGGTCAATAACTCGAGTTCGACTAATGTAATTGGCATGAAACTTAAAGGCTATACATAATATAACACGGAGAAGCTCTCCTAGGGATAGCATATCATTTGGAGAAGATTGAAGAGATCGGTACATATCCCTCTAGATGGATCGACAGAAAATAGAATTCAAGCAACACCACCTCACGGAAAACGCGATATCTCACAAACCGTTAGTTGAAATGGCAAGAAATTTGAAGTGCAAGTAGCTAAGATCGTGAAGAACCCCCCAGAGGGATCGCACCCATTTGGACACCAAAATAGGGATCCATACCGATCCCTATTGTCGGCCCCATTAGGCTTGAAAATTTTTTAGTGGCCTTGTCTTGACGAACCTTCTATCAAACTTTCAGCCCGATCCGTGTATGTCTTTCCCTATAAATATAGCAGGCATGACGTTAGAAAATGGATCTTTTTTTTGCTTCTCTTTATTTTGAACCTAGGCTATACTTTGTCAATTTGATTCTCGGATTTCGAATTGTAACTGTAAACAAACTACAGTATAATAAAAAGGATAGAGTGGACGTATGCTAAAGTTAACCGAACCACTATAATCTTGTCTCCTTTTTACTTGCTTTCTTTTTGAATTTGTTTGTTCTTCATATTATGTTCTCTATATTAGTTACTTTCTGAGATCTGTGACTTGATATTGGTGCTTTCACATAACTGGGTGTTGGTGGTCAATTTTGACCTCAACATTTTGATGCTTTCACTGAGAAGGACTTGCACCCAAGGATTTGGAAACTATGATATTAGATTTGGAAGCTTGAATCTAGAAAGCAATGACTAGACAACCAACAAGGAGAGTGCTAGCAGAAATAAACCATAATGGAGGGAGTCAGGAGGCTTCCTCAGGAGCTGGAGCTAATGAAACATCTATTTATATCACCAGGAATGAAATAGAAACGATGATGGATGTTATGCAGGAGAGGATGCTGAAAGGACACGAGGAGATGATGCAGAATTTGCTCCAACAGACTGGACAAGCTGGAGCACAAAATCAAGGAGTTGAAGCAGCAAGAATCGTTGGAAATCAGAACCGAGAACATGAAAATGGAGCTAATAAATAAAGGAATAAAACAGAGCAACTGGGGCAGTCCCCTACCATCCTAGCAAGATCGGCACCGATCCCTCCAAAGGGATCAGTACCGATCCCCAAAGACGTGGGGGCATGCCCCCGGGTCTGTTGATCGTGATGTTGGAGGACTCGCGATCAATCTCATGAAGCTTGGTACGAATCGGAATTTGGATGCTCGTCCGAAGAAATACGTTCTGGAATTCCCTCGTAGACTCGGGGGGCAGCTTGGACATGATGATAGAAGACTACCACTGGACGACAATGACAAGTTTGCAGAGATGATAAGGCGAGCTATGCATGGAGAATTGGTGAACAGGAATCTCGAGGATGTAAATAGAAGTCCATTCGCTCCTAATATCAAGAATGCTAGGAATCCACCAGAATTCAAACAACAACACTTGAGGCTTATGATGGAAAGTTGGATCCAACTATGCATATGATGAGGTATACAGGGCACATGGAAGTCCTTGGAGCTTCGAAAGAAGTCCTGGCATGATGCTTCCCCCTGTATTTAACGGATGTAGCTGCGCCATGGTTTAGATAGTTGGAGAGCAGTTCTATTAGCACATTGACGGAATTGGTCGAAAGATTTATGAAGCAGTTTCGGGTTCACATTACGAGGCCCAAGAATATAATGACATTGACATCAGTAAAGCAGTGGGCATGAGAATCACTCAAGATTTTCTTAACCAGGTTCAATACGACAGTTGTTTCGGTAGATCGACCGGATCCATCGATGGTTTTGATGGCGGCAGTGTTAGGAGTTGCAGATAATTCATATTTTAAGATATCATTGATACGGGATCCATCGATAGATCTCGGGGAATTCTACCATGAAGTACAGAGGTTTCTACGACAAGAAGATGCGAAAGTTGATGAAATGGCAATGGAAGTTAATACGATACGGGGTAGAGAACAGCCTGGTGAAAGCTTGGGAAAGGACAAGGGTAAACGGAACATGGATAATAACTTCGATGGATCGAAGCGACAGAGAGGGGAACCCAAATCCTCTTCTTACTTGGAATTGAATGAAACTCTAGAACGAATATATCTAGATACTCAATGGTGCCTTCCTTATCGAAGGCCGGCACGGAGGGAACCCTCCGAACGCGAATTGACATCAAGAAAGCACCGTCTATTCCATGAGCTAGATGTGCACAATATAAATGACTGCAGGTATTTGAAGGATATCATTGAGGAACATGTGAGGAATGGTCAGTTACAACAATATGTAAGGACTCGGGCTATGGTGGTGGAACAGAAGCAGTCACAGTACACCTTGAATGAAAATGGCACTGGATCAAGGCATCATCATCAACTTGTCCTCAATTGATCGGGATGACATGAAATAAGTAGCAAACTCCACAGTAAGACGGCGAAGTCACTTACACATGTACAGGATCGAGGACGGTCCCTAGGCATGCTTTGAAATAATGATAAAACGTAATACTAGGGTTTGTGAAATTTGTTTTTTTTCCTTTCTTCTTTTTGCTTCAAACTCTTTTTTTCTGGTTTTATTTGAACTCTGATTTATTGGGGACTTGGAAATGCTTAAATTTGGATCAATGTTATGAATAACACATGTCGTTAGGTATGGATTATGCATGGCAAGGGGTACGTTGCTTCGCTCAAACGCGATGGATCGACATACTTAGGTCGTCGAGTATGGATTATGCTCGGTAAGGATTCGGAGAGATCAAGATCATCGGGTATGAATTATGCCTGGCAAAGGGTAGGTCGCTTCGCTCGAACGCGATGTATCGACCTACTTAGGTCATCGAGTATGGATTGTGTTCAGCAAGAATCCGGAGAAGTCAAGGTCGTTAGGTATGGACTATGTCTGGCAAGGGGTAGGTCGCTTCGCTCGAACGTGATGGATCGACCTACTCAGATCGTCGAGTATGGATTGTGCTCGGCAAGGATCCGAAGATATCAAGGTCATCAGGTATGGACTGTACCCAGCAAGGGGTAGGTCATTTCGCTCGAACGCGATGGATCGACCTACTCAGGTCGTCGAGTATTGATTGTGTTTGGCAAGGATCCGGAGAGATCAAGGTCGTCGATATGGACTATGCCTGGCAAGGGGCAGGTCGCTTCACTCGAACGTGATGGATCGGCCTGCTCAGGTCGTCGATTATGAATTGTACTCGGTAAGGATCCAGTGAGATTGAGGATTTGGATTAGCATAACAACCCAGAAAGGTTATGGATTTGTATACCAGCTTCGAACAGCTATGGATTTGGATATGGGCCCGGAGCAGTTTAGGATTTGGCTAACGACCCGATGAGGTCGAGGGTTTGGATAAAACGATCCGGAGAGATCGCAGATTCGGAATTGGATATTGACTCGGAATGGTCATGGATTTCACAAACGATCCAGAGAGATCACAGATTTGGCTAGGCAACGGATGTGATAATACGGCTATCGATGGATTATGGACTTGGGATTTTGGATTTATGACAATTCAAAACAAGCTTTTCTATCGCAAGACATATTTTGAGGGGCAAAGTGTTAACCCACCTTTTGGAAAAGCAGCACATATGCATATTTAACCAGCGGACATCATGGTCATCAAGGCGGGAGGCCCGGAGAAACGGTTACCAAGCTCGGAGATCGACTATAAACGAGACTATGAAGGATGGTTAAGCAGATTCAGATTGGATCCCTATTTTTTATCCTAATCAAGGTGCCATTGGTATGAAGTGATATGAAAGGTCTTGTGAGGCTACATTTTAAATTTCAAGTCGATCGGAGTTTGTATGCTAGATTTATGGACCAAAGAAGAGGTATCAGATAATATTAAGCTCAATAACATAGCTCAACGATGATCGCTCCATAACTCAACAATCACAAGACGAATTGAAGTGAAACTTTGAAAACAAGAAGAGCGGACTCTAGGAAGTCTACCCTAAAGATCGCATGGCATTTGGAGAAGTTGGAGGGATCGACATCTGTTCCTCAATAGGGATCGGTACCTATCCCTCTTAGGGATCGGCTAAGCCCAACTTCATAACATGGATCGATCAATATCTCAACATCTGCACATCCAATTGACATGAAACTTGGAGGACAAGCTAATTAGAACATTTGGAACATCTCATAGGGATCGTATAGTATTTGGAGTAAGTTGGAGGGATCGGTACCTATCCCTCCATAGGGATCGACTGTAATCAGCCTTAACACCATATTGCAACAAAGATCGGTCAATAAATCGAGTTCCACTAATCCAATTAGCATGAAACTTGAAAAGCTATACATAATATAAAATGGGGAACCTTCCCTAGGGATCGCATGACATTTGGAGAAGATGAGATCAGCATAAAACAGAAATCAAGCAATACCACCTTATGGAAAACGCGATATCTCACAAACGTAAATTGAAATGACACGAAATTTGAAGGGCAGATAGCTAACATCATGGAGAAGCCTCCAGAGGGATCACACCATATTTGGACACTAAAATAGAGCTCCAATGGGCCTGAAAATTTTTGGGTGGCCTCGTCTTGATCTCCCGAACCTTCCATCAAAATTTTAGCTCAATCCGTGCACGTCTTCCCCTATAAATACAGCAGACATGGCGTCAGAAAATGGGTCTTTTTTCTGCTTCTCTTTATTTTGAATCTAGGTTATACTCTATCAATTTGATTCTTGGATTTCGAATTGTAACCGTAAACAAACTACAGTATAATAAAAAAGATTATTCTGGAGTGGACGCACTACAAGAAAACTGCGGTTTACCTACGCCAAATTGGCGTAGGCGGGGCGTAGGTAAATGCATTAACTACGTAACACCTACGCCAATTTTGGCGTGGGTAAAACTTGCGTAGCTAATAAAATACCTACGCTTTACCTACGCCATCCGTTGGGTTGTTTCCTACGCCTTTTCTACGCCATAATTTTCTTACGCCTTCCCCACGTCATGTTGTACCTACGGTTTTGTTACGACATTTTTACTTCTTTAAGTGCTTACGTCTTTCCTACGTCATTTGTTTACCTACGTCTTCCCTACGCCCAGTTTTCCTACGCTTTCCCTACGCCATACACACGACTTTTTGCTACATTAATATTTCATTTACCTACGCCTTCCCTACACCTTCCCTACGTCTTTTCTGAAGCAATTTTGATATATTACTATTTCATTTCACCACATTAAATAGAAACTAAAATCAACTTATTTTATATATATACACATTCCAACAAAAAGATTAACGTCAAACCATTAATCTTTAATTCAAAAAACAAATATCTCATTCATATTACAAAGTCAAACAATATTAATCAAGTTCCTACATGTTAAAATAATATGATAATATGTTCATGATACATGACATCATACAAATACCATTAAAAAGTTTTCAATACCCTCATCCCTCACGACGATCATTCGGCTCTTCCTCAAATCGCTGTCGAAGCATCTCGGTGAGTTGTTCATACTGCATCTTCAGCATTTGAATCTCCCCTTCTTGACGCTCTACTTTTTCCTCTAGTTTGGCTCTAGTCTGTGCTTCTCCCATATTGATGCTATAAGTGGCGTCTTTGTATTTCTGCATTTTATCAAATATTGCATCAATTTCTGCATTTTAAACTAATTAAAATAATGTTTTGTTGAAAGTTTAAATACTTACTCCAGGGATATTGCCATAATATGGCCTACGGTCCTTTCTTTTAGCTATAGCACCGGTAAGCTTGTCGAATACTTCTTCCTCGACATCATACGAAATTACTGTGCCCTGACTTTTCAATTCTTCAATTCTAGCTTGATATTGTGCCTGTATTTGTTAAAAAATAAACAGAGTAAATAGTTAGCAGTGGTTGTCGCAGTGTTAGTCAGTCAAACAAAAGATTTTTACATTTTTTCAACCACCTGGATATGAGATCACTACTCTATACGAATAATAACGCAATGTTTTTACTGCAAGTACACACAAAAAGGGGGAAAAAAATCTATGTGGATATACAAACAGTAGGTATATCAAACGCATACTTTGTTTCATTGGTACGCGGCAGGCTCATGTTCGTACCTACAACATATCATACTGATTTTCTTTTTGTGCTTTCCAGACATCATATTTAACATGTATTTTTCTTTATAATCATGTATTTTTCTTTATTACCTATACTAAAATGCATTGAGATAGGGATAATGAAACCAAATGAAAGCTTCGCAATTCATACGGCCAGCAACTCATATTATGTTGTTCAATTTGACAACAGATCTGATTTGGATTGAATTCTAAGCAGGAAAATCCACTTTTATTTATGATACTAGTTGAGGAATAGTATCCTGATTTCATATATAAACAAGAAAATCTGGATTCAGTATACAGTTGGGCAAAACATTCATGAACTAGACATAGAACTATGGACTGGAAAAATCTGGTATTCTCTTAACTTTCATACAGTGTTTTAAAAGTTTCCATAAACTACTTATCCTGCGGTTACAATTGAATTTTAATATTTATATCTAAAGACAGTGGAAGTTAGTATTAGTACTATCATCATATGACTTATACATGTTACACCTGTATGTATATATTTAAGTACCATACTCCTCTTCTTGATTCAGGAAAGTGGTGATCTGAAGGTGAGCTGCATTTTTCATAAGTTAGTGGGAGTGTATGTTGTTTTGAATTCAAGCCAAACAACTATGAAATGAACAACAAAGATACATTTTCAACAGCCCGAAGAATCAGCAAGAAAACTGCATCCTCTCAAATATCCAATTCTATGTCTGAGGTATACTTTTTTCTGCCCTTTACAATTTAATTTTTACAATACTGAACCGCTGTAAATAATCATACGTACACGTTTGTCCAAAAACTTACAACTAAACCTTGCGTCATGCTTCAGATAACAGCTGTGAGTGAACAAAGTAACTTCGTTGAAAATGTATCCACACAGTATAGTGATACCTCTCCTACGTACTGATTATAATGGGAAGCGAGTGGTGCAACTTTTTTTTTTTTAAACTCCGATCTTAATGTTTCAAAGTTGTACCACCAAGTTGAAAAAATTATTTACATATTCAACGACTTGAAGCAGCGTCTAAGAGATCTTGTTCATCAGCATGTAACAGTGGCAGAGCTATTAATATGCTAGCTAGAGCAGTTTACACTGTAACATTTATTTTCTAGTAATGAATAATCACTATTGTCGTGCAAATGCATTATGATAATCCAGAATAAAAATCATAACATCCTTATAAAAATAACGCAAACATTCATTTCTAATCTTTCAAGGATTTGCAAAACCATCAGACTAGTATTAAATAGCATCAGTAGCGTTTGTACATTGAGTTAGGGAGTTAGATATTACCTAAAAATTAAATCCTATATGTTATATGAAAGAATGATTCATTTCTTGAAATTAACGATCGAATGAAAAGATTCAGTTTGCAAGATCAGTTTAGAAATTAACACACAGGCTTTATTTCAGGTTTCATTTTCCATAGATATACTTAATTTGTTGTATATGTTAGTTGTGACTTAATCAGCATCCATTCATAGGTTTTCATTCTTTTTATTTATTGTTTTTTAATATTTCTCAAATCATTGCTATCTTTCAGAATATTCCCCCTGCCTTGATCCCTAATCATATTTCAGTCACTTACATATTCAACTCCACCCACTAACAAACATCGCTTGTCCTCAGTTGCATCCACTATCACCTGTACTGCTGCATTTCACAAAAATTCACTGCCATTAACCACATTGCTTGTTACCCATCCATCAAATATCAACTTCTGCTTTCATTTCACCACTGACCAAAAAAATCTCTTTGTTGCCTCTACATACAACTACCAAAAACTCCACTACAACTTCAAATTCTCACTATCTACCAGTCATTCCAAACAACCAAGCACAGCCACTTCAACTTCAGTCAATCCCCATGTCAACACAACACCACCAACTGTCCACGAACACAACCACCACCAGTCACCGCCTCAAAGCTCACTTCAACAATAACCACCGCGACCACACTCCAACTCTCTGAAATCCATCGCAACAACTTCGCCAACGATCAAACCCACTGCCTCGATCCCCTCGAACTTGCAACAATCCAGCACCATTGAACGACAGCGAATTTGAAATTAATATTTGATTTTGAAGAAAGAATCAAAATTTAATTTGAAAGGAAAAAAAGAGAAGATTCGCAGCTCAATTTGATAAACATTAGTATTGGTTGGACAACTGGTGCCTAACTAAGAGAGCAGATGACACCAAAATATGTAAATGTTGCAATACGAAACTATCAAGTAATCTAGATTTTATACTAGTAGTTGAGAATACAACTGTTCCATCGATATTTTAGGAGATTATTTAACCAGTTATTAAAACCAAGATATAAGAATCACTTACTGCAAATTCCATCGATGCTTCATCAATCCATCCACTAGTGGTAGATCCGCTGTCCGAAGTGACCTTGTGAGTCCTACAATACATTTCCCAAGTAGTTGGCTCCCTATTAAGTTCATCGGTCTAGAAAATAAAGATAGAAATAGAGTAAAAATGTGATAAGCTGGTGTAAATTAACGTTAAAACAAGATTTTAGAGATCAAACCAAATCATTTCGATAATCCGCAAAGGATCTCGAACCACCACAATGTCGCTTTTGGTTTTGAGCCCTAGAGTTTGCAGCTTTTTCTGCCTGAGCTTATGAAGTATTTTTCGCTGGAGACAATTGATAAAAGGGCGACTCAATTTTAGAAATCTAAAGCAGTAAAAGGGCGACTCAATTTTAGAAAATTAGACAACTCAGAACAAGAAATTCGCATACCTAATTAGCAGTGGCAGATAAAGAGACTGTAGCAGGACTTCAAACGAACAGTAGAAAATATCGCGTAGGAGGCAAGGATGAAGCGACGATCGCTGGAGACAATTGATAAAAGGGCGACTCAATTTTAGAAATCTAAAGCAGTAAAAGGGCGACTCAATTTTAGAAAATTAGACAACTCAGAACAAGAAATTCGCATACCTAATTAGCAGTGGCAGATAAAGAGACTGTAGTAGGACTTCAAACGAACAGTAGAAAATATCGCGTAGGAGGCAAGGATGAAGCGACAATCGCTGGAGACAATTGGTAAAAGGGCGACTCAATTTTAGAAATCTAAAGCAGTAAAAGGGCGACTCAATTTTAGAAAATTAGACAACTCAGAACAAGAAATTCGCATACCTAATTAGCAGTGGCAGATAAAGAGACTGTAGCAGGACTTCAAACGAACAGTAGAAAATATCGCGTAGGAGGCAAGGATGAAGCGACGATGGCTGATGGAATAGCCGAGTATGCAGCGATGATTATTTAGAAGGCGTTGATTTTTGAAACCCTAGTTTTTTTGGGAAGGTGATTAACGGAAAAAAAAAATTTGAATGTGTAGGGATGGCGTAGGAAATTTCCTACGTCTTTCCTACGCCAATGTGGAATTGTATAAAATTAACAAAGGCGTGGAAATGGCGTAGGAAATTATCTACGCCTTTTCTACAGTATCATTTTAGTGTAGACGATTTCCTACGCCTTACTTACGCCTCGATTTTTTTTCTACGTGTTGAAATTGACGTAGGAGAAGCGTAGGAAATTTCCTTACGTTTTCCCTACGCCTTTACCTCTTTCTACCAGTTTCCTACGCCTACCCTACGCCCCGCCTTTTGGCGTAGGGAAGACGTCGGAAATTTTGTGTAGGAAACTGCAGTGTTTTCTAGTAGTGACGCAGGTCAGAGTTAGCCGAATCATTATAAATCCTGTCTCTTTCTACTTGTTTTTTTTTTGAATTTGTTTGTTCTTCGTATTATATTCTTTACATTAGTTACTCTCTGAGATGTGTGACTTGATATATGTATTTTCACATAAATGGATGTTGTGGTCAATATTGACGCCAACAGTTAACATGAAGATTTTCATAACACTTTTCAATTGAGTGCGTGAATTTATTGTAACAATAATCAGAAATCCTTAATTCATGAATACGACTATATACTAGTTTGCCTGGCAGGTAAAATAGGAAAACTATTTTACACATTCTTTAGGGTAAAAATAGTGTAAAAATGGACCGTTTAATTTGTAGATAGTATTAAATGTTTCATTTCTTACTATATCTGATTGAGCATGCTTCTATATATTGCTTTGGTGTATCCTGGTTTACTGTGGAAATTGTTCTTCTTGTCTGTTCACAATCAAAGCATTCAATGAGGGTATACCTTCATTTGTGGATTTCATCAAATATTATGCACGCTAGAAAATTTTAGTGGGTGTCATAACTCTGGTGGATAAGATGTGGATTTTGGATCAATAATCCTATGGAGCATGTGAATGAGGACTGTTGTATGTATACAGGAATTGGCGTCTGGTCATTTCTACAAAAGTTAGTAATACTGCAGTGTTATGGAACAGGCTGAGTTCCTATAGTTAGAGCATCTCCAACAGATTGCAAATTCTCAGATCCGCACCCGAAATCATCCCAACAGAGTGCGAGAATTTGTAATAGTGCAGAAAGGAGGGCCTTCGGGCTGAGAAATTAGAATAGAGTGAGGCGCTTGTTCAACAGGCGCCTGTTGGCTAGGCGCCTGTTGAACAGACGCCTCATTGCTAGGCGCCTGTTCAACAGGCGCCTGGCAACCAATAGGGGCCTGCAACAGGGCCCTAATAAACACGGGCGCCTGTTGAACAGGCGCCTGATGCCCAGGCGCCTGTTCAACAGGCGCCTGTCCTCATTTCTGTTGTAGAAATGAGGGCTCCAACATTTTGGAGTGCGGAAAATCGAATTTCCGCACTCCAAACTGTTGGAGATGCTCTTAGTAATTTGTTTATTGAATTCTGATTTACGTTAGCCTGACCTATTAGACCCACGTTCTTTATTGGGTTTAAGAAACTTTTTTTTTTTAACTTAAAGTAGAAATCTTAAATAATGCATGCTTGTTTAGGGACATAATTGATTAAAATTATGAATGATGTATTTTTTTTGCATGTTTTGTGTATACATAGATCTTGCATTATAGCCGTACAGCACCTATGAACCATGGATATGTGTATGTGATATGTTTCCCTCTTTCAATCTTATCAAGTGTTTATTTGTGTATACTACGCATACATACACCGAACAAAATATAATGGAATAAATATTCCTAATTCATATATTGTTATTTCTAGTTAGTTTCCATAAACTATCAACCATCAAAGTAGATTTACCCTTTGACAAAAAATATGCTATGCTTGTGTAAGATATGAATTTTATCTATGAATGATCTTTCTTATAGTGATGGGGAATCTTTATAGCTAGTGCTCCCATTAACTTAGCTTTGAGGTAAGCATAATAATTCTTATATTTATCTATAAAGCACTAAAATAACACAATATTGTTATGGCCACATCAATACATTCCTTTTCAATACTAATCAACGAATATGTCACTAATTGACTAAAATTTTAAAGCATTTACATGTCTTGAAACTTTCTTGCACCAATGACATATTTTGTGCAATCATGATAAGGTACAGATGAACTAACTTTTCTACTGAAAAAGATTTAAGCGATAAGAGCATCTTTAATTGTTAATTCCATTTGTATATAAGATTTAGGATGGGAATCTTAGCAAACCTTCTATTGGTGGAATCTGACTGGGATTAAGAAGGTAATGTAAGCATGAAAAATAGAATAACAAAACTAAAATTTGTTTTTATTAGGAAGTCATTTTGGCATGTATAATATTTAATGCTTGACTTTATATGCTAGATTTGCGTAATCATGGCACTTGTTTTAATGTTATTGGGTCGACAGGAATCTACATTACTTTGGCACGTTTCTTGTATTTTATATATTTTGATTAATTTATTTGGAAAAAACAGATATGATATGCACTTGATTGATTTCTAAAAATAGGTTATGTAATAGTATTTCCCCCAATTTATTAAACATCAGATAGCATAAACATTGGTTGGGGAGATATTTTGCACCGGCTCACTTTATAAATGTGATTCCGGATAAAATCAACAGAGTCAACTTTAGTATTTTAGATATGAACATAATGCAGTAAATAAGACGTTGTAGCCACAGAAATCTATTGTCACATGTCTTTTATTAGTGACTTTCAATATTATGATAATATTCATCTTAAGTTCTAAAGAAGCCTTTACATGAAGAGCTCTAAAGGTCACGACATAAACTCGATTCATTCAAGTTGAAATTAAAGACTCAAAAGGCGTAATGTCTGCAGACAACTCATATAAGCTTCAAGACTCATGTAAGCTTAGCCTTAAAATACTAGAATACATTAAGCAACCTAATAGGCTAGTATACAAAAACAAAATAAGTATTTTGTTCATGGAAATGCAATTGGCTTTCAACTTGTGTGGGAAAGTTGAAAGAATAGGGTAAATATGTAGGTAGTTCAAGCATGATACCAAGAATAAAAAGACAAGGAAGAATGACTAGAACAACACACAAAGCCATCTAAAGAACCTGTTAAAATTGACAAGTGAAAGTCTAAATAAACGCATGGGCTCATTTGTGGGGGCATTAACTCAGAAAGTTCTTGTTTCTTGTGAAGTTGAGCTAAAGAAACAATTGCCTGTAGCTTGTGCTTATTTAGGAATAGGAGTCTATGTTCATTTTCTTTGCATTTTTCTATCTTTGCCAAAATTGGATATGTTTTTTTGTAAATGATATACAAATGTAAAGAAGAGCGAATTTTTATATTTCTCATTAATTTTCTAGGATTATTTTGCTGTCTACATGGTAAAGATGGAAATAACATATTTACTTGAAGTCTTCCTTGATAGGTGTTAATACCGAGAGCTCTCTAGAGCATATATTATTTATTAGACTTTCACTTTGTACGTACGATCAATGTTTAAAATTTTGGATGTTGAGTTTTAGATGTTAATAGGGACATGCATATTCCAATTGCACTTGGAACTGGCAAATGCTTCCTGAATCAGGATAAAAAAGGTGAAGTATTAAACTATTAATGTTGCACTTGGTGTTAAACTAATAGTGTTTGGTGGGAGGGAGAATGAACAATGTTTCACTCATCTTTTTTTATGAGCAAAAACCATCCTTCAAATCTTAATAAATGACATATGATATATTTATTGAGTTATTTGCAACTAAATCTGTTCAACTTTACGTTTTTTTTCTTCAAAGGTTGATTTCTAAAATTGAGCAATAAAGCAATTTATTAAGTTCAGAGGTAGATTTTTGCTCCTCCAAGTTGAAGATACTTAAATAAAATGGAGTTGTGTATAGCTAAACCTATGTATTGATCATTGATGAATATGGAGACAATTTTTTATTAAAGGAAACATGCTGGTATTTGGAACAATGGCTAAGATGAATGCGTTATTACCGATTTTCTTTCTACCAGAACATTAATTCTTGAAGTTTGATATCTTGTGTTTAGAAGTATATATAAGTTCTTGTGGTATTTGTAAGGTAAAGGTCTGTTTACTCCTGTATCCCCAAATATGGTAGTTTTCAAAAAGGATATATACATTATACACTCACACGTCTTTACTAAGTTTCTGGGATAGAAAACATAAAATACGTAATTTGTAGATTTCATATATCTATTCATATTTTGTTTGTACTAATTTACTAACTTAAATTAGAAATTGTATAGCCCACATTGTTTGTAAGTTGAAAGATGCTGTTATGAGTCATAGATGTGTTAAGATCACAAATTTTTTACTTAATATAATTAAAATAATACCTTTGTGGTGGTATCACTTTAGCATATTAAAGATTGATAATTTTGTAGATAAGATTGTATGTAAAAAATTCAAAATTGAATGTTCTTATCCTTCTGCTCCATTATGATCATTTTTTAATGCCTCTTGTCAAACTACTTTATATATTGCTACCCACACAAAATTATACGCATAAAACTCTGAATCGTAATGCAAGATTTTGGAAGGGGATGTATTATTCAAAGAGAAATGATATTATTTAAACCTTTGCTTGAAGAGAGTATGTCTACAGGGAGGATGACATCAGGCTTTGAACATGATACCCGTTATCATTTTTTGAAATAGTTTGGATTAGTCACACATCTCTACTGTTCATAATGCTAACAATGGCATTGTCGTTTGGTCTTAATAGTCGTATAACTTCTGAATCCTTTTTGGAAATTTTATTTTAAGACTTGTAAATTTTAGAGTGATATGTTTTGATTAGTGAATTCTACCATTAGCAAGCAAGTTAAACTATAGTAAATAGTTTATAATGATTATACTATAAATAATTCTAATAACTTATAACTAAACGTAATATATCAGTCATATATTATTCTAATAACTTATGACTAAATGTTATGACTAAATGTAATATATTAGTCATCGATTTTATATGAACAAATGAAGAAACCAAAAAGAGGGGGGGAAAAAATTCAGTATCCTCTAGATGGAAGGGTGTTGATTCACAATTTTATTCCAAGTCATCATAAATTAAATTTCTTATTCATTCCATATTTTGCTCCAATAAAGAAGAGAGAGGTTATACTCTGACTTGAACTAAAGAGAATATCGATAGTATTTTTTATATGCTAAAGGTCTGCATTTCAGGTTCATGTAGGAACTTGTTAATACATGATACGGTGTTAGCTACACGACAGTATAGTTACAAGTCATTTTAGGCTTTTAGTAGAATAGTAGGGTCATAAAACAAGTATATATGATACTTGAACAACCTCTGTTTGAGAGGTAATATATAGAGATTACAATCTTAATGTATTAAAAGTGACTCCTTTTTCTTATTTTGTCCCATTGTCTTGGAGTTTGAGAGAAGAATTTTTAACTTTCTTGGAAAAGTGCTGGAAATTCTAGCATAGAGTAGTTGTAGAAAGAATGATAAGAAGTAAAGTAACAGAAAAGAGACTGGCTGAAAAGAAGCCTTTCATTGGGGGTTACACTGCATTAGGAACCCCACATATCTCTGTTTATTTTTGATTGAACTCAGAATAATCATTTTTAATTAACTACCCCATGCCCATACCATACCCATATATTGGAACAGACACGTTCATTTTGTTAAAACTTGATCTTTATTAAGGACCACATATCCACAGACTGCAAATAATTGGAGTGTCAAAAAGTAAATAATTTCCATTCATATGTTTGTTTCTTTATAAATACTTGTTTTTACTTAATTATTTCAGCCAAATCATCACTTTTGCTTCCCTTCGTGTTTATCTAAAACTATGGCTAAAATTAAAAATAGACGGTTGTCAACATTCGATAACTTGGTTTCTTTTGAAATTCGAAATTGGATTCGGAGGAACTTACCATTTGAAAAGATTAATTCTTTATGATCGAGTGTCACAGATATTTTTGGATCTTGTTAAATATTACATTGACCAAGGATTAAACAAGAAACAAGCATGACAAACTTATCGTTAGCGTTGACGCGGTGATTGATAAGGTATTAGACGAAATTATTAGACTAGTTGCCATGGATATGTAATTTATGAGTGGTACCTAAGACTTTTGAGTGAAATCTAAGGATTTAGTATTGTTTTAACAATATAATGTGTAGCAAACGGAGAAAAAAGTAATCCACCCAATAATTTATAGCAGTTCGATCATGAAATGCCGAAATATACGTCCACTGCAAATTTGGTTGTTGTTTGCAAGTTATTACAAGCATATAACGAAAAATCAAAGTTTATTGAACGAGGAGGAGGAAAATGAAGAATTATGCTCTAGAAATATGATTTTAATTTGGAATAATTTTAAATTTATAACGGTATGAATAAATTTAAAATTTGTACCCATAAAAGTTATAAATAAATAAATTTAAAATTGCTTTGAATTGAATTAATTTTTTAAGGGTTATGAATAAAATTTTAAAAAAAATTAAATTTGACTTCGTAAAGGTTATAAAAAAATAAATTTAAAATTGTTTAAATTTAAATTTATAAAAGTTATAAATAAATAAGTTTCAAATTGTTTTGAATTTAAAATTGTACGAGCTTTTAAAAAAAAATCAAAATAATTTTAAATTATAATGAATTATATATGTTATAGTTCATAAAAGGTTACAATATAGTTGTAATATTAAATAATTATTAATTAAAACTAATATATACATAAATATAAGATCTAATATTATATTAATGTTATAATTTAATAAGAGAATCTTATATATAATAATGTATATAAAATAAATTTTATAGTTTTAAAAGTTGAAGTCAGATTAAAACCTATTATACGATAAATACATATGCATATAATTGAATGTGTGTCTGTGTGTGTAATGGCAGATGATATCATTGAGTCTTATAAATACTCATTATTCCTTATAGACGATGATTCTCACAGTTATTATTTTTAAATTATGAATCTGAAGTAATGCTGCTCTCTATCATATAAACAGAGCATGGTACATACTGGTTGAAGAGTACCCTCAAGCATAAATATTTATAGTGATGCATATATATAGTGATGCTTATATTGTCCTTGGATTGTCAAGAACAGTTTTTAACTTTATTGAGTTACTCTTAACGGCTATAAATTTTTTATTAAATAATTACGAAATGATGCATCATGGGTATTTTATGATTTGTTGAGCATCCACAATGTCAGAAAGATCATTATGAGCAAAAGAATGCACAGTAAAGAGTTACATAAGAGATATATCTAATAATGCGTTATTTACCATTTATGTGGACTATAATTTATTGATGGCCCTTAAGGTTGTAGTCATATGATAAATGGATCATAAAACTCACTTGACGAACACATGTAATATTATCATGATCTACTTTAATAAATTTGGACAAACAATGTAATTGATAAAATTATTTATAGATTAAAATATACTAAAGATACTAAATTAAAGATTGATGAAGAAATGTAAAATTTTACTTACGGCATGTTGTCGCCTCAATATTCATGCAAGTGCTTGTTGGATCAGGTGTATTGGCAGCGGGGTTAAAAGAGGGAATTTCAAAAAGAAAAATTATTAATTTGCACAAGATCGTATTTTGTGTTTGCATGAATAATAATTTTGTACTAAATCATATTTAGCATTGAGTAATAAAATTGTTTGGGGTATAATTTAAATTTAATTAATTTATATACTAAATTTTTGTATTTATTTGTTATGAATTAACTACAATATTTTATCTAAATTTAAATTTAATTAAATTTATATTTTAATTTTATAACATGTAGTATTCATAATACAAACATTATAATTAAATTAAATATGATTATCTAACCTAAGATAAACATGATGAACATATATACGTAATTAACAATTGCGATTTATGGTTAGTTAATAGGTTTGTAATAGGTTAATGATGATCCTTGTACGAATACACAAATTATATACACACACGTCCCTATAGACACACACACACATTAAACTAATAGTAATAATTTTTCTAATTCGACCATTAATTTTATTAATTAATATTTACATATATATAATATAATATTATTTAATATTTAAATATGTATAATAATAATTTTTTTAAGCAAAGCTAGCCGGCTTTAAAGTGGACCGTCCACATGTATTAATAACCATTAAGAATAGGTTTTCAGCACATGCGCCAGAACAACTAAGAAAAGGAAAAAAGAACACGGGAGTCTAGGTGACAAGGACGACTAATCCCCGCCATCACAATCGCTATGTCCATCAGAGACAGACCCTGAGACATGCATATACCCTGAAAAAAGCAATGCCAGGTCAGGTACAAAATGCTTAGAATCACACGAGTATAAATACTACCTATCACAAGTGACATTCTCTAAGAGAGCCTTGTTGCACTCACCGTCCTTACCTACAAAAAATAAGATCAATCCATCCACCTTTACATGTACAACAAAATACGTTCCGTACCTTCACCTCCAACAAACCTATGGTAACTCTCAATCGACGGTCTTTATCTTATTTCGAACGCTACATGAACACAAGAACGCGCACCCCACTCCTAACAAATAGTATGGTTGTTAGGAGGCCTCATAGCCGAAATCACCACATCACTAGGCAAAGAGGCATCATGAGGCGGATTAGGAGCAGAAGAAGGATCCAAGATTGGGATAGAATCCATCACCTCGACCAAAGGTGAAGTGGGCTAGGCTTAGGAACCCACTTCCTGGGAGTCAGTCATGGTAAATGAATCTTGGCAGGGATTGTCTGAAGTAGATCGACTGTCTTAAACTTACAACCGTCAACGGTATGGCCAAATGATCGAAATGATGTGCTTATATCCAGTTTCCAGCTGTATCGAAATTCCACCTCTGCCTCATGACCGTCTGCTATTATCCCCCTAAGTTTTGAAGGCAACGGTTTATTAGGAGTGATTTCTATCAAAGCCTTTGCACACACCAATCTTTTCCTGGCCACAGTATTGGCATCTAAACATTTTACTTTGCCCACGGTAGTGACGCCCCACCTCTATACCCACGCTAGCCAAGAACACTACGGGGTAGTGCTGTCAACTAGCGCGGAGAATAAGGCTGTTGAGGAGCGACCATCCATGTAACTTCTTTGTGCGAGCACCGATACGTCAGATAGAATAGAATGCATATCTTTTAAGGAGGAAATCCGACGTACCGATACAAACACAAAGCTATCACACGGTGGCTATATATAATCTTCGGAAACAAACATAGAAATAATCATAACATAAATCAGTCACAGACATCCATATCACAAAGGCGGAAGAAGATATGAATAAATATATAACACATGAAAGTGTACATCAGAGTAGTGGTCAGAAAGATCCACGATAATACAAAAGAATAGCATCACGTGCTATACAAAAGAATAAGTACACAACATATGGTCTATATCTCAAAGGTGTACATCCAAAAACTACAAATCTATGTAGTTAGCCAAAAGTCAGAAATATCCTGAAGAGAAGTCAAGCAGAAGCACCTGTAACATCTCGGTCTGACCCGAGAATTATTTATAAGAAAATAATAAACGGATCAGTCTAACTATAAATATCAGATGATATGGTATAAAGTAAATGACATGACATGAAATAACTATTACGACATACTACTATAAGTATGTAAATGATAATCAACAAAAGATTAATCAATATCACAAGAATCTTCTCAAAGATAAGGTAGGGTATCATACCCTAAACTTGTATTCATAACAAGTCAATAACACATGAATTCACCAATGCACAAAAACTGATATCATATCAATGAAAATCATGAAAATTGGTGAAGCACAAAATTCCAGAAATCATCATCAGAAATCCAGAAATCATAAAAAGAGAAAGAGGCCTATCACATGATGGTCCGAAGACCATGGGGAGCTACCCCATATGTGTGAGTCGGAATCACACTGATTGAGGCCTAGGCTAACCAAAAAGCAGAAAGGTATGTGTGAATGGAATCACACAAGTGGTGTCTAGCCTACCCTCGCAAACAAAAAGAAATGTGTGAGTCGGAATCACACTACTGCGGCCTAGACTAACCTTGCGGACAAAGAGATGTGTGTGAGTCGGAATCACACTATTGCGGTCTAGTCTTACCTTGCAAACAAAGAGACATCGCACAATTGCTAGTCTAAATCATAAAATGATCATCATGATCAGCGAGAAGTGTCAATCACACCAAGCTAGTAAATATATGAGTTTAGCTTCATGTCCCATAACCACTTGCTTAACTTAAATATTTACGAACAAGCTGCAAATCTTCACTAGGAAATTGTCACGAAAAGGGTTCAGTCGAACAAGTCCAAGAGCTAACCGACGAAGTGAACGCAAGCGTTTCATACCACTCGTTTTACTAAGTCGTTTAAGTCGATTTCTCATTCGAGTGAAGTAAAGGCTTATATATATTAGTAGATTGGAAATCGGTTTGGGAAAACGAACTTTTGATATTAAAAATAGTGTTGAAATCAATTTGATGAAAGAGTTTTGATATTTACTACTAGTATTGAAACCTTTATATTTTTAAAGTGACAAGTCATAAAATGTATCACAAAAATTCACATTCGGAGACGTGAATAAAATCCAAGGAAATCAGCTCAAAATGCATCAAAATGGAAGTTCGGATGAATGCTTTTCATATAAGATTGCCTACGCAGAGTAATACGGGGTTCGACCTAGTGAAGACAAGCGACCTAAGTTTAAAAAGGCGGGCGACTTAACAAAGTGGCCGATAATAAATGATAACAACAAAAAGGGAATCAACCCGATTTGATTAGAGTTGGATATTCAAGCTAAAAAAAAACAACTAGGCAAAACACAGCAGATTCAGACGTCTGAGATCAAGAATTCAGACGTCTGAATCTGGAAAATAACTATTTTCCAGAACAGAATTCAGACGTCTGAATCCTAGACTTCAGACGTCTGAAATAGGCACTTTTTAGCCTACTTCTTTTCTGGTTCAAAACGAACCAATTAAGACGTCTGAAATTTTGATTCAGACGTCTGAATGCTGGGAGAAGAAAATTCCCAGTATTCCATTCAGACGTCTGAACCATACGTTCAGACGGCTGAAACTGTTATTCAGGGCATTCCCTGAACCTAGGCCAAAAATGGCCAAACGACATCGATAACGATCGGTCGAGCAACAACGACTAAGGAATTGCACAAGGATAAGTGTTAGGAATTCATACCTAACAATCGAAGATAATTATTGACTTAGATGTGAGATAAAAATCTCACCTTTTCACAAAATCAATGAAGAAGGAGCTTTGAAGCAATGGCAAGAGCAATCACTCTTCAATTCCAACTTAACAAGCTTGAATCTAAGCTAAAAGAGAAACATTTCCCGAATTTAGGTTTAGGAAATTTCTGAGATTGAAAGGAGAAAGAGTTGGAGAAGGAGAAGAGGATGCTTACCAATGGCTTCAACTTGGATTTGGAGGTAGAAGCTTGAATTTGCAATTGAAGCTAGGGCTTAGGAATTTCCATTTCCAATCTCTTCCCCCATTATTCTCTTGAGCTTGAGGGTGTTAAGAAATGAGGAATGAATGAAGAGAAGTGGAGTGGAGAGGGGTAATGATATAACCAGATTTGGGCAAGTGGGCTGAATCCAAACCCAAACCCAAAGTCCAATAGAAAATAGCAAAATTCGACTTTCTCCAAACATATCGAAGCTTATACTTAAAAAGGTCGCAAACGGCATTTTGAACTCAATGGAAGTGGTCTCGAGTCCTAATTCGACTGTTTGCAAAAAGTAGCTTTTCGGACTAAAATCCGACGAACGATGTTATATTTAAATATAAAATCGACAAATATGCGGGTTGTTACACTTAAACTTACAACCGTCAACGGTATGGCCAA
The DNA here is from genome assembly GCA_030737815.1 of Allium fistulosum. Lineage (NCBI taxonomy): Eukaryota > Viridiplantae > Streptophyta > Magnoliopsida > Asparagales > Amaryllidaceae > Allium > Allium fistulosum. The sequence continues at coordinate 357,099,890 of CM060904.1, forward strand.
ATGATCGAAATGATGTGCTTATATCCAGTTTCCAACTGTATCGAAATTCCACCTCTGCCTCATGACCGTCTGCTATTATCCCCCTATGTTTTGAAGGCAACGGTTTATTAGGAGTGATTTCTATCAAAGCCTTTGCACACACCAATCTTTTCCTGGCCACAGTATTGGCATCTAAACATTTTACTTTGCCAAATAGGCTAGCTAACTAGTTGAATCCAATCATGGGTTGCAAAATAGAAGGGATTTTAGAGAAGTGGGCCCAAATAAGGATATACAGTACTTGCTCCCTAGCCATGTCCACCGTAGGATTCCATGTAATAATAATGAAAAGTTTCTCAGCAATAAGGATAAGATCAGCCTCAAGAACACGAAACCTTTCATCAGCTCTCGAGAGTTTGAAGTAGAACATAGAGAAATCGAAATGCAGTTGGAGACCACCATGCAGTTTCCATACATTATGACATCGAGATCTTTGACAAGATGGTAAGACGGGTTTGAATCTAGGGAAAAACCAATCAGAAAATCAGACCAATAGTCAACTCCTGCTTGCAATGCTTCACTTGGAGGAACCATTACTCCATCAATCTCAACTTTTTCAAAGGAGTGGGAAAAATGACCGCCAGTATTTCGCGGCAAAGCAGAACATAACGATGACCATTTGTTGGGCACGATAGGCTCAAGCAACACATAAACCGACTTAGAACTTGAGGCAAGGGCTGCACAAAATCGTTGCAGTTAGCAGCAGGAAGATGATGATTGGGTTGGCATTGAGACAAACATCACTTGTCCCTAAAACATAAGCAAGTGCAACATCTAATTCAGAATTTGTAGCACCATTCAAACATTCCTTCTCACCTAGAATTTCACCAAGATTAGACATATACATAATATTATTTCAATTTAATAATCCATATATATGTATATGTATTAACTGTTTGCAAATTGAACATTCGAATTTTAAAACAATTTAACTTCTTCAAAAATAAAAAAAATGTATTTTTATTAAATATGGAAAGCATGAGCTAAATTCTTTTATATAAATAAAATATGTATTATATGTATACATAATCTAAATTGAAATTTTATAAAGGTTTTTATATTAACAAAGTCGAAAACAAAATTTGTTTTGTTTCATAAATAAAATTCATGCGCATATATATACACACACACACACACACATATATATATATACATATATATATGTGTGTGTGTGTGTGAATGTGTAATACAAAATGATTTTATTTTAAGTTTCTTTATTTTTGAAGATGAAAACTAAATTTGTTTTTTCAATTTTAAAATCGTGTATAAACAATTTATAAATGATCTAAAGTTTAAAATATTTATTTGTATATATGTGTGTGTGTGTACACATATGTATGTATATGGATTCGATTTTTTATTTTATTTTAAAAAGCCAGAAAGAATTTTATGTGTATATATAAATGTTTTACTTATTTATTTATTTACTAAAATAAATTATTTAATTTGCAAAAATATTTTTCTAATCTATGGCCAAATTAAATTTAGGAGCATGTGTGTACAAACAAACACATACATATATATGTGAATTAGTTAAAATATAATTTTACTTTATCATGATTCCGTTGATTCTTGATCATCTTGGTTGCTAGTTTTTACCTTCTTTGAACTTCAAGTCCATTATTCTTGACCACGGGATACAACTCTGTCTACGAGGCTTTACCAATGTCCACTAGTGGAAGCTAGGTTTAGGATTTCTTTCAATGTGAAGAGGGCATGAATCAGGTGGTTATTTATAGCCAACTATATCACAAAAACCTAGCCCCCTCCCTCTTGATCTAAAGACTAAGTATAAATGTGAAGGGAGAACGAATGGAAGAAATGTATAAATTACAACAGTATATGTACGTCAAATATTTGCCTGAATATATGACAAATATTTTACACACTAATATTTGACACGCTGAAGTTTTCGAAACTACCAAAGAACATAAAGCATACTAGGAAAAGGTATACCACCCATATAAAATAACAATTATATTATCAGTTTCATAATTAAATAAAATATTTAAATAAAATAACAAAATAAACAAACAAAATGTATAAACTTCAACAACATAACTCTATCAAATATTTGCCAGCTACCATATCAAATATTTGACAAAATGAAATATTAAACAATGACATTATTAATTTCTAAACTAAACCATACCTTGATTACCATTCATAGTAGTAATAGACACACTTCAACCTTGTGCTCTGCCTCTCATAAAGGTTCCATCAAGAAAAATCAAAGGATGACAATAATCAAATCCATATTTGCATGTTTCAAACCAAATGAAAACCCTCTCAAATTCATAACTAGTAGGATCACCTTGAATTCCGACAGTATTACTGGGATTACACACAACCGCAGTTCACAAAAAAATTTCAAATGATGATATGAAAGAAAATCATTCTCATGTATTTCTTTAAGAGCTAATCTATTTCCCATATAAGCAGAATAGTAAATCAATATTGTGCTCGGTCTAAAATAAATGAACACTATCTTATATTTTCGTTAAAGGATTTGAGCGATAAAATCAACAGCTAACTTCTTAACTAATCTGTTACAAAAAAGTGGATGGTTCATGTCTCAATACCAGCTCATCAAGAATGATCATGTTGCATAGTTTTAATAACAGAAACTCTAAAAGTTAAAGTTAAGCATGAGCATGAAACGTACAATCCATGAATAAATAGCTGTAACTCGCTTCCTATCATTTCTAACAGCACTAACTTTATATCCATTCTTAATACAATATATCATAAGATACAATTAAAACTCTTCAACACCACCAAGAAACCTTGGAACTACATCAGTAGATACTGCATTTCTAGAATCATCTTTTGATAATTTTTTCAAAATAGAACTAGAATTAACTGAAAAACTAACCATTGAAGTGGTGGATGAGCTACCCTTAGTAAAAGAACCAGCAAATAAAGAACTATTAGAACCAACATCAATTAAACTACTTTTACACTACTTTAATATAACTAAAACAAGTAGATAATCATCATAAATATAAGAAACAAGCAATAATATACTATGCGAATCAGAATTTGTTTCTGTTACTTTTTTCTTATCATATCTTTTACAAACCAATTAAATAGAAACAAGTGTTAATTCAAGCTAATGGCCACAAACATCATTTCTCAGTTTCAACACATAATCACTTAAACCAAACGCCTACTATAAATATCATTACCCAACATAAAAACAACAAAAACATCAACAGGATCAGGCCTGCACAAATACATATCACTTCTTTTTCTCTCTTTCTTCTTTTCAACTAGTTGGCGATAAAAATATCATTGTAAGCCTAGCTGGGCGGGCGTTGTGCCTCTTCATTCCTTGAACTGAATTGAACTGAATTAAACAGATCTTTTGTTGTAAACTTTGGTTGAGAATCTTGTTGTTGTTTTTTCTTGTTTATGTGCATATGACTTGTTGGGCAGAGCGCTTTGAATAGCCAATAGTTCCTGTACTTATTTTGCAAAAATGGCTTTCCTTTTATGATATGTTAAACATCAGTATGAAAATAAGGTGGTCTGAGTACATCCGTTAATGTAAACCAGGTACTGATTGAATGTAGAGTGGCGGTTTGCATCGACATGAGCTGAAACATAAGTTTGCTTTGGGTTCTCTTGGGCATCAAGTGGTTGAACAAAGAGTGACAAATGGGCCTGGGCTCGAATCTGAGTGCATTGGGCTATGTAGTTTTGCTGGGTGACATGTCACCAGTCATGAAGTGACTATTATTCCCACATCCAACCGGAGTGCATTGCTTAGCTAAAACACTCTCATGTAAGTGAGTTGTATGATGGTGAGGTAGGCTATATACATCCCGCTCACCAATATTTGTAGACGGGAAAGTTTTTTAGAAAGAATTTATCTGTAATGGTGAGTTTGGATTGAGGTTACGATGCTATCAGTTTTTAGACGAGGCGATCGACTTTGAGAGAGTAGGAACAACCGCCTAATCATGAATATTATTAGACATATTGAATGAACATTTATAAAAAAATTCTACCAAAATTTACAACATTTAACCTCATAGATAAAATAAAGAAATAAAATATTTCTTATAAAACATAAAAATAGATTATCATGATAAAAATGATATATCCCTGACAAATATAACAAGTAAACTCATCCTACTAAAAATTTGATTAGCAAATATTTGCCTGCTTGGCAAATAAAGTTACATAAATAAGGTATTTCAACAAGAGCTAATACAAAAGCAATAAGACCATAAAGAAAAACTGTTAATTCAATAAAGATAAAATATGAAATTACATTGAATGTAACATAAAGTATATAAGGTACAAAAACTACACTTGATATCTTAACAAAGAAGATCATTTATTATGACCTAACATTTTACATAAACTACAGTTTGTGATTATTCACCTCATCGGCATATTTAATCCATTTTGGGTTATGTGTAGTTGTAATTAGGGGAAGATTTGTTTCCCAATAGCCAAGTGGCGATGATAGTAGTGCGAATTTATTTTCACGTTTAGTAGCTAAAGGGGCGTTGTTTCTACGTTTAGTAGCTTTGTGGCAGTGTTCCATGTTTAGTAGCCCAGTGGCGGTGTTTCTATGGCGAGTAGCTCTAAAAGCAGTGACCGATCGTTAGATAATGAGGTTCGATCCGTAATTCGATCCTTGTAGTAGCCTACACAATTTGTAGTATATGTGTGTGTTGGACCAAAACCCTTAAGTAATAGACCTTAGAAATACACGGACAATTATAATACACCCTATGTCACTTAGTGTTGAGTTAAAGTTAATTGCACATGATTACTATATATTAAACTTGTACTCATTCATGAGAGTTTTGTCTAACCCACCCCCTTCTTTTCAATTTCCCTCACCACAAGATGACAAGTTAGCAGTTGATTGGACATTGTACATGGAGAAAGGAGCTACTTATAGTTTAATTCCTCCGCTGTGAGATCTGAAAGTGTAGAATGTCAAAGAATTTGTCCTTCTAATTATGCTCAGTAATGTTTAAAAACCCAACATCTCATATTTCTTGGCATGACGCCAGTCCAAAGTCAGACTAGGCTTAGGATCGGTGTGTCGGGAAATGCAGTTCTTATAAATAGCAAGTGGGGAAAAGCTAAAAATAAGGCAAATACAAATGTTACATTTATAAAGTAAAATTTGTTAAAGAAAATGTATAAAGTACAATAGTATATATACATGTCAAATATTTGCCAGAATATATGGTAAATATTTTACACATAAATACTTAACACGGTGAAGTTTTCAAAACTACCAAAGAACATAAAGCATACTTAAAAAAAGTATAGCACCTACGTAAAACAACAATTATATTATCAATTTCATAACTAAGTAACATAAACAAAAAAAAATCGACAAAATTTATAAACGGCAACAAAATAACTTTATCAAATATTTGCCAGCTAACTGTAGCAAATACTTGACATGAAAATATTTGACAAAATGAAATATTGAACAATGACATTATAAATTTTAGAACTAAACCATACCTTGATTACCATTCATAGCAGCAACAGACATACCTTGTTCTCTGCCTTCCATAAAGGTTCCATAAAGAAAAATAAAAATACAACAATAATCAAATCCATATTTACATGCTTCAAACAAAATGAAAACCCTCTTAAATTCATAACTAACAGGATCACCTTGAGGTTCAACAGTACTACTAGGATTACAGACAACCACAGCTTCACAAAAAGATTTCAAATGATGATATGAAAGAAAATCATTCTCATGTATTTCTTCAAGAGCTAATCTATTTCCCATATACACAAAATAGTAAATTAACACTATATTATGCTCGGTCTGAAATAAATGGAAGTATCTTTCATTTTCATTAAAGGATTCGAGCGATAATATCAACAACCAACTTTTTAAATAATAGAAACATGTGGGTGGTTAATGTCTCAATACCAGCTCCACAAGAATGAGCAAATTGCATAGTTTTGATAACAAAAACCTTACAGGCTTAAATTTAAGAGAAGCATGAGCATAAAATGCACAACCTTCCCATGAATAATAGCCGTAACTCACTTTCGATCATTTTTAATAGCATTAACTTTATATCCATTCTTAATATAATATATCATAAGATATAAATAAAACTCTTCGACACCACCATGAAATCTTTGAACTACACCAGTAGATACTGGATTGCTAGATTCATTTTTAAATAATTGTTTCAAAATAGAACTAGAATTAACTGAAGAACTAACCATTGAAGTAGTAGATGGGCTACCCTCGATAAAAGAACAAGTAAATGAAGAACTGTAAGAGCCAACATCAATCAAACTACTTTTACACTGCTTTAATATAACAAAACAAGTAGACAATCATCACAAATATAAGAAAAAGCAACAATATACTATGCGAATTAGAATTAGTTTCAATTACTCTCTTCCTATCATATCTTTTATAAACTAGTTTAATAGAAACAGGAGTTAATTCAGGCCAATGGTCACAACTATCATTTCTCAATCTCAACACGCAATCACTGAAACCAAGCGCCTACTATTAATATAGTTACCTAACATAAAAACTACAAGAACATCAATAGGATTAGGACTACAAAAATACATATCATTTCTTTTTCTCTCTTTCTTCTTTTCAACTAGTTAACGATAAAAATTTCATTGTAAGCCTAGCAGCATGGGCGTTGTGCCTCTGCATTCTTTGAACCGAATGAAACAGACCTTTTGTTGTAAACTTTGGTTGAGAATCTTGTTGTTGTTTTTGCTTGTTTATCTGTGTATGACTTATTGGGTAGAGTGGTATGAATAGCCAATAGGTCCTATATTTATTTTTGCAGAAATTCCTTTCTTTTTTAGCATAAGTTAAACATCAGTGTGAAAATAAGGTGGTCTGGGTACAATCATTAATGTAGACCAGGTACCGATTGGATATAGAATGGCAGTTTCAACCGCCATGAGCTGAAATGCAAGTTTGCTTGTGGATTCTCTTGTGTGTCAAGTAGTCAAACAAAGAGTGGCGAGCGAGCCTAGGCTCAAACCTAAATGCATTAGGGTATGTGGTTTTACTGGGTGACACGTCTCCATTCCTGAAGTGATCGTTGTTCCCAAATCCAACCGAAGCGCATTGCTTAGCTCAAACACTCTAGTGTAAGTGAGTTGTATGATGTTGAGGTGGGCTATGTACAACCCACTCACAAAGATTTATAAATGCGAAAGTTTTTTAGAAAGAATTTATCTATAATGGTGTGTTTGGATCGAGGTTGTGATACCCTCACTTTTTAGATGAGGCGGCCGACTATGAGAGAATAGGAGTTGCCGCCTAATCATGAATATTATCTGACATATTGACTAAACAATTATAAAAATTCTACCAAAATTTACAACATTGAACCACATAGATAAAATATTTCTTATAAAACATAAAAATAGATTATCTTGATAAAATATACATATGCCTGACAAATATACCAGGTAAACTCATCTTACTAAAAATTTGATTAGCAACTATTTGCCTGTCATGCAAACAAACTTACATAAATAAGGTATATTTGACAAGAACTAACACAGAAAATAATAAGACCATAAAGAAAACTATTAATTTAGTAAAGATTAAATATGAAATGACATTGAATGTCTTCATAACATAAAGTATATAAGGTACAAAAACTACACTTTATTTCTTAACAAAGAAGATCTTTTTTACGACCTAACTTCTTACATAAACTAAAGTTTGTACTTATTCACCTCAGCGGTGGACTTAATCCATTTGGGAGAAGGAGGCCATCCTGCACCATGTCATTTCTTAAGCAGATGTCCTTCAACATCATTAGGTAAAACATCTTCTATATGAAAATTAACAAGTGGATGTGTAACGAACCTCCTTTTTGACCATCGAAAGTCGACACCGAATACTACCACTGTGTTCAAATGTTGAACATCTAGTCGACAAAATGGCAGATTGTTAGGTAAATAAAAAGAAAAGAATAGAGAAAATCAGAATCTCACAGTGAAATCGACAACATATAATATAACAAGGACAGTAAAAATCATCACTCCAAAAAAACAGAGTATATCAGAGTTAAAAAAACCTTATCAGTTGGACAGTTATAAAATCATGATCTTACAATTGCTAATATGGATACTATATAATACAGCGGAAAAAAAACTACGATGGGTGAACCTCCAGCTCCTCTCCAAGATTTCCATAACACCAAAGCCAACTGGAAAAATACTCGATCTGACCCGAGCATTATAATAAAATAACACCCGGATTAGTCTGGAAATACCAGCGTGAGAAAACTCAAATAATGGGGAACATATAAAAGTTTTGTGAGAGTACGCCGCTAACGTGGAACAAGTTATTACCTCATAAGAATAACATCCAAACAGGAAAGAGTAGAGATAAACAAAAGGAAACAAATCCAAATAAGAATGAGCATAAATAGTATTAAAAACCAGACTTGAAAGAATGAAAAAATCTAAGCAAACTCCAAACTGGACAAAATGGATAAAACAAGATAACAGTCTAAACTTGATAGAATGGACAAAACCTATAATTAAATATCATGAAGAGAGGTTGATTCTTCTCATTGCAATTACAAAAAAAAAACAATTCAAAGGTTCGAATAAAATAAGCAAAGGAAAATTTCCAACAAATGACTAGGAAGGTGCACCCCCCTAAAATATACCTCTAGTAATATACTTCTGAGAAGCTCATTTACTCTGTGAAACTTCTCGGAACCCTCCAAGTTGGACTCCTCCAAACATTACTGAGTATTCAAATGTTTCACATCTAAGTGCACAACCGAATCCAACTAAGATGAGATGTGAAAATACCCTAATGGGAGCAACCCCACATAGCTTGGTCTCCTCTCACGCTTTGGATTTAGTCATTTCCGGTAAAGGATAACAAAGCCCAAAAGAGCAACAAATCGGTTTTAAGGTGAAGAAAGATGGATCTGATAGTTAATAAATCAACTATCGGGGATAATTAAAATGATCGTATATGGAAATTAAATTTCATATATTTACCACTACTCGTCGTTTCCAAACAAGTGCTACTCTCAATTGAAAATGAAGCCAGGAAAGTTGAGATAGTGTTACCCCTAGGCATCGCCTTGACGACATTTTTAGCCTTCGAGATAGAAACGAGTCCAAGCCTCAACATTTAGCGTTAAAAGTATGACTAGATCCTTTCTATATAAGCGATATCGTTTACGGAATTAACTTTTCATAACCGAATCGAACTTTACTTTTTAAAACTGAACTTGTGCTTGATTTCCATATTACAATATGGATAAAAACACTTTGGAAATACTCTTTAAAAATGTTCTTTTATAAGACAAAACTTATAATACTAAGTGTATTAAAACAAGGGTCAAAAACAAATGTCGTTAAAACATTGTTTACTAAAAACCCAAAACATTTTACACTTAGCTTTATTTATAAATAATTTCTTTTAAGGGATTTTCTCATTTAAACCATCATTCGTAAATTTAAAACAATATTTATTATTCCAAAGAAATTAAACAATTTAAATACCTTTATAAATTTAAAACAATATTAATTATCCAGAAAGATAATTAATTGCATTTATAATCTCTTTTAAATAAAAAAATCTGTTAGCTTTAATAAAATAGTTAATTTATATCATTAGTAAATTAACTTAAAAACTTTTATTAAATCAGTTTATTAACTTTAAAACACTTTTATAAAATTATTTAATTTTCTTTAATCACCGTTATTAAATTAAATTAGTTTAAATATCATTAATTAAAAAGATTTATTAAATTCAAATAAACATTAATTAAAATTAATAATTGATCTCAAACATCATTAATTAAATCGATTAATAAATTTTAAATGCCATTAATTCAAAACAATTAATTAAGTCCAAATAATCACAAATTAAATGGATTAATTAAATTAAAACATCATTTGTTAAAATGAAAAATTAAAACATCATTTGTTAAAATAATTAATTAACTACAAAACATCATTAATTAAAATGATTAATTAAATTTCAAATATCACTAGTTAAGATAATTAGTTAAATTTAAAGCAATCAATAATTAAAGTAATTAATTAATTTCAAACTCATTAGTTAAAACAATTAATTAATTTAAATAATCTTTAATTAAAATGATTAATTAATTTAAAATATCATTACTAATATGATTAATGAATTTTAAAATTCTATTTAGTGAAAACACAAGCTCAAGTTCAAAACACACACGACGGGGTTTTGGGGATGAAAATCAATAAATGACGGTATAGTGGAAATCACCATAACGACACTTAAACAATTTAAATGGAATACCAAGATTTATTTCCATTAAATACCAACAAAACGGCATAAGGATGTAAATAAATAGTTATTGACGAGAAACCCCTCAGGGTCTCTCTACAAATTTTCCCTACAAAACGATGGCTACGGATAATATATATAATCATATGGGTTCATAGCAATTAAGTTAATATGTCATCCATTTTCCAAATGAAAATTCAACCAAACAATCAATCAAACAATCTAACTAACATCCAAGCAATCAATAATAGTTTATAGCATCATGGATATGATATAGAAAAATTGAATGTGAGTTAAACTCACATTGATTTCAGTTTTCGCCGCAGTTTCGGTTTGAACTAAAACTGAACGGACGTTCGATTTTAGCCAAAAATTTCACTAGCTCCAAAATCCTCCAAAACCTCCATTGTGAAGATAATGTCCATACGAGTGCAGCATAACAAACGGCGTTCGAATCTGACCTCGTATGCAAAAAATATTAAATTTATAAGTTATCGATTATCTTATATTAATTAATAATTTAATTTACTATTAATTACAACATTACCCTTAACCTTATCTTCTTCCCCATTTCTATAAAATCATGGACAGGAGATCACAAGCCTACCATGGCCATGCACGTTCAGCCATGATACGGAGCTACGCTCCGCGAAACGACGAAATTACTTCACTGATGCGTTCCTCAACAAAATCTCCACGCTCCCAGCCCATCATCATCACTCGCAAGCTCCCTGATCAAAACATGACCTAATGGGTCCTCCCCCCTACGCGCCAGGTCACGATCCCCAATAGGCCGCCGTACAACCCCAAACTCCGCTGCTCGATGCTAATTTTCAACACGAACTCGAATACACACTCAACCATGCCTAGCTTCCCCCAAATCGAGCTCAAAGTCCCACCTTAGCTCGCTGCCAAGAACATCCTCCACCAAAGATGATGATGCAACCTAATTTAAGACCATAGGATTTTTGCTATCAAGCATACGAGCTCAACGAATCAAACATTATAATTTTTAGTTGAGAAACAAATTCAAATTTAATTTTTAAAGTTTGAAATCTCTTCTTTTAGCTTACAGGGAATGGAATATAAAGGTGATGGAGGAACAGCTTAGGCGTGGGAGTATGAGTCAAATGTAAGGAACTAAAACATATGGTATGGGTTTGAGGTATGGAGCATATATTATTTTATTCGATAATACATGTAACATCCTTAATTTTTGATAACATTATTCAGGAGATTTAATTAGATAAATTAAATAGAATAATGTAAGAATTAAACTGATAAGGGAATTGAGAATTGAAAATAAAAATTTAAGGTCGTGCTTAATAGTTATAAATGGGCTTAAATGGACTAATATGTTATTAATTTACAGAAAGGCCTATTAGGGAATAACCGCCTTCATTTCTATAACCCACCTATTCACCTATCCTTTTATTTTCTCATGTTCATTTTATTTCTAAAAAAGAAAACAAACGTAAACCTAAGTAAGCCGACCATTACGAGGAAGAAAAGAAGGGAAGATTAAATCTAGCTAAGGAATTAAAGCAAGGGGATTAATATTAAATCAAATCTCAAAGCTCTTATCATATTCAAGGTGAATAATAAGTCATTCCATCTCTATTTTGTTTTTATAAACATATGTTTCCAATTTTAGATTAAATCGTTTTTATGATGTTTTGGATAATGATATGCTTGAATTATTATATGTTTGATTTAAACCAATACATTTACATATGAATTTGCACGGTTTTAGGGCAAAACCGATTGTTATCGATTTAAGAATGCCATGGAAAAATTAAATATCAGGTAAAACATGATTTTAGAGATGGGTTTAAATTTTCATAATTTTCCAAGCTATGAAAATTTATTATGTATTTCTAAAGGAAATATGATATATTTGGGTTTAAAATTTATTTCGATCAATTCAGGAAGAAATTGGGTCTGAAATTTTAATATGTTTGATAACATGATGAAAGTAAATTTCTGTGATTTTTGGGGATTTTTCCTAATTAGTTTGTTATGGAAAATAAATTATTTTAAAAGAAGGACATATTTGCAATATTGGTTTTGCTTAATGAAAGGGCTTAAACATTACTTTTTCCCTTGATTTAGATCTGATAAATGTGGCAGTTATTTTGTAAAGTATTTGAAAAGTTATAAGGCAACTAATCAAAGGAGTACACATAGGAATGTAGTTATAAAGCAATTATTAAAAGTAGCATAATTTCAGCCTTTATTCAAAAAAGTTGGTTTGCCTCCTTTTAGCAGTTCCTTTTGACTCCAATGCTTCCGCTCCAACTCAGTCGAAACCAACCCAGCCGAAACCCACCTAGTCGAAACCAATACACAAGGTATCACTTAGATGGTACATAGTGGATTGAAAGACGGAAGCCATGGTGTCGAAAGCAATGCTCCCGATGGGGTCGAAACCTTAGTTTTGTTTCAAATGTTAAGTTCCTGCTTTGTTTTACTTAAATGCTTTCGACGTAGTTGAAGCATATGTTTTCGAAAGGAGGTTTTATAAATAGCTTTCAATGGAGGCTGCCATTTTATGTTCAAAAGGTATACGCTTTCGAAGGGGTTACTTTATTTATAAAAGACTGCTTTCGAAAGCAGTGGTTCCGACTTAGTCGTAACCCAACCGCTATTTTTTTTACCTTTCGAACATATTGTAGCCATTAATGCTTTCGTAGGGTCTTTTTTTTTAAACTTAAGCTAGATCACTTCCTAAATGCTTTCGAAGGGGTTTAGGTCTTTCGAAGGCAATGGTGTCGAAAGGGGGTTTCGATGCTATTCTTCTAAGTGTTACTCAGAGGTTTTGAGCTTTTGAATATATGGTTCCAACACCATCAAAATTTACCAAAATAATTTTATTAAAGGTTTCAAAAGAGATACTTTCATGTGCAACCACTTTGACCCAAAAGATGTTTTTAAAGAGTAAAACCCAATGTTTTCGAAAGGGGTACTTTCATTGGTTTCGAAGCTATATTTCTAAAGATTATTAAGCAATGTTTTGACACATTCGAAAGGTATGATTTGGTTTCGAAAGGATTGATTTGAAGCGCTTTGAAAGGTATATACTTAGAGTTTTGTAAAGGGATTTTCTATACTTTCGATGGAGGTCATCCAATAGTTTCGAAAGTGATGTTTTAAGGTTTCAAAACAAATAACCCATTCTCACTTTAAAGGAAAAACCATGACATAAATAAAGAACTTTGAAATGAAGTCTTTGAAGAAGTTTTCCTTGAATAACAGGTTAAAGGGATTAACCAAGTTCTATATAAAATGAATTTAAGGATATTAAACCACAGGCATTGGTATTATTCTGTTGTTATGATTGCTTCTTCATATGTTTATTCACATTGCAACGGTGCTTTGGGGAAGGACAGAATAACCAGCTATGTTGACCCAGTAGTGAATATAACTTAAGGAAGGTTAAAATATTAATTAAAGATATTGGCAAGGGTCAATAGGTTCACAGTAAGCCCATGAAAACTGTGTAAAGGGAAAGATATTGGCAAGGGGCCAATAGGTTCATAGTCAGCCCATGAAAACTATGATTTGATATTGGCAAAGGCCAATAGGTTTATCGTTAGCCTGTGAAAACTATCTCCAGATTAAGATATTGACAGTTAGTCAATAGGTTACCGGTCAGCCCATGAAAACTATGATAAGAGAAATGATATTGGAGTTACCAATAAGTTCTTAGTGATCCTATGAAAACTATGAAATCAGATAGGTAGTCCATAAAAATTTGACCGGTTATTAGTGAGCCCATGAAAACTAATAGGTTAATATTAATCCTAGAAACTATAATTGAGAGAGATAGTCAGAATAAATGAGGATAGGTAATCCATAATTAACTTACATGTTTTCATATCATCATTTTATTTTGAAATTGTTTTAACCATTGTGGATATAGGAGCACAGTATATGGTTTTATAAAGTTTTTAAGATATTAGTGAGGGGAAAACCCATTCCGCTAAGCGGCATGGTCTCACTATATATCTAAATGGTTTGAGATGGTAGATTATTATTCATACCAGGCTTTATGTCCGACTCGAAGTTTTTGTTTTCCCCTTAAACTCTCGGGTACTAAATTGATTTTGAGTAGTTTGAGGTTTAGGGTTTTCAGGTGTTCTTTTAGACGAACAAAGCTTCCGGTGACGTACATGAGGCATGCTAGCTACTTAGAGTTCTTTTATTTCAGCTGAGTTTGGTTGTAAAGACAAACTTGTTTTATTGTCTTATTATATACTTTGATCATCCAAGGGGGCATCTCCATATGTCGCTCTTGGCGTATTTTGTAATAAGTATACTTTTTCTGAACGTGGCCTACGCACTGGGATTCTGTAATGAATTTGAAGTGGAATGTGGACTTTGTTTGTTGTTTCAAATTTTTTCCATATTCTTGCTTTTCTGTGTATCAATGTATCTAACATTATCGTATTTGGTCGCCGAGGATTAACAACTATGAATGACCGCAACATCCATAGCCGTTAGTTTTGGGCCTCCAAGTAGGGGGATGTTACAGGTTGGTATCAGAGCATAGGTTTATGAAACTTTAAAATAAATTTAAACCTAAAAGTTTTTCAAACATAATCCAATGAATCAGAAATATGATTAGGGTTGGGTTAACGTATAGTAACTGTTTGCACAAAAAATGGACAAACACCTCAAAGTTGTATGATTTAGTAGATCTTATGTTGTTCTTAGTTATTTGAGTGATTTATGCAAATATATGAAAAGCAGGGGCTAAACTGTAAAAAGACACACAAATTTATAGTGGTTCAGCCAGAATGTGCCTACGTCCACTTTATATATTATTTCTCTTCTCTTCTTTTGATTACAAGTACAAAGGTTTGATACAAGTAAAAGAAAGTTGTTTGAAAGTTCCTTCCGTGCTTGAGCTCTCAAACTTGTCCCCATTGCTGTACCCCTACCCCTCTATTTATAGAGTGAGGCTAGGGGTAGGGGTCCAGGATATGTATAGTCGCTGATGGGCCTGGGCTGATGTGACCTGGCCTGGTATATCTTGGTTCGGCATTGCTTGGTTGGAGCGTAGAGTGGACCGGTAGTTGTTTGGAAGTAGGTTGGCCCGGTGGCAGTTGGTCCGGTGGGATGGAAGAGTATTGGACCGGTGGCAGTTGGTCCGGTGGGATGGAAGAATATTGGACCGGTGGCAGTTGGTCCGGTGGGATGGAAGAATATTGGTTCGGTGGCAGTAGGTTGGATCGGTGGTGGGATGGAAGGAGATTGGACCGGTGGCAGTTGGTCCGGTGGGATGGAAGGAGATTGGTTCGGTGTTTGCCTAAGACTGCCGAACGGGTTCCTGCCGAATGGGCCTTGGAGGACGAGAACACCGGATGTGTTTAGGCGAGCCTGGATGGATGAGTCACTCTCCTTGGTCTCAAGGTCTTCTGGGTGAGAATGCGCCCAACATTTGCCCCCCAAAGTGGGACATATGCCGGAATGTGCCGCGCTTTGTTTAGAAGATGATGACGTCAGTCTTGGATGCTTTCGCCGAATCAGACGGTCCGGTCGTCTACAGTTGCCTATAAGTAAGGGCCCAGGGTCTCTATTACCTTCTACCGAACGAACAGCCAAGCCAAGTTAGTCACATAGCCG
The DNA here is from genome assembly GCA_030737815.1 of Allium fistulosum. Lineage (NCBI taxonomy): Eukaryota > Viridiplantae > Streptophyta > Magnoliopsida > Asparagales > Amaryllidaceae > Allium > Allium fistulosum. The sequence goes on from CM060904.1 coordinate 357,115,848, forward strand.
AACCAAATTCTGATCCTCTGCCGAATCATCCCAGCTTGCCGAACCATTTCGCTTGCCGAACCAGGTACTCAATTTCCCTTAGCCGAATGGTTTTTTTTGTCTGTGTCCACCGAATGAAGTGCATATGCCATACGTGCCGAATGAAATTTTCCAGATGAGAACGCCGAATGAGAATGCCGAATGGAATCTTGTATTCAGTTTTACCGAATGATAATGGGGTTTTTAAGCATTTTGACTTTCTGAGTGAAATTCCATATTATATACTTACTTGTTTACATCCTTTGTTCTAACACTGTGCTTTTCTGGTGTTGTAGATAATGTCCCGTAAAGCGGAAACTCGATCAGACAAAAGGAAATCCGGGGGTGAAGGAGGTTCCTCTGTCGTGCCCCCAGCTCAGCCGAATCCAGAACGTTACGGACCAACCCCGAGATCGTTAGTGGACGGGTACGGTCCGCAGGAGCTTCTGAATTCTCCCCCGGACTGCTATCCCAGCTCCCTTAAGGAAGAGCAGCTTGATGTCATCTCTCGCTCTTTCGGAATTGACAGGGCGCGAATGCTGTTGCCAGGGAAAGATGTTATACCATACGACCCCCCTGAGGGGTACTTCGCCTACAGTAGATACCACTGCATGTGTGGTGCCATTCCTCCTCTCAACGCTTGGATAGCCAGCTTCCTCACATATCTAAAGGTGGCCCCATTCCAACTTCAACCCAACTCTTACGCTATACTGGTGAGCCTCTTCGTCATCTTCCAGAGGAAGTATGGTCGCGCTCCTTCCAATCGGGAGATCCGGTATCTATATAATCTGAGGGGCTATAAGAAAGGGTCCCCATACATTAGCTTGGAGTCGGCTGTGACCTTCAAGCCGGTTTTGGATCTGTACTCCAAATTCAGCATGTTTAAGAAGAAGTGGTTTTTCGTCAAGGACGACTCAGTTTCTTTTAGGCGTTTCACCTCTGGATGTAAGTTGAGTTTTCACTTATAATTTCTATTCCGGTTGCGATGCTTCTTCTCATACTCTCTCATTTTTGCTAGCGACAAGTGGCTTTGCGGTTGTGGAGACTGATCGCCTGGTTCAGATGGCGGCCGAGATAGAAGCTATTCTTGGGAAATATAGATCATCTGCCTTCCTAATCAGAAATGCGATCCTTCTGGAGTACAACTTAATCCTCCCACAGCAGTCAGTAGTTAAGCTGAGGGAAACGGCGGAGGAGAGGGCGGCTGCTCAGACCAAGGAAAGTGTTACGGTAGAGAGTAGCAAGCGGAAACCTTTCACGAAACCTCCAGCCGTCGGAGGTAAGAAACTCAAGAAGTCGGATGGTCCCTCCCCTAGCAACTGTCCACTTACCCAGGAGGAGGAAGATATAGAGGAGGAAAAAGGTGAGGGTGGAGCTGGTCGGGAAGGTGATAAAGGTGGTGATGGCATCGGGGCCTTGCTTCCTGGGCAAGCGGGCGAGATTCAGGAGTGGACGGATGATGCGTTCCACCAGGCTTTCGAGGGGCTGGACGAAAATCTGGCTTTGGTAGAGAAAACCGGAAAAGCGGACAAGGCCGGGACCGGTGCAAGCGAGTCTTCTCAGACCATTCCAGCTAAGGCGGCTCCGACGACTCAAGGTGAATTCTTGACTCCTGCATGCTTCATTAATGATAGGGACTTAGGAATATTTTACGACCCGCTCCCGTCCTGGAATGAAATCCAGGACTTATTGCAGTATCCTACTCCTCCCCAGGGTTTGTACAACCACAGCTGTGTTTCTTTTTCCTTTTTTTTTACTTGTAATTTACCGCGTTTCTCGAATCATATAGTGATGTAAGTTTGTGACACTTGTTCTTTATATCAGGAGCAGGCAAGACGTCCAAGGCCTCAGATCTTCGACACAGGCTTGAGCAATATAAGCTTTCCAAAACTTCCGCTAAGCCGAAGCCCTCGACCCAACGCTCCGGGGATGTAGTCGGTTACCGTCCTCTTCTTGGGGTCATCGAAGAGGGTATTCAGCAGAGGAAGAGGAGTCATCCTTTATCCGAACCTTTGCCCGGTCCTCAGCTTCCGGCTCAGCCTTTTCATGATATCACTGAGGAGGGTAGCGAGTTTGCACCTTCTCCGCACCCGTCTGGAAACCCTTCTGTTATTCATATCGACCGTCCCGACTTGGCTCGTAATCCATTTGCGGGTCATCCTGATCTGGATCCAAGCTCTCATGATATTACTTTTGACGAAGTCACTGGTGAACACCTTCTCCCCCGTAACCCCATGGTACGAGTACTTGATGAAGCCAAGTCCTTAGATCTCGATTTACTCACTACTCGTATAGTCACTATGGGAGACGAGGCCAAGGCTAATATTGATCGGGTGGCGGAGGAGACCAAGAAGCTGATGGGGCATCATGCCCGGCTGGTTAAGGCCGGAGAGGAGATTGGGAGCGCCAATATCCGACTTCGATTGGTGGTTTCGGATCAGGCCAAACAGCTTGCGGATCAGGCTATTCAGATTTCTCAGCATGAGGCTGCTACTAGACGATTAAGGAAAAACATGGAAGAGGCCAGTCGGGCCGAATTGCGGAAAATGGAAGCTACTTGCAAAGAGCGGATTGACATGGCTATTGCCACGGTGGACGAGGTTCGGAAAGCGGATCTCGAGCAGGTGGAGGAATTGTCCGGGAAACTTGAGGCTGCAGAGCTTGCTCAAGCTAAGTTGAGGGAGGAGATGGAGGCAATGCGGGGTTCCCTTCTAGCCGACTGCTCGAGATACCGATCGGAGAGAGATGCTGTCGTTGGGAGGTTGTTGGCTTCCGAGGCCCGGATGAGGGAGTTTGAGGAGAACGAGGGGATGATGGACGAAATGCTCCAGGATATGTACTTCCGAACCTGGAAGCAGGGCAACCTATCCTGGATGGATGATTATCCCAGGATCATGGCTAAGATCTATCTTCGGGCTCTGGAGGAGGCCAAGGCCGATGCGGATAAAGATGGTGGCGTGGCCTTCAGCATGGATGTGGTCACTGCCCAGTTTGCCAAGGAGGAGAAGGTGGCGGTGAAGGAAGGTATGCGGTTGCTTGCCGCTGAGGAGGTAGGCTTGCAGGTAGAGGATGACGATCAGGATAGTCAGGAAGCAGGTGCTGGTAAGTCTCTCTTTTTAGTTTCTCCATCAACTTGGTCGCTTATTGCTAATGAGTCCTTTCTTTGACTGGACAGGGGGTCAACAGGACAAGGATAAAGCCCCACTGCAGCCGGCCCCTTGATTATATCTGAAAAAACTCTTTTTGTGGGTTGGCAGGGTTGTATATGTTAATCGAAAAGTAGTAAAGTAACTTCTAAGTTGTAATTCTTGCTTCTTGTAATAATCAACATTATTTTTGACGTGTAATTTTTTAACTTAAGCTGATTTTGTCGTTTCTTGAATTTTTGTTGCTATTTCGACATGTCGTATGAGAAATATAGCTGTGTATATTCTCGTAATTGAATTGTGTTTGATGTCGGATTCTGGTTTTAAATCATAATCTCATGACTTGCAATGTTAGTGTGTGGTGTGAACAAATTATAGTCATGCATTTGTACATAAAGGAAGAAAATACCGCCTTTCATGTTGTGTTTGTAGATGGCAGTTTCGAATATCTTGTATGACTGAGCACGGAAAGTAGTTGAATGCCCTGCCATCTGATTGTGGATCCACACATCCATTGGCGAGTGTCTTCTACTCCGTATCCTGTACTTGATGGATTGTTATAGAGGATAGGAGGAAAGTTTTTTAAGTAAAATTGAAATATGTGAAATAGTAAAACTTCCAATCACGGAAGGCCTTCGATGTGCTTAAGTTCGTGGCAAACGGGTTTTGTAGTCACTTTCCCTAGCTGTGGGTCTTGGAGACATTCGTCACCCATCTTACGCCTCCGCGGGGAGTTAATTCTTTTTTACCACAGCCGTACTTAAGACACATCAGAGCCGAGATCGCGCACAGTAACTACCCGGGCCATTATGGCCCGCAATCGTGGGTATTATTCGATTTACTGTGGCCGGCTAGCGTGGGTGCCGATCGTCAACTGTGAACTGCCCCTGGCTGGCCACACCTTATGTTGGGGCTTATAGTCGGTTCACAGTTGCCGGCGAGCCTAACGCCGTAATGAGCTGCCTCGGCTATAGTCGGCCTTCTCGGTGGCTTATAATCGGCTCATTACAGTTGGCTTTAAGGGCCGTTGCGAGCAATGAGTTAACCCGCAGCAGAGGGATGCTGGAGCAAAAGTGTCTCATTGGCAAGGGCATAGATTCGCATAGTACCTGTTAGGTCTTGTCCAGGTAAAGTTGTGTTGTGGAGTGCTTTGAATAGAAATGCTGTATACTCAGGATTTTGTTCAACAGAAAAGGATAAAGTTAACAAGCAGCCAAGATACAAAGGAACAAGTTAAAAAAGAGACAAGGTTTTTTAAAGTGGTTCGGCACGAAAAGGCCTACGTCCACTGATCCTCTTTGTTAATTCACTTCATATGGGCAATACAAGTTAAGAAAAGTATCGCCGGAGGTGTTGGATGTTCCATGCCCTCTGGAACACCTCTCCGTCCACTGTTGACAAAATATAGGCTCCGTTGTGGAGATCTTTATGAATTACATATGGTCCATCCCAGATTGGGTCTAGTGCTCCAGGGCGAGGGAAAATTCGTTTGAGGACAAGATCCCCTTCCTGCAAGGTACGATGCTTGACTTTGGAGTTGTATTGTGCTGCCACTTTTTGCTTGTGGGCTGCTGTTTTGAGGACTGCATCGTTTCTTCTCTCCTCGATTAGATCCAAAGACATGTGAAGGAGTTCTTCGTTCTCTTCTGGGTTATAATGGATCCGACGGTGGGAAGGCACAATAGTTTCTATTGGGAGCATAGCTTTCGATCCGTATGCCAAAGAGAAAGGAGTGTGCCCTGTCGATGTTCTGAAAGATGTGCGGTAGGCCCATAGTGCCGTAGGGAGTTCATCCACCCAAGCGCCCTTTGACTTTTCGAGCTTCTTTTTGATCAGAGCTTTCAGAATTTTGTTGACTGCTTCGACTTGTCCGTTTGCCTGGGGATATGCTACGGATGAGAAGCTTTTATGAATTCTGTGTTCTTGGCACCAGTTGGCGAATTCCTCGCTGTCAAACTGAAGTCCATTGTCTGATATGATTTTGAGTGGGACTCCGTACCTACATAGAACATTTTTGATCAAGAAGTTAATAACTTTTGCTGAAGATACTTTATTCAGAGGTTCTGCTTCCACCCATTTGGTGAAATAATCAACTGCCACTATAGCATATTTGGCCCCGCCTCGGCCCATTGGTAGCTCGCCGATTAAGTCAATTCCCCATATTGCGAAGGGCCAAGGGCTGGTCATTTGAGTAATCTCAGTTGTTGGTAGCCGTGGAATCTTAGCAAATTTTTGGCATCTGTCACATCTCTTGACGAAATCTAAGGCGTCCTTGCTTAAGGTGGGCCAGAAATATCCGTATCGGAGTATCTTTTTTGCTAATGTTTGCCCCCCGGTGTGATCTCCACAGCTCCCCTGATGGATGTTGGATAAGATTTCCTTGGCTTCCCTTCCGGCGACACACCTTAATAATGGGTTAGAGAAACCGCGCCGATAGAGGATGTCTTCTTGTATTGTATAGCGGGACGCTTTTCTCAAGATTCTCTTGACTTCACTACGCCCGTTGGGTAGAGTGCCACTTTGTAGGTAGTCTCGGATGAGAGTCATCCAAGTTGCTTCTTCGATTGCAGCTATCAGATTCACTTGCTCAAAACTCGGGGCCAGTTGCTTTGAGATGGTTACTGCCCCGAAGATGGTGATGTCTCTCACACTTGCTTGCTTTGCCAATTCGTCGGCCTCTTGGTTCTCTTCCCGAGGGATGTGTTTGACTAAGTACTGATCCAATCGGCTGAGAAGCAACTTGGTCTTCTTTAGATATGCTATGAGTCGTTCCTCTCGAGCTTGGAATTCTCCTAGTATTTGATTAACAATAAGTTGAGAATCGCTGTGAAGACACAAAGAATTGACTCCGATTTCTATGGCAATTTCTAGTCCAGCTATTACTGCTTCATATTCTGCATCGTTGTTGGTGGCAGCGAACTCCAACCTTATAGCATAGTGCAGTTTATTTCCCCTGGGAGTGATTATTACCACACCTGCCCCCGAGCCTTGTTCGTTAGATGCACCGTCCACAAAGAGATTCCACTTGATATCTTCTGTTATTTCCAGTTGCTCCCTATCCTCGCTAGTAGTGAACTCTGCAATGAAATCAGCCATGGCTTGTCCCTTGATGGCGGTGCGAGGGTGATAGGTGATATCATATTGACTCAGCTCAATACACCATTTAAGTAGTCGCCCGGAAGTGTCGGGACGATGGAGTACCTGCCTTAGTGGTTGATCGGTCAGAACTTTGATGGAATGGGATTGGAAGTAGTGACGTAGTTTTCGTGAAGTGATTAGTAAACAGTATGCTAACTTTTCAAGTTTAGGATATCTGACTTCTGCCCCAGTAAACCTTTTACCGACGAAATAAACTGGTCGTTGCGTGCGGTTGTCTTCTCTTACCAAGGCAGCGCTTAAAGCGTGAGATGACACAGCAAGGTATAGGTATAATTCTTCTCCTTCGCTTGGAGTTGAGAGCACCGGTGGTTTCTGGAGGTGTTCGATTAAGTTAAGGAAAGCGGTTAAGCATTCGTCCGTCCATTCGAACTTTCCTTTCTCTTTCTTTAGAGCTTCGAAAAAGGGGACGCACTTGTCCGTTGCCTTGGAGATGAATCGGCTTAGGGCGGCCACTTTTCCATTTAGGCTTTGCATTTCCTTTCGGGTGGAAGGTATCTTGATGTCCCTTAGCGCTCGGACTTGTTCAGGGTTTGCTTCTATCCCTCTGGCATGAACGATGAATCCTAAGAATTTCCCTGACGACACACCGAAGGAGCATTTTAGTGGATTCAACTTCATTTCATATTGCCGAAGTACTTGAAACATCTCGCCTAGGTGGCTTACGTGATCTTTGGCTTTCCGTGATTTCACCAGCATGTCGTCCACATATACTTCCATAGTTTGTCCTATTAGCCCTGCAAACATCTTGTTGACGAGGCGCTGGTAGGTGGCTCCTGCATTTTTAAGTCCGAAAGGCATCACTTTGTAGCAGTATAAACCCCGGTCGGTGATGAAACTAGTGTGGTCTTGGTCGGGAGCATGCATAGGAATTTGGTTATATCCTGAGTATGCATCCATAAAAGATAGGAGTTCGTGCTCGGCTGTGCTGTCTACAAGTTGGTCGATTCTGGGAAGCGGGAAGCAATCCTTTGGGCAGGCGTCGTTTAGGTTGGAGAAGTCAATGGAGGTCCGCCACTTCCCATTAGCCTTCTTTACTAGTACCGGGTTGGCGATCCATTCTGGGTAAACAGCTTCTCGTATGAAGTCATTGGCGAGTAGATTCTTTACTTCTTCATCGAGGGCTGCTGATCGCTCTGCCCCCATACTTCTCTTTTTTTGTTTTACAGGCGCCTTGGTAGGATCAATGTTTAATACGTGGCATGCTATGTCGGGGGAGATTCCGGTCATGTCAGCGTGTGACCAAGCGAATACATCCAAGTTGTGGCGGAGAAAATCAATGAGTTGTTCCTTCAATTCAGCTTTCAGCTGGGACCCAATTTTCAGTAGCCTACTTGAGTCGTGCTTGTCTACAGATATAAACTCCATAGCCTCTGCAGGCTCGGCGGTGGCCTCCTCCTCTTTGTCCCTAGGGTCTAATTCATTGAAAGGGTCGCTGGTGTATCGAAGAGGAGGGGCTTTCTTTAGTTGCTATGCTTCAAGGCTTTTTGTGCAGAGGGCAATCTCTACACCTTTCCCATTATCTTTCCTGTGGTTGTTGCGAAGTTCGGTTACATAGCAGTCTCGTGCAATATCCTGGTCTCCTTCCACTTCCCCTACCCCATTGTCTATTGGAAATTTCATTTTCAGGCACCATGGGGCTAGGACAATCTGGAAGTCAGATAAGGCTGGTCTTCCTAAGAAGGCGTTGTAGGCCGAATGGTTTTCTATCAGCACAAACGTCTGTTTCCTTACAACGGAGCGGGGATGGCTTCCAATCTCAACAAAGAGGTCCAGCTGCCCGAGGGGCATCTTCGCATCTCCAGTGAAACCGTGTAGTGGTTTATCGCAGGGAGATACATCCTTCATTGATAGCTTCATTTTGTCGAATGCGTGTTTGAACAGGATATTTACAGAGCTTCCAGTATCTACCAGGATTCGGTAAACTTCGGCGGGACTGAGTCGGGCAGAGATAACCATGGGATCCATGTGAGGGTACTGTCTTCCTTCTAGGTCGCGTTTACTGAATGTGATGTCATCACTTTCTTTCCGCTTTGGGTGGCGCTCTTCTATAACCGTATTGACACAGTCTTTATTGTCTCTAAGCGACTTCCCATATCTTTCCATCTCTCTCCAACTTCTGTCTGCGATGTGCGGACCTCCTGAGATGGTATGGACCACTATCTTCTCTTGACTAGAGCTGCTAGCGTTGCGGTTTCCTCTGTCGGTCCCTGGTGAGGGTAGCCTTGGGTTTTCATTAGCAGGAGCTGGAGTCCTGTCTTGACTTTTTACATAACGTTCCAGTTTCTTCCTTCTGATGTGTTCCTTAATCAGATCTCGGAGATGATGGCATTCGTTGGTATCATGTCCGTGAGATTCGTGGAAGCGGCAGAATTTTCCAGATTTCTGTGTGTTATCTGATTCCTTCTTGTATGGTGGGCGTTTGTATCTAACTTCGCCTTGGGTGGCAAGGAAGATATTTTCGACGGTCTCGTTCAAAGGGGTGTAAGTGTCGAATCTTGGTCCTGGCCGATATAGGCGCTTTTCTACCTTCCTGCCCCCAGCATTGTCTCTGGAATCACTTCTTCGAACGTCCCTCGCCACAGCAGGGGCGTTGCCATGGGTCGTCTTGCTTTGCTGTCCTGACTGCCCCTCAATGGCAGCATCCTCAAGCCTCATGTATTTCCCGGCTTCATGGAAGAAATCGGGTAAAGTAGCTGGTTTTTCTTTTGTCAATCTTCTAGCAAATTTAGTGTCCGGATGCACTCCACTGCAGAGGGCCATTAGGATAAGCTTCTCATCGGCATCTTGCACTGCGGCTGCTGCGGCGTTGAATCTGGTTAGGTATTGCTGCAGCTTTTCTCCAGGTTTCTGTTTGACGCTGGATAAGGAATAAGCGTCCTTAGGTTGCTCCACATGAATGCGGAACTGACTGATAAATTTTTCTTTCAACATTTCCCATGAGCTGATGGATCCTTGGGGTAGATAACAGAACCAGGAGGTAGCAAGATCTGCTAAGAAGAGCGGAAAGCATTTGCACAGTACTCCCTCTGTTGCTCCACTCATGAGCATATGCTGCGTGTACCTCTGTAAGTGTACAACGGGATCAGAGGTTCCTTTGTAGGGTTCCATTGTTGGCATCTTCCATTCTCGGAGGGTGATAGCAATTTCGATATTGCGGGCGAAAGGGCTGGTTACCCTAGCGCCTATCCCTCGATCTCTTTGCTCCCGTTGGACACACTCTCTGAATAAGCGTGCCATCCTTTCATCAGAACTTGGAGCAGATAGAAATGAGTTTGGTTCTGTTCTGTGGGATTGATTCCGTCCAGACGACCTGTAGGGATGGTATCGTCTATCATTCCTCATATTTTCCAGTGGCTGCCTTTGATCTTCTGGGAGCACGCTTGGGTCAGCTACAGTTGGCCCTTGCCTTGATCTCCCCCTGTCGGGTTCTGATCTAAGCACTTCCTCGGGTCCAACTTCGGGCTGAACTCTAGCTCGGCCCCGTTCACTGGTGTTTCTGTGGTTAGGCAGCATGACAAGCTCAGCTACAGTTGACCTTCGCCCGGTACCTTCCCCGTTGGGTTCGGTACCAAACGTTTCCTCAGGCCTAACTTCGGGCTGTGCTCGGTCTCGGCTCCTACCACGGCTACTTCTGCCGTTAGCTCCTTCGAAGAAGGAAGATCTTTGCTGTCTCTGAGATCCTCCAGACTGGGACTCGCCCCATGATTCAGTGTTGCGGTTGGATTCTTCAGCGTCCCTCAAGCGTGACATGAGATGGTCCACTAAGGCTTCCTGCTGGGACGTGAAGCAGTTAGTTACTTCAACAACAACTCTGTCCAAATCTGCCCTAGTAATTGCTGCAGGCTGTTCTGTGGCAGGAGTGGTTGGGTTAGCCTGTCCTTCATTTGTTACCATTGCTGGAGGAGGACGATTTACTTGATTCGTGACAGCTGGACCTGGAAGACTGCTGGATGCGATGTTTTTTCCTTTGTTAACATCTTTTCTCTGTTTGGGAGGCATGTTTTCCAAGTGGCGGACGATGTGTAAAAAGACTTGTTAAGTAGATGAAGCTGAAGCTTCGAGCTTCTAGCTCTCAATGAAAGCACCAAAAATGTTTGCACAAAAAATGGACAAACACCTCAAAGTTGTATGATTTAGTAGATCTTATGTTGTTCTTAGTTATTTGAGTGATTTATGCAAATATATGAAAAGCAGGGGCTAAACTGTAAAAAGACACACAAATTTATAGTGGTTCAGCCAGAATGTGCCTACGTCCACTTTATATATTATTTCTCTTCTCTTCTTTTGATTACAAGTACAAAGCTTTGATACAAGTAAAAGAAAGTTGTTTGAAAGTTCCTTCCGTGCTTGAGCTCTCAAACTTGTCCCCATTGCTGTACCCCTACTCCTCTATTTATAGAGTGAGGCTAGGGGTAGGGGTCCAGGATATGTATAGTCGCTGATGGGCCTGGGCTGATGTGACCTGGCCTGGTATATCTTGGTTCGGCATTGCTTGGTTGGAGCGTAGAGTGGACCGGTAGTTGTTTGGAAGTAGGTTGGCCCGGTGGCAGTTGGTCCGGTGGGATGGAAGAGTATTGGACCGGTGGCAGTTGGTCCGGTGGGATGGAAGAATATTGGAACGGTGGCAGTTGGTCCGGTGGGATGGAAGAATATTGGTTCGGTTGCAGTAGGTTGGATCGGTGGTGGGATGGAAGGAGATTGGACCGGTGGCAGTTGGTCCGGTGGGATGGAAGGAGATTGGTTCGGTGTTTGCCTAAGACTGCCGAACGGGTTCCTGCCGAATGGGCCTTGGAGGACGAGAACACCGGATGGGTTTAGGCGAGCCTGGATGGATGAGTCACTCTCCTTGGTCTCAAGGTCTTCTGGGTGAGAATGCGCCCAACAGTAACGTACTTGTATTATATATATATATATATGAGTACGTAGTCCCCCCTCTCTTAGACTATTCTTCAATATCTTACTAAGGCTCATATGTAGATTTACGAGAAATAAGATATGGAAGCAGGAAATGGAAGAGGAAATCTCGATGGAGGAAGCACCACAACCAATGGAAATTCTCGACCCACCACCAGGAGGAACCCGGGATGACCGGCTAATGCTGATAACTAAAATGTTGATGCCAATGTGGGTGTTGGAAATCCACCAGTAGATATGTGGGCAATGTATCAGGTCTTAGTAAACATGATGCAAGTAGGAGTTGCTAGAAATGTTGGAGGAGCTAATCCTATGGCTCCAATTGGGAATAATTATGCTGAGCTGAGTAGAGACTACCTCAGTCTTGGTGGGAAGCCATTCATGGGGACGGAGAATGCTATTGAGGTAGAGAATTGGCTATTGTATTGTGAGCGTATCCTTGCTGATTTGGGTTTAGATGATAGGAAAAAGAGAAGGTTGGCCTCTAGGCAGTTACAAAGGTCAGCGCTTCACTGGTATAACAATATTACTGCCGGAGTTCTGGAAGAACAGTTGACTTGGGATGAGTTTAGAAGGAGATTTGAGCAAAAGTTTGTGTTTGAGTTTGCTAAGTCAGAGCTGATGAGGAAGTTTATGGATCTGGAGCAGGGGGAGATGTCGGTTGTTGAGTATGCCACTAAGTTTGAGGAGTTTTCCCATTATGGACATATTGCTATAGACAACGTCATAAGAAGGAACGAGAAGTTCATTAGGGGATTGAGGCCCGATATTGTTAGGGCGACCCTACCACATCTCCGTGATCCTAGTAATTTGGTTGTGGAGATGGCTATTCGCCATGAGGAGATGCTTGCTAATTGCGCTAGAGATAAGCCAGTGGAAATTCTCAGGGGAAGAAGAGAAAGTTCTTTAAGAAGAAGGGAGCCCGGAAGGGAGAGACTGCCAAGAAGGCGAAGGATGAGTTAGTTTGCTTTAAGTGTGACAAGAAGGGTCATCATGCGAACGAGTGCCGGTCAGGTAATGGGAAGAAGGCTGCAAATAAAAAGAATGTGAAGTGCTTCAACTGTGATCAAGTTGGGCATTACAAGAATCAGTGTCCAGAGCCAGTTAGGGAGGAAAAAGGAAAGGTATTTGCTATTGGACCAGCTAGGTCTACTACAGCTGATAAAGGAAAGACTGTGATGGAATGTACGTTTTTTATTCAGAATATTCCAGTTAGGGAACTTTTTGATACCGGTGCATCACATTCATTTATATCTCAGTGTTTGGTTGATAGATTATGCTTAGAACCCACCTACCTTGTTACTTTCTTAAGGGTTGTGAATCCAATAGGAGGGTATGCAACTCTAGAGTTGAGATGTGACTAGTTAGAACTTGATTTGTTAGGTCATAAGTTTGCATGCAGCTTGTATGTTATTGATTTCGTAGATTTCAGGATCATTTTGGGCATGGATTGGTTGGGAAGGTATGAGGCTAGAATATTTTTCCATGATAGGGAGATATCACTGAGACATCCTAATAGTCATAACCGAGTAATATTTTCAGTGGAGAATTCTGACCGGAGTGCTAGTACATTACTTAGTGCTATGGAGATAGGAGATGAGTTAAGTGAGGTTCGAGTTGCAAAGAGTTTGCAGATTTCTTTGAGCTAGTCACAGGACTACCACTGAAACGAGCAGTTGAGTTTCGTATAGATCTTGTGCCCCGAGCTGAACCTGTTAGCAGACCACCTAGCAGGATGACATCTACAGAGATGAAGGAATTGAAGGTGCAGCTAGTGGATCTTGAGGGAAGAAATTTTATTAGACCAAGCAGTTCGCCTTAGGGAGCGACCGCAGTGTTCGTAAAGAAACCAGATGGGTCATTGAGGATGTGTATCGACTATCGTAAGTTGAACGAAAGGACGATTAAGAATAAGTACCCTTTGCTAAGAATAGACAATCTGTTCGATCAGTTGAGTGGAGCCAGAGTGTTTTTCCAGTTGGATTTGCCGACATGTTTCCATCAGTTAAGAGTAGCGGAGGACAGTATTCCTTTGACAGCATTTCGGACTAGGTATGGTCCGTATGAGTGGTTAGTGATGCCATTTGGATTAACAAATGCACCTGCTTTCTTCGTGGATTTGATGAATCGAGTTTTCCGAGAGTACTTGGATAGGTTTGTGCTAGTGTTTATAAATGACATTTTAGTATACTCTAAGGATGAGAGAGAGCATGAAGTTCATCTTAGAGTGGTACTTGAGACGTTGAGGTAGAATCAGCTAAAGGCGAAGTTTACCAAGTGTATTCTTTTGAAGAAAGAGGTTAAGTTTCTTGGTCATAGGGTTTCAGAGAAAGGCTTGTTAGTCGATCCAAATAAGATCGAAGTTGTGAATAATTGGAAGAGACCAGAGACGGTGACCGAGATTAGAAGTTTTCTTGGACTTGCTGGCTATTACTAGAGATTTATTAAGGATTTCTCGCGGATAGTAACACCTTTGACTAAGCTAACTAGGAAGGAGGTGAAGTTTGTCTGGTCCGACAAATGTGAGGAAGCATTCCTTAAGTTAAAGCATTTGTTGGCCAATGCACCAATTTTAGTAGTTCCAAACGGAAACCAGGGGTTTGTGGTGTATACTGATGCATGTGGAACTGGATTGGGAGCTGTGTTGATGCAGAATGGTAAAGTAACTGCCTATGCTTCACGACAGCTTAGACCGCGTGAGGTGAGATATCCTATGCATGATTTGGAGTTGGCTGCGGTGATCTTTGCATTGAATATTTGGAGACATTATCTCTTCGGGAAGAGGTTTGAACTTTATACCGATCATAAGTCTTTAAAGTATTTATTCTCTCAGAAGGAGTTGAATATGAGGTAATAGAGGTGGCTGGAATTTTTAGCCGCTTATGATTTCGGTATAGAGTATACTCATGGGAAAGGAAATAAGGTAGCAGATGCTCTTAGCCGAAAACATCATAATGTGGTATTAGCTATGTTGGCAGAGTGGAAGGATTTAGAAGCTTTGGCCAGTTATGGTGTGCAGTTAAGATTGACTGCTAGTTCTTGTCCGAGTACCGCCATGTTGTCCTGTTTAGAAGTTCGACCAGTGTTGATTGAAAGGATTGCTTCTAAGCAGAAGGAGGATCCATTATTAGCTGAGAAGTTTATAAGGCTTGAGGTTGGAACTGAGTTCAATGATCCGAAGGGTTTTAATCTTGACCAGAGGGGATGGTTGAGAAAAAAGGGACGGTTGTGTGTTCCAAATGTTGAGAACATGAGGAAAGAAGTTCTTGGATAATGTCATCGATCCAAGTTTACGATTCATCCTGAAGGGACCAAGATGTATCAAGATATGAAGATGAGCTTCTATTGGGAAGGTATGAAGAGGGATGTTGGCTTGTGGGTTAGGCAGTGTACAAACTGTCAACAAGTGAAAGCTGAACATCAGAAGCCGAGTGGGTTGCTTCAACCATTAGAGATTCCAGTTTGGAAATGGTATTCGATATCCATGGATTTTATAGACGGGTTACCAAGGTCAAATAGAGGTAATGAAAGTATATGGGTTATAGTGGACAAGTTGACCAAAAGTGCCCATTTCATTCCAATTAAGTCAACTAAGACGACACCAGTTTTAGCTAAGTTGTTCATGAAGAACATAGTTAGACTACATGGAGTTCCTAGTAGTATAGTTAGTGACAGGGATGCCTTGTTCACTAGTGAATTCTAGAAGAGTCTACAGGAAGTATTGGGTACCAAGCTTAATATGAGTACTGCATATCACCCTCAGACATACGGGAAGACAGAGAGTCAATAAGGTACTCGAGGATTTGGTAAGAGGTTGTGTATTAGGCTTTGGTGGATATTGGAAGGATCACCTATATTTGGCTGAGTTTTCCTATAATAATAGTTACCAAACTAGCATAGGAATGGTGCCTTTTGAAGCTTTGTGTGGAAGGCCATGCAAATCACCAGCATGTTGGTTGGAGACTGGAGACAGATTAGTCTTAGGTTTGGATTTGATTAGGAAGGCGTCAGAAAAGATTGAGTTGATCCGAGGAGGAATGAAGGAAGCTCAATCCAAACAAAAGAGTTACGCATATAAGAGGCATAAAGACCTAGAGTTCTCAGTTGGAGATAAGGTTTTCTTATGGTGTCACCGATGAAGGGTGTGGTACAATTTGGAAAGTTAGGGAAGTTAGCCCTGAGATATGTTGGATCATTCCAGATTATAGAGAGGATTGGGAAGCTCGCATACAGAGTAGAGTTGCTGGGCAGTATGGCAGGTGTCCATAATGTATTTAATGTGTCTCATCTCCGCAAGTATGTGCATGATCCAGAGACTACCATTCCTCCGACAGCGTTAGAAGACTTGATAGTAGAGCCTAATTTGACCTTTGTTAAACAACCAGTTCGGGTTGTAGCGAGGGATGAGAAAAAATTGAGGAACAAGACAGTCAAGTTGGTAAAAGTTCAATGGAACGACAACGAGAAGGACTGTACTTGGGAGACAGAAGACAAGATTAGTGATACTTATCCTGATCTGCTTTGAGGGTATGTCTATATTATATTCATATATATAGTTGCTAGTCAGGTAGGCTAGTATAGTTGTTAGGAGTTGTTACAGATGATTGCTATATTTAGTATTTAATCCTTACTGAATTTCGAGGACAAAATTCTTTAAGAGGAGGAGCCTATAACATCCCTAATTTTTGATAACATTATTCAGGAGATTTAATTAGATAAATTAAATAGAATAATGTAAGAATTAAAATGATAAGGGATTAGGGATTTGAAAATAAAAATTTAAGGCCGTGCTTAATAGTTATAAATGGGCTTAAATGGACTAATATGTTATTAATTTACATAAAGGCTTATAAGAGAATAACCGCCTTCATTTCTATAACCCACCTATTAACGTATCCTTTCATTTTCTCACGTTCATTTTATTTCTAAAAAAACGTAAACCTAAGAAAGCCGGCCATTACAAGGAAGAACAGAAGGGAAGATTAAATCAAGCTAAGGAATTAAAGCAAGGGGATTAATCTTAAATCAAATCTCAAAGCTCTTATCATATTCAGGGTGAATAATAATTCATTCCATCTCTATTATGTTTTTATAATCATATATTTTTGGATTTAAGATTAAATTCATTTTTATGATGTTTTGGATAATGATATGCTTGAATTATTATATGTTTGATTTAAACCAATTTATTTACATATGAATTTGCACGGTTTTAGGGCAAAACTGATTGTTATCGATTTAAGAATGCCATGGAAAAATTATATGTTAGGTAAAACATGATTTTAGAGATGAGTTTAAATTTTCATAATTTTCCAAGCTATGGAAATTTTATTATGAATTTCAAAAGGAAAATAGGATATATTTGGGTTTAAAATTTATTTCGATCAATTCAAGAAGAAATTGGGTCTGAAATTTTAATATGTTTGATAAGATGACGAAAGTAAATTTCTGTGATTTTTGGGGATTTTTACTAATTGATTTGCTATGGAAAATAAATTATTTTAAAAGAATGACTTATTTGCAATATTGGTTTTGCTTAATGGAAGGGCTTAAACGTTACTTTTTCCCTTGATTTAGATCTAATAAATGCGTTAGTTATTTTGTAAAGTATTTGAAAGGTTTTAAGACAACCAATCAAAGGAGTACACATAGGCAGGTAGTTATAAAGCAATTATTAAAAATAGCATGATTTCAGCCTTTTATTTAGGAAAGTTGGTTCCGCCTCCTTTATTAGTGCCTTTCGACTCCAATGCTTTCGCTCCAACTCAGTCGAAACCAACCTAGCCAAAACCCACATATTCAAAACCAATATGCAAGGTATCACTTAGATGGTACGTAGTGGATTGAAAGAAAGGCGGAAGCCATGGTGTCGAAAGCAATGCTCCCTATGGGGTCTAACCTTAGTTTTGTTTCAAATGTTAAGTGCTTGCTTTGTTTTACTTAAATGCTTTCGACGTAGTTGAAGCATATGTTTTCGAAAGGAACTTTTCTAAATAGCTTTCAAAGGAGGTTGCCATTTGATGTTCTAAAGGTATAAGCTTTGGAAGGGGTTACTTTATTTATAAAACAATGCTTTCGAAAGCAGTGGTTCCGACTTAGTCGAAACCCAACTGCTATTCTTTTACCTTTCGAACGTATTCCAGCCATCAATTCTTTCGAAGGGTTCTGTTTGTTTTAAACTTAAGCTAAGTCACTTCCTAAATGCTTTCGAAGGGGTTCAGGGCTTTCGAAGGCAATGATGTCGAAAGGGGGTTTCGATGCTATCCTTCTAAGTGTTACTCAAAGGTTTTGAGCTTTCGAATAGATGGTTCCGACACCATCAAAATTTTCCCCAAAATATTATTAAAGGTTTCAAAAGAGATACTTTCGTGTGCAACCACTTTGACCCAAAAGATGTTTTAAAGAGTAAAACCCAATGTATTTGAAAGGGGTACTTTCATTGGTTTCGAAGCTATATTTCTAAAGATTATTAAGCAATGTTTTGACACATTTGAAAGGTATGATTTGGTTTCGAAATGGTTGATTTGAAGAGCTTCGAAAGGTATATACTTAGAGTTTTGAAAAGTGGTTTTCTATGCTTTTGATGGAGGTCATCCAATGGTTTCGAAAGTAATGTTTTAAGGTTTCAAAACAAATAACCCATTATCACGTTAAAGGGAAAACCATGGCATAAATAAAGAGCTTCGAAATTAAGTCTTTGAAGAAGTATTCCTTAAATAACAGGTTGAAGGGATTAAGTAAGTTCTATATAAAATGAATTCAAGGATATTAAACCATAGGTGTTGGTATTATTTTGTTGTTATGATTGCTTCTTTATATGTTTATTTATATTGCAATTAACCCACAACGGTGCTTTGGGAAAGGGCAGAATAACCAGCTAGGTTGACCCAGTAGTAAATATAACTTAAGGAAGGTTAAAATATTAATTAAAGATATTGGCAGGGGCCAATATGTTCACAGTAAGCCCATGAAAACCGTGTAAAGGAAAAGATATTGGAAATGAGCCAATAGGTTCATAGTCGCCCATGGAAACTATGATTTGATATTGGCAGGGGCCAATAGGTTTATAGTTAGCCCATGAAAACTATATCCATATCAAGATATTTACAGTTAGTCAATAGATTCCTAGTCAGCCCATGAAAACTAGGATAAGAGAAATGATATTGGAGTTACCAATAGGTTCTTAGTGATCCCATGAAAACTATGAAATCAGACAGGTAGTCCATAAACATTTGTCCGGTTATTAGTGAGCCCATGAAAACTAATAGGTTTATAGTAATCTTGGAAACTATAATTGAGACAGATAATCAAAATAAATGGGGATGGGTAATCTATAATTAACTTACTTGTTTGCATATCATCATATTATTTTGAAATTGTTTTAACCATTATAGATGCAGGAGCACAATATATGGATTTATAAAGTTTTTAAGATACTAGTGGGGGAAAACCCGTTTCGCTAAGCGGCGTGGTCTCACTAGATATCAAAATGGTTTGAGATGGTAGATTATTATTCATACCAGGCTTTATGTCTGACTCGAAGTTTTTGTTTTCCCCTTAAACTCTCGGGTACTTAATTGATTTTGAGTAGTTTGAGGTTTAGGGTTTTCAGGTGTTTTTTAGACGAATAAAACTTCCGGTGGCATACAAGAGGCATGCCAGCTACTTAGAGTTCTTTTATTTCCGCTGTGTTTGGTTGTAAAGGCAAACTTGTTTTATTGCCTTATTATATACTCTGATCATCCAAGGGGGCATCTTCATATGTCGCACTTGGCGTATTTTGTAATAAGTATACTTTGTCTGAACGTGGTCTGCGCACTGGGATTATGTAATGAATTTGAAATATTTTGAAATGGAATGTGGACTTTGTTTTCTGTTTTAATTTTTTTCCATATTCTTGTGTTTCTGTGTATTAATGTATCTAACATTGCCGTATTTGGTTGTCGAGGATTAATAACTATGGATGACTACAGCATCTGTAGCTGTTAGTTTCGGGCCTTCGAGTAGGGGGATGTTACAATACAATCCCCAAAATCTCAAACTCCGATCGAAGCGTGCCGGCTGGCGTTCTATACTAAATACCCTTATTCTGAATCGAATGGAACTATTTTCGGGACCTAATTCCAAAGTATATGGAAGTTAGCTTTTTTAAATCAAATTATATTTAAAATTAATCGCTAAGCGTTTCGAGTTCGCGCGACCACACAGTACATCTGATCGTTATGAAACTCAACGACGTACTACAATTTATCATTCTGGATCTAAGGGCACTGGTTTCATTAAAATCCAAGACAGTGCCCCGGAATGTAAATTTCACAAATTTTAATATCGTTTTATATTTTCGATCCAATTATTGATATTTATCCGATCTATTTTGTATATAAATTTACAAATTGAATTCATCAATATTATTAATTATTTAAAAGGAGTTAAATGATATTATTAAATCCATTTAATTATTATTTAATTTACAATTTTAATTGATTAATCATAATTGAATTTAAATTATAAATTCCTAAAAAAACCTGTAATTTATATATTTAAAATTAATTAAACATTTAAAATTGAATGACCAAAATTCTAGGATGTTACATTCTTCCCCCTTAAAAGAATTTCGTCCCCGAAATTCCCAAGAAAGAAAATGTTTTCAAATCCTTAAGTTTAAAACTATTAATTAAAATGAGTTATTAAACTTATTAATTAAATCTCAAAATTTTACGGAAAATTTTGGTAATGTCTCCTTTGTGCGGCTCGATCGGAATAACTACAAATTGCCTCTACGGGCTTTAAACCAACCAAAGGAAATAGAAGCCAAGTGGATCCCCATATTTGGGGTATAAAATCATCAACCAATTTAAATTTCTAAATTTATTACGTACCTTTTTGCGTTTGTTATATATTTTTGGCAAGTAATTTATTATCTCTATGCAAATGCAGGTGCACAAGAACGAAATAGCAATCTCTTGCATACCTTTACTTACGAAATCCAAAAGAGAATCAGGCTGACAAAAACAATATGATGTAATTCTATATGCGAAAACTAACCTGATATAAATCTACATGCAACCAACAACCATATCTCAATCATACGCAAAAAAATACAGAAAATATTATGTAATATATGCAATGCATCAAATTATTTCAAAAGATAAATTTAGAACTAAATGCCCGCTTTATAAAATCAAAAATTTATTTTCAAATTTCTCAAACAGGAATTAAATCAAAGATCAAAAATCAAAATGACAAGGAAGTGATTCCTCCATATAACGTACGGTGAAACTCTAGAATCAAAACAATATGGAGCATTCAGTGGTACTCTGGTTCCTCCAAAACACCAAATAGAGTGAATAAATATTATTTCTTTGCCAAAATCTTCAAAATCTCTTTTTTCAGAATCACCGGGATTTATGTCCTAATAACAACAATTCAAAATCCTGTCCATAAATTTAAACTTTATAAACAATGGTATATAAAATCACACAATCAATCAATCAAATTCAGTCAAATCAAATCAAATTCCGTATAGGAATAAACCAACACTATCCGTCAATCAATCAAACTCCATAGGGGAATAATCTAGCACTTAACATTATTTAAAATATCAAATAAGTAACACACAAATCTTAACTTAGGTTCAAACTTCCTTGATTGTTTAAAAATATAGGTAATTATCTAAACGTACCATTTTCCTCATCAGCCTTTGGTTATTGCTTAGAAGATTATCCAAACTCAATCGGACAAAATTTAAAACCAAAAATTATTGGTTTCTTAACTACACCAATTTTTTTTCTAAATCACTTATATTTTCATTTAGTATTTTATTCAATACAAAAATTATTTATGAATTATTTCATAAATTTTCACCCTAGTTTAAAAATATTTTATAAAGTCATTTCTTTATAAAACATCAAATAAAAACTTACTCCATTTTATTTATTTGTATAATACCCTTCTAGAGCCTAAGAGTACATACAAAAAAACCAATTTTATTCACTTAAAATTTAGAGAGGCCTAAAAATATGGGTCCTTTTGAAACTAAGTCAACCTATAAACCTTTCTAATGTAGAGAGTTATAATGAAAAACGTTGATGGGTTGGCTCGGTAACAACAAATAGTTTACACTACTTAGATGTTTTAAACAAATATATGGTTTTAATAAAACAATGCCTATGAAAACCTCCCTATCAAAATTTTAACTCATTTTAAACCGATGTTAAATTATTCCCTATCTTATCTAAGGGTAAATTCTCATTTATCAAAATAATCTCTTATCAGAATTACTTTTTGTTTTGAAAACAATTCCCTTTTAAAGGAACTGAAAAATTAAATACCCAGATTTTAATTTCCAAAAACTCATCTTTGAAAGCATACTACGTATATTTTTATATGAAATAACTTCAAACGATTTTTTTATTAAAAATCACTTTGGGTTCATTTAGATTTGAACTCATTTCGACCACACAATGGTAAAGAGAATAATTTACTAAATACCCCACAATGTTCGGCTAAGCGAACATCTGATCGTCACTTAGAAGATTATTCAGATTACCACAAAACTAATTGTGACGATTTTCTCCGAATTAGCCCAAAGAAAATGCATTCCATTTAAAATTTCACTTCCAAAAATATATTTTCTTTTAAATACTTTCAAAAATACTACTATTTCATTTCTCAAAATTCTTTTGAAATTATTTTCGAAAATTCTAGGATTTAGTTTCAAAAACCTTTTTAAACACATTTTATAAACTAAATTTATATAAAATTTCCTTTATATAAAAATCATTTCATATTATAATAACTCTTCTTTATTATAATAGAATTTTCCCAAATATTTATCATTTAAATGTCTTATCCTGCCATTGATTATATTCTATAACTTCTATTAAAATTTTATTTTTAACTCACCATTATTAGAAGGTGAATTTTAACTTAACATATTCTCCAAACACCTCATGGTCAAATTGTGAAAATTAATTCGCAAGGGGTTCGTTTATAAATTCAACAACAAATGCTTATAAATAAGCTAAACACAAATAATCAATGATTAAAAAATGTCAACAACGCTCCTAATTTAATCGAGAATGACTGATCAAACGATAGTGATAATAAATTAATATTATCACATTCAAACAAACATGCTCTATAACTATATAAATTTTGAAAATTATTATTTTATATGTATAAGAATATAATCCTAGGCAAAATATTTAATTTACCAAATTTTCAAAAATCAATATCATGTCCATGGGCCTTATTCAAGTGTTTAGAAATCCTTGTCGACACCGT
Source organism: Allium fistulosum (assembly GCA_030737815.1). Lineage (NCBI taxonomy): Eukaryota > Viridiplantae > Streptophyta > Magnoliopsida > Asparagales > Amaryllidaceae > Allium > Allium fistulosum. The sequence goes on from CM060904.1 coordinate 357,138,371, forward strand.
GGCATCCCACATCTCGACCAGAATTCATAAACAACTCAATAGATCAATTAACACAGTACGTTTTTATAACATTAAAAAATATGCTCTCGAATATAAATAATTCTCAAACTCATTCTAGGGTATTACTAACCCCATCTCTAATGAGTTATACCCTACCAAAGCCAAGGTTCTCGCTTAACCTTCAGCTCTGATACCAAGCTTTAACGAACCGCCTTTTTGACCATCGAAAGTCGACACCGAATACTACCACCGGTTTCAAATGTTGAACATCCAATCGAAAAAAGGGCAGATTGTTAGGGTAAATAAAAAGAAAAGAACAGAGATAATAAGAATATCATAGTGGAACCAACAACATACAATACAACAAGGACAGTAAAAACTATCACTCCAATAATATAGAGTATATCAGAGTTAAAAACAAACCTTATCAGCTGGACAATTATAAAATCCCGATCGCACAATTGCTGATATGGATACTATATAATATGGCGGAAAATAAAACACTACGATAGATGAACCTCCAGCTCCTCTCCAAGATCTCCATAACACCAATGCCAACCTGGAAAAATACTCGGTCTAACCCGAACATTATAATAAAATAACATACATATCAGTTTGGAAATACCAGCGTGAATAAACTCAAACAATGGGGAACATATAAAAGTTCTGTGAGACCACACTGCTAACGCGCAATGGGTTTTTACCTCACAAGAATAACATCCATATAGGAAAAAGTAGAGATAAACAACCGGAAACAAATCCAAATAAGAATGGGCATAAAAGGTATTAAAAACTAGATTTGAAAGAATGAAAATAATCCGGGCAAAATCCAAACTGGACAGAATGGATAAAACAAGATAATAGTCCAAACTTGATAGAATGGACAAAACCTGTAATTAATCATCATGAAGAGTGATTGACTCTTCCCGTTGCAATTACCGAAAAAACAATTCGAAGGTTCGAATCAAATAATGAAAGGAAAATTTCCAACAAATTACTAGGAAGGAGCACCCCCCTTGAAGTATACCTCTAGTAATATCCTTCCGAGAAGCTCATTTGCTCTTTGAAACTTCTCGGAAACTTCCAAGCCGGACCCTACTAAACCATACCGAGTATCCGAATATTTCATATCTAAGTACACAACTGAATCCAATCTAGATGAGATGTGAAAATATCTTAACGGGAGCAACCCCACATAGCTTGGCCTCTTCTCGCGCTTTGGATCTAGTTATTTCTAGCAAAGGATAACAAAGCTCAAAAGACCAGCAAATCGTTTTTAAGGTGACGATACACCATGAAGAAAGCTGGATCCAATAGTTAATAAATCAACTACCGGGGATAATTATATGATCGTATATGGAAATTAAATTTCATATATTTGTCACTACTCGTGGATTTCAAACAAGTATTATCCCTTGATAGAAAATGAAGCCAGGAAAGTTGAGATAGTGTTACCTCTAGGCATATCCTTGATGACATTTTTAACCTTCGAGATAGAAACGAGTCCAAGCCTCAACATTTAGCCTTAAAAGTATGACTAGATCCTTTCCATATAAGTGATATCGTTTACGGAATTACTTTTCCATTACCGAATCGAACTTTACTTGTTAAAACTGAACTTGTGCTTGATTTCCATATTAAAATATGGATAAAAACACTTGGGAAATTGTTGGCGTCAAAATTGGCCACCAACACCCAATTATGTAAAGGTACCACTATCCAATGCAATCATGGAAATATGAAGAGAGATAAATGAAGAACAAAATTAAAACAATCAGAAAGCAAGTAAAAAGAAAGAAGATTTATTGTGGTTGAGCTAACTTCTGCCTACGTCCACTCCTAAATAATCCTTTTTATTATACTGAAGTTTGTTTACAGTTACAATCCGAAATCCAAGAATAAAATTGGCAGAGAGTAGCCTAGGTTAAAGATAAAGAGAAACAAAAAGAAGACCCTTTTTTGACGACATGCGTGTTGTATTTTTAAGGGAATACTTGCACGGATCAGGCATAAATTTTGACAGAAGGTCCGGGAGACCAAGACAAGGCCACCTAAATATTTCCAGGCCCATTGGAGCCCACAATAAGGATTGGTACTGATCCCTATTATTGTTTCCAAATGGGTTGCGATCTCAATGAGTGGTGCCCCATTATGTTAGCTACTTGCCCTCCAAATTTCGTGCCATTTCGACTTACGGTTTGTGAGATATCGCGTTTTCCGTGAAGTTGTGTTGCTTGAAATCTGATTTCTGTAGATCCTTCTAGAGGGATAGGTACTGATCGCTCCAATCTTTTAGAAATGCCAAGCGATCCCTAAAGGAGCTTCTCCATGTTGTGTTATGCTTAGCCTCCAAGTTTCACGCCAAATGTATTAGTAGAACTCGAGTTATTGATCAATCTTTGTTGCAATAAGTTGTGAAGGCTTATTATAGCCGATCCCCATAAAGGGATAGGTACCGATCCCTCCAACTTGCTCCAAATGATATGCGATCCCTATGGGTTGTTCCATATGTTGTATTTAGCTTGTGCTCCAAGTTTCATGTTAATTGGATCAGTGGATATTGAGGTATTGACTAATCACTACAAGAATTTGAATATAGCCGACCCCTACAAGGGAAGAGTGCTGCCCCCTATGGAGGGATCGGTAACGATCCCCTTCAAGTTGAATGTTTTGGGGTGTGACCCTTAGGGTGGACTCTCTATGGTCCCCTCTTCATGTTCCTAGAGTTTCACTTTGATCCCTCTTGTGGTTGTTGAGTTATTATTTGTTTTCTAGCAAAATGAACTTGCTTCTATGTGTTGAACCATATTCCATACTTCGAACATTCTACCTTGCATATCTATCAATTCCATTCAATCTCAACTTCATGTTATTATTTTTATTTGATTTCTAGGTCCTACAATCATCACTCTGAACTCAACAGCCTCTATAATCGCAAAGTTTGTTGGGTTAAATCTGCCTGTATACTTCCTTGGCAAAAGGTGGGTTAACACTTTGCCCCCCAAAACATGCCTTGCGATAGGAAGGTGTGTTTTGAATTGCCGTAAATCCAAAATCCATAATCCATTGATAGCCATATTTTCCAATCCAGAATCCAATCCATTGCCAATCCGAATCCATGATCTCTCTGGATCGTTAGTGAAGTTTGTGATTGTTCCTTGTCGATATCCAATTCCGAATACATTCTAAATCCTTAGCCAAATCCATATCTATCCAAATTCAATAGCCAAATCCATGATCTTACCGGATCGTTTGCCAAATCCAAAGCCTCGATCTCATTGGATCCGTGCCGAACACAATCCATATTCGACGACCTGAGTAGGCCGATCCATTGCGTTCGAGCAAAGCAGTCTACCCCTTGCCAAGCATAGTCCATACCTGACAACCTTGATCTCTCCAGATCCTTGCCGAGCACAATTCATACTCGACAACCCGAGTAGGACTATCCATCGCGTTTGAGCAAAGCGACCTACCCCTTGCCAGGCATAGTCTATACCTGACGACCTTGATCTCTCCAGATCCTTGCCGAGTACAATCCATACTCGACGACCTGAGTAGGCCGATCAATCGCGTTCGAGCGAAGCGACCTACCCCTTGCCAGGCATAGTCCATACCTGACAACATGTGTTATCTATTACATTGACCCAAATTTAAACATTCCTAAGTCCATTTTCCAAAATATAAAATAAGAGTCTAGACAACCAATAAACCAGAGTTCGAAGCAAACAAGAAGAAAAAATAAGAAAAAGAAAAACTAACTTTACAAACCCGAAAACTACGGTTTATCATCATCTCAGAGCATGCCTAGGGACCGTCCTCAATCCCATACATGTGTAAGTGACTTAGCCATCCTACTTACTTATTCCATGCCATCACGATCAATTGATGACAAGTTGATGAAGATACCTTGATCCAGTGCAAATTTCATTCGAGGTGAACGGTGGCTACTCCTGTTCCACCGTCGCAGCCTGAGTCCTCACGTATTATTGTAACGACCATTCTTCTCGTATTCCTCAATGATATCCTTTAAATGCCTGCAGTCATTTGTGTTGTACCCATCCAGCTCATGTAATAGGCAACGCTTTCCTGATGTTCGTTCGCGTTTGGAGGGCTCCCTCCTTGCCGGCCTTCGATACAGAAGGCGTCCTCGAGTATCCAGATATATCCGTTATAGGGTTTCATTCAATTCCTAATAAGAAGAGAATTTGGGTTCCCCCCTATGTCACTTCGATCCATCAAAGCTATTATCCATGTTCCGTTTACCCTTGTCCTTTCCTGAGCTCTCACCGGGCGGTTCTCCACCCTGTACCGTATTAACTTCCGCTGCCTCTTTATCAGCTTTCGCATCTTCTTGTCATAGAAACCTTTCTTCTTCATTGTAGAATTCTTCAAGATCCATCGGTGGATCCCGTATCAGTGATATCTTAAAATTTGAATTATCTGCAACTCTTGACACTGCCGCCATCAAAACTATCGATGGATTTGGTCGATCCACCAAAACAACTGCCGCATTGAACCTGGTTAAGAAATTCTTGAGTGATTCTCCTGCCCACTGCTTTACTGATGTCAATATCATCACATTCTTGGGTCTTGTAATGTGAACCCGAAACTACTTCATAAATATTTCGACCAATTCTGTCCATGTGCTAATAGAGCCACTCTCCAATTGTCTGAACCATAGCGCAGCTACATCCGTTAAGTACAGAGGGAAGCATCATGCCAGGACTTCTTCCCAAGCCCCCAGTACTTCCATGTGCCGTGTATACCTCATAATATGCATAGTTGGATCCGACTTTCCATCATAAGCTTCCAGTGTTGGTAGTTTGAATTCTGGTGGATTCCTAGCATTCGTGATATTAGGAGCGAATGGACTTCTATTTACATCCTCCAGATCCCTATTCACTAATATTCCACACATAGCTCGCCTTATCATCTCTGCAAACCTGTCATTGTCTTCCAATGGTAGTCTTATATCATCCTGTCCAAGCTGCCTCCTGAGTCTATCAGGGAATTCTGGAACATATTCCTCTAGACGAGCATCCAAATTTTGATTCGCACCTACCTCCATGGGATTGACTGCATGTCCTCCAACATCACGATCGACCATACCTAGGGGCATGCCCCCACTGGGGATCGGTGCCGATCCCTCTAAAATGGTCGAGGATTGCCCCCGGCTGCTCTACTCCACTCCTTCGTCCATTGGCTCGATTTTCATGTTCCCGATTCTGATTTTCAACGATTCTTGCCACCTCAACTCCTTGATCTATAGCTCTGGTGGTTCCTACAACTTCTTGGTTTTGCATTCCAACAGCTCCTATGGCTCAAGTCTGTTTGATCTGTTGGAAAAGATTCAGCATCATCTCCTCCTGTCTTTTCAGCATCCATTCATGTATAGCGTCCATCACTGTTCCCATTTCATCTATAGTGATGTAGATAGATGTTTGATAAGCTCCAGCTCCTGAGGAAGCCTCATGACTCCCTTCATGATGGCTCCTATCCACTACTTGTCTCCTTGTTGATTGTCTCACCATTGCTCCAAATCCAAGCTCTCTAATTGCTAAACCTGAACTCCAAATCCATGAGGGCTTGCTTTCTCAGTGAAAGTAGGGGTGGGCGTGGTCGGTTAACCGACTCAATCGGTTAAAATTTTCGGTTAACCGCTATAGGAGTTTCGGTTCGGTTAACCGGTTTCGGTTAATTTAACCTCCGGTCTACCGACCGAACCGGTCAAAAATAACCGTGGTTAACCGGTTTATTTAACCGGTTAACCGAGTAATTTGAACGGTTCGATTAACCGCCCAAATTAGTTGGTTAACCGGTTAAATAAACCGGTTTACCAACCAAAACAACATGTCGGCAATCAACAACTACAAAGCCAGATCAGTTAGACAAACTTAAATTCCTAGTTGCTTTGACACATTGTCACTCTCGGTTCATACTCATAGTTCAATTGCTTCATAGGTCATACATTCATAGTTCATAGCATTACAATAGTAACTTAATTCAAATTACAGTACACTAATACAACATGTCAAGTGCAACAACTACAAAGTCAAACTCCTAGAATATAGTCTCCACTCTTGACTTTCCATTCTTCGGCAGTTCATCTCAATACTGCTGTTTCCAGTGATCCAGTCTCCACTTTTCGACCTAGTCTCAGTAGTCTGTCCAAATAAAATAATGTGAGTGAACGTTAATTAAATATGAAATATGCACTGTAATAACTTATTATATGAACTATACTAACTTATGCACTGTAAGTCTGTAATAACTTATTATAATTTATATGCACTGTAACAAATATGCACTGTAACTTATTATGGGTCACTGGAGACCTCATGATCTATATATATATGCACTGGAAGTATAGATATTCACCTGTATAGATACCTGATTCAATGCATATAATAAGTTATTACAGATACCTATACTTCCAACTTGATATAATAAGTTAACTGGGTCACTAGAGATACCTATATAGATACCTGATTCAATGCAGTGCTTAGTATTGGGAAATCATGAGGTTATATTGAAGTGCTTAGTATTGCAGTGCTTTCTAAATTTCTAATCCACATTCTTGGTTATATGTTCCACTTTAACAACTATATTGTAGTGCTTAATATTGGGAAAGCATGTTCCACTATAACAACTGCATTGCAGTGCTTGGTTATATCTTTATGAAAAAGGATGTATTATTCATAGGATCATACAGCCATAATAATATATAGGTATTGGGTATAGCTAATACATACGAGTGCAGTTCCATGAAATCATGGCTAAGTCATAATAACTAGCATGGTTATAAAGAAGCAAAAAGACATTAATCAACAACATACATATATCAATAAAAGGGGCAAATAAAAATTAGTAAATTGATCACAATGCCAATGCAATTCTTCTAGGAGCTCCAAACTAACTAGTCTACTTCTTCAACACTTTCAAGTCTGAGTTATAGACTTCTATGTAGTGAACCGTCCAAGGGTTAACATGAAAAATGATGTTAATGCAAATTTAAATATCACCGTTACTGCTATTTCCAAAGTATCTTAGACTTCCTTCAGACCAATTTTTCCAACCATAGGCCAGAACGATAGATACTATATTTCTCTTGTTCTAGCTGGTTACTGTAATTAGCTCTATCATATTCCCAAAATTTAAAGAAGTCAGGGAAATTTTTGTGGCAAAGATGTAGATCAGATGCACAGATATTCGATAATTTGAATGTAAACTAACATTCTAAAGAGATTCAAAAGCTTGTAGCATATGCTTAATACGATAGGATTTTCTATTAAAAAAATTGATAATAAAGTAGGTATAATTTTACAACAAAAAAATTGGAATTAACTCCATCATAAAAGTTCAAGTGGAAGGGAATTTTATAGATGTTATTTTGTTATTTTTACCGCTTATTTGTCTATAATTGTATCCATTATAGCAGCAGTACCATGTAAAATATTTTGTTTGCTATTTTAAGTTTTGAACCTGCAAAAAAATTGTTAAAATTGTACCAGTGCATAATATGACTATAAAAATATATCTAGCGTAGCAATGGAAGTTGATTGAAAACAATTTTAAGATTGCAAAAAGAAACCAATAAAATCATGTGGATTGAATTTTTATTTTTATTTTTTCACATGTGTACATACAAATCAAAGTTTAAATATCTTAAATTGCTAACTTGTAAATAATGATAGTCTCGAGTTTAAATCATATCCTATAAATAGGTTCCTATTGTGCAGTTGACATAATACAAGAAAATTCTAATGAAGTAAACCCTTGACATACATTTTTTGAGCAAGAAATGCATATAAAACAATCCGTCCATTCACATATATGATACTCTACGGGAGAGAACATTCCATCATCAAACTCCACTTCTTTTAAACAATCCATCCATTCACATTATTTATCGCTGTTGATTATTTTAAACAAATATGAAAGTAATCTATAATTATGTATGCCTTAAATTATAAATAGACATATTATCCAAATAATATGTTGAGAACATTGACCTTGACCATCAGTTTCTACCAGCAGTAGCACAAAATTCGTAAAACAAAAACAAAAAACAAAAACAAAAAGCATTTCCATTTTATATTTTAGTGTTGAAAATAGATATTATGAAACATATGTAACTGATATTTTATGACTGACATATTACTATGCACCAATTAATTATTTACCCCAAAAAGTTGCTTTTTTGACCTGAACTAAGCTTCGAATCTGATAACAATTAACAAGGTCTGAATTCGAAACTGATAACAATTAACAATTAACCATTAACCGATAACAAGGTCTGAACTTGAAACTGACATATAGAAACAAGGTCTGAATTTGAAACTGATAACCGTTAACCAATTACTGACATATATAAACAAGGTCTGAATTCGAAACTGGTAACAATTAACAACTAAGCTTCTTTTGACCTGAACTAATATACATCTATGAACCGCTACATCAATCCATGATATTATACCATAATATTGTTATCAATCCATGAACTGCTGTTATAAGCATAAACAAATTAAACGCTCAACAAAATTTAAATAGAACAGAAAAATACTAAATCTACCCAAAATAAATCATACTCGCATTTTTCTTCTTCCTGCTAGCATTCCCCATTTCTCAGAATTCAAATCGATGGTCAAAGAGGTAACGGATTCACGGAGGATCGCTTTGTATTTGGATTCGAAGGTTTAATAGCGAGAATTCTGTAGGTTTTTTTTAGGAATGAAAATGAACGAGTACTTTTGGTATTGGGAATGAATTTTGAAACAGCGGCTGAAAGCCTGAATCATACGATTAGATTTAGGGTTGGGGAAAAATGGGTGGGTCGGGTTGTGAATAGAAGTGGATTTGGGCTTTTTTAATAATTTTAAAAATAGTTTCGGTTAACGGTTAACCGATATATGAACCGTGGTTAACCGTTAACCGACCCGATTTTGGTCGGTTAACATCGGTCGGTTAACCGAATGTTCGGTTAATCGATTTTTTCGGTTAAAGCGGTTCGGTTAAGGTCGGTTAAGTCGGTTAGGTCGGTTAACTCGGTTAAATGCCCACCCCTAAGTGAAAGTACTAAAATGTTGGAATCAAACTTGGCCACCAACACCCAATTATGTGAAGGTACTAATATCCAATCCAATCACGGAAATATGAAGAGAAATAAATGAAGAACAAAATTAAAACAATCAGAAAGCAAGTAAAAAGAGACAAGATTCATTATGGTTTGGCTAACTCCGGCCTATGTCCACTCCAAAATAATCCTTTTTATTATACTGAAGTTTGTTTACAGTTACAATCTGAAAGCCAAGAATAAAATTGGCAGAGTGTAGCCTAGGTTCAAGATAAAGAGAAGCGGAAAGAAGATCCCTTTTTTGACGCCATACCTGCTGTATTTATGGGGGAAGACATACACGGATTGGGCTGAAATTGACAGAAGGTTTGGGAGGCCAAGACGAGGCTACCCAAAAATTTCCAAGCCTATTGGGGCCCACGATAGGGATCGGCATCGATCTCTTTTAGTTGTCTAAATGGGCTGTGATCCTATAAAGGGTGCCCGATTATGTTAGCTACTTTCCCTCCAAATTTCATACCATTTCAACTTATGGTTTGTGAGATATCGCGTTTTCCGTGAAGTGGTGTTGCTTGAATTCTAATTTCTGCCGATCCCTCTAAAGAGATAGGTACCGATCCCTCCATTCTCTTCTAAATGCCATGTGAACCCTAGGGGAGCTTCTCCATGTTGTATTATGTTTAGCCTTAAAGTTTCATGCCAACTGGAATAGTAGAACTCGAGTTATTGATCAATCTTTGTTGTAATAAGTTGTGAAGGCTGATTATAGCTGGTCCCAATGGAGGGACAAGTACCGATCCCTCTAACTTTCTCAAAATGATATGTGATCCCTATGGGGTGTTCCATATGTTGTAGTTAGCTTGTGCTCCAAGTTTCATGTCAATTCGATCAGTAGATATTGAGATATTGACTAATCAATGCCAGAATTTGAATATAGCCGACCCCTACATGGAAAGAGTGCCGATCTTTATGGAGGGATCGGTACCGATCCCTTCAAGTTGCATGTTTTGAGATGCGACCCCTCGGGTGAACTCCATAGGGTCTCTTCTTCCTGTTCCTAGAGTTTAACTTCGATCCCTCTTGTGGTTGTTGAGTTATTAACTATTTTCTATCGAAATACACTTACTCCTATGTGTTGAACCAAATTTCATACTTCGAACATTCTGCCTTGCATATCTATCAATTCTATTCAATCTCGACTACATGTTATTAATTGTACTTGATTTTTGGGTCCCACAATCATCACTCTGGACTCATCGACCTCGATAATTGCGAAGTCTGTTGGGTTAAATCCTTCTGTATACTACCTTGGGAAAAGGTGGGTTAATAGAAATACTATTAAACAAGTTATTTTATAAGACAAAATTTATAATACTAAGTGTATTAAAACAAGGGTAAAAAACAGATGTCGTTAAAACATTGTTTACTATAAACCCAAAACATTTTACACTTAGCTTTATTTATAAATAATTCCTTTTAAAGGACTTTCTCATTTAAAACCATCATTTGTAAATTTAAAATAATATTTATTATCCTAAAAGAAAATAAAACAATTTAAACACCTTTATAAATTTAAAATAATATTAATTATCCCGAAAGGTAATTTATCACATTTATAATCTCTTTTAAATAAACCAATCCGTCATCTTTAATAAAATAGTTACTTATTTCCAAACACTTTTATATCATAAGTAAATTAACTTTAAAACCTTTATTAAATCAGTTTTTTAACTTTAAAACATTTTCATCAAATTAGTTAATTTACTTTAATCACTTTTATTAAATTAATTTACTTTAAATATCATTAATTAAAAAGATTTATTAAATTCAAATAATCATTAATTAAAATGAATAAATAATCTCAAACATCATTAATTAAAATGATTAATAAATTTTAAATGCCATTAATTCAAAATAATTAATTAAGTCCAAATAATCATAAATTAATTGGATTAATTAAATTTAAATATCATTAGTTAAAATGATAAATTAAAACATCATTTGTTAAAATGTTTAAGTAACTATAAAACATCATTAATTAAAGTAATTAACTAAATTTCAAATATCACTAGTTAAAACAATTAATTAAATTTAAAACAATCATTAATTAAAATAATTAATTAATTTCAAAATCATTAGTTAAAAAATTAATTAATTTAAATAAGCATTAATTAAAATGATTAAATAATTTGAAATATCAATAATTAATATGATTAATGAATTTTAAAATTCTATTTAGTGAAAACATAAGCTCAAGTTCAAAGCACATATGACAGAGTTTTGTAGATGAAAATCAATAAATGATGGTATATCGGAAATCGCTATAACGACACTTAAAAAATTTAAATGGAATATCAAGATTTATTTCAATTAAATATCAATTAATAACATAAGAGTGTAAATAAATGATTATTGATGAGATACCCCTCAAGGTCACTCTATAAATTTTCCTCGCAAAACGATGGTTACAGATAATATATATAATCATATGGATTCATAACAATCAAGTTAATAAGTCATCCATTTTACAAATGGAAATTCAACCAAAAAATCTAACTAACATCAAAGAAATCAATAATAGTTTATAGCATCATAGATATGATATAGTAAAATTGAATGTGAGTTAAACTAACATTGATTCCAGTTTTTGCCGAAGCTTTCTGGTTTAAACTAAAACTGAACAAATGTTCGATTTTAGCCAAAAATTTCACTAGCTCCAAAATCTTCCAAGCTAACTCCATTGCAAAGATAATGTCCATCCGAGTGTAACCCAACAAACAACGTTCGAATTCGACCTCGTACGCAAAAGATATTGAATTTGTAAGTTATCGATTATCTTATATTAATTAATAACTTAATTTACTGTTAATTATAAAATTACCCTTAAACTCATCTTCTTCCCCATCTTTATAAAATCTTACACAGGATATCACAAACCCACCATAGCCGTGCACGTTCGAGCCATGATACGGAGCTACGCTCTGCTAAATGATGAATCGACTTCACCGATGCGTCCCTTCACAAAATCTCTACGCTCCCGGCCCATCATCATCACTCACGAGCTCCCCGATCAAAACACGACCCGATGGTTCCTCCCCCCATGCGCCAGGCCACGATCCCCAATAGGACGTCGTACAACCCCAAACTCTACTACCCGATGCCAATTTTCAACACGAACTCGAATACACACTCAACCATGCCTAGCTTCCCCCAAATCGAGCTCAAAATCCAGCCCTAGCTCGTTGCCAAGAATGGCCTCCACCAAAGATGACGATGCATCCCAATTCAGGACCATAGGATTTTAACTATCAAGCATACGAGCTTAACGAATCCAAAATGAGAATATTTAGTGGAGAAACGAATTCAAATTTAATTTTTATAGTTTGAAATCTCTTCTTTTAGCATATAGGAAATGGAATACAAAGGAGATAGAGGAATGGTTTTGATGTGGGAGTATTGGCCTGATGTAAGGAATTAAAATATATGGTATGGGTTTGAAGTATGGAGCATACATTATTTATTCGATAATATTTGACAATACACTCCCAAAAATCTCAAACTCCAATCGAAGCATGCCAATTGGCGTTCTATACTAAATACCCATGTTCCGAATCCAATGGAACTATTTTTGAGATCTAATTCCAAAGTATATGGAAGTTAGCTTTTTAAATCAAATTATATTTAAAACTAATCGCTATGCATTTCAAGTTTACGCGACCACATAGTACGTCTGATCATTGTGAAACTCAACAGCGTACTACAACTTATTATTCCGAATCTAACGGCACTGGTTTCGTAAAAATCCGAGACAGTGCCCTGGAATGTAAAATTCACAAATTTAAATATCGTTTTATATTTTCGATCCAACTATCGATATTTATCCGATCTATTTTGTGAATAAATTTACAAATTGAATTCAACAATATTATTTATTAATCAAAAGGAGTTAAATAATATTATTAAATCCATTTAATTAATATTTAGTTTACAATTGTAAATGATTAATCATAATTGAATTCAAATTATAAATCTCCAAAAAATCCTGTAATTTAAGTATTTAAAATTAATTAAACATTTAAAATTAAATGACCAAAATTCTGGGATATTACAAGATGAATCAGATGATAATAAGAAGCTTGAAAAAGGATACTTGAAATAATCATCGATATAAGAGCAAACATATAAATCGAAAGTGAGAATGCTTCTAATAGCATGAGAATATGGAAACCCCTCAATACGCCATAAGTTAAAACTACATCATCCACACTCAAGTAAACATGAAAAGGTCGAGTTGATTGAACTTCATAAACATCAGTAGTGGATCTAGTAACTTGCTGAAGATATAAATCCCTTAAACAACTTTCCATCACAGGGCACAATTGACTATTCCAAGTCAAACAAATTCTATCTAAATATGCAGTAATAGGTAAATATCCCTCCTCCAACTTTCATGATTAAAACTTTTTGTGTAATTAGAACTCATCTTCCCATATTGATTTCCAACAAAAATAAACATTTGTGAACTTTTTAAAAGGAAAATCATGCAAAAAAATCAACTTCATCCCCACCAACACTCCTAAAGCTAGACAAAGTTTGATTAAATGTGTCTATAGAAGTAGCATTAACAACTCAAAAAACAAATAAATGGTCCATTTCCTTTTTGCCTTGAGGGAACCTTTTTCTTTAAATAATAGTAACAAGAACCATGTGCCGAATATAAAAAAACATGAGGAACAAGAAGCAAAATAGAAGGATGCCGATCGGATACAAAAGTGAAATAATGATCGTCATTACATAACGTGTCCTTAAGGTTTATTAAAAACCAAATTAGCTACATCATCACCAGATATAATGTCAATTGTGTAACACTCCAAAAATTTAATGAAAATTCAATAATAAAATTAAATTTAAATATAACAAAGACTAAAATGAAATTTTTACAGACATTTAAATTTGGCTACGAAACTTGCATCATTGCATTCGTAGCAATTTTCTGGATAATTTTCGTATGTAACACTTTGAAATCGGAGTTAGTGCAGATAAGTTACAGACGTTTGAAAATTTTTAAAAAATTACACAACGACCGGTCGACCCTAGGGTCTCAATGGTTGACCAATAGCGATCGACCTAGGGAGATGAAGTGGTCAACCGTGCATGTTGTAGATTCGAAGATTCTAGAGCGAGCTGAAAGGATGCGATTGACCTACTTATTTTACTTGGCTGGCACGTTTGTGATAAGCGAATGTGATGATAGTAAATATTCTCCAGACCATCTCCAACACCCCAAACTTGTCCCTAACCTCTATAAATTGAAATCTACGCTAGCCCTAAAATAAGTATAAAACATATAGACTACCGAAACTCCATCGAAATTCTTCCTCTCCACCTCTAAATTTCTTTCGAAAATAAAATAAAATCAAAGAAAAAATACAATAGTAGATCGGATCTAAATGGAATAAGCTTACGGGGGTGATTCTCTGATAGATCTTCTTGGTTGAGCTTGGATTTAAGGTGACTGGGAATAGGTTTAGTAAGTTGATTTATTACACTTAAATTCAACCTATTCTAATTGATCCGGGGTATTATTAATTTAAACAGTGTAAACTCTAATTATATAACCTGAAATGTTGAGTAGAAATAGGAGCACTGTAAATTGATAAACTTGTAAACCCCTTTTTAATTGAAACCTTGAAATTGGTTAACTGTTAGTATATAACTTGTTAAATGCATGAATAACGTACCAATGAAAATAGGGTATAATCTCAAGGGAAACTGGTCACTTAATTGCTTAATGTTGTTCACTGTATACGCTAATCAATAAAAATTAACAATAATTAAAATCGAATCAAACAAACGAGCAAACCTACGCGACAGGTCGACCCTCACCCTAAGCGGTCGACCACAAGTGGTCAACCTGTAGAGTACAGCAGTTGATCGATTATAACCTGAAATGCATGACCTAAACCTCATGCCCAGGTTGGTAATAAAAATAAATATAAATGTTAATTGTTGTGTGAGCCTATTCAGGGTTATTTGTATTTATGTTAGGAGCTGTAGGAAAACAAGTTCCCTATGAGATGACACTAGGACATTGTAGTATTGGGTAAATTTTCTTTACCCAATGAGGGGTCAATTATTAACTTGAGGCGATTTTTATCGCAATTGGCACTCAAAGGAGGTCCTACGGTGGATGCACAACATTGACTGATACCTAATGGAGTGTACGGGTTCGACACAATGGGAGTACTGGTATGCACGGATACTAACGCATGTGTACAGATTAGATGAAGGATCCCGACGCGTGCAAGAAGAGGCGTAGACTATGGTTGAGAGGCGGACATGGATTGTAGACGATGAGACACTTCGGCTAGTCGGCATTTTTGGTTTTCCTCCTCGACTGGTAGTAGGGTTACGTGTAGAGGTAGTTAGGGGAAGATTCATTTCCCAATATCCTAGTGGCGGTGACAGTAGTAAGAATTTATTTCCACGTTTATTAGCCAAGGGGGTGGTGTTTCATGTTTAGTAGCTTTGTGGTAGTGTTCCATATTTAGTAACCTAGTGATAGTGTTTCCATGACGAGTAGCTCCAGGAGCAGTGGCCGATCCTTAGACATTGAGTTTCAATCCGTAGTTCGATCCTTTTAGTAGCCTGCACAATTTTTAGTGTAGGTATGCATTGGACCAAAACCCTTATGTAATGGACCCTAGGAATACTCAAACACTTATTGTATACTATATGTCACTTAGTGTAGAGTTAAAGTTAACTGCACATGATCACCATATATTAAACTATAATCATTCGTCAGATTTTTGCCTGACCCACCCCTTTCTTTTCATTTTCCCCACAATAGGATGACATGTTAGTAGTTAATTAGACATAGTACGTGGAGAAATGAGCTAAATGTTGGGCTTCTCATATTCTTTATTGTTCATCCGTAGTTACTTATTGTATTAAAAGTCTGTAAAACTTATATTGTACTTTGGGAACAGTGTATTTGGAAATTAATATTTTCAAGACTGTTTTCTAAAATGTCTTTTTTTAATACTTGTGTTTTAATTCCTTCCCCTGTGAAATCTGAAAGTGTGGAATGTCTTAGAATTTACCCTTATAATCATGCTTTGTAGTATTTAAAACTCAACATCTCATATTTTTTAGCATGACGTGAGTTTGAAAGTCATACTAGGTTTTGGATCGATATGTTAGGAAGTGCAAGTTGTCACATTTGGTATTAGTGCTTAGGTTTAAGATCCTCTAGGATTTAGGCACGTATTGAGACAATGTACTTGAAAAGTTTTTGAAAAAAATGGTTTTTCAAAAGTTTTTCCAAAATGTTTTCCAAAAAAGTTTTCAAAAATGGGTTTTGAATATGTGTGTGTATATATAAGTTTTCAAAAAGCTTTCTAATCTACATATCATAATTTCTCTTATTCGTGCCTACACTATCTTTGGGAAAGTTGAAAATAATTTCCAATCGTAGAAAGTGAGAATGAGAAATTTTTATGGGAATGGCTTAAAGAGATATCTAGGATTTGAGCATGAACATCCCTCGATGGTTCCGCCAGTATCAGTGAGCGAGCATACAAGATGAGCCTAACTCGACTAAGGGAGCATAATTATAATTTTCTAATATGCGTATTAGTACACAACACCGTATATATTTTAACTCATAAGGTGGTTGTTAACTTATTCCTTATATAAGCAGACAATTATGGGTCAGAGTAAAGGTTAAGGTATAACAATTGAGGGAAAAATAAACTTTTCACATTTTTTGGGGTTTACTCCGTAAGGAAAGGCTAGTAGAGGTTTTATATACCAATTAGCTGTAATAAGTAAATTATAGACTTAAAGGGAGTAAAGAATATTAGTACCATGAGATGCATATAATAGGAATATGATATTGATAGCATTAGAGGGACATGAAGGAGGACTTTACAAATTTAAAGGAAAATTCCCCTAGCTAAAGTGGAAACCCTATTCTTACATTAATAGTAGTTGCAAGGACTCTTGTTTACTTAAAGGTATGGTTAGAGTATTTCTGTATTAAAGTTGGGCACTATATTGAAGAATAAACTTGAGTTAATCATCTTTGAAGCGGAGGACAGAAACCCTTAGGTTGTTATTTTCTACCCCGATTTAAAGTTGGGCACTGTATTTAAAGTTGGGCACTATATTAAAGTTAGGCACTATATTGAAGAATAAACTTAGGTTGTTATTGTCTACTCCGATTTAACTAATAAACCAATGAAAATTCTTCTAAAAGTTAGAAATAGCAGATATCTAATAATTTAAATAGAAAAATAAAGTTGGTCTATGATTTTATATAAAATAATTAAAAAAACTTTATGGCTATTATTTAAAATGTTAAGGTAGAGTATTTGATAGGAAGTGATCTTTCAATAACTGTTTTAATGCTTTTGTTTGGTATTTTAGGCACACTGTTACACTTACCTCAATGTGCACTTTGCTTTTAACAATGGAACTTTTGAAAAATAAAAATTGAGAAGTAAGACCCAACTTTTGAACCCTTTTTATAAATAAGAAATGGTCAGTACTTGAAAATGTCTTTTATCGATGTTTTTGCCAAACCCTAAAACAATAAAATGCACTACATTTTCTTTAAAAATATACTTTTGTGAAAATTTATTATTTATAAAAGAAAATTATTAGAAAGGTGTGTTTTATGTACCTTTTGCTAAGTTAATTTTAATTTTTTTGATAATTTAATTAAAGAAAAATGTCATGATCTTAGTAAGGAGAAAGCTTGTTAAAAATGAAAAGAGGGTTTTATAGTTTTAAAAACTTACCAGTTCTGTGGAAATGATGTTAAAAATCAAAAGGTTTTGGTTTAAAAAGGTAGAGTGAAAATATTATGACTACCACTTAAACTTGGAAAGGAAAAAATGGATTGGAGTTAGCTAAATAGGATTAAACAGCCCACTAGGACATAATTGAGTATAAAATTTGAAATGGTTGGGACAAAGATGAAAAGTTACATGGGAATTTAGTAACCTTTTCAGTTAATGGTTGAATTATAAGGATTCGAACTTCCTATAGTAGTGAATGGTGAGCACCACATTGCATCTTTTTACCCAAGTATGGTTTGAATCATAGGATCTTTATGTGAGGAAGTTTGGAAAGTATGACTTGGGTAAACATATGTCTGAATAAGGAAAGAGTAAGCTAAGATGCTTTATTAAAGAATACTATAGGTGCAAGAAGTTTTTCTGTTTGTAAGAGTAAAAGGGCCAAGTAAGGTCTACCTCAATTCTTATATGGTGCATTAGGTAGCAAATGGGCATTTCTTTGATTACATTAGGCAATCTAAATTGGAACAGTAAGTGTAGGATCCACGCTATAGCAACAAGGTCGATACCATATATGTGAGAATAAGATAACTATAGGCTACAAACGGTTCATGTATTTTGTTATTCCCCTGAAGGCTTGGGCAGACCAGGTGGACTTAAGTGGGAATTTATATATATATATATATATATGTTATTGGGTTATATCACTGTAGATGTAATTTGCGAATGCCTAAATGTGGATCTTTGAATTGTAGGGTTAGAAATTTGCATATATTTGAACCTGGAAAATGTTGGGTGTTAGTAGCTCTTGAATTTAGTATTGGTAGTAGTAGTCCCTAAAACTTATAGATCATGTGATAATTCCAGATTTAAAGATTTAAATGACGTTTGCAACTAAAATTTGAATTAAGTTATCACAGTAAATTGTTGGGATCTGGGTAATATTTTAATTCATTGGAATGTAGAGGGTTGCAATGTAAATTCGTATAGATTATCAAGTTCAGATTTCTACATAAAAGTGTATCATTTAGAATGACAAGAAATACGCCAAAAAGAATGAGATGCATAATATAGGGATATTTACCATATTTTGTACTGTATATTTCAATAACTATGAAAAAGATAATTCATTATAATTTCAAACATAACACAAATTCTCATTTTGGATAAGACATAGAAATTTACACTATCACCCTATCCTTTGGAAGAGAAGTAGTTCCAATGCATTAAAATACAAAAATCCTTAAGTATAAACCTAAATATTGGTCACTATGTCTATTGGATTAAAATGGCAAGGCATCATTCCATATTGAGTTGTCTTAACCATGAATAATTGGAGTAAAGCGATAAGAGGTTATGTTGGTAAAAAGGTCTCAATTATGGGAAAACATTAAGAGATGGTAAAGCTTTGTAAGTTCGAGCCATAAAAGGTTTCCTAAATAAAGTTATAGTCAGAATTTTGCAATGGATAGTTAATTCAAGGATTTAGGTCTCCATCAAGAAAAAGATGCTATTATTTTCACGCATTGAGAAGGCGAAGGCAATTTTCATAGAAAACAAGATCGGAAATTTTTTGGTAAGATTTGGAGGAAGGGATAAGAGGATTTTCCCCAATCATCCATTGGATTGGAAGAAGACTGACTTGGAATACATAGTTTGTGTTGCATAATAATCGCACGCGAACAAAGTACCACTTAAGTGGTTATCATCAATGCTAGAATAATTCTAAGTTATAACTTCAATTTATTTTAGGACTTTTATTGTTAGGGTTGAATGGCAAGATAGACCAAACTTCCACTTGTGAAATTTAGGATGGTTCCATATTGACTCTAAACTTGATACCTAGGTACCATGATTTTTGAAGGACCGAAGAAACCATTTAGAAGTAAAATGAGATGACTTAATTTGAATCGAATTAGAAAAGAAGTTTGGATATTTTCAACGATTTAAGAAATCACTAAGTTTAACGGATACCCTTGGGTAAAGCGGAGAAATAGCAATGAGCTAAGTAGGAACTACAATGGAAGGACACACCGTCCACATTTGAGTTTTCTCACGTGGTATCTAGAAGTTGAGGTGATTAGGTATACCACTGGATGAGTTAAGGCAATATGTTGTGCGTTGAGGATTTCATACAGCTACAGTTTCATAGGAGCATACTTATGCTCAAGTTATTTTGTGTGGTTCAAGTCGACACAATTTGAGTTGGAAGCAAGGATTGTTGGGGGTTACTGATGCACATACATTTGGATTGAAAATTTATTCCAATGGGGATTGATCAGTCGGGGTTCAATTCATAAAAGGACAAGGACTGCATAAGATAAGCAAAAATGTATGTATCAATGGGAGATTTAGGGTTGTCCGAGGAGCTGAGTCCTCTATAGTCCATGGAACTGAGTCTACAATTAAGAAACATATAAGTAGAAAATCCCTAAGGTAAGATAAAATACAGCCAGATTATTGTGAAGCCATCATTAGGTACTTGCGGAAGTGTTTATGCGATGCAACTACCGTGGGCGAGCCATGTTATTAGAAAAATTAAAAAGGATAGATGAATCCCTTGTTCACCATGCACCTACCCGTATATTTGGAGCATGGCACAAATCAACTCTGTAATAAAATAATTAAATCGATGAGAGTCTAGTAGGGAGACGATCCAGTTAAGAGTACATGAAAGCTTAAGGAGAAAGTCCGAGCTACTTTTCCCAAACTCTTTTCTGGTATGTTTCCATTTTAGTTGGAGAAGTATAGGTTACTTAGGTTCTAGCTTAGGTAGAGATCCTTGGATGGTAGGAATAGTTGCGAACCTGTAAATAGGACATATTATGGATGATGGATGCCATTGGATGTATTGTTTGATTGTTTCTTTTACACGTTTAGAACAGTATATCCTCTAGGTAGTACACACACCTTAACAGTTTCTCTTACTTATGGTCTAGCTTGTTAGATATGATACATATGGATGCTTGATTTCTGTTTATCTTATTAAGAATTATGCATATGGATCTTGCATGTGGATGGAATGGTTGTGCACACATAAAGAATTGCAAGTATATTTATTTAGGATGTTGTACACATCTGGAGGCATGGAATAAGCATTTGCATGTCGACTTCAGGAGCCCGGCTACACTTTACACTGGTATAGATTCACGTGCATTTCATGTTGCATATATATGTACATAAAATATTAGAAAATTTTAAGGACAATGATTGCCCGTGGATAATGGATGCGTAGATGGTTGTAGCTATTGGTTATTGTGTGCGTAAGTTATATTTTCCATCCTTGGAGATTCCAAGGATGAAATTATTTTAAGGGAGAGAATGGAACACTTTGAAAATTTAACGAAAATTTAATAAGAAAATTAAATTTAAATAGAAAAGAACTAAAATGAAATTTTCACATACATCCGAATTTGGCTACGAAACTTGCAACATTGCGTTTGTAGCAATGTTCGGGTTTTAATTATTAAAAATAATTAAATAAATATTTTGGTCTTGAAATTTTTATATGTAAAAGAAGATAGGAATTCTAATTTTCGGTGATTTTTAGCGATTATTCCCAAGTGGGTATGATTTTTTATGAATTTATTATGCTAGAAAGCTTTTAATTCATATTAATTAATGAAGTAAATTACAAGGGTTTGCTAATTATTTTGGAAAGGTAAAACACAATCTTTTAGTAAATTTCTGAAAAGAATATAAATAGTAATGTATTAACTAATCATATGTTGACAAGAGGCAAGAGTTGCTGAAAAGATTTATCATCAAAAAGAAATAAATCGGTTTTATATTTATTTACAGAAATGCCATAGTGCGAAACCTAGAGGTTCGATACCCTTACCATTACCCTCGACAACTACCTGGAATAACTATCTGATAGTTATATGGTGTACCTAATTATAAAATCTGACATCTATTTGGGATGATGCATGTGATATCTATGGTGTTTACTCGGAACCTCTTGTCTCCTATATTTTCGATGCTTATGCTTTCGGCATAGTAGCCGTATGTTTATAAACTTCGTATCTTTGTTTTATAGGCTTGAAACCCTTATGATACACTAACCAGAAAGCTATGTTTTTATGGTACGATAGCATATGTATTATAGAAACCCAATAACCGTATATCTTTGGCATTATGGCCATATGTTTTAGAGACTCTATATAGTGGCTTGACACCCTATTTTAGCGGCATTGATGCCGCATGTTTATAAGTTGAATAGCTTTATTTAGTGGCTCAACGAGCCATATGTTTTAGAGGCCCGACAACCTCATTTTGATACTAAATGATTAAAAGAAGCTAACTAAAAATGATTGTATTTTGCATAAGATTCTGGCTAAGTATTGGGCTATGTTTTCCTTATTTTAAAGAATGATTTTAAGCGGTTAATCGTTTATAAAGGTAAATGTTTTCAAGGAAATAAAATGGTGTTTTGCCCAAGTTTTATATGAATTTGCCAAAGGAAATCATTATTTAAGATTAAGTAATTTTGTGCTGCCAATGACTATTGATTGAACATAAATCGATAAATGATGTTATATGTTCTTGTTATCCTTTGATCAGTTAAATTTGCATAATTATCATTTCCATGCTCACATTT
This sequence comes from Allium fistulosum, assembly GCA_030737815.1. Taxonomy (NCBI): domain Eukaryota; kingdom Viridiplantae; phylum Streptophyta; class Magnoliopsida; order Asparagales; family Amaryllidaceae; genus Allium; species Allium fistulosum. The sequence goes on from CM060904.1 coordinate 357,160,848, forward strand.
TCATGACCCAACATTGTGCCTTGAGATCTGGAAACAAAAATACCAGTTAGGTTGTTCCGGTAAAGAATATGGCCAGACTAAACTCTTGATTGACTAGAATTGCATCCAGAAGATCAGATAGATCAAATATGTTTGGATGCGTTGAACTGATCAAAAGAAATATGACTCATGGATTTAAAACCATATAATAAGTGCAAATGTGGGACTGGTGTAGTGTCGTGCCCTCTGCTTCAGCCATTAGCCACAGTTGGTAAACGTCCACGATTCCAGTGCGTAGGGTGTGTCATTAGTGAGACTAAAGGATGTTTACAGATGGAAAGGAAATCATAGCTCTACATGCTTATACAAAAAGGTTATTAGTTGCTCTGCAAAACCATTAGGTTCATAGTGACCCTAAGAAAACTATGATTCGGATAGTCGGTCCAATTTTCTCTTAATCGTATTTGGAGATTTTGAATATCCGTTTAAAGTTTTGGTCCAAGTCAACCCTATATGTTATTGATTGGCCTGCAAAACCATTAGGTTCATAGTGACCCTAGGAAAATTATGATTTGAGATTGATGGTCTATTTTTGGAATGGGTAAACCTCGAGTGTGCATAACCCTAGGATGACAAACTATTCAAACTTACCCATGTTGCATGCATGCATATGATCATGTTATGTTTGTTCTAACCATTGTGGTTGCAGGTAAATGATTTATGATTGATATATTTGGATAAGATACTAGTGAGAGGAAAACCTGTTCCGTTCAGTGGCGTGGTCTTACTAGGTATCTATTTTGGTTCGATATGGTCTATTATTATTCACACAAGACTTTTTGTTTGACCCAAAGTTTTTGTTTTTCCCTCTAAACTCTTGAGTACTCATTTGAGTAGGTCGAGAGTAGGGATTTTTTGGTTAGATGAATAAGCTTCCGGAGACGTGCAGAAGGCAAGCTAGCTAATATTAGGAGTTATTTCCGCTGTGTTGTTTAAAGCTTACATTTTGTTTGAATGGATGTAATGATAGGATTTATAGAAGCAGCTAGACTCTGATCATCCAAGGGAGCATCTTCATATGTCACTCATGGAATATATTTGTAATTATTATTATACATTTTCTAAATGTGGATTCGATAGGATTATGTAATGGGATGTAATGAATGTGAAGGTTATTAGTGAATTGATTTTCAAAAAAATTCATATTAATATGCTCTTAATGTTATAAATACAATTAACGAATCTCATTTTGTCATCGAAAATTAATACTATGGATGACTATTGCATCTATAGTGCTTAGTATCGAACCTCAAATTAGGGGATGTTACAACTTGGTATCAGAGCATAGATTTATGTAAAAGTTATAAGATTTTGATGGAATAAAACTTAAAAGATTTTTGAAAACATAATTCAAATAAATCAGAGAATAAAACTGGGGTTTAGGACAAAGCTATAGTAACATACTTGTTAATTGCTACATATAAGAATGTATTTTATCCCGATTCTCCTCTCTCTCTTAGACCATTCTTTTGTATCTTACAAAAACTCATATGTAGATTACAAAAAAGTGAGATATGGAAGTAGGAAATGGAAGAGTGAATCTAGGTAGCGGAAGCACCATAACCGATGGAATTCTGCCAATACTAGAAGGAATCCGGATCGGAAAGCAAATGCTAATCCAAATGCAAATGCTAATGTGGATGTTGGAACCACACAAGTAGATATGGAGGCTATGTACCAGTTCTTCATGAATATGATGCAAGCTGGAACTGCAGCTAGTTTGGCTGGACGAAACATTGGAAATGCCGGAGGTGCTAATCCCGAGGTACCTATTCCCGACAATTATGCCAAGTTGAGATGGTATTATACCAATCTTGGAGGAAAGCCTTTTCTAGGAATGGAGAATGATATTGAAGTGGAGAATTGGTTGTTGTAGTGTGAAAGGATTTTTGCTGACTTAGGCTTGAATGATGAGTAGAAGAGGAGGTTGACATCTAGACAGTTGTAAGGAGCTGCATTGTATTGGTAGAACAGTGTGACTATAGGAGTACCAGAGGAGAATTTAACTTAGGTTGAATTTAGGAGGAGTTTGAGGAAAAGTTTTTGTCTAAGATAGCTAAGTAAACTTTACTCTGGAAGTTTATAGAATTGGAGCAGGCAGAGCTGTCGGTACTGGAGTATGCAACTAAGTTTGATGATTTATCCAGATACGGATATGCTACTATTAACACCATGATCAAAAGAAATGAGAAGTTCATTCCTGGATTGAAGCCCGAGATTGCCAGGGCAACTATGCCGCATCTCCAAGATCCATGCAATGTGGTGTTGGAGATGGCGTTAAGAAAATAAGAAATTCTTTTGATATTTGGAAGCGGGAAGCTTGTGGAGACTAAAGGTTTTCAAGCTAAGATAAGAAAGTTCTTTAACAAGAATGGAGCTTGCCAAGAAAGGGAAAGCAAATATTGTCTTCTATAAGTGTAATAATAAAGGACCTTTGCCAATGAGTGTCGATCTGGTGATGGAACGAATGTTGTGGGAAAGAAAGATTTCAAGAATGAATATCCTGAATTGACCAACGCTGAAAAAGGGGAAGTTTTTTCTTTGGAGTCGTTAGCTTCTGGACGGAATGTAGAAGAGAAAGGAAAGTCTGTGGTGGGAGGTACGCTTTTGATTCATGGCATACCTATTAAAGTATTATTTGGTACGGGCACATCATATTATTTTATCTCACAATGTTTGGTAGATAAGTTAAATCTAGTATCATCATACCTTATTACTTCCTTAAGGGTTGCGAATCCAATAGGAGGTTATGCAACTCTTGGGATGAGATGCGACAATTTAGAATTTGAGCCGTTAGGTCATGCATTTGCCTGCAATTTACATGTGTTTGATTTTGTGGGTTTTGGGATTATTCTGGGTATGGATTGGTTAAGAGGATATGATGCTGGGATAATTTGCCAGGATAGAAAGATATCATTAAGACACCTTAATAGTCGTGATCAAATTATATACTCGGTAGAAAATTTGAGTTATGATGTATGTGCTTAATTGGGTGCAATGGAAGAAGAAGATGAGGTGAATCGAGTTTTTGTTGTAAGAGAGTATGCAGATATCTTTGAGCAAGTTACATGGCTATTGCCAAAACGAGCTATTGAGATTTGAATAGATCTTGTACGAAGAGCTGAACCTATTAGTAGACCATCCAGCAGAATGGCACCTATAGAGATGAAAGAGTTAAAGGTGCAAAAAGTGGACTTAGAAGGGAGGAATTACGTTAGACCAAGTAATTCGCCTTGGGGAGAGACTGCGATGTTCATGAAGAAACTGGATGGCACATTGAGGATATGTATTAATTACCATTAGTTGAATGAGAAGACAATAAAGAATTGGTATCCTTTTCCGAGAATAGATGATTTATTTGATGGGTTAAGTGGAGCCAAAGTACTTTCCCAATTGGATTTGGCGACAGGGTTCCATTAATTGAGAGTGGCGTAAGACAGTATTCCTTTAAAGGCGTTTCGAATGAGGTGTGGTTCGTATGAATGGTTAGTCATGCCTTCTCGACTAACTAATGTGTCTGCTTTCTTTATGGATTTGATGAATCGAATTTTCCGACAGCATTTAGACAGATTCATGTCAATTTTTATAGATAACATTCTGATATATTCTAAGAATGAGCGAGATCATGAGACTCACCTTAGAATATTGCTTGAGACGTCGAGTCAACATCAGCTAAAAGCAAAGTTCTCAAAATGCCAATTTTGGAAGAAAGAAGTAGAGTTTCTTGGTCATGTAGTTTCAGAAGAAGGGTTTCCTGTAGATCCAACTAAGATTGAAGCTGTTAATAATTAGAAAAAACCAAGGCTATGACCGAGATAAGAAGTTTCTAGGTAGTTGGCTATTATCGGAGATTCGTCAAGGATTTCTCCCGTATAGCGGCACCTATGACTAAACTAACAAGGAAAGGCTTAAAATATGCCTTGACCGATAAATGTGCAGCATCATTCGTAAAGCTAAAACATTTATTGACTAATGCACCTATGTTAGTTGTTCCAGATAGAAAACAAGACTTAGTGGTCTATATTGATGCATGTGGGACAGGGTTAGGAGCTTTGTGGATGTAGAGAGGTAAAGTGATTGGCTACGCTTCTCGATAGCTTATACCACATGAATTTACATATCCTACTCATGATTAGAGTTAACAGCACTGACCTTCGCTTTGAAGGTATGAAGACACTATCTTTTGGGTGAACAATTCGAGTTATTTATGGATCATAAGTCTTTGAAGTATTTATTCTTCTAGAAGGAGTTGAATATGAGACAACAAAGGTGGCTAGAGTTTTGGCGGCTTATGATTTTGGTATTGAGTATATGCCAGGGAAAGGAAACAAAGTCACAGATGCACTTAGCAGAAAACACCAGAATGTAATGTTAGCTATGTTAGCAGAATGGAAGGATTTAGAGGCATTGACTACATGTAGTGTGTGGTTAAGGTGACGGATAGTTCTAGTCAAAATACTATAGTGTTATCCTATTAGGATGTTTGACTAGTACTGATCGAAAGAATTGCTTCAAGTAGGGAGATGATCGATTACTAGCTAAACAGATTAGAAAGCTTGAAGTAGGAACTGAGCCTAATTATTTGAAAGGTTTTAGTCTTGACTAGAATGGATAGCTAAGGAAGAAGGAACGATTGTGTGTTCCAGATGTTTGTGACCTAAGGAGCGAAGGTCTTAGGGAGTGTCATCGATCGAAGTTTACCATTCATCTTGGAGGAACTAAGATGTATTGGGACATGAAGAGGAGTTTCTTCTAGGTAGGCATGAAGAGGGATGTATGCTTATGGGTTAAGCAATGTTCGAATTGCAAACAAGAGAAAGCCGAGCATCAAAAACCGAATGGGTTACTTCAACCTTTAGAAGTGCCACTCTAGAAATGAGATTCTATATACATGGATTTTATCGATGGGTTACCAAGGTCAAATAGGTGAAATGAAAGCATTTAGGTCTTGGTAGATAGACAGATCAAGAGTGCACATTTTATTCCCATTAAGCTGATAAGGACGACACCTACTATGGCGAAATTTGTTATAAAGAATATTGTAAGACCGCATGAGACTCCTAGTATTATAGTCGGTGACAGAGATACTTTGTCCGCTAGTGAATTCTAGAAGAGTATGTTAGAAGTGTTAGGTACTAAGCTAAAAATGAGTACCGCTTACCATCCACAAACGGATGGGCAAACGGAAAGAGTTAGCAAAGTTCTTGAAGATTTGTCAAGGGCTTGTGTACTAGACTTTAGAGGGTCATGGGAGGACCATTCACTACAAGAAAGTATGCTATTAATAATGCCAATCGATAACACGTTAGTCTAATACGTTATTGTTTACCCTCCACCATTTACTTTTTTTACTTTAGTTGTTCTCTTCTGTACACACGTAACACATAACGCTTGGCCCTAGATCAAAAATATCCCTCCCAAAATTTTCATCTCCCTCTCAAAACACTTATTCTGTTCATCTTCCTCCCAAAACCAAAATAACAACTACGCCTCCTTCCTAATCGCTCATCACTCAACATCTCTGATCTTCGATGCAGCTCGCCATCTCCTATCATCACTCTCAGCAGTTCTGAAGTCGACGCGTCATCTAGAACCCTAAATCATATGCTCGGATTTCTCGTCTAGAACCCTAAAACATATGCTCCGATTTCTAGGTTAGAAATTTACAGGTTATGTTTATCAACTATTTTATTTGGTTATGATTTTAGAATTTTTTTTATCGTTGGGTTATGATTTTATGGTTTGGTTATGTTTCTATGTCCTTGTCTCATTTTTTTGTTCATACTCTTCTTTGATCATTTAAACTTTGTTGAATGGGTTATAGGTGAGGATTTATATGCTAGCCCATTAAGGTTTTCTTGGATGCAAATTTATTATTCACCCTATTTGAAGTTATTAACCTAGAATCCATTTGTTTTCGTACATGGGTATTGTCGATAACTGGGGTTGGGAAAGTTTCATGACACATGCTGCTATTTAACATACATATGTATCACTAGTCAAGCCTCATTTGTAAAGGAGTGAATTAGTTATTGCTAATGATTTTCCTCTCCAAACTTTGGGACTTACCTTATTGTACATATATAGGTACTGTAATGCACCACTTAACAGCCAGTTATATGCTAACAAGACCTAATGAATTATCGTATTCAGATATCTACTGAAAATTTTGACTTATAAACGTGTTCAAAGTATGAGAAATTATTTTTTGCAGCTGGAGGTGTAACAGCATCTATTATAGTGGTGCTATGTTTATTTTGGGTTGGAATATTTGATGAAGTTGGATTCCATAGAGGAGGGACCATATTAGACGCTGCAAACATTCCCGTTGCGCTTGGATTGTATGGATTTTGTTATTCTGGACATACGGTTTTTCCGAATATATATTCTTCCATGAGGATACGAGAAGATTTTTCAACAGTGTTGATAGTTTGGTAATGGCACTCAATAGCCGTTTTCTTTTTGACACATGATAATATGATATATACATCATACATGACCTGTCTCATGTAACTTCTTGGATCAGCTGTCTTCATATCAGTACATGCAAAAAACAGATTCTTGACAGTTCAAAGATTATTATGTTTTTGCACTTTTTATCAGCATCCCTATATCAAAAGTCATTAGGTCCAAATTACTAGAATTTTTCTTAGGGATTATATGCGTACGTAAGCTGTATTCGTTGAGATAGTTGATTTAACCGGACTTATCCCTTATGTCCCTTATGTTATAAATTTAATCTCAAAGAACTATGTACTTTATCATTGACATAGTGTTTCTGAGTGTTTACTTTTTGCTCTGCAGCTTTACAATATGCACAATTTTATATGTTGAGGTAGCTGCAACAGGGTTTCTAATGTTCGGTGAATCAACAAAATCACAGTTCACATTGAATTTGCCTAGTCAATATTGGAGTTCTAAAATTGCAGTATGGACTACGGTAATATTACGGTTAAGTAGGATTTTATTATAAAGTAATGCTAAATGGCCCGGAAATGAAGGCCAAAAAATGGTGCGAAATGATTGTGGCCACAGAAATAATTATGCCCCCTGAATTTCACCGTCCGATTACAAATTCACACATTTTGCCCTCTCCATTTTCGGGCTTTCTAGCAGCGTTCTTTATTATATCATTTTACCTCTAAACCAAACAGGGAGCAATTATTTCATGTCTAATTGCTTACATCTATCTACCTGATATCAATATAAGAATTCAACAAAATTATATCAGAAACTAAACTATTAATTCATAGTTCATGATTATTGCACGAACCTGATACTGCATATTGCAACATGAATCAGTGAAACACCTTAATTTATTTATCTAAGGTGCTTGTGTATTTTTAAGCAATACTGCCAAACTCAAATTCAAATCAAACTAACTACATCTTCATCGTAGGTTTAAATTACACTTATGTTTACCTAATACAGTATATTTGTATGTTTTAGGTTGTGAATCCACTCACAAAGTATGCTTTGACAATGATTCCTGTTGCACTTAGCATAGAGGAGCTATTACCTCTAAGCAAACAGACTCATTCCACCATTGCGATGATCAAAACAATGCTTGTTTTCTCAACTTTAATTGTGTCGTTATCCTTTCCTTTTTTTGGTGAGTGCTTTCAAGGATCTTGCATTTTGATATTTACTGAATATGAACTATCTTAGGAATATGATTTATACGTTTACAGGTCTGGTAATGGCATTACTTGGATCCCTATTCACTATGCCTATGGTAAGCCCTAACATCTTCTTTAAGGCGAATCAACAATTTATATCAGACTTTTTAGTTTGTAACATGATATACTATAAATATAACTATTATTGTTGGATTGTCTTTAATTTGATGTAAACTCGAATATAAAACCATAATAGGATCTGAATTGTCTGATTGCAAGCAACAGTGTAATATATATTAGCAGAACGTATTTTAATCAAACTAAGTTTTAAGTAGGTCAAAAAATGCACCTAATGATTCCAAATGTATGTTCATATCCATAAACCAGTTATTCATTGGTATATATTTTATTATGGTTCACTAATAGATAGCTTGTTGGGTTTGTAAACATGTGGTTTGACCATATAGTAAAGTCTTAGCGTACGCTTCTATTCAATGTTGTACTTGGCAAATGAGCTAAAACGTTCATTGATATTTGAAAAATATTGGTGTGAGCTGTACATGTAACTTATATCGAAATGTATGTAAACGACTGATAACTTTTGAGTAAATTCATTTTATAGATAGCCTTTTCCATCTCAGGACTTCGTCGCGTTGTACAAATATATGCAAAAAAAAGTGCATAAATCCCAAATCTGCCTTGTGTATGAATCATATTTTGGTGAAATAAGTAAGGGGCACAGTGGAATAAGGGGCACGTGAGAAGAAGGAGAGAATAAAAGGACACGTGACTGATGGAAGGATTGCTTTAATGTTTCCACTCTGTAATGTTTGTACACTTATTAAATTGACATTATTTTCTGTTTCTCTGTGTTAACTTGGCTACAGGCTTATGTTTTATTCAATGGTTATGCACTTGCTTTAATGTTTGTACACTGTAATGAAAAATATATCACATTTCTTTCTGAGCATGCTCTTGTGTTATATTTGTTGATTATAATCTTTATTCGTTTATGAAGATTTAGTTTGATTGCTATTATTAAAATGTAATATATAGGCACAGCTCTTGAAAAGTGTATCTACGATTTTTATAGCGGCATATATGAGATGTAAAAGAATTTATCAATACTATAACATGTTGATTTAATAGCGTGAAATGACCGCTATTGAATAAATATTTTATAGCGGCAAAATGGTGTTATAAAGATTTTCAATTCCGTTGAGATTTAGCTGTATTATAGCGGCTATAATGAGCTATTGAATAAATATTTTATAGCGGCAAAACGGTGTTATAAAGATTTCCAGTTCCGTTGAGATTTAGCTGTATTATAGCGGCTATAATGAGCTATTGAATTAACGTACCATAGCGGCGAATTTGCGTTACAAAACTAAGCTCAACCATAGCGGCATATTTTGTGTTATAAATATTCAACAGTTTTTTTATAACATGTCGATATACAACGCTTATCAAACCGCTATGGTTGTGATTAATAGCGGCTATATGCCGCTATAAAAGAAACTTTTTTTTGTAGTGATTTGCACTTATTTGAGTTTTCCTACAATAATAGTTATCAAACTAGTATAGGAATGAAGCCGTTCGAAGCGCTTTATAGAAGGTCGTGCAAACCATCGCCATGTTGGTTAAAGACCGATGATAGATTGATTCTTGGTCCAGATGTGTTGAGAGAAACTACATAAAAGATTGAATTTATCCGAGAAAGGATGGAGGAAGCTAAGTCTAGGAAGAAAAGTTACAAAGGTACGAGGCATAAGGATTTTGAGTTCACGGTTGGAAACCTTGTTTTTGTTAAAGTATCACTGATGAAGGGTGTGATACGGTTGGGAAGTCAGGGAAATTGGCACCGAGATATGTTGGACCATTTCCTATCATAGAATGGATTGGGAAACTCGATTATCGGATAGAGTTACTGAACAATTTGGTAGGAATCCATAATGTTTTTCATGTTTCTCATCTTAGGAAGTGTGTGCACGATCCATAGACTGCTATTACAACAACTATATTGGAAGATTTAGTAGTGGAACCAGATATGACTTTTGTTAGACAACATGTTAGAGTTGTAGAAAGAGAAGAGAAGAAGTTAAGAAACAAGACAGTTAAGTTAGTGAAAGTCCAGTGGAGTGATAATGATAAAGACTATACTTGGGTTACAGAGGATAGGATTAGAGATACTTATCCCGAGTTGTTTTGATGGTATGTTGTATATTTGTCATATAGGCTTTTTGCTAGTCAGATAGGCTGGTATTGTTGTTATCTTTTGTCACACATGTTGCATGATTGATACGCATGTTATTTTCCTTATGTAAATTTAAGGATGAAATTCTTGAAGGGGATAGCCTGGAACACCCCTAATGTTGTTTAACATTATTCAGTAGATTTAACTAGATAAATTAAATAGAATAATGTTTAGTGTGATAAGGAGAATGAGATTTGTTGACTAGTATGAATCGTGCCTTAATTAACCAATTAATAAGGTTGACTTAAACATAAAACAAAAAGGAAATAATGAGAGGGCATAATGGGAGTATCTCCATTATTCATTTCTCTAAACTCTCCCTCTCTCATTCATTTTCATTTCATTTTACAAATAAAAAACAAAACATAATAGAAGGCCGACCATTACCTAGGAAGAAAAGAAGGGGAAACCTAAAGAGAATCAAAGGGAAAGCTTAAGGGTATTAATCAACATCACATCTCAATCTTCTTATCCAATCTAAGGTGAATAATAGTATCCATCTCATTATTTATGCTTGTTTTTGGATCTATGAATGTTTCTAAATTGATTGTCAATATATGTCATGCTTTGATTGATGATTATCATTATTGGATTGAATGATTATTTATTGGAATTTTTATGGAATTTTTTAATAGGTTTTAGAGGCAAAACCTAATTTTTTAATCTTCAATTGATTCGAAATTTGAATATGTTGTATAAAACATTATTTTGTAGATGGAATTTTAATTTCATAATTTTCCAAGTTCATATAAATATTTTATGAATTTCCTAAGAGGAAAGAGCAATATATTTTGGGTGTTAATTATTAAAAATAATTAAACAAATATTTTGGCCTTGAAATTTTTAATGTAAAAGAAGATGGGAATTCTAATTATTGGTTATTTTTGGGGATTTTTGCCATAATGGTTATGATTTTCTATGAATTTATTATGCTAGAAAAGGTTTTAATTAATATTAATTAATGATGTTAATTACAACGGTTTGCTAATTATTTTGGGAAGGTAAAACATAATCTTCCAGTAAGTTTCTTAAAGGAATGTGAAACGTAATTGTAAACTAATCATATTTTGATAGGAGGCAAGAGTTGGTGAAAAGATTTGTTTTTAAAAAGAAATAAATCTATTTTACATTTATTTACAGAAATGTCATAGTGCGTGTTGGGCGAGTTCTCACCCAGAAGGCCTCGAGACCAAGAAGCTTGATTCATTCGGCATTCTCGTTTTCCAGGGCCCATTCGGCAGACCTCATTCGGTATCCATGCCTCGTAGGAACCCATTCGGCAGACCTCATTCGAACCCATTCGGCAGACCAACCTCTCCAAACTCCTACCGGACCACCCTTCCTCCTTAGAACCACCGAGCCAACTCCTACCGGACCACCCTTCCTCCTTAGAACCACCGAGCCAACTCCATAACCGAACCAACCCATGCCGAACCATCTCCACACCGGACCAACCTCACCATCCTACCACTGGTCCAAGCAACTACCGGTCCATTCTACACTCCAACCACCTCCGAACCAAGCAATGACGAACCAAGACGTACCAGGCCAGATCACATCAGCCCAGGCCCATCAGCAACTATACACATCCTAGACCCCTACCCCCAGCCTCACTCTATAAATAGAGGGGCAGGGGTACAGCAATGGGGACAAGTTTGAAAGTTCAAGCACGGAAGGAACTTTCAAACAACTTTCTTTTACCGGTATCAAAGCTTTGTACTTGTAATCAGAATAAGAGAAGAGAAATAACATATAAAGTGGACGTAGGCACATTCTGGCTGAACCACTATAAATCTGCGTGTCTTTTTACAGTTTAGCCCCTGTTTTTTTATATATTTGCATAAATCGCTCAAATCACTAAGAATAACATAAGATCTACTAAATCATACAATTTCGAGGTGTTTGTCCATTTTTTGTACAAACATTTTTGGTGCTTTCACTGAGAACTAGAAGCTCGAAGCTTCAGCTTCATCCGCTTAACAAGTTTTCCTAACAGCATCGTCCGCCACTTGGAAAACATGCCTTCCAAACAGAGAAAAGATGTTAACAAAGGAAAAAACATCGCATCCAGCAGTCTTCCAGATCCAGCTGTCACGAATCAAGTAAATCGTCCTCCTCCAGCAACAGTAACAAATGAAGAACAGGCTAACCCAACTACTCCTGCCACAGAACAGCCTGCAGCAATTACTAGAGCAGATCTGGACAGAGTTGTGGTTGAAGTAACTAACCGCTTCACGTCCCAGCAGGAAGCCTTGGTGGACCATCTCATGTCACGCTTAAGGGACGCTGAAGAATCCCACCGCAACACTGAATCATGGGGCGAGTCCCAGTCTGGAGGATCTCAGAGACAACAAAGATCTTCCTTCTTCGAGGGAGCTAACGGCAGAAGTAGCCGTGGTAGGAGCCGAGACCGAGCACAGCCCGAAGTTAGGCCTGAGGAAACGTTTGGTACCGAACCCAATAGGGAAGGTACTGGGCGAAGGTCAACTGTAGCTGAGCCTGTCATGCTGCCTAACCACAGAAACGCCAATGAACGGGGCCGAGCTAGAGTCCAGCCCGAAGTTGGACCCGAGGAAGTGCTTAGATCAGAACCCAATAGGAGGAGATCAAGGCAAGGGCCAACTGTAGCTGACCCAAGCATGCTCCCAGAAGATCAAAGGCAGCCACTGGAAAATATGAGGAATGATAGACGATACCATCCCTACAGGTCATCTGGACGGAATCAATCCCACAGAACAGAACCAAACTAATTTCTATCTGCTCCAAGTTCTGATGAAAGGATGACACGCTTATTCAGAGAGTGTGTCCAACGGGAGCAAAGAGATCGAGGGATAGGCGCTAGGGTAACCAGCCCTTTCGCCCGCAATATCGAAATTGCTATCACCCCCCGAGAATGGAAGATGCCAACAATGGAACCCTACAAAGGAACCTCCGATCCCGTTGTACACTTACAGAGGTACACGCAGCATATGCTCATGAGTGGAGCAACAGAGGGAGTACTGTGCAAATGCTTTCCGCTCTTCTTAGCAGATCTTGCTACCTCCTGGTTCTGTCATCTACCCCAAGGATCCATCAGCTCGTGGGAAATGTTGAAAGAAAAATTTATCAGTCAATTCCGCATTCATGTGGAACAACCTAAGGACGCTTATTCCTTATCCAGCATCAAACAGAAACCTGGAGAAAAGCTGCAGCAATACCTAACCAGATTCAACGCCGCAGCAGCCGCAGTCCAAGATGCCGATGAGAAGCTTATCCTAATGGCCCTCTGCAGTGGTGTGCATCCGGACACTAAATTTGCTAGAAGGTTGACAAAAGAAAAGCCAGCTACTTTACTCGATTTCTTCCATGAAGCCGGGAAATACATGAGGCTTGAGGATGCTGTCGTTGAGGGGCAGTCAGGACAGCAAAATAAGACAACCCATGGCAACGCCCCTGCTGTGGCAAGGGACGTTCGAAGAAATGATTCCAGAGACAATGCTGGGGGCAAGAAGGGAGAAAAGCGCCTATATCGGCCAGGACCAAGATTCGACACTTACACTCCTTTGAATGAGACCGTCGAAAATATCTTCCTTGCCACCCAAGGCGAAGTTAGATACAAACGCCCACCATACAAGAAGGAATCAGATAACGCACAAAAGTCTGGAAAATTCTGCCGCTTCCACGAATCTCACGGGCATGATACCAACGAATGCCATCATCTCCGAGATCTGATTGAGGAACACATCAGAAGAAAGAAACTGGAACGTTATGTAAAAGGTCAGGACAGGCCCCAGCTCCTACCAATGAAAACCCAAGGCTACCCTCCCCGGGGGCCGACAGAGGAAACCGCAACTCTAGCAGCTCTAGCCAAGAAAAGATAGTGGTCCATACCATCTCAGGAGGGCCACACATCGCAGACAGAAGCTGGAAAGAGATGGAAAGATACGGAAAGTCGCTTAGAGACAATAAAGACTATGTCAATTCGGTTATAAAAGAGCGCCACCCGAAGCGGAAAGAAAGTAATGACATCACGTTCGGTAAGCGTGACCTAGAAGGAAGACAGTACCCTCACATGGATCCCATGGTCATCTCTGCCCGACTTGGTCCCGCCGAAGTCTACCGAATCCTGGTAGACACTGGAAGCTCGGTAAACATCCTGTTCAAACACGCATTCGACAAAATGAAGCTATCAATGAAGGATGTATCCCCCTGCGATAAACCACTACACGGCTTCACTGGAGATGCGAAGATGCCCCTCGGGCAACTGGACCTTTTTGTTGAGATTGGAAGCCATCCCCGCTCTGCTGTACGGAAACAAACGTTTGTGCTAATAGAAAACCAGTCGGCCTACAACGCCTTCTTAGGAAGGCCATCCTTGTTTGACTTCCAAATTGTCTTAGCCCCATGGTGCCTAAAGACGAAATTCCCAACGGACAATGGAGTAGGGGAAGTGGAAGGAGATCAGGACGTTGCTCGAGACTGCTATGTGACTGAACTTCGCAACAACCACAGAAAGGATAAAGGGAAGGGTGTAGAGATTGCCCTCTGCACAAAAAGTCTAGAAGCGTAGCAATTAAAGAAAGCCCCTCCTCTTCGATATACCAGCGACCCTTTCAATGAATTAGATCCTAGGGACAAAGAGGAGGAGGCCACCGCCGAGCCTACAGAGGCGATGGAGTTTATATCTGTAGACAAGCACGACTCGAGTAGACTATTGAAAATTGGGTCCCAACTAAAAGCCGAATTGAAGGAACAACTCATCGATTTTCTCCGCCACAACTTGGATGTATTCGCTTGGTCACACGCTGACATGACTGGAATCTCCCCCGACATAGCCTGCCACGTATTAAACATTAATCCTACCAAGGCGCCTGTAAAACAAAAAAAAAGAAGTATGGGGGCAGAGCGATCAGCAGCACTCGATGAAGAAGTAAAGAATCTACTCACCAATGACTTCATACGAGAAGCTATCTACCCGGAATGGATCGCCAACCCGGTGCTGGTAAAAAAGGCTAATGGGAAGTGGCGAACCTGCATTGACTTTTCCAACTTAAACGACGCCTGCCCAAAGGATTGCTTCCCACTTCCCAGGATCGACCAACTTGTAGACAGCACAACCGGGCACGAACTCCTATCTTTTATGGATGCATACTCAGGATATAACCAAATTCCTATGCATGCTCCCGACCAAGACCACACTAGTTTCATCACCGACCGAGGTTTATACTGCTACAAAGTAATGCCTTTCGGACTTAAAAATGCAGGAGCCACCTACCAGCGCCTCGTCAACAAGATGTTTGCAGGGCTAATAGGACAAACTATGGAAGTATATGTGGATGACATGCTGGTAAAGTCAAGGAAGGCCAAAGATCACGTAAGCCACCTAGGCAAGATGTTTCAAGTACTTCGGCAATATGGAATGAAGTTGAATCCACTAAAATGCTCCTTCGGTGTGTCGTCAGGGAAGTTCTTAGGATTCATCGTTTATTCCAGAGGGATAGAAGCAAACCCTGAACAAGTCCGAGCGCTGAGGGATATCAAGATACCTTCCACTCGAAAGGAAATGCAAAGCCTAAATGGAAAAGTGGCCGCCCTAAGCCGATTCATCTCCAAGGCAACAGACAAGTGCGTCCCCTTTTTCGAAGCTCTAAAGAAAGATAAAGGAAAGTTCGAATGGACGGACGAATGCTTAAACGCTTTCCATAACCTAATCGAACACCTCCAGAAACCACCGGTACTCTCGACTCCAAGCGAAGGCGAAGAATTATACCTATACCTTGCTGTGTCATCTCACGCTCTAAGCGCTGCCTTGGTAAGGGAAGACAACCGCACGCAACGACCAGTTTACTTCGTCAGGAAAAGGTTTACTGGGGCAGAAGTTAGATATCCTAAGCTTGAGAAGTTAGCATACTGTTTACTAATCACATCACGAAAACTGCGTCACTACTTCCAGTCCCATTCCGTCAAAGTTCTGACCGATCAACCACTGAGGCAGGTACTCCATCGTCCTGACACTTCTGGGCGACTACTTAAATGGTGCATTGAACTAAGTCAGTATGATATCACCTATCACCCTCGCACCGCCATCAAGGGACAAGCCATGGCTGATTTCATTGCAGAATTCACTACCAACGAAGGTAAGGAGCAATTGGAAATAGCAGAAGGCATCAAGTGGAATCTCTTTGTGGATGGTGCATCGAACGAACAAGGCTCGGGGCAGGTGTGGTAGTAATCACTCCTAGGGGAAACAAACTGCACTACGCTATAAGGTTGGAGTTCGCTGCCACCAACAACGATGCAGAATATGAAGCAGTGATAGCTGGGCTAGAAATTGCCATAGAAATCGGGGCCAATTCTTTATGTCTTCACATCGATTCTTAACTTATTGTTAATCAAATACTAGGAGAATTCCAAGCTCGAGAAGAACGACTCATAGCATATCTAAAGAAGACCAGGTTACTTCTCAGCCGATTGGACCACTACTTAGTCAAACACATCCCTCGGGAGGAGAACCGAGAGGCCGACGAATTAGCAAAGCAAGCAAGTGTGAGAGACATCACCATCTTCGGGGCAGTGACCATCTCAAAGCAACTGGCCCCAAGTTTTGAGCAAGTAAATCTGATAGCTACAACCGAAGAAGCAACTTGGATGACTCCCATCCGAGACTACCTACAAAGTGGCACTCTACCCAACGGGCGTAACGAAGTCAAGAAAATCCTGAGGAAAGCATCCCGCTACACAATACAAGAAGACATCCTCTACCGGCGCGGATTCTCTAACCCGTTATTAAGGTGTGTCGCTGGAAGAGAAGCCAAGGAAATCTTATCCAACATCCATCAGGGGAGCTGTGGAGATCACACCGGAGGGCAAACATTAGCAAAAAAGATACTCCGATACGGATATTTCTGGCCCACCTTAAGCAAGGACGCCTTAGATTTCGTCAAGAAGTGTGACAGATGCCAAAAATTTGCTAAGATTCCTCGGCTACCAACAACCGAGATTACTCAGATGACCAGCCCTTGGCCCTTCGCAATATGGGGAATTGACTTAATCGGCGAGCTACCAATGGGCCGAGGCGGGGCCAAATATGCTATAGTGGCAGTTGATTATTTCACCAAATGGGTGGAAGCGAAACCTCTAAATAAAGTATCTTCAGCAAAAGTTATTAACTTCTTAATCAAAAATGTTCTATGCAGGTACGGAGTCCCACTCAAAATCATATCAGACAATGGACTTCAGTTTGACAGCGAGGAATTCGCCAACTGATGCCAAGAACACATAATCCATTAAAGCTTCTCATCCGTAGCATATCCCCAGGCAAACGGACAAGTCGAAGCAGTCAACAAAATTCTGAAAACTCTGATCAAAAAGAAGCTCGAAAAGTCAAAGGGCGCTTGGGTGGATGAACTCCCTACGGCACTATGGGCCTACTGCACATCTTTCAGAACATCAACAGGGCACACTCCTTTCTCTTTGGCATACGGATCGGAGGCTATGCTCCCAGTTGAAACCATTGTGCCTTCCCACCGTAGGATCCACTATAACCCAGAAGAGAATGAAGAGCTCCTCAACATGTCTTTGGATCTAGTCGAGGAGAGAAGAAATGATGCAGTCCTTAAAGCAGCAGCCCACAAACAAAAAGTGGCGGCACACTACAACTCCAAAGTCAAGCATCGTACCTTATAGGAAGGGGATCTTGTCCTCAAGCGAATCTTCCCCCGTCCCGGAGCACTAGACCAAATCTGGGATGGACCATATGTAATTCATAAAGATCTCCACAACGGGGCCTATATTTTGTCAACAGTGGACGGAAAGGTGTTCCAGAGGGCATGGAACATCCAAACCTCCGTCGATACTTTTCTTAACTTGTATTGCCCATATGAAGTGAATTAACAAAGAGAATCAGTGGACGTAGGCATTTTCGTGCCGAACCACTTTAAAAACCTTGTCTCTTTTTTAACTTGTTCCTTTGTATCTTGGCTGCTTGTTAACTTTATCCTTTTCTGTTGAACAAAATCCTGAGCATATAGCATTTCTATTCAAATCACTCCACAACGCAACTTCACCTGGACAAGACCTAGCAGGTACTATGCGAATCTATGCCCTCGCCAATGAGACACTTTTGCTCCAGCATCCCTCTGCTGCGGGTTAACTCATTGCTCGCGACGGCCCTCAAAGCCAACTATAATGAGCCGATTATAAGCCACCGAGAAGGCTGACTATAGCCGAGGCAGCTCATTACGGCGTTAGGCTCGCCGGCAACTGTGAACCGACTATAAGCCCCAACATAAGGTGTGGCCAGCCAAGGGCAGTTCACAGTTGACGATCGGCACCCACGCTAGCCGGCCACAGTAAATCGAATAATACCCACGACTACGGGCCATAATGGCTCGGGTAGTTACTTTGCTCGATCTCGGCTCCGATGTGTCTTAAGTGCGGCTGTGGTAAAAAAGAATTAACTCCCCGCGGAGGCGTAAGATGGGTGACAAATGTCTCCAAGACCCACGGCTATGGAAAGTGACTACAAAGCCCGTTTGCCACGAACTTAAGCACATCGAAGGCCTTCCGTGATTGGAAGTTTTACTATTTCACATATTTCAAGTATTTCTTCAAGAGTTTTTCTCCTGTCCACTATAACAATCCCTAAAGTACAAGATACAAGAGTAGGAGATACTCGCCAATGGATGCGGGGATTCACAATCGAATGACAGGGCATTCAACTGCTTTCCATGCTCGGTCGTACAAGATATTCGAAACTGCCATCTACAAACAAAACATGAAAGGCGGTGTTTTCTTCCTTTATGTACAAATACATGACTATAATTTGTTCGCGCCACACGCTAACATTGCAAGTCGTGAAATTATGTCTTAAACCAGAACCCGACATCAAACACAATTTAATTACAAAGAATATACATAGTTATATTTCTCATACGGCATGTCAAAATAACGGCAAACATTCAAAAGACGACAAAATCAGCTTAAGTTAAAAAACTACACGTCAAGAATAAGACTATTTATTACAAGTGGCAAAATATTACAACCTAAAGGCTGCTTTACTATTTTACGACTAACATATACAACTTTGTCAAATCCACAAAAAGAGTTTTTTCAGGTACAATCAAGGGGCCGGCTGCAGTGGAGTTTTGTCCTTTCCCTGTTGACCGCCTGTCCAGTCAAAGAAAGGATTCATTAGTGATAAGCAACCAAGTTAATAGGGAAACTAAAAAGGAAGGCTTACCAGCATAAGCTTATTGGCCATCCTGGCCATCATCATCCACTTGCACCCCTGCCTCCTCAGCAGCAAGCAACCGCATACCCTCCTTCACCGCCACCTTCTCCCCCTTGGCAAACTGGGCAGTGACCGCATCCATGCTGAAGGCCACACCACCATCTTTATCCGCATCGGCCTTGGCCTCCTCCAGAGCCCGAAGATAGATCTTAGCCATGACCCTGGGATAATCATCCATCCAGGATAGGTTGCCCTGCTTCCAGGTTCGGAAGTACATGTCCTGAAGCATTTCGTCCATCATCCCCTCATTCTCCTCAAACTCCCTCATCCGGGCCTCGGAAGCCGACAACCTCCCAACGGCAGCATCTCTCTCCGATCGGTATCTCGAGCAGTCAACCAGAAGGGATCCCCGCATTGCCTCCATCTCCTCCCTCAACTTGGCTTAAGCAAGCTCTGCAGCCTCAAGTTTCCCGGACAATTCCTCCACCTGCTCAAGATCCGCTTTCCGAACCTCGTCCACCGTGGCAATAGCCATGTCAATCCATTCTTTGCAAGTAGCTTCCATTTTCCGCAGTTCGGCCCGACTGGCCTCTTCCATGGTTTTCGTTAGTCGTTCAGAAGCAGCCTCATGCTGAGAAATCTGAATAGCCTGATCCGCAAGCTGTTTGGCCTGATCCGAAACCACCAATCGAAGTCGGATGTTGGCGCTCCCAATCTCCTCTCCGGCCTTAACCAGTCGGGCATGATGCCCCATCAGCTTCTTAGTCTCCTCCGCCACCCGATCAATATTAGCCTTGGCCTCGTCTCCCATAGTGATTATACGAGTAGTGAGTAAATCGAGATCTAAGGACCTAGCTTCATCAAGTACTCGTACCATGGGGTTGCGGGGAAGAAGGTGTTCACTGGTGACCTCGTCAAAGGTAATATCATGGGAGCTTGGATCCAGGTCAGGATGACCCGCAAATGGATTACGAGCCAAGTCAGGACGGTCGATATGAATAATGGTAGGGTTTCCGGGCGGGCATGGAGAGAATGCAAACTCGCTATCCTCCCCCGTGATATCATGAAGAGGCTGAGCTGGGAACTGAGGACCAAGTGAAGGTTCGGATGAAGGATGACTCCTCTTTCTCCGTTGAGTACCCTCTTCAATAACCCCGAGAAGAGGGCGGTAGCCGACTACATCCCCGGAGCGGTGGGTCGAAGGCTTCGGCTCGGCGGAGGTTTTTGAAAGCTTGTATTGCTCAAGCCTGTGCCGAAGGTCCGAGGCCTTGGATGTCCTACCTGCTCCTGATATGAGGAACAAGTGTCACAAACTTACATCACTATATAATTCGAGAAAACACGGCAAATTAAAAGATAAAAAGAAAAGAAACACATCTGTGGTTGTACAAACCCTGGAGAGGAGCAGGATACTGCAATAAGTCCTGGATTTCATTCCAGGACGGGAGCGGGTCATAAAATATTCCTAAGTCCCTATCATTAATGAAGCATGCAGGAGTCAAGAGTTCACCTTGAGTCGTCGGAGCCACCTTGGCTGGAAGGGTCTGAGAAGACTCGCTTGCACCGGTCCCGGCCTTGTCCGCTTTCCCGGTTTTCTCTACCAAAGCCGGATCTTCGCCCAGCCCCTCGAAATCCTAGTGGAACGCATCATCCGTCCACTCCTGAATCTCGCCCGCTCGCCCAGGAAGCAAGGCCCCGATGCCATCGCCACCTTTATCACCTTCCCGACCATCTCCACCCTCACCTCTTTCCTCCTCTATGTCTTCCTCCTCCTAGGTAAGTGGACAATTGCTGGGGGAGGGACCGTCCGACTTCTTGAGTTTCTTACCTCCGACGGCTGGAGGTTTTGTGAAAGGTTTCCTCTTACTACTCTCTACCGTAACACCTTCCTTGGTCTGAGCAGCCGCCCTCTCCTCCGCCGTTTCCCGCAGCTTAACTACTGACTGCTGTGGAAGGATTAAGTTATACTCCAGAAGAATCGCATTTCTGATCAAGAAGGCAGATGATCTATATTTCCCGAGAATAGCTTCTATCTCAGCCGCCGTCTGGACCAGGCGGTCAGTCTCCACAATCGCAAAGCCACTTGTCGCTAGCAAAAATGAGAAAGTATGAGAAGAAGCATCGCAATCAGAATAGAAATTATAAGTAAAAGCATCAACTTACATCCGGAAGTAAAGCGCCGAATTGAAACGGAGTCGTCCCTGACAAAGAACCACTCCTTCTTGAACATGCTGAATTTAGAATACAGATCCAAGACCGGCTTGAAGGTCACGGCTGACTCCAAGCTAATGTATGGGGATCCCTTCTTATAGCCCCTCTGATTATATAAGTACCGGATCTCCCGGTTGGAAGGAGCACGACCATACTTCCTCTGGAAAATGACGAAGAGGCTCACCAGTATAACATAGGAGTTGGGTTGAAGCTAGAATGGGGCCACCTTGAGATATGTGAGGAAGCTGGTTACCCAAGCGTTAAGAGGCGGAATGGCACCACACATGCAGTGGTACCTACTGTAAGCAAAGTACCCTTCAGGAGGGTCGTACGGCATAACATCTCTCCCTGGCAACAGCATTCGCGCCCTGTCAATTCCGAAAGAACGAGAGATGACATCAAGCTGCTCTTCCTTAAGGGAGCTAGGAAAGCAATCGGGCGGGGAGTTTAGAAGTTCCTGAGGGCCGTACCCGTCCACTAGTGATCTCGGGGCAGGTCCGTGACGTTCTAGATTCGGCTGAGCTGGGGGCACGGCAGAGGAACCTCCTTCACCCCCGGATTTCTTCTTGTCTGATCGAGTTTCTGCTTTGCGAGACATTATCTACAACACCGGAAAAACATGTTGTTAGAACAAAGGATGTAAAAAAGTAAGTATATAATATGGAATTTCACTCATAAAATCAGAATGCTCAAACTCCCGTTGTCGTTCGGTAAAGTAAATGAAAAATTCTCAAGGCCATTCGGTAGTTCTCATGACCATTCGGCATTCCCAACTCCATCCGTTTATACAGATATACGACAACCTTCGATAAACCATTCGTCCAACATAGAAAGGATCTCACCTGATTCGGTGAAAATAGGGAATTTGATTCGGCTACCACTTTGATTCGGCTACCACTTTGATTCGGCTACCACTTTAATTCGGCTACCACTTTGATTCGGCTACCACTTTGATTCGGCTACCTCTTTGATTCGGCTACCACGTTGATTCGGCTACCACGTTCGATTCAGCTACGAAGTTTGATCCGGCAAGAGAAAATGTTTAGTTCGGCAGGTAGGAAATAGCAAAGGCGTACGGTCCCTACTTATAGACAAAAGGACACGACCGGACCATCTGGTTCGGCATCCAAGGGCCAAATGAGAACGTCAAACAAAGCACGCCATATTCGAGAATATGCCCCACTTTGGGGGGCAAATGTTGGGCGAGTTCTCACCCAGAAGGCCTCGAGACCAAGAAGCTTGATTCATTCGGCATTCTCGTTTTCCAGGGCCCATTCGGCAGACCTCATTCGGTATCCATGCCTCGTAGGAACCCATTCGGCAGACCAACCTCTCCTAACTCCTACCGGACCACCCTTCCTCCTTAGAACCACCGAGCCAACTCCTACCGGACCACCCTTCCTCCTTAGAACCACCGAGCCAACTCCATAACCGAACCAACCCATGCCGAACCATCTCCACACCGGACCAACCTCACCATCCTACCACCGGTCCAAGCAACTACCGGTCCATTCTACACTCCAACCACCTCCGAACCAAGCAATGACGAACCAAGACGTACCAGGCCAGATCACATCAGCCCAGGCCCATCAGCAACTATACACATCCTAGACCCCTACCCCCAGCCTCACTCTATAAATAGAGGGGCAGGGGTACAGTAATGGGGACAAGTTTGAAAGCTCAAGCACGGAAGGAACTTTCAAACAACTTTCTTTTACCGGTATCAAAGCTTTGTACTTGTAATCAGAATAAGAGAAGAGAAATAACATATAAAGTGGACGTAGGCACATTCTGGCTGAACCACTATAAATCTGCGTGTCTTTTTACAGTTTAGCCCCTGTTTTTTATATATTTGCATAAATCGCTCAAATCACTAAGAATAACATAAGATCTACTAAATCATACAATTTCGAGGTGTTTGTCCATTTTTTGTACAAACAGTGCGAAACCTAAGGGTTCGATACCCCTGCTCCTTACCCTTGACATCTATGAAATTCGATACCTAGAATAACTATCTAATAGCTATATGAGGTGTCGAATTTATAAAATCCGACATTTATTTGGGATGGTGCATGTGATATCTACTTTGTAGATATGTGATGTATGAGCTCTTATAGAGATTTGGCATCAAGTTTTAGGGGGAATTTCTGGTTTGTAAAGACTCGACATCATATGGTTTTGAGACTCAGCACCTTTCTTTTAAAAACTTCAGCACCTCTTTTGTTTATGCGTTAGACACCCTCAAAAATTTGAAGAACAGACACCAACGACTTTTAGGGGCACGGTATCCTAAATTTTTAAAGGTTCGATAACCTTAAAGTTTTTTACTCAGAACCTCTTGTCTTCTATATTTTCGATACCTATATTTGCAGCATAATAGCCATATGTTATAAACTCGGTATCTTTGCTTTATAGGCTCAAAAGCTTTAAGATATGCAAAGCAGGAAGCTATGTTTTGAAGGTACGATAACATACGTATTATAGAAACCCGACAACCATATACCTTCGAGGTTATGGTCATATGTTTTATAGACTTGATATAGAGGCTCGAAACCCTTTTTTAGCGACATAAGTGCTGCATGTTTATAAATTGAATAGCTTTATTTAGTGGCTCGATGAGCCATATGTTTTAGAGGCTCGACAACCTCATTTTGATACTAAATGATTAAAAGAAGCTAGTTAAAGATGATTGTATTTTGACATAAGGTTCTATTGGGCTATATTTTCCTTGTTTTAAAGAATGATTTTAAGTGGTTAATCATTATAAAAGTAAATGTTTTCAAGGTAATAAAATGTCATTTTGCCCATGTTTTATATGAATTTGCAAAAGGAAATCATTACTTAAGATTAAGTAATTTTGTGACACCAATTACTATTGATTGAAATGTAAATTGATGAATGATGTTATATGTTCTTGTTTCTTTGATCGGTTAAATTTGCATATTTATCATTTTCATACTCACATTTTCATAACCCAGCATTGCATCTTGGGATTTGGAAACACAAATACCAGTTAGGTTGTTCCAATAGTGAGTATGGTAGAATAAAATCCCGAGTGAGTAGAATTTCATCTAGGAGATCAGATAGATCAATTATGTTAGGATTTCTTGAAAGGATCAAAAGAAATATGACTAATGGATTTAAAACCGGATAATAAGTGCAAATGTGGGACTAGTGTAGGGATGTGCCCTATGCTTTAGCTGTTGGCCCACGGTTGGTAAAGGCTCGCGATTCTGGTGCATAAGGCTTATTATCAGTGAGACTAAAGGATGTTTATGCACGAAAAGAAACTTGTAGCTCTATATCCATATAGAGAAAGATTATTGGTTAGCCGCAAAACCATTAGGTTCATAGTGACCATAGGAAAACTATGATTCAGACAATTAATTCAATTTCCTTCTAACTATATCCAATTTTTTTGAATATCTGGTTATAGTTTTGGCTAGAGTCAGCCCTATAGGTTATTGATTGGCCTACAAAACCATTAAGTTCACGGTGACCCTAGGAAAACTATGATTTGAGACAAACTGTCTATTTTTGAAAAGGGTAAACCTAGGATGTGCATAACCATAGGATGATAGACTATTCAAACTTACCCATGTTGCATGCATGTTAACGATCATGTTATGTTTGTTCTAACCATTATTGTTATAGGCTTATGATTTATGATCAACATATTTGGATAAGATACTAGTGAAGGGAAAACCCATTTTGCTCAACGACATGGTCTCACTGAATATGTATTTTAGTTCGAGATGGTATATTATTATTCACACCAGACTTTTTGTCCGACCTGAAGTTTTTGTTTTTCTCCCTTAACTCTCAGGTACTCATTCGAGTAGGTCGGGAGTAAAGATTTTCAGACTAGACGAATAAGCTTCTAGAGACGTACATGAGGCAAGCCAGCTAGTATTAGGAGTTTATTTCTTTTGTGTTGTTTTAAGATTATGTTTTGTTTGAATGGATGTAATGACAAAATTTATAATTGTCAAGTAATTATACTCTGATAAACCAGAGGGCATCTTCATATGTCACTCTTGGATTATAATTGTAATTATTATTATATTTTCTATGAATGCGGAATCGATGGGATTACCTAATAGCACTACACCATAAACGACCTTCTACAACACACAAAAAATGTTGGGTCAGGCCCAAAAAATGTTGCCATAGGTCTATGGCAACACTTTTCGGGTGATGCAATTTTTGTCGTTGCCTTAGACCTCAAAGGCAACATTTTGACTATCTAAGGCAACATAAGTAATATTGTTGCAATAGAACCCTATTTGGGTCTATAGCAACACCCATAGGTATCTGTAGCAACATTTCAAAAATGTTGCTATAGATATTAACTTTCTGAAGTTGTGGGGCCCAGATCTTGTGGGGCCCACAATGTAGAGCATATTTCATTTTTTAATAGAAATAAATATTTATTTAATAAAATGCTATTGCACAGAATTTGATATTCAAACAGTATTTTATTTAAATGAATATTTTATTTCAACATTTGAAACAGTGCAAATTCCTGACTTCGCTATTTTACAATTCAATAATATATAACACTGATATTCACATATACAGATATTCCTCACTACATCACTCAGTTCACTCATTACATATACAGTTTCATACCGACTCATACACTGAATCTTCAACTTCCATAGCATTTGTAATGTACATCTCTAATCGCCTTCCGATGGAGAAAGTTTACAACGTTTCCAAATCGAAGGGTCTCGTTTATCACCTATTTCAGAATAATACAAAAATCTTCTTATTATTTTTGTGAATAATACAAGATTTTCATGTTGTAACTCAATGTCAATAACAAAAAATGAAATAGAGATGACAAGATAATTGAAGTTTGCTTACAGATTGTATTCATACCTGATTATGTAATAATAAAAGAAATCAGCATAAAGAAGAGTCTGTACAAGTCCAGATATCCAAGCTGAAATTGGAAATAGGTAAAACATATGTTAATACTACAAAAGGAACAATACTTATATTTGGAATGTAAGCAAGGAATTTGTGGAAGTTTCATACCTATCCAATGCACATAACGTGGTTCAGTGAAGTAGCGGTAAATCCAATTGAGGATGTACAGCAATCTGTATGCACTGTAGATACAACATTTTGATTTCAGTTTGCGACTATAGCTAAAAATGGCGATTTATTTAGAAAGACACTGTCCACAGCAGTAAGTGGTGAATGATTCAATAATTAAAAATTAAATGATAATGTACCCAAGGAAGAAAACATATTGCCCGGTCAAGTTGTCGATATTCTTTGTCCTTTGTAACAAAACAAGCCGAGGAAGAATAGCAACAGCCTCCAAATATATGGAGAACGTCCACATAACCTGACAACAACAGTCACAATATACTTCACATTACATTACATGCTACAGCAGCAGCAGCATTACATAGATATAGAAAAATTATAAAGAATTTGTTAATAATGTTAGTTAAAATTTCATTGTGCTTAATTGGGGTTTTACCTCCTTAAAAGTAAACTTCTCATTTATAAGCAGGGCCAACAAAAAGCAAGGCAATATAAGAAAGAGATGGCGACCAATATACAACATCCAAATCCACAAATCACCTCAAACCTAAATCCAACAGTACTCCTGCACCATAACCCTTCCAGAAGCAAACCAATATCAAACTTCAACAACCATGCATCAGTAAACTTCCTTTATCCCTCACTACTTTTGCATACACAGCATTATATTTGTAGATTGAGTACTCTTTTTTATGGTTGCAGCATTATATTGTTAATTAAGTTGTATTTACCGATGTCAGGTTAATTTTAACAAACACTATTCGTGCTACATCTGTGAACGGTTAATTCAGATGCATAAGCAGGCACAAATTCATTTGTATTAACAAACTATTATTTTTGTAAGACATGACTTAACTAATTTTAAGATCGTGTCCAATTTATATACCTTTTTTTACAAATAAAACGAGAAGACCCAAATATGCAAGGGAAAAATCATTCAACTCAAAGAATTCAACGCAACAATCAAGACCGAAGCTTTCGTGAAATCAGAGAAATTAGGGTTCGAAAGCCATATAAATTACACCTACTTCATCACTGGCAAACGCATCGAAACAACACAAATCATCCCAAGAATTTCAAAGAAATAAATCAGAGCTACTTACGAACAGATTTTCCACTTGCAATCCCTAAGCATGATTGGAGTTGCGATTTCGTTAATTTCTGAATCTCGAAGTCACCACTGACGAACAGATTTTCCACTTGCAATCCCTAAGCACGATGCGAATTAGAAGATGTGGACTGGAGTTGCGATTACAGGCTCTGCTGGAGGAATAGGAAATTAAGGCAAAAAGGAATAGATCGGGGTAGAACAAAAATCCCTAATTTTTGTTTATACGATTTGGGAGAGAACGAAATGAAAAGGAAGCGCGTGAATGAAAATGTCAGCGGAAATAAAGGAAACGTAGTAGATAGTGGATGAATGGTTGAGATTTTGTTTTAACTAATGGTGTGGATCGCTGAAGTGTAATTTTTTTTAATTTTTTTAATTAGAATATATCTATAGCAACACTATATAAAAATGTTGCATCGTGTTACACTTGTTTGGCTAGAGCAACACATTTTTATGGCTAAGGTAACACCAAAAATACAACATTGCAGTAGGACCAAAATTTTATAGCTGTTGCAACATTGTAGCTGGCAACACCTTGCAAAAATGTTGCAGAAGGTCATCTATGGCGTAGTGTAGGATGTAACGAATATGAAAGTTACTAATAAAATGAGTTTTGAAAATTTTCATATTCATATGCTCTTGATGTTATAGACACAATTGATTGATCTCATTTTGTCAGCGGAAATTAATACTTCGGATGGTTGCAGCATCTGTAGCGCTTAGTTTCGGACTTCAAATTAGGTAATTTACAGTATATTATGAGCTGTAGGGAAGCTGGTCCTATGATATTACACTAGGACATTGCAGCGTTGGGTAAATGTTCTTTAACCAAAAGGGCTTCGATTATTTGACTAGGG
This sequence comes from Allium fistulosum, assembly GCA_030737815.1. Taxonomy (NCBI): domain Eukaryota; kingdom Viridiplantae; phylum Streptophyta; class Magnoliopsida; order Asparagales; family Amaryllidaceae; genus Allium; species Allium fistulosum. The sequence continues at coordinate 357,189,211 of CM060904.1, forward strand.
GCTATTTTTATCGCAATTGGCATTTACTGGCGGTTCTACGGTGGATGCGCATCATCGACTAGTGCCTGATGGAGTGTGTGGGACTGGTATAAAGGGAGTCCTGGTACGCATAGATACTAACGTTATGCCATACAGATTAGAAGTTGGATCTTAGTGCGTGTAATAAGGGGCGTAGACTATGGTTGAGTGGCAGACACGGATTGTAGACGATGAGACACTTCGACGAGTCAGCATTTTGAGTTTTCCTCCTTGACTGATAGTGCGGTTATATGTAGTCGTAGTTAGGGAAGATTCATTTCCCAATATCCTAATGGGGGTGATAGTAGTGGGAAGTTATTTCCATGTTTAGTAGCCAAGGGGGCGGTTATTCCACATTTAGTAGCTTTGTGGCGGTGTTCCGTGTTTAGTAGCCTAGTGGCAGTGCTTCCATGACGAGAAGCTCTAGGAGCAGTGGATGATCGTTAGACATTGACGTTAGATCCGTAGTTCGATCCATGTAGTAGCCTGCACAATTTGTGGTGTAGGTGTGTGTTGGACCAAAACCCTTAAGTGATGGACCCTAGGAATACATGGACCCTTGTAGTACACCCTACGTTACTTAGTGTTGGGTAAACGTTAACTGCACATGATCACCAAGTATTAAACTTGTACTCATTCACCAGACTTTTGTCCAACCTACCCCCTTCTTTTCATTTTCCCCTACCACAGGATGAAAAGTTAGAAGTTGATTGGACATAATACGTGGTGAAAGGAGCTGTACATTGGGGTTCACATATTCTTTATTGTTCATCATTTAGTTACTTGTTGTATTAAATGTATTTAAAACTTATACTGTACTTTGGGAATAGTGTATATGACAGTTAAGTATTTTGGAGACTTTTTTTTGAAATGTCTACTTTGCAGTACTTATATTTTAATTCCTTCCACTGTGAGATCTAAAAGTAGATAATGTCTTATAATTTACCCTTATAATTATGCTCTGCAATATTTAAAAACCAAACACCTCGTATTTCTTGGTATAACGCAAGTCTGAAAGTCACACTAAGCTTAGGATCGGTGTGTCGTGAAGTGCAGATTGTTACAAATAACAAGTGGGAAAAAGTCAAAAATAAGGAAAATACGAATGTTACATTTATAAAGTAAAATTTGCTGAAGAAATTGTATAAAGTACAATATTATATATACATGTCAAATATTTGCCAAAATACGTGGCAAATATTTTACAGTCAAATATTTGCATAGTGAAGTTTTCAAAACTACCAAAGAACATAAAGCATACTTAAAGAAAGTATACCATATACATAAAATAACGGTTATATAATCAATTTCGTAACGAAACAACATAAATAAAATAACAAAATAAATCGACAAAACGTATAAACTGCAACAAAATAACTCTATCAAATATTTGTCAGCTAACTATAGCAAATATTTCACACGGAAATATTTGAAAAAATGAAATATTGAACAATGATATTATTAATTTCAGAACTAAACAATACCTTGATTACCACTCATAGCAGTAGCAGACATATTTCAACCTTGTTCTCTACCTCCCATAAAGGTTCCATTAAGAAAAATCAAAGGACGACAATAATCAAATCCATATTTGAATGCACCAAACCAAATGAAAACCCTCTCAAATTCATAACTAATAGGATCACCTTATAGCTCAATAGTACTAATGAGATTACACATAACCACAGCTTCACCAAAAGATTTCAAATGATGATACGAAAGAAAATCATTCTCATGTATTTCTTCAAGAGCTAATCTATTTCCTATATACGCAAAATAGTAAATTAACTCTATAATGTACTTTGTCTTAAATAAATGAATAGTATCTTTCATTTTCATTAAAGAAATTGAGCGATAAAATCAACAACCAACTTCTTAACTAATCTGTTAGAAACATGTGGGTGGTTATGTCTCAGTACCAGCTCCACAAGAATGATTAAATTGCATAGTTTTGATAACAAAAACCCTACAAGCTTAAATTTACAAGAACATGAGCATGAAATGTACAACCTTCCCATGAATAAATAGCTGTAACTCGCTTCCTATCAATTTTAGTAGCATTAACTTTATATTCATTCTTAATACAATATATTGTAAGATGCAAATAAAACTCTTCAACACCACTAAGAAACCTTTGAACTACACCAGTAGATACTTGATTGCTAGATTAATTTTTTAATATTTGTTTCAAAATAGAATTAGAATTAATTGAAGAACTAACCATTAAAGTAGTAGATGAGCTACCCTTGGTAAAAGAACTCACAAATAAAGAACTATTAGAACCAACATCAATCGACCTACTTTTACACTACTTTAATATAAAAAAACAAGTAGATAATGATCACAAATATAAAAAAAAGCAACAATATACTATGTGAATCAGAATCGATTTCAATTACTCTATTCCTATCATATCTTTTATAAACTAATTCAATAGAAACATGAGTTAATTCAGGCCAATGGTCACAAATATTATTTCTCAATCTCAACACATAATAACTCAAACCAAGCACCTACAATAAATAACGTTACCCAAAATAAAAAGGGCAAGAACATCAACAAGATCAGGCCTGCACAAATACATATCACTTCTACTTCTCTCTTTCTTCTTTTCAACTAGTTAGCGATAGTAATATCATTGTAAGCCCAACGGTGTAGGCGTTGTGCCTCTGCATTTTTTGAATTGAATGAAACAGACCTTTTGTTGCAAAATTTGGTTAAGAATCTTATTGTTGTTTTTACTTGTTTATCTGCGTATGACTTGTTAGGCAGATTGCTTTGAATAGGCAATAGTTCTTGTATTTATTTTTTAGAAATGCCTTTCTCTTTTGGCATAAGTTAAGTATTAGTGTGAAAATAAGGTGGTCTGGGTACAGTCGTTAATGTAGACCAGATACCGATTTGATGTAGAGTGGCAATTTGCACCGGCATGAGCTGAAATGCAAATTTGATCGTGGGTGCTCTTGTGTGTCAAGCAATCAAACAGAGAGTGGCAAACAAGCCTAGGCTCAAACCTAAATTCATTAGGCTATGAAGTTCTCTTGGGTGACACGTCTCCAGTCGTGAAGTGACCGTTGTTCTCGAATCTAACCGGAGCGCATTGCTTAGCTCAAACACCATGGTGTAAGTGAGTTGTATGATGGTGAGGTGGGATATATACAGCCTGCTCACAAAGAGTTATAAATGAAATTTTTTTAGAAAGAATTTATCTATAATGGTGGGTTTGGATCGAGGTTGCGATGCCTTCAATTTTTAGATAAGGCGGCCGACTATGAGACTGTAGGAGCTGTTTCTTAATTATGAGTATTATTATATATATTGACTAAGCAATTATAAAAAATTCTACCAAAATTTACAAAATTCAACCACTTAGATAGAATAAAGAAATATATTTCTTATATAAAATAAAAATAGATTATCTTGATAAAAATGATGTTTACTTGACAAATTTAACGAGTAAACTCATCCTACTAAAAATTTGATTAGCAAATATTTTCCAGCCAAGCAAACTTACTTACGTGAATAAGGTATATTCAACAAGAACTAATACAGATAATAGTAAGAGCATAAAGAAAAGCTATTAATTCAATAAAGATAAAATATGAAATTACATTGAATGTCTTCATAACATAAAGTATATAAGGTACAAAAACTACACTTTATTTCTTAACAAAGAAGTTCTTTTATTATGGCCTAACTTCTTACATAAACCACAGTTTGTACTTATTTACCACATCGGTGGACTTAGTCCATTTAGGAGAAGGAGGCTTTCTTGTACCATGTCATCTCTTAGGCAGATGTACTTAACATCTTTAGATAAAAAAAATTCCATATGAAAATTGACAAGTGCATAAATCAGATAATAATAACATGCTTGAAAAGGGGTACTTTAAAATAACCATCGATACAAGAGCAAACATATAAATCAAAAGTGAGAATGCTTCTAATAATATTAGAACATGGAACCCCTCAATACGCCTAAAGTCAAAACTACATCGTCTAACATTCAGTAAACATGATAAGATCGAGTTGATTAAACTTCATAAATATCAATAGTGCATCTCGTAACTTGCTCAAGATATAAATCCCGTAAACACCTTTCCATCACAGGGCACAATTGATTATTCCAAGTCAAACAAATTCTATCTAAATATGCAATGATAGGTAAATATCTCTCCTCCAAAATCCAATGATTAAAACTTTTTGTGCAATTAGAATTCATCTTCCCATATCGATTTCCAACAAATAAAAATTTGTGAACTTTTCGAAAGGCAAATCAAGAAAAAAATCAACTTCATCCCCACCGGCGCTACTAAACTTAGACAAAGTTTGATTAAATAAGTTTATTGTAGTTGCATTAGCAGCTCGAAAATAAAAATTAATAATGCATTTTTTTGCTTTAATGGCACCTTTTATTAATTTTTTAAAATTATTATTTAAATGATAGTAACAAGAACTATGTACTGAATCTAAAAATTTTTAAGGAACAACATGCAAAATACTAGGATTCCAATCAAATACAAAAATGAAATAATGATCATCACTACATAACATTTCCCTAAGCATTATTAAAAACCAAATTAGCTACATCTTCACTAGATACAATGCCAATAGCAAGAAGGAAAATACATAAAATAAATGCAAATACAAATGTTACTCATAAAGTAAAAATTATTGGAGAAAATGTACAAATTACAACAGCATATGTATGTCAGATATTTGACAGAATATATGGCAAAAATTTTACACACAAATATTTGACACGGTGAAGTTTTCAAAACTACCAAAGAACATAAAGCATACTTAAAAAAGTATACCACCTTCATAAAATAACAATTATATTATCAATTTCATAACTAAACAACATATTTAAATAAAATAAGAAAATAAATAGATAAAATGTAAAAATTGGAACAGTCTAACTCTATCAAATATTTGACATGAAAATAGTTGAAAAAAATGAAATATTGAACAATTATATTATCAATTTCAGAACCAAATCAAACCTTGATTACCATTTATTGCAGTAGCAGACATAATTCAACCTTGTTCTCTACCTCTCATAAAGGTTCCATAAAGAAAAATCAAAGGACGACAATAATCTAATTCATATTTGCATGCTTCAAACCCATTAAAAACCTTTTCAAATTCATCACTAATAAGACACCTTAAAGTTCAACGGTACTATCGGGATTACACCACCAAAATTTAAGTGGAAATTCAATAATAGAATTAAATTTAAATATGATAAGGGCAAAAAATGTAATTTCCACAAACGTCCAAATTTGGCTATGAAACTTACACAGTCGCATTTGTAGCGATTTTCAAGACAAATTTAAAATGTAAAGTTTTAAAATCCAAGTTAATATGAGAAAATTATTAAATTTTTAAATTTGGAGATTTTATATAATTAAATAAAATAAATAAAGTATTAAATAATGGTCGATCCCTTGGGTGGGCTAGTCGACATGAAGCGGTCGACCGCCCAAGGCCCAAGCGGTCGACCGGTTGTTTTACGGCTAGAGTTTGGGTTGGTCGAATGTCCTGATTTGAACGTATCCTTTTCTAAACGATGATATTAGATCGTAACTTTTATGAATGGAGCAGATAGAACTTTAGTTATTAAATACATAGTTATACCTAGCACTAATTCATCATAAATTAGTCCGCACACTCAAACTCTGCCAAATTTTTTCGTCTTCAAATAAAATTAATTCAAACAAATTAAAATATAATTCAAAAGATGAAAAAGAAGCAATTAAATCAAATCAAGTAGATATTTAGCAAACGAAGGAGATTCTAGACGTAACTCAGAGGGGATAGCTTGGATTTGATGTAGGTGGGTATATTGTTAGTTAGATGATTTATATGCAGTTAATTTTAGTACATCCTCTCTAATTTAAGTATGTTAAAAATTAAATTGAGAACCCTATTTGTTTAGATCTAGGATTTAACAGTAAATATAAATTGATGTTAACCTATAAGTTAAGAATCTATAAATCTATATATACCTCTTTCGTCAAACTAATAGGAATTAATATAACTTGTTGATGACGATGCTAACCTAGGTTAAACTGTTTACACTAAACCAAAATTGAATATACCGAGAATGAATTTGAATATGAGTTTGGAGAGAATAAAAATGTAGGATTCACAAATTATGGATTTACTTTAATTAGGGTTCCTGTATAATAAATTGTTGAACTTCATGTTATGATGTTATGTATAAAAATTTGATACAGTAACTAAAACTAATACATGAATTAACACCTCGACCCATCGACCGCACTCACTAGAGTAGTCGACAACAAGCAATCGACTTCTCTAGGGGGCAAGCGATCGATCGATTGGCGTTTTCTGAGCACGGTATAAACCTCAGTCGAGGGCCCATGTTATAAATAGAATAAGTATTATGTATATATATTATATATGGATGGATGTTATTATAGGTAGGGAAGGTAGTTCCCTATGTTGATGGCACTAGGATGTTGTAGGACTAGGTAAATGTTATTTGTCCAACATGGGTCGATATTCAACGGGGAGCGATTCTATCACAAATTTGAACTCATGGGGCGTTCTATGGTTGATATGCAACACCGATGGTGATGCCTGATGGAGTGTGTGGCCCGACACTAATGGGAGTTCCTTGGTATTCACGATGACGCAACATGATGTTGTGTTGTTGATGGATCCCAACGCATTGCAATAAGAGACGTTATGTTACCGTTGAGAGGTGGACATGAATGCAACGACGACGAGACACTTCGATGAGTCGGCATTGTGGGCTCCCCCTTAATGTGTAACTAGGATACTTATACTCATAGTTGTGGGAATATAGTCTCATGATGGAAATTGTAGGGAAACCAATCCTAGATTAGTTACATATAGTCATAGTTATGGGAAACATTGTCCCGTGGTTGGAAATTATAGGAAAACCTATGTGGAATAGTTCAAGTAGCTATTACTCAATCATTATTTGTCTGAAGGTTCAATTAGTTGTTCGACCCTAAGTATTAGTCTGCCTAAGTCGTTAGTGTAGGTGTGTATTGAGCCAAACCCCTTCTATTAAGAAATAAGTAATTCACCATGTGATTACATGTGATCACATAGAATATTAGCCTGCCTAAGTTGTTGGACATCCTAGGTCACATAGAATATCACTAAAGTCAATTGCATGTAATCACAATATATTAATGATTTATTCATTCACCATACATTTATCTGACCTGCCTTTTTTCCTTTCTTTTTCCCTATAACAAGGGGATATGGCAGTGGGTGTTAGGCCCGAGATTAGTACATGGAGAGGCAACTCAACATAGGATTTTCTTATCATTTTATATTAATATCCATGTGACTATTATCATATTAAACACTTGGTATTTATCAAACTATATATTGTACTTCTTTGTACTCTGGATTTGACTACACAGTATTTCTGAGACCGTGTTTAGAGATATTTTCTAAGATGGTTACATTCTATATTTATTTTTGTTGCCTTTCGCTGTGAGATCTGAAAGTGTAGAATGTCTTAGTTCATATCTGTATATTCTTAGTCTCTTATTATCTTAAAAACAAGATAGCCCATACTTCTTGGCACCGGCGCGAGTTTGAAATTCAACCTAGGGTTTGGATCGGTATGTTAGGAAGTGCAGATTGTCATAGTTGTTATCAGAGCCTTAGTTTGAAATTCCTTAGGGATTAAGGGCATATTGAGAGAATGTGCTTGAAAAGTTTTCCAAATGTTTTCCAAAAAGGTTTTAAAATTGGGTTTCCAAAGTCTGTGTGTGTGTATATGTATGCATCTATAAATAAAGGATTTTCAAAAGTTTTATACATAAGTGTAATGCAAATAACTCTCCCTTTATTCTTGCCAATACTATCTGTGGAAAAGTTGCTATTAAGATTCTAAAATCATAGATAGAAAGGATGAGCGATCTTATTGGCTTTAGTGATGCAGCTGAGATTCTTGGTGTGAATGTCCCAATTTGGTTCTGTCGATATCTGCAAGCAAGCGATCAAGCCGAGCTTAACCCTAATAGGGGATTCATGGAGTGAGCGCAAGGTGCATTTCCTACCTACCCACCGTCGATTTTTCTAAGCTTTGTAAGGACTTTGCGAGCCTAGGAGGGAAACCGTACGTGGGATTGAGATGTATGTAGATTCGAGGACGTGGTACTTGTGAGAGGATTTTTGGATTGATGGATCTTAGAGATGATGTTAGAGGCAGCTTGCCACATGGAATATACAGGGGAAGGCTTTGAATTGGTGGAATGTGGAGGTTGCTAAAATTGATGAGGGAAAGATTACTTGAAGGGAGTTTTGAAGATATTTTGAGATGAAGTTTCTATCCAGGGCTGAAGAGGAAGTACATTTGGAGAAGTTTATTCATTTACAGCAATGAGAAATGATGGTGAAAGTGTATGTTAATCAGTTCAATGAGTTAGCTGGGTTTGGCATTGAGCTGATCAATACCCCTCACAAGAAGGCTCTGAAGTTCTCTAAGGGACTGAATCAACCTCTTCAGGATTTGGCCCTTAGTCATATTCCCATGGGTGTGACTTTCAAGGGATTGGTGGAAATGACTTTGCTAAATACTATTTTCATGGAGGAAGTGAAGGGTGAGCCTAAGAAGACTTGAGGTAAGGCACTATAGCAGAATCGACGCAAGTGCGGATGAGAACCTAAGGAAAAGATTAAGAAGCAAGAGATGTAGTGCAAGAAGTGCGGTAAGAAGGGGCATTTTACAAAGTAGTGCAAGATGGACATCTCGAAGATCAAATGTTACAACTGCAATCGATAAGGGCACATAAGGAAGGAGTATCCAACACCTCAGAAGACCTCTACCCAAGTGGTTCCATCTTACATATTGGATGAAGTTCCTAGCTCGAGTGTGCCACTAGTTGTGGATAAGGAAAAGAAGGTTGTAATCGAAGGTGTGTTAACTTGTTCTTACCTTATTTGACATGGGGGCATCACACTTTTTATCTCGAGTAGATTGTAGATGAGTTACACTTAGACACTAGCATAGTTATTGTTGACGCCAAAAATGAATCAACAACCAAAAATAGATTGCAAGAATCTGTAAGACCTAGATCTAGCAGATAATAATTGAAATAAAAGGAAAATAATAGAAATAAAGTAGAGAGACACAAGATTTTATAGTGGTTTGGCAATCTATGGCCTACGTCCACTTTATAGCTTTGTTTCTTATAGATCTGATGTAGTTTGTTTGAGATTACAAGAGATTTAAAAGAGAATTAGTCATAAGTATAGGGGTTAGACAGATTCTAAGTCCTAGAATTGCCCAAAGTAGCTGCCTTGGTTTCTATTGTATGGAGATAAAAGATGAAGAAGAGGCAGAGCTTCTGTGTAGTGATGGGAGAAGTCAGATCCTCTTTTGATTGCTCTATGGTTTATATTTATAGGGGTTGCCCACTTCCATGGAGGTCCAGAAATCAGCCCGAAGTAGTATGAAAAAGTTGGTTGGGGGGTGCATACAAGTAAGGCTATAACTCGGTACCGAGTTATCCCTATAATCGGTACCGAGTTATCCCTATAAATCAGTACCGAGTTATCCCAATAACTTGGTACCGATTTATCCCCTTAAAAGGAAACTCATTATTTTCTTATAGGCCACGCTTCTTACTTCATATTGGGTTACCCCTTTTGTTTTCGTAGATTGTTGGCTTGTTTTGATGATTGTTCCTTCATAATTTGGTTTATTCTATAGTTCACTAAAGCTAACTCTTCATTTCTTGAGATAGGTCGTCCAGAACAATATGAAATCTCTTGGGCATGCATTGAAGGGCTAGAGAATAACTCGTGTAAGTTTGAGAGGCTGGTTATATGCATGATAAATTGGTACTGAGTTATAAGGTATAAGTCGGTACCGATTTATGCATTTAGCATATTCCTGGTTGAAATTTCCCTAGCAATTTGCTTAGTCCATCTGATTGTGCCTTCTAGATTTCAAGTTGTTTCGTCTTTGTCTTGATGTTCTAACTTCCATTGACTTCTGATCGGTTAAAAACTTAATTAATATTTCCCCCCCCCCAAAGTATGCTTTTGTTGAAAACAAAGTGTACTCTGGATTGAAACGAAGCTTGAACTAATATTCTTTGAATTCTAGTTATTTATTTGGATGCCACGTCGAAACGTTGCTTTTACTTAGCTTCGATTGATCATTTTTTGTTCACCGCCTAATTTAATTTGAATCGAAATTCCTCTTCTCTGCATAGATGATGCAGTCCACACTTCGAAAATTATGTAGTGCTTCAATTTAACAAGGAATGCCAGTGCAACAATTTGCAGTTGATACAAGCGAACGGGGATAACTCAGTGCTGAGTTATAGTGATAACTCGGTACCGAGTTATGGACTTGGAGAATTTTTTCAACAAAATTTTCAACTTAAACAACTCTCCCAAGCTTTTCTCTCACTTTTACTTCCAGCATCGAGTTTTCCAACTTCCTACCCTAGTTTTTGCTAGCTCCACCCAAGTCTTTGCTCCCCTGACCTAATTCCATCCATCTATGTTTATCCACCACCATTAATGCTTATCTCCGTCATCACCTGATCTAGTCGCTGCCCATAGAAGAACTCACCAGCACCAAATCTGAAGCCCAAAGAGGTCAGACCCGAGAAAACATCAAAACCTAGCACGTGGTTCAATTGAGTCGGAGGTTAGCGTTGGTGAATTTTTTTTAAGCGACGATGATGATGAATTGGACTTGGTCAACTTCAATTTGGATGGAGATGATTGATTTAAAGCGTGTTTAATTGTTTGCCCAGGTTAAACGTGCGGGGTATTGTAGACAAGTTGCACTCTTTGGCTTCAACTGTCTTCCATCATGAATTTGTTAACAAGATTTCTTGTCAACACCCCAAAGTTGTGCTAAGAAAGACGAGAGTCCTTTCTATGAATAGTGGATGTGAATCCCTTCGGAGTTGTCTTCAAGTTTAGCCTTATTGGTTGATAGCTTTCGAATCAAACCTTTCGATGTTGTTGAAAGGTGTAGATGCCAGGTTATGAAACCTTCTGTCTTTATTGAGTTAGAGTGAGATCCTTTTCAAAAAATTTCCTTCTCTAGTTAGGTTGATGTTCCTTGAGTTTGTCTCTTAAATGTTAGTTTTTATCTTCTCGAAAGGTTAGGATTATAGTCCTCTTTTGGTTTAGGTAGGATATCAAACTTCTTGGTGGATATGTAGAAGCTTTCGACCATGTCGAAAGGTTAGATCACTTGTATGATGTATGTTTGATCCTAGTCGAAAGGTATATGAATGACTTCTTTTGGATTAGGCCTTGTAAGTCCTGGTATCTATATTTAAAGAGGAGATTTGACCTAGTCGAAAGGTTTATGCCTCAAAGTTGATCACTTCAGAAGGTTGTAATTGATGTTTTGACCAAATGTATTATCAACCTTGTCGAAAGGTTTAAACCATAAAATCAATGATTTCGGAAGGTTTCAGTGGATGTTGATCCAATTAAGTTGTCGACCTTTTCGAAGGGTTAAAATTGTAGGGTCGAAGACTTCGAAAGGTTGCAGTAGGCAACTGTAGCAAAAGTGTTGTCGACCTTGTCGACTAGAATCTTTCAGTGATATTGAACCTGTAATTAGGAGTTAACCCAACAAAAGTATAAGCAAACATTAAAGTAATTGATAGAGCATAAGACTTCCCTCTTTATCCGTGAAAAACTCTATTTTATTAAATCCCCAAATCAGCACTCCATTAGGGTTACAATGTATTGATTAAGAAAATACAAGGTTAGAATGAGAGAATTCGGATCCCTAAAACATGACCCCTTGGGTCTTATTTATAGATGCAGGTGGCCACCCTTTCGACCCCATGCTCTTGACTAGGTCGTAAGGTCCCCCTCTTATATGCAGCTATGAACCATTCGACTTTTTCGAAAGATTTGCCTTTCTTCTGCTATTACAGACCTTTCGACATTGTCGAAAGGTTTGCTTGTCTTTATGACTTCATGAACCTTTCGACTTTGTTGAAGGGTTTGCCTTCTATATACTATTGTGAACCTTTCGGCCTTGTCAGAAGGTTGCTCTCTTCCTGATTGTCATGAACCTTTCGACCCTGTCGAAAGATTGCTCTTCACTTGTTTGTTATCGAGGGCTATGCTTCCCTTTAATGTTGTCGAAAGATCGTCTTCCATTCTTTGTTGACTTATGAATGTTGCTTTCTTCATAAACCTTTCGACATTGTCGAAAGGAATCCTGAATGTGTTTCAACCGATTCGAAAGGCTTGCTATGCTTTCAAAAAGGTCATTATGGAGTTGCTCACACTTGCTTTGACTTCTTCATCCTCTTCGAAAGGAAAGAACTCCTTGGACACTAAGAGATGGGACCTTTCCACTCCTTCGAAAGGTTTGGGACTGTGCTCTTTTTTTTTATCTTTTTTGAAATACCTTTCGACTTAGTCGACATGTAGATTTTTGGTGTCACAACCTTCGACCTCGTCGAATGCTCCTTGTCGGAAGGTATGATTAACCAAACTATCTTGATGCTTTCTGATCTTCCCCAATGCTCTTGTGATCCTTTTTCATACTTTTATTCCTGAGAATATTTTATGGATAACTGTAACACCCCAGATTTTTGATAACATTATTTAGGAGATTTAGTTAGATAAAATAAATAAACTAATGTGCTAATAAGGGGATTGAGATTTGACTTAATTAAGGTAGCCGTGCCTTTTTAACTAATAAATTAAATGAAGGGTTTAAAAAAATGAATTAGAGGAGGGGTATTATGGGAAAGAGGCCATTCCTATACCATCTTCCTTAGGCCGTGTATTTAAAAACACACGTTCACTCTCATTTTCTAAAGAAAATTAAAAGCTTCCGGCCACCATTAACAAACGAAGAAGAAGAGGAAACAAAAGAAAAGCTTAAGCAAAGCAAATTCAAATCAAACTCATTCAAATCTCAAGCTTCTTAATCATTAAAGCATAAGGTGAATAATGTTTACATATCTCAATTTCTATCGTTTCGGTGTTAAGGTTAATTCCGAATGATTTTGCAAAGGTTTGCCATGTTTTTTATAGATAAAATGATATATATACACGTTGATGATTTATGTATGTTCATATAGATTTTATGACATGTTTTGAGATAAAACCCTATTAAATGACATACGCTAGCCTTGCGAATTTTTATGAGGATCTAAAAAGTTATTTTAGAGATGGGTTTCGATTTTCAGAATTTTCTAAATTTCTGTGGAATTGTTTTGAATTTTCTAAGAAGAAAAGGTTAATTTGGATTATAAAATTATCTACGGGAAAATCATCATAGTTTGGATTCGGAAATTTTATATGTTGAAGAGAACATATTATTTGATTTTCTGGAATTTTTCTAGAATTTTTGAAGTTGTTTTAATAGTTATATAAAATTATTTAAGGTACGTGACTTAAATGTTTTCTATAATTGTAAAGGAGAAAAGGGCTTTTTAAAAACTATTTAAATTTCCAAATAAGGAAAGTCGACAGCATTTATGAATATAAATTCTGCCAACCAATCAAATTTAGACAAACAAGGCAGGTGGGTTACAAAAGAACCGTTTTAAAGTACAACAAAATAGGTTTTCTTCTATTTCAACTCTTCGGCAGAGCTTCCGCCTTCATTCCAGACCTTTCGACAAGGTCGAAAGGTATCAAACCTTTCGTCTAGGTCAAATACCAAGGCACAAGGTATCAGGCAACTGGTACGTAGTGAATTGAAAAGAGGTCGAAAGGTTTAGGGACGAAAGGTTAGAGCTTTCGAAGGAGATGAAACCTTGTTTTGGTTTTAAAGAAAATACACCTGCTAGCTTTCGGCAAAGAGCTTTAGAAATTGTCAAAAAAAAGGTTTAAAAGAAAAAGGTTCGATTGGTTTGCTTTCTTGTTTTAAATGAAACCTTCCGACAAAGTCGAAAGGTATAACTTTCGACAACGCCGAAAGCACAATTGCCGCTTTCTAACCTTTCGACACAGATGGAGTCAAAGGTTATCTTTTGTTTTCTAAAACTTGCCGCCTCTCTCCCTTGATTTCGAAGGGTTGTTTCTAACACCAACACTTTATTGTTTTCGAATGATTTCGAAAGGTTTTATAAAGGTTTCGAAGCAGTTGCTTTCGACTCCAATGTTTTTCTGATCCTTTTGCATAATCCAAAATGTTTTAAGTCGAAACGTTTTATAGGTTTCAAAGTAGTTAACTTTGATTGGTTTCGAAAGGTTTCCACTGTTTTTAAATTGAACCCAATGTCTTCGAAAGGTTTTGAGTTACATTGCTTTCGAAAGGTTTATTAAATAAGGGAGGTACCCCAGGTCGAAGAGCAACCTTCCAACAAGGTCGAAAGGTATGGTTTTGCAATGTTTTCAAAAGGCTAAGGTTTAGAGGATTTAAAAGGTGGATGTCATATGTTTTAAAGCTTGTAAAAGGAAGGCTTTTAAAAGGTTTAGGAGGAGTTACCTTCAATGATTTCGAAAGGTTTATTAAAGGATATGAAGGAGTTACCTTCAATACTTTCGAAGGGTTTTATAAATGGTTTTGAAGGAGTTACCTTCTATGTTTTCAAAAGGTTGTTTAAAGATTTAAACAAAGGTTTTGAATATAAGAAATAGGCAGATAGCCTAAGTGTTTTAAGTTATAAAAGACTTTAACTTACTTTAAAGGATAGACAATCGTTATTGAATATCACCAACATTATTTTTAGTTAAGTATATATAACATGGCAAAAATAGCTTAGAGTAAAGCTAAAGATATATTTTCCTTGTATATATATGATTTGAAGGATTAAATCATTTTGAAATGGTTTCAAGGAAAATTTAAAGAGCAGTTAGCTCAGATATTGTAGAGCAGTTAGTTCAGATATTTTGAAGGGTAGTTAACCCAAAAGAAAATTCGGGCAGTCAGCTCATTTTAAATTCGGACAGTTGGTCCGTTTCAAGGGCAGTCAACCCAGAGGACAATTAGTCCAGAAAGAGCAGTCAACTATGATATGAATAGATAGTATATTTATTAGCATAATGGATCTTGCTAAATTTTTAAGGATAGTTAGTCCACCATTTTTACCTGTTTTTGGCAGATAACCCATTATCTAGCATAAAAGATACTGCTATTTTGGTATAACCAGTTTTAGGACAGATAGTCCATAAAAGAGCAGTTAGCTCAGAATTTAGGACAGATAGTCCAGTAAAGAATAGATAGTTCAGATTTAGACAGATAGTCTATTTTATTTCCTTTTTTAGCATAATGGATATTGCTATACTATTAAATCTGTTGATTAACCAGTTTGGTTGCAGGAAAGGATTTGCAAAGTATACGTTTTGAAAAGAGATATTAGTGAAAGGAAACTCGTTCCGCTAAGCGGCATGGTCTCGCTAGTTATCAGTAAACTGAGATGTAACATATATTATTCATACCAGGCTTTAAGTCTAACTCGAAGTTTTTGTTTCCCCTTAATCTCTTGGGTGCTCAAAATTTGATTTGAGTAGGCAGAGGGTTTAGGTTTTTAGGTTTCGGCAGATTTTGGCGAATAAAGCATCCAGAGACAAGCAGGTGGCTCACAAATAGCTATTTTAAGGATTCTATTTTAAATTGTTTCTGCTGTGTATTAAGAAAATTATGTTTATATTGCTTTGATCATCTAAGGGGGCATCTTCATATGTCGCTCTTGGCGTATTGTTGTAAATTATATTTGATCAATGCTTGGGATTACGTTTGGGATTTTTGTAACTTGGATACGATATTTTTGAAATATAATCACTGAAACTATTGTTTTTTTAAATCTGTGATTTTTTTCATATTCAAGTGCTTCTAATATTATGGCATTAACTTCACCGTATTTTGTCACCAGAAGTTAATACTGTGGATGACTGCAACATCCATAGCGCTTAGCTTTTGGCCTCCAGATACGAGATGTTACAACTTGGTATTAGAGCATAGGTTTTTGAAAAATTTAACTAAAAATTGGTTTTGAAAACAAAAATCCAAGGAAATTGAAGTAAGATTTGGGGTTGGGTTAACGCTATAGTAACGTACTTGTATTTTTTATATATAAGTATGCACTTTATCTCCATTCATCTATCTTTGATTAGGTTATCTTTCTGTATCTCAAGAGGTTTGAATACATATATGGGTGGTAGAAGAAGCAGAGTTAACCAAGTAGGGTGAAACACCGAAAGGAACGCCGGACCTAATGCAGGGAGAGGCCAAGGTCAGGTAGAGAATGTTGGTGTTGAAGTCCTGTAGGTTGGAATGGAAGCCAAGTATCATTTTTTCAGGAATATGATGCAGAAAGGAGTTGCAGCTGGAGTGGTAGGAGGAAATGCCGTAGGAGCAGGGTTCCATAAGTTCCGGTAGTTAATCATTTCGCTAAGATGAGCGGTGATTATGTGAAGCTAGGAGGGAAGCCATTTATGGGAACGGAGGATGCCATTGAAGTGGAGAATTGGTTGTTGCACTGCGAAAGGATTTTTGTAGATTTATGGCTCAATGACGAGCAAAAGAGGAGTTTGGCGTCCAGGCAGCTTCAGGGGACCGCATTGTTCTGGTGGAACAGTGTAACAATGACAGTTGATGAGGAGACTGTAACCTGGGAGGATTTCAAGAGGAGATTTCAGGAGAGGTTTATTTCAGTAATGGCACAGTCAGCTTTGATTAGGCAGTTTGCTGAACTAGTGCAGGGAGAGATGTCTGTTGCTGAGTATGCCAGGAAGTTCGAAGAGTTGGCCGGGTATGGGTATGCTCTGTAGATACCGTGTTAAAACGGAATGAGAAGTTTATTAGAGGATTGAATCCAGAATTGGCTAGTGCTACTTTGTCTCATCTTAGAGATCCTTCTGATATTGTTATAGAGATGGCTTTGAGGCAAGAAGAAGTCTTGAGTCTCTAGAGAAGAGCAAGGAGAAAATGGTCCAGGTTTGGTAGAACCAGAAGAGGAAGTTCTTTCCCAAGAAAGGTGCTTAGAAGGGTGGAGCAGCCAAGAAAGCGAAATCTGAAGTGCTATAGATGCGACAAGAAAGGGCACTTTGCTAATGAGTGTCACTTAGGGAAAGCGAAGGAAGTGGCTAAAGGGAAGAATATCAGGTGTTTTAACTGTGACCAGATAGGCCATTATAAGAACCAGTGCAAGGAGCCCATTAGAGACGGTAAGGGCAAGGTGTATGCATTGAAGCCTGCCGCTTCCAAGCCAATAACCCAGGAGAAGGGAAAGTCAGTTCTTGGGGGAATGCTTTAGATTCATGGTATGTCTGTTAGCGTTTTATTTGATACTGGTGCATCGCATTCTTTTATATCTAGATGTTTAATAGATAAGCTTAACCTTGAACCCACATATTTAGTTACTTCCTTACGGGTTGTGAATCCAATAGGAGGGTATGCAACTCTAGGGTTAAGGTTTGACCAGTTTGAGTTTGAACTATTAGGTCATACTTTTGAGTGCAGTTTTCATGTGTTTGATTTTGTGGGGTTTGGGATCATCCCAGGTATGGATTGGTTAAGTGAGTACGATGCTAAGATATTTTTCCAGGGTAGGAAGATATCTCTTTGTCACCCAGATTGTAGCGATCAGATTGTTTTAACCGTAGGAGGTTTTAGCGGTGCAGTGTTTTCTTTGTTAGGTGCATTGGATTCAGATGATGAGTTGAGCCGAGTTTTCATGGTTAGAGAATTCGTAGATGTGTTTGAGCCTGTATTTGGACTGCCGCCGAAATGAGCTATTGAGTTTCAGATAGATTTGGTTCCGGGAGCAGAACCAGTGAGTAGACCGCCAAGCAGGATGACCCCTTCAGAGATGAGGGAGTTGAAGGTGCAGTTGGTGGACTTAGAGGGCAAGAGTTTTGTCGAGCCGAGCAGTTGGCCGTGG
This sequence comes from Allium fistulosum, assembly GCA_030737815.1. NCBI lineage: Eukaryota > Viridiplantae > Streptophyta > Magnoliopsida > Asparagales > Amaryllidaceae > Allium > Allium fistulosum. The sequence goes on from CM060904.1 coordinate 357,207,084, forward strand.
GGTGCAGCGGTAGTGTTTGCTAAGAAGCCGGACGGATTATTGAGGCTATGTATCATTTATCATAATTTGAATGAAAGGACGATAAAGAATCGATATCCATTTCCCAGGATTGACAATTTGTTCGACCAGCTAAGTGGAGCAAAGGTATTTTCTCAGTTGGATTTGGCAACGGTTTCCATCAGCTCAGAGTAGCAGAGGATAGTATACCTTTGACAGCATTCGGGCCAGATATGGATTGTACGAATGGTTAGTTATGCCGTTCGGACTGACGAATGCTCCAGCTTTCTTTGTGGATTTGATGAATTGGATTTTCCGAGAGCACTTGGATAGGTTCGTGCTGGTTTTCATAGATGATATCTTGATTTACTCTAAGGATGAAAGAGAGCACAAAGTTCATCTTAGAGTGGTGCTTGAGACGCTGAGGCCGCATCAGATGAAAGCGAAGTTTTCAAAGTGTCACTTCTGGAAGAAGGAGGTGAAGTTTCTTGGTCATGTCGTCTCAAAGGAAGGGTTATCCATAGATTCGACTAAGATCGAGGCAGTGAATAGTTGGAAGAGACCCGAGATAGTAACCGAGATTAAGAGTTTCCTTGGGTTGGCTGGTTATTATCAGAGATTCATTAAGGATTTCCCGCGGATAGTAACACTGATGACCAGGCCGACGAGGAAGGATGTGAAGTTTGTGTGGACCGATAAGTGTGAGGAATCATTCTAGAGTTTGAAACACTTATTGACCCATGCACCTGTGTTGGTAATTCCAGAGGGGAATCAGGACTTGGTAGTTTATACCGATGCGTGTGGAATAGGATTAGGAGCTGTGCTGATGCAGGGGTAAAGTGATTGCCTACACTTCTAGACAGCTTAGACCATCCAATGCATGATTTAGAGTTGGCTGCTGTGATTTTGGCTTTGAAGGTGTGGAGACATTACCTTTTGGGAGAAAGGTTTGAGCTATTTACAGATCATAAGTTGCTGAAGTATTTGTTCTCTCAGAAGGAGATGAACATGAGGCAGCAGAGATGGTTAGAATTCATAGCCGCTTATGATTTTGGGATTGAGTACACACCAGGGAAGGGCAACCGGGTTGCAGATGCACTTAGCAGGAAACATCAGAATGCAGTGTTGGCAATGATGGCCGAGTGGAAAGATTTAGAAGCATTAGCAGATTGTAGAGTGCAGTGGAGATCCAAGGTTGGGTCTAGTGGTGATACAGTTGTATTGTCTTCTTTAGAAGTTCGACCAGTTTTGATCAAACGGATTGCTTCTAAGTATATAGAGGATCTAGTGTTAGTTGAACGCATTAGTAAGCTAAAGGAAGGAACCAAGAGCAATGACTTGAAAGATTTCAGTCTTGACCAGAATGGGTAGTTGAGAAAGAAAGGAAGATTATGTGTTCCGAGTGTAGGAACATAAGAAAGGAAGTCTTAGATGAATGCCATTGTTCGAAGTTCACTATACATCCTGGAGGTACCAAGATGTATCAGGATATGAAGAGGAGTTTCTTTTGGGAAGGAATGAAGCGGGATATTGGGTTGTGTGTAAGGCAGTGCTTGAATTGCCAGCAGGCAAAGGCCAAACACCAGAAACCGAGAGGTTTACTTCAGCCGTTAGATATTCCAGTGTGGAAGTGGGATTCTATTTCTATGGACTTCATAGACGGGTTGCCAAGGTCGAACCGAGGAAATGAAAGTATACGGGTTATAGTGGACAGATTGAACAAGAGTGCCCATTTCATTCCAGTTAAGTCAACCAGGACGACACCTGTTTTAGCAAGGTTGTTTATGAAGAATGTGATAAGACTGCATGGATTTCCTAGCAGCATAGTTAGTGATAGAGATTCCTTGTTCATTAGAGAGTTTTGGAAGAGTCTGCAGGAAGTTTTGGGAACCAAGCTTATGATGAGTACCGCTTACCATCCACATACAGATGAGAAAATGGAAAGAGTTAACAAGATCTTGGAAGATCTATCGAGAGCTTGTGTTCTGGACTTTGGGGGATTATGGTAGGACTATCTACATCTAGTCGAGTTTTCGTATAACAACAGTTATCAGGCTAGTATTGGGATGGCACCATTTGAAGCTTTGTATGGAGGGCTATGCAAATCTCCTGTTTGTTGGTTAGAGACCGGGGATAGGTTGATTCTTGATCCAGATTTGGTTAGAGAAGCTATAGAAAAGATTGAGGTCATTCGAGATAGGATGAAGGAGGCCCAGTCTAGGCAGAAAAGTTATGCAGATAAGAGACAGAAAGATTTGGAGTTCTCGGTTGGGGACCGAGTTTTCGTCAAAGTATCACCGATGAAGGGTGTGCTTAGATTTGGGAAGTCGGGGAAGTTATCTCCTAAGTTCATAGGAACTTTTCCAATTCTTGAGAGGATCGGGAAGCTCGCATATAGACTTGAGTTACCGAGCAGTTTGGCAGGTGTCCATGATGTTTTTCATATTTCTCATCTAAGAAAGTGTGTTAGAGACCCGAAGACTGCTATTGCACCGACAGTACTAGATGATTTAGTGGTAGAACCAAACTTGAACATAGCGAGAAAGCCAGTTCGCATTGTTGCAAGAGATGAGAAGAGGCTTAGAACCAAGACGGTCAGATTAGTCAAAGTCCAGTGGAGTGATGATGACAGAGACTGTACTTGGGAAGTTGAGAGCATGATTAGAGATACTTATCCTGACTTGTTTTGATGGTATGTTTTACCTTCTTGTTTATTTTGAGCCTTATTGTAAATTCGAGGACGAAATTCTTTAAGGAGGGGAGTCTGTAACACCCCAAATTTTTTATAACATTATTTAGGAGATTTAGTTAGATAAAATAAATAAAATAATGTGTTGATAAGGGGATTGATATTTGATTTAATTAAGGTAGCCGTGCCTTTTTAACTAAAAAATTAAATAAAGGGTTTAAAAAAATGAATTAGAGGAGGGGTATTATGGGAAAGAGGCCATTCCTATATCATCTTCCTTAAGCCGTGTATTTCAAAACACACGTTCACTCTCATTTTCTAAAGAAAATTAAAAGCTGAGCCGGCCACCATTAACGAAGGAAGAAGAGGAGAAAAAAATAAAAGCTTAAGGAAAGCAAATTCAAATCAAACTCATTCAAATCTAAAACACCCCACACCCCTTATTATACCCAAAAGGACACATTAAAAGGCATGGTGTGTTGTACGTATAATTGAAACTAACATAGTCCAAGATTCACAAGACAAAAATAAGTAAAAACAGTAGAAACTAAGATAATAACTTATTTTAAAACAAGACTTCATAATTGTTTCATAAATAAAATAAGTCAAATACCAAATACACATATATGTCTCAAAACTCAAGATGTCTCATAAAAACTCATAATCTCAAAAATCAGAGTACATAATATCCCTCGTAATAAGCCAGTACACAGAAAAAGCTAAAGCTAGAATAAAGGAAATACATGGTAGAAATCTTCTCCAAGAAGCCTTTGGGCAACTGCAACTTACTGCCCTCTCCCTTGATTGCCCATGGGGGGAAGGGAAAATAGAGTGGGTCAGACTAAAAGTCTGGTGAATAATAGTAACTACTGGAATCTTTAAGAAAAGTAAAAGTAATAGACTCTTCAATTGTTCTAGTATATACAAAAGGAAACAAAGGAAATAAGAAAGAGATAAACTAGAAAATACGATTAAACTATTACAATTAATAAGATAGGTTAACTTTGATTGCTTGCACTTATTCTTGATTTCTGCTTTGATTAGGCTGAATTCCTAACCCTATAATTAGGATGTAACCCTAATTCTACCCTTTTTGATCGGCTTGCTACTCCATAGACCTTACTGCGGACCAGATGCTATATAACTCCCTACACAGCAGCCAATGGTATCTACGAAAGATGCATAAAGCACCCACTGTGGATCCGGACGACATATATAACTCCATTCACAGAAGGCAATGGTGTCTACGAAAGACACCCATACTAAGCGCTTGGAACTCATAGCAATTACTGAGCACCAGAATGGAAGTCGCACGTGTAACTGCCACCATGCCCATGCTACCTTTTGCTCCACCTATTGGGTCTTCTTATTACATCAAACTCTAGCATAAGCGTGCCCCACATCTCACTTCAGGCTAATGTGAGATCACCGTGTGTCCATAGAAACTTTAGGGGAAATGCTGTTGGCACTGGCCCATCATCCAAACAATATCTAGTTGCGCCCTTATCCAAATGCCCCGTGATTTGGACTTCTATTTGACAAATTACTACCATTCTTAGCGTAAGCGTGCCCTCATCTCACTTCAGGCTAATGTGAGACACTGTTTTGTCTAATAGAGAATGCTATATGGTACAGGTTCTACTTTCATCTTTGCTTATTAACTTACATAAATTATTTAAATAAGCCTTTATTATCATCTTTACTTTCTACGCTTATTAATTTTTCCCAAGTCTTAAAATAAGCCTCATTCTATTCTTTTTCTTATTATAACCTACGTTATAATCATGTTTATTACTTAACCCAAGGTCTAAGTGTGAAAATAAGCTTCTTTCATCTTTTACTCTTTTTTAGTTATAATTCTACGTTATAACTAAGCCAATTAATTAAGCCAATTCTAATCATAATTAGGCATAATTTCAGTCCAATTCCATTATTTATTACAGTCTTTATAATTTACATCTTATTTTCTTCATTCAATATACTTACTTATATAATTCATATTCGCATTTAATTTATTCTAATCCATACGCGAAGAAAAGGGGAAGAAGAGAATAAACGCTTGCATAAAATCCAAAACGTAGAAAAAGATGCAAATAAGAATTAAACAACAGTAAGTAAACTTAAATACTGTAAATAAACTGTAAATAAATAAAAAGCTATACTTAACAGTAATAAAATATAATTAACTGAAAAAGAATAACTAAAAGGAAATAGACTGAAAAATAGATTTAAAACTGATAAAAAGGCTATTCCAAAATCACTGTAAAACTACAACTATTGGAAACCCTATTATTTTAAATTACTTAAAGAAATCTTAAAATAACCACAATCACTCACCGCCGGTCCTAAGCTCTTCCTTTGGTCTTCCCGAATCCACCTGGAACGGTAAAATAATTTAATTTATAATGATTTTCTTCTTGGAAAAATTATTCCATTTAGGGTCCTTCCTAGAAAGGTGAACCCAATTGGAGAAAACTTAGAATGAGAAAAAGTGTTAGGTCTAGGGGTCTATTTATAGGGGTAGAAGTGGATCTCAGACCGTCGGATTTGGTGATTGAATAGGATGCAACCACGTCATAGGTTGAATAGGAGCCATCGGATGCAAAAATAGATGGACCGGAGGTCAGAAGAATGCAAAACACATCATCAATAACCTCTAGAATGTTCGAACGATCGAACGTTCTTTCGTAATTAGCAGAGGCGGGTCGACCACTAGGTCGACCACACTTATACCCAGGTCGATCGACTGGTCGACCTAGGGTGAGGTTAGGTCGACCTAGCCAAAAGTTTTTATTAATTTTTCTTTATCTTGTAACTTGTTCATATTAGCTCGGTTTCTGACATTCTATATATGGAAATTGACCAAAAAATTACCACGGACACAATGGTGCAACTCCCGTGGCTCAATTCTGATAATTTCACAAAGTTATTTTATTACTTAATTAATTAATGAATTAATTATTATGGGTTAAATTTCGGGTTGTTACATTCTCCCCTCCTTAAGGGATTTCGTCCCCGAAATCTCTAAGGATAAAAGAATGTACTAAATGTTTTCATCCAATTCTACAACCAGCTACTCTATCATCAACCATTCATCCATTGTCCTTAAGTTTTTCTAATGCAATTTATGATACTTATGCAATTAGTGTAGTGTAAATGTCCCTAACTAATGCAAAAGATTAGGCGATCCACTGATTCAGTTGACCTCCTTTTATGCAATCATGTCTGTGCCATATATCCAAATGAATGCAAAAATTCCCTAATGATAACTGATAGTTCTATATGCGTGCTACAAACATCATCCAAATGAAACTATCATGTGGTAAACATCCATTTATAGCAACCATAGAAATAAATTAAAAAGGCACACACATCCATATGCATATGCTCTAGTGTCCAAGTTAGGCCGACCCCTAAAGAATAATAGTGCCTAGTGTACCTATATGCGTCCATTAGCATCCACTAGCAAACACTTGCAATCACTAGCATACATCATTCACAACATGTTCTATTAACATGTATACACCAAATCCTATCATCCATAGGTTAACTTCTAAGCTCTTCCCTCCCAAAGTATAATAATGGAAAGAGCCTATTCAAAACTAAAGATGGAAAATAGGAAATTTGAAAAGTTACTATCAAAGAAACGTGGATATGAAATACGAATTTTCTCCAAATCAAATTTAGTCTTCTCCGAAGTCTTTTTTAACTTCTGTAGACTCTATCCAATCCGAAAGCGACTTATGCGGTCTTTCATAAAGAGCTTCGGAAGGTGCCACTCTAATGCTAGTTTGAGAGCTACTATCTTAGCGAATTCCACTAAAGGAAGATGCTTTACCCAAGTTCTTCCAAAATCAGGAATATCCATTCTCAACCATGCGTGTCTTACAATTTTACTAACTCCATTTTACTATTCTTCTTTAGTCTGCTCATATGAATCAACATTCCTAGGTTCTCACTGGGGTCCTATACACTCTACGGAAACTCTGTTATTACTTCCAAAAGTAATTACTACTATCTCCTTTGTAGCCTTACCCCTTTTTCCGTTACACCTAGGAAATGATTCCTATCTACTTCACATTTAGGAGTTTGGTTTGGTGTTTATAGTTCCATTTTAAAATTAAGGTTTCTAAATTTTTAAAACATCAAATCCCAAAATGTTTGTCTTTAAAAAGTGTTATTTTTGAGTTTCTATTAAATTCAAAAATACTTGGTTGCTTAACATTATTTCCCAACTTAGACGGGAAAACATTCAAATTCTAAGTCCAAAACTTATTCCTCGTTTTCTTTTAAAGACCTTTTCAGTTTTCTATAAAAATTTGAATTTTCAAATTCTACTTTTATTAAGTTTTTCATTTCCAAAAACTTATTTACTTTTTCACCAAACCATTTTCTTTTAAAATATCTTTAAACTGTTTTTATGTGTTTCCAAAACATCTTCTTATTATACCCTATGGTCTCATACCTTAATGTATTGGAACTACTTTCTCAAATGAGAAATTATTAATGCTAAAAACTTCTATGAGCCTTTTAAAAGAGAATTTCATGTTTATGTGAAATTACAAGGAACTTATTTTATATTTTTCGAAATAGGCTATACAAAATATGGTGTTTTTCATACCTTGTATATCTCTTTCATGTATTCCTTGTAACTTGCACAAAACATTTTTATTGGTTTCATAGAAAATGATACCATTATTCTTTTCATTCCAATAGATTAAAATATGTTTAAATTATCTCCCATGATAAATATTTTCTAATATCTGACTTACACATTTTCCTTTCAGAAAAACTTATCTTCAAAACTGTTTTAATATTTCCATAACTGCAAAAACACTTCCTTATACTTATTAAAAATAATAAGTGTACTTTACAAACCATTTTGTTTATATACTTAGAAATTACCTTTTAAAATACATTTTTATTTGGGTTAAAACGGATGTTGCGTAAAACACTGTTGCTACAACCCAAAAAAATACTAGTGTATGGATTCAATTAAATAAATACCAATAAATCTCATATACCTATGTAAAAATATTTCTCTTAGGAGTCACTTACTATAACAATAGTGTTATAGCCTATGCTCCACTTATTTTTCACGAAAATTTTTATTGCAACAATAAAAGTTGTAATCTACGTTTTCGATACTTGATACACTCTAGGTTTCCATGTTTAAAATCTTTGTTTACTTACAATGAAACTAGTGAGTTGTATATATATATATATACTCCATAATTCTTCAAAAAGAATTCCAATTTTTCATTATATAAAAACCAACTTAAATTTCATACCAATCTTCAAAAACCCCATATTTATTTTCTAAAAAAAATATTAACAGTGTAAATTTTCAATTCTAACAATTACATTTTTTTCCACTTTTTTTTATTTCAAAATTTTCATTTTATTGGGCTTGGCATAAAGTGGATTTTGTCCTTACTAACCTAGGAGTACTTTTCTTAAACATTGGAAATCCCATTTCCTGAGTCTTTCGTTCGATTTATTCCAAGGTACTACCATTAAATCCACTTATATGAAACAATTATAATTTCTGTAATTACCTACACATGGGTTCTCATCTTTTCTTATCAACTGAACCTATTATACATCCCCCAATCTTTGCCTACCTCTCTTTGGATTTCCATAGTCCGATCCTAAATGTACAAAATCGTTCCTTAAATCCCTACCATGTGTAGACATTCTCTATGCCCCAATAAACGCACTTCAAAAGTGATACTTCAATAACTCTGTCCTCGGCTGATGAACACGAAGCATACGAAGAACCTCCTTTAGATGAATAACATGTTCTTCCATGCTTCTTGGAAAACACCAAAATGTCGACCACGAATACCACCCCGAACTTTATTTTAGGACATCTCTAAAAACATGGTTCATCAAATCTATAGAATAGACTGGGACATTGATTAGCCCGAAAGACATAACCAACCACTCAAAGAATCTGTCGGGTGTCCTAAACATAGTCTTATCTATGCTGTCATCAGCGACCCTAAGCTGATGGAATCCAGTGGGTAAATCAAGCTGGGAAAATACTAAAGTGCCAACTAATTGGTTGAAAAGATCATCTATCCTAGAGAGTGGATAATGGTTCTGCTTTGTGAGCTTATTCAATTCTCTATAGTCAATGCAAAGTTGAAGAGAACCACTTGCTTTGGTAGCGAAGACGACTGGCGCTCCCTATTCCGACATGTTCCTTCTTATGAAATCTTTCTCAAAAGCTCACGGATTTGCTTGCTCAATCCCTTCCATTCCCTAGGCGCCATATGCCCTACGGATAATACCACTGGCTAGCAAAATAAATCCTGAAGTCAATCTCTCTCTTAGGGGGGGTAGTCCCCTAACCTCCTTAAAGATATCTGAAAAATCTCTGACGACAGGAACTGAATCTAACTTTGATGATGATGAATCGAGGGAATAATGGAAGCTTAATACAACTGACCCTTGCGGGTCGTAAGAAATCTCAAGAGTCCTACTGATGCATGTCTCTAGTCTAACGACTCTCCTCTCACAATCTAATATAGCTCCATATATGGATAGCCAATCCATTCCCAAAATCATCCCATACCCCGAAAAGCCCAAAACATAGGCGTCACAGTCAAATTCTACGCCTAGAATAAAAATTTTCAAACCCCTGCAAACCATAAACAAAAGTACTAATCCTCCTATGGGGTTTGAACAAAGATGGGGTCTGTTATCCCGCCTTTTAGCAAGGCCGTGACACCAAGGACTTAACTAGAAACCAGTGAAAGATGGTCTCGAAAACCGGCTACGCACAAGGATCGCTATGGATATCGAGAAAATTTGTCTGAGTCCGGATCGGGCTACAATTGATAAGGCACGTCAAGCAAAGCCGTAGGAACCGACGTTCCAAGTTTAAGGACAATCCGAGTTCGTATGCTCAAGCTATCGCCAATAGAAGATGAATGAAGTGGTATAAGTTCGAATCGATCAAAGTACTCCTGTCCTCGAATCCCCCAAGGAAAGATCCTACGAATCCATGAAAAGAACCATAGCTTCGACTCCATCGAGCAAGCCCCTGCCTCGAGTCGATCACGACAGACCTTGCTTCAAACCCATCAGAGTATGCCTTGCTTCGACTCCCTCGCGCAAGACTTATTTCAAACCCGATAGTTCGAATCCATTGAGCATCCCTTCCTTCGAATCCACAAAGGCTAGTCTCTTCGACTCCATCCGATAACTACCTTCGAGTTCACCCTGTTGAAGTGAAGTCGAATCGATCAATAGTGGCATACCCTGATCGATTCGAACTAACGTTGGTCCAATCGATTCGAAGGAAGCACGTCTTCGAATCGATAACTTCGAATCCACGGTGTCCACACAACTAAAACCTCGGGTACGACTCAATAAAACTCGGAGGTAAAAGAGGATCGGCCCGAAGCATGCGCACCACGCCGTTGTCTTCACATGCAGGAGAATCGATTCGAGCGAATCGATTCGAGCGTGTCGATTCGAACGACTCCAGGAAGCAAAAAATACCATATTGAATCGGTCATAACTCAAGATCTACAAATCCAAATGCCATGAAATTTTCACAGAAGCTTAAGTACATGATGAAGAATGTCCACCCCAAATTTCAGCTCGATTGGACAATTTCTTGATCGATTCGAACCAAGGGTCGAATCGATCCTAAAGTGGGCCCGGATCTCCAGATTTCGGCCATGTGGGCCCCCTGACGTACCAGAACTGGTCTCCCCGGATTTTAGGCGAAATATCAGACTCCTACACCTATAAATAGAGCCCCTGGTCATTCAGAAAAGGGGTCAGACAATTCTCAGCACTGAAGAGCGCCCAGATTCTGCCAGATTTACTCCAGAACACCACCGCTGCTTTAGTTTGAGACTTAGCATTTAAATTCAATTGTACAACAGTATAAAGAATTGTAATCTTCGAGCGTCGAGCAATAAAATCATCAAACCTTCATAGTGGACGTAGGCTACAAAGCCGAACCACTCTAAATCGCTTGTCTTTGCACTTTACATTTTTTATTTGGAGTTTTTGTTAGATAACCCACAGTTTTAATTTTCATTCTTCGCGTTTATCTCTTCAAAGACTTCCGAAGAGTGTTGTGCCCATTTTTGGTACAAACACTTTGGTGCTTTCACTGAGAAAAAACCCGCTTTTTTCTCCTGCTCCTTCGATCTACCATCGATACCGGATTGCATAAATCCAAGAGGAAGATCCAGATCTCTAAATCATAATCCTTCCATTCTATTCAGATTTGCATAAAGTCTAGGAAAAGGATTCATCAATCAAAATGGTTAGCACAAGAACCACTTCTACAGCTACTGGACAAGAAGGTAGGGATGGACAGAATCCTGCTCAACAGCAGCCATCCAACCAAGACAACGTTGCTCATACAGAACCGTCTGGACCAGTCACCAGACAGGAGTTCCATGTGTTGCTTCAAGAACTGACTCAGAGTCGGCAACAATTGGCCGAACAGTTGCGTGCTAATATTGAATTAACAAACCAACTGAACCGCCAAGACCGCAGAAGGTCCAGACGGGATGATATCTCCCGATCATCTACTGAAAGTTCCGCTTCATCGGACCATTATCACAGATCTACCCATCCTCGATTAGACGGGAGCCATACACTAGCTACCGAGTATCAACCCGCCTTGACTGTTGGACAATTGAGGGCAGGACCGTCGACCAGCTTTCAGGCCGGGCCCTCAACACAAGGAGGCCCTACTACACAGCATACCGCGGACAATCATGCCGCAGCTGCCATAATAGAAACAAGGGTTGATACCCGAAATCTTTCAGAGCCAAATAATCAGCAACGTGGGCGTACTCCTGAACCATACGTCCCAGAAGACGCTGAGCCAAGGAGGCAAAATTTGGACCGTCGACAGCGCCCGGTCCGAACTCGCGCTGTGGAACCCAACCACACCTTAGCTCAGCAGGCTCAAAATGTAGCAATGCCCGACATTTCGACTATGATACGTCAGATGATCCGCGAAAGCCAAGGTCTTACCAACGACGATTGGGGGATTTCTCGAAGTCATACTCCTTTCACGGACGAGATACTATACGCTGAACCTCCTCGGCGATTCAGAATGCCAACTCTACCTATGTACGAAAGAAATTCTGATCCCAATCAACACATTTTGAAATATGAATGGTCAATGAGCGCCGCAAGGGCCGACGATGCAGTGAAATGCCGAAGTTTCCCCATCTCACTGGGAGGAATTGCAACAATGTGGTTTACAAGATTACCTCCTAGATCTATCTCTTCATTTGATCAATTGGCTAAGAAATTTGTTGAACAATTTCGCATGCATGTCGCTAGACCCAAAGATGTTAACACCCTGTCCAATGTTACCCAAGCTCGTGGGGAAACGTTAAGGCGTTACTTGGAGAGATTCCATGCGGCATGTGTGGAGATTAGTAATCCCAACGATAACTCAATTTTAATGGCATTGACTAAGGGAATCGATCTCGATTCTGAGTTTGGAAACTGGTTAGCTGGAAAACCACCCGCATCGTTGGACCGTTTCTACTCCAAAGCCGCTCAATTCTTACGGCAAGAGGACGCGAAACAGTCTAGGAAGCAGGATGATGCGAAGCCCGGAAGTGAAGGAATACAAAGTAATGTTGTAGTTAAACAGTCCGGTGAAAATTCCAGAAAAGTTCAATTAAATATCCAGAATAAACAAACTCAGCCAAGAGGCAACAGTGGTCAAGATAAGAAAAGAGACTCAAATCGAGGCCCACGGCGTGAGGCTCCAATGTTCGATAATTACACACCATTGAATACATCGTTGGAAAATGTGTACCTACAGACTTGCAATACTATGCAATACAAGAAGCCGGCTCCGAAGCAATCGTCGGAAAGGCAGATTCAAACAGGGAAGTTCTGTAGATTCCACGAAAGTTATGGCTACAATACCAACGAGTGTCGACACTTGCAGGACCTCATTGAGAAGTTGATCAGGGAGAGGAAGTTAGATCAGTTTGTGCGGGCGCCGCAGTCTGGTGACGCGGGTCCATCAAATCAGAATCGTGCACAGGATCAAGAAAGACAAGAGGAACCCGCTCATACGGGAGGAAGGCTAGTCATAAATGCTATAAGTAGTGATCCTCGTCCAGCGAAGCGAAGCTGGGAAGAAATGAAATAATATAACAACTTAGCTAGACGAACAGACTTTGAGTATGATGATAACTTGGACAATAGGCCTTCGACCAAACGAAAGAGAGCGATGACTAACGACATCACTTTCCGAGACAATGATATTGATTATGTCGGAAGCCCGACTACTGAACCACTCGTGATATCGGCGCAAGTAGGTCCAGCTTGGATGAAGAGGATACTGATTGACTGCGGGAGCTCTGTGAATATCCTTTTTATACATGCTTATAATCAAATGAGGATGAAAGCCAGGGATTTGGAACCTTGCCAAACTCACCTCCATGGATTCAACGGTAGCGCTACCATACCTATTGGGATGGTGAAGTTACCAGTTAAGTTGGGATCCGAGGAACATAGGAGAGTTCGGACATTACAGTTCGCTGTGTTGAACATAGTCTCGCCATACAACGCTTTCTTAGGACGACCTGTCCTTGCTGAATTCAGGGCCGTAATTGCCCCATGGTGCTTAACTTTAAAGTTCCCTACCGTCAACGGAGTTGGAGTGGTCCAGGGCGACCAGGTTGACTTGAGAACAATCATACGCTGAAATCGAGCTGCCCGATTGCGCGATGCTAAGGACCGACTTAAAACTTTTGAACACGATGAGATTGTCATCAAAAAAGAATATCCGGCACTCCCACACATGAAACTCAACATGGAGAGGGTCGCACGGGATTAAGCAGAAACTCGGGGATGGTATATTTAAGTTAGCAACCATTGATGGTCTAACTTTACCAAGGGCCTGGGACAGCGAGAGTCTTCCCCGCTACTACATATGATAGGCTTTATTTACTTTATTATTTAGCAATTTACTTTTGCAGTTCGAAATTAGAGTTTGTAATAAGGCAACTGACTTTGCCATATTTTCTTATTTCAACAATAAAATGCCATCTCTTCGAGCCAGAGCTGTGATTCATTAAATACAATGTACAACATCATGATGCACGAAGAGCAAAATTCCATCACACAGTGGAATTTATTCAAGTAGGGAGTGGCTATGAAGCGATCAACCACTCGCTAGATGAAACCCGAGCTCGGGGGCAAGCCATCACATTAGGCCAGAAACGGGTTGATACACGACAACCCTCCACTTAACTCCGTACTCCCAGAGTGCGAGGCGGAGTATAAACATTTTCCTAACTCCGTACTCCCAAAGTGTGAGGCGGAGTATAAACATTTACAAAATCCCAGAGTACTCCGAGAGCGCGAGCTGGGTACAAACTTTTTACTTAACTCCGTACTCCCAGAGTGCGAGGCGGAGTATAAACATTTACTTAACTCCGTACTCCCAGAGTGCGAGGCGGAGTATAAACATTTACAAAATCCCAGAGTACTCCGAGAGCGCGAGCTGGGTACAAACTTTTTACTTAACTCCGTACTCCCAGAGTGCGAGGCAGAGTATAAACATTTACAAACCCCCAGAGTACTCCGAGAGCGCGAGCTGGGTATAAACATTCCTTAACTCCGTACTCCGAGAGTGCGAGGCGGAGTATAAACATTCATTCAACTCTGTACTCCCAGAGCGCGAGACAAAGTATAAACATTCACAAAACCCCAGAGTACTCCGAGAGCGCGAGCTGGGTATAAATATCAACAAACTCCAGACTCCGAGGGCGCGAGCTGGAGTATAAACATTACTCAACTCCGTACTCCCAGAGTGCGAGGCGGAGTATAAACATTTACTTAACTCCAGACTCCCAGAGTGCGAGGCGGAGTATAAACATACGTCAACTCCACACTTATCCCCAATACTGGGGGCAGAACCATAACACATAACAAGTTGAAGACAAAAGGGAATACATTCTCATTTCCACTATCAACAAAAAGAATCTGATTACAAAGTGGTTCAAAAAAATTGCTTCTAGTGGGAGTCGAATCCACATCTATACACGGCTACAGAATAGTCAACAAAATATTACCCCATGCAACGGGAAATTAAAGAAAGAGTTCAATCTTTCTTCTTCCTCATTTTCTTCTTCGGGGTAGCTCCGCCAGATCCGCTGCCTGATTTTCCCCTCGACCGTTTACTCTTTTTAGGCTTGTCCTCCAGCAGCGACATAATATCAACGTCTTCCTCAGAGCTTGAGGCGACAGGAATTCTTCTCGGAGGCCGAGTTGAAGGCATGGGAACAGTAACAGGGAGTGGGGCAGGAGCAGCTTCAATAACTACAGTACCGCCCGGTGAGATCACCATTAATGGGGCAGGCCTTGACGGATTCATACCAGCAGTCCCTGCTGCCATCTCGGCATCAATCTCAGCAAGAACTTCGTCCTCACGGGATGCTTGGGCCACATTGGATGTACCAGTAGCTGGCATAGATGAACTAACGGCCAGAGCAGCCCCACTCATTGCATCGGACGGGTTATCTGAGGGATTGATGGGTTCATTAAGAAGCTCCTCAATCATTTGAGCACTAAAAGAAAACATGTTTGCATCTCCCTCTTCGCCAACCAAGGTAGAAGTTGTGATGGCTTCAGTAAAAACAGCCCCTTGCGTTTGATATGGAACTGATAGTGCAAGAGGCGCAGAAACAACGACTTCAGTCACTGAAATGGGACAAAGCGAAGATTGTTAGCCAAGTGTGTTGCTTAAGGCTCTTTACAACTAAAATGCGGGAAGCGTTCAAATACCTTCCTTAGTCTGGACCGGAACATGGGCAGAATCATCGGCGGAAGATAATAGCGGTTGGTCAGGGTTATATGCAGGAACGGACGGAGGATCTGCCACACCAGTGGTTTTGGGCAATGTTGGAACAACAACTTCAACACTTGCCTCGTGATGCGCGATCCCCGAGCCCTCGCCTGTCTCTAGAGATTGAACACCAAGCTTTTCTTTCGCCATATAAATCACCGCCTCATGAAGGACCTTCCTCTCATCCTCGGTGAGCAAACGCATCTCTAGCTCAAAGTCATCTAGTATTTCATCTGGATGCGCTGCTCTCTTCTCATCCACCAGCCGGGTCCAGGCGTTGTATAGGATCATGGAGTCATCTCCCAGCCACGCTAAATTTCTGTGCTCCAGCACATTGGCGTTATACGTGACCAAGAGATCATCGAACTCGGCGTCCATCCTGGACCGCTCCTCCAAAATCTTTTCTTGAATTTCTGCTTCCGCAGACTTAGTCTTAGCCGCCGCCACCGCAAGTTCGGCTCTAAGAGATACAGCTTGGTCGCAGGCCTCTTGGGCAATGGTTTTTGCATCGTCCTTCTCCTTCACCATTTCGGCAAATTTGGCCTTGAGCTCGTTCAACTCCTTAATGGCTAAGTCTCGCTCAGCTGCAATGGTGGTGTTGCGGTGACCCATCTCTTCTACCGTGGCACAATGTTCCTGTTGCATCCTAGCCAGTTTGGCCATGGCATCCTCATGTTTCTGAAGTGCTTCAAGCTCTGACTTCCAGAGCGTCTCCATTTCGGATTGAAGAACCTGAATAATACGTTTCTGTTTAACAATGTCAGCATCACGTTCCTCAATGATCCTCGCCCGGTCAAAAGCTACACTCGATGCTTTCGCTGCCGCTTTGTACCACTCCTTATACTGAGCATAGAAGTCACGGATATAATTATGAGCAATGTTCTCAGCATCCGGAGGAATTCTTTTAAGATTAGGAGGGAAGACATAAGCATCCATACAAATTTCAGGAAAATCTCTTTTCATTTGCGCAAGTTTGATGGCTCCCTCACTTGTCAACTCAGCCGGAGCTTGTTCTATTATAGCGGCTGTTGTCGGTTCCATTCTTGGCTGCTGAGTATCAGGCCGAGAAGATTGAGAAGGCGGCTGTTGCTGTTGAGAAGGCCCGGGAAGATCAACTGGGGCCCTAGGAGGCGGAGGAGAGCGAGATCGGGGTCGGTACTGGTATCCCCGGTCTCTGTCAGAGTAATCATGGCCAGAACGGCCACGCGAGTAATCTCTATCTCTATCATAACGTTCTTGACTTGAATAGCCTCGCCCGTGATCCCTATCTGTCTCTCTCTTGGGGAAATCATAAAATGGAGAAGATTGGCGCACGTTCCAGAGCCTATCCAAAGTGGAGCCTCTGCCTGACATTTCACCTGCGATAAAAAAGGATTACGGGTTAGGATCCGATAAAGCAATGTTTACTATGCAAAAGTCATGAAGTGCTGTGGAAGTGTGTGTAAATGTGTAAACCCCCAAACCGACCGGAAGTGTTGACCGCACTTAAAGGAAAGGGCTCGTTCACATTTAGGACATCTTGAAATTCCTCCAACCCAGGATTATGGGAAATTGATATATAATCTGGGATAGGAATATCGTCAAGCCCTTTGAAAGAATCTCTCGAATGAGAAGGGGCGGCCTCAGAAATCATGACTCCGGAAGTGGGTGGAGACACATCTACAAATTTCCACCCCTTGGACTTAAGTTTTTTGGAAACGGCGGCCTTGCCTTTCCGTTTTTCTCCCGACTCTTCAAAGTTTCCCGAGAGATCAGCCATCGGCTCCGAATCTATATGGGTTCTTTCTTCGTCACTCGCTTCGGTTATGGTAATTCTGAGCGGTGTCTTCATCGTTTTCTTCTTGGTTTTCTTCTTGTTTTCCTTCTTGGAGGCGGGCTTTGCCAACCCCTCGATAACTATACTTTGATTGGTTTCGATCAAGCCAAGAGTTTTTAAGTTATAGTCATTCATCACTGAGTCGATATGTCTTAGCTCACTCGGAACTTCTTGAAGACTTCGGACTATACCCCTAAAGTACCCACCATCGGGTCTGGAGATAATGGCTGTGAAAGAAATAAGATGTCAATACTAATGCCAAAGACTATTGGACAAGAAACATCATCAACGGGTCAAGATACTTACGTCTAGACAACCATCGCCTAGCGAAACCAGGAGGGCACCGGACATAAAAACATTCATTCTTAAAATAACTCAGTCTGGTCCAGGCTCCAATAATAACTTGACAATTTCTAACTGCCTCCAGAAATGTAAAGGATGGGCTATCGCCCCTGCTCTTGAAGTTAAATATATATCTAATCTCGGTTGGCCTTGGCGGGCGAAAAAGACAGTCCATGAATATGACGATGGCACTGTTCAGCAACGCATGTCCGCTGGGATGAGTTGCGAGGGAGCGATTCCTAAATATGATAGCATCCCTCTGATATATTGATTGAAAGGAGGGAGAGTTCCGGCCGCGCAAGCATGGCGATAGAAAGCTGTATATCCTTCGGGCGGATTGTGCGGTCTATCAGCGGCACTGGGTAATAACACGTCGTCCAGAGATATGTTATGCTTCGAGCAAATTCGGCCCAATAAGGATTCGGAGATGTTAGATTGGACAGAGTCAACGGGGTCCTCGATAAATATGGCCTCCGGCAGTTCATCTGGAGCCAGGTCGATCACGTCGGCAGGAATATCGGGAATCTCAAGCACTGGAGGAGTCAAGCTCTGTACCTCTTGTCGTTGGGAGCCCGAAGATTCCATAACTAACTAACTCATCAGAAAGCAACGTTAAGTTCATAAACAGCCCGTGCGTTCCCCAGTGTAGTGTGTATGGATGTGTCGTGCAGTACGAGTGCTGTGCGTTACTTAAGCAGATTTTACAGATTGAAACAAGATGTCCGTGCAACAAAACTTGGGAATTTGAATGAAGATGACCGTCATCGCTGACCGTCACTCCAACGCCATCCAAACGCTACAAACCACTTCAAGTGTAAGTCAGTTGTATTATTGGTTAAGTCATAGTTCCATCGACAAGCTTCAAAGGAAATTCAAGTTTAAATCTTTCAGTCAAATTCGATTATGCAAGGCCGAAGCTCGTCGGAGTCAAGTATGTTAAAGTTCATTATGTTCGTCAGAGTACAACTTGAAGTTGGTCGTAGTTCGGATGATGGAGCAAATCAAAAGAGCAATGGTCTTAGAGGACGAAGGCGTTCGAATCCATCGACACGAATCGATGAAGGTCGAATCGATGGAGTTCGATTCCAGGTGCTTCGAATCCCTATGGTTCGACTCGATGTAACCTTATGATGGAGGAGCACTTCAAATCCATGAGCTCCACGTTACTTCGAATCGATCAGTATTCAATTCCTTCGAATCGATCTGGGTAACATTACTTTGAATCGATCAACTCGATGCTCTTTCCCTCCAAGTCATCGATTCGAAACCTTGCCCTTGAGATCGATTCGAACCGATCGATCCTGGATCGATGCGAAGCAACGGAGGACGACACTCTGATCGATATAACTCGAATGGCATCACTCCTCGACTCCATCGAGTCAACCCACTCCATTCAAATCTCATCAATCCTCGAAGTTTTTAGAAGGGAAGACTGAATCGTTGCTAAAAATTCTAAGTTCTATCTTTCACATCTCGAATCGATCCCTTGATTACCTGATTTTATTATGAATGAAAGCGTGAAGGGGTTCGATCGATTCGAGGAGAGCACGTTCGTCTTGGCCTTGGAGAGGTCGAGTCGAAGAAGAAGCTATAGCAACAGTAAAAAGTGAAAGTGACACCGGCATCGCGTATTTATATGGGCCTCCCGAAGGAAACGGGACGATTCGTATCCCGGTCAAAATGACCAACTACAGCCAGTCACGCGCTATTCCACTCGAATCCATCGCATTCGAATCCATCACATTCGAGCCCATTGTATTCGAATCCCTCAAAACTTCGAATCCATCAAGGCTGAATCTTTACAAAGCCTCATCGATGCGAAGCTACATCGATTCGAAGCTTTCAACAAAAGTTAAATTGGAGTCGTTGCGTCCCATCGATTCGAAGGTCTATGACTTCACGACCATCAGCATGCAATGATTCAAAAGCTATTGATTCGAATGACCGTTTCGAATCCATCTGATACCTGCGATTCAAACCATCGATTCGAGCAAACACAACTTCGAATCCATCACCGACCACTAATGAAAATAGATGCATCGCTTTGAATATAAAAATCATTACTGGTCTACCTTGTACAACGATTCAGGAGAGGATCGATACCAAGGAGTAGCCATAGACAATCATCAATACACTGTTTAAACTCGAATCTCAAATCGATTCAGGAGAGGATCGATGCAGGATTCGATAACAAACCGAACTGACAACGACTTGCGATCACGCAACGTCAACTAAACTCAGACAAACAACCAATCCCGGTCATTAAGCGGTCAATTACAGCGATACAGAATACGACTTTCGCTAAAGCATGTCATAGTTGTCCAATGAGAGACTGCAGCTTTTCAAAGCACGTCATGTTTACACAAGACGTACTTTGGGGGGAAAATGTTATCCCGCCTTTTAGCAAGGCCGTGACACCAAGGACTTAACTAGAAACCAGTGACAGATGGTCTCGAAAACTGGCTACGCGCAAGGATCGCTATGGATATCGAGAAAATTTGTCCGAGTCCGGATCGGGCTATAATTGATAAGGCACGTCAAGCAAAGCCGTAGGAACCGACGTTCCAAGTTTCAGGACAATCCGAGTTCGTATGCTCAAGCTATCGCCAATAGAAGATGAATGAAGTGGTATAAGTTCGAATCGATCAAAGTACTCCTGTCCTCGAATCCCCCAAGGAAAGATCCTTCGAATCCATGAAAAGAACCATAGCTTCGACTCCATCGAGCAAGCCCCTGCCTCGAGTCGATCACGACAGACCTTGCTTCAAACCCATCAGAGTATGCCTTGCTTCGACTCCCTCGCGCAAGACTTATTTCAAACCCAATAGTTCGAATCCATTGAGCATCCCTTCCTTCGAATCCACAAAGGCTAGTCTCTTCGACTCCATCCGATAACTACCTTCGAGTTCACCCTGTTGAAGTGAAGTCGAATCGATCAATAGTGGCATACCCTGATCGATTCGAACTAACGTTGGTCCAATCGATTCGAAGGAAGCACGTCTTCGAATCGATAACTTCGAATCCACGGTGTCCACACAACTTAAAACTCGAGTACGACTCAGTAAAACTCGGAGGTAAAAGAGGATCGGCCCGAAGCATGCGCACCACGCCGTTGTCTTCACATGCAGGAGAATCGATTCGAGCGAATCGATTCGAGCGTGTCGATTCGAACGACTCCAGGAAGCAAAAAATACCATATTGAATCGGTCATAACTCAAGATCTTCAAATCCAAATGCCATGAAATTTTCACAGAAGCTTAAGCACATGATGAAGAATGTCCACCCCAAATTTCAGCTCGATTGGACTATTTCTTGATCGATTCGAACGAAGGGTCGAATCGATCCCAAAGTGGTCCCGGATCTCCAGATTTCGGCCATGTGGGCCCCCTGACGTACCAGAACTGGTCTCCCCGGATTTTAGGCAAAATATCATCCTCCTACACCTATAAATAGAGCCCCTGGTCATTCAGAAAAGGGGTCAGACAATTCTCAGCACTGAAGAGCGCCCAGATTCTGCCAGATTTACTCCAGAACACCACCGCTACTTTAGTTTGAGACTTAGCATTTAAATTCAATTGTACAACAGTATAAAGAATTGTAATCTTCGAGCGTCGAGCAATAAAATCATCAAACCTTCATAGTGGACGTAGGCTACAAAGCCGAACCACTCTAAATCGCTTGTCTTTGCACTTTACATTTTTTATTTGGAGTTTTGGTTAGATAACCCACAGTTTTAATTTTCATTCTTCGCGTTTATCTCTTCAAAGACTTCCGAAGAGTGTTGTGCCCATTTTTGGTACAAACAGGGTCTACTACTAAAGAAATGTCTAAGTTCAAACAATCCACAAGAAAAATAAAGATAAAAGAGTGTGATGCTGAATCGAAAAGAGTTCAAATGGGAAAATCAGAAATATAAATCAAATTTCCTACCTTGATTTGGTCTGCCGCTGGAAGGTGCTGTACCCAAAGTCTGAATCAGTGCTACAAGTGCACTCGCTGCCCACCCCGTTTTCTATGGACAAATCCTACTAAAGTGACCAAGCTGTCCACAATTGAAACACCTCCCCTTCATTCCTACCTTCTTACAGTCTTTTGCGTAATGACCCGTCATTCTACAACGCTTACATTTCCCACTTTTCTTGTTTCGCTTCTGAGGTCCTCCCTCTTTTCTCTTTTCCTTATCCTTCCACTACTTCTTAGAGCTTGTAGGAATCTTCTCAAGCTCCCTCTTCTACTGCCAAGATGTAGGCTGAACACTCTGTCAGTCCTCCAAACCTAACCGCCTAAACCTTTGCTCCATATTCTCAAAACTAACCTGCATCTCCTCGGAATCCTCCGTGCCAGAAAACGTTCTGCCTCCTATACTAGCGAAGTCCTTGCATAGCTCAGAAAAGGGGGCTGACGTGGGTGGATTAAAGGGATTTCCGCCTACTGGTGTTGTTGGGCACTTGCCCTTGCACCTCTAGTACCGTAGCTCTACGGAACCAGTCAGCCATTCTATGCAAAGAAAAGAGAATTTAGGCTCGAAAGAATCGAAAGAAGATTGCACTGGACTTGGAGGGGATTTTTATAAAAAAACTCTTTTATACTTAAAAACTATATCTAAGAGTTCTTTTCTGAAAAATACTTTTTTTTAAAAAGAAGTTATTATAGAAAATACTATTACTTTTAAAATAAATTTTTAGGAATCTTGCAACCTTAGGCTCTAATACCAAGTGAAACACCCCCACACCCCTTAATATACCAAAAAGGACACATTAAAAGGCGTGGTGCGTTGTAGGTATAACTGAAACTAACAGAGACTAAGATTCACAAGACAAAAATAAGTAAAAACAGCGGAACCTAAGATAATAATTTATTTTAAAACAAGACTTCATAATTTTTTCATAAATCTAATAAGTCAAATACCAAATACACATATATGTCTCAAAACCCAAGATGTCTCATAAAAACTCATAGTCTCAAAAATCAGAGTACATAATATCCCTCATAATAAGCCAGTACACAGGAAAAGCTAAAGCAAGAATAAAGGAAATACATGGTAGAAATCTTCTCCAAGAAGCCTCTGGGAAAGTGCAACTTACTGCCCACTCCCTTGATTGCCTATGGGGGGAGGGGGAAAAGGAAAATAGAGGAGTGGGTCAAACTAAAAGTCTGGTGAACGATAGTAACTACTAGAATCTTTAAACAAAGTAAAAGTAATAGACTCATCAATAGTTCTAGAATATACAAAAGGAAACAAAGGAAATAGGAAAGAGACAAACTGGAAAATACGATTAAACTATTACAATTGATAAGATAGGTTAACTTTGATTGCTTGCACTTGTTGATTTCTGCTTTGATTAGGCTGAATTCCCAATCCTGTAATTAGGATGTAACCTTAATTCTACCCTTTTTGATCAGCCTGCTACTCCATAGACCTTACTACGGACCAGATGCTATATTACTCCCTACACAGCAGCCAATGGTATCTACAAAAGATGCACAAAGCACCCACTGTAGATCCGGAAGACATATATAGCTCCCTACATAGAAGGCAATGGTGTTTACGAAAGACACCCATACTAAGCGCTTAGAACTCATTGCGATTACTGAGCACCAGAATGGAAGTCGCACGCATAACTGCCGCAATGCCCATGCTACCTTTTGCTCCACCTATTGGGTCTTCTTATTACCTCAAACTCCAGCATAAGCATGCCCCTCATCTCACTTTAGGTTAATGTGAGATCACCGTGTGTCCATAGAAACGATAGGGGGAATACTTTTGGTACTGGCCCTTCATCCAAACAATATCTAGTTGCGCCCCTTATCCAAATCCCCCGTGATTTGGACTTCTATTTGACTAATTACTACCATTCTTAGCATAAGCGTGCCCTCATCTCACTTCAGGCTAATGTGAGACACCGTTTTGTCTAATAGAGAATGCTATATGGTACAGGTTCTACTTTCATCTTTGCTTATTAACTTACATAAATTATTTAAATAAGCCTTTATTATCACCTTTGCTTTCTATGCTTATTAATTTTTCCCAAGTCTTAAAATAAGCCTCATTATATTCTTTTTCTTATTATAACCTACATTATAATCATGTTTATTACTTAACCCAAGGTCTAAGTGTGAAAATAAGCTTCTTTCATCTTTTACTCTTTTTTAGTTATAATTCTACGTTATAACTAAGCCAATTAATTAGTCCAATTCTAATCATAATTAGGCATAATTTCAGTCCAATTCCATTTATATTACAGTCCAATTCCATTATTTATTATAGTCTTTATAATTTACATCTTATTTTCTTCATTCAATATACTTACTTACATAATTCATATTCGCGTTTAATTTATTATAATCCATACGCGAAGAAATGGAGGAAGAAGAGAATAGACGCTTGCATAAAATCCAAAACGTAGAAAAAGATGTAAATAAGAATTAAATAATAGTAAGTAAACTTAAATACTGTAAATAAACTGTAAATAAATAAAAAGCTATGCTTAACAGTAATAAAATATAATTAACTGAAAAAGAATAACTAAAAGGGAATAGACTGAAAAATAGATCTAAAACTGATAAAAAGGCTATTCCAAAATCGTAGTAAAACTACAACTATTGGAAACCCTATTATTTTAAATTACTTAAGAAATCTTAAAATAACCACAATCACTCACCTCCGGCCCTAAGCTCTTCCTTTGGTCTTCCCGGATCCGCTTGGAATGGTAAAATAATTTAATTTATAATGATTTTCTCCTTGGAATTTTTTTACCGTTTAGGGTTCTTCCTAGAAAGGTGAACCCAATTGGAGAAAACCTAGAATGAGAAAAAGTGTTAGGTCTAGGGGTCTATTTATACGGGTAGAAGTGGATGTCGGACCGTGGGATTTGGGGATTAAATAGGATGCAACCATATCATAGGCTGAATAGGAGCCATCCGATGGAAAAATAAATGGACCGGATTGGTCAAAAGAATGTAAAACACATCATCTATAACCTCTGGAACGTTCGAACGAAGGAACGTTCATTCGTAATTAGCAGAAGCAGATCGACCGCCAGGTCGACCGCCCCTATACCCAGTTCGACTGGCCGGTCGACCTAGGGTGAGGTTAGGTCGACCTGGTGGTCGACCTAGATTTATAGTGGTTCAGCCAGAATGTGCCTACATCCACTTTATATGTTATTTCTCTTCTCTTGTTTAGATTACAAGTACAAAGCTTTGATACAAGTAAAAGAAAGTTGTTTGAAAGTTCTCTCCGTGCTTGAGCTCTCAAAACTTGTCCCCATTGTTATACCCCTGCCCCTCTATTTATAGAGTCAGGCTGGGAGCATGGGTCTTGGATGTATATAGCTGCTGGCGGGCTTGGGCTGATGCAATCTGGCCTGGTGGAACTGGTCCGGTTTCCCTTGGTTCGGTGGAGAGAGACGAGTGGACCGGTAGAACCTTGGTTCGGTAGAGAGAGATGTGGTGGTTCGGTGTTGCTTCATTCGGAGGTTGAACCGGTGATGCTGGTTCGGTATTGATGTGGAGATGTTTGGTTCGGTGGAGAGAGATGTGGTGGTTCGGTGTTGCATCATTCGGTGGTTGAATCGGTGATGCTGGTTCGGTATTGATGTGGAGATGTTCGGTTCGGTGGAGAAGGCGGGTTTGGTCCGGTAGGTGTTGGTTAGGGAGGTGGTTCGGTGAGGCATGGATCGGTAGCCTGTAGACTTTTGTTCGGCTAGGGTTGGTCCGGTGGTGAGAATTCACCCAACATTTGCCCCCCAAAGCAGGGCATATGTTTAACATATGTCGTGCTTTGTTTCAGTTTGTCAATTTCATTCGGCCTGAGAACCGAACCGGCTGGTCCGGTCAACCAACCTCCCCCTATAAGTATGGGCCTTATGTCTCCACCATTCCTTACCATTTGAAAACAGCCAAATCGAAATTCTCGTCTGTCGAATCAAACTCATTGCCGGATCATCCTTGACTACCGAATTAGGTAGTTACCGAATGGCTCTTATATTTTGAATTACCGAATGAATTTGCACCATGGGTACATGAGTGTAGAATGAGCTTTGATATTGGGAATGCCAAACGAACCGTGGTATTGGGAATGCCGAATGAACCGTGGTATTAGGAATGCCGAATGAACCGTGGTATTAGGAATGCCGAATGAACCGTGGTATTAGGAATGCCGAATGAACTCCCAGGCCTCTCAGGCTTTTAAATCACAAACGAAAACCCCAGACTGTACGCACTTGCTTATCAGTATTTCTACACCTCCTCGTCCTAATAATGTGCTTCTCTTGTGTTGCAGGTAAATGTCTCACAAAGTGGAAACCCGATCAGAGAAAAAGAGATCTCATGACAGAGAAGAGCCTTCCGCCGTGCCCCCAGCTCAGCCAGGACTTGTCCGTCATGGGCCCACCCCGAGATCATTAGTGGATGGATACGGTCCTCAGGAACTTCTTAACCTGCCTCCTGATTGCTTCCCTAGCTTACTCAAGGGCGAGCAACTTGATGTTATATCTCGCTCCTTCGGGATCGACCGAGCACGCATGTTATTGCCGGACGCGGGAGTGATGCCGTATGATCCTCCCGAAGGATATTTTGCCTACAGCAGATACCATTGCATGTGCGGGGCCATCCCGCCTCTCAACGCCTAGGTAGTCAGCTTTCTCACCTATCTAAAGGTAGCTCCATTCCAGCTTCAGCCAAACTCTTATGCCATTCTGGTGAGTCTCTTCGTCATCTTCCAGAGGAGATATGGGCGTCCTCCTTCCAACCGGGAGATCCGGTATTTGTACAACTTGAGAGGCTACAAGAAGGGGTCTCCCTACATCAGCTTGGAATCGACCGTATCCTTTAAGCCGGTCCTGGATTTATACTCCAAGTACAGCATGTTTAAGAAGGAGTGGTTTTTTGTCAGGGATGATTCTGTTTCTATTCGGCGCTTCACCTCCGGATGTAAGTCAAAGCTTTATTTTTAATTCCTGTTCTGGTTGTAATACTCTTTCTTATGTGTTTTTATTTTTTGCTAGCGACAGGTGGTTTTGCGGTCGTGGAGAATGACCGCCTGGTTCAGACGGCAGCAGAAATAGAAGCAATTACTGGGAGAGATAGGTCGGCTGCCTACCTGATCAGGAACGCTACACTCTTGGAGTACAACTTGATCCTTCCACAGCAGTCCGTGGTCAAGCAGAGGGACACGGCTGAAGAGAAGGCTGCCCAAGCTAAAGAAGGGGCCGAGTTGAAGAGCAGCAAAAGGAGGCCCTTTCCAAAACACCTGGTTGCCGGGGGGAAGAAGCTCAAAAAGTCTGACGGCCCCTCTCCCAGCTCATGTCCAGATATCCCGGAGGAGGGAGACGTGGAGGAGGAGCAAGGCGAAGATGGAGGAGAAGGCGCTGGAGGTGGTGACGGTGTCGGGGCTTTGTCTTTTGGGCAAGTAGGCGAGATGCAAGAGTGGACGGATGACGCTTTCCGCCAAGCCTTCGAAGGTTTGGAGGGGACGGAGAAGTCCAAGAAAGCCGATAACGTTGGGACCGGCGTCGATCTGTCTTCCGGGAGCGCCTCTACTGAAGCAACTTCGGTGGTTCAAGGTGAATTTCACTTTACTCTTTTAATTCTTGAATGATGGCTCAATACATGTTGGTGACACTTGGTTTTCATATCAGGAGCAGGTAAAACGGCCAAGACCTCAGATCTTCGGCACAGGCTTGAACAATACAAGCTCTCCAAAGCTTCCGCCAAGCCGAAGCCTCCGACCCACCGTTCCGGGGATGTAGTCGGCTACCGTCCTCTTCTCGGGGTTATTGAAGAGGATATTCAAAAGAGAAAGAGGAGTCGCTCCCTATCCGAGCCTTCACCTGGTCCTCAGCCCTCAATTCAGCCTCTTCATGATATCACGGAGGAGGATACTGAGTTCACACCCTCTCTGCACCCGTCTGAAAATCCTACCATTACTCAGATTGATCGTCCTGGCCTGGCTCGTAAACCATTTGCGGGTCATCCTGATCTGGATCCAAGTTCTCATGATATTTCCTTCGACGAGGTTACCGGTGAGCACCTTCTTCCTCGCAACCCTATGGTAAAGGTGCTTGATGAGGTTAAATCCCTGGACCTTGATTTGCTTACTACTCGGGTTGTCGCTATGGGGAACGAAGCTAAAGCAAATATCGACCGGGTTGCTGAGGAGACCAGGAAGTTGATGGGGCATCATGCCCGATTGGTCAAGGCCGGGGAGGAAATTGGGAGTGCCAACATAAGACTGCGGTTAGTGGTTTCCGACCAGGCCAAGCAACTCGCTGATCAGGCCATCCAGATCTCTCAGCACGAGGCCGCCTCCGGACGTCTAAAGAAAACTATGGAAGAGGCCAGCCGGGCCGAACTGCGGAAAATGGAGGCTACTTGCAAGGAACGGATCGATATGGCCATTGCCACGGTGGATGAGGTTCGAAAGCGGATCTTTAGCAGATAGAGGAGTTATCCGGGAAGCTTGAGGCTGCAGAGCTTGCTCAAGCCAAATTGAGGGAGGAGATGGAGGCGATGCGGAAATCCCTTCAGGCTGACTGCTCGAGATACCAATTGGAGAGAGATGCCGCCGTCGTAAGGTTGTCGGATTCCGAGGCCCGGGCGAGGGAGTTTGAAGAGAACGAGGGGCTGATGGAGGGGATGCTCCAGGATATGTACTTCCGTACTTGGACGCAGGGTAACTTGTCCTGAATGGATGATTACCCTCGGGTTATGGCTAGGATCTATCTCAGGGCTCTAGAGGAGGCCCAGGCTGAGGCAGATAAGGAGGGTGGCGTGGCCTTTAGGATGGATGCTGTTACCGTCCAGTTTACCAAGGAGGAGAAGGTGGCGATGAAGGAGGGCATGCGGTTGCTTGCAGCTGAGAAGACAGGTGTGCATGCGGAGGATGATGATCAAGCTGATCAAGGAGCAGATGCTGGTAAGTCTTCCTTTATAGTCTTTCCATTAACTTGGTTGCTTATCACTTACGAATTCTTTTTCTGACCGGACAGGTGGGCAACAGGACAAGGATAAGACTCCGACGCAGCCGGCTCCTTGATTAGACCTGGAAAATTCTTTCTGTGGACTTGACATGGTTGTATATGTTAGTCTTAAAACAGTAGAGTAACTCTTAGGTTGTAATTTTTGCTACTTGTAATAAATAGCTCTATTCTTGACATGTAATTCTTTAACTTAAGCTGATTTTGTCGTCTTTTGAATGTTTTTTGCTATTTTGACATGTTGTATGAGAAATATAGCTATGCATATTTTTGTAATCAAATTGTGTTTGATGTCAGGTTCTTCTTTAAAACATAATTTCATGAGTTGCAATGTTAGCGTGAGGTGTGAATAAATTATAGTCATGTGTTTACATATGAAAGAAGGAAATAATGCCCTTTATATTTTGCTTGTAGATGGCAGCTTTGAATATCCTGTGTGACCGAGTAAGGGATGCGGTCCAGTATCTTGCTGTGAGTATCCGCTTCTATTAGTGAGTGTCTCCTGTTCTGTGTCCTGTACTTCAGGTATTGTTACAAAGGATAGGAGAAAAGTTTCTTAAGTAAAATTGAAATATGTGAAAAAGTAAAACTTCCAATCACGGAAGGCCTTCAATGTGCTTAAGTTCGTGGAAAACGGGCTTTGTAGTCACTTTCCCTAGCTGTGGGTCTTGGAGACATTTGTCACCCATCTTACACCTCCGTGGGGAGTTAATTCTTTTTTACCATAGCCGCACTTAAGACACATCAGAGCCGAGATCGCGCACAGTAACTACCCGGGCCATTATGGCCCATAATCGTGGGTATTATTCGATTTACTGTGGCCGGCTAGCGTGGGTGTCGATCGTCAACCGTGAACTGCCCCTGGCTGGCCACACCTTATGTTGGGGCTTATAGTCGGTTCACAGTTGCCGGCGAGCCGAACGCCGTAATGAGCTGCCTCGGCTATAGTCGGCCTTCTCGGTGGCTTATAATCGGCTCATTACAGTTGGCTTTAAGGGCCGTCGCGAGCAATGAGTTAACCCGCAGCAGAGGGATGCCGGAGCAAAAGTGTCTCATTGGCGAGGGCATAGATTCGCATAGTACCTGTTAGGTCTTGTCCAGGTGAAGTTGCACTGTGGAGTGCATTGAGTGGAAATGTTATACGCATAGGATTTTGTTCAACAGAAAAGGATAAAGTTAACAAGCAGCCAAGATATAAAGGAACAAGTTAAAAAAGAGACAAGGTTTTTTAAAGTGGTTCGGCATGAAAAGGCCTACGTCCACTGATTCTCTTTGTTAATTCACTTCATATGGGCAGTACAAGTAAAGAAAAGTATCGACGGAGGTGTTGGATGTTCCATGCCCTCTGGAACACCTCTCCGTCCACTGTTGACAAAATATAAGCTCCATTGTGGAGATCTTTATGAATTACATATGGTCCATCCCAGATTGGGTCTAGTGCTCCGGGGCAAGGGAAGATTCGCTTGAGGACAAGATCCCCTTCTTGTAAGGTACGATGCTTGACTTTGGAGTTGTATTGTGCTGCCACTTTTTGCTTGTGGGCTGCTGCTTTAAGGATTGCATCATTTCTTCTCTCCTCAACTAGATCCAAAGACATGTGAAGGAGTTCTTCGTTCTCTTCCGGGTTATAGTGGATCCTACGGTGGGAAGGCACGATGGTTTCGACTGGGAGCATAGCCTCCGATCCGTATGCCAAAGAGAAAGGAGTATGCCCTGTTGAAGTTCTGAAAGATGTGCGATAGGCCCACAGTGCCGTAGGGAGTTCATCCACCCAAGCGCCCTTTGACTTTTCGAGTTTCTTTTTTATTAGAGTTTTCAGAATTTTGTTGACGGCTTCGACTTGTCCATTTTCCGGGGGATACGCTACGGGTGAGAAGCTTTTGTGAATTCCGTGCTCTCGGCACCAGTTGGCGAATTCCTCGCTGTCAAACTGAAGTCCATTGTCTAATATGATTTTGAGTGGGACTCCGTACCTGCATAGAACATTTTTGATCAAGAAGTTAATAACTTTTGCTGAAGATACTTTATTCACAGGTTCTGCTTCCACCCCTTTGGTGAAATAGTCGACTGCCACTATAGCATATTTGGCCCCGCCTTGGCCCATTGGTAGTTCGCCGATTAAGTCAATTCCCCATACTGCAAAGGGCCAAGGGCTGGTCATTTGTGTAATCTCAATTGTTGGTAGCCGTGGAATCTTAGCAAACTTCTGGCATCTGTCACAGTTTTTGACGAAATCTAAGGCGTCCTTGCTTAAGGTGGACCAGAAATATCCATATCGGAGTATCTTTTTTGCTAAAGTTTGCCCTCCGGTGTGATCTCCGCAGCTTCCTTGATGAATGTTGGATAAGATTTCCTTGGCTTCCCTCCCAGCGACACACCTTAACAACGGGTTAGAGAATCTACGCCGATAGAGGATGTCTTCTTGTATTGTGTAGCGGGAAGCTTTCCTTAAGATTTTCTTGACTTCGTTACGGCCGTTGGGTAGTGTGCCGCTTTGTAAGTAGTCTCGGATGGGAGTCATCCAATTTGCTTCTTCGGTTGCAGCTATCAGATTTACTTGCTCAAAACTTGGGGTCAGTTGCTTTGAGATGGTTACTGCTCCGAAGATGGCGCTATCTCTCACACTTGCTTGCTTTGCCAATTCGTCGGCCTCTTGGTTCTCTTCCCGAGGGATGTGTTTGACTAAGTAGTGGTCCAATCGGCTGAGAAGTAACTTGGTCTTCTTTAAATACACTATGAGTCGTTCTTCTCGAGCTTGGAATTCTCCTAGTATTTGATTAACAATAAGTTGAGAATCGCTATGAAGACACAAAGAATTGGCCCCGATCTCTAAGGCAAGTTCTAATCCAGCTATCACTGCTTCATACTCTGCATCGTTGTTGGTGGTAGCGAACTCCAACCTTATAGCATAATGCATCTTATTTCCCCTGGGAGTGATTATTACCACACCTGCCCCCGAGCCTTGTTCGTTTGATGCACCATCCACAAAGAGATTCCACTTCATGTCTCCTGCTATTTTTAATTGCTCCTTATCTTCGTTGGTAGTGAATTCTGCAATGAAATCAGCCATGTCTTGTCCCTTGATGGCGGTGCGAGGGTGATAGGTGATATCATACTGACTTAGCTCATTGCACCATTTAAGTAGTCGCTCAGAAGTGTCGGGACGATGGAGTACCTGCCTCAGTGGTTGATCGGTCAGAACTTTGATGGAATGGGACTAGAAGTAGTGACGCAGTTACCGTGATGTGATTAGTAAACAGTATGCTAGCTTCTCAAGTTTAGGATATCTGACTTCTGCCCCTGTAAACCTCTTACTTACGAAGTAAACTAGCCGCTGCGTGCGGTTGTCTTCCCTTACCAAGGCAGCACTTAGGGCGTGAGATGACACAGCAAGGTATAGGTATAACTCTTCGCCTTCGCTTGGAGTCGAGAGTACCGGTGGTTTCTGGAGGTGTTCGATTAAGTTAAGGAAAGCGGTTAAGCATTCGTCAGTCCATTCGAACTTTCCTTTTTCTTTCTTTAGAGCTTCGAAAAAGGGGACGCACTTGTTCGTTGCTTTGGAGATGAATCGGCTTAGGGCGGCCACTTTTCCATTCAGGCTTTGCATTTCCTTTCGAGTGGAAGGTATCTTGATATCCCTTAGCGCTCTGACTTGTTCAGGGTTTGCTTCAATCCCTCTGGCATGGACGATGAATCCTAAGAAATTTCCCAATGATACTCCGAAGGAGCATTTTAGAGGATTCAACTTCATTCCATACTGGCGAAGTACTTGAAACATCTCGCCTAGGTGGCTTACGTGATCGTCGGCTTTCCTTGACTTTACCAGCATGTCATCCACATATACTTCCATAGTTTGCCCTATTAGTGCAAACATCTTGTTGACGAGGCGCTGGTAGGTGGCTCCAGCATTTTTAAGTCCGAAAGGCATTACCTTATAGCAGTATAAACCCCGGTCGGTGATGAAACTAGTGTGGTCTTGGTCGGGAGCATGCATAGGAATTTGGTTATATCCTGAGTATGCGTCCATAAAAGATAAGAGCTCGTGCCCGGTTGTGTTGTCTACAAGTTGGTCGATTCGGGGAAGTGGGAAGCAATCCTTTGGGCAGGCGTCGTTTAGGTTGGAGAAGTCAATGCATGTTCGCCACTTCCCATTAGCCTTCTTTACCAGCACCGAGTTAGCGATCCATTTCGGGTAGATGGCTTCTCGTATGAAGTCATTGGAGAGTAGATTCTTTACTTCTTCATCGAGGGCTGCTGATCGCTCTGCCCCCATACTTCTCTTTCTTTGTTTTACGGGCGCCTTGGTAGGATCAATGTTTAGTACATGGCATGCTACGTCGGGGGAGATTCCTGTCATGTCAGCGTGTGACCATGCGAATACATCCAAGTTGTGGCGGAGAAAGTCGATGAGTTGCTCCTTCAACTCTGCTTTTAGTTGGGATCCAATTTTCAATAGTCTACTCGAGTCGTGCTTGTCTACAGATACAAACTCCATAGCCTATGCAGGCTCGGCGGTGGCCTCCTCCTCTTTGTCCCTGGGGTCTAATTCATTGAAAGGGTCGCTAGTATACCGAAGAGGAGGGGCTTTCTTTAGTTGCTATGCTTCTAGACTTTTCGTGCAGAGGGCAACCTCTACACCCTTCCCTTTATCCTTCCTGTGGTTGTTGCGAAGTTCAGTCACATAGTAGTCTCGAGCAACGTCTTGGTCTCCTTCTACTTCCCCTACTCCATTGTCCGTTGGAAATTTCATCTTTAGGCACCATGGGGCTAGGAAAATTTGGAAGTCAGACAAGGCTGGCCTTCCTAAGAAGGCGTTGTAGGCCGAGTGGTTTTCTATTAGCACAAACATCTGTCTCTGTACAACAGAGCGGGGATGGCTTCCAATTTCAACAAAGAGGTCCAGTTGCCCGAGGGGCATCTTCGCATCTCCAGTGAAACCGTGTAGTGGTTTATCGCAGGGAGATACATCCTTCATTGATAGTTTCATTTTGTCGAATGCATGTTTGAACAGGATATTTACTGAGCTTCCAGTGTCTACTAGAATTCGGTAAACTTCGGCGGGACCGAGCCGGGCATAGATAACCATGGGATCCATGTGAGGGTATTGCCTTCCTTCTAGGTCACGCTTACCGAATGTGATGCCATCACTTTCTTTCCGCTTCGGGTGGCGCTCTTCTATAACCGAATTGACACAGTCTTTATTGTCTCTAAGCGACTTTCCATATCGTTCCATCTCTTTCCAGCTTCTGTCTGCGATGTGCGGTCCTCTCGAGATGGTATGGACCACTATCTTCTCTTGACCAGAGCCGCTAGTGTGGCGGTTTCCTCTGCCGGTCTCCGGTGAGGGTAGCCTTGGGTTCTCATTGGCAGGAGCTGGAGTCCTGTCCTGACCTTTTACATAGCGTTCCAGTTTCTTCCTTCTGATGTGTTCCTCAATCAAGTCCCGGAGATGATGGCATTCATTGGTATTATGCCCATAAGATTCGTGGAAGCGGCAGAACTTTCCAGATTTCTGCGCGTTATCTGATTCCTTCTTGTATGGTGGGCGTTTGTATCTAACTTCGCCTTGGGTGGCAAGGAAGATATTTTCGATGGTCTCGCTCAAAGGAGTGTAGGTGTCGAATATCGGTCCTGGCCGATATAGGCGCTTTTCTCCCTTCTTGCTCCCAGCATTGTCTCTGGAATTATTTCTTCGAACGTCCCTTGCCACAGCAGGGGCGTTGCTGTGAGTTGCCTTATTTTGCTGTCCTGACTGCCCCTCAACGGCAGCATCCTCAAGCCTCATATATTTCCCGGCTTCATGGAAGAAATCGGGTAAAGTAGCTGGTTTTTCTTTTGTCAACCTTCTAGCAAATTTAGTGTCTGAATGCACACCACTACACAGGGCCATTAGGATAAGCTTCTCATCGGCATCTTGAACTGCGACCGCTGCGGCATTGAATCGGGTTAGGTATTGCTGCAGTTTCTCTCCGGGTTTCTGTTTGATGCTGGATAAGGAATAAGCGTCCTTAGGTTGTTCCACATGAATGCGGAACTGACTGATAAACTTTTCTTTCAACATTTCCCACGAGCTGATGGATCTCTGTGGTAAATGACAGAACTAGGAGGTAGCGAGATCTGCTAAGAATAGTGGAAAGCATTTTCACAGTACTCCCTCTGTTGCTCCACTCATGAGCATATGTTGTGTGTATCTCTGTAAGTGTACAACGGCGTCGGAGGTTCCTTTGTAAGGTTCCATTGTTGGCATCTTCCATTCTCGGGGGGTGATAGAAATTTCGATATTGCGGGCGAAAGGGCTGGTTACTCTAGCGCCTATCCCTCGATCCCTTTGCTCCCGTTGGACGCACTCTCTGAATAAGCGTGCCATCCTTTCATCAGAATTTGGAGCAGATAGAAACGAGTTTGGTTCTGTTCTGTGGGATTGATTCCGTCCAGATGACCTGTAGGAATGGTATCGTCTATCATTCCTCATATTTTCCAGTGGCTGCCTTTGGTCTTCTGGGAGCATGCTAGGGTCAGCTACAGTTGGCCCTTGCCTTGATCTTCCCCTGCTGGGTTCTGATCTAAGCACTTCCTCGGGTCCAACTTCGGGCTGGACTCTAGCTCGGCCCCATTCACTGGCGTTTCCGTGGTTAGGTAGTATGACAGGCTCAGCCACAGTTGACCTTCGCCCGGTACCTCCCCCGTTGGGTTCGGTTCCAAACGTTTCCCCAGGCCTAACTTCGGGCTGTGCTCGATCTCGGCTCCTACCATGGCTGCTTCTGCCGTTAGCTCCTTCGAAGAAGGAAGATCTTTGTTGTCTCTGAGATCCTCCGGACTGGGACTCGCCCCATGATTCAGTGTTGCGGTTGGACTCTTCAGCATCCCTTAAGTGTGACATGAGATGATCCACCAAGGCTTCCTGCTGGGACGTGAAGCGGTTAGTTACATCAACCACAACCCTGTCTAAATCTACCCTAGTAATTGCTACGTGCTGTTCTGTGGCAGGAGTGGTCGGATTATCCTGTCCTTCATTTGGTACTGCTGCTAGAGGAGGACGATTTACTTGATCCGTGACAGCTGGATCTGGAAGACTGCTGGATGCGATGTTTTTTCCTTTGTTAACATCTTTTTTCTGCTTGGGAGGCATGTTTTCCAAGCGGCGAACGATGCTGTTAGGAAAAATGTTAAGTGGATGAAGCTGAAGCTTCGAGCTTCTAGTTCTCAGTGAAAGCACCAAAAATGTTTTCACAAAAAACGGACAAACACCTCAAAGTCGTATGATTTAGTAGATCTTATGTTGTTCTTAGTGGTTTGGGTGATTTATGCAAATATATGAAAAGCAGGGGCTAAACTGTAAAAAGACATGCAGATTTATAGTGGTTCAGCCAGAATGTGCCTACGTCCACTTTATATGTTATTTCTCTTCTCTTATTTAGATTACAAGTACAAAGCTTTGATACAAGTAAAATAAAGTTTTTTGAAAGTTCTCTCCATGCTTGAGCTCTCAAACTTGTCCCCATTGTTGTACCCCTGCCCCTCTATTTATAGAGTCAGGCTGGGAGCAGGGGTCTTGGATGTATATAGCTGCTGTCGGGCTTGGGCTGATGCAATCTGGCCTGGTGGAACTGGTCCGGTTTCCCTTGGTTCGGTGGAGAGAGACAAGTAGACCAGTAGAACCTTGGTTCGGTGGAGAGAGATGTGGTGGTTCGGTGTTGCTTCATTCGGTGGTTGAACCGGTGATGTTGGTTCGGTATTGATGTGGAGATGTTCGGTTCGGTGGAGAGAGATGTGGTGGTTCGGTGTTGCTTCATTCGGTGGTTGAACCGGTGATGCTGGTTCGGTATTGATGTGGAGATGTTCGGTTCGGTGGAGAGAGATGTGGTGGTTCGGTGTTGCTTCATTCGGTGGTTGAACCGGTGATGCTGGTTCGGTATTGATGTGGAGATGTTCGGTTCGGTGGAGAAGGCGGGTTTGGTCCGGTAGGTGTTGGTTAGGGAGGTGGTTCGGTGAGGCATGGATCGGTAGCCTGTAGACTTTTGTTCGGCTAGGGTTGGTCCGGTGGTGAGAATTCACCCAACAGTATGTATGTGTGTATATATATATATAGATTTTTGTTTATCTTGTAACTTGTTCATATTAGCTCAGTTTCTGACGTTCTATATATGGAATTGACCAGAAAATTACCACAGACACAATGGTGCAACTCCCGTAGCTCAATTCTGATAATTTCACAAAGTTATTTTATTATTTAATTAATTAACAAATTAATTATTATGGGTTAAATTTTGGGTTGTTATAAAATCTCAAGCTCCTTAATCATTAAAGCAAAAGGTGAATAATGTTTACATCTCTAAATTTCTATGGTTTTGGTTTTAAGGTTAATTCTGAATGATTTTGCAAAGGTTTGCCATGTTTTTGAAAGATAAAATGATATATATACACACACACACACACACGTTGATGATTTATGTATGTTCATATAGATTTTATGACATGTTTTCAGATAAAACCCTATTAAATGACATCCTTTAGCCTTGTGAATTTTTATGATGATCTAAAAAGTTATTTAGAGATTGGTTTCGATTTTTAGAATTTTCTGAATTTTTATGGAATTGTTATGAATTTTCTAAGGAAGAAAAGTTTAATTTGGATTATAAAATTATTTACGGGAAAAATAATTATAGTTTGGATTCAAAAATTTTATATGTTGAAGAGAACATATTATTTGATTTTCTGGAATTTCTCCAGAATTTTTGAAGGTGTTCTAATAGTTATATAATTTTTTTAAGGAATAGGACTTAAATGTTTTATATAATTATAAAGGAGAAATGGGCTTTTTAAAATTATTTAAATTTCCAAATATGGAAAGTCGGTAGCATAAATATAAAATTCTAGCAACCAATCAAATTTAGACAAACAAGGCAGGTGGGGTACAAGAGAACTGTTTTAAAGTACAAATAAATAGTTTTTCTTCTATTTCAACCCTTCGGTAGAGCTTCCGCCTTCATTCCAGACCTTCCGATAAGGTCGAAAGGTATCAAACCTTTCAGCTAGGTCAAATACCAAGGCACAAGGTATCAGGCAACTAGTACGTAGTGAATTGAAAGAGGTCGAAAGGTTTAGGGATGAAAGGTTAGAGCTTTCGAAGGAGATGAAACCTTGTTTTGGTTTTAAAGAAAATACACCTACTAGCTTTCAACAAAGAGCTTTAGAAATTATCGAAAAAAAGGTTTAAAAGAAAAGGGTTTCGATTGGTTTGCTTTCTTGTTTTAAATGAAACCTTCTGACAAAGTCGAAAGGTATAGCTTTCGATAAGGTCGAAAGCATAGTTGCCGCTTCCTAACCTTTCGATGGAGATGGAGTCAAAGGTTATCTTTTGTTTTCTAAAACTTGCCGCCTCTCTCCATTGATTTCGGAGAGTTGGTTCTAATACCAACACTTCTTTGTTTTCGAATGATTTTGAAAGGTTTTATAAAGGTTTCAAAGCAGTTGCTTTTGACTCCAATGTTTTTCTGATCCTTTTGCATAATCCAAATATTTTAAATCGAAACATTTTAAAGGTTTCAAAGTAGTTAACTTTGATTGGTTTCGAAAGGTTTCCATTGTTTTTAAATTGAACCCAATGCCTTTGAAAGGTTTTCAGTTACATTGCTTTCGAAAGGTTTATTAAATAGGGGAGATACCCCAGGCTTTCAACAAAGTCGTAAGGTGAAACCTTTCGACTAGGCCGAAGAGAAACCTTCCGACAAGTTCGAAAGGTATGGTTTTGCAATGTTTTCGAAAGGCTAAGGTTTAAAGGATTTAAAAGGCAGATGTCATATGTTTTATAGATTGTAAAAGGAAGGCTTTTGAAAGGTTTAAGAGGAGTTACCTTCAATTATTTTGAAAGGTTTATTAAAGGATATGAAGGAGTTACCTTCAATACTTTCGAAAGGTTTTATAAATGGTT
Source organism: Allium fistulosum (assembly GCA_030737815.1). Taxonomy (NCBI): domain Eukaryota; kingdom Viridiplantae; phylum Streptophyta; class Magnoliopsida; order Asparagales; family Amaryllidaceae; genus Allium; species Allium fistulosum. Next base: position 357,245,700 of record CM060904.1, read on the forward strand.
TTAGAGGAGTTACCTTCTATGTTTTCGAAAGGTTGTTTAAAGGTTTTAAACAAAGGTTTCAAATATAAGGTCTAGGCAGATAGCCTAATTGTTTTAAGTTATAAAGGACTTTAACTTACTTTAAAGGATAGACAATCCTTATTGAATATCATCAACATTATTTTGAGTAAAGTTTATATAAAATGGCAAAAATAGCTTAGAGTAAAGCTAATGATATATTTTCCTTGCATATATATGATTTGACGGATTAAATCATTTTGAAAAGGTCTCAAGGAAAATTTAAAGAGTAGTTAGCTCAAATATTGTAGAACAGTTAGCTCAGATATTTTAAAGGGTAGTTAACCTAAAAGAAAATTCAGGTAGTCAGCTCATTTTAAATTCAGACAGTCAGTCCATTTTAAGGGCAGTCAGCGCAGAGGACGGTTAGTCCAGAAAGAGCAGTTAGCTCTGATATGAACAAATAGTTCATTTATTAGCATAACGGATCTTGCTAAATTTTCAAGGACAGTTAGTCCACGCTTTATTTTTACCTATTTTGGGCAGATAGTCCATTATCTAGCATATACTACTATTTTTGTATAATCAGTTTTAGGACAGATAGTCCAGAAAAGAGCACTTAACTCATAATATAGGACATATAGTCCAGTAAAGAACAGATAGTTCAGATTTAGACAGATAGTCTATTTTATTTCCTGTTTTAGCATAATGGATATTGCTATATTATTAAAATCTGTTGATTAACCAGTTTGGTTGCAGGAAAGGATTTGCAAAATATATGTTTTGAAAAGAGATATTAGTGAGAGGAAACCCATTCCACTAAGCGGCGTGGTCTCACTAGTTATTAGTAAACTAAGATGTAACTGATATTACTCATACCAGGCTTTAAGTCTGACTCGAAGTTTTTGTTTCCCCTTAAACTCTCGGTGCTCAAAATTTGATTTGAGTAGGCTGAGGGTTTAGGTTTTCAGGTTTTAGCAGATTTTGGCGATTAAAGCATCCGAAGACGAGTAGTTGGTTGACATATAGCTAATTTAGGGATTCTGTTTTAAAATTGTTTCCGTTGTGTATTAAGACAATTATGTCTATATTGCTTTGATCATCCAAGGGGGCATCTTTATATGTCGCTCTTGGCGTATTGTTGTAAATTATATTTGATCAATGCTTGAGATTATGTTTGGAATTTTTGTAACTTGGATATAATATTTTTGAAATATAATCACTGAAACTATTGCTTTTTTTGAAATCTGTGATTTTTTTCATATTCAAGCGCTTTTGATATTATGGATACCATTAACATTGCCGTATTTCGTCACCAGAAGTTAATACTGTGGATGACTGCAGCATCCATAATGCTTAGCGTTTGGGCTCCAGATACGGGATGTTACAATAACATTTAACCCCACCCCCCCCCCCCCCTAATGAAAGAAGCTTTTGTTCTTTAGGACAAAACTCCGATGGGCTTCCTTCTTTGCTTCCTGCAAAATAGATAATAACTTCTATTAAGGTTGTTACTTCGTTATGAGACCTTAATGAGCAATCTCAAATTCATGAAGCTGATATTCAAGATGTCATTAAGGTAATATTTTCAGATAAGTTGCTCTGTAATGACCATAATTATGCTTCCTTTAGATTGTGGAATAATATCACATGATTTGCAGGTATCGGTTCAAATAAATGAACCTTTGCAAAAGCCTATTACATGCTCTTGATATTTCTTTCTCGAGTTAAAATTTTTCAACATGTGGAAATCAATTTCACCCTATCGGGGACTTTTCCTTATCCCTCTAAGTTTCCTTTATTTTCAACCTTAAACCATTGATTAGTAATTATCACTAAGTGAAAAAGTAGAAAGTAGTTTCGTAATGATTCCATTTGGTGTCATGAAGATCTCGTATTGAAATCAAATTTTAAATTCAATGAAAAATTCACAAATCATCCTAAAATTCAATAGCAGAATATAGAATTTATAAAGTTAGGAATCCAGTAAAAGTCCCATAAGGAAATCGAAAATGTGAAATTCATAAATTGTCATCAAAATCCACAAAGAAATTTTGAAGTCCATGAAACTAGTAAATTGACAAAATATCATTCAAAATTCAATGAGAAAATCAAGCATAGAAAATCCATAAATCATCAGGGAAACCCATAAGGAAGTTTCAGAATTCATTCGATCAGAAATCCAAATAGTGATCATCAAAAACCTCAATAAGGACAATAGAAATATGAAATTCATGAATCATGATAAAAATGATTAAGTAATTTCAAAATTTATCAATTCAAAACCCTAATAAAGATCATCCAAAAATTCCAACAGGAAAATTAGAAATACAAAATTCATCAATCATCACAAAAATCAGTAAGGAAGCTTAAATTCCGTTAAATCAGGGAATTATTCAAGAATAAAAAATGTGATCTGAAACCCATCCATTCTTATTCAAAATTAGAAGATTAATGGAAAATCATAAATTATCATGGAAAATTAATAAAGGGAACCAAGAAATCATGAACTCATGAAACAAGTGATCAGTAGAAAATCATCATGAAAATTCAATGGGAAATTGTAACACGTAAAATTCATGAATCATCATAAAAATCAGTGGGGAAATTCATTAAACCAATAATTCAGCAAGAAATCACCATAGTGATTTAATAAAGAAATCATGAATTCCAAATTAGCAAATCATCACAAAAATCAATGGGAAATCCATAAATTATCATAGAAACTCCACAAATGAGTTAAGAAATTAGGAACTCAATAAACGAACAAATGATAGGAAATCATCATAAAAATTCATGTATGTAAAATTCATAAACCCTTTTGAAAGTTAATGAAGGAATTGGGTAACCTTGAAACTAGGAATTCAATATGAAGCCTTTATAGAAATTCTCCAATGAAATCGATAAATCATCATGAAGTCAATGTAGGAGTTTAAGATTGACCAAATCCAAAAATAGAATTTAGGCAAAGAAATTAAAAGTCTACAAAACCAAAAATTTAACCAAAATTTTGCCAGGATCTCATTTGACAAATAGATTACTAGAAACCAATCCAATATCAAAATTAGAAACTTATCTGGTCATAGTAAATTCAGTAAATCCAAACAACAAACTCCTAGACTTATGGGTTAGTAAAGGTTTTTTGGATATATTGGAGTGGGTCGCATCTGCAAAGCCTTGTGATTAATTGGAATATTGGTTCCTTATTTACTTATAGAGTTTCTTTGGTTCTAAGGGATCACCATTTTTCTAGGGACTCAGTTGCGGTTTATTCAATCCATCCTTGGAGTGAGGTCTCTATTATCTCAGCGGTAACTTGTTGTTTATTCCATTCTTTTGACTTTTGTATATATTTTGGCCTTTGATACCATGCTATGGATTCCTTTTATCCCTTTCTTGTCTCATGTCATCTCTTAGGATGTAGATTTCTTAGTCCTTTGATATGGTAATTATTTCCCATGCAATAGATGTTCTAGCATTCGCTAATTCATATCTTGTCTCTTTTGGATATGATTCTAGACTCTTTGACTGCTTTTGATTGTAGTGTTGGACATCTTTGTCATGTTGTCTCTGTATGTATCTGTTTCCTGAAGATTTGACCAGGCAATTGAGTGCTCGGCATTGGGTAGTACTCGGCTTCCAGGACTACTCGGCATCTAGTAGTACTCGGCTTCCAGGACTACTCGGCATCTAGTAGTACTCGGCATCCAGAAGTACTCGGCGTTCTAGGAGTACTCGGCATCCAAGAGCACTCGACGTCCAGGAGCACTTGGCATAACTGAGTACTCGACATCCAGGGATACTCGGTGTTATCCCGCCTTTTGGCAAGGCCGTGACACCAAGGACTTGACTAGAGACCGGTGACAGATCGTCTCGGAAATCAGTTAACACACAAGGATCGCTATGGATATCGATGAAATTTGTCCAAGTCCAGATCGGGCTGCAATCGATAAGGCGCATCAAGCAGAGTAGTAGAAACCAACGTTCCAAATTTCGGGGCAACCCGAGTTCGTATGCTCAAGTTATCATCGTTAGAAAGTGGAAGGATAGTCCTGGCTCGAATCCATCCTAGGGTCAGATCCATCCCCCTTGCTTCAACTACATCAGCAAAACCCTTCGTCCGAATCCATTGGCCAGGCCCCAGTTCGAATCCATGGAACAACCATTGTTCGACTCCATCGAACCTCCCTTGCTTCGACTCCATCGAACAAACCTGTGTTTGAGTCCATCGAGGGATAGCTCCTTCGAATCCATGCAATTGGATAAGCCTCGACTCCACCATCCTCGAATCCATTCAACTGAGAGTCCTTCGAATCCATTAACTGAGACCTACCTTAGTCGATACGAAAGAAAATGCTCGTCTGATTGATTCGATGGAGTATTACCTTCGAATCCATTACCTCGAATCCAAGCCATGGATTCGACCCAGTCAAACCGGAGTACAAAGCGGATCGAAGCAAGAGACACGCGCCACGTCACAGCAAGCATCGAGTCGACCGAATCGATTCGAACTAAGATCGATTCGAAGCATCCATGTTCTCCAGAAATGCAACATTGAATCGATCATATCTCGAATTCTACAAGTCCAAATGCCATGAAATTTTCACAGAAGCTTAAACACATGTGAAGAATGTTCATACCAAATTTCAGCTCGATTGGATGATTTCTTGATCGATTTGAACCAAGGGTCGAATCGATCCCAAAGTGGGCCCGGATCTCCAGATTTCGGCCATGTGGGCCCCCTGACGTACCAGAACTGGTCTCCCCTCATTTTAGGCGAAATATCGGCCTCCTACACCTATAAATAGAGCCCCTGGTCATTCAGAAAAGGGGTCGGATAATTCTAAGTACTGAAGAGCGCCCAGATTCTGCCAGATTTACTCCAGAACACCGCCGCTGCTTTAGATTGATACTTAGCATTTAAATTCAGTTGTATTACATTATAAACTACTGTAACCTTCAAGTATCGAGCAATAAAATCATCAAATTTCATAGTGGACGTAGGCCAAACGCCGAACCACTCTAAATCGCTTGTCTTTGCAATTTATTTTCTGTTACTTGGAGTTTTTGTTAGATAATCCATAGTTTTTATTTTCATTCTTCACTTTTATCTCTTCAAAAACTTCCGAAGAGTGTTGTGCCCATTTTTGGTACAAACACTTTGGTGCTTTCACTGAGAAAAACCAGCTTTTTTCTCCTGCTCCTTGGATCTACCATCGATACCGGATTGCACAAATCCAAGAGGAAGATCCAGATCTCTAATTCATAATCCTTCCATTCTATTCAGATTTGCATAAAGTCTAGGAAAAGGATTCTTCATTCAAAATGGTTAGCACAAGAACCACTTCTACAGCTGCTGGACAAGAAGGTAGGAATGGACAGAATCCTGCTCAACAGCAGCCATCCAACCAAGATAATGTCGCTCATTCAGAACCGTCTGGACCAGTCACCAGACAAGAATTCCATATGTTGCTTCAAGAGCTGACTCAAAGTCGGCAGCAATTGGCCGAACAGCTGCGTGCTAATATTGAATTAACAAACCAGCTGAACCGCCAAGGCCGTAGAAGGTCCAGACGAGATGATATCTCCCGATCGTCTACTGAAACTTCCGCCTCATCGGACTACTATCACAGATCTACCCGTCCTCGATTAGACGGGAGCCATGCACAAACGGTCAGATATCAACCCGCCCTGACTATTGGACAGTTGAGGGCAGGACCGTCGACCAGCTTTCAGGCCGAGCCCTCAACACAAGGAGGCCCTACTACACAGCGTACCGCGGACAATCGTGCCACAGCTGCCACAACAGAAACAAGGGTTGATACCCGAAATCTTTCAGAGCCAAACAATCGGCAATATGGGCGTACTCCTGAACCCTACATCTTAGAAGACGCCGAGCCAAGGAGGCGAAATTTGGACCGTCGACAGTGCCCGGTTCGAACTCGCGCTGTAGAACCCGACCACGCCTTAGCTCAGCATGCTCAAAATGTAGCAATGCCAGACATCTCGACTATGATACGTCAGATGATCCACGAAAGCCAAGGCCTTACCAATGATGACTGGGGACTTTCCCGTAGTCATACTCCCTTCACAGACGAGATACTGAATGCTGAACCTCCCCGGCGATTCAGAATGCCAACCCTTCCAATGTACGAAGGAAAATCTGATCCCAATCAACACATCTTGAAATATGAATGGTCGATGAGCGCCGCAAGGGCCGATGACGTAGTAAAATGTCGAAGTTTCCCCATCTCTCTAGGTGGGATTGCAACGATGTGGTTCACGAGATTGCCACCTAGGTCTATCTCTTCATTTGATCAACTGGCTAAGAAATTTGTTGAACAATTTCGCATGCATGTCGCTAGACCCAAAGATGTCAACACCTTATCCAGTGTTACCCAAGCTCGTGGGGAAACGCTAAGGCGTTACTTAGAGAGATTCCATGCGGCATGTGTGGAGATTAGTAATCCCAACGATAACTCAATTTTAATGGCATTGACAAAGGGGATTGACCCTGATTCTGAATTTGGAAACTGGTTAGCTGGAAAACCACCCGCATCGTTGGACCGTTTCTACTCCCAAGCCGCACAATTCTTACGGCAAGAGGACGCGAAACAGTCTAGGAAGCAGGACGATGCGGGACCCAGGAGCGAAGGAATACAGAGCAATGTAGCAGTTAAACAGTCCGGTGACAATTCTGGAAAAGTTCAGTTGAACATACAGAACAAGCAAACTCAGCCAAGAGGTAACAATGGTCAGAATAAGAAAAGAGATCCAAATCGAGGTCCACGGCGTGAGGCTCCAATGTTCGATAATTACACACCATTGAATACATCGTTGGAAAATGTGTACCTACAGACTTGCAATACTATGCAATACAAGAAGCCGGCTCCGAAGCAATCGTCGGAGAGGCAGATTCAAACGGGGAAGTTCTGTAGATTCCATGAAAGTTATGGCCACAACACCAATGAATGTCGACACTTGTAGGACCTCATTGAGAAGTTGATCAGGGAGAGGAAGTTAGACCAGTTTGTGCGGGCACCGCAGTCTGAGGGGGCGGGCCCCTCAAATCAAAATCATGTACAAAATCCAAAAAGACAGGAAGAACCAGGTCGTGTCGGAGGAAGACTGGTAATTAATGTTGTAAGTGATAATCCTCGTCCAGCGAAGCGAAGCTGGGAAGAAATGAAATCATATAACAACTTAGCTAGACGAACAGACTTTGAGTATGATGATAACTTGGACAATAAACCTTCGACCACACAAAAGAGAGCGATAACTAACGACATCACTTTCCGAGACAACGATACTGATTATGTCGGAAGCCCGACTACTGACCCACTCGTGATATCGGCACAAGTAGGTCCAGCTTGGATGAAGAGGATACTAATTGACTGCGGGAGCTCTGTGAATATCCTTTTTATACATGCTTATAATCAAATGAGGATGAAAGCCAGGGATTTGGAACCTTGCCAAACTCACCTCCATGGATTCAACGGTAGCGCTACCGTACCTATTGGGATGGTGAAGTTACCAGTTAGGTTGGGATCCAAGGAACATATGAGAGTTCGGACATTACAGTAACATAGTCTCGCCATACAACGCTTTCTTAGGACGACCTGCCCTTACTGAATTCAGAGCCGTAATTGCCCCGTGGTGCTTAACCTTAAAGTTCCCTACCGTCAACGGAGTTGGAGTCGTCCAGGGCGACCAGGTTGACCTGAGAACAGTCATACGCCGAAATCGAGTCGCCCGATTACGCAATGCCGAGGACCAACTTAAAACTTTTGAACGCAATGAGATTGTCATTAAAAAAGAATATCCAGCACTACCACACATGAAACCAACATGGAAGGGGTCACACGAGATTAAGCAGGAGCTCGGGGATGGTATATATGAATTAACGACCGCTGATGGTCTAGCTTCACCAAAGGCCTTGGATAGCGAAAGTCCTCGTCGCTATTGCACATAACAGGCTATGTTTATCTATTTAGTTTAAATTCTGTTTTATAATTTGTTACTGCATTTCGAAATTAGAATTTGTAATAAGGCAACTGACTTTGCCATGTTTTCTTATTTCAGCAATAAAATGCCATCTCTTTGAGCCAGAGCTGTGATTCATTAAATACAATGTACAACATCACGATGCACGAAGAGTTAAATTCCATCACACAATGGGATTTATTCAAGTAGGGAGTGGCTATGAAGCAATCAACCACTCACCAAATGAAACCCGAGCTCGGGGGCAAGCCATCACATCAGGCCAGAAATGGGTTGATACACGACAACCTTTCACTTAACTCCGTACTCCTAGAGTGCGAGGCGGAGTATAAACATTTTCCTAAATCCCAGAGTACTCCGAGAGCGCGAGCTGGGTACAAACTTTTTACTTAACTCCGTACTCCCAGAGTGCGAGGCGGAGTATAAACATTTTCCTAAATCCCAGAGTACTCCGAGAGCGCGAGCTGGGTACAAACTTTTTATTTAACTCCGTACTCCCAGAGTGCGAGGCGGAGTATAAACATTTTCCTAAATCCCAGAGTACTCCGAGAGCGCGAGCTGGGTACAAACTTTTTATTTAACTCCGTACTCCCAGAGTGAGAGGCGGAGTATAAACATTTTCCTAAATCCCAGAGTACTCCGAGAGCGCGAGCTGGGTACAAACTTTTTATTTAACTCCGTACTCCCAGAGTGCGAGGCGGAGTATAAACATTTTCCTAAATCCCAGAGTACTCCGAGAGCGCGAGCTGGGTACAAACTTTTTACTTAACTCCGTACTCCCAGAGTGCGAGGCGGAGTATAAACATTTTCCTAAATCCCAGAGTACTCCGAGAGCGCGAGCTGGGTACAAACTTTTTATTTAACTCCGCACTCCCAGAGTGCGAGGCGGAGTATAAACATTTTCCTAAATCCCAGAGTACTCCGAGAGCGCGAGCTGGGTACAAACTTTTTACTTAACTCCGTACTCCCAGAGTGCGAGGCGGAGTATAAACATTTTCCTAAAACCCCAGAGTACTCCGAGAGCGCGAGCTGGGTATAAATATCGACAAACTTCAGACTCCGAGAGCGCGAGCTGGAGTATAAACATTACTCAACTCCGTACTCCCAGAGTGCGAGGCGGAGTATAAACATACGTCAACTCCACACTTATCCCCAATACTGGGGGCAGAATCATAACACATAACAAGTTGACGACAAAAAGGGAATAAATTTGCATTTCCACTATCAACCAAAAGAATCTGATTACAAAGTGTTTCAAAAAGTTTCTGCTAGTGGGAGCCGAATCCACATCTATACATGGCTATAAAAAGAATCAAAATCAACAAAATGCTACCCTACGCAACAGAGATTTAAAGAAAGAGTTCAATCTTTCTTCTTCCTTATCTTCTTCTTCGGGGTAGCTCCACCAGATCCGCTGCCTAATTTTCTCCTCGACCGCTTACTCTTTCCAGGCTTGCCCTCCGGCAGCGATATAATGTCAACGTCTTCCTCAGAACTGGAGGCGACGGAAATTCTTCTAGGAGGTCGAGCTGGAGGCATAGGAGTAGTAGTAGGAGGAGGGACAGGAGCAGTTTCAATCACTACAGTACCGCCCGGTGAAATCACCATTAACGGGGCAGGCCCGGGCGGATTCATACCAGCATTCCCTGCTGCCATCTCGGCATCAATCTCAGCAATAATGTCGTCCTCACGGGATACTTGGGCCGCATCGGATGTGCCAATAGCTGGCATAGATGAACTAACGGCCGGAGCAGCCCCACTCACAGCATCGGACGGGTTGACAGAGGGATCGATGGGCTCATTAAGAAGCTCCTCAATCATTTGAGCGTTGAAAGAAAACATATTTGCATCTCCCTCTTCGCCGATCAAGGTAGAAGTTGTGATGGCTTCGGTAAAAACAACCCCTTGTGTTTGATGTGGAACTGATAGAGCAAGAGGCGCAGAAACAATAACTTCAGTCACTGAAATGCGACAAAACGAAGATTGTTAGCCAAGTGTGTTGCTTAAGGTTCTTCACAACTAAACTACGAGAAGCGTTCAAATACCTTCCTTGGTCTGGACCAAAACGTGGGCAGAATCCTCGGCAGAAGATAATAATGGTTGGTCAGGATTGTAGGCAGGAACAGACTGGGGATCTACCGCACCAGTGGTTTCGGGCAATGTTGGAATTACAGCTCCAACACTTGTCCCGTGATGCGCGATCCCCGAGCCTTCGCCTGTCTCTAGAGATTGAACGCCAAGCTTTTCTTTCGCCATAGAGATCACCGCCTCATGAAGGACCTTCCTCTCATCCTCGGTGAGCAAACGCATCTCCAGCTCAAAGTCGTCAAGCGTTTTATCTGGATGCGCTGCTTTTTTCTCATTCACCAGCCGGGTCCAGGCATTGTACAAGATCATGGAGTCATCTCCCAGCCACGCTAAATTTCTGTGTTCCAGCACATTAGCGTTGTACGTGACTAAGAGATCATCAAACTCAGCATCTAGCCTAGACCTCTCCTCCAAGATCTTTTCTTGAATTTCTGCTTCCGCAGACTTAGCCTTGACCGCCGCCGCAGCAAGTTCGGCCCTGAGAGATACTGCTTGGTCGCAAGCCTCTTGAGCAGTGGCGTTTGCATCGTCCTTCTCCTTCACCATTTCAGTAAATTTGGCCTTGAGCTCATTCAGCTCTTTAACGGCTAAGTCTCGCTCAGCTGCAATGGTGGTGTTGCGGTGGCCCATCTCTTCTACCGTGGCGCAGTGTTCCTGCTACATCCTCGCCAGTTTGGCCACGACATCTTCATGTTTCTGAAGTGTTTCAAGCTCTGACTTCCGGGACGTCTCCACTTCAGATTGAAGAACCTGAATGATGCGTTTCTGTTTGACAATGTCAGCATCACGTTCAGCGATGATCTTCGCCCGGTCAAAAGCTACTCTAGAAGCCTTCACGGCTGCCTTGTACCACTCCTTATACTGAGCGTAGAAGTCATGGATATAACTATGAGCAGTGGTCTCAGCGTCCGGAGGAATTCTTTTGAAGTTAGGAGGGAAGACATAGCCATCCATGCAAATTTCAGGGTAGTCATTTTTCATTTGGGCGAGTTTAGCAGCTCCCTCGCTTGTCAACTCAGCCGGAGCTTGTTCAATTATAGCGGCTGCTGTCGGTTCCATTCTTGGCCGCTGAGCATCAGGCCGAGAAGATTGAGAAGGCAGCTGCTGCTGATGAGATGGCCCTGGGAGGTCTACTGGGGCCCTGGGAGGCGGAGGAGAGCGAGATCGGGGTCGGTACTGGTATCCCCGGTCTCTGTCAGAATAATCATAGCCAGAACGGCCACGCGAGTAATCTCTGTCTCTATCATAACGTTCTTGGCTTGAATAGCTTCGCCCATGATCCCTATCTGTTTCTCTCCTGCGGGAATCGTAAAATGGAGAAGATTGGCGCACATTCCGAAGCCTATCCAGAGTAGAGCCACGTCCTGACATCTCACCTGCGATAAGAAAGAATTACGGATTAAGATCCCATAAAGCAATGTTTATTATGCAAAAGTCATGAAGTGCTGTGGAAGTGTGTGTAAATGTGTAAACCCCCAAACCGACCGGAAGTGTTGACCGCACTTAAAGGAAAGGGCTCGTTCATGTTTAGGACATCTTGAAATTCCTCCAACCCAGGATTATGAGAAATCGATATATAATCTGGGATGGGAATGTCGTCAAGCCCTTTGAAAATGTCTCTCGAATGAGAAGGGGCGGCCTCAGAAATCATAACTCCAGAAATGGGAGAAGACACATCCACAGATTTCCACCCCTTAGACTTAAGTTTTTTGGAAACGGCGGCCTTGCCTTTCCGTCTTCCTCCCGACTCCTCCAAGTTTCCCGAAAGGTCAGCCATTGGCTCCGAATCCGTATGGGTTCTTTCTTCGTCACTCGCCTCGATTATTCTGATTCCGAGTGACTTCTTCACTTTTCTCTTCTTGGTTTTCTTCTTATCTTCCTTCCTGGAGGCGGGCTTTGCAAATCCCTCAACGACTATACTTTGATTGATGTCGATCAAACCAAGAACTCTTAAGTTGTAATCGTTCAGCACCGAGTCAATATGCCTCAACTCGCTTGGAACTTCTTTAAGACTTCGGACGATACCCTTGAAACACCCTCCATCGGGCCTGGAGATAATGGCTGTAAAAGGAATGAAATGTCAATTTTAACACCGAAGAGCTATTGGTCAAGAAAACAGGTTAAGGCGCTTACGTCTAGACAACCATCGCCTAACAAAACCCGGAGGGCACCGAACATTGAACCACTCGTTCTTGAAATAACTCAGTCGGGTCCAAGCTCCAACTACAACTTGGCAATTCCTAACTGCCTCCAGAAATGTAAAAGACGGGCTATCACCCCTACTCTTGAAGTTAAATATGTGTCTGATCTCGGTGGGCCTTGGCGGGCGAAAGAGACAGTCCATAAATATGACAAAGGCACTGTTCAGCAACGCGTGCCCGTTGGGATGGAGTTGTGAAGGAGCGATTCCTAAATATGATAGCATCCCTCTGATATATTGATTGAAAGGAGGAAGAGTTCCGGCCGCACAAGCATGACGGTAGAATGCTGTATATCCTTCAGGTGGATTGTGCGGTCTATCAGTGGCACTGGGCAATAATACGTCACCTAGAGATATGTTATGCTTTAAGCATATTCGTCCCAATAAGGATTCGGAGATGTTAGACTGAACCGAATCAACAGGGTCCTCAATAAATATAGCCTCTGGCAATTCATCTGGAGCTGGATCGATTACATCGGCAGGGATATCGGGAATCTCAAGCACCGGAGGAGTCGAGCTCTGTACCTCTTGTTGTTGGGAGCTCGAAGATTCCATAATTAGCTAACTCATCAGAAAGCAACGTTAAGTTCATAACCAGCCCGTGCATGCCCCAGTGTAGTGTGTATGAACGTGTCGTGCAGTACAAGTGCTGTGCATCACTTAAGCAAATTTAACAGAATGAAGCGAGATATTCGTGCAACATAACTTGGGAATTTGGGAATGAAAATGACCGTCATCGCTGACCGTCACTTCCACACCATCTAAACGCTACGGACTAACTTCAAGTATAAATCAGTTGTATTATTGGTTAAGTCATAGTTCCATCGACGAGCTTCAAAGGAAATTCAAGTTCAAGTCTTTCAGTCAAGTTCGATTATGCAAGGCCGAAGCTCGTCGGAATCAAGCGTGATAAAGTTCGTTAAGATCGTCAAAGTTCAACTTGAAATTAGTCATGGTTCAGATGTTAGAACGAGTCTGAAAAGTCGGATTCTCTAGACTGGAGGCGTTCGAATCCATCGAGTCGAATCGATGTGCTTCGAATCCAAATGGTTCGACTCGATATACTTCGGGATGGAGAAACGCCTCGATTCCCTGGGCGCTAAATGACTTCGTATCGATTGACCTTCGATACCTTCGAATCGATCAAGGTATCGTTGCTTCGAATCGATCGACATGGGGCCTTTTTCCCTTTGCAAATATCAATTCGAAGCTCTGCGGTCAGAGTCGATTCGAATAAAATTGGTTCAGGAGAGGTACTAAGTGATGAAAGATAACATCCCTCAAGATCTCTACTTCTCTAAGGAAACTTCGACGCTTATTTACACCTCGAATCTTCGATTCGAACCGTTTTTTCAGATCTCACAACCCTTCAATATTTTCAGAAGAAAAATTGAAAACGAAGACTTCTGATTTTGTCATTCTCAACTAGCATCGATCCATCAGTTACCTGGTTAAATGTGATTACGAATGAAGGTTTGCAAGATTCAATCGATTCGGGGAAGACACGCTTTTTTCTCGGCTCTAGGAAAGTCGATTCGAAGAAGAAGGCAAGGAAACAGTAAAAGTAAAAAGTTAAAAATGAACAGGACCCCGGTATATATAGGGGAAACGAGACGATTCATCTCCCGGTCAAGCGCAACCGGAAATAACGGGTCTAGCTCACCGATTCGAACGAATATTTTCAAATCGATCACTGCAAGGCATCCATCGATTCGAAGCTGACCAGATGACTCCATCGATTCGAACGACCACTTTCGAATCCATTCCTCCGAATCCATCCATGCAGTACCGATGCGAAGCTTCATCGATTCGAAGCGCAGTGTCAGAAGAGTCAAGGGAACATACGACTCCATCGATTCGAACGACCACTTTCGAATCCATCAATTCCGAACCCATCCAAACTTCGAAACCACCCGGACAGCCACGGGACGGAACCTAATCGATTCGAAGCTCCCTCGACTCGAAACAGCTAACAGAAGATGATTCGAAATCACTGTGTCCCATCGATTCGAAGAGCCAACTTCAAAACTCCCGACTCGTAGCATGTCAAAGGATATCGACTTATGTGATCCTCTCGAATCCATCGAAAACAATCATATAAACACATCGCTTCGAATGTGAAATTATTACTAGTCTACCTTGTATAACGATTCAGGAGAGGATCGATACCAAGGAATAATCATAGACAATTATCAAAATGGCATTTCAACTCGAATCTCAAATAGGTTCAGGAGAGGACCGATGCGGAATTCGATAACAAACCAAACTGGCAACGACTTGCCACCATGCAATGTTAACCAGGGTCAAAACGATATATATATATATGCACATATGCCTGACTAATGTTTGATCTTTTATCATTCACAGAAATCAAATGTCCATTCCGTCATGAGCTCGACAACAAACAGCCGATCATGATCATACAACAATTGGTTACAACAGCAAAGAAGACAACTTTCAACAAAGCATGTCATAACTGTTCAATACGGGACTGTAGCTTTTCAAAGCACGTCATGTTTACACAAGACGTACTTTGGGGGGCAAATGTTATCCCGCCTTTTGGCAAGGCCGTGACACCAAGGACTTGACTAGAGACCGGTGACAGATCGTCTCGGAAATCAGTTAACACACAAGGATCGCTATGGATATCGATGAAATTTGTCCGAGTCCAGATCGGGCTGCAATCGATAAGGCACATCAAGCAGAGTAGTAGAAACCAACGTTCCAAATTTCGGGGCAACCCGAGTTCGTATGCTCAAGTTATCATCGTAAGAAAGTGGAAGGATAGTCCTGGCTCGAATCCATCCTAGGGTCGGATCCATCCCCCTTGCTTCGACTCCATCAGCAAAACCCTTCGTCCGAATCCATTGGCCAGGCCCCAGTTCGAATCCATGGAACAACCATTGTTCGACTCCATCGAACCTCCCTTGCTTCGACTCCATCGAACAAACCTGTGTTCGAGTCCATCGAGGGATAGCTCCTTCGAATCCATGCAATTGGATAAGCCTCGACTCCACCATCCTCGAATCCATTCAACTGAGAGTCCTTCGAATCCATTAATTGAGACCTACCTTAGTCGATACGAAAGAAAATGCTCGTCTGATCGATTCGATGGAGTATTACCTTCGAATCCATTACCTCGAATCCAAGCCATGGATTCGACCCAGTCAAACCAGAGTACAAAGCGGATCGAAGCAAGAGACACGCGCCACGTCATTGCAAGCATCGAGTCGACCGAATCTATTCGAACTAAGATCGATTCGAAGCATCCATGTTCTCCAGAAATGCAACATTGAATCGATCATATCTCGAATTCTACAAGTCCAAATGCCATGAAATTTTCACAGAAGCTTAAACACATGATGAAGAATGTTCACACCAAATTTCAACTCGATTGGATGATTTCTTGATCGATTTGAACCAAGGGTCGAATCGATCCCAAAGTGGGCCCGGATCTTCAGATTTCGGCCATGTGGGCCCCCTGACGTACCAGAACTGGTCTCCCCTCATTTTAGGTGAAATATCAGCCTCCTACACCTATAAATAGAGCCCCTGGTCATTCAGAAAAGGGGTCGGATAATTCTAAGTACTGAAGAGCGCCCAGATTCTGCCAGATTTACTCCAGAACACCGCCGCTGCTTTAGATTGATACTTAGCATTTAAATTCAGTTGTATTACATTATAAACTACTGTAACCTTCAAGTATCGAGCAATAAAATCATCAAATTTCATAATGGACGTAGGCCAAACGCCGAACCACTCTAAATCGCTTGTCTTTGCAATTTATTTTCTGTTACTTGGAGTTTTTGTTAGATAATCCACAGTTTTAATTTTCATTCTTCACTTTTATCTCTTCAAAAACTTCCGAAGAGTGTTGTGCCCATTTTTGGTACAAACACTCGGCATTCAGGAGCCTTCGGCATCAGAAGGCGTTCGGCATATACGACTGCTCGGCATGGCTGTATTGTTCGTCAAAAGCTATCGTTCGGCCAGAAAGCATCGTTCGGCCAGAAGGCACGTTCGGCCAGAGAGGATCTTTCGGCCAAAGGGATTGTTCGACCAGAAAGCATCGACCGGCTAGAAGGCACGTTCGGCCAGAAAGGATCGTTCGGTCAGGAGCATCGTTCGAACAGAAAGCACGTTCGACCAGAAAGCATCGTTCGGCCAGAAGGCACGTTCAGCCAGAGAGGATCGTTCGGCCAAAGGGATCGTTCGGCTAGAAAGCATCGACCGGCTAGAAGGCACGTTCGGCCAGAGAGGATCGTTCGGCCAGGAGCATATGGTTCGGCATCATTGTGTTCGGCATATCTAGTTCGGCATACGGCGACCACTGTGTTTGGGCCAGAGTGTTCGGCTGCCGAGCCCACCTGGAAAGTTCAATCCATCTTTGTCTATAAATAGAGGGGCAGGGGCACATTGTAAAGGACCCTTTTTCGAGAACACTGGGGAGACTCTGCCATTTTTCAGATCCATCTTCTTTACTTAGCAACTTCATTCAAGCATTTGATCTACGAATTGTATTTGTAATCAATCATTAAGAAGATCAATAAAGTTTAACCTCAAAGTGGACGTAGGCAATTACGCTGAACCACTATAAATCTGGTGTTCTTATTTTCTGCATTTAAATTAGCATTGTCTTCTCTGTTTAATTTACCTTCATCACTTATATCTCTACATAATCTTTCTCTATGAGGTTAGTGACCAATTTTGGTGCTAACACTTTGGTGCTTTCACTGAGAGTTTAATTCTCAGACCTCAAGGATCTGCTTTGAAGCTACTAGATTGAACAAATCCCCTAAAGAAGATCCGACTCATGGATAGGACATCCGTTGATTCTACTCAGAGTTCATACCAATAACTCTATAATGGCAAGACCACGTACCAGGTCAGCTTCTCATAATGCGGATGCCCACGAGACTGCTAGCATGCAACAAGCAGGACCTAGCAATCAACCAGCAATTTCGGGTGTAGGAATTGCCACCCAGGACCAGACTCCAATTGTCACCAGAATAGAGTTCAACGACTTGATGAGAGAAATCAGGGAAAGCAGGAGACAACTAGGAGAGCAGATGCAAGCTAACACCAACCTGATGGCACAACTCACTCAACATCAGCAACAGAATGCTGGGGGCAATCCCGCTCCTTATTCCTCATCCGACAGATCAACTTCCTCTGATGAACCTCCCAGGCGCAGACGCCGTAAGACTGAAGCTGCGCGGGCAGATGCTGCTGTTCAAACAGCTGGAGACCGTGACCAAGCAGGAGCTGGAAACTTCGGAACCGGAGTGCGGATGGAGGCTGGAGGCCCAGACCATCAAAACGCTAACGATGTCGAACCTCAAGACGCACGTTTGGCAGATCGCCAGGAGAGGAGGCATCAGCATGGACAATCGCGTAGAACGGACTCTAACCTTCCACCTTCCATACAGACACCAAATCTGACAGCCATGGTCAGGCAATTGATGAAAGAAAATCAGGGCTTATCAAATGATGATTGGGGAGTATCAAGAAGTCATACTCCATTCACAGAAGTTGTTCTGCAGGCGGCGTACCCCAAGAAGTTTAGTATGCCTACTATCCCTACGTATGAGGGAAAGACTGACCCCAGACAACATGTCATGAGGTACGAGTGGATGATGGATTCAGCTAGAGCAAATGATGCCACCAAGTGTAGATGCTTTCCAATTACTCTATCTGGGATCGCTACTATGTGGTTCACCCGACTTCCTCCGCGGTCCGTATCCAATTTCGAGGAGTAGGCAAAGAAGTTTATTGAGCAGTTCAGGATACACACTACTCGTCCAAAGGACATAATGTCTCTATCAAGTGTAATCCAAAGTTCTGGGGAGTCATTGAAGGAATATTTACAAAGATTCCATGTTGCGGCAACGGAAGTCAGTAATCCCAATGATCATGCAATCCTAATGGCTGTGATGAGAGGTGTGGATCCGGATTCTGAGTTTGGAGACTGGTTGGTAGGAAAACCTCCGACTACGCTAGAGCGTTTCTACTCAAAGGCACACCAGTTCACAAGAAGAGAGGAAGCTAGATGGGTAAGACGAGATAAGGCACCAGGACCTGTCCAAGAGTCCATGAAAAGCAACGTTGCTGTGAAGCAGTCCGGGGACAACTCAGGAAAGGTCCAAGTCAATGTCCAGAACAAGCCTGGGCAGCCCAAGGAGTCCGGAGGAAGAAATCAAGGGAAGAAGAGAGAAGCGGGGAAGTGGAAATCGAGAATTCCAAGCTACAACGAGTATACCCCGCTGAATGCGTCTCTTGAGAACATTTACCTACCAACCTGCAATACTTTTCAGTACAGAAAGCCACGTCCAAAAGAATCAACCGAGGAATAGAAGCGGACCGGGAAATATTGCCGCTTCCATGAGACTTATGGGCACAATCCGGAAGAGTGCAGACACCTGCACGACGCTATCGAGAAGTTGATCAGGCAAAAGAAGTTGCAAGAATTTGTGAAGGATCCACAGGAAGGAGGACAGGGAACATCCAACCCAGGTCGTGCACCAGCTCCGCGTCATCCCGAGGAGCCTGCCCGAACTGTGGGTAGACTAGTCATAAATACAATCATCGGCGGACCTCACCCCGCGGATAAGAATTGGCAAGAGATGGAGCGGTACGCAAGTTCCCTGAAGCATGCAGATTTTGAGTGTTGTTCGAACGTGGAGGATGGGACCCCTGCTAAGCAGCAGCGCGTAATGACAGACAATATATTGTTCAGAAACAGAGATGCTGACCAAGTAGAGGCTCCGACCATCGACCCGATGGTCATATCTGTGACGAACGGACCGGCCTATGTGAAAAGAATTCTGATTGATTGTGGAAGTTCTGTCAGCATCATCTTCAAGAAGGCTTATGACCAAATGAAAATGGAAACAAAGGACTTGAAACCGTCCAAAGCTCGCATACACGGCTTTAATGGCGCAGCGACCGATGCAGTGGGGTATGTTGAGTTACCAGTTGAACTGGGACAAGGCGAGCGCCGGAGGGTGCGAATCCTACCCTTCGTAGTTTTGGATGTGGATTCTCCGTATAATGTTTTCTTGGGCCGACTGGCCCTGGCTGAGTTTAGGGCAGCATTAGCCCCGTGGTGCTTAACTTTGAAGTTCCCAACTGACAAAGGAGTAGGTATTGTTCATGGCGACCAAGCAGCTGGTCGTTCCTATTATGTGGCCGAGCTCCGAGAGGCCCATCGGAGGGAGAAAGGAAAGGTTGCGGATAATCCCATCTGCATCCTTAATACGGATAATTGACAAGTAGTGCCCGAGCCCTGGCTCGGGCATAATTCTCGGATCCTCAGAGACATAGATTCGAGAGACGACGATGAGAAACCCAGGGAAGAAAAGGCAGCGCCGGCTGAATTAACGGTTGACATTTCAGTCCGCCGAAACGACCCTTAGCGAATACTGAAGATCGGATCATTGCTTGGCCCCGCAATGACTGAAGACCTTAGTGACTTTCTCCGGGCGAATCTTGATGTTTTCGCCTGGACGCATTCTGATATGTGTGGGATTTCTCCCGCCATCACGAGTCATATGTTGAACATAGACCCGAAATACGTCCCGGTTAAACAAAAGAGGAGAGGAATGGGCCCGGAGAGGTCCGCTGCTCTCAGAGAGGAGGTGGACAAACTCAAAGCCAATGGGTTCGTCCGCGATGCCCTCTACCCTGAATGGGTATCCAACCCCGTGATGGTAATAAGACGAATGGGAAATGGAGAACTTGCGTAGATTATTCCGACTTGAACAAAGCATGCCCCAAGGACAATTTCCCGTTACCTAGGATCGATCAGTTGGTCAACTCCACCGCAGACATGAGCTGTTATCATTCATGGATGCATACTCGGGATACAACCAAATCCCGATGCATATTCCGAACCAAGAACACACCAGCTTCGTTACAGATGTCGGGCTATATTGCTATGTAGTAATGCCCTTCGGACTGAAGAATGCAGGAGCGACTTATCGGCATTTGGTGAATCGAATGTTCAAGGACCAGCTTGGTAGGACGATGGAAGTCTATGTGGATGACATGCTTGTGAAGTCACGACAGTCAAATGACCACATTCGAGACTTGGCTGAAATGTTCGACATACTCAGGTATTATGGGATGAAGATCAACCCTCTGAAGTGTTCCTTCGGCGTTGCGTCGGGGAAGTTTTTGGGATTCATCGACAACGCAAGGGGAATTGAAGCTAACCTAGAAAAGATCCAAGCTATTCGAGATGTGCAAGTGCCCAAGACTATAAAGTAGGTACAGAGCCTGAATGGAAAAGTAGCTGCGCTAAGTCGATTCATATCCAGGGCAACTGACAAGTGCACCCCTTTCTTTGATATAATAAAGAAAGGGAAGAGGAATTTCGAATGGACGTCTAGTTGTGAGGAAGCATTCCGGGATCTTGTGAGGCATCTGGAGAGTCCACCAGTGCTGTCAAAACCAGTAGACCACGAGATGCTGTACATATACTTGGTTGTATCCCCGCATGCGATAAGTGCGGCTTTAGTTCACGAGGAGGACTGAATCCAGAAGCCGGTGTATTATGTTAGCAAGCGTTTAACGGGGACAGAAAGAAATTACCCTAAAATCGAGAAATTGGCCTATTGCTTGGTGATTGCATCACGTAAGCTACGCCCATATTTTCAAGCACACTCAATCAGTGTTTATACCGATCAACCCCTGCGGTAGGTACTCCAACGACCAGAAACTTCTGGAAGATTGCTAAAATGGAACATCGAGTTGAGCCAGCTCGATATCGCCTACTTGCCACGGAGAGCCATACAAGGGCAAGCATTAGCAGATTTCATCGCTGAATTTACCATACCCATAGAACCAGATAATCATGACGTCATTCCCCCCATTCGATGGAAATTATACACTGATGGGGCATCAAACGACCGTTCCTCCGGCGCGGGTATAGTTCTTATAACTCCGGAAAATCGATCAATCTGTTATGCTTTGAAGGTTGATTTCCCAGCTACAAATAACGAAGCAGAATATGATGCACTGATTGCTGGCTTGAAGCTCATCGGAGAACTCGGGATCAAATCAGTTGAAATCTTTTGTGACTCACAGCTAGAGGTTTACCAAGTGCGGGGAGATTACCAAGCAAAGGGACAAAAGCTTGCTCCGTACCTTGTTCAGGTCCAAGAACTACTGTCAAATCTTGAGCGTTATGACATTTCGCATGTCCCGCGCGAACATAATAAAGAAGCCGACTTGTTGGCTAAGTTTGCGAACACAGGCGATGCGCAGCAAATGGGATTGTATCCCGTTGAGGCCTTGCATGCCCCGAGCATAGACGAGATGAAAGTTGATTGTGTATTGGAAACGGAAATCGAGAAGGAATCATGGATAACCCCATTCAAACTGTACCTGACGACCGGGACTTTACCAGAAAAAAGGAGCGAAAGAAGGCAGGTCCTTCGAAAGGCCGCGCGATACGTGATGCAGGATGGATTAATGTATCGAAAAGGGTTCTCAGTCCCATTATTACGATGCATCGCTCATGGCGAGACAAAGCGGGTCTTAAGAGAGGTTCACGAAGGGGAATGCGGCGACCATACTGGGGGGGCAAACGCTAGCAAAAAAGATCCTCCGCTATGGATATTACTGGCCGACCGTAAATTGGGACGCTGCAGACTACGCAAGGAAATGTGACAAGTGTCAAAGATATGTGAAAATCTCGAGGACTCCATCCACGGAACTCACACAAATGGTTAGTCCCTGGCCATTTGCAATCTGGGGAATCGACATAATCGGCTCTTTGCCTATATCCAAAGGTGGTGCGAAATTCGCGATAGTTGTAGTCGACTATTTTACAAAATGGGCTGAGGCAGAACCTTTGGCCACAATCACCTCTAAGAAGGTCATTAACTTCGTTGTACGAAGCATTATATGCCGCTTTAGCCTTTCTCGCACCATCATTACGGACAACGGGACGCAATTCGAAAGCGGAGAGTTCAAAGAGTTTTGTTTAAAGTATGGCATCGAGAAGAAATTCGCCGCCGTTGCACACCCAAAAGCTAACGGACAAGTCGAGGCCGTTAACAAAATAATCAAGTCCATACTGAAGAAGCGTCTGGAGAAGGTCGGAGGCAAGTGGGTAGATGAACTCCCGACAGCATTATGGGCTTATAGAACTACCCACAAGTCTGCGATCGGCCACACTCCATTCGCCTTGGCATATGGCTCGGAAGCAGTTATACCCGTGGAACTTGAAGTTCCATCACACCGAGTGACATACTATGATCCCAAGACGAATCAGGACCTCTTGTTGGAATCGCTGGACTGCATCGATGAGAAGCGTGAAGAGACCGAATTAAGGGCGGCAGCGCATAGGCACCGAGTCAAGCGCTACTACGACGGCAGAGTCCGCCCAAGGATTTTTGGTGTGGGTGATCTCGTTCTGAAACGAGTTTTCCCGGTACCATCACGTATGAATCCCAGCTGGGAAGGTCCGTACGTCGTTGAACGAAAGCTTGGAGAGGGAACATTCAAGCTAGTGACCGTTGATGCCACGACACTCCCCCGAGCGTGGAACAGTGAACATTTGCGGCATTATTACATTTAGCATGTTTTCTTTCTTGTTTTAGGCACCGTTATTTCCTGTATGTTTTCGTTCAGTCATAACTTAATTTCTTTTTAACTATGTAATCAAGCAGTTTAGTTGTTTTTCATTAATAAAGGCTTGAAGCCGTATTTTCCACGAACTGTTGATGTTTCTATATCTCATAGTCGGGTGATGAATTACTCGAACTACATTATCCTGTACGATGTACGAACTCGTATAAACGACTTCAATCTCCGAGTCCCCTGAGCGCGGACCGGAGTACTCTAAGTCCCCGGAGCGCGGACTAGAGTATAAACGATTTCAAATCTCCGAGTCCCCAGAGCGCGGACCAGAGTACTCTAAGTCCCCAGAGCGCAGACTAGAGTATAAACGATTTCAAATCTCCGAGTCCCCAGAGCGCGGACCGGAGTACTCTAAGTCCCCAGAGCGCGGACTTGAGTATAAACGATTTCAAATCTCCGAGTCCCCAGAGCGCGGACCGGAGTACTCTAAGTCCCCAGAGCGCGGACTAGAGTATAAACGATTTCAATCTTCGAGTCCCCATAGCGTGGACCGGAGTACTCTAAGTCCCCAGAGCGCGGACTAGAGTATAAACGATTTCAATCTCCGAGTCCCCAGAGCGCGGACCGGAGTACTCAAAGTCCCCAGAGCGCAGACTAGAGTATAAACGATTTCAATCTCCGAGTCCCCAGAGCGCGGACCGGAGTACTCTAAGTCCCCAGAGCGTGGACTAGAGTATAAACGATTTCAATCTCCGAGTCCCCAGAGCGCGTACCGGAGTACTCTAAGTCCCCAGAGCATGGACTAGAGTATAAACGATTTCAATCTCCGAACCCCTAGAGCGCGGACCGGAGTACTCTAAGTCCCCAGAGCACGGACTAGAGTATAAACGATTTCCACCTCCGAGTCCCCAGAGCGCGGACTGGAGTACTCTAAGTCCGCAGAGCAAGGACTAGAGTATAAACAATGCGAACCTCCGAATCCCCTGAACGCGGATCAACTTATTCTAAATCCCTGGAGCGCAGATTTAGAAAAAAGTCTAAGTACTCAAGAAATGTTGAACAAGAAGTATGCCACGTCCGGAAATGTTCGAACAACACGAGAATGGACTGGGAAATAATACAACTCATAAGAACTTGAGTTATGACCACAGTTAGTCAGCAAACCAAAGAAAAGCAAGAGAATCATTCAAACGAAAATGAAACTAAACTTTGTTCAATAGTTCAAAATGGGGTTACACAGTTATTCCTCCAAAACTTGGAGTCAAGAACCTATCTATACAAACTACAGAGGCAAAAGATAAAAGTAATTACAAGACTTAAGCAAGGAACTCGTTGAACGAGTGTAGCGATTATTTCTTTGGCTTCTTCTTCTTGTCTTCTTTTGTTTTTTCCGACGACTCCTCTCCCTCACGCTTTTTCTTGGATTTCTTGCTTGCTAAAGAAGCGGAGTCAGGAGTAGGAGACGGAACATCCAGTGGTTTGGACCTGCCCGGGAGAATGATTTTCAAAGGTCTGTTCTGCGGGTCGGTAAGTTCCAGTATTTCAGGTTCAACTTTGACCTCGACTTTTTTCTTCTCCTCTTCGGCGAGGCGTTCCTTCATGCTCATCTTTGAGGTATGCTCAGAGGCGCCAGTGATTTCGATTTCATCACTCCCTTCGGCAGGAGATGAAGTGTCAAGCTTATCATCATCTAGCGCCTCGATCACTTGACCGTCAGGGCCAGGAGTGACTCCCGCATGAGCAACATCGCTTCTTTTTTCTGCCTCCTCCTTGGCATCATCGCTCCTCGGAGTTGGCTCGGGGTCAGAGCAGCCTGCATGAAAACATAAAGAATGAACATTAGAACGAATAACCACTGCTGGAAAATGACAGATCTTTCAACTTCTGGAAAAGAAGAGTTTCCTACCGGGTTCTGGTTGGCTATTGGTTGCACGTGGAGTTTCACCCTCCAGAATAGGAGATAGAACATGAACGCCGAGCCTGGGATCTTTAGGATCGTAGCCGGCATGCTGCTCGAATGGGTCAAGTATCGGCCGACCGGCCGGTTGAGCAGTAGGAGGAGCAGCAGTATGAGGAGCCATAGTCTTAGCCCCAGATGGGCCAGCTTCATCACTTTTCTCTTTTGAAAGGGGAGAGCCTCTGCTATAAAGCGCCAAAGCTGCGGATAAATCCGCTGGCTCGTTCCCTCTAAGAAACTCCTTCACCAGGGCATCCTCATCAACCTCCTCAGAGCCCGACTCGATCTTCCTGATCTTCACTAAAGTTTCCCAGGCCTCGGCTAGGGATTCGAGATAGCCCTCGCCCAAGAATGTCAAGTAACGATGCATAAGGACGCTGGCACCATACTCAGCAATCAACGGGTCAAACATACACTTGACCTCTTCCCTACCGGCTTCTGCGGCCGCCTCGAGGCGAGAGTCAATCTCCTCCTCAGCTTTTCTTTTGCCCTCCTCACGGGCTTCGTCTTTCATTTTTTCAACCCCAGCAAGTTCGTCATCGAGCTTCGTTTTCAGAAGCCGAGTAGAAACGATTTCGTCACAATATCGTTGTGACTCGTCTTGAGCAGCTACTTTATCCTCTTTCTCCTTGGAGAGTAATTCTTTCAACTCTCTGACTTGTGTGGCAAGCGCGTCCCTTTCTTTTTGGATAGAATCTTTTTCTAAAGCAAGAGCACTGCTACGTTGGACCGCCACATCAAGTTCCTTCTTGTGAGCCATCTCTAAACGAGTAACTGCCTCAGTAGTATCTTTTGCACTTTGCTCAGCGGCTTCCAACTTCGACTTATATGAAGCGAGCTCTTCGTCTTGATGCTTGATGATGTTCTTGTCACAGCCAGCCTCCAATTTCAGACGATCAATTTCATACTGTCGCTCAACAGACACCTCCGAGATCTTTTCAACCAAGTGCACAAACGCGTCATGTTGAACATAGACATCGTTGTTATAGGCAATAGCACTCTGCTTCACGTGCCCAGGGATATGGTGAATTGCCGGGAGGAATTTCAGACCATCAAAACAAATTTTTGGGAATTTGGCCTTAAGATCGACCATCTTCTCTGCTACAGTTGGGTCAACCGCGGGAGTAGGGGAGGAGGCTTTGAAAGTTCCGCTCTTTTTCGTTGCTCCCGAATTTGCCTTGTACTCGACGAACTGGAGTGTTGTTCTCGAGAGGTATCGGGTTGGGACCCCTTCTGTGAAGACTTCTCTCTATCCGACTCAGTTGGAGGAAGAGGATCATGGGACTGTGAAGATTGGGAATATGCCTTCTTACGATAAGACGAATCGCGGGGACGGTTGTCTCTATCTTCGTAATCATCTCTGTCCCTGCGTCTGCCCGAACCTGAATCCCATCCGGGATGATGAAATATGGAAGAGCCGTGAAGGCGATCGAGTCCGTGGGAGCGCCCCATGTCACCTACAAGGAATAGAGATAACAACGAGTTAAGAAAAATCCGAGAAAAAAAAACTTGAAGTGTATGATGGAATGCGTATGTGCGTGTGTGTCCTAGTGTTCCTCCCGACAGACCAGTTCTTTTGTCTTTACTAATCGGAGTATTCTCTCCCTGGACTGGGAGTTGAACTCCCGCATCGCCTCTAGCGGGCGAAGAAAACTTGAGGGCTTCAGGATCGTCAAACCCGTAATTAAGTATATCGTCGGGGATGGAAAGATTCGACAAACCCCTTAGAGAACTTTCCATGTGCTGTGAGGAAGCATCTTTCTCTGACGGGATAGGCGTAACTTTTGAAGTTCCGCCAACTTTCTCCTTCCGTATCTTGTATTTTAACTTTTTCTTTCCCTTCGAAGGGGAGGATGACATTTCAATATCGTGAACTTCGACCGCCGGATTCCAAGCGGGACCCACATTCTCGCCTTGAGTCTCAGAAGCTTCATCCTCTTTGTGCTCACCCTCATCGTGCACATCGGGAGTGTGGCGTGATGACGATCCAGCTTGTTTTTTCCCTTTACTGGATGCTGGCTTGGGAATGGAGACGCCCTCCGGGAGGCTAATCCGACGACCAGGAGCTAGCAAGCCGAACCTCGACAATGATTCATTCGAAATGATGGTTCGGATGTCTCGTTCCTCGGCAGGAAGAGCTCTAATGGCCTCAACGGCCTCAGAGTATCCTCGGCCCTCCGGACGCGGGTTGATACCTAAAAAGATGAAATGAGGAGTTAGGAAAAACATAACTCCAATTAAACGCGAATGATGACTCAGCGAAGAGACTTACTGCCTTCAACCCATCTCCTCGCAAAAACAACAAGGCAACGCACGTAGAACCACTCCTGTTTGTACAGGGCAAATTTGCTGCATGCTCCTGTCAAGATTTGGCATTTGTGGTACGGCTTGAGGAACATGAAGGAGGGGCTATCTTTCCGTCTCTTGATCATGTAAATGTATCTGATGTCGCCAGAAGTTGGAGGCCTAGAGAAGACTGCCATGAAGAGTAGGTAGGTCCCGTATAGAAACGCGTGACCGTTCGGATGCAGCTGCGACGGGGCAATGTCTATATACTGCAACACATCCCGAAGAAATAAATTAAACAGAGGCACGCTGCCCATCCAACACATGAACTTGTTGCAGGTGGTATATCCGACTAGGGGCAGGTGAGGACGATCGTGTCGCGACGGGACTAACACATCGGCGAAAGGAATCCCATGGATGGAACATATTCGTCGAAGTGCGGCTTCATTGATCTTTGAAGCTTGTGAGTCGATCGGATTGTCTAGAAGAATTGTTGCCTCCAGGGCATCGGGTGCTAAGTTATGGGCAGGGTAAGTCGACGGATTTGAAGTATCAGCGGCTTCTTGCCTCGATGACGGCCCAGGCCTATTAGATATGGTGGCGGAGCTAGACTTCTTAGACATTGAATCTGTCTAAGTACCTGTGAAAACTATACTAGAAAAATGTTCAACGTTAGAATTAACAACACGAATATTCCCCCCATGTGATGTGTGAGCTAGTGCAAGCAATCGTGTAAAAGCGTCAGAAGTTTGAAGGTCGCAAAGTTGTTGATATAAAACTAAGCGTCAAGTCATCGCCTTCGAAGACCGTCATCGCTGACCGTCCCCAGAAGCCTGCCTTTTGGTGATTGCAATTCCAGATCCAGAAAACGTATGATAATCTAAGTTCAGATTTATGTTTGCTGACGCTAGGAAGTTAGTGATCCGGGTCGGCTTTACATATGCTAGAATGCTTGGGCCCTGTTTCTTGCTTTGCTATACGAGTAGATGCAGTTAATAAATGTTCAGCATTTGCGACTATTCGGCTAAGTCATTGTTCGGCTAAGCCATTGTTCGGCTAAGTCATTGTTCGGCTAAGTCATTGTTCGGCTAAGCCTTAGTTCGGCTAAGTCTTTGATCGGCTAAGTCATTGTTCGGCTAAGCCTTTGTTCGGCTAAGCCATTGTTCGGCTAAGCCATTATTCGGCTAAGTCATTGTTCGGCTAAGTCATTATTCGGCTAAGTCATTGTTCGGCTAAGTCATTGTTCGGATAAGTCATTGTTCGGCTAAGTCATTGTTCGGCTAAGTCATTTTTCGGCTAAGTCATTGTTCGGCTAAGTCATTGTTCGGCTAAGTCATTATTCGGCTAAGTCTGTGTTCGGCTAAATTTTGGTTCGGCTATGTTGTTGTTCGGCATGTGAGTCGTGTTCGGCCTCGCTTCGTTCGGCATGTTTTAGCCTAAGCATGGTACGGTGTTTGTGACTATTGGGTTGAGATGACCATCGGCACGCTGTCCTTAACATTGGCCTCATCTCTTCCTCCATCCACACCGAACCACGAGGGCACATCGTTCGGCAAGTCGTACCAGACCATACCGCTCTATGCCCCTAATCATCTCCTACTTCCTCCATTTATCTCCTTCCTCCAATATGGTCCGGCATATAATACTTATGCTGAACCACAGTATGTCTACCAACGACTTCCTGGAAAACCCATCTCTATTTATTCTTCCATCCACCCTCGTCGCGTGACTCAGACACTTTAGTCAAGGCTCGATTTATCCCACCAATTAAGGGAGTTCGGGCGTAAAGACTGCATTTAGGTGAAAGGATCGGTACCTAGTTGGAAAGGTGAAGACTGGAGAGGAATCGGTGAATTGTATATTGGCTGGTAGCTTCGGCAGGAGCAAGGCAGAAGTGTTAGAAGTGTGAAAAGGGAAAGAAGGATGGAGGTGCTGGCTTTTATAGGGAAAACAGAAGAAGTCGAAAAGGCTACATCTGGTGGAACCGATCAAAGTCACGTCGTTCGGCATCGGCATATAATAATGTCCGGCACTGAAGGATTGTTCGGCCAGAAAGCATCGTTCGGTCACGAATGTCTTGTTCGGCATTTAGAACACGCTCGACACACACCTAAACCACTGGAATTCTCAAGAAGGCATCTCCGTTCGAGGTTAGTCAAGGATTTAAAACGAGACGAGAAGGTTACATGACTCAAAGCGTACCACGTTCGGTCACGTGATACACTTTGGGGGGCAAGTGTTTCCTGGAGATTTGACCAGGCAACTGAGAGCTCGGCATTGGGTAGTACTCGGCTTCCAGGACTACTCGGCATCTAGTAGTACTCGGCATCCAGGACTACTCGGCATCTAGTAGTACTCGGCATCCAGAAGTACTCGGCGTTCTAGGAGTACTCGGCATCCAGGAGCACTCGACATCAGAAGGACTCGGCGTCCAGGAGCACTCGGCATAACTGAGTATTCGGCATCCAGGGATACTCGGCATCCAAGAGCCTTCGGTATCAGAAGGCGTTCGGCGTATACGACTGCTCGGCATGGCTGTATTGTTCGTCCAAAGCTATTGTTCGGCCAGAAAGCATCGCTCGGCCAGAAGGAACGTTCAGCCAGAGAGGATCGTTCGGCCAAAGGGATCGTTCGGCCAGAAAGCATCGACCGGCTAGAAGGCACGTTCGGCCAGAAAGGATCGTTCGGTCGGGAGCATCGTTCGAACAGAAAGCACGTTCGGCCAAAAAGCATCGTTCGGCCAAAAGGCACGTTCAGCCAGAGAGGATCGTTCGGCCAAAGGGATCGTTCGGCCAGAAAGCATCGACCGGCTAGAAGGCACGTTCGGCCAGAGAGGATCGTTCGGCCAGGAGCATGTGGTTCGGCATCATTGTGTTCGGCATATCTGGTTCGGCATACGGCAACCACTGTGTTTGGGCCAGAGTGTTCGGCTGCCGAGCCCGCTTGGAAAGTCCAACCCATCTTTGTCTATAAATAGAGGGGCAGGGGCACAGTGAAAAGGACCCTTTTTCGAGAACACTGGGGAGACTCTGCCATTTTTTCAGATCCATCTTCTTTACTTAGCAACTTCATTTAAGCATTTGATCTACGAATTGTATTTGTAATCAATCATTAAGAAGATCAATAAAGTTTAACCTCAAAGTGGACGTAGGCAATTACGCTGAACCACTATAAATCTGGTGTTCTTATTTTCTGCATTTAAATTAGCATTGTCTTCTCTGTTTAATTTACCTTCATCACTTATATCTCTACATAATCTTTCTCTACGAGGTTAGTGACCAATTTTGGTGCTAACAGTATCCTTCTTTAGGATTTCAACTTTGCCCCAGTTGATAGATAGATTTCTTTCTGAAACCCTTCATTCTCTTGGGTTTTAACTTTCACCTTGAGTTGTAGACACTTTTGCTTTTATCCTTTTATTTGGAGCCCCTACTAGGCTTGGACGTCTTAGTGCACTCTTTGATGTGCCTCTTTCTGGGCCTGAACATCTTAGTCCATTGTTTGATGAGCCTCTCTTTGGGCTTCTCTTGTCTCAAAGGGATGTTTACTTAGCTGACCTTCCTCCAGAAGGTTGCTGATGGGTGATTCCCGAACCCATCCCCTAAGAGGTGGTTTTGACGTTTGGGGTTCTATCAATCCCTCTAGGAGATGCTATGGAATAGCATCGTAGGCTTATGTTCCTCCCTCTAAGAGGTGTCACGGAATAGCGTCGTGGGCTTATGTCCCTCCCTCTAGGAGGTGCTCCAGAATAGCATCGTAGGCTTGAGTATTTGTATATGAAAATAATTTTTGGCCAATTAAAATGGAGTCTCCTTTGAAAGAAAGAATTTTGTAATTAAACCTTCTAATATATTAAAAGGCTATCTTTTGGAAAATTGTTTGGACTCATGAATCCTTTTGATAATTTTTTTTTCAATGTAGTCTTTTGCAAGAACTTTCTTGTTGTTCTCATAATGGAGACATGAATCTCAAATAGGAAAGTAAGAGGTCATGATTCATGAACCAACAACCTTTTAGTTGAGAATAAGATTCCCTAGTTTGAGTTCTGATAACCCTCTTGTGCTTTCAAAATTTTTCTTGAAAAGTATGAATAGGCTTTCCTCCAGCCATAATTTTAGTAAACTTTGAAACTGATCCGTTTGAAATCTTTTGTGTGCATTCATTAATGCTATATAATATTTCAAATTGGTTGCATAAATATGCTTTTGGAATAAATAGGTATTTGTTTTCTCCCAGGCCGCGGGTTAATTGAAAATAGTTTTCTTAAAAGGATATGTTTGAGAAATTTCTTTCAAAATCATTTGCTAAAAATAGAATTGGTATATATGGACTTTTTTCCTAAATTTATGTTGAACTTGACATTAATATGCTCTTTCTTGGAGTGTAATCTTTGTATCACGTTGAATAAAATATTGGTAATTACCTCGTATCTAGTATTTGAGCTGTCTTTTTCAAGCAGCCAGGAGTGCGTTGTGGTCTTAGAATAGGTTGAATGCTTTGGTCTGATTTTGTTTTACCTGTAATAGCACTCAATTTTTAATCAGTATATGACCAATGCACAACACAGATCTAAGTATGAAAAAATATAAATTGAGTTAAAAAGATATGAAAAGAGAAAGAGAAAGTTCATAGTTGAACTAATGCCACGAGTCTTCGTGACATGATAGAAATCTGCATTTGAGATATGTTGAGTTGTTTTCCTGTTAGTTTGAATAGGATGTCCTTCAGGTTTCTTTGACGAACTCTTGTAAGAATCCTGACTTGATCATGCCTTGAATTTTCTCTGCTAGGACACGGCAATCATCGGTTTCATGTCCATTTGGTTTGTGGTATTCACAGTAACTTCCTCCTTTATTTTGCTCCAGGGCACTTCGAACTTTTTGAGGTGCAATAAATTCTCATTTCTTTTCATATTAGCATATATGTAGGAGAGGGGTTTGCTCAGGACTGCACAATTCATTTTAGAACTCTTTTTTCGACTTCCCTACGGATTTTCACTTTCCCTTAGCCTATTGTCAAGGCACCTAAAACCAGATTTCTCTTCCATTGACTCTCGGTGTAATTCTTTCTTAGCATGGTGCATCTCGTCCAATTGAATAAACTTCTCAGCCCGGAGAAAGAAATATTGTAGATCTTTCACCCATTGATATAAAGGTCTTTCCAGAATGGGGTTTGTACAATTTACCCTGATCGATCTGCCGTAAGCTTTTCTCTATCAGTTGTACTTTCTGGCCATAATGCTTCTGTGCTGAATCTATTCAAATATTCGCCAAGTAGCTCCCCTGGCTTTTGTTTGATGGTTGCTAGCAAGCTAAAGTCCATAGTCATATCTCTGAATATTGAAAATTGAGCCATGAAGTCACAAGTAAATTATTCCTAAGAATATATAGTTTGCATTCAGTAACTCCTATACCTTTTGATTACTGCTCCTTCAAAAGTAATGGGAAAAAGTTTACAACGAACTGCCTCCGGATGATTGTATAAATTCATCATTTTCAAAGACGACAAGGTGATCATCTGGATCAGTTGTTCCATCATATTTTAGTGAAGGAATTTGAATGTGTGGGGGAAGATTTGTTACCATTATTTCTTCAGAAAAGGGTGCCTTTTGCAGGTTAACATATTCTTTAGGGTAACTTCTTTTTCTCTAAGTGCATTTACCATTATATGGTGTGGGTTGTCATCTTGGTTGGTCTCATCACTGTGACTACTCCTGTTGTCTTCTTCGATAAAGCTATTCGATTGTTCAAGTGATTTACTTACTTGACTATCTTGGTTTAACCCTTGGTCTTCTATCTCAATTGGAGATTGCACTTCATTCTTCCTTTCCATAATCTATATTGACTTCCAGGTTGGAGATCTTTTTGAATACTCCTTCATTACCATCTTTTGGGGCCGTTGATTCTTAACCTTGATCACATTGCTTTCCAATTTTGTTAGGGTTGAAGGTTGCCCTACTTCTATTTTGCTTAAGTTAGGATTTGAGACCATGTGACCTTTAAAGGTTGACTGTGATGTATCCTCTTCGTTTGGATTGTTGCTACTACTTTTAGCTTTGTCCATACTCCACTTTTAGTCAAGGCTCTTTATATAATTGATCGGGAATGAAAGTTATCGGAGATCGGAGGTTCAAACCCTCCTTTAGTGCCAAAAATGTTAATAAGATTTCTTGTCAACACCCCAAAGTTGTGCTAAGAAAGATGGGAGTCCTTTCTATGAATGGTGGATGTGAATCCCTTCAGAATTGTCTTCAAATTTAGCCTTATTGGTTGATAGCTTTCGAATAAGACCTTTTGATGTTATCGAAAGGTATAGATGTCGGGTTATGAAACCTTCTGTCTTTATTGAGTTAGAGTGAGATTCTTTTCTAAAAGTTTCCTTCTATGGTTAGGTTGAAGTTCCTTGAGTTTGTCCATTAAAGCTTAGTTTTTATCTTGTCGAAAGGTTAGGATTATAGTCCTCTTTGGGTTTAGGTAGGATATCAAACTTCTTGGTGGATATGTAGAAGCTTTCGACCATGTCTAAAGGTTAGATCACTTGTATGATGTATGTTTGATCCTAGTTGAAAGGTATAGGATTGACTTCTTTTGGATTAGGCCTTGTAATTCCTGGTATCTATATTTAAAGAGGAGATTTTATCTAGTCGAAAGGTTTGGGCCTTAAAGTTGATCACTTTGGAAGGTTGTAATTGATGTTTTAACCAAATGTATTATCAACCTTGTCGAAAGGTTGAAACCATAAAATCAATGATTTCGGAAGGTTTCAGTGGATGTTGATCCAATTAAGTTATCGACCTTTTCGAAGGGTTAAAATTGTAGGATCGAAGACTTCGAAAGGTTGTAGTAGGTAATTGTAACAAAAGTGTTGTCGGCCTTGTCAACAAGAACCTTTCGGTGATATTGAACCTATAATTATGAGTTAACCCAACAAAAGTATAAGAAAACAGTAAAGTAATTAATAGAGCATAAGACTTCCCTCTTTATCCATGAAAAACTCTATTTTATTAAATCCCCAAATCAGCACTCCATTAGGGTTATAATGTATTGATTAAGAAAATACAAGGTTAGAATAAGAGAATTCGGATCCCCATAACATTACCCTTTGGGTCTTATTTATAGATGCAGGCAGCCCCCCTTTCGACTCCATGCTCTCGATTGGGTCGGAAGGTCCCCTTCTTATATGAACTTTGAACCTTTCGACTTTGTCGAAAGGTTTGCCTTTCTTCTGCTATTACGGACTTTTCGACATTGTCGAAAGGTTTGCTTGTCTTTATGCCTTTATGAACCTTTTGACTTTGTCGAAGGGTTTGCCTTCTATATAATGTTGTGAACCTTTCGACTTTGTCGGAAGGTTGCTCTCCTCTTGATTGCCGTGAACCTTTCGACCTTGTCGGAAGGTTGCTCTTCATTTATTTGTTTTTGAGGTCTATGCTTCCCTTCAATGTTGTCGAAAGGTTGTCTTCCATTCTTTGTTGACTTATGAATGTTGCTTTCTTCATAAACCTTTCGACACTATCGAAAGGTATCCTAGATGTGTTTCAACCTATTCGAAAGGCTTGCTATGCTTTCGAAAAGGTCACAATGGATTGCTCACACTTACTTTGACTCCTTCTTCCTCTTCGAAAGGTAAGAACTCATTGGACACTAAGAGATGGGACCTTTCGACTCCTTCGAAAGGTTTGAGACTATGCTCTTTTTTCTTTGTCTTTGTTGAAAGACCTTACGACTTAGTCGACAGGTAGATTTTTGGTGTCACAACCTTCGAACTCGTCGAAAACTCCTTGTCGGAAGGTATGATTAACCAAACTATCTTGATGCTTTCTGATCTTTCCCAATGCTCTTGTGATCCTTCTTTCATACTTTTATTCCTGAGAATATTTTATGGATAAAATATTGGCTAAATCTTGATCGTCGAATTGATTCCAGTATGATTACTTGCCTTGAGCTCGAACATATTGGACGATTCCATTGCATTGCCTTTCTATTTCTGCACTTATAGTGATCCTGAAAAGAAAAGCTTTCGATGTCGCTTTAGACAACGGATCTGTTATTGATTTTTCAATTGGTAACGAGTAATCTCCAAGTGACAATATCAAACTACAAGGCATATAGTTTTTCTGGTTTGAGCGGACTAGCTACACAGGATGGTCTGTTTGTGATGTCCAGTGCACTGACTTACATTGCATAAATAACACATTGCACTTACTTTGGTCAGCGCTCATAATCCGATTGGTCAACACACATTGACTTCCTTTGGAATCTGGCATTGGCAACATGGGAATTTTATTTTAAGCAAAACAAGTCTGACCATGTTGAACGCTAAGTTTTCCTGTTTAGAACGACTCATCGGTCTCCCTGTTTTAAGCCTGTCAAGGGAACTTCCATTCCTTCAGAAGCTAGATCATCTATAGCTCTAGATTTGCCTTTTATTTTAGATGGGGTATGCCAACTTATTACTTTTGAGTCTCAAGGTCAGTTGGTTCCAATTTGTCCAGCAATATGTCGACCACCTCTAGGGCTGAGATTCATAAGTGACCTGCTGGAGCAAGTTCCTTCGAACTTGTCGGCCAAGTCACTTCAAAACATTTGGATTCAGTATGGTATCCCTGTAGATGACGTTCATTTGTCGATAAGAGATGAGTTTGCTTACAATCCTCCTCAAAGCTTCACAGCTTGTAATCGCTACATGTGTCTTGGCTATACCGTCCCATCATTCAACTCATTTCCAAGCCATTTCTTACAAGAGATTCGACTTACTCCATTCCGAGTTCATTCGAATGGATATTTATTGCTGAGCTAGCTATATTCTTTTCATGGATAGATTCGAGCGGCTTCCAACCTTCAGGGAGCTGATATACCTCCTGAAGTTCAAGTGAAGAAAAGACTGCCAATCCAATGTGATTATAGAAGCCTGGAGAGGTTTTTAAATCATCAAAGGATTGCATAATAAATGCTCATATATCAAGAATAGATACTTTTTCATGCATTGCCCGGAGGGATTCAATCGCTTCTAGCTTACCGAAATTAAGATCGTTTTCTTTTGTTTATCTCATGCTAGAGCCTCTAAGTCGCTAACTTAGTGTGTATGTCTTCTCGTAGTCCTGCAAAGATGTGACAACAGAGAGGAACAAAAGAGAATGCTCGATGATTTGAAGGCCATGGTAGAGAGCCGGCGGATTGTGGAATTCCTTATGATAGATGATAGCTTGTGGGAATACAGTTGCTTCACTCGGAGAGATCTACCGATGATGAGTCTCCAGATCCGAGCAGCTCTATGACAAATGCTCGCACCACTGCCCCTACTCATAGCTCAAGCGAGAATGCTTAGGGGGATGCAGCCGGTCCATCGGGTAAAGTACAACCTGAGTAACCCCTGACTATTAGACTAATCTGTCTTCTGGAGAAGATATTCCGAGGGA
Source organism: Allium fistulosum (assembly GCA_030737815.1). NCBI lineage: Eukaryota > Viridiplantae > Streptophyta > Magnoliopsida > Asparagales > Amaryllidaceae > Allium > Allium fistulosum. The sequence continues at coordinate 357,282,234 of CM060904.1, forward strand.
TAGGGATGAAACAATTAAGATATCCCCGATCTCAGAGGAAGATGAGCTGACCTAGAGAAGAAAAGGAAAACAACTGATGGTCGTAGAGGAGAAAGAAGCTGCAGACAATGACGATGATAATGATTTTCATGGCACCGAGGAAAGGGTTGCATCTTACAATGAATCGTCGGGCATAAGCCCTAATCTTCCCCACTTGCCCCCCCTCTAGAAAAATTAATTACCGAAGTAATGAATCATGAACTCCTATCTTGTCTACTCCAAATAGTTAATCGTCAAGACTCCTCGATCAACTAGAGGCCCAGTTTTAGAAACTCTGATGGGAGATATGACATATTCACGCCCTCTAAGAGACATCACCATTAATTTAATCGAATTCGAGGACTTAACAATTAGTGAGATGATAGGTGATATTAGTTCGAATATGTCCCTATCTCCATTTGGTTTTGTAAGCGAAGGCGAAGAGAATCCAACTTTGAAACCGTGCAAATACAGTTAGTATAATATATAGGGGATCATCGGCACTACACACTTTACTTTTGGATCATGGACATGCATTTTTGCATTGAGTAAAGTTTCGAAGTTCCAACGCCAATTCTGTTCTTTTCTCGTTTCAGGTTCCACGAGTCGTGGACTATTCAATCAGGTATATCAACATTCCAGCTCTTACAGAGATCGGACCCCAGATCTAGCTCAGCACCCTTACCGTGAAACTGATGAGGAGAGAAGGAGAAGAAAAGATAGAGAACCCAACAACAAGGCCTGCCATGCTAAGGGAGACCACGAGAGGGGAGAGAAGAAGGGATGGTGAAGGTGGTGCCCTTGGTGCTATTCATAAGTGCCATAAGTTCTCCACAATCGCCGCGAGACTACATCATCCATTGCTCCTCTCTGCATCGATGTTTAGACTGTTGTAATGCAGGAAATCCCATCCTCCCAGGCCATAACCACTACTTCTGCTCCTACTTCTTCTAAGCATAGTGAGAAATACACACTTCCGTCGAGTCCATCTCAGCTTCAGTCTACTTATCCACATCTGTTCTTGTGCGAGGTTAAGTTTGATCAGAATATAAAGCCCACAAACATAGTTGACTCACTTTGAAATCTTGAGACATTCTACGAGGACTTGGAAGTCGGGTTGGATTGCAACGTCTAGTCCGAGCTCTTTCGTTTGAGGCATAAAGGGATGATCATGACCGAATTCTCAAGGAACGTGATAATGAAATAGCTAAGCTAAAGACGGATAGAGATGTGGCCTTGAAGGGAAAGATCGCAAGTGAAAGGTTGCTGAAGGAAACGACGTGGGCATATAAAAGATCGCTCTGTGTGATTGATGACCAGCTCAAAGATGATCATGAGGAGTCATTCAAATTGAAAGAGCGAATCACTGAGAGAGAAAATGCCATCAAAGCCCGAGATCAGACTATCACCGAGCAAGCCGCAGAACATACTAAATTCCGTGACAAGAATGCAAAACTGGCCAAGGAGAAAGAAAAGATTGAATATGATAAGTTGGTGGTCGAAATTGATCACTTGGTCACTTAGACGGAACTTTAAGATGTTCAGAAAGAACATGACGAAATGGTGACCCAGATGGACGCTATCGTGCTAGAATTCTATGCTTGCACCATCATAAACAAGGGGAGTTTAAGGTGGCTAGGAGATAACTAACCCTGAAATCTTACCATTGTTTGGGAAGAAGTGTTGGTCAAGTCAAAGCAAACCAGGGACATGCGCTCTAAAGAAGAACTCATGGCTACCGCTGTCGAGCCCGCTGCTAAGGCTTTTGTTTGCCCATGTTCTTCAAGTCAAGCCGAAAAATCTACTTCCAAATCTCAAGAGCCGGTAGCGACCACCATGTCTTCAGGGGTCGGTCCTACAACTGCCAGTACCCTTCCAACTTATGAAGCTCTACGCGAGTCGTACCTTCCTCTGGTTATTGAGCGGCCTACTAAATTGGGAACCAACGAAGGCGACATTGAAGTTGAAGTTCATGATCATACTCCATGCTCAGGTATTTCTCTTGTTTCTCCAGTGCTGCAAAAGCTTCGATTTACACCAGAGTCCTTTACAAAACTATACAACTGTGTTTTCCAACTTGTAGGTCAACCGAATGTTCCGTCTCTGCCCCTCATCTCCCGGAGTTCAGGCACTGAAGCGGGTTTCACTGCCTCGACTGCTGTTTCTATACGAATGACTACTCTAGTTCAACATTCATGCTCCGGGCCTGGTTCTAATGCTCAATGAATCGTAGCCTTAAAAGGATTGGAAGACATCTCTGCCTCGCTTAGGAGGGCGCTCAGATTGTTAGTGCTTTTGATCCAACCGATGAAGAAACGATGGTAGAGCAAATACAGAAAGAGACCGAAGAGAAAATAAAGTTGAAGGCAAGCTAGGCGCCACCAAATCCAAAGTTCTGCCATTTTCGATCAAGACTGGCAAGCCAAAATCCGAAGATGTGGTCGTCGGTGGATCTACAGAGCTTGATTCTGGTGCAGGAGGGGATCTACTCATTCTGCAACTAGACTCTTCTGGAAAGAATAAAGGTGAAAAGCAAAAATCGTCCCTCGATATGGTGGTAAGAAGTGATGTTGTGGTCAAGTTTGGGTGGAGTAGAGCACTTATGGTTTTTGGTATGTTTTAGGTATCGACCGAGTATATTCTATTTTCTTTTCTTTTGAGTCTTAAACATGCCGATATTGTGCAGCTACGGCCCAGCTGTTTGTCCACTACATGTATATATAGATTTCCAGTTCTGCAATTTCCATATTATATATTGTTATTTTTTATGATGTGATGTGTGTATTTACCATAACTCTGTGCATGTAAATAGTGTAACTTGTAGTTATTTAGCATATTGTTCTACCTAGTTCTGTTGTGATTGCCAAAATACTCCATTCAGCGTAACAGAACTATGGTGTATTTCAATTTACCCAACTCTGCAACTGTTTTCAAATTTAGTATTAATATATGTTCCCCCTCTCTACAGGCTGGTTATTTCAAATGCTAGACTTTAGCACTCGATAAGAGACCAGGTATTCTGGATGACATATCTGTTTGCCCTCAGTCTAAGTTGTGTGATATTTCCTATCTCCAAGGACTTGTGGCTTTGTCGCTGAATCCTAAGCGTTTAGTTCCTTGACTTTGATTTACTTTTTCTAAGTTCAGTGCTGAGAACATGGTCGCCTATCTATTTCTATCTTCGAAAACCTACGCATAAACAGCTCGAGTCCTTGGATATCCTTTCGACATTGCTTCAGCAGTTTTGAATCTTAATGACACTATTGAAGTAATATTGATTCACGGAAAGCTGGAATTAATTTTACGTCTTGTAATCATGAACTTCTCGATGTTGCCGGGGCAACGTCGGTACTTAGAAAATATGAAAATCTCTTGGTTTTACTAAGGAAACACTGATAAATTGAAAACAAAAAAGTTTCCCAATGTTGTCCGGGTAACACTTGTACTTAGGTAGTTGGGATCGATTTTCCCTATCGATCTGGCGGTTTTAGTCGACTTTCCCCATCGACTCGGTGGTTTTCGGAGTCCATGCTTCTTATCTGGGGATTAAGAAGTATTTTCTCAGTCGTGTGACTTATTTGGGGGCACACAAGGAGATTGCTTACAAGAACGCAGTTCTATTGGTTCAAGAAGCAACGTGCAATTTATTGTGTTGTGCATAGGGAGATTACGTACAAGAACGCGGTTCCATTGGTTCAAAAAGCGACGGGAGGCTTATTGTTTGGCACACAGGGAGTGGTCCTTCCCAACGTTGCCAGAGCAATGCCAGTTCTTAGAAGGCGTGGATCGATTTTGCCCGTCGATCCGGTGGTTTTGAACCTTCTTGATGTTGCCAGAGTACACTGGTTCTTAGAAGGTTTGGATCGATTTTATCTGTCGATCCGACGGTTTAAGTCCGATTTCACCATCGACTTAGCAGTATTGAACCTCCCTGACATTGCTGGAGCAACGTCAATTCTCAGAAAGTTTAGATTGATTTTTCCCATCGATATGGCGGTTTTCTTACAAGAATGCGGTTCCAATGGTTCAAGAAGCTAGCATTATTGAAGAAGTAGAAGCAAAAAGGCAAGTCCTGCCTGTTTACAATGCCTCCAGTGTCCCTGGATGACTTATTTGCAAAAGTAGGAAATACATAGATAGATATCAAATGCACTAATGTCGTAGTGAGTCGTTGCTCCAAGCACGTTGAATCGAGATTCCATAGACTATTGCTAGCTTGAATGTTCCATCTCCAAGATTTTGGCCAATTATACAGGGTCTATCCCAGTTTGGGCAAAGTCCTCCTATACCCGGGAAGATTCATTTTAGGATGAGATCTCCTACTTCGACGGTGTGGTTGCGAACCTTAGGTTTGGAATGTCATACCGCGGTCTTCTGGTGAGCAGTGCTCCTCAGTTCAACTTCCTTCAACTTCTCGTCAATCAGGTTGAGTGACTCGAGCAGTAGCTACTCACTCTCTCTTTAATTAAAATGCCTTCTGTGATGAGTGGGGACTTCCAGTTCCACCGGTATCATAGCTTCTGAACCATATACCAAAGAAAACGGTGAGTGTCCGGTCGTAGATTTGTGTGTCATTCTGTAAGCCCGTAGTAGAAGCGGAAGCTCATCAGCCCAATTTCCTTTAGCTTTCGTCAGCCAATTTTTTATGGTGGAATTGATGATTTTGTTCACTACCTCCACTTGCTTGTATGCTTGAAGATGTGCTACCGTGGAAAAAATCTTCTTGATCCAGTAGCACTTGTAGAAGTCCTTGAACTCTGCACTATGGAATTGAGTTCCATTATCTGTGATGATCTTCTACGGTACTCTAAACCTGCAAATAATACTTTTCGTTACAAAGTTGATCACCTTTTTAGTATTAATAGTGGCAAGCGGTTCCGATTCAGCCTATTTTTTTGAAGTAGTCAACTGCAACGATAACGTATTTGGCTCCTCCTTTTGCTATTGTAGTACTCCAATTAAATCGATTCCTCATATCGCAAACGGCTAAGGGCTGACCATTTGCACAAGTTTTAAAGATGGGGCTCTAGGGATTTTCACAAACCTCTGGCACCAATCACGCCGTCTGGTTTAGTCCACTGCATTTTTAGTTTATTGTCGGCCAAAAATATCCATAGCGGAGAGCCTTTTTTGCTAGCGTTTACCCTCGGTGCGATCATCACAGCTGCCTTTATGGATTTCCACGAGGATCTTTCTAGCTTCATCTTTAAATTCACACTTGAGAAAAGTGACGAAGAACCCTCTTCAATACAGCACTTCGTTCTACACTACAAAACATGGCGCTTTCTAAAGGAGCTTCTTTTATTCATTTCAGTCCTTAGGAGCGTTCGTCTAAGTAGATAATCCTTGATCGACGTCATCCATAATTCTTCTTATTTGACGATCTCCAAAACCCAATCGACATCCATTTGACCTATGCTGGAAGTAGATAATACTTATATTGGAACCAGTCCCAGTGATAGTGAATCTCTAGAACTCGCCAGTTTGGCTAAATAATTGGCCTTCATGTTTTGTGCTCTGGGAATATGAGTTATTGTGTAATGTTCAATGTCGTTGAGCAATTCTCAGCTTTTAACAGGTAAGGGGCAAGATTTGCTCCTTTAGCTTTATATTCTCTCTTCGCCTGACAAACGACTAGTTGAGAGTTGATGTAGATATGTAGACCTTTTATTCCCAGTTCCTTCACAATCTTCAATCCTGCTATTAATGCCTTGTACTCTGCCTCATTGTTAGTAGCGGAAAATTCTAGCCTTAGGGCATAACAAATTGACCGTCCTTTGAGAGTTTCAAGCGCGTTTCCCGCTCATGAGTAGAATTCTTTTGATGCACCATCGACACACAACTTCCATTGTGATGCTACGAATCTAGTGTCCTTCTCCTAATCACCCCGAATCATAAATTCAACAATGAAGTAAGTTAACGCATGTCCATTAATTTCCCTCTAGGGATGATAAGTTTCATCGTATTGGCTTAACAGGATGTTTCATTTCAAAAGCCATCATGAAGTTTCAGGATGGTAGAGCACCTATTTTGGCGGTTGATCTGTCAACACCTTGATTGGATGAGCTTGGAAGTACGACCGCGGCTTCCTTGCTGCTATCAGCAAGCACTATGCCAACTTTTCCATCTTCGAGTAGTTTTTTTCAGCTCTGGTGAGTCGCTTGCTATTGTAGTATATGAGATGTTGGATCCTAGCTTCCTTACGCACAAGTGCCACACATAATGAATGGGCAGACACTGCCTAGAAAATGAATAGATCTTCTCCATCCATTGACTTGGATAGTACCGATGATGTCTCTATGAATCGTAGTAATTCTTCAAAGGCGGTCTGGCAATCCTGATTCCATTCAAAATTTTCCTTACCCTTCTTCAATGCGTCGAAGAACAGTATGCACTTATCGTCACTCTGGATATGAAGTAGCTTAATGCTACGAACCTTCCATTCAAACTTTAAAACTCCATTTTTTTCATCGGGGCATTAACATTCTGTAGTGCAGCAATCTACTCTGGATTGGCCTCAATGCCCCTTGCGTTCACTACGAATCCAAGAAATTTCCATGACGCAACGTCGAACGAACACTACAGTGGGTTCAGTTTTATTCCATTTTAGGATCTCAAACATCTTCAAGAGATCATCCAGATGTTTTCCGGATATTCGAGACTTTACAAGCATGCCATCCACATACACTTCCATCGTTTGTCCGATCTGATCCTTGAACATTGTGTTCACCAATCTCTGGTAAGTAGCTCCGGCGTTTTTTAGACCGAACAGTATTACACGATAGAAGTACAACCCTAAGTCTACGATAAAGCTGGTGTTCTCCTGATCCGGCTCATGCATCATAATCTGATTATATTTTGAGTAGGCATCCTTAAATGAAAGCAGCTCATACCCTACAGTTCCATCAACGAGCTGGTTGATTCTAGACAAAGGAAAGCTATCCTTTGGGCAAGCTTTGTTCAAATTTAAGTAGTTAACGCAAGTTCTCCACTTTTCACTTGATTTTTGGACCAACATGGGACTTGGCACCTACTCAGGATACATTGTGTCACGGATGAAGCCGTTGGCCAATATCTTATCCACTTCCTCCTTCAATGCAGCAGATCCTCCGAACCTAGACTGTGTCTCTTCTACCTCACCATGTGAACTTAGGATCGATATTAAGTGCATGACAAGCTATCTCCGGCAATATCCCTGACATATAAAATGCGTCCAAGTGAACACACCCAAATTGGTATGAAGAAATTTTATCAATTCATTTTGCATGTTGATTCTGAGTTGTGAACCTACTTTCATGACCTGAGTTTGGTCGTTCATGTCGATGGGGACATCCACCATAAATTCTATCACTGCTGCCCATACCTCCCTTATACTCTTCTTCCTAGGGTCCATAGCCTTGTCAAAACGGCTATGGTCCCCGAGCCAGGGGCGTTCTGTAGTTGCTATACTTGCAGTTCACGAATGTGGAGAGTCGTCCCCAAGTTATTCCCCTTTTTACGGCGCTTTTATTCATGTAATTCTGCAACATAACATTCTCTTGCAGCACTTTAGCCTCCTCTTATTACCCCTATCCGATTCTCCGTTGGGAATTTCATCATGAGACACCAGAGAGCTAAAGCGATTCTAAAGTTAGCCATGGCCGGTCGACCCAAGAAAGCATTGTAAATAGAATGCTCATTTATCATCATAAATGTCTAGATAAAGACCAGTCTCCATTCTCCTTCTCCAAGCTTTACAGGTAGAGAGATCGTCCTAACTGGTGACTTAGGTTCACCTTCAAATCCCTAAATCTTCATTCGGCAGGCGATCAAATCCTTCATGCTAGTTTTCATCAAGTCAAACGTATTTCAGAATAGAATGTCGATCGAACTCCTACCGTCGACCAAAACTCAATGCACAACTACTAGACCAAGCTCAACCATTATTACCATTGGGTCAAGAGTTGGCGCTTCAGTGCCTTCTGTTTCCCGACTCTGGACCACGATGTCATTGATAATCATTCTGTGTTGCTTATCCGGAGCTCCATCTTCAATGGCGTAGCAACTCTCCTGAGGGGCATGCTTTTGGGGACTGGCATATTGTTCCATTTCATGCCAACTCTTATGCGCTGAACAAGGTCCTCCAGTGATATTGTTTATAACCAACCTTTGACTCGTCCATTTGGGCCTTCCTCCGCTGGGTCCGGACTGATTCCATTGAGCATTTGGTGCTTGTGGTCCAACTAGTTGATTGGGGTTTTATGGTTTCTTCACGTACTGCTAGAGCCTATTTTTTTTATCAATTCCTCAATCAAGTCTTTTAGATGCCGACACCCATTTGTGTTATGCCCGTGACTCTCATGGAAGTGACAAAACTTCCCTGATAGCTTTTGCTGCTCGGGCGCTTCCCTCTTGGATAGTTTGTTGTATCGCTCAGTTCTCTAAGTGGCAAGGTATATGATTTCAAACTATCATTCAATGGTGTATAGTCTTCAGGCCTTAGAGTCGCTACAACAAAATAACCTTTTTACAAGGGCAAAACCTATTGTAATAGGTGTTTCGCAATAGGCCAACGCCCATCTTATTATGTGGTGTTGTAATAGATTTAGAAGATTTTACAACGGTCATAAACCGTTGTTTTGGAATGTTGCAAATATGTTTCAATTTCCTTGAAAAACATGATATTGCAACCAGCATGGACTGTTGTAGTAGAGCATAATACAACTGACCTAGCCCATTGTAATAGTCTCAAATACAACATCCACTACCCGTTGTAATATGTTTTGGCTACAACGTGCACTGCCCGTTGTAATTGGTCCCTGCTACAACATCCATAGCCTGTTTCCTTTTATCGTTTGCAACTATTTGGCCCGTTGTAAAATAAATGCAAAATAAAAAAAATTAGCTGCAACTCCATACAATACACCTATAGAAATATTTAATAATTAATAAATATTATCATAAAACAATCAAAATCACACATACTATAAAGCTACATTCATAAAGTTCCAACACATTCCAAAAAGAGTAGATAAGTATTTACATTCACAAAGGTCTAACACATCACAACTACTTACAAAATACATAATAACTAGTTATAAAATACATAATAACTAGTTATAAAATACATATCAAGTTCCAAGTACTAACACATAACCCATAAAACGAAAATGCACATACATTCTAGGCCAAGGAGATGAAATCTTTGGGTCATGTGACGGGTGATCCAACAGCCTCTTTAATAGTGGACATCTCTGAATTTGGTCTAAATAAAAAAGCTTCTGGTTCCAATGCTATATTCACCCATACCTACCACGTATCAGGTCAAAGCTTTATAAAGTGTACCGAAGAATTAGGATCGATGCTTGCTATGGTTCCTTCTGCAACTACGTTCTTCTACCAACTCCATAATTTGCACTTTCTTTTGACTAAATTTTCGGGAGTATCCTGATTTTGCTGATCATTATGCAAATTGCTACTACCGTGGTGTGACTACAAGCAAACAAAAAATAGTTAACACTTGTGATATAGGAATTAGGAGTTTACTTAATCCTCTGTTAATTTTCTGTGACAAACTGATATTGGAATTAGGAGTCACTATCTCATACAGCCTAACCCACCCACTCCTTCAATCTTAATCTCTACTGTATATTTGACCGAATACATTTAACTTGTGATATAAATAGCACTGTTGTACATGGGTATATAATGTTGCATACATCTTTCTTATATTTAATCACATGAATCACAACTAACTATACAGAGTTATTGTAAATATGAGAGGTGAAACGAAAGTTAAACAATATCAAATTATGATAAGAGAGTTTGAAAAAGAAGGCAAAATTCATGCCAGGTCAAGATTTTGGGTACATATGACATGAGCTTTAACAAGGGTGAAGAGACACATTAAGAATGCATCTTCCTGAGAGCGACTACTATGATACATGCCATGACTAACACAAATATATAATGCATCATATTTCGTTCACATTTTGAATATTAAATACATGTAGAGGTAAGCATTTTATGTTCATGTTGTCCACAACAATTCATTAAGCTATATATTCTGGTCATTTGTGATTAACTGTGCCGTGTATATAGTTTAAGTAATAGTTTTTTTTTCAAGTAAACTATTAACTTCCTTTTCCTATTAAGAATCAGAAGGAAAAAGGAAAAAAAACATTTCTGTCCATGTACTAAAGAAATATGACCTACATCTGAAGTTGGCATATGAAATTAGAATTATTGAATGATAATTGTCTAAATTACAGAAAAAATTGCTGAAATCATTTTTTCTTTAAAGTTATAACTTCTTTCGTAAATGAAAATAAACTATTTTGTTCTCATTCCATACCAATTGATTATAATTTTGGGACCAAACAAAGTATTAATAAACTAATAGACTATCATTAATATGGAAATCTATAACATTTTAACTTGCTTATGTGACACATTAATATGTTTATGTTGATATAAACAGTGTATGTATGAACATAAATACGATGGTTTGTTTTTCTAAATTTTCATGTTTTTAGTACTTTTCACTATTTGGCCATAGCTATTCATGATTAAAAAATGGTTATTTAACATATAAATAAGATGATTTCCAAAGGAGTTAAACAATCCTTTTGCACTTGACTATAAATGGTGCCAGGACCAAACTATAAATGTATGTAAAAGAAATTATATATATTTTAAGTCTTCTATAGGAAAATAAATAGCAATTAACAAAAAAATTATTCAAAAGAGTTTCCTAATATTATGCCCTCGTGGTCATGCATATAGTCTATACGTCAAATTGTCGACACAATCCATCAAATTATAAACTATATTACACATATATGTTAGAGTAATATTATATTCAACCCATAATCTCCAATGCATTAATTAGTGTCTACATGATTGCTATGTAATTGAAACAACTCAATTGTTTAATCTCCTTTCCGCTTTGGATAATCACAAACTTTGAAACCAATTCAAATTTTGGTATGATAGATCTGGCCCAATTCAAATTTGGCGTCGCGTAAACAAAGCATAACTTAGTTTTGAAACTAGATGATTGTACTATAAAAAATCAATTGATGGTAAACATGTACGGCCCAATTTAATCTGTCGATTAATTGGAACTAGTTGAAGTAGCCTAGTCTAGTAGGATATTGTCAGTTTACATATTTCAACACAGTTAGCATAGTTAAAACTATTACAAATTACTTTCTTCCTTACTATTTCAAGGATAGTATTACAGGCATGTTTTGATGGATCCAAATCTGAAATATCATATTGCTGTCGTGTAAACAATAATAAGCTTGGGTTTGCTTAGATTTTTATCATTTTTAAACAACCGCTCTACTTAGTTTTGCTGAGCAGTGTTTAATTATCACCCTTTCTCCTTAAAATCACTTTACTTAAGAAATTATGAGATTGTCTAGTGTATTAGGGGCCTAGCAAATATCTCTAACTTAGCAAACAGGCAGTGCAAGCAACTATGCAAACAACCAGTGCCTTGTAGAAGTACGCCTTCAACTAAACTTACTATATACGAATATAAAAGACTGAGAGCAGCAATATTTGTTCTAAGCTAAGGCGTATGAGCACGAGGAGTCTCCATATCAGCCACATTATCATTTTCTTTTCCATCCAATCTCTGTAAAAAGTACAAGACATGCACTTAGTAAATCATAAGCATATATCACCATATTCAATACTTTTTAGCACCTATGTTATATGATCAAAATCAGGAAACCACTAACACTTATATTTGCGAAAAATCAAGCAATCAGATAATAGCTAATTAAATATAAACTTACCATCATCAACAAATTAGTCACCTCTTCGAGTCTAGCCTCCAAGCGAGTTACTTGTCTTTCCAATGCACTCACCTTTTTTGAATTACTTGAATAAATAGCAATTTGAGATGGTGCAACACCAAAGCCTAGTCCTCTCACTCTTCCCTTATGTTCATTGCCAAAAAGAATTGACACTCCATCTCCACTTACCGATGTTGTTCCCTGGGAGGTCTGAGCATTACTATTATGCTCTTTGATCTTGGTCTACAAATAGATCCAATATCAAGAAGTAAAAAAATACTACACATATAACCATTTGGAGACAAATAGTTTGCGTAATAATTCTGACTACTTATTAGTTTGCATAATAATTCTAACACACAGCAATCTAACACATTTTTGGTAATCTAACACACAACAATCTAACACAGTAACCTAAGAAAAATTAACCATTACGGTAATAAAAAAACCCTTACAATGCAATCGACAACGACAAAATTCGGTAGGTCTCCATTTTTTTGGTGTGTGCTCTGACCCACAGCTCATCTCTGCTAATATCTGATATTCCTCTTTCTTTTTTCTACAAATAATAATAAGAAGAAGAACCAAAGAAAAAATATATATAATCGATGTAAACCGACATGCATTTCTTACCGTATCTTCGGCTAATCTTGCGTAATCCTTCCTACTCATTATGTGTGGAGTTTTATTCTTATCTCTCAGTTCTTTGAATTTTTTGCTAGTTTACTACATAGGAGAAATTCATTAATAAACTATAATTTAACTTTTAATTTATAATGAATAAAATACAATTTATTACCTCAAATTTCTCCGATAGTTTTTCTTTCACAAAGTCATTCCATTCTCGAACATTTTCTACATTGTCTGGTCTGGGCATGGCTAATAAAGAGGACAAGTAGATACTATTTTAATAGCGAAAACCAATTTTGACTTTGATTCTCTCCATCGTACTCCCACCATCTTAACCAACAAATACTTGTATGCTTCATCCACCGTGAATCTTGACTGCACAAAGTGTACAAAGTGGCAGTTATACAAAGTGTAGAGGACAACTACAATGGTAGTCTATTTATTTTTAACACACTGAATATGAAGTTCAGGGATATAGAGTTTGATCACAATTGATGTAATTTTATGACTTGCATACATGAATCAAATTGGTAAGATTAACCAGTATACATCAATATAAATACACCGATTAACTAAGTTAATAATTTTGAGCTAATGTGATCTCCAACCTCTTCATATTTTGGGAAGAAAAAAAAAATAAATCAAAGAACATGCAAGAGCATAAAATCATAAATAATTTTTATATAAGGAATCTGTAAAGCTCTTTACATGTGTTTGTGTTTAACATGAGAGTTGCTTTGTATAACTATTACTGAATTCATGTACAGGCTCTTTACATGTACAAGTAATAGTTGTAATAGGATACATGTACAAGCTCTTTACCCCAACCAAGTCTTTTATTTCTAATATCCTAGACTTTATTTTAAGTACAAGTTCTTTACTCAAGACTTGTACATGTACAAGTCTTTTATTTCTTTACCTTGGACTTCACATTGTGGACTTCATTTTGAATTATGTTTATGTTTATATGTAAGCAACTATGTCAAAATCCAAGTAATTTTTTTCAGATAAAGAAGATGTAAGATGTTAATATTTTTCATACTCGAATACAACTCCATAAATCTTTCTTTAACTCCTTGTCGACTTTTTTCCACTTGAGAATAGTCACAAGTACTATCTCCCTTGCTAAGGTACCAAGATAAGACGATAAGTGTTTAGAATTGGAATCTATTGGTTGACCTCGATTGTTGAATTCAATGTTGGCCTTCTCATTCTGCATCGAAGAAAACATTTTCATCATCGTCTTTCCTCTTTTTTTTACTAACTAGCTCTAGTCGAAGATCATCATTAGGGAAATCTGAAGAGTCGTTCAGGGCATCCATCATGTTGAGTGAGTCTGAGTTGATGGAAGTAATATTTGGAGAGTGAACGACATTTGGAGGCTATTATTTTCGGGTGGAGGTGGCATTTCAGTAGTATTTAAACTCTATAGAGTATGCTTCCGAGGAAATATTCTAACAGTATGGATTAAATTCTGAAGAGTATGAGTGACTTCAACTTCAGCATCTCTCATTTCATTATTTTGTACAGCACTAGTCTTATCTTTTGCACATAAAGTTGTAAGTGTAGCTAAATATTGTCTCTTTGAGCGTCTCGTTGCTACCTTTGATATCTGAACTTAGCAAACATATAGCTAGCTTGCTTAACATTACATACAGAATAGCCTCAGAATAAGCAAGACAACATACACCATTTTTGTCAATGTATTAATTTTTTACTATCAATAATTTGCCTTTGCTTTCAGGTTGCATCGAATCTTGCTTGGTTGATTTCAGTAGCTCCATTATTTGCACCCAGTTGAAATTCTAAAGCATCACACTCTGCCTTAGCATTATGGTAGAGTTTAATTTATAGCAAAGTATTTAAAATCTGGTTAGTAGGAGAGATAACTATATTAATTAGTATCATTATTTTCAGTCGGTAACAGTGGACATCAAAGAGGAAAAATAGAAATTCAAGGCATGTTCTTTAACTATATGCCCTGAAAATTTGACAAAAAAAACATCAAACCTTCTAACACTATTGATCATAATTTTATTATATTATTTCCTTTTCTGTGATTTAATGGTAATAATGAAAATTGATTCAACATCTTTGTCTAGAGGTTCTCTACATGTAACCATTTCATAGGCGACATCATTTCTTTGCTAATGAAAAAAAAAATAACTTACAAATCCTTCAAATTAGAAAAGTAATTTATAACCTATATGCGAGCATTGGCAAGCATCCTCCTAAAGTAATGTAGGCTATAAATCACTTTTTTAGACCACCAATCACTTTTTTCGGTTGATTTATGTAGTACAGGAGTCCCAATTGTGTCCGTGGGCAATGATTGAGTCAATAGGACATGGGTGCTTACTTTGACTTTATACCACTTCGTCTAAAGAATTTACTTTGCATTTGTTAGATATGCGTTTTGTTTTCTTTTCATTGTGCATGTAATTAATCGAAAAGGGAAATTAGCTAAAGTTCTCATGTTAGTGAAATTAGCTAAAGTTCTCATGTTAAATTAGCAAACACTTGTCGGTGAAATTAGGTGGTAAAATAATGAATTCTTATGTTGAAATATTAAACAGTTTAACTCGTAGAACATGATTCGAGAAGAAGTTATCTTAAGTAAAATGCATTCCTTTGTGATTGAACTAAAAAAGTGGAAAATGACAACTTTATTATCTAAAATCAATATAGAAGGTTAATTACAAAAAATAAAAACTTTAGATCTGAGTGGAAATAAGCAATAAACTATAGTGGACATAAAATATTTCAATATTAGGATAGTTATATTTTACCTCTCCTTGATATTGCTGCGTTTTACCCATTGATGCTTCAAGTTCAACTGTCTTCTGCTAAGTGAGAAACCTGGAAAAAATCATAATATATAGACAATTAGAACATCATACTAATTAATCATTATCGTAAAATATAAAAATCCTAGAATAAAATGGTAGTAATTTGCAAAAGAATAATTATTGTTTTCCCAAGTTTACTAATCGGAATTGATGGTAATTAATATAACTATGCATAAAACTAGGTATATTTACACTCTTTACGAATATAACAATGTATAAAACAAATATCAATAATGGATGTTTATATCATACCAAAAGACCATCATAGTCATTCCTTATATAACTTTCATCCCCATAGTCGAGATCTCTATCATCAAGAAGTGACTCATCTACTAGTTTGCTAGTTGACTCATCCTCCTCGTCATAGTTTTCCAACTCCTGAAAACCTCTAAAAGGTGCTCTTAGCACAACATACCAATTTGAAAAACTACTTTCTCTATAAAAAAACACTCGTACAACTTTCATTACTAAGATGAAAGGGTTGCTTGCAATTGATTTTGGAACTGATGCAAATTGACTAATGTAAATCCATTTTCGACCTTCACTCCACGATCAATATTTTCCTAACCACACTTAAACAAGGTAATTTGAAATTGGGGGTAGTCTAATAACAAAATCTCATGCAAAACCCCATAATATATTACTTTCTCAATGGACCCATTTACGCGAACAGTACTTGCCTCAATAGGAATACAACTATTTTGTGTAGACTTCTTATGGCCCTTTTTGTGAAACGTCTGCCATTAATATATAACTAGTATAAGAAATTACTGGACGACAAGGTCCATATGCAAGCCAATTTATTAGTTTGCTAACATCGGATGTTTTTCTATCATCTTTAAGCTGGAAAAGCATAACATTATATATAAAAATTGATCGTTAATTTTTGTAGACTTCTATGTAAAACTTAACCATCTTAAAAGAAGATACAATGGTATCAACCTTTTTTTTAAACCAATGACTAAAATTCTCCGAATGCAGCTTTGAAAGTTCCACATAATATCGTGAAAGCCGAGGATGCAAACGTTCAGCTCCTCGTTATGCATCCTATATACATAAATATACATGTCAAAATATAATTTATTTCACACATAACAATTGAATTGAACTTGTACTTACTTTATATAAGGCTCCACTTCCTCGGTATTAAACAACACACACCGATGAGCAGCATCAATCACCTCCTTAGTGACTACCATAGGTTTTCCCTTGGAAATAGGATGCCCATCGCTTTGTTCCTCTTCATTTATATTTTTTCTTTGTCTAATTTCTAATGCATCTTTAATATATCCAGCACAATACTTCATGCATTCATCAGTAGAACAGCGCTCTGCTATGCACCCTTCAGGCTGTCCTTAATTTTTAACATACCCCTTCAATGTTTTCATATATCTATAACAAGATAGATACATAAAATACTTTCATAAGCACATATACTATTAAGTACTTTAAGTACTCATGTTAAATTTTACCTCTTAAATGGATACATCCACGATATTGTACTGGCCCGCAAATTCTTGCTTCCATTCCTAAATGCATTGTCACATGAATCATGATGTCAAAAAAGGAACGAGGAAAGAATCTCTCAAGATCGCATAGTGTTAATGCGACATGATTCTCAATGGATTCTAATTTATCTTTATCAAGCACTCTTTGTCAAATATCGTTGTAAAACGAACATAGCCGTAGTAATGCATTCCTTGTCCCTTTAGGTAGAAGTCCACTCAGTGATACAGACAACAGTTGTTGCATCAAAACATGATAATAATGGGACTTAAGACTTGAAATTTTGTTTTGTTTTTCAAAACAATTCCCAATATTCGAGCTATACCCATCAGGTACTTTTAAATTCCTTATTCTATTGTAGAAGATCTCCTTTTCTTAGTTATTTAAGGTGCATGGCACAGCTGGAAGTAATGCTTTGCTTACCATGTCTATAGGATATAACTTTTTCCTAATACTCGGTACATCTATATCTTTGCATGAATAAATGCCATCTTTTGATTTTCCTTAAATATCAAGTAACGTACCAAGAATACTTTCACCAATATTTTTTTCAACATGCATTACATCTAGATTGTGAAGCAAAGGAAGTACCTAAGAAAAACAAAAATGGAGTATAATTAATTAATAATAAAATATTGATTACATAGATAGAAAAGAAGAGGCAATTTTGTTTCTAATTAAATTTTACCTGCCAATAAGGCAAATCAAAGAAAACAGATTTCTTCTTCCACATTTGACTTCCATTTTTCTTCCCATCTTCCGTTTTCCTTTTATCTTTTTTTTCTCTTTATCTTTCTCTTTCTCAATTGGTTTTTTCCCCAGTCATGACAAATATCTTTAACAATATCAAAGATTTGAGAACTGGTTTGTATTGGAGGCCTTTTTCTATTCTCTATGGTTTCATCGAATAAGTTTATTCGTTGACAATATTCATGGTTAGGTTCAAGGAATCACCTATGGCCTAAGTATGCACACTTCTTACTAAATGGTAGCTATATTGAGCATGTGTTAACACCATAAATAGGACATGCCCTCTTACCCTTTACAATGCAACCCGCTAAATTTCCATAAGCTGGAAAATCATTTATTGTCCACATTAGAATAGCACTTAATCTGAATTCGCTATGAGTGTATGCATTATACACCTTCACCCCTTTATCCCATAATTTTTTCAAATCTTCAATAGGTGGTTGTATATACACATCGATATCATTTCCTGGTTGTCGTGGCCTAGAAATTGATAAAGATTACATCATATTATCTTTGTGCATACAATGCCACGAAGCAAAGTTGTAAGCAACAAGAAACACCGGCCAATAACTATATACACAATTCTAATCACCAAAGGGATTAAAGCCATCACTTGCAAGGCCAAGCCTTAAATTTCGTGGATCGGATGCAAAGGAAGGTTACATCTTATCAATTGTAGCCCATTGAGAAGAATCTACTAGATGACGTAATTTACCATCTTCACTCCTATGATTGATATGCCATCTTAATTGCTCTAATGTTTCTGAGGATGTAAACATTCTTTTTAGCCTTGGTATTATGGGAAAGTATCGCAAGAACTTTGCAGGTATTTTGGCTTACTTTCCATCTTCCTTTGTCTTGTCCTTTTTCCAACGATATTTGCCAAATTTTGGACAAAAATCACTATGTGCAAGCTCTTTTCTAAATAGACAACAATCATTTACACATGCGTGCATTTGCTTATAACCTAAACCAAATGACTTAAGCAGCTTCTTTGTTGCATATGTCGAATCAGGAAGTGTGTTTTCCACAGGCAGCTTATCTTTAAGAAGTTGAAGAAGTTCTATAAATGTTGTGTCAGATACACCATTTCGAGCCTTCTCCATTATCAGGGTATAAAGGAATATCAGCATTCTCCATTATCTCCTTAATCTCTATTCCATGTCTTACATTAGCATGATCTTCCATCTCTTCATTGCATATTTATGTGTCTAAGTACATTTTATATGTATCTATCACTTCGCCGCCCTCATTTTCTAAAGGACGTGCTTCCCCATGAAAATTCCATACATCATATGTTGGGTCAATTCCAAAACAATCCTAGTGTGATACAACTTACTTTGACGATTGGCAGATAAGTATCCTATATTCTGAGTAAGGAAAATATTTTTTTCTGGATTTCCCTTCCTTTTTGCACGCCCATATACAAAATTCCGAACGATATGCCTGTATTCTTAAGTCATTCTATGAAACATGAAGAGATCAATAATCAATCCTAAATAATTACAAGTATGAAACTAATAATCAAAATTGACGAAACCTTGGTAGGTGGATCCATGCTTTGCCTATCCTGATAATCCTCTAATGTTACAACCTAATGAAAAGATGTAATGCAACTTCAACTAGTTGAACCGTTAGGGTTCAAAGATGTTAATCCCATTATTGTAAGGTCAAAATATTCAGAGATGCTAGATCATTTTTGTCTCTACTATCAAGTTGACCAAATTTAAATCCAAACGGTACATAAAGTGGAATTGTTTAAATTGACTTTTACTACAAAACAATTTTTGAAATATGCATGTTCACCTGAATTTTGAAGAAAATTATAACGAGTGCACAATCTAATAAATTCACACACAACAATTTTCGAAATATGTATGTTCACCTGAATTTTATTTTATAATGCATTTATTAGATTAAAAATTGTTAAATACTACATGCAAAATTAGATAAATCAATATGCTTCAATATGCAAAATTAGATAAAATTACTACATGTACCCATACACAAACCTGAATTTGGAATTAGCCTTGGAGTTCGTTTTCGAGTTCGCCTACGAGTTCGCATTGGAATTCGCCGCCTTGAGTTTGGATTTCGTGTGCCCTAGTTTGGATTTGGAAGCGAACGTAATGTTTATTTACGATTAAGGCGACGTAAGGTAAAGTTAAGTTTAGCAGGGCAAGTAAAATTTTATTAGCAGGCTGTGAAATTTTGTTTAGCGGGCAATGATAAAAAGAAAAGTCGTTGTTTGACATGAGTGCAATTCAATTATCGTTTTATAGTAATCATAAGTTTTGCATATGTTTTACAAGGCCCCTCAAATTTTAAGACCGGACCTAACTTTCCATATGTACATTTACACATTTTGAAAATAAATAAGAACATGATATTAGCAAACATGATAACATGGTTATAAACTAAATATAAATCGTATTTCATAGATGGTTATATTTAATAGTTAATAAAGCTGATGTCAAAAATGGTTAACAACTATAATAAAACTGACCTTTGGTAACTATATCGACCCTATTTGTAAAGTATCGGTTACTAGTAGTAGAAATATCAATAAAACATGAAATAAATAATATTGTCTTCGAAAATTAAAAACACTGGTTAGAAATTTACTTCTATTGAAAAGTATATTAGGATGCATGTTGAAAAGTATACTAGGATGCATTGACTACAAAATTGTTTGTAAAATATTAATATGGCAATAAACTCATGTTCAAAAGTATACTAGGATGCATTTTCTAACTAATTTAATAAAAATACTTATAAATTTAAGAAAATATTTCTACCAAAAATTTAGTAAATATATTATCCTATTAACTAAAATTATTGTAAGTGTTATCTAATAATACTACTAAAATTATTACGTAAACACAATGTTTAACACAACACGAGTTTCCCAATTTTGTATTTTATTTTGAAAAACTTTGTATATAGCTACGTACTAATAACTAGAAGTAAAATTAAGTCTATTGGAATACTGATTAAATCCTACTACGACGTCTAAATTAATTGATGGTAACAATGGTCAGTAGATTAGAGTTGTTGAAAATTAGAATCTATTACAACGGATAGAAGAAAATAGTTGTAATAGGCATCTATTACAATGGGAAAACGGAGATGAAAACTGGTATCCAGCACAACTGGCCGAAAACCATTGTAATAGGACTATATTACAAAAGGCTGAAAGCCATCATAATAGAACTATATTACAACGGACCAAAACCATTGTAATAGAGTTGAAAATCGGTATCTATTACAACTTGCTGAAAACCGTTGTAATAGGACCATGGGCAAGATGACAACATTATAATAGGTGTACTGGATGATGAAAAGCTGCACCTATTACACCGTGCTTAAGAAAACCTTTGTAAAAGGTTTCTATTACAACGGTTGTTTATGGCCCGTTGTAAAACAGGTGTTGTTAAAGGATAGTTTTGTTGTAGTGATTCCTAAGACATTTTCCATTCCCGTCATGTTTACATGAACTCTGGTTCCTCTTTTTCTAATTTGCAACCTTTCCTGCACCTCCTGCAGCTGCTATAGAACTGTTTCCCTCCTATTTAACTACAACATTACTTTGAATCACTTCCTTTGGTTGCTCATCGATGGTTCTGCCTTCGATCATGCTTGCTTCTTCCAGCCTTAGAAATTAGTTTGCCTTCCGATGAAATTCTTTCATGGTAGTTGGTTGTTTCACCTTAATCCATTTACCAAAATTCATATCCGGATGAATACCATGGATCAGAGCCATAAATATCATGTCTTCCTTTAGATTTCTCACCTCGGTAACCGCGACGTTAAATCGGTTCAAGAAAGCTTTCATTGATTCATTAGACCCTTATGAAAAGCTAGATAAGGACATCATATCCTTTGGTCGGCCAGTGTGAGCCTAAACTATTCCTGAAACTTTCTTGCCAACTCATCAAAAGTGGAAATAGACTTCGATGCGAGTTTCGTAAACCACATTAAAGCGACTCCTTCCAAGAAAATAGGCAAACTCCTATAATGGATGACATCCGTAGCTCTAGCTCCATCCATATGCCATTCTTATTTAAATAAGTGTTGTTTAGAGTTCGTTGATCCATCATATTATGGCATAGTCCGCATGGTGAATCTTTGGGGATATTCTTCTCTCAGAATATTTGTGGTAAAGGAGGTTCGGCTTGGCATAGAACCCCAGCCTTTATTTTTCCTACTCATGCTTTTCTCCATCAATCGTTTGACCATGTTAGCGATGTATTCTTCACTGGCACGGTTATCTATAGGTCGGTCGTTAGGGGCTACCATAAGTATTTGACTCCATAAACGATCTTGGTTTACCAACTGAAGCCTAGGTTTTCCATTCTCTGGGATAACCACTCCTGCAGCATTCCATTGGTGTGCAATTGGTCTTTCCATGGCCATCTTAGTTCCAGCTCTTGCATTCTAACTGTTAACATTAGTGCTCAATCCTAAGTCTCCACCATCAAGTTGCATATCGTCTTTGGAGTTTGAAACGAGCACGGTGTCGCCTTCTTGAGAAGTGTTCACCCTAAAGTTTGGGTCGATCCCAAGTTGTTTTGGATCAGCACCATCCTGTCTCTTTACAAGTAGAACCCCCCTACTTCCACCTACAATGTCCCCTACGACTCTGGCACCTTCTTCCTTTGCTTTCCATCGCTCTAGTTTAGACCTAAAATGGAGGAATTTTCTTGTTCTATTGTAGGATAAGTTTCCCTTCTAGTACTTCTTATTGTCGGTGGTTATAAAGTTAGTAATGCATCCATCTTATCCATGAGAGCTTTCTAACTATTAGTAAATTTCTGGTTTAGATCGTTGATAATCTGTTTAAGCTCTTCTTTAGTGACTATTGAGTAGAAGATCCAGGCAATGGATTCCCATTATCTACTTCCATTTGGTGGATGTTTGCTTCATCACCACCAATTGTTGCTCACACAGATCTTTCAGATGTGGATTTTCCTTTCCTTGGAGCCATTGGAATAGCAAATCTATATATTCTCCAAGCAAACTTTCTGGATCTAATGCAATCCAAAGTAAAGAGCAAGATCAAAGCTTAGGTTTAGTTTTCTCGTTGAAAGCACCAACATGTTGACGCCAAAAATGGATCAACACCCAAAAATAGATTGTAGGGAACCTGTGAGACCTAGATCTAGCAGATAATAGTTGAAACAAAAGGAAACTAATATAAATAAAGTAGAGAGAAATAAGATTTTATAGTGGTTCAGAAATCTATGGCCTTCATCCACTTTATAGCTTTGTTGCTTATAGATCTGTTATAGATTGTCTGAGATTACAAGAGATTTGAAAGAGAATTAGTCACAAGTACAAGGATTACACAGATTGTAAGTCCTAGAATTTCCCAAAGTAGATGCCTTGTTGACTATTGTGTGGAGGTAGAAGATGAAGAAGAGGTGAAGCTTCCATGTAGCGATGACGGAAGTCAGATCCTCTTTTGGTTGCTCTATGGTTTATATTTATAGGGGAGTAGTCATATTAGGTTAGAAGCCTGCTTCTAGGGAGTTCCAAATATCAGCCCGAAGCAGTATGAAAAAGTTGGGAGCACACAAGTCTATAACTCGGTACCGAGTTATCCCATTAAGGTGAAACTTATTATTTTATCTTAAGATGTGCTTCTTACTTAATTTTAGGGTGCTCCTTCTATTTTCATAGATCATTGGCTTGTTTTGATGATCGTTCCTTCATAACTTATTTTGTTTTGCAATTCACCAAAGCTAACTCTTCAATTCTTGAGATATTTCATCTAGAACTCTATGAAATCTCTAGGCCATGCATAGAATGGCTAGAGAATAACAAGTTTGGATTCTGAGAGGCTAGTTATGGGGAATGATAACCCAATGCCAAGTCATAGGGTATAGGTCGGTACCGACTTATGCACTTATCATATTTCTGGTTGAACTTTCTCCAAGCTATTTTCTTAGTCCGTCTGAGTGTGCCTTCTAGATTTCAAGTCGTTTCATCTTAACGTTCTAACTTCCGTTGACTTCTATTTGGTTAAAGACCCAATTAATAGTTACGGACCATGTAGTTGTATCAAACCTTATAGGAGGATCGGCTTATTTGTCTATGATATGTAGGTGTTTGAAATTGTTAATTTTGAGGATCTAGTCGGATTGTGATGCTATTGTCTTAGGATCTGCTGGGTTTGGTTTGATTTTGGGCATGGATTGATGATGTATGGGGCGATCCTAGATTTGGATCGGAAGGTTGTTAGATTGGGTATTCATAGTGGACGTAGTTTGGAGGTTTATTGCAATCCTAGAGGTTCAGTTATTTTGAGTTACCTGTATTCATTAGACTTATCACATGACGAGTTATATTCAGTGCTTATAGCTAGAGATTACTCAGATGTCTTTTTTGAGGTTACCTATCTCCCACTCTAAAGAGTGATCGATTTCAATATTTATCTTATGGAGAACGCCAAACTGGTTTCATTAGCATTGAGGCATATGGCTCTAAAGGAGAGACGCAAGTTGAATAAGCAAGTGAATGAGCTATTAGAGAAGGGCTTCATTATGAGAAGTATTTTAGAATGGGGTGCACCAATTGTTTTTGCCACCAAGGAAAATGGATCTTTGAGGCTTTACATCGATTATCAAGAGCTGAATAAGATGACAAAGAAGAATCATTACCCATTGCCCTGTATAAATGATCTCTTTGATTAGTTGGTTGGAGTGAAGGTGTTCTCACAACTTGATTTGGCTACCGAATTCCATCAGTTGGGTGTAGCTAAGGATAGTATTCAAACTAATTTTTGTACACCTGACAAACTTTATGAGTCGTTAGTTATGCCCTTCGGACTGACCAATGCACCCGCATACTTTATTGATTTGATGAGCTGAGTTTTTAGAGGGTTGCTTAACAAGTTCGTGGTGGTATTTGTGGATGACCTATTAGTCTATTCGAAAAGCGAGAAGTAGCACATGTTGCACTTAGAAGAAGCGCTCAATACACTCTGTAAGCATAAGTTGAAGGCAAAGTTTTCTAAGTGTCACTTTAACATGAGGAGGTACACTTTTAAGGACACGTTGTCTTAAAATGTGAGTTGGAGGTCGATCCTGGTAAGTAGCTATAGTAAAGGATTGGCATGTATCAAAGAATTCCATGGAAGTGAGGAGTTTCCTTGGTTTGGCACGCTACTATAGGAAGTTCATTAAGGACTACACGAAGATCTCTACCCCTCTGACCCGTCTTACCAAAAATAATTTGGTTTTCTCATGGGACGCAAAGTGTGAGGATGCTTTTATTAAGCTGAAGGAGGCATTAACTTGTGCACCTATTCTAGTGTTACCCGATGGCATGAAGGCATTCACAGTATATACTAATGCTTGCGATACAAGGTTGTACGCGGTGTCGATGTAGGAAGGGAGAGTAGTGAGTTATGCTAGTTGACAATTGAAGGTCCACGAGCGAAACTATCCTACCCATGATCTTGAGTCGCGGCCATTGTCTTTGCACTCAAGTCATGGAGACACTATTTATTAGGAGAGCGATTTGAGATGTATGTGGATCATAAGTCTCTGATGTATTTATTCTTCCATACGGATCTAAACTTAAGGTAATAGAGGTGGACGAAGTTTTTAGTATTGTACGAGTTTGATATCTCATACACTTCGAGAAAGGGCAATGTTGTAGGCGATGCTGTAGGCAGCATGCGATGTTGAGACTTCTGTTCTTAGAGTGGAAGCATTTGGAGTTTATTTCTACGTTCGATTTTCGACCATCATCGGATACCACTCTGGGATTGTTAGTAGCTTTGATGTGCAGTCTATATTTATGATTAACATTGGGTTGAGTTGGAAGCAAGACAAGGAGCTCTTGGATATTTTTGAGAGGGTTGGTAGAGGACAGCAGCCAAGTCATTTGAGGCATTATGCCATTGACTCAAAGGGTGGTTACGAAGAAATCATAGATTATGTATTCGTTTCATTATGGATTTGATTGACATAGTAATAGCTAAGTCTCATCGCTCTAGGATGACCATTCATTCCAGCAGAGACAAAATGTACCATGATCTGAAGAGAGTCTTTTATTGGCCAGGTATGAAGAAGCTTGTGTTGGAGTATGTAGCCCAGCGTTTGACTTGCCAAAAGGTAAAGGTGGAGTATAAGAAGCCGGGAGGGTTGTTACAGCCATTGGAATACCTCAGCAAAAGTGGGAGAGTATTTCTATGGACTTCATCAATGGACTACGTAGGAGTAGGAGAGGGAATGAGAGTATTTGGGTCATTGTCGATCGATAGACCAAACATGCTCACATCATTCCGTTAGGAGTATGAGGACTGCTGCATCTTTGGCAACACTATACATGAGAGAGATTGTTAGGTTGCATGGAATTTCTTCTAGCATCGTTAACGACAGAGATCCTCTTTTCACCAATGAGTTTTGGAGGAGTCTACAAGAGACTTTAGGCACTGAGTTGAGTTTGAGTGCCTCTTATCATCCGTAGATGGATGGATAGACGGAAAGGGTGAATCGAATGTTGGAGTACTTACTTTGAATGTGCATATTGGATTTTGGAGGCTCTTGGGAGGATCAATAGCTATGTTGGTAGAGTTTACTTATAATAATAACTATTAGCCGAGATTGGGATGGCATCGTTCGTGGCATTGTATGAGAGACGGATCACTGTCGTGTTGGTGGGACACTATGGATATGATTACTCCAGGGCCGGATATGGTGAGGGAGACATTAGAGAAGGTAGAATTGATCTGTAGGAGGATGGAAAATGCATAAGATAGGCAGAAGTCCTATGTTGACAGGAGACGCACGGAATTAGAGTTCGCAGTGGGAGACATGGTATTTTCGAAGTTCTCACTGCATAGGCATGTTATGAGATTTGGTAGTTCATAAAAGCTATCATCGAGTTTTGTAGGGCCTTTTCTGATTAGTGGTAGAGTGGGTAAGTTAGCTTATAGGGTGAAGCTTCTTGAGAAATTAGCAGGAGTACAAGACATTTTCCATGTGTCATACTTGCGAAAGTGTACATGATACAACCGTCGTAGTTGAGCCGGGTCGGCTAGAAGAGATGGATGTAAATAGAGAGTCACTTGTCATCGTGCATCCAATTATATTATTGAGCATGGTACAAAGCGACGCCGCAATAAGGTTATAGAGCTTGTTAAGGTCCAGTTGAGAGACGATCTAGAGGAGAGTACATGGGAGCCCGAGGAGAAGATCCTTGCTACCCACCCATAACTTTTTTCTAATACATTTCCATTATAGATATATAAGTATAGATCACTTGTGTTTTTAGGTTCTAGCTTGATATACCCTATAGGTAAGGACCATTGGATGTTAGGAATGGATGTGAACTTGTCAATTGGTCATGTTTTGGATGATGGATGCTATTGGATGCATTTGTGTGTTCTTTGCACATGTAGGCAAGTATATTCATGAGTTAGCATACACACACACACACCATTACCTATTTTATTTCATTAAGTTATATGCTTATGATTGTTGCATATCGATTGAATGGTCATATATACATGTAGAATTTCTAGTACATATTTACATAGGATGTTGCATATATTTGGATACATGACATAAGCGCTTCAATTTTAGGAGTTCGACTAGATCAGGAGACTGCCTAATTTTTGCATTAGCATAGGTTCATACACATGCCATGTCTGGATGTATATACTGCATTAGAAATTTTACTAAGGGTAATGATTACCAGTGGATGATTGACGAGTAGATGGTTGTAGTAATTGATTATTGTACGCATGAGTTACATTTTTCCATCTCTGGAGATTTCGGGGATGAAATCTTTTCAATGGGAGGGAACATAACACCATGAAAATTTAAGCAGAAATTTATTAAAAGAATTAAATTTAAATATGAGAAGGGTAAAACTGTAATTTTCATAAACATTTGAATCTGGCTACAAAACTTAGGACATTGTGTACGTAGCGATTTTCTGGACAATTTTCATATATAATGTTTTGAAATTCGAGTTAATATATAGAAGTTATTAAAGTATGAAATTTGAAGATTTGAAATGATTAAATCAGAATAAATAAAGTATTAAATAATGGTCAACACCCTTGGGTGGGTTGGTCGACATGAAGTGGTTGACCGCCTAAGACCTAAGTGATCGACCAGTTGTTATTTTATGGCTAGGGTTTAGGTTGGCCAAATGGCCCAATTTGAATGTATCTTTTATAGACGGTGATATTAGGTCGTATCTTTTGTGAACAAAGCAGATGGAACTGTATCCTTTTGTGAACGGCTGGGATAGAGAATTTTGTCTATAAATACATGATAATACCTAACCCTAATTCTTTAGAAATTAGTCCATACACCCAAACTCTGCCAAATTCTTTTGTCTTCAAACAAAATTTCTTAAAATAAATTAAAATAAAATTTAAAATAAGAAAAAGAAGCAATTAAATCATATCAAGCGGAGATCTAGCAAACAGAGGAGATTCGAGACGTATCTCAAAGGGGATAGCTTGGATTTGAGGTGAGTGGGCATATTGTTAGTTAGATGATTTATATGTAGTTAATTTAAGTATACCCTATCTAATTTAGGATGTTAAAAATTAAATTGAGAAACCCTTTTGATAAACCGATAAGAATTGATAAAACCTATTGATGATGATAGTAACCTAGGTTAAATTGTTTGTTGTAAATCGAAATTGAAAATACTGAGAATGAATTTGAATATGAGTTTGGGGAAAATAAAAATTTACGATTCACACATTATGGATTTACTGCAATTAGGGTTTATGGATACAAATTGCTGAACTTAGAATTACGACATTACTTAATAAAAGTTTGATATGGTATTAAAATTAATGCATGAATTAACACCCCAACCAGTTGACTGCACTCACTGGAGTGGTCGACCGCTCTAGGAGCAAGCAGTCTACTGGTTGGTGTTTTCTGAGTGCGGCATGAACCTCGACCTATACATATACGGATGGATATCAGTATAGGTAGGGAAGCTAGTTCCCTATGTTGACGACATTGGGATGTGGCAGGACTGGGTAAATGTTATTTATCCAACATAGGTCAAAATTTGACTGGGGCGATTCTATCACAAATTTGCACTCACAGAAGGCTCTACATTAGACGTGCAACACTGATGATGATGCCTGATGGAGTGTGTGGCCTAGCACAAATGGAAGTACCTTGGTATTCATGGTGATGCGACATGATGCTATGTTGTTGATGGATCCTAGCGTAGTGCAATAAGAGGCATTATACCATTGAGAGGTGGACACAGATGCGGGGACAATGAGACACTTTGATGAGTCGGCATTACGGGCTCGCCCTCAATGCGTAACTAGATACATGCATTTGTAGTTGTGGGAATATAGTCTGATGGTGGAAATTGTAGGAAAACCTATGTTTGATTAGTTACATGTAGTCGTAGTTGTGGGAAACCTAGTCCTATGGTTGGAAATTATTTGGAAACCTAGGTGGAATAGTTCTAGTAGCTATTAGTTGATCATTAGTTGTCTTAAGATTCGATTAGTTGTTTGACCCTAAGTATTAGCCTGCATAAGTCGTTAGTGTAGGTGTGTATTGAACTAAACCCTCAAATTAAGAAACAAGTACTTCATGGACACTTGAAGGACATCCCAAGTCACATATATTATCACTAAAGCCAATTACATGTGATCACCATATATTAATGATGTACTCATTTATCATATTTTTTTCTGACCCAACCCTATTCCTTTTTTCCCCACTACAAGAGGACAAGGTAGTAGGAGATAGGCTCGAGATTAGTACGTGGAGTGGCGAGATCAACATTGGAGTTTCTTATCATTTTATATTACTCTTGATGTAACTATTATCGTATTTTGTGCTTAGTATTTGTCAGGCTATATATTGTATTTCTATGTACTGGATTTGACTACATACTATTTTCGAGATAGTATTTTGAGATATTTTCTAAGATGGTTAGTTTGTGTATTTATATTTTGTTGCCTTCCGCCGTGAGATTTGAACGTGTAGAATGTCATAGATCATACTTGTACAATCTTAGTCTCTGTAATGTTTTGAAAACCTGGTAGATCATACTTTTTGGCACTGACGCTAGTCCGAAAGTCACCATAGGCTTTGAATCGATGTGTCGGAAAATGCGGGTTGTCATAATTACACATAACCATAGCTTCACAAGAAGATTTCAAATGATTATACGAAAGAAAACCATTCTCATGTATTTCTTCAAGAGCTAATCTATTTCCTATACATGCAATGTAGTAAATTAACACTATGTTGTGCTCAGTATGAAATAAATGAAAAATATCTTTAATTTTCATTAAAGAATTCGAGCAATAAAATCAATAACCAACTTCTTAACTATAACAGGTGGATGGTTAACGTCTACAATACCAAGCTCCACAAGAATGATTAGATTGCATAGTTTTAATAACAGAAACCCTAAAAGTTAAATTTACAAGAAGTATGAGCACAAAATGTAGAACCTCCATAAACAAATAGTTGTGACTCGCTTCCTATCATTTTTAACAGCATTAACTTTATATCTATTCTTAAGACAATATAGCATAAGATACAAATAAAACTCTTCAACACCACCAATAAATCTTTGACCTACCCAAGTAGACACTAGATTGCAAGAATCATTTTTTAATGATTATTTCCAAGTAGAACTAGAATTAACTGAAGAGCTAACCACTGAAGAAGTAGATGAGCCACCCTTAGTAAAGAACCATCAAATAAAGAACTATAAGAACCAAGATCAATCGAACTACATTTAACTTTAATATAACCAAATCAACTAGATAATTATCACTAACGTAAGAAACAGGCAACAATATACTATGCGAATCAGAATTAGTTTCAATTACCCTTTTCCTAGTTATTATCACTTTTATAAATCAATTCAAAAGAAACAGGTGTTAATTCAGGCCAATAGTTCCAAATATCATTTCTCAATCTTAAAACACAATCACTCAAACCAAGCAGCCTACTATAAATATCTCTACCTAACATAAAAACGAATAGAAAATCAATACGATTAGGCCTGCACATATATATATCATTTCATCTTCTCTCTTTCTTCTTTTCGACCAGTTAACCATAAAAAATCATTTTAAGCCTAGTGGGGTGGGCGTTGTGCATCTGCATTCTTTTAACTGAATGAAATAGACCTTTTTGCAAACTTTGGTTGAGAATCTTGTTGTTGTTTTTGCTTAATTATCTGGTACGACTTGTTGAGCAGTGCGCTTTGAATATACAATAATTCCTATATTTATTTTGTAGAAATTCCTCTCTTTTTTAGGATATGTTAAACATCAATGAGAAAATAAGGTGGTTTTGTACGATCGTTAATGTAGACCAGGTACCGGTTGGATGTAGAGTGTTGATTTGCACCAGCATGAGTTGAAATGCAAGTTTGATCGAGGGTTCTCTTGAGTGTCAAGCGGCCAAACAAAGAGTTGAGGACGAGCCCCGGCTTGAACCTGAGAGCATTGGGCTATGAAGTTCTCTTGGGTGACACATCGCCAGTCGTGAAGCAGCCGTTGTTCCCAAATCCAACCTGAGCACATTACTTACCTAAAACACTTTAGTATAAGTGAGTTGTATGATTGTGTGGTGGGCTATATGCAACCTACTTTCAAAGATTTATTGATGAGAAAGTTTTTTAGAAAGAAATTATATATAATGGTGGGTCCGAATCGAGGTTCTGATGCGCTCATTTTTAGATGAGGTGGCCAGCTATGAGATAGTAGGAGCCGCCGCCAATGCTTCAGGGTTGGGGGGTCTTAGCAACAACCAAGGCACTGGCTGGCTCGTTGGATCTATTGAGAAGCCCACTACTAATTGTTGAATGTTTGAGCTATAGCATGAGAACACCCTTCTTTGCTTGGTTAAGGGATGTCCCATAACATTCCCCTGCCTTTTGGTGATTGCCCTTGATTTTTCCAACCCCTTCTTGGACAGGTAACATCATGACAAGGCGATTGTTGTAAACAATGGCATCTGGCTTGACAAGAATCGGTTCTCCTACTAACATGTTATAAGTAAATGGGCAATCAACTACCATAAAGTTTACTGGATCTTTGCAGTGAGGGGCTTTTGGCTGAAATTTGTTACAAGCGAGGTCGTGCCTATCAGAACAATGTCTATAACCACAAAGCCATAAACGGGCAAGGCGCATGGGGTAAGGCTAGATGCAGGGAGCCTGAGAGCTTCAAAGATGTTCTTGAACATGACATTGACCATGTTGTTCCCATCCACAAAGGCTCGATGCACATTTGAGTTGGCTAATGAAATAGTAATGACCATGGAGTCATGATGGGGGTAAGAGAATGCTTTCCTAGTGAAGCTGATTGGTCGTTTTGATTCTAGTCGAAGCGCCTTGGACCCCTGAGATTCAAATGAATAAATTTTCCCGGCGGTATCCACTTCTCTTTGATACCAGGACTAAGCCCCCCAGCTGTCGTCGGATACATGTTGGCCACCGCATATGGTCAAGACCTCAATGAGGGGTTGGACATTAGCACTATTGGGCAGAGAAGGCTAATTTTGACGTTCTTCATGGTTTTCTCTTTGCTCGACCTGATGTTGAACAAACTCCAAGAGTATTCCTTCCCAAATGAACATCCCTCGATTCTGTCCTCGAGGACAAAATAGTTTACTGTAGAGTGACCGTTGAATTAATGGACTCGTAGTACTTGCCATTGCGGCAAGGTTCTTCCAGCTTCTTGTCCATGAGGTGGAGGGCCTTTAAAATTGCACTTGCTTCCTAATAACAAGGTAGATTATGGCGATGACCCTATTAAAATGAGAGTAATTATTGTATTTGGGTTCGTATCGAGAACTGCCTTTTAGACGCCTTCTATCATTGGCTTGATGACCGCTGATTGGACGATCATTATTATTACGAGGACTAGTTTTGCAAGACGCCTTCCTTGTTGTCATTCTCTAAAAGATTCATGCCTTCCATCCTCATCACGTTGTTTTTCTGTTGATAGAAGTTGATTGGGGAAGAAGAAGGCTGCTTCTGGAGCTCTCTCCACATATTGGAATTGTATCTTATCCCTGAGCATAGGGCCACGACCAAGTTATTGATGTCTGTATCCCTAGCCAGGGTGGATTCTTCGTTGAAGTAGCCAACATACGACTGCAACATTTAGAAGGACCGTGTTCGATATTTCCTAGCTTGCTTCCCAACATTACATGGGTACGGGACATGAAAAACGAGTCATGAGCTGTACCCATAGTTGGGCCTAAGAACTGATATTACCTGATCGCAGATACAAGAACCACTTGGTGGCCAGCCATGAAAGGGTGGAGGGAAAGAGCAAACACTTTACGGAGCCAAAACGCTGGCTGATATGGGTGATGGAGTTGACCGTTGCAATGTGGTCAGATGGGTCTGCACCCCCATCATACTTGTCAAAGGTGACAAAGCACACAACCGATGGATCATCGGAGGATGGCTCCTCAGTCTTGTCATCTGAGAATGCTCGCCCCCAGAATTACGGGCTTGCATTCTATTGAGTTGTTGGCGGAGGTTATGCATTTTTTCCCTGGGGTCATCACCAGCCTGCCGCGACATGATCTGGCCGACAATGGGCTGAGGGCTCAGCATGTGCCTCGGTGAAGTAGGAGATTAGTGACAAGATGGAGAATGATGATGACAAGCAGGAGATCTCTCCCATGCATAGAGGGAGATCTTGAATGCATGGTCTGCTCTTTCCTTTGTCTATTTCTAGCTACAACATTATGGGACCTAGAGTGTGCCGAGAGGGCCATGCTTGCCCTATCAATGGTAAGGCAACTGCCATTGAGAAAGTCAAAAGAAGAAGTTCACGAATGATCAATGGCCGGTGTCATTCCCCTGAAGGGGAACGATGATGATTAGGCCCCATAGGCTCCGCCACATCTAGGGCGAGATCAATCTAACTAGGTACGTGTACATCATACCTTTTGGGATGGACATGAATGTCCATAAGTGGAGTTTCAGGCACCACCCTCTCTTAGGCTTCAGTGGTGTTCAAAAGTTCATAACTGCTAAGAGGCATGGTCCTATGAGCAGACAGGTCGACCGTCAAAGGAGCGGGTGGCATGAAGTTTATGGTGGCCTGAGCATCCAAATAAGCTCGCAAGCCATTCACTTTAGGGGCCAACTGACCCACGTTTGACAACTATAGCATCATTGTTTGTACCAAAATTGGGCACAACACTCTTCGGAAGTCTTTGAAGAGATAAAATGAAGAAATTAAATGGAAAAAGAGGAACTATCTAACAAAGACTCCAAATTTTAGAAATAAGGATAATTAAAATGCAGGGAGACACAAGAATTTAGAGTGGTTCGGCGTATTGCCTACGTCCACTATGAAGTAGTTTGCTTTATTGATCTTTCTTTGATGTTTACAATTAAATTCAATGAACTACAGCAGGTGATTGTGATTTGCAGCAGTAAAATTCGTAGGTAGCAGCAGCAATGGAGTTCAGATCTGGATCTGGCGGAGTCCGGGCATTGGAGATCTCAAAGAGGGAGAAGAACCCCTTTTTTGTTGGCTTTGGGGGTCTATTTATAGGTGTTGGAGGCCGATATTTCGCTCAGATCTCCGGAGACCCTTTCTGGCACGTGACCAGGCCCGTGCGCCCAAGCCCGTGAAGTTTCGGTCCGATCCGTGATCGATACGAACAGATTTCGTATCGGTCAAGATTTCATCCAATGGAGTCGAAATTTGGCGTGGACATTCTTTAGCATGCACGTAGTCTTCTGTGAAAATTTCAAAGCATTTGGGCTTGTAGATTAGGAGATATGATCGATACGAAATGGGATTCTCGGTGGCTGTTTGGTTCGACTCGCTCTCATTTCAACTCGCTTCCGTTCGACTCGGTGACATGGTGCTCGAGTCCTTGGATCACTCTGCCCTTGATGCTGTCTCGAGTGAGTCTAAATGTACATCGATTGAGCGAGTCGATGTGTGCCCAGGTTGAGCAAGTCGAAGCGTGCACTGGTCGAGCGAGTCGAAATGGAGCGTCCTAAGGGATTCGACCAAAGGCTCCGTGATGGACACGCAGTGGAGCGAGTCGAAGGAGTCATTTTTGGTGGTTGCGAAGCGAGTCAAAGGAGTCACTTCTTAGGGATGTGAAGCGAGTCAAAGTAGGCATCTGAGGGATGTGAAGCGAGTCGAAGGAGTCACTTCTGAGGGATGCGAAGCGAGTCGAAGGGAGCGAGTCGACCAGTGATTGGTTTTCATCCAATTTTGTATCCTTCATAACTTGAGCATACGAACTCGGATTGACTTGAGATTTGGAATGTTGAATCTAATGGCTTAGCTTGTCATGTCCTGCCAATTTTGGCTCGATCCGGACTCGGACAAAATTCGTCGATATCCATAGTGAGCCTGTGTATAACTGATCTCTAGGACGGGCCGCCGTTGGTTACTGGTCAATTCCTTGGTGTCACGGCCTTGCCAAAAGGCGGGATAACATTTTCCCCCCAAAGTACGTCTTGTGAAAACATGATGTGCTTTGAAGTGCTGCAATCTTCATTCTGAATAGTCATCGTCTTTTCGATGAAAGCTGTAATCTTCGACTGTTTTTTCTTGAAAATGTAAGTTGTTGACAGTCAACTGTTGTACCATGTATTGTTGCAACTAATTGCTGTATGCTAGTGGTTACCCGTTTGTTGTTGTAATCGTTATTGGAGGAGTTTCTGATTCCTGAAAATCAGGAATATTAAATATTAGTCCGACATTCATGCATATATGTTAACCTGACTCTCGTTTATGTTTGTACGTTCACGAGTCGTTGTCAGTTTATTTTATTTTTGAATTCCGTATCGATCCTCTCCTAAACCGATGTGAAATTCGCAGCAACAACGCTCGATGGTTGCTTTTGAATGTTCCTTCGCAACGATCCTCTCTTGAATCGATGTGAAGGGTTGAAACATTGAAGACGATTTTTTTGGATTTATGGATGCGAAGTAAGTATTTCGAGTCGATGGAGTTGGCCTCTGGAAACCGTGACTTGATGGATTCAAACTGCTTGTTC
This sequence comes from Allium fistulosum, assembly GCA_030737815.1. Classification (NCBI taxonomy): domain Eukaryota; kingdom Viridiplantae; phylum Streptophyta; class Magnoliopsida; order Asparagales; family Amaryllidaceae; genus Allium; species Allium fistulosum. Next base: position 357,317,799 of record CM060904.1, read on the forward strand.
GATTCGATCTTGGATTCGAATTGCATAGGAGTCGGAGTCGAAATGCACAGGAGACAGAGGAGCGAGTCGAAATGCATAGTAGATGGAGGAGCTAGTCGAAATGATGGCTTGTATCGCTACATCAGAGACGGAGTCGAAGACAAGCGATACGAAGGAGAGCTTCGTAACGACGCACTGGAGAGGGAGTCAAAACGCGTGTTCGATTCCACCGGGATACGAAACGTTTATTCCCTTTGCTTTCGAGTCCATATAAATATTTTGTACTTAGCCGTTTTTTCACTTTTTACTTTTCGTTTCCCTGCCTTACTTTTCGCATCGCTCTGAGACTCGAGACGACAAAGGAGAAAACAACTTTGCCTTCGAACCGATTCATACCATCAATTACTCGAACTAATCTGACAGATCTAGGTAATCCCCCCAAGCGAATGCAACGTGTAGACGACGAGACTAGATTTTTAACAGCAGACTAACCAGAGTCGTGATCGATCGAGACTCCTTTGCGATCGATCGAGATCCCTTCACCTCAGCTTCACGTCGATATGGAGTAGGGGTTTCGAGACGAACTGCGTAGCCTTGAGATCGAGTCGAACTACGTAGTCTTTGGATCGACTCAAACTTGAGGCTTTTAATCGATTCGAAGTGATGGCCTTCGATCGAGTCATAGTGGTCGTTTGGGATCGAGTCGAACTAGAGGTGTTGGGATCGAGTCGAACTGGGTAGTCTTGGGATCGAATTGAAATGTTGCCCTCTGATCGAGTCGAACCTGCATGCCAACCTTCTGACCGAGTCTAACCCATACTCAGATGACCATGACCTATCGATGCGAACATAGCTCTCGTTAGCGATACGAATTGAACATTAACAAATCTGAAATTCCTTGCACACTTGAACAATTGGTTCCGACGAGCTTCAAACTTTCATAACTGGACTTAACCGTTTCACCGCATATCTGATTGCCTATCGAAGCTCGTCGATGAAACTGGAACTTATCAAAATGACAACAAACTTTAACTTGGAATGATAGTTAATAGCTGGATGGTATGGTTGTGACGGTCAGCGATGACGGTCCTTCCGACTGAATTCCGAAGTCTCGTCGTTTACATGCTTCCTTCAATCCTGTTGATCTTCTCAAATAATATACAGTATTGCACTGCACAACACACACACACTTTACACTGGGGGATGCACGAGCGTTATTTGTTAGTTTAACAATGATTTTTTATAAGCTAGCCAGTCATGGAACCTTCAAGTTCTCATCAGCCGGAACTCCCAAGTTCTATTCCTCCAACCATAGAGATACCGGCTATTGAAGCCGAAGTTATAGAGACAGCTCCGGATGAGCGTCTAGGTGCTCGGTTTATTTATAATCCAACAGATTCTGTGCCATCGGGTATTTCTGAAGACATGCTAGGACGGATTTGTTTAAGGCACGGTTTGTCGCTTGATGACGTGCTACTTCCTGGACCAAATGACAGGCCTCATAATCCCCCGGAGGGGTTTACTGCCTTTAACCGTCACGCTGTACGGCGGGGACGCTTCCTCCCTTCAATCAATATATAAGGGAGATGTTATCATTTCTAGGGATAGCTCCATCTCAACTGCATCCCAACGGGTATGCCTTGTTGAATAGCACCTTCATTCTGTTTATGGAGATCCTCTTTCGACCACCGAAGCCGATCGAGATCAGATATTTATTTAACGTCAAGAGCCACGCAGATAGCCCTTCTTTCACTTTCCTGGAAGTGGTCAGAAACTGTCACATTGTAATGGGCTCCTGGGGAAGGCTATGTTACTTCAAGACCGAATGGTTCTACGTTCGGTGCCCCCTTGGTTTTGCTAGGCGATGGTTGGATAGACGTTAGCGTGCAACCTTTTTCTTGAGTTATTGAGATAATAATAACCAATTTCAAAACTGATATACTTGTCCTCTTTTACAGCCGCGATCTCCCGACCTAACGGTGCATACTTCAGAGAGCTAGTTCGGATCCTCCAAGCGTTTCCGGGTGAAGAGAGACATATTGACTTGGTTCTGTCTGACAGAAATTTGAGGACTGTCGGGCTAATAGAATGGAGACAGAGCATACAGCTGGAAGGGATACATAGAGTGGTCCTGAAGAAACGGGTGAAGCGCAAAGCGCCCGCACTCGTGATAACCAAAGAAGCTGATCCGGAGAGAACGCCTATAGATACCGAACTCCCGGCCGGGCCTTCTTCCGATGTTCAAGATTCTGGAGGAAAAAGAAAAGGCAAGGCTGTTGCTCACAAATACTCTAAATGCGAGAGATTTATATCCATGGTCGTGTCTTTGCTCATCCCGGGAATTAGAATTGCGGAGGCTTCTCCCCCACCGGTAGAGAGTCATTTTGAAGGGCTTGCCGATGTTTCGATTCCGGATTTTGTGTCATCTCCACACGACGCCGGGATGGAGGAGCTAGATAGTGCTCTTGAACTGAGCGGGTCACTTGTGATGAGTACGACCGACATTTACGGTTGGTCGGGGGCGTTGGACATGCATACAATTCACTACACTACATGATTCACAACTGTTCATCGACCAACTTAGGAAATTACTAACTCTTCCTTCGTTTCTCATTTTCAGGTACTATGTCTGGAAGGGGATCGATGCTCGGGAATCTCCGCTCGGCTCGAAAGGCTTCTTCTTATTATGAGTCCCGTATGAGAGACTCGGATAGAGATTGTGATCGTGAGTACTCTAACCAAGATAGGTACGGGCGTGATAGGGATAGAGAATACAAACATCGGTCTAGATCATGCTCTCCTCCTCCTAGACTTCCGTCTCCACCCCCTGTCTTTGTTCCACACCCACCGGAGCCTCCTCGTCACAGGCCATCTTCTCACACTTCTAGATCTGAGACTCATCTTTAGAGAGTTGAGACCACGGCCTCCATGATTACAAAGCAGGTCCCAGCTGAACCCACAGGAGAAGGGGCTCTTAAGTTGGCTCAGATGAGGAAGGATTTTCCGAATATCTGCTTCGACGGCTATGTCTTTCCACCACACTTAAAAAGAATTCCATCTGGAGTGGAGAACACGATGCATGAGTATGTTCATGACATCTACACCCAGTACAGAGAATGGGTAAAGACCACGGAGAAAGCTTCTAAGGTTGCCTTTAAGAAAGCTAAAGCGCTTGAGAAACTGGAGACCGAGCTCGCTCAAAGGGACCGGATCATACAAGTGCTTACTGCTGAGGTCGAGTCTTCTCGGAAATCGGATATTGAGGCCACCAAAAAAGCCGATGAAGCGAAGGCGGAAATGGAGAGGTTGGGGCAGACACACGTTGCCCTGGTGGAGGAGATGGGCCACCGGAATACTAAAGTCACCGCCGAGCGGGATGCGGCGGTTAAGGAACTCAATGAGCTCAAGGCCAAATTCGCCGACATGGCCAAGGAAAAAGATGATGCGAACAACGCAGTCCAAGAGGCATGCAAACAAGCTGTTCTACTCAGGTGTGAATGGGATGCGGCTGTGGCTAAAGTCCAGAAGGTGGAGACTGAGGTCGAGGAGAGAGTGAAGTTGGCTGAGTCCAGGCTAGAGGTTGACATCGAAGACCTTCTCGTTGTTTACAACGCTAATGTGCTGAGGCATAGGGGTCTAGCCTAGCTTGATGATTTTTCGACGCATCTCTACAATGCTTGGAGCCGACTGGTTGAGGAGGAGAAGGAGGCGCATCAGGGCGAGTCTGTGGATGAATTCGAACTCGAGAACCGCATTCTGACTGAGGATGAAAAGAAGATTCTCCATGAGTCGATGATTCTGCGTGAGAAGGAAAGACTTGGCGCCCAGCACTTTGAGGCGGGAGAGGGTTCTAGAGTTGACCACCATGTAGCAAGTCTTGAAGTTCCCGTGTCAACCCGGCCCGAATCCTCGTCTGCGGTCGATCCCCAGGCTGTTCCTGCTTATAATCCGGATCAGCCGCAGATGTCTCCGGCTGCAGCGCAAGTCACAGATGCCGCCCTGCCGCCTACGAGTCAAATTGAGGAAGGTATTCTGGACATTCCACATATCTTTCTTAAGTCGAAATCTTTGATTGAGTTAAGTTCTAACAGCTCTCTTATTCTTTGTCCAGTGATCGATGCTGCAGCGGCCATGCCTCCTGCTACTCAAGAACTATATCAAACGCAGGAGGCTATCGTGACCGAAGCAATCACCATGAGTACAGCTGCCCCGCTTGACGATCTGCAGGGAAGTACGATTATGTTCGATGGGAAGCTGATGGATGAACTCTTTCATCTGTCATGAGTGGAACTGATCTTGTTACAAGTTCTATAGTGCCGGCTGCTGATGCCCCCAGTGCTGCTCGAGCGGTAACTGAAGAGGAGATGTTCGCTCAAATTGACGCTGAAATGGTAGCAGCGGCTCATGGTGGCAGTTTTGGAGGTGGGATGGCAGCACCGGGACCTGCTCCGCTTAGCATGATATCTCCCAGTGGTGCTGTCTTCATTACCAGCATGCCCATTCCACCTTCTGTACTCGATCTTGTTCCTCCGACTCTGCCCGCGGGGAGCATTCCTATCCACTCGAGTTCGGAGGAGGATGTTGATATAATGCCCTCGCCTGAAGGCCCATCGCCGAAAAGCAAAGGCTCGAAGAGGAAGATTAGCGGTGGCTCCAGCGGGTCTACACTGAGAAGGAAGCCAAGGAAGAAGAAAGACTAAACATGCTTCCTCGGCTTATTTTGACTTCCTTTTTTTTAGCCGTGTATAGATGCGGGTTCGGCCCCTACTAGTAGGATTTTTTTTTTGGGAAACTTGTATACGAACTTCTTTTATAAATGATAGAAACGAAACTTCTCTTTTTTGACTCATTTTCTGTCATTGTGTATTTGTCTAAGTGTTTCAATATCTGAAATGCACTTGTGAAACTTCAGCTTCCGAATAAAGTTTGTTTTTGTTCGCCAAGTTCGGAAACTGTGGCATGGTTTGCGACCGGGAAACGAGTTGAATTTTGACGTCGCATTGCTTCAGTCGATGGTTGACCCTTAAGTCTTGCCTCCCGGTATTGGTGGTGTGTTGTAAAACATCAGTCAGCGATCGCTCTTTTCTTATAGCATGTCGAGTCTAGTGCCACTGAATGGGTGTTTGAGACAAACGGAGATTGAGCAGTTTATTCACGCTTATCTGATCATCGACGATCATATCCGCACTCCGGGGATTCTCATTTGTTTATTGGCGGTAGGTCACGCCGGCTTAAGTTTCAACCATATGCCTGCGATCTGGGGACTTGGAATTGATGTTAATACTGACTTGCGCTCTGGGAGTTTGGAGTTGATATCTATACTTCGACTCATGCTTCGGGAACTTGAAGTTGGTATCTATGCTCCGCCTCACGTTCTGGGAACTCGGAGTCGATGTCTATGCTCCGACTTGCACTCTGGGAGTTCGGAGTTGTCGTTTATACTTCAATTTGTGCTCTGGGAATTTGGAGTCAATGCTTATACTCCGGTTCGCACTCTGGGAACTTGGAGTTGATGTTTATACTCCGCTTCTCACTCTGGGAGTTTGGAGTTGATGTTTATACTCCGCTTCGCGCTTTGGGAATACGGAGTTGATGTTTATACTCCGGTTCGCGCTCTGGGAACTCGGGGTTGATGTTTATACTCCACTTCACACTCTAGGAATACGGAGTTGATGTTTATACTCCGCTTCGCACTCTGGGAGTATGGAGTTGATGTTTATACTCCGCTTCGCACTCTGGGAAAATGGAGTTGATGTTTTTACTCTGGTTCGCGCTCTGGGAACTCGGAGTTGATGTTTATACTCCGAATCGCACTCTGGGAGTTCGGAGTTGATGTTTATACTCTGGTTCGTGCTCTGGGAACTCGGAGTTGATGTTTATACTCCGACTCGCACTCTGGGAGTTCGGAGTTGATGTTTATACTCCGCTTCGCACTCTGGGAATACGGAGTTGATGTTTATACTCCGGTTCGCGCTATGGGAACTCGGAGTTGATGTTTATACTCTAGTTCGCGCTCTGGGAACTCGGAGTTGATGTTTATACTCCGACTCGCACCCTGGGAGTTCGGAGTTGATGTTTATACTCCGCTTTGCACTCTGGGAATACTGAGTTGATGTTTATACTCCGGTTCGTGCTCTATGAACTCGGAGTTGATGTTTATACTTCGGTTCGTGCTCTGGGAACTCGGAGTTGATGTTTATACTCCGCTTTGCACTCTGGGAATACAGAGTTGATGAAGGATTGTCATGTATCAATCCTTTTTTGACTTTGATGTGATGGCTTGTCCCCGAGCTCGGGTTTCACTTACCGAGTGATTGGTTGCATCGCAGTCACTCTCTATTTGAATAAATCCCACCGTATGGTGAAACTTATCTCTCCGTGCATAGTGATGGTCATATGAAGTATTTCAAGTAAATCACAGCTCTGGCTCGAAGAGGTTGCATTTTATTGCTGAAATAAGAAAGTATGACAAAGTCAGTTGCCTTATTACAAGTTCTAATTTCGAAATGCATAAACAAATTGTAGAAAAGGATAGTAAACTAAATGGATAAAGATAGCCTGTCAGCTGTAATAGCGGCGAAGGCTCTCGCTATTCCAAGCTCTTGGCAGGGTAAGACCGTCGACGGTCGATAACTTGAATGTGCCATCTCCAAGCCTTCGTTCAATAACATACGGTCCTTCCCATGTCGGCTTCATATGCGAAGGAACCGGATATATTCTTTTTAAGACGAGATCGCCTAGTTCGAAGGTTCGCGGACGGACCTTGGCGTTGTACAATCGAGCGACTCGACTTCGATGCGCAGCTGACCTCAAATCAGCTTCTTCACGCTTCTCGTCTAGTAGATCGAGAGATTCAGCAAGTAATATAGCATTTGTCTTTGGATCATAGTATGTCACACGATGAGAAGGTACTTCTAGCTCGACTGGAATAACGGCCTCTGAACCATAAGAAAGAGAGAATGGAGTGTGGTCGGTCGCGGTCTTGTGGGTTGTTCGATAAGCCCATAGAGCCATAGGAAGTTTATCGACCCACTTGCCCCCAACCTTTTCCAGTCTTTTTTCAGGATGGATTTTATAACTTTATTAACTGCTTCGACCTGTCCGTTTGCCTTATGGTGTGCAACTGCGGAGAATTTCTTTTGGATGTGAAATCGTTTGCAGAAATCTTTAAATTCAGCACTGTCGAATTAGGTTCCGTGTCCGTAATAATGGTGTGTGGGAGACCAAATCGACAGATGATATTACGAACAGTAAGGGATGCGGATTACGGATCTTAAGGCTAGGAATAACACTAGGGGGGTGAATAGTGTTTCTAAGAAATTACTAAATCTTTTTGAGTTATTGTTGATTTGTACACAAATGTATGCAATATTCAGACACAGATATAATCACAGATGCAGAAATAAAGTAAATGCAGTAAAGGAAAGAACACACCTGATTTTATACTGGTTCGGGGTTAACCTACATCCAGTCCCGCACAACTAAGTACAGATTTCCTTTTAAACGCAATTCAACAATTACAACCCTCGGTTTCAAGGCTACGAGGTACACCCTCCAAAATAACAATCCTCTGGGTAGAGATACTTGATTTCCGAGGAAACAAGTTCACCCAATTGATTTCCAAGGCTACAATCACACCTTTTCTCACTTGATTGATTTCCAAGGCTATAAACACACCTTTTCTCGCTTGATAGATTACAAAGAAGCCTATAACTCTGAATAGCACTTAGATCTTGTTGTGATAGTGATAGAGAATCAAACCAGAGATTATCTAGTTAGATTCAATGTTGATTTCGGCAGAGTAAGGATAGGATTTTGATTAAGAAAATATGGAAGAAGAAGAGAAGTGAAAAACCAGAAACACTGATGTTAAATTCGTTGAAACTAACCCCTATTTATAGAAGAACAACAGTCATGTCCATTCGTGAAAGGTTATGGCGAATAGACACTTCTTTTGAAATTTGAATTTTGAATACTAACTGACACTATGTCGACATGGTCACCATGGGTATGTCGACATCCCAAAGCAATTTTTGATGATTTGATTTTGTTTGAAAATGACCTTTATCTTATATTAAAACTATTTTAAACTTTACAAATATACTTGACTATAGATAAAATACATAGATAAATATAGAGAATAATATATATATATATATATATATATAATTTTACTATAATTTTATATTTAAATCTAAATCTAAATATATTATAATTAAAAGATAGTTTAAAACAACCGAAGCTTAAAAACAAGAATATTTAAGGCTAAAACATCTTTTTGAAAATCATTTGAAAAGATACTTTTTAAGGCTAAAACATTTTGAAAAACAATTTTGAAAATCATTCTGAAATAGTTTTGAAAATCATTTTGAAGTATTATTGCAAGCTTCTTCCTGCAGAATATCTCATCATGACAGGACTCGAGAGTTTGTACAAAACCAGGATGTTCGTGGGTTTGTAAGCCACTTGTCGTAGGTTTGTAAGCTACTTGTCGTGGGTTTGTAAGCCACTAAAAAGGTAGAAATGGATATCATCCCAAAAGAAAAATGGAGTGAAGATTTCAGTGCTATTGTGAAGTTTTAACATAATTCTAGACTTAATACTTATCTTGAAATCTTGATCTCTTGATTATCTTGATACTCATGAGTCTTCAATCTTGATATCTTGAATCTCTATACTGTACAGTCTTCATTCTTTGTACCTGCATGGTTAAATCCTGCATATACATATATATCTAAACTATAATGTTAGTATTTATATTTTATAATCTTATTCTAAGGTTGTTGCCATCAAAACCATCATCACAAGGACTAACAATCTCCCCCTTTTTGATGATGACAACCTTTGTTTATAAAATATTACTTATATCTTAATAACTCCCCCTAAAACTGATAACTCCACCTTAATCTATGCCTAACTCTCCTATTTTATATTCCTCCCCCTTTGTCATCAACAAAAACAAACTCTAAACTAAATAACTCTAAACTATATAACTCTCAGTCTAATATCCTCTATGATAATAGTGCTATCATCAATACTTACTCATAAACCTAAAACTTAGTCCTAAATTACAAACTCTCCTAACTAAGAATCTATATAATAATACTTTTAATAGAACATATATAAGAACACACATTATTTATTAATTTTATATTTGTTTATATTTACATTTTCGTAGAGAACGTAAAAACAAACAACAAATAGAAAAGAAAGAGAAAAACTAATGTGAGTCTTTGAACATAGGAGATCTATGAACCGAACAATTTGGATAGTGGAAACAAAAATTTCCATGTTGTTCGACAAGATATCCATCTTTGTCAAAGCACACTTCGCTAATGCAAACGACTTTGTCGTTATCTTCCGCAATCTCTTATTCCATCGGTTCTTCTTCTTCTTCTTCACTTTCCTCTTGATCATGATCTCCTGAAGAGTCATCGTCAATCATGATTGGGTTAGCATGATTATCCATAAGAAATTTTTGCAAATTCCTAAAATTTTTTCCTTGCCTCTCTTGTTCTTTGGCCATTCGAAGTTGCGTCACTTGGATTTCAGTCATTAACTGAAGGGTATCTTTCAAAGAATCCTCTATTTTCGTTACACGAGCGAGCGTTGATTGTTGACACGGACCAGAAGTAGGCGATGGGAACAAAAAGGTTGATTTTAAGTTTGATTTGGAAGAGGAGGCCATTGAAAAATTGATCTCAGAAGATAGAATAGAAAGAGAACAGAGAGAATGAAGAAAATTTCAAAATAGGAGAAATTTATAACCACTTATTTGAATTTTGGTGGGAAAGAAAATTTAAAATTTAAAAACGTTATATGTCGACATGGGTCTAGGAAGGATGTCGACATCGTTCTTGAATTTTGCCTATTTAATTTATTTTCAGGTCTAGGAACAAGTTCCCAAACATTATTTCTAGTGAATTGATTTAATTCTTCTTGCATAGCCAAAATCCATGAATCATCAGTTGATGCTTCTTTTGGATTTTTGGGTTTAATAGTTGATATAAAAGCTACATTACTCATTTGACTTAGTTGGTTTCTAGTTTTAACAACAGATTGCATATCTCCAAGTATATTTTCTATAGGGTGATCTTTTAAAAGTTTAATCCTTTTATTAGGATGATTTAATTCATTATTAGTTTCAGTTGACTCTTGGTTTTGAGTGATTAAATCCTCTTCATCATTTATTTCTTCAAAAATTTTGAAATTTTCATCAAATGAAACATGCATTGTTTCTTCGATGGTATTAGTTCTTAAATTAAATACTCCGTATGCTTTACTTCTATTAGAGTATCCGATAAAGATACCTTTGTCGAATTTAGGATCAAATTTATCTAAGTTATCTTTTGTATTTAAAATAAAACATTTACTTCCAAAAATTCTAAAATCAGATACCTTAGGTTTCTTTGAGAAAATAAGTTCATAAGATGTCTTATCACTTAAAGGCCTAATTAAAATTCTATTTAAAATATAACAGGCGGTAACAACTGCTTCTGCCCAAAAGTACTTTGGTAAACTACTATCAGAAAGCATAGTTCTCGCACACTCTTGAATCGTCCTATTTTTACGTTCTACTACTCCGTTTTGTTGTGGAGTTCTTGGAAATGAAAAATTATGAATTATTCCCTTTTTATTGCAAAATTTTTCAAACTTTTCATTTTCAAATTCACCACCGTGATCGCTACGGATAGTTACAATTTTTGGAGAAAATTGATTTTGAACCCTTTTTGAAAAATTCTTAAAACATTCAAAAGTATCACTTTTATGTTTAAAAAATATTGTCCATGTAAATCTAGAATAATCATCTACAATTACAAAAACATATTTACTGTGATTTAATGACTGAATTTGAGATGGACCAAATAAATCAAGATGAAGTAATTCAAGAGGTTTTGAAGTTGAAATCAAATCTTTTAATTTAAAGGAACTTTTTCTAAGTTTTACTAGTTGACATGCATCACATAGACTATCTACTTTAAAATTCATTTTAGGGAGGCCTCTTACTAGATCATGTTTTGACAGTGTAGATAAGAGTTTGAAATTCAAATGTCCAAATCTCTTTTGCCAAATCCAAGGGTCACTTGCATTTGCCAAAAGACACAAGTTATCATTTGAAATTTTCATACTAAGAATATAAATATTCTTTTTCCTAATTCCCTCAAATATTATGGTTGAATTATTATCTTCAATGTGACACTTATCTTTTTCAAATTTAATTTTATACCCTTTGTCGCATAGTTGACTTATACTTAGCAGATTGTGTTTCAGATTCTTAACTAGCAAAACATTAGTAATAATAGGAGTTTCAGAGTTACCGACTTTGCCGATGCCGATCACATAACCTTTTGAATTGTCTCCAAAGTTAACCAATCCTCCGTCTTTGTATATTATATCATTCAGCATATTTGGATTCCCAGTCATGTGTCTAGAACATCCACTATCGAGTATCCATTTGTTCTTTTTGATCTCCGCAGTTTGTTTGTTCTGGATTGATTCCTCAACTCCCATAAAGCATGATTCCTGCACATCAAACAATCTTAGCAGACAACTTGTATTTGAATATTGATTATATGCAGACTCAAGAGACAATGATGATCTGAATATTTCTAAACATGCATTAACAGATTTCTTAAACATAGCCATTTAAAAAAAACATTTTCAAAAATCAGATTATGAAACTTTTGAAAACCTTGCTCTGATACCAAATGTGAGGAATGCGGATTACGGATCTTAAGGCTAGGAATAACACTAGAGAGGGGTGAATAGTGTTTTTAAGAAATTACTAAATCTTTTTGAGTTATTGTTGATTTGTACACAAATGTATGCAATATTCAGATACAGATATAATCACAGATGTAGAAATAAAGTAAATGTAGTAAAGGAAAGAACACACCGGATTTTATACTGGTTCGGGGTTACCTTACATCCAGTCCCGCACAACTAAGTATGGATTTCCTTTCAAAAGCATTCAACAATTACAACCCTCGGTTTCAAGGCTACGAGGTACACCCTCCAGAATAACAATCCTCTAGGTAGAGATACTTGATTTCCGGGGCAACAAGTTCACCCAATTGATTTCCAAGGCTATAATCACACCTTTTCTCGCTTGATTGATTTCCAAGGCTACAATCACACCTTTTCTCGCTTGATAGATTACAAAGAAGCCTATACCTCTGAATAACACTTAGATCTTGTTGAGATAGTGATAGAGAATCAAACCAGAGATTATCTAGTTAGATTCAATGTTGATTTCGGCAGAGTAAGGATAGGATTTTGATTAAGAAAATGTGGAAGAAGAAGAGAAAAGAAAAACCAGAAAAACTGATGTTAAATTCGTTGAAACTAACCCCTATTTATAGAAGAACGACAGTCATGTCCATTCATGAAAGGTTATGGCGAATAGACACTTCTTTTGAAATTTGAATTTTGAATACTAACTGACACTATGTCGACATGGTCACCATGGGTATGTCGACATCCCAAAGCAATTTTTGATGATTTGATTTTGTTTGAAAATAACCTTTATCTTATATTAAAACTATTTTAAACTTTACAAATATACTTGACTATAGATAAAATACATAGATAAATATAGAGAATAATATATATATATATATAATTTTACTATAATTTTATATTTAAATCTAAATATAAATATATTATAATTAAAAGATAGTTTAAAACAACCGATGCTTAAAAACAAGAATATTTAAGGCTAAAACATCTTTTTGAAAATCATTTGAAAAGATAATTTTTAAGGCTAAAACATTTTGAAAAACAATTTTGAAAATCATTCTGAAATAGTTTTGAAAATCATTTTGAAGTAGTTTTGCAAGCTTCTTCCTGCAGAATATCTCATCATGACAGGACTCAAGAACTTGTACAAAACCAGGATGTTCGTGGGTTTGTAAGCCACTTGTCGTAGGTTTGTAAGCTACTTGTCGTGGGTTTGTAAGCCACTAAAAAGTTAGAAATGGGTTCCATCCCAAAAGAAAAAAGGAGTGAAGATTTCAGTGCTATTGTGAAGTTTTATCATAATTCTAGACTCAATACTTATCTTGAAATCTTGAACTCTTGATTATCTTGATACTCATGAGTCTTCAATCTTGATATCTTGAATCTCTATACTGTACAGTCTTCATTCTTTGTACCTGCATGGTTAAATCCTGCATATACATATATATCTAAACTATAATGTTAGTATTTATATTTTATAATCTTATTCTAAAGTTGTTGTCATCAAAACCATCATCTCAAGGACTAACACGAACCACAAAGTTGATCACTTTCTTCGTTGTAATGGTAGCGAGAGCTTCGGCTTCAGCCCACTTTGTAAAGTAATCAACTGCGATGATGGCGTACTTTGCACCACCTTTTGCCAGAGGTAGAGCACCGATGATGTCAATGCCCCACATTGCGAACGGCCATGGGCTGCCCATTTGCGTTATCTCGGTAGGAGGAGCTCTAGGAATTCGGGCATATTTCTAGCACCTATCACATTTCTTTGCATAGTCCAACGCATCACGATTCACGGTAGGTCAGTAATACCCGTAGCGAAGTATTTTCTTGGCAAGTGCTTGCCCCCCGGTGTGATCGCCACATTCTCCCTCGTGCACATCGCGCAATACTTGTTTAATTTCATCGTGAGCGATACACCAGAGTAGGGGAACTGAGTACCCCCTTCTGTACATGAGTCCATCCTGGATGGTAAATCGCGAGGCCTTCCGAAGGACTTGTCTCTTTTCACTCCTGCACTCCGGTAGGGTTCCGTGCTCAATGTAATTTCTGAGTGGGGTCATCCCTGAATCCTTTTCGGGAATGGTTTCGCATACCCGGTTTATTTCTGTCTGATCGATACTTGGGGAAGATAGCGTTTCTACAGGAATGAGTCCCATTTGCTGAGCTTCACCTGTGCTGGCTAGCTTTGCCAATGAATCGGCCTTTTGGTTGAGTTCTCGAGGTATACAATAAATGGCATAGTAATCAAACCGAGTAAGTACTTCCTGAACTCGAGCTAAGTAAGCAGCCAGCCTTCGGTCCCTTGCTTGATATTCTCCTCGAACCTGACACACAACTAGTTGTGAATCATAATAAATTTCCACAGCGATAATATTCAGATCTCTGGCGGGTTTCAAGCTAGCTAAGAGGGCTTCATATTCAGCTTCATTATTGGTTGCATGAAAGTCAAACTTCAAAGCGTAGCATATAGATCAGCCTTCGGGGGTTTCGAGTACAACAGCAGCGCCCGAACACCGGTCGTCGATGCTCCATCAGTGTACAGCTTCCAGATGTATTCGGGGGATTTACTGGTTTCGGGCAAGTCCTCGGGAACGGTAAATTCAACTACGAAATCAGTGAGGACTTGTCCTTGGATTGCTCGTCTTGGAGTGTAAGTAATATCAAACTGACTCAATTCGATGTTCCACTTGAGTAACCTACCAGACGTCTCAGGCCGCGAAAGGACCTGTCGTAACGGCTGGTCGGTGTAAACAGCAATGGGCTGTGCTTGGAAATACGGTTGGAGTTTTCTTGATGCAATTACAAGGCAGTAAGCCAAATTTTCTAGCCTTGGGTAGATCCTTTCAGCCCCAGTCAGTCGTTTGCTAACGTAGTACACCGGCTTCTGTAACCCGTCTTCTTCTCGAATCAAGGCAGTGCTGATAGCATTTTCTGATATCGCCAAGTATGCATACAACTTCTCATGATCAATAGGCTTTGACAGTATTGGCAGTGTGGATAGATGTTGAACTAGTGCTTGGAAAGCGCCCTCGCACTCCGTGGTCCATTCAAAGTTTCGTTTCCCTTTTCGAATCAGATCGAAGATGGGAATGCATTTGTCAGTGGACTTTGAAATGAACCTGCTCAACGCTGCTACCTTTCCATTAAGACTCTGGACTTGCTTTATAGTCTTTGGAGTTTCAAGATTTCTGATTGCCCAAATCTTTTCAGGATTAGCTTTGATTCCTCGGGCGTTGACAATGAACCCAAGGAACTTCCCGAATGCAACTCCAAAGTGACATTTCAGTGGATTTAGCTTCATTTTGTATTCTCGAAGTATGTTGAACATAGTTTCCAGGTCTTTAACATGGTCAGTGGAGAGTCATGACTTCACAAGCATGTCGTCTACATATACTTCCATGGTTCTCCCGATTTGATTGGCAAACATCTGATTGACCAATCGTTGATAAGTAGCCCCGACATTCTTGAGTCCGAACGGCATAACTTTGTAGAAATAAAGTCCCAGATTGGTTACGAAGTTGGTGTGTTCTTGATCGGGTAAATGCATCGGTATCTGATTGTAGCCAGAGTATGCATCCATGAAGGATAAGAGTCCATGCCTAGCTGTCGAATCTACTAGCTGATCGATTCTGGGAAGCGGGAAACTGTCTTTGGGACATGCTTTATTCAGATCGAAATAATCGACACATGTCCTCCACTTTCCGTTCGGCTTTCGAACGAGCACAGGATTCGACACCCATTCAGGATATAGCGCATCTCGAATGAACCCGTTCGCTTCAAGCTTTTCTACTTCTTCTTTAAGGGCGGCAGATCTCTCTGGATCCATACCGCGCCTTTTTTGTTCGATCGGGACATGCCACGGGTCAATGTTCAGAGTGTGGCTCGCGATGTCCGGTGAGATCCCACACATATTAGAATGTGTCCAGGCAAACACGTCAAGATTTTCCCGCAGAAATTCAACCAATTCCTCCTGAGTTTGCCGGCTTAGCTGAGATCCAATCTTTATCATTTCGAATCATCATCATTGTCAACTAGGACATCAATCGTTAGTTCGGCCGGTGATGCTTGATTTTCTTTAGATTCTCCTTCGTCTTCGGTTTCTCTTGGATCAAGATCCTTGAGGAATTGGCTGGGGTGCCCGGGCCTGGGCCCGGGCGTTAATTGTCAATCATGGGGAAAACGGACGCTGAGAGATTCCTCCACGCCCTTTCCTTTCTCCTTTCGTTGCGCCTCCCGCAGCTCAGCAACATAGCAGGCTCTGGCAGTAGCCTGATCTCCCTGAATGATTCCTATTCCATGATCAGTGGGAAACTTTAAAGTCAAACACCATGGGGCGATGGCTGCCTTGAATTCAGCGATGGTCGGTCGGCCCAAGAAAGCATTGTAAGGGGAGTCTATGTCCAAAACAATGAACTGCAACATCCGTACTCTGTGACGTTCTCCAACTCCCAACTCTACTGGTAGTTCCACCATTCCAGTGGGTATAGTAGCACTTCTGTTGAAACCATGGACTCGGGATTGACAAGGCTTCAAGTCCGTGGCTTCCATTTTCATTTGAACATAAGCTCGCTTGAACAAAATATTCACAGCGCTTCCACTGTCAACTAATATTCTCTTCATCCAAGCAGGACCTACTTGTGCTAAGATGACCAGTGGATCGATAGTGAGGGGCTTCGACTTTATTAGCGTCTCTGTTTCTGAACACGATGTCATCCGCCATCGTTTTCTGTTGCTTGGCCGGAGCCCCTTCATCAAAACTACTACGACACTCGAAGTCCGCATGCCTGATAGAACTGGCATACGACTCCATTTCCTTCCAGCTTCGATCTGCTGGGTGAGGACCACCACTTACTGTATTGATGACCAACCTCCCGCTTGTACGAGCGCGCTCCTCATGTCTTTCCTAATTTGGCGCAAGATTCTGATTTGATGGGCCCGCACCACCAGACTGCGGTGCCTGCACATACTGATCCAACTTCCGTTCACGTATCAGTTTTTCAATGAGGTCTTGTAAGTGACGACACTCATTGGTGTTGTGGCCATAACTCTCATGGAATCTACAAAATTTCCCTGTTTGGATTTGTCTTTCAGTTGGTGCTTTCGGGGCAGGTTTCTTGTATTACATGGTATTACAGGTCTGCAGATACACATTTTCCAACGACGTGATTAATGGCGTGTAGTTATCGTACATGGAAGCTCTACGCCGTGGACCACGATTCTGATCGCGTTTTTTGTTTTGATTTCCATTGTCCCTTTGCTGATTCTGTTTATTTTGTACGTTCAACTGGATTTTCCCAGAACTATCTCCGGATTGTTTAATAGTGAGGTTACTTTGTATTCCTTCGATGTTGGGCCCTACGTCATCCTACTTCCTAGACTGTTTTGCATTCTCCCTTCTTAGGAATTGGGCCGCCTTGGAATAGAAACGGTCCAATGACGCAGGTGGTTTTCCAGCTAACCAATTTCCGAACTCGGAATCAACATCAATCCTCTTAGTCAATGCCATCAGGATAGAGTTATCATTGGATTTATGCACACGCAGCATGGAATCGCTCCAAGTAACGTCTAAGTGTTTCTCCGGGAGCTTGTGTAACACTAGACATAGTGTTGACATCTTTAGGCCTTGCTACATGCATGTAGAATTGTTCAACAAACTTGGTGGCCATCTGGTCAAAGTTAGAGATGGATCACGGTGGCAAACGAGTGAACCACATGGTAGTGATGCCCCCTAGGGAAATGGGGAAACTACGGCATTTTACTGCGTCATCAGCTCTCGCAGCATTCATCAGCCATTCGTATTTCAGGACGTGTTGATTGGGATCCGAACTTCCTTCATAAACTGGCAAAGCTGGCATCCTGAAGTGTCGAGGTGGTTCAGCATATAAAACATCATCGGTGAAAGAGGTATGACTCCGGGAGATTCCCCAGTCGTCATTACTGAGACCCTGACTTTCACGGATCATTTGACGGATCATCGTTGGTATATCCGGCACTTGGATACTTGCAGCATGTTGTGCCAAGGTGTGGTCGGGTTCCACAGCACGAGTCTGGACCGGACACGGTCGACGGTCCGTGCCTCGCCTCCTTGGTTCAACATCCTCAGGGACATAAGGCTCAGGAGTCTGCTCTCGTTGGCTATGTTGAGGATCAGCTTGGTTTCTAGCATCACCTCCACGTCCGGCAGTGGTGGTAGTAGCAATGTTGCCGGTGACATGATAAGGAGCAGCACCTCCCCGAGATGAATGTTCTGTACGGAGACTAGCGGATGGTCCAGTTCTAGGTTGCCAAAGATTTGAAGCAGGTTGGTGTCCCATGGCTTGGGTGTAGCTTACACCTAGCCGTCGGCGTGTGGATCTGGTTTGGCCATCAAAGGAGGCTGAACTCTTCGTGGAAGAATAAGAACCTTGGTCTCTTCTGGACCTTCTTCGCCTTTGGCGATTTAGCTGGTTAGTCAACTCTGTGTTGACGCGCAGTTGTTCAGTTAGCTGCCGTCGACTCTGTGTCAATTCTTGAAGCAATGTCTGGAATTCTTGTCTAGTGATTGGACCTGATGGATCTGAAAGTCCTGCAGCATTTTGGTTGGATGGAGGTGATTGCATGGGATTTTGTTGGTCCCATGCTCCTTGATCAGCAGCTGTAGAAATGGTACGTGTGCTCACCATAATGAATTATTTAACAAAGTGTTTGTACCAAAATTGAGCACAACACTCTTCGGAAGTCTTTGAAGAGATAAAATGAAGAAATTAAATGGAAAACGAGGAACTATTTAACAAAGACTCCAAATTTCAGAAATAAGGATAATTAAAATGCAGGGAGACACAAGAATTTAGAGTGGTTCAGCGTATTGCCTACGTCCACTATGAAGTAGTTTGCTTTATCGATCTTTCTTTGATGTTTACAATTGAATTCAATGAACTACAGCATGTGATTGTGATTTGCAGCAGTAAAATTCGTAGGTAGCAGCAACAATGGAGTTCAGATCTGGATCTGGCGGAGTCCGGGCGTTGGAGATCTCAAAGAGGAATAAGAACCCCTTTTTTGTTGGCTTTGGGGGTCAAATTATAGGTGTAGGAGGCTGATATTTCACTCAGATCTCGGGAGACTCTCTCTGGCACGTGACCAGGCCCGCGCGCCCAAGCCCGTGAAGTTTTGGCCCGATCCGTGATCGATACGAACAGATTTCGTATCGATCAAGATTTCATGCAATGGAGTCGAAATTTGGCGTGGACATTCTTTAGCATGCACATAGTCTTCTATGAAAATTTCATAGCATTTGGACTTGTAGATTAGGAGATATGATCGATACGAAATGGGATTCTCGGTGGCTGTTTGGTTCGACTCGCTCTCGTTTCGACTCGCTTCCGTTCGACTCGGTGACGTGGCGCTCGAGTCCTTGGATCACTCTGCCCTTGATGCTGTCTCGAGCGAGTCAAAATGTACATCGATTGAGCGAGTCGATGTGTGCCCAGGTTGAGCTAGTCGAAGCGTGCACTGGTCAAGCGAGTCGAAGTGGAGCGTCCTGAGGGATTCGAACAAAGGCTCCATGATGGACACGCAGTGGAGCGAGTCAAAGGAGTCATTTCTGGTGGTTGCGAAGCGAGTCGAAGGAGTCACTTCTGAGGGATGCGAAGTGAGTCAAAGTAGGCATCTGAGGGATGTAAAGCGAGTCGAAGGAGTCACTTCTGAGGGATGCGAAGCGAGTCGAAGGGAGCGAGTCGACCGGTGATTGGTTTTCATCCAATTTTGTATCGTTCATAACTTGGGCATACGAACTCGGGTTGACTTGAGATTTGGAACGTTGACTCTCATGGCTTAGCTTGTCATGTCCTACCAATTTTGGCTCAATCCGGACTCGGACAAAATTCGTCGATATCCATAGTGAGCCTGTGTATAACTGATCTCTAGGACGGACCGTCATTGGTTACTGGTCAATTTCTTGGTGTCACGGCCTTGCCAAAAGGCAGGATAACAATCATAGTATGTTTTTTTCTTCATTAATGCCCGGATTAAGATGGGCTTCACTGGTGAGAGTGTTTCCATTGGTTTCATGCTCGTTGTAGTTGTTACCTTCGAATGGCGGGAGATTGTCCATGGCAACAAGTTAGATTGGGTCTTTGCAAAGTAGAGAAGTGTGGAATGGTATGTGCTTTATGAGGAGGTCCTCCTTCTATCTCCAAAATGTTGACTAGAAATTTAGCCAACCTCGAAATTAGACTAATATGCAAAGGTTACTAGTTAAAGCTAGGATTAAAATGAAAAATGTGGAGTTAAGTACGCAGCTGAATGGTAAATAACATGAGATATAGAGTAGTTCAGTGAAGCAGCCTACATCCACTATGAAGTCCTCTTACTTTATATTTCTCTTGCAACTACAAGAAATTATAAAAGAATAATAAGAAAGTAGGAAGCTCTTAAGACTACCAAACCTATGTAATCTTAATGCCTTGCGGTAGCAAGAACCTTGAATTATGTGTTGTATTTAAAATCCTTGTATGTTCCAATCCATTTGAAGTTTCAATGCAGGGGATATCTGTAGTAGTTGAAGTGGATGATGGCTGGTTGAGATTGAGTTGTAGAACTGGTAGAAAAAAGCCAGAATGTTGATATAGTTGTAAGGATAAATGGATGACAACTATCAAGGTATAAGAAGTCGTGCGACAGATGAAAATATACTCATTGCTCCTCTACACCATGCGTGGGCCTCCCATTTAATGTGCAGATTTCAGATAAAATGTTTTTTTAATGCTAATTATAAGCCACATCAGTTTAGGTTCCCAACTATAGTGCTACGGATATGTGGATGGATATCTTATCGTTTACTTGAGTTCTTACATTATAAAGCTTGCTGAGTCTATCGATCGGTTGTCAACGATATGAAAGAAACTAGGAATCTTGCAAGGACCATGTTCGGAAGATGGCAAACGGCCGGGTGCAAGACGACCGAGAGGGATACCTAGGACTAATCGGAGGTGGCTATACTGAAGTCGGGTCAAGGATTGGCCATGCTCGAGCCTGTCTTACTTAATGTGCCACATGTTAAGGTGGGTTTGGAGAGGTTCCAGCCTCAAATGGAGTGACGTCGGATGATCGTGTTAACGTCGAGTTATACTAGAAGAAGATTGACATAAAAGGCCAGTCGTCATTGTGCCATGCCTGGCTGAACCGGGAGGGGATGGGTCCAAATCTTGCTTAAATGTGACAGGTGCTTATGGACGAGGCGATCCAGCCTTATCTTATTGTATTGTCGAGTAGAAGGGTTGGTTTAAGACCAACATAGGCTTAGGCCGGGTTATGTGGGTCGGTTATAAAGCATTTGGGCTGGCTTTGATTGGGCCAGACTGCCTTTAATTGGCCTACTAATTACTTGCAAGAAAATTGAGCAACATTTTGTTCCTAAAGTCCTTATCCATGTGCAGGTGTGGGCATGTCATATCACAAAAATCATACAGTTTGATGGCCCTGCAAAGCATTTAATGTGGTTTCCACATGGCTTCTTGCTATTGGTTGTGACGGTTCGTTTTCTTAGAAGTGATAGAGATGTGTCACATTTCCTACGTGCACAAATTGACTTTGTTCGGATCTCTTTAGAGCAACTAAGATTCTTTTTTCCTTTAGAATTAAATGCACATGATTGAAGGCATTGGCATATAAACACCCCCTTCTCTTCTTCCCTAAACTCTTAAATCTTTCCCTATGAAAATTCTTCATAGTCTATTAATCCTTTGCAATTCTTTACTAATAAAAAGCAACTTATTTCATCATCTATATCCTTTCTAAGTGTCTTTGCAAGTACTTCTTTTTATCTAACTTGTTTGGTATATTGAGAAAGGAGAAATCTTTCTTAGTGCTAAACTGCCAACTGTTGATTGTGGTTCAAAACATTGCTTGGGACAGTCTTCTTGAGATGGATTTTGCCTTGCAGCTTGGCTTTGGCCAATGCCTGTCCACTAGGATTTCGGTAGTGATCGACCATCGTTGTTATGTTAATGGGCCAGCCGGGGTCGGCGAATTTCTCCTTTACCCTGCTCTAGCTATTATGAACCTAGGCCGGCTTGGATGCTTCAACGCCTGGATGGAAAGAGTAGTGGTTTTTGCCTCCGCCTTTGATGTCACTGCTAAAGTCTCGATCATCCTTTTGGTGATATCGATCGGCGGTTATTAAAGATCACTTGCGAGATTTGATGTGGAAAGCTGGGGAGATGGTAGCACACTCCATTTACATCAACGAGTCCTTGATCGTTTGAAGTGTCGGGAGAGCTCTTCTTCACATTTGAGGCTGGATCTTCTAAAGTGTTTTACTGACATACTTCCTTTTTCTGTCTTCTTTTCAACTAGTTAGCGATAGGAATATCGTTCTAAGCCTAGTGGGTTGGGCATTGTGCCTTTATATTCTTTGAGCTGAATAAAATATTTTTTTTTTTGCAAACTTTGGTTGAGAATTTTGTTGCTATTTTTTTCTTATTCATCTATGTATGACTTGTTGAGAAAAGCACTTTGTATAACCAATAGTTCCTATATTTATCTTGCATAAATTCCTTTCTTTTTTAAGATATGTTAACGGTGGAAAACCGTTATAAAAGACCTATTACAACGGTGGAGCTACCGTCGTATTATGAGAAGTTGTAACAGACTAAAAGCTTTTCACAACGGTGTTCTATAGTTGCAAAAAACCGTTGTCATAAATTCTATTACAACAGTTTTTACAGTTGCAATTAACCTTTTTACAAATGGTAATAACTGTTGTAGATATGTAATATTTCATAATGTAGTAGGTATTACATCTACATGTTAACCGTTGTAGTAATTTCTTCAACAACTGTTATTGACCATTGTGATTTTGTATGTTTTACAACTATTTCTGACAATTGTAATATATTTTATTACAACTACAACTGACAGTTGTGATTCACAAACTCAAAAAAAATAATTGCATGCACCAATCACCAACTTACCAAACTAACCAATATACATCTGAATCAGATTCATTCTTAAATGTTAATAATCATAGAATTCCAACAAAGTACAATACATACCCAACAAAACAATTTAAAGTAATCGTTTACATCATCAACTAAAACAATACCAAAACAACATTCCCTCATAACCAATCCAAAGTACAATGATACAAAACAAAATACATAAGAAAGATAAAGTTGTGTATCCCAAAACAACGCATACCCTAAGGAAGTACACTAGTCGAAGGCAACGAAGTCTTTATGCCAAGCCACGGTTGATCCAACAACTTGTCCAATAGTAGACACTCTAAATTCAGCCTCCACAAGAAAGCTTCCGGATTCACCGCCATATCAATCCAAACTTTGCAACCATCTGGTCCTAGTTTTTTAAAGTGCACCAAACAATTAGGATCAGTAGATACAACCATTCCTTCTGCAATAACCTGCTTTTGCCAACTCAATAGTTTACATTTTCTGGGCTCATTTTCAGCTTGCCTTGCAAGCTAAAGTTCGAAGGTAAAATCTAAAATACATACTAATGAAAAATATGACAAATGATAGTATGTGCTACATATCTAATTGTTTTACAAATGGGATAACCTCTATATGAATAATAAAAAAACATCTGTAGCCATAATTACAAGCTAAGACAGCCAAAAGTCTAAACATATATTTCTACATATCTTGGATAAGAAAATAAAACTACAATGAATTTGAATTTATGTTTTTTTTTCTATTATAGCACATCACTTCTTTAGAATATCAATTTCTTTTCAAACAATAATTTAACAATAATATGTTAAAGCAATTTCAATACGGCAGTATATGTAAACAATAGGCTCAGTAATGACTAAGAAAAAATTTACCAGATCCATTTTTAACATTATTTTCAGAAATAATTTTGCATATTTTTAACAGTCATAAATTATGATGTAAACAAGGTTGCAGCTTTGTCAAAAAATATGACACCGTGCAAGTCCCAAAAAAACCCAATAAATTTAAAGTCTAACTTACCCAGTGTTCAGACCACTCAACAAAGGCGGGAACCTATTTTCAGACCTGGAAATGAACCGAATTATGTTTAATATACCGACTACAAGCCTAATGCATAACCCATTTTCAAACTAGGGGAAGGAAAAGCAATGTAATGTTATCGTTATTTTCAGACCAAGCAAAGGAAACAAGCACTGTACTGATAGAAATGGTACCCGAGGCATATTAGCATGAGGAATCTCTGGATTTTTCTCATTAACTGTTTGCTTTCCTTTCATATCCTGTCAAGATTGTATTGTTACATGTGCAACTAATAATTTGTAAGGACATGTCACATATTCATTAGCCTAACTAATTAATACTTACCAGCATAATTGCAATAAGCTCCTGTAATTTAGCCTCCAAGCCACTAACTTGGTTTCACAGTGCATGTACTACACGTAAATTACCCTGATGAATACGCAGCTGAGATGGTACAACCCCAAAACCTAGTCCTCTTACATGTCCGCCATGTTCCGGATCAAAAAGCTTTTACACACCATCTTGAGTAATTGATGTTGTTCCCTGAGAACTCCAACTCATGGCATTATGCTCTTTTATCATAGACTACAAATTCAAAAACAGCCAATATTAAGCAATTAAAAAAACACTACATTAACAATAACACAGAGCTGAAGTCGTTTAATTTTTTTTGCTTATTTTGTGTATTTGAACTTATTCTTACTATGCAGTCGGCAACAACTGAATTCAGAGGTTCTCCATTTTTCTGGTATGGGCTTTGCACCACAATTACATAAAATGATAGTTCTTCTAGGCTTCCATCCTCTCTTTTGCAATTTTCCTAGTCTTTCAGCAAGCTGCATTGCACAAAGAAGGTTCGATATGCAAAATTAGTAAGCAAGGCGTGAAAGTAAAATATGTTCTTTTTGGGGTATCTCGCATTGTGTGTGGCTAATGGGCGCACACTGTGAAGCTGTAAAAATATGCAGTATTTGCAACATAGGATCTACCCATCCGTATTGTCAATAATACCAAAAGATGGGATAAGTGATGTTTTGAGAAATAAAAAATCTACTAAATTCCATGGATTAAGGAAAAAGGTACCGATTTTTGAAACATCTAAGAGAGACAATATTATATGGACAATGCCTTTTAAAATGACGAAAATGATACATAAAACTCCCTGCTATGCAAATCTACTATATAACCAACGACTGTCCAATTTGCATGCAAAAAGAATATTAAATTTAAACAAGCACCATAAATTGCTCACAAATTACATCAACTCCTAGCAAAAGTTAACATTCGTGAAGACTTGTATTTTATCTCACTGGTAGAGATGTTAGATTTTCGGAGTGAATTATTTTAGAGAAGCTTTTGTGGGTATTCATATGATTTCAAAATTGGAATTAGCCATATTGTTTAGTGCTGTATAAGCATGTTTCATTGCAGTAGATTTAGACTTGGAATTAATTCACATTTGAGTGAAATAAATCCTTTAGAAGGTGCTATATGTTTTGGGCTCTCACTTGCCACGTTTCTTTTACAAGGAGGCAAACAACAGTAAAGTTGATGGAACAGATTTTACTGCTGCAACTAAACAATTCAGTATTAGATAAAAGTTAGAGACATGCATATCTGCCATGTTTCTAACTAGGGCGTAATTTTTTTTTAAAACAAAATGTAAGGTTTGCGGAGGCTTAATTGTGTTGCATGCATGTTTAGTTATTCAACTACAAAATTCACATAACGCTTGCTGAAGTTCATTAGTCTTTGTCTCTTATTCAGCCAAAAGTTAACATTCTATAAAGTTAACATTCGTGATTGTTATCATTTAAGTCCATATTACTAACATCTGATTTTAACAGCCATGGTTGTTACAGAAACAACATGTACTTATAATCTCAACAACCCTATAAAAAAACATTGTATTCAGATATCATAATTATGGAAATCGTTTACTAAACAATTCATCTCAAAGACATGCTATGAATGAACAAGCCTCTAAGTTAAATGATCCAATAGAAGGCTCATCTGATTATAAAAATACAAATATAATTTCGTTCAACTCTTACTCTGTTCATCTGTAATTTCAGTGTTTCAATCAAACTAACTATTCTTTAAGGATTGTCATACATGATTATTTTTCAACCAAAATTATAGTGCTATTTTAACACTTAAAGTAAGTTTGTTATCTTATGAAAATATTGTGTTTTAGATTATAAACAAAGAGCAGAACAAAGCCCATTTATTTATTTATTTATCAATTAATCTAACCAAAAGAGAAGACTGGAAAAATAAATTTTGAGAAAAAAATACCATGACAATATTTTTAGTTTTCTACCTAAATATTTCCAAAAAAGTTCAAACTTCTCCAAAAGTTTCCATTTTTTCATTACAGCTCAATTTTAAGAAAAATCTAAAGCCCCGTTTGGTTTGCTATTTTTAGTTTTGAATTTTCATCTAAACAAAAATGCGCATTTATTATGTGTTGTTGGAAAACACACAATTTTGAAAAATGAAACTAACGTAGAAAATAGAAAACAAGATTATTTGATTTTTCATGTTATGAGACATAACAAAAGGATGGAAAACAATTCATCTCTTCCATTTTCAGCTCATCGTCGCGATGGCTAAGAATTGTAAAAAAATTCCACATTTTCTTGTATTTTGTAGTGTATGTTGAAAACACAAAACACAAAACTCAAAACGAAATCAAACGGGGCCTAAAGCTTTCAAATAGCGAGAAGTTTTATTTCAACAATTCAAAACAGTTTGAAAATCCGTAATTAAGAAAAAAATCTATATTATAAAAATTTGGAATAAGAACCATTTTTTAAAACAGTGAGGAATATTTTTTACTCCGAAATCAATCGATATTTTCCTAAAAGTAAAAAAAGAAAGATTTATTTTAATAACATTTTATTATGTTTTATATGTGATGAACTAAGAATAGCATAGAATGTCCCAGGTATAAGTATCTACAGCATTGCAATATACATGTATAACCAAACTTTGTTTTTTAATCTGATCTTCTCATATAGAAATTATTCAGAAAGCAACCACTGATTGAACTCTATTATTCAAAAGACAAACCACAATCAGGTACATCAAGTAGAAACTTTTCACCGGGCAATTGGTTCTTTGCCAAAAACGAAAGAATAAATCCATAGTGTAGTAGAACTCAAGCTAATAACACTCTCTAAATTCATTAGCTAATCACTGGAAATATCTGTAACAAAAATTGGTCTACTTTACTGATGTCATATTCTAATGGAGAGAGAACAACTAGGTGGCAATCAAACGACATATCTAGTCCTTTATTGCATTACGCATAACCAACATGCCTTCTCTTAAAATGGGAACATTGATATACATTTTTAGATTAAAATAAATAGTACTCCTCCAAAATATATATTTCCACACAATCAATTATGGTCATATAACGGTATAAATGTTATCCTTAATTTAACTCTGCACAGCCAGTAAGATTTCATTCAAATCTTCTTTTTATGGATCAACATACCATATTCTCTGTTGGTAAATAAAGTTAAAAAAATAAAAATAAAAAATAAAGTTCACAACCATACATAATTCATTCAATGTTCAAAAGCAGGTGTATACGCAATGAATTATTTAATTTAGTTTAGGTGCCATTTTTTCCACGACAGAATGCAATTGGTTTATCTACGTCGTAAGTAAGACACAATACCTATATCAACGGCAAGCAGATGCAGAGCAGGACACGGTTAGGGTTCGCGGGTTTCGTGGATGGCAAGGGCGGCAAGCGGTCTAGCTTCGTGGATGGCAAGGGCGGCGAGCGGGTTTAGTTTCGTGGATGGCAAGGGCGGCTAGGTCAACGCGATGAGGTTAGGGTTTAGGCGTATGAAATTTTGACCGTGAGTTTTAGTACTTAGTGAATAAAATGAAAGGGCTAGGAAACGAAGGGAGGGAAGGGGAAAAAATTTTTAAGGTGGAAAGTGGTAATTATGTGTTCAGAAGACAACTGGCACAAATAGTTGTAATAATTAAGCATTTACAACTGGCACAAAAAAAAAGTTGTTATAGACGTATATTACAACTGCTGCATAAATAAAGTTATTAAAAGTACCTTTGTTACAACTGCTGGAAATAAACAGTTGTTAAAAATAACCTATAACAACTGTTGGTTCGTGTTAGTTGTAAAGTAAAAGTTGTAATATGACTATTTTGTTGTAGTGTTTGTCGCTTATCGATATCGTATACCGATTTATATATTTATAACTATTATAAATATACCTAATAATATTTATTTATCAAATCATAATAAAATTTTACAATTAATATTTCATAAATATTAATTAATTTGATTAATTATGTCAATTATAAATTAATCGTTTGGTCAAAGGAGAATTCACCATTTTGGTTGTGTGACTCGTCAGGTGTAAATTCGGTCGGCGATTAATATCGAACTATTCGAATACTAACGTTCACATGTTACTTAGGAGGTGCTGTGACATTTTGGCTAAATTTATCGCTTACTTGGTTTTGGTAATGTTCAATTTTACTTTAATTAAGTGTTATCCGGTTGTGACTTTTATTTACACCAATTATCTTTGCCAAAACTATATCACTTTGAACTTATGGAATTTTATAACAGTCAAAATTCCAATATCGTTCATATTCAACTCTATAGTCCAAACACAAAATCTATTATTCAACAATAATTATTATTATTAACCAAACTGTTCCAACCAGAGACTTTGACTTTGAGTTGACTTGAGTTGATCGTGATACTAACACCATATAACTAAAGAGACGAATCATCACTTGAATAGTGCTTACTTCCAATACTTCCACTCGACCCAACTGGAGTCACTCGATAGAAATTATTCCATGATTTGACTATAATCAAATTGAAGCTTTCATATTGAAGATCGATAATATTCTCAAGTCGAGGGAATTGTGTAAATTAGTCACATCGATATTTTTTGTTTGACCTTAGTTATATTAACCAATAGAAAACTATCGTGTGAGTCATAAAATAGTTACCAATAATTATCATTACGTAACCCCTTGGTTCCCCCAGCATGAGTAATACACTGTCTAATATTGGAAAGCGTTATGTGTTCTAGTCTAAACGGATGTATCGATATCCTGTCTCGATACATCTTGACTAGGAATATTTAAAATTGTATATTTACTTTTTTGTGATAAATTACTCATGGTTACAACACTTTGTAACTACTATCACAAAATATACCATATATGGATTTTCTATTAAATATATTTTTAATTAAATTAACTAATTAATATGACACGTTATATAAAGTATATAATAGAAAGAAAACACCTTTTATTTTGAATAAGATTGGTTATCGAGTTAGATATATGTAACAAATTACATAAGACCTAGGGCATACCCCTAACTCTATCAATCTCCTACTTTCACTTTGGATCAATTATGGAATCTTATCGCAGCTTCCACGATTGGTTTCCTCAAAACCAATTGGGTAAATCCTAAAGTGAATGGGTATGCTATTATGTTTCAATTATCAACTCTCTCTGATGTTAATAAACTCCTTTATCACGTGAAATAATTCGGAGTATGTTTCTCAACTCCTAGTGAGCTTTAAGTTCTGTTACGAACAATATCGCAACATTGTTATAATGTAACAATGTTATGGGATTCTCAACATTTGGAATTGCCCTCAGCTTAGTTATAAATTTTATGCATTTATATTTATGTACATTGTTTTTATTGCAGCAATATTCAAGGCGCTGTACTTAGCCTTTTCTCATTGAATCAGCCATAGTCATTGATTTGGAACATTTCCAACTTAAAGATTCTTAACTTGAATTTATTATTGACATAATATACTCAACATCACTTATGAAATTTGAGTTTGAACACTTCTTCATAAGGATTTCGTTATGTCTATAAACAATTCTCTAGTATTTCATAAATACACGAGAATATTACGAACTACCATTTAATAATATCAATTTGGATTTAATATTTTTATCATGTATCAAATACATAACCAAATCATGATATTGTAGATAAAACAACATGTATGATAATTCCTATTGCCAATGCATAAGGAATCCATCTTACATGCTCTGTATTAAACATTTTTTTAGGTGTCCTTGCATATCATTTTGGGACATTCCCAATATCTTTTATACTTGTTATAAAAGACATCATTTACTAATCCAATGTTGAGTATTAAAATAATTAAAAATATTTTAACATAGTACATCGTTAATAATCAGTAGCGTGTTGTTTACTTATGATTTAGAAATATATATGTACCTTTTAACGTTCTTTCTTATGAACATGCACTTTCTCTGCATTTTGATTACTCATGATTTAGAAATATCTATGTACGTTTTAATGTTCTTTCTTATAAACACGCACTTTCTCTGCATTTTGATCGATTATCAAACTATTTGATATCTCTATAAAAATATTTATTTAATTTTGATGCTTATAAAATGATACTTTCTATCATTTCTTATATCATATCCAAAACCAACAAACTCAATATCGCTCCCACTAACTTTGAGACACTTTGGTTATTATGTGAAAACGGTCTAATCTAAATCTATAGTTAGAACTTTCTATTTCAACACATATAAACCAAAACATAAAGTCATACTAGGTGATAATTTTTTAAGTAAAATTCAAAACAACTTGAGCACATCGAATAGTAAATCTGACATGTTAATTTCGACAATTGAAATTCATGGTATTATTCTTATTAATGCGGCTTACTATATTCCAACTTCATTTGTCTTTCTCTTAAAGACATATTTGCGGCCAATGGATCATATCCTTTCAGGTATAACTATCAAAATTATATTTTGATTATGTACTTGGAATCTATTTTAGATTAGCCCATCGTACCATAGTATAAAGACAATACTCTTAATGGTTTAATTAAATAATCGAGGATCCTTTATTCTCGACATTGATAAGAAACTCATAATTTATCTATAATGTACAAGAATACTCATTAGACGTTCTAATGTATTTTTGTACATTTAGGTTCTTTCAATTTCATTTCATCCCTTGTAATCAGTTTTATCATTAGATCTTTTCCAAATTCATTTTATACCAATAATTTCTCAAAGAAATTTCCTTCGCTACGAGGTTGATATTTCTTAAAATAATGGTTGTTTCTCAGTACAACGGAACAGTTGTTCATAAACATTATATGAATTACCTTATATAAACTGATTTTGTATTAGTTCACAATATATTTATATTCACAACATAAATTAGTCATCTAATGACTATAGTTCCCAAGATTCTCTTGGGACGGTTCATACAAGATCCCTTGCGTATAATTATTACGTGCAATATTTTGACTCGCATAACCTGCCAGCTCCTTGATCTAGGATATGTATGGATTTCTTACAAACCCTTACCTTGTATGATTTCATAAACTATTATTTAGATGAAATAATATTAACCTTGTGTATTACTCTTGAGTACACGACCTTATAGAAAAAAATTAACTCAACTTCACTCGTAGTTAAATGTACTTTGTCCAAAAAAGTTCAATTACTCCTTATCGATACATCATTATGTATGATAGGGAGGATTGAATTTTGAGATTAAATATTTATTTATTTTTAGGTACGTTCAGAACTCTTTCTAATATACTCACCAATTCGATCAAATCGAATATCTTATCATAGACATACTATTGTGTATCAAATACACATGTCCATAGATAAATCATCGATCAATATAACCAAATATGTGGAACCAATTTGGTATTAATAGACTTGCGATTACATAATCAATATGTATCAATCCGAAGAGTTTATCAACTCTTATGATGCTCCCACTAAATTGGTGTATAGCCCTTAATTATTTGAGATATAATTAAATTATTTCTCAAAACTACAGCTTAGTCTATAATTTCAAAATGATTGTAAATAATTTTAGACACTTCTATATTTTCCTATGCATCACTTTTTTTATGAAAACAAATACCACATTATAGTTTTATTTCATAGCGAATATTCATAATATTCATATTAAAATATAACTATGTCTATTTTTCAGTCGACACCGAAAAATATTCATTATTTCATAAATAATGTTCGGTATGTTTTACGAAAATAATTTTCATAACTCGATGCAATCAACAAGTGTTATATGGCATGCTCCCGCTATTTCTTCCATTACTGTAATAGAGTATTGAATTCAAAGGTCAATCATCCACTTATTGTTGATTATTAATTTCATATACTACAACTCGATTATAGCGTAGAGTTCTTTGATCAAATATCTTGAACTCAAAGAAATAAACCTTATAGAAAACAATTTTCTATATGAAAATACATTTTAGAATAGAAATTGTATTTCTCATTCCAATGTTAAGTATCAATTGTTATTATCACAATTCTCATTTTCGATGTTTCTTTATGAAGTAGAAGTGATTATTCACTCTCTTCATCCCATTTGTGCCAAAAATCACATCTACTCTTGTACATTCATTATTCTTTCTAAATGGTTGAATCATTCAAAAGAAATCCCTTACTACAACATCATAATGAACTCCTTACAAAAGCGCACTCGAACATCCTTAATATTTAAGGACATTTAAAATATGTTGCACTTTTCATAAACTGATCAAATTGACAAATCATCGATCGAGTTCTTAGATCTATATTGTAGTTATAGCCTTGTGTTACATTTAACATTGTATAATCCTTTTGTAATCAATCAAATTGAATACTCAATCTCACAGTACTGTTTATTGGCATATTTCGAATGAACTAACTTCATGAAAGTATCATACATTATAAGCTGTGACTATCCCCCATATAACACTTATATGAGATAGTATATGGATCGAATATCCATAGTCTTGTATTGCTTTTAAAGTTCGAAACTCATGGTGGTCAATACACAGTCTTGACCAAATAAACACATAAGCGACCAAATTACGAATGTATTTAAGAGTTGTAAAATCAGCCATTTGCATGGGTATTGAAACATTAATGTTAACCGGGTTTTTAACCAAAAAGATTTCAACCAAAAGTTAGACCGTCAAAGCAAAGACGAAATGATCAAGAACTTAGAAACATACTTAAAAGAGTTAAAAGTGGAAACTTAGAAAATCATAAGTCAATTTAAGTAAAGGGAACCTCTCGGTATCGAGAGGTCCTCTCAATACAGAGAGCTTTCTATTCACTTTGGACCCCATCAACCTCTTATGCCATGTGAACTACTTCAAGCAGTTGTCATCATGTGCTTTTCTCAGAGAATAAACGAGCAATTCCAATGATTAATGAGATGAAAGCAAAGAAAGAAAGATAATACAAGTTTTATCAAAGGAATCGTCGAGATTGACTCAACCTTTATGGATAAGAATTTGAAATACATCAAATTGAGGAAGAAGTTTACAACAGAATAAACCTCTCAGCATCGAGAGGAACCTCTCAGTACCGAGAGGTCTTTCTTGATAATTAGGCCATATGCACTCTTGTACCCTTCTGGGCTGACATCTGGACCATGAGCTACTCGAGCTTGTAGACCTATAGAGCGGTTTCTCTATAAATACCAGCCCTATAGCAACGAAAGTGAGATCCGATCTTTTTTCTTCTAGGCTCCACACTTTGGGTCTTCTTTATCTCCTATCTCTATACATAATAGTCACCTAGGCAAATACTTTTGGCAGTTCTAGGCTTAAGAACCTTTCAACCCTTTGTACTAGTGACTTTCATCTCTTCTAAACCTCTATTAAATCCAAAATCAATAAAAATATAAAATGGATGTAGGCCAAAGATTGCCGAACCAATAAAAAAATATTGTCACTCTACTTTTCTACTGTTTCTACTACATCTATTCCTACAACATGTCATATTTGGATGTTGTTCCACTTTTGGTGTTAATAATTAACATGCAAGAAGAATTTATTAGTAAGCATATGTTAATTTTCTATTTGTCAATATTTAGTTCTATTTATTTTTATATCTTGAGTGATAAATGTTTTATCAATCGTATTAAATGCACGAATTTATCAATGTAGATTATAATAATATTATATAGCATAAGTTCATACAATATTAAAAAGGTTAAATTTTATCATTTCAATTTTCTAATAAGTCTCCCACTAGTCTTTTATGTTTCGTTAAACACTAAATTGAAATATATAAGTCTTTCGGCTTCACTAATGGGGGCTAGGACGCGTATGTCTTAGGACTCTGAACTTGAGGAAAGTTCAACAAATCTTAGGCCTGCATACGATGGATAACACATTATTAGTTGTATCACATACAACTCCTAACCTGTAGTTCATTGTCCTAATGCCGCCTGTTGGACGAAGTCCCACCGGACCAAGACGACCGAATCAAACTCAACTCCACTCCACTCTCATCCCCAGCCAGCTACCTAATCCACTGCCGAACCAGGGAGCGAGGAAGATCATCACCGGACCAACCTGCTCCACTGCCTACCGGACCAGCCTTCACCGAACCAACCTACTCCACTACCTGCCTAACCAACCTACTCCATTGCCTGCCGAACCAACCTACTCCACTGCCTGCCGAACCAACCTGCTCCACTGCCTACCGGACCAGCCTTCACCGAACCAACCTACTCCACTGCCTGCCGAACCAACCTACTCCACTGCCTACCGGACCAGCCTTCACCGAATCAAAACCATCACCAGACCAAATTCCACCGGACCAAATCCCACCGGACCCAAGGCGTTCCGAACCAACTTTGCCAGGCCAGATTGTATCAGCCCAGGCCCATCAGCAGCTGTATACATCCAAGACCCCTACCCCTAGCCTCACTCTATAAATAGAGGGGCAGGGGTACAACAATGAGGGACAAGTTTGAGAGCTCAAGCACAGAGAGAACTTTCAAACAACTTTCAGATAATAGTATCAAAGCTTTGTACTTGTAATCTAAACAAGAAAAGAGAAATAATATATAAAGTGGACGTAGGCACATTCTGGCTGAACCACTACAAATCTGTGTGTCTTTTACAGTTTAGTCCCTGCTTTTCATATATTTGCATAAGTCACCCAAATCACTAAGAACAACGTAAAATCAATTAAATCATACGACTTTGAGGTGTTTGTCCATTTTTTGTGCAAACATTTTTGGTGCTTTCACTGAGAAAACTAGAAGCTCGAAGCTTCAGCTTCTTCCACTTAACATTCTTCCTAACAACATCGTTCATTGCTTGGAAAACATGCCTCCCAAGCAGAAGAAAGAAGTTAACAAAGGAAAAAAACATTGCAACCAGTAGTCTTCCAGATCCAATGGTCAAAGATCAAGTAAATCGTCCCCCTCCAGCAGTAGTACCAAATGAAGGTCAGGCAAATCCGACCACTCCTATCGCAGAACAGCCTGCAGCAATTACTAGGGCAGATCTAGATAGGGTTGTGGCTGAAGTAACTAACCGCTTCACGTCCCAGTAGGAAGCCTTGGTGGACCATCTCATGTCACGCTTAAGGGATGCTGAAGAGTCCAGCCGCAACACTGAATCATGGGGTGAGTCCCAGTCTGGAGGATCTCAGTGACAACAAAGATCTTCCTTCTTCGAAGGAGCTAACGGCAGAAGCAGCCATGGTAGGAGCCGAGATCGAGCACAGCCCGAAGTTAGGCCTGAGGAAACACTTGGAACCGAACCCAACGGGGGATGTTCCGGGCGGAGGTCAACTGTAGCTGAGCCGGTTGTACTGCCTAACCACGGAAACGCCAATGAACAGGACCGAGCTAGAGTCCAGCCCGAAGTTGGACTCGAGGAAGTGCTTAGATCAGAACCCAACAGGGGAAGATCAAGGCAAGGGCCAACTGTAGCTGACCCTAGCATGCTCCCAGAAGACCAAAGACAGCCATTGGAAAATATCAGGAATGATAGACGATACCATCCCTACAGGTCATCTAGACGGAATCAATCCCACAGAACAGAACCAAACTCATTTCTATCTGCTCCAAATTCTGATGAAAGGATGGCACGCTTGTTCAGAGAATGCGTCCAACGGGATCAAAGAGATCGAGGGACAGGCACTAGGGTAACCAGCCCTTTCGCCCGCAATATCGAAATTGCTATCACCCCCGAGAATGGAAAATGCCAACAATGGAACCCTACAAAGGAACCTCCGACCCCGTTGTACACTTACAGAGATACACACAGCATATGCTCATGAGTGGAGCAACAGAGGGAGTACTGTGCAAATGCTTTCCACTATTCTTAGCAGATCTAGCTACCTCCTGGTTCTGTCATTTACCCCAGGGATCCATCATCTCGTGGGAAATGTTGAAAGAAAGGTTTATCAGTCAGTTTCGCATTCATGTGGAACAACCCTAGGACGCTTATTCCTTATCCAGTATTAAACGAAACCTGGAGAGAAACTGCAGCAATACCTAACCCGATTCAATGCCGCAGCGGCCGCAGTCCAAGATGCCGATGAGAAGCTTATCCTAATGGCCCTCTGTAGTGGTGTGCATCTGGATACTAAATTTGCTAGAAGATTGACAAAAGAAAAACTAGCTACTTTACCTGATTTCTTCCATGAAGCCGGGAAATATATGAGGCTTGAAGATGCTGCCACTGAGGGGCAGTCAGGGCAACAAAATAAGGCAGCTCATGGCAACACGCCCGCTGCAGCGAGGGACGTTCGAAGAAATGATTCTAGAGACAATGCTGGGGGCAAGAAGGGAGAAAAGCGCCTATATCGGCTAGGGCCAAGATTCGACACTTACACTCCTTTGAATGAAACAATTGAAAACATCTTTCTTTCCACCCAAGACGAAGTTAGATACAAACGCCCACCATACAAGAAGGAATCAGATAACGCACAGAAGTCTGGAAAGTTCTACCGCTTCCACGAATCTCATGGGCATGATACCAATGAATGCCATCATCTCCGGGACTTGATTGAAGAACACATCGGAAGGAAAAGACTGGAACGCTATGTAAGAGGTCAGAACAGGGCTCGTGCTCCTACCAATGAGAACCTAAGGTTACCCTCACCAGAGATAGGCAAAGGAAATCGCAACACTAGCGGCTCTAGTCAAGAGAAGATAGTGGTCCATACCATCTCGGGAGGACCGCACATCGCCGACAGAAGCTGGGCAGAGATGGAAAGTCGCTTAGAAACAATGAAGACTGTGTTAATTCTATTATAGAAGAGCGCCACCCGAAGCGGAAAGAGAATGATGACATCACATTCGGTAGGCGTGACCTAGAAGGAAGGCAATACCCTCATATGGATCCCATGGTTATCTCTGCCCGGCTCGGTCCAGCCGAAGTTTTCCGAATTCTAGTAGACACTGGAAGCTCGGTAAATATCCTATTCAAACATGCATTCGAAAAAATGAAACTATCAATAAAGGATGTATCTCCCTGCAATAAACCACTACTCGGTTTCACTAGAGATGCGAAGATGCCCCTCGGGCAGCTGGAACTCTTTGTTGAAATTGGAAGCCATCCCCGCTCCGTTGTACGGAAACAGACGTTTGTGCTGATAGAAAATCACTCGGCCTACAACGCCTTCTTAGGAAGGCCAGCCTTGTCTGACTTCCAAATTGTCCTAGCCCCATGGTGCCTAAAGATGAAATTTCCAACGGACAATGGAGTAGGGGAAGTAGAAGGAGACCAGGATGCTGCTCGAGACTGCTATGTGACTGAACTTCGCAACAACCACAGGAAGGATAAAGGGAAAAGTGTAGAGGTTGCCCTCTGCACAAAAAGTTTGGAAGCATAGAAACTAAAGAAAGCCCCTCCTCTTCGATATACCAGCGACCCTTTCAATGAATTAGACCCCAGGGACAAAGAGGAGGAGGCCACCGCTGAGCCTGCAGAGGCTATGGAATTTGTATTTGTAGACAAGCATGACTCGAGTAGACTATTGAAAATCGGGTCCCAACTAAAAGCTGAGTTGAAAGAGCAACTCATTGACTTTCTCCGCCACAACTTGGATGTATTCGCATGGTCACATGCTGACATGACCGGAATCTCCACAGACATAGCATGCCACGTACTAAACATTGATCTTACCAAGGCGCCCGTAAAACAAAGAAAGAGAAGTATGGGGGCAGAACGATCAGCAACCCTCGATGAAGAAGTAAAGAATCTACTTGCCAATGACTTTATACGGGAAGCCATCTACCTAGAGTGGATCGCCAACCCGGTGCTGGTAAAGAAGGCTAATGGGAAGTGGAGAACATGCATTGACTTCTCCAACTTAAATGACGCATGCCCGAAGGATTGCTTCCCACTTCCCTGAATCGATCAATTTGTAGACAGCACAGCCGGGCACGAACACTTATCCTTTATGGACGCATACTCAGGATATAACCAAATTCCTATGCATACTCCCGATCAAGACCACACTAGTTTCATCACTGACCGGGGTTTGTACTGCTATAAGGTAATGCCTTTCGGACTTAAAAACGCAGGAGCCACCTACCAGCGCCTCGTCAACAAGATGTTTGCAGGGCTAATAGGACAAACTATGGAAGTGTATGTGGATGACATGCTGGTAAAGTCAAGGAAAGCCGACGATCACGTAAGCCACCTGGGCGAGATGTTTCAAGTACTTCGCCAGTATGGAATGAAACTTAATCCTCTAAAATGCTCCTTCGGAGTATCATCAGGAAAGTTCTTGGGATTCATCGTCCATGCCAGAGGGATTGAAGCAAACCCTGAACAAGTCCGAGCTCTAAAAGATATCAAGATACCTTCCACTCGAAAGGAAATGCAAAGCCTGAATGGGAAAGTGGCCGCCCTAAGCCGATTCATCTCCAAAGCAACGGACAAGTGCGTCCCCTTCTTCGAAGCTCTAAAGAAAGACAAAGGAAAGTTCGAATGGACTGACGAATGCTTAACCGCTTTCCTTAACTTAATCGAACACCTCCAGAAACCGCCGGTACTCTCGACTCCAAGCGAAGGCGAAGAGTTATACCTATACCTTGCTGTGTCATCTCACGCCCTAAGCGCTGCTTTGGTAAGGGAAGACAACCGCACGCAGCGGCCAGTTTACTTTGTAAGTAAGAGGTTTACGGGGGCAGAAGTCAGATATCCTAAACTTGAGAAGCTAGCATACTGTTTACTGATCACATCACGGAAACTACATCACTACTTCCAGTCCCATTCCATCAAAGTTCTGACCGATCAACCACTGAGGCAGGTACTCCATCGTCCCGACACTTCTGGGCGACTACTTAAATGGTGCATTGAACTGAGTTAGTATGATATCACCTATCACCCTTGCACCGCCATCAAGGGACAAGCCATGGCCGATTTCATTGCAGAATTCACTACCAACGAAGGTAAGGAGCAATCCGGAATAGTAGAAGACATCAAGTGGAATCTCTTCGTGGATGGGGCGTCAAACGATCAAGGCTCGGGGCAGGTGTGGTAATAATCACTCCTAGGGGAAATAAGCTGCACTATGCTATAAGGTTGGAGTTCGCTGCCACCAACAACGATGCAGAGTATGAAGCAGTGATAGCTGGATTAGAACTTGCCTTAGAAATCGAAGCCAATTCTTTGTGTCTTCATAGCGATTCTCAACTTATTGTTAATCAAATACTAGGAGAATTCCAGGCTCGAGAAGAACGACTCATAGCATATTTAAAGAAGACCAAGTTACTTCTCAATCGATTGGACCACTACTTAGTCAAACACATCCCTCGGGAAGAGAACCGAGAGGCCGACAAATTGGCGAAGCAAGCAAGCATAAGAGACGACGCTAGTTCCGGAGCAGTAGCCATCTCGAAGCAACTGACCCCGAGTTTTGAGCAAGTGAATTTGATAGCTGCAACCGAAGAGGCAACTTGGATGACACCCATCCGAGACTACTTACAAAGTGGCACACTACCCAACGGCGTAACGAAATCATGAAGATCTTGAGGAAAGCTTCCCGCTACACAATACAGGAGAACACCCTCTATCGGCGCGGATTCTCTAACCCCTTATTAAGGTGTGTCACTGGAAGGGAAGCCAAGGAAATCTTATCCAACATTCATCAAGGAAGCTGCGGAGATCACACCGGAGGGCAAACTTTAGCAAAAAAGATACTCCGATATGGATATTTCTGGCCCACCTTAAGCAAGGACGTCTAAGATTTCGTCAGAAAATGTGACAGATGCCAGAAGTTTTCTAAGATCCCGCGGCTACCAACAACTGAGATTACTCAAATGACCAGCCCTTGGCCCTTTGCAGTATGGGGAATTGACTTAATCGGCGAACTACCAATGGGCTGAGGCGGGGCCAAATATGCTATAGTGGCAGTCGACTATTTCAACAAATGGATTGAAGCAGAACCCCTGAATAAAGTATCTTCAGCAAAAGTTATTAACTTCTTGATCAAAAATTTTCTATGCAGGTACGGAGTCCCATTCAAAATCATATCAGACAATGGACTTCAGTTTGACAGCGAGGAATTCGCCAACTGGTGCCAAGAGCACGGAATTCACAAAAGCTTATCATCCGTAGTGTATCCCCAGGCAAACGGACAAGTCGAAGTCGTCAACAAAATTCTGAAAACCCTAATCAAAAAGAAACTCGAAAAGTCAAAAGGCGCTTGGGTGGTCCCTACGGCACTGTGGGCCTATCGCACATCTTTCAGAACATCAACAGGGCATACTCCTTTCTCTTTGGCATACGGATCGGAGGCTATGCTCCCAGTTGAAACCATCGTGCCTTCCCACCGTAGGATCCACTATAACCCAGAAGAGAACGAAGAACTCCTTCACATGTCTTTGGATCTAATTGAGGAGAGAAGAAATGATGCAGTCCTCAAAGCAGCAGCCCACAAGCAAAAAGTGACAGCACAATACAACTCCAAAGTCAAGCATCGTACCTTACAAGAAGGGGATCTTGTCCTCAAGCGAATCTTCCCTCGCCCCAGAGCACTAGATCCAATCTGGGATGGGCCATATGTAATTCATAAAGATCTCCACAATGGAGCTTATATTTTGTCAATAGTGGACGGAGAGGTGTTCCAGAGGGCATGGAACATCCAATACCTCCGTTGATACTTTTCTTAACTTGTACTGTCCATATGAAGTGAATTAACAAAGAGAATCAGTGTACGTAGGCATTTTCGTGCCGAACCACTTTAAAAAACCTTGTCTCTTTTTTAACTTGTTCCTTTATATCTTGGCTGCTTGTTAACTTTATCCTTTTCTGTTGAACGAAATCCTGTGCATATAGCATTTCCATTCAAGGCACTCCACAGTGCAACTTCACCTGGACAAGACCTAACAGGTACTATGCGAATCTATGCCCTCGCCAATGAGACACTTTTGCCCCGGCATCCCTCTGCTGCGGGTTAACTCATTTCTCGCGACGGCCCTTAAAGCCAACTGTAATGAGCCGATTATAAGCCACCGAGAAGGCCGACTATAGCTGAGGCAGCTCATTACGGCGTTCGGGTCGCCGGCAACTGTGAACCGACTATAAACCCTAATATAAGGTGTGGCCAGCCAGGGGTAGTTCACGGTTGACGATCGGCACCCACGCTAGCCGGCCATAGTAAATCGAATAATACGCACGATTACGGACCATAATGGCCCGGGTAGTTACTGTGCGCGATCTCGGCTCCGATGTGTCTTAAGTGCGGCTGTGGTAAAAAAGAATTAACTCCCCACGGAGGCGTAAGATGGGTGACAAATGCTCCAAGACCCACAGCTAGGGAAAGTGACTACAAAGCCCGTTTGCCACGAACTTAAGCACATCGAAGGCCTTCCGTGATTGGAAGTTTTTACTATTTCACATATTTCAATTTTATTTAAGAAACTTTTCTCCTATCCTCTGTAACAATCCCTGAAGTACAGGACACAGAACAAGAGACATTCTCTAATGGAAACGGATACTCACAACAAGATACTGGACCGCATTCCATACTCGGTCACACAAGACATTCAAAGCTGCCATCTACAACCAAAATATAAAGGGCGGTATTTCCTTCTTTCATGTGTAAACACGTGACTATAATTTATTCACACCTCATGCTAACATTGCAAGTCATGAAATTATGTTTTAAACAAGAACCTGACATCAAATACAATTTAATTACAAGAATATGCATAGCTATATTTCTCATACAACATGTCAAAATAGCAAAAACATTCAAAAAACGACAAAATCAACTTAAGTTAAAGAATTACACATCAAGAATAGTGCTATTTATTACAAGTAGCATAATTACAACCTAATAGTTACGTTACTGTTTTAAGACTAACATATACAACAATGTCAAGTCCACAAAAAGATATCCAGGTCCAATCAAGGAGCCGGCTGCGTCGGAGTTTTATCCTTGTCCTGTTGCCCGCTTGTCTAGTCAAAGAAAGAATTCATTAGTGATAAGCAACCAAGTTAACGGAGAGACTAGAAAGGAAGACTTACCAGCATCTGCTCCTTGATCATCTTGATCATCATCCTCTACTTGCGCACCTACCTCCTCAGCTGCGAGCAACCGCATGCCCTCCTTCACCGCCACCTTCTCCTCCTTGGTAAACTGGGCAGTAACCGCATCTATCCTGAAGGCCACACCACCCTCCTTATCCGCCTCAGCCTTGGCCTCCTCTAAAGCCCTGAGATAGATCCTAGCCATAACCCGGGGGTAATCATCCATCCAGGACAAGTTACCCTGCCTCTAAGTACGGAAGTACATATCCTGGAGCATTCCCTCCATCATCC
Organism: Allium fistulosum; assembly: GCA_030737815.1. Classification (NCBI taxonomy): domain Eukaryota; kingdom Viridiplantae; phylum Streptophyta; class Magnoliopsida; order Asparagales; family Amaryllidaceae; genus Allium; species Allium fistulosum. Next base: position 357,360,136 of record CM060904.1, read on the forward strand.
CCTCGTTCTCCTCAAACTCCCTCATTCGGACCTTAAAAGCCCGCAGCTTTGCAACAACAGCATCTCTCTTCGATCGATACCGTAAATGGTCAGCCTGAAGGGACCTCCTCATCGCCTCCATCTCCTCCTTCGACTTGGCCTGAGCAAGCTCCACGGCCTCAAGTCTCCCTGATAGTTCCTCTACCCGCTCAAGGTCCGCTTGCCGAACCTCATCCACTGTGGCAATGGCCATGTCAATCCGCTCCTTACAGACGGCCTCCATCCTCCGCAACTCCGCCCTACTGGCCTCTTCAATAGCCTTCCTCAATTGTCTGGATGTGGCCTCATGTTGGGAGATTTGGATGGCTTGGTCGGCGAGTTGTTTAGCCTGGTCAGAAACCATCAACCGTAGCCGAATGTTGGCGCTTCCTATCTCTTCCCCAGCCTTGACCAATCGAGCATGGTGCCTCATCAATTTCCTGGTCTCCTCAGCAACCCGGTCAATATTTGCCTTAGCCTCATCCCCAGAGTTACGACCCGGGTAGTAAGCAGATCAAGGTCCAGGGACTTAGCTTCGTCAAGCACCCGTACCATAGGATTACGAGGAAGGAGATGCTCACCAGTATCCTCATCGAAGGAGATGTCATGAGATGCCAGGTCCAGATCCGGATGACCTGCAAACGGATTGCGAACTAAGCCAGGATGATCTATCGGGATGACGGTTGGATTCTCAGACGGATGGGGGGAAGGTATAAACTCGGTGTCCTCCTCCTTAATATCATGAACAGGCTGGAGTGGGGCCGGAGGACTAGGAAGAGATTCAAGTGTAGATCGACTCCTCTTCTTCTTTTGTATATCTTCTTCAATAACTCCAAGAAGAAGACGATAACCGATTACGTCTCCAGGACGGTTAGTAGGAGGCTTCGGCTTGGCGGAAGCTTTGAAGAGTTTGTATTGTTCAAGCCTGTGCCGGAGATCTGAGGTCTTGGCCGTTTTACCCGCTCCTGGAATAAAAATCAAGTGTCACCAGCATGCATTGAGCCATCATTCGAGAATAAAAAAAATAGAGAGAAATTCACCTTGAATCGTAGAAGTTGCCTCAGTAGAAGCACTCCTCGAAGATAAATCGACATCGGTCCCAACCTTATCAGTTTTCTTGGACTTCTCCGTTTCCTCCAAACCTTCGAAGGCTTGGCAGAAAGCGTCATCCGTCCACTCTTGCATCTCGCCTACTTGCCCAGAAGACAAAGCCCCGGTACCATCACCACCCTGTCCTTTGCCACCGTCATCGCCATGACGATCACCGTCACCTTCTCCACCGCTTCCGCTCTCCGCCTCATCTCCTTCATCCTTGCCTTTTTTGCCCTCCACTTTATCCTCCTCCTAAACATCTGGATGTGTGCTAGGAGAGGGTCCATCAGACTTCCTGAGCTTCTTCCCTCCGGCGACTGGATGCGCCGAGAAGGGTCTCCTTTTACCGCTCTTCGCCGTGGCCCCTCCCGTGGTTTTGGCAGCCCTCTCCTCCGCCATGTCTCTCTGCTTAACCACGGACTGATGTGGAAGGATCAGGTTGTGCCCTAGAAGTGTAGCATTCCTGATCAGGTAAGAAGCCGACTTTTCCCTTCCCATAATGGCTTCTATTTCCACAGCCATCTGAACCAGACGATGATTCTCTACAACCGCAAAGCCACCTGTCGCTAGCAATAAATAAAAACACATAAGAAGAAGCATTGCAGTTATAACGAAAATTATAAATAAAGCCTCACACTTACAGCCGGAGGTGAAGCGACGGATGGAAACAGAGTCATCCTTGATAAAGAACCATTCTTTCTTAAACATACTGAACTTCGAATATAAGTCCAGGACAAGCTTGAAAGATACGGCTGATTCCAAGCTGATGTATGGAGACCCCTTCTTATAGACCCTCAAGTTGTACAAATACCGGATCTCCCGGTTGGAAGGAGGACGCCCGTATCTCCTCTGGAAGATAACAAAAAGGCTCACCAGAATGGCATAAGAGTTAGGCTGAAGCTGGAATGGAGCCACCTTCAGATATGTGACAAAGCTGACTATCCAGGCATTGAGAGGCGGGATGGCACCACACATACAGTGATACCTGCTGTAAGCGGAATATCCTTCGGGGGAATTATATGGCATCACTCCTTCCCCCGGCAACAGCATACGCACTCTGTCAATCCCAAAAGAGCGAGAAATGACATCAAGCTGCTCGTCTTTGAGGGAGCTAGGGAAGCAATCAGGAGGTGAGTTTAGAAGCTCTTGAGGACCGTACCCATCCACTAGCGATCTCGGGGTGGGCCTATGTCGTTCTGGATTCGGCTGGACTGGGGGCACGACAGGAGGCTCTCTTCTGTCCGTAGATTTCTTCTTATCGGAACGAGTTTCCACTTTGTGAGACATTTATCTGCAAACACAAAAAGGCACGTTATTAGAGCAAAGGATGTAGAAATATAAAAAAAAATGTTTCATGTCCATCCGGCCTTAAGCCCATTCGGCAATAACACACCTGATTCGGCACTTAGATGATTCAGCACTTAGGTGATTCGGCACTTGAGTGATTCAGCACTAGGAGATTCGGCACTAGGTGATTCGGCGCTTAGGTGATTCGGGACTTAGGGGGTTCGGCTATCTCAAACGATGGAGGTTAAACGAAGGTTCGAAGCCCATACTTATAGGCGAACGTGGGCGACCGAACCAACCGGTTCAGTAGTTGAAACCGAACGAACTAAAACAAAGTGAGACGCATGCTGTCATGTGCCCCACTTTGGGGGGCAAATGTTGGACAAAGTCCCACCGGACCAAGACGACCGAATCAAACTCAACTCCACTCCACTCTCATCCCCAGCCAGCTACCTCATCCACTGCCGAACCAGGGAGCGAGGAAGATCATCACCGGACCAACCTGCTCCACTGCCTACCGAACCAACCTACTCCACTGCCTGCCGAACCAACCTACTCCACTGCCTGCCGAACCAACCTACTCCACTGCCTGCCGAACCAACCTACTCCACTACCTACCGGACCAGCCTTCACCGAACCAACCTACTCCACGCCTGCCGAACCAACCTACTCCACTGCCTACCGGACCAGCCTTCACCGAATCAAAACCATCACTAGACCAAATTCCACCGGACCAAATCCCACCGGACCCAGGGCGTTCCGGACCAACTTTGCCAGGCCAGATTGTATCAGCCCAGGCCCGTCAGCAGCTGTATACATCCAAGACCCCTACCCCCAGCCTCACTCTATAAATAGAGGGGCAGGGGTACAACAATGGGGGACAAGTTTGAGAGCTCAAGCACGGAGAGAACTTTCAAACAACTTTCAGATACTAGTATCAAAGCTTTGTACTTGTAATCTAAACAAGAAAAGAGAAATAATATATAAAGTGGACGTAGGCACATTCTGGCTGAACCACTATAAATCTGTGTGTCTTTTACAGTTTAGTCCCTGCTTTTCATATATTTGCATAAGTCACCCAAATCACTAAGAACAATGTAAAATCAATTAAATCATACGACTTTGAGGTGTTTGTCCATTTTTTGTGCAAACACTGCCTTTACCTTGCGGAAAGCTCAACAAGTAAAGTGGGACTATTCATTCGAACATATCATTTCGCGATAGCCTAAGTATAATGCACGTACCTTGAGGACAGCACAACAAATATGTGCAGTTATCTTACCTCGTCTATTCAATATATTAATAGTACTACACATAACATCCCTACATAAGGATAGCTCAACAACTAAAGGGTATGCAAGTAATCTACTACTATATAAATGATAGAGGACGATATAATGACTTTAATCTCTCTCTAAACCTTTGTAAATTTGGTAGTTCTAAGCTTAAGAACCTGGTAGCCCTTTGTATTAGTGACTTTAATCTCTCTAAACCTCTACCAAATCCATAATCAATAAAAAATAAAGTGAACGTATATGAAAGATTGCCAAACCACCATAAAAATCTTGTGTCTCCCTGCTTTTCTACCGTTTCTACTAGGTATATGGGTGTTGTGCCACTTTTGATGTTAACAATTTGGTGCTTTCACTAAGAAATCTAACTCAGAGTTAGATTTAGCTTGCCATTTTGGATTTGAAGAGGTCCAGTGGTTAGATCCAGAAGTTTTGCTTGAAGAATTTGGAAATTTGCTATTTGAAGTCAATGACGCCTAGTAGATCCATTAGATCCACAGGAGTAGTAGCTAGTGGTGATGAAAGAAATGCTCACCAAGTTGAAGTTAGTAATCAACAAGCGATACCAGGATCATCTGCGTAATTAGACGTGGTTATCAGAGGCGAACTTGATAAGCTGCTGCAGAAATTGAACCAGAAGATGGTGGATAGTCAAAAAGTCTTGATGGACAAAATGAAAGCTTTACTAACTCAATAGCCACAAAGGACTACAAAGAATAGGAGAGAAGCTTCCCCTCCCATATTTAAAGAGGAGAATTCATCAATTTTTGGTCAAAACAAGTAAAAGGAAAAAGGAAAATAGAAAGAGGTAGTTACTAAAATTGTAGAGGAGCTACAGAAGGAAGCAGAAGCGCTCCCCCCATAAGAAAACCACTCAGTACCGTGAGGTTTTCTCTTAGTACCAAGAGGAATCAAAGAGAGAATGGAGGAGAGGGTGCTGATGCAATGGAAGTTTTGATTCGAAAGAGGACCTACAGTTGGACAATATTGATTTTGAGTTGGATGTTGAGGCTAATGGATATGGAGTTCAGACAACTGCTACTGAACCAACCACACGCCAATGGAGTACCATAGGAGTGATTCTCCCAGAGACTGGAGAACCTAGAAGTCAACAAGCAAGCCGGGATCGTTTGTGGTGCCATACACTTGGTGCAGCCCTTGGTAGTCGTTCATCCTACGGAGTACCGTGCAAGTGAGGAATACATAGCCGACATTTTTAAGCAGTTGGCTAAGGAAAGAAAAGGTAGGAAGAACTATGGTTGGGGTTCTACACTAAGCATAACTCCCTTCACAGAGAACATTCTGAGAGAAGAGTACCCTAGGATGTTTACAATGTCGACTATGCTACAATGGAACTACCGATCTAAGACAACATTTGTACAAATATGAATGGCACATGGATGGTGCCAGGGCAATGAATGTTGTTCGATATATATGCTTTCTATTTTCTTAGAAGGAGTCGCATCGATGAGATCCATATCGACCATTGATGAAATGGATAGGAAATTCATGGGGTAGTTCCGACTGCATGTTGCACAACCCAAGGACGTGATTTCCTTATCGAGCTTATCTTAAGGGCCTAAGGAGTTCTGAAAGGTTTCTTGAACCAGTTTAATGTTGTGGTTACTGAAGTAAGTAATCTGAAGGAGGATCTAGTATTGATGGATTTGGTTCGGGGCATACACCTAGACATGGATTTTGGTAGATGGCTAAAGATGAAGAAACTTACAACCATAGAAGAATTCCATTGGTAGGCTAATCAATTTCTACGCTTGGAAGAAGCAGGTCTAGCTCAGGAAATGTCGATGATGGACAGTCGAAAGAGGTTATCCAGAGTAGTGTGGTAGTAAAGCAATATGGAGACAACCTGGTAATGTGGCAACTAATGTTGAAAACTACGGATACCAAACGAAATGGAATCAAGGCCTCGGTGGTAGATGTAACGACAATAAGAAGTGCCCATGGAATTTGAAACTGGAAGATTACACCCCTCTGAATGATACAATGGAAAACATATACCTAGCTACTCAAGTAATGGAGCAATATTAGAAACCACTAAGGTGGGAGGCAACTGATCAGGAAAAGCGCTTTGGAAAGTTCTGTCATTTCCATGAAACTCATGGACACAACATGAATGAGTGTCGGCATTTGAGGGATCTCATCGAAGAACTAATAAGGAAAAATAAGCTCTAACATTATGTCAAAAAACCACAGAAAGGTGCTCAAATCCCAAGATTCTTGGGGCTGCCTGCCCAAGGGAATTAATCTGGACCATGCGGAGAAGGGCTTAGATGAAAGAATAGAAAAGTAGTCATCAATACCATAACCGGATGATCCCATATAGCTGAGAAAAGCTGGAGGGAAATGGAACGGTATGCGCACTCGCTGAAGCATGTACTGCAAAAGGGTTGCTTTGCTATAGAAGATGGAGCTTCGGCTAAGTACCATAGGATGATAACTGATGATATCGTATTTAGGAATAGAGATGCTGAAGGAGTGGAAGCATCGACTTTTGACCCCATGGTGGTAACAGTTGGAATCAGACCAGCAATTGTATGACGAGTCTTGGTAAACACTGGGAGTTCGATGAATATACTATTCAGGAGAATATTTGAACATGAAGGAGGTTACAACTTGTAAAACCAACATACAAGGATTTATAGGCGAAGAAATAAAGCCGATCATGATGATTGATTTGATTGTGGAATTAGGTGAAGGAGAACGCAGGATGGTCCAAATTCAGAAATTCGTAATCGTAGACGTGTACTTAGCATACAATGCCTTTTTGGGCTAACCAACTCTCGCTGATTTTAGAATAGCGCTAATGCCTTGGTGTTTCATCATGAAATTCCTCACATAAAATAGGGTTGGAGTGGTGAAAGGTGATCAAAGCACTTGAAGAGAATGTTATGTCGTAGAACTTAGAGAAGCAAAGCCACGTGAGAAAGGAAAGAATGTGGAGAGAACTCTCAATAGTCCAGATTCACAAGCATAGTAATCAAAGCTTGGACCCTGGCTCGGAAACCACAGCTATTTTAATAAGGTTATGGATCCTAGGAAGCAGTCGAGGGAAGGGAGATCAACACTAATTGAGCTGACGGTAAATGTTACGATCAACATGGATGATCCTACTTGGGTCCTGAAGATTGGAACTCAGCTCAACGCTAACTTAAGAAAAGAATTAGCGAATTTCCTCCTAGTTGGATGTATTCACCTATACACATTCGAATATGTATTGGAATATCACCAGAGGTAGCATGTCATGCATTGAATATTGACCTAAAGTTCACACCAGTAAAATAGAAAAGGCACGGTCTTGGTCCGGAGCGATCCGCTACGTTGAAGGAAGAAGTGGATAAGCTGTTAGTGAACGGTTTTATTCGCGATGCTTTATACCCTGATTGGGTATCCAATCCCGTGTTATTCAATAAGTCAAATGGAAAATAATGAATGTGTATCGATTACTCGGATTTGAATAAGGCATGCTCGAAGGATAGCTTTCATTTGCCCAAGATTGACCAACTAGTGGACGAAACTAAAGGACATGAGTTTCTATCCTTTATGGACGCTTATTCGAGCTATAACCAAATTCCGATGGGTATATTAGATCAAGAGAATGCTAGCTTTATAACGAATTTTGGGTTATATTGCTACCAGGTAATGCTATTTAGTTTGAAGAACGCTGGAGACACATACCTGAGAATGGTAAATTCTATGTTCAAGAATCAAATTGGGCGAACAATAGAAGTATACATAGATGACATGCTTGTGAAATCACGAGTGTCACGTAACCATCTGGATGACCTTTAATAAATGTTTGAAGTTTTATAAAAATACGCAATGAAGCTAAATCCATTAAAATGTTCTTTTGGAGTAGCATTGGGTAAGTTTCTGGGATTTATTGTTAATGCACGGGACATCAAGGTTAATCCAAAGAAGGTTAACACTTTGACGAATGTAATTGCCGTGACCACAAAGAAACAACTTCAGAGCTTGAATGGAAAGATCCCACTTTGAGACAATTCATCTCAAGGGCGACAGATAAGTGCATACCCTTCTTTGATGCCCTCAAGAAAGGGAAGAAAAACTTTGAATGGAATCAAAATTGCTAGAAGGCCATCGAAGAATTATTAAGGCTCATGGAAACACCATCAATCTTATCCAAACCGTAGGATGGGGAGGATTAATTTGTTAACTTAGCAGTGTCTGCTCATGCACTAAGTACGACATTGGTATGTGAGGATGCCAGGATTCAAAGACTAGTTTACTACATCAGCAAGCGGTTTACTGGAGTTGAAAAAAATTACCCGAAATTGGAAAAACTTGCATGTTGTTTGGTGATAGCATCTAGGAAGTTACGATCATATTTTCAGGCTCATCCAGTAAAGGTACTAACGGATTGGCCTTTGAAACAGGTATTATACTGACCCGAGACTTCAAGAAGGTTGCTAAAATGGAATATCGAGTTGAGTCAATATGACATTACTCACCATCCTAGGAGAGCGATAAACAGGCAGGCATAAACAGACTTGATCGTTGAGTTTACCACGCTGGATGCTGAAGAAGAGGAGGATGATGCAGTTGTAGTTCGCTATTGGAAGTTATTTATCAATGGTGCTTCGAAAGAATATAGATCGAGGGCAGGAGTAGTATCTAAAACACCAAAAGGACGGTCAATCTATTATGCGTTGAAGCTAGAATTTCAAACAACTAATAATGAAGCAAAGTATGAGGCATTATTAGCATGTCTGAGGATATCAAAGGAACTGAGGGTAAAACCGCAGCACATATTTAGCGATTCCCAACTAGTGGTTTATCAAATCAAGGAGTATCAAGCCAAGGAAGCGAGACTAGCCACATACCTATCAAAAGCGCTGGAACTGCTTGCGGACATAGAGCGTTATACGATAGTACACATCATAGATAGGATAATGTGAAGGCTAATTCATTAGCTAAGTTACGTAGCCCTGAGGAAGCGTAGCTAATGTGATTGGTTCCGGTGGAAATTTTGTAGCTTTGAGCATCAAGCAGATGGACATTGATTGGATTCTGGAGACCATAGAAGAGGAGGAGTCATGGATAACCCCAATCAAGGAATCTGACGAAAGGAACTCTACAGAGAGACAAGAACGGATGGAAGAAACTCCTTCAGAAAGTGTCGCGATTCGTGATGCAAGATAGAGTACCATGCAGGAGAGGATTCTCAACTCCTTTGCTTTAGTGTATAGCTAAGGATGTGGCTAGGAAGATCCTCATGGAAGTCCATGAGGGAAGCTATGGTGATCACACTAGGGGAAGACCCTGGCAAAAAAGATACTCCGCTACGGATATTTATAACTGACAATAAACTAGGGTGTTATTGACTGCACTAAATGGTGTGACCAAAACCAAAGATTTCAAAGATTCCAAAACCCCCATCAATGGATCTTAAATATATTATCAGTCTATAGCTATTTACAATTTGGGGAATCAACATCATCGCTGTGCTACTGATAGCAAAGGGAGGAGCCAAATATGTTATCGTCATAGTGGATTACTTTATAAAATGTGCTGAAGCAAAATATCTTGCCATAAGAGCCTTGAATTGCATGTAATAAATTGATAGCAAAGGGAGGAAACACTCTAGACTAATACACCTATGTAATTTTAATGACTCGCATCAATAAGAGCCATGAATTGTGTGTAGTATTCAGAATCCTCATATGTTCCAACCTTGCAATATGGGGGACATTTGTATTTGTTGAAGTGGATGATGAACAGTTGAGATTGAGTTGTAGAACTGGTAGAAAAAAACGCCTGACTATTGATATTGAATGATGAAAATATACTCATTGCTCCTCTTCATCAAGTGTTGGGCCTCACATTTAACATGCAGACTTCGCACTAAATGCTCATTTAATGCTGGTTATAAGCCACATAAGTTCAAGTGACTAGCTATAGTTCTTCAGATTTGTGGATGGATTGCTTTTCATTTACTTGAGTTCTTACATGACAAATCTTGCTGAGTCGATCGATCAACTTTCGATGATATGGAAGAAACTAGGAATCTTGCTAAGGACAATGTTAGGAAGATGGTGCACGTTCGGGTGCGAGGCGACCGAGATGACTGCTTAGGACTAATTGGAGGTGCTTGTATTGAAGCTGGGTACAGGACTAGCCATGCTTGAGTCTATCTTGCTTGATGTTCATCATGTTCAGGCGGTCTTAGAGAGGTGCCAATCGTCAAAATGAGTGACGTCGGGTGATTGTGCTGACGTGGAGTTGTGATAGAAGCAGATTGACATAGGAAGTCGGTCGTCATTATGCTATGCCTACCTGGACCGGTAGGGGATGGGCACAGATCTTGTTTAAATGTGACAGGTGTCTATGGATGAGGCGATCGGTCCTTGTCTTGGTGCAATCAGAAGGGTTAGCTTGAGACCAACATGGGATTGGGCCGTGTTAAATGGGCCGGTTGTAAAGTATTTATGCTAGCTTTGATTGGGCTAGACTGCCTTTAATTGGCCTGCGAATTATTTGCAAGAAAATTGGGCAACATTTTAACCGCTAAGTCCTTATCTATGTTTGGGTGCGGGCGTGTCATATCATAAAAATCATACCGATTGATGGCCCGATAAAGCATTTATTGTGGTTTCCACACCGCTTCATGCTATTGGTTGTGATGGTTCGTTTTCTCAGATATGGTATAGATGTGTCACGTTTCCTATGTGCTCAAATTGACTTTGTTCGGATCTCTTTAGAACAACTGAGATTCTTTTTGCCTTTTGAATTCAACGCACATGATTGAAGGCATGGGTATATAAATACCCCCTTCTCTTCTTTCCTAAACGCATAATTCTTTACCCATGAAAATTTTTCACAACCTATTAATCTTTCGCAATTCTTTACTGATAAAAAGCAGCTAGTTTCGTCATCTATTTCCTTTTTAGATGTCTTTACAAGCACGTCATTTTGCCTAACTTTTTGGTATGTTTAGGAAAGAGAAATTTCTCCTGATGCTGAACTGCCAACTGTTGATTGTGGTTCAAACCATCACCTGGGACCTTCTTCTTAAGATGGATTTTGTCTTACTACTTGGCTTTGGCCCATGCATGTTGCCCAGGATTTCGGTGGTAATTAACTATCGTTGTTATGCTAATGGCCCAAATGGGGCTGGCGGATTTCTTTTTTATCTAGCTCTAGCAGTTCTAAACCTAGGCCGGCTTGGACGATTCAATGCCTTGATAGAAAGAGTAGTGGCTTTTGCCTCCGCCTTCGATGTCACTGCTGAAGTCTCGGTCAACTTCTTGACAATGTCGACTAGATGTTATTAAAGATCTGTTATGAGATTTGATGTCGAAGGCTATGGAGATGGTAGCACACTCCATTTTCTTCAACAAGTTCTTGATCATTTGAAGTGCTGGGAGAGCTTATCTTCGCATTTGAGACTGGATCTTCTAAAGTATTTCACTAAAATGCTTCTTTTTCTCTCCTTTTTCATCTCAACTAGTCAGAGATAAGAATATCGTCGTAAGCCTAACGGATTGGGCGTTATGCCTCTATATTCTTTATGCTAAATAAAACAGATCTTTTGTATTAAACTTTGGTTGAAAATTTTGTTGTTGTTTTTGCTTGTTTATTCACATGTGACTTGTTGAGCAGAGCGCTTTGGATAGCAAATAGTTCCTATGTTTATTTTGCATAAATTCCTTTCTTTTTCTAAGATATGTTAAATATCATTGTGAAAATAAGGTGGTGTGGGTATAGTCGTTAATGTAGACCAGGTACCGACCGGATGTAGCGTGGCAGTTTGCATCGGCACTGTGTACTTAAAGCCCTACTAAAGCCCCGTAAAATCCCCATTATAGCGCGTAGCACTCTTCGACCGCTACGCTATTTCAATACAATGTTATTAAATAGTAAATCCACTTTGAGCCCTGCTATATTCCGCTACATCCTCTAAATCAAGGCTTTTTAGCACTTGCTTTAGCAACATTAATATAAAAAGGTTGATTTGACTAGTTCTCTTTTACATAAATCAACAAAGTTATGGTAAAGAACTAATTTTAAGGCATAAGTGCTTAATATAAGTTAGAAATCTACTGTAGCCACCAAATCTAGCCTTCATGAATCATGGTATTCTTCGGTTTTATTATATAAGCTTAAACAATATTTCTTTTTCCTACACAAATCATATGAGAATGATAATAAATTAACTATAAATATTTGATTTTATATTTAATGAAGCGTTTTACACATTCGATGTTTTATGCTATGTCCTCGCTTTATCTTCGCTATAACTTTTTGCATCTCCACTACAATGATACCGCCAAGCGCTTTAACTACATAGCACCAGCATGAGATGAAACGCTAGTTTGCTAGCCAATTCTCTTAGGTTGTAAGTGATCGAATGAAGAGTGGCGAATGAACCTAGGCTCAAACCTGAGCACATGAGGCTATGAGGTTCTCCTAGGTGACACATCGCTAGTCGTGAAGCAACTATTCTCGAATCAAACCGGAGCATATTGCTTAGCCCAGACACTCTAGTGTAAGTGAGTTGTATGACGGTGAGGCGGACAATATCCAAACTACATACAAAGATTTATAGATGGGAAAGGTTTTTAGAAAGAACTTATCTAAAATGGTGGGTTTAGATAGACATTGTGATGCCCTCGGTTTTAAGAAGAGGCAACCGATTATGAGAAAGTAGGAGTAGCTGCCAATGCTTCAGGGTTGTGGAGGTTTTAGCAAGAACAAGGGCGTCGATCGGCTCATTGGATCTGTCGAAAAACCTGCTACTAATTGTTGAATACTATTGTTGTAGTATGAGAACACCCTTTTTTACTTACCTAAGGGAAGTCCCATAACATTCCCTTTCCATTTGTAGAATGCCTAGGATTTCTCCAACCTTGGCTTGGATAGGGAACTTCATGACAATGCGGTTGTAGGAAACAATGTCATCCAGCTCGGTAAGCACTGGTCGTCCTATTTAAGGTTATAACTAGATAGGCAATCAACTATCGATAAGTATATCTGGATATTTCCAGCGAGGGGCTTTTAGTCGAAAGTTGTTACAAGCAAAATCGTGCCCATTGGAACAATACATACACCCTGAAGCCATAAATGGGTAGGACATATGGGGTGAGGCTGGAGGCAGGGAGCCTGAGAGCTTCAAAGATGTTCTTGAACATGACATCACCAAGTTGCCTCCATCCATGAAGGCCTGATGCACATTGGAGTTGGCCAAGACAAGATTAATCACCGTGGGGTCGTAATGAGTGTAGGAGATGTAGGAATTGGGCCAGCCCGCTGCGAAAGTTATCGGTGAATTTCAAAAAAAATTCCCTTATTAGATCTTTATTGGGCCTATGAAGTCTACTTTATTTGGAACATTTCTAAATATTATTTAAATAAAATCTTTTATTTTATTTAAAGTTATAAATTATATAGTTATATTTAATTTATGTCTTGATATATATATATATATATATCTGTGTGTGTATCATATACACATATATGTGTGTGCATGTGCAATATATCAACCAGTGTAAGGTATAACATGGCCGTGTATAGATGTTAGGATTTACATTATAATGAACATGTTAGCCCATCCAATATGCAAGTATATGTTGTCCAAATATATGTATGTATATGTGTACTATTATTTGTAAATAAATATTATATATATGTATGCATTAAGTTTTGCTTAAATAATTTTATATAAGTATATAAGTGTTTGTGAGCATGTGTATGTATGTACAATCATACGAATAAAATATAAATATTGTATATACATATTATGTAATATATTTATAGAAATAATTTTTTTTAAATAGTGAGTAATACTATATATACATATAAATTTTTTTAATACATATATTTTTCAATTTAAATATATATATATATATTCATAACAAAATATATGTATATATATTAATAAAATACAATTTTTTTTGATAAATATGAAATACCATACATACAGCTCAACAAATAATTTATTATTATTTTTTAACTTTAAGATACATTTTAATTAAATATTCATTCAAAAATTAATAAAAATTAATTTCAAATCTTTATTTCAAACTTTAAATTTCTAGTGAATCCTAGGTGATATTTTGTGGTTTGTAAAAATTTCACATTTTTTTCGATTTAAATTAAATTTAAAATGATTCATTCATTTTAAATCGAATTAAATAATTAATTTTAAAAGTAATTTTTTTTAAATTTTTTGGTCGAGGCTTATCTGATGACGACATAATTTTATAAAATTTAAAAAATAATTTTCATAACATATTTGAATTAATATAATTTATTTATGAACTAAATTGATTTAAATAATATTAAACAATAATAAGTAGTTTTAAGAAAATTATATTTTACTGTAGAAAATTAGTATTACTATAATATATATATAATTATATGACTAATTTTAACCGTAGTATGATGTTCTAATTAATTATAACCTATATATATATATATATATATATGTAATTAAATAATATATATTAATTTAATAAAATGTAAAATTATACTATTTTTATATATGGCTGCATTGACCAAATATATATGTGATAAAAAACTAATTTTTTTAAATATAAATATATACATGCATATAACCAAACTACTTTGTCACAGCATTACTTACATATCAGAATCATCGCCTAACTAAAAGTATAATATGTATAAATATATAATAAAACATTGTACTGAAAATTATTTACTATAATTTGATAAAATTATACCTTAATCCCAAAGCCTAGAAGTGCACCTTGAAATGATAATTTATCCCCTTTGAAACTCTTTCTGATTTAGCAGAATGCTAATTCTTGAACCGTTGACCTTCAGCTATCGAATAGCAATCGATTTGATTTGCACTTGAGAAATTAGGGAGGTGGAAAAGAGGAATTCGACCAGAAGTAAATCAGGTTGGAAGCTTCCAAAAGTCATTTAATGCTTGAAGATAGAGACGCTTATTTAGAGGAAAATTAAGAGATATTTAAGGATCAAGATCTTACATCATCTCTTAACAATTCTCTTCCATCTCAGCCATCCATCTCAAAGTCTATGTTTACACCATCTTATGGCCACAACAACCTTTTATTATGGCCGAAATTTCCAGCCCCCTTCATGGGCTTTTGAACACATTTAGAGCCCATATAAAATATTATACAATTTAATCCAATTTAATCGCTTATCGATATCGTATATCGATTATTATATTTATAACTATTATAAATATATCTAATAATATTTATTCATCAAATCATAATAAAATTTTACAAGTAATATTTCATAAATATTAATTAATTCAAATAATTTATAACAATTATAAATTATTTAAATCGTTTGGTTAAAGGAGAAATCATCCTTTCTGTTGTGTGACTCGTCAGGTGTAAATTTGGTCAGCGGTTAATATCGAACTATTCGAATACTAACGTTTACACATCACTTAGTAGGTGGTGTGACATTTTGGTCAAATTTGTTGCTTACTTGGTTTTGGTAAAATCAAGTTTTATATTAATTAAGCATTACCCGGTTGTGAATTTCATTTACACTAATTCTCTTTGTCAAAACTATTTCACTTTGAACTTATGGAATTTGGTAATGGTCAAAATTCCAGTATCATTCATATTCTACTCTATAGTCCAAACACAAAATCTTTGGTTCAATAATAACAATTATTATTAACCAAACTACTCTGGCCAAAGACTTTGACTTTGAATTGACTTGAGTTGACCATGATACTAACCCCATATTACCGAGGAGACAAATCCTCTCTTGAAAGACTTCACTTCCAATATTTCCATTAGACTCAACTATAGTCACTCGATGGACGCCTTGCCATGATTTGAATATAATCAAAGAAGAGCTTTCATATTGAAGATTGGTAGTATTCTCAAGTCGAGAGAACTATATAAATTTGTCACATCTGTATTTCTATCTGACCTTAGTTATATTAACCAACAGAAAACTATCAAGTGAGTCATTCGATAGTTATCCAATAACTATCAGTATGTAACCCCTTGGTTCCCCTAGCAGCCTGAGTAATACACTAATCAATGTTTGGAGAGCACTACATAATCTAGTCTCAACGGATGTATCGATATCCAGTATCGATACATCTTGACTAGGATATTTAAATGGTATATTTACTTTTATTATCATAAATCACTCATGGTTACAACACTTTGTAATTAATATCACAAAACATACCATTTATGGATTTTCTATTAAATATACTTTTAATTAAATTAGTTAATTAATATAACACATTATATTAAGTATATAATAGAAAGAAAACACCTTTTATTTTAAACAAGACTGGTTATCGAGCTATATATATATGTAGTAAATTACATTCTTTCCCCTAGGACAGACCCTCAACTCTATTAGAAGCCTACTTCCATGTCTTCGACAGTGAAGCTAATTTCTCTTTCTAATTCCAGTTATGAAGCCTTTGACACCCAAGTTTCAAATGTATAAATTTGCCTAGCAGTACCCACTTCTTTTTAATATCGGGACTGAGCCTTCTGGTTATTGCTAGCTACATGCAGGCCGCAACATACGGTTAGGACCTCGGTGATGGCTTGGACATTGGCACTATTGAGCTAAGGGGGCTAATTTTCCCATTCTTCACGGTTTGCACTTTGCTCAACCTGATGTCAAACAAACTCGAAGAGTGTTCCTTCTCGGTCGAGTCTTTCGATTTCATCCTTGAGCACATGGTAGTCTAATGTAGAGTGACTGTTGATTTGATGGAACTTGCAGTACTTGTCATTGTGTTGAGGTTCTTCCCACTTCTAGTTTCTGGCGGTGGGGCCTTTGAAATTGCACTCGGTTCCTTAGGATGAGGTGGATTGTGAAGATAACCCTATCTAAATAAGAGTAATTATTGTACTTGGGTTTATGGTAATGACCTGCCTTTGAACGCCTTCTGGCATTGGCTTACGATCATTGTTTCAGTTATCGTTAATATTGTGAGGACTAGCTTAGGCAGGACATCTTGCTTGTTGTTGCTGTTTGAAAGATCTACTCCTTCCATCTTCATAATGTTGTTCGCCATTGATAGAAGTCGGTTGGGGACAAAGTCGGCTATTTTTGGAGCTATGTCTACATCTTGGACTTGTATCTGACATATGAACATAGGGCCATGACCAAGCTATTCATGTCTGCACCCCTAGCCCATGTGGATTCTTTGTTAAAGAGGCCAACATACAACCTTAAGCTTTCAGAGGGACCTTGTCTGATATGGCCCAGCTTACTAGCCAACATGACATGGGTATGGGATGTGAAGAAATGAGTCTTGAACTCTGCCACACAATTGGGCCCAGGAGCTAATACTGCTCAATTGTAGATGCAAGATCTAGCGGGAGGCCGACCTTGAAAGGGTGGAGTGGAATAGCAAACACCGTATGGAGCCGGAAAGTTGGCCGACACGAGTGATGGAATTGCATGCCATGATGTGGTCAGAAGGGTTTGCACCCTCATCATACTTGTCAATAGGCGAAAAAGCATACTATCGATGGATGAATGCATCTAGGACTTCATTGGAGAATGATTCCCTTTTCTCGTCATATGATAATGCCTCGCCCTTAACATTGCGGGCTTGCATTCACTTGAGTAGCTGACGAAGGATATGTATTTCTTCGTTAAGGCCAACACTAGCCTAGTGTGGGATATTCTGGCTGACCATGGGATGAGGCCTCAATATACACCTTGACGGAGTAGGAGATCAATGATATGATGGAAAATGATGATGGCGGGCAGGTAATGTTCCCTCATGCACAAAGGGCGATCTTTAATGCACGGCTCCCTTTCTCTTTCTCTACTTTCGATCACACCCCTGTGGGACCTAGAGTTTGCTGAGAGGGCCATGCCTGCCCTGCTAATGGTAGGGGACAGCCATTGAGATGGTCAAAAGTAGAAGTTCATGGGTGATCAAAGGCCAGTGGCTATTCCGCTGAAGGGGAATGACAACAATTGGGCCCCACGGGTGCATCCACTTCTGGGGCAAGATCAATTCGACTAGGGATGCATACAACATACCTTCTATGATAGACTTAAACATTCATAAGTGGATTTTTAGGTACCACCCTCTCTTGGGCTTCGATGGTGTTCAGGAGTTCATTACCTCTGGGAGGCATGGGCTTGCGAGCGGGCAAGTCGACTATCGACTATCGGAGGAGCTGGTGGGACAAAGTTTACAGTGGCTTGAGCATCCAATTGCATCTTCAATCCATTCACTTCACTGGTCAGCTGAACCACGTTGATAGTTGTAGCAACATAGTACGCTGTATTTCTTCGTTGATGCCCGAATTGTGCTGGACAGAACTGGCAAGAGTGTTATCTTCTATTTCATGCCCGTTGGAGCTCTTTCCTTCAAATGGCAAAAGACATCCATGGTAACAAGTTAGATCAGGTCTTTGCGAAGTAGAAAAGTATGGAAATGTGATAGAATTAGGGGAAGGCCCTCCTTCTAGCACCTAGGGGAAGGCCCTCCTTTCTAGAACCAAAATGTTGACTAGAGATTTAACAAACCACGAAATTATACTAATGTGCAAAGGTTACTTGTTAACACTAGGATTAAAGTGAAAAAATTAGGAGTTAAGTATGCAACTTAAAGGTATATAACACTAGATATAGAGTGGTTTGGCAAAGCTGCCTACGTCCACCGTGAAATTTTCTTACTATATATCTTTTACATCTACAAGGAATTACATTAGAATAATAAGAAAGCAGGAAGCACTTAAGACTAATAAATATTTGTGATCTTAAGGACTTGCGGTATCAAGAGCTCTAAATTGTGTGTAGCATTCAGAATCCTTGTATGTTCCAACCCCTTTGAAGTTGCAAAGCAGGGGATATTTCTAGTAGCTGAAGTGGATGATGAACGATTGACATTGAGCTATAAAATAGGTGGGAAAAACGCATGTCAGTTGATATGACTATAAGGACAGATGGATGACACCGTCAATGTATAAAAAGATGTGTGGCAGATGAAAATATAATCATTGCTTCTCTATACCAGGCATGGGCCTCGCATTTAATGTGAAAAGTGCCTAGGGATAAGGCAACCGGGACTCATCTTGGTGCCTTGCCGAGCAGAAGGGTTAGTTTGAGACCGACATATGCTTGGACTGACTTATGTAGGCTGGTTGTAAAGTAGTTGGGCTATCTTTAATTGGGTCAGACTCCTTTAATTGGTTTGCTAATTACTTTCAAGAAAATTGCGCAATAATATATATATATTGCCATATATTTACAAAATTAGTTTTATATACATAAATAAATAATAAATTCAATTTTCAAACATATTTGGTTGAATAATTAAACATTAGTAATCAAATTACTCTCAAAATTATTTATAAATGTTGTATTTTATGAATAAAAAGCAGAAACAATTTTGACTCAAATATATTAAGTTACAATAAAATATTTACATATATGTGAATTTGGGAAGGGGTTAAATATGTTCAATAAATGATATGAAATTGAATTAAACTTGAATTGACCCGGCCCTTCTTAACACCTTGGTTTTGGAATCGTCTCCTAAATTGTTTGAATCACCATCCAATATTGCTAGAATCGAATGAACTACTTTTATGTAGTTTAATTTGATATTATTTAGGTAAAAATTTTGGCCATGAATGAGAAAGGGGAAGCCATGTATAAGGGAAGAAGGAGAAAAGAAAGATTGAATGAAAATGAATGAGAGAATAATGTTTTAAGGAAAGAATAAGAATCTGTTCTCTTCCTTCTTTAAAACTTCCTCATTTAATTTGCAATAAAATTCCAATTATGTAAAGCCCTCCTCTCTTATATGTGTGTCCAACCACGTATTGTCCTTGCAAGGATTAATTTTCCAAAAAGTTTGTTGAGTAATTAATTTTATTTGATGTCCTGCTTAAACACATATCGATATCGTATATTAATACGGCATATATAACTTACATATATACATCCAAATAATTACTAATAACACCTAAAACATCAAATAAATCAATAATCAATATTTATTTAATATTAATTAATTTAATTAATTTATAGCACTTTTTTCTTTCTTTAATCTTCCTTATTTAATTTGCAATCAATTTTCAGTTATGTCAAGCCCTCCTCTCTCCTATGTGTGGACAACCATGTATTATCCTTGTATGGATTAATGTTTCAAATATTTGTTGAGTAATTAATTTCATTAGTGTCTTTCTTAAACACATATTGATATCGTATATCAGTACGACATATATAGCTTATATATATACACATCCATATAATTACTAATAACACCCAAAACATCAAATAAATCAATAATCAATATTTCTTAAATATTGATTAATTTAATTAATTTATAGCACCTTTTAACTAATTAAATCGTATGGTTTTGTGGAGAATTCACAAATGCTATCGTATGACTCAAGGATGTTAATTCAGTCAGCGATTAATATTGAACAATTTCAAATATTAATGTTCACACATCACCTTAGCTAGTAGTGTGGTAATTTGTAAACCCCTAATTTTTGATAACATTATTCAAGAGATAATTAGATAAATTAAATAGAATAATGTAAAGAATTAGAATTATAAGAGGATTGAGATTTGAATAAATTATTATAGGGCCGTGCTTAATGAACTAAATGAGCTTAAAATGGCTTTTATGTTGTTAATCAAAACATGGGCATATTAGTAAATAGCCGCTCTACTAATTATACACGGCTATACACCCATTCACTTTTTATTTTTCTCATGTTCATTTTCACAAAAACATAAACGCAAATCAAAACTAAGAAGAGACGGCCATTAACAAGGGAAAAGAGGAAGAGAAATTTAATCAAGCTAAGGAATTAAAACAAGGGGATTAATTTCAAATCAAATCTCAAAGCTCTTATCATATTCAAGGTGAATAATAATTTTATACCATCTCTATTTTATTCTATGATTATATTTTTTCAGATTTAAGATTAAATTCGTTTTTATGATGTTTTGGATGATGATATGCTTGAACTATTATATGTTTGATTTAAATCAATTCATTTACATATGAATTTTACACGGTATTAGGGTAAAACCGAATATAAATGGTTTTGGATTGCCATGGAAAATTATATGTTAGGTAAAACATGATTTTGGAGATAGGTTTCAATTTTTATAATTTTCCAAGCTATGGAAAATTTATTATGAATTTTCAAAGGAAAATGTGGTAAAATTGGGTTTAAAATTAATATCGGTAATTTCAGAAAGAATTTGGATTTGAAATTTTAATATGTTAGGTAACAAGATGAAAGTGAATTTCTGTGATTTTTTGGGATTTTTGCTAATTGATTTGCTATGGAAAATAAATTATTTTGAAAGGACATATTTGCAATATTGGTTTTGCTTAATGGAAGGGCTTAAACGTTAATTTTTCCTTGATTTAGATCTGATAAACACGGCAGTTATTTTTGTAAAGAATTTGAAAAGTTTTAATGCAACCAATTAAAAGATTACAAATTGGCAGGTTAGTTATAAAGTAATTACTAAAATTAGCATGATTTCAGCCTTTATTCGGAAAAGCAGGTTCCGCCTCCTTTAGTAGTACCTTTCGACTCCAATGCTTCCGCTTTAACTCGGTCGAAACCAACCCAGCCAAAATCCACCTTGTCGAAACCAATACACAAGGTACAACTTAGATGGTACGTAGTGGATTAGAGGAAAGGCGGGAGCCATGGTGTCGAAAGCAATGCTACCGATGGGGTCAAAACCGTAGTTTTGTTTTCAAATGTTAAGTGCCTACTTTGTTTTAGTTAAAGCTTTCGACGTAGTCAAAACATATGTTTTTGAAAGGGGTTTTCTAAATAACTTTCGAAGAAGGTTGCCATACTATGTTTTAAAGTAGGAGCATTCGAATGAGTTCCATTATTCTTAAATAAGACTTTCGAAGATGATGGTTCCGACCTAGTCGAAACCCCTCTGTCGTTCATGTGACTTTCGAGTGTATTGAAGTCATCAATGGTTTCGAAGGGTGCCTTTGTTTTAAACCTATATTAAGTCACTTCTTAGATGCTTTCGAAAGGGTTCAGGGGTTTCGAAGGCAATGGTGTCGAAAGGGGTTTCGGTGCTATCCTTCAGAGTTTTACTCAAAGGTTTTGAGCTTTCGAATAGATGGTTCCGACACCATCAAATTTTCCCCAAATAATTTTATTAAAGGTTTCGAAAGAGATACTTTCGTATGTAACCACTTTGACCCAAAAGATGTTTAAAGGTAAAACTCAATACTTTTGAAAGGGGTACTTTCATTGGTTTCGAAGCTATGTTTTAAGGCAATGTTTTGATACATTCGAAAGGTATATTTTGGTTTCGAAAGGAACAAGTTAAAGAGCTTCGAAAGGTATATACTTAGTGTTTTGAAAAGAAATTTTCTATGCTTTCGAAGGAGGTTATCCAGGGGTTTCGAAAGTGGTGTTTTAAGGTTTCAAAACAAACAACCCAATCTCATTTTAAAGGAAAAACCATGGCATAAATAAGGAATTTTGAAATGAAGTTTTTGAAGAAGTTTTCCTTGATTAACAGGTTAAAGGGATTAACCAAGTTTTATATAAAATGATTTCAAGGATATTTAACCACAGGTGTTGATACTATTATGTTGTTATGATTGCTTCTTCATATATTTATTCATATTGTTATGAACCCATAATTGTACTTTGGAGAAGGGCAGAAATCTCAGCTAGGTTGACCCAGTAGTGAATATAATTTAAGGATGCTAAAATATTAACTAAAGATATTGGCAGGGGCCAATAGGTTCACAGTAAGCCCATGAAAACTATGTAAATGAAAAGATATTGGCAGGGGCCAATAGGTTCATAGTCAGCCCATGAAAACTATAATTTTATATTGGCAGGGGCAAATGAGTTTGTAGTTAGCCCATGAAAACTATATCCGAATTAAGATATTGACAGTAGTCAATAGCTTCCTAGTCAACCCATGAAAACTAGCATAAGAAAAAAGATATTGGTGTTACCAATAGGTTCTTAGTGATCCCATGAAAACTATGAAATCGGACAGGGAGTCCATAAACATTTCATTGGTTATTAGTAAGCCCATGAAAACAAATAGGTTAATAGTAAACCTAGAAACTATGAATATGATAGATAGTCAGAATGAATGGGGATGGGTAATCCAGATTTAATATACTTGTTTGCATATCATCATATTATTTTGAATTATTTTAACCATTGTGGATGCAGGAGCACAATATATGGTTTTATAAAGTTTTTAAGATACTAGTGAGGGGAAAACCCGTTCCGCTAAGTGGCGTGGTCTCACTAGACATCTAAATGATTTGAGGTTGTAGATTATTATTCATACGAGGCTTTATGTATGACTCGAAATTTTTGTTTTCCCCTTAAACTCTCGGGTGCTCAATTTAATTTGAGTAGTTTGAGGGTTAAGGTTTCTAGGTTTTCTTTTAGACGAATAAAGCTTCCAAAGACGTGAAGGAGGCATGCTAGCTATTTAGAGTTCTTTTTATTCCGTTGTGTTTTGGTTGTAAAGGCAAATTTGTTTTATTTCCTTATTATATACATTGATCAACTAATGGGGGGCATCTTTATATGTCGCTCTTGGCATATTTTGTATTAATTATATGTTGTCTGAACGAGGTCTGCGTATTGGGATTATGTAATGAATTGAAATATTTTGAGATGGAATGTGGAATTTGTTTGCAGTTTAAAATTTACCCATATTCATGTGTTTCTGTATATCAATGTATCTGACATTGTTGTATTTGGTCGTCGAGGATTCATAACCATAGATGACTACAGCATCTGTAGCCGTTAGTTTTGGGCCTCCAAGTAGGAGATGTTACAAGTTGGTATCAGAGCATAGGTTTATGGAAGTTAAAAGAAATTTAAACCTAAAAGATTTTTCAAATCCTTTACGAAAATAACTACCGCATTTATCAGATCTAAATCAAGGAAAAATTAATGTTTAAGCCCTTCCATTACGCAAAACCAATATTGCAAATAAGTCCTTTTAAAATAATTTATTTTCCATAGCAAATCAATTAGCAAAAATTCCCAAAAATCACAAAAATTTACTTTCATCTTGTTACCTAACATATTAAGATTTCAGATCCAAATTCTTTCTGAAATAATCGATATTAATTTTAAACCCAATTTTATCACATTATCCTTTGAAAATTCATAATAAATTTTACATATCTTGGAAAATTATAAAATTGAAACCTATTTCCAAAATCATGTTTTACCTAACATATAATTTTCCATGGCAATCCAAAACCATTTATATTCGGTTTTACCCTAAAACCGTGTAAAATTCATATGTAAATGAATTGATTTAAATCAAACATACAATAGTTCAAGCATATCATTATCCAAAACATCATAAAAACGAATTTAATCTTAAATCTGAAAACATATAATCATAGAATAAAAGAGAGATGGTGTAAAATTATTATTCACCTTGAATATGATAAGAGCTTTGAGATTTGATTTGAAATTAATCCCCTTGTTTTAATTCCTTAGCTTGATTAAATTTCTCTTCCTCTTTTCCCTTGTTAATGGCCGTTTCTTCTTAGTTTTGATTTGCATTTATGTTTTTGTGAAAATGAACGTAAGAGAAATGAAAAGTGAATGTGTGTATAGCCGTGTATAATGTGTAGAGCAGCTATTTACTAATGCCCATATTTTGATTAACAACATAAAAGCCATTTTAATCTCATTTAGTTCATTAAGCACGGCCCTATAATAATTTATTCAAATCTCAATCCCCTTATCATTCTAATTCTGTACATTATTCTATTTAATTTATCTAATTAAATATCTTGAATAATGTTATCAAAAATTAACGGTGTTACAGGTGAATAATGTTATCAAAAATTAGGGGTGTTACATAATTTATTAAGTTCATCACTTGCAGATCTTTTTGGTAAAAATCATATTTTATATTATCCTAAACAGCACCAACAGTGACAATAATTTACGCATGTTCTCTTCATCAAAACTATATCACATTAGGTTGTATGAAATTCTTTATTGGTCAAAACTACAATATTATCCACATTCAACTCGATTAGTTCATAAACAAAGTCCTTGCTTCAGTAATAATATTTATTATTTACCTGTATTGTTTCTTACTTAATCCAACTACTCATATTCAAAAGATGAAGTCTACACATTAATGTAATTTCAACTTAGAACTAAGATTGGACCAACCATTAATTCCTTCGTTAGAAAATGAATATGCATTGTTTCATTTGTGAATAATTTACAATAAAAACATAATACTTTATCAAATAAATCTGAATATACCAGTCATTCTCGATCTTGTTTATCCCTACTAGGCAATGTTGACATATAAGGAGGAAAAATGTCTATTCCTAATTTTATTTTGGAAAATTAGAATCATTTTCCTTTTGTACTACAAAGGGACTACTTTCTACTAGCAAGTCTCTCAATGGTTGGTCCATTTTTCTCCATGTTCTTGTATTATTTGATACTTCACTAACTTTCTCACAAGTGGTGATGATTCAATGTTTGCATCCTCTTCACTTGTATTTTAATGGTCATGTTCATTCATTAAATCAACATGAATATTATTATCTGCAATTTCATGAACATTGTCAATTTCACTATTGACATGTGCATTCACAACTTCTACACTAGTAATATTATCTTTGATTTGTTTATTCTCATCAATAAGAGTGGTATTATCTACATTCAAACGAAAACTATTTATTTGATATTTTTTAAATAAAACTATTAAGAGTGACTTTCTTTGAATTAGTGAGTTATTCTAACCTTCTTTCTTTTAACCTTTATAACATGTCCAGATTTTTGCTTGTGCATTTCTAAAAACTATAATTTAATAAAAACATAGAAAATATAATATACTGATAAATAAAAAATAAAAATTATAAGACAATGTCCATTTTTAATTACCAATACTTCAAAACATAGTGAAGAATATCATAAACAATAATTTACAAAAATAATACAAGTATACGCCAAAATTTTCTTAACCGGTTAAAAGTATTTATTATCCGTAAACCAGTTTATATTCAACTGGATTCAATATTTACTTCTCCTTTTAATTTTTTAATGGCAGCTGAACCCATACCCATTCCCGCCCTGTCCCTTCCATTCTCGTCCTCTACATGTACCATCTCTGACACCCCTCCCATACCTTCCTCTGCTCCTCCTCCTCCTTCTTGACCTCCGGACCCCATCCTTTCTGAATCAATCCTGCCTGCCGTTCCAGTCCATCCTCCTGCACCCACTCCTTCTTCCTCTCTTCTTCCCCCTGTCTCTAACTTGCCTTCTTCTTCCTACCCCCTTTGTTCAATTTCCTTCCCTTTCTTTGGCTCATGAACAAGCATGGACTTCCCTTTTTAAGCATTTACCTCGAAATGCGGGCAAGTACATGCCTATTCATATGGACATATCATACAAAGAAGATGCCATGGTTCCTCCTTCATCAGTAATTGCAGCCGGAGTTGACATATGACAAGACTATGTGGTAGGGTTCTTCTTAGACAAGCCCTTGTCGTACACATATGTAATGGAATTCCTCAAACACGGATGGCGCTTACGAGGTAATGTAAGAGACAGATGGATCTATTTTCCTTTTCCTCCACTCTGATGCCACTGACAGGGATAATATAATTAGAAGTGATCCTATTATAATGAAGAACAAACTGTTCATACTGAAAAAACGGGATCCATCGATAAGTAATGTTTGTGGAACTGTAAAATCTATCCCAGTTTGGCTACAGTTTTCGAATATTCCTATATATTTATGGTCTCCATCAGGAATCAACTGGTTGGCAAATAGATTAGGAAAGCTTGTTTGTCTTGATGAAGCAACTAAATCAATATCATGTATTCAGTATGCTAAATGTCTAATTGAGATATCTCCAAACCAAGAACTAATTGATACATTCCCAGTTCTGAATCCTGATGGCTCTAAGCAAATGATAAAAGTTACATATCTTTAGAAACCAGATATATGCATTCACTACAATGTCTTTGGGCATAAAAGAAAATTGTGTTAGCAAAAGCCAGAAAAAAATGAAATTAAATAAAAGAGGGATTGTTGTGATGCAAGATGAACAGATGGCAACTGTAGAGGAGAAGGAAATAAACAAAACAGATAATGAGGTGAATAAAAAGAGGATGTGGAAAAGAATAGTGAAAGGAAAAAAGAAGTATAAATGCTGAGCAAAATTGTATTGAAACTGATATGCACACAAATATTGAAATAACCAATAATGGAAATGCTGAAAGCATCACGACTGAGCAGATGAAGAAAAAAGAAAGTAGGCTAAATGCAAAGATAATTGAAAATGATAATACTCAAGTGACTGCTATATATATGAGTAACAAGTTTACAATACTTGATTTGGTGGAGGATGATGAATTTTTTGAGACAGTAGACATAGAAAACAATGAAACAGAAAAGTCTGATGAACCAAAACAAATAGAGAACAAAATAATTGACATAGATACAAACATGAAAGAAAAATAAAGGCTTGACCCTGCTCTTGGAATAACTCAAAGAAACAAGGAAATGACACCAAGTAACAATATGAACAAGCCCGAAGCTACAAAGAACAAACCCATAAGCAATATGCAACCTGTCCCTGAAAATGATGAGCCAATAGACAATGCATTGCCTGATCAAATGAAAGCAACAGATGCACAATGCAAAAACTCTGATGACGTGCACAACAGTTGCAGTTTGAACCAAATCACCTCCCCCACCTCTCATACTAATTCTGCCCATGTTCTAATCAAAACTATACCTAACCATATGAGTCTACCTTCCTTAAACAGCCTTCCACCATTACTTCCTACTCCCGCAGCATGCCAAAATATGAGCCCCTCTCTTGAACGTGCACACATGCACAAGATGTCACAAACATCTAACCATATCTCTACCTTTCCCTCTGGCTTGTTGAGCATTGGTACCAAAATTATTTTCTCCCCCAAATGCAAGTTCCTCCATATCTACTCCCTATCCACCATCTTCTACCAGCTATGAACAACCCATAATATTCTCTTCCACAGCTACCATCCCCACCCCTTCTCCTTCACTATCCAAAAAGAACCTCTCTTCTAACTTACAGAAACCTTCTCACATGAATGCAAATATAAAGGAAATCAAAAGGAAGAAGACAATAAAAGCTCTTAAGAATAGCAAGAAAAAAAATACTCTCTCTCTCTTTCTCCCACAGAATCTGGATCTGACACAGATTCATTTCAGAAGCATTATCCAGATAATCCCGCATCTTCTAATATCAGAAGAACAAGAAGCTTGAAAACCAAACCTTCCAAGTATAATCCATGATTGACAAACTTGCAGCATGGATCATAAGAGGAGCACACAAACATGCAAAGCTTGACCAAATTAAAACTCTAATACAACATCATGGCCTTTCCTTAATCTCCATATCTGAAATCAAACTTGACTCCAATCTCACTACACGAGCTGCTAAATACATTAACCCTTTCTGGAAACACATTATCAATCTATCTCATGCCCCATATGGCAGATTGCTAGTCCTCTACAATCCATCTATTTTCTCTTTATCTCCTATCCTTTATGATAGTCAATTCATCCACACTCATGCCATTCACCATCGTATAGCTACTTCAATGTACTTCACTTTCATTTATGCCAATAATTCCCCTCATATCCGTCAAAAACTGCATGATTACATCTCACATCTTAGTCAATCCTCTCATCCTTGGATAGTAAATTAGAGACTTTAACTGCTCCTTCCTCTCACAGCATAAATCTAGTGGCAATCCTCTTAGCTTGTCTGATCTTACCCCTCTTAATAAAACCATCTACAATGCTTCCTTGATTGAGATTCCTTGCTCAAGCTCTAATTTCACCTGGACCAATAAAAGTCATCATAGTCCCCGTACACTCTCCAAAATAGACCATGGATTTATGACCTTTAGATCCCTCCTACAATAGCCTACCATCAACATACACAAACCCTAATGCCTTTGCTATCTGATCACTACCCCTTTATCCTGAGTATTGGTTCAGCTGCTATACAAAAACAAGTAATTTTAAGTTTTATGATGAATGTATAAAAAATGATAATATGATGCAGGTAGTCTATGATGCTTAGAAAATCCCTACATATGGTAACTGATGCTTTGTCTGCAAAATAAATTGAAGAACACCAAAGTGGCTCAAAAATCTTGGGCTAGAGACATATATGGGTAGGGCAACAAACTCTCTACTGATATAGTAGCCCAACTTGAACAAGTTCAACGGATGATCCTCAATCACAACATTGACCCTTCCTTAAACCAGAAAGAATATGATCTATCCTCTAAACTAGAAAAAGCCTATGATATAGAAGCTAAAATGGTGATGCAAAAAATAGACAAATATGGTCTACATATGGAGGCAGGAACTCAAAATAATTTCATGCCTCCTTAATAATTCGACAAGCTAAGTCAACTATTCATCAAATAACAGATATGCATGGTATAACTCAAACAACCATGCTCAGATAGATGCTTCTTTCCTTGCCTACTATACTACACTTCTTGGTGGCCTTCCCTTGTCATCTGACAACATGTTCCTCAATAATCTAAACATCCTAGAGCTATCCAGTGAACTGCAAACTACCATGATCAATCCTATAACTGACGATGATATCAAGAACTCGTTCTTTACAATGCGTAAGTCAGCCTCCCTTCGCCCTGATGGATTCACAGTCACTTTCTACACAAACTGCTGAGATATTATATCCATCGATGTATACAAGGCAGTACACAATTTCTTCAACTCAGGAAAAATTCTATCCTCTATCAACTCTACAAATTTTGCCCTTATTCCTAAAGTACGCAACCCAACTGATGTCACACAATATCATCCAACAGCATGTTGCAATGTCATATACAAGTCTATATCAAGAATTCTTGCCTCCAGGCTAAAATCTACCATCCAGTCTCTTATATCTCCAAACCAAACTACCTTCCTTCCTAATAGAAGTATCCTGGATAATGTTTTGCTGACACATGAGCTTTTGAATGGATACTCCTCAACACAAAAATCGCCCCGGGCTATGATGAAAATAGACATAAGGAAAGCCTTTGATATTGCCAACCGGACAGCCATCATGACCTTACTAGAAAGGATGAAATTCCCTCCTAAATTCAGAAACTGGATATACAAATGCATATCAACTGTGAGATATTCACTAGTCTACAATGCACATACTTTGGGGTACTTTAAAGGTAATAATGGTCTGAGACAAGGTGACCCCATCTCTGCCTACTTATTCATAATGATAATGGAAACATTCACACTTGCAATACAGAAGCAGGCATAGTTGAATATTTTTGCTCTGCATCCAAAATGCAGAAACCCCATGGTGACTACTCTGGCTTTTGCTGATGATCTCCTAATATTTACCAAACCAACTCCTGAGTCCTTACCAACTATCATGCTAACTCTTGCCTCATTCTACAAGTTCTTTAGTCTACAAACTAACTCCCAAAAATCCTACATATATGTTGCAGGACTGCCTACCCAACAGATATCTGACTGCTTGCGCATTACTAATATGAAACCTCTGGACACTGACATGGCATTCTTGGGTATTCCTCTAGCAACTAAAAGAATAAAAGTAGCCCAATGCATTCCACTTTATGAAAAATAATTTTTTTAATGAATAAATGGGAAAATCGCCACATATCTCAACCAGTAAGGCTAGTCATAATCAATGCTGTCATCCTGTCCATGATAGTATACTGGAGTAGAACCTTTCTACTGCCAACAAAACTATTAGCTATGATCAGATATGCCATCATAAGGTTTTTATGGTCAGGAACAGTACATACTAGGAAACTGCCTCCAATTGCTTATAGCAAACTTGAAATCCCGAAAGACAAAGATGGTCTAGGTATAAAGAATATGAAGAACTGGAATGTTGCAGCCTTGTCTAAACACTTCCAGAACCTAGTAACAAGATCAGATACACTTTGGGTAAATTGGTGCATTAAACACAACTGGAAGAATGAAGAAATTTGGCTAACAAAACCCAAACAAGCTCAGAGCTAGGTGTGGAAAACTATGATTAAAATTTGAGATACACTGCTTCCTCACACTCGGCTAATATTATCCTCGGTCAGCTTGTCAAAATTCTGGACTACTCCATGGATAAAGAAAGGCATAATTCTTCATAGAACCCTCTCATATGACGACATACACCAAACTGGAATTTCTTTACATGCCAAAGCCACTAGCTACATAACAAATGGTAGAATATCTCTTCCACGTTGTAGCAACTCAGCTGTCAATGCTCTTTGAGAATCCTTTCATGACAAGCCTTATAGCTACATCCAGATTGAAGATTATAAATGGAGAGATAAGCTCAAAGAACACTCCATACAAAGAGTTTACTCTACTCTGGCAGGGGAGATCAACTGAGCCGCTTCATATGGTATAAGAGAGTATGGAATAGATACACTGAAGAAAATCAAAATTACATGCTCTTGAAAGTGATTAAAAATTCCTTGCATACACGAGGTAACCTTGCTCTAAAAGGAATATTTGTGACCACCTCTTGCATATTTTGCTCATCTACGGTGGAGGACACACATCAACTCTTTTTCAAATGCCCTTTTACATATTTCATATGGTCTAAGATAAAGAATAGAGGAGGACATGGCAAAACTCTAAGGAATAGCATGAATGAATGGAAGAACATATACGGTACAAGAAGGTGGAAGGAACAATCGACATATGAACTATTGATAATGCTAAAAGTGATGGTCACTGTGATATGGAAAAAAAGAAATATGAGAATATTTGAACAAAAAATCACGAATTGAATGCAGATATATTTACAGGCTTGTAGGAAAATACAAGCTATAATCACTATGTCTACATTCCCTTTTGATGCTAATGCAATGGTGAGATGGAACTAGCCTGCACTGCAGTGATATCTCCCCTCCTCCCTCCTGTCCTTCCTTAGTCTCCTTCCTGATTTCTCTCTTGTATTCTACTGTATCTCTCTGTATCTATTTTTCACATTTATATTGTAAGTTTTCTTATTAATATAAATAAATGGTAGGGGCCATTTAACCCCGCGGGCTTTGCTAGAATAATAATAATTTTTTTTATAAATAACGTTACAAAATGAATTTGAAATGAAAATAATCTATATTGAACAAAATGAATTTCTCAAAATCAGTCGTTGGTCAAATATTAATATTTGAAAGGATCGAAATGAACTAGTTATCTACGATTATTTTTATCTACGAGCAATAATTTATCAATAGTATCTACACATAATAATTTGAAGAAAATTATTATCCATCAATCGATTAGAGAAAAACCTTTAACTATTAAATTTCTTAATAATTAAACTTATGTATAGAAAATTGTACGCTCAAATTGATACTAATTTTAGGAGATTCATAGCATGAAATCAATTGTTAACTAAATCAAAACAAATATAAAAGCCCTAATCTTTACTCCAGTTATGCATGAAGAAGAAAATTGAAAGAGGAATTATAAATCAAAGGATGGAGAAAGATATTTTTCCAGCTTCCTTTATTGCTATCCAATTGCCTCACTAACGCTTATCGCCTCCTTACTTCGCTTTCATGAATTGCGAGATTGCAACCACACATTCATATTTCCCTATGTTGTGCGACAACACATTTTTTTATAATATAAAATCCGACCAATATTTGGTGCACCATGAATATTGCTGCCCAAAGCACTATAAAATAATAAAAACATAGATGTGTCAATGGTTACTCACCTCACACTCTGGTTTTCAAGTACTTTGTTTTTCCTTTTTTCTTCTAAGTTGAATGGTCTCTTGGCATCGATGTATCATTTGGAATCCCGAGTGACCCAATCTTCTGACAATACGAGCCACTTATTGATCTAAATGGCCTTCCAAATGTATCATATGTGTTCGTATATTGCTTGAGTGACATTGCATATCTGGGTGACTTATAGGGTCACCCAAGATCTAAGCCTTACATAGAGGTGCAAGCATCCTCCAGTTTACAAAGCTCTATATCATCTTTTTGTTTCATTTGTCGGTTGAATAACTAATTCATTCCCTATGCTCTAGTTACTCCAACCATTTACGTAATTTCTTTAAGAATCGCCTTTGTTTGATGGGTGATTCCTTGATAACATTTGGATGCAAACACCATCTGCAGTATTTCCTTTTTTATTGGGAACTCGTTAATCTTCTACATTTTATCATTAAAATGGATTGAGATGCGGAAGATTCTCGGTGTAAAATCCAAACTGTTAGCACTAAAATTAGGATAACTATTTTAGGTAGGTATTTTATGAGAAGTTATGTAACACCCCATAAAAATTAATAAGAAATAAATAAAATTAATTAATTAATTAAATAAGATAAGGCTTAAAATGAAAATTCTGTAAAAGTTAGAATTTCACCATGAACGTCATGTTGTTGCATTCAAGGTGAAATTATGATCAATTTCCATATATAATATTCTGAAAACGGAGCTCAAACGAAAAAGTTATGGACATGGTAAGTTTTCAGATCTAAAATAATTTAAATAAAATTCAAATTCAAATAGGTAAATAATTCTTTAAATTGAAATTTCAAAAGTAACGGTAATTAGACTTAGGGGTTAAGTAATCGTTAAAATTAACGTTAACGTTAAAGGAGTAGTTAATGAATAAAATAAATAAGTCAACGGCAATTAAAAACATTTCCAAAATAGGACCATGGGTCGACCGCCTACCCTGGGCCGGTCGACCGCTAGCGGTCCACCGGTAAGGTATGCGCGGTCGACCGGTCCCTGTGTGTGGCGATTAGGTTTTGTGCAAACGAATGTACTAGATTTTACTATTTTTTAACCGATTTTAATCCAACGGTTCTGGTGCATTCCAACCACTATAAATAAGAGCTTATCCCCCTCACTTTTATTCACAAATTATTTTGGGAACCAAGCGAAGTTCTATCAGTCTCTCTCTTCAAAGATTCGAAAAAATTCTTTAGGGTTTCAGGTAATAGATTCTACATGTTTATTATTTTAATTCTATTCTTCTCCAATCCATAAATTTCTGAATCTAATCTATATACAAATCCCTTATTGTATATATCAAAAAGGGGAGATTTGAAAGAGATTATTAAAGGCATGACAAATCCAAAAAGAGGGAAAGCTAAGGACCTGATGGAAATCTTAGTCTTTCTTATTTTAGTAATTGAATAATATAGTTTGGATTTGATATACACATTAGGGAATTTGGTTCATGAAAACATCACATTAAAACTCCCAAAATTCCCCCAAAGCGAAATGTCAATTCTTAGGTTGGAATCTCAATTGTTTTAATATATTAAAATAATAGAATTTGTGTCGATTTTACAATTTCAATGTTTTACCTTCTATTCCACTTCTTATCTTGGATCTGATTAATGGTTTTGATTAGGAAATGATGTGTAAGCTATGAATTCTTATTCGTGGTTTGCAACGCCTATTTCCACAATTTGATCGGAAATTCCCTTTATCTAATTTCATGCAAAATGTAGTTGAGTAGAAGGTAAAAGTATTTAAACTGTAAGTTTCTAATATTCATTTATTCCGTTATTTTAGTATAAAATAAATAGGGTGTGGATTCCATTTTATACAATTATGTTGACTAAATTATGGATTTGGATTTATGGTATATTCATTAGTATAGAAATAGGACTTGTGCAATTTTTGAAGATTTGATATTTAAATGCTAATTTAAGGCATAATCTCCGCACGCTTGGAAATTTATTAGGTGCATATTTATATATATAAATTTAGCGTAAATAACATGTAATTATAATGTACTAATTACGTAGTTAATAAGTTATTAGTTATCGTTGAATCCCCTTAGGCAAGCAATTATTTGTAGAGGCAAAATATTAAGTTTTCTTATAAAGCCTTAATAATGGATATTGTGAGATATGTGATAAAGTGAGTGTTGTTATAAATTATGACTAAGTTATATAGATGCGAGGTCAATCAAAAGCACACAGAAGTCTGCCCAGCTAATCTGCCTACTAGCAGTGTGACTTTGGGGCTAATGTGAGACATCATCTATAATAAATTACTACGTATGATGCAAGGATAGTCCCGAATTTTGTAGGGTAAATCTGCCCAGCTAATCTGGCTACTAGTACCAATGAATAATCAGACTAATGTGAGACGTCATTGTGGGGTATGGGCCATAATATGGAGGACATGCTTTAGGGGTTGAAGGTATTAAGTGGCTGTGTGAGAGCCCACCTCTTCCAGATGTAGGAAGTAGTAAATGGTCGGGATTAATGGTTAGGCATGATAGTGGATATCGTGGGAAGGTTCTGCTTCGGTATGAAGTATTAAGTGACTAAAGAGATTCCATACAATGTCAACTAGATAAGTACCCACGAGGAGTCCGCCTTGGGATATGTATTAAATGACGGGGACCTACCTTAAATGAGTTATTAAATAGTTAGAGCCTGCCTAGTACCCATTAAAAAGGTAATAAATGGCTTGGGTATTATCTCTTACATTGATAGGACAATACTGACGATAGATATGGGTTATTGGTTTGTAAGAGTAACAATTATGGAATTGGAATTTAGAAAGCCTTAGGGTTTAAAGTTGAAAAGACATAGAATAAAACTAATATACGAAAGACATATTCCTATTTAAATTATACTGTTCAAGTACTATTATAGTAAGGCTCGAGATTTTTATTCACTAGACACATGTTGTTCTGACTCCCTCCTCATTACAACATAGGTTTAGGAAAGTCAATGCTGAAGGCGAACACGAGGAGGAAACTTGTGGTAGTTTACCTATTTATCTACTCATGTTATTTTCTGATGTGTCCATTAAAGAATAATGATGTATTTTGAAAATGTTATATCCGGATATGTGACCTTTGTTATTGGTATAATGTTATGTATTTTATGACATTAGGATTTTTAATGAAATGGGTACTGTTTCTGTTATTATATTTTATCTTTCCGTTGTGATTTCTAAAATGTGTAGATGAATAGCTATGTATTGTTCTACATACCAACCAACAAGCCAGCTTTGGAATAGGTCTAAGTTTCGTTGGGCCTTTTCTGGATTGGAATTTAGGTCCATTTCAGGATGGTTGTTACATTTGTTATCAGAGCTTAGGTAACCCGATCAACAGGGATAGTATACATATCAGTGGTTGTTATTTTTGAAAGTATTTTTCAAAAATCCTACTATACATACATACATACATACATACATACATACATACATACATATATATATATATGAGCTAGGATCTGCAACCCCCCTTATTTAGCACCAACCACATATTTATATTTAAATAATTAATCTTTCTCTCTCCTATCGCATGGGTTGATTATTTAAATGTAAACTTGTGGATGATATTATGGGGCTAGGTGATGGTGCTAAATAAGGGGGGTTGTGGATCCTAGCTGTATGGCTGCGGTTCCTAGCTCTATATATATACTTATTTTAAACATATGCAAAAACACTAGGCAAATCTTTACTTTAGCATATAATACCATCTTAGGAAATGTAAATGGAAAAGATTGTGACTCCAAAATAATAGGGAGTTACAAGAAGTTAAAAAGGATATAATGGATTAATGGGACTGATTAAAGAGATTATTAGAGTAATTATAAAAAGATAAGGAAGGCACACTAGGTAAAATTTAAATGAATAAATAATTATCTTTAAAAATTGTCCATTAGAATAATAATCATTTATTACAAACAATTGACATTTACAGAAATAGCAAATAAAAATGTTAGGTAGCAATAAAATATTATAAGGTAGTATAATCATCGTTATGGTAAATTATATAGCCTTAATTATACAGACAAAGATTAGTGGGCTCAGCCCAATACATAAAATTAGATGGGAGGTAAGAATCTATATGTTGTAAACATCCGAAAGTAAGGAATTATAGGAGTAAAGCAAGATGTAGTGGAGCAAGTTCCCGCAAGAAGGTGTATATTAATCACCAAAAGAAGATAATCAGATTTTTATAAAGATTGAGAATGAAAGAGTAAAAGTTCATATGAAAGAATAATTAAAGTCAATTTCTAAATCTAACCCCATGGGAAAGAATTTGATAAAAGATTTTAGGAAAATTTCTTGAATAGTTTTGAATAAGATTTTTAAAAGATTTATTGGGAAGTTGTTGTTTTGAAAAAGTAAGCAAATTTGGAAACTCATAATTTAAAAAATTTGTTGAGTCAAAAGCTTCTGATTAAAAGGTTTTTGGTAAAAAAGATTTTTCATTTTTGAAACTCTGGTTTAAAATTGGTTGAGTCAAAAAGTTTATGATTTTTGGAGAAAGGGATTCTTCATTTTCAAAATAAATATAAAATAGAGCGTAGGTTGGACTTGATGGTTTTTCTTCTATTTCATAAATTTGAAAGTTCCTTTTTTTTAATTCTTTCTAAAATGGGAATAAAAGGAAATGGAACTTAATTAAATTAAGGAATATAGAATAGAAGGATAAAAATAATTAGGATAGAATGAACATTTCCGTATAAGGAAAATATGGAGAATAACAGCTAAAATAAGAGCCAATTAATTAAGAGAAATATAAATAGAGGCAATATTGGGAGATTTGGATAGAAATAGCATTAGGAATTTAAATAAGATAGGATCAATAATCTAGTTAGAAATTAATAGGATAGAAGTTAGCCTTATCTACTTCGCTTTTTATTGTTTAAGGTTATAGAAGATGTTTTTGAAATTTTTTTATAACTAGAAGATGGAATTAATTAATGATAATTAATAAATGAGTTGGGATAATTTCGTGAATGTTATAAGGAAGAGCATTTATGTGAGGATGAGAATTTTATATATTCATTTTTCTATCTAGAATTTGTTTAAATAAGAATAAAATATTATTGATTTTAAAACAGTAATAAAAGAGAAATAAATTGGGATTGATAAGAAAAGAATTGTGAAAGATTATATGTAACGACCCGACTTTCCAGCCCCGGAAAATCGAACCATTTTAGTTAAGAAGAAGAGGTAGAAGAAGAAAATAGAAAAACAACATCAGAATCTAACCATCGCAGCGGAATAAAATATAATATATATCAACAGATCTTTACACAAATCAAAAACTATATCTGTTTATACAATTCATCATCAGAATACATCATCAGAGTACATCAACATCCATAACATACAACTGAATACACAGCGGAAAAATAATAGCAAGTACGAGAGTACGTATCGTCATCCAGCTCGTCTCCTGAGCTCCACAACATCATATCCTGAACCTGTTTATCTCGGTCTGACCCGAGCATCATATAAAACAATACCCGAGTCAATCTGGAATACCAGCGTGAGAAAATCACACTCAATTGATTATTAAAGTTTCAAAATCCTTTTAAATCAAAAGCATCTCGTAAGACCACGCCACAAATAAACATGTCGGGTTTTTACCTTACGATAGCTAAAACACTTTATATCAAAACCTCTGATATTATAATAGTGTCTATATACAAATACTTATAAAATAGCCGAAATTGTTACATTCATTAAATTCCAGCATACTAGGTATACAAACAAATACCGTACAAGGCACGTAGGGAGAATGGATTTCCAACTAATGACTAGGCACTGGGGTACCACCTGTCACAGTACCTGGTCTAGATCAGCGTACCGAGGACCCACCCTAAGTCCCCTGCAACACAAGGCCGGAATCATCCCTTACTGGATAATTCCAAATAAAATCACAGCACGGTTGGGATCAGCAACCGCACCACTAAGCCGAAATAAAGGGACATCTAGACAGGTATGACTTTACTCTCAAGTGGGGGCTACCCACGAAGCCTTGCTGCATAACCCCTGATTTTCAGTCATTCCCGGTTGATGAGGCTCGAGGCTAAACGATACCTTTATAGCACATATCCCTTAGAATGCCCATCGTCCACCTGACGATGTCACGAAAGCATTCGTCCATACAAGTCCGTCCCGGGTTCGAACGGAACCGAAGGCACTATTCCTACTACATCCATTTTGGAAATATCCTCAGGATTAGTAGCGACTAGCACTTGCACTTCACTGCTCCATCTTCGACTCCGAACTCGTTCCCATGAAACGTACAAACCGGATCGAAGTGGTTTTCGAGAAATTAATCTCGATCCCGGTCTCTTCGAAACGATCAGCGCATTTGGCCAATATTGATCGTCGGTTATTTAACTATCAATTAACATCCACAAGCAACCATCACACAATAAATAATTTCCCACATTATTTATTTGCCCAAATATCTTTCCAAGATATATGTCCAAATTTCAAAGCTCATTTGAAAACAATTTCAAAACAATTCCCGCTTACGGAATACATTTCCCAGATAATTATTTCCTCTGAAACACCAAGTACAAAATATCTTTAGATTTTAAAATAATTTAAAAACACTTTATTATAAATATACTTTATAACATCGAAGTTTAAAACTACTTTTAATACTTTGCTAAAATATATACTTTGAGAATATTTAAAATAAAACCATTTTATAAATATAATCCAACTTTCTCTTTTTAAAACATAAAACCCAATCACTTTTATATAATTACTACAATAATAGATTTTGAAAACCTTACTTTAAAGTTTAAACATTTAAAAAGAATAGATTTTTCCAAACATACTTACTTAGGAAATTAACATTTAGAAATAATCAATTTTCTAAAACATGCTTTTTAAACAAATTAGAACTTTTAACTTATATTAAAAATTGCTTTGAAAACGTACTTGGCTATCCAGAGAAATACACTTCTCATTCCCATTTTTTAAAAATAAGTCAACATTTATTTTTAAACCAAACCATATCCTTTTATAAATTCCCATCATGAATTTATATTCTCAAATATCCACTGATATTTTATTTTACTTTATAAACCCAGTTTCCAAAATCTCACTTCTCTTTAAATTTCAAATTCCCAAATATTTAGATCAATTTACAATTGATTTTTCCAATTTATTTTACTTTGAAATAAATTTCCTTACTTAATCCATTTATTTCCAAATTCATTAACTTCCAGATTTTATTACTCATTATGATTTTAAATCTTTAAACTGAAACACAAGTTTCAGATTTCCCAAATTCCTTCTTTCGTTTTAATTACATTGAATTAAAATAAATTTTTATCCCTTTAAATAACATCACATAAGTTTTCTTTAAATTCAATATTTCTCTATTTATTCAAAATTCCTCTTTTCCATATTTAATTTATTCGAATTCACTAGAATTACTTAACTTAATTTTACTCTTTTATTTCTTTTCAAAAATTCCATTCTAGAGATTTTGATAACTCAGCATATCCGAATCGGTCCAACCAAACCATAACATCCAATTATCCATATAAGTCATCACAGGATATCAAAATCATATCACAGAATATTTAACAAAATTAAATATTTTGAGGAATCCAGTTGGATCCCTCCAACCTGTTTCCCTGCATCCACAGATGTTAGCACAATACCAATTCCACTTCGAGGTGGAATATCGCGGTATATGGGTTTTATAAAATATCATCCGCTATTATGCGGCGCATAGGGTCTCATCTACTATATAATGCGGGAATAACAATTCCAATATATACATATGCCAATATATATATATATATTGGTATATACTACTATATATATCGCATCCATCAGATCAACCATTCAATAAATTATTTAAATTTAACCATTTAAATTTAAATTTAACTGAGTGAGATGAACTCACCTTTACCCCTTAAATTTGCAGTCCATTCCCCAAACACTTCCATTCCAGCTCGTTTCTCTATTTTAGACCTTGTATAGATATTTACAGTTGATTAATATTTGAAATAAATCGAATAATCAGTTTCCAATTTAAATTTAACAAAATGGTTTGGTTAAAAGCTGATTTTCTTTATTACCTTAACATTAGTAATGTGATTTAAATTTGAACAATTAATTAAGTTTTAAACTGATTCTCTTTTATAAATCTTTTAGTAACTAAAATAATTGATCAATCAATTAGACAAGTTAAATATGTATGGATATTTTCTCCTGGATATACTTTTATATATTTTTATTTTATTCCCTGTTAGTGCCTATATACATACATATATAGACGTGTTATAGATTTTAAATCAAACAAACTGTACTGCCTTCATTTTTTTAAACTAATTTAGATTTAATAAAATAACTCAAAAATTAAATTACCAGACAACACCACACTGCCTGCAGCAGAAACAATCTTCGACCGCCATCTTGAACTGCCCTTTCCAATCTCTAGAACAACTAGCCTCAACTAGTTCGGTGGCCATCGATTCGACCTTCGCGGCGGCAGACCATCGCCGATCTCCAGATTCGCGACCTCAACGAGCATCTAGATCCTAACGCGCACGTGCCCATGGCCTGACCTGACGTCGATGAAAACCTCAGCCGCTCGAACGTGATTCCTGAATCGCGTGGTTCGATCAACCAATCCCTCCCCTCGCCGCGTCGAAGTCTGCGACTTGGCTTTGCGATTTACTCGACTCGCGATTTGTTGAGGAGTGGAATAGGAGGCTGCGGCCATTGATTCATTTCGTTAAATTTGAAATCTGAACAGGGAGAGGGATTCGCGTGGGTTTTAATTTGAAGGAGATGGAGATTTTGCTTCAGAAGATGATTTCGTATTTACTTTTTAAAATGAACTGGAGAGGGGACTTGTTTTAAAGCAAGAAAGATTTGTTCGACCATTACTTTGAAATGAAAGGGGTAAGCTATGCACGATTATTTCCATGATTCTAGGCGTATTTAACGGGAACACAGAGAGAGAGGGTACGAGATCTCATCTGATGTTCACCATATACAAATTTAAATTTAAATTGAATTCAATTTAAATTTCAACGCGTTTACTTACCGTGTGCTCACATAACAACTCCGAAAAATACGAAACTTGAAATCCGATAATAATACAATATTACGGATCCAATGGAACTGGTTTCGTCAAATTCCGAGACTGTGCCTCAGAAGGCTATTTTTAAATTCAATTTAAATGATATAAAATTTCAAAACATAACAAACCATTTTTAAAGGTGATTCCAACACTTCTATCCATTTCAGTATTATCTATATAAATTTTATAAGTCTTCAAATTATTTTTAACAGGCTTAAAGCTCCAGATTCAATAATTTACCAATTTCAATAATTTAAATTCAGCAATTACTTGTCTAATCAATAATGATATTTGAAATTAAAGTTAATAATTATCTTTTGAATATTTAAAATTAATTAAATATTCCTATTTCAAATGCTCAAAAATTCCGGGTCGTCACATTATAGGAGTTTAACAAAGTTATAAAATGTATTTAGTTAAGTGATAGTACATTCCGAGTAATAAAACAATAGATGTTGATGTATATCTTTGGAATAATATAATAACTTGAAATTAGAAATTTGGCTTGCGTGTGAATAGATTGTGATTTGAAGTCTACGAAAATAATTGTCTTGTAACTAAAAATATCTTTGAAATAATAAATGTTTAATAAACAAAAATTTGTTATTTTGAAAACCTATTGAAGTTATAATCTTTGTAATAGATTTAAAAGGAGTTAAGATTGGAAAATAGTAATAATATATCCTTAAAATGGTAGTCAATGTTTTAATAAGTATAGGCCATGATTTTATAAATTAATGGAGTAATAAATGCTTGTTTTGAATTTAATATAATAAGTTTATTTTTATGAAAACAATTTATTGAAAATTATTTTGTATAATTTTTTTCTTTGTTTTATAAGGAATGGTGAAAACAGAACTGTTAACCAGGTTTTTAACCCAACTGAATTCAATATGAGTTAGAACATCCAGACTATGCCAGAATGACTTGAAACTTGAACACGACATTCAAAAGAACAAGCCAATAGCACAAAGAAAAATTAGCCAATAATAAGATAAGGAGATGGATCGCTAGCGATCTATAGGGACCCTTCACGAGTCATCCTAACCTATTGCATCTTGATTCATTGCCTCTTCAAAGTATGTTTGCCAAGTTTCATAAGTTTTGCATACGAATACCTTTTGCATACGAATTCGGATTTGGATACGGTTTCTTCCATTGGGTTCGTATCGAAACTCCAGACAACATGGAACTGGTTTGGTTAGATTCTGAGGCTATTCAAATTTGGGCGTTCTTTTGGATTTTAATTCGACGATAAATCAAAAGTGAGTGATTTAACCCACTCACGAATACTAAACCTTCTTATGTTAGTTGAATTAAATTTATGAATTGATAAGAATTTTATTGATTGATGTTTGGTAATTTAAAGTGTCATTCAAATTTAATTTGAATTAAAATTTTCCATTTAAATTAATACTGAAATTAAATTGATAGTTAAATACCTGATATTGATAACCAGTTAATTGTTGTGATTTATTGACTGATCTGGATGTTGATTATGATGGATGTTTATTTGTTGACATTTTGGATGATTGGATGTTATGTTTATTATATACGTTGTATCACACTGCAAGTTCCCTTAGTTTGTTGTTAGGAAAATCACTATAGGTTGAAATGATACATACCCGAATGATCTTATAGATTAGGGAAAATCGTTATGGCTTGAAATGATACATACCTAAGCGATTTTATTGATTGGAAATTATTGATTCAGGATACGAGTTGAAATGATATATTCTTGGGAAATTTAACTATTTTGGGTTGAAATGATACATACCCAATCACTTGACCATAGGGTAGAAAATTTTATACAGACACCGTTGGTCGGTTTTAAATTATTTTCTAAATGGTAAAAGTATGTTTGATTTATAAATTTGATTTTTAAATTTAATTTAACGGTTTTATTTGAAAAATAATTATATTTGAAAAATAATTTATTATATATGTTTTAAAGCTTCAAATTATAAGTTAATATATGGTTATAAATGTAAATTTAAAATTTTAACTTATAATTTTATTTAGTTTTAAAAATATATTTAAATGGTTAAAAATTCGACTTAATAAAATATTTAATATATTTTTAATATATATATTTTAAATTTAATTTAATATAATAAATCTAGTTTTGATTTAAGATAATAAAAAATAGACTTTTATAATAACTTTAATAGATAAAAGATTTTTGTAAAAGATTTTAGAATTTTGTAAAAAGTTTTCTAAGGAATTTATAAAAGTTTTGTAAGAGATTTTATAATGGATTTTATAAAAGGATTTTATAAAATATTTTTATAAAGGATTTTATAATGGTTTTATAAAGGTTTTAAAGGATTTTTATAAAGGGTTTTATAAAAGAACTTGTATAAAGGGATTTGGAAGTACTTTAAAGAATTTGCGTCGAAGTTTATGAAAAGGAGAAGAGTTGTAAATTATTTTGGAATTTACAAATAACTTTATAAATGGTTCTTAAGCATATAAATAGCTTATAAATGGTTTAAGAGAGATTTATAAATTATTTTCGAAAATTGGTTGAAAGAAAATCTTCCTCGGTATTTATGAATATATTTATACATTTGGAATAAGTATATAGATATCTTGATATAAAGGTATAAACTATTTTTGGATTTATTATTAGAAATGTTTTATAAAATGACCACGGTGTGAAATAAGCGTTTGGTTGTTAAAGAGACCAGGGTCGAATATTGTCATACTCTCTGCCAATTCCGAAACCACTTTGACAACTATGCACGTGGTGGATAATCCAGAACGAAGTAGGATGGTTTGGCGAATGCTACTGGTATGAGGTAAGAATGTAGCCCTGACCCTCGGGTCAGCTTGATATGACTAAAATAGGAGCTATACCGGGCCAAGTGATGTTGCTCCTCCGATCGAACATACTTCTTCGATACTATATCTGTTACTTTGTGATTGATTGGTGGCCACCCTCGATTTGATTATGGGAGTGTGTCTCGAGTTGGGCGATAGTAGCTGCTATGCATTACCACCAGTCCGAGAGTGCAAAATGGTAGAATCCTACCCTGAGCATTGCCTCGCGTGCCTTGTCATATGCCTTATCGAGCCCACTACGATTTTGGTTTGTGTCGTACCTATGGAGTGCTCCCTGATAGGCCACTAGTTTATGGTGGAGTTTACAGTACTATATAGACTACGATGCCTATAAAAATGTGTTAAGGGGGATATGGGTAACGCCTTACTATTTTAATACTTTACTTTACTGATAGA
Organism: Allium fistulosum; assembly: GCA_030737815.1. Lineage (NCBI taxonomy): Eukaryota > Viridiplantae > Streptophyta > Magnoliopsida > Asparagales > Amaryllidaceae > Allium > Allium fistulosum. The sequence continues at coordinate 357,404,976 of CM060904.1, forward strand.
CACTACTTATATAGCGTATATTATTACATATAAATAGTTTAACGGATCATAAGAGATGGAAAATCCCGAACATCTCTTAAGTTATTGCATGCATGTTATATATTGGATAGGAGATGTAAAATCCCGTAAACATCTTTGAAGCCATTACACTCATATTTACTTGTTGTTGATTTAACTTACATAAGATCTTTTAGTTCTGACTCGAGTGTTTTGTCTTTTCATTATGCTCGGGTCAGCCTGAGCATTTCAATGTTGAAAACTTTATTTCTGGAGGACGAAGACGGAGTTTGGTATATTATTTTTGAGAAAATTTGTGATCCTCTAGTAATAGAGGAGAGCACACATGCAACTATATATATATACATACATATATATATACATATATATATATATATATAACTCAAAGCAAGGTGCTACCAACATGCCTGGCAGGTAGCAAGTCTAGGTACAGGTATCAAAAGATAATAACTCAAGTACCCCTATAATGAGCTCCGGCAAAGCCACCGCCCATTACACCCTATTATCAAGCTCCGGCATGGCCACCGCCCAATAATAAGGTGTTAGGAGTATCTGAAAATCTAAAGAAAACACGAAGACAAAGATACAAAAACCCGACACTCTCTAATAAGGTAGCTCCATGCTACTGAATCGGAAGGTAAGAGGATGTGATTAAACTGAGATGGAACTGCTAGTGATCCTGAAAGGAAGACTCCACTCTGAAGACACGATAAAAAATGGAAGTAGCGCCTAGATGAAAAGCAAATCTCCATGAAAATATGCTACCATGATGAAGCTGGAGATGTACTGAGAAGTGAGCCACTCTGCAATCTGGATCCTGCAATCTATAGTCCTGAGTACCTGCAAAGAGAACCTAAGACCCTATCTACCACCCTATCACCCATATCTATTTCTGTAAAATAACTAAGTAAATAGTTAGAATGATACACATAAATGTATATAATTACGATTAATATACATTTATATGTGTCAATAAGATAGGAGTAAAATTACTTAAGAAAGACAGACTGAACAAAATAAAGAAAAAGAGAGAAGAAAAACTTCAAAACAAATATAAGATTTAGTTAAGAAATGCCAATAGGATCACAAAACTAAAGAACTAAATGGTCGATAATCTAGTACAAACAATGACTAATTCAGTAATTGAAACAAATCTTAAAATATTCTTATGGACCTTTAATCGAAAGTAAATTATGATACACAATGATATCATCATTTAAGTTTGAATGACTGTTAATACTACAATTGTTGATGTTAAAGATATTGTTATTGTGCTTAAATAGATTCATATTATAACTAAACTTATTAAGATACTCTTTAAATAGGTTATTTTTAGCAAATTTATATTTAGGATTCGATATCCAATTAAAACAAAATGAAGAAATTGTAAAAATCAATTTATTAAGGTGATTATTATTATTATTAAAAATTCTCTGATTTCTTTCAAACCAAATATACCAACAAGTAGTAATGAATAAAGTGTCAAGTAAGAATCTAATATTATTTTTGTACTTAAATCTAAAAGTATTCCAATAGAATTCACAATCTGAAATTTTAGTGTTTATATCAAGGTTAAAAATTTTAAGAGTATTATTTGGAATGAAACAAGTTTCCATGCAATCATAGTATATATGTTTAATATCTTCAAAATACAGATTACAAAAATAAAAATTATTATTATTTTTCAAAAATTTCCTCTTTAAAAATTCTATATTGTTAAGTTTTCCATGCAGTATTAACCACACGTGAATTTTAGATTTAGGAGGAGCATTGGATTTCCAAATAAATTTAAAAGAGTTGTTAGTTATACCCGAAAACTTAATAAATCTATAAAATGAATTAGAAGTATATTTCTTACTCTTGTCCCATTCCCAACTAATAATATCATTATCGTTATCAATATTATAAAAATTTAATCTAGCATAAAGCAAAGAAAGTCGCCTAAAGGTTGAACCTACTAAAATACTGTTAAAACTAAACTTCCGAGGAGGGTCATCTTCAGGAGAAAAAACATCAATAACTAAAGCGTACTTAAAATTACAAATTTCATAAAGCTCTTTAAATTCTATCCTAAGAGTAGCGGAAATCCAACGTTCATGCCAGAAAGAAGTACAATTACCAGAATGAACTATTGTATTAGTACCTAGGTTAAAAAAATTATGACATTTTAAAATGAATTTCCAAAAATTAGATAGTTTGCGAATGACTGGAGAGGTAATTTGATATAAATTGCTACTACCATTATAGTAATATTTAGAAATGATCTCTTTCCAAGTGGCTTTATCATTTATATCCTTAAACTTCCATAATAGTTTAGTAGGTTTAATCACAAAACCAAGATAGTCAAATGGAAAGTTCATAGTTTTACAATTAAGGGTGTTAGTAACTAAATTTCAACCTTTTCAAAATCGTTTAAAACTAAAACTGAACTTTTATCAAAATTAATTTTTAAACCTGATAGTAGTTCAAAACTATATAAAATAAACTTAAGGGTAATAACGTGCCTAGGTAAATGGGAGGAAAAAAGCAAGGTATCATCAGCAAATTGAAGGACATATATACCGTTACGCGATATATCATTACCTACATATCCCAAAGAACCATTATCAACTGCTTTTTTTAATAATTTTAGCGAAAACATCTGCAGCTAAATTAAATAATAGAGGCGATGAATTGGTATATTATATTATTAGTAATTTTTTGCTGCATCTTTATTGGTATGTCATTGTTTGTACTCTGATTGTTGTAAAAATTGCGTAATCAAATGTATATTATAAAACAGCTTCATGAACTATTTATTTGATTATTATAGTTTTTCATTTTGCTGTGAGATTCTGTGTTTTGTTTTTCCTTCTTTTCTCTTATTTTCTTATTTGCCCCATTGACAATCCTCCCTTTTGAATGGATTGAGTTGACATGTGTGGTTTATTGTCAATTTAAATCGTCCAAAATAGTGGGTCGTTGTAGATCGCTAGCGATCCATGCCCTATGGTTCGCTGGCAATCCATAGGATTATATTGGATCGTTATGAAATTTTCAAAGCACCTTTGTATCATCGAGTGTAGGCTTCTGGCAAAGCGGCCTAGCCTAATTGCTCTCCTGTGCCTATAAATACAACCCTACCTGCAACATAAACAGGATCTTCTGGACTGGCAGCTGAAATTCTGCAGAGATTGTTCTTCACTGTTATTCTTTACTCTTCTTGTCCCACACAATAGTCATCAAGGGGCGACTGTGATTCTCCAGTCGTCTTTATGTATTTGTGACTTGATCTAACTCAGGATATTCTATCATATTGTAATCCAATTCAACTTGTAACAGTGGTCGGTTAATAAGAAAAGTTATAAAGTGGAAGTAGGCTTCGTTAACAGCCGAACCACTATAAAATTCTTGTCTCTTTACTATTTATGCTCTTTTGATATTTCATTTCTATTTTATTTGCTCTGATTAATAGGGCTGGTGCTTTCATGCTCAATTCAGGATATTGATCCATTTTTTGGGTTAACAAGGACAAAATTTTATGGAGTAGATAGGGATCATTCCATACTGAATAAAACTTTATGGAGTAGATAGGGATCACTACTTAGGTTAGACAAAGTAAAAGTTTAAGGATATGAATAAAATAAGAGTAGTATGTACAACCTGATATGAAATTTTAAATCGGTCATAGATATTTAATTGTAGAATATTGGCAAAGTTGTGAAGGTATTCCAGATTTATAATTTGGTACTAAGTTAGGTTTCCATAGTTGACTTGGAATGCAAATTTCTATGTTTTGATTTATTTGGAGCGAGGCCGTGTAAATTTCATAAATTATCCAACTTCAAAATAGGTATAAAAGCACATCATTTGAATTAACAAGGGATATATCAGAAAGGGAAAAAGGTGTGTAAGATATGGATATTCTTTTCCATAGTTTACCCTGTCTATTTCAATAAAAGAGAAGAAATAATTTCTTTTAATTTCAAACGAAGCAAATATCTCACTTTAGTTAATTTATGGAAAATTATAACGATAATCCTTTTCAGAATGATAGCTTTGATAAATTAAAATGTTGAAAGGAATGTTCAAGTTTAGAAATTAATTGTCAGAAATAAGAAATATATACATATAAGTATAACCATGCTTAACATATAAAAATAAAAATATATAAATAGCGTAATTTACAACGGTATTCGTATTAGTTATTATAGGACTTGATTTATGGACATTATTTACAGATTTAATATGCAATAAATTTGTAATTAATAGAGAATTAAAAATAATTTTATATGGTATTTATGGAGGAATTAAATCGGCATAATAGATGGATTTTGAAATTGGTAAAAAGGTTAAAGGGATTTAAATGAGGATTGATTAGAGATGATCCAACTTTTACACTAATGATCAATCGTTATGGATATATTAACCGAAGTAATGGATGGACCATATTTATTAGAAACCAAGAGGAGAATTAAGGAGGATGGGGAATCAAGTAGAATGACATACTAAGAATGTTCATCTTAATTTAGTAAGGAGCATCAGGGCCCCAACATTACTAACACCAGTTAATGATAAATGGCAACTTCCAGCAAAATTTTCTTCTAGAGTTTTTGGGATTGTTATCGCTAGTTGTCCCTCTTAGGTTATTGGAAAAGCATATGATATGGTTTAAGATATGGGCATGTTTTATCATTGGGTTGATTTTATGGATGGTATTAAGCCATCATATATGTATATATGTATGTATGTATATGTTATGTATTTATGTATGTATATGTATATGTATATGTATATGTATATGTATATGTATATGTATATGTATATGTATATGTATATGTATATGTATATGTATATGTATATGTATATGTATATGTGTGTATGTGTGTATAGAAGAATAGCATAAATAAGGAAATTTCATAAGGACACTTAACTAGCATTAAACGGTAGGTAAGACTGAAGTTAATGAAGAAATTAGGTTAGTAACTAGGAATAAAGGATGCATTAACCCAAAAAAAACCTTTAGGATTTTAGGGAAAATAAGTTTTAGCTTGCGAAGTGATACCATTCAAGGATGACCATTCACCTCGAAGAAGATAAGATGAGTAGGGATATAAAAAGAATTTTATATTGGACAGTGATGAAGAAGAATGCGGTAGAATTTTCAACTAGATGTTTGACATGCCAAAATGAAAAAGATAGAATTGATTAGACTGCAAATGAAGGCTGCACAAGATTGCCAGAAAACCTATACGGAGAGGCGAAGAAAAGAGTTAGAGTTTGAAATAGGGGATATTGTGTTTATCTAAGTTTCTCCTCTTAGAAAGGTATTAAGTGGCTGTGTTAGGGCCCACCTCTTCCCGATGTAGAAAGTAGTAAATGGTCGGGGTCAATGGTTAGGCACGATAGTGGACATCTTGGAAAGGGTTCACTTCGGTATGAAATATTAAGTGACCGAAGAGATTCCTCGCAATGCCGGCTAGAAAAGTACTACTGAAGAGTCCGCCTTAATATATGTATTAAATGATGAGAACCTACCTTAAATGGGGTATTAAATGGTCAGAGTCAGCGTAGTTCCCATTAAAAAGGTATTAAGTGTCTTGGATATTATCTCTCACATTGATAGGACAATATTGACGATAAATATGGGTTATTGGTTTGTAAAAGTAAGAGTTATGGAATTGGAATTTAGAAAGCCTCGGGGATTAAAGTTGGAAGACTTGGAATAAAACCTATATACGAAAGCCTTATTAGAAAAGTTTGCAGAGTCCCTATAGTGTATTTTCAGGTAGTTTTCGTCTGCTTTGATTCTATAAATGAAATTTACGACATATCTTTCGAAAATGTGTAGACTCTCGAGTCAACCCTGACCACTTCTCCTTACGTAAATAGTTTATTTTGAGGCATGAAATAAGTCATTTTAAAAAAAATGGACTTTCAAACACAGAAATTTTAAGTACATTTAAATGATCAAGAGATGTAATTTATAAGGAGCATTTCATGGAGTTTATCACATGCGTCATCCAAATAATAGTAAAAAAAATTTGGGTTTGCTTTGCTGTATTGCATTAGAAATGTATCATATTATGATATAAATATTTGTCTATTATTACTTTACTTTACTTTTTCGTGCACCAAATTGAAAAACACACACACAAAACACCATAGGGGAAAAATCGTATATAAACCTAATGACACTTCATTTGATGTACGAATTATGTTTTTCTCTTCAATTAATGTCGAAGTCTTTAACAAAGAAATAAATATAAGTCTTTTCATGTGGTGGAGATAATTAAGTTGGATACAATGTTAACACTAATAACCAATGCTCTTTCAGTAACAGAGCTTATTTTCAGTCAAACTACAAGTTATCACACATTGTGTTCATGGTGTGAGAAATGTAAAATCCACACAAGTTGGAAATCTACCAATCCATACTATGTAGACTTAAGTCTTTTTCAGTTAACGAGATTTCTTTTCTCTACAAGGCAACTCTATGTGAAAATTGAGCAATATTTTGATACATAAGGTTTGTATTAAATTTTGATTTGGTCTTCTTTTATGTTAGACATGTGTACAACAAGACAAACTAGTGCATTTACCCAAATCTAGCAAGTGTAGTAATTTTTGGTACTCTATCAAAATTTGTAATATTCTTTATCAACATTTTGATACAAAAGTATGGATATAGCTTTTTAGCAGGTCAAATCTTCTATCCTTTTTTATCTATCCCCATATGCCACACATATCGCAGCCATTGATTTTTCATTAGCAACCATTCATATGATATTATGCTCCCCACTGATTCATTATTTTGTTTTGATGAATGACTGTGATTTCTTATGGCATATAGGGACAGACAGGAAGGAGATAGAGGAATTGAACTAGTGAATGTCTCCTTTCGACAAATTGACATTTAAATTTAGAATATATTTATAATTACACTTTAATTAGTTTAGGTCAAAAATAATTTCCAAACTTTTTTGGAGTAACAATTACATCAAACATTGACTTGGTCTATATGGCATACATGATTTAACACTATAATAAATATTGTTTGTTCCATCTGTAAATTGGCCTCGTGGCATTGGAGAACTTTTTTTTTTAGAGTTTTTGTGTATAATTTTGTAGATAAAGATTAGATAGTCATGTATCTTGGGTATGACCTTTTCTTTTTTTTGTATTATATTTTATTACACAAGTGCTAAAATAACCTTTGTTGTGTTAAGTCGTTTGTGTATAATTTTGTGGATAGTAATTACATACTATTGTATCTTAGGCATCTTAATTTTTTTCTTTTTCATATTATATCATATTACACAACTGCCAAAATAACCTTTGTTTTGTCATTTTTTGTTCTCTTTTTTTTGAAATTTTTTTAAGGACAAATTACGTTAAAAAGTTAGGCATAAGGACACCTGTGTTTTTTTCCTTTCAAGGAAAAGCCCAAAACCTATATGAAACTTATACCATTCACCTTTCCTTTAACAATATGTTTCATTCCATTCGTCATCTTCACCTTTTTCAAAAATTCTATAGATTCGTTCTCAAAACTAAAATTCAGACTAGCAATGGCACCTCAAGTCAGAAGTAAGTCATCATCTCCAACAGAACCACAAATGGAAAACCATGATGAACGGCGATAACAAATTCAACAAGAACCCCCAAATCGCGAAGTCAAAAACCTAAATCTACCTAAAATTTAATAGAAAAATGAAAACATAGCTCAAGCACAAATTCAACAACAATCACCAAATCGAGAAACACGAACCCAAGCTCAGGATGATCCAAAACCACAAGAGATGACGATAAAATCTAGTAAGCTTAAACTACTAAAATGACCAGCCAAACAAGAAGAACAACAAAAGAGAAAAAAAGAACAAAGAGAAGAAATGAAAAATAAATAAAAGATGAAATTCAATCAAAAAAGAAAGAAACACATGAGAAGGTAACTAATACGATAAACTATAACAATAGTAATATAATTGTACTGTAACAACATTAAATTTTTTTGACAGAATATTGAAGGAAACATGTAACAACAAATAGATTTTGAGCTGTAAAAAAAAGAAAGAAGATCAAAGAAAAAAATGAAAAAAAAATCAAAAGGACATTTAAACAGAAACTAAAAACATAATTTAACAGGTAAATGATACTATAATATTATAAAATAGATACTAACCATAATATATTATTAAATACATTCTAATAATATCAAAAAAATTAAATAGGAAAAATCTCAAAAAGAAAAGGGAAAATAAATTGCAAATAAAGAATCTTAATAGGAACAAATCAATTCAGTAAAATTACAAACACTATCAAATTATAATATATTATTTATTGCAAAAATGATACCAATAATTTATTTGGTTGAAGACAAGGCATTGTATTCTAAAAGTAGTTTTCACTATCATTTTTAACAAACTGATACCAATATATTGGAAAACTAATACCCACTATTTTGTGGCAAAACTTATACCAATACCTTATAAAAATCATACCCACCGTCAATTTATTTGAAGTCGATACTTGTAGTTTTACAAAAATGATACCCACTGTTTGTTTTGAGTAGAATTGATAACAAATAATTTTATAAACTATTTTCCAAATTATTTGTAGCAAAATTGACACTGATATCTTGAAAAAATGATACAAATAATCATTTTGTTTGAAGTTTGTTCTTTGTACCTTGATAAGTTGTTTTAACTATATTTTCTATAAAAACTGATACCATTATAAACTAAGAAATATACCAACAGTTTGTATGCTTGAAGTTATTAGTTTGGAATTTTAAAAATTATTTCAAATGTCATTTTTATGAAAACTGATACCTGTTAGTCCCTGAGGAGTTGGTTTTGATGACAACAACCTTACTTAGAATTAGATTATAAAATATATAATAGTAACATTATTGTGTAGATATATATAGATATGTTTGCAGGTACTAAAGAATGAAGAACTGTACAGTATAAAGATTCAAGATCAAAGATTGAAGATATCAAGATTCAAGACTCATGAGTATCAAGAATTTCAAGAGTTCAAGTTTCCAAGATAAGTTATATAGTTATGAATATTGTTAAAACTCATAGAAAGGCACTGACATCTTAAAAATTTTATTCGTGGAATGTAATCCACTTCGTGCTCGTTAAAGGGATGGAACCCTAAGTAGGATGGAACTTATGTATCCACTTACTTTTATTTCAAAATGACTTTCAAAATATATAGCTTGTTTTTCAAAATGATTTTAAATATTTCTGTTTAAAAACCAAAATCATATGTCCTGGTTTTTCAATATATTTTAGCCTAAAAAATATCCTTAGTTTTAAATATCCTTAATTTTTAAATATCTTTGATTTTAAATTATTATCCTAAGTTTTTAAACTATAATTCTGATATTAATATATTTAGTTGTTTTATATATTTATACTTAAGATTTAAATATAAAAGTATAGAAAATTATTATATATATTTTAATATTGTTCTCTATAGTTATTTATGTATTATAACTATATATAAGTATATTTTAAAGTTTAAATATAAATATAAATATAATATAATATAGAAATTATTTTCAAAGAAAATCAAATCACCAAAAATTACAAGGGCTTGTCGACATGGTCAAATGTACCCCTGTTGACATGGTGACAGTTAAATTGTTTTTTAAAAAGAAGTGTCTATTCACCACATCCCTTCACCAATGGACATGGTTGTTGATCTACTATAAATAAAGGGTGTTTTCAACGAATTTTAATCACTTTTTTCTCTGATTTAACTTCTCTTCTTCTTCTCCACTTTCTTATTTACAAATTACACCATTACTCTGCCGAAATCAATATCGAATCTAACTAGATAATTTTTGGTTTTGATTCTCTCCACTATCTCTACAAGATGCAAGTGCTAATCTGAGTTATAGACTTTTTGTAATCAATTAAGCGAGAGAAGGTGTGATTGTAGCCCTGGAAATCAATTGGGTGAACTTGTTGCCCCGGAAATCAAGTATCTCTACCTAGAGGATTGTGATTCTGGAGGGTGTACCTCGTAGCCCTTGAAACCGAGGGTTGTATTTGTAAGAATTGTTTTTGAAAGGAAATCCGTACTTTTGTTGCGGGACTGGATGTAGGGTAACTCCGAACCAGTATAACATCTGGTGTGTTCTTTCTTTTACTGCTTTTACTTTATATTTGCATCTGTGTTTGATTCTGTGTTCATATCTGTGTCTGATTAGTGTATACATTGTTAACAAATTAAGATAAACTCAAAAAGATTAAAAAATTCTTAAACCACTATTCACCCCCCCCCCCCCTCTAGTGTTAATTCTAGCCTTAAGATCCTTAATCCGCATTTCTCACATTTGGTATCAGAGCAAGGTTTTCTAAAGTTTCATAATCTGATTTTTGAAAAAATTTCAAAATGGCTACCAACACTGGTACTATTATTAACACTAGTATCCATGTCACTAGTTCATTTGTAGAAGGTCAGTCTACTGCCAGACCACCACTTTTTAATAGCAGTAACTAGGGCATTTAGGATGAAAATACATTTACAATCTGTAGGATTAGATACTTGGAATATCACAAAAACTGAATATTCTGAACCCACAACTAATTTTGCACAGTGGACCACTAAGCAAAAGACTGTTGCACAAAATAATTTTAAAGCAATGAATATTCTATTTTGTTCACTTGAAAGAAATGAATTTAATAGAGTGTTAGTTTGTAAGTCTGCATATGAAATCTAGAAAACTTTGCAAGTAACTCACGAAGGAACAAGCAAAGTTAAACAGACCAAAATTTCCATGCTCACAAATCAGTTTCAGTTATTTAAAATGAATACTAATGAGTCTATTTCAGATATGTATAGTCGATTTCAAGATATTGTGCATTCTTTAATATCTTTGTGAAAGGAATTTTTGGAAGAAGATCAAGTTAGAAAAATTTTAAATTCTCTCACTCCAGAATGGGATCAAAAGACACTTGCAATTGAAGAGGCAAATGACATCAGTACTTTAAATATAGAAGAATTGATTGGAAATCTAATGTTGTTTGAAGTTCAAATGATCGGGAGAAGAGAAAGCAAAGCATCTGAAAATAAATCAATGGCATTCAATGCATTAATCGATGGATCAGACTCAAACAGTGATAATGATGAAGAGATAGCATTTATGACCAGGAATTTTCGGAAATTTTTGAAGTACAGAAAATTAAATAGTTCCAAGAGAAACAACTTTAAGAATTCCGGTAATCAGACTACAGTACCAAACTTTATCAAATGCTTCAATTGTGACGAACCAGGTCATATCAAAAGAGACTGTCTGCATCCAGATAAGCAAAACCCTCCTGCAAACAATGATTCTACAAAGAAATGGAAACGTGCATTCACTGCTACTCTAGATGACTCTGACTCATCCTCCAGCGACGACGAACAGAAGAAAGATAATTCAAATCTGTGTTTCACAGCAATTTTCGATTTAGTCGATACCAAAGACACGGACTCTGAAAAAGGTACACGTTTACAATACATTGGCTATAATTGCATGCTTGAATTGATTGATTGATTGGTTGTTTTTGAATTGATTGATTGATTAGTTGTTTTTGAATTGATTTATTGATTGGTTGTTTTTGAATTGATGTGTCGTTTGAATTTTAAAAATTTTATTATTTATTATTTTATTATTATTTTTATTTTTAATATATTATAATATTTGATGAGTCTTAGTAATATTCCAGATATTATATAGACATTAAAATAATAGATATATATATATAAATATTACATTATATAAAAGTATCTAGTCATCAAAATTTACGGATACTTGTCGACATGGTATAGAAAATTTGAAATTCAAATGCTTGTATTTTCCTTCACTCTTTCACACCATTCGAGACTCTAAAAGGACACTTTTTGACCAGAGAATTGTCCATTTAATTTCTATTTATTTACTATCATTTACCTCATCTTTTCACTTAACTTTTCAAATTCAAACTCTTTCTTCATAACTCAAGCTTTCTTCTCTCTACATCAGTGGCCTCCTCAAGTACTCCATCAACTATGAGACTTTCCAAAACCTTAAAAGAACACCTCTTTTATGATCCGGAAGCAATCAAAGCCTATATTGGCTATGCTAATTATGGAAAAGTTCATCCCGGAAAGTTTGCAATTTTCCGCGATTTCGCTTCTTATGAAATCGATTCTCTTTGTGTTAGCAACAACATTTTTAGTCTTGTTGATGATTCTCAAAATGATTTTGTATGTTACCCAAATCTTGTGAAAATGTTTTATGCAAATCTTAATCGTGGATTTTATCAAGGAAACGATGATGAAATTTGGAGTAGTGTAAAAGGCACTCAAATTGTTTTAAATTATGATGTTTTGGGAGCGATTCTAAATTGTAAGTGTACGTGTATGGATCTTTCAAATTTCAATTTTAATGAAAGTGATCGTGAGACTTTCCACCATATTTTAGAAAGTGATGAAAACTTTGATTTTATAAACCGCAATTTTCGTCCAAAAGCAAAAATTGTGAGTCTTCTTTTGCAACACACTTTGACCCCGAGATCGGGAAGTTTTAATAATCTTACTTCAAAAGTTTGTAAAGTTCTTTTCGCTCTTTTTGGAAACTATGATATTAATTGGGCTCAAGTTATTTTGGATGAATTTCGGCCTAAAAACTTGGAAATGGGAGAAAAGATTTTATATCATGGAATTTACCTTACTATAATTTTCAACTATTTTGGAGTGAATTTTAAAGGAGAGGAATTCATTTCTAGAAAAGTTTTCAATCATTCCAATATCTCACTTATGAAAATTCCATACATCTTTCAACCTTATGAATCCCTTGTGGAAAAGGGAGAGCGTTTAGCTCACGAAGAAATGGAAGAAGGAGAGGAAGAAGAAGAAGAAGAAGAATAAGGGGATGAAATGGATATTCAAGAAGAAGAAGAAGAGGAAGGTGAAACATCACTTGAAAGTATTGATTACACCTCCAAACCAACCAACAAGATGATTATCCAAAACCAAAAGATAATTGTGGAGAATCAACGGACACTTAAGAGATCCGCTAGTAAAAAGTTGGATAAAATGTCTTTTAAGATGAACAAGTTCTTTTCAAAAGTCAGCAAGAAGTTTAACCTTTCATCACCCTCATCATCCTCCAATTAGATCTATCTTTTCATACCTTGTCGTAGTTGTTTAAGTTTGTTTTAAGTTTGAATATTATTGTATTTCATGTTGTTTAATCCATGTATCATTCCAGTTTTAATTAATGTTGAAGTTCTTTCTGTTATCTAGCTTATTTCATCTCTAGAATAACTGTTAATATGATATATATAAATATATATATATATACATTTATTCAAAATAAAAAACAAGTCTTCAAGACACAGATGACCCTGTCGACAACCCCCAAAGGCACCCTGTCGACATGCTTAAAATATAAAGTGTCTTTTCATTTTAATTTTTGAATTTTAAATAACTAACTTGTTTCTATTCATTTCAAACGAAATTTACACCTATAAATACCTGTTCTCTTCCAGAAATCTTTACTCAAAATCATTACTTATCTATTCTATCCATATCTCTTCTCTTTTTCACAAAAATGGCCGATCCTATTCACAATTTATCTGAAAATCTTGAAGAAACTCTTAAATCCTTCAAGAATATTCTCTCTATCATTCTCCGTAATCAGCGTCACTTAGAATTGAGTCAAATGCATATGATCAAGTTGTAAGAAAGGCATTTCGAAGTAATTCGATGGATGATTTCCTCCCTGCACAAGGATGATAATGAAGCACATCCTCCCGTTTCTCTCTCTGTTGATAATGAGAATTGGGATGCCATCAAACAAGACCCTATCTTTGGAGAAGAAGGATGGGTTGATGTTCCTCGTAATATTTGATTAACTTTGTTTAATTTTTATTTGTTTGCTTGCTTAATTAGGATTTGGTTTGATTTGCTTGAATTTGACTTAGTATTGATTGATATTATGTGTGTAAAATATAACATACATATGATTAGTATTAATAATATATGATCTTTTAAGTTATCATGATTATCAGTTTAATTATCTATTTTTATTAAAAAAACTCTATTATGAATAAATAAATTGTGTTCTCTTATTCGTATATTCTCTTATCTTTTGAATAAATAGTTTAGTAGTTAGGAAAAGTAGTTATTATGAGTTTAGTTTAAAGTTAAGTATTGATTATGTATGATAACACTATCATTATAATCACAAGTAATGTAGTCTTAGTTTCATGAGGAGTTATATAGAGTTATATAGAGTTATATGGAGTTATATAGAGTTATATAGAATTATATAGTATTATAATTATGGAGTTATATGATTTTTGTTGATGACAAAGGGGGAGAAATATAAAATAGGATAGTTAGGCATAGATTAAGGGGGAGTTATTAGAAGTATTAGGATAGAAGTGATATTTTATAAACAAAGGTTGTCATCATCAAAAATGGGGAGATTGTTAGTCCCTGAGGAGTTGGTTTTGATGACAACAACCTTACTTAGAATTAGATTATAAAATATATAATACTAACATTATTGTGTAGATATATATAGATATGTTTGCAGGTACTAAAGAATGAAGAACTGTACAGTATAAAGATTCAAGCTCAAAGATTGAAGATATCAAGATTCAAGACTCATGAGTATCAAGAATTTCAAGAGTTCAAATTTCCAAGATAAGTTATATAGTTAGGAATATTGTTAAAACTCATAGAAAGGCACTGACATCTTAAAATCTATTTTATTCGTGGAATGGAATCCACTTCGTGCTCGTTAAAGGGATGGAACCCTAAGTAGGATGGAACCTACGAAAAATCTAGTGGAACATCTTTTTGTATCCACTTACTTTTATTTCAAAATGACTTTCAAAATATATAGCTTGTTTTTCAAAATGATTTTAAATATTCCTGTTTAAAAACCAAAATCATATGTCCTGGTTTTTCAATATATTTTAGCCTAAAAAATATCCTTAGTTTTAAATATCCTTAATTTTTAAATATCTTTGATTTTAAATTAGTATCCTAAGTTTTTAAACTATAATTCTGATATTAATATATTTAGTTGTTTTATATATTTATACTTAAGATTTAAATATAAAAGTATAGAAAATTATTATATATATTTTAATATTGTTCTCTATAGTTATTTATGTATTATAACTATATATAAGTATATTTTAAAGTTTAAATATAAATATAATATAATATAGAAATTATTTTCAAAGAAAAACAAATCACCAAAAATTACAAGGGCATGTCGACATGGTCACATGTACCCCGGTCGACATGGTGACAGTTAAATTGTTTTTTAAAAAGAAGTGTATATTCGCCACATCCCTTCACCAATGGACATGGCTGTTGATCTACTATAAATAAAGGGTGTTTTCAACGAATTTTAATCACATTTTTCTCTGATTTAACTTCTCTTCTTCTTCTCTACTTTCTTATTTACAAATTACACCATTACTCTGCCGAAATCAATATCGAATCTAACTAGATAATTTCTGGTTTTGATTCTCTCCACTATCTCTACAAGATCCAAGTGCTAAACTGAGTTATAGACTTTTTGTAATCAATTGAGCGAGAGAAGGTGTGATTGTAGCCCTGGAAATCAATAGGGTGAACTTGTTGCCCCGGAAATCAAGTATCTCTACCAAGAGGATTGTGATTCTGGAGGGTGTACCTCGTAGCCTTGAAACCGAGGGTTGTATTTGTAAGAATTGTTTTTGAAAGGAAATCCGTACTTGTGTT
Source organism: Allium fistulosum (assembly GCA_030737815.1). Lineage (NCBI taxonomy): Eukaryota > Viridiplantae > Streptophyta > Magnoliopsida > Asparagales > Amaryllidaceae > Allium > Allium fistulosum. The sequence continues at coordinate 357,420,741 of CM060904.1, forward strand.
GTGGGACTGGATGTAGGGTAACTCCGAACCAGTATAAAATCCGGTGTATTCTTTCCTTTACTGCTTTTACTTTATATTTGCATCTGTGTTTGATTCTGTGTTCATATCTGTGTCTGATTAGTGTATACATTGTTAACAAATTAAGATAAACTCAAAAAGATTAACAAATTTCTTAAAACACTATTCACCCCCCCTCTAGTGTTAATTCTAGCCTTAAGATCCTTCATCCGCATTTCTCACAATACCTATATCTTATAAGATTTGGTGATACAATATTTCCAATTGTAGAAGATTTGGAAGAAATTGTTGATTTCAGTAATACAATATTTCCAATTGCAGAAGATTTGGAAGATATTGTTGATATAGTGATACAATATTTCCAATTACAGAAGATTTGAAAGATGTTTAAGTTAATTACTCAAATATATATTTCCTCTTTTATAGCATGAAAGAGAGTAGTAAATTACATACGTGAGAAGAATAATTATTTTGATAGATTGAGGTAATCAATTAATTCCCTAATAGCTTATTGATAAAGGAATCTTATCAAGCGCACGTAAATTGGGAAAAACTGGAAAAATCAAATGGATAAACATTTCCTATATGAATAGGAGAATTAATGAGTCATTGATTTATGACCATAAATCAATTATTTCAACCCCAAGTAGTAATCTTTATATAAAGGCAGAGATTAGCATGAGTAGAATTGTCTCTCTTAGTTGTATTTCTTATTCTTCTTCTCCATTATCAATTTTATAAAATTTTCTCCTCTTAGAAAGTAATAAAATATCCTCTCCCAAGTGGATGTACACTATCTCGTGGTAGTGGAACCACTATAAATCACGTGTATTATTTTCTTTTATTGCTTGATTTGTGATTGCTTTTAGTTGGTGACTATCTGTTGTTTCTTTTGCCAACCGACAATCTGGTCCAATTTGTTTTTCTACATGGTTAGGTTTTTTTTTCCTAAGGCAATCTTGAGGGATTTTTTCTTAAGGGTTTGGTATCGGAATAACAAGGTTGATTGAGAAAGGGTGTTAGGCATTATGATAGGAGATGAGGAGACTCCAGTGGTTGTACCAAGACCCTATGTTAGAGGGACCTATATCGCATCAAGATCTAGTTTAGCAATAGAGAAGTGGAACGGTGATAAAGACTTCAAGAAGTGGCAATGGAGGATGAAAGCTGTTCTGATGAGAAATGAATTTCATCATGTAGTGTTTGCTCCTGAGGAGTTGACAGTTGAAATTTCAGACGCGGAAAGGAAGGAGATGGAAAAATGAGTGTTTACTACTTTGCAATTAGCTATGGGATAAAATGTTATTTCTGAGATTAGTGGTGAAACTACTGCTAAGGGCATTTGGACCAAGCTAGAAAATCTCTATCTGAAGAAAACTTTGACTAACCGTCTGATTTTTTTGAAGACATTTTTCCCCATGAGGATGAGAGATGGTACTTCTATCAAAGAGCATCTGGGTTTCTTCGATGATTTAGTGATGAAGATAAAGATTGTGGATTTGAAGGTAGATGAAGAGTATATGGCTACGATGCTCTTGTGTTCCCTTATGGAGCGTTACATAGATTTCGCTAATAGCCTTATCTTTGCGAGAGATACTTTGAATGTTGAAGATGTGAAGTGGGTCTTCTATCTAAGGACTTGAGGGATCAGATGAAGGAGATGGGTGAAGGTAGAGGAGGAACTAGTATTCATGGCCTGCTTGCTGAGAGAGGGAGAGAGGAGAAGAAGAATTGGAATTCTAAGGGGCATTCCAAATCTAGAAAGCCTAGTAATAATTATGAAGGAAAATCTAAGGATGGAAAGTGTCACCATTGTAAGAAACCATGCCATTGGATAAGAAGAATTGGATTACTTAGGTACTTTAGTTGACAGAGAGGGAAGTGCAATCCTTATGGGTAATGATGCTAGTTGTAGAGCCATGGGAGAAGGTACAGTGCAGATTAAGATGTCTGACGGGGTGATGCACACTTTGATAGGTGTCCGGTATGTTCTGGGTCTTCGAAAGGCCTTGATTTCTTTGTGGCAGTTGGCATCCATGGGGTGCAAGGTCACTTTAGAGAAGGATGGTTTGAAAGTTTCAAGGGTTTCTCTTGTTCTTATGAAGGGAGATGCGTTCTGGAATCTGTATTTTCTTAAGGGGACCACAGTTCTTGGAGAGTCATGTGTTGGAGTTGATAGTTCTCGTACTTTGGATGCAACCAGACTTTGGCATCTCAGGTTGGCTCATATTTCTAAAAAGGGCTTAGAGTTGCTTCGTGGACGGAAGATGATCAAAGGTGACTTCGCAAGTTGGATTTCTAGTAGGAGTGTGTGTTAGGTAAGCAGACTAAGGTATCCTTTGGAGTTTGACTCCATAGATCAGAGCGGGTACTTGATTATGTGCATACCGATGTTTGGGGACCAGTTGTTACTGCTTCCATTAGGGGAGCGAAGTATTTTATCTCTTTTATTGATGATTTTTCTTGGAAAATTTTGGTGTATGTGATGAAGGCAAAATCAGAGAGCTTTGAGAAGTTTAAGGCTTGGAAGGTGCATGTTGAGAACCAATATGGTTCTAAGTTGAAGGTGCTGAGATCTGATAATGGCGGTGAGTTTGTGTCTGAGGAGTTCCTCGAATTTTGTAGATAGCACGACATTGAGAGACATTTCACTACACCAGGTGATCCACAATCCAATGGGGTTGTTGAGAGGATGAATAGTACTTTAATTGAGAAGGCTCGTTGCTTGAGATTGACGGTGGGCTTATCTAAAGGCTTTTGGGCTGAGACATTATCAACTGTGGTGCATATTATTAATCGGATTCCGTGCTCAGCCATAGATGGGAAGATTCCAGAAGATAAGCAGAGAGGTAAAGCCATGTACCTTGGTTATTTTGGTATATTTTTTTGTCCTGTGTATGTTCACCATACAAGTGATGATAAGTTGGAGGCTAGAGCATACAAGGGCATCCTCTTGGGATACACAGATGGTATTAAAGGGTATTATATTTGGCACCCTGTTGATAAGAAGATTGTTTATTGCAGACATGTTACTTTTGATGAGTCAGCAATGCTCAATCCTAAGAAAGACTTACCTACCACATCAAATGTTTCTGATATGCCTAAGGAGATGGAAGAAGTTCCTATTTTACAGTCTAGTAGTAGAGTTGTTGATGCTATTGAGAGTGGGATAGATGTAGTTGATGTGACATCACAGAGTACTCCATAGGTGCCTTCTAGTAGTGTTGGTGATGTGCATAAGACTAGAGGAAGTTCGGTTCAAGGTGGAGCTGAAAGGAGTTTAGGCAAAGTTGTACCTACTCGGGCCAGTCGTAGGACTATTAAGCCGCATGAGAGGTATGGTGATTGGCAGTATGCAAACATTATCCTTAATGATCAGTTTGATTATGCCCTGGTTTATGAGGAGCCGATTGACCTTGATGAAGCTTTGAAGTCATGTGAAAGTTTGAAGTGGATGTGTGCTATGGAAGAGGAGCTAGAGTCGATGAAGAAAAACAAGACTTGGGATTTGGTACCTCCTCCTCAAGGAAGCCAAGCCATAGGTCGTAAGCGGGTGCTCAAGGTGAAGGATGATGGAAGATACAAGGCTAGACTTGTTGCTAAAGGGTTTTCAAAGAGGAAGGGATTGGAGTATGATGAGATTTTTTTCCCCTGTAGTGAGACACACCCCTGTCCGTATTTTGCTTGCTATAGTTGCCGCTCATGACTTGGAGTGGGAGAAACTTGATGTGAAGACCGCTTTCTTACATGGAGTCTTGGATGAGACCATTTACTTGATGCAGGCAGACGGATATGTCATAGATGGAAAAGAGAATTGGGTTTGTAAGCAAAAGAAGTCATTGTATGGACTTAATAATCACCTAGACAGTGGTACAAGAGGTTTGATTCTTTTATGCTTTTACTTGGTTTTGATCGTTGCATCAAAGACGCTTGTGTGTACTTCAAGCATTTGAAGAATGGTTATTGGGTGTATTTACTCTTGTATATGGACGATATGTTTATTGCTTCCAAGGATAAAACTGAAATCGATAGTTTGAAGTTGAAGCTTAAGGCGGAATTCGAGATGAAAGACCTTGGAGAAGCAAGGAAGATTTTGGGTATGGAAATCCAAAAGGAAAGGAAGCTTGGACTATTTTGGCTCACTCAAAAGGAATATATTCTAAAAATGCTTGGTCGGTTTAGCATGCAAGGAGCAAAGGCAATTCGCACACCCCTACCTTTGCACATACAGCTATCTAGTAGAGGCTCTTCGATCTCGGAGAAAGACAAGGCTTATATGGTGAAGGTTCCCTATGCGAATGCAGTTGATAGTCTGATGTATGACATGGTTTGCACTAGGCTTGAAATTGCACAGGCAGTTGGATTAGTGAGAAGATTCATGTCAAATCCAGGAAAGACGCATTGGGAGGCGGTGAAGTATATTTTCAGATATCTTAGAGAGACTCCAGACCATGGGTTTGTCTTTGGCGCAAGAGATTGAGGTTTCAGCTTGGTTGGATTTTGTGATTCTGACTATGCCGGTGATAGAGATCGAAGAAAGTCAATGTCAGGTTATGTGTTCACCATTGGTGGGACAACTATAGTTGGAGAGTGAGGTTGCGGACGATTGTGGCTTTGTCTATTACAGAGGCAGAGCTTATAGCTGTGGTTGAAGCGGCTAAGGAGGCACTTTACTTGAAGCGTTTGTTGTGTAACTTGGGCTTCGTGTATGAAGGTGTAGAAGTGAATTGTGATAGCCAAAGTGCAATTCACTTAGCTGAAAATTAGCTTTCAGCTTAAGGACGAAGCCTATTGAGGTAAGAGAGTCATTTCTTGTCTCGATGGATAAAGAGAAGCTTGTACATCTTCAGAAGGTTCGCACAGAGGAGAATGCGGCAGATATGTTTACCAAGTCGTTATCCGTTGCAAAACGAGCATTGCTTGAACTTGATTCGCTTGATGAAGTGACAGGTGCCACAGGGTGGCATAGGGGAGAGTGAGTTGGTAGATGGAGATGTTTGTTTTCATTGTGGAGATTGATAGGTCCTACTTGGAGAGGGTACTTTCAACACTTTGTTGGTAGGCGGTGGCCTTGCTAGAGTTCGTTGATAAAGTGCAATGGGTGATGGCTATGCCGAAGCGAGAATGTATCTATGGTGTCATGTCCGAGTGCTATTTGGAGTAAGAGGATGTAGGTGGAGTTGATAAGCTTGTGGGAAAATATAGTATCAAGGTGGAGATTGGAAGATTTGGTGATACAATATTTCCAAATGCAGAAGATTTGGAAGATATTGTTGATTTCAGTGATACAATATTTCCAACTGCGGAAGATTTAGAAGATATTGTTGATTTCAGTGATACAATATTTCCAATTACAGAAGATTTGAAAGATGTTTGAGATAATTAATCAAATCTATATTTCCTCTTTTATAGCATTAAAAGAGTAATAAATTACCTACGTAAGAAGAAGAATTATTTTAGGAGATTGAGGTAATTAATTCTCTAATTATCTGATTAAAGAAGGAATCTTATCAGGCGCATGTAAATTAGAGGAAACCGGAAAATCATGGATAAATGTTTCCTGTATGAATAGGAGAATTAATGAGATTTATGACCATAAATCAATTACTTCAACCCCTATTAATAATCTCTATATAAAGGCAGAGATTAGCATGAGTAGAATTATCTCTCTCGGTTGTATTTCTTATTATTCTTCTCCATTATCAATCTTGTAAAATTTTCTCCTCTTAGAAAGTAATAAAATCTCCTCTCCCTAAGTGGATGTACACTACCTCGTGGTAGTGGAACCACTATAAATCATGTGTGTTATTTTCTTTTATTGCTTAATCTGTGATTGCTTTTAGCTAGTGACTATCTGTTATTTGTTTTGCCTCACCATCAATCTGGTCCTATTTGTTTTTCCACAAGGTTGGGTTTTCATTCCTAAGGCAATCTTGAGGGATTTTTTCTTAACATATCTAATAAAAATGATACCCACCAACTATTTTAACTAGAGTTGATGCCTTTATAATTTTATAAATGATTTTACATGTAATTTGTAGGAAAAATGATACCTACATTGCAAAAATGATAGTAATAATATGTTTGTTTGAAATTTGTACTTTGTACTTTTATGAATTGTTTTCGTTGCATTTGGTTTAAAAATTGATACCATTATAAATAAACACTGATACCTAAATTCTATAAGGTTGAGTTAAATGATTTGGAGTTTTCAAAATTGTTTCCATTGTCTTTTTTATGAAAACTGATACTAGTATTCAACAAAAATGTCACTCACTAGCTGTTTTGAGTAGAGTTGATGTCTTTCTAGTTTTAAATAATATTTTCCATGTAATTTGTAGCAAAAATGATATAAATAGCTTGCAAAAATGATACCACAAACATGTTTGTTTGAAGCTTGTACTTCGTACTTTTATATGTTGTTTTCGCTGCATTTTATTTAAAAACCGATACCATTATAAATTAAAAATGATACCTAAATTATGTATTTGTTAGGATAATGATTTGGAGTTTTAAAGTTATTTGCACTATCACATTTATGAAAACTGATACCAGTATTCAAAAAAACTGATACTCACTAGATGTTTTGAGTAGGACTGATGTCTTTCTGGTTTTATAAATAATTTTCCATGTAATTTGTAGCAAAAATGATACCAGTAGCTTCTAAAAATGATACCACTAACATGTTTGCAACTTGTACTTTGTACTTTTATAAATTGTTTTCACTGCTTATTGTTTAGAAATTGATATCATTATAAATCTGTATGCTTGAAGTTATTAGTTTGGATTTTTCAGCATTATTTCCAATCTAATTTTAAAACTGATACCTATATTTAACAAAACCGATACCTTTATATGCAAAAATGTAACGACCCAATTTTTCAACTTCTGAAAGTCGACATCAATATGCCCACTGTATCAGATGCCGAACCACCGAATGCCGGAAAACCGAACCGTTAGGGTTAAAGAAGAAGAAGATAGAAGAAGAAAGTAGAAGAAGAAATAGAAAACAATATCAGAATCTCACATTCGCAGCGGAACAATATATAATAGATAAATGAATAATTATTAAACAAAAGAACTATATTAGTTCATACAATACATCATCAGAGCTTGCAACAACAACACACAACACTAGAAGTTATAATAACATGCCCATATGATTGAATACACAGCGGAATGATAATAGTATACGGAAGTACGTCCCGCCATCCAGCTTGCCTCCTGATCTCCACAGCATGCTTTTCTGACTTCGCTCTAGAACAACTGATATCCTGACTCTAGGTCGCCCGTGTGGAAAATTATGGGCACCCAGAGTTTAGAAAGGGAACAATAAACTCCAAGTCTGTCATGGGACTTGTGTGAGATCTTAAAATAGTTATTTGCACAAAGGAATAAAAAGAAATCCGCTATGCTTTTGGAAAATGAAACTACCATAAGTAAATGGCAGGTTATACAACTAAAACCGTACAGGGATCGTATTTTTTCTTTCGATTTCCAACAAATGGTCAGGCTAAGAAACTTCCTACACCACATGGGTACGCCTCTGAAGGGACGCCCCGAGAACCTAACCGGATCTCTACCAACATAAGGCCGAGTTACCTCACGCTTCTGGCGCAATGAAGCTGTAACTAGATAACTCCACACACGAGTATGCCATCCCCGGTCATTACCGACCTTTATCCGAGGATCCTCAACACCAACAACCACAAAGTAATAAATTTGCAGCAACCACATAAGTTAAGTATCTGGGCTCCATACCATGATACCACCTTTTTCCAGAAGGAAATAGACATACCCTGAGGGCGCTACCCCCAAAACAACCTTGCCGCATCCTTCCTGTTTCGACCATTTCGGGTTGTGAGGTCCGAAGAAGTCTCATCCACAAAGCTACGCTTTTCACAAAAGCCATGCTTCGATCAACAACTGATCAGCAACACTTAGCATGCCACATTACCAAATTGGGAATATATCACTAGTAACAATCAACTACATAACCTCTGAGCTCATACGTCTCAGAGAAGGGTGTTAAGCTAAGAGAATAAATTCTCCGCCACTAAACAGAAATATATTTAATAGAAACCAACTTTACATCTCAAAGTGTAACGTCAGACATACATCCATACAAGTCCGTTCCGGGTTCGAATGGAACCAAAGGCACTTCAAAGAAGCCCTTGCAATCCGGATATTCACTAATCATGTTCGGACTCCCCATCACAAAGGGTGATAAAATCTCTATACCGGAGCAACTCGGTGCAGAGACATTCGACAGGTAATCCTTTCATTTCAAAAATACCTAGTCTTCAACAACATCTTCAAATGCAATCCCATTTCGTCGTATCATTATTCGGAATGGGTTTTATGACATAAAGTCCTCTCCCGGCTTAACCGAATAATGAGCGCTTATTTTGAAAACAAATTCAAGTGCCATTTCAAAGGCTAATGTTGATAGTCGGTTATTTAACTATCAAACAACATTCACAACAATTATCAAATTTAAATAATTTTTTCCCAATTATTTATTTTCAAAATATCTTCGCAAGATATATTTTAACAGTTCAACACTTTGAAAACCAATTTCAAATCACTTTTCTTTTGCGGAATAAATTTACAAATGTTATTTATTTCCACTGAAGATTTGCCGAGTCTGAAAAATTTAAAACACGTATCCAAAAGTATATGTATATTTGGAAACACTTGAGATAAAAACTATTTTTAAAAACTTTATCTAAAATATTAGTTATGAAAATATTATACTAATATCTCATATAAACTTCAAGCCCAAACTAAATTTAAAAATGAAATTATTAGATAGAGTATAATTATTTAAATATCCATTTCCTAAATCAAATCTACATTTGATCTTTAAAATAATCACTTCTATAATTAACCAAATAAATCTTTACTTTAAAGATTTAAAAACAACTTAAGAAAATAATTTCTCCAGAGTATCCTTTTTAAAACCATCCTTAAAACTTTCAATTTATATTTATCAGCTACTTTGAAAACATACTCGGCTTTCCAGTGAAAATACACTTTCCATTTCAAAATGATCCATTTAAATCAATTAATAAATCCTTCTTTTAAATTTATCCAATCCTCTAATTTACTTCAAAGTTTCTACTTTAATTTCCAAAAATCCAATTATATATCCTGGTATTTAAAAATACCAGAATATATTCGGCCAAACCATAGCATTCAATAAATTTCAATCACCAATATAATCATTCATAGATTATAAATAATCACATCACAACATATGAAATAAATTCAACAATTTGAGGAATCTAGTTGGAGCATCCACAGATGTTAGCACAACAATTAAATACCAATTCCACTTTGAGGTGGAATATCGCGGTATATGGGATTTATATAATATCATCCGCTATTATGCGGCGCATAGGGTCTCATCTGCTATATAATACGGGAAACCAATCACTCCATATATATATATATATATATACTACTATATATACTATCACATCAATTCAAGAAATCAACCAATAGTTTAAATTTTAACTATTTAAAATAACTGTATCCAGATGTGAGTGAGAAGATCTCACCTTAGATTTTTTTGTTTTGCAATCCATTTTCCATTCCAGCTTGATTTCACAATTTTTAAACCTCAAACCAACGCCGACGCTGGCAATCATGCCTCGGCCTCGTGCTCGCGACCACGAACCATCCTCGCGCACCCTCCATTTTTCTTCCTTGATCGCCTTGCGAACCCATCTGACAACGCGACCTCTACCAGCGAACGCATCGCGACCTCCCCGAAGTTCGCCGAGTTGCCCAGCAATCGAGCCGCCATTATTTGAACGCGCCTTTGCTCCTACCTCGCGATAGTGGTCCTGCCGACCCTTTGATTCCATCGCGCCACCAATTCTCAAGTGTCGCGACTTCGATTCCAGAACCCAAAGTGGAGAGCACGAACTTAAAATGTTTTGAATTTATTTTGGGATTTTGATTTCCCTTTGATTTTGCATTTGATTTTGAATTGGGAGATAAAAAGGAGTAAGACGAGAATTTAACCAAACTTCACTCTGCCATTACTCTTTCTATTAGGGTTGAATGATTTGATTTGAAAATAAGGAGGAGGGCACAGCTTTGATTCGTTTTATTATTTTCTCCGATTGTTTTGAAGAGGAAAAAGACTCGTTTTTCTTCTGTTATTTACTGTATTGCGTAATTTTATTTTTAGGAGAACACGCGTGTGAAATTCCAGAAAAAATAAAACACGTGTTTAACATTCCACTATGTGTCTAAGCTTGGCACAGTACTTTGATTATATTATTTATGTTTAAATTCAAATTCAAATCGTCTCGGTTTCCGCTACTCACAATCTCGATCTCCAATCGAGGCGTGCCGATAGGCATTTATAATGTTATACGCCTATTCCGAACACAATGAAAAAGGTTTCGAGTCCAAATTCGATCGTATGGAGAAGATAGCTTTTTGGACCAGCTATTATATTGAATTTTCAATTTAATTTCAGTGCGTTTACCTACCGTATGATCACACGACAACTCCGAATGCTACGGAAATTGAAATCCGATAATAATACAATATTACGGATCCAATGGAACTGGTTTCGTCGAATTCCGAGACCGTACCTCGGAAGGCTATTTTTTAAATATTGATTTAAACGATATAAATTCAAAACTGAACAAAACAGTTTCAAATTCAATTCTGAAGCTTTTATTATCTTCAGTATTATCAATATAGAATTTACAAGACTTCAAATTATTTTAAAAAGCTCAAAACTGAAGATTAGATATTTTACCCAACTTCAAAAATTAAATTTAATAATTTAATTGCCAAATAAATCTTGATATTTGAAATTCAAGTTAAATTAACTTCCAAATATTTAAAATCAATTAAATATTTCCATTTCAAATGTCCAAAATTCAAGGTCATCACATTCTTACCCTCTTAATAGAATTTCGTCCCGAAATTACTAGTTAAGAAGAATGATCCTTAACCCGTTTATCTTTTTCCCAAAACAACAGTTTTATCAACTTGCCAAAACAAATCTTTTTATTAAAGATCCGTTATTACTTTAACTAACTTTCCAAAATCAACCATAAGTTCCAAACAATATTGTTTTTGTTAGCACCAAAATTGGTCACTAACCTCTTAGAGAAAGATTGTGTAGGGATATAAGTGATGAAAACAAATTAAACAGAGAAGAGAATGCTACTTTAAATGCAGAAAGTAAGAACACCAAATTTATAGTGGTTCAGCGTAATTGCCTACGTCCACTTTGAGGTTAAACTTTATTGATCTTCTTAATTGATGATTACAAATACAATTCGTGAATCAAATGCTTGAATGAAGTTGTTAAGTAAAGAAGATGAGTCTCAAAAATGGCAGAGTCTCCCCAGTGTTCTCTCCCAAAAAAGGATCCCCCTTCACTGTGACCCTGCCCTCTATTTATAGGCAAATATGGGCTGGACTTCCCAAGTGGGCTTGGTGGCCGAACACTCTAGCCCGAGTACAGTGTTTGCTGCTTTCCGAACCAGGCACGCCGAACGTCATAATGCCGAACGGTCCTCCCCATGCCGAACGGTCCTTTCTATGCCGAATGGTACGTCTAATGTGTGGGGAGTGCAGGATGGTTGCAGTTGAATCCGAACGTAACACTGTTTGAAGCTCTTGACCGAATAATGCTTCCTGACCGAACAATAGTGTCATGTTGAATGGTTAGGTACACCGAGCGTCTCCCGGATGCCGAGTACTTCCGTTGCCGAGTACTCCTGTTGGATGCCGAGTGCTCTCGTTTCCCTGATGCCGAGTACTCCCATTGCCGAGTACTCCTGTTGGATGCCGAGTGCTCTCGTTTCCCTGATGCCGAGTACTCCTGTTGCCAAGTACTCCTGTTGGATACCGAGTGCTCCTGCTGCCGAGTTCTACCTTATGCCGAACAATGCTGTTGTCGAGTGCACCTGTCGCCGAGTTCTATTGATGCCGAGCGCTAGCTGACGCCGAGCATTAGTTGTTGTCGAGTGCTAGTTGACGCCGAGTAGTCTTGTATGCCGAACATTTTATGACGCTGTGTTCCACTGGAAGCCGAGTACTAGTTGCCTGGTCAAATCTCCAGGAAACACTTGCCCCCCAAAGCGTATTACGTGGCTGAATCGTGATACGCTTTGAATTGCATATCCCCCGTACTTCGCTTCGAATCTAGGTTAACTCTCTTTGGAGACGCTTTCTTGAGAATATCAGTGGTGGAGGTGTATGACGAGCGTGGTACAGATGTCGAACGAAGCAGTCGAAACCGAACACTCCTCATGCCGAACGACACTGCCTTCCGATGCCGAACACTCTGGCTTTGACCGGTTCCACCGGGTATAGCCCCTTCGACTTCCACTTCCCTTCCCTATAAAACCAGGTCTTTTCCTTCTTCTCCCTTTTACTTTTTACTTCTGCCGTTCTTCGAAGACTTGTAATTCTATTCAGTCGTCCGAATTTAAAACTTAACTACACCATCCCCATCTCCGACCTGCAAACTTAGGTATTTTTCCTCGTACGATTCAAGTAGGTTTCAAACGAGATGGCCGAGTGTGTCGCGTAGAAATTTTTCGAGTAGGTCGTCTTTATTGCGTCTCTACTGCCGAACAATGAGTATGTGCTTAGTTCCTTCGCGTCGAACCGAAGCTGAAGGGAAGAAGAAAGAATGGAGGTGTTGGAGGATGTAAGGGTGTTGTTTGGCGTAGCGCTGCTCCAGCGTATGTCGTCATGCGCCGGATGGTGGAATGGAAGGCTACCGAGCACTACCTTGGCCGATCAAACCCAGGCCGAGCACTCATTAAAATGCCAAACTATAACTTAGCCGAACGAAGCTTTTAGCCGAACATTGACTTTAGCCGAACACTCCTTAGGTCGAACAATGACTTTAGCCGAACACCGCTTTAGCCGAACAATGACTTCAGCCGAACAAAGCTTTTAGCCGAACATTGACTTTAGCCGAACATTGACTTTAGCCGAACAAACATACATGCCGACCTATACTTAGGCCGGACATTCTCAAGTGGGCTTGGTGGCCGAAAAAACCCTAAGCCGAACAATACAATTGCCGAACAATCCTTAGGTCGAATAATGACTTCACCCGAACAAAGCTTTTAGCTGAACAATGACTTAGCCGAACAAACATACATGCCGACCTATACTTAGGCCGAACATTCTCAATGCCGAACGAAGCCTATACCGTACAATACAATTGCCAAACATCATTTAAATGCCGAACAGTATAAATGTCAAACTACACTTAGGCCGACCACTTCATAAATTATATATCTTATGAATCTGGAACTGTAATCACCACCTGGTGGGCTTTTCGAGACGGTCAGCGATGACGGTCTTCGAAGACGACGATTCGCAGCTCATTTTTATATCTTTTTATTGCTTGCACACGATTGCTTGCACGAGTTTACACATCACGTGGGGGGAAAGTTCGTGTTGTTAATTCTAACGTTCAACGTCTTTTGAGTATAGTTTTTTCGGGCACTTAGCTGGATTCGTTATTTATTGAGGATGTCAAGAAAGTCTAGCTCCGCCACTATATCCAACAGGCCTGGGCCATCATCAAGGCCAGAAGCTGATGATACTTATAATCCGTCGACTTCTTTTGCTCACAACTTAGCACCTGATGCCCTGGAGGCAGCAATTCTTCTAGACAATCTGATCGATTCATAAGCTTCGAAGATCAACAAAGCCGCTCTCCAACGGATATGCTCTATTCATGGGATCCCTTTCGCCGACGTGTTGGTCCCTTCGCGACATGATCATCCTCATCTGCCCCAGTCGGGTATACCGCCTGTAACAAGTTCATGTGTTGGATGGGTAGCGTGCCTCCGTTCAATTTATTTCTCCGGGATGTATTGCAGTATATTGACATAGCTCCGTCGCAGCTGCACCCGAACGGCCATGCATTTTTATACGGGACCTACTTACTTTTCATGGCCGTCTTCTCTAGACCTCCAACCGCTGGCGATATCAGATACATTTATATGATCAAGAGATGAAAAGACAGTCCTTCCTTTATGTTCCTCGATCCGTACCACAAATGCCAAATCTTGACAGGGGCATGCAGTAAATTCGCCCTGTACAAACAGGAATGGTTTTATGTGCGCTGCCCTCCTGGTTTTGCGAGGAGATGGGTTGAAGGCAGTAAGTCTCTCTGCCGAGTCACTATTCGCATTTAACCGGAGTCATGCTTTTCCTAACTCTTTGTTTCATCTTTTCAGGTATCAACCCGCGTCCGGAAGGCCGAGGTTATTCTGAGGCTGTTGAAGCTATTAGAGCTCTTCCTGCCGAGGAACGAGACATCCGGACTATCATTTCAAATGAATCACTGTCGGGGTTTGGCTTGCTAGCCCCTGGTCGTCGGATCAGCCTTCCAAAAGGTGTCATCATTCCCAAACCTTTATCCGGTAAAGGGAAAAAACAGGCCGGATCGTCGTCGCGTCGCACTCCCGATATGCACGAGGAAGGTGGGCGCAAAGAAGACGAAGCTCCTGAGACTCAAGACGAGAATATGGGTCCCGCTTGGAATCCGGCGGTCGAAGTCCAAGACATTGAAACGTCATCCTCCCCTTCGAAGAGAAAGAAGAAGTTAAAATATAAAGTTCAGAAGGAGAAAGTTGGTGGCACTTCAAAAGTCATGCCTATCCCGCCTGAGAAAGAGGCTTCCTCGCAGCACCTGGAAAGTTCCCTGAGGGGTCTATCGAACATATCTATTCCCGATGATATACTTAATTATGGGTTTGATGATCCTGAAGCCCTCAAATTTTCTTCACCCGCTAGTGGCAATGCGGGAGTTCAACTCCCGGTCCAAGGAGACAACACTCCGATTAGTAAAGATAAACGAACGGGTCCGTCGGGGGGAACACTAGGACACGCACGCACATACGCATTCCATCATACACTTCATTTTTTTTATTTCCCGAATTTTTCCTAACTCGTTGTTATCTCCATTCTTTGCAGGTGACATGGGACGCTCTCACGGACTCGATCGCCTTCATGGCTCTTCCATATTTCATCACTCCGGACGGGACTCAGGCTCAGGCAGACGTAGGGACAGGGATGATTACGAAGATAGAGACAATCGTCCCCGCGATTCGTCTCACCGTAAGAAGGCATATTCTCAATCTTCACAGTCCCGTGATCCTCTTCCTCCAACTGAGCCAGATAAAGAGAAGTCTTCACAGAAGGGTTACCAATCTGATGCTCCTCGAGAACAACACTCTGGTTCATCGAGTACAAGGCAAGTTCGGGAGCAACGAAAAAGAGCGGAACTTCCAAAGCCTCCTCCTCCTACTCCTGCGGTGGACCCAACTGTTGCGGAAAAGATGGTCGATCTTAAGGCCAAGTTTCCGAAAATTTGCTTTGACGGTTTGAAGTTCCTCCCGGCTATTCACCATATTCCTGGGCATGTGAAGCAGAGTGCCATTGCCTGCAAAAACGACGTCTATGTTCAACATGACGTGTTTGTGCACTTGGTGGAGAAGATCTCGGAGGTGTCCGTTGAGCGTCAACATGAGATTGATCGCCTGAAACTGGAGGCTGGCTGCGACAAAAACATCATCGAGCACCAAGACGTAGAGCTCGCTTCGTACAAGTCGAAGCTGGAAGCCGCTGAACAAAGTGCAAAAGATACTGCTGAGGCAGTTACTCGCTTAGAGATGGCTCACAAGAAGGAGCTTGATGAAGCAGTCCAGCGCAGCGGTGCCCTCGCCCTAGAAAAAGACTCTGTCCAAAAAGAGAGGGACGCGCTCGTCGTGCAAGTCAGAGAGCTGAAAGAATTACTCTCCAAGGAGAAGGAGGACAAGGTAGCTGCTCAAGAAGAATCACAACGATACTGTGATGAAATTGTTGCTACTCGTCTCCTGAAAACGAAGCTCGATGACGAACTTGCTGGGGTTGAGAAAATTAAGGATGAGGCCCGTGAGGAGGGCAAAAGAAAGGCTGCGGAGGAGATTGAATCTCGTCTCGAGGCGGCCACAGAAGCCGGCAGGGAAGAAGTCAAATGCATGTTTGACCCGTTGATCGCTGAATATGGAGCCCGCGTCCTTATGCATCGCGACTTAACATTCTTGGGCGACGGCTAACTCGAATCCCTAGCTGAGGCCTAGGAAACTTTGATAAAGATCAGGAAAATCGAGTCGGGCTATGAAGAGGTCGATGAGGATGCTTTGGTGAAGGAGTTCCTTAGGGGGAATGAGCCAGCGGATTTATCCGCAGCATTGACGCTTTATAGCAAAGGCTCTCCCCTTCCAAAAGATAAAAATGATGAAGCTGGCCCATCTGGGGCTGATACTATGGCTCCTCACACTGCTGCTCCTCCCGCTGCTCAATCGGTCGGTCGGCCGACACTTGACCCATTCGACCAGCACGCCGGCTACGACCCTGAAGATCCCGGGCTTGGTGTTCATGTCCTATCTCCTATTCTGGAGGGTGAAACCCCACGCGCAACCGATAGCCAACCAGAACCTGGTAGGAAACTCTTCTTTTCTAGAAGTTGAAAGATCCCGTCATTTTTCAGCGGTGGTTATTCGTTCTAACGCTCATTCTTTATGTTTTCATGTAGGCTGTTCTGACGCCGAGCCGACTCCAAGGAGCGATGATGCCAAGGAGGAGGCAGAGAAAACTAGCGACGCTATCCATGCGGAAGTAATTCCTGGTCTCGATGCTCAAGTGATTGGGGCGCTAGATGATGATAAGCTTGACACTTCATCTCCTACCGAAGGTAGTGATGAAATTGAAATCACTGGCGCCTCTGAGCATACTTCACAGATGAGCATGAAGGACCGCCTCGCCGTAGAGGAGAAGAAAAAGGCCGAGGTCAAAGTTGAACCTGGAATCCTGGAACTTACCAACCCGCGGAACAGACCTTTAAAAATCATTCTCCCGGGCAGGTCCAAACCACTAGATGTTCCGTCTCCTACTCCTGACTCCGCTTCTTTAGCAAGCAAGAAATCCAAGAAAAAGCGTGAAGGAGAGGAGTCGTCGGAAAAAACAAAGGAAGAAAAGAAGAAGAAACCGAAGAAATAATTAATACACTCGTTCAACGAGCTTCTTGCTTAAGTCCTGTAGCTTGTATAGATAAGTTCTCAACTCTGAGTTTTGTAGGAGTAACTGTGTAACCCCATTTTGAACTATTTGAATGAAGTTTAGTTTCTTTTTGTTTGAATGATTCTCTTGCTTTTCTTTTGTTTGATGATTAACTGTAGTCGCATTATCTCCCAGTCCATTTTCGTGTTGTTCAAACATCTCCGGACGTTGCATATTTCTTGTTCTACATCTCTCGAGTACTTGGACTTTTTTCTAAATCTGCGCTCCGGGGATTTAGAGTAAGTTGATCCGCGTTCAGGGGATTCGGAGGTTCGCATCGTTTATACTCTAGTCCGCATTCTAGGGACTTAGGGTACTGTGATCCGCGCTCTGGGGACTCGAAGATTTGCAATCGTTTATACTCTAGTCCGCGCTCCAGGGAATTAGAGTACTCTGATCCGCACTCTGGGGATTTGGAGATTTGAGATCGTTTATACTCTAGTCCGCGCTCCAGGGACTTAGAGTACTCCGATCCGCGCTCTGGGGATTCGAAGATTCGATATCGTTTATACTCTAGTCCGCGCTCCGGGGACTTGGAGTACTCCGATCTGCGCTCTGGGGATTCGGAGATTCGAAATCGTTTATACTCTAGTCCGTGCTCCGGGGACTTAGAGTACTCCGATCCACGCTCTGGGGATTCGGAGATTTGAAATCGTTTATACTCTAGTCCGCGCTCCGGGGACTTGGAGTACTCCGATCCGCGCTCTGGGGATTCGGAGATTCGAGATCGTTTATACTCTAGTCCGCGCTCCGGGGACTTGGAGTACTCCGATCCGCGCTCTGGGGATTCGGAGATTTGAAATCGTTTATACTCTAGTCCGCGCTACGGGGACTTGGAGTACTCCGATCCACGCTCTGGGGATTCGGAGATTTGAAATCGTTTATACTCTAGTCCGCGCTCCGGGGACTTAGAGTACTCCGATCCGCGCTCTGGGGATTCGGAGATTTGAAATCGTTTATACTCTAGTCCGCGCTCCGGGGACTTAGAGTACTCCGATCCGCGCTTTGGAGATTCGGAGATTTGAAATCGTTTATACTCTAGTCCGTGCTCTGGGGACTTAGAGTACTCCGATCCGCGCTCTGGGGATTCGGAGATTTGAAATCGTTCACACGAGTCTGTACTCCGTATAGGATAATGTAATTCGTCATCCAGTCATGGGGTATAGAAACAGTAGTGATCTATGGAAAATACGGCTTCAAGCCTTTATTAATGAAAATCAACTAAACTGCTCGATTACAACTTTAAAAAGAAACTAAGTTATGACTGAACGGAAACATGCAGGAAATAAAAGTGCCTAAAACAAGAAAGAAAACATGCTAAATGTAATAGTGCCGCAGATGTTCACTGTTCCATGCTCGGGGGAGTGTCGTGCCATCAACGGTCGCTAGCTTGAATGTTCCCTCTCCAAGCTTCCGTTCAATGGCGTACGGACCTTCCCAGCTGGGATTCATACGTGATGGTACCGGGAAAACTCGTTTCAGAACGAGATCACCCACATCAAAGATCCTTGGGCGGACTCTGCCGTCGTAGTAGCGCTTGACTCGTTGCCTATGCGCTGCCGCCCTTAATTCGGCTTCTTCATGCTTTTCATCGATGTGGTCCAGTGATTCCAACAAGAGTTTCTGGTTCGTCTTGGGATCATAGTATGTCACTCGGTGTGATGGAACTTCAAGTTCCACGGGTATAACAGCTTCGGAGCCGTATGCCAAGGCGAATGGAGTGTGGCTGGTCGCAGACTTGTGGGTAGTTCTATATGCCCATAATGTTGTCGGGAGTTCATCTACCCACTTGCCTCCAACCTTCTCCAGACGCTTCTTCAGTATGGACTTGATTATTTTGTTAACGGCCTCGACTTGTCCGTTAGCTTTTGGGTGTGCAACGGCGGCGAACTTTTTCTCGATGTCGTACTTTAAACAGAACTCTTTGAACTCTCTACTTTCAAATTGCGTCCCGTTGTCCGTAATGATGGTGCGAGGAAGGCCAAAGCGGCATATAATGTTTCGTACAACGAAGTTAATGACCTTCTTAGAGGTGATTGTGGCCAAAGGTTCTGCCTCCGCCCATTTTGTGAAATAGTCGACTGCAACTATCGCGTATCTCGCGCCACCTCTGGATATAGGCAAAGAGCCGATTATGTCGATTCCCCAGATTGCAAATGGCCAGGGACTAACCATTTGTGTGAGTTCCGTTGCTGGAGTCCTCAGTATTTTCGCATATCTTTGACACTTGTCACACTTTCTTGCATAGTCTACGGCGTCCCGGTTTACGGTTGGTCAGTAATATCCATAGCGGAGGATCTTTTTAGCTAGCGTTTGCCCCCCAGTATGGTCGCCACATTCCCCTTCGTGAACCTCTCTTAAGACCCGCTTTGTCTCATCATGAGCGATGCATCGTAATAATGGGACTGAGAATCCTTTTCGATACATTGATCCATCCTGCATTACGTATCGCGTGGCCTTTCAAAGGACCTGCCGTCTTTCGCTTCTTTTTTCTGGTAAAGCCCCGGTCGTCAGGTACAGTTTGAATGGGGTTATCCACGATTCCTTCTCGATTTTTGTTTCCAACACGCAATCGACTTTCATCTCGTCTATGCTCGGGGCATGCAAGACTTCAACGGGATACAATCCCATTTGCTGTGCATCGCCGGTACTCGCAAACTTAGCCAATAAGTCGGCTTCTTTGTTCAGTTCGCGCGAGACATGCGAAATGTCAAAACGCTCAAGATTTGATAGTAGTTCTTGGACCCGAACAAGGTATGGAGCAAGCTCTCGTCCCTTTGCTTGGTAGTCTCCCCGCACTTGATAAACCACCAACTGTGAGTCACAAAAGATTTCAACTAATTTAATCCCGAGTTCTCCGATGAGCTTCAAGCCTGCAATCAGTGCTTCATATTCTGCTTCGTTATTTGTAGCTGGGAAATCAAGCTTCAAAGCATAACAGATTGATTGGTTTTCCAGAGTTATAAGAACTACGCCTGCGCCGAAGCAACGGTCGTTCGATGCCCCATCAGTGTATAATTTCCATCGTACGGGGGGAATGACGTCGTGATTATCCGGTTCGACGGGAATGGTAAACTCAGCGATGAAATCTACTAATGCTTTCCCTTGGATGGCTCTTCGTGGTAAGTAGGCGATATCGAATTGGCTCAGTTCGATGTTCCATTTTAGCAATCTTCCAGAAGTTTCCGGCCGTTGGAGTACCTGCCTCAGGGGTTGATCGGTATAAACACTGATTGAGTGTGCTTGAAAGTATGGGCGCAGCTTACGTGATGCAATCACCAAGCAATAAGCCAATTTCTCGATTTTAGGGTAATTTCTCTCCGCCCCCGTTAAACGCTTGCTAACATAATACACCGGCCTCTGGACTCGATCCTCCTCACGAACTAAAGCCGCACTTATCGCATGCGGGGATACAGCCAAGTATACGTATAGCATCTCGTGGTTTACTGGTTTTGACAGCATTGGTGGACTCTCTAGATGCCTCACCAGATCCCGGAAGGCTTCCTCACAACTAGGCGTCCACTCAAAATTCCTCTTTCCTTTCTTTATTATGTCAAAGAATGGGATGCACTTGTCAGTTGCCCTGGATATGAATCGACTTAACGCAGCTACTTTTCCATTTAAGCTCTGCACCTGCTTTATAGTCCTGGGCACTTGCACATCTCGGATAGCTTGGATCTTTTCTGGGTTAGCTTTGATTCCTCTAGCATTGACGATGAATCCCAAAAACTTCCCCGATGCAACGCCGAAGGAACACTTCAGAGGGTTGATCTTCATCCCATAAAACCTGAGTATGTCGAACATTTCAGCCAAGTCTCGAATGTGGTCGTTTGACCGTCGTGACTTCACGAGCATGTCATCCACATAGACTTCCATCATTCTACCCAGTTGGTCCTTGAACATTCGATTCACTAAACGCTGGTAAGTCGCTCCTGCGTTCTCCAATCCAAAGGGCATCACTACATAGCAATAAAGCCCGACATTTGTAATGAAGCTGGTGTGTTCTTAGTCTGGAATATGCATCGGGATTTGGTTGTACCCTGAGTACGCATCCATGAATGATAACAGCTCATGTCCTGCGGTGGAATCGACCAACTGATCGATCCTTGGCAACGGGAAACTGTCCTTTGGGCATGCTTTGTTCAAGTCGGAATAATCTACACAAGTCCTCCATTTCCCATTCGCATTTTTTACCAGCACGGGGTTGGATACCCATTCAGGGTAGAGGGCGTCGCGGACGAACCCATTTGCTTTGAGTTTGTCTACCTCCTCTCTGAGAGCAACGGACCTCTCCGGGTCCATTCCTCTCCTTTTTTGTTTAACCGGGACATATTTCGGGTCTATGTTCAATATATGACTCGTGATGGCGGGAGAAATTCCACACATATCAGAATGCGTCCAGGCGAAAACATGAAGATTCGCCCGAAGGAAGTCGCTAAGGTCTTCAGTCATCGTGGGGACAAGCTGTGATCCGATCTTCAGTATTCGCGAAGGGTCGTCACGGCTAACTGAAATGTCAATCGTTAATTCAGCAGGCGCTGCCTTCTCTTCCCTGGGTTTCTCACCGTCGTCTCTCGGATCTATATCTCTGAAGATCCGAGAACTATGCCCGAGCCAGGGCTCGGGTACTACTTATCAATTATCCGCATTAAGGATGCGGACGGGATTGTCCGCAACCTTTCCCTTCTCCCTCCGATGGGCCTCTCGGAGCTCAGCCACATAACAGGAACGACCAGCTGCTTGGTCGCCATGAACAATACCTACTCCTTTGTCAGTTGGGAACTTCAAAGTTAAACACCACGGGGCTAACGCTGCCCTAAACTCAGCCAGGGCCGGCCGGCCCAAGAAAACGTTATATGGAGAATCCACATCCAGAACTACGAAGGGTAGAATTCACACCCTCCGACGCTCGCCTTGTTCCAGTTCAACTGGTAACTCGACATACCCCACTGCATCGGTCGCAGCGCCGTTAAAGCCGTGAATACGAGCTTTGGATGGTTTCAAGTCTTTTGTTTCCATTTTCATTTGGTCGTAAGCCTTCTTGAAGATTATGTTGACAGAACTTCCGCAATCAATCAGAATCCTTTTCACATATGCTGGTCCGATCGTCGCAGATATGACCATCGGGTCGATGGTCGGAGCCTCTACCTGATCAGCGTCTCTGTTTCTGAACACTATATCGTCTGTCATTACGCGCTGCTGCTTAGCGGGGGTCCCATCCTCCGTGTTCGAATAGCACTCAAAATCTGCATGCTTCAGGGAACTTGCATATCGCTCCATCTCTTGCTAATTCTTATCTGCGGGGTGAGGTCCGCCGATAATTGTATTTATGACTAGTCTACCTACGGGTCGGGCAGGCTCCTCGGGATGACGCGGGGCTGGTGCGCGACCTGGGTTGGACGTTCCATGTCCTCCTTCCTGTGGATTCTTCACAAATTCTTGCAACTTCTTTTGCCTGATCAATTTCTCGATAGCGTCGTGCAGATGTCTGCACTCTTCCGTATTGTGCCCATAAGTCTCATGGAAGCGACAATATTTCCCCGTCCGCTTCTATTCCTCGGTTGATTCTTTTGGACGTGGTTTTCTATACTGAAAAGTATTGCAAGTGGATAGGTAAATGTTCTCAAGCGGCGCGTTCAGCGGAGTATACTCGCTGTAGCTTGGAATTCTCGACTTCCACTTCCCCGCTTCTCTCTTCTTCCCTTGATTTCTTCCTCCAGACCCCTTAGGCTGCCCAGGCTTGTTCTGGACATTGACTTGGACCTTTCCCGAGCTATCTCCGGACTGCTTCACAGCAATGTTGCTCTTCATAGACTCTTGGACAGGTCCTGGTGCCTTATCTCGTCGTACCCACCTAGCTTCCTCTCTTCTTATGAACCGGTGTGCCTTTGAGTAGAAACGCTCTAGCGTAGTCGGAGGTTTTCCTGCCAGCCAGTCTCCAAACTCAGAATCTGGATCCACACCTCTCATTACCACCATTAGAATTGCATGATCATTGGGATTACTGACTTCAGTTGCCGCAACATGGAACCTTTGTAAATATTCCTTCAATGACTCCCCAGGATTTTGGATTACACTTGACAGAGACATTACGTCCTTTGGACGTGTGGTGTGTATCCTGAACTGCTTAATGAACTTCTTTGCCAATTCCTCGAAATTGGATACAGACCGCGGAGGAAGTCGGGTAAACCACATAGTAGCGATCCCAGATAGAGTAATTGGAAAGCACCTACACTTGGTGGCATCATTTGCTCTAGCTGAATCCATTATCCATTCGTACCTCATGACATGCTGTCTGGGGTCAGTCTTTCCCTCGTACGCAGGGATAGTAGGCATACTAAACTTCCTGGGGTACGCCGCCTGCAACACAACATCTGTGAACAGAGTATGACTTCTTGATACTCCCCAATCATCATTTGATAAACCCTGATTTTCTTTCATCAATTGCCTGACCATGGCTGTCAGATCTGGTGTTTGAATGGAAGGGGGAAGGTTAGAGTCTGTTCTACGCGACTGTCCGTGCTGATGCCTCCTCTCCTGGCGATCTGCCAATCGTGCGTCTTGAGGTTCGACATCGTTAGCGTTTTGATGGTCTGGGCCTCCATCCTCCATTTGCACTCCAGTCCTGAAGTTTGCAGCTCTTGCTTGGTCACGATCTCCGGCTGTTTGAACAGCAGCTTCTGCCCGCGCAGCTTCAGTCTTACGGCGTCTACGCCTGGGAGGTTCGTCAGAAGAAGTTGAGCTGTCGGATGAGGAATAAGGAGCGGGATTGCCCCCAGCATTCTGTTGCTGCTGTTGAGTGAGTTGTGCCATCAGGTTGGCGTTAGCTTGCATCTGCTCTCCTAGTTGTCTCCTGCTTTCTCTGAGTTCTCTCATCAAGTCGTTGAACTCTATCCTGGTGACAACCGGAGCTTGGTCCTGAGCAGCAATTCCTACATCTGGAATTGTTGGTTGATTGCTAGGTCCTGCTTGTTGCACGCTAGCAGTCTCATGGGCATCTGCATTATGAGAAGCTGACCTGGTGCGTGGTCTCGCCATTGTAGAGTTAATGGTATGAACTCTGAGTAGAATCAACGGATATCCTATCAATGAGTCGGATCTTATTTGGGGGATTTGTTCAATCCAGTAGCTTCAAAGCAGATCCTCGAGGTCTGAGAATTCAATTCTCAGTGAAAGCACCAAAGTGTTAGCACCAAAATTGGTCACTAACCTCTTAGAGAAAGATTGTGTAGGGATATAAGTGATGAAAACAAATTAAACAGAGAAGAGAATGCTACTTTAAATGCAGAAAGTAAGAACACCAAATTTATAGTGGTTCAGCGTAATTGCCTACGTCCACTTTGAGGTTAAACTTTATTGATCTTCTTAATTGATGATTACAAATACAATTCGTGAATCAAATGCTTGAATGAAGTTGTTAAGTAGAGAAGATGAGTCTCAAAAATGGCAGAGTCTCCCCAGTGTTCTCTCCCAAAAAAGGATCCCCCTTCACTGTGACCCTGCCCTCTATTTATAGGCAAATATGGGCTGGACTTCCCAAGTGGGCTTGGTGGCCGAACACTCTAGCCCGAGTACAGTGTTTGCTGCTTGCCGAACCAGGCACGCCGAACGTCATAATGCCGAACGGTCCTCCCCATGCCGAACGGTCCTTTCTATGCCGAATGGTACGTCTGATGTGTGGGGAGTGCAGGATGGTTGCAGTTGAATCCGAACGTAACACTGTTTGAAGCTCTTGACCGAACAATGCTCCCTGACCTAACGATAGTGTCATGTTGAATGGTTAGGTACACCGAGCGTCTCCCGGATGCCGAGTACTTCCGTTGCCGAGTACTCCTGTTGGATGCCGAGTGCTCTCGTTTCCCTGATGCCGAGTACTCCCGTTGCCGAGTACTCCTGTTGGATGCCGAGTGCTCTCGTTTCCCTGATGCCGAGTACTCTCGTTGCCGAGTACTCATGTTGGATGCCGAGTTCTCCTGCTGCCGAGTTCTACCTTATGCCGAACACTCCTGTTGCCGAGTGCACCTGTCGCCGAGTTCTATTGATGCCGAGCGCTAGCTGACGCCGAGCATTAGTTGTTGTCGAGTGCTAGTTGACGCCGAGTAGTTTTGTATGCCGAACATTTTATGATGCTGTGTTCCACTGGAAGCCGAGTACTAGTTGCCTGGTCAAATCTCCAGGAAACACTTTTCTTAACAATTCAAATTTCAATTCAAATTCAAATTTTAAATTCTCAAAAAAATTCTAACTCTCTAAATTTTCGAAAAATTTCGCTAGCGTCTCCTTTGCGCGGCTAGCTCGGTACGACTACAAAATGTCCCTATGGACCCCCATATTTCAAAAGAAAACAAAAATCCAAGTGGCTACACGAAAAAACGATCAAATTTCAAACTGAAATTCAAATACATACCTTTTTTCGAGCAATTTAAATTTATCTTCGAAATCAAAAAATCTAATTCCGTTTTCCTTTTAAAACACATGTATACTACTTAGTAACAATGTCCTATTACAACATTCAAAATCTTTTTGTTCAATTCAATTACAAACTTTTCAATATTTGTTGTACTTAACCCGTACGATATACACATGTCATTCGTACGCAATATCAAATTCGATCGCTCACTCGATCATACAATTTCACTTCCGAACTAGTATCGTTCACCCGACTTCCTAGTGCGGACTCAGATATGGTTTCTTGATCAGAAACCATCATTCTCCTTGCATAGCCACAAACTATGATAGAGAATTTCAAGAATCAACCAAAAATCCATATCCAGGGTTCGCTGTTGAAAATCGAGTAAAAAATCCCAACTCGGATCGATATAATTATCTCGTAATTCTGTGCTCGAATTCTGGATCAAATCGGTATGCGAATAAAGTAATATACGTACATCCTATGTATTTTATTCCAATTGATTATTAGCTATATCAATTCTCTTTTATTCAAATTTATATTTTGATTTCTATCCACTTATTCACAATCACCATTTTACAACTTCCAGTTTAATCTTCATTCACTTATTAACTTAGAATATTTCCTGAATTCCAAATTTTACTTAAGAATTTAACCATTTATTTCTTAAGTTCAATATAAATATTTATATACTTCTTATATTTATTTTCACTTCACTATTGAAGTTATATATTCATTTCCATTCAACTTTGCATTTTCAATTCCTTTTGAATTCAATTTACAATTTCAATTCTATTTGAATTCATTTTATCTTCAAACTCCGAATATTGAATTATCAATTATCTTTCATTCACAACTGATTCATCTCATTGTTTAAATTAGTTTCATTTACTAATTTTTATTTCAATACTTTTCTTCATTTGATCCAACTTGACAAATTTTCCACTTTACTTTGTTTATCACAGATCAAATTCAATTTCCAATATTCAGCTTCAATTTCATTTACTTACAAATTCAAAACGAATTTCAACATTCAGTTTCAATTTCATTTACTTGCAATTGCAAATTCATTTATTCATTCAGAAATTTATTTCCACCTTAATAAATTTTATTCCAATCCATTTAGTCTACTAGACTTACTTCTCAAATTTACCTTTATTCAAATTAACTCAAGTTAATATCAATTTAAATTTGAATTTTCTAAGTTTTCAAACTTATTTATTATTCCATAACTATTTTTAATAAGATTCCAGAGTCTTTCCAAAATCATCTTTTTAGTTAATTATATCCAAAATCAAACTCAATTTCGCAAACAACTTCAAT
Source organism: Allium fistulosum (assembly GCA_030737815.1). Classification (NCBI taxonomy): domain Eukaryota; kingdom Viridiplantae; phylum Streptophyta; class Magnoliopsida; order Asparagales; family Amaryllidaceae; genus Allium; species Allium fistulosum. The sequence goes on from CM060904.1 coordinate 357,447,604, forward strand.
TTTTAAAATGAATCGGGCCGCAATTCCTCTCTTGAAAACTCGAAAATGAACACCGATGATGCTGCAGTCATCACCGAAATTATTTTCCAGCGACCGAAAAGAGTTTAGTGCTTTCATCCCTTTAAAAACATTTCAAATATTTTTAAATTCCAAATCCCACCAGATTCCAAACCCAATTCAAAATATTTTCCAAAACTTTTGAAAAATCATTTTCAAACTCAAAAGGGATTTAGATTTTACCAAATCTCAAAATTTCAAATCCTTTCAATTTATTTTCAAATATTACTCTTGAATTCTATTTCAAATTATAAATCACATTCACAATTTACATTTACAAATCCCATTTGTATATGAATTTCTTAACCTTTTGTTTCGATCTCAATTTTTTAATTTCCATACAACAATGATAATAATTTAATATTATCACTTCCTAACAATCAAGCAACCATATACTATAATAATTTATGGAAAATGATTTCTTTTCTATAAAAAAAATAGTTTGGGTAATATTATTACATTTACCCCATTTTAAAACAATACTGTGTCGGTTTATCTTGTTTAAGAGTTTAGAAACCCCTATCGATACAGTTGTCCAGACTGTACCGACCAGAATCTATAAACAATCAACCGATAAGTCAACACAATACAAAACAATTTTTATATTCACTAACTAATACGCACTCATACCTATTATTACACTCAGACTCATTCTAGAGTACTACTGACTCTATTTCTAATGAGTAATCCCCACCAGAGCCAAGGTTGTCGCTTAACCAATTGCTTTGATACCACTCTGTAACGACCCAATTTTTCGACTTCTAAAAGTCGACATCAATACGCCCACTGTATCAAATGCCGAACCATCGAATGCCGGAAAACCGAACCGTTAGGGTTAAAGAAGAAGAAGATAGAAGAAGAAAGTAGAAGAAGAAATAGAAAAACAATATCAGAATCTCACATTCGCAGCGGAACAATATATAATAGATAAATGAATAATCTTTAAACAAAAGAACTATATCAGTTCATACAATACATCATCAAAGTTTGCAACAACAACACACAACACTGGCAGTTATGATAACATGCCCATATGATTGAATACACAACGGAATGATAATAGTATACGGAAGTACGTCCTGCCATCTAGCTCGCCTCCTGATCTCCACAGCATACTTTTCTGACTTCGCTCCAGAACAACTGATAACCTGACTCTAGGCCGCCCGTGTGGAAAATTATAGGCACCCAGAGTTTAGAAAGGGAACAATAAACTCCAGGTCAGTCATGGGACTCGTGTGAGATCTTAAAACAGTTATTTGCACAAAGGAATAAAAAGAAATCCGCTATGCTTTTGGAAAATGAAACTACCATAAGTAAATGGCAGGTTATACAACTAAAACCGTATAGGGCTCATATATTTTTTTGGATTTCCAACAAATGGTCAGGATAAGGAACTTCCTATACCACATGGGTACGCCTCTGAAGGGACGCCCCGAGAACCTAACCGGATCTCTACCAACACAAGGCTGAGTTACCTCACGCTTTTGGTGCAATTAAGCTGTAACTAGATAACTCCACACACGAGTATTCCATTCCCGGTCTTTACCGACCTTTATCCGAGGATCCTCAACACCAACAACCACAAAGTAATAAATTTGCAGCAACCACATAAGTTAAGTATCTAGGCTCCATACCATGATACCACCTTTTTCCAGAAGGAAATGGACATACCCTAAGGGCGCTACCCCCAAATCAACCTTGTTGCATCCTTCCTGTTTCAACCATTCCGGGTTGTGAGGTCCGACGAAGTCTCATCCACAAAGCTACGCTTTTCACAAAAGCCATGCTTCGATCAACAAATGATCAGCAACACTTAGCATGCCACATTACCAAATTGGGAATATATCACTAGTAACAATCAACTACATAACCTCTGAGCTCATACATCTCAGAGAAGGGTGTTAAGCTAAGAGAATAAATTCTCCTCCACCAAACAATAATGTATTTGATAGAAAACAGCTTTACATCTCAAAGTGTAACGTCAGACATACATCCATACAAGTCTGTTCCAGGTTCGAACGGAACCGAAGGCGCTTCAAAGAAGACCTTACAATCCGGATATTCACTAATCACGTCCGGACTCCCCATCACAAAGGGTGATAAAATCTCTATACCGGAGCAACTCGGTGTAGAGACATTCGACAGGTAATCCTTTCGTTTCGAAAATACCTTGTCTTCAACACCATCTTCAAATGCAATCCCATTTCGTTGTATCATTATTCGAAATGGGTTTTTTGACATAAAGTCCTCTCCTGGCTTAACCGAATAATGAGCGCTTATTTTGAAAATGTTGGCACCAAAATTGGTCACTATCCCCCTTTAGAAAGATTGTGTAGAGAGATAAATGAAGAAGATAAATTAAGATAGAGAGATATATACTAAATTAACAATAGAAATATAGAACACCAGGTTTATAGTGGTTCAGCGTAACTGCCTACGTCCACTTTGAGTTTTGATCTTTATTGCTTTCACAAGTAGTTAGATACAGATACAATCCGTATATTAATGACTTGAATACAAGTTTGAATTGAAAATAATAAGTCTTGAAAGGAGTAGAGTCTCCCCAGTGTTCTCCCAAAAAAGGTCCCCTTTGACTGTGCCCTTGCCCCTCTATTTATAGACGAAGATGGGTTGGACTTCCCTCTTGGACCTATGAGTGAGATACTTCGGCCCATGGTGAGTGACTTCTGTGTGCCGAGCCACAAATGTCGAACGACAAATGCCGAACGAGGTCTCCAAGCTGAACGAGGCAATGTGTTAAGTGAGACGTGTAGGCCGAACGAGGCTCAATGTCGATCGAGGCTGGAATGCCGGTCGAGGCTGGAATGTCGAACGAAGCTGAATGCCGAACGAGGCTTCCGATGCCAAACAGCCTTTGAATGTCGAACGAGGCTGAATGCCGAACGAGGCTGAATGCCGGACGAGGCTTCCGATGCCGTACAGCCTTTGAATGCCGAACGAGGCTTCCGATGCTGAACAACCTTTGAATGCCGAACGAGGCTGAATGCCAGACGAGGCTTCTGATGCCGAACAACCTTTGAATGCCGAATGAGGCTGAATGCCGAACGAGGCTTCCGATGCCGAACAACCTTTGAATGCCGAACGAGGTTGAATGCTGTGCCTCTAGTTACTTGGTCAAACCTCCATGTAACACTTTCCCCCCAAAGCGTATCATGCGGGCGAACATGATATGCTATGAATCATGAGCACTCCCTACACTCCTTTAAGCTCCTACTTTTTTTTCCGATAGTAGCTTCTCTTAAACACCGAACGAGGCATTGTATGTCGAACGACATGCTAATGCCGAACGGTGTACAAATGCCGAACGGCTCGGCTGATACCGAACGACATACAGATGTCGAACGGCTTTAATGCCGGTCGAGGGAGGTGCTTTGACCGGTTCTACCGGTCGTTGTTCCTTCGACTTCTTTTCTCTCTATATAAGCCAATGCTCCTTCTTCTTTTTCCTTTTTACTTTTACCTTCGCTCTTCTATGCTTACGAATTTACCTCGAACCTCTGCAAATTACCTACCCTTCCTTCTCTATTAAAACTTGATACATTGCCCCATCTCCTTTCCCAAATCAACGAACCCGATCAAAGTCGTGCTTCCTACCACAGAACATTCCCAATCTTCAACTCGTTTCTTAGGTAATGACCGCTCTCTTAGACACTTTGCCCTGACTAAGAAATTGAGCATGAGATTCGAACTCGTGAATCTCAGCAGAACTGTGGTCAATATGAACCGCGTGGAACATGATTTAAGGGCGAAGTATTGGCGTTTAGAGGAGTTCAAAACTAGGCGGAGTGGAGGATGTACTGTGGTGGCTCGGCATGATTTCTTTATGCCGAGCGATGGAAGGGAAGTCCTGGAGTGGAATTGAAGTTGGGGTTTAGTGTGCCGAACGGTGTCGTTCGGCACGGCCATGGCTCGGCATGATTCCCTCAGGCCGAACGAGCTAGGAGGGAAAAGCAGAAGAGAAGTAGAAATTTTATAAGATGTCGAGCGGTAGGGAGGACGTGTTGGAAGATGGTTGTCGAGGGTAAAATGCCGAGCGATGTGGCTCGGCATGATTGCGGTTCGTCATGGATTTCCGCATGCCGAACGGTGGAGAGTAGGAAGTGGGAGTGTGTAATGCCGAGCGATATGGCTCGGCATGTCTCGCCGCATGCCGAACGGCGACAGTGAATGGTAAATGGGTGTTGAGGGTAGAATACCGAGTGATGTGGCTCAGCATGATTGCGGTTCGACATAACTAGATGAATTCCTAACGATGAAGTGGTTAGGTAAGAGGGTTGTGTACAACGGCAACACCAGTCGGACCTAATGCATAATTGACTCAACACATATTTTATGCCTGAACTCGTGACAATGGACAAGGATAGACTTAAACAACAAAGCATATTAGACAATCCAGACTGACAACTCCCGTGTTTAAACAACTGAAAACTTGAACTTGCCTATTAGTTAATAAAAGTTCAAATGCAGTGACGATGTCGAGTTCAAAATTTAAACTGTCTTACGTCAAGCTTTCGTAAACGGTCAGCGATGACGGTCTTCGAAGACGATAATTCAAAGCTTAAACTTATTTCATCAATCCAGCGTTCTTTCACTGCATGGCACTTATATCTGAATGATCGTACTAGTTCACACACCACACGGGGGGAATATTTATGTTGTTTAGTCTAATGTTGATTATTTTTCAAGTATAGTTCAAACAGGTGCTCTGTTAGATTCAATCTTTATCAGAGATGTCTAGGAAATCTAGCTCTGGTACGATCTCGGATAGACCCGGGCCATCCTATCGACAAGAAGTTATAGGAACCTCAAACCCGTCAACTACCCCTGCTCAAGACTTACCGAGTCCTGCAACGGCGTCTGTCGACTTAGCTCCCGACGCTCTAGAGGCATCAATTTTCTTAGGCGACCCAATCGATTCATATGCCTCAAAAATTAATGAAAGTACACTCCGTCGGATATGCTCTGTCCATGGAATCCCCTTCGATGATGTGTTAGTTCCATCGGGGCATGATCGTCCGCACCTGCCCCCAGTCGGATATATAGCCTGCAACAAGTTCATGTGCTGGGTCGGCAGCTTGCCGCCATTCAATTCTTTTCTTCGCGACGTGCTACAATATATCGAGATTGCCCCCTCACAATTACATCCAAATAGCCATGCATTCATATACAAGACTTGCATCCTCTTCATGAGCATCCTTTTTAGGCTTCCTACTTCCGGAGATATTCGTTATATCTATCGCTTCAAGAGACGGTCAGACAGCCCATCTTTTATATTTCTAGAGCCACATAGTAAATGCCAAATCCTGACTGGGCCATGGGAAAAATTTGCCCAATACAAGCAAGAGTGGTTCTACATGCGTTGTCCTCCCGGTTTTGCCAGGAGATGGGTGGAAGGAAGTAAGTTCATTTTCTAGATCAACACTTGAATTTGGCGAAATTTGCATCTTTTCTGACTCTTTATCCACCTTTTTAGGTATCAATCCACGTCCCGAAGGTTCCGGGTACTCTGAAGCTGTTGAGACTATCCGGGCCCTCCCCGTAGAAGATCGGGACATCAGATCTCTCATTTCAAATGAGTCACTTACGAAGTTCGGGCTACTGGCGGAAGGTCGCCGAATAAACCTCCCCTAAGGTGTCACTCTATCCAGACCTGCTTCGGGAAAAGGAAAAAAGCAGGCTGGGCCTTCAGCGCGTAATGCCCCTGACACGCCAGAGGAGGGAGAAATTAGAGAAAGTAAGATGCCCGGAGTACCGGGTGAAAATGTTAGTCCCACTCGGGACCCGATAGTCGAGGTTCACGATATTGAGACGTCATCTTCCCCTTCCAAGGGAAAGAAAAAATTGACCTATAAGTTGAGGAGGAAGAAAGTGGGCAGAACTTCTAAAGTTACCCTTATTCCAGAGGAGAGAGAACCTTCCCCCCAACCCTTAGAGAGTTCGTTGAAAGGTCTGTCGAACCTCACCATCCCTGATGATCTGCTCAATTATGGTTTCGACGACTGAAAGGCGCTTAAACTTCATTCGCCCGCCAGAGGCGATGCAGGTGCCCAAGCCCATGTCCAGGGAGAAAAAAATCCTATTAGTAAAGATAAAGAAACTAGTCCATCGGGGGGAACACTAGGACACACACGGACATGTACACTTCACCCTACACTTCAATTCCAGCCATCACCCTGATCTTTTCTAACTTGTCGTTATTCTCATTCTATGCAGGTGACATGGGATGCACCCAAGGATTCGTCGTCTTCACGGCTCATCCATTTTTCATCATTCTGGCCGGGATTCGGGCACCGGCAAGCGTCGGGACAGAGATGACTCTGGAGACCGAGACAATCGTCTCTGAGAATCGACTTATCGAAGGAAATCACACAGCCAGTCATCATATTCCCGCGATCTTCCTTCTCAACCAGAGCAAGGTAGAGAGAAATCTCCGTAGAAGGGGTCTCAATCTGATGTTCCCCGTGATCAACACTCTGGTTTATCTAGCACACGGCAGTCTCGGGAACATCGTAAAAAAACGGAACTTTCAAAGCCACCGCCCCCTGTTCCTGCAGCAGACCCGACGATATCGAAGAAGCTGGCCGAGCTTAAAGTTAAATTCCCCAAAATATGCTTTGATGGTCTGAAGTTCCTTCCAGCGATCCATCACATTCCGGGGCATGTCACGCAGAGTGTCATCGCTTGCAACAATGACGTTTATGTTCCACATGATGCGTTTGTCCATCTAGTTGAAAAAGTCTCGGAAGTCTCTGTCGAGCGTCAACACGAAATCGACCGCCTGAAGCTTGAAGCCATTTTTGATAAAGACATTATCAAAAATCAAGATGAAGAACTCTCTTCGTACAAGTCCCAACTCGAGGCTGCCGAACAAAGTGCTAAAGATACTGCGGAGGTCGTCACTCGTCTAGAGATGACTCATAAAAAGGAAATCGATGAAGCGGTCCAACGCTGTGCGGCCCTGGCTTTAGAAAAGGACTCTGTTCAAAAAGAAAGGGATGCACTCGCCCTGCAGGTTAAAGAGTTGAAAGAGCTACTCTCTAAGGAGAAGGAAGAGAAGATAGCTGCTCAAGAGGAGTCCCAGCGATACTGCAATGAGATTGTTGCTACACGACTCTTGAAGGCAAAGCTCGACGATGAGCTTTCTAAGGTCGGGACGGTGAAGGATGAAGCCCGTGAAGAGGGCAAGAGAATAGCATCCACGGAGATTGACTCTCGCCTTGAGGCGGCTACAGAGGCCGAAAGAGAGGAGATCAAGTGCATGTTCGACCCGCTGATAGCTGAATACAACGCCCGTGTTCTCATGCATCGGGACTTGACTTTTCTTAGCGAGGGCTACCTCGAATCTCTAGCCGAGGCATGGGAAACTTTGATAAAGATTAGAAAGGTGGAATTGGGTGCCGAGGAGGTTGATGAGGATGCTTTAGTAAAAGAGTTCCTCAGAGGGAACGAGCCTTCAGACTTATCCGCAGCAATGGCCCTCTTTGGCAAAGTCTCTTCTCCATCAAAGGAGAAAAATGACAAAGTTGGTCCGTCTGGAACTGAGCCTTCAACTCCTCCTCCTACTCAATCAGTTGATCGGCCAGTACTTGATCTGTTCGAACAACACGCCGGTTACGATCCGGAAGACCCTGGCCTCGGCATTCACGTGCTATCTCCCATTCTAGAGGGTGAGACTCCTCGGACGGTCGAAATCCAGCAAGAAACGGGTATATAACTCTTTTTCTTAAAATTCGAAGAACCGTCGCTTTCGGCGAGAGGTTATTGTATTCTAACGTTCGTCCTTTGTGTTTTTATGCAGACTGCTCCGATCCTGAACCGACTCCAAGGGGCGATGACACCAAGGAGGAGATGGGGAAAGCGAGCGATGCTACTCACGCGGGAGTAACCCCCAATCCTGATGCTTAGGTGATTGGGGCTCTTGACGATGATAAGTCTGAAACTTCGTCCCCCGTCGAAGGGAGTTATGAAATTGAAATTATGGGCACCTCAGGACACACTTCGAAAGTGAGTATGAAGGAGCGACCTGCGGAAGAGTAAAGGAAGAAGGTTGAGATCAAGGTCGAGTTCCAAGTAGTAGAACTTGACGACCCGTTGAACAGGCCTCTAAAAGTCATTCTTCCTGGCAAATCCAAACCACTAGATGTTCCTCCTCCCACTCCTGACACCGCTTCTTTGGCGAGCAAAATGTCCAAGATAAAGCGTGAGAGGGAGGAGTCGTTCGAGAAAACAAAGGAGGAAAAGAAGCTAAAGAAATCGAAGAAGTAGCCGCTACACTCGTTCAACGAGGGTTAGCTTAGATCATGTAATTACTTTTATTTATTTACCTTCGTAGTCAGTGTAGACAGACTTTTGACTCTGAGTTTTGGAGGAGTGGTTGTATAACCCCATTTTGGATTAATAAATAAAGTTTAGTTTCTTCGTCTTTCAAATGACTTCTGTTTTTAAGCTTTCTGTATAACTATGGTCGAAACTCAAGTTTTTGTGAGTTACATAAACCCCCAATCTACTTTCACATTGCTCGGAGATTCTTTGGAATTGTACATCTCTTATTTCACATTTCTGGTACTTAGAATATTTTTTAATCTGCACTCTAGGGACTTAGAGCACTCTAGTCCGCGCTCATGGGACTTGGAGATTTAAGTCGTTTACACTCTAGTCCACATTCTGGGAAGTTAGAGTACTCCAGTCCGCACTCAAGGGACTTGGAGATTTTAGTCATTTATACTCTAGTCCGCACTCTGGGGACTTAGAGTACTCCAGTCCGCACTCAGGGGACTTGGAGATTTAAGTCGTTTATACTCTAGTCCGCACTCTGGGGACTCAGAGTACTCCGGTCCGCACTCAGGGGACTTGGAGATTTAAGTCTTTTATACTCTAGTCCTCACTCTGGGGATTCAGAGTACTCCAGTCCGCACTCAGGGGACTTGGAGATTTTAGTCATTTATACTCTAGTCCGCACTCTGGGGACTTAGAGTATCCCAGTCCGCACTCAAGGGACTTGGAGATTTTAGTCATTTATACTCTAGTCCGCACTCTGGGGACTTAGAGTACTCCAGTCCGCACTCAGGGGACTTGGAGATTTAAGTCGTTTATACTCTAGTCCGCACTCTGGGGACTCAGAGTACTCCAGTCCGCACTCAGGGGACTTGGAGATTTTAGTCGTTTATACTCTAGTCTGCACTCTGGGGAGTTAGAGTACTCCAGTCCACGCTCAGGGGACTTGGAGATTTAAGTCATTTATACTTTAGTCCGCACTTTGGGGACTCAGAGTACTCTAGTCCGCACTCAGGGGACTTGGAGATTTTAGTCATTTATACTCTAGTCCACACTCTGGGGACTTAGAGTATCCCAGTCCGCACTCAGGGGACTTGGAAATTTAAGTCGTTTATACTCTAGTCCGCACTCTGGGGAGTTAGAGTACTCCAGTCCGCGCTCAGGGGACTCGGAGATTTAAGTCATTTTCACGCGTTTGTACGTCAGACAGAATAATGTAACTCCAGTTGTTTGTCATCGGATTATTATGCATAAAAACATTAGTGATGCATGGGAAAGATGGCTTCAAGCCTTTATTAATGAAAACAAACTAAATCGTCCGATTACATGCTTAAAAAGAAACTAAGAATCAATGGAACAAAAACATACAGGAAATAATTACACCTAAAACACGAAAGAAACAAGCTAAATATAATAACGTCGCAGATGTTCACTATTCCATGGTCGGGGGAGTGGTCATGCCATCAACGGTCGCTAGCTTGAAAGTTCCCTCTCCAAGCTTCCGTTCTACGACATATAGACCTTCCTAGTTGGGATTCAGAAGTGATGGTACCGGGAAAACTCGTTTCAAAACGAGATCACCCTCGTCAAATATTCTTGGGCGGACTTTTTCGTTATAATATCATTTGACTCGGTGCCTATATGTTGACGCCCTTAACTCAGCTTCCTCATGTTTTTCATTAACGAAGTCCAGTGATTCCAATAAGAGATCCTGATTCGTCCTAGGATCATAATGTATCACCCGATGTGATGGAACTTCAAGCTCCACGGGTATAACAGCCTCTGTGCCATATGCCAATGGGAATGGAGTATGGCCAGTCACGGACTTGTGGGTAGTTCTATAAGCCCAAAGCGCTGTTGGAAGTTCATCTACCCACTTGCCTCCAGCATTTTCCAAACGCTTCTTCAATATGGACTTGATTATTTTGTTCACGGCTTCAACTTGTCCATTAGCCTTCGGATGAGCAACTGCGGCGAACTTTTTCTCAATACCGTACTTTAAACAGAAATCTTTGAATTACCTACTTTCAAATTGAGTTCCGTTGTCTGTAATGATGGTTCGCGGGAGGCCAAAGCAGCATATAATGTTTCATACAACGAAATTAATGACCTTCTCGGAGGTGATTGTGGCTAAAGGCTCTGCCTCGGCCCATTTGGTGAAGTAGTCGACCGCAACTATGGCGTATTTTGCACCACCCTTGGATATAGGCAAAGAACCGACTATGTCTATTCCCCAGATTGCAAACGGCCAGGGACTAACCATTTGCCTGAGTTCTGTTGGTGGAGCTCTCGGGATTTTTGCGTATCTTTGACACTTGTCACATTTTCTTACATAATCTGTAGCATCCCGACTCACAGTTGGCCAATAGTATCCGTAGTGGAGGATCTTTTTTGCTAGTGTCTGCCCCCCAGTATAGTCGCCACATTCTCCTTCGTGAACTTCTTTCAAGACCCGCTTTGTTTCATTATGGGCAATGCACCGTAGTAAGGGGACCGAGAACCCCCTTCGATACATTACTCCTCCCTGCATCACATATCGCGTGGCTTTGCGAATGACCTGTCGTCTTTCGCTTCTTCTTTCGGGCAAAGTCCCGTTTAGCAGGTATTGTTTGAATGGGGTTATCTATGACTCCTTCTCGATTTCCATTTCCAACACAAAATCGACCTCCATCACATCTATGCTTGGAGCATGTAAGGTTTCGACGGGAACTAATCCCATTTGTTGTGCATCGCCAGTACTTGCGAATTTGGCCAACGAGTAGGCTTCCTTGTTCTGTTCACGCGGGACATGCGAAATGTCATAATGTTCAAAGTTCGCCAATAGTTCCTGAACCAGAGCGAGGTACGGAGCAAGCTTTTGTCCCCTTGCTTGGTAATCTCCTCGCACTTGGTACACCACCAGCTACGAGTCACAAAAGATTTCAACTGATTTTACCCCGAGTTCTCCAACAAGCTTCAAACCAGCAATCAATGCTTCATATTCTGCTTTGTTATTCATAGCCGGGAAATTGAGCTTCAATGCATAACAACTCGATCGATTTTCTGGAGTCATAAGAACTACACCAGCCCCAGAACAATGGTCGTTTGATGCCCCATCGGTGTACAATTTCCATCGAATGGGGGGAATGACGCTGTGACTATCTGGTTCGTCTGATACAGTAAACTCAGCGAGGAAGTCTGCTAATGCTTGCCCTTGTATGGCTCTCTGTGGCAGGTAGGTAATATCGAACTGACTCAACTCGATATTCCATTTCAACATCCTTCCAGAAGTTTCTGGTCGTTGGAGTACCTGCCGCAAGGGCTGATCGGTATAAACATTGACCGAATGTGCCTGAAAGTTTGGACGCAGCTTACGTGATGCAATCACCAAGCAATAGGCCAATTTCTCAATTTTAGGATAATTCCTTTCTGACCTCATTAAACGTTTACTAACGTAAAACACCGGCTTTTGAACTCGGTCCTTTTCGCGGACCAGAGCCGCACTTATAGCATGCGGGGATACGACCAAGTATACGTACAACATTTCATGGTCTACTGGTTTCGACAGCACAGAAGGACTTTCCAAATGCCTTACTAGAGCTCGGAATGCTTCCTCACAGTTGGATGTCCATTCAAAATTCCTTTTTCCTTTCTTTATTATATCGAAGAAGGGAATACACTTGTCTGTGGCTCTGGATATGAATCGACTCAGTGCAGCCACCTTTCCATTCAAGCTTTGTACCTGTTTTATGGTTTTGGGCGCTTGTATGCCTCGAATAGCTTGAATCTTTTTCGGGTTAGCTTCAATTCCTCAGACATTAACAATGAATCCCAAAAACTTCCCTGACGCAACGCCGAAGGAACACTTCAGAGGGTCGATCTTCGTCCCATAATATCTGAGTATGCCAAACATCTCTGCTAAGTCTCGAATGTGGTCGTTTGACTGTCGTGACTTCACGAGCATGTCATCCACATAGACTTCCATCGTTCTACCAATCTGGTCTTTAAACATTCGATTCACCAAACGCTGGTAAGTCGCCCCCGCGTATTTCAATCCGAAAGGCATTGCTACATAGAAATATAGCCCAACGTCTGTGATGAAACTGGTGTGTTCCTAGTAAGGAATGTGCATCGGGATCTGATTGTATCCCGAGTACGCATCCATGAATGACAATAACTCGTGTCCTGCAGTGGAGTCAACCAACTGATCAATTCTAGGTAACGGGAACTGTCCTTAGGACATGCTTTGTTTAAATCAGAATAATCTACGCAAGTTCTCCACTTCCCATTCGCTTTTTTCACTAGCACGGGGTTTGACACCCATTCAGGGTAGAGGGCGTCGCGGACAAACCCATTAGCTTTGAACTTGTCCACCTCCTCTCTGAGAGCAGCGGACCTCTCCGGGTCCATTCCTCTCCTTTTTTGTTTAACTGGAACGTACCTCGGGTCTATGTTCAACATATGACTCGTAAAAGTAGGAGAAATCTCGCACATGTCGGAGTGTGTCCAAGCGAAAACATCGAGATTCGCTCGGAGGAAATCACTAAGGTCCTCGGTCATCGAGGGGTTGAGTTGTGATCCAATCTTCAGTACTCGCGATGGATCGTATCGGCTGACTGAAATGTCAATCGTCAGTTCAGCCGGTGCTGCTTTTTCTTCCCTGGGTTCCTCATCGTCATCTCTCGGATCTATGTCTCTGTAGATCTGAGAATTTTACCTGAGCCAGGGCTCGGGCGTTACTTGTCAATTGTCAGTATTCTGAATGCGGACAGAATTGTCCGCAATCTTTCCTTTTTCTCTCCGCTGGGCCTCTCGGAGCTCAGCCACATAACATGCATGACCGGTCGCCTGGTCGCCATGAACAACACCTACTCCTTTGTCAGTCGGAAATTTTAAAGTCAAACACCACGGGGCCAATGCTGCCCTAAACTCAGCCAGGGCCGGTCGGCCCAGAAACACATTGTATGGAGAATCTACATCCAAAACTACGAAAGGTAGGATTCGCACCCTCCTACGCTCACCTTATCCCAGTTCAACTGGCAACTCAACATATCCCACTACATCAGTCGCTGCGCCATTAAAGCCATGTATACGAGCTTTAGATGGCTTCAAATCCTTCGTCTCCATCTTCATCTGGTCATAAGCCTTCTTGAAGATGATATTGACAGAACTTCCACAATCAATCAAATTTCTTTACACAAAGGCCAGACCGATTGTCGCAGATATGACCATCGGGTCAATGGTAGGAGCCTCCACCTGGTTAGCATCTCTGCTCCTGAATACTATATCGTTTGTCATCATGCGCTACTATTTAGCAGGGGTCCCATCCTCCACGTTGGAACAACACTCAAAATCTGCATGCCTCAAGGAAATAGCATACCGCTCCATTTCTTGCCAGTTCTTATCTGCCAGGTGAGGTCTGCCTATTATCGTGTTTATGACCAGTCTGCCCACGGTCCGAGCAGGCTCCTCAGGGTGACGTGGAGCTGGTGCGTGACCGGGATTGGACGTTCCCTGTCCACCTTCTTGCGGATTCTTTACAAACTCCTGCAACATTTTCTATCTAATCAACTTCTCTATAGCATCGTGTAGGTGCCTGCACTCTTCAGTATTGTGCTCATAAGTCTCATGAAAGCGGTAATACTTCCCAGTCCTCTTTTGCTCCACGGTTGACTCCTTTGGGCGCGGCTTTCTGTATTGGAAGGTATTACAAGTTGATAGGTAAATATTCTCAAGAGATGCATTCAGTGGGGTGTACTCGTGGTAGGTTGGAATTCTCGGCTTCTATTACCCTGCTTCTCTTTTCTTCCCCTGATTTCTTCCTCCGGGATCCTTAGGCTGCCTAAGCTTGTTTTGGACATTGACCTGAACTTTCCCCGAGTTGTCCTCGGATTTCTTCACAGCGATGTTGCTTTTCATGGTCTCCTGAACGAGCCCCGGTGCCATATCTCACCTTATCCACCTGGCTTCCTCTCTTCTTATGAACTGATGAGCCTTTGAGTAAAAACTCTCTAGTGTAGTTGGAGGTTTTCCTACTAACCAATCTCCAAACTCTGAATCCGGATCCACAACTCGCATCACAGCCATAAGAATTGCGTGATCATTAGGGTTGCTAACCTCCGTAGCCGCAACATGGAATCTCTGTAAATACTCCTTCAACGACTCCCCATGAGCTTGGATTACACTTGATAGAGACATCACGTCCTTTGGACGAGTAGTATGTATTCTGAACTGTTCTATAAATTTCGTTGCCAACTCATCGAAACTGGATACGGACTGCGGAGGAAGTCGGGTGAACCACATGGTAGCGATTCCAGATAGAGTTATTGGGAAGCATCTACACTTGGTTGCATCATTCGCTCTAGCCGAATCCATCATCCATTCGTACCTCATCACATGCTGCCGGGGATCGGTCTTTCCCTCGTAGGCCGGGATAGTTTGCATGCTAAACTTCCTGGGGTACTCAACCTGTAGAACAGTGTCTGTGAACGGAGTATGACTCCTGGATACCCCCCCCCCAATCATCATTTGATAAGCCTTGATTCATTAACTGTCTGACCATAGCTGTCAGGTCTGGGGTTTGTATGGAAGATAGAAGGTTGGAGTCCGTCCTACGGGATTGATCAGGTTGATGCCTCCTCTGCTGGCGGTCTGCCAAACGTGCATCTTGAGGTTCGGCATCATCGGCGTCTTGGTGAGCCGGGCGTCCAGCTTCCACACGCGCTCCAGATCCTAAGTTTCCAGTTCCTGCTCGGTTGCGGTTTCCGAGGTGTAAGTGATCCCTAGTTGTTCGATCAGCAACATCTTCCTATGTAGTTTCAATCTTGCGGCGTCTACGCCTAGGAGGTTCATCAGATGAAGTCGAGCTATCAGATGAGGAGTAAGGAGCTAGACTACCCCCAGCATTCCGATGCTATTGTTGAGTGAACTGAGCCATAAGGTTGGCGTTAGCTTGAATCTGTTCTCCAAGTTGTCTCCTGCTTTTCTTGAGTTCTCTCATCAAGTCGTTGAACTCTGTTCTGGTGAAAACTTCCATTTGGTCATGGGTGGCAGTCCCTGCACCCAGATTTGCTTGCTGATTGCTAGGTCCTATTTATTGTACGCTAGCGGTCTCGTGGGCGTCCGCATTATGAGAGGCTGATCTGGTACGTGGTTTCCCATTATAGAGTTATTGATAAGAACTCTGAGTAGAATCAACGGACGTCTTATGAATGACTCGAATCTCCTTCGGGGGATTTATTCAATCTAGTAGCTTCAAAGCAGATCCTTGTGGCCTAAGAATTCGGCTCTCAGTGAAAGCACCAAAGTGTTAGCACCAAAATTGGTCACTAACCCCCTTTAGAAAGATTGTGCAGAGAGATAAATGAAGAAGATAAATTAAGATAGAGAGATATAGACTAAATTAACAATAGAAATCTAGAACACCAGGTTTATAGTGGTTCGGCGTAGTTGCCTACGTCCACTTTGAGTTTTAATCTTTATTGCTTTCACAAGTAGTTAGATACAGATACAATCCGTATATTAATGACTTGAATACAAGTTTGAATTGAAAATAATAAGTCTTGAAAGCGGCAGAGTCTCCCCAATGTTCTCCCAAAAAAGGTCCCCTTTGACTGTGCCCCTGCCCCTCTATTTATAGACGAAGATGGGTTGGACTTCCCTCTTGGGCCTATGAGTGAGATACTTTGACCCGTGGTGAGTGACTTCTGTGTGCCGAGCCACAAATGCCGAACGACAAATGCCGAACAAGGTCTCCAAGCCGAACGAGGCAATATGTTAAGTGAGACGTGTAGGCCGAACGAGGCTCAATGCCGATCGAGGGGAGATGCCGAGCGAGGCTGGAATGCCGAACGAGGCTTTCGATGCCAAACGGGCTTTGAATGCCGAACGAGGCTTCTGATGCCAAACAGCCTTTGAATGCCGAACAAGGCTGAATGCCGAACGAGGCTTCCGATGCCGAACAACCTTTGAATGCCGAATGAGGTTGAATGTTGTGCCTCTAGTTACTTGGTCAAACCTCCATGTAACACTTGCCCCCCAAAGTGTTAAACCTTTGAATGCCGAACGAGGCTGAATGCCGAACGAGGCTGAATGCCGGACGAGGCTTCCGATGCCGACCAGCCTTTGAAAGCCGAACGAGGCTTCCGATGCCGAACAACCTTTTTTTTCGATAGTAGCTTCTCTTAAACCTTTGAATGCCGAACGAGGCTTAATACTGAACGAGGCTGAATGCCGGATGAGGCTTCCGATGCCGAACAGCCTTTGAAAGCCGAACGAGGCTGAATGCCGAACGAGGTTTTCGATGTCGAACAACCTTTGAATGCCGAATGAGGTTGAATGTTGTGCCTCTAGTTACTTGGTCAAACCTCCATGTAACAGAAAACAAATTCAAGTGCCATTTCAAAGGCTAATATTGATAGTCGGTTATTTAACTATCAAACAACATTCACAACAATTATCAAATTTAAATAATTTTTTCCCAATTATTTATTTTCAAAATATCTTCGCAAGATATATTTTAACAGTTCAACACTTTGAAAACCAATTTCAAATCACTTTTCTTTTGCGGAATAAATTTACAAATGTTATTTATTTCCACTGAAGATTTGCCGAGTCTGAAAAATTTAAAACACGTATCCAAAAGTATATGTATATTTGGAAACACTTGAGATAAAAACTATTTTTAAAAACTTTATCTAAAATATTAGTTATGAAAATATTATACTAATATCTCATATAAACTTCAAGCCCAAACTAAATTTAAAAATGAAATTATTAGATAGAGTATAATTATTTAAATATCCATTTCCTAAATCAAATCTCCATTTGATCTTTAAAATAATCACTTCTATAATTAACCAAATAAATCTTTACTTTAAAGATTTAAAAACAACTTAAGAAAATAATTTCTCCAAAGTATCCTTTTTAAAACCATCCTTATAACTTTCAATTTATATTTATCAGCTACTTTGAAAACATACTCGGCTTTCCAGTGAAAATACACTTTCCATTTCAAAATGATCCATTTAAATCAATTAATAAATCCTTCTTTTAAATTTATCGAATCCTCTAAAATTAATTTACTTAAAAGTTTCTACTTTAATTTCCAATTATATATCCTGGTATTTAAAAATAACAGAATATATTCGGCCAACCATAGCCTTCAATAAATTTCAATCCCCAATATAATCATTCACAGATTATAAATAATCACATCACAACATATGAAATAAATTCAATGATTTGAGGAATCCAGTTGGATCCCTCCAACCTGTTTTCGTGCATCCACATATGTTAGCACAACAATTGAATACCAATTCCACTTCGAGCTGGAATATTGCGGTATATGGGATTTATATAATATCATCCGCTATTATGCAGCGCATAGGGTCTCATTCGCTATATAATGTGGGAAATCAATCACTCCAAATATATACATATATATATACTACTATATATACTATCACATCAATTCAAGAAATCAACCAATATTTTAAATTTTAACTATTTAAAATAACTGTATGCAGATGTGAGTGAGAAGATCTCACCTTAGATTTTTTTTGTTTTGCAATCCATTTTCCATTCCAGCTTGATTTCACAATTTTTAAACCTCAAACCAACGCCGATGCTGGCAATCATGCCTCGGCCTCGTGCTCGCGACCACGAACCATCCTCGCACGCCCCCTATTTTTCTTCCTTGATCGCCTCGCGAACCCATCTGACAACGCGACCTCTACCAGCAAACGCATCGCGACCTCCCCGAAGTTTGCCGAGTTGCTCAGCAATCGAGCCGCCATTATTTGAACGCGCCTTTGCTCCTACCTCGCGACAGTGGTCCTGTCGACCCTTTGATTCGATCGCGCTGCCCCTTCTCGAGTGTCGGGACTTCGATTCCAGAACCCAAAGTGGAGAGCACGAAGTTAAAATGTTTTGAATTTATTTTGGGATTTTGATTTCCTTGTGATTTTACATTTGATTTCGAACTGGGAGATAGAAAGGAGGAAGACAAGAATTTAACCAAACTTCGCTCTGCCATTACTCTTTCTATTAGGGTTGAATGATTTGATTTGAAAATAAGGAGGAGGGCACGGCTTTGATTCGTTTATTATTTTCTCTGATTGTTTTGAAGAGGAAAAAGTCTCGTTTTTCTTTTGTTATTTACTGTATTGCGTAATTTTATTTTTAGGAGAACACGCGTATGAAATTCTAGAAAAAATAAAACACGTGTTTAACATTCCACTACGTGTCTGAGCGTGGCACAGTACTTTGATTATATTATTTATGTTTAAATTAAATTCAAATTCAAATCATCTCAGTTTCCGCAACTCACAATCTTGATCTCCAATCGAGGCGTGCCGCCAGGCATTTATAATCCTATACGCCTATTCCGAACGCAATGGAAAAGGTTTCGTGTCCAAATTCGATCGTATGGAGAAGATAGCTTTTTGGACCAGCAATTATATTGAATTTTCGATTTAATTTCAGCGCGTTTACCTACCGTACGATAACACGACAACTCCGAATGCTATGGAAATTGAAATCCGATAATAATACAATATTATGGATCCAATGGAACTGGTTTTGTCGAATTCCGAGACCGTGCCTCGGAAGGCTATTTTTTAAATATTGATTTAAATGATATAAATTCAAAACTAAACAAAACAGTTTCAAATTCAATTCTGAATCTTTTATTATCTTCAGTATTATCCATATAGAATTTACAAGACTTCAAGTTATTTTTAACAAGCTCAAAACTGAAGATTAAATATTTTACCCAACTTCAAAAATTAAATTTAATAATTTAATTGCCAAATAAATCCTGATATTTGAAATTCAAGTTAAATTAACTTCCAAATATTAAAAATCAATTAAATATTTCCATTTCAAATGCCCAAAATTCAGGGTCGTCACAAAAAATGATACTCCTTATATATTTTTATGAAGTTGTTTCGTTGCTGTTGATACCCAATATATTGTTATGTTTCAATGTCATTTGTTTCATTGTTAACTTAATGCCACTTTTTCATACAATAGGATGATGATGATTTTGTCAATGCGTGTCCTATAAACACGGATACGATATCTAAAGGATTAGAACAGGAAGTAGAAAAGTCTAAAGATACAAAGTCGGACACAGCATACAAATGTGGCTTACAAGCAATTTTCAAGATGATAAAATTGGTAAAAGAAAAGAATGGGCTAACCAAAAAACAAATAGACATATTGAAAAAGACCCAATTTTACAACTTCTTCAATGTCTTCTATGAAGAAAGAATAATAATGAAAGAATGAAAAAAGCATCAACACAACTTGATAATTGAAACTGATACTTTCATGTTTGGACAAGAAAAAATGAAAGCAACTACCATAGATATTAGCTTGCTTTTTGTATACCGTTGGAAGAAAGAAACATAGAACTGACACCAAAAATGAGGAGCAAAACTATTCCAACAAAGTGTAATGAATTTGTAAGAAGAAATTTTGGAAATTGTACTTTCATTACAAGAAATATGGTTGAAAGGAGAATAAAACAAGAGATGGCAAAAAAACAAAAGACAAAATGAAGAAGACCTTCCATTGTTGATAGTAATGAAAATACTATTAATATTTTTCTTCCCCAGCAATCAACAAAAATTGAGATGGAGAATTCTAGCCTTTTAATAGATTTTAACACATTGCACACAATTTATTGGCCACAAACAATAGAGAAAATTTTCAAAAAAAAATTCAAAAAATTTATTCATAAGCCAAGAAACATGTCCGGATGCTCCATGCTTCCATTGGTAAGATATATTCAAAATATTATTATTTGGAATAAATACTAGTTTAGTTAATCATATCTAATCAGCTCTTTAAATATTTAGAGTATTGTATTTGTGAGAAGATGAAGTTCGTTCAACCAAGACGGCAACGTACTGAAGATTTACCAAAATTTGCAAGATGTGATTTGCTAAGTTTAAAGACATGGTAGTCAAACAATTTTTGGATGATGTAAAAGAGGGAGAGGTAAGTTGAATCTCCATCCTACCTACATTAATCAATATCATTTTAACTTTTACTTAGAATCAATTTTAACACTTTATCTTTTCTACTATCATTTATGACTATGCATGGTATCAGTTTTTACCTCTGTATAGTGTCAGTTTCAATACTTGGTATTATTTTTGTCTAATGCAAACTATCAATTTCAATACTTGGTATCATTTTTGTCTCTACATAGTATCAGTTTCAATACTTAATATAATTCGTGTCTTTGCATAGTAGCAGTTTCAATACTTAGTATAATTTTTGTCTCTGCATAATATCAGATTTGCCTTTATATAGTACCGGCTTAGCTTCTGCATAGTATTAGTTTCAGTACTTGGAATCATTTTTGTCTCTACATAGTATCAGTTTCACTACTTAGTATCATTTTTGTCTCTGCATAATATCAGTTTTTCCTCTGTATAGTATACACTATAATATTTGGTATCATTTTTAGTACTGCACGGTGTCAGTTTATAACTCTGCCTAATATCAATTTCATAACTATTATCATTGCATTTATTAAAAAAATCAGTTATTACTGTCAGTTATAACATATTAGTTAACACAATATCATAGCTTAGAACTAATATAAAATTTCACTACCAATTATACACGTGAAAGAAATAACTATTATTCTTGCACATGAAGAAAGGTTTCTTCAGATAGCATCTACAAAACGACAATTAAGCAACAAAGGAAGAAAAAAAGCAAGGGAAAAAAAGAAAAATTGAAGAAGCCAAAGAAAGTATTGGATCATTTGAAAAAGATGTTAGCATTAGAGTCTTACAAATGCACATAAAAGATTTGGAAGATGAAGCTAAAAAGCAAAGAAGCAATTAGAAAAGGAAAAGAAGATGAGGTTAGAAGCGGAGAAAGGAATTTTGAAACTAAAACAAGAACTTAGTGAAATCAAATCAAGACTACAAGAGAATGAATGGAGAGATTCAGAGGCCGAAGTATAAAATCTGCACGTAGTAGATGAACCTGGCAATATTTTAGATCAACATACACCTATGGAAACTGAAATAAAAAACAAACAAAATAAATCCACATCTGAAAACAATGAAGAAGAAAATAAAGAGACAAATGCCAAGCCCTGTGTAGAAAAAGTCTACACAACAACTAAAATGAACGAAGATACAAGTTTAGAAATGGAAGCCCAAAATGTAGAAAAGAGATCCTCAACTAAAAAGTGTGAAGAAAAGAACGAAGATGAAAATGCGGAGTGTTAAGAAGAAACTACGGAATGTCAAGTAGAAAAGAATGAAGATGCAACTGAAATAAATTAAGATACACCTATAGACATAGTAAAAGAAAATGCAAATCTGATTGAAATAAACAATGCAATGGATGAAAATCAAGAGAAAGAAACAACTCCTGAAAAAAATAAAGAACAAAAGGAAGATAATTGCTGAGCCTAATATAAAACAAGTCCAACAAGCAACTTAAAAGGACAATACATGCATAGAGATAGAAACAGCAACTGAAATGCATGAAAAAGTGATACAACCAAATGAAGATACACCATTGGAAACAATAAAAGAAAGTGCGAAGATGGTGAACAAAACAAATAAAACAGTTCTTCCGACAAATCAAGAAAAAATGGTAGAAAAAGAAACAGAAGAAGCTCAAAACATGGAAGAAGATACCGCTATCAAAAGCCAAATTGTACCCTACGATGTTTCAGTATTTGACTTCACTCCTCCATCTTTCAAACTATATGACTCACAAGAGTTTGAAACGAAAAAAATAAACAAGATCAAGAAAAGAAACCAACAAAATGGGCTAGCCCAAAAAGCAAAGCAACAGTAAAAAAACTTGCTTTTTACGTGCAAAGAGTAAAAGCAAGGACAAGAAAAGAAAACAAAGCGACAGCTTTGACTTTGGTCAAAAAGTGAAAAAATAGCAAATAAGCCTAAACCTAAAAAGAACGAAGACGATGAAAAAAAGTACAGAAGAGTCCTTCCCAGGGCCAATTGTAGTAATAGAACCAATACTTTCAGAGATAAGACTAGGACACTGCAAATGCTTAGCATACCTGAACAGAGAACAACAAGATGTAATCAAAAATTTCTTTGCTCTAGCATCACAAAAGTAAGTTCAATAATATTTATACTAATGCTACATATTAAAATAACATTAATAAATTGATTCAAATCTTTTTTGTCAAAACGGTGAATTAGCATGGGAGGACCATGACGCAATCAAAGGATGTGTAATAACAAAAAAACACTACGACATGTTTTTGAACGAAATTGCATGGATGGGCAAGTACATAAATATTTTTTCCTTAATAATACTGATATGAATCAAAATAAGTACTAAAACTAATACCTAATAGCTGTTTGATTAGAATTTATGCTTGGTTATTTTCTACTACTTATAACAAAACTGATACCTATATATATGCAAAAATGATTCCTACTTTTTGTTTATTATAACTTGATGCTCTATAAATTTATTTATTTAGTTTACGGTCATATATGACAAAAGTGATATCAAAATAGTGCAAAACTGATACCTACTAGCTCTTTGATTGGAATTCATGCTTCATTACTTTATAAATTATTTTCACCATTATTTAAAACAGAACTGATACCTATATATCTATGTATATATATAAAACTGATACCTAGTTTCTATTTGATAAACGTTGATCTCTATAATTTTAATTATTTATTTAACTATCATGTATGAAAAAAATGATACCAAAATAATGCAAAACTGATACCTAATAGTTGTATGTTTGAAGTTGATACTTACTTCCTTTCCAAATTATTTTCACTGTAATTTATATCAAAACTGATACCAAAATATAAGAAAAAATGATACCTAGTTTATGGATGATAAAATATGATGATTGTTAATTTTAGAAAAAATATTTTAAGTACCATATACAACAAAACTGATACCAAATCAATGCAAAAACTGATACGCAGAAGCTGTTTGATTTGGTTTAATGTTTTGTTATTTTTATACTTTTCAATATATACTACCACCATTAACATTAGTGATACTATTTATTATCTAATATTGCTTCAGCAATAACAAAAATTTACAATTTCCTATTGTTAATATAGATAATTGACTGGTATATATATAAATGCGGGCTGGCAGTACATAACTATGCATTCATGACCACAATGACGGTAAATAGAACTTTAATATGCAAGTACATAATAATTGCTTCATACAGTGAATTTTAACTTATTTTTGTATTCAACTGAAAGCTCTAGCCTTGAATCAAAATAGTATTCAAAAACATTTGGTTCTTCCTATGCTTGAAACAATTGTACAAGATAAATAAGAAGAAGATATTTATTCCCCTCTGCATTGTGAAGACCATTGGATGTTAGTAACTTTGATATACCCAACAATGTAATGATGTCAAGTAGATTCTAGACGTCCTAGAATATCAAATGGCACAAACAACCCTAGTCTAAAAGAAGTTATGAAATTGGTATGATATTTTTTTTCAAAAAAAGTAACTAATACAATTGCAACAAAGCGAACATAATCCAACTTTTGTATCATATTTTCTTTAATAGAGAAAATGAATTGAAGAAATGCTACAATAAATATGGAAAAGGAAAAATATACAAGACATGAAGGTGAAGCCAGACGATATGCATCAAATCAAGTGTACACAGCAAGGACCAGACACGTAAGTTGTTTTTTCTTTGTTAAAAATGATACATATTGAGAACAAGGTTGATACCAGAACTAAAACTAATAGTGATACTGAATTGATATTTACTTGATACTTAGAACCCGTTATCTATTTGCATTATAATCTTTTATATAAACTACCATATATCTTTATATGCCTAGTACATTGAATTGAATTTGATTCGTATAGAGGCATTTATCTTTTAGTTTAATAAACATTTTCTTCATATCTAAACTGATACCTATATACAAAAAACCGATGCCTACAGGCACAAAACTGATACATACATACACAAAAATGATGCTAAACGTGTATATAAACAAAACAACTACCACAAATCTTAGAATGATACCTACAAGCTCTAAAACTGATACTAAAACTAATGCTAACCGTGGTAGTAAAACTGTTAAACGCTTTAATTCAAAACATATGATCTGTTTGTACCATTATCTCTAGAATACAGTGTTTTATATTTGTTACAAACATGATACTAAAAGTAACATAAACTGATACTAACAATATATTTTGCTTTAAACATGGTTGATTGCGGTATATACGTCATGATATTCATCATTTCACTGAACAAAGGCAGAATACCAATCAAAATAGATGCTAAACAAATATTGAAAACAAAATAGGAATTGTGCATAAGATATTGATGGACAATGAGCAGAGCTGGAATTTAGACAAGTTCATGTTAAGCCTAGAAGAAGAAGAAAAAGTGTAAAAGTGAATTTGTTTGCAAAAATTGATGTTATGTTCAGTTGACCTAATATACACAGGGCCGACCCTGAGTTATAGGAGGCCCAAGGCGATATTATATCAGAGGCCTATTACATGAAATATAAAGTAAAGAACAATAAAGATGAAAATATTCATTAATACAAATTGATTCAACGAGATTATATAAATAAGTTACAACAAATCTTTTACATAATATTTAACCTTCTTACATTTTGACTTACAAAAGTACTAAGAAAATCATTTAAATCAAGTGATTCTAATAAATTTTTCTCGATAGATATTATTACTAATCCATTCAATCTTTCTTGCGACATACTCATTCGGAGAAAAGATTTAATTAGCTTTAATTTTAAAAAGCTTCTTTCCACCGTAGCAATGGTAACTGGAATAGTTGATAGTATTCAAAAGCAACCCATGCATTTATATAAAGACAACCCATCCTTTTAATATAATTTAACACATCAATCGCTTTTTTGACATCTTCCAGTAAAATCCTTCTTAAGATTTGCAACTCTGCAAATAACAGTGCCCCATCAATATCGGAATTAGCCTCATGCTTTAAGACATTCTCAAGGTGGAGACATGAAGACTTCAAACTATCACATGAACAAATTTTCAATCTCTCTAAATCATACAAGAACCCAAATATGTCATTAAATTTCTTAATTTGTTCAAATCTCTCTAAATCATACATGAAGACTTCAAACTGTCACATGAACAAATTTTCAACTTTAAGTTTTCTTTTCCTTTTAGAAGCCCACGATTCAAATTTTCTACCTGACATGAGAATAATCATTCAGAGTCCTATAAATATAGTGAATAACTAAAATAAGTTGACAAAAGTGGTAGAGTTGTACATCACTTTCTGTAATCCAACTTGTATCACAAAATATGTGATACAACTATACATTCTTATACTGTCAAGGAAAGTGTTCCATAATATGATCATAAAAATGACGATATTTAATGAGTGATGAGACGACTATAGAATGAATATTTTCTTTTGTTCCTTTTAATAAATCCCAGACGTCTACAGAAATTGTATACTTTTCAATATGACTCCACTATTTAAATAGCGGTTCCAACTTCCAACTAGTGCATTCTTATCTACAATTGTAAGAGAAATTGAATATATGGGATGAGGAAATTAATTCCAGAACTTTAATTTTCAGAACATTAATTTCCAGGTAAAGTGTATTCCAAACTTCCAAAACAATAATTTCAATAAACAAGCAGACTTGAGGCAACAATCGAAAATTTAGAAATTACCTTTCCAAAAAACAAGCAACAGCTCCAAATCCAAAACCAATAATCAAAGTCGCAGTCGTTCATTGCGTTCGAGTTGCAGTTGTCTGCCCGCTGCCTTGGAGTTGCAGTCGCCGCTGTCGTTGTTGTAGATAGTCGTGATTTTTTTTAAGTTTGGAAGAACCGTGCCCTAAATCTAAAATTTGCTGCCGGTAGATGTAGAAAGCGTAACAACTAAGAAGTATGAAGCCGAGAATAGGGGCAAAAAAAAGTCAGAGGCCCTTTAATATTTGAGGTCCTAGGCAATGGCCTTTGTGGCCTTATGCCAAGACCAGTCCTTAATATACATTTGAGATATTGTGTTAGAAGTAATAGGATTTAGCTTTTTTTAATGTTGATACAAACACTTCTTCATATTATGTCAATTTGTTGTAAAGACTATGAACTTATTTCTGATATTGTGAAAATTGGCTTTGTTTAACTTCTCTCACACTTGATGTTCTATTATAACTGTAAATATATTTCTATTTACCAATGTAACTGATACCAATAGTGTGCATGAACTGATACTATTTTTTCATCTACCTGAAATTATAAACTGATACTTTGTTTTAAGTTTTGTTCATAATTTTTAATATTTAAATAAGACAATTGCCTATGACTAAAACCGAGATGCTGACAATTGCTTGTATTATTTGTGTTTTCTTTTTCTTGCTATAGAAAAATGTCTTAATTCAACTATGATTAGATATCTGCATCTGGAAAAAAAAATTGAACACCCTAAGTCCATGTCATCTTCATTGTATTGAGCTGAAACATTTCAACTCTTTGAATAGTCTGTATATCTGCTAGTTAACTATCTTGAACAACAAAAGTGATATCAAAATAGTGCAAAACTCATACCCAGTACCTGTATGATTGGAATTCATATTTGATTATCTTAAAAATTATTTTAAATGTTTTTTACAACAAAACTGATACGTATATTTACGCAAAAATGATACCCAGTAGTTGTTCCATATAATATGATGATCTATAAATTAAATTATTTAGTTTACTGTCATGTATAACAAAGTAATATCAAAATAATGTAGAACTCATACTTAGTACCTGTATAATTGGAATTCACGTTTAATAATTTTATAAATTATTTTAAATATTATTTACAACAAAACCGATACCTATATTTTTACAAAAATGATACCTAGTAGCTGTTTGATATAATATGATACTTTATAAATTTAATTATTTAGTTTATTGTCATGTATGACAAAAGTGATACCAAAATAGTGCAAACTCATCCCTAGTAGTAGTTTGATTGAAATTCATGCTTGGTTATTATAAACTATTTTGACTATAATTTGTAACAAAATTGACACCTACGCATATGCAAAACTGATATCCAATAGCCGTTTGAAATAATTTGACAACAGCACTATGCCAAACAAAACTTTTACACTTCTACATCATATATTGAGTTGCCAAATGTTCACCATAACATAGTCTACATTATATATTGACATTTAAGATCATAATTCTTCTCATAGTTTTGCACTTCGCAGCTCAACAAACAAATAATTGCATTCAAAACTAGAAAGAAAATAAAAATCACTATGCGCAAATGATACTAAAAGCATACAAAAAATGATACCATAATTGTTTATACCTGAAGCCGATGTTAAAAGCATACAAAAATCGATACCGTAATTTGTAATCCCTGAAACTGATACTAATACCATACAAAAACTGATACCACATTACATGTCTAAAACTAACACTAGTAGTACAAAAAACTAATATCAAACAACAAATAAAAATGAATAAGTTGAACAACGTATAAACACTATAACACATCACTTCCCATTCCACCTATATATTCCAAAACACACAATAGTCAACTAAAAATGATACTATACAACA
Organism: Allium fistulosum; assembly: GCA_030737815.1. Classification (NCBI taxonomy): domain Eukaryota; kingdom Viridiplantae; phylum Streptophyta; class Magnoliopsida; order Asparagales; family Amaryllidaceae; genus Allium; species Allium fistulosum. The sequence continues at coordinate 357,475,541 of CM060904.1, forward strand.
AAGTTCAATTACAAAGAGAAAGTCAATGTCAAATTTAGTATATGATAAACCAATATACTTATATAACAAGGTTCCATTACATAAAATTGCCAAAAAGGACATACAACTAAGTATAACTCTCAACAAATTCATAAAAGCATGAAAATCAAATTATATCTTCTTAGAAGCATGACAATTACGTTTATTGTGACCATATTGCTTGCGTATACCACATCTAATTTGCTTATTTTGAAAATATGCAAATCCTCCTTTCTATTTTATAGAAGGTCTACCGGCATCTCGTTTCCCCTTAGATGGCTTAATAACATCTTCAACGCTTGCATCAACAATTGGCTTATCAAAATTAAAAATAGGATTAACAGCATTAGTATAAGAAGAACGATAAGCATCCATGGTGAAATAGTACTTAACAAAATCATAAACGGACAATTTTGACTTATTCATGCACTTAATAGCGTGAGCACAAGGAAATCCTATAACTTTCCACTGATTGCGACTACAACTCCACTCTTTAAGATCAACACGATGTGAGTTTGGTGATTTTACTTCAAACAAACTCTGAAGACTTTTATACATCCCATTGAAATCCTTCTTCAAACAATTCACTTAAACGACACTCGATAGAAGGACAAAGAATAGTATTTCACAATTGACACTCCTCTCTCCTTTAGCCATTTGTTCCATAAATTTAACTCGAATTCCATCTAAGCATATGGTAAAAGGCAATGCTCGTTCATCCAAAATCCAACTATTAAAACTTTCGGCAACATTTGAACTATATTCACCATATTGTTTACCTGAAAAAAACAAATCAGCCTATTTATCAATAGCCTTCTCGTTTTAGAAATTCTCAAGGGCAACACCACCAATTTCACAAAATTTAGAATGTGCTTCTTCAAATTCATAAATATTAGAAGCTCTAGAACACATCTTGAACAAATCAATGATAGATATATTAGAATTATTTTCCTTTACTGCTGAAAGTAGATTATGTTCCATATGAAGATAGTAGTAATTATGAAAGGCTGAAGCAAATACTTCACGAACGTCTAAAATTAAACCTTGATGGCGATCAGACATAAAAACCAAATCACGATCTTCTTAAAGCATTTGTTTTAAAGGACTCAAAAACCATTTCCAATCATCCACATTTTCTAGAGAAACTATACCCATAGCCAAAGGGAAAAAACCTGCAAATAATAATTTTAAAGAAATATTAAAAATAAAATTCAGTCAACTATTAACTTATAAACTGATACCTAAAAACAGCTACCGATAACTAAAACCGGTACCTAAAAAATGAATAACTAAATTCTGATACTATACATTGAAACATTTTAAAATTATGATACCTAAAACTGATAATAAGCACTAATCTAATACACACCAAAGCCAAAACTACAATATATCAGTTACTGAAATTAAAAATAACAAAAACTCAACAAAAATGATATAAACAAAAGAATACTAACAAAAACTGATATTGGTAGTAACAAAAACTAGCAGAAACTGATCTGAACTAAAAATCGTACTAAAAAAACTCAAAATAACAGCTATTGAAACTTAACAATGATACTAACAGAAACAGATACTAATACTGATTATTTTTCACAACATTGACACAACGTCACCACATAACTTAAAAATGTTAAATTTGGATGATTCAAATATTTGTTGAGGAGGAAAGAAATTGATTAATTGGTTCAATCAATTAATTAATTTGGCTTATACGTGGAAGAATATTTTGGAAGGAAACTAATTAATTAGCCAACCAATTAATTGGTCAATGCATTTGTTATATGAAGAAAAAAATGATTAGGCATGGAGAATCAATCAATCAAAGAAAAAATATGGAAACCAATATTACGCCATTTATTTGTACTAAAATCAAATCATGCAATTTGGAAAGATATTTGGGTAATTAGGAAATTGATTTTCTTAATCTCCAAGCAATCCTTCATAATCAAGTCTATTTAAATGAAGGAATTTCATCTTCATATGTATATGAGTGTGTGAGAGCATCCACCATTATTCTTTTCTCTCTTTTGTACTCTTTACTTCAGTGGAATAAAAGAAGTTGTTGGGTTTCCGTGGACGTAGGATATTCATATCGGAACCACGTTAAATCTTCTATGTCTCTTATTTCTGCTATTGTTTCTATCAGACTGCATAATTGATTCTTTTTAAAGTTCCATTGATATCTAAATAGACAATACTACATCCTGATCAAATAATTTGCTTCCTCTCAAATTAAAACAAATTTTACTATAGTTTGGTATCAGAGCTAGTGTTATTGTTCATGTTTGGATATTAAAGGCTACTTCTAGTAAGTCTGTTGGTAGATATGATGTCAATTATGGAGTAACATGTTTTGATGGAAAGGGAGATTTTGGTACTTGGTAGATGAAGATGGAGGTTGTATTAAAGAAGGAGAAGACTTATAAGGTTGTTTCTGTGCCTGAGAAATTGAAAGGTATTGATGTAGCTGATTTGGAAGAGGTGCAAGATGGAGCTCCTACAATAATTCAGTTGAGTCTTTCAGATGAAGTTCTTAGAGAATTCTCTTAGAAGAAGATGGCGAAGAAACTATGGGATGCATTATTGGATGCATATCAAGACAAGTCTCTCACTAATCAGATTATTCTTCAGCAACAACTCTATTCGTTCAAGAAGCATGGAGCTGATCTCATGGAGCATGTAGATTATTTGACCACTTTGATTATGAACCCAAAGGCAGTGGAAGTTGATATTACTGATGAGCCTCAAGTCGTGATCCTCTTATGTTCCTTGCTTAAGGAGTATACTGCTTTTGTTAATTCCATGATTTATGGCCGTAGTAAAATTAGCCTGTCTGATGTAAATGCTGGTCTTCATAATGAAGTATTAAAAGGTAGATTGGCGAGCACTAGCTTGGATAGTGATACCCGAAGGCTTATCTATTCAGAGAGGTAGAGGCCAAAGCAGGTCGAAGAAAGGTGGAGGACGGAATTCTTCACGATCTCAGTCTAGGGGGCCTAAGAAGTTGACTTGTCATTATTGTAAGAAACCAGGGCACTTCATAGCACAATGTTCCAAGCTTGAAGGTAGAAGAAAGGATCCAAAGCAAGCCTCAGCTTCTACAGCAGAGAAATCAGATATAGAAAGTGACACCGATGTATTTATAGCTTCTGGCTCTTTTGGGAAGAGCAACTTATGGCTGATTAATTCTGGCACATCCTATAATATGACACCTGATAGGAACTGCTTTTCCACTTACCGTGAAATTGATGGAGGAGAAGTTCTGATGGGTAATGATGCTTCTTTCCATATGGTTGGTGTTGGTAGCATGATGATTAGGATGTTTGACGGTGTTATTCGTATAATCACCGATGTTAGACAAGTACCTGATTTAAGGAGGAGCTTGATTTCTGTTGGGGCATTGAGTGGGCTTGACTTGAAGATTGTAGTGGAAGGAGAGAAAATGAAGATATCGAAGGGTTCCATGATTGTTATGAGAGGTGTGAGGGCAGGAAATCTTTATCTATTAAAGGGCACTACTGTAGTTGGTGAATCAGCTTTTGTTACATCTGTTGATTCAGATTCTTCTAGATTATGGCACTTACGGATGGGTCACATCGGTGAGCAGTATGGATGAGTTGAGAAAACGAGGATTGATTGATGGAGTTCATCATTCAAAACTTGGTTGTGAAGAGTGTGTTCTTGCAAAGCAGACGAAGATTTCTTTTGGTATAGGAGAGCATGAAGCAAAAGTTGTCCTGGAGTATGTTCATACAGATTTCTAGGGTTCCTCCCCTTATCAGTCTTTAGGTGGAGCCAGGTATTTCGTTTCATTTATAGATGATTTCTCTCGTAAAGAATGGGTATACTTTCTTCGGTCAAAGAGTGAAACCTTTGCCAGCTTTCAAAAGTGGAAATCTATGGTTGAGAAGTAGTCAGGGAAGAAATTGAAAGTTCTCCGTTCAGATAATGGCGGTGAATTTGTATCACAAGAATTCATCGATTATTGTGAGTCTGAAGGCATTAATAGACATTACACTACACCGGGCGATCCCCAGTCTAGTGGAGTTGCAGAAAGGATGAATCAGAAATTATTGGAGAGAACAAGATGCCTTAGACTGACTGCTAAATTGAAGAAGGGATTTGTGGCTGAAGCTTTATCTATGGCAGCTTTCCTCATCAACCGCACACCTTCTACTGCCATAGATATGAAGACCACTGAAGAAGTATGGAAAGGAGAGCCTGTTAGCTATTCATTTCTCAAAGTGTTTGGTTCCCCAGCTTATTTGCATGAGAGTAAAGGGAAGCTGGATCCTAGAGCTCGCAAGTGTATCTTTCTAGGTTATAGGAGAGGAGTGAAAGGATATAGGCTGTGGTGTCCTATTAGCAAGAAGATCATTATGAGCAGGCATGTGACTTTTGATGAGAAGGCTATGTTGAAGGTGGAGCCTTCCTCATCGGATGACAATGAGAGGACATGTGAAGAATACCAGACACAAAGCAAGTCATCTGTTGATTCTTTCCATAGACGTTCAGATGGTGTTTCCGATGGCACCGTGGTTGATGAGGGTAATACCGATGTTGGTACAGAGGATCAGACTCAAGGTGGAGTTCATTCAAAACCTAGGCCTGTCATACAAAGAAGAAAGCCTAAGTGGCTTGATGAGTTTGTTGGATTGAGCATCGAAGACATTAACTTCGATGATATGGCAACATATGCTTTGAATGTTATCCATGATGAGCCATGTGATTATAGAGAAGCTATCGCATCAGTTAACAGTTCTAGTTGGTTAGTTGCTATAGATGAGGAGATTGAGTCATTGTAGAGAAATCATACTTGGGATTTGGTGCCTCTTCCCACCAACAAGAGAGCTATTAGATGCAAGTGGATCTATAGAGTGAAAGACGGTGAAAATGGTAATTTCAAATACAAGGCAAGATTAATCGCAAAGGGATATGCTCAGAAGAAGGGGGTAGAGTATCATGATATCTTTGCTCCAGTGGTTAGGCATACTTCTATTCCTATTCCCTTGGCGTTAGTTGCTTATTATGATATGGAATTAGAGCAACTAGATGTCAAAACTGCATTCTTGCATGGTGATCTAGATGAGGAGATTTATTTAAAACAGCCGGAAGGGTTCATTGATAGTAGCAGACTAGATTATGTTTGCAAACTCAACAAATCTCTATATGGACCGAAGCAGTCTCCTAGACTATGGTATAAGACGTTTGATAAGTTTATGCTTTCACACGGATACTTTAAAAGTTTCAAAGACCAATGTGTTTATTTCAGGAGATGTGATGGTGATGTGATTTATTTGTTGTTATATGTTGATGATATGCTGATTGCATCTCGGAGTATGGTCAGAATTAAGGAGTTGAAAGCGCAGCTCAGTAGAGAGTTTGACATGAAGGATTTTGGAAAGGCACAAAGAATATTGGGTATGGAGATAAGCAGGGATAGGAAGTGGAGAGAGTTAAGGCTCACTCAGGTGCAGTACATCGAGAAGGTCCTCACTCGATTTGGAATGGAGAAAGCCAAACCCGTTGGCACTCCATTAGGCTCTCATTTTAAGTTCTCAAAAGACTTATCTCCCTCATCGGAAGAAGACAAAGGGTATATGGCTGATATACCTTATTCTAGTGATGTTGGTAGTCTTATGTATGCAATGGTGTGCATAAGACCAGATTTGGCCCATCCAATGGGTGTTATGAGTCGATATATGTCTAACCCAGACAAAGAGCATTGGCAAGCAGTGAAGTGGATTCTTAGATATCTTCGAGGCACTTCTTCAGTGGGCTTGTTATATGGTGGAGTGGATGGTGACATCTCTCTTAGAGGGTACTATGATTCTAATTATGCCGGGGATAGAGATGCTAGGTAGTCGGTGTCGGGCTATGTTTTTACACTTGGCATAGGCTCGATTTCATGGAGATCAAAGCTACAATCTATCATAGCTTTGTCGACTACCGAAGCAGAGTTGATAAAGATTGTGGAAGCAACAAAGGAAGGATTATAATTACTTCAGTTGTTGGATGATCTTTCAATGGTGCAGCGGATAGTAGAGCTATTTTCAGACAATCAGAGTGTGATTCATCTTGTAGAGAATCAAGCTTATAGTTCATGGACAAAGCACATTGATGTTAGAGGTTTCTTTCTTATGCTTGAGGAAGAACGAAGCAAGATCAAATTGTTGAAGGTGAGTACTTTGGATAATCCTTCAATGCATTTGGTTCAATCAATCAATTAATCTGGCTTGTATATGAAAGGATATTTTGGAAGGAAACTAATTAATTAAACAATCAATTAATTAGTCAATGCATTTGTTATATGAAAAAATAAATGATTAGGCATGGAGAATCAATCAATCAAAGGAAAGATATGGAAACCAAGGTTACGCCATCTATTTGTACTAAAATCAAATCATGCAATTTGGAAAGATATTTGGCTAATCAGGAAATTGATTTTCTTAATCTCCAAGCAATCCTTCGTAATCAAGTCTATTTAAATGAAGGAATTTCATCTTCATATATATATGAGTGTGTGGGAGCATCACCATTATTCTTCTTTCTCTTTTGTACTCTTTTCTTCAATGGAATAAAAGAAGTTGTTGGGTCTCCGTGGACGTAGGATATTCATATATGAACCACATTAAATCTTCCGTGTCTCTTATTTCTACTATTGTTTCTATGAGACTGCATAATTGGTTTTTTTAAAGTTCCATTGATATCTAAATAGACAATACTAGATCCTGATCAAATAATTCGCTTCTGCTCAAATTAAAACAAATTTCACTACAGTTTGGTATCAGAGCTATGCGCAACATACTCCAAAAATTCAATTAATTTACACTAACTCAAAAAATTGCAGTGGAATACTAAAGCGCAAAAACAATCAAAAGAAGTATCTAGCTTGTCGATTAATTATCAACCACCAATTCAATGAAAATAATCACCAAACAAAGAGAAACAGAAGAGCGGAGAACACAAAGATTTAATGTGGTTCGGCTAGATTGCCTATGTCCACAGACCCAACAACTATTCTTTATTTCATTGAAGAAAGAGAGTACAAAAGAGAGAGATTACAAAATTATAGGTAGTAATGGAGAGACTAAAATATAATTACAAATTGAATAATCAATTTATCCAAAGACTTGTTTATGCTCAAAACCCCTAATTGATTGACTGCAGAAATTAGGGTTTACTAATGAAGAGGATAATGGTGGATGCTCTCTCACATTCATGAAGATGAACTTTCTTTATTTTAATAGGCATGAAAATAAAGGATGCTTGGAGATGAATAAAATTAATTTCCTGATTATGTGACAACCTTTCCAAGTTACTTGATTTGATTCCAATGCACATAAATGACAAAAAATCTATATTTCCATAAATTTTCATTGCTCAAATCAATCTCCATGTATAAACTTGTCTATCTTCATATAACAGATCTGACTAATTAATTGATTAGCAATTAATTAGTTTCCTTTCTCTTAAAGATATCACACATATCCTTCCTCTTTATCTTTCCATATATAGCCTAATTAATTGATTGAATGAATCAATTAATTATTTTCTTGTCTTCTTTGAAAAATATTTGAATCACATAAATTCAACACTCCACCTTGATTCAAATATAACAATCTCTCTGCATCACCACATCTCGACAAATTGTTGGGTCTACGTCAACAAGCTCGATGTGAACTAGTTTAGACAATATTTCCCAAACAGAGCTTCCAAATCTTTCCCAAGCACAAGAAAGATAGTATACACATCAACAAACAAAATGCATACGAGAAAATACCAAAATTCTTTAACAAATCCGATGTAGGAGATGAAACTGTAGATACAAATCTTCGAGAGACCAATGGAGACATAACAACATGCTTCAACTTCTCCATTCCATATTGAGTGAGGACGTTCTCAACATTATCTACTCCAATTTCCTCCATAAGGATTTTACTAGACTTTCTTAAGTCAACAGCAGCAGACTCACCAACAAGCTCCACAACATTCAAAGCATAAGATGAAGAATCATCGCTACAAATACGCTTACAAATAGGGCCAACTGAACCAAAAGGCCTTTCCAGCAAGTAAGCTCCACCTAGAGTTTGAACCTCTGTAATCTTCTCATCAATCATGATATCATCGAAAATACCAATATCTCTCCAAATATGGAAACAATCTGATGACTCCAAATGTGTTTGGCAATTTTCTGTCCTCCCAATGTCATCACCTGATAGAGGCTCCACCTTACAAAGACCTCTCATCAAATATCGCATGCCTGCTAGTCACAATTCTCCTAGTTGTTTTACACCACAACCTATACCTCTTCACTCCTTCTCTATAGCCAAACAAAATGTGCTTGCTTTCCCTAGGCTTCAACTTATCATGTCTCCCATCTTCTAAATAAGCTGAACAACCAAACACTTTAAGGAATGAATAATCAACAGGCTCTCTTTTCCATATCTCTTCTGGAATCTTCGTATCTATGGCAATTGAAGGTGTATGGTTGATGAGAAATATTACCATAGATATTACTTCTGCCCAAAATCCCTCTTCTAGACCAGCAGTCGTTCTCAAGCTCATAGCTCTCTCCCATAATATCCGACACATGCTCTCCGCCACTTCGTAACAATGCGACTCAACAGAAATAGAAAAATATCTAATTACATGCTCGGACGCACAATGGTTAGTGAATTTCTGTGACATAAATTCACTACTATTTCCAACTTTGAGAACCTACAAACGCTTCCTTGACTGCTTCTCTACCAAGGTCTTCCACTTACAAAATTGGGCAAATATTTCGTCTTTTCCTTTAAGAAATAGACCCAGACCTTACGTGAGAAATCATCCACAAATAAGACGAAGTAACTGGCTCCACCAAAAGATGCAACTGGGGTGGGTCCCCACACATAAGAATGAACATACTCTAGAAACTCTGTAGCTCAAGGTCTTCCAACATCAAATGTGACATGCTTCTTCTTTCCAAAAGAACAATCTCCACAGGGGCTAGGCTTCGAATGACAAACATCATCAATCAACTCATGCTACTTTAATACTTCAAGACTCTCCTCATCAACATGATCTAAACGAAGATGCCATAACTGAGTAGAATCTGGAATACTAGAATCAGCAGAAACTACCAATTCTTCTAAGACCGTCTCTCCATGAAGCACAAAAATATCATTAACTCGCACCCCTTTCATCACAACCAAGGAACCCTTCGCCACTCTCAAATTCTCTCCATCTATTATTATCCTCATACCAAGTCTACTTAAAGCTCCAACTGATAATAAACTTCTACGCAGCATAGGAACATGTCTAACATCCGTGATAGTCCTAACAACACTATCACACATCCTAAACCTCATACTTCTAACGCCCACAACATAACAAGATGTGTCATTCCCCATACGAACTACTCCACCATCAATTTTCTTGTAACTGACAAAACAGCTCATATCTGGCGTCATATGACGAGGGGCTCCAGAATCAATCACCCAACTATTATGCTCTAAAGGTGAAATACTGGCTGAAAATAATGATGTTTTACTATCACTTCTATCTGCATCTGATCTAACTGCTGCCGCAGCTGAAGCTTTCTCCTTCTTCTCTCTCTTCTTTCTAAGAGTTGGACAATCCTGTATGAAATGCTCATTCTTCTTACAATAATAGCAAGCACCCCTTCTAGGACCCTTGAAGTGGGACCCATGCATATCTCTACCTCCAATGTGCTTCTGGCTTTGATCTCTTTCTCTAGATGAACGAAATTGTTGCTGAAGAACACCGTCATTAGTCTTCACCTTCCATGTCCCTAAAACTCCTTTTCTAACATATTTGGTGATGCCATAATTTTTCATACCACTACTAAAAGAATTTGCCATTGATAACCAATCTAGAACAAGACAGTTAGCTCTGATACCAATCTGTTGTGCGGAAATTTCAATTAATTTGCACTAACTTCAATACCGCATATCAATTCAATGCGAGCCACACCTAACAAAAAACACAAAAACTAAAAACATACCTTGATTACCATTTTTTGCAGTAGCACCCTTCAAAATACCAGGTCGTTCCCTCAAATGAGTAACATCTAAAAATATCATACGTCGACAATGCTTGAAACCAAGTAAACAAGCCCCAAAACCAATAAACACTCTCTCAAATTGAATAGTACATGCACTAACATCCATATCGACATAACTACTTGGAATATGCTTCTTCAATGCTTCTAAATACCAACTCAAATCATTGTAGGACATAACATCATTACTATGCAATTCCATCAAAGCAAGTTGTTTTCCAGAATAAGCTTAAGAGTAAGACAAGTCAAGATTGTATTCTCTTCTAAAATCATCTAGTATACCTTTAAGCTTTTTATTAAGGCAATCACGAATCTCATCAATAATCAACGATTTAACAAATGCACTAGGATGATGTGAATTATTCAAATTTCTAGGGCTAGTCCTTCAGGAATGATCACTAACCAAATTTCCAATGAAAAGCCTACTAAGTTGTCCAGAATCACAAGAAGCATGCACTTTAAAAGGAGATCCAGTCGTAGATGAAGAGCAAATAACAGTAATTCTTGTAGAACAATTCTTCAAAAACACTAATTCATATCCCTTTTGAATTTGGTATGCCATCAGAAGGTCCCTAAAATCATTAGCTCCTCCAAAACAAAGACCAACAAAATCAGAAATGAATAATTTTGAACCTCTCTTCAACACATCCTTCAAATAACTTTTACTATGAACAACATTGAACACAAAGATCCATTAGAAGATGAATAACTAAGAAGATTGGATGAAATCGAAATAGAACCGCAATCATCATTTTCTAATTGAGAACCCTTGACCTTAACAGTAAAAGGAAAGAATGCACTCTTCTTATACAATAGACAACAAATTATAATTTGAAGATCGGAATCGGTATGAACCACGATAACTTTATTCTCAAGAGCGTAAGAAATCTCAATGGACAAAAGAGTTAACTGAGACCAATGACGACAAATTTCATTCTTCAAATCATAAAAAGAACAATCAATAGACAACCGAGTGCTGAAAGTGTTAGAAATCTGCTATTAGAAACTGCAATCGTTTCATTTACTTTTAACGTTATGTAGTTTCTAATCTTAATGTGACCCTATTAATTAGGTCATAAATAGAACGTTTCATTTACCTTTAACGTTATGCAGTTTCTAATCTTAATGTGACCCTATTAATTAGGTCATAAATAAAACGTTTCATTTACCTTTAACGTTATGCAGTTTCTAATCTTAATGTGACCTGATTAATTAAGTCATAAATAGACCGTTCTATAATTAGAACATTAGATCTGTGATTAATCTTAAGCGTTGAATTGGTATATGATGGACGTACCATATTTAAAGTTAAATGTTATATAAAGGATTGGGTCCTCTCTCTCAGCCAACAGATGTATTCTTCTCCATCAAGAAACACATAAAGAAATCGGGTTAGAGAGAGAAACCGAATTCTGAGAAGAAGAGTAATTATTAGAAGTCAGAAGAAGAAGATGACAGCCATTACATCTTCCGCTGTTAATCAAGGTACATCATCTTAAACAATAAATCATATTAAGTTTTGTTTGTGAAATATTCGGTATTGGTGATCCTTGGGCTATTACTTGAATTGTTCATCATTAATCATGAAAGATCGAACAGTAAAGAATTTCTGACATTTGGTATCGGAGCCACCAATCAATAACTGAATATTTCCTATGATTGCAGTTGATCTGTTCTATGCTTTACTCATGGTGTTTAATCAAGTATGTGTTATAAGTCATTTATGCATATGAGATTTATGATTTTGTTAATCACCAAAGTGGTCAAAATCAGAATAATCATTTAGTGCATAAGTGACATAATTATTATTGATAGAAATTGCCAGTTATAATAATACCAATTAAAAACTGGCGTCACTAATGATAGAACCTAAGAACTTACCCAAAGGAAAGTCTTGTTCTATAACTAGTTGACATGATGAGGTTTAATACATATCTTGATTAAATAAATATTGATCATCCAAAGATGTCAGTTCTATTTAATTGAATATATTTATTACTTACTTATGTTTTGGGATTTAATTATGTTAAGTATAAGATAGTATCTACCCAAAGGAGTGCTATATTATACTATTATGTACATATCTGAATCGCGTTAGCTATGAGCTTATAGTTATTTCAATTTTTTTATATTTAATTTGCAGTAGTTCCCATGAATACACATGCTTCATCTGTTACATTGTTTCACTGGTGTTAATTTTTCTGAATGGAGAGAACAAGTCAATTTCCATTTAGGTGTTCAGGATCTTGACTTGGCACTCCTTGAGGATAAACCTGTTGCTCTTACAACAGCTAGTACTGAGACAGAAAAATCACACCATAAAGCATGGGAACGCAGTAACAGATTGAGCCTTATGTTTATTAAGATGACTATTGCTAATAACATCAAGTCAACAATTCCGCAAACAGAAAGTGCTAAGGAGTATATGCATTTTGTGGAAGAGCGTTTTCGTTCAGCTGATAAGTCACTCGTTGGTACTCTTATGGAAGAACTCACGACCATGAATTTTGATGGGTCGCGAACTATGCAAGAGCATATTATAGAGATGACTAATCTTGCAGCAAGGTTAAACTCCCTTGGACTTACAGTAGAGGATTCTTTTCTTGTCCAGTTTATCCTAAACTCGCTACCTTCTGAATATGGACCTTTTTAAATTAACTATAACACTATAAAGGATAAGTGGAATGTTAATGAATTGGCCAGTAGACTTGTTCAAGAAGAAGGACGTTTGAAAAATCAAGTGAATCACTCAGTAAGTTTTGTGAGTAATAAAGCTGGTAAAGAAAAGAATGGAAAATCAAGTCATTTCAAGAAGAAAAAGGCACCTGCTAAGAATGGGCAGGATAAGGAAAAGAAGGAACTAAAGGATGTTCGATGTCATTTCTGTAAAAGGAAAGGACATTATCAAAATGACTGTCTGAAAAGGATAGCTTGGTTCGAAAACAAAGGTAATCATCTATCTTTCGTATGTTTTGAATCAAATTTAGTTGAAGTTCCTATTAATATATGGTGGCTTGATACTGGTGCAACAACTCATGTCTCCAATAATATGCAGGGATTTCTTATGATCTGAATCATAAATTCAAATGAAGATCGTTTTCTCTTTATGGGAAACGAAATGAAATCCATAATAGAAGGCATTGGGACTTATCGTCTAATTCTAGAAAGTGGATATGTATTAGACTTATATAGTACCCTTTATGTACCTTCATTATCTAGAAACCTTATTTCCGTAAGTAAGTTGGATATTTCTGGTTTTATATGTACGTTTGGTTCTGGTTGTTTTGATTTATGTAAGAATACTGATAATGTTTGTTCTGGTATTCTAATTGATGGTTTATATAAATTGAAACTGAATGACACTTATGCGAATTCCTTGCTAAATGTATTAAATAATGTTGGATGCAAACATAGCGTGTTGAATGAAAATTCTGCTTTCTTGTGGCATAAAAGACTAGGTCACATATCCAAAGAAAGAATGATGAGATTAGTAAGTAATGAAATTTTGTCAAATTTTAACTTTAGTGATCTAGAATTATGTATGGATTGTATTAAAGGTAAACAAACCAAACATAATAAGAAAGGAGCCACTAGAAGCAGCCAGCTTCTTGAAATAATACACACTGATATTTGCAGACCTATGGACACTCCAGCCTTTAATGGAGAAAAGTATTTCATCACTTTTATTGACAATTTTTCCCACTTTGGTTATGTCTGTTTGCTTCATGAAAAATCTCAATCTGTGAATGTCCTTGAGACGTTTGTAAAGGAAGTTGAGAGGCAATTAGATAAAAAGGTGAAAATCATAAGGTCTGATAGAGGTGGTGAATATTATGGCAAATATAATGAGTCAGGCCAGTGTCCAGGTCCATTTGCAAAATTTCTCGAAAGTCATGGCATATGTGCGCAATACACAATGCCAGGTACACCACAGCAAAATGGTGTAGTAGAAAGGCGCAATTGGACGTTAATAGATATGATTAGGAGTATGATGTCAGATTCTACACTACCTAAGAATTTGTAGTCGTATGCACTTAAGACTGCTAATTATTTGTTGAATAGGGTTCCTAGTAAAGCTAATCAAAAGACTCCTTTTGAATTATAGACTAACATGAAACCTAGCTTAAGACACCTGCATGTTTGGGGTTGTCCAGCGGAAGCGAGAATTTATAATCCACATGAAAAGAAATTAGATTCTCGAACGATTAGTGGGTATTTTTTAGGTTACCCTGAAAAATCTAAAGGATATGTGTTTTACTATCCTGATCATAGTCCAAGAATTGTAGAAACTGGTAATGCAAGATTCATTGAGATTGGTGGAGTCAGTGGGAGTACTAGAAGAGAAATAGTGGAAATAAAGGAAACAAGGTAAATGTTACAATGCCTAGAATAGTTCCTCCATCTACTATTACTCCAAATGTTGTTCCAGCTGTTGGAGAACAGCATGATGATGAACAACATATAAATGAAGAAGTACTTCTTGAAGGAAATGATTTACATAATGCTGATATGCATGAACCACAACAAGTAGCATTAAGAAGATCTCAAAGAGATCGTAGGTCAGCTATTTCTAATGATTATATGGTTTATATGCAAGAATCAGATTATGATATAGGAATCAATAAGGACCCAGTTTCGTTTTCACATGCTGTAGAAAGTAAAGAGTCAAAGGAATGGATTAATGCCATGAAAGAAGAACTAAAATCCATGCAACAGAATGAAGTTTGGGATCTCGTTGAGTTACCACATGGCTGTAAAAGAGTCGGATGCAAATGGGTTTTTAAAACCAAACACGATTCTAGTGGTAATATCGAACGGTATAAAGCTAGACTTGTTGCTAAGGGTTACACTCAGTAAGATGGTGTTGATTACAAGGAGACATTTTCTCCTGTTTCGAAAAAGGACCCACTAAGAATAATAATGGCATCAGTAGCACATTATGATTTGGAATTGCATCAAATGGATGTGAAAACAGCCTTTCTGAATGGAGATCTTGATGAGGATGTTTATATGGATCAACCTGAGGGATTTTCTGTAAAAGGTAAAGAACAATTGGTGTGTAAACTTAAGAAGTCAATATATGGGCTTAAACAAGCATCCCGGCAATGGTATATTAAGTTCAATACCATTATTACATCTTTTGGTTTTAAGGAAAATACGATTGATCACTATTTATACCAAAAGATCAATGGGAGCAAGTTTATTTATCTAGTCCTTTATGTTGATGACATCTTGCTTGCTGCAAATAATTTAAGCATATTGCATGAGACTAAGGAATTTCTCTCAACGAACTTTGAAATGAAAGATATGGGAGAGGCATCCTATGTGATTGGAATAGAAATATTTCGTGATCGATCACAAGGAATATTGGGATTGTCTCAGAAAGGATATATCGAAAGGATTCTAGAGAGATTTGGAATGAGTAAGTGTTCACCTGGGAAAGTTCCTGTACAGAAAGGTGATAAATTCAATCTCATGCAATGTCCTAAGAATGATGTTGAACGAAAGGAAATGGAATCAATTCCATATGCATCTGTAGTTGGTAGACTAATGTATGCTCAAACCTGTACTAGATCGAATATCAGTTTTTGCGGTTGGTATGTTAGGGAGGTATCAAAGTAATCCAGGAAGGGAACATTGGTAAGCTGCAAAGAAAGTGTTGAGGTACTTACAAGGCACGAAAGATTACATGCTCATGTATAGTAGATCCAATGAATTGGAGGTGATTGGATATAGCGATTCAGATTTTGCTAGATGCATCGATACTAGAAAATCGACTTTTGGTTACCTGTTTATGTTTGCTCAAGGAGCCATATCATGGAAAGTGCGAAACAAACTATCGTTGCTTCATCTACTATGGAGGAAGAATTTGTGGCATGTTATGAAACCAAAATTCATGTATTATGGTTGCGGAACTTTATTTCAGGACATGCGGTTGTCGACACCATTAGCAAGCTGCTGAAAATTTATTGTGATAACTCTGCAGCAGTGTTTTTCTCAAAAAACGACAAGTACTCTAAAGGTGCCAAACATATGGAACTGAAGTATCTTGTTGTGAAAGATGAGGTTCAGAAACAAAGAGTGTCAATCATGCACATTGGGACAGAACTTATGATTGCAGACCCTTTGACGAAAGGGTTACAACTAAAACAATTTAAGGAACATGTTCAAAGAATGGGTATTGGTTGTATTAATAATAATTGATGTGTGACATTCTGAGCTCCTTTGTGTGTTTCTGATATACAATTATGTGTCTCTTGTTTTAATGTGGTAGTACGTACTTTATGTAATTTTAAACAAGAAAGAGTCTTATAAAGATATTATGTTTAATCATTATGATATAAGACATTATATGGACCATTATGCTGTTTTATATAAATTATGAGTATAAAATGATGGATTGCTGGTATTGTAGTATATGGAAGGGAATGCATTGAATTAATAATGCACAACCGCCATAACTCTCAATAATTTATCATAGTATGGTATTCAACACTTGATATTATGAATAATCGGGTCAAGTGGGAGAATGTTAGAAATCTGCTATTAGAAACTGCAATCGTTTCATTTACTTTTAACGTTATGCAGTTTCTAATCTTAATGTGATCCTATTAATTAGGTCATAAATAGAACGTTTCATTTACCTTTAACGTTATGTAGTTTCTAATCTTAATGTGACCCTATTAATTAGGTCATAAATAGAACGTTTCATTTACCTTTAACGTTATGTAGTTTCTAATCTTAATGTGACCCTATTAATTAGGTCATAAATAGAACGTTTCATTTACCTTTGACGTTATGCAGTTTCTAATCTTAATGTGACCCGATTAATTAAGTCATAAATAGACCGTTCTATAATTAGAACATTAGATCTGTGATTAATCTTAAGCGTTGAATTGGTATATGATGGACGTACCAGATTTAAAGTTAAATGTTATATAAAGGATTGGGTCCTCTCTCTCCCAGCCAACAGATGTATTTTTCTCCATCAAGAAACACATAAAGAAATAGGGTTAGAGAGAGAAACCGAGTTCTGAGAAGAAGAGTAATTATTAGAAGTCAGAAGAAGAAGATGACAGCCACTACATCTTCCGCTGTTAATCAAGGTACGTCATCTTAAACAATAAATCATATTAAGTTTTGTTTGTGAAATATTCGGTATTGGTGATCCTTGGGCTATTACTTGAATTGTTCATCATTAATGATGAAAGATCGAACAGTAAAGAATTTCTGACAGAAAGTACTATCATTGAATACAAACAAAACAAGAAGGCTCTTGTCACCACTGCGAAAAAAACATAAGCAAAAAATGTTTCGTTTAGCTTGTCATTTTATTGTAGTACAGTAATTTTCTTTATAAAACAAAAAACAACAAAATAAAACAGTTTTTACAAAAATATACCTCCTATCACTAAAACTGATGCATAAAAACCGATCCTCAAATTAATAGTAAAACTGATACTCAAACAAAATTCATTAAATATCTGATACCAACAAATACTAATTCAACTCAATAATCATCATATTTACTCTGTAATAACTTCATTTTATTATATACTCAAACAAACAAATGAGTAAAAAATAAAAAATATTTTTCAAAAATGATACCAACATACTCTAAAACTGATAACTAATTCCCAAACCTCAAATTAACAAAAATGATACTCAAATAGAGTTCATTGAATCCAAGATATACATCAGGGAACAAAAACAAAATAAGATTCAATTTAAAATTCATAAGAAAACATTGCTACATAAAAAAGATTACATAACACAAACATGGTGCTAATGCCCGAATTTGACATAGATTATAAAAGAAGAAAATAGAGCAACAAAACTGAATTTAGTTTTTAAAAAGCTGGAAAACAAGAGAATGTTAGAGATAACCAAATTAAAACTTTGATAGAAGAAAATGAAAAAAAAAAATCGAATCATAGCTAAATCTGAAATTTTCCAGCGTCCAAAGGAAAAACACGAGAATCGAAATCAGGTTAATATGAATGAATCACGCACAGAAATAGGGAAGAATGAAGAAGCGAATTTAAATTTGAAGCGCGCGAATAAGAAAATGAGATCGAAGAAGAAGAACGAGGTTGAAGAAATAAAGTAGAAAAGACGCGGCGGCAGTTAGAACTTTCTAAAAAAAAATTTAACGTTTTTGTTCTTGAATATAAAATATTGATGGACTGTTCTACATATTAAAAAAAGCCTTGAATCTGGTCCTACAGAATATTTTTCTGTTTTGTTTTTTTGTGTCATATCACAGAACTGCCAAAATAACCTCTTCCGGGCTCGGATGTGGGGGCATTACGGTCCTCTGATGTGGTACAGTATATAGAAATATATGGGTTGATATAGTGAAGTTGTAATAAATGCTTACACACCATTAATTCGAATATATTGTTTTAGAGAAAGGGTATATGCGTTCTATTTTATATTCCAACCCTCGGCTTTCAAACATATTACAGAGAAGTGGAATGCGAATAGTGTTTCTGCATTTTTATACCAGATGTCTAGAGATAAAATTTTAGTACTGTTGACATGCTTCTCCCTGATGGTTGATGCCACGAGTGGGTTGTGAATAGTTCCTTCATTTGACTGTGAAAGATTTGATATGAGAGGTTAAAAAGTATCAAAGGACAATGATTATTTGTAAACGGGTTCTCTGTTTGGTTTAATCAGCAACATTTTACATGCCCTAGAAATTAAAATCTACACATTAATGTTCACTGAAAAATCACACATGCTAAAAGTCATATAATTTGGCTGATTTGCTGCCATCAAGCTATATAGCTCCTGTAAAAGTACGATTAATGTCCATGGAGTGTGTGTGTATAATGGGCAAGTATTAATATTTATTTAGCATATTTGCAGCTCTTGTGTATTGATTACAAGTTAATATTTAAATATTTAATACATGTGACGGAAGAGAGAAATAACAAATATTTAAATAGAAACTTAAGACTAATGTCAAGAAAACAGGTGTTAAATAAAGATGACTATTGATTCTAGCTATATGTGTAAGTGGATTATTATGTAATCAAGCTTTTATACATGGATTAGCACGTCTTTAAGCTAGTGAAACAAATCTTTAATTGATTTACCGTCGTTATCATTGAATTATGTTTCTGCCTTATTTCAACTTGGTTAAATGCAATCTAATACATCTTAACTATTAAAATTTAACTAATTAAACGTAGATTAAAAATGCTAGCCAAATTTAACATATGAATATGCATGTTAAAAGTCATTTTATGGTCCATATATATGGGCAAATACTTAGATAGTGTTTGGTTTAAAATTAAAAACGAATTTTGTGTTTTCGGTTTTCAATATGTATGTCAAATATATAAAGAATAGAGGTACAACGGAGGGGATGAAAAAAAGATGGATGAGAGAACGAAGGGGATAGAGGGACGACGGAAGAATTGATTGTTTCACGTACTTGTGTTATTTTCCAAAACACAGAAAAAAAAATGTTTTTTATTTTGTATGTTAACTTCGTTTTCTAAATTGGTCGTTTTCGACAATATACATGTGTCATGTGCATTTTTGTATGGACGAAAATCCAAAACTAAAAACAACAAACCAAACACTACCTTAGGGTCATTTGGTTTCATTTTGTATTTTGAGTTTTGTGTTTTAAACTTGCACTAAGAAATAACAAGAAATAAGTTATAATTCTTAGCCATTGCGACGACCAACGGACAACGAAGAAGTTGGATTGTTCTCTGTGCTTTTGTTATCTCTCGAAACACGAAAAACAAAATAAACTTGTTTTCTATTTTACATGTTAATTTCATTTTTCAAAATTGTTTGTTTTTCAAGAATACATACAACGGATGCGCTTTTGTATAGACGAAAACACAAAACTAAAAACGATAAGTCAAACGGGGCCTTAGTTTTTCACTATGTATGCTCCAACGGGAGAGTACACTTCTAAATTATAGGTCAAAGCTTACATTGTATCGGGTTTCATGTGATTACTTGAAGACTGTTTTGACCTGGCTTAGTTATCTTAAGGTGTTCTCAGTACAAAAGAACCTTACATCCATCACATAGTAATGTTCAACATAAGATGATACACATATTCTTGATGATAGCTTGCTTAACTTCGTAAATAAAGTAAAATGCTAAATTAAGAAGTTGCTAAAGCACTATTGCTTTAATTATATGTATTACATAAAAAAAGTAACATAACTAATATTCCTTCAAGCATCAGTGTCTTTTTTCCTTATCCTTTCTTGAACTCCACTCAAACCTATTTCCTCAAACAACCCCTTTCTTCACATGTTTTTTTTTGCTCTGTGTAAGAAAATGTTGTGAAGAGCTAAAATTATATAGTTTGGCAGGAGATTGTCTATTTAAGGTGGACTTTCGAGCATGTCATATCAATGTATTTAATGCGGTAGAAGTTAAACAAGGCAATAAGTTGAATTTTTACTTTTAAAAAATAAAATATATACTGGTTAAATTTGTGTAGTTTTCACCACATATTCACCTCTTTATTGCCTTGTGGCTTTGTTTGTATGCTTCTTGTTCCTATTAACTCTACTTTTTCCTTTTACTGATACTGTGCAGGGTAGAGATATGAGCAGGAGATTCTCTTTGCCAGTTTTGGGATGTGAGTTCTTCTTTATCTAATCTCTCTTTTCTCACATATATAAATATGAATATCCGTATGAGGGGCATATCTGCAAATATATTTGTTGTTATGTTGTTTATGCAGAATAGAAAGCAAGGTATCTTTAAAATGTAATTGCTGTTTGTGATGGTTATGATTATAATTTGGGAAGATGAGTCTTGAAACATTCCATCCAAAATCTATTTATTAGCCCTGCAATATTCCATTTGTTTTGATAAATTGGCATGTAATAAGATGCCCTTGATTTCATATTGATGTGAGTGAACACTGAAAATTTGGAAATAGTGATGGTGCCTTGATTACACATAAACATCAAACATATATTCAAGAATTGACTGTAGATGAAAATGGGAAAAAAGGAAGTAAAAAATGAAAGGAAGGTTTTATTTTTTATATTTTTTATATATTGTGTTTGTGTGTGTGTGTTTAATGATGTTAGCTTGTGTACATACACTGAGTCTACTGACAGGAAGGGAAATGGTTACAACTTACAAGTAAGTTATCTGAATGTCATGAATGAGGATCCCACAAGCAGACAAAACAACAATGAATTGTTGAAGTTGGGTGCGTGTAGTCTCTATTCATTTATTAAAAGCTTTGCGTGTTTTACATATCCGGTTTGGGGTCCATCCTCGTTTTTTTTATCGCTGGGGAAAACTCCTTCCTGGTATCTCATCATTCATGATAAATGATAGAATGTTGTGAATGCATGATGCTACGATTTACAGAGAAAAATAATAATAAAGAATATACCCCTTATGTGTTTATTTCATTTGACTGGTAAAACAAATAGAAGAAATTGCAACACTGAAAGGCATGTTAGTACTTATGTGGAGTTGGAACTCCATCTTTATTAATTTGTTTAATAGATAGTGAATTCGCCATTAGATCTATGAAACTTATTGTTTTGGATTAAATACGTCCATTGCAGTTGTTTTCTAATGACTAGGTTTCATTGGTGAATCCCTTTGTTAATGTTCAAGAGAAGGTGGAATGTAATTTTTGTTTCAAAAGTAAACACGTTTTAAAGCTAATATTAAATGAAAGTATGTTTGTCAATATATTACATGTTCTTTTTTAAAATCAGAGAATGAAATTCTCAAGAATCTCAAAACATCTTTTACTCTATATGGTATATATGGATCTCTCGATACCATGTATTTCTTGCTCACTTTTCCTTAACTTTAAGTTTGAGTTAATGATAGGACCTAAGACCTACCTTTATATTTTAGTTTATGTTATGCACTTATGCGTCTTCTATCTGTCTTCAAACATTTAGTTTCATTACTATAGAATAGATTGTCTAACCAATCCTTTGTTTTATTTACAGATTCTCTTGCTCGATATATATTCATATTAAAATGAATATATATGCTCACAATTCTAAAGTTTCTGACAACATATCAATCTCCATGTGATACAAAGA
Source organism: Allium fistulosum (assembly GCA_030737815.1). Lineage (NCBI taxonomy): Eukaryota > Viridiplantae > Streptophyta > Magnoliopsida > Asparagales > Amaryllidaceae > Allium > Allium fistulosum. Next base: position 357,497,696 of record CM060904.1, read on the forward strand.
CAAAGAGAAAATATATTACCATCCTGTAAAACCTACCATACAGAGAGTGAGAGCCATTTAGATACAGACATACACACATCCATGAATAGTAGTTCATCTCAGCTGAGACAGTATCAATTGTTCTTCTATTAAAGCAATGGGAAATGCAACAACCTTCTCCTCATCCTAATTCTTATCTACATCTCTTTTGCCCTAACTCACAATGCTAGGCTCACTAAAATCCACTGAAGTTCATCATTCTTCTCGTAAACTTCTGATAAGTTGCGCTGAGCTGATACATCGTTCTGATCTACCATCAGCACGCCAGGTTTTATCAGAACTCCTTTCCTCTTCAAATAATTTTCAGTTTGGCGACTCTAACGATCGCTTAATCCATCAATTTGCTTTGGCTCTATCTCTTCGTCTCTCAATATTCCCTCTCTGCCCTCAAATAATAGACCAGAAAGCATTGCAATCTTCATACTTGTCCCTCAATCAAATCACACCGTTTTTACGCTTCGCTCATCTAACCGCTAACCAAGCAATCCTCGAATCCTTACAAGGATCCAATGCGATCCATATTCTAGACTTTGACACTTCTCATGGCTTGCAGTGGCCACCTTTGCTACAAGCCATTGCTGCACTATCCGATCCACCATCCATTCGCATAACAGGAACTGGATGTGCCGACTTATCAGTCTTACATAGAACAGCTGATCGGCTAGAAACATTTGCAGCGTCACTAGGGTTGCACTTCAAGTTTCATATCAGCACCGGAAGCAACTTTGAGATTCATCAAGGTGAAACCCTAGCTGTGAATTGCGTGAACTTCTTGAACAAATTCATGAAAGATGGCGACAGTGGAGATCAAGAAGTTCGAAAGTTTCTTTGTGCTGTTAAGGCAATGAATCCTGCTGTGCTAACTGTAGCTGAAAAAGAAGCGAGTCATAGTTCGCCTATTTTCTTGCAAAGGTTTATGGATGCTTTGGAGTATTACAATGCAGTGTTTGAATCTTTGGAAGCAACGGTTCCACCGAGTAGTAGAGAGAGGTTGGAAGTGGAGCAAGTTTGGTTTGGAAGGGAAATAAGCGACGTGATTGCTTTTGAGAATGAAAGGAGAAGAGAGAGGAGTTTGAAATTTGAGAAATGGGAGCAAATTATGAAGGGAATCGGGTTTAAAAGTAAAGCTTTGAGTCCTTTTGCGCTTTCACAAGCGAGGCTGTTGCTCAGGTTGCATTACCCATCCGAAGGTTATCAGTTGAAGTCTTTGAGGGATGCCTTTTTTCTTGGTTGGCAAAGTACTCCTCTCTTCTCAGTTTCATCTTGGTTTTAGTTAGTTTTATTAGTTTTGCTATTAAGAGAATTATTATAGGATAATTAGTTGTTGCTGCGTATATATATTTCATGTAATATGGGATCTAGCTATTTGGTAACAAACCCTAACCCTAGCTTGTTTTTCTTTTTTCCTTGGTAATTAATTGCATGGTAGGGTTTGGAGGTAGGGAAAATATGATTATGCAAGGGAAGAAGGGTTTCTCTTTGTTATTTTCTCACCATGATCTTTCCATATAATCATCTTTTTAGATTACCGAAATATATGTCTGTTTTTGTGGTCTATGATTATTGTTTCGTTTTTATATATATAGATATTCTTATTTATTGGTACCATTATATATTTATTTACAGGGTACATGAAAAAAAAGCTTTCCTTCAAATCTGCAATAGATGTCCTCTTGGATTGCTAGCTAGCTAGATGCTTGTATTTATTTTGTGGAGTGATGCTCTTTGAATTATTTATAATGTTCGCATTTCATACTTGCTAGCTTTTTAGTGTTTGATGCTATATATGTCCTTTTCAACACTAAATAATGTATGTTTTAATTAGACCACTGTATGATCAAAAGTTCAACTTGACACATTAATTAAAGAAAAATGCATGTATAGGATGTTTTCTTAGTACAGATTTTTTTGTCATAATCAGAACTTCTGTTCATCGAATTACCTAAGCTTACATACAAGCTAATTTATAAAAATTAACATGCCTTAAAAAATAAACCATCCTACAAATCTTAGATTGGTGGAAAAATATGTCCATTTTGATACTTTGATATTTGAAATTTTGAGTGCTAGGTTGAACATAGTTAAACAACCCATTTTGACGGCATATGGAAGATTGATAGCAAATGGGAGCATTTAAGTTAATGGATATTATCTTATTTAGTGTTGCAAAATATGCCAATTTTGTGTTATGCTCCCAAGAAGGGGGGTTATGTTCTTGAATTCTTCACCAATTCTCCATATTTACATGTAACTTGTCTTGTGGGAATGAAGTAGAAGTGTGTACACATATAATAATTTCGTTCTCACCCACCTTAATTCATGCCTATATGTCCCCTCAAACAAAATCATGGGATTTATAAATCAATTTTAGCTTTTGATTCATGTCTACTTGTTGCCTCTTTCTTTCTCAAATTATATCATTAATCCGCTTGTGCTCTTTGGGATCTTGCATAGTTGCATGCCTTTTTGCACTTGTTCTAATTAACACCCATGATTCTCTTTATTAAATAATCGATCTAAACTGGGTAGTTAATTATTATTATTAAATGTCTAATTTGATGTGATTGAGTCAACTTTTAACATCACTTTAGGTTTGCTTTAATTGGCACCATGTTTTAGTTTATTGATGTGATTGATCCTATTTTTATACAAGCTACTCTACTAATTTGTCTCTTAAAAATATGTCTTCTTTCAAGTATACGCTTTTGGACGATAATGTCTTCAACACTAGAGCATGTATAACCCTTTTAAGAGAAATAATTAACTTCATGCGTGATTCGTTTTTTGTGTATTTTTTTTTGGCCTATTGTAATATTATTTATCATGTTTTAATGCCTTAAAAAGTATATTTATAGTTAATAATATAAGATACTTTTTTAACATATGAGCTAAAGACAAATGTTAAAAACGCAAAATTTGAAAGTTGTACATTCAACTTGGAATACCTTGATACGCGATAACCTTCTGCGTTAAATCAATTTAACATTGAAACCAAGGGTATTTTAAAATTTATAAAATATGATCCAAGATTTTTTATCAAACGCATGAAAGTTTGCTTATTTATAGGACAAAAGGAGATCGCATAGAACTGCAAAACAACACACTTTGAAAGGCAAAAAAATGTGTCTAAATTTCCCCAAAAGGATAAATGCATTAATAATGAATGGACACAGCATATTTTTTTCAGCTATACATCCAGATAGTGCATATGAATAATAGCATATGCATATCATAATGCGATTAATAAGAGTATTGTTAACGTTTTCCCTAAGAATACACGTTAAGAACTATAGTTATGTGCTAAAAGACAAAAAAAAATATTTTAAAAAATATTTTATTCTTGCATCATGAAAAATAAATAAAACTAACAGCGTTATTCGGTTAATTTAACAATCTAAATATGTGTTCTTAATGTACAATTGTACATGTTGATATTTTACAATTTTACATATAATAATAGAGTGTAGTACAAAGACATGCATTCATTGCAATGATCAGTGGAAGTTGCAAATTTCAGTTGTAGATCTATCTAAAAGATTCTATATTTATTGCTATGATACTTGTTACATACAAAAGGAATTGGAAAAATGATGAGTTTTATAATAGATGATCATGATCCTAGACTACAAATCAAAAGTGTTCTTTTTTTTTCGGGTTTCCAGATTTGCTGTAATTTGAGGCTAGAACTCACAAGTGGTCAAATTCATTTGGTTTTATTGTTTCCAAAATGCATATTTTGAAATTTGTTCTTCAAATAAATCTTACATTATTCTCAAAACTGGTGTGTGTTTATATATACATATATGTATATATATTGATAGCTTTGAGTACAATTCTTTTTAGCAAATTTCTAATATATTTCAACCAAATTAAAAAATAATCAGAGAATTAAAAAAGATGATTTAAATAATGAACCTTCCTAAAGAAGAAACAGCGCTTTCAAGATTTTAATTTTAACAAATAAATTTAGGATATACAATGGAGATGTTTAGCTTAGTATTTCAATTGTTAGATTTAAGTTAGTTTATTAATGGAGGTTAAAAATAAGTAATTTGGTACATGCTAGGGATTTGATGATCGATAAGTTTAGCTTTTTATTCAGGAAAGAAAAAAGGTTTGAAGAGAAAATTTGTGATGTATATGAAAGAGCATTGTACCTATATATGCTAAATTATTGAGATGAACACGTACTCGATTGTGTGGGACGTCTTAAAGAGTACAATTTAAAGGGAAGGGGCCGAATGTGGGCCGGACGAGGTTAAAATAAAGGAGGTAGGGTTCCAGAAGTGTGGTGCAAAGAATTTTAGCCATACAGAGCTACAAGCTACCAATATATAGCATGGTACTCATATTATTATTTTTACCTGTAGTAATCATACAAATAAATATGTAATATTTGGTACCTATAATTTAAATATTAGATGACAAATCTATTCATTGTACCCTCCTTACATCAGTCTACAATTTCAAACAAGTCATTTGGAAACAAAAGAAAAAAAAGTTGTTAAAGTATATGCTCTTTTCGTTTTAATTACTTCACCAAATGATCCTACGTATTTTTGGATTTGATTCCCATCCGTACCAACAAAGACACACAATTCTAATGACCATAAATGCACGTATTTAAAGCTAATTTATTCTCATTTTCACATTATTTGTGTAAAAAAAAAAATTTGTTTAATCTTTATATAACAAAAACGAAGAATATAATGATTTATGTAGACTAGATTTGATAACTACAATAGATTTCTAACTTATATCGAACACTTATACTTTCAAATTAGGTTTTACCTTAACTTTGTTGATTTGATTTAAAAATATAACAATTCAAATCAATTTATATATTAATGTTGCTAAAGCGATTGCTAAAAAAGTTTGATTTAGTCAGTATAGTGGAAAATAGAGGGGCTTAAAGCAGATTTTAATGTTTACTAGCATTAAATTGAGATAGCGTAGCGGTCGAAAAACGTTATGCGATATAGCGGAAATTTTGCGGGGCTTTAGCGAGATTTTAATTGCACACTACTATAGGTCGATTGGATCCTCCAAAACAAAACATCTATCCAATAATTCAATGTTTATCCTATCTAATCAAAGCACTTAACAGTTTTATTGCCCTCGAGCTGTTAATATCTATAGCAAAGATAAAATGGAAAACAACAGAGATAAAAAAAACTATATTACAAATAATCTCCAATTTCAAAAATCCCATCATAATTATAATCTCATGCAAACAAGAATGGTGTCCTATTCTCTCTTTTCAAATCCTAGATTTCATTACCCCCGCCTTAAACTAATTTGCCCACCTTCATTTTCGATCACGTGCAACACATTCCTATCCATAGATGACCTTTACACCTTCCCATTCAACCATTTTCCAACCTTAGCAACTAAGTCCTATGCATAAGTCGTCAAATTTGGATCGCCACACACCACGTAACTGGCCAAAGCCGTTCAGAAAGCTCTCATCCCTTGGATCCAACATCGGCCATCTAGCCTAATTTGTTGCCATTGTGGAGCAACTGACCACTGATCAAATCAATGTTAGATTGCTTCTTTTGTAAAGCGCTTGTTTATAAGCAATAAACTTGTGTTCTGAAACAACCAAAACCCTCTTCTTCCTCAACCAAATCCATGAACCTACCAGGGAAATGCTTTAATTTCTATTTGAAGTTCCTCTAGTTGCAGACGCAAATTTAGATGAGAGTTTCTTCCTCCGTCTCATCACCTCCTACATTAGATAAAGGAGCTTCTCTGGGTAGTTGATGTAGTTTTCTCCTTCAAATTTGAAGAGCGACTTATTGTTTTGGTAGCATGGTTCCTGTTGTGGCTCCTTCAGTGGATATTTGCACAAGCCATAAGAAATTTATTCATGACCGAATGCTAGTTGAAGATTGTACGGTATTTTTATGTTCAGTAAACTCCTTAGAGGTTGGTGGGGATTTAAATGTATTGCATTTAATCTAGATATTAAGAAATGTAGGCAGTTTCCTGGCATTGACTTCTTGACAGTTCCCTCAGTATCGATTGAGAAGCATTTATCGACCACGTAGTCAAGCACTTCGGGATTTGGTAGAGGTAGATAACGTTTATGCATCGAAGGGGATGCCTGCAATTTCTGAACAAGCAGGTTATTTCTTTCCACTTGATTTGGTTGTGCAGTGCACATGCTCTCTTAATGTGCATAGAGCAGATGAATTGTCTATCATTCAAAGTTGTGCAATTAAAACGCTTAGCCGTTCCATAGCGGTGGAGGTGCAAAAAGTTATAGCGGGGATATAGCGAAAAATAGCGTAGGTGAAAAAGCTCTATTAGGTATAAAACCAAATATTTAAAGTTAATTTATTTTCATTCTCACATCATTTGTGTAGAAAAAAAGAAATACTATTTGATATTATAAAAAATGTAGAAGAAATTTTTTGATTTATACAGACTAGATTTGGTGACTACAGTTGATTTTCAACTTATATTGAGCACTTATGCCTTAAAATTAGGTCTTTACCCTAACTTTGTTGATTTTATTTAAAAGAGAACTAGTCAAATCAATCTTTATAGATTAATGTTGCTAAAGTGGGTGCTAAAAAGCATTGATTTAGTGGGTATAGCAGAAAATAACGGGACTTCAAGTGGATCTACTGTTTAATAGCATTAAACTGAACTAACATAGCGGTCGAAGAGTGTTATGCGCTATATCGAGGATTTTGCAGGGCTTTAGTGAGGCTTACAGATTCAAAGTATACCAGACCCGTAATGCAAGAAACATAAATATAGTTCATGACGTGGGTCCCTTGATATGGTTCGTAGAAGTTCTAGGTTTGCAGATTCTCCTTCAGCCTTGCATTCGTCTAATCACACTTCAAATTCACGCATTTTAGGTGCACACATTATTTTAGGCATCAATTATACTCTACTTGATAGAATTAGGGTATGCTCAGTTAAAGCGCGTAGCGGTTCCATAGCAGTGAAGAAGCAAAAAGTTATAGCGGGGATATAGTTGAAAATGACGAAGGTGCAAAAAACTCATTAGATATAAAACCAAATATTTTAAGTTAATTTATTCTCATTCTCCCATCATTTATGTAGGAAAAGGAAATATTGTTTAATCTTATATAACAAAACTAAAGAATATCATCATTTATACAGACTAGATTTGGTGATTATAATGGATTTCTAACTTATATTAAGCATTTATGCCTTAACATTAGGTCCTTACGTTAACTTTGTTGATTTGGTTTAAAAGAGAACTAGTCAAATCAACCTTTATATATTAATGTTGCTAAAGCGGATGCTAAAATGACTTAATTTAGCTAGTGTAGGGGAAAATAGCGGGGCTTAAAGCAGATGCGAGGCTTTAACTCATAGCTCCAGGGGCATTTTGTATTTTACTGCAAATTATTAACTCTAAAATAAAATCTCGTTTGAAATAAAATGTGTATTTCATTCTATTATATATTTGTCATATTGTGATATGTTAATTAATTATTTAATTTAAGTGTATTAAATAGCAAATTATTAAATAACATGTTAACTATTATTAATTACAATATGATGTAATCATGAGAAATTTATCACGTTGAAAATAACATATTATTTTAAATATTCTTAGTCAAGATTTTTCAGGACAGGATATCGATACATCCATTGATACTAGAGTACGTAATGCTCTTCAGATATTAGACAGTGTATTACTTATGGTTACTAGGGGCACCAAAAAGATTACGTACCGATAGTTATTGGATAACTATGAAATGACTCAATCAAGAGTTTTCTATGGTTAATATAACTATGGTCAAATAGAGAAATCTCGAATGACAATATTACATAGTCCTCTTGACTTGGGAATTGTTTATGCCCAAAGTGGCACAACACCCAAAGTCTTGTAGAAATATTGAAATCTAGCAGAGAATATATTAAAAACAGAGAGAACACAAAGACTTTTGAAATGGTTCGGCAATCTCTGACCTATGTCTATTGTACTTTTTACTGATTATAGATTTGAGAGTCACTACTACAAGGGATTGACAAGTTCTTAAAGTCTAGAATAGCCAATAATGTCTGCCTTAGTGACTATTGAGAACAGAGATAGAAGATAAAGAAAGCCAAATATCCCCAAAGTCCTTCTCCAGTTGCTATAGGGACTGTATTTATAGGGAAATCATCCAGCGGGACCGGAAATCCATGAAATACCAAGTCCAGGTCCAGATCTGAAAATATAGGAGGAGATGATGAAGTACCCTGGGTCATAAAATCAACTCAGTACCGACTTGAAGCGGTCAGTACCGAACTGATTTTTGGAGGGGTAGCTCCTCAGTTTTCCCTCCTTCAACCTCTACCACCGATCCGTTGTGTTCCAAGCACTTTTCCTTAGAGATTGTGATGTTTCTAAGAGGTTCTGATCCTACTTGTACTTATTTGCTTTCCTTCAGAATTCCTTTGGAATTGTTCGTCAATTCCTTGAGAAATGCACCTCAAGACGATCACACAAGCCATATTTCCACACACCATAGCTCCAACGTCCAAAATAGACCATAAAAGATCTCGGCACCGAGTAGTTCTAGTAGGTACCTGATGGAGTTAGGGGTATTCCCTAGCAGCAATTATGTAATTTGTTACATATATCTAACCGATAACCAATCTTGTTCAAAATAAAAGGTGTTTTCTTTCTATATATACTTGATATAATGTGTTATATTAATTAATTAATTTAATTAAAAGTATATTTAATGGGAAATCCATAAATGGTATGTTTTGTGATAGCAGTTACAAAGTGTTATAACCGTGAGTAATTTATCACAATGAAAACAAATATACCATTTTAAATGTTCCTAGTCAAAATGCATCGAGATTGGATATCGACGTATCCGTTGAGACTGGAGTACATAATGTTCACCAAATGTTGGGCAATCTATTACTCATGACTGCTGGAAGCACCTAAGGGTTACGTACTGATTGTCAATGGATAACTATGGAATGACTCATTCGATAGTTTTCAGTTGGTTAATGTAACTAAGGTCAAACATAAAATATCAATATGACTAATTTACACGGTTCTCTCGACTTGAGAATACTATGGACCTTCAAAATAAAAACCCCGCTTTGATTATAGTCAAATCATGGCATGACATCCATCGAGTAACTATAGTTGGTCGAGTGGAAGTATTAAAAGTGAAGCACTATTCATGAGAGGATCTGTCTCCTCAATTATATGGAGTTATTGTCACAGTCAACTCAAGTCAACTGTAACGACCCCACCGTTATGGCCATATTATTAAAGAACATTATAAATAATGTTGTCTAATAATACGGAGAATACGACTTATAAAGGGTGACTGACTTTGAATATTTTTCTAAACTAACACTGACACGTTATACTTATGGTTTTTCTTAATCTCTGGAATAAAATTTGACATGTATAGTGTTAGTCCAAAGTAATAATCACAACAGTTTCTCAGAATCAGAATAGTATATCATATAAACAATAGTCACATATCTCAGCGGAATAATAAACATCATATATATATAAAAACCGAGAGTCTACAAAATATAACACTAGACTCACATAATATACATCTGGTACAAATCTCTAACAAATCTCTAAACTCAAATATAAATCTCATAACCAAACACAAAATTATAAATGGGATAAACTAAAAGTCAAAAATGTTTATCTCCATGCCAGCACAACCATTCGAAGGTCAACCTGTCCTGTAATCTGAAAACATCTCGGCCTGACTTGAGCATTAACACCCGGGTTAGACTATCTCTAAATATAAAAAATATGAGAACAAGATATAACACAAGAATAAATGACATATAGGTAAATCCAGATGTCCAATATATAATAGGTCACAGAATAAATTTGACTTAGAATTTATCTCAAGCCACATAGTTATATATCTAGGTTACAAACATAGATTAGTCACTAAACACAAAATCAATGGATAAATTACAATATTCCTAACGCAAAGAAACTAATTCCATATCGTGGAAAACAAACAATTATGGTATCACTCGTATCGATTTGATACCAAAGATTGAGAACACAGAATCTCGACACGATCACAAGGATCGGGGAACACCGAATCTCGACACGATCACAGTACCGGGTGTTATCCTGCCTTTTGGAAAGGACGTGATATCATCGACTTTGCTCGAAACGAATGGTTATCAGTTCTAAGAATCAATTATATATGATACTGTGAATGATAGTCAGGCAAATCCGGACCAGGTCCTAATCTAGTTGTAATCGGTATGGAATGATTAGCATAGTTCCATGAAGTTGCAACTCAAATTTCAAGACGACCGGAGTTCGTATGCTTGAGTTACAGACGAAGGAAGGATCTGTATGGATCGATCGGGAACGATCTATAAAATAGCTCAAATCAGCAAAGAACGACCAATATCTCAAAATCCACAAGGCCAATTCATTTGAAACTTTCCAAGCATCAATAAAATGAAGAACGAAGCCTACAAAAATGATCGCAGGTCACAAAGTTGAGATATGAAGATGGACGATCTGAGTTGGCCGATCGTTTTTTCTGAGCAATCAAAACGATCGGTGTAGTTCAGTGCACGATCCAAGTACAACAAAGATCGATCCATATCTCACAATTTACAACTCAGAATGATTCCATAATTTAAAAGCAATGTCAAAAGGCATGTGGGACCCTCCAAAAACGATCGCACGTGAACTGGAAGCAAGAAAAAGCGATCGATGAAAGTTTAGTCGATCGTACCAAATTGTCAAGTTAAGGCCACCGATCGTTACGGTGGGCCCCTGTGGACCTAAAGAGCCTTTTGCCAAAATCTTAGAAAATATCTCATCATCTCTCCCTATAAATATAGGCCTCATGGTTCATTTTCAAGGGCTTTTACGCCACTTATTACAGGAGACTTCATTGCAATCAAGTGCTATCTTTATTTCTCCATTGTAATCAGATTCATAAGTGGTTACTAAAGGAAAAAATTCAAAGTGGACGTAGGCATACAACACCAAACCACCATAAATCTTTGTGTTTCTGATTATAGCTGATTCTCAGTTGCTTGTTGATTTATCTACTCATTATAATTTTGTTTTTCTTTATTTATTTCCCTATTAAATCTATTCTTGGGTGTTTGTGACCAATTTTGGTGCAAACATTTTGGTGCTTTCACCGAGAACCTTGATTCTCAGTTTTCTAGGATCCCTTTGTTTCTACTAGATTGGATAAAATCCACCAAAGGAGATCTGCTGTAATCTTCGAAAAATTGTTCGTACTACTCAGATTTGTAGAAATCTAAGCAAGGCCATCGATAATGGGAGACATATTAGATCCACTTCTCAGAACCTGGAAGGAAAAGATAATACCAGCATTCAGTAAGGAGATCCAAGCAATCAACCAACAAATGTGAATGCTGATCCAGTTGAAGTTCAGAATCCCACTAATGCTGTTACAAGAGCTAAATTTCATAATTTAATGAGAGAGCTTATGGAGAACCATCGACAGCTAAATCAACAAATTTAGACCAATATCAACTTGATGAACCAAATCAATCAGCAGCAACGGGGCAAAGCTAGAAGGGATCCCACCCCTTACTCGATATCGGAGAGCTCTAGTTCGTCGGATGGATATCACAGACATAGGAACCATAGAACTGACGAATATCATGCAAAAACTTCAGGGCATCAACAGGTAGACCATCGTGGTCTACCAGGAAAAGTCAGTGTTGATCCCTCCGCTAGAGAAGGAAACTTACCTGTGCACGCTGGGATTCATACCGGAGCTGCTATGGTTAGTTTTGATGATGGAGTCCGATTGAATGCTGACTAGGTTCTTCCCCAGAATGATGATGAAATGAATGTACATGATGCGCATCGGGAAGATGGTGAACCAAGAAGGCGTGAAACGGCCCGCAGACATTGACCGGACCATTCACGTGAGGTGGAACACGACCACCGCTTGGCACCAACCATCCAAACGCCTGACTTATCGGCAATGGTCAAGTAGTTGGTGAGAGAGAACCAACGCTTGGATAACGATGATTGGGGAATCTCGACAAGCCATACCCCGTTCACTGATAATGTTCTATACACAGAATACTCGAGGAGATTCAACATGCCATTGATGCCTGCGTACGAGGGAAAACAGACCCCAGGCAGCATATTATGAAATATGAATGGCTAATGGATTCTACACGAGCTGATGATGCGACCAAGTGTAGATGCTTTCCCATAACTCTTTCCGAAATAGCAATGATGTGGTTCACGAGACTACCCCCGTGATCAATTTCTAGATTTGATGATTTGGCAACCAAGTTTGTGGAGCAATTCCGGATGCACGCGACTTGTCCTAAAGATGTGATGTCCCTTTCCAGCATGATTCCAGCTCCAGGAGAGTCATTAAAAGATTATTTGGAGAGATTTCATACAGCTGTTACGGAGGTTAGTAATCCGAATAATCATGCAATACTCATGGCCGTGGCGAGAGGGATTGACCTAGAGTCTAATTTTGGTGATTGGTTAGCTGGTAAGCCACCCACAACTTTGGAGCGCTTTTACGCAAAGGCGGCTCAGTATTTGAGAAAGGAGGAAGCTAGGTCCTCCAGAAAAAAGAGTGTTGCAGGACCAAATGGGGAAGGAGTACAGAGTAACACTGCGATAAAACAGTCTGATGACAGTTCTGGGAAAGTCTAGGTGAATGTTCATAATAAACCAAATCAGCAAAAGAGAAGCGGAGATAGGAACCAAGAGCGAAAGAGGGATTCTAGAAGATTGAAGCCTAGGATTCCAATGTATAATAATTACACGCCGTTGAATACGTCCTTGGAGAATATCTATCTATCTATTGCAATACCATGCAGTATAGGAAGCCGCCTCTAGAAGAATCAACAGAGAAGCAGAAATAGACCAGGAAATACTGTCGGTTTCATGAGTGCTATGGGCACAATACAAATGAATGCAGGCATCTCTGGGATGTTATAGAAAGGCTGATTCGAGAAAGGAAATTACAATAGTTTTCGAAAGCCCGGCAGGATGGCGGGTAAGGGACTTTCGACCCCAACCGAGGACAAGTACTGCATAGGGCTAAGGAGCCTACACACACCGGTGATAAATAGGATAGTCAGAGGATCGCACTCAGCAGATAAGAGTTGGCAGAAGATGGAGCGCTATGCTAGCGCAATTAGGCATGTGGATTTTGAATGCTGTTCGAATACGAAAGATAGAGCTTCGGCAAAATAGCAACCTACGATGGTGGATGATATTGTGTTTAGGAACAAAGATGCAGATAAGGTAGAGGCTCTGACAATCGACCCAATTGTCATTTCGGCCATGATTGGCCCTGCTTTAATGAGAAGGATATTGATTGATTGAGGAAGTTCAGTAAATATAATCTTCAAAAAGGCTTATGATCAGATGAGGATGGAAGCCAAAGACTTAAAACCATCTAAAGCTCGTATACACGGTTTTAACGGAGTTGCAACTGGAGCTGTTGGTTATGTAGAATTACCTGTAGAGATGGGAGAAGGTGAACAAAGGAGAGTGCGGATCTTACCGTTTGTTGTTTTGGATGTTGGCTCTCCATACAATGTTTTTCAGGATCTACCAGCCGTAGTTGAATTTCGGGCAGCTCTTACCCTATGGTGTTTGACTTTGAAGTTTCCAACAGATAATGGTGTAGGAGTTGTTCATGGCTATTAGGCGACTGGACGTGCATGTTATGTAGCTGAGTTGAGGGAAGCTCAGCACAAAGAAAAAGGTAAGGATGTGGACAAGACTGTCCGCATCCAAGCTACCAAAGATTGACAACTATCGCTTGAGCCTTGGCTTGGGCGCCACAGTCGGTTCTATAGAGATATAGATCCGAGAGATGACGAAGAGGAGCCCAAAGAGACCATGGCTGCGCCGACTGAGTTGACAGTTGATATTACGTTCAGCCACGACGACCCATCATGAGTCCTAAAGATTGGATCACAGCTCAACCCCGTGATGATGAAGGAACTTGTTGGTTTTCTCTGAGCGAATCTAGACGTGTTTTCTTGGACTCACTCTGACATGTGTGGAATCTCGCTAGCCATTACAAGCCATGCATTGAATATCGACCCGAGGTATGTCCCAGTGAAGCAAAAAAAGCACGGCGTGGAGCTAGAGAGCTCTGCCGCTCTCAAAGAGGAGGTGGATAGACTAAAAGACAACGGGTTTATCCACGATGCCCTCTACCCTCAATGGGTACCTAATCATATGCTTGTAAAGAAAGCGAATGGGAAGTGGGGAACATGCGTTGATTATTCAGACTTGAACAAGGCGTGCCCGAAAGACAGTTTCCCCCTTCCGAGGATCGACCAGTTGGTAGATTCAACCATGGGACACGAATTGCTATCTTTCATGGATGCGTACTCGGGATATAACCAAATTATGATGCACATTCTCAATCAAGAGCACACCGATTTCATTACTGATGTTGGATTGTATTGCTATGTAGTAATGCCATTTGGATTAAAGAATGCGGGAGCAACTTATCAGTGCTTAGTCAACAGGATGTTTAAAGATCAGATCGAAAAGACAATGGAAGTGTATGTGGATGATATGCTCGTGAAGTCATGACGACCAAGCGACCACATTAGAGACTTGTCAAAAATATTTGACATCCTTTGATATTACAAGATGAAGATTAATCCTTTGAAGTGTTCTTTAGGTGTTGCATCGGCGAAATTCTTGGGCTTTATTGTCGATGCCCGTGGAATAGAGGCTAACCCCAAGAAGATTCAGGCTATCCGCGATATCCATGTGCCAAGGACTATTAAACAAGTGAAGAGTCTGAATGGGAAAGTTGTTGTTGCCTTAAGCCGGTTTATCTCCAGAGCCACTGACAGATGCATTCCTTTCTTTGATTTGATTAGGAAAGGGAAAAGAAACCTCGAATGGATGCGTGATTGTAAAGATACATTTCAAGCTTTTGTGAATCATTTAGAGAGACCCTCCATCTTGTCAAAGCCGATGGATTATAAGGATTTGTGCATGTATTTGGCTATATTGGCACACGCTATAAGTGCCGCATTGCTTCGCGAGGAGGATCAGATCTAGAGGCCATTGTACTATGTTAGCAAACGATTAACGGGAGCTAAAAGGAACTATCCGAAAATAGAGAAACTGGCATATTGCTTGCTGATTGCATCACGAAAGCTTCGCCCGTATTTCCAGGCACATCCAATCAATGTTTACATTAATCAGCCGTTACGACAAGTCCTACAACGACCTGAGACGTCTGGAAGATTACTCAAGTGGAATATCGAGCTTAGTCAATTCGATATCACTTATCTCCCACGAAGGGATATCCAAGGTCAGGCACTGGCAGGTTTTATAGCAGAGTTTACTACTCAGGATGATTTTCCAGAAAGTAGCGAAATCCCTACCATACAGTGGAAATTGTATACTGATGGAGCATCTAATGATCATTGTTCTGGGGCTAGAATTGTGCTTGTAATTCCCTAAGGTCGGTCAATCTGTTATGATTTAAAGCTTGATTTCCAACGATAAAAAACAAAGTTGAGTATAAAGCTCCGATTGCTGGACTTAAACTCGCTAGAGAACTCAGAATAAAATCTCTTGAAATCTTTTGTAATTCGTAGTTGGTAGTGTACCAAGTCAGGGGAGATTATCAAGCTAAGGGACAATAACTTGCCCTATACCTTAACTAAGTCCAAGAGTTGTTAGTACAATTTGAGTACTATGACATTTCGCATATTCCACGAGATTAAAACAGAGAGGCGAATTTATTGGCAAACTTTGCTAGCACCGGCGAGGCATAGCGGATGGGCTTGGTCTTGGTCGAAGTATTAAATGCCCCAAGTTTAAACATGATAGAAATCTATCGAACACTGAAAGCAGAGCCTAAGAAGGAGTCGTGGATGACTCCTATCAAAGACTATTTGCTACAGGGAATTCTTCCCGAACGAAGGAATGAAAAGCGAAAAGTCCTTTGCTAAGCTTCATGGTATATCATGCAAGAAGGAGCTATGTACTGGAGAGGTTTCTCTGTTCCCCTACTCCTGTGTGTCGCTCATGATGAGATAAAGCGTGTATTGAAAGAAGTTCATGAAAGGGAATGTGGCGATCACACTGGTGGGCAAACTCTGGCAAAGAAAATACTCCGTTACGGTTATTATTGGCCAACCATAAATTGAGATGCCGTTGATTATGTAAGAGATGTGATAAATGCTAGATATATGCAAAAATTTCAAGAGCTCCCCTAATGGAAGTCACGCAAATGGTCAGCCCATGGCCATTTGCCATGTGGGATATAGACATTATTGGCTCCTTACCGATCTCTAAAGGTGGCGCAAAGTACGCTATCATTGCAGTTGATTACATCACCAAATGTGTAATGACCCAGAATTTTGAACAAATTAAATTGAAAATATTTAATTAATTTTAAATATTTGAACGATGATTTAATTTGAATCCCGAATATAACTTTGAATTTGACGATTAAATTATAAAATTTAATCGATTGAAGTTGAACAAAAATTTGAATCTTTAATTTTAAGCCGAAGAAAAATATTTCAAAAGCTTTTAAAATTTATATTGATAACACTGAAGATAACAGGAGCTTCAGAATTGAATTTTAAACTGTTTTGTTCGGTTTTGAAATTTAATTGTTTGAACCGATATTTAAAAATAGTCCTTTTTCAAACAGTCTTGGAATTCGACGAAACCAGTTCCATTGGGTCCGTAATATTAAATTATTACCGGATTTCAATTTTCGTATTTTTCGAAGTTAATACGTAGCTATAAGGCGTGTAAACGCATCGAAATTTATTCGAATTCGAATTTAAATTTAAATTTAAATTTGTCACTCATCACCACGTTTTCATCCCGTAAAGCACGCCCCAGTGTCTACGCCGAGAATCACGAAAATAAATCGTGCGACCCATCCCTTACGTTTTTAAATGCCCCACTCCCTCTATTCAGTTCAAAACAAAAGAAAATCTCGTTCTAAACTAAAATCAATGGCGTCTCTACATCTCGATCGAATGAAAACATTTCATCGTTCAAAGCAGGAAGAAAATAAAATAAATGGCCGAGCCTATATCTCGTTCGAAGCTAGGGTTCGAGCATGGGGCAGCGACGCGCGCGACATGGTCAATCGCGAGGCCAAGGCGATTGTTTGGGGAGTTCGAAATCGCGACGACGGCGCTGTCAAGTGGGGGAACTCGCGAATTGGAGCGCACGGCGAAGTCAAGCTAGGCAGGAAGGGGCGACTTTCGAGATCGCGATGGAGTTTGGCATGAAGGCGCGAGAAGGGGTTCGATCAACGTTTGACTTTGGGAATCGTGATTTGGCGACAGTAATGGAGTCGCGTTGCTCGAGAGTAATGCCGGTGGCTTCTGGCATTTCGTTGGTCTGGGTATTCGACCGCGAGAGAGAAGGTTTGCGATTGAGGCGCTAGCGGCGAGGCTAGGGATGCGAGCACTCGCGTGCGAGGCTGGGACTTCGGCGGCATATATTGGGAAAGAAGGTGATCGGGGTCTGTCATTTTCGATGGGTACGAATTCTTTTTCATTTCTGTTGTTTGAAAAAAAAAATTTATATACGTGCAGAAAAAATATATATATCATTATTTGATTTTACAGGAAATTTTATAAGATAAAATTTTTGATTCTGGAAAAGATGATGAAGGCAGCTCTGTTCTTGGAAATTTAATTAATATAGATTTAAAAGAGTAGTTTTCAAAATGAAATAGAATAATACGGGTTAGAGTAGTTAATATATGTAACAAACTTATCTAATTTTTCTTGGTTACCGAAATAATTTATTAAAGAAAAGCTTGGTTATTAGTTTAAAATTAAATAAATGAATTGTAAAATTTATTGTTAGAAAATGATTAAAGAAGAAAATTTTATTCTTAAACTAAAAACTTCAGTTGGATAAATTTGTTAAGGAGAATTAGTTTGAAAAGAGATTATTGAATCAAAATTATCAAATGAAAATTT
This sequence comes from Allium fistulosum, assembly GCA_030737815.1. NCBI lineage: Eukaryota > Viridiplantae > Streptophyta > Magnoliopsida > Asparagales > Amaryllidaceae > Allium > Allium fistulosum. The sequence goes on from CM060904.1 coordinate 357,515,705, forward strand.
ATTATTCGATTGATTCGAATTTTAACAAATTGTATAAATTATTTATACAAGGTATAAAGCAAGAAAAATCGAGTCAAGTGGAAAATGGGATTGCAATTAAAAAGCTAAGGTGAGATTCTTCTCACTCAAATAAAATTTGGTATTGCAGTTATTTATTGATTGATATGATTGCTATTTGGATGTGATATTAGATATAGTAGGATATATCTATATATATAGAAATATATACATATTGGCATATGTATATATTGGATTGATGATTTCCCGCCTCGTATAGCGGATGAGACCCTATTGCGCCGTTAGTAAGCAGATTTTTATAAAAACCCATATACCGCGATATTCCACCTCGAAGTGGAATTGGTATTGTGCTAACGTCTTTGGATGCAGGGAAACAGGTTGGAGGGATCCAACTGGACCCCTCACATTGATTGAATTTATTTCTACTGTGATGTGATAATCTGTGAATGATTATTGATGTTATTGAATTGATGTCTGGAAATTTTTGAAAACTAAAATTTAGCTGAATGGATGTTTGATATCATTGGATTCCAAAAATAAACGAAATTGAATTTTTGAAATCAAAATAGAAATTTCTAAGTGAATTAATTTTAGAAATTGAATAAATTTTGAAGAAAGGAATTTTTTAAAGTATAAAAAGGTTAATTTTTATAATCTTATCGAATTAATTCCAGAATCAAGTGAAAATGTTAAATAAATGGATTTCGTAAAATAGTGATTATAATTTGAAGAATTTAATTTAAGAATTTGGATTTTTAAATAGATTGAAAGAAACGATTGAAATTTATTTCCTTAAAAAGGAATTTATTAAAAGAAGATAAGCTGGAAATCCAACTAGAAATTTAATTGGTAAATTGAAATAAATTGGGAAATCAATGTAAAATGATTTCAATTTGAAGAATCCATTTTAAAACAGAATATTGAATAATTTGAGAAAAAATGAGGAATTTACTTAGTAGTGATAAATAAATTTTTAAATCAATATCGAAATTGATTTGGGATTGAAGTTTTTATAAATAGAATTGGAATTTATAAAAGTTGTTTATAAATCCGAAATCACTTATTTTGATAAGTATAAATATAGAAGTTGATAAAAAGAAGATTTATAAGTCGATGTTGTTATTAAAATAGAAATAGAATTTATAACCATGTTTATAAATTCGAAATCGATTGAATTTGATAAATTAAATATAGAAGATTATTAAAGAAGATATATTCGCGATTTTGGATAGCGAATTTTTATTGAAATAAAAGAAAACCAAAAATTTAAAAACTTGACATATGTTCTTATCTTCATTTTTTTTCTCCTATCTCATTCTTTTCAAAACTTAAGAAAGAAACTTTCAGCCTGAAAATTTAAACAAATCTCTCAAAACAAATCTGATAATCAACTCCTCAAAATCAAAACAAAGCCTGTAACTAAAATCTACAAACCTGTAATCAATCCTCTGTAAAGCTTCTTCTTCAAACCATAATTCATTTTCAAAATCATTCATAAGTAATGATTTACACTATCTCTAATTAATTTAAAGTGAATTAAATTAATTACTTCATTTTATAAATCCTGCTTACTTAATTATTAATTAAACCAATTAATTAATCATTACTCTAAGTATCCATCTTAATTAATCATTCCTGATTAATAATCCTTTAATTACTTTAAGTAATTAATTCTTAATTAATTTCACAAATTAATTAACTTAAACCATTACAGTAATTAATCTTTAATTACATCATTAATGTGTAGAAATGATTGAAATTGGGTTAAGTGAATTATATTCACGATTTTGGACAGTGAATATATCGTTAAGTAGAATAGATATGGTTCTGGGAAAGTGATATTTGAAATGAAGTTAATTGTTTTAAACGGTGTTTTAAAATATATTGAATATCGAAATCATAGATTTCAACATTTATTGTTGAAATAGACGTTTTCGAGAAATAGGGAAATGATGGACTATAACACGGTTGTTATAGTAAATGATTCCCGAAAGGAAATGTTTTTATGTAGTATTGGGATTTATAAACCTATCTTAATTTCGAATCCCTATACTAGTGATTTTGAGTCGTCGTAACGATGTTTTACGCAACATTCGTTTTGACTCAAATAGATGTTAAAATTAATGATTTCCTTAAAGAATGAAATGTATACTTAATATTGATTTAAGTATATTGAATATTTTCAAATGTTGAAAATAAATGATTTGTGAAATACTTATTTTTAAATAAGTATAGAAATGCTTTTCCAAAATGAAATGAAATGTTTTTGAGAATTTATCTTCTTAAAAGATAAATTGAAAGTGAATGTTTGAAATCGATTTGGAAATCGAATATCAGTAGATATTCGAAAAAATATAAATTCACTATGGAATTTATAAAAGAAATGGAAATTTGTTTAAAAAATAAATATTGATTTATTTTTGAAGTGTGGAAATTTTATATCTAGTAAATATATTTTTGGAAGTAAATAATTTGGAAAATTATTTGGAATCTGATGATGTTGCGCATCTTTATTGATAGTTAAATAACCGACTATCAATAATTACCTTTAGATAGGTATTTGTTGTGAATTGAATGAATTTGAATGCCACACTTATTTTTAAATAAGCGCTCACTATTCGGGTTAGCCGGGAAAGGACCATGGGGTCGTATAACCCATTCCGAATATGTGATACGTCGTTATGAATTGCATTCGAAGACCGGTGTTGAAGACTGGATATTTTTGAAAACGGAAGGATTACCGTCGAGTTACTCTACATCGGCTGATCTCCGATTTAGAGGTTTTATCACCCTTAGTGACGGGAAGTCCGGACGTGATTAGAAATTTATCCGAATATGCAAGGGCTTCGTGAGAAGTGCCTTCGGTTCTGTTCGATCCCGGAACAGACTTGTATGGATTGTGTGTCTGACGTTACAATTTGAGATATAAAGCTGATTTCTTTCAAATACATTTCTGTTGGTGGCGGAGAATTTATTCTCTTAGCTTAACACCCTTCTCTGAGACGTACGAGCTCAGAGGTTATGTAGTTGAAATTTATCAGCGATATATCCCAATTTGGTAACGTGGCATACTGAGTGTTGCTGTGAAATGATCAGTGTTTGATCATTTATGATATGATCATTTGTTTGATCTTATATCTTTGTGATCATAGGTTGATCATTTTGTTTGACCCGAAGCAGGGCTTTGTAGAAAGCGTAGCTTTGTGGACGAGACTTCGTCGAGCCTCACACCCCGGAAATGGTCGAAACAGGAAGGATGCGGCAAGGTTCTAGGGAGTAGCGCCCTTTAGTGTATGTCATTCCTTCTGGATAGAGGTGGTATCATGGTATGGAGCCCAGATACTTAACCTATGTGGTTGCTGCATTATTACTTTGTGGTTGTTGCGAATCGGGGATCCTCGGGAAGATCGGTGACGATCGGGGGATGGCATACGCGTGTCAGTAGTTACCTACTTTTGCAGAGGTAACCCGGCCTTGTGTTGGCAGAGATCTAACCGTAATGTTAGGTTATTTCTCGGGTCGTCTATTCCAGGGACGTACCCATCGTGGAAAAGGAAGTTCCTTAGCCTGACCATTTGTTGGAAATCCAAATCCCAATACGCACCTTGTACGGTATTAGTTGTAGAACCTGCCATTTAAGTACGGTGGTCACCACTGTTTAGATGGTAGCTATAGTAGGCATACGATACTGGTCGTATGTTGGCTAAGATTAATATTATACTTTCGAAATGTTTTCTACACTATGCACTAATAATAATATCAAAAATAATTTGATTTTGCGTAGTAAGCATCTTTGACTATCATAAGAAGAAATCTCCTCCAATTCTGCGTTTGCATTGTGTGTGTGGCGGGAGGTCTTATGGTAGTTTCATTTTCCAAAAGCATTGCGAATTTATTTTATTTTCTTTGTGAAAAATAACTGTTTTACGATCTCACACCAGTCACCATGACTGACTCGGAGTTTATTGTTCACTTCTAAACTCTGGGTGCCCACAAATTTCCACACGGGCAGCCTAGAGTTATGTTATCAGGATATTCTGGATATTCTGGAGCTTTGGAGATAAGCTGGATGATGAGACGTAGTATTTGTATCTAATAACATTTATTCCGCTGTGTATTCTGTATGAGGACAAGTTTATATAACTGTCCATTGTTGTATATTGACTCTGATTGATGTATGTATAAAAACTGATATAATTCTTTGTTTTAAAAGACTAGTGTTTATCTATTATATATTGTTCCGCTGCGATGTGTAATATTCTGATATTGTTCTCTGTTTCTGTTGTTGTTCTGTTAGTTCTTCTATCTTCTTTTCTTCTTCCTTCTTCTTCTGTTTTCTTCTTCTTCTACCTTTTTCTCCTATTTAAAACCCTCACTATTGGAGTTTTCGGCACTCGATTTCTCGGCAGTCGATAAAGTAAGTATCGATGTTGAATTTTCGGAAGTCAAAAATTTCCGTACGTGACAGCGTGGTATCAGAGCATATGGTTAAGCGACAACCCTGCTCTGTTGGGTGTTACTCATTAGAGATAGAGTTAGTAGTACTCTAGAATGAGTTTGAGTGTAATAATAGATACGAGTGCGTATTTGTTAGTGAATATAAAAAATGTTTTATATTGTGTTTGCTTATCCGTTGAGATGTTTATGAATTTTGGTCGGTATGTGGGACGCCATATTATCGATAGGGATTTCTAAACACTTAAACGAGGCAAGACGACATAGTATTGTTTTAAAATAGGGTGAATGAAATAATTTTACCCAAAACTATTTTTGTATAGAAAAGAAATGTTTTTCTATGAAGTACTATAGTATATGGATGTTTGGTTGTTATAAAATAATAACATTGAAACATTATCATTGTTATATTGAAATTGAATAAGAAATAAAGTAATAACCAAAGATTTAAGAAATAAAATTCACATATAAATGAAATTTAAGAATGTAAATTATAAATGTGATTTGTAATTTAAAACGGAATTCCAGAGAAGTATTTGGAAATGTTTTGAAAAGGATTTGAAAATTTTGGAGATTTGGAAGTTTAAATCATTTTTGATTTGAAAATGAATTTCAAAGGTTTTGAAAAGTATTTTGGAGAGACGAAAGCTCTAAACTCTTTTCGGTCGCTGGAAAATAACTTCGGTAATGACTGCAGCATTATCAATGTTCATTTTCGGGTTTCCAAAAGAGGAATTGTTGCCAAATTATTTTAAATAGAAAGTGTTTGGAAAATTTGGGTTTTTGTTTTGGAAATAAAAAAATGATTTGGATTGTTTTCAAAATGGCTTTGAAATGTTGGTAAACTCTGGAATGCTATATATATATACCAATTGAATTTCGGTTGGCTTTGAAATATTACTAAGTTGATAACTTATACCAATTGAATTTCGGTAGAATAAATTTAACTTAAAAGAATGAAGTTAAATCAAAGAAAGTATAAGTGAATAAATTTGAATAAATGAAAGTGAGATTGAATGTTGAAATTCATTTCAAATTTGTAAGCAAATAAATTGAATTGAATAATTATCAATGAAAGATAAATTAAAATTCGTATGGAATTGAAACGGAATGTTGAAAATGAATTGGAATTTGTAATGAATTAGTAACTAGAACTAATTTAAAATAGTATAGTTGTAAAGGAAAGTGAATCGATAAAATTCAATATTCAGAAGTTAAACCGAATCCAAATTTAGTTGAAATGATAAACTAAATACAAATGAATGGGAAATGTAAAATGGAATGAAAATGAATAGGTGTAACTTCAACAGTGAAGTAAAAATGATATAAGAAGTAAGTATTGAAATTTTGTAATGGAATTTGCAAAATGGTTTGAATGTGTAACTAGATATTATGGCTAGTAGGACATACAGGTGTTATAAAAGGAATTGGAATTTTGATTTCGAAGATAATTTGAATCGCTCGAAAAAGGTATGTATTTAAATTTGAATATGAGATTTGATGACTTATTTCTCTAGCCGCTTGGCTGTTTCTTTTTCTTTTTGAAATCTGAGAGTCCGTAGGGACGTTTTGTAGTCGTACCATATTAGCCGCGCAAAGGAGACGCTGGCGAAATTTTTCGAAAATTTCGAGTGTTAGAAAATTTTTGAGAAAATTTGAAAGTTTAAAGTTTAAAATTTAGATTTTAAATTTGAATTGGAAGTAAACAATGATGTTTGAAAACTATAGAGGGTTTAGAAATTTAGTTGAATGATAACGAATCTTTAGTAGAAAGATTTGTTTTGATAATTTGATAAAACTATTAGATTGTGAAAAGATAGTAGACGAGTTAAGGACCTTTTTCCCTAACTTGTAATTTCGAGGACGAAATTCTTTTAAGGGGGGAAGTCTGTAACGACCCAGAATTTTGAACAAATTAAATTGAAAATATTTAATTAATTTTAAATATTTGAACGATGATTTAATTTGAATCCCGAATATAACTTTGAATTTGACGATTAAATTATAAAATTTAATCGATTGAAGTTGAACAAAAATTTGAATCTTTAATTTTAAGTCGAAGAAAAATATTTCAAAAGCTTTTAAAATTTATATTGATAACACTGAAGATAACAGGAGCTTCAGAATTGAATTTTAAACTGTTTTGTTCGGTTTTGAAATTTAATTATTTGAACCGATATTTAAAAATAGTCCTTTTTCAAACAGTCTTGGAATTCGACGAAACCAGTTCCATTGGGTCCGTAATATTAAATTATTACCGGATTTCAATTTTCGTATTTTTCGGAGTTAATACGTAGCTATACGGCGTGTAAACGCATCGAAATTTATTCGAATTCGAATTTAAATTTAAATTTAAATTTGTCACTCATCACCACGTTTTCATCCCGTAAAGCACGCCCCAGTGTCTACGCCGAGAATCATGAAAATAAATCGTGCGACCCATCCCTTACGTTTTTAAATGCCCCACTCCCTCTATTCAGTTCAAAACAAAAGAAAATCTCGTTCTAAACTAAAATCAATGGCGTCTCTACATCTCGATCGAATGAAAACATTTCATCGTTCAAAGCAGGAAGAAAATAAAATAAATGGCCGAGCCTATATCTCGTTCGAAGCTAGGGTTCGAGCATGGGGCAGCGACGCGCGCGACATGGTCAATCGCGAGGCCAAGGCGATTGTTTGGGGAGTTCGAAATCGCGACGGCGGCGCTGTCAAGTGGGGGAACTCGCGAATTGGAGCGTGCGGCGAAGTCAAGCTAGGCAGGAAGGGGCGACTTTCGAGATCGCGATGGAGTTTGGCATGAAGGCGCGAGAAGGGGGTTCGATCAACGTTTGACTTTGGTAATCGTGATTTGGCGACAGTAATGGAGTCGCGTTGCTCGAGAGTGATGCCGGTGGCTTCTGGCATTTCGTTGGTCTGGGTATTCGACCGCGAGAGAGAAGGTTTGCGATTGAGGCGCTAGCGGCGAGGCTAGGGATGCGAGCACTCGCGTGCGAGGCTGGGACTTCGGCGGCATATATTGGGAAAGAAGGTGATCGGGGACTGTCATTTTCGATGGGTACGAATTCTTTTTCATTTCTGTTGTTTGAAAAAAAAAATTATATACGTGCAGAAAAAATATATATATCATTATTTGATTTTACAGGAAATTTTATAAGATAAAATTTTCGATTTTTGAAAAGATGATGAAGGCAGCTCTGTTCTTGGAAATTTAATTAATATAGATTTAAAAGAGTAGTTTTTAAAATGAAATAGAATAATACGGGTTAGAGTAGTTAATATATGTAACAAACTTATCTAATTTTTCTTGGTTACCGAAATAATTTATTAAAGAAAAGCTTGGTTATTAGTTTAAAATTAAATAAATGAATTGTAAAATTTATTGTTAGAAAATGATTAAAGAAGAAAATTTTATTCTTAAACTAAAAACTTTAGTTGGATAAATTTGTTAAGGAGAATTAGTTTGAAAAGAGATTATTGAATCAAAATTATCAAATGAAAATTTATTATTCGATTGATTCGAATTTTAACAAATTGTATAAATTATTTATACAAGGTATAAAGCAAGAAAAATCGAGTCAAGTGGAAAATGGGATTGCAATTAAAAAGCTAAGGTGAGATTCTTCTCACTCAAATAAAATTTGGTATTGCAGTTATTTATTGATTGATATGATTGCTATTTGGATGTGATATTAGATATAGTAGGATATATCTATATATATATAGCAATATATACATATTGGCATATGTATATATTGGATTGATGATTTCCCGCCTCGTATAGCGGATGAGACCCTATTGCGCCGTTAGTAAGCGGATTTTTATAAAAACCCATATACCGCGATATTCCACCTCGAAGTGGAATTGGTATTGTGCTAACGTCTTTGGATGCAGGGAAACAGGTTGGAGGGATCCAACTGGACCCCTCACATTGATTGAATTTATTTCTACTGTGATGTGATAATCTGTGAATGATTATTGATGTTATTGAATTGATGTCTGGAAATTGTTGAAAACTAAAATTTAGCTGAATGGATGTTTGATATCATTGGATTCCAAAAATAAACGAAATTGAATTTTTGAAATCAAAATAGAAATTTCTAAGTGAATTAATTTTAGAAATTGAATAAATTTTGAAGAAAGGAATTTTTTAAAGTATAAAAAGGTTAATTTTTATAATCTTATCGAATTAATTCCAGAATCAAGTGAAAATGTTAAATAAATGGATTTCGTAAAATAGTGATTATAATTTGAAGAATTTAATTTAAGAATTTGGATTTTTAATTGAAAGAAACGATTGAAATTTATTTCCTTAAAAGGGAATTTATTAAAAGAAGATAAGCTGGAAATCCAACTAGAAATTTAATTGGTAAATTGAAATAAATTGGGAAATCAATGTAAAATGATTTCAATTTGAAGAATCCATTTTAAAACAGAATATTGAATAATTTGAGAAAAAATGAGGAATTTACTTAGTAGTGATAAATAAATTTTTAAATCAATATCGAAATTGATTTGGGATTGAAGTTTTTATAAATAGAATTGGAATTTATAAAAGTTGTTTATAAATCCGAAATCACTTATTTTGATAAGTATAAATATAGAAGTTGATAAAAAGAAGATTTATAAGTCGATGTTGTTATTAAAATAGAAATAGAATTTATAACCATGTTTATAAATTCGAAATCGATTGAATTTGATAAATTAAATATAGAAGATTATTAAAGAAGATATATTCGCGATTTTGGATAGCGAATTTTTATTGAAATAAAAATGTGTAGAAATGATTGAAATTGGGTTAAGTGAATTATATTCACGATTTTGGACAGTGAATATATCGTTAAGTAGAATAGATATGGTTCTGGGAAAGTGATATTTGAAATGAAGTTAATTGTTTTAAACGATGTTTTAAAATATATTGAATATCAAAATCATAGATTTCAACATTTATTGTTGAAATAGACGTTTTCGAGAAATAGGGAAATGATGGACTATAACACTGTTGTTATAGTAAATGATTCCCGAAAGGAAATGTTTTTATGTAGTATTGGGATTTATATACCTATCTTAATTTCGAATCCCTATACTAGTGATTTTGAGTCGTCGTAACGATGTTTTACGCAACATTCGTTTTGACTCAAATAAATGTTAAAATTAATGATTTCCTTAAAGAATGAAATGTATACTTAATATTGATTTAAGTATATTGAATATTTTCAAATGTTGAAAATAAATGATTTGTGAAATACTTATTTTTAAATAAGTATAGAAATGCTTTTCCAAAATGAAATGAAATGTTTTTGAGAATTTATCTTCTTAAAAGATAAATTGAAAGTGAATGTTTGAAATCGATTTGGAAATCGAATATCAGTAGATATTCGAAAAAATATAAATTCACTATGGAATTTATAAAAGAAATGGAAATTTGTTTAAAAAATAAATATTGATTTATTTTTGAAGTGTGGAAATTTTATATCTAGTAAATATATTTTTGGAAGTAAATAATTTGGAAAATTATTTGGAATCTGATGATGTTGCGCATCTTTATTGATAGTTAAATAACCGACTATCAATAATTACCTTTAGATAGGTATTTGTTGTGAATTGAATGAATTTGAATGCCACACTTATTTTTAAATAAGCGCTCACTATTCGGGTTAGCCGGGAAAGGACCATGGGGTCGTATAACCCATTCCGAATATGTGATACGTCGTTATGAATTGCATTCGAAGACCGGTGTTGAAGACCGGATATTTTTGAAAACGGAAGGATTACCGTCGAGTTACTCTACATCGGCTGATCTCCGATTTAGAGGTTTTATCACCCTTAGTGACGGGAAGTCCGGACGTGATTAGAAATTTATCCGAATATGCAAGGGCTTCGTGAGAAGTGCCTTCGGTTCTGTTCGATCCCGGAACAGACTTGTATGGATTGTGTGTCTGACGTTACAATTTGAGATATAAAGCTGATTTCTTTCAAATACATTTCTGTTGGTGGCGGAGAATTTATTCTCTTAGCTTAACACCCTTCTCTGAGACGTACGAGCTCAGAGGTTATGTAGTTGAAATTTATCAGCGATATATCCCAATTTGGTAACGTGGCATACTGAGTGTTGCTGTGAAATGATCAGTGTTTGATCATTTGTGATATGATCATTTGTTTGATCTTATATCTTTGTGATCATAGGTTGATCATTTTGTTTGACCCGAAGCAGGGCTTTGTAGAAAGCGTAGCTTTGTGGACGAGACTTCGTCGAGCCTCACACCCCGGAAATGGTCAAAACAGGAAGGATGCGGCAAGGTTCTAGGGAGTAGCGCCCCTTAGTGTATGTCATTCCTTCTGGATAGAGGTGGTATCATGGTATGGAGCCCAGATACTTAACCTATGTGGTTGCTGCATTATTACTTTGTGGTTGTTGCGAATCGGGGATCCTCGGGAAGATCGGTGACGATCGGGGGATGGCATACGCGTGTCAGTAGTTACCTACTTTTGCAGAGGTAACCCGGCCTTGTGTTGGCAGAGATCTAACCGTAATGTTAGGTTATTTCTCGGGTCGTCTATTCCAGGGACGTACCCATCGTGGAAAAGGAAGTTCCTTAGCCTGACCATTTGTTGGAAATTCAAGTCCCAATACGCACCTTGTACGGTATTAGTTGTAGAACCTGCCATTTACGTACGGTGGTCACCACTGTTTAGATGGTAGCTATAGTAGGCATACGATACTGGTCGTATGTTGGCTAAGATTAATATTATACTTTCGAAATGTTTTCTACACTATGCACTAATAATAATATCAAAAAGAATTTGATTTTGCGTAGTAAGCATCTTTGACTATCATAAGAAGAAATCTCCTCCAATTCTGCGTTTGCATTGTGTGTGTGGCAGGAGGTCTTATGGTAGTTTCATTTTCCAAAAGCATTGCGAATTTATTTTATTTTCTTTGTGAAAAATAACTGTTTTACGATCTCACACCAGTCACCATGACTGACTCGGAGTTTATTGTTCACTTCTAAACTCTGGGTGCCCACAAATTTCCACACGGGCAGCCTAGAGTTATGTTATCAGGATATTCTGGATATTCTGGAGCTTTGGAGATAAGCTGGATGATGAGACGTAGTATTTGTATCTAATAACATTTATTCCGCTGTGTATTCTATATGAGGACAAGTTTATATAACTGTCCATTGTTGTATATTGACTCTGATTGATGTATGTATAAAAACTGATATAATTCTTTGTTTTAAAAGACTAGTGTTTATCTATTATATATTGTTCCGCTGCGATGTGTAAGATTCTGATATTGTTCTCTGTTTCTGTTGTTGTTCTGTTAGTTCTTCTATCTTCTTTTCTTCTTCCTTCTTCTTCTGTTTTCTTCTTCTTCTACCTTTTTCTTCTATTTAAAACCCTCACTATTGGAGTTTCCGGCACTCGATTTCTCGGCAGTCGATAAAGTAAGTATCGATGTCGAATTTTCGGAAGTCGAAAATTTCCGTACGTGACAAAATGGATAGAAACAGAACCTTTAGCCATGATCACAACCAAGAAAGTGATCAACTTTGTTGTCCGAAACATCATATGTCGATTCGATTTACCATGAACTATTGTAATGGATAATGGGACTTAATTCGACAGTGTTGAATTCAAAGACTTCTGTCAGAGGTATCATATTGAAAAGAGATTTGCAGCAGTCGCTCACCCTCAGGTAAAGAGAAAGGTTGAAGTTGTAAATAAAATCATAAAGTCCGTTCTGATGAAGTGATTGGAAAAGGCCAGAGGCGAGCGAGTGGACGAACTCCCTACAACACTATGGGCTTACAGGACCACCCACAAGTCTACAACTAGCCATACTCCATTCTCCCTTGCTTACGGCTCCGAAGCCGTCATTCCTGTTGAGCTCGAGGTTTCGTCTCATTGAGTGACTTACTACAATCCCAAAACAAATAAAAATATCCTTTTGGAATCTCTTGACTTTATAGATGAGAAGCGTGAGGAAGCCGATCTGAGGGCACCTGTGCATCAACACCGAATCGCCCGGTATTACAACGTTAAAGTTCGACCTAGAACCTTTGAAATCAGCGATCTCGTTCTAAAACGAGTTTTTCCTACCTCATCGCACATGAATCTGAGCTAGGAAGGACCATATGTCATTAAAGGAGGCTTGGAGAGGGAACTTTCAAGCTAGCGACTGTCGATGGCATCACACTTCCATGGGCATGGAATAACGAGCATTTACGATGCTATTTCACTTAATTTATTTCTTTTTCATTTTAGTTGTATGTGCTTTTAGAATTTGATTTTCCAGATATGTAATAAGACAGATTACGTCATTCTCTTCCACTTTAGCAAATAAAGCCCTGGACTCCTTTGTATTTATGATTGTTGTAGCATTGTGTATCATTTACATGACGAGACTGAAATAAAATAAGGGCGATCGTGACACAACAAACCGCTCGCCAAATTAAACCCCCAAGTCCAAGGGGAAAATCAATCAATTACGGAGAATACGATCTGACTGCTCTTCGAAACAACTCTAAGTCCCCAGAGTGTGGATTGGAGTATAAACATAAATAGTGTGTGAACAATCCACCCGAGAAATAACTCTAAGTCCTCAGAATGTGGATTGGAGTATAAACATAAATCGGGTGTGAATCGTCCACCCACGAAATTACTCTAATTCCCCAAAGTGTGTATTGGAGTATAAACATAAATCGGGTGTGAATCGTTCACCCACGAAATAACTTTAAGTCCCCGGAGTGCGAACTGAAGTCTAAACATAAATTGGGTGCGGTTCAACTACCCATCTACTAACTCTTATCCCCAAAGTGCAGATACGAGTATAAACAAATAGATGAGTGCGGTTCGACCACTAACTATTCCATAAACTTTGTACTGAAAACGACAGTAGGAGTGTAAACTCGCTAAGGATAGAGTTCGACCATCCACCACCTAACTCAGCTAACCAGAGACTGGAGGCAAGATAACAGTTACCTAAACCGCTGAGTTCGGCAAGCGTAATGTTAAGGCTCGAGCCTAGTGTTTGATACGACTCAAGGCCATGACCTTAGGGAGGCCTTTGGATGGAAGAATCGAATCGACATCCGATCCGACGAGCAACTAATAACAAATACATAAAACGAAAAACGTGATAGCTTGAACATTTAAATATAAGAATCGTACACGAGAATAAAAGAATTCTTATTAAAACTAAACTTGCTATACACTATACAAGTTTATCCAAAACGAAAAATAAAAGTGAGGGTCATGCCCAAACAAGCATGACCAATGAAAAGGAAAAGTAATCATCCAAGCTATTTACATATCACTCCAATCCAAAGATTATTTCTTGGATTTTCTATTTTTCCTTTGCTTCTTTGGAGTGGCTCCTTCTAAACTACCACTCGACCCTCTCTTCGACCATTTTCCACCTCGGCTTGTCTTCGAAGGAGTATCATCAGTTATATGAATCGAGGCGGTATCATCTTTGGAAGCAAGAGGGATGGAGCCACTCTCAGCACCAGAAGCAGGGGGGATATCATCCTGGGGAATTGTCCCGCCAGGAGGGATCATCTAGAGCGGGACGGGAATCGATTTATTGAAGCCCGAATCAACAGGCTCATCTTTTATCTTCTTTTTCAACAGTTCTTCCCTCTCAACACGTTCTTTCATGCTGAGCTTTCCAGTGGGATCGGAAGAACCTGTGATCACAACATCTTCATCAAAGGAAATTTCATGGTGTGGGTCGCTCCCTTTCTTGAATAATTCCTCTATGAATTGATTATCAATAACAAAGGCTTCTTCTTGAGCACCTTGAGCAGCAACCGAAGTTGTAACTTTAATGGATTCTATCGCAGCCGCTTGTGGCTCCAACAGAGGCTCTTGTGAAGGGACAAGAGCGACACCTGATAGATTCAAAGCTGAGAAAAAATAGGCGAAAATATTAGAAATATAAACTGATAACACCCCAACTTTATGAAAGACGGGAAATGACTATGGAATACCTTCCTCGGTATGGCTCCCAGGTTGAGCCTAAAAATCCTCAGAACCGCGCTCGGGAATTGGAGAAAGTTGTGGCTTGTCTGGATCATACTCAAGAATGGTTAAAGGGTCTGCTGTGGAGCTAGGGGTGACCTGGGGTGCCGGGGGCAATTCAGTTGTAATAATGGGTTATGCCGACCCGAATCCTTCTCTCACTTCATGTGAAGAAGCAACGACAAACTCTTTCTAGAGTGAAAGCTGGATATCATGCAATGTTTTGGGTTCATCGCCCAATCGCATTTCGTTTTCAAACCTAGACAGGTCGATATCCTCTGAATTAAGAAGTTTCTTCTCTTCCGCAACGAGAAATTCCCATGCACGCCAGAGCTGGTAGGGATAATCGTCACCGAGCCATGTCAAGTTTCTATGCTTGAGAACGTTAGTGTTGTAAAGAATGAGAAGTGGGTCAAGCTCATTCCTTATCTCCTTCCTAACCTTGTCCTTGGTAGCTTCTGCTTCACACTGAATAAGTGCATTGACATTTTTGGCCCTTTCAACAACCGTGTCTCTCTCAAGTCTGACATTTACCTACTTATCACATGCATCTTGAGCAGTCTTCCAAGCATCATCTTTTTCCTTATTTGCATA
Organism: Allium fistulosum; assembly: GCA_030737815.1. Lineage (NCBI taxonomy): Eukaryota > Viridiplantae > Streptophyta > Magnoliopsida > Asparagales > Amaryllidaceae > Allium > Allium fistulosum. The sequence continues at coordinate 357,530,798 of CM060904.1, forward strand.
CTCAAGCTTGGCCTTGAGATCCACTATCTCCTTCAAGGCTGCGGATTCACTATTCCTAGCTATATCCCGCTCAAGTGCTATTTCTTGATTTCGATGATGCAACACTTGAACCATATTAAGATGGCTGGATTTCATCTCTTCTATGGATTTCACAACAGCATTAGCTTTTCCTTCGGCTTCTGCTAAGGAGGTCCTAGAGGCCTCTAGCTCGTTTGTCAAAGTGTTAATGATTCTTTTATCTTGAGCTTCCTGGCATTTTAGCTTTTCAATCTCCATCGCATGCTCGAAAGAGACTTTCAACATTTTCTCTGCTACCTTCATCCATTCGCGGTATTGCATGTGGATGTTAGTGACACAGTCAACAGTCATTTTCTAAACATGGTCTGGAACACACTTCAAGTTGGGAGGAAGATAGAACCCTTCAAAACATAAGTTTGGAAATTCTACGCGAAGCTGTGCCATACGAGCAGTTGGATTGATTGTAGAATCTTTCAGTAGCAACTTCAACTTCGATACTTTCCTTGCTGGGTCTGTGGGCAGTAGCATGTTCACTATGACGATGATCGGTCGGATGCTGAGAATGAAAAGAAACCAAAGGCCGTGGAGGCATTGAAGTAGTAGGAGGACCACGAGAGGGATCGATGGGCAGGTCCCTACGATAAGATGGCTTCTCAAGACCATTTGAAGGAGGGACCTCGATCTTGACCAATGTTTGTCCTGGGATGGCTTATCCCTATCACCTTTGTCTTGATGACCCTGGTCCCAGCTGGGGCAATAACTGGAATCATAATACTCTTGACTACTACAGTAAGAGCCAGAGCGTAAACCAGAGGATTGGTGATGTATATCCCGGAGGGAATCAAACATGTTCCTCTTCTTCACCATCGTTTCTGCAATGGAAAACAGAAATCAGTCAACTTTAGGTGTTAAAGAGTACAAGTCAAGTATAATGCAATGTTGATGGGTTCAAGTGTGTGCAAGTGTCCTTGTGTAAGCCCCCGACAAACCAGGTGCAAGAGCCTTTCTCATTGGTGTAACTTCTCCTCCAGAAGTAGAAATCTCAATGTCAATTTTGGTGAGAGATTCTGACCCTCGATGCTAACATCAGTAAAATGAAAAGCGTCAAGATCATGCAGAATCGGTAGGCCAGACAAAGAGTCAAGTGGTAAACTTGAATGCTCTGACGGTTGGGAAGAAGTTTCATCTTGAATGACTTTAGGAGTCATCGACGACTTAGATTGATCAGATAGATGAATTTTTGAAAATTTATGTATAAACATTTTCTTCTTTCTCTTATCAGGAACCGAGGGTTGTGAGGCCTGCGAGGTCCAACATCAATCCCAAGACCAGGTTTGTCACCATTGTGACTGAGCACATCGCCTTTATGTCCTCCGGCGTCAATGCCAGTGAATTCCTGAGCACTTGTGACTGGGGGCACCACAGGATCGGCTTGATTGTCCTTTTGACTTATTGCAACCCATGGTCTTATCCATATCGTCTGAGCAACTTTGGTTAGCCCCATGCCGAGGCCCTCTTCTATCAGACAAAAAGTAACGATACGTTTGTCCATAAGCAGATATTCGATGTTCTTGTCTTTAGGCGCAGCATTTTTCAGAGTTGTGACCATCTCCTTATATAGGTTACCACTAGGCTGAGTGACAGTACCTGTGAAAGAAGTTACACAGTCAGGAATATGGTCTAAATGCTGGTTTTCCATGCTAACATAAAGATATTGGATAACACTTATGTCTTTCCAGCCACTGTCGGGCAAAACCGGGCAGATAGCGAACAAAGAACCATTTGCTTTTAAAGGCACTTAACTTGTTCCACGTGCCAATCAGAATTTGGAACCTCTTCGCCAATTCAAGAAATGTAAACGTAAGACTCACTGTCTTCCACTTGAAAGTGAAAATGAATTGAATATCTTCGATGGTTGGAGGATGGTGCTGGAACTCCATAAATACCATATAAGTACAATTTTTTTTGAGAGAGACGGGTGTGTAGCGTGATACTACACACCCGGTTAAGTAGTTATATATTAAAAATTTGTAAGAGGTCGATCGACAAGCCCGATCGATGGCTAAAATATAGTCATAGAGCAACGAAATACAATTAAAGTGCTAGAGTATCATAGTCAGTGGAACACAAAATATTACAAGTATCAACTAAGTAATAATCCTTGGTAGACTAAGACTACCTGCATGGTGATGCGCTGGTACTACCCTGAGATTCTGCTGGCTGGGCGCTGGAAGGCGGGAGGCTCAGTCGGAACGGCGCGGAGGAGCTCTGACCTGTTAGAGTGGAGAAAAAGTGAGTGATACTTCTACAGGTTCCTCCAAAATGGCGTGCAGGTTTCCCAAACACGTGTGCATTCCTCTCTTTCCAAATGCACCAACTAAAGATTGATATGTAGGTGTCCATCAGCAAGTTCTGCTGATTAAACTGCCAATAATCGAAGAAAGGGGTCGAGGTGGGGATATACCCCAGTAGATAAGCACTGGATGCAGCCCAAATTGAGTAGGAGAAGTCACATTCGAAGAAAAGGTGGGTGATTGATTCATTATGTGTGAAACAAAAGACGCAGCGTGGGTCGACAGGGATGTTGAGTCGGTTGAGTTTATCTTTGGTATTAATTCTTCCAGAAATTAGGCACCATTGAAAGAAAGCTATGCGAGGTGGAAGATTGCAATGCCATATAAGTATAATTAAGAAGAGCATAGCCATTTGGGTGGAGCTGCATTGGAGCTATTCTTAAATAATGAAGAATTTCTCGAATGTATGAATCAAATGGCGGGATGCATCCGGCCCATCACATGAACCTGTTGCACGCCATATACCCTTCTGGGGGTCTATGAGCTCTATCATCCCACGATGGAACCAACACATTGTCGAAAGGAATTCCGTGTCTTACGCAGATTCGGTGAAGGGCGTCTTCCATATGTTTAGAAGCTACTAAATCAACAAGATTCTCCAGAATAACTACATCCTCTAGAATGTCAGAAGCAGGATCGATAACCTCCGGTGGAAAGATGGGAACAACATCAAAAAGGTCAAATTGAGGGCCCAGGCTTTCCGGTTGTTCTGAATGATGACCAGTGGGCGGACTATCGGATTCAGTTGCCGAACTTGATTCTACGTCAGGATTATCTTGTTTAGAAGATGATCCAGCTGGCATAGTTGCAAGACGCCTAAGAAGTCTAGAACCTATTGCTATTAAACTTAGTAAAAATCATGGTTAGATAAAGTAACCTATACCCCCAGTGTATAGTGAGTGCTAGTGTGGTGCGGTAAAGTGCTATACAAAACAGTAATAAGTTATGCGAAACTAAAGATGGAAAAGATGACGAGACTTCAAGGCTCAACCAGAGAGACCGTTATCCCTGACCATCCCAACCATTTCTCTGTGTCATCGGGCTGGTTGAATTTCACGATCGATTGTCAGCAAGTAAAATTTCAATTTTTATATTCAAATTGCAGATGAACTTCAATAGAACAATCAAAGACATTGATCCTTTTAAAAGTTCAAATGTCACGCGTTACCGAATATGCAATTCAAGTATGTATAAGTCATATGTGTTCATTCGAATATGCAAGGACGAAGTTCATCATTAGGTTCAAGATCATTTTAAAAACCTATGTGTTGAACATCGATCATTCTCCATAACGCCCCATTATTGATCGTTTCCCTAAGACAACATCTATGGATCGATTGCAGTTGACTATATACACCGACCATTCTCCATGACCTTCCATACCGATTGATATCTCTATGCCATCAACCAGTCATTCCGTCTATTTCGCCTCGAAAGCCTCCAACTCGAAAAACATTCCCGATCGTTTGTAGATGATTGTTTAACACTCAAGTTTCAACATCATTCCGTAACGATCAGTGCAATGTCATGATTATCTACCCCAAGTTTCGCCTATCATCCAAGAACGATCATAGCTGATTGATCGAATAAATTCCCCAACTCCACTGCTTCATTCTCCTTAGCAAACGATCGGTTAAGGCCGCCGCCTCTCCAATCTCTATCTCCATTGCCTATTCTCAGTTGTTTTATGGATCGACTTCATTGTAGAAGATGAAGGCCATGACATTAATGAAACTTAAAGTCTCGTGCTCGAATCATAAAGCAAGTTTAAATTTGTTCTACCTAAGTTTAAGATCTGAGGAAAGGAGGAAAATTTGAAGTCGAATCGAAGCAAAATCTAGAGGATGATTTTTGGGATGCGGATCGTTGTTTGGATCGATAAGAAAAGTTAAAGGAGGTTTGTTTTCTTTACTTCAAGATGGAAAGATATGAAATGAACTGAAGGAAGAAGGAGAAACGACTAAGTATTGATGTTTATATAGGTAGGATGCAAGTCGATCATTAATGGCCAAAAGATTATGCCGATCTTTATCGGCCCCAAAATTATACCGATCATTCCATATCCAAGCTATATGCCAATCGTTCCATATCCAAGATATATGTTGATCGTTCCATAACCAAGCATATGCCGATCGTTTCATAACCAGGAACGATTCGAAATTTATTTTCTAAAAAGGAGGAGGATTATGGATAAATATAAAAAACAATCGGCAATAGACATTTTCCATAAAAAATATGTAAAAATAACGACCGATAGAAACTGTTTATAGAAAGTTTTTCCTTATTTTTAAACTTGAAAATGACTTGTGAACGTGTAATCGTGATCGAGAGTCCTATACAAACACGTATACGTTATAAAATTCAATTTTTTGAAATTGACAAAAATTGAATGTTCACCTGAAATTGACTGGAGAAAAATTAAAACTAAGTTGTTAAAACTTAAAGATCGCCAGAAACAAAATAAGATGATTGCCGACAAGTAGTGATCCCATACTTAAACTGTTAAGAATCGACCAATCGCCATGACAAATAAGGAAATTACAACCTTCGATGAGGAAACGACTCAATGGAAGGATGACAACTATTCAACAAACCGGATGGATTCTTTCCGACGATCCTGGCTTGCGACAAAAAGCACATCATGCTGGAAACAAGATGTACTTCGGGGGAAAAATGTTATCCTGCCTTTTGGCAAGGTCGTGATATCATAAACTTGGCTCGGAACGAATGGTTATCATTTCTAAGAATTGACTGTATATGATACCGTGAATGATAGTCGGGAAAATCCGGATCGGGTCCTAATCTAGGTGTAATCAGTATGGAATGACTAACATAGTTCCATGAAGTTGCAACTCAAATTTTAAGACGATCGGAGTTCGTATGCTCGAGTTATGGACGAAGCAAGGATTTATATGGAACGATCCATAAAACAGCTCAAATCAGTGGAGTATGATCAATATCTCAAAATCCATAAGGCCAATTCATTTGAAACTATCAGAGCATCAATAAAATGAAGAGTGGAGCTATAAAAACGATCGTAGGTCACAAAGTTGAGATATGAAGATGGCCAATCGGAGTTGGCCGATCGTTTTTGCCGATCCATTAAAACGATCGGTGTAGTTTAGTGCACGATCCAAGTACAACAAATATCGATCCATATCTCACAATTTAAAAATCAAAATGATTCCATATTTTAGAAGCAATGTCAAGAGGCATGTGGGACCCCACAAAAATGATTGCACGTGAATTGGAAGCAAGAAAAAACGATCGGTGAAAATTTAGTCGATCGTACCAAATTGTCAAGTTAAGGCCACCGATTGTTATGGTGGGCCCCTATGGACATAGAGAGCCTTTTGCTGAAATCTTAACGAAATATCTCACCATCTCTCCCTATAAATACAGGCCACTTGGTTCCTTTTTAGGGGCTTTTATGCTGCTTGTTACAGGAGACTTCGTTGCAATCAAGTGCTATCTTTATTTCTCCATTGTAATCAGATTCATAAGTGAACGTAGGCATACAACGCCGAACGACTATAAATCTTTGTGTTTATGATTATAGCTGATTCTCAGTTGTTTGTTGATTTATCTACTCGTTTTAATTTTGTTTTTCTTCATTTATTTCTCTATTAAATATATTCTTGGGTGTTTGTGACCAATTTTGGTTCAAACAATGGGGAACACCAAATCCTACTATCAACACGATCGTAGCAATCATGACTCAAAAACTTCAGATTATTCAATATTATATATATAATGTAAAAAAATTCCATGAGTATACCTCTTAAGGATCTATTGGTCCCACTAAACACTAAAAGATAGTAAACTCTAAAGTGTCAAATACTATCACGTTTAGTAATCACAAGAACTTAACCAAAACGTCCCATACCAACTGTAAAATTCAAGTATTTACTAGAAGCTAGTAAATCTCACTCCCTACGGATAACAATGGAAAAACTGAACTATATTCTCTTAAGGATCTATTAGTCCAACCAAACATAAAAAGAGAATACAACTCTAAAGTGTTAAATACTTCCTAATAGCAATCATGAGAATTTAACCAAGGCATCTTATACTACCTGGTAAAATTCAAGTATTCACTAATGGGCTAGTAAGTACCACTCAAACATTCTATTCAATGAGTTGTACAATATTCGATGAAGCATTACTCGAGAGCATTTAAACCAATCGGTAACACTAAGTCGATTATTAGTATTTTCCAAATTATAGAATTAAGGTTCTCAAAACGTTTATTTGATTTATCACTTATTAAAATGTTTCATTAATCCGATTTGTTCCATTAAAATATTTGTCATAGGATAAAATAAACCATACTTCCAATTTAACACCAAAATACTTATTTTATGAAACTAAGATTTTTCGTATTCCAAAAACATATTGATACTTAAAATTCCGTAAAATTATACTGTTCACAAATTATGTTCCAAAGGCCATATATATAACCATATATTTTACAAAATCTTAATTACTCTTATTCCAAACTCAAATTAGAATTTATACATTTGTTTAAAACAACTTAAGTTTATATTTTTGTAACCATATTTCACAGTCCATAACTCTTTCTACTAATAATACTATATATATAATTTACTTATAAAAATCATTTATAAGAGGAAATTAAATTGATATAGAAATTTAGTTTGAAATCTATATATTTTAATAAACTATCTTTTTGCAAATTCCTTTAATCCAAACCATATGCATATTAACTAGATATACATATGTTTACAAAACTACAAAACTTTGAATCAAATTGAATCACCAAATCAATGAATCAAACATAGGAAATCAAAAAACCATACACCCGGAAATCATCAAAACAATGTTAGGTAGAAGCAAACAAAACATACAAAGATGGGAAGAGCAACCGCAACCTGGAACGCATGTTCCAAGTCAACAACCAGTCGATCGGTCATCATTGATCGGTCGACCGGTAGGAAGTCTGGAACGTGTGTTCTAGGCTTTCCTCCTCCCACTGACGACTTATACTAACTCCAGCATGACTCCTCCGCTTTTTGGCAACATATACTTTCAATATTATCTCCGAAATACACATGCATTCAAACCAAATTTGATCAAAGCAAGCAAAACATTAGAAAATGGTGAAAACTGATTTACAGTAAATGAAATTGACAGAGATGAATAAACAAGGTTTCAATCACTTAAGCAACCGTTCACATATCCAATTTCACAACATGGCATACGATTCATGACATAGGCATTTGCATGATAGGAGGTCGATTGGATCAGTAGACCGTCTAGTTTTTGCATTAGTATAGGTTCACATGCATTTCATGTTGCATATATATATATATATATATATGTACAAACAACATTAGAAAGTTTGTAAGGACCATGATTTGCCCGTGGATGATGGATGAGTAGATGGTTGTAGCTAATGATTGCTGTGTGTATAAGTTACATTTTTCCGTCCTTCGAGATTTCAAGGACGAAATCCTTTTAGGAGGGAGAATGCAACACCTCAAAAATTTAATAGAAATTTAAGAAAAATAAAATAAAACTAAATTAAAAAAGGACTAATAAGAAAATTTCCACAGACATCCAAACATGGCTATGAAACTTCCACCATTGCTTTCTTAGCGATTTTCTGGACGATTTTCATATGTAACACGTGTAATCAGACTTAGTACTTGAAAGTTATGGGAGTTAGAATAATTGGAAATAAATAAGGACTTTAAAATAGAAATTCAGAAATTTACAAAGGGACTGGTCGATCCAAGGGGGTAGAATGTCGACCTAGGGTGCTAGGCGATCGATCGTGCCTGTATTAAATTGAGCGATTAATATGACTTGTTCAAATGGCTATGATGCGTTGCTTGGTTTCGAAGTATTAGATGAGCATGTGTGATTACTCTGAAGATTCACAAACCTAAATCGAACGACCTAAACTACAACCCCTACAAATGCAAGCCTACCTGACTCTAAAATTCATATAAACAGTTACCATACTAAAACTCTGCCCAATTCTAGTCTCTTCGCTAGACCTAAATTTCTTCAAAAATCAATATAAAATCAACCTAGAAGAACATAAGAAAATGGATATATGCAGAGCAAGGGAAGCTAGCGTACGAAGGGGAAAATCTCAAGCAAAGAAAATAGAAAGAGGTTATCCATGAGGTGAATGGGAACAATTTGATTAGATGATTATTACAATCGGGTTTAATCTATCCTACATGATTTAGAGTGTTAGGAAATTGAAACCGAAAACTGTAAAACCCTAATTTTAAACTTATAATCTATAGAATTGAAATCACTGTAAATTGTTAAACCTGATACTGATGTTAACACACCCATTTCTATTTAAACTGTAAACCCTAAAATCTAAAATCCCTAAATCTGTAAAACTCTAAGTTTAACAAGTTGATTTTAAAGTTTAGAGTATGTCGAATTAGTAACTAGGGTTATGGAAAACGGCTAACGATATGAATTAAACATAAATTAACAACCGACACTTAAAAATGGAAAAACCCTAAAATTTAGCCTATGAACGGTTGAGCCCTTATCCCCGACGGTCGACGGTAGCGGTCGACCAGTTAGGGTTAGTGATCAACCTGCAGGCGTGTAAATTGCATAATCTAAACCTCAGCCTAAGGCCTAAATTTAATAATAAAAATTAATATACACAATAATTATTTGTGGGCATATTTAAAGACATTTGGATGTATGTTAGAAGTAGTAAGGAAGTTATTTCTCTATGAGAGGATGCTAGGTTATAATGGTGTTGGGTAAATGTTTTTTTACCCAATTTGGGATCGAGTAATCGATTGGGAGCAATGTATTTTCGCAAATGACACTCATAGGAGGTTCCATGGTAGGCATGCAACACCGACAAGGATGCCTGATGAAGTGGGTCCGACATAATGAGAATCATGGTATGCACGATTTCTGATGCGATGTGATATAGTTCAGATGGGGGATCCCGACGCATGCAATAAGAGGCCAATAATACGATCGAGAGGTGGAAGCAGGTGCAGATGATGAGACACATCGACAAGTCAGCATTTCAGGTTCTTCCTCTCTAGGTGTAGTGAGAATGGGTAATCGTAGTTAGGGAAGGACCGGTTCCCCAGTTGCCTAGTGGCATGATATTAGTGGGAACGTGTTCCCACAATAGCCTAGTGGTGGTGTTTCCATAGTTAGCAGCCAAGAAGGTAGTGTTTCCATAGTTAGTAGCCAAGAGGGTGGTGTTTTGCATATTGAGCAGCTCTAGGAGCGGTGATCGATCGTTAGATATGAGGTTCGATCCATAGTTCGATCATTTTAGTAGCCTACACAAATTGTAGTGTAGGTATGTATTAGACAAGAACCCTTAGGTAATGGACCTTGGGAATTCATGGATACTTGTTTCACACCCAATGTCATCTAGAGTAGAATTAAAGTTAACTGCACATGATCATCACACATTAAACTTGTACTCATTCACCAGACTTTTGTCTGACCCACTCTTTTTTCTTCTTTTTCCCCACCACAGGTGGACAGGGCAGCAAGTGATTAGCCCATTTTTGAAACTGGGAGTGTCGAACTTATCTTTGGAGACCGCGTTTATCATATTTTCTCTCCATGTATTTATCTACCTTATCAATAAATTTTATCTCTTTTATCAAACTTGAAGTGATATTTTCTCTGTATTCTGTATTGGACCATATACTGGTTTCTGAGACTGTGATTTAGATATTTTTTGAGATGGATATTTTTCTATGTTATATGCTTTGTTTCTTCTGTTGTGAGTTATGAAAGTGGATTATATCTTAGACTATATCTGCTCGTATTAGTCTTTGTAATGTTATAATAATCCCGACGATCTGTATTTCTTGACACAACATGAGTTTGAAATTCACCTTAGGATTTGGATCTGTGTGTTGGGAGGTGCAGGTTGTCATAGTTCATGCCCCTTGGTAGAATTCTCTTGGGAAAATAATCCTTGATCGAAGACATCCACAACTCCATTTCCTCCATGGTCTCCAAAATTTAGTCGACGTCCATCTAATCGATACTTAGTGTCATCAAAGCTTCAACCAAAACCAAACACATCACACGTGCCTCCCATTACTAGCCAACTTAGCAAACAAATATCTTTTGCATTCTCCTCTCCGGGGATGTGTGTAATCATATAATGCTCAATATTATCCAACAGTTCCAACGCCTTTGTCAGGTAAGGAGCAAGCCTTGCACCCTTAGCCTAATATTACTTTCTCACTTGGCAAACCACTAACTAGGAATCATTGAATATATGCAGCATCCTTATCCCATTTCCTTTGTTGTCCTTAGTCCCGCTTTCAACGCCATATACTTAGCCTCATCGTTAGTCGTAGGAAATTCGCAATTCCATGCATAAAAAATTGATCATCCTTCTGCAGTTACAGGCACCACTCCTACACCTGAACTATGTTCGTTCGAAGCTCCATCTACAAAAAATTTCCAATGAGAAAGCATGACCATATTGTTCTCTTCTGCACTATCCCACGCGGTAAACTCAATGATGAAATCTGCAAATGCCTGCCCATTTATTGTTCTCCTTGTATGGTAAGTAATATCATACCGAATAAACTCAATATTCCATTTAAGCAATCTCACCGAGGTTTCGAATCTATACAACACCTGCATTAAGGGTTGATCCATTAGCACCTTAATCGGATGAGCCTGGAAATATGGCCGTAACTTTCTTGATGCAATCAGCAAGCAATATGCAATTTTTCCAACTTCGGGTAATTCTTTTCAGCTCTAATAAACCACTTGCTGATATAATAAATAAGCCTTTTAATCCTCACCTCCTACTGTGTTAATGTTGTGCTTAGTGCGTGAGCAGACACCGCCAAATAAATGAACAAGTTCTCTTTGTCCAACGGTTTTGATAGAATCGGTGGTTTTTTCATATGCCTAAGTAACTCCTCGAAGGTGTCCTCACAATCCTCGTTTCATTCAAAATTCTTCTTACCTTTTTTGAGGGCATCGAAGAATGGTATACATTTGTCCGCTGTCCTTGAGATAAAACAACTCAAAGTGGCAACCTTCATGCTCAAGCTCTCCAACTCCTTCATGGTCGGGGCTCTCACGTTCCTTAAGGCATTGATTTGCTGCTGATTCGTCTCAATGCCTACTGAATTCACAACGAATCCCAAAAACTTCCCTGATGTAACTCCAGAAGAGCGTTTCAATAGATCCAATTTCATTCGATACTTTCGCAATACCTCGAACATCTCTGAAAGATCGTCTATGTGATTCCTCGACGGTCATGGCCTCACAAGCATATATTCATACACACTTCCATCGTCCATCCGATTTGTTTTCTGAACATAGAACTCAACTACCTCAGGTATGTAGCTCCTACATTCTTTAAACCGAATGGCATCACTTGATAACACACAATCCTAAATCCGTTATAAAGCTGGTGTGCTCTTGATTTAGTATGTGCATGGATAGTTGGTTATATCCCAAATAAGCATCCATAAATGAAAGCAACTCATATCCCTGGTCCCGTCTACCAGTTGGTCGATCCTAGGAAAGGGATAGCCACCCTTTGGGCATGCTTTATTCAAACTAGAATAATCAATACACGTCGGCCACTTTCCATTTGACATCTTGACTAACACGGGGTTTGATACCCACTTAGGGGATAAAGCATCGCGGATAAAGCCATTCGCCATCAGCTTGTCCACTTCCTCCTTTAGCATAGCAGATCACTTTGGACCCAAACTATGCCTTTTCTGCTTTACTGGTGGAAACCTTGAATCCACATTCAATGCTTGACGCACTACCTCTGGCGATATCCTGCACGTATCCAAATGCATCCAAGCGAATATGTACAAATTCCCTCGAAAGAAATTAACCAATTCCTTTCTTAGTCCAACACAGTGCTAAGATCCAATCTTGAGAGTCTAGGAAAGATCATCCATATCAACTGTAATATCAACCGTCTGTTCAGTCGGTGTTGCCCGCCGTTCCTTTGACTTCTTCCTAGGATGCATAGACTTATCGAACCTGCTATGGTTCTCGATCTAGGGCTTGAGCATTAATTGCTATGCTTTCAAATTCTTAATGCAGAGAGCCTTCTCTATATTATTGCTTTTCTCTCGCAGCTTTGCTTCCCTCAGCTCTACAGCATAGCATTACCTTCATGCGCTCTAGTCTACCCTCACTAATCCGATCTCAATTTCCATAGGGAATTTCATCATTAAGTACCAAGGAGCTAGTGCTATTCTAAAGTCGGCTAGGGTCAGTCGGCTCAAAAAAGCATTACATGCCGAGTATTCATCTACTATGACAAACTTTTGAATTTGAATTGCGCTGCGATCTCCATCACCCAACTCCACGAGCAAGTCAATCGTCCTGATCAGTTGTTTCACCTCGCCTGTAAACCCTTAAATCTTAGTTTATAGCCACAACCTCCTTCATATTAATCAAAATTCGGTCAAATGTTCTCCTGGACAGAATGATCATAGAACTTCCATTATCCACCAGGACTCGATGTACTGTTGCCGGTGTAATAACAGCCTTTATCACCATGGGGTCGAAAGTTGGTGCTTTGACTCCATCTACATCCCTATTCCCGAAAACTAAGTCATCTGTTACCATACTTTTCTGCTTCGCTAGAGCTTCATCATTTATGGAAAAGAAACATTCCTATGGTACGTGCTTCAACAAGCTTGCATACTATTCCATTTTCTTTTAGCTTTGCTCTGCTGGATGAGGTGCTTCTGTTTTGGTATTCATGGATAATCTTCCATCATTGCATCTGAGCCCTTCTCTACTCGGTCCAGGTTGATTCCCTTGGGCGTTCGTCCCTTGGCACTCGTTTGTAGCTTTTTTCCTTATTAACTTTGATAAAATCTCTCAAATGATGGCACTCGTTTGTGTTGTGCACATAAGTTTCGTGGAAACGACAGTACTTTCCTAAGTGCCTTTCTTCTTCAGTCACCCCTTCCTACGCAGCCTTTTATATTGTTCTATCCCTTACGTAGTAAGGTATATATTCTCCAATGTATTGTTCAAGGGCATATATTCATCAGGTCTCATTTTCCTTGGGCACTTTTTTTCTTCATCTGCTTACCACCAGAGCCCTGATTCTTCTACTTTTTATTATTAAAATTTTCAACATTAACCACCAACCGGAGCTTTCTCCGATTTGTTTAACTGCAACATTGCTTTGTATTACTTCCTTCGACTGTGCACCATCAGTCTGCCCAGTAGTCTGACTTGCTTGCTCCAAAAACAAGAACTGATTTCCTTTCAGTGGAATTCCTCCATTATCATTGGCTGTTTCATCTTTAACTATTTACCAAAGTCCACATTCGGATGTTTGCCCCATACCAAAGCCATAAAATCCAAATCCTCTTTAGGATTAGTACATCCCATAACCGCGATGTTAAACTGACTCAAGAACCACTTCAATAACTCCTTAGGTCCTTGAGAAAGACCCGAAAAAGACAAACATCCTTAGGATGAGCAACGTGGAGCCAGAACTTCTCCAAGAATTTCTTAGCTAACTCATCGAACATTGATATAGATTAGGCGCTAGCCGAGTGAACCAGATCGATGCAACCCCTTCCAAGAAAATAAGAAAACACCTACACCAAACAACATCTATCGCCTTAGCACCATCCATAGGCCATTCATACTTAGATAAGTGCTACATGGGATCGGTAGTCCCGTTATACGATGGCATTGTCAGCATCGTAAACTGCTTGGGATACTACTCCCTTGGAAAGTTCTCCATAAATGGAGTTCTACTTAGCATGGAACACCAGTCCTCATTTTTCTCCATTTATTGTCCTCAACCAGCCATTTAACCATATTCGCTATGTACTCCTCACTTGCCTGAAACTCTGAAGGACGATCATCACGAGCTGCATCAAATGTTTGACTATGTAAACAGTCTCGGCTTGCTCGATGACTCAAGATTCTCCTATCTTCAGAAGAACCACTCCCTCTTCTGGCGCCTGACTAGCTCCGTAGTAGTTGTTTGAACCCTAGTATCACGAATAGCAATATCGAGCTCATAATCATCACCGTCATGCTATAAATCATCCATCGAATTAGACAAGTCCATGAGCTCTACTCCTTGACCCCTCCAAAGTACCTAAATTCTTCTCAGTATCAACATGATTCTAGTCAGCACCGAGTTGAATTCTTTTGGGGAGCACTCCCTGACGTCCTCTAACAGATCCTTCTGATGTTCCAATAGCCGTTTCCTCTTGTTTTTATTTCCCATCTCACTTGTATTGAGCAGAAACGGATGAGTTTTCTTCTTCAGATCTGGTAGGTGAAACTTGTAACACCCCTATTTTTAATAACGTTATTCAAGAGATTTAATTAGATAAATTAAATAGAATAATGTAAACATTAGAGTGATAAGGGGATTAAGATTTGAAAATTTATTTAGAGGCCGAGCTTAATTAAATAAGTTGGCTTATGAATGGTTTTATATGTTACTTAATAAGAAAACAATTAACACAAGGGCATATTAGGAATTGCTGCACCATAATTCCTTAAACACCTAAAAACCACGTTCCCATTCTTTCTCATGTTCATTTTTCATAAACTCAAAACGTAAAACCTAAACCTCAAGCCGTCCATTACTTAGGAGGAAAAGGGGAAAATCAATCTAAAGCTAAGAAATCAAGCAAGGGGAATTAATCCAAGATCAACTCTCAAATTCCTTATCCTAATCAAGGTGAATAATAATCAAAACCATCTCTATTTTTGTTTTTAATGATCAGTTAATTTCGGGTTTAAGTTTATATCCATTATGATGATTTTTGATGATGATATGCTTGGATTTCATGATATGATATATTCAAACTAGTTTGTTTGATAATCGTTTTAAACGGTTTGAGGCTAAAATAATTTATTTTGGATTTCAAATGCCATGAAGAATTTATATGTTATGTAAAACATTATTTTGGAGACTAGTTTAATTTTCTATAATTTTCCAAGCTATGGAAAATCTATTATGAATTTTTGAAGGAAGAAATGAATAAATTAAGTTTTAAGTTATTTCGGCTATTATTTGAAGGAATTTGGGTCTGAAATTTATATATGTTAGATAACATATTAAAAGTGAATTTCTATTATTTTTGGGGATTTTTCCTAAGTAATTTACTATGGAAATTAAGTTATTTTAGATGAAGGACTTAAATGTATTATTTGTTTTGCTTAATGGAAGGGCTTATTTGCTAAATTAATTCTTGTTTAGATCTGAAATAATTGTGGCAGTTTTTAAGAAAGAATTTGAAAAGTTTATGGCAACCAATTAAATGTTTACAAATAGACAGGTTAGTTAAAAAGCAATTAATTAAAAAGGCGTTGAAATACTCTTTACTCATAAACTATGTTCCGCCTCTTTCAGAAGCAACCTTTCGACCCTATGCTTCTGCCTCAACCAAGTCAAAACCAACCAAGCTGAAACCAATACAGAAGGTAGCAATATGTCGGTACATAGTGAATTGGAGAAAGGTGGAAGGCAAGGTGTCGAAACCAATGCTTTCAATGGGGTCAAAGCCTCTGTTTTACTATCCAAAGAAAAGTGCTTGCCATGTTTTTATTGAATACTTTCGAAGGAGTCGAAACTAATGCTTTTGATAGGGACTTTTAAATAACTTTCAAATATGTTTTCGCCTTTTTTTAAAGCAAAGCTTTTTAATGAGTTGCCATGTTTTTAAATCAATACTTTCGAATGGGGTAGTTTCAACCCAATCGAAACCCTACTGCCGACCCTATGCCATTAGAATGGATTGAAGTCATCAACCAATTCGAAAGGTAGCTTTTGTTTTATAAATGAAATAAGCCACTTCCCAAAGCTTTCAAAAGGGTTGTAATAGTTTCGAAGGCAATGACTTCGGAAGGGGCTTCGAAGTTATCCTTAAAATGTTTTACTTAAATGATTTAAGCTTTCGAAAGGATGGTTTCGAAGCCATCAGTTTTTCCCAAACTCTTTGATATGAAGGTTAATGGTTTCGAAAGGGATACTTTCAAATGGTTTCGAAAATGGTACTTTCGTTTATATTCACTTTGAACCAAAAGATATATTTAAAGATAAACCCAATGGTTTCGAAAGGGGTACTTTCAATGGTTTCGAAGCTATGCTTCTATGAGTTAATAAATGATGCTTTAATACTTCTGAAAGGTATGTTTTGATGGTTTTGAAAGAGATGATTTAAAGTGTTTCGAAAGGCATATGCTTAGTGTTTTGAACAGAAGATTTGAATGCTTTCGAAGGAGGTTATCCAATGGTTTCGAATGTAATAGCTAAAGGTTTTGAAAGCTTTAATTTTCAAAACAAAGAACCCAATCTCATTTTTAAAGGAAAACCATGGCATAATAAAGGAGTTTTAAAATGACTTTTATGCATGAAGTTTTTGAAGAAGCTTTCCTTGATAAAGTAATATGTTAAAGGGATTAACAATGTTTTATATAAAAATGATTTCGAGGATATGAAACCAAAAGTATTGGTGTTATTATGTTATTATGTTTGCTTCTTTATATATATATTCACATTATAATGGACTCATAACTGTATTTGGGGAGAAAAAAGGCAGAATAACCTGTTAGGTTGACCCAGTAGTGAATATAAATTGAGTTAACTCCTAAATGAGTAGAATTGCATTCAGAAGGTCAGGAAGACCAAAATATTGGATTCCTAAATACTGATTAAAGAAGTTGTCAGATAGACAAGTTCATAGTTAACCCATGAAAACTATGTTTAGAAAGAGTTATTGGTAGGAGCCAATAGGTTTATAGTGAACCCATGAAAACTATTTTCGGATTAAGTTATTGATAGAAGCCGATAGGTTCATAGTCAACCTATAAAAACTATGATAAGAGGGAAGTTATTGGAGATACCAATAGGTTTAGGGACAATCTATGAATGAATGAAGTTATTGGCAGGGGCCAAAAGGTTCTTAGTGATCCCATGAAAACTATGAAACCAGATAGGGAGTTCATAAGTTTTAAACAGGTTATTAGTAAGCCCATGAAAACTAATAGGTTAATAAAGACCTTAGAAACTGTAACCGAGACAGATGGTCAAAATGAATGGGGATGGGTTATCCAGAATTGATTTACTTGTTTGCATATCATCATAATATTTTGAATTGCTATGTTTTAACCATTGTGGATGCAGGAGCACGGTATATGGTTTTTATAAAGTTTTGGATAATATACTAGTGAGGGGAAAACCCGTTCCACTAAGCGGCGTGGTCTCACTAGATATGTAAATGGTTTGAGATGGTAGGTTA
Organism: Allium fistulosum; assembly: GCA_030737815.1. Lineage (NCBI taxonomy): Eukaryota > Viridiplantae > Streptophyta > Magnoliopsida > Asparagales > Amaryllidaceae > Allium > Allium fistulosum. The sequence continues at coordinate 357,548,442 of CM060904.1, forward strand.
TTATTCATACCAGGCTTTATGTCCAGCTCGAAGTTTAAGTTTTCCTCTTAAACTCTCGGGTGCTCAATTAACTTTGAATAGTTTGAGAGTTGAGTTTTTTAGCTACCTTATTAGACGAATAAGCTTCTGGAGATGTGCTGGCATGATAGCTATTTACAGTTCTTTCCAATTTTGATTCCCGTATGTTTTGTTGTAAAGGAAAAGTTGTTTAATTGCCTAATTAAATACTCTTATCATCCATGGGGCATCTTCATATGTCGCTCTTGGCGTATGTTGTAATAATTATATTTTCTTTGAACGTGGTTCTCGAATATGGGATTATGTAATGAATGTTGAAATGATTTGAAATGGAATGTGAAAGTTGTTTAATGATTTTAAATTTTTTCCATATCCATGTATTTCTGTTATATTAATGCATCTAACATTACCGTATTTGGTCGCCGAGGATTAATAACTATAGATGACTACAACATCCATAGCCGTTAGTTCTGGGCCTCCAAGTGGGGGATGTTACAAGTTGGTATCAGAGCATAGGTTTATGAAAACTGAAAAGAAATTTATGGCTAAAAGATTTTTCAAAACATAATCCAATGAATCAGAAAATATGATCGGGGTTTAGGGTAACGCTATAGTAATGTACTTGTATTCGATATATATATGTAAGTACGTATTCCCCTCTCTCTTAGACAGTTCTTTTGTATCTTACTAAGGCTCGTATGCAGATTTACAAGAAAGAAGATATGGAGGTAGGAAACGGAAGAGGAAATCTCAGTGGAGAAAGCACCACAACTAACGGAAATGCTCGACCCACCAGGAGGAACCCGGGTCGACAGGCTAATGCTAATCCAAATGCAGAAGCTAATGTGGGTGCTGGAAATCCACCAATAGATATGGGGATGATGTATCAGTTCTTCATCAATCTAATGCAAGAAGGAGCAGCTGCTGGTGTTGCTGGGTATGTTGGAGGAGCTAATCCTGTGGCTCCAATTGGGAATAATTATGCTAAGCCGAGCAGAGATTACACTAGTCTCGGTGGGAAGCCGTTTGTGGGAATGGATGATGTCATAGAAGTGGAGAATTGGTTGCTGCATTATGAGAGAATCTTCATTGACTTGGGTTTGAATGATGAGCAGAAGAGGTGGCTGGCCTCTAGGTAGTTGCAAGGGCATCACTTTATTGGTGGAATAGTGTTACTATAGGAGTTCCTGAGGAATAGTTGACTTGGGCAGAGTTTCAAAGGAGATTGGAGAAGTGGTTTTTGTATGAAGTTGCCAAGTCGGCATTACTTAGGAATTTTATGGATTTGGTGCAAGGAGAGATGTCGGTAATTGAGTATGCTACTAAGTTTGATGAGCTATCTCAATATGGATATGCTACCGTTGACACCGCCATCAAGAGGAATGAGAAGTTTATTCGAGGATTGAGGCCTGAGATTGCTAGGGCGACCCTGTCACATCTTCATGATCCTTACAATGTAGTTGTGGAGATGGCAATCCAACATGAGGAAATGCTTGCTATTTGTGGGAAAGAAAAGCCGGTTGAAACCCAGGGTTCTTAGGGAAAGAAAAGAATGTTCTTTAAGAATAAGGGAGCCCAGAAGGGAGAGGTTGCCAAGAAGGAAAATGTTGATTTAGTTTGCTTTAAGTGTGACAAGAAAGGTAATTATGATCATGAGTGCTGGACATGTAAGGGGAAGAAGGCTGTAGAAAAGAAGGGTGTGAAATGCTTCAACTGCAACTAGGTTGGGCATTATAAGAATCGGTGTCCAGAACTAGTCAGGGCGGACAAGGGAAAGGTCATTGCTGTTGGACCATCATCTGCTAGGCCAAGTGCAGCTGAAAAAGGGAAGACTATGATGGAAGGTATGTTTCTTATTCAGAGTATACCAGTTAGGATACTATTTGATACTGGTGCATCACATTCATTTATATCCCAGTGTTTGGTTGATAGGTTATGTTTAGAACCCACATACCTTGTTACTTCCTTAAGGGTTGCGAATCCGATAGGAGGGTATGCAACTCTAAGGATAAGATGTGACCAGTTAGAACTTGATTTGTTAGGTCATAAGTTTGCAAGCAGTCTATATGATTTTGATTTCGTAGATTTTGGGATCATCTTGGGTATGGATTGGTTGGGTAAGTATGAGGCTAGGATATTTTTCCAGGATAGGGAAATATCATTGAGACACCCAGATAGTCATAATTGAATCATATTCTTAGTGGGAAATTCTGACCAGAGAGTTTGTGCTTTGTTAAGTGCTATGGAAGTAGAAGAAGGTTAAGTTAGGTTCAAGTAGCAAGAGAATTTACAGATGACTTTGAGCTGGTTACAGGATTACCACCGAAACGAGCTATTGAGTTTCAGATAGATCTTATGCCAGGAGCTGAACCTGTAAGTAGACCACCTAGTAGGATGACACCGACAGAGATGAAGGAATTGAAGGTGCAGCTAGTGGATCTAAAAGGAAAGAATTTTATTAGACCAAGCAGTTCGCCTTAGGAAGTGGCCACAGTGTTCGTAAAGAAACCGGATGGGACGTTGAGGATGTGTATTGACTATCGTAAGTTGAACGATAGGACGATTAAGAATAAGTGTCCTTTGTAGAGAATTGATGATTTATTTAACCAACTGTGTAGAGCCAGAGTGTTTTCCTAGTTGGATTCGGCGACAGGTTTCCATTAATTAAGAGTGGTAAAGGACAGTATTCCATTAATAGTAATTCGAACTAGGTATGGTTCATGTGAGTGGTTAGTAATGCCACTCGGGTTGACGAATGCACCTGCTTTCTTCATGGATTTGATGAACCGATTTTTTCGAAAGTACTTGGATAGGTTTGTGTTAGTATTTATAGATGACATTAGTATATACTCTAAGGATGAAAGAGAGCATAAGGATCATCTTAGAGTAGTGCTTGAGACGCTGAGGTAGCATCAGCTTAAAGGGAAGTTTTCTAAGTGTCATTTTTGGAAGAAAGAGGTTAAGTTTCTTGGTCACATGGTTTTAGAGAAGGGCTTTTCAGTCGACCCAGATAAGATCGAAGCTATTAATTATTGGAAGAGACTAGAGACGGTGACTGATATTATAAGTTTTCATGAACTTGCTGGCTATTACCGGAGATTTATCAAGGATTTCTCACGGATAACAGCACCTTTGACTAAGTTAACCAGAAAGGACGTGAAGTTTGTCTGGTCCGACAAATGTGAGGAAGCATTCCTTATGTTAAAGCATTTGTTGACCAATGCACCTTTGTTAGTAGTTCCAGACGAAAACCAAGGGTTGGTGGTGTATACTGATGCATGCGGAACTGGATTGGGAGCTGTGTTGATGCAGAAGGGTAAAGCTATTGCCTATGCTTCATGATAGCTTAGACCGCATGAAGTGAGATATCCTACTCATGATTTGGAGTTGGCTGTGGTGATCTTCGCATTGAAGATTTTGAGATATTATCTCCTAAGGGAGAGATTTAAGCTATACACAGATCATAAGTCTTTAAGGTACTTATTCTCTCAGAAGGAGTTGAATATGAGATAGCAGAGGTAACTAGAGTTTTTAGCAGCTTATGATTTTGGTAGAGTATACTCCTAGGAAAGGAAATAAAGAAGCGGATGCTCTTAGCAGAAGACATCAGAATGTGGTGTTAGCTATGTTGGCAGAATGGAAAGGTTTAGAAGCTTTGACTACTTGTAGTATGCAGTTAAGATCGACTGCTAGTTCTAGTCAGAGCACCATCATGTTGTCCTGTTTGGAAGTTTGACCAGTATTGATCAAAAGGATTGCTTCTAAGAAAAAGAAGGATCCAGTATTTGTCGAGAAGATTAGAAGGGTTGAAGTTGGAACTGAGATCGATGATCTAAGAGATTTTAGTCTTGACCAGAAGGGATGGTTGAGAAAGAAGGGACGGTTGCGTGTTCTGAATGCTGAGGACTTGAGGAAAGAAGTTCTTAAGGAATGTCATCGATCCAAATTTGCGATTCATCCTGGAGTGACTAAGATGTATCAAGATATAAAGAGGAGCTTCATTGGGAAGGTATGAAGAGGGATGTTGGCTTGTGGGTTAGACAGTGTGCAAACTGTCAACAAGTGAAGGTCGAACATCAGAAGCCAAGTGGGTTGCTTCAACCTTTGGAGATACCAGTTTGGAAATAGGATTCGATATCCGTGGATTTTATAGACAGGTTGTGAAGGTCAAATAGAGGAAATGAAAGTATATGGGTCATAGTGGACCAGTTGACCAAGAGTGCCCACTTCATTCCAGTTAAGTCAATCAGGACGACACCTTTCTTAGCTAAGTGTTCATGAAGAACATAGTTAGACTGCATGGAATTCCTAGTAGTATAGTTAATGAAAGAGATGCTTTGTTTCCTAGTGAATTCTAGAAGAGTCTATAGGAGGTGTTAGGTACTAAGCTTAAAATGAGTACTACGTATCACCCTCAGACAGATAGGAAGACAGAGAGAGTAAATAAGGTACTCGAAGATTTGTTAAGAGCTTGTGTATTGGACTTTGGTTGATCTTGGGAAGATCACCTACACTTAGTGGAATTTTCCTATAATAATAGTTATCAGACTAGTATAGGAATGGCGCTTTTTGAAGCTTTGTATGGAAGGCAATGCAAATCACCAGCATGTTGGTTGGAGACAGGAGACAAATTAGTCTTAAGTCCATATCTGGTTAGAGAGGCGATAGAGAAGATTGAGTTGATCTGAGAAAGGATGAAGGAAGCTCAGTCCAGACAGAAGAGTTACGCAGATAAGAGGCATAAAGACCTAGAATTCTCAGTTGGAGATAAGGTTTTCATTAAAGTAACACCAATGAAGGGTGTGGTGTGATTTGGAAAGTCAGGAAAACTGACATCGAGATATGTTGGTTTGTTCCTAGTTTTAGAGAGGATCGGGAAGCTCGCATACAGAGTAGAGTTTCCGAGCAGTATGGCAGGAGTCCATAATGTGTTTCATGTGTCTCATCTTCGCAAGTATGTGCATGATCCAGAGACTACTATTCCTCCAATAGGGTTGGAAGATTTGATAGTAGAACCGAATTTGACTTTTGTTAGACAACCAAATCAGGTTGTAGCGAGAGATGAGAAAAGGTTAAGGAACAAGACAGTCAAGTTGGTGAAAGTTCAGGGGAGCGACAACGAGAAGGACTATACTTGGGAGATAGAAGACGTGATTAGAGATACTTATCCTGATCTGCTTTGAGGGTATGTATATATTAGCTTTATATAGATAGTTTCTAGTTAGGTAGGCCAGTATGGTTGTTAGGAGCTGTTACAAATGATTGCTACGTTTAGTATTTAGTCCTTATTGAATTTCGAGGATGAAATTCTTTAAGGAGGGGAGCTTGTAACACCCTTAATTCTAATAACATTATTCATGAGATTTAATTATATAAATTAAATAGAATAATGTAAATATTAGAGTGATAAGGGGAGTGAGATTAGAAAATTTATATAGAGGTCAAGCTTAATTAAATAAATGGGCTTATGAATGGTTTTATATGTTAATTAATAAGAAAACAATTAACACAAGGGCATATTAGGAATTGCTGCACCATAATTCCTTAGACACCTAAAACCCACGTTCCCATTCTTTCTAACGTACATTTTTTCAAAAACTGTAAACGTAAAACCTAAAGCTCAAGCCGGCAATTACTTATGAGGAAAAGGGGAAAATTAATCCAAAGCTAAGAAATCAAGCAAGGTGAATTAATCCAAGATCAAATCTCAAATTCCTTATCCTAATCAAGGTGAATAATAATCAATACCATCTCTATTTTTTTAATGATCATTTGATTTCGGGTTTAAGTTTAAATCCATTATGATGTTTTTGATGATGATATGCTGGGATTTCATGATATGATATATTCAAACAAGTTTGTTTGATAATTGTTTTATACGGTTTGAGGCTAAAGGCATTTATTTTGGATTTCGACTGGCATGAGGAATTTATATGTTATGTAAATTATTATTTTGGAGATGGGTTTAATTTTCTATAATTTTCCAAGCTATGGAAAATCTATTATGATTTTTTGAAGGAAGAAATGAATAAATTGGGTTTAAAATTATTTCGGCTATTATTTGAAGGAATTTGGTTTGAAATTTGTATATGTTAGATAACATATTAAAAGTGAATTTCTATGATTTTTGGGGATTTTTCCTTAGTAACTTACTATGGAAATTAAATTATTTTAGATGAAGGACTTAAATGTTTTATTTGTTTTGCATAATGGAAGGGCTTATTTGCTAAATTAATTCTTCTTTAGATCTGAAATAATTGCGGCAGTTTTAAAGAAAGAATTTGAAAAGTTTACGGCAACCAATTAAACGTTTACAAATAGGCAGGTTAGTTAAAAAACAATTACTTAAAGTGACATTAAAACAGTCTTTACTAAGAAATTATGTTCCGCCTCTTTTAGAAGAAACCTTTCGACCCTATGCTTCCGCCTCAACCAAGTCGAAACCAACCAAGCTGAAACCAATACATAAGGTATCAATATTTTGGTACGTAGTGGATTGGAGAAAGGCGGAAGGTGTGGTATCGAAACTAATGCTTTCGATGGGGTCGAAGCCTCTGTTTTACTATCCAAAGAAAAGCACTTGCCATGTTTTTAATGAATACTTTCGAAGGAGTCAAAACCAATGCTTTCGAAAGGGACTTTTAAATAGCTTTCGAATATGTTGCCGCCTTTTTGTTTAAAACAAAGCTTTCAAAAGAGTTGCCATGTTTTTAAATCAATGCTTTCGAAAGGGGTAGTTTCAACCTAATCGAAACCCTACTACCGACCCTATGCTTTTCGAATGGATTGAAGTCATCAACCAATTCTAAAGGTAGCTTTTGTTTTATGAATGAAATAAGCCACTTCCTAAAGCTTTTGAAAGAGTTTAATGGTTTCGAAGGCAGTGGCTTCGAAAGAGGCTTCGAAGCTATCCTCCAAATGTTATACTTAAATGATTTAAGCTTTCGAAAGGATGGTTCTGAAGCCAATAGTTTTCCCTAAACTCTTTTATATGAAGGTTAATGGTTCCAAAAGGGATACTTTCAAATGGTTTCAAAAGGGGTACTTTCGTTTATATTCACTTTGACCCTAAAGGTAATTTTAAAAATAAACCCAATGGTTTCGAAAGGAGTACTTTCAATGGTCTCAAAGATAGCTTCTATGAGTTAATAAATGATGCTTTAATACTTTCGAAAGGTATGTTTTGATGGTTTCGAAAGAGATGATTTAAAGTGTTTTGAAAGGCATATGCTTAGTGTTTTGAAAAGAAGATTTGAATGCTTTCGAAGGAGGTTATCCAATGGTTTCGAAAGTAATAGTTAAAGGTTTCGAAAGCCTTAGTTTTCAAAACAAAGAACCCAATCTCATTTTTAAAGGAAAACCATGGCATAATAAATGAGTTTTAAAATGAATTTTATGCATGAAGTTTTTGAAGAAGCTTTCCTCGTTTAAGTAATAAGTTAATGGGATTAACCATGTTTTAAATGAAAATGATTTCAAGGATATAAAACCACAGGTGTTGGTGTTATTATGTTATTTTGTTTGCTTCTTCATATATATATTCACATTATAATGGACCCATAACTTTATTTTAGGGAGAACAAGGGTAGAATAACCAGTTAGGTTGACCCAGTAGTGAATATAAATTGAGTTAACTCCTGAATGAGTAGAATTGCATCTAGAAGGTCAGGAAGACCAGAATATAGGATGCCTAAATACTGATTAAAGAATTTGTCAGATAGAAAGGTTCATAGTAAACCCATGAAAACTATGTTTCGAAAGAGTTATTGGTTGGGGCCAATAGGTTTGTAGTGAACCCATGGAAACTATATTCGGATTAAGTTATTGACAGAAGTCAATAGGTTCATAGTCAACCCATGAAAACTATGATAAGAGGGAAATTATTGGAGATACCAATAAGTTCAGGGTGAACCCATGAATGAATAAAGTTATTGGCAGGGGCCAAAAGGTTCTTAGTGATCCCATGAAAACTATGAAACCAGACAGGGAGTCCATAAGTTTTAAACAGGTTATTAGTAATCCCATGAAAACTAATAGGTTAATAATCACCCTAGAAACTATAACCGAGATAGATGGTCAAAATAAATGGGTAATCCATAATTGATTTACTTGTTTGCATATCATCATAATATTTTGAATTGCTATGTTTTAACCATTGTGGATGCAGGAGCACAATATACGGTTTTTATAAAGTTTTGGATAAGATACTAGTGAGTGGAAAACCTGTTCCGCTAAGCGGCGTGGTCTCTCTAGATGAACTCTCGGGTGCTCAATTAACTCAAAGTTTATGTTTTCCCCTTAAACTCTCGGGTGCTCAATTAACTTTGAGTAGTTTGAGAGTCGAGGTTTTCAGGTACCTCATTAGACGAATAAGCTTCCGGAGATGTGCAGGAGGCATGATAACTATTTAGAGTTCTTTCCAATTTTGATTCCTTTGTGTTTTGTTGTGAAGGCAAAGTTGTTTACTTGCCTAGTTATATACTCTGTTCATCCAAGGGGGCATCTTCACATGTCTCTCTTGGCACATGTTGTAATAATTATATTTTCTCTGAACATGGTTCTCGAATATGGGATTATGTAATAAATGTTGAAATGATTTGAAATGGAATATGAAAGTTTTTTAATGATTTTAAATTTTTTCCATAACCATGTGTTTTTGTTATATCAATGCATCTAACATTACCATATTTGGTCACCGAGGATTAATAACTGTGAATGATTGTAGCATCTGTAGCCGTTAGTTTTGGGCCTCCAAGTGGGGAATGTTACAAAACTTCCCTCTTGCTCCTCCCAGTACTCTATAGCTACTAGGTTAGCAGAGCTATGTTAGTATCCATATTTTCTATTAGAGCCTTCTGAATGTCAGCCATCTTCTTATTCTTCTCCTGCATAATTTTGTCCAACTCAACTCTGGTAACCATCTCCTAAGAAGCAAAAGGTCCAGGCAATGCCTGCTTGTTGTTAACTTCCATGTGACGAAATTTCCTTCATCTCTAGCCACTTCTCCTGATGTTCTTCCTAATCTCCTAAGCGCCATCGATTAATATGCTAATACTTAAAATCCTTAATGAAACCTTTTGGATCTAACCTCTGGACACTCCAACCCAAAATAGAAAGCTAGATCTACGCTTGAGAATCTCCTCTTTCATTGAAAGCACCAAAATGTTGATGCCAAAATTGTCACAACACCCAAAGTCCTATAGAAATATAGAAATTTAGCAGAGAATATATGAAAAATAGCGAGAACACAAAGATTTTTAAAGTGGTTTGGCGATCTCTAGCCTACGTCCACTGTAGTTTTTATTGATTATAGATTCGCTAGTACACGGGATCAAAAAGTTCTTAAAACATAGAAAAGTCAATAATGTCTGCCATAGTATCTACTGAGATGAGAGATAGAAGATAAAGAAATCCAAAGAGCCCCAAAGTCCTTCTCCAGTTGCTATAGGGGCAGTATTTATAGGGAAATCATCCAGTAGGGCCGAAAGTCCACGAAATACCAAGTCCAAATGCAAATCTGAAAAGGTAGAAGGGGAAGATGGAGCTTACTGGGTCATAAAATAACTTACTACCAACCTGAAGTTGAAGTGACCCACTTCTATTTACTCTAATTTATGTGATTTTTTTTATGGTCACTTCTTTAATTCATTTCCCCAAGATCCATATTTTACCAATATAAAAATATCAGTATTTCAATCCAATCATGTCATTTATATATATGAAGATATATAAATGTTTCTTTGCCTATCAGAGTAATTAAATTAGCAAAGAAATTCAATCACACAATGTTTCTCATATTCAAGAGATTTTGTGTCACATAGCCATCTCTTTGGTTTTTATTTAAATCTGATATAACCCCTTTTTTTCTTGTTTTATTTCTCAAATCAGTTATTTGTTTGACTTACTTCACAGCTTGTTTTATAGCCCAACAATTTACTCATGCTTTTAATGTTTGGGAATCTAGGAGTTTGTTGCTTAGTGTTTTCCTTTGAATTAATGCAAGGTACTAAAACAACTCAAGTTTGAGAATTTATCCCGGGGTGCTTATTGCTTATTCAAACTATGTTTGTGTCAGGTAAATAGACTCATGTCTTAAAATATTGGTAATGATCTTATGAACATTTGGTGATAAGTGTGTTATAGACCAGTCAGAAGAAAAACTATAGGCAAGCAAAATGCTAACTTAATCTAGCATACCAAATATGGACATGCATGAATATAAAAACAAAATGTTTGGAGCAATATCAAAATCAGCCTAATACAAACTTTCAGATGAACTTTTTGAGAAGGGTACTAATAGGTTCTCAAATTTAAAACTAATGATAGTGATCAATCAAACGGTAGGATTATTAGCATGTTTAATATCTAGGTAGACTACATGGCAATGCATTTTTCTCAACAGATTTGTTAAAGACAAAACTCACTTAACTTAAACCAAATAGGTGGTTAGCTAAGCTCAGTTCAATATAGTTGCATTCCAGATTATAAGTATAAAGCATGTGTTTCACTTCTACTATACAATACAATGCAAATTCTTTACTGGAAAATCAGATGTTCAAAGAGAATTAACAGGTTAAGATTGCAAGCTTCTCATGGTCTTATATCAGTTATAAGTCATGGTCAAGCTCTTCTGGTTAGCCAATGCCAGATTCAATTATCTCTTAACAATTTTTAGCTACATGCTTATCCATGAACTACTGCAGCTTTTCCATTTAAAATTTTACAAACTTGATACAGAAAGCATGTCCACATATCAAATTACATGGCATAATTTTCTCCATCACAGTCCACCAGAAAACATGAAGATCAGTTACTTAGATCTGTAGTTCAAGACACATATAATATTTAAGTTTTACAAAGTCTTTTCAAATGAACAAAGCCACTACAATACTGAAAGGTCTGCATAGACTTAAGAAAGTTTGCCTAGCTATCTTTATTACAATGTACTACTGCATTTTTAAACTCAAGTAAGTCTTCTAATTTTATCATAGGGTTTTTTTTCCAAAACTTTTGGGTTTACACTTCAATGGCTTCCCTCTTCAATCCCTCCCCGTCTCCTCCTTGCCCCCTCTCCCCCTCTCCAACAATCACTCCACCTGCTCCTTTGTCGTCCGCCAACCCTCCCCCGATCTCATTCGTACCTAAGAAATACGCCTCCCTCCTTAGCGCTAAGCCCACCTCCTCTCAGCCGGCCACTGGTATTTTCGTCAACAGCACTGATAAATCCAAACCAGCTAGCTCAAAATATCCTCACCCTATTATCACCAAAACTATTCCAGAAAAATCATATGCACAAGTGGCTGCTCTCCCACCACTTATTCCTGACCTTCCGAGGCAGAAACGTCGGCGTTCCTTACCGTCTTTTGCTAATGTACGCTCCACGATTGACTTTTTGATATCCAAAGGTCGATGTCTAAAATGCGCAGGGAATGGACACCTGGCAAGAAACTGCAGAGACATAAAGATTTGTTATTATTGCAATCTTTTCGGCCACTCACAATCAACTTGCCCCGAGAAAAACAAAGCCAAATCACCCGCTTCGTTTCTCGTGCGAGCCTCTGCCCCTTCCGTAAAAAACAAAACATCACTTCACTCCTATCGGGACCCAACACCACATTACACTGCCAAGCCTCACACCAATTACACTGCCAAGCCTCACACCACATTACATCATTACACTGCCAAGCCGAAAAGCACCCTCACACCAATTAACATTTCGGAGTCCCCTCGTTCCCCACCCCATTCTCATACCAAAAATTCTTCTCATTCTCTTCACTCTGCTCCCCCTCTACAACACTTCTCAATGGACAACTCCTCACTTTACCTCACAGCAACAGTAATCAATGGAATCTGGACGCTAGAATCACTGCACCAAACCCTCTCAGCCGCTCTCCATCACCATGATCTGCCCATCTGGATCATAAACAACAATAGCTTTGCCTTCTGCTGCCCCACTCATGAATCACTTGTCCTCGCCCTCTAACTTCGAACCACAACCAAACCAGGCGGGTTCGTCCTCATCCAACCCTGGTCAGATCCTGAGCCTTCCTCTGTGAGCCTAGAACCGATCACTTGGGGACGAATTCAAGGCTTCGCGGAGCTCCTCCGTGACCGCCCAACCGCGGCGCGTTCCGCCCTAAACCCCTTGGGCCGCTTCATTGAATTCGATTGCTGCAATTGGGCAATGCTAGACCACCGTTACCTGTTCGTCAAAATACAATTTTTTGCAGGCGTCTCAACTCCCTCAACCATCGTCGCTAACCTGAATAACCATGACTACCTTCTCTCCGTAGAAAGATGGGAACACGCGCACCCGAACCTAAATCCCGAGTCGCTCCCAATAGGTATTGATTTGGAGGAGGCGTTCAGATGTTTCGACGAACATATCCCCATAGAGGAACTGAATTCGGAAGATAGACTTGACGCCATGAACTTAGACCCAGATATCTTTGCACCCTTAGCTCCTCTCTACCCTACCCCTCTGGTTGACCTCACCCCTCCGGCCGAACCCGATGCCCTATCCCGGCCGAACCCGTTGCCCCTAACCCGCAAGAAAATTCCTTTGAAGTCATGGGTCCCCTTGGTTGGGACAACTGGCCGATTGTGGACCAGAATTGGAATCCCTATGCGGACCTAGACCTTTCCAATCCATGGTTCCTCCAATTTCCCATTCACAACCACTCACCAGCTCTTCAAAACTCCGTTAGTCAGCTCGCCCTAATCCCCTCTCCTCATCATCTGCCTCCAGCCAACTCTCATCCTTCACGCAACCAACCCCTGGATAACCAACTAGCCCTCATTCCCTCGGACGTTCGAGCAGCAGCATCACCACCTCGGGGCGGACAAGAGTCTCCATTGGTCACTCCTACAGCAGTCAGACGTAGCGCCAGACTACATAAAGCAGCGTCTCACCCGGGTAGCTTTTTCAAACCTGTAGTTTTTTCCTCTGCTAACAAAATTCTTAATAAAAAAATTGCACGTTGCATGGGGGTGAATTTGCGAGATGAACACCTCACAGCCATGCAAACACTAGAACTGGAGCGTTTGTCCCCTTCCCAATGAAGATTATCACCTGGAATGTCAGGGGTTTAGGGGACCCCAGCAAAAGAATTGCCCTAAATCTCACTCTGTCCCCACACAAAAGTGATATTCTCTTCATCCAAGAATCAAAACTCGTGGACCCCTCTCCTACCCAAATAAGGCAGCTAGGTGGGCCATATCTTTCTAGATGGGCCCACTCGAATGCTGTAGGATCCAGTGGTGGTTTAATCACCCTCTGGAATGAATCCATATGGTCCCATTGTCAAACCATCCTTCATCCTTCTGTCCTTCATGTTTCACTTTGCAACACCCAATCTAACACCATTTACTTCTTCTCCAATATTTACGGCCCACAAAATTCGACCGATAGAAATACCCTGTGGAACAACTGCCTCACCTTTGCCACCCACCTCAATGGCCCCTGGTTAATTGGGGGAGACTTCAACACCACCCGAAATACCCATGAAAGAAACTCCAGAAACATCTCTCAAGACTCATATTCATTTAACTCCTTTATCAGTTCCGGTTCCCTAATTGACCCACCCATCAACAACAGACTCTATACCTGGTCAAATCGTAGATCCGACCCGTCACTAGCTAAACTAGACAGATTCCTCTTCAATGTCAATTGGGACGATCTGCACCCCCTTTCCATCGTTTTTGGCCTAGCCTCGACTATTTCTGACCACTGCCCTCTAATCTTGGATTCGGGCTCATCCTCCAACCTAAATCGTCCCTTCCGCTTTGAATGCTTATGGACTCTAGATCCCTCTTTCGACAATTTCATTCATATAGCATGGTCTCAACCGGTTGTGTCCAATTCCACAACCGCCAGGGTAGTCTCCAAACTTCGTTCACTCAGAAAGATCATCAAACCTTGGGCCAAAAACATTTGGGGTTCCCTTCGTTCGCGCATTTCTCCCTCCCAAGATGCTATCCTAGAACTCAATATCCTCGAAGAATCTCGACCCCTAACTCCAACCGAATACTCTCAACTGAAGACATTAGAATCTGAGCTTGATAGACTTATCAAACAAGAGGAAATTGGTTGGAAACAAAGATCCAAAGCCAAATGGTTAGAGGAGGGAGACAGGAATACCTCCTTTTTCCATCGAATGGCCAATGGCAGACGCAGATCTATCAACATCATGGAGCTAGTCCACAACAATTCCAGCTTCACCGAATTGCCTGATCACCTCCGCCTCTTCACCGATTACTACCGAAATATCCTCAGCAAGTCATCCCCGACGCTACCCCCTATTGACTGGAACCTCCTATACCCATCCTGTCCCCCAATTCCTATTGACCACCCATTTTCCGAAGATGAAGTTTGGGCCGCGCTTAGGGACTTGTCGGATGATAAGGCCCCGGGCCCAGATGGTTTCGGTCCACACTTTTTTAAACATTATTGGGAAACCATCAAATTCGACTTGCTAGATATGTGCAAAGAATTCCAAGCTAGCCCCTCCTCAGTTGCCCGCCTTAACTACGCCAACATCATCCTCCTCCCCAAATCCCCCGGCGCTAACACTATGCCCGCTTTCAGACCAATCAGTCTCCTCAACACCACATTCAAAATCATCACAAAGGTTCTTGCTAATAGACTTCAGTCAGTCATCGATCCTCTGGTGGGGGCGGAACAGTCCGCCTTCATACTAGGCAGAAACATTTTGGACTGTGTCGCCGCCACTCAAGAAGTTGTCTCTTACTGTCATAGAACATCAACCCCTGGTACCCTTCTAAAATTAGATTTTTCCAAAGCTTTTGACACGGTAAACTGGGACTTCATCCTGGACCTAATGAAGCACAGGGGCTTTCCGTCAAAGTGGTGCGGTTGGATCGAAGGGATACTCAACACAAGCATTTCATCCATCTCGATCAATGGCTCTTCGGGTGGTCACATTAAATCAACTAGGGGATTGAGGCAAGGGGACCCGCTCTCTCCCCTAATCTTTGTCCTGGTAGCGGATGTGTTCAACCAGATGATCAAACTTGCCTCGTCCAATGATTTATTTAAAGGTATCAAGCTTCAAAACTCAGATTTGTCTGTGTCTAACCTACAATTTGCAGATGATACGATCCTATTCGCTTCCACCGATATCAACCACATCCATTGCCTCAAGGTTGCGTTGTATGTCTTTGAAGCAATTTCTGGCCTCTCCATTAATTTTAACAAAAGCTCCGTCATCATGCTTGGCAACTCCGCTCATCTTGGCCCTCAAATTTCATCCCTGCTCAATTGTAGCATAGCCCAATTCCCCATTTCATACCTAGTCATCCCCATCCGCCCCCACCAATCTCCACCGTGCTGACTGGCTCCCCCTCATTTCCAAAATTGAATCCCGACTCTCAACTTGGAAGGCACACTCGCTATCTTCTGTAGGTCGCCTTGTCCTAGTCAAATCAGTTCTATCAGCTATCCCCTCATACTGGATGTCCTTCCTCACACTTTCATCCTGGGTTATCAAGAAAATTGACTCAATCAGGCGATCGTTTCTTTAGAACGGTGGCAACGCAAAAAGGCTGATCAACTGGAAGTCGGTATGTCTACACCGCAATCATGGGGGGTTAGGGATTACAGACCTTCGCACATTAAATAAAGCGTTGCTATCCAAATGGCTTTGGAGATTACTCACACCTGGAAACTTCATCTGGAAATCGTGGATTCTATGTCAACATTATCATTCAAACCCTCATCTGGCGCTCCATCTCACCACCCGATTCAGGCCATCCCCCTTCTGGTCCGGGGTCCTTCTAACCCTTCCTAGAGTCAAAGAACTTTTCCAGGTGAAAATCGAAAGAGGTAACAGATGCCTCTTCTGGCAAGACACTTGGTATGGCCAACTGCCCCTTTCCAAGCTCCTACCCAGCCTCTTCTCGCACGCCACCCTCCCTAACGCTACAGTTGAAGACTACCTCACAATTGGTCCTGAGCACCTTTGCCCACCCTCCATCTTCGATGCAGACTTGGTTCCTGAACTCCTCTCCGCCACAAATATCCTCCTATCGATTCATCCTTCCAACAGTCAAGACCACTTCCTCTGGGCCCTTGCACCTTCCAAGGGCTTCTCAGTCGCCTCCTGCTATCAACACCTAATTCACCCCGGACGCCTTTTCTCCTTTCCCAGGATTTGGCATTGCAATCTTCCACCTCGCATAGCTTTTTTCCAATGGTGCCTAATTTCTGGAAGAATTAATACCAAAGACAGACTCAATAGACTCAACATCCCCATTGACCCGCGCTGCGTCTTTTGTTTAACACACGATGAATCAGTAACCCACCTTTTCTTCGAATGCGACTTCTCCTACTTAATTTGGGCTGCAACCAGTGCATATCTTTTGGGGTTTATACCCAGCGCGACCTCCTTCTTCGAATATTGGCAGTATAATCAGCAGAATTTGCTAATGGACACCTTCATATCGATCTTTAGTTGGTGCATTTGGAAAGAGAGGAATGCACAAGTTTTTGGGAAACCTACACGTCATTTTGGTGGAACCTGTAGAAGTATCACTCACTTTTTCTCCTCTCTAACAGGTCAATGCTCCTCCGCGACGTTCCGTCTGAGTCTCCCGCCTTGCAGCGTTCTACTAGCTGAATCTCAAGGTAGTACTAGTGCATCTCCGGAAAGGTAGTTTTAGTCTAGCGTGGGCTAATTCTTAGCACCTGTAATAGTTAGTATGCAATGGACTATGACACTCTAGCACTTTAATTGTATTTTGTTGCTTCATACCTATTTTTTGGCCATCGATCGGGCTTGTCGATCGACCTCTTACATATTTCATAATATAAATACTTAACCGGCTATGTAGTTTCACGCTACACACCCGTCTCTCTCAAAAAAAAGTCTTCTAATTTTCCAAGTAAGCAAGCTACTCATGCATCTCTACCTGCAACAATATTATGAGCTGCCTCAATAAAAATGAGACACCCCAAATATTGCAAAGGCAATAAATAGGGTCAGAATAAAATTCTGGTATGAGTGAAATCATTATTAAAACAACTTATAAATTCTTAAAACTGTGCAAAGAACATATATATTTGACGCTATTCAATTTCATGTTAAACCTGAGCATATGCACATTTAAATTTATCTAACAAACATACACCCAAGCATTCATCCATTCAATCCATTCAGTTGTACATGTACAAACTCCTATGGATTTTAGCTTCCTAAAATCCATAGCATAACCTTTCAATCCCATTTTATATTTTATATGGTCTAAACTCTTGCCTTTGAACACAAAGTGTGCATTGCAAAGGACTCAATTCTGTTAACCTTTGCACAGAGGCCTTCAGGACTTGAACAAGTCATGCACATACCCATCATCCACCTGATGATGAGTAGATCAAGGCACCTCTCCTAAATTACTTTGTAATTTAGAGACCATGCTCATTTAATTGCTGAGGAATTTTCTTTTTTAATTCCAGAGGTGCTCATGTTCTTCCTTTCATTACATAAACCCCAAAATTTATTAAACACACTCAAGGGTTTACATCCAATCATACAAAGCATTCATGCAAAATTACACATCCAAAATCATTCCGCCTTATCTTATTTTATAAAACTGCCTGTATATTTGTTTCTAAAATTTTTCCCATTGCTTGCATAAATCTAATGAAACCATAAGAAATACTATATTTATTTTACTGTGAACATAGGTTATGATTTTTAAGAAAAACCCATAAAAACATATTGGCTCATGATCTGAACAAATCAGCACATGTTTATAGTATTGCATTGTTCCTATCATTTTTAATATGAACTAGGCATGAGCATGAATCTCATTATTCACACTACCTACTTCATTTCCCTTTGATATCCTATTTCTCAGTAAAACACTTAGTTCATTCTTCATATAAAACTGGATTATAAAATCCATTTCTATAATATGAATATATGTTTGATTATTTATATTTCAAAGTAAAAATTGAAACAATTATAACAACTCAAAACAGATCAAATCATTAACTAGAAATTCAACCAAAATACCATCCATGATCAACATGTATTTATTCAGAGAGTGAAACCAAATAGAAAAACATAATATGATTTTATATAAAATAATTTGGCTGCCCTTACTAGGGTCTTAATGCCTTAAGTCTTTTAAATGATTATCACTCACCTTCCTCTCCTCTTCCCCGAGAATGCTTTAGCTTGAAGACTGTATGAGTTTCTTCTTTCTATTTTTTTGAATTAAACTTCTATTTTTCCTCCTCAGAGAAAACCTCTGCCTTACCCCTTGATTTAAATCATTTAACTAGGGTTTTAATAAAGGAAACACCCATTTTATCCTCACAAAATAAAAGAAGCCTGTATGCATGTTTATGGCTAATTTGGCCATTTTCTTTTTATTTCCATTTCAGGTGAAAACAGTTGTTTTTCTCTTTTTTGAATGCATGCTATTTGCATGATTTTTACCTGCACATTGTTTTCCTATGACTCAACTTGATAATGTATTTTTATTATACCCGAGTTATCTTTCATGTTTCTTTTTATAAGTTTTGTTTTTAACTAACATAATTTACCATTTGCTTCTTTCTTGATTTATTCCAAAAATGCATCCATACTCATAAATATTGCTTGACTGATTTCTATGCATTTTAATTATCAAGAAGATTTTTATTTTATCATCCCATACTTCTCTAACCATATGTATATATATTTTCTATACAATATTCACATATATACAAGTCATGTGAATTTTAGAATTCATTTTATACTTAATCATTTTCCTCTCATCACTGTATAAAAATAATTATTCCTTGCATAATTACCTCACTCACTTCTGATATTCATTTTCAAACTATTTTTATTCTTTGGTTATTTATATAATACATATATATATATATATATATATATATATATATTTACACATAATATATGTGAATATAATGCTCCTCTTTACTCAGCTATTTTTCTCCCCATTTTTATTTTCTCTAACTATCATTCTCTCACTTATTTGCTTTATTCATTCTTGGTATTTATTTTCCATTTCTTGTTTTTCTTTTAAAGTAATTTTTATTCTCAAAAATTTTGGGTCTTCACATACTCTCCTCCTAAAAGGAATTGTGTCCCACAATTATATATTGGTTTATTAGTATATTTCAAACATATCAGAAATTCATTCATCTAGGATCAGTCAAATACACTTAAGTAATATTTAAAGTTATTACAGTTCTAGACATACCTTCAAGCAGAACATAGATTAGGATATTTATCCTTCATCCTATCTTCAGCCTCCCATTCGCAGTCATTCCCATCTAAACTCCATTGGATTTTAACTAGTTTAATTATTTTATTTCTCAGTTTCTTTTCTTCTCTAGCCACAATGCCCACTGGTTCCTTTTTATAAACCATATTTTCCTGAATTTCAACATGTGTAGGAGATTCAAGAATGGTCTCCTTATCATGCACCCATTTTCTCAATTGGGATACATGAAATACATCATGTATTTTGCTCAATTCCTCTGGTAACTTCAACCTATAAGCTAAAGTCCCTATTCTTTGAACAATTTCATATGGTCCTATATACCTTGGTGATAGTTTCCCTGCTTTTCCAAATCTCAGTATTTTCCTCATTGGTGAAACTTTGAGAAACACATAGTCTCCCACCTCAAATTCTACTGGTCTTCTCCTTTTATCTGCATATGCTTTCTGTCTCTCTTGAGCTACTCTCATTCTTTGCCTCACTAATTCAATTCTTGCAGAAGTTTCTTTTACATTGTCTGGTCCACGCAACACTCTTTCACCAGCCTCCATCCAACATGCATGAGATAAACAAGGCTTTCCATACAAAGCCTCAAATGGAGCCATTCCTATGGTGGACTGGTAGCTATTATTATAAGCAAATTCAGCTAAATAAATATGATCCTCCCAGTTGCCTCCAAAATAAAGTATGCATGCTCTAAGCAAATCTTCTAAAACCTTATTAACAATCTCAGTTTGCCCATCTGTTTGTGGGTGGTAGGCTGTGCTTAGGCTTAGTTCTGTCCCCATAGCTTCTTGAGCTACTCCAAAACCTTGAAGTAAACAAAGTATCTCTATCACTAATGATAGCCTTGGGGATGCCATGCAATCTCACTATCTCTTTCACAAATAACTGAGCTAGTTTATGGGCATTTCTGTTTGAATTTATAGGAATGAAGTGTGCTGTTTTTGTAAGCTTATCAACCACTACCCAAATACTATCATTGCCTCTTCTTGTTCTTGGCAAACCATCCACAAAATCCATTGATATGCTTTCCCATTTCCAAGTAGGCACTTCCAAAGGTTGCAATAGGCCTGAGGGTCTTTGATAATCCGCCTTTACTTGTTGGCATGTCAAGCAATTTGCCACATATTTGGCCACTGCTCCTTTCATCCCTGGCCACCAGTAATTCCTCCTAAGATCATGGTACATTTTTGTACCACCTGGATGTATAGTATATTTTGTTTTTTGATGCTCATCCATAACTTCTTGCTTCAGTTCCTCTACATTTGGTATGCAAAGTTTTCCCTTTTTCCTTAAGTATCCTTTATTGTCTACCTCATAGTTTTCCACTGTCATGCCTTGTGATATCATGTTCTTTTTCTCCTTCAAATTTGTATCTTGATTCTGCATTTGTCCTATTTTATCAACCAGTGTTGACTTTAAAGAAATGAGGCTTAATTTACCATATTCAATCATCTCACTGTGTGTCTTATCTGATACACTAGTTTCTTCTTTCACTTCCACCTCACTAAGGATTGTCAAATCCCTGAACTCAGCCATCATTAAGCTTGCCAATTTTTCTTGATGTCTACTTAATGCATCTGCCACTTTATTAGCTTTTCCTGGGTGTATAATATATCAAGATCATAGGCAGCTAGAAATTCTACCCACCTATGTTGCCTCATGTTTAAGTCTTTTTGGGAAAACAAGTATTTAAGTGACTTATGGTCTGTAAACAATTCAAACTTAGCACCTAATAAATAGTGTCTCCATAGCTTCAATGCATATACTACAGCAGCTAGCTCTAAATCATGTGTAGCATACCTAGTTTCATTTGGCTTGAGTTGCCTTGATGCATATGCTATGACTCTACCATGTTGCATGAGCACTGCTCCTAGTCTAGATCCACTAGCATCTGTGTAAACTACTAATCCTTCATTTCCCTCTGGTACTTGTAAAACTGGAGCTTCCATCAATGCTTTCTTTAGTGATGAAAAGCTTGTTCACACTTCTCTGTCCACACATATGGTTGCTCCTTTTTAGTCAACTTGGTCAATGGGATAGCTATTCTTGCAAAGTCTTTTATAAATCTCCTATAATAGCCTGCCATTCCTAAAAATGATCTCACCTCAGTCACTGATTTGGGTCTACTCCATGACTGCACTGCTATCACCTTAGTTGGATCTACACTAACCCCTTGTTGTGATACAATGTGCCCCAAATTTTTTACTTCATTCTGCCAAAATGTACATTTAGAGAATTTGGCCTTTAAATCATGTGCTCTCAGTCTAGACAAAACCAGATGCAAGTGTTTTGCATGATCCTCTTCTGATTTTGAATACACTAATATGTCATCAATGAAGACAACCACAAATTTGTCTAGAAAATCTCTAAATCTTCTATTCATTAAATCTACAAAATATGATGGTGCATTTGTCAATCCAAAAGGCATCACCAAAAATTCATATAACCCATATCTTGTGTTGAAGGCAGTATACTTAATACTTTCTTCCTCTACCTTCATCTGATGAAACCCAGAGGCTAAATCTAGCCTTGAAAAGATCTTTTCTCCATTTAATTGATCAAACAGATCATCAATTCTGGGGAGTGGGTATTTGTTCTTGATGGTGACTTTATTTAGTTCTCTATAATCAATACACATTCTTAGTGTACCATCATGATTTTCAACAAACACCACTGGAGAACCCCAGTTTGAACTGCTAGGCCTTATGAAGCCTTTCTGCTCCAATTCTTCCAGTTGTTGCTTCAATTCTATTAATTCTTATGGACCCATTCTAGTAGGTTTCTTGATGATAGGACTTGATCTAGGAATTAACCTTATTTGAAATTCAACTGGTCTATTGTCTGGTACCCCTACTACCTCCCCAAAAATATTTGGATACTCTCTTATTACTTCTATGTTTTCTAAAATTAATTCCTTCTCAGTCATATTCCATATTTGATTAAGACAATTTGTTTTAACTATTTCACTCATGACTAAAATATTTTTACCATTTTCTGTTTTCAAAGATATAGTGAAATTTTCTAAATTCAAAATTGCTTTGAATTTACTCAACCAATCTACCCCTAAAATAATTCCTATTCCAAGGTATTTCAATACAAACAGATCGGATTTAAACACATTTCCTCCTATGTTTAATTCTACTCCCAAACATTTTAATCCTAGCAAACAAGAGCTACCCAGGGGACTTTGAATAAACAAGGGTTTTTCAACTTTGTTGCATGTGAGAGCTAATTTATCCACTATGTCTTGTGATATTAGAGAATGTGTGGCTCCAGTGTCATATATAACTGTGATTAGGTAACTTTTAATTAGAAGTATACCTTCCAATTGTCCAGAGCTTCCTGCTGCATTTGCCTTTGCCTTTGTTTCCAATGCTCCTACCTTTGCTCCTTTCTTAAACTCTGGGCAATTTCTTTTAATATGACCTTCTTTCCCACAGTTATAGCAGCTAAATGGTGCCTTCTTGGCTGCTTGACACCTATTACTCATGTGTCCTTCTTTGCCACAATTATAACAAGTAACCTTCCTCTTGGCTTCCACAGTGGGTGCTCTCTCCACTTTCTTATCCATATTCTTTTTGTCATAGGGGTGTGCTCTATTTTTCCCCTTCTTTTGATTGTTAGTCCTCATGCTCCTAAATTTTTCCCTTGCAATGTCATGTTGTTCAAAAGAAAGAGTAAGGTCTATGACTTGATCAAATGTCCTGTCTTTGTATGGTAACATTGCTATACTCAAACCAGCATTGAGTCCTTGAATAAATCTTGAATTCTTTGATTCTTCATTTCCTATGAGCATAGTTCCATACTTAGACAAACTCTCAAATTTTTGAGTGTATTCAGTCACACTCATTGGTCCTTGCCTCAGCCTTATGAATTCCTCAAGCAATGTTGCCTTAGCTATTGTAGGAACAAACCATGCCTCAAGCATCTCCTTGAATTGATCCCATGTTATCTCATTTTCTGGCCTTCCTGTGATGATCACCTCCCACCAATCTAATGCTGCTCCTTTGAGTCTCCTTGAAGCTATCTGCCTCTTTCTTTGGTCATTAATTTTCATATCTGCAAATATTCTTTCCAAAGTTCTCAACCATGTCTGCACTCCCATAACTCCCTCAGTGCCTTCAAAATCCTTGCCTCCTAAATTTGAAAATGTCTTCAATAGCTTAGCTAATTCCTCATGAGGATTCTCTTCCCTGTGCACTGCTCCTTCTCTAAATGCCCTCACCAAATCTTGCAAATTGACCATTGGTGTTGTATTGGAGGGTCCTGCTCCATCACTTGGTGGTCTTCCTACCATGATTGACTATTCAATTGCATAGCTAGTTAGTCATATTTCTAATTTAATTATTTTCTGCAATTTATTTCTACTTTGAATATTTATTTCTATCATTATTATATTTTTTTTTAGAATTTTATCCATACAAGAAGATTGGACAGTATATTTATGCTATGCTTTAACAACATAGCTCTGATACCAACTGAAGTGACCCACTTCTATTTACTCTAATTTATGTGATTATTTTTTGTGGTAACTTCTTTAATTCATTTCCCCAAGATCCATATTTTACCAATATAAAAATATCAGTATTTCAATCCAATCATGTCATATATATATATGAAGATATATAAATGTTTCTTTGCCTATCAGAGTAATTAAATTAGCAAAGAAATTTAATCACACAATGTTTCTCATATTCAAGAGATTTTGTGTCACATAGCCATCTCTTTGGTTATTAGTTAAATCTGATATAACCCTTTTTTGTTGTTTTATTTCTCAAATCAGTTATTTGTTTGACTTACTTCACAACTTGTTTTATAGCCCAACAATTTACTCATGCTTTTAGTGTCTGGGAATCTAGGAGTTTGTTGCTTATTGTTTTCCTTTGAATTTATGCAAGGTACTAAAACAACTCAAGTTTGAGAATTTATCTCGGGGTGCTTATTGCTTATTCAAACTATGTTTGTGTCAGGTAAATAGACTCATGTCTTAAAATATTGGTAATGACCTTATGAACATTTGGTGATAAGTGTGTTATAGACCAGTCAGAAGAAAAACTACAAGCAAGCAAAATGCTAACTTAATCTAGCATACCAAATATGTACTTGCATGAATATAAAAACAAAATGTTTGGAGCAATATCAAAATCAGCCTAATACAAACTTTCAGATGAACATTTTGAGAAGGGTACTAATAGGTTCTCAGATTTAAAACTAATGATAGTGATCAATCAAACAGTAGGATTATTAGCATGTTTAATATCTAGGTAGACTACATGGCAATGCATTTTTCTCAACAGATTTGTTAAAGACAAAAATCACTTAACTTAAACCAAATAGGTGGTAAGCTAAGATCAGTTCAATATAGTTGCATTCCAGATTATAAGTATAAAGCATGTGTTTCACTTCTACTATACAATACAATGCAAATTCTTTACTGGAAAATCAGATCTTCAAAGAGAATTAACAGTTTAAGATTGCAAGCTTCTCATGGTCTTATATCAGTTATAAGTCATGGTCAAGCTCTTCTGGTTAGCCAATGCCAGATTCAATTATCTCTTAACAATTTTTAGCTACATGCTTATCCATGAACTACTGCAACTTTTCCATTTAAAATTTTACAAACTTGATACAGAAAGCATGTCCATATATTAAATTACATGGCATAATTTTCTTCATCATAGTCCACTAGAAAACATCAAGATCAGTTACTTAGATCTGTAGTTCAAGACACATATAATATTTAAGTTTTACAAAGTCTTTTCAAATGAACAAAGCCACTACAATACTGAAAGGTCCGCATAGACTTAAGAAAGTTTTCCTAGCTATCTTTATTACAATGTACTACTGCATTTTTAAACTCAAGTAAGTCTTCTAATTTTCCAAGCAAGCAAGCTACTCATGCATCTCTACCTGCAACAATATTATGAGCTGCCTCAATAAAAATGAGACACCCCAAATATTGCAAAGGCTATAAATAGGGTCAGAATAAAATTCTGGTATGAGTGAAATCATTATTAAAACAACTTATAAATTCTTAAAACTGTGCAAAGAACATATATATTTGACACTATTCAATTTTATGTTAAACCTGAGCATATGCACATTTAAATTTATCTAACAAACATACACCCAAGCATTCATCCATTCAATCCATTCAGTTGTACATGTACAAACTCATATGGATTTTAGCTTCCTAAAATCCATAGCATAACCTTTCAATCCCATTTTATATCTTATATGGTTTAACCTCTTGC
Organism: Allium fistulosum; assembly: GCA_030737815.1. Lineage (NCBI taxonomy): Eukaryota > Viridiplantae > Streptophyta > Magnoliopsida > Asparagales > Amaryllidaceae > Allium > Allium fistulosum. The sequence continues at coordinate 357,573,971 of CM060904.1, forward strand.
CTTTGAACACAAAGTTTGCATTGCAAAGGACTCAATTCTGTTAACCTTTGCACAGAGGCCTTCAGGACTTGAACAAGTCATGCACATACCCATCATCCACCTGATGATGAGTATATCAAGGCACCTCTCCTAAATTACTTTGTAATTTAGAGACCATGCTCATTTAATTGCTGAGGAATTTTCTTTTTAATTCCAGAGGTGCTCATGTTCTTCCTTTCATTACATAAACCCCAAAATTTATTAAACACACTCAAGGGTTTACATCCACTCATACAAAGCATTCATGCAAAATTACACATCCAAAATCATTCTGGCTTAAACTTATTTTATAAAACTGCCTGTATATTTGTTTCTAAAATTTTTCCCATTGCTTGCATAAATCTGATGAAACCATAAGAAATGCTATATTTATTTTACTGTGAACATAGGATAGGATTTTTAAGAAAAACCCATAAAAACATATTGGCTCATGATCTGAACAAATCAGCACATGTTTATAGTATTGCATTGTTCATATCATTTTTAATATGAACTAGGCATGAGCATGAATCTCATTATTCACACTGCCTACTTCATTTCCCTTTGATATCCTATTTCTCAGTAAAACACTTAGTCAATTCTTCATATAAAATTGGATTATAAAATCCATTTCTATAATATGAATATATGTTTGATTATTTATATTTCAAAGTAAAAATTGAAACAATTATAACAAATCAAAACAGATCAAATCATTAACCAGAAATTCAACCAAAATACCATCCATGATCAACATGTATTTATTCAGAGAGTGAAACCAAACAGAAAAATATAATATGATTTTATATAAAATAATTTGGCTACCCTTACTTGGGTCTTAATGCCTTAAGTCTTTTAAATGATTATCACTCACCTTCCTCTCCTCTTCCCCGAGAATGCTTTAGCTTGAAGACTGTGTGAGTTTCTCCTTTCTATTTTTTTGAATTAAACTTCTATTTTTCCTCCTCAGAGAAAACCTCTGCCTTACCCCTTGATTTAAATCATTTAACTAGGGTTTTAATAAAGGAAACACCCATTTTATCCTCACAAAATAAAAGAAGCCTGTATGCATGTTTATGGCTAATTTGGCCATTTTCTTTTTATTTCCATTTCAGGTGAAAACAGTTGTTTTTCTCTTTTCTGAATGCATGCTATTTGCATTTTTACCTGCACATTGTTTTCCTATGACTCAACTTGAAAATGTATTTTTATTATACCCGAGTTATCTTTCATGTTTCTTTTTATAAGTTTTGTTTTTAACTAACATAATTTACCATTTTCTTCTTTCTTGATTTATTCCAAAAATGCATCCATACTCATAAACATTGCTTGACTGATTTCTATGCATTTTAATTATCAAGAGGATTTTTATTTTATCATCCCATACTTCTCTAACCATATGTATATATATTTTCTATACAATATTCACATATATACAAGTCATGTGAATTTTAGAATTCATTTTATACTTAATCATTTTCCTCTCATCACTGTATAAAAATAATTATTCCTTGCATAATTACCTCACTCACTTCTGATATTCATTTTCAAACTATTTTTATTCTTTGGTTATTTATATAATACATACATATATATATATATATATATATTTACACATAAAATATGTGAATATAATGCTCCTCTTTACTCAGCTATTTTTCTCCCCATTTTTATTTTCTTTAACTATCATTCTCTCACTTATTTGCTTCATTCATTCTTGGTATTTATTTTCAATTTCTTGTTTTTCTTTTAAAGTAATTTTTATTCTCAAAAATTTTGGGTCTTCACAGAAGTGGTCGGTACCGACCTAATTTTATGAGGGGGCTCCATATTTTTCTCTCATTCGGTCTTCTACCCCAATCTGTTGTGTTCCGAGCACTTTTCGTTAGAGATTTTGTAATTTCCAAGAGGTTTTGATACCACTTGTCCTATCTGCTTTTCTTCAGAATTCCTTTGGAGTTGTTCATCTATTCCTTGAGAAATGTACCTTAAGCCAATCACACAAGCCATATTTTCACAGGCCATAGCTCCAACATCCAAAATATGCCGTAAAAGAACTCGACACCCAGTAGTTCTAATCAGTACCAACTGCTCCTCGTAGATCCAATTTCCATGAAACTTCTTGGGTTCACTCCTATAGTCCTCCCAAGTATGCTCCCATGTTCGTAAATAAGATTTTCTTCATCTTGGCAATCAATTTCGAGTAAAATCCTGCTTGTTTAAATGTCAGATAACAAGAATATTATTGAACTACAATGTAGATGCTCCACTTTATTAGTTAAATCATGACATGGAGACCATCTAACGACTATAGTTGGGTTTGAGTTGAAACATTGCAAGTGAAATAATATTCAATAAAGAATTTGTCTCCTTAGTTATATAAGGTTAGTATCATGATCAACTACAGTCAATGTGTTTAGCCAGAGCAATGCGGTTAATAATTGCTATTATTAAACAAAGGACTTTGTATTTAGACTAACCAAGTTTACTGTGGGTGATATTGGAATTTTGTTCCATTATTCCTAGAATGATATATAATTTTTATGAAGAGAATTGGTGTAAATAATCATTACTACCATGTAACAACCGCCATTTCTAAACCCCATAACTACACAACGAAGTCCCAAAACGGCGAGCATCGAAAGATAATACATATTGGTATATAGTGAGAGCATAAAACAAAACTATACTAATTGATAACTTTTAGAGTCTCACAATGATCAATCACTTAAAATATCATATTACACAAATATATTTGTTTTCATATATAATATTACCGCATCAGCTTATACAAATCAAACAAAATCAACTAAACACACTATCAAATTATGTCTTTAAAATACAAACTGTATACAATATATATATATATATATATATATATTACTTACAATATATAAAGATCTCACCGCCTGGTCCATTACACCTCCAGAATTCACTAACCCGAACAATATCAGTAAAAGAAAATATCGGAGTGGATTAGACATATTTTGAGTAAGTGAAGCCAATCTAAAACTTATATACTACCGTGGCATAGATATAACATGATTTAAATCTAAGTATAATATCTTTTAGACCCACCTACGCCATGCTGCAAAATGATATTATACTACTTAAAATTTGATCCAGTCCCAAACAACTACGATAAAGGATCTAGTATACGAATTTCAGTCTTGCCACCTATGATGAAGGATTTCACGTCTAAGTAATCTAGTCCCGCAACCTAAGTAAAGGATTACACGTACTGGACTCATGTTTGGCCCTACCACGTGCGCTATAGGTTAACCTTTGTCCACATCAATACTCTCCTAGACCAGACTCGTTGTTCTACAGAAGAACACTTGTTAATACCATGAATCAAGGACCTGTTGCATGCGCTACAAGATTCAAGTATTCGTTCATCATCCTAAAGTCATTTACACTTCATCATCAAACTACTAAGCCTTACATATTGTACTTGTATCTCGTTATCATCGCCAAGTTCCACGTATTCGTTCATTTAATCCACATACGCCATACTTATCCATAATCATTATCATCGCACTAAGCATCAAAACAACATCTGTGCACATCAAGACATCACTATGGAGTTATAAGGGAACAACAAAAAATTGGAACAACGCACACCGATTGTGGCAAGCTCGAAAATAATCTAACTAGTTTGCCCACCAGTGACCTATGTATGTTCTAGTTATGGTTTTTCCAATTTATTTTGTTTGTCTTTTACTACAGATTTCAATTATTACTTCATTCTTTGGTTCTGATGATTTCGTGTCATATGAACACATACAATATCTATAATGTTTCTAAAGTCCTAACATGTTCCTATACATCAAATTAGATTTCTTTAAGGTTTTCTATTCGATTTGTTATCAAACTAGGTATTCTTAAGTTTTCTAAAAGGCAAGTATGTATTTTTATTTCTTAAATTCAGATATCATCATTTATTCTAAATTCTACTTCATATTTTAGTCCTATGATAGCCTTAAAGCCTCCTGTATTAATATCAGAGCATTATACAAGTTCAAAGAAGCCACGCTTACAAAAACTTCCAAAATTTGTTCCTTCCTTCACCGTTCTTCTATTTTTCTACCAGAAACCTTCAATTTTCAACCCAAATCATTTTCCAAATCGTATTCATTATCCATACAATCGTTTTGAGGGGTATATAGCCAAATTCAGTTAAGAAACGAAAGAGATATGTCAATTTGAAGTATGATATTGTCGGTAGGGAACGGGTTACGGGATTTCCTTACCGGTAACCTGCTATACCACCAACCCTCTAATTTCTACCAGCAAATTCATATTTATTCATTGTACTCTCTACATGCTTCAATTTACCGTTGGCTTCAAATAAATCTGTTGAGAAACGAAGGAGAGATGCCATTTTGAAGTTGGACGTTGACTTTGAAAACTAAGCATGAAATTTCACCACTTTACTGTGCTTTCCAGGCCTGCTGCGCTTCCATTCTCCAAAAAATTTCCTTTCAATCATTTCAAGTCTGTAGCCATCTTCGATTGCTTCGCAGGCTGTCGATTTTGTAAAATTTCATTGAGTTTTAAGTGAGATAATGCATTTTGATTGTAAGTGGTTTTAGAGAGGGTTGGAGGATGAAGAAGGAGAGAAGTGTCATTTGTTTCTGAAATGAAGTTATGTATTTTCATTTTTTAAGTCAATGAAGGGAAAAACCATAACTACTTTGTTTCGAAATTCAAACTCCAAAAGCTCAAAGCCTATTTAGCTCCAAGACTTATTTTGTTCATATTTTGTTTATATGACTTCCAAAACAAATATAATATGCAACTCATAAAAACAAGACGGTTGCAATGGCATTAGTTTCGTTGTCAAATTACAAGTTAGGAAAATGACCATTTTGCCCCTCTAATGGAATCTACCAAAATACCCCTCAATTCACTTTCAAATTTATATTTTAATATTTATTATTATTATTTAAATCTTAATTAAAATTTTGGGGTATTACGTTCTCCTCACCTTAAAAAAATTTCTTCTTTGAAATTCCCAAAAGACAAAGAATGTGTTGTACTCTCTCGTAACATGCAATTATATACGCATACATATTTATCCCTCTAACCATTCATCCTAATAGTCATTCACAAAACAAAGAAACAAATTAAACCAAACATCCATAAATAACAAAAAAAATTATGAAATTAAAAACATCAGTGTATGTGTGTCTATCAACATATACATACAGTGGTGTTTGTGTACTTTATGAAATATAACCAAACAACATAACATCATGGTATGTATGCTGATAACATATGACATTATATATGCAAATATCTAACATTTGGGCCCTCGTATATGAATGTGATGATCTGACATACAAAGCATGATGCAAGCATCCTAGGGTGATCATATAAATTCTATATGTATGCACAACCAATAGCACCAGCATATCACATGGTGAACATATGTATAGTAGTAAATCATGAAGTCGCCACATACAAAACATATAAGGATAATAACAACTCCATACATAAATAAAAACCTTAATAAATTCAAGTCACAATTCAGCCAAAGCTAGATATTAACTAAACTAATTATTAATCAAATGGGAAAATGCTTTGGAAAGAAATCAAATTGAAAAGGTCGAATCTGCTCCTCAACTTTCCAATTGTCCCTAACAGAATCACTCTTCCCAACATAATCTAACAATTTCTACTTCTGGCATATACTCATTCTTAAATATCAACTATAAATGTATGTGCATGTCTATAACTTCTGCAATCCCTGCTACCATCTCGAATCCATAATGCCATAATACATAAGAACAGGTAGCCTTAGTGTAACGACCCACTTTTCTGTACAGCTTAAGCGAACAATAAACCACACATGTCCAATCCAAATTGAATGGAAAGGTGGATAGTTAGGGAAAAGAAAGAAGAAAGAAGACAAGAAGAAACTAAACAAAACAGAATCTCACAACGGAACGAATAATCTATAATATATAACAATCCTTTACACAAAAACAAATCTGTAATATAAGTATATACAAACATCAATCAAAGTTTACTAACCTATTTCAGCTAGACAGTTATAACAACCTATCCTCACAAATGCTGAATAATATACAACAATGAGTGCAACAGAAAGGTAACCATGTACGTGAATACGTCTCTGGGACTCCAGCTCCTCTCATGAAGCTCCAAATATCCAAGTAAACCGGGAAATATGCTCGGTCTGATCCGAGCATTATAGGAAACAACACCCGGATCAATTTGGTAAAACCAGCGTGAGAACTTAAATCACAAGGAATTTTATTTATTATAATTTTAAAATCCTTTAAAATCAAAGGCATCTCGTAAGACCACGCCGCATATAAACACAGACGAGTATTTACCTTACGATAACCAAAACCTTTATATATGAAAATCCAGTGATATTATAATAATGCCTAAGGCCAAAAATAGTAATAATAAAGTAGATGTGATGCTTGTGAGTGTTTATCACAACAATACTAGATAAATAATTGAAAACCGATAAGGCACGTTCGATAATTGTGTAGGATTTCCATGGAGGTGCCCTCAGTACTTCGAGGAACGGTCCTCTTGTATAAGGATCAGAGATACCCTTTCAAAACATCATACATCCCTAGGATGTACCATAGGAAAAACATAGCTGGTCTCCCTAAGACCGAGTGCATCACCCTATGCATGCATAATAACTATAGGTAACGTCTAGGTGGAGTCGACTACACCCTATGGGTTTGCCAAACCTATTAGCCATGCCTCATATCTCTAGTTTTAGTCATTCCCACTGATGAGGCTACGTTCGACATTCCTGTTTACGCACCGCCACCAAATAGATCTCGAAATCCCAGATGGAATCCAATACCCTAATGGGTCTCGGAATCACACATAGATTCTCACATCTCACTTAGATCTTGGAATCACACCCGGATTCCCATACCCTAACGGGTCTCGGAATCTCACATTGATTCCAACATCTCAAAATATCATGAATCTCCTCCATAGAATCGTATATGGTTTTCAGAGTGGTCACGGGTTCGAGTCATCTCTTACGAGTACACTCTTCCATTTCCCGGGTGCTCCACAAAACCAAACGCCGATTTTCGGAATGCTCAATACTGGTTCTTTAGGAAATAATCAGACAATACATAAGAGCGGGAATCACCCTCTAACCGTTTAAGTGGATGGATCTACTTATCATTTGTCCTAGAAGAACGAAACGAGTTTATACGCACAATATAGCACCATTGATGGTAACTGTACCATATAATCCCCGTGTTTCCTCTAGATATTTCCAGAGTTAAAATCCTTCGATGTTAAGTAGGGAATATTTCCGTACCTCCAAAATAAAAAAGGATTACATATTTAGGCCAAGATTTGATAGTCGGTTATTTAACTATCAAATGAACAAACATTCAAACAGAATTTACATTTCCCATGGAAATCACCAAGCTTCTTTACATAAATCTTTTATTAATTTATATTCACATTTCAGATACTTGGAAATCACTTCCATATACTTATCTCAATAGGATAAATATATTCACAAACCACTCTATTTTCGATACTTAGAAAATATAACCATATACTTATCTCAATGGTATAAGTATATTCACCAAACACTTAGAAAGATTTCCTATTTTGAAATCATATTTAAATGACCAAACCCAAATGTCATCTAAAACAGAGAAGCCCAAACACCAATACCTTTATAAACATTCTTAATAAATCCCAAATCCCATTTATAAAACCTCTCCCTTCTCAGTTCTTTAAAACTCATTTATAAATTCTTTTATAAATATCCAAACTCTTTTATAAAACTCTTCCCATATTTATATAAATTTATTTATTAGACTCTTTAAGTCAGAAGAGTTCCTTTGATAACCCATAAAGTATTAAAATTAATTATAAATAACTTGAAGTAATAAGTTTTTTATTTTAACACCATTCTATTTCATTAAATATCATTTAAAATAATAACTTTGAAATCTCATTAATAATGTATTAAATAAATTTTAAGACTATTATTGTATTAATACGTTATCTTCAAAATAATATTAATATAATAATAATAATTAATTAACTTTAAAACGTTATTAAACAATAATTAATCAACTTTAAACTAATATTAATATGATAATTAATTATCCTTTGAATATAATTAAATAACTTAAATCAGTATAATCAATTAACTTTAATTAAAAATTAAAGTATAGGTAATCATTTTAAATAATTAATTAAAACATAATTAAAATATTTCTAAACCATAACTAAATAACTTTAAAATAATACTTAAACTAAAATATTTTAAAACAATAATTAAATAACTTTTAAGAATCATATTAATAAAATAATTAACTTTAAATCATTATTAAAAACAATTATTAATTATCTTTAAAATATTATTACTAATAAGTTATTACCTTTTAAAAATCTTATCACTACATAATAATTATCTTTAAATCTTATAATAATAATTATGCTTAAATTAGTTTAGAAAACAATAATTAGTTTTTCAAATTTGAAGAAGGCTTAATGATCACCATGGTACTTAACAAGCTACCATATTATTCAATTAAATTTTCCAGTTAACAACCAATATTTACATAACCAACGACTACGTAAATAAACTCAACACTTAATCACTATTGGTTAAAATATCACTTATTCAGAATGTGATATCAATTTACGATATATAATCAAATGTCCAAATCTATAGAATAGCATAACATGGATTTATTCTGCTAATTAATTGTCAAATTAATTTAATCTGCGGAATGGTGTTTTATTTCGCTGACAAATATTCAATCACCATATTTGATCTAGTTTAACTCAACAGTAATTTATTTGGCCAAATAAACATCAATATTTAAGGTATATAAATTTTAATTGACGTTATTATTAGAATAACGTGATTTAAATCTTGTCCGTTTAAATATGTCATAATTTTTTACATGTTCAAAACTACCAATAAATTACACTATAATGTTGTACTCGTTTATATGAACCCAACGCAAAAATTCGAGGGTCAATCAGATTAAATATGAACGAGATATGCATTTTTGAAGTTAACATGATTATATATATATATATATAATTATAACAAAACGAAGAATATTAACTCTCACCTAACATAAACGGGCCGAGCCCACGAGTCAAACCCGCAATCTCCAAACCCAAACATGCTACAGCTCCTTCCACAACATCCTCCTTTGCATGTAGCCAAATCCTGCACCTACCCAACGTGCACGCACGGCTGTGCACGTGCACGTGAACTTCGACCACTCTTCGCCGCATCCAACCCCACAGCCCTTCCTGCCTCGTCAAGGTCGACTCAATCACACCCCTCCGCCCATGTTTCGATGCTCCACACAAAAATGTAAGCCATGGCCGTAAGAGAAAATCGCGTATAGGCCCCTATTCATGCGACACTTTTTAACACCGAAATCCACCAAAACTTGCCACGACGTAGCCTTTTCCTAGCTTGACATCACAACATCCTCCATTTCTTCAATTGCTGCTCGAATCGACCACTAACTTGAGCCCTAGAAATCAACGATCATCGATGTGGAATCGTGCCGAAACTTCCCTAAAAATACTATGCTTCTATACGAACTCAACGGCACTGACGACGTCGAGTAATTCTAAGCCGATTAAGAGAAAGAATTTTTTGAAGTTTATGTTCATTTTCTTTGTTTACTGACTTATTGCTATTTCTCGATCGTCACTCGATGAAATCATGAGCGATCTTTTTTTAAAAATAATAGAGATCGATATGAATAACTTTAGTGTTGATCACTAAGGCCAAAAATGAGTGGATTGAGAGGATTAGATATTTGAATGGATGAAATGGTTATTTTGCATCCTCTATAAAAATAATGAAGAAGAAAAGAAACTTTCTATTGTTATCTGTGATGATCCCTCATTAAAACAATGGTGTTGTGTGATATTTATAGATGGAGGAAACTTAGGGGTTAAGAATTGAGTAGGGTCAGTGAAGTGAAGTCTTTGTGTGCTGAGGTGAGATAGTAGAGGGGGCTGAAGTGAAGTTATAGGGTGATGGTGATGATGTTAGCTGAGGTGGTGAAGTGAAAAGAGAGGGAAGTGATTTGATTTGGTGAAGATTTGATTTTAAGGTTTTTTTTAAACAAATATCTAGATATTTATATCGAACATTCGGGTATGACGCTGTCCAATATTCCTTCTGCTATGAACTACTAACGACAAAAGAAAATATGATCGCTCACAACAATGTGGTACGATCACGAAACAACAATAAAATAGACCGGTTATCTTATTCAGTTAAATTTCAAAAATGCCGATGTTTGACGTAAAAAGCGTAAAACGAAAATTTAGTTATTTTCCAAATTAAAAATCATGGAAAAATTCTATAAATTAAATTAAAATGACGTCATTAGAAATCAAGTCTACATTTGAAACATAGGTTTTATTACAATTTAATTCAAATCCAAATATTTAAACAGATTAAATATTCAAATTTGAAGACCTAAAAATACGGGTCGTTACACTCTCCCCCTTTAAAAAGAATTTCGTCCCCGAAATTACAGTACACGAACACTCAATATTATTCATAAGACCGCATGATGATCATATACCATTCATATACAGAATCTGATTCGATCACTACTCAAATACATGACTCCACTTCCAAACCAGTATTGTTCACCCGATTTACTAGTGTGGACCTTGATCAGGCTCCTTGATCAAGAACTTCTGCCCTCATTACATAGCTATAGCTATGATAGAAAACCTTAGTTCCATATCAAGAACCCTCATTAAGTGCTCACAGTTAAAAATCGAGTAATAGATCCTTATTCGGAATAGTGTGGAACATCTCAGAGCCTTGTACTCGAATGTTAGATCAACTATATGAAGAGAGAAATGATTTATGTCCACCTTCGCACTTATTTAATTGGTTATTTCTAATACTAATTCTATTCTCATTAAATATTTATGATAAACATTTCATATAACTCCATCTAATTTGTAAAACATATAAAACATTCTTTGAAACCGCACCATATACTTTGGAAACTTAAGGGTCAAATATTTGGATTTTTATTTCAAAAACTTTTAAAATGATATTATATGTATTTTAATCCATAACATATATATATATAGCTTGGGGAACCCCAAAAGTATACCAAGGAACTGAGTACTACCAAACAGTATCATACACTTCTCACAAGAAGGATAATACTCAAAAGAAACGTTTACCATCCGAACGTATCTCTTACCCATTTTTAGTCATTTCCAAGCCACTCGAACTAGTTATTTTAAAACTACTTCTTTCTTTCAAACCCATTTTGAAAAAAATCATAAATATATTTCCAGCAAAATATTTCAACAAAATATCCAATTCCAATTTGCTTTGGATTCGCTCGGATTCGAACTCGCTTCGACCGTACAATGACAAAGAGGATAATTTACTAAGTGCGCAATACCGTTATCCTAAGCAAACATCCAATCGTCACTTAGAAGATTATTCTGATCACCAAAAAAAAATTGGGGCTCATTTCCCGAACCAATCCAAAGAAAATATACCTCTTTCATTTTAAATTCCCTTTTCAAAAGAATTATACTTAAAATATATTTTTAAATAACTATTACTACCATTTCCAAAATCATTTATACTCTAAAACATCTCAAATAAAACTAATATTTCCTTTTTCCACAAATCATTTAAAATGATTATATACATATTTACTCTTTGGTAAATCAAATCATACTTTGGGAATAAAATCAAAATTTATTTTATCAAAACAATCATATAAGGTGATCCCAATGGTAGCAACTGCCCACTTAGAAATGTTTTTATTCCAAGAACATTTTCAATTACTATTATTAACCTGTAAACCATGAAAACCATTTTGCCAAAATCACTGGGATTTAAATTCTCGAATCTCTTTTATTTATACACACATTAAAAAAATCAAATTTATGAAATATCCCCACTTAAAGGAAATCATTCTCAAATTTATATTTCAAAAATATTCTAGCTTCCTTATATAAATCATTTTTCAAGCATTTATTTCAGAAATATTTATGTTTTCTTTTAACAAACTCCTTTTGTTAAATCCTAATTTTATACAATAAACTTTCTATATAACATCATTTCTAAAATATTCATTTCAAAATATTCTAAATTCCTTTTTAAATAAACAACATTTATCAAACTTAATTTTATCAAATCAATCCTTTATATAAAATCATTTCTAAAATATTTATTTTAAAAGATTTAATTTTCTTTAAATAAACAACCTTTAGAAATCAAAATTTTTTAACCCAACATTATTAACGAACACCTTATATTAAAATTGTGAAATTTAATTCACAAGGAATTCGTTTCAATGTTCCCAAATTCCTATCTACCCAAACCTGGTTTCAAAAAAGAAGAATCTAGATAAATTAACGGATAATGGTCAATGCTCAGAAATGGGCAAGCATGACCGATCAAATCCTAGATGATGATGATGGAATACTATCATTTCCTAACAACCAAACACAACCAAGAATAACCATATTAAATTTCCTTTGAAATTTTTTTCTTATATATATATATAATATATTCCTAGGTAAAATTATTTCATTTACCCAAATCTTAAATCAATATTGTGTCAATTGGTCTTGTTCGAGTGTTTAGGAAATCCCTATCGATAACGGTGGCCAAACGCATCGACCTGAATTCTTAAGCCATTCAACAGATCAAACAACACAATATAAAACATTTTTATATCACTAACAAATACACGCACTTATATATATACACTCTCAAACTCATCGTAGGTTCTCACTTACCCTATCTCAAATGAGTCAACCCCAACAAGCCTAGGTGTTCGCTCAACCTAAGCTCTGATACCAACTTTAACAACCCACTTTTCCGTACAGTTTAAGCTGAAACTAAACCACACATGTCCAACCCAAATTAAGCAGAAAGGCGGATAGTTAGGGAAAAGAAAGAAGACAAGAAGAAACTAAACAACACAGAATCTCACAGCGGAATGAATAATCTATAATATATAACAATCCTTTACACAAAAACAAATCTGTAATATAAGTATATACAGATATCAATAAGAGTTTACTAACCTATTTTGGTCGGACAATTATAAAAACCTGTCCCCACAAATGTTGAATAATATACAACAATGAATGCAAAGGAAAGGTAACCATGTACATGAATACGTTTCTGGGCCTCCAGCTCCTCTCATGAAACTCTAAATATCCAAGTAAACCAGGAAATATGCTCTGTTTGACCCGAGCATTATAGGAAAACAACGCCCGGTTCAGCCTGGTAAAACCCGCGTGAGAACTTAAATCACAAGGAATTTTATTTATCATAACTTTATAATCCTCTAAAATCAAAGGCATCTCGTAAGACCACGCCGAACATAAACACGAACGAGTTTTTACCTTATGATAACCAAAACCTTAATATATGAAAATCCAGTGATATTATAATAATGTCTAAGGCCAAAAAATAATAATAATAAAGTAGCTGTGATGCTTGTGAATGAACATCACAATAATACAAGATATATAATCGAAAACCGATAAGGCACGTTCGATAATTGTGTAGGATTTCCATGGAGGTGCCCTCAGTGTAGGATCTAGATTAACCTTAGAAGGGGGTGAATAGGGTTATAGCAAATTTTAACGAATTAAACACGTAATCAAACTACAGAGAAGTAAATATGCAGAAAAGTAAATCACACACAAAATTTACCCAGCTTCGGCAACCCCTGCCTACTGCTGCATTCCCAGATTTCTATTAGGATTAAACAGTATCCCGCTTACAAACACTCCTACAGACTCGCACACCCTGCTCCGCCTATAGATCTTTGTAAACTCGCACACCCTGCTCACTGAACTAACCCTAACTAGACAATCTGACACTACCTAAACCCTAGGTGGTGATTTACCCTGACTGGACTTTGAAAATACAAATTGAAAAACAAAATACAGATTAAACTCAGGGCAAAATATAGATTGACAATTTAAAACAATTTTGCCCTCAAATAAACTAGGCCTAAACTAAATTATTTAAAACCCGGCCCAAATTTAAAACTATAACCCTTAGACTAATTTAAAAATTAAAACCCCAATTTTTAAGGCCGACCCCTTCTTCATTTTGTATCGACCCGCTTCTCATTTTTGTTGACCCGGTTTGCTTTGCTTGATGGAATTGAGAAATGGTAGCTTAGTTCGTTCTTCTGGAATTCAGAAATTAGGGTTTCTCGTTTCCCTTTCTTGTATCTCTGGCCCGATCCCCTTTTTGATAATGGCTTCTGAATTAGGGCTTTGGGTCTCTGGCTTTTTGCTGGCGATGCTTTTGTTACAGTTGACTTTGTTGCTTCGAGATGATCGAGTTTGCTTTGTCGATTGACGACTCTTTGTAGCTTGGCTTCGACTGCTCCTTGTTTGTTGATCGAATTCGATTTATGACTTCGGTATGTGATTTTTGCCCTTTTGTTCTCTCTGGAATAGATACTTGAATTCGATACTTTAGTCGATGATGATTTCTGGGTTTATATACAAGTCTGATTTGATTTACGTGATTCTCACGTTGTTAATTCTTTCCTTTTTTACGCTTTGATATTTTGGGAAATTTCTTTTATCCCACGGCTTTGATTTTGTATCGTTTGATCTTGTTGATTATTACTCCAGAAACTTTCCTAAATTATTTTTGACTTTGACTATTCGATTTGTGATTAAAATATACGACTTTGACTTGTGATATTTTCTGGTTTTCTGCCTTCCTGTTCCTCCCTGCTTCTAACTCAAGCTCATACGTCATCAGATTTCCGATCAAATCCTCCATGCTCAGTTTGCTCAAATCTTTCGATTCTTGTATTGCCGTGACTTTTGCCTCAAAGTTCATCGGTAAGACTCGTAATATCTTCCTTACTAGATCTACTTCAGAGAATACCTTTCCAAGCGCTCTAGCATTGTATACCAGGGTTGAGAAGCGTCCAAACATGTCCGTTATGCTCTCGCCTTTGTCCATCACAAAATTCTCGTATTCATTGCTGAACAGGGCTAGACGAGACTCCTTGACTTGAGAAGTTCCTTCGTGTGTCACCTCCAAAGTATGCCAGATTTCCTGTGCTGTTTTACAATGAGAAATTCTATTAAATTCAGTTTTATCAAGAGCACAGATCAAAGCATTCATAGCTTTAGCATTTGTAGTTTTTAACTTCTTATCGTTAGCATCCCACCTATCCTTTGGTTTAGGAATCTCAGTATCACCAACAGTTATAGTGGGAGATTTATAGCCAGATTCAATAATATCCCAAACATCATAATCAACAGAGCTAAGATAGATACCCATCCTAACTTTCCAGTAAGCATAATCATTACCATTAAACATTGGTGGCCTAGCAATGGATTGCCTCTCAGAAAAAGCATTATTTGATGGATTCATGACTCTAGAGTTAAAGAAAGATTTACCTCGCTCTGATACCACTTGTAGGATCTAGATTAACCCTAGAGGTGGGGAGGTGAATAGGGTTATCGCAAATTTTCTCGAATTAAACACGTAATCAAACTGCAGATAAATAAATATGCAGAAAAGTAAATCACACACAAAATTTACCCAGCTTCGACTTGAATTTTCTTCATGCAATACTATTGCACTTGTACTCTTATGATCGAACTTGATTTTTAAACTTTCTTTCCGACTTGTCCACTGTTGTTTGATGGTGAGCTTTAGTCTGATCATCGGCCTTGACATTCTGTGTTCATCCCTGAGTTTATTTAACTGCTTGATGATGCTCACCTGACTTTTTCACTGTGACTTCGATTATTTCAATGTTGTGATGATATGTGACTTTGTTAACTTGAATCATATTCATTTAGTCTGGTTCATGTGCATATCTTTGACCTGTAACCTTTGTGTAGTCTGGTTTCACATGCATACTGCCTATACATGCTTGGTTCTTGATTTCTGGATTGATGTGCATGTGTTCACTTGATCATGGTTTCATTTGTGATAGCTTCACTGTTATATGTGCATTGATGATCTTGTTTTCCTGTTGCATTTGTACCTGATACCATTCCTGTTGGTTTCACTTGAGTCTGGTCTCATGATGCATGTGTGCACTGTGATGATGAGCTACTGTAGTGCTTGTTGACATTTGAACTTGTTATTCTGGTTTGAGTTTTGCTTCCTTGACCTTGAGCTACTGTAGTGCACTACATTCTTGAAACTATTTTGTAGCCTCCAGTTTTGGGTTTGTTTCATCTTGTATTACTGTTGTAACTGGACATGTGTATTGCCTTTTTGGTATTGCTGTCATGTATACAGTTGTGTAGCTTGATACTTTGAGTTGCTGTGGTTTGCTTTGCCTGTGCATGTCATATTGTCATTGCATATGTAGCTGTGCATCTTGAACTTGTTGCATTCCATTGTCATGTGTTTTCATTGTGTGTCTGCACATGCTACTTGTATCACTGGTCCTTGAATCAGTGCTTGTTGACATGTTTGATTTTGGTCGAGACCATTTTCACTTGAGTTGAATCTGATTTGGATTTGACCTTGTTTTAGTTGACTGTGCACACGAGTTGGCGAGGCAGTGCACACGTGTATGAATGTACACGTGTGTATTGCAGCCACTCACAATTACCTGTCCCTGATATGAATACTGATATGCACAGATATTATATAATCAATGATGATGACGATAACCCATATATCTGAGACAACTATAAGAACAAATTCTATATTTTGTAAATTAAAATTTGTTTCTTTTCAGATCACTGCTGTAGTTGCTAATTATACAGGTACACAGAAGACAGGACAAATACTGGAGCTGGACAATGCAGATGCAGAAGACTGAGTGTATGAGTGATGTAGTGAGGACAAACTGTAAATGTGATATGTAGGAGATCATTGTAATGTATGAAATTAGTGTGTGAACAGAAAACATTGTATTATATAAAATATTATATTGAATAAAAATAATGATTGAATTTGTCAAATTCTGTGCAATAATCTTAATATTCAATATTTATTTCTATATGTGTACAATCTGCAAACACATCTAAAAATCGATATATATTTTGTTATCATCAAACAATAAACACACATCAAACACTTAGTACTTCAAGGAACGGTCCTCCTACAAAGGATCGGAGATATCCTTCCGAAGCAGCATACATCCCTAGTGATGTACCATAGGAAAAACATAGTTGGTCTCGCTAAGACCGAGTGCATCGCCCCATGCATGCATAACAACTGTAGGTAACGTTTAGGTGGAGCCGACTACACCCTATAGGTTTGCCGACTCTACTGGCCATGCCTCATATCTCTGGTTTTAGTCATTCTTGCTGATGAGGCTATGTCTGACATTCCAGCTTATGCACCGCCACCAAATAGATCACGAATCGCACATGGATTCCAATACCCCAATGGGTCTCGGAATCACACATAGATTCCCACATCTCACTTAGATCTTGGAATCACACCCGGATTCTCATACCCCAATGGGTCTCGGAATCTCACATTGATTCCAACATCTCAAAATATCACGAATCTCCTCCATAGAATCGTTTATGGTTTTCAGAGTGGTCACGGATTCGAATCATCTCTTATGAGTACACTCTTCCGTTTCCCGGGTGCTCCACAAAACCAAACGCCGATTTCCGGAATGCTCAATACTGGTTCTTTAGGAAATAATCAGACAATACATAAGAGCGGGTATCACCCCCTAACCGTTTAAGTGGACAGATCTCCTTATCATTTGTCCTAGAAGAACGAAACGAGTTTATACGCACAGTATAGCACCACCGATGGTAACAGTACCAAATAATCCCTGTGTTTCCTCTAGTTATTTCCAGAGTTAAAATCCTTCGGTGTTAAGTAGGGAATATTTCTATACCACCAAAATTAAGAAGGATTACATATTTAGGCCAAGATTTAATAGTCGGTTATTTAACTATCAATGAACAAACATTCAAACAGAATTTACATTTCCCATGGAAATCACCAAGCGTCTTTACATAAATCTTTTATTAATTTAAATTCGCATTTCAGATACTTGGAAATCACTTCCATATACTTATCTCAACAGGATAAGTATATCCACAAACCACTCTATTTTCGATACTTAGAAAATATAACCATATACTTATCTCAATGGTATAAGTATATTCACCAAACACTTAGAAAGATTTCCTATTTTGAAATCATATTTAAACGATCAAACCCAAATGCCATCCAAAATGGAGAAACCCAAATACCAATCCATTTATAAACATTCTTAATAAATCCCAAATCCCATTTATAAAACCTCTCCCTTTCAGTTCTTTAAAACTCATTTATAAATTCTTTTATAAATATCCCGACCCATTTATAAAACTCTTCCAATATTTATATAAATTTATTTAATAGACTCTTTAAGTCAGAAGAGTTCCTTTAATAACCCATAAAGTATTTAAATAAATTTTAAATAACTTGAAATAATAAGTTTTTATTTAAACACCCTTCTATTTCATTAAATATCATTTAAAATAATAACTTTGAAATCTCATTAATAATGTGTTAAATAAAATTTAAGACTATTATTGTATTAATAAGTTAACTTCAAAATAATATTAATATAATAATAATTAATTAACTTTAAAACGTTATTAAACAATAATTAATCAACTTTATATTAATATTAATATGATAATTAATTATCCTTTGAATATAAATAAATAACTTAAATCAATATAATTAATTAACTTTAATTAAAAATTAAAGTATAGATAATCATTTTAAATAATTAACTAAAACATAATTAAAACATTTCTAAACCATAACTAAATAACTTTAAAATAATACTTAAACTAACACATTTTAAAACAATAATTAAATAACTTTAAAATAACTTTTAAAAATTATATTAATAAAATAATTAACTTTAAATCATTATTAAAAACAATTATTAATTATCTTTGAAATATTATTACTAATAAGTTATTACCTTTTTAAAATCTTATTACTAAATAATAGTTATCTTTAATTCTTGTAATAATAATTCTGCTTAAATTAGCTTACAAGGCAATAATTGGTTTTTCGAATTTGAAGGAGGCTTAACGATCACCATGGTACTTAACAAGCTACCATATTATTCAATTTACTTTTCAAGTTAACAACCGATATTTACATAACCAACGACTACATAAATAAATTCAACACTTAACCAGCATTGGTTAAAAAATCACTTATTCAGAACAGGATATCAATTTACAATATATAATCAAATGTCCAAATCTATAGAATAGCAGAACGGGAATTTATTCTGCTAATTAATTGTCAAATTAATTTAATTTGCAGAACGGTATTTTATTCCGCTAACAGATATCCAATTACCATATTCGATCTAGTTTAACTTAACAGTAATTTATTTGGCTAAATAAACATCAATATTTAAGGTATATAAATTTTAATCGACGTTATTATAAAAATAACGTGATTTAAATCTTGTCCGTTTAAATATGTCATAAATTATTATATGTCCAAAACTACCAATAAGTTACACTATAATGTTTTACTCTTTTATACAAACCCAACGCAAAAATCCGCGGGTCAATCAGATTTAATATGAACGAGATATGCATTTTTGAAGTTAACATGATTATATAAATATATATAATTATCACAAAACAAAGAATATTAACCCTCAACTAACATAAACGGGTCGAGCCCACAAGTCAAACCGGCAAGCTCCAAACCTAAACGTGCTACAGCTCCTTCTTCCACAACATCCTCATTTGCCTGTAGCCGAACCCTGCACCTACCCAACGTGCATGCACGGGTGTGCACGTGCACGTGCACTTCGACCACTCTTCGCCGCATCCAACCCCATAGCCCTGCCCGCCTCGTCAAGCTCGAGTCAATCACACCCTTTCGCCCACGTTCTGATGCTCCACACAAAAACGAAAACCATGGCCGTAAGAGAAAATCGCATACATGCCCCTATTCATGCGACACTTTTTAACACTGAAATCCAATAAAACTTGCCACGACGTAGCCTTCTCCTAGCTTGATATCACGGCATCTTCCATTTCATCAATCGCTGCTCGAATCGACCACCAACTTGAACCCTAGAAATCAACGATAATTGATCATCGACGTGGAATCGCACTGAAACTTCCCTAAATATAGTACGCTTCCATACGCACTCAACGGCGCTAACGGCGTCGAGTAATTCTAAGCGGATTGAGAAATAGAATTTTTCGAAGTTTATGTTCATTTTCTTTGTTTACTGACTTATTGCTATTTCTCGATCGTCACTCGACGAAATCACAAGCGATCTTTTTCTAAAAATAATAGAGATCGATATGAACAACTTTCGTGTTGATCACTAAGGCTAAAAATGAGTGGATTGAGAGGATTAGATTTTTGAATGGATGAAATGGTTATTTTGCATCCTCTGTAAAAATAATGAAGAAGAAAAGAAACTCTATGTCGTTATCTGTGTGATGATACCCCCTTGAATCAATGGTGTTGTGTGATATTTATAGACGGAGGAACTTAGGGGTTAAGAATTTAGCAGGGTCAGTGAAGTGAAGTCTTTGTGTGCCGAGGTGAGATAGTAGGGGGGTTGAAGTGATGTTATAGGGTGATGGTGATGATGTTGGCTGAGGTGGTGAAGTGAAAAGAGAGGGAAGAGATTTGATTTGGTGAAGATTTGATTTTAAGGTTTTTTTTTAAAAATATCTAGATATTTATATCAAACATTTTGGGGTACAATCACGAAACAACAATAAAATAGACCGGTTATCTTATTCAGTTAAATTTCAAAAATGCCGACGCAAACGAAAATTTAATTATTTTCCAAATTAAAAATTATTCAAAAATTCTATAAATTAAATTAAAATGATGTCATTAAAAATCAAGTCTACATTTGAAACATAGATTTTATTTCAATTTAATTCAAATTCGAATATTTAAACAAATTAAATATTCAAATTCGAAGACCCAAAAATACGGGACGTTACACTTAGCACAAAGTGTTCACAAAGAACTGCAGTCTCTCTTACCATCCCTAAATGCATATACTTAACACCAAAATTACCCATTAACAGTTTCCTAAATTCATTTTTTGGATTTTTAAGGTAAGGCAACTTGATATGGATGGTGTCTTACCCAAACAAGTCTGAAGACCTAAATCACTATATTATTCCTTTATTAACCTAAGAACATCCAAAATGATTGATGTTTTAACCTAGCAAATGTAACATATGTCCCATCAAAATCTAAAATCTAACTTGAGTGGTTTCATTTCGCTTATGATATCATTTTTCCCAATGTCCAACAAGCTCGATACTCAAAGTACCACCTCCTCAATCATCCAAACATTTCATCCTAGGTCCTATAGCTAAGCAGGCATGCAAATAAGAGAAATACTATTTTAATTAGCCGATACAACCATAGAAATCAAATTCTAAATCCAAGTAAAATTCTAACCTAAGACGGTGATAGAGTCAAAAGGATTGACTATATAATACATTATTTACAAGCACCTTATATGCAATGTAAACTCTACATCTTTTAGTCGATATCCCAAAAGAGTTTCTCTGAATAGACAGTCTCTCCTCAATCCGAGAGAAGATTGAAACAAATCTAGCTATTCCTTACTCAAAATCATCTCCAAACATTCAAATTCCAATTTCCATAAAACTGCATCCGCATCTTATATGCGTGCTAACCATATACCTTCTCTTCAGTCTTTCAAATAAATTTATCTTTAATTACCGCGGAACACTTGAATTCATACTAGTTTGTGGTACTTCTTTATTTTGCTTTAATATCCATTCTATATAGTACATCTTTTCTTAAATTCCTCAAATCAGGTTTTATCTTAATAGCCTAAAATCCTTTATAAGAATTGTAACGACCCGTAAATTTTAATGTTTTATTTACGTAATTAACTGAATTATTGTGAAATTTTGAAATAAAAATTTGATATTTGGAATACGTCTACTTAAACATAGCAAATTGTAAATTTTCATTAGATAATATGGAAGTTTATTTTCTTGTATAATTTTATTTAAATTTAAATCAGTTAATATTTGATGATAATAAAATGTTTTTCAAACCTGAATATTTTTATATAATAAATTTGTAAATCATCTTCTGAGTGAGACGTCATATTTTGTTTCTCCAAATTTGGACTGCTATTGCTCCATTTAGCTTATTTTCGACGAATTAGCAGCATTTTCGGTAACGAATATCGACTTTTGGTCGGATGATCCTATCATTGATATCTGTATGCCGTTTTGATTGTCTCGTCATGCTGATCTTTGTAGTATATTCGTCTGTATATTTTGGATACTGGTACGCCGCGAAATCTATAGAACAATTTCCATATCGGTTCCGGTTTCGAACCTTTTTTGTCCCGTGACCTTTCAATTGTCATCATATAATATGAACTTCCACTAGTCTTTTATTATTCCTTGAATTCGGTCTTAACCTTTGCTATTCCCAGAGTTCCATAATAAAAGTTTTTTTTTTATTTTATAAAAAGTTTCTATTTATTTTATTTTACTACAGTTGCCTATTCCTCTCCCCACCTCTTTTCTTTACCTGCTCTTTCTTTCCTCTTCATTTCTTCACACCGCACCCTTCACTTCTTCCACCAACAAACCCCCAAACACCTCCCACCTCTCCAATTAGTACCTGATCTGAAACCCAAGCACGCATGAAACCGTCATTTCCAGCATCCTTATAACACACGTCCCTTTCACCGCAACCGAGCCTGGCATCCAAACTCCACCTCGGCAGCCAAGTACCCAGATCCACCACCGTGATCCTCACCAAACCCACCCAGCCTCCACCATCGAGGCCGAGACCCATCGTGCCACCCGAGTTCAACACTTCACCACTTTTCTCTCTCTGTTCGACTTCCCAATCCTCCATCTCCTTCGGCCACCACCCCAAGACCGTGAACCTATGACACTCCAGCCAGCCGAACCTCCATCACTGCACGTATGCATCTCTTTGCTTTTTTATAAATAATATAATAAATAAGCTTATATATAAAGCATTTATATTGTGTAAGTTTATTTTAGTTTATGTATATGCATCTCTGATCTGTTTATATATATATATAAGTTGATATAAGATACCTATAAGATTTACATATTAGTTATTCATACTGTGTTGGGTTAATGTACAATTTTATAATAGTTTACATATATATTTTTATATTGCAGCTAAATAAATAGTCAGTGTATATATATGTTATATAGTATTATATAAATATAGTTATAAATTGTGTTTGCTCTATTGATATATATACACAGTTACTAGTTGTTTATATATATATATATATATTAGCTGATTATATTTTATGAATTACACCTGAATTGTTGGACTACACACATGTATATATGTGTTTATTTGAGTAATTCTCATCGGCTGTTGTATATATGACTTTGTGCGAGTTTAGATATATGTAAATCTGTTTCTATTTTTTTCAATGCATTCAGATTGATATCTACTTTATTTCAAAATATAGTATATGAAGTATGTTTGTTTACATTGATTTTTGTTTTACAACTAATATTTACATATATTATGTAGTTATATACGTGTTTATACGTGAGTTTATATCTATAAGTATATATATAGTTATATATATAGACAAGTCACTTGATCTGAGTGTAATATTTGTAATAGGTATATAGATGTATAGTCGTATAATATAAAAGAAGTGTTTATGCTTGCTGTATATATTACTGGAAAGAAAAATATATATAGTTTTAAAGAAAAATAATAGTTTGCAGTTGTATATATGTTAGTCTGCATAAATTTTTGTTTAACTTGTTCACCTATTTTGTTTTGTTTTGCGATCTGCATATATATACATTATTAGCCTGCACATATATTTGTTTTTTAAAAATGCTGGTTTTTAAATTTGTTTTTATACAATATAAGTGTGTACTACGAATGGTTATACTTGTTTAGTCTGGGTTTTATAATTTTGATTTTTTTTATAGTATGTATGTAAGTGTATATGCTAGTCTATAGATTTGCCTATATATAAATATAAATATACAAGAGTTTGGTGGTCAGAGATAAATTAAGGTTTAAATTAAAAATGTGTTTAAAATGTATGGATTTGAAATAATATATATACATATATATATATTTTATTAATAGTGTTTTTAAATTAAATATTGATTTCAAGGAAATAATAATAATAATATATATATAGTTTCTATCAAACTGATTGATTTGTTTTATCATCGATTTCTATTAATCAACTTGTCCGTCGAACTCGTGTCCATCTTGCTTTGCTTTGAAATTCGTGCTTGATTTCGTAACTCGTCTCACTCTCTTTCATCTCTAGCCTCGAAAGGCGAGCAATCACTCACGATTAACGTTCTTATATTTATTAAATTTGATTTCAATTAAAACGACAATTGAAATATGCTGCTGTTATTTATTTAAATTGCCATATATATATGCTATAATCTGTATCTCTTCACCTGTGACATCTGACACCATTATCTGTTATTTATATTGATGATATATGCCTGTTTTGATATGTTATATTTTATCATCACTGTTCTGACTCTTCAAGTTCCCTGTTAGTATAGAATTCCCTATAGGTTGAAATGATACATACCCGAGCGATCTTGTAGAATAGGAGAAAATCGTTATGGGTTGAAATGATAAACCCAAGTGATTTTCATTGAATTGAATTTGGGATTGCGGGTTGAAAAGATATATACCCATAGATATTTAAATTGCTGGTTGAAATGATAAATATCCGTATCACTTGACCATAGGATAGAAAATTATATACAGACACCGTTGGTCTATATGTATATATATTTTGAAAATGATTTCCATGGTTTTGAAAAGGAATACATGTGGTTTTAATAAATATTGATTTTAAGATATTATATTTTTAATATAGATTTTATAATAATTTAAAAAAATAAAGTTGGAAAGAGAAATAGAAATTAATTTGAAATTAATTTGAATTTTACTTAAATAAAACCGATTTGAAAACTTATTAAATTTGATATTTTAAAGATATGATTTATAACTTGATTTTGAATTAAAGTAGTTAAATGAATGTTTCAAATAAATAAATTGAAGGGAATAATTAGTTTATATAAATTGTAATTTAAGGTTTTATTTAAATGATATTGGATTGACTAAGTGAATTTTTCAATATTAAATAATTGTAAAGTTGAATTTGAAATATAAATGAATTTAAGCTTTGAAATCTATTGAAATTGAAATGGTTTAAATTGTAGTGTATATATATATATATGTATTTGAAATCGATATAAATTTTAAATTGTTTTGAAATGAATTGAAATTGGTGAATTGAGATTAAATAAAATTGAATTTTGGAATTCGAATTTGATCTGAATCGATTTGTGAAATTTGAGGAAACTATTTTTATTTTATATAAAGTATTTTAATATATAAAGATATTTTACTTTATGAATTATTTTTAATATAAACTATTTTTAATATAATACTATTTTAATATACTAATTATTTTGATATAAACTATTTTTAATTTATAACTATTTTAATATACAACTATTTTATATATAAATTATTTTATTATATAAACTATTTTTATTTTATAATCTATTTTATTACATATACTATTTTCTATATCTAAACTGTTTGAGTGGAAAGTATTATGATTTCCAAGTGTTATGATTTCCTAAGTGTTATGGTTTCAAAAATGTTATAATTTCAGAAGTGTTATAATTTTGGAAAGTGTTATGATTTTAGAAATGAATATTATTTTAAGTGAATAATGGTATCGTATTGATATGGGTTTGAAATAGATATGATATTTTGGTTTTGAAATATGATTTGAAATGAAATGACCATGGTGTTATAATAACGTTTGGTTGTTAAAGAGACCGGGATCAGATATTGTCATACTCTCTGCCAATACCAAAAACCACTATAACAACTGTGTACGTGGTGGAGATTCCAGAATGAAGTAGGATGGTTTGGTGACTATTCCATATGGTATTTATGTAGCCCTGACTCCCGTGAGTCAGCATGATGCGGCTAAAATAGGAACCACGCCGGGCCAAGTGAGGTCATTCCTCCGATCAGGCACATTTCTTCAATACCATTCTATTGCTTTTGCGATTTGATTGGGTGCACCCTTTGATTTTGGGAGTGTGTCACGAGGTGGGCGGTAGTAACTGCTATGCGTTATCACCAGTCCGGATACGCAAACGGTATATCTACCCTGGCATTGCCTCGAGTGCCTTGTCGCATGCCTTATCGCGCCTTCTACGAGTTTGGTTTGTACCATACCTATGGAGTGCCCTCTGATAGCCCTCCAGTTTACGGAGGAATTGCGGTACTGTATAGACTATGGGAATATATAAAAATGTGTTAAGGGGGATATGGGTAACGCCTTAACGCTCTTTTAATACTTTTACTTTACTATAGACATACTATAATAGCGTATATTACTACATAGTAGATAGTTTTACGGATCCTTAGAGGATGGAAATCCCAAACATCCTTTAAGTTACTTGTATTTCAGTTGACATTTCACTTGAGTTGAATTTATTAATAGAAGAATGTTAATCCTGACTCGAGTGTTTTGTGTTTTTCTTTACGTTCGGGTCAGATTGAGTGTCACAGTGTTTGAGAGTCACCTTTGGAGATTGGAGCTTTACTTGAAGATCTGTCTTATCTATTCAACCATTCCAGTTGTTTTGTTCAGACTTGTCATCTGTTTGTATTTGAGACTACATTGTATTTGAGATATACTGTTGTATTTTATTTCAGACTCTAATGTTTTATAGTAGCTTCATGAACTACTATTTTTCTATTCTCTGCATATTATTGTAATACTGTGTCTGTGATTTTGTGATTGATTTTATTTACTGTATATGCTGAGTTTTGCCAATTATAAATTAACAATCTGATATTTTGAGCAATTCAAGTCCAACATTTGCGGATGCGAATGGTACGAAATACCGGGTCGTTACAGTTGGTATCAAAGCCAGGTTTAGGCAAACCTTAGCATATGTAGTAGAATTAATTACAGAATCACCTTCGTTCGAGCTTGAGCCTCTTTCTCTTTGATTCAATTTCCTTTGAATTTTGGAATTTTCCCTCCATTCTGAAATCCATTCTTGTCTCTCCCTAAGCGTGCTTTTCTTGATTCTGGAGTATCCCATGACTCCACTTCGGTTGTTCTCTATAATGAATCGGTGGTTCCGCCAATCTTAGAATGATTTGTAAAGGGGTGAAACTCCTTTGCAACAAGCATCGATTTACCGGGGATTTCTGTATCCTCGGTTTAGATGCTGCTATCTCTTGCTATGCTCGAATTCTATTCCCTTGTGATCAATCTTATTCTGCATCGATCTTAGTCTTGAAGTCACGGTTGATCCGGTTAAGGTTGCGGCGATTTATATAAGCCCATCCATCTTCCTCTTTTGTAATTTAGTTATTTTATCATCCTTTCGAGTCTATCTTCGTGGTTAGAATTTTCTTTGACTAGGATTCATCTAAATTTGAATATCTTTCCTTGTTTTGAGATCCATCCTTGGATCATCGTGTGAGGGAACGTATTTTTTATTAATATAAATGTTTTATATTGTGTTGTTTGAGTTGTTAAGTTTGAATTTTAGGTTTCGATCGATTCGTCTAGCTAACGCTATCGATAGAATTTCCAAAACATTTGAACAGAGCAAACTAACACAATATTGTTTTCGAAATTGATAAATGGAATAATTTTATATTATATATATATAAGTATAATTTTCTAAAATTGGATAGTTAATAAAACTGGTTGTTAGGAATGATAATACTAGATTATCATTTTTTATTTTTGTTAACACTACTAAATCATTTTCTATCGTTATATGTTATAAGGTGTTGAAATTTTATAAACAGGGTTTATTTGATTTAAAAAATGAAATAAATTTAAATTAAGGATTTAAGAATTTAATTTCCGGTGCTTTACAAAATTTGGTTTTCATTATTTGAAAGAATATATTATTTGAAAGTATTTTCAAGTATAAATTTGTTTTCAAAGAATTTTTAAATGAAGGAAGTAACTACTCTCCTCATTTGTCACTGGAAAATAATTTCGGTGATGACTGCATCATCATCGACGTTCATTTTCGAGTTTCAAAGTGGAGAAATGAGTTAGTAGCTTTGCTACACTTTTGCTTTGAAAAGTGGATTTGATTTGAAATGCTTGAATATGATTTAATTCATATAATATACATGTATATGATTATTTCAAAATATTTTGAAGTGAAACCGGAAATTTGAATCTTAAGTTTTATATTAAGAAATGGTTTCAATTATTGAAATAAAGTGAAATGTTTGAATAATTGGAATATTTTAAGTGATAAATGGAATTAAACCAACCTGAAATAATGAATTTGAACAAACTTATTTGTATAACACTAAATTACATTCTAATATATATAACTTGCCTAAAATATTCAAAAAGTTAAAATGTTAGGATATAATAGGGTTGTACAAGAAGAAAACTTAAGTAATAAATTGTTCAAACTAAAATCTGGCTTAATATAAATGTTGAAAATAGAAGGAAAATTTGCATAGTATTTAATTGCACTCATAAACATTTATATAACTTACCTAGAAAGTTTAAATGTAATTAGAATGTAATTGGATAATAAAAAGGAAATTTTATTTGTTGAATAATATATGGTTATCAAATGTATACACCTAATATATGTTGCAAAATATATTAAGTGGAATAAATTAAACAAATAAAAAAAAGATTATGAACTTAAGAATAGTGAACTTGAATTTTTATTGAATCAACTTAGCTGAAGATAAATGGATAAAATAAATGAGGTAATTTAAAAAAATGAATTTGTTTGAAAGAAATGTTGATAAAATGAAATAAAATCAATTTTAAATTGAATGATTATTTATTAGTTGAATAAAATGGATTTAACCAAATTGTTGAATATTAATTTATTTAAAATTGAAATCTATACGGTTTTGAATTGTTGAAGTTGAATGTTGAGGTGGAATTTATTATGGTTGATCTAATAAATTTAATAAATGAGTAAAATAAAACAAATCTTGTTGTGAAAATTGTTCAATAAATGTTAATAAATTTGAAACAAATCAATTGAATGAAAATATATGAAAATGAAATCAATCAAATGTGAACACCATAAATTTGATTGATTAAATAAAATGAATGGAGTTTATATGGTTAAAATTAATTGTATATTGTTGTATTTCAATCTAATTTTTCTTCATGGTTGCTTCTATTCTCCACCTCCTTCCTTTTCGGGGACGAAAAGTTTTGAGTGGGGGAGAGTGTAACAACCCGTAATTTTAATGTTTTATTTACGTAATTAACTGAATTTTTGTGAAATTTTTAAATAATAAAATTTTGAAATGAAAATTTGATATTTGGAATAAGTCTACTTAAACATAGCAAATGGTAAATTTTCATTAGATAATATGGAAGTTAATTTTCTTGCATAATTTTATTTAAATTTAAATCAGTTAATATTTGATGATAATAAAATGTTTTCCAAACCTGTATATTTTTATATAATAAATTTGTAAATCATCTTCTGAGTGAGACGTCATATTTTGTTTCTCCAAATTTGGACTGCTATTGCTCCGTTTATCTTATTTTCGACAAATTAGCAGCATTTTCGATACCGAATATCGACTTTTGATCAGATGATCCTATCACTGATATTTGTATGCCGTTTTGATTGTCTTGTCGTGCTGATCTCCGTAGTATATTCGTCTGTATATTTTAAAGACTAGTACGCCGCGAAATCTACAGAACAATTTCCATATCGGTTCCGGTTTCGAACCTTTTTCGTCCCGTGACCTTTCGATTGTCATCATATAATATGAACTGCCGCTAGCCTTTTACTATTCCTTGAATTCAGTCTTAACTTTTGCTATTCCCAGAGTTCCATATACTTGGTTTGTCCTTTCATATTTAGGTCACGTTACTTCAAAATAAAAGTTTTTTTTTATAAAAAGTTTCTATTTATTTTATTTTACGACAGTTGCCTATTCCTCTCCCCACCTCTTTTCTTTACCTGCTCTTTCTTTCCTCTTCATTTCTTCACACCGCACCCTTATCGACCAGAATTCCTAAACGCTTACGGGGCGATGTGATACATGCTTTTGAAATGGCAATAAATAATATTTACTAGTATGGATGTTGAATGCAAAAATATATAGATATTGCAAAGATTTTGAAAATTCTAAATTGCCATTTGAGATGAGTATTTTATATATACTTAAGGATTTATGAAAATATTGTGACATAGAGGGCAATGGAGAGGCAATGTTGATCTTGGTCAACTTTGCTGTCCTTGATAATGTCATTCACTATAAATGTATTAGTTAGATGTTATCATTTTATAAATTGATAATTGGAAAATTCGAACAAACCCCCAAACACCACCCACCTCTCCAATTACTACCTTCTCTGAAACCCAAGCACGCATGAAACCATCATTTCCAGCATCCTTATAACACATGTCCCTTCCACCGCAACCGAGTCTGGCATCCAAACTCCATCTCGGCAGCCAAGTACCTAGATCTGCTACCGTGATCCTCACCAAACCCACCCAGCCTCCTCCATCGAGGCCGAGACCCATCGTGCCACCCGAATTCAACACTTCACCACTTTTCTCTCTCTGTTTGACTTCCCAATCCCCTATCTCCTTCGGCCACCACCCCAAGACCGTGCACCTATGACACTCCAGCCAGCTGAACCTCCATCACTGCACGTATGCTTCTCTTTGCTTTTATATAAATAATATAATGAATACGCTTATATATATATAAAGCATTTATATTGTGTAAGTTTATTTTAGTTTATGTATATGCACCTCTGATCTGTTTATATATATATGAGCTGATATAAGATACTTATAAGATTTACATATTAGTTATTCATACTGTGTTGGGTTAATGTTCAATTTTATAATAGTTTACATATATATTTTTATATTGTAGCTACATAAATGGTCAGTGCATATATATGTTATATAGTATTATACAAATATAGTTATAACTTGTGTTTGCTCTATTGTTATATATACGCAGTTACTAGTTGTTTATATATATATTACCTGATTATATTTTATGAATTACATCTGAATTGTTGGACCACACACATGTATATATGTGTTTATTTGAGTAACTCACATCGATTGTTATATATATGACTTTGTGCGAGTTTAGATCTATGTAAATCTGTTTCTATTTTTTCTAATGCATTCAGATTGATATCTACTTTATTTCAAAATATAGTATATGAAGTATGTTTGTTTACATTGATTTTTATTTTACAACTAATATATACATATATTATGTAGTTATATACGTGAGTTTATATCTATAAGTATATATATAGTTATATATATATATATACAGGTCACATATATTTTGATTTGAGTGTAATATTTGTAATACGTATATAGATGTATAGTCGTATAGTATAAAAGAAGTATTTATGCTTGTTGTATATATTACTGGAAAGAAAAATATATATAGTTTTAAAGAAAAATAATAGTTTGCAGTTGTATATATGTTAGTCTGCATACATTTTTGTTTAACTTGTTCACCTATTTTGTTTTGTTTTGTGATCTGCATATATATACATTATTAGCCTGCACATATATTTGTTTTATAAAAATGCTGATTTTTAAATTTGTTTTATACAATATAAGTGTGTACTACGATTGGTTATACTTGTTGAGTCTGGGTTTTATAATTTTTATTTTTTTTATAGTATGTATGTAAGCGTATATGCTAGTCCTTAGATTTGCCTATATATAAATATAAATATACAAGAGTTTGGTGGTCAGAGATAAATTAAGGTTTAAATTAAAAATGTGTTTAAAATGTAAGGATTTGAAATAATATATATATATATTATTTATTTTATTAATAGTGTTTTTAAATTAAATATTGATTTCAAGGAAATAATAATAATAATAATATATAGTTTCTATCAATCTGATTGATTTGTTTTATCATCGATTCCTATATATGAGCTTGTCCATCGAACTCGTGTCCTTCTTGCTTTGCTTTGAAATTCGTGCTTGATTTCGTAACTCATCTCACTCTCGTTCATCTCTAGCCTCGAAAGGTGAGCAATCAGTCACGATTAACGTTCTTATATTTATTAAATTTGATTTCAATTGAAATGACAATTGAAATATGCTGCTGTTATTTATTTCAATTGAAACGACAATTGAAATATGCTGCTGCTATTTAATTATAAACATAAAAGTATATATTTATTATTTTTTAAATAGAAAATTTTCGTCATTTTAAAATAACACATCCTATCTTTGTGAAAATACAATTTAAAATTCACTTTAACCAATCACATTACTAGAAAACCATTTCCCAGATCTTAAACCGCACATTACTATATATGCGTTAAAAATTTCATTTCACAAATCCTTCAATTTCTTAAGTAATTAAATATATGTAAAGGGATCGTAATTATACTTTCTTTGAGTTAAGACTTTAAATCTATTTTTCAAAAATTCTTTTACACATATTATCTTATATAAATCCAATACAAATTCATAAATGCTCATTTAAACAAAATTTATAATTACATCTTTTGAAACTACTTCCCCTTTTAAAAAATTTCTTTAAAATTTTACTCTTAATAATCATCTTGCTTCAAAAATTAATTTTCTCACCATCCAGTATATCAGTCCAATTGAATCCAATTGTTTACATTTATTCTCGCAAATGTTTATCCGCTTCTCAATTACAAAGTACGGTTCAATTCTAATATTTGACTAAGAATTATTCCTCATACACTAAGTGCAGCACTGTTGGGGTTACACTAATATGACTCATCGCTTATAGATATTAATGGAACCGAACATGGACTTTCACACCAAAATATCCCTAAGATCGACTTTAGTAATATTTAAATTTTGGTCTTACCCCACCAATATCTATCAACGTTCCAGTTTCCATCCTCACTAACTTACTCATTCTCTTCCATTCGTAATTAGGATTCATTAGCAACTTCCCAATGGATAGATAGCTTTACCGAAACAACTACAAACATATTCGACTCATATATGTATATATATATTGAATATTATAAAATATACAAGTATGCTCTCTCAATACGTTCCCCAATCCTATAACCTACGCTCTGATACCATATATAACAACCCACTAATTCAGAACCCCGTAACTACACAACGAAGTCCCAAAACGAAGAGTCGTTGGAAGATAATACATATTGATGTATAGAGAGAGCATAAAATAAAATTGTACTAACTAGTAACTTTCAGAGTCTCCAGTAGTTGGTTACTCAAATATCATATTACACAAATAGATCTATTTACATAGATAATATTACGACATCAGTTTATACAAACCAAACCCAATCAACTTAACACACTATCACATTATGTCTTTAAGATATAGAATGTATACAACATATATATATATATATATATTATTTATAATATTTACAGATCTTGCCTCCTGATCCACTACACCTCCAGAATCCACCAAACTGAATAATATCTACAAAAGAAAATATAGGACTGTGTCAAATACACGTCTGAGTAAGTGAAGCCAATATAAACTTATATACTACTATGACAGTGATATGACACAATTTAAGTCTAAGTATAATATTTTTTGGACCCACCTGCACCATGCTACGTTATTATATTATACAGTCTTAAATTTGATCTGGTCCCAAACACCTACGGTAAAGGATCCATCATACAAACTCGGTCTCACCACGAATGGTAAATGATTTCCCGCTGTTGAATCGGCTAATTTTCTATCGGTTTAGAAAATAGCTGAAATTTTTTAAATAAAATTATACCGCAAGCGCACGACGTAAAATTTTAATACGTGACGAGTACGGGTCGATCCGCAGGGAATTGTTTAGATTTTAAAATTCTATTCAATCAAATTAAACCAAGAATTTGAAGAGTGTGTTAAGCTAAAAAATGTAAAAACTAAAAAAAGCTAAAATGAATAAAAAATATGACAGTTTGAAGGCAATTTAGAGGTAAATTCCTTCTCATGATGACGTAAATCAACATATATGAAATTATGATCTCTCTTTTTTGGTCATTAGTGAATTTAATTGATGTGTTTATGTATGGAATATTTATGCTATTAATTAGCCCAATATAAACCATCAAACTATAACACACCCATTAAACTACTTCTTA
Source organism: Allium fistulosum (assembly GCA_030737815.1). Lineage (NCBI taxonomy): Eukaryota > Viridiplantae > Streptophyta > Magnoliopsida > Asparagales > Amaryllidaceae > Allium > Allium fistulosum. The sequence goes on from CM060904.1 coordinate 357,608,216, forward strand.
ACTCTCATGAAAATGACAATGAATTTGAAAATAAAATCTATTCTAAGCTTGATCTATTAATTATTGATTAAAAATATAGACCATCAAATTTTGAGTTTAAAATTCACTTGATTACCATCATTATATGTAGATGAAAAGGTAATTTGTGTTTTTGTTTGTTTAAGCATAACCTATTTGGTGTCAACAACATAGGCTATCAAATTCAAAGCTAAAACAACAAAGTTAAACCCATTCAAACATTGCCATTAAGCACAAAAAGAGATAAAAAATTATCAAATTGTTGAATCTACATGATTAAGAGAGTTTCATTACCCCTAAATTAAAGGGGTTTAGCCTCTCATATTTTTTATCATTTCAACAAATATAGCATTCAACATGAAATATAAAAAAAAGAAAATGAGAGCAAAGAAGCAAGAGAGCTAATTAAAATAAAATAAAAACTAATCTACTTGCATAAATAAAAAGATCTACACTACTAACATAAAAATAAAGAGAGCATGTAAATAGAAAAGAGCATGAATTAACATTGCATAAAGGAAAATTACATAAGAAGAAAATGGCTAATTAGCCATGAAAAGAAAGAAAGAGTGCTTTGTTTATTTTTGAGCCTCAAACTAAACTAACTAAAATGGAGGCTAAGGAGGTTAAGGGAGAGAGACTAATTACATGAACATAAGGGGTATTTATAAATGTTTTGAAACCCAATCCTATTTTGGGAACCAAGTAATCATTAGCATGTGTTAATCCTCCACTTAAATATACATGTAGCTTTAATTGCCGTTAGCATGTGCAATAGCTCCTAAGTGTACATCGTGGTAAGTGGATAGGTGGGGTCCTCCATGATCATGGGTTTGAATTATTTCCATCTTCATTCCTTTGTTTCCTCTTGTGCATGCATATTTTCCATGAAGCCACCTGTAATTTAGATTCAAATTCCTACAAAATAACATAGAAATTTCCAAGTAAATTTTCTCAAATTAATATATGCACAAAAATGACCGTTTTGCCCCTATATGAAGATGAATAAATGATAATTTGAAAGTAATTTGAATTTTGGTTTAAAAATGTTAAAATACCATATATGATCATTTATTTAATTAAATTAGATTAAATATGGAAGTAAAAATATGCACATTTATGTGCACATCAAATACCCCCACACTTATCTTTTTATTCGTCATCGAATAAACTAAAACTAAGATAAACCCGTTTTCATAGGTAACGTGATTGCATTGAGAGTACGCAACAAGCCGTTAAACCTTTAGGTGACCCTAGTACGATTAGTGGTGTCTTGTGAGGGTTTCCAGCAGATACTACCCACAAAATCCAAATGCAAAGTGAAAAATTCCTAAACGCAAGATTAATTTACAAAGAGATGAATGCAAAATTTTGAAAATATTCACAGATGGAGAATTTACTTTCAAATTAACACAAATAAGTTAAATATAAGTTTTGGTCATCATCATGAAATTTTAGTTATTTTACCTTTCATAATTTCCAACAAAAAATAAGTTATCATTACAAATAAACAATAGTTTGGCTAGTTATTTCGGTTGATAACATAGTGTAACTATGAAATGGATTCTTAGTTGATTATCATAGTTTTTCAAAGTGGTATTTTCATTTCTTTTCAATAACAAGTCAAATCAAACAAGTCAAAATAGTGCTTGGATTTCAATTGCTCACTCTCTTTTATTTTAAAATTTTATTGATATTAACACTATTTACATATGCCTAACTCAGAAAACTAAGGTCATATATATTACACATGCACTGCCTTGCGGGCTTATGTGAGGGGAATACAGAGCGTGGCGAGTGAACACACAAGTGTGAACACCTATTGACTGTAGGCATTATTAATAAAAGAATTTTTATATACATACACCTAACTCAGATAAACTGAGGCCAGATATACCGATCATGCACTGCCTTTCGGGCTTACATGAGAAGGGTACAGAGCATGGCGAGTGTACACACTTGCGTGTGAACACATGACTTTAGGTGTTAATAAAATATATACATATATAAAAATGTATTTTTTTTTGTTTTTTGTTGTTATATATATATATATATATTGAAGAGAGAGTTTTGCAAAATCATCTTAGCACCATTTAACTTAGAAGATAAAAATTGTTATATCCTTTTGTTTAAATCCACCACTTTTTAAACAGAGATTTTCAATTAGAATATACTTCATAATTATCACCCATGAATCTTCCTATATGCTAGTTAAACCATCGTTACTTGTAATAAAACTTTATTTTTATTTTCGTTAAGACAAATAAATTTTCAAACAATTCAATTTAATAACCAAAATCGTATATTTCTCCTATAGTGTTTTTATCAAAAGTAAATCAAAAGGCTAAAAGAAATTTTTGTATTTGAGATTTTTTAAATTTTTTTGAGTTTTGGAAAGAAAAGTGCAAAGTAAACCATGAAAAATAAAAAATTAGATGAGACTCCCCCACACTTGATTTTTACTATTTCCCCACAGTCAACCCAAGTGAAAGGAGAAAAATAGTATAAAAAAAATCTAACCTATATTTACATGAAACGAAAAGATTATTATTTACGAGACCTCAGAAAATATATCATTGTTTGCACAAAAAATGGACAAACACCTCAAAGTCGTATGATTTAATAGATTTTATGTTGTTCTTAGTGATTTGGGTAATTTATGCAAATATATGAAAAGCAGGGGCTAAGCTGTAAATGACATGCAGATTTATAGTGGTTCAGCCAGAATGTGCCTACGTCCACTTTATATGTTATTTCTCTTTTCTTGTTTAGATTACAAGTACAAAGCTTTGATACAAGTAAAGGAAAGTTGTTTGAAAGTTCTCTCCGTGCTTGAGCTCTCAAACTTGTCCCCTATTGTTGTACCCCTGCCCCTCTATTTATAGAGTGAGGCTGGAGGTAGGGGTCTTGGATGTATATAGCTGCTGGTGAGCCTGGGCTAGTGTGGTCAGGTCTAGTAGCGTTGGTTCGGCATTGCTTTGGCTCGGCAGTCCTTTGATTCGGCGGTAGGTGGTAGACGCTTTGGTTCGACATTACTTGGTTCGGAGATGGTTGGAGTAGGAGTTGGTCCGGTAGCGAGATATGGTATGTTGGTCCGGTGTGTCTGGTCCGGCAGGCTCCTGGATCGGTGGAGCTCATGCACCTTGGTTCGGTGGTTGGGAGTAGGTTGGTCCGGTGGAGTTCATGCACCTTGGTTCGGTGGTAGGGAGTAGGTTGGTCCGGTGGAGCTCATGCACCTTGGTTCGGTGGTAGGGAGTAGGTTGGTCCGGTATAGATTATGCTCCTTGATTCGGCATGGGGAGTAGGTTGGTCCGGTATAGATTAGTTTGGTAGAATCTCGCCCAACACTTGCCCCCCAAAGTAGGGCATGTGCATGCACGTGTCTTGCTTTGTTTTGGGTTATCTGATTTTGTCATTCCCATCCGGCTCCCAGTGCCGAACCAGTTGGTCGGTGGTTCACCTTCGCCTATAAGTAAGGTTCTAGGGCTTCCGTTACCTTCTACCGAACGAGACAGCCGAATCAGTTCTTCTTGCTAAATCAGTCATATCGCCGAACCAGACGTGTTGCTGAATCAGGTGATTGCCGGATGGCCTCTTCCCTTTTTTTTTTACCGAATGAACATGAAGTTTTAATACCGAATGGACCCTATCCTGAGGAAGTCGAATGAATCTGATACCTAGAATGCCGAATGAATCTTTAGTTGAGAATGCCGAACGAATTTTTACTGAGAAATGCCGAATGAATCTTTAGTTGAGAATGCCGAATGAGTCTTTAGTTGAGAATGGTGAATGAATTCGGGGATTCCGAGTGTTGAATGAACCCTTTACCGGATGGACTTTTGTACCTGAGTCACCAGTGAAACTCTAGATTACATAGTTTATGTGTCTTAACGATATACTTTCTTGTGTCTACAGATAAATGTCTCAAAGAGTGGAAACCCGATCAGAGAAGAAGAGATCTCAGGATAGAGAAGAGCCTTCCTCAGTGCCCCCGGCTCAACCAGGACCTGCCCGTCATGGGCCCACCCCGAGATCATTGGTGGATGGATACGGTCCTCAGGAACTTCTTAACTTGCCTCCTGATTGCTTCCCTAGCTTACTCAAGGGCGACAAGCTTGATGTTATATCTTGCTCTTTCGGGATCGACCGAGCACGCATGTTATTGCCGGATGCGGGAGTGATGCCGTATGATCCTCCCGAAGGATATTTTGCCTACAGCAGATACCATTGCATGTGTGGTGCCATCCCGCCTCTCAACGCCTGGGTAGTCAGCTTTCTCACATACCTAAAGGTAGCTCCATTCCAGCTTCAGCCCAACTCTTATGCCATTCTGGTGAGTCTCTTCGTCATCTTCCAGAGGAGATATGGGCGTCCTCCTTCCAACCGGGAGATCCGGTATTTGTACAACTTGAGAGGCTACAAGAAGGGGTCTCCCTACATCAGCTTGGAATCGACCGTATCCTTTAAGCCGGTCCTGGATTTATACTCCAAGTACAGCATGTTCAAGAAGGAATGGTTTTTTGTCAGGGATGATTACGTTTCTATTCGGCGCTTCACCTCCGGATGTAAGTCAAAGCTTTATTTTTAATTCCCGCTCTGGTTGCAATACTCTTTCTTATGTGTTTTTATTTTTTGCTAGCGACAGGTGGTTTTGCGGTCGTGGAGAATGATCGCCTGGTTCAGACGGCAGCAGAAATAGAAGCTATTACTGGGAGAGATAGGTCGGCTGCCTACCTGATCAGGAACGCTACACTCTTAGAGTACAGCTTGATCCTTCCACAGCAGTCAGTGGTCAAGCAGAGGGACACGGCTGAAGAGAAGGCCGCCCAAGCTAAAGAAGGGGCCGAGTCGAAGAGCAGTAAAAGGAGGCCCTTTCCGAAACACCCGGTTGCCGGGGGGAAGAAGCTCAAAAAGTCTGACGGTCCCTCTCCCAGCACATGTCCAGATATCTCGGAGGAGGGAGAGGTGGAGGAGGAGCAGGGCGAAGATGGAGGAGAAGGCGTTGGAGGTGGCGACGGTTTCGGGGCTTTGTCTTCTGGGCAAGTAGGCGAGATGCAAGAGTGGACGGATGACGCTTTCCGCCAAGCCTTCGAAGGTTTGGAGGGGACGGAGAAGTCCAAGAGAGCCGATAACGTTGGGACCGGCGTCGATCTGTCTTCCGGGAGCGCCTCTACTGAAGCATCTTCGGCGGTTCAAGGTGAATTTCTTTTTACTCTTATAATTCTTGAATGATGGCTTAATACATATTGGTGACACTTGGTTTTCATATCAGGAGCGGGTAAAACGGCCAAGATCTCAGATCTTCGGCACAGGCTTGAACAATACAAGCTCTTCAAAGCTTCCGCCAAGCCAAAGCCTTCTACTAACCGCCCGGGAGACATAGTCGGCTATCGTCCTCTTCTCTGAGTTATCGAAGATGATATACAGGAGAGGAAGAGGAGTCGATCTTCGTTTGAACCTCTTCTTGAACCCCCGGCCCCATTCCAGCCTATTCACGACATTACAGAGGAGGATACCGAGCTTATGCCCTCTCCCCATCCATCTGAGAACCCAACCGTCATCCCAATAGATCATCCTGGCTTAGCACGCAATCCGTTTGCGGGTCATCCGGACCTGGACCCGGCATCTCATGACATCTCTTTTGATGAGGTTACTGGCAAGCACCTTCTTCCTCGCAATCCTATGGTAAGGGTGCTTGATGAGGCCAAGTCCCTGGACCTTGATTTGCTTACTACTCGGGTTGTCGCTATGGGGAACGAAGCTAAAGCAAATATCGACCGGGTTGCTGAGGAGACCAGGAAGTTGATGGGGCATCATGCCCGACTGGTCAAGGCCGGGGAGGAAATTGGGAGTGCCAACATAAGACTGCGGTTAGTGGTTTCTGACCAGGCCAAGCAACTCGCTGATCAGGCCATCCAGATCTCTCAGCACGAGGCCGCCTCCGGACGTCTAAAGAAAACTATGGAAGAGGCCAGCCGGGCCGAACTGCGTAAAATGGAGGCTACTTGCAAGGAAGGGATCGATATGGCCATTGCCACAGTGGACGAGGTTCGGAAAGCGGATCTTGAGCAGATAGAGGAGTTATTTGGGAAGCTTGAGGCTGTAGAGCTTGCTCAAGCCAAGTTGAGGGAGGAGATGGAGGCGATGCGGAAATCACTTCAGGCTGACTGCTCGAGATACCAATTGGAGAGAGATGCCGTCATCGTAAGGTTGTCGGATTCCGAGGCCCGGACGAGGGAGTTTGAAGAGAACGAGGGGCTGATGGAGGGGATGCTCCAGGATATGTACTTCCGTACTTGGAGGCAGGGTAATTTGTCCTGGATGGATGATTACCCCCGGGTTATGGTTAGGATCTATCTCAGGGCTCTAGAGGAGGCCCATGCTGAGGCAGATAAGGAGGGTGGTGTGGCCTTTAGGATGGATGCTGTTACTGCCCAGTTTACCAAGGAGGAGAAGGTGGCGGTGAAGGAGGGCATGCGGTTGCTTGCAGCTGAGGAGGCAGGTGTGCAAGCGGAGGATGATGATCAAGTTGATCAAGGAGCAGATGCTGGTAAGTCTTCCTTTCTAGTCTTTCCATTAACTTGGTTGCTTATCACTAATGAATTCTTTTTCTGACCAGACAGGTGGGCAACAGGACAAGGATAAGACTCCGACGCAGCCGGCTCCTTGATTCGACCAGGAAAGTTTTTTTTTTGTGGACTTGACATGGTTGTATATGTTAGTCTTAAAACAGTAAAGTAACTCTTAGGTTGTAATTTTTGCTACTTGTAATAAACAGCTCTATTCTTGACATGTAATTCTTTAACCTAAGCTGATTCTGTTGTCTTTTGAATGTTTTTGCTATTTTGACATGTTGTATGAGAAATATAGCTATGTATATTCTTGTAATTAAATTGTGTTTGATGTCAGGTTCTTGTTTAAAACATAATTTCATGACTTGCAATGTTAGCGTGAGGTGTGAATAAATTACAGTCATGTGTTTACACATGAAAGAAGGAAATACCGCCCTTTATATTTTGCTTGTGGATGGCAGCTTTGAATATCCTGTGTGACCGAGTAAGGGATGCGGTCCAATATCTAGCTGTGAGTATCCGCTTCTATTAGTGAATGTCTCCTATTCTGTGTCCTGTACTTCAGGGATTGCTACAAAGGATAGCAGAAAAATTTCTTAAGTAAAATTGAAATATGTGAAAAAGTAAAACTTCCAATCACGGAAGGCCTTCGATGTGCTTAAGTTCGTGGCAAATGGGCTTTGTAGTCACTTTCCCTAGCCGTGGGTCTTGGAGACATTCGTCACCCATCTTACGCCTCAGCGGGGAGTTAATTCTTTTTTACCACAGCCGCACTTAAGACACATCGGAGCCGAGATCGCGCACAGTAACTACCCGGACCATTATGGCCCGTAACCGTGGGTATTATTCGATTTACTGTGGCCGACTAGCATGGGTGCCGATCGTCAACCGTGAACTGCCCCTGGCTGGCCACACCTTATGTTGGGGCTTATAGTCGGTTCACAGTTGCCGGCGAGCCGAACGCCGTAATGAGCTGCCTCGGCTATAGTCGGCCTTCTCGGTGGCTTATAATCGGCTGATTACAGTTGGCTTTAAGGGCCGTCGCGAGCAATGAGTTAACCCGCAGCAGAGGGATGCCGGAGCAAAAGTGTCTCATTGGCGAGGGCATAGATTCGCATAGTACCTGTTAGGTCTTATCCAGGTGAAGTTGCGCTGTGGAGTGCTTTGAGTGGAAATGCTATAGGATTTTGTTCAACAGAAAAGGATAAAGTTTAACAAGCAGCCAAGATATAAAGGAACAAGTTAAAAAAGAGACAAGGTTTTTTAAAGTGGTTCGGCACGAAAAGGCCTACATCCACTGATTCTCTTTGTTAATTCACTTCATATGGGCAGTACAAGTTAAGAAAAGTATCGACGGAGGTGTTGGATGTTCCATGCCCTCTGGAACACCTCTTCGTCCACTGTTGACAAAATATAAGCTCCATTGCGGAGATCTTTATGAATTACATATGGTCCATCCCAGATTGGATCTAGTGCTCCGGAGCGAGGGAAAATTCATTTTAGGACAAGATCCCCTTCTTGTAAGGTACGATGCTTGACTTTGGAGTTGTATTGTGCTGCCACTTTTTGCTTGTGGGCCGCTGCTTTAAGGACTGCATCATTTCTTCTCTCCTCAACTAGATCCAAAGACATGTGTAGGAGTTCTTCGTTCTCTTCTGGGTTATAGTGGATCCTACGGTGGGAAGGCACAATGGTTTCAACTAGGAGCATAGCCTCCGATTCGTATGCCAAAGAGAAAGGAGTATGCCCCGTTGATGTTCTGAAGGATGTACGATAGGCCCACAGTGCCGTAGGGAGTTCATCCACTCAAGCGCCCTTTGACTTTTCGAGTTTCTTTTTTATTAGAGTTTTCAGAATTTTGTTGACGGCTTCGACTTGTCCGTTTTCCTGGGGATATGCTACGGATGAGAAGCTTTTGTGAATTCCGTGCCCTCGGCACCAGTTGGCGAATTCTTCGCTGTCAAACTGAAGTCCATTGTCTGATATGATTTTGAGTGGGACTCCGTACCTGCACAGAACATTTTTGATCAAGAAGTTAATAACTTTTGCTGAAGATACTTTATTCAGAGGTTCCGATTCCACCCATTTGGTGAAATAGTCGACTGCCACTATAGCATATTTAGCCCCGCCTCGGCCCATTGGTAACTCGCCGAATAATTCAATTCCCCATATTGCGAAGGGCCAAGGGCTGGTCATTTGAGTAATCTCAGTTGTTGGTAGCCGCGGAATTTTAGCAAACTTCTGGCATCTGTCACACTTTTTGACGAAATCTAAGGCGTCCTTGCTTAAGGTGGGCCAGAAATATCCATATCGGAGTATCTTTTTTGCTAATGTTTGCCCTCCGGTGTGATCTCCGCAGCTTCCCAGATGAATGTTGGATAAGACTTCCTTGGCTTCCCTCTCCGCGACACACCTTAATAACGGGTTAGAGAATCCGCGCCGATAGAGGATGTCTTCTTGTATTGTGTAGCGGGAAGCTATCCTCAAGATTTTCTTGACTTCGTTACGCCCGTTGGGTAGTGTGCCGCTTTGTAGGTAGTCTCGGATGGGAGTCATCCAAGTTGCTTCTTCGGTTGCAGCTATCAGATTCACTTGCTCAAAACTTGGGGTCAGTTGCTTTGAGATGGTTACTGCTCCGAAGATGGCGCTGTCTCTCACACTTGCTTGCTTTGCCAATTCGTCGGCCTCTTGGTTCTCTTTCCGAGGGATGTGTTTGACTAAGTAGTGGTCCAATCGGCTGAGAAGTAACTTGGTCTTCTTTAAATATGCTATGAGTCGTTCTTCTCGAGCTTGGAATTCTCCTAGTATTTGATTAACAATAAGTTGAGAATTGCTATGAAGACACAAAGAATTGGCTCCGATTTCTATGGCAAGTTCTAATCTAGCTATCACTGCTTCATATTCTGCATCGTTGTTGGTGGCAGCGAACTCCAACCTTATAGCATAGTGCAGCTTATTTCCCCTGGGAGTGATTATTACCACACCTGCCCCCGAGCCTTGTTCGTTTGATGCACCATCCACAAAGAGATTCCACTTGATGTCTTCTACTATTTCCAATTGCTCCTTATCTTCGTTGGTAGTGAATTCTGCAATGAAATCAGCCATGGCTTGTCCCTTGATGGCGGTGCGAGGGTGATAGGTGATATCATACTGACTTAGTTCAATGCACCATTTAAGTAGTCGCCCAGAAGTGTCGGGACGATGGAGTACCTGCCTCAGTGGTTGATCGGTCAGAACTTTGATGGAATGGGACTGGAAGCAGTGACGCAGTTTCCGTGATGTGATTAGTAAACAGTATGCTAGCTTCTCCAGTTTAGGATATCTGACTTCTGCCCCCGTAAACCTCTTACTTACGAAGTAAACTGGTCGCTGCGTGCAGTTGTCTTCCCTTACCAAGGCAGCGCTTAGGGCGTGAGATGACACAACAAGGTATAGGTATAACTCTTCGTCTTCGCTTGGAGTCGAGAGTACCGGTGGTTTCTGGAGGTGTTCGATTAAGTTAAGGAAAGCGGTTAAGCATTCGTCAGTCCATTCGAAATTTCCTTTGTCTTTCTTTAGAGCTTCGAAAAAGGGGACGCACTTGTCCGTTGCTTTGGAGATGAATCGGCTTAGGGCGGCCACTTTTCCATTTAGGCTTTGCATTTCCTTTCGAGTGGAAGGTATCTTGATATCCCTTAGCGCTCGGACTTGTTCAGGGTTTGCTTCAATCCCTCTGGCATGGACGATGAATCCTAAGAGCTTTCCTGATGATACTCCGAAGGAGCATTTTAGAGGATTCAACTTCATTCCATACTGGCGAAGTGCTTGAAACATCTCGCCTAGGTGGCTTACGTGATCGTCGGCTTTCCTTGACTTTACCAGCATGTCATCCACGTATACTGTGATATCCCGGAAATTTGGGGCAATATCAATTTAATAATCTGTTTAAATAATTAAATTGATTGATGATCTTTGATAAATAAATTTGAATTGTTTTAATAATCTAATTAAATGAATATTTAATTAGTGAATTTTATCTTTTAAAACTAATAAAATGATTTCTATTTATAATATGTATATATATGTGTATGTATATATTGTAAATAGATTGCCTTTGATTTGAAATTTTATAAATAAATAAATTCTTGTTTATATATATTGATAGTTTGGAGATTTGGATTTATTTAATATTAAGCTTTTCAAAGCTATTTAAACAAAATAACTATATGGTTTTAAAATGAGATTAATAATAAGGATTATTTTATTTCTTTTTAAATAATTGCTTAATAAATAGGATTTAAGAGTATATATAAGTTTAAAATACAAATTACATATGATATGTTGATTCATTTAGTAATAGTAGTAATTTGTTAATAATAAGGTAATCTCTTTTATAAATTGTTTTAATATTGATAAATTATTATGTTAAACAATATTATTAATATATTGTTTTATATATAGATATAAATAGACTTTAAATAAAATAAGATTGTTATTCCAAATTTGAATGTGGTTTTAAATTTACTTTAAATTGGATTTTAAAATATAATTGGTTTATTTCTTTAAAAAGTTATCTATATATATATATATATAAATAAGTAATAAGTATTTATTTAATTAAAGAAAAGAGGTTTATTTACATTTTAAATAAATAAAACTAATTAAAAGGACAAGTGTAATTTTCTAAAGGCTTATTAGTAACAAGTGTAACAAACTAACAAAGGAGAATGACAAATGTCAAGTTTTAGATTTTTGTTTTTCTTTTAATTGAATAAATCATTTCTACTTATATAAACATATGCCTCTCATTCCATTTTCTTTTTCTATCTTCTTCTTTTCAAAACTTAAGAAACCTTCAGCCTGAAAACAAAATCTCTCAAACAAACATGTAACAATTTCTCAAACAAAATCAGTAATCAAATTCCTCAATCTCAAAACAAAGATCTGTAATTCATTTCAAAAACCAACAACCTGTAACTTATATCTTCAATCTGAAAACAAAGGCCTGTTTTTCTTTTCAAATCTGAAAGCAAGCAATCCTGGAATCTAAGCAACATCTCAACAATCAAGAGTATAGCATGCATGCAAGTTTCTATAGCTAGCATTCCAGTTTTCAAAGAAAATCAAGCATTCAGTTTTAAAGGTTTCAAAATCAAAACTGTTTTCAAAGAATAAGCTCTGTTCATTCTCAAATAGGTGAGTAACATTTATTTTAAAAACTTAAGTATATGATATCTGTTTGCATGCTATAAATTCTTGAATCTATGATGTAATATGCCTGCATCTTGTTTAATATAAATTGTATGTATATATGTTGAAATTTTGGATGCATGTCTGATATCAACCCTGTATAGCTTCCAGTTTTGAAAACTTCTCAAGTTTTCTTTGTTTAAAGTGAGCAAACCCTTAACCTTATACACATTTTGGTTTGCATGCAATTAGTATTGATGAATGTTTGTGAATAAGTTTGCATATGTTATGAATAGTGTTTGAATGTTGATAGGAATGTGTTGTGCATGTCTAGAAAACAGATACAAGTATCTCTGTTTCAAAGATTTACAGGATGCAAACCAATTTAAAAATCATATTCTCATCTTACAATCATTTATAGACTTTGAAGTCTAAACAAAACCTATTCGAAATTGCAAGATTAAAATTTTAAAAATAGTTTCAAGCAAAAACATTTAGTGAATATTTTGAAAATGGAAAATTACAGTAAAAATCAATTATATGTCGAAAATCAATATCCATAATTCCATGCTTTGATTATCTAAACAAGATCGTATGGTAGAATGAGGAATTTAGAACAGAAATCATGATTTTTAAGGTCGAGGATGTTGGGAATTCGTAAGTTGACCAGATTTTGCTTTATCATCGAATTCTGACGATTGGCACGGTGTTGATTATCGAGATCGTGGCTGGAGGATGGTGGATGGTCAAGGATCATTGGAAAAATGATGAGGCATTTTTCAATTCACCGTGGTTAACGAACGGCGAGGATTAGGGTTTAAACCAAGTTTTGGGTCGATGGTAGATTTTGGATTGCCGCGCCATCGTCAATGCATCGGAGTCTCTCAGAGGTGGTGGGATCGGCTCGTGGGATGGTGATGCAGTTCTGAACGTGATGGCGAGGTTTCAAATGGTCGGGATTGATGTGCGAGCTGGTTTTAGGCGATCAGTTGAATTCCAGGATATGATCGATTTGCTCGTTTTCGTTTTTCAGGCGAGTACGTGGCGTTGGGTGGTCGGAATGTCTGAGGAGGTGATCGACGACTTGCGAGTATCACGGCGAGGTGTTGGAGATGATCAAATCGTTGTGCACGTGCACATGTATATTTCTTACATCTGGAGGAATTTGTAGATTTGGGGAAGAAGCTTGAACTCGGGTTGATCTCGAGTAGAGCGGAAGCGTGACTCGAAGGGAATAGAGACGAGAGTTACTCGAAGTTGTCTCGGGGGTTTTTAGGTTTTGACTTTGGGGAAATGGTGATGGGCTCGGGTAATTTAGTGATTACCGTTTTTAAGACAGACAGGGTTTTAAAAATTTTAAATGAGTTTAAAATATAGAGCAGGATTTAAAACAAAGTTTTAAATCAAAATTTTAAAGTATGGATTCAAATTTAAACTTGAATCCTAGTTGTGAAATAAATAAGTTTTTATTAAAAAGTTTAAACAACTTTAAATGTTTAAAGAATAAATTAAAAAGGTTTGAATAAATGAATTTGTTCAAAAATCTTAAATTTCTTTTATAAATGTTAAGTGTTCTTAACATTTGGATTTAAAAAGATTTTGTAAATTTGATTTAAGTCTTGGTTAAAGTTAAATTGTAATTATTTAAAATCTTTAATTTGAAATAAAATAAAAGAAAGATTTAAAGGTAAAATGTTTCAAGCTTTTGTTAATAATAATTAAAGTAGTTAAAGGTTAATACTTTAATTTAGAAAGTGATTAAGGTTTAATGATATAGGAGTCATTAAATTAATAAAGTAATTTAAGAATAATTTGATAATTTAATTAATTAATGGTTTAGTGTTAATTAATTAAATAATTAGGAATATAAGTTAATTAATTTGGGATTAAGAATCATTTATTTAGATAAGTATAGATTTTAATAAATGATTAGAAATTTATTAATCAAGTGATTAAAGATTAATTAAGAAATTAATTTAGTAATTAGAAATTAATTAAATGGTAATCAAGAATTTATTAATTTGTAGTTAATAATAGTTGATTAAGCTTAATTACTTAAAGAAAGTAATTAAAGGATTGTTAATAATTAATGAGAGATCATTAATTAGAGATTATTAAATAATTAATTAATATGATTAATTTTGATAATCAATTAGATTAATTAACTAATGATAATCTTTTATGAAATTGGTTAAGTAAAATTACTTTATGGAAGTAATTAAAGTAATTAATTACTTAAGGTAATTAATTAGATAAATTTGATAAGTTTAATTTATTAATTAAATTAAATTAAGATAATCACTTGGTGATTGATAAATATAATTACTTAAATGTAATTAGTGAAGTGTAATTACTTAGGAAAGTAATTAAAAGTAATTACTGAATGTAATTAACTAAAGATGATTTTAATAATGAAAGTAATTTGAGTTTAATTACTTTGAATAATTAATCAAGGGATTAATTAAAAGATAATTAATTAATGAGTAATTAATTTATGGAAGAGTAATTAAGGGTAGTTAATTACTAAATGTGATTAATCAAAGGTGATTAATAAATGTGGTTTAATTAAGAATTAATTATTAAATATAATTAATTTAAATGATGTAATTAAGGATTGGTTAATTAAAATTAATTAATCAATAATAAAGGATTAACGTAATTAAGTATAGTTAATTTAATTAATGAAGTAATTAAAGATTAATTACTGTAATGGTTTAAGATAATTAATTTGTGAAATTAATTAAGGATTAATTACTTAAAGTAATTAAAGGATAATTAATCAGGAATGATTAATTAAGATGGATACTTAGAGTAATGATTAATTAATTGGTTTAATTAATAATGAAGTAAGCAGGATTTATAGGATGAAGTAATTAATTTAATTCACTTTAAATTAATTAGAGATGATAAATCATTACTTAAGAATAGATGAATGATATTGAATGCTTTGCATTGTTGATATCTCTGATGAGATATGTGTTGATATATGATATGGATGTTTGGTTGAATTGAAATGATAATGTAGATTATCTATTGTGAATTATCTATCTTTGTGTATATAGATAAGAATTGAATTGTTTTAACCTTAAAACAACTTGGCCCTTAAAAGATACGCTTTGGATTTCGATGAGACCGGGATCGGGTTGCCGTATACCGGGATTCCAGGTCTGGAGACCCGAATACCACATCGATCCAAATTAACGATAGGTCGTGAATCTCAAGTGAAGATGAAGATTCAGAGTGCAAGGGTTATTGTCGTTAACTCTGAGGGTGATTCCAAAACGAGTGTAACGAGATAATGCCTTCGGTTTCGTTCGAACCCGGAACGAACTTGTATGGATTGAATGCTTTCAGAACATCGTCAGGTGGACGATGAGCATTCTAAGTAGTGTGTTCTGATTTAAAGGTAAATCGTAACCTCAAGCCTCATCAACCGGGAATGGCTAAAACAGGGGAGGTGCAGCAAGGCTTCGTGGGTAGCACCCACTGAGAGTAAGGTCATCCCTGTCTAGAGAGTTCCTTTTATTTCGGCTTAGTGGTGCAGTTGGCGACGGCCATCTGTGGGGTGATTTTATTCGGAATTATCCAGTAAGGGATGGTTCCGGCTTTGTGTTGCAGGGGATTGGGAGTGATCCTCGGTACGGTGATCTAGGCCCCGTACTGTGATGAGCGGTACCCCGGTAGCTCTGCCATTGTATGAAACCCAAATTCCAATAAGTGATAACGGACTTGATTGTATACCTATGTATGCTGGAATTTAATGAATGTAACAATTTCGGCTATGTGAATACTTATTTGAAAACCCTAGACCTTATTATAATACAATCAAATTTCCTATCAAATGTTTTGGTTAGCGTAAGGTAAAAACTTACCCATGTTTATTTGTGGGGAGTCTTACGTGATACCTTTTCTTTTAAAAGGTTTTCTAAAGTTAAACAAGTTTAACCTGTTACTCACACCAGACCCATGTCTGACCCAAGTGTTTATTTCTGTTTTATATAAACTCTTGGATACTCAAATTTTTACGAGTAGCCAAGGGATTTAGGTTTAGCTTTGACGAATATTCTGGAGGAGCAATGGAGCAGGAGGCTTCGGCGTTCGTAGATATAGTATTCCGCTGTGTTGATATCTATGATAGTGTTTGTATTATATTGAGTTGTAATAACTAGACAGGTGTTTATAACTGTCTAGTATGTGATGTATATGTTGTGTAACTCTGATAAGTGTTGTATACTATGTAATAGTTTATGTTATTAATATAATTTATTCGTTCCGCTGTGTGAGATTCTGATGTTGTTTTCTTTCTCTTCTCTTCTTTTCTCTTTTCTATCCCTTTCTTTCTTCTAGACGGTGCATCCTTCGGTGGAGAGAAGGTCGGGTCGTCACATATACTTCCATAGTTTGTCCTATTAGCCCTGCAAACATCTTGTTGACGAGGCGCTGGTAGGTGGCTCCTGCATTTTTAAGTCCGAAAGGCATCACTTTGTAGCAGTATAAACCCCGGTCGGTGATGAAACTAGTGTGGTCTTGGTCAGGAGCATGCATAGGAATTTGGTTATATCCTGAGTATGCATCCATAAAAGATAAGAGCTCGTGCCCGGCTGTGCTGTCTACAAGTTGGTCGATTCGGGGAAGTGGGAAGCAATCCTTTGGGCAGGCGTCGTTTAGGTTGGAGAAGTCAATGCATGTTCGCCACTTCCCATTAGCCTTCTTTACCATCACCGGGTTAGCTATCCATTCCGGGTAGATGGCTTCTCGTATGAAGTCATTGGCGAGTAGATTTTTTACTTCTTCATCGAGGGCTGCTGATCGCTCTGCCCCCATACTTCTCTTTCTTTGTTTTACGGGCGCCTTGGTAGGATCAATGTTTAGTACGTGGCATGCTACGTCGGGGGAGATTCCGGTCATGTCAACGTGTGACCATGCGAATACATCCAAGTTGTAGCGGAGAAAGTCGATGAGTTGCTCCTTCGACTCTGCTTTTAGTTGGGACCCAATTTTCAATAGTCTACTCGAGTCGTGCTTGTCTACAGATACAAACTCCATAGCCTCTGCAGGCTCGGCGGTGGCCTCCTCCTCTTTGTCCCTGGGGTCTAATTCATTGAAAGGGTGCTGGTATATCGAAGAGGAGGGGCTTTCTTTAGTTGCTACGCTTCTAGACTTTTCGTGCAGAGGACAACCTCTACACCCTTCCCTTTATCCTTCCTGAGGTTGTTGCGAAGTTCAGTCACATAGCAGTCTCGAGCAACGTCCTGGTCTCCTTCTACTTCCCCTACTCCATTGTCCGTTGGAAATTTCATCCTTAGGCACCATGGGGCTAGGACAATTTGGAAGTCAGACAAGGCTGGCGTTCCTAAGAAGGCGTTGTAGGCCGAGTGGTTTTCTATTATCACAAACGTCTGTTTTGGTACAACGGAGCGGGGATGGCTTCCAATTTCAACAAAGAGGTCTAGTTGCCCGAGGGGCATCTTCGCATCTCCAGTGAAACCGTGCAGTGGTTTATTGCAGGGAGATACATCCTTTATTGATAGTTTCATTTTGTCGAATGCATGTTTGAACAGGATATTCACTGAGCTTCCAGTGTCTACTAGAATTCGGTAAACTTTGGCGGGACCGAGCCGGGCAGAGATAACAATGGGATCCATGTGAGGGTATCGCCTTCCTTCTAGGTCATGCTTACCGAATGTGATGTCATCACTTTCTTTCCGCTTCGGGTGGCGCTCTTCTATAACCGAATTGACACAATCTTTATTGTCTCTAAGCGACTTTCCATACCTTTCCATCTCCTTCCAGCTTCTGTCTGCGATGTGCGGTCCTCCTGAGATGGTATGGACCACTATTTTCTCTTGACTAGAGCCGCTAGTGTTGCGGTTTCCTCTGCCGATCTCCGGTGAGGGTAGCCTTGGGTTTTCATTGGCAGGAGCTGGAGTCATGTCCTGACCTTTTACATAGCGTTCCAGTTTCTTCCTTCTGATGTGTTCTTCAATCAAGTCCCGGAGATGATGACACTCATTGGTATCATGCCCATGAGATTCGTGGAAGCGGCAGAACTTTCCGAACTTCTGCGCGTTATCTGATTCCTTCTTGTATGGTGGGCGTTTGTATCTAACTTCGCCTTGGGTGGCAAGGAAGATGTTTTCGACGGTTTTGTTCAAAGGAGTGTAAGTGTCGAATCTCGGTCCTGGCCGATATAGGCGCTTTTCTCCTTTCTTGCCCCCAGCATTGTCTCTGAAATCATTTCTTCGAACGTCCCTTGCCACAGCAGGTGCGTTGCTGTGAGTTGCCTTATTTTGCTGTCCTAACTGCCCCTCAAAAGCAGCATCCTCAAGCCTCATATATTTCCCGGCTTCATGGAAGAAATCGGGTAAAGTAGCTGGTTTTTCTTTTGTCAACCTTCTAGCAAATTTAGTGTTCGGATGCACACCACTACAGAGGGCCATTAGGATAAGCTTCTCATCGGCATCTTGGACTGCGGCCGCTGCGGCATTGAATCAGGTTAGGTATTGCTGCAGTTTCTCTCCAGGTTTCTGTTTGATGCTGGATAAGGAATAAGCGTCCTTAGATTGTTCCACATGAATGCGGAACTGACTGATAAACTTTTCTTTCAACATTTCCCATGAGCTGATGGATCCCTGGGGTAGATGACAAAACCAAGAGGTAGCGAGATCTGCTAAGAATAGTGGAAAGCATTTGCACAGTACTCCCTCTGTCACTCCACTCATGAGCATATGTTGTGTGTATCTCTGTAAGTGTACAACGGGGTCGGAGGTTCCTTTGTAAGGTTCCATTGTTGGCATCTTCCATTCTCGGGGGGTGAAAGCAATTTCGATATTGCGGGCGAAAGGGCTGGTTACCCTAGCGCCTATCCCTCGATCTCTTTGCTCCCGTTGGGCGCACTCTCTGAATAAGCGTGCCATCCTTTCATCAGAATTTGGAGCAGATAGAAATGAGTTCGATTCTGTTCTGTGGGATTGATTCCGTCCAGATGACCTGTAGGGATGGTATCGTCTATCATTCCTCATATTTTCTAGTGGCTGCCTTTGGTCTTCTGGGAGCATGCTAGGGTCAGCTACAGTTGGCCCTTGCCTTGATCTTCCCCTGCTGGGTTCTGATCTAAGCACTTCCTCGGGTCCAACTTCGGGCTGGACTCTAGCTCGTCCTCGTTCACTGGCGTTTCCGTGGTTAGGCAGTATGACAGGCTCAGCTACAGTCGACCTCCGCCCGGTACCTCCCCTGTTGGGTTCGGTTCCAAATGTTTCCTCAGGCCTAACTTCGGGCTGTGCTCGATCTCGGCTCCTACCATGGCTGCTTCTGCCGTTAGCTCCTTCAAAGAAGGAAGATCTTTGTTGTCTCTAAGATCCTCCAGACTGGAACTCGCCCCATGATTCAGTGTTGCGGTTGGACTCTTCAACATCCCTTAAGCGTGACATGAGATGGTCCACCAAGGCTTCCTGCTGGGACGTGAAGCGGTTAGTTACTTTAACCACAACCCTGTCTAAATCTGCCCTAGTAATTACTGCGGGCTGTTCTGTGGCAGGAGTGGTCGGATTAGCCCGTCCTTCATTTGGTACTGCTGCTAGAGGAGGACGATTTACTTGATCCGTGACTGCTGGATCTGGAAGACTGCTGGATGCGATGTTTTTTCCTTTGTTAACATCTTTTTTCTGCTTGGGAGGCATGTTTTCCAAACGATGAATGATGCTGTTAGGAAAAAGGTTAAGTGGAAGAAGCTGAAGCTTCGAGCTTCTAGGTTCTCAGTGAAAGCACCAAAAATGTTTGCACAAAAAATGGACAAACACCTCAAAGTTGTATGATTTAATAGATTTTATGTTGTTCTTAGTGATTTGGGTGATTTATGCAAATATATGAAAAGCAGGGGCTAAGCTGTAAATGACACACAGATTTATAGTGGTTCAGCCATAATGTGCCTACGTCCACTTTATATGTTATTTCTCTTTTCTTGTTTAGATTACAAGTACAAAGCTTTGATACAAGTAAAAGAAAGTTGTTTGAAAGTTCTCTCCGTACTTGAGCTCTCAAACTTGTCCCCTATTGCTGTACCCCTGCCCCTCTATTTATAGAGTGAGGCTGGAGGTAGGGGTCTTGGATGTATATAGCTGCTGGTGGGCCTGGGCTGGTGTGGTCAGGCCTGGTAGCGTTGGTTCGGCATTGCTTTGGCTCGGCAGTCCTTTGATTCGGCGGTAGGTGGTAGATGCTTTGGTTCGGCATTACTTGGTTCGGAGATGGTTGGAGTAGGAGTTGGTCCGATAGCGAGATATGGTATATTGGTCTGGTGTGTCTGGTCCGGCAGGCTCCTGGATCGGTGGAGCTCATGCACCTTGGTTCGGTGGTAGGTTGGTCCGGTGGAGCTCATGTACCTTAGTTCGGTGGTAGGGAGTAGGTTGGTCCGGTGGAGCTCATGCACCTTGGTTCGGTGGTAGGGAGTAGGTTGGTCCGGTATAGATTATGCTCCTTGATTCGGCATGGGGAGTAGGTTGGTCCGGTATAGATTAGTTCGGTAGAATCTCGCCCAACAATCATCAAGGTGTAAATGAAACGCTCTTTCAAAGACCAATTCATTTGTCTCGTCAAATATGAGAGATATGGCTTAAGCGTAGAAAACCAAATCATAAAAGATTTCAAAGTTGAATGTTGATTTGGAAAAACGAATGTCGTTTTATTGAAAATCATATGAGTTGTTTCATTTTCGATGATTTTTGGGGTCGATAGATTAATTGGCTGAAGTTCAAGTTTATTTTTACCAAATTGAAATTCAAACATATCATTGAAAACTTCTTCAGAATTATCGATTTCAAAATCAAAATGGTGATCTAAATCTTCTCCTTCGGAATTCAACAAATCGTCATCGAAAAATCCAAATAATTTATGTTCACAAAATTTTTCTTCCTTTATAGAATTATTCACAACTTCATTGCATGTATCGAGTTCAAAATCCAAAGTTGTTGTATTCAAATTTTCAAAATCAAAAAAAGGAAGGTCGATTTTAAATCGAGTTTCTCTCCCTCAAAAGAACTAAAATCCAACTCAATTACCATTTTTTCAACAACTTCATTAAGGTTATCAATTTCAATTTCAAAAGTTGCTATTTGAAACTCGTCAATTTTGGTAAAAGATGGATTATTATTTGACTCATCACACGTTGGGATTTGATTTTGTTTTTCACGTTGTTTCATGTAGGTTTCAAACAACAAATCTATGTGATCCTTGTGAGTTTCATTCATTTGCTCAACAAAGTTAAATTTATAATTATTAATTTGAAAATTTTCAGTTTGAACTTGTTGAGAATGAAAATTATCAATCGCATCGTAGTCGAGATTATTTCCATTGCCAAAATTATTTAAAAAGTGGTTCATATTTCCATTTTGACTTTGAAATTCATTTTGAAGTTCGAAATTATGTTGGCATGAGTTATAATTGAAATCATTTGAATTTTGAAGTGAATTAAAATTTTGATCATTTTGAAATCCTTGACTTGAGCTATTGCACAAATAGGAACTATACAACTCATTTATCAATTTGATCATTTTGTGTAGAGAGTTCAAGTAAAGACGAAATCGTTTCTATGCTTTTTTCAGGGGTTGAGGATTGGTCCTCATTTTGAAAACTTTGTGGTTCAAAATTCGAATTGTTTGTACAATAGTTGTCATCAAAATATCCATAAGAATTTTAAGTGAAATTATATTGGATTATATTGAATTTCACAACTATTATAAATTCCAGCGAGTAGGGAAACTCGGACATTTTCAAGAATGTTGTTTTTTTATAAAGGAAAAGAAAAAATATTTACCAAAGGGAATTTATTTAAAAAGGGAAATTTGATTTTTGGGTTTTTAAGTTTTTTTTGAAAAGATTATTTTTTTGGGTTTTTGTTTTAAAAACAAACCAACTTAAAATTTTTTAGATTTTTTTCTATTTTGAAAAATTTCAAAGGAAAAGGATATAAAATTAAGTTGAGGAATATTTACAAATTTTTTTAGTTTTGGAATTTGAATTTTTTTTATTAAGAAAAGCATGAACTAATCCAACTAAATGAATGCAAGGGTTTAATTAAAAATTGTCTATCCTAAGTAGCTTTTAACCCAAAATTTTATAATCATAGTTTGTCTTAATCCAACAAGATAGTTCTCAGCCAGGTAACAGGCAGGATTTATTGGTGTATCACGAATCACCCTAGAAATGCAACCGAAGGTTTAGGTACCTTCAGAGAAACAACCACTATAATATTTACGAATCATCGTAATATTTATAAATGGTTATTGCTCTGCCATAGCCTAGACACCAAGAAATTAAATTGTCGAAAGAGGCAACTTGTCAATATACAATTAGGCGTTATTGATGTCTAACCGTTATTATTAATCAAAATTCTAGGATGAAATGCAAAGCAGAAGTTAAACATGTATTAACAATGCAACTACGAATGGATTTTTGTTTTTGTTTTTGAATTTTTTTTCTAAAATGCAAGCAATCAACAATGCAAAGCAAATAAAACAAGAGATCAGGGACACGATACCAGAGCATGCAGAATTTATTAGCGATTTATTTTAAAGCAGCGATTTTTTTTATAAGCAAGCACAACAATTACTTTTAGGAAGCAAATCCTTTTGCTTTTTCTACTGTGACAACCTGAAAAGAAGTTAAAAACAGAATATATACAATTTTTTTGAAGTATCAAAGAAGTAACTGAAACAAATAAAAATCAAAACAAATGAAATTAAAAGAAGCAAAACAAAATAAAAGAAACTTATTTGTTTGCTTTTTTTTTGTTTTTTTTGTATATATTTTTATATGACAAAGAAGAAACTAAAAAAACAAACGATAATTAAACAATTGAAAACAACTTCCTTGAAAAAATTTTTATTTTTTATTTTTTAATGTTGAAAGATACTTAAAAATATAAAGAAATTGTTTCAACACAAATATTTTTTAAAACAACACACGAGCCCCGCCCAGTTAAAAATTCACAACTAAAAAAAAAAGATTTCTCCACCGTTCAAAACATAATGTTCCTCGATTCACATAGGAGATTTACCAAAATAACTTTCAAAATCCCTAAATCAAAATTTTACAAGAAAAATTAGAATTCCCAATTAGCAATCTCGCGGGATAATTATTTGATATCGAGGTGGCTAAGAAATGAAGTAGGTTTCAGGCAAGCTTGCGACATTGTAGGGATGAAGCAGGGGATTAGTGTGGTTGGTTTTGGAGTGGTATGTAGTGAATTCTCGATTGGGTCATGGTCATGGAATTTGATGAGGTTGCGGTTTTTGTTTGGAGGCTGAAGAAAGTTGTTGGTGATGATGATGTGGTACAGAGGTGAGTTTCTAAGACTGTAGGCAGGTGATGCAGTGAGGAGTTGGAGTATTTGGGAAGTTTCAGGTTGATGGACTGTGTGGTTTCGGGCTTGGTGAGGAAGGCAAGTGGTTATGGGCAGACAGAAGTGTTGCACTGTGCTGGGTTGATAGAAGACTGAAGCATGGTGGTGATGTTTGGTGATTGGGATAGGAGTTGTTGTAGTTTTTTGGTTGAATTCAGTGAAGCTGGCAGTTTGTCTCTGGTTGGTTGGGTATGTTTTGTATGTAGTAGAGGGGAAATGTGTGTTGTTTCAAGAAAATGATGGTCTTAGTAAATACACAGTGGGTGTGAATGTTGAAGAAGGTGCGGAAGCACGTAGTGTTGTAAATATGAAGTGGGGGATGTTGCAGTCGTATGATAGCAGAGCAGTTATGTACTGCAGTAGAGTGGTTGTGGTGAATGTGGATGCAAGGTTTACTGTAGTGAAGTTATAGAGATGCAGTAGTATGTGGGATGTGAAGACAGAGAAGTGTTTTTTTAATATATTTTCTTGGTTGGAATGAAGGTGAACTGTTGTGAGGAGTAGGCAGAGATTTTTGTATGAGTTGTATGGTGACTGCAGCAATGGCATGTAATGTGCACACATGAATGTGCACAGAGAAAGGAGGATAAGCAAGAAGTTGTTGCAGTATTGTGGTTGAAGTGATAAAGTATGGCAAGTGGTGTGTGTTCAGGGGATGTTGATGGTATATATGGTGGTATGCAAGCTGTATGGTTGCACTGAATGTTGATATGCACAGTGATTAGAGGCAGGTGGTTGAATGTTAGGATGTTGGCAGAGGTGAAAGAAGTAGCAATGGATGAGATGCACTGTGTTGGTGATTTAGTTTGCAGTGATGGTTTGATGATCTGGATTAGACAGTAGGAGATGAGGATTGAGGATATTGCCAGAGGAAGTATAGCAATGTTTGTTGCAGCAGTGTGTATGGTTTGAAGGAAAATGACCAGTGGTTGTATGGGTATGACGGTGGAGAAGTTAGTGGATGTTGATGAAGGATGACAGTTTGCAGTGGATATCAGTTTGTTATGATTAGGTGTGGAGCACTGGAAATTGGCAGTGCCTGATGTAGAAGAAGTTGATATTGTGGGTTTGGATATGGTGTGGTCGCTGTTTTGTGAACTGTATTGATGTAGTGAGGTTATGGAGATGGGTTAAGTGGTAGTATTGGAAGCAAGATGGTGGATGAGATGATCAGAGGAGGCGAAGTGGAATGTGGTGAGATGCAGTGCAAGCGTGAAATGCTTGTAGTAGTGCTTTGTGAAGTATTGGTTGTACAGTAGCAGATGTTTTGTGAAGTAGTAGATGTTGGAGTCTGTAATAGCTTTTGACAGTGATGAAGGGAGGCAGGTTGACTAGAGGGTGTGTGCAGTCTATAGTGGTGAATAGAGATGATGATCAGTGGAGTTTAAGGAAGATATGCGTGGAGAGGAGGAATGACTGCACTGTGGTTGTAGCTGTAGTACGGTGTGCAGGTCAATTATGGATTTTTTGCAAGTGTGTGTTGATGAAGAAGTGAAGTTGAGGGTTGTATGAAGACAGTGTGGCGACAATGGAAATGTTGGAGTTTGATGTATGTGTGATGATTGAAGTCGTGGTTTGAGGAGGAAGGGGTAGTTACCATGGCTGATGTAAGGTGGTAGGTATGTATGATATTGTGTGTATGTATGATGTTGATAGTTGCTGATGAATGTATTTGGGGAGAAGGGTGGTAGTAGTGGCAATGTGTGACAGGGATGAACCGTGGTCAAAATGTTATGGTCGAAATGTTATGACAGGGATGATGTGGTTAAATTGTTGTGATGGGAATATGTATGATTTGGGTTGATATGCACCAGAGGTTGCAGGCACAGCTGCAATAGAGGGAAAGGAAGCAGGGAAGGCATAGTGGAATGTAAATAGAAAATACATTGAGAAGTATGATTGAGTAGAGAGGATTTGTAAAATGTAAATGAAAATATAAATAGAAAATGCACAGTTTGTAAAGATGCTAATGTAAATGAAAATGAAAAAAATTGTCTTGAAATTGTGATAGTCCCTTTTTTAAATAAAGAGATGCAAATACAAAATGAAAAGAGAACAACAAGCACACAGCAAATTGAAAACAAAAATCAAACAACAAACACACAAAAAATTTTTTAAATGCAATACACACACAAAAATCAAACAACAAATAATTCGAAGAATTGAAAATAAAATAAAATCAACTTCCTGGCAACGGCGCCAAAAACTTGTTAAATCAGCTAATTTTCTATCGGTTTAGAAAATAACCGAAATTTTTTAAATAAAAATATACCGCAAGCGCACGGCGTAAAATTATAGTACGTGGCAAGTACGGGTCGATCCATAAGGAATTGTTTAGATTTTAAAATTCTATTCAATCAAATTAAACCAATAATTTGAAGAGTGTGTTAATCTAAAAAATGTAAAAACTAACCATAGCTAAAATGGATAAAAAAATATGAGATTTTGAAGGCAATTTAGAGGTAAATTCCTTCTCATGATCACATAAATCAACATATATGAAATTATGATCTCTCTTTTTTGGCCATTAGTGAATTTAATTGATGTGTTTATCATAAGTATGGAATATTTGTACTATTAATTAGTCCAATATAAACCATCAAACTATAACACACCCATTAAACCACTTCTTAACTCTAATGAAAATGACAATTAACTTGAAAATAAAATCTATTCTAAGCATGATCTATTAATTATTGATTAGAAATATAGACCATCAAATTTTGATTTTAAAATTCACTTCATTACCATCATCATATGTAGATGAAGAGGTAATTTGTGTTTTTGTTTGTTTAAGCATAGCCTATTTGGTGTCAACAACATAGGCTACCAAATTCAAAGCTAAAACAACAAAGTTAAACCCATTCAAACATTGCCATTAAGCACACAAAAAGAGATAAAAAATTATCAAAATATTGAATCAACATGATTAAGAGAGTTTCATTACTCCTAAATTGAAGGGGTTTAGCCTCTCATATTTGTTATCATTTCAACAAATGTAGCATTTAACATGAAATAAGAACAAGAAGAAAATGAGAGCAAAGTAGCAAGAGAGCTAATAAAAATAAAATAAAAACTAATCTACTTGCATAAATAAAAAGATCTACACTACTAACATGAAAAGAAAGAGAGCATGTAAATAGAAAAGAGCATGAATTAACATTGCATAATGGAAAATTACATAAGAAGAAAATGGCTAAGTAACCATGAAAAGAAAAAAAAAGAGCTTTGTTTATTTTTGAGCCTCAAACTAAACTAACTAAAATGGAGGCTAAGAGAGAGAGAGGCTAATTACATGAACATAAGGGGTATATATACATGTTTTGAAACCCTAATCCTATTTTTGGGAACTACCCAAACTACCCTTGAGGTAGTGTGGCCACCAAGTAATCGTTAGCATGTGTTAATCCTCCACTTAAATATACATGTAGCTTTAATTTCCATTAGCATGTGCATTAGCTCCTAAGTGTACATCATGGTAAGTGGATATGTGGAGTCCTCCATGATCATGAGTTTGAATTATTTCCATCTTCATTCCTTTGTTTCCTCTTGTGCATGCATATTTTCCATGAAGCCACTTGTAATTTGGATTCAAATTCTTACAAAACATAAAAATTTCCAAGTAAATTTTCTCAAATTAATATATGCACAAAATAGACCGTTTTGCCCCTATATGAAGATGAATAAATGATGATTTGAAAATAATTTGAATTTTAGTTTAAACATGTTAAAATACCCTATATGATCATTTATTTAATTAAATTAAATTAAATATGGAAGTAAAAATATGCACATTTACGTGCACATCACACGTCTGTGTAGTCTGGTCTCGCAACCTGCGTAAAGGATTACACGTATTGGACTCACACCTGGTTCCGCCACGTGTTTTATAGTTCGGCTTTTGTCCATACCAAAACTCTCTTGGACTAGCCTCGTTGCTCTACAGGAGAACACTCGGATAGCATGAATTGAGGACCCATCGCATGCGATAAAAGATTCAGGTATTCGTTTATCATCCCAAAGTCATGTACAGTACATCGTCAAACTATGCAATGACAATTCATACATACTATACTCATATCTCGTTATCATCGCCAAGTTCCACGTATTTGTTCATCTAAAACCATATACACTATACCTATCCATAATCATTATCACCAAACCAAGCATCCAAACTGCAGCCATACATGTCAAGACATTACCATGGAGTAGCAAGCGAACATCACACAAAAGACTGAAACAACGCATATCAATTTGGGCGTTCAAAAGCCCAAAATTAACCTAACGGGGTCATCCACTAGTGAAATGGTTTGCACCCAGTAGTGCGCTGGCATACGTTCCAATTACGGGTTTTCCAA
The DNA here is from genome assembly GCA_030737815.1 of Allium fistulosum. NCBI lineage: Eukaryota > Viridiplantae > Streptophyta > Magnoliopsida > Asparagales > Amaryllidaceae > Allium > Allium fistulosum. Next base: position 357,635,728 of record CM060904.1, read on the forward strand.
CTTAATTTATTTTTCATTTATTCCAAATTTTGATTATTACTTCATTCTTTGGTTTTGATTATTTCATGTCATATATATACAATATCTATAATGTTTCTAAGGTCCTAACATGTTCCTAAACTTCAAATTAGATTTCTTTACGATTTTCAATTCGATTTGTTATCATACTTGGTTTTATGAAGTTTTCTAGAGGGCAAAGTAAGTACTTTATTCCTTCTTAAGTTCATATATCATCATTTTAGGAAATATTCTACTTTATAGTTTAATCCTAGGATAGCCTTGAATCAACCTATATCAATATTAGACAATTATATAAGAAACAGAGAAGCCACACTTAAAGAAACTTCCAAAATTTGCTCCTGCCTCCGCTATCCTTCCATTCTCAACCTTTCATTTTCACCCCAGATCTTTTTCTAGATCGTAGTCATCAAACATATGATCATTTCGAGGGGTGGATCACCGAATTCCGTTAAAAACGAAGGAGATATGTTGATTTGAAGTTTGACGTTGTCGGTATGGAATGGGTTATGCGATTTCCTTACTGTTTAGCCCTACTTAACCACTAGCACTCCTATTCCTACCACCAAACTTATATTTATTCAGTACTCTCCGCATTCTTCGATTTGCCTCTGGTTTGGATAAATTCATTGAGAAACGAAAGGGATATGCCATTTTGAAGTTGGACGTTTGTGACGCCCCACCTCTATACCCATGCTAGCCAAGGACACTACGGGGTAATGCCATCAACTAGCACGGAGAATAAGGCTGTTGAGGAGCGACCATCTGTATAATTGCTTTGTGCGAGTACCGATATGCCAGATAAAAATATAATTTTTCATCTGAAGAGGAAATCCGACATATGGATACAAACTCAAAGCTACTACACAGTGGCTATATGGACTTCGGAAACAAATATAGAAATAAACATAACACAAATCAGTCACAGACAGTTCATATCACAAAGGCGGAAATAGATATGAATATAACACATGAAAGTGTACATCAGAGTAGTGGTCAGATAAGATCCACAATAACACAAAAGAATAGACACTAGTGCAAGGCAAAAGTATATGTATACATCAAGGAGTCTAATCTCAAATGTATACAACAAAACTACTAAACTAGAGTAGTTAGCCAAAAGTCAGATGATGGCTCCAGATAAGAAGTCATGAGGCAGCACCTGTAAAATCTTAGTCTGACCCGAGTATTATTTAAGAAGAAAATAATAAATGGATCAGTCTAGCTATAATTATCAGATAAAATGAGATATAAGAAGAGATATAATAATAAAATGTATGATAACCAAAAATGTCATACTACGTCAAGTATACATCAGAAAACCCACAAAAGTCATACAATATCTCAATAATCTCAAAACACAGAAAAGAACATCATCTTCTTAATTTAATTCACCAAGCCACAAAAATGACATCCATATCAATGCACATCGTAAATGCTGGTGAAACATAAATTCCAGAAATCACAAGAAAAGGATGGCCAATCCCAAGCGGGAGCATGAAAACTCACCAACACGTGTATCACAAAACATTTCAGAACATTGACGCAGTGCAAACGGTACGTCCAATGAATCGGAAAGCCGAGACACCGATGTAGTACAAACGGTACATCCGATGAATCGGGACACAAAACAATTTGGAACATTGACGCAGTGCAAACGGTACGTCCAATGAACCGGAAAGCCGAGACATCGATGTAGTACAAACGGTACATGAAATGACCCTCTCTTTACTGCCTTAATTTTGTAAGGATTTTTTTTTACAAAGTGATATATATATATATCATTCATTAACAAATATATTTTCCAGGGTCATTTTCCTTTTTCCAATAAACAAACTTTATCCAGGATCAAAAGTTTTACTAATATAGATATATCAGTGCAACCACAAGGATATGCACACACATATGAAGATGCATGTGCCCCTCTTGTTAGATTAGGTTATGGCAAACAAGAGGTTATATTGATTGATTAAATTTAATCAATCCCCACATAGCTAAATATCATTTATGTAATAAAATTGTTTGTTCAAATAGGTAACAACATGATTTTTATTCTTTGATAGCTTGCTGGATCCTCTATGAAATATGATACATAGAACCCAGATAATTATGTTATGATTATCTGTAAAATTAACAGTAGAGTTTCTGTGCTTTGAAAATGATATAAGCTTCTATCATTTCCTATGTTTGCTTTCCTATAAAATCTACCTTATATGCAAACTCAAAGTCTGGGGTATTCTTAAATGAATTGTCATATTCCGGAGGCTTGATTCCTTGATGCCATGATACTAAGCTAAATGAATTGCAATCCAGGTATAGACAATGGCATGATGCAAATGGCAATTCTGAAGAAAAAAAACATGCAGACTCCTAATTCTCTTACCATATGCCTTTTATGTTCTGGATACATTTTTCTCTAAGTAAGATTATCTATGTTGATCTTCAAGACCCAACTGTTTCTACTTTTCTCAATCCTTGAAATTATTCATAGACTTCAAGATTTGACTAATACATTTATAAAATGTAATTCTACTATTTGCTTACATTCTTACTCAGTTTACTTACAAAATTATAGATAAAACCTTTCAACCTTCCAGATAATGAAACTCAGATAATTTAAATTCCAGTTACAAGTTAAATTCTTAACAAAATATTTAACCAAATATCCAACATCACTCAGTACTTGCTACAATGGAAATTTCAAAATATCAATACATGCAGATTTCATCTTTTAAGCTCTTATCTATCTAATTCTAGCATGCTATAATCTTCTTCTCAATGCCTTGCTTCTACTCCTACCTAGAGGCTGCTGTTCCTGAAAAAGCATTTGAAGCTGCCTCGTTTTAAATGAGACACCCCAGATGCCATTAGCACACTAGGGTCAGACACATGTCTGGTATGAGAAAATCCACTAAAGCAATTAATTAATCAGGTTAAAAATGGAATTAAGTACATATGCATTTAGTTCTGCCCTTTGAAAACAAGTAATACTTGTGTGCATGTTCTATGTCATTGTGCATGTGCACACTTTAATCTTTCTTTCCAGAGACATTATATATAGATATGGCATATACATTCAGGCATTCAATTCAGTCATAAATCCAATAATCATTCACACAAAACGGAAAGATAACCAACATGAGTTAAATCATATATTCCCTCCTCATATTTCATTTCTGGCAAAACTCTAGTTCCTCATCATGTCAAATATTCTTCCCTTGTTATATTTATCTATCCTGGTCTCATCTGCAATTTTTATGAATCAATGGACACACTATAATGAACTAATTCACTCCATTACACAAAGATCTCAGGACTTAAACAAGCCATGTGTCAACTTGCATTACTCAAGAACACAAGTCATTCCTGCAGTAATCTTGACCCCGTTACCTAATCAGGTTCTCAGATACTTTCTCTTTTAAATTTTTCAAGGCAACCTAATCAGTGGGTCATTTTACTGATACAAGCATTCATCTCATAGCATTCCTCATCATTCATATAACAAACAGAGACAACCAAGCAATTTAAGTATTGGTACTTATTAAAACATGTTCTTGCAATTTTAAAGAGATATAGACAACTAACATTGGTTTATGGCTCTATGGGAAGATTTTTTTGCAAACATCTGTGCTTTAGTTAACTCAGATTGACCAAGCTTCCTAAATCACAAAATCTATTTGCTGGGTGGGTATTGTATATTTTCTTTGAATCAGGAGTGTCAGCACATAGGCAAGCCTATTGCACTCCTAATTCCTTTTCATTTTAAGCCTCAACACATATACATATATATATTGCAGCCCATATGCTTATCAGTCCTTCTGGTTTGAGCCAAAACCAACACTACTTGCTTATATTCAACATTTTATTTTCTGGGTATTTATTTATATTTCTATCCAATATCATATCAGAAAGAGATCTGGGTTTTTAAATTACTTATTCATGCATACTGATCATATTAAGAATATTCACAGAATAAAACAATCAGAACAACCATCAAGCATTAAAGCATTCTTAATTTCTAAAAAAACAATCACATACTCTTTTGAGAAAAATTAATTTATAATAGGCTGCCTTCTTTAGGACTTAGTGCCTTAAGTTTTTGAGTGAGTTTTCTCACCTAGTTCTCTTCTTTGCTTCCTTAATTAATTGATAAACCTCTGCCTTTAGCCTCAAGCTTTTTTCCTTCACTTGCCTTATGTTTTTATATGGTGTTTTTTTTTCAAAGTTCTTTTTGAGAAGGAGAGGAGGCTGCTGCTTATAAATATACAGAGTTCTCCTTAGGGTTTTGGGTATTGGCTAAAGCCATTTTTGCCCACCAGAAAATTATGTTATCTGCATTTTTATTTGAACCCAAGATTCTACCCTCCCCGGCTTAATTTGGTGAAGAGAAAAGTGGTTATCTACTTTGGTTATTTTCAGAAATCTTACTTTTCCATAAAATGCTTTTTCCCTTGTCTATTTGCATGCTAAATGTGTGATATGATTTCCAGCAATATTATACACATATTTCTTTCTTTCTTAATTCAGCCCATACAAAATACATTTTTGTTTTCCTCCCATTTTCTATTTTTAGCCTTTACTTTATTATCTGGTGTTTCCTTTTTTTTATTTATTCACCAGAGGATTGCTTCTCTCTTTTTTTTCCACCTTCATTCTTTCTGTTTTCTTTTCAAAAAACATATTTGTGTGTTTCATTTTACTAGTTTAAATTCTAATACTTAGTTAGTATACTTACCTATATGTTTTACAGACAATAACATATATATATATATATCTATATTATTTTATTCTGATACACATATGCACATGTATACTTAATTACATTTTGTGTATTTCTGCATATAGCACAATTGAGGGTTTCTTTATTTATCTGTAAATATATATACATATATATATATATATACACATATATACATTTTCCATACATAGCATCATGTACTCATTCATAGTATCCAGGGATCTAGCTTTACTCATGTGTATTTTCTGTGCACAAATGCACATCATTTTATTACACCATATCAAGCTATCTCATCTTTCCCTTAAACATGGTTTTAAAAACTATTTAAAAATTATTTTAAGCTTATTTATATATTTTTTTCCAAGATAAATTCCTAAAATCTTGGGTCATTACAGTACATCAGATGAATCGAAACACAATACAATTCGGAACATTGACGCAGTGCAAACGGTACGTCCAATGAAACGAAAAGCCGAGACATCGATGTAGTACAAACGTTACATCAGATGAATCGAAACACAATACAATTCGGAACATTGACGTAGTGCAAATGATACGTCCAATGAATCGAAAAGCCAAGAAATCGATGTAGTACAAACGGTACATCAGATGAATCGAAACACATTAAAAGTATATGGGTCGCTAGCCCACAAAGAAATGAGACGAAGCTCAATAAAATGAAGTACAGTCCTTCTCAAGGACAAAGAGACATCGCACATTGCTAGTCTAAACCATAAAATGATCATCATCGATCATCAAGAAGTGTCAATTACACCAAGCTAGTAAATATATGAGTTTAGCTTCATGTCCCATAACCACTTGCTTAACTTAAATATTTACGAACAAATTGTAGATTTCCACTCGAAAATTGTCACAAGAGTTTCAATCGAACAAGTCCAAGAATTAACCGACGAAGTAAACGCAAGCGTTTCATACCACTTGTTTTGCTAAGCCGTTTAATTAGATTTTCTCATACGAATGAGGTAAAGGTTTGTATATGCTAATAGATTGGAAAACGGTTTAAGAAACGAGCTTTGTAATAAAATAGTGTTGAAATCGTCTTTGTGAAAGAGTTTGAATATTTACTACTAGTATAGAAAACCTTTATATTTTAAAGTGACAAATCATAGAAGTGATTGTAGAAACAGTCAATCATAAAAATTCACATTCGAAGACGTGAACAAAATCCAAAGAAATCGATATCAAATCCATCAAAATGGATATTTCCGAAAATTCCCGAAGAAAATGTCATCAAAGTCGATAATAAATGATAACAACAAAAGGGAAACAACAGAAATCGATTAAAGTTGGAAATTCAAGCACAATAGGCAAATAGGCAAAAGATTGAAGATTCAGACGTCTGAAATCAAGGATTCAGACGTCTGAATCTGGAAAATAAAATATTTTCCAGAACAGAATTCAGACGTCTGAATCCTTGATTTCAGACGTCTGAAATATGCACTTTTTAGCCTATTTCCTTTCTGGTTCAAAACGAACCAATTCAGACGTCTGAAACAATAGATTCAGACGTCTGAATCTGGGAATAAAAATCTTCCCAGTATAATATTCAGACGTCTGAAACTGTGGTTCAGGGCATTCCCTGAACCTAGACCATAAAATGGCCAAATGAATACCGGAAGCGATCAATCGAGCTACAACGACTAAGGAATTATGCCAAGCGACAACCCATCCTTAATGGCTCTTCGATACGCCTCGAATACCAATGTCCAAATATCCATAATAGGATTTTCACAAAAATTAAACCAAAACACCAAAAATTGGAATATACACAAAATCGATCCAAACCAACATCAAATGCACATGAATAAGTGTTAGGAATTCATACCTAACAATCGAAGATAATTATAGACTAAGATGTGAGATAAAAATCTCACCTTTTCACAAAAACAATAAAGAAGGAGCTTGAAAGCAAAGGGAGAATCAACCACTCTTCAATCCCAACTCAAGAAGCTTGAATCTAAGCTTTAAAAGAAGAACATTCCCAAAGTTAGGTTTAGGAATTTCTGAAATTGAAGAAGGAAAGAGTTGGAGAAGATGAAGAGAAGGCTTACCAATAGCTTCTTCTTGAATTTGGAGATAGAACTTGGATTTGCTAAAGGAACTAGGGTTTAGGATTTTAATTTCCCATCTCCTCCACCATTTTCAGTTTTAGAGTGTTTTGAAGAAATGAAATAAAGTGAAGAGGAGAGGGGAGGGCTGAACTAGGTCATAGGAATTGTTGGGGTGAAACCCAAACCCAAAGCCCAATAGAAAATGTCAAAATTCGACTTACTCCAAATATATCGATGTTCATACTTAAAAGATTGCAAACGACGTTTTGAACTCAATGGAAGTGGTCTCGAGTCCTAATTCGACTGTTTGCAAAAAGTTGCTTTTCGGACATCAATCCGATTAACGATTCTATATTTAAATAAAATATTTAAATATAAAATCGATAAATATGCAGGTTGTTACAGACTCCCCTCCTTAAAGAAATTGCGTCCTCGCAATACTTAAGAAGAAAATAAAGAGTAACAACCATAGAAGCATATCAACACAAAAGAAAATTTGAAATAAGAAGTTCACCATAAAGAGCATGAAAGAGTTAGCCCGAACGTGTTCGCTCGATGAATTCTCTGGATTCCCAAGAGAAATCCTTAGGATTTAAGAACCATCGGACTTTCACAAAAGGAACATCTTTATCTTGAAGGCACTCAACCCCCGAAGAAATGATGCGAATAGAATGTTGCTCAAAAGTCAAATCTGGTGAAACTTCAGTCCCTACTATAACACCAGGCTCAAGAATAAAAATAGGAAACCTAAAATCATTTCCATAGTTAAAAGACGTGGAAAATGTCAAGAATAGCAGAAAATTGAGCTGGTGCAACGGCGTAGTACAATAACAATACGCCCGAGAAACTGGAAACACGAATAACTCCGAACATCGACGTAGTACAATAACGGTACGTCCAATGAACGGAAACTCAAATAATTCGGAACACCAACGTAGTATAAAAACGGTGCGTCCAATGAACCGAACACCATAAAAGAACATCAGACACTAGTCCATAAAAGAAATGAGATAAAGCTCAAATAAAAGAAGTATATCAAAACGTCCGATGTTGGAAAGACGATCATTCCATTTGGACATCATCAAAGAAACAACCACTTGTTGTATACAAATAAGCGCATTGGCAACATGATTTCCCTTCTGGGAATAAAAAGAATATCAAGATCATAAGATGCAAGAAACTCAAGCCAACATTAAGTTCCTTATGAGAAAATAAATATTCCAAAGATTTATGATCGAGGTGGAGAACAAATTTCTCCGCCAAACACAATGATGCCAAAATCTTAAAGTGAAATCAAAAGCCGCGAGCACTAGGTCATGAGTGGCATACCTAGTCTTGATAGGCTTTAATGGTTTAGAAGCACAAGTGATAGCACGTTCTCTTTTGCAAGAGAACGGCATCCCAACCAATACAATTAGCATTGGTACAAAAGATAAAATCTTGGTTCCCTTCGGGAATCACAAGAATAAGAATATCGGAAAAGAATTCTTTCAAATAATCTTCTTTCCCGAAAAGCTAAAACTTTCAAAATTACATTTATCTTTATGTAATAATCTTTTCAGAAAATTTACATTTTACAAGTCAATATATCGTGTCAAATTGTCTCATCAAAGCGTTTAGGAGATTCCTATCGATAACGTTGATCAGGCGCATCGACCAGAATTCTTAAAGCACTCAATGGGCAATACAATCACAAAACCATCTTCCTTATTATAAAATATCTCTTAGAATTTTTAAGAATATTCTTTGCTCATTGAAGAACAAATCCAATTATACTTATAAATAAATCTTATGAAAAAGATTTGCAAAAATTTTAAATTGCTATTTCCATCCAAAATCAATAAATACAAAAATGAAGTCATCGAGGTACTCATAGAAGACTCGATTTATAAAATGGATGAAATAAGTTGGACAAACTAAATGACATAATAAGTCATTCATAAGAACCATAACGAGTGCGGAATGCGGTAAGTGGATGCTAACTTCCGCAACTCGTAGCTAATGAAAATCGGTGGCAAGGTCGAACTAAAAAGACCTTAACATCACTCAAAAGATTGCTTAGGTGATAATCCTAAGACAAGCTCAAAAATACCGGAAAATTCTCAAACTACATGAATGAGAGAAATAACACTTTCCTCATCATGTGAGCTTAAAGAATAAAATGATGCCATTAAATTGGAATCAAAATCACAAAGGAAAAAACAGAAATCTGCTTAACAGATTGAAAATATCGAAGATGAATAGTCCACACGGGACAAAGGATATGGCTTCATAATAATTAAGCCAATCCTTACAAAAGTCAATTCCGAAGCATAAGTAAAAAATCGGCTCGGAAAGAAAAATCACATAAAATAATTTCAACATCAATAAAAAGCAAATTGAGTGTTGCAGATCCATCAATCCGGATTCGCAATCCTCAAAGAAGTCATCAAGCCCAAAAATGTTTAAAGAAAAGGAACCACAAGTTCTTTTGATATAAAAATAATGAGATGAAACCCATATCAAAAAGAATCGAATAAGATAATCACAAACTAAATGTCATCAAGGATAGAATGGATACCTTGACCAAGAGAAGTGTCACTGGGGGATTGAACAACATTTAGCTTTCCCTCTCTCTTGTTTGGAAGTTGGGGCATGAAGATAAAAGATGTCCCGAACCTTTGCAATAATGACAAAAAATGGTTTCGGGCACTCATTTGCATAATGGTCCGTAGAACCACAATTATAGCATCGTCCACGACTAGAGGTTGGAGACTTTGCTATCGAAGTTTCTTGCTTCCCTTTCTTGTCGGGAGTGGGATTGGGGCCTTTAAATCTGATAGGCCTTTTCATGTTGTTATTGAAGTTTTGTTTAGCACCCACAACTTCAACATCACACTCTTTATCAACCTCTTCAAGACGAAGAGCGATATCAATAAGCCGACCGAAAGAAACTTCCAATTTCAGAAGTAATGGCTTCTTGAGATTCTTATTCAAGCCATAAACGAATCTATGATTTTTCTTCAATGGGGTATTAATATATTCAACCCCGTATTTAGAAAGAGGTTCGAAAGACGCGACGTAGTCCGTCACAGATGATTCACCTTGAACAAAGTCGATAAAACGCCGGGCCAAAGTTACTTTTTCAGCCTCCGGCACAAATTTCAATTCGAATCTTTCCCGGAATTGCTCCCAAGTGAGATCCGCTTCAACGATTTCAGAAATAAGAAGCTCATACCAATCCAATGCTCTTTCTTGGAGCATGCTAGAAGCCACTTGGACTCGGTGGAGATCTACAAGATTCATGCGAGAAAAGATGAGGTCGCATGATCTAAGCCAAGCTTGGATTTCAATGACACTCTCGGATCCCCGGAATGGCCTTCCACCCAAATCGGTGTAATCTCTACACAAGCATGCAAAACCGGATCTAGGATGAGTAGGCTCTGGAATGGGTCCGATAGCTTGAGCATTCTTAACAAGATCTAGAAGCTGCTGGGCAGACATAAATACTCCCTCCAGAGGAGTAGCACTAGATTGACCGGCGCTGGGACGGCCAGGTCTAACCATTTCTCTTCTCTAAGAAAGAAAGAAAGAAGAAGAAAAAGTTATTCACAAGATGAATATCAACATCAAGATTGATAAAACAAGGAATCATAAAAGAAAATAGGATTGAACGGTACCAAGACATGAGTAAATCCTAAAGCACGACTCCTAAGAAAAAACTTAGGACAATGATCCTTGCTAGATTATTCTACATTGTTCCGAAGTTTGGCTCTGATACCAAGCTGTGACGCCCCACCTCTATACCCATGCTAGCCGAGGACACTACGGGGTAATGCCGTCAACTAGCATGGAGAATAAGGCTGTTGAGGAGCGACCATCTGTATAATTGCTTTGTGCGAGTACCGATATGCCAGATAAAAATATAAATTTTCATCCGAAGAGGAAATCTGACATATGGATACAAACTCAAAGCTACTACACAGTAGCTATATGGACTTCAGAAACAAATATAGAAATAAACATAACACAAATCAGTCACAGAAAATTCATATCACAAAGGCGAAAATAGATATGAATATAACACAGAAAGTGTACATCAGAGTAGTGGTCAGATAAGATCCACAATAACACAAAAGAATAGACACTAGTGCAAGGCAAAAGTATATGTATACATCAAGGAGTCTAATCTCAAATGTATACAACAAAACTACTAAACTAGAGTAGTTAGCCAAAAGTCAGATGATGGCTCCAGATGAGAAGTCATAAGGCAGCACCTGTAAAATCTCAGTCTGACCCGAGTATTATTTAAGAAGAAAATAATAAACGGATTAGTCTAGCTATAATTATCAGATAAAATGAGATATAAGAAGAGATATAATAATAAAATGTATGATAACCAAAAATGTCATACTACGTCAAGTATACATCAGAAAACCCACAAAAGTCATACAATATCTCAATAATCTCAAAACACAGAAAAGAACATCATCTTCTTAATTTAATTCACCAAGCCACAAAAATTAAGGGTGGGCATTTAACCGAGTTAACCGACTTAACCGAGTTAACCGATCTTAACCGAATCGTATTAACCGATAAAATCGGTTAACCGAATGTCGATTAACCGACCGACGTTAACCGACCAAAGTCGGTTCGGTTAACGGTTAACCATATCACGATTTTCGGTTAACCGTTAACCGAAGATAAATTTCCTCATTTAACTAATAGGTAGGACATTAATAAGAACCCGGCCCACCCAATATCGCATAACCCTAATTTTTTGTTCATGTTCGCCAGTCGCCACTTTCTGCATTCATCTCGTAGCTAAAAAAACCTAGATCTACAAATTTCGTCGCTCCCAAAACTTTCCAATTTCAGATCGATGAATACAAAAAACTACAGAGGCAATACTGCGGTGTTGGTTTTAGGGCTAATGCTCAACAGCCAAAGCTATTTGTGGGTATGATTCTCGTTCTCGTTTTTACATAAGGTCTTGCTCTTTATTATTTACTAGATTCTCCATTCATGTTGTTTAGATCTAAACCGACTAATTATTACAAATTCTTATCAAATTAGAGTGGTTGGCTTGAAAAAATTGCTTACAAAATATCCATGAATAACCTATATAATCAGCTTAATATATAATTCAACGCCTTCTTTAAGCACTTGGTTTCTCTATAGTTATTTTCCTTTTATCATATTTTCAAGCAAGATCATTGTAACCATTAGGGTGTTTGGCTTGGTAGTTTTGGAGACTTTTAAGCAAGACTAGAATTTTATAGCCTATGGGTTTTATTATAAGAGTAAGACTTGCTAATAAGAATTAGATTGTGTAGGTGTTTCTTTTACAAGGTTAAACTGGGCATGTTAACAACTTTACATTGCATGCATATTTAAATCCGATGGCAGAAAATAAGCAATAGCTGGTAACTAATCAGTGATGCAAAATCTGAGCAGTTATTTGGTTATTGGTTTAACTAAAGGTAAATTTTCAAATAAATGGAACTAAAATAAAGTATATTTAACATAAAGTATATATTATTTAAAATACTGAAATTATATTTTAATGACATATACAAAAAAGTAAAGGAAAATAGTTCAGTTCAAAGTACTTAAAATCAAGTCTTTTTGCTCATATATGTGTTGTAAATTGTAGATAATCGTTTGTAATCATATTACCATCGACATAATATTGTGGTTTTGCATCATATCTTCCTTTAGGCTGATTGTATTTAGGTACTTGTTTCCTGGTTAAGTCCACATGTTCTTGCTAATTTGGTTGTAATTCCATAATTGATGGTGATGTAGAAATTGTTACTAGCTTAGGTGGTTCAGGCATGCATACAAGTCAACTAGCAAACATAATTTTGACACATATGATCATCAATAATCAGATTCATATTACCCTTTGAATTCATCAATTTTAATATATGCGTAACAAATTTAAGATACTAAAATTATAATTTTGATAGATATTATTATGAACTAAAACTAAAACTGTTGTTTCAGGGAAATATACAGAATAAATAGATATAAACATCCCAGAACTAGCTAGATATGTCAATCTTTATTACTAACAAGCATAAAGTTTTCACTAGTTCATATCCATATCGGTATTACATGGCTGCTTGTACTCAAATAGTTGCATTTGAAAATAGTTCATATATGAGTCATAATATTTTTCTTTGTGTGGGGGGTGTATACATGTATGTACCAGTCTATACCATATATCATGTATATATATGAACTATTCCATACCATATTTGATATATGAACTGTTATACTGATATGTGGTATATGATTTATAATACCATGAATTTAATGAATGTTATGAAGTAATACGAACACACACGCGCACACACATATATGGACTGCATAAATAGTGATGTTGTGACATATATCAGTTGTATAACTCAGTTCTCAAGAACATGTATGCACGATAGTAATATATATAGTTCGGATGTTGTGGTCACTTGTCTCAGGCTCTCAGCTTTTGTAGTTAGAGTTGAATGCTTCAGGCTACCTACATCAACTCACCTTCGATTTGCATATAATCTTTCAGCTTTCATTCTTCAGTTCACTGTCCATTGTCCAATGCCTCCACTACCATTTTACTTCAGTTTTAGTTTATGCTCTGTTCAGGCTATCATCAAAACTATACCTGCAGCAATTCAGTTACAAAATATTCTCATTTTAGCACATTAAATAATTATTAGTTTGTTTGTTAATATATAAAGAATTTATGTGTATGTGTTTGTGTAATCTGCATGCATGCCTCATTGATATATAACATATTTATGTATTTTTCTGTAAATGGCGATATATATGAACTGATACATATATCATATATATGAACTGATATAATAGTATATATGTTATGTATCATGTATATGAACTGTTTAATATAAGTTTATGTGTATGGGATAAATATTATATGATATATTAACTGATATATATCATATATATGAATTGTTAAATATATTTTCATATCAGTTCATGTGTATGGTATAAATATGATTAGTCTATACTGTGTATTATGCAAATACTATTTATATAAACTGTTATATACCATATATATTAACTGATATATGAACTGTTATACTGATATATATGATAATGGTCCTAATGGAAAGACTTGGAGAATGGATAACTGATTATCATATATATATTAATTGATCTATTAACTATATTAAGTTTTGTTTAGGCGGACTTGAAGATTGGAAAGTGGAGACCGAAGTAGTGATGTTGGAAAATAGAGAGTGGAGACAAGACTTAGAGTTATGTTTGTAGTTGTTGTATTAATGTATATATATATTATCTCTTTGTACTTTGGACTTTGGACTAAATTAGCAATGTAATGTAATAACTAATAACTGTAATTAATGCCTGTATTGTGATGTAATGTATGAACTGGCAGAACTGCTGGTGAGAATTGAACCACTGAAGTATGTAGGGGTAGCCAACTCTAGAATTTAAGTTTGAAGGGAAGTATGCAACTGATACATGTATGTATGTGTGTAATGTATATGGAGTAATGACGTGTGTAACTGTATTGGCAAGTAGTGGCAATCTATAATGCTTGCTATTTTTACTAGTTTAATGAACATATGATGTTGTTTGGTTGGTTAACCGGTTTGTTTAACTGGTTAACCGATTAATATAAACGGTTAACCGGTCAACGGTTAACCGTTTAAGTTAATCGGTTAATCGGTTAAACAAACCGGTTAACCACGGTTAATTTTAACCGGTTCGGTCGGTAGACCAAAACTAAAATTAACCGAACTCGGTTAACCGAACCGCTCCTTCTTTAACGGTTAATCGAAAAAATTAACCGATTGAAGCGGTTAACCGACCGCGCCCACCCCTAACAAAAATGACATCCATATCAATGCCCATCGTAAATGCTGGTGAAACATAAATTCCAGAAATCACAAGAAAAGGATGGCCAATCCCAAGCGGGAGCATGAAAACTCACCAACACGTGTATCACAAAACATTTCGGAACATTGACGCAGCGCAAACGGTACGTCCAATGAATCAGAAAGCCGAGACACCGATGTAGTACAAACGGTACATCCGATGAATCGAGACACAAAACAATTTAGAACATTGACGCAGTGCAAACAGTACGTTCAATGAACCGGAAAGCCGAGACATCGATGTAGTACAAACGGTACATCAGATGAATCGAAACACAATACAATTCGGAACATTGACGTAGTGCGAATAGTACGTCCAATGAAACGATAAGCCGAGACATCGATGTAGTACAAACGGTACATCAGATGAATCGAAACATAATACAATTCGGAACATTGACGTAGTGCAAACGGTACATCCAATGAATCGAAAAGCCGAGACATCGATGTAGTACAAACGGTACATCAGATGAATCGAAACACATTAAAAGTATATGGGTCGCTAGCCCACAAAGAAATGAGATGAAGCTCAATAAAATGAAGTACAGTCCTTCTCAAGGACAAAGAGACATCGCACATTGCTAGTCTAAACCATAAAATGATCATCATCAATCATCAAGAAGTGTTAATTACACTAAGCTAGTAAATATATGAGTTTAGCTTCATGTCCCATAACCACTTGCTTAACTTAAATATTTACGAACAAATTGTAGATTTCCACTCGAAAATTGTCAAACAGAGTTTCAATCGAACAAGTCCAAGAATTAACCGACGAAGTAAACGCAAGCGTTTCATATCACTTATTTTGCTAAGCCGTTTAATTAGATTTTCTCATACGAATGAGGTAAAGGTTTGTATATGCTAATAGATTGGAAAACGGTTTAAGAAACGAGCTTTGTAATAAAATAGTGTTGAAATCGTCTTTGTGAAAGAGTTTGAATATTTACTACTAGTATAGAAAACCTTTATATTTTAAAGTGAAAAATCATAGAAGTGATTGTAGAAACAATCAATCATAAAAATTCACTTTCGAAGACGTGAACAAAATCCAAAGAAATCGATATCAAATCCATCAAAATGGATATTTCCAAAAATTCCCGAAGAAAATGTCATCAAAGTCGATAATAAATGATAACAACAAAAGGGAAACAACACAAATCAATTAAAGTTGGAAATTCAAGCACAATAGGCAAATAGGCAAAAGATTGCAGATTCAGACGTCTGAAATCAAGGATTCAGACGTCTGAATCTGGAAAATAAAATATTTTCCAGAACAGAATTCAGACGTCTGAATCCTTGATTTCAGACGTCTGAAATAGGCACTTTTTAGCCTATTTCCTTTCTGGTTCAAAACAAACCAATTCAGACGTCTGAAACAATAGATTCAGACGTCTGAATCTGGGAATAAAAATCTTCCCAGTATAATATTCAGACGTCTGAATCTAACGTTTCAGACGTCTGAAACTGTGGTTCAGGGCATTCCCTGAACCTAGACCATAAAATGGCCAAATGAATACCGGAAGCGATCGATCGAGCTACAACGACTAAGGAATTATGCCAAGCGACAACCCATCCTTAATGGCTCTTCGATACACCTCGAATACCAATGTCCAAATATCCATAATAGGATTTTCACAAAAATTAAACCAAAACACCAAAAATTGGAATATACACAAAATCGATCCAAACCAACATCAAATGCACATGAATAAGTGTTAGGAATTCATACCTAACAATCGAAGATAATTATAGACTAAGATGTGAGATAAAAATCTCACCTTTTCACAAAAACAATAAATAAGGAGCTTGAAAGCAAAGGGAGAATCAACCACTCTTCAATCCCAACTCAAGAAGCTTGAATCTAAGCTTTAAAAGAAGAACATTCCCAAAGTTAGGTTTAGGAATTTCTGAAATTAAAGAAGGAAAGAGTTGGAGAAGATGAAGAGAAGGCTTACCAATAGCTTCTTCTTGAATTTGGAGATAGAACTTGGATTTGCTAAAGGAACTAGGGTTTAGGATTTTAATTTCCCATCTCCTCCACCATTTTCAGTTTTAGAGTTTTTTGAAGAAATGAAATAAAGTGAAGAGGAGAGGGGAGGGCTGAACTAGGTCATAGGAATTGTTGGGGTGAAACCCAAACCCAAAGCCCAATAGAAAATATCAAAATTCGACTTACTCCAAATATATCGATGTTCATACTTAAAAGATTGCAAACGACGTTTTGAACTCAATGGAAGTGGTCTCGAGTCCTAATTCGACTGTTTGCAAAAAGTAGCTTTTCGGACATCAATCCGATTAACGATTCTATATTTAAATAAAATATTTAAATATAAAATCGATAAATATGCGGGTTGTTACAACGTTGAATTATGAAAACTATGCATGAAAAATCACCACTGTTCTTCGTTGTCTGAGTCTGCTGGATTCCATACTCCAAAATTTTGCCTCCCAATCAATCTAGACCTGTGGCACTCTTTGATAGCTTCCCAACACCATTGATATCATAAAATTTCGTTGAGTTTTGGGGGAGATGACGCATTTTGATTGCAAGTGGTTTTAGAGAGGGATAGAGGAAGAAGAAGGAGAGGAATATCATTTTTTTATGAAATGTAGTTACATATTTTTAGTTTTTAAGTCAATAAAGAGACCACAATCACTTTATTTCAAAATTCAAACTCCAAAATCCCAAAGCCTAAAGTCCACTTAGCTCCAAAACATATTTCGTTCCTCTTTACTTCATACGGCTTCCAAATAAGACAAACAAATATACTACATGACTCGGAAAAACAAGACGATTGCAATGGCAATGGTTTTTTCATTAA
This sequence comes from Allium fistulosum, assembly GCA_030737815.1. NCBI lineage: Eukaryota > Viridiplantae > Streptophyta > Magnoliopsida > Asparagales > Amaryllidaceae > Allium > Allium fistulosum. Next base: position 357,653,276 of record CM060904.1, read on the forward strand.
ACTCCATACTTGGAAAATGACTGTTTTGTCCCTCTAATGTAAATCTACCCGAATACCCTCAAAATCACATTCAAATTTATATTTTATTATTTAATATTATTATTTAAGTCTTAATTAAAATTTTGTGTATTACATACGGGTACTGCTCAAAATTGTAAAAATTGGATTTTACCGAAAAGATGTGTAAGTGACAAATTCAGCTAAACTATCACACCACTAGCGAAGGTGAAGTGTGAATGTTAATATTTGAATTGGTCAATATTAATCATTGATTGAATTTACACCAATGAGTCGCACGACCATAGTGATGAACACTACGAAATACGAATTAATTTGATTTATATTTATTGTAAATTAATTAGGTTAATTAATATTTTTGAAATATTAATTATTAAATTTTATTTGATTTTTAGGTGCCATTAGTTTTCAATAAAATGCATACATAAAAGTTATATATTTACGTAACGATATCGATAAATATTTAAATCTAATTTAAATCGTTTAGTTACTAAATAGGCTTGGGATTTTGAAGGCCCATCATGGCACATACTATGGCTAGCCTATGTTGCAAGGGAAGGAGGGTTTAAGTGTTCAAATTTGATTTGAAATGGTAAACAAAAGAACGAGTGAATGAAGGAGAAAATCTCTACTTTTACCTCTTCTTAATGCCTACATAAACACATCACTAGTCATTCAATTTGCCTTCATCCTCATTCCTATTCCAGTCACAAGTATCAAGGCTCCATAGCTAAAAATTCCTAAAGGCAATGTTAATACAAAATCAAATTAAAATAAAGGTGGTGTTCATCTTTAGATCGTACCAAAATCCAAAGGATGATTCAATCGAATTTTGGAGTTATTCAATCATTAAAGGTGTGAATCTTAAACCAAATATTCATGTAATAATCTAATATTATTTTTGATTACACATTACATCATGACTATGTAGATGTTTTTCAGCCTTGTGACCAAACCATGTTCGGATGAATTAGATCGGTCAAATAGAGGAATTACCAAACAGAAGTCCAAAGCGACAACTGCCCAGCTCAAGTGTGAAGTATGGCCAAGAGGAGAAGTTATAAGCCAGCCAAGAATCTTCAAAGACGACCTCAACACTTCCCACTACAAGTACCAATGTCAAAAATGCAAGAATCAAGTAAAAGTTAAGGGTGTGTACTGAACCATAGCCATAGCTCGGTACCAATCCCTAGCACTTGCCTAAATTTGTCACATGGCTCATGCCATGCCAAGGTAGACTAATTTCTGGTTTGTACATGCTATATGGGATGGTTCACTCTTTATTCTTAACCCAAACAATCGATGGATAAGTTAAATGCCTTTTCCCAACCTCCGAAATAAGGAATTCACTCAAGTTCAAGCTCATATCGATGTAACCAAATGTAAATGGAAAGGATACAAGTCAACCAAACGTCCCTGAGAGATTGAAGAAGGTTCATAGAGAAAACTTATGGATCGGTACCGATTAATGAGGACTGGTTCAGTACAGATCCCAGTACATTGGTGAGTTGGTCACGATCTTTTCAGAGTGTCTTCTTCAGGACGTGGCGAACGTGGGCAAGAACATAGTGGAAAGAATTTTGTCAATCTACAGCTATAAATAGAGGAGGAGGAGCACTAGTTAAAGGACCTTCTAGCTTGAATTACCTAATTTTCATACTTTTGTTGTAATATTGGATCATCACCGATCCATAGCCACCGATCCATAAGATCAACTTTGTAAAACTCAGTAGAAACATAACCAAAGTTCAAGTGGATTTTGCCTTTGATTAGCTGAACCATTATAATTTGTGTGTTCTTTTTTTCCTCGTTTTCGATTTATTTTCTTCATTTTATTCTCCTATATCAATCCTTGGGTGTTTGTGCCAACTTTTAGTGTAAATATTTTGGTGTTTCGTTAAGAATAGGGGCATTTCACCAGAAGGACAAACTTTGCAGTCAAATTAGTTTCTAGGACACACATTCAAAGAAATTACTTTCAAGGCCAAAGTCAGTAGATTAATTACTTTCAAGGACAAAATCAGCAGTCCAATTACTTTCAAGAACATAATTTCATAGGTTTTTAGGCCCTAAAAACTAATTATTTTACGTTTTGTCCTTGAGAGTAATTATTTCAGTTGTGTGTCCTAGAAACTAATTCCACTTGCTAAAGAGGCCCTTGTGGCTAATTTCCACTTAAGAATATGTATCAAACTCAGGCTATGCAGATCTATTTTCTACTTTTCAATTGCCTTAGTCCACGAAGTAGATCCGCTAGTTTCGTTCCTATAATCCATGACTATTCAAATTTATGCACAATCTATCATAGGATTAACCAATGTAATGGCACCACGAAATACTATAGAAAAATCCATCGCCTCCAGGCCCGCTAACGATGCTAAGAATGCTGGTTCTCAACATGTTGAAGAAATTGCTCAACCCAATGCTATTGAAATTTAGAGCCCCTTACACATGATAACATAGGTTGAGATGGACATGGTGATGAGGAGTTGAATACAAGCTGTATGAAAGCTTGGAAGAAATGAGAAAATAAATGAGGGAAAGCTTGGATTTGCTAAACCAGTTGTCCTGAGTCGCAAAAGGAACAAAATAGAGCTGTCACCTTCCTATTCAAAAAATGGAGATAGTTCCTCATCATCCAACGAGAGACACAGAGAAAGAAAGCATAAAATGAAGAGAAAAGAAACCGAGGTTTCAAGAAGCAAGCTGGATATTGCCTAAGGTACAAGGGCATGGTCGCTACCAAACCATTGCCTAGGATTGGTACCGAACCGTCTAATCAAGACTTTGGTGTTGGAGGTATTGTTGACTTGAATAATGATGTTAATGATGGAGATAGTCATGTTGCTGATGGCCAGAACATTGGAATTCAGACGACTGCTGTTAATCCGCCGCGTAGAAATCATAAAAGCAGATCAACTAGATGAACAGTTTTCCCATAGATAGGAGAACCCATGTACCATGTGTTAGAGTATGGGGTATGCCATAGGGGCAATTAGGTAATTTTTTACATATATCTAACTCGTTGACTAATCTTGTTCGAAATAAAGGTGTTTCCTTTCTATTATATAATTGATATATTGTAGTTATATTAATTAATTAATTAAAAGTATATTTAGTAGAAAATCCATAAATGAAATGTTTTGTGATAGTAGTTACAAAGTGTTGTAACCGTGAGTAATTTATCACAATAAAAATAAATATACCATTTTAAATGTTTCTAGTCAAGATGCATCGAGACTGAATATCGATGTATCTGTTGAGACTAGAGTACGTAACGCTCTCCAAATGTTGGGCATTGTATTACTGATGACTGTTGGGGGCACCTAGGGGTTATGTACTAATAGTTATTAGATACAGATAAATAGGCACAAGGAAGAAGTTGCAAAAAAATTTAGTCTCAGGGATAACAAGTTTGCTTTTTAGTCTAAAGGACACTTTTTAGTGTGAACTGAAAATGATAATTACAACTATCATTCCGTGATTTACACTAAAAAGTGTCCTCCAGCCTATAAAACAAACTTCTTGTCCCTGAAACTAAATTTTTCTTTAACTTTTTCCTTGAGCCTAAAAACCCCTATTAGATAACTATGGAACGACTCATTCGATAGTTTTCTGTTGGTTAATATAACTAAGGTCAAACAAAAATATCAATGTGAATAATTTACACAATTCTTTCGACTTGAGAATACCATGAATCTTCAATATGAAAGCTTCGCTTTGATCATAGTCAAATCATGGCATGACGTTCATCGAGTGTCTATAGTTGGGTCGAGTGGAAGTATTAGAAGTGAAGCAATATTCAAGAGAGGATTCATCTCCTCAATTATATGGGGTTAGTATCACGGTCAATTCAAGTCAAACCAAAGTCAAAATCTCTGGCCAAAGTAGTTCGGTTAATAATATTGTCGTTATTGAACCAAAGACTATATATTTGGACTATAGAGTTGGATGTGGGCGATGTTGGAATTTTTGACCATTACCAGATTCAATAAGTCCACAGTGATATAGTTTTGACGAAGAGAATTGGTATAAATAATTGTCACAACTAGGTAACGCTTATTAAATTAAAATAATTTTTTTTCAAAAATGAGTAAGCGCTAAATTTGGCCATGATGTCTCACCACCTGCTAAGTGAAGTGTGAACGTTAATGTTCGAAGAGTTCGACGTTAATCGCTGACCGAATTTACACCCAAGAGTCACACAATCGAATTGATGAATTCTCTTAAGACCGAATGATTTAATTCGTTTATATTTGTTATAAGTCAATTAAATTAATTAATATTTATGAAATATTAATATAAAATTTGGATATAATTTGAGAAATAAATTTGGTGCATGTATTTATAAAAAGTTCTAAACATGCTGATCGAAATGAGATATCGACAACAAATTTAGTTGAATATAATTATGTATATTTAAATTGGGTTAAATGGGCTCACAACCCATGAATTTTAGAGGTGAAAGTTATTGGTTTTGATAGAGAAAGGGGGCAGCTACTATGCATGAGATTAGAGTTTTGAGATGTGTGGTTGAGATCATTATTTGCTCTCTTATCCTACCCATATAAAAGCTAATCTCAAAACCCTAGTCAAAGGCTAATTCATTTTTGAACCGCCACTTTCTTCTTCTTCCTCCTCATTTTAATGGCAGCAACTCTCTTCTAAAATCATCCCAAACATTCTCAAATCCAATTTTAATTAAAAAATACTAATTTGTAGTAGAAGGTCTCCAATCCCGGATTAGCAACCTGATGGATTGGGAATTGTTCTTAGAAGAGAATTCATTGTTCAACGTGGACTAAAAGGCTTAATTAGGAGGTGAACTTTTATTTATTATTGTTGTTTTGATTTCAAGTTTATCATATGAATGTTGATTTACATCCAAATCACTTGTTTGTATTCAGATCTGTTTATTTTTTAGATTATGTGAGATTTTTGTGAGTACATGTGTTTGTTACAATTTGATTAATTATGTGCTTTTGTAGTATTTTGCTTATTGATTTATTGTTGAAATTTTTTTCTAAAAACAAATTTAATTTTGATTTATATTAATATATATAAATAGATCTAGATTAAATGTATACAGATTTGCAAATTGTCTATATGTATAATTATATATATGTTTATATCTTCTATATATGTAATCTAAAAAATTTCTTATGATGTTTTATACCTTTTGTGAATCATAAAGTATAAAATTATTTTACTAAATATGTATATACGTATTTTATTATTATTTAATGTTTTAGTGAATTTTTTATTACGTATGAAATAATTAATGGTTCAAAATTTCAATTTCATATATTTAGTATTTTCTCCACCATGTAAGATGCTTACTGTAAAATTTTAAGATTTTTTTAACTTAATTAGTTATTTTTGAAAATTAATTTACTTTCGACCTGCAATCAATTATTTAATTAAACATATGAATTCAATTGATAAAATTTTGAAAATTTTTCATAAGCATTAAATTTTCCCAGGTACCTTCAGAAAAAATTTCAAATTTTTAAAACTTAATTTAATATTTTTATAATTAATTTATTTTCTAACTACAGTTAATTATTTAATTAAAAAAATTTCAGTTCAGAAAATTCTAGAAAATTTTCCTAAGCCCAAAATATGTCTCATCTACCTTCATAAAAAAATTTAGAATTTTTCAGCAGGATTTCATATTTTAAGAATTAATTTGATAAAGGGCTATTATCAACTATTTAATAATGAAAATTATTTTAATTAAAAAAAATTCCATAAATTAATCTTAAGCCCAAAATATGTTTCCAGATTTTCTAAAATTATAAAACTTGTATTTTTTCATGTGATTATTTTACATTAATTTATTATGGAAAAAATTGTTTTATTCAATAATATGTATATATATATATACACACACACACGCATATATTAATATCTTGTTTTGACATATTATACAAGCACATATCTGAAAAACTTACAGTACACACAAAATGAGCTAATGTGTCCACAATCCCAGCATCTATTTACGGGCACATTATACCCTTCAAGGATTATGATGTTACACATGCACACATATATATGTGTGTATGTGTGTGTGTATATATGGTTCATATATATATTTATACTTATATAAATAAATAAAACAAAGTTAAATAAATTTCAAACTAAAATTTGTACAGTTAGAATAAATATGGACATAGTAATGAATCTTGCCATGAATAAATTATTAATTAATGACATTTAATGTATCAATCAATTCAAATTAAAGAGAGAAAACGAAAGGTTTCTCTCTCCATTTAATGCAATTGATACTCTAACTTAATTCTTATTTTAGGGAAAGAAATGAAAGGTTTCATTCCCTATACATTAACTAAATGTTAGGTGTATTTGATACACTATACATTTGAAATTAAAAACTTCCCTTTAACTAATTTAAATAAAATAAATGATTTTATTTAAAATAAATTTAGAAATGTTCTAAATAAATTAGGTTTTATAGGCCCAGCTAATATCCAATAGGGTAAAAAAATTGAAATTCACCCATTTCTTCCGCTGTGGGCTGGCCCAGTTCCTTCACCATGGAACTAACTGAGGCCATTTGCAGAGCCAAACACTTGGGGCAGACCATGATTATCGCCTTCCAGCGGATCAAATTGAACCCGAATCTTCGGCTGATATGGCGAAGAAGTTAGTAAATGAAAGTCAGCATAGAAACAATGATGAATAGGGCTCTTATCATAGTAGGAACCCATTCACAGAAGAGATATTACTTAAGGAGTACCACCGAAGATTCACAATGCCAACGATGTCGTCATATAATGGGACGATGGTTCCAAGACAACATTTGCTGAAATACGAATAGCATATGGACACGGCAAGGGCAACGGACGATGTCAGGTGTTGGTGTTTCCCAATTTTCCATAAATGCGTGGCTACAATGTGGTTCACCCGACTTCCAATGAGATCCATATCATCGTTCGATCAGTTGGCAAGAAGGTTTGTCGAACAGTTCACTTTCACACTACCCGTCCAATGGATATGATGTCGTTATCGAACCTTTTTCAAAGTACCAGAGAGTCGTTGATGTAATTTTTGAGTAGATTCAATATGGCAGTGACATAAGTGAGTAACACTAAAGAGGGCATAGTATTTATTACTCCAATTAAGAGGATACACAAAGATACTAATTTTGGGAGATGGTTGAAGATGAAACCCCTGTCGACTATAGATGATTTTTACAAAAATGCGACTCAATTCTTGTGCTTTGAAGAGGTAAGTACGACCACCAGGAAAGCTGATGGTGCACAATCAACTGAAGTAATTCAAAGTAATGTGGCTGTGAAGCGGTCCAGAGAAGGTTCCAGGAATATCACTGTTAATGTAGGAAACAAAGGCAATAACCATAAAAGAAACAATTAAGGTAATGGACATAGGAAGCCGGATTTCAAGAAACATTTGAGATTTCCAAAGTTTGAGGATTATATGCCATTGAACAATACAGTTGAGAACATGTACCTTGTGACAATAGGGGACTTAGCATTACAAGAAGCCAGCTCCAAGAGAGTCGACTGAGAGGGAGAAAATGCCTGGGAAGTTTTGTCGCTTTCACAAGACCCATGGTCATAACACAAATGAATGCAGACATCTGCGAGATGTTACTAGGGATTTGATCTAGAAGAAGAAGCTACAAAAGTAAGTGAAAGCCCCCAAGATAGCGTCCAAGAGAGTGTTTAAGCCTAGGAACAACTTGGGGCTAGGCTGGATGTAACATCCCCCTATTTGGAGGCCTAAAACTAATGGCTACAGATGTTGCAGTCATACATAGTTATTAATCCCCGGCGACCAAACACGGCGATATTAGATACATTGATACACAGAAACACAAGAATATGGAAAAAAATTAAACAGCAAAACAAATTCCACATTCCATTTCAAAATATTCCAAATTGATTACATAATCCCAATTCGCAGACCACGTTCAGATAACATATAATTATTACAAAATACACTAAGAGCGACATATGAAGATGCCCACTTGGTAGATCAGAGTATATAGATAGGAAAGAAAACAATTTTCCTTTACAAACAAAACACATAGTGGAAATAAAATAACTCTAATATCAATCTTGCCTTCTGCATGTCCTCGTAAGCTTTTATTCGTCTAAAATAACACCTGGAAACCTTAACTCTCAACCTACTCAAAATCGATCGAGTACCAGAGAGTTTAAAGGGAAAACAAAAACTTCGAGTCAGACATAAAGCCTGGTATGAATAATAATTTAACATCTCAAACCATTTAGATATCTAGTGAGACCACGCCGCTTAGCGGAATGAGTTTTCCCCTCACTAGTATCCTAAAACATTTATAAACCATATACTGTGCTCCTGTATCCATAATGGTTAAAACATAGTATTTCAAAACATTATGATGATATGCAAAACAAATAAATCAATTCTGGATTACCCATCACCATTTATTCTTACCATCTGTCTCAATTATAGTCTAGGATTACTATTAACCTATTAAATGTTAGAAACTATCTGTCCAATTACTTAGTTTTCATGGGATCACTAAGAACCTATTGGTAACTCCAATATCTTATTTCTTATCCTAGTTTTCATGTGCTAACTAGGAACCTATTGGCCGACTGCCAATATCTTAATCCAGATATAGTTTTCATGGGCTAACTACAAACCTACTGGCCCATGCCTGTATCAAATCATAGTTTTCATGGGCTGACTATGAACCTATTAGCCCCTGCCAATATCATACAGTTTTCATGGGCTTACTGTAAACCTATTGGACCCTGCCAATATCTTTAATTAAAATTTTAACATCTATTAAGTTATATTCACTACTGGGTCAATTCTGCCCTTTCTCTAAAATACATTATGGGTTAATCACAATGTGAATAACATTTCAAAACCTTTATTTATGTCATGGTTATTACTTTAAATTGAGATTGAGTTTATGTTTTGAAACCATAAAAACATCTCTTTCAAAACCTCTGGATAGCCTCCTTCGAAAGCAAAGACTTCTTTTCAAAACATTATATACATACCTTTTGAAGCCCTTAATAAACATTCTTTTTCGAAACCTATTATACCTTTCAATGGTATTAAATCATCTTTTAAAATATAGAGCTTTGAAACAAATGAAAGTACCCCTTTCGAAAGTATTGGGTTTACACTTAAAAATCATTTAGGTCCAAATGGTTATATACGAAAGTATCTCTTCCGAAACTAAAAAAGTTAGTTGGGGGGAAAAATTGATGGTGTTGAAACCATCTTAGTCGAAAGCAAAAGTTTTTAAAATCAAAACTTTGAAGGACAGAGTCGAAACCCTCTTTCGACTCCATTACCTTTGAAACCCACAACCCCTTCGAAAGCATACAGGAAAAAGCTTTAGTTAAAACAGAAGTAACCCCTTCGACAACATAGATGACTTCAGTGCAGTCAAAAGGGGGATTTAGCGGCTTGGTTTTGATTGAGATAAAAACTACCCTTTCGAAAGCAATTATTTAAGGGAAAAAAGTACTCCTTCAAAAGAATATACTTTAACACAACATTGCAACCTTCTTCGAAAGCCAATTATAAAACCTTTTCGAAAGCATAGCTTTCGATTGTGTCAAAAGATTTAGGTAAAACTAGGCAAGACTTTAACTTTTAAAAACAAAGCAGGGTTTCGACCCCATCGGAAGCTACCCCTTTCGACATGGCTTCCGCCTTCCATCCAATCCACTACATACCACCTAAGTGATATCATGTGTATTGGTTTTGACTGTGTTGGTTTCGACTGAGATGAGGCGGAGGCAATGGAGTCGGAAGGTGCTTACTAACAGAGGCGAAACACCCTTTTCTGATTTAAAGGCTGAATTATGACAACTTTTAGTAATTTCTCTTTAACAACTTGCCTATTTGTAAAACACTGATTGGCTGCCATAAAACTTTTCAATTACTTTACATCTAAAACTGCCACATTTGTTCAGATCCAATATCAAAGGATTTTAACGTTAAAACCTTTCCATATAACCAAAAACCAACATTTTGCAGAAAAACCCTTCTTTTAAAATAATTTATTTTCCCAAATAAATCAATTGGGAAAATCTCCTAAAATCACAGAAAATCGATTTCATCATGTAATCAAACATATTAAAATTTTAGATCCAATTTCTTCCTTAAATTCTCGAAATAATTTATTAACCCAATTATATCATATCTTTCATCAGAAATTTATAATAAAATTTCCATAGCTTGGAAAATTCTGAAAATTAAAACCCATCTCTAAAATCATATTTTACTTAACATAAAATTTTCCATGGCAATCTGAAATCATATATTCACGGTTTTATACTAAAACCGTACAGATTCATATGCTTATGAATTAAAACAAATCATTATAATATGACTCAAGAATATCATCATCCATTTTATCACAAAAATGAATTTAAATCATAAATTCAAAAACATATAATCATAGAATAAAAATAGAGATGGTAGAAGATTATTATTCACCTTAAACTTGATAAGGAATTTGAGATTTGTTGTTGATTAATCCTCCCTAGCTTTTGATCCTTAGCTTTAGATTTAAATTCCTTCCTTTCTTCCTTGGTAATGGCTGGATTTATTTAGGTTTTAGATTTGTAGTTGTGACCATGAGAAATGAGACGTGAATGGACAAAAATGAGAAGTTATAGTCGTGTGTAATAAATTGGCTAGTTTACTAATATGCCCATGTGTAGATTAATTAACCTTTAAACCAATTTAATTTGTTAATAAGCATGGCCCTATTATGTAATTTATTCAATTCTCAATCTCCTTATCATCATTATTCTATTTAATTTATCTAATTAAATCTTCTGAATAATGTTATAAAAATGTAGGAATGTTACATTGGACCTAGTAGTGATGAGCCTAGGCAGCTTAGGAAAAGACTTGTCATCAACACAATCACAGGCGGACCTCATCTAACATGGAAGAGTTGGAATGAGATGGAAAGGTACGAGAGTTCTTTGAAGCATGTTGTATAGGAAATTTGCTTCGCCGTCAAAGACGGAGCACCGGCAAAATAATTAAGGAGTATGAAGGATGACATTGTTTTCAGAAGTCACGATGCGGACGGGATCGAAGCACCTATGCTTGATCACTTGGTGATAGTAGCCGTGATTGGGCCAGCAACTGTGAAAAAAGTGCTTGTAGATTGTGGAAGTTCTGTCAATATTTCAAAAAAGTTTATGACCAAATGATGATGGATGGTCAAGATTAAGAGCCTTGTAAATCCTGAATTCAGGGATTTACCGGAGAGGCTACAGAGCCTATGGGATGTGTAAACCCACCGATGGTTTTAGGAGAAGATGACTACAAGAGAGTGCGGGTTGTGACCTTCGTGGTGATGGACATATTTTTAGCATATAATGCCATTTTGGGTCGACTGTCCCTCGCTAGTTTCTATGTTACCCTGGCTCCATGGTGCCCGACAATGATATTTCCCATAGAAAATAGAATGGGGGTCGTTCAAGGTGATCAGAATTTAGGACGTGAATGCTACGTCATAGAGCTGAGAGAAGCAAAGCGATGTGTCAAAGTAAAGGACGTAGAGAAGACTCTCTGTGTCAAATCAATGGATGCATAACAACCATTGCCTAAGCCCTGGCCCGGTTAGCATAATAGGTTCCATAAAGCTATGGATCCAAGGAAAGAGCTAAAGGATGGGAGGGTGGCCCTGCCCAACCTGATGATATGCATCCTGATCAATTAGAAAGATCCGAATCGGGTCCCGAAAATCTGGCCACAGCTCTGCATGAAGATGAAGAAGGAATTGACCGATTTTTTCCAGGGAAAACCTACATGTGTTTGCTTGGACACATTTGTGAAATATCGCCCGAGATAGTGTGCCATGCATTGAATTGAATCCCAAATGTCTCCTTATGAAACAGAAGTGGTGTAGCCTGGGTATGAAGTGATATGCTGTGTTGAAATAAGCGGATAAGCTAAAAGCCAATAGCTTCATTCACGATGCTCAATAGGCAAAGTGGGTATCCAATCCAGTCCCAGTCAAAATGTCCAACAGGAAATAGAGGACGTGCTTCGACTATTCAGACTTGAATAAAGGGTGTTTGAAGGAAGGTTTCCCATTATAAAGAACGACCAACTGGTGGATTCGACCATCGGACATGAATTGCTGTCATTCATGGATGCTAATTTCGACTGCAATCATATCCCAATGCATGTCTTAAACCAAGAACATACCAACTTCATATACGACTTGGGATTGTATTGCTACCTTGTCATGCCATTCGATCTGAAAAATGTTGGAGCCACTTACCAGAGCTGTGCAGTTAATGCCCCGCTATTGCCCTGCAATAACCCCGCTATATCCCATTGCGGATTCCCGCCGCTACGATTTTCCCAAATAGCCTTAAATATAACACTTCAGCTTTATGCCCCGCTATTTCTGCTATAACCCGTTATTCCCGCTATATTTCACTATTCCGCTATATCTTCTTTAAAAGAAATAAACTGAAAAATGTTATTCATACATTATACAAATTTTGAAATTAATTTTTTAATTGAATTTTTTAACATATCTTTGCAATCAAATTGGTCACAAGCACCCAAGAATAGATTTATGTAGAGAAGTAAATGAAGAAAGTATAATTAAAATAGAGGAATAAAATAAACTAATAAGCAAATCAAAGAAAAAATAAAGAACACAAGAATTTATAATGGTTCGGCGTTGTATGCCTACGTCTACTTTGAAGATTATCTTTATAGATTCACTAATATTTTGATTGTAGCAGCAAACAGCAAGAAATTAGGAGAAAACTTGATTACAATAAAGGCCAATGTAACCAGCAGCGTAATTCCTCAGAATGACCCCCTAGGCCAGTATTTATTGGTGAAGGTGACCACCAATCTCTTTGAAACTTCAGCTATAGGACCTTCTAATCCATATGGGCCCACCATAAGGGTCGCTAGGCCTAAATACGAATGAAGAGGGATCAGTACCGATCCCTTCATTGGTTGATTGCGATCCCTATGGCTTCTTCATGCTTAGATATGTAGGCTCTTCAAATATCAAGCCATTTAGACTAGTGAAGCTTATGATTTTGATAGATATCTGGCTCAAATTCGCTTGTAAACTATTTTCTACTGATCCCTTCAAGTAGCCATATGTCGATCCCTCATTCTTTGGCCATTCGACATGCGATTCCTAGGGTAAGTTCCCTGGTGTCTATATACCTTGCTCTCCAAATCTCATTTGCTTTGGTCCTTTAGATCCCAAGACATTGATTACATAAGTATGAATGAACATGGATTCTAACACATGCCGATCCCTTCATAGTAGATTTAAGTATGCCGATTCCTTTCTACCTATCAAACTATGTCGATCCCTTTTATATGCTATGCCAAACCATCTTGCCTTGACCATGCCAATCCCTTGCCTATCCAATTATGCCGATCCATACACTTCTATTCATGCCGAAGCATCGATTGCTTCATCCATGCTGATACCTTGTTTAACTAACCATGCCGATCCATACACTTCCATCTATGCCAATCCCTCCCTTTCTTCGACCATGCCGATCCCTCATATAACCAACCATGTCGATCCCTGGGGTTCCACGAAGCCATGTCGATCCCTTGTTTTTCCAGGCTAATATCCATATTTCAAGCATCATGCATCGTTTATTTACCAACTTCATCCAATTCTGGCTTTGTATAACCATCTATACTTTAATTTCGGGTCCCACAGTCATTGCTTTGTTGTCATCATTCTTGATAACAGTCGAATCTATCTCGTGCAATCAGCCCAATATAGCCGGGTCAAGATACCTAATACACTTGCCCCCCAAAGTACGTCTTGTGAGTAACATGACGTGCTTTGAATTTTCCAAGGCATTGAATTTTTCATTGATTTCCATGACGCTTGGTCGATTCCCAATAATATAAATCCAAAGCCATGTTCCATCAACAGATACAAATCCGGTCATCCAAGACTTATAAACTTTTTTATTATCTGGTTCAGCCTCGAACTTGAAGGTTTCAGGTTTGATTTCAATTTTTGTTTATTTCAAATGGTTGAAATTTTGAACCACTCTCATGCATATTCATATAGATGTATCTACTGTTGGCACCCGGACGTGTTTGATCGCTCACGGGTCGTTGCCAATTTCTAGAACCCTTGGTATGTTCGCATTTACAACCAAACCTTCACGAACATTTTCCATTTCATTTCATTTTTTTTTATTTTTTTATAGGGAACGGCATTCATTATGCTAATCCATCCTTGTGGCCATACGAATAAGGATCGGCAGGCTTCTATGTTGACTCCTGTCCTTATGACTTGTTCAACTTTCTACGGTCGAACCCTATTCCATACATACACACACACACACGAGCCTTCCTTCATTTCCTTCTTCACTTTTCATCTGCCTTAGAAACTTACTCATCTCCCCATCAAGCTCTCCTTTTTTCCTGCTAATCAAACCCTCTTCCTTCACTTAATCTTCGCTCTCACCTGTTAAATCATACCTTCATTTTTTCATAGCAATCGCCACGCCTTCAACCAAACTGCAATCCAACTCCGTTCCTTTCCATAGCTTTCTTTCGATCGATTTAGGTGAGCTTCACTTCTTACTCTTGATTTTAATGCAACGTAATGGGTTTTATTTTGTTGGTGATAAATTGATGGTGTTCGATGCCGTGGTGACAAACGGCTTGATGAAGATGGGTGATTAGCGACTTAATAGAACAAGTTAAGAGATATAAGAGAAAGCGAAGGGTCGAAGTGGTACTTCTATGGGAGGAAGGTTAGGATCACATGAACGAAGGGTTCGACAAGGGGTCTTGATAGAAGAAAAACCAATGATGGAGGAATGTAGGGATCGGCATGTTATAGTGCGGCAGTGGAAGGTGTCGACTGGGAAGGGGATCAGTTTTGTAGTGGGTTTAATCGAGGATAGGGATCGGTAAGGAAGGTGTGGAGAGAGGGATCAGTAGGATAGGCTCTGATGGAGGGATCAGTAGTTGAGTCAGGAGTTGAGAGTAGAGAATGATAGGAAAAATGAGGGTTCGGTTGTTCTAGTGGTGAAGAGGAATCAGTATAGGATAGTGGTATAAGGATCGACATTCCTTACTCTGGGATAGGGTTTGGTATAAAGGCTTTTGATGAAGGGATCGGTGGTTATGGTTAGGTAGAGGGATCGGCATTGGATTTCTTGGGAAATGGATCGGTATTCGAATCCAAGGGATCGGCATGCACCATATAAACAAATTCCAACTTAACTTGTTCGAAAAATCACCACTAGTTT
The DNA here is from genome assembly GCA_030737815.1 of Allium fistulosum. Classification (NCBI taxonomy): domain Eukaryota; kingdom Viridiplantae; phylum Streptophyta; class Magnoliopsida; order Asparagales; family Amaryllidaceae; genus Allium; species Allium fistulosum. Next base: position 357,668,584 of record CM060904.1, read on the forward strand.
GCCTTGCTAACCTTGAACATATGATGACAATAGACAATTTAACATGCATACTTAAACTATCGAACTTGAGATTAAACAATCATATTTCCGGGACTTTCAACATGAACTAAGCGACAAACTTGCAAATGAACTTAAGTAACATACTTCACACTTTGATATGCTGATAGTCGATCCTAAATCTTTCACAATCGATCAATCTTTTTTGTCAGTTGAGAGGGTCAGCGATGACGGTCTCTCTAAGCAAACTCCCAAGTCTCATCGTTTTATTTCGTTTTTCCGATTTCTAGTTGTTTATGTTTGTTATATACTGCATTGCACCACACTAGTTCACACTTAGCACGGAGGAAACAAGTTAATTTTATAATCTCGATTATCTATTGAGTATAGCTGATATAGATTTCAGACACTTGAAGCGTTCAGCTGACATGTCTTCTGATTCGGTGATGCGACACATTGGTTCTGAAATAAAGTAAAGTTTTGCAACTATATTTGGAAGGCCTTCTCCAAGCCATCATGTGGAACAAACAGAAGTTTCTAACCCACAAGCTGATCTTTTTTCCGATATTCCAGTCCTTCAAAGAAAAAACATTAGCCCTGCTTTGGACGCTGTAGAGGGTGCCATTCTCCTAGATAATCTGGTGGATTCACAGGCTTCTTGAATTGGTAAGGCCGCTCTCCGCCAGCTATGGTCCATTCACGGAATCCCGTTTGGGGACTTCTTGGTTCCTTCAAGATAGGATAGGCCTCACTTGCCCCCAGCAGGGTATACAGCATGCAACAAGTTTATGTGTAGGGTTGGATGCATACCGCCCTTTAATTCATTTGTTCGAGAAATGCTGAAATATCTTGGGATAACTCCTACAAAACTTCATCCCAATAGTTATGCTTTTATACATGGAACCTTCCTGTTGTTCATGAATGTCCTATTTTGTCCACCTACTCCCGAAGATATAAGATTTATCTACAATTTCTAATGATGATCGGGAAGCACTTCTTATGTCTTTCCCGAGCCTTCGCCAAATTGCCAAGTTCTGACGGGCACTTGGAATAAACTCTAACTGTTTAAGCATGACCGGTTCTACTACGTTGCCCTTGGGGATTTGCAAGACGATGGTTAGAAGGACGTAAGTATTACCTTCACTTCTCTCTCAAGTTCTCTAATTCAATTCATAACTTTTCCTTTGAATCCATTAACATCCGGAGTTCTTTCACGTGTTCACCCACGTCCTGAAGGCGCTGACTTTTCAAGAGTTGTCGCTGCTATTCGCGCGACCCTCCATTGAGGATAGGGACATCAGACTCCTTGTAATTGACGAGTTACTATCCTTGTTCAGGTTGTTGGAAGATGGCCATAGTATTGGACTTCCTGGAAGTGCGGCATTATTAAGGAATGTTGCAGAACAAAAGAGGGATACTGTCAACCCCGTCGTGCCCCCGCCGAGGGTACTCGGATGATACCGAGGAGGGAGAGATTAAGGATTCTCAAGTTGAGAAACCGGGAGGTGCCGATGCAGGCCCCGAAAAATAGACAATAGTTGAATCTTCGCAAGTCGGATAATCCCAAACACATATAAAGAGAAAAAAGAGGTTGGCGTACAGGCTTCGTAGAAGAAAAACTGCCTCAAACCCAGAGTTTGTTATTACTTCAGTTGAAGAGGAATCATCCTCTCAGCACTTAGAAAGCTCGTTAAAGGGATTTTCTAATCTTCAAATTTCGGATGACATCATGTCCTATGACTTTCCAAACATTAACATTGAAGGGCTCAACTCTCCCATTAGAAGTGGCGAAGGCATCCGACCTTCTGATAAAGGAGATAAAACGCCAATGAGCAAAGATACCGTTACTAGTCTGTTGGGGGAACATTAGGACATTCACAACCACACGCACTTCACTATACACTTTTTGTTGATCTTTCGTGTGACAATTACTAATATGCTCCCATTTGGTCTTTACAGGTGCAATGTCTCTATCAAGAGCCTTCGATCGCCTCAGAAGTTCTACATACCATCGATCAAGCTGGGATTCAGAGTTCTACTCGGCGCAGGGAGAAGGACGAGGGACGGGATAAGAATTATCATTCAAGAGAATATTCTTCCTCTTCCAAACGAAATCTCAATCCTAGACATCTTGATAAGGCGAACAGTCTGACTTTCCTGCTCAAAGTAGAGACTAGCCTTTTTACCGTGGTCCTCATATCGTTGCATCTTACGAGCAACATTCCGGCTCTTCAAGCTCCAAACAATCTTGTGAGCATGGATCAGGCAAACATCCACTTGATATCTCTGATCAGCCTTTGCTGGCAACTGCTCCCAATGTTTCCACCGCAGAGAAGTTGGTCGAGCTCAAGGCTACTTTCTCGAAGATTTGTTTTGATGGTCTCAAATTCCTTCCTTCCATTCACATAGTTCCGGGGCATGCCAAGGAAAGTTCTCTCATGTGCGTGAATGATGTATTTGTGCAGCATGAATCATTTATACACTTAGCAGAAAAAGTCTCCGAAGTTTCTATTGAGCGACAACATGAAATAGACCGCCTCAAGTTGGAAGCTATACACGACAAAGATATAATCAAGCATCAGGACGTTGAATTGTTAGAATTTAAAACCCAACTTGCTGTAGCGGATAAGAACGCCAAGGAAACGGCAGTGGCAGTAAGCCGTTTAGAAGCTACTCATAAAAAGGAACTTGACATGGCACTTCATCGTAGCGGGACACTCACTTTAGAAAAGGATTCCTTGCATAAGGAGAAAGACTCTCTTGCTCGTCGTGTTAAGGAACTTGTAGAACTTTTAAAGAAGGAAATTGAAGAAAAAATCAAAGCTCAAGAGGAATCGCAAAAATACCGCGAGGAAGTTGTTGAGGCTAGAAGATTAAAGGCTAAACTTGACGAGCAATATGCCAAAATCGAAGCTCTTAAAGAAGAAGCTCGAGAAGGGGGACGAAGAGAGATGACCGAACAAATTAACTCCCAAGTGGAAGCTGCCATGGAGTAATGTAGGAACGAGATTAAGGACTTATTCGATCCGTTGATTATTGAATACAATGCCAAAGTCCTAATCCATCATGACTTAAGCTTTCTCGGTGAGGGTTACCTCCAATCGCTCGCTGAAGCTTGGGAGCACATTTTCAAGATGAAGAAAAAAGAGCTGGGTGAAGCCGAACTCAACGAGGAAGAGTTAGTGAGGGAAATTCTTCGCGAGAACGAGCCTTCAGATCTAGCTGCCACAAAACTTCGGTTTTTCAAGGCTTCTGCAGCTACTGAAGGAGGAGAGAATATTGCCGGGTCTTCAGGGACTGATCCTAGAGGTCCTTCTCTGTCCCAAGTAGCCGGAACATCAATTTCTCTTGATACGAAGCAGGATCTTAGTTATGATCCGGACAGACCCGGCTTTGAATCCAAGATGTTATCCCCCATTTTAGAAGGAGGCACCTCGACAACTACAGAGAGTCAACCAGATGCAGGTATTTCGCTTTACTCCTCAGTATATGAAAAGTTTTTGTTCTTCACACACAATGGCTTTGAGCTAGTCTCCCCGTTTTATCAAATCTGCAGGTCTTTCGGGCCCTAGTCAAACTCCCAGAAGTGGTGCTGTTGTAGAAAAACATGAGGAAACGACAGAAGACCCGGCTACTGCTAATGTTCTGGGACCCGATGCTTAAGTCATCAGTACCCTTGATGAAGATGAGGCCGAGGATCCACTCCCGGCCGACGAATCTGATGATGTAATAATCATTAGCACCTCAAAACATGCTGATAAGACTAGCATGAAGGAGCAGATCAAAAAGGAGGAACTGTTGAAAAGAAAGGTTAAAATTGAACCCACCGAGGTGGACGTCGATGATCCTCATCTTGTGCCATTGTAAATTATTCAATCGGGTAGGTCGATCCTGATGTACTTCCTCCTACCTCCTCAAGCTCTCCGGCCAAAGGCGGCAAAGGGTCCCAAAAGAGAAGCACGAGCGGCTCTACCCCTGAGAAATCCAAATGAGAAAGAAAGTCAAAGAAGTAGTTACTGCTCTAGCTCAATGCACATAGTTTGCATAATCGTTTCTTCCACTAGTTGCAGTTGTACGGGTATGAATCCCGATCTTTTGAAATAAGTTGTACTGAAATTTCGGCAGCTGTTATGTAAATAAAAGCTTTTGTTTTCTGTTATGCTTTGTGTGAATTATTATTTAAGTAGTTGAACGATTACTTTCCATTCAATATACTTGTAAATCGTTGCTAGTAAATTCTGTTAACAATTCACCATCTCCATCCAAAGTCCCTTTAGTGGTCGTGGACTCGAGTCATATCAAACACCAGGTTCGGGCCTTAGTGTTATGCTGTCAGATTTAGAGGTTTTTTGAATGACTATGCTTTTGCCCTCGGCATTGATTTGGTAGGCCAGAAGTCGGATGGTCAAATTCCATCCTTAGTGAGTTTATACTCATCCTGATGGTTTCAAGCTAGAGTTTATGGAATAGAGGATGGTCAAAATCCACTCATCTATTCATTCATGATTATATCTACAGATGGGTGGTCGGTTCGCACCCAGTTTATGTTTATACTCTAGTCCGCACTTTGGGGACTCAAAGTTATCTCGCGTGCAGTTGATCTCCAACCGATTTATGTTTATACTCTAGTTTGCACTCTAGGGTTTGTTTCGCGGGTAGTCGGTCTCCACCCGATTTATGTTTATACTCCAGTCCACACTCTGGGACTCGAAGTTATTTAGTGGGCAGTTGGTCTCCACCCGATTTATGTTTATACTCCAGTTCGCACTCTGGGGACTCCGAGTTGTTTCACGGGCATTCGGTCTCCACCCGATTTATGTTTATACTCCAATCCGCACTCTGGGGATATAGAGTTGTTTTGGAGAGCAGCCCGATCACACTCTTTTTTGGTTGACTAATTTGTCCCCCCTCCAGAATTTGGGGTTTTGATTTAGCGAGCAATCGGTCGTATCTCGGCCGCTTTGATTTTTGTTTCAACCCCACAGTCCAGGCAGGAGTGTTTCAGTCTCTAGATTGTCGGCCACAATCGTTCCTTATTGCGTATCCCATTCTTTGGATTGTGAATGGGAAATATTAAACGAATAAGTTGACTGAGCTCATCTTGTGTGATACCAGTGGGAGTTAGCACGATTGATTGATTCCAAACTCTAGGAGCCTGTTCATACACATTGATATAAATAATTTTCGCTACATAATTATCATGCAATGCAATAGAATACTAAGCACAGAGGACCTGAAACTTTATTCATTAAATGGAAAGGAATAACATAAACTATCTTATTACATATTCGAAAAATCGAATGCTAAAGAAAATTATAGAAAATAAATACAACTGAAATGTAAAGGAAATAACTGAGTAAAATAGCATCGTAAATGTTCGCTATTCAACACTCTTGGAAGTGTAACGCCATTGACAGTCGCTAGCTTCAAAGTTCCTTCTCCAAGCCTTTGTTCAATGACATATGGTTCTTCCCAAATCAGATTCATGTGTGACGGGGTAGGAAAAACCCGTTTAAGGACGAGATCGTCGATGTCGAAGGTTCTTGGTCGAACTTTAGTGTTTTAATACCAGGAAACTCGATGTCGGTGTGTGGCTGCCCTCAAATCAGTTTCCTCGCGCATCTCGTCTATAAAGTTCCAAATATTCAAAAAGGAGATCTTGATTTGTTTTAGGATCATAGTAAGTCACTCGATGTAAAAGGACTTCGAGTTCAACAGGAATAATGGCTTTTGAACCGTAGGCAATGGTGAATGGACTATGGCCAGTCGCGGACTTGTCAGTGGTTCTGTTGGCCCAAAGTGTCGTAGTGTGTTCATCCACCCACTAGCCTCTAGCCTTCTCCAAATGCTTCTTCAGAATAGACTTGATGATTTTATTTACCACTGCAAATCTCTTTTCAATATGGTATCTTCGACAAAAGTCTTAAACTCAGTACTATCGAATTGAGTCCCATTATCTGTTATAATAGTCCGTCGAAGACCAAAGCGACATATGATTTTTCGGACAATGAAGTTGATTACTTTCTTGTTTGTGATTGTAGCTAAAGGTTCCACCTCGACCCATTTAGTGAAGTAATCAACTGCCACAATAGCATACTTCGCGCCACCTTTAGAGATTGGTAGTGAACCGATAATATCTATACCCCACATAATGAACGGGCATGGGCTAACCATTTGCACGATTTCAGTTGGCGGAGCTCTCGGGACTTTTGCATGTAGCTGGCATTTATCACATCATATTACATAATCAGCAGCGTCTCGATTTATGGTTAGCCAACAATACCCATGATAGAGTATCTTCTTTGCCAGAGTTTGCCCCCAGCGTGTCACATTCTCCTTCATGAACATCTCTTAGAACATGCTTTAGCTCATCATGAGCGATACACCAGAGTAGAGGGACTGAGAAACCTCTCCTATACATGACTCCTTCTTGCATAATATATCGTGAAGCTTTGTGAAGGACCTGTCACTTTTTATTTCTTTTATCAAGTAGGGCCCCATGTAGTAAATAGTCTTTAATTGTAGTCATCCATGATTCCCTTTCAGATTCCACCTTCAGTACTTGATCGATTTCCATCATGTTTATACTTGGGGAATCCAATACTTCGACCATCATCAAACCCATCTGCTGTGCATCATCGGTACTAGCGAACTTTGCCAACGAATCAACCTCTCTGTTTTGATCGCGTGGAATATGTGAAATGTAAAAGTATTCTAATTCTGTCAAAAACTCCTAAACTCGGGTAAGATAAGGGGCAAGACGTTATCCCTTATCCTTATAGTCTCCTCTAACTTGATACACCACCAATTACGAATCACAAAAGATTTCAAGAGATTTAACTCCAAGTTCTTTAGCAAGTATAAGTCCAGCAATCAAAGTTTCATACTCAGCCTCGTTGTTTGTTGCTGGGAAATCAAGTTTCAAAGCATAAGAAATCGACCTATTTTCAAAAGTTACAAGCACAATCCCATCTCCAAAACAATGATTATTAGATGCTCCATTAGTATATAATTTCCATCGCACAATAGGGATTTCACTTTCTTCTGGAAGATCATTCTACATAGTAAACTCTGCTATAAAGTCCGCCAAAGCCTGTCCCTAGATAGCTCTTCAAGGGAGATAAGTAATGTCGAATTGGCTGAGCTCAATGTTCCATTTGAGTAACCTCCCGGATGTCTCAGATCGCTACAGGACCCGTTGTAATGGCTGGTCGGTGTAAATATTGATTGGATGTGCCTGACAGTATGGACGAAGCTTCCGTGATACAATTAGCAAACAGTACGCCATTCTCTATTTTCAAATAATTCCTTTCCACTCCTATCAATCGTTTACTGACGTAATACACCGGCCTCTGGATTCAATTCTCCTCGCGAACCAAGGTGACACTTATAGCGTATGTTGATACAGCCAAATAAATGTACAACTCCTCATGATCCACCGACTTTTATGAGATATGGGGTCTCTCTAAATGATTTACCAGAACTTGGAATGCGTCTTTACAGTCCTGCGTCCACTCAAAGTTTCTTTTTCCCTTCCTAATTAAATCAAAGAAAGGAATGCATTTGTCGGTAGCTCTGGAGATAAATTGACTTAAAGCAGCAATCTTCCCATTCATACTCTGCACTTGTTTAATGGTTCTTGGTGCTTGGATATCACGGATAGCCTGAATCTTCTCTGGATTTTCCTCTATTCCACGAGCATTGACAATAAAGCCCAAAAACTTCTCTGATGCAATACTGAATGAACACTTCAAAGGATTGATTTTCATCTTGTAATATTGGAGAATGTCAAATATTTATGCCAAGTCTCTGATGTGGTCGCTAGATCATCATGATTTCACGAGCATATCATCCACATACGCTTCCATTGTTTTTCCAATCCGATCATTAAACATCCTATTAACCAAGCGCTGATAGGTAGCTCCGGCATTCTTCAATCTAAACTGCATTACTACGTAACAATACAACCCAACATCTGTAACAAAACTGGTGTGCTCCTGATCGGGGATATGCATTAGGATTTGGTTATATCTCGAATACGCATCCATAAATGATAACAATTCGTGTCATGTAGTAGAATCAACTAGTTTGTCAATCCTTAGAAGGGGAAAACTGTCTTTTGGACATGCTTTGTTCAAATCTGAATAATCTATGCACGTTCTCCATTTTCCATTCATCTTCTTCACAAGTACGGGATTAGAAACCCATTTAGGATAGCGGGCGTCTTGGATAAATCCGTTGACTTTTAGTTTTTCCACCTCCTCTTTAAGAGCGGCAAATCTCTCCGGATCCACGCCTCGTCTTTTTTGCTTCAACGAAACATACTTCGGATCAATATTCAATGCATGGCTTGCAATGGCATGCGAGATTCCACACATGTCAAAGTGCATCCAAGCGAATACATCTAGATTCGCTCGGAGAAAACCAGCAAGTTCTTTCATCAACGGGGGGCTAAGCAGCGACCCACTCTTCAAGACTCGCGATGGGTCATCGTGGCTGACCGTGATATCAATCGTTAGCTCAGCCGGTGCAACATTAGTCTCTTTGGGCTCCTCTTCATCATCTCTCGGATATATATCTCTATAGAACCGACTATGGTGCCCGAGCCAAGGCTCAGGCACTAGTTGTCAATCTTCGATGGTTTGGATGCGGACGGCTTTGTCCGCACCCTTTCCCTTCTCCTTACATTGAACTTCCCTCAACTCAGCTACATAACAGACACATCAAGTTGCCTGATTGCCATGAACAACTCCTACACCATTATCCGTCAGAAACTTCAGAGTTAATCACCATGGGGCAAGAGCTGGCCGGAATTCAGCCAGGGCCGGTCGTCCCAGAAAAACATTTTACGGAGAGTCAACATCCAAAACAATAAACGGTAAGATTCGCACTCTCCTTCGTTCACTTTCTCCTAATTCAACAGGTAATTCCACGTATCCTACAGCCTTGGTCGCCATGCCATCAAAACCGTGAATACGAGCTTTAGATGGTTTTAAGTCTTTAGCTTCCATTCTCATCTGATCATTTGCCTTTTTGAAGATTATATTCACTAAACTTATGCAATCAATCAAAATCCTTCTCACCACCGTAGGACCAATCATAGCTAAAATGACCATCGGGTTAATTGTTGGAGCCTCTACCTTGTCTGCATCCTTGTTTCTAAACACAATATCATCACCATGGTGCGCTGCTGTTTTTCCGGAGCACCATCTTCCGTATTTGAACAACATTCAAAATCTACATGCCTTATCGCGCTAGCATAGCGCTCCATCTCTTACCAACTCCTGTCCGCAGGGTGCGGTCCCCTAACTATCATATTTATCACCAGTATTCCACCGGTCCGTGCGGGCTCCTCAGCCCTATGGGGAGCTTGTCGTCGATTGGGGTCAGATGTCCCCTTTTGTAACATACCCTATTTAGAGGGCCAAAGCTAAGCATTACAGATGCTACAGTCATCTATAGTATTAACTTCCACAACTAAATACGGCTATGTTAATGGTATCTATAATATCAAAAGCACTTGAATATGAAACAAATCACAGATTTCAAAACAGCATTTTCCATTACATTTCAAAATAGATGTTCCATATTCAAATTACATAATCCCAAAACATTTACAAGGCAAGGATCAAATATAACTATTACAAAATACGCCAAGAGCGACATATGAAGATGCCCCCTTGGTTGACAAAGTCATAACTAACTTAATACACGGCGGAAATAAACATAAAACAAAGAACTACAACTCCTAAATAGCTATCCATTAGCCTCATGCTCGCCTCGGGTAGCTTTATTCTTCATCCTACTAAAAACCTAAAAGTCCTCAACCCTCAGCCTACTCAAATCAATTTTAAGCACCCGAGAGTTTAAGGGCAAAAACATAAACTTCGAGTCAGACATAAAGCCTGGTGTGAATAATACTATGCATCTCGGAAATTTAATGTTAAGTGAGACCACACCGCTTATCGGAATGGGTTTCCCCGCCCTAACATCCTTTTAAAAATATCTTTTGCAAATCATAAAACTGCAACTAAAACTGGTTAAAACTGTAAAGCATTATTATATAAAAATACATATCAGGTAACAAATGGACTATTTGTCCGAACACTATATTTTTGTTTGGCTAACTATTAACCTTTTGTTGACTCGGTCCTACCAGACAATATAACAAAATAATCCAACATCTGTTAGACATACCTCTTTTGGATGGTCTATCCTTAACTATTTGTTAAATACTTCTCTTCTGGACGGTCTGTCCCTAACTTAACATCTGTCGGTGTCACCTGATCCTAATGGTTTTGCGGGCTCACCAATAACCTATATGTATACAAACATATATTCCCTTCTGTAATTTTAGTCTTACCTGTGACAAAGCCCTACACACTGGAATTTTGGTCTAAATTAGCTAGGGCCAATAGCTAATGTATAGGACGCAACCCTATACCAGTCCCATCTAGTATTCTAATATTTGAGTCATTTTACTTAGGGAGACCTTCCCATAATTTTCCTTGAAAACCTTTTTCATCGGAAATTGATTTAAACCCTTTTAAACCAAACTTAAACAAGGAAAACATTTATACTTTATGCTTTACTCAAAATCACCTTGCCATGTTATATATATACTTTATTCAAACCTTTCATTGATCAAAACATTTAACATTAGAAAGTACCCCTTTTGAATCCGTTGAAAGTACCCCCTTTAAAACCATTGAAAGCACCTCTTTCGAAACTAAGTAAAACCCTTTTTCTAACTTAGGTCAAAAGGCCAAAACTTTCCTTTCAAAACCATACTCAAACCTTTCTAAACCCTTGAAAAGCCTTTCTTTTAAATGTCATAAAACATTAGATATCACATCTTAAAACCTTTAAACATTGCCTTTGTAAACCTTTGGAAAAACCTTCCCTTTCAAACCTTTCGACATAGTCAGAAAACACTCCTTTCGACTCCTTTGAAACCATTGGGGAACCACCCCTTCAAAACCTTTCTTTAAAACCTTTCGAAAGCATTGAACCTTTATAAACACAAACCTTTCGAAAGCATTTAGGTTCAATTTAAAACATGTGGAGAAACATCTTTCCAAACCATTTAAACCTTCCCTTTCGAAACCTTTGGGTTATACCTCAACAGAACAAAAGGCCCTATAAAACCATTTAAGTCAAAAGCTTACCTTTCGAAAGCATTCCTAAGTAAAGAAGTGATGGTGTCGAAACCATCCTTCTGAAAATATTGGAGAAGTGGCTAATTTTAAAAGCTAAGTATACCTTTCGAAATCATTGACTTCAAAAAGTAGATAGGTGGCAGCTAGGGGTTTTGACCCCTTCGAAAGCATTACTTAAAACAAAAGAGTGCAACCCTTTCAAAACCTTTTCTTTAAAACATTTAACACAGTCGCAAGCCAACAGTGTCGAAAGTTATCCCTTCGAAAGCAAAGATGGCGCTATTTCAATTTAAAACGAAGGCATATTCCACCCCTTCGGAACACTATGTTTCGCCTATGTACCTTCTGCCTTTATCCAATACGCTACGTACCAATTAACTTGATATTGTAATGACCCGACTATTTCGAATCATTCAAATCGACAATAATCCAGACATGTCAGACTTGAATTGCTCCAAACAATAGATTGTTAATTTTTATAATTGGCAAAACTTAGCATATACAGTAAATAAATCAATCATAGAATCAAAGACACGGAGTTTTACAACAATATGCAACGAAACAGATAAATAGTAGTTCATGAAACTACTACAGAGACAATAACAGAAGTCTCTAACACAAAAGCAAAAAACAAGTCTGAAACATACAACTAGAAATAACAGAAAAGCTGAAATAGATAAGATAGATCTTCCAAGCAAACTCCCAGCTCCAAAGGTGAGTCTCAAAAGCTGTGACACTCAGGCTGAACCGAGCGTAAAGAAAAACACAAAAAACTCGAGTCAGGATTAACATTCTTATGCCAGTAAATTTAAACTTAAGTGAAATGTCAAGTGAAATGCAATATAATTTAAAGGATGTTGGGATTCCATCCTTTAAGGATCCGTGGAACTGTCTAAATACATAGTACAATACCCTACATATATAATGCCTTAGTAAAGTAAAATATCAAAATAGCGTTAAGGCGTTACCCATATCCCCCTTAACACATTTTATATATTCCCGTAGTCTATACAGATACTGTAAGCTCCAGCAAATCGGCGGTTTACTCAGGGAGCACTCTATAGGTACGGTACAAACCTAAGTCGTAGAGGGAGCGATAAGGCATGTGACAAGGCACGCGAGGCAATGCCTAGGGTAGGATTCCACCATTTTGCAGAACCGGGCTGGTGGTAACGCATAGTAGCTACTACCCGCACCTCGAGATACACTCCCATAATCAAAGGTGCGCACCAATCAAATCACAAAGTAATAGAATGGTTTCGAAGAAGCATGCTCGATCGAAGGTGCGACCTCACTTGGCCCAGGTATAGCCCCTGTTTAGTCACATCAAGCTGACTCGAGGGAGTCAGGGCTGCGTTCATACCTCATAAGACGTTCGCCAAACCATCCTACTTCATTCTGGAATCTCCAACATGTGCACAATTGTTAAAGTGGTTTTCGGTATTGTCAAAGAGTATGACAATATCTGATCCCCATCTCTTTAACAACCAAACGCTTATTTCACACCGCGGTCATTTTATAAAATCAATTTATATATTTCTAAACAAAATCTCAAATCGACAATTTAAATCAAAATTAAATATCCACTTCAAATTTATTTAATTTTAAAATATTCACTTAATCACTTTTTATAACATTTTAAATAAAATCTCAAATTACAAATTTATAATCAAAATGAAATATTAAATTTTAATTTATTTAAGTTTGAAAATATTCATTAAATCACCTTTAATTAAATCCAGTTATCAAATCATACTTTTAAAATTCCAAATTCAGTAAGTTCCCAATAAATCCTTATTTAAATTCAATTATTAACCAATTTAAATTACAAATCAATTTCAATTTACCTTTCCAACCTTAATTTATTAAAGTTATAAAAGAAATCTAGTTGAAAAATATTAATAAAATTTTGAAATAAATATTTAAATATTTTAGCTAAATTAAATTTTAATTTAATTTATTATATTAAATTCTATTATTAAATCGGTTTAAATCTTAATTATATATTTTAAAAATAGTAAAGTTATAAGTAAAATTCTATAATTTAAATTCTCAAACTTAACTTATAATTTTAAAATTTCCAAAACATATAAATTTAAAAATCTAAATTTTTACCCATATTAAAATAAAATATTTATATTATATTTTAAAATCAAAACTCATATATTTCCTTTCCATAACTTCGCAAATCATTTTCAAAATAGACCAACGGCGTCTGTATAAAATTTTCTATCCTATGGTCAAGTGATACAGATATTTATCATTTCAGTTCGTAGTATTTTAAATTTACCAATTTATATCATTTCAACCAGCAATCCCAAAATATCAAAATAATAAAATCGCTTGGGTTTATCATTTCAACCCATAACGATTTCTCCTTATCTAAAAGACCGTTCGGGTATGTATCATTTCAATCCATAGGGGTTTCCTAAAACTAAGGGAACTTGCAGAGTGAGATCAATAAAATAAAATAGCATAACATAACAATTACAAGCATATATAATCATTAACAATTTAATCTAATAGTTATTCAACATGTAATGGTGTCAATTTTCATAAGCGAACAATTTAACATGTCATATTCAACAAATTTAACAACTAACAATTCAATTTAACAACACATTTCAGTCGTCATTTCATGTGAACATAAATTTACTAAGCATTCGAATGTTAATCGTGAGTGATGCTCACCTTTCGAGGCTAGAGAACAAGAAGATGGTACAGACATGTACACAGATATGGGCACGACACGTCAAAGTGTGCGACAAGTACAAAAGCAGATTTAGCTCGAGAATTCGATGGAACAAATATATATATATATATATACACAATTTTTTTTAAATAAAGAGGAGAAGGACAGCACAAACAAACTATCTATGCTTCATTGGATCAAGATAAATAAGCACACTTATATAAGCTTATTTTTGAAGCACAAAGCAAATCTATAATGAAGGAAATAATATATATTTGCAACACATATATAACTCTTTCTGCCATCAAAATATATACATAACACATTTGCAATATATATGCAGCAATATATGTATACGGGCAGTAAGATGGTCTGAGTGCAACATATATATATATATATATCAATATATATATAACTTCATATATACATATATTATTCACATAACAAGCAGAGGAGAAGGTTCAGGAAAAGTCATCATGCTCTTCGGCGCTGGCAGGTGGAGGAGGCAGGTTGTGTTCGGGTAGGGCGTGGTGGCTTGGGAGATGGACTCGTGGGTTAGGGTAGCTAATTGGTTCATCGCAAAAAGTGGCTGTGGTTCAAGGGAGAAGGCCGGTCAAGGGTGTTGAAGGGTGGCGTTCGGAGTTAGGGAGGTGGTGTGGTTCTGCGGCTGTCACCTGGGCAGGTTATCTCGGTGGGATGGCCGTGGCAGGTGGATCGGATCTGGTAGGGGTTCAAGGAGTGGATGTAGTAGCTGATGGGTGGCGTATCTCGGAGGGTTGAAGGTGGAGGGCGAACGGCAGGGGGGAGGATGGGTAGGCGGCCATGGCTGCTTGGGTGAGTTTGCTGGGTGGTGTGGAGCTTATGGCGGAAGGGAAGAGGAAAATCTTCGGGCACGAACAGGCTTCAACTTGAGCCAAACATAAAAGCAACATAGATAATTATAAAACATAAATTATGAAAACTTATATTATAAAATTTTACTTGAAGAAAAAGGGAAAGTGACTTGGAGAAAGCTAGTCAAGATCTCGAAGCTAATATGAAACGATACTGCTTTATTTGTTTCAGAATGAAGAAGATGGAATAATGAAAGGATACGACAATATATACCAAAATCAAGGAATAGAAAAGGTCAAACGTTTGATTTCTGAGATTATTAAAGCAACGGGCTATTGGAATTATATGGCTAAGCAATTGAAAGGACAAAGGAAACAAAAGGGCTCAAAAACGAAACCGGTACGGCTAATCGTTTCGCCGATTTCGCCGCGTACCGGATGCCAAATTACAAGAATGAATATATAGCGGAGGTCAGCACGACGAGAAGAACAGAATGGTACACAGATATCAGCGATACGACCAACCTATTAAAACTCGATTTTTCGGCGATGAAAATGCTTCTAAAACACCGGAAATAAGATAAACGGGGCTATAGCAGTCAAAATTTGGCGAAACAAAATACGACATCTCACTCAGAAAATGATTTACATTTTTATTATATAAAAATATGCAAATTTCAAAAAATATTTTATTTTCATCAAATTAACCGATTTAAATTTAAAATTTGGAAATTTCACAAACAAACAACTTTCATATGTTCAGACAAAAATCCGCCATTTGCTTTGTTAAAATAGATGTATTCCAAATATCAAATTTTCATTTCAAAACTTAATTGTTTATTTTCAAGAATTTTTTTAGTTAATTACGTTATTTAAACCGTTAAAATTCTCGGGTCGTTACATTCTCCCCCACTCAAAACTTTTCGTCCCCAAAAAGGAATGAGATAGGAGAATAGAAACAAAAGAAAGATAGGATAAATTCAAATGAATAGTACCCGAGTCAAACAATTCAGGATTCGAAGCACGCATGGACTCCTCAGTTTCCCACGTGTTATCCCGATCATCTGTACTCCACTGTAATTTGACTAGACTGACAGATTTCCTCCGAAGTTGCTTCGTACCTCTATCGACAATATGAAGTGGCTTTGTCTCGATAGTGAGATTTGGCTCGACGTCCAAATTCTTTAATAAACCTGGATGACCAATCAAGGATGGATCATGGAGATACTTGCGAAGGTGAGATACATGAAACACGTTGTGCACACCCGATAGCATCTTCGGAAAATCAACTCTATAAGCCAAAGGACCAACTCTTTCCAGAATGCGGAAAGGACCAATGAATCTGGGAGTCAACTTCCCTTTACGACCAAAGCAAACTACATTCTTCAGTGGTGAGATCTTAGGAAAGACCAGGTCACCCACTGAAAATTCCAAATCCCTTCGACGCCTATCAGCATACTTTATCTTCCTATCCCAAGCAATCCTCATCTTCCTCCTAATCTCCTCAACCTTCTCGGATGCTTCTAGAATTATATCAGGTCCAAGAACTAAGCGATCACCAGATTCGATCTAGCAAGATGGAGATTTGCAAGATCGTCCGTAAAGAGCAGCAAACGGAGACATCTCGATACTTGCCTAAATTAAAAGGATCGGATTAGATTGATTAAGGCTTAAAATGACTTTAAAAATTTCAATACTTGATAACTATTGTTATAGGTGAATTCAACGAGATGGAGATGATCTTCCTAAGATCCTCCATAATCAAGAACACATGCATGAAGAAGATCTTTTAGAATTCGATTCACCCTTTCCGTCTGACCATCAGTCTGGGGATGGTAAGCAGTACTAAGGTTCAAATGGGTACCCAAAGCTTCCTTAATAGGTTTCCAGAACTGGCTAGTGAAGATAGGATCACGATCACAAACAATGCTAGAAGGAACACCATGGAGTCGGACAATCTCCCTCATATAGACCTCAGCTAAGGTCGAAGCAGTTCGATTCGACTTGACCGGAATAAAATGGGCGGACTTGGTTAATCGATCGACAACTACACATATACTCTCGTTACCCCTTCTAGTCCTCAGTAATCCATCAATAAAATCCATAGAAACCTGATCCCACTTCCAAATGGGAATCTCAAGGGGCTGTAGCAATCCAGCGGTCTTCTGGTGATCAGCCTTAACCTATTGACAAGTGGCTCATCTACTGACATAGATGGAGATATCCCGCTTCATACTACTCCAACAATACAACCTCTTTATATTCTGAAACATCTTCGTGACACCAGGATGGATAGAGAGTCTGGACTGATGATTCTCCCTAAGAACCTCTTGCCTAAAACCATCGACATTCGGAACATAAATTCGGTTATTAATCCTCAAAACTCCATTCTGATCGATCTGTACTCCTAACTCACTCTGGTTATCACCTTTCCTATTCTGGATATTCTCCTTCATAAGCTTAAGCATCGCATCCTCATCCTGGTTGGCTGCGATACGATCCATAAGAGATGAAGAAGCTACAATCTAAAACAACATGGCTCTCTTCCGACTTAAGGCATCTGCCACAACATTTGCCTTTGCGGGAGTGTAATTGATGTCGAGGTCATAAGATGCCAAGAACTCAAGCCATCTAACCGGCCTCTGGTTCAAATCCTTCTGGGTGCAAATATATTTAAGAGACTGATGACCCATGAAAAGCTCAAACTTAGTTCCCAAAAGGTGATTCCTCCATAACTTCAAAGCAAACACAACAGCAGCAATTCCAAATCATGAGTAGCATAGTTAGCTTCATGTGGCTTCAACTAATGACTAGCATAAGCGATGACCTTCCCATCCTGCATCAAAACAGCACCCAAACCTTCTCGAATAGCATCGGTATAAACCGATAATCCTTCACTCCCATTCGGAACGGTGTGAACAGGAGCAGAGGTAAGCTTTTGCTTCAACTCATTAAATGCGGCTTCATATTTATCACTCCAAACAAACTTGGCATTCTTACGAGTCAAAGCAGTGAGAGGTACAGCTATACGGGTAAAATTCTCTATAAATCTCCGTTAATAACCGGCAAGGCCCAAAAAGCTATGAAAATCGGATGGAGTCTTAGGCATCTCCCGATCCTGGAAATGGAATAAGGTAGATAAGTTCAAAGATAGCTAAGATAATTAAATTTCAAAAGAAAAAAGGTGGATAGACTTACATTGATCGCGGTGACCTTAACCGGGTCAACCGAGAGTCCATTTTCAGAGACAATATGCCCAAGGAATCGGACTTCGTCTCTCCAGAAATGGCACTTAGAAAATTTGGCTTTCAACTGATGACTCCTAAGACTTTGGAGAACATGGTTCAAATGTGCCCTATTCCCCGTCTTTGACTTAGAAAAGACGAGGATATCATCAACAAAACTAGGACAAACTTGTAGAGAACATCGCGGAAAACGCGATTCATGAGATCGACAAAGAAGGCAGGAGCATTGGTTAATCCAAAGGGCATGACTAACCATCCTTCATTTAGAAAGCTGTCTTGGGAATGCTCTCCTCAGCTACACGAAGCTGGTGGAAACCGGTAGCAAGATCAAGCTGAGAGAATACTTTAGCTCCGTAGAGCTGATCGAACATATCATTGATACGAGGCAGAGGATATCGGTTCTTAAGAGTAAGCTTGTTCAGCTCTCTATAATCAACACACATCATTAGAGAACCATCATATTTGGTGACAAAGACCACAGCTACTCCCCATTCAGAAAAACTCTGCCTAATCAGACCCTTGGAAAACAGGTCTTCAATCTGCTTCTTTAACTCGACTTTCTCTCTGGGTGCCATCCTTCTAGGAGAAAGGACAACAGGTCAAGCTCCAGGAATAAAATCAATGCAGAATTAAATTTCCCGCTTGGGAGGAAGAGAAGTGACTTCACCAAAAACATTAGGATAATCCCTGACTATCGGGGTGGAGTCAAGATCACTAGGCCGAGCATCAAGCGAAAAGATAAAACTGCCTGCATAATCTTGAGGCAATCGATATTCAATCACAAGAGAATTGCCTTGGTCATCAACTAGAGAAACGGTTCGGGCTTTGCAAGAGATAAAAGCATCACAACGCTTCAACAAATCACCTCCAAGTAAGATATCAAATGCATCGAAATCCAGAACATAGAAATCTTCAGTGAAACGATGCCTGTTGTAAAGGAGTTTCAATCCTTTACAAATCATACTAGGGTTGGCGGGACCGCTGATGGGATTAGTCACACATAATGATGAGTTTCCAATTGAGGTTGCAAGATGTGTTCAAATTTATTACAGAGATCAACAGAAATAAAGCTATGAGATGCTCCAGTATAAAAAGAACACGAACGGGAAAATCATGGAAAGTAAAGAAGCTCCAAAGAGTACCTTGGTTGTCACTGGCAGAAGGAGGAGGAGGAGTCGAAGAGGTCATGGCAAAGACTCCAGACATCTTGCCTCTATGCTGATTGGCATAGTGCCTCTTGAAGTGACCAGGCTGCAAACAGAGATGGCAAAGGTTGTTTCTGGTATTCTAGGCTGGAGGAGGAATAGCGGATCCGGTAGAGGATGGACAGTTGTTGGCATAGTCACCCTTCTGATCGCACTTGAAACAAGTGATGGAAGATAGATCAAGTGGCTTCCTTTGAGAAGAAAAACCAATACCCTGAGAATTCTGCCATTTCTTCTTCTGCTGATTGAAGTTAGGCTTCCTCTTCTTCGAGCTACTGGAATTACTCTGAGTTGCTGAAACAACATGCTTTCCCTTGGAATTAGGAGTCTCGAATCTAATGGACATATTCATAAGAGAAGTGAAGGTGACGTGAACATGACTAATCAAACGGTTATAATACTCCGAACGAGCACCGTGGATAAACTTCTATTCTTCTTGAGTGGGGTGTCTATCAAGCTGGGACCAAACATAGATAGCTCATTGAACTTCCTCTCATACTCTGCAAAAGTCATATCTCCCTGCTCAAGGTTCATCAATGCCCTATACAACTGAGATTATCGGCCTTTGGCATCCATTTAGCCACAAAAGCATCCCTGAAAACGTATCTAAGGTAAGACAGAGATAAAGTTCAAAGAAATAAATTCAATAGAGATAATCTAGAAAGGACAACTAAGATCTCACCTAAACTACTGCAAAGTGATATTAGCCTCGATAGTCTGAGCAGTAATAGATTCCCACCAATCCTGGGCGGACTCCTGCAACTGCCAAGTAGCTAACTAACGCATCTGAGCATCAGTGATCTCTAGTCCAGTGAAAATCCTCTCAAGACACTTCCGCCATTGCTGGGCCTCGATAATACTCTCAGCTTCAGTGAACTTGGTACCTCCTAGATGAGAGTACTCCTTACAAAGAGTGGTGAACTTAATGGGCTGAATAGGTGGAACGGGAGCAACAACTAGTGATGCAGGGGCAACAGATGGAGCATAAACATTTCCACGACCCCTCCCATAGGCATTCCTATGGTTACTCATCTTCAAAAGACAAGAATGAATTTTAAAACAAAGGTAAAGATCCAAAATTCAAAAGAAATTCTAAATCAAAGAGAATCCAAACTAAGAATTTCAAGCTCGAACGAAATAATTCTATACTTGATTTTACTCATTCTAGGGTATTACCACCCTATCTCTAATGAGTTTTTACTCCATATGCTAGGTTTTGCCTAAACCAGAGCTCCGATACCAACTGTAACGGGACACCAGCCGATGGGGTAACGCCCACCGTAGCATACTTCGGTACCTGTGTTCTGCTTTTACGGCCAGCCTCTCAACTGCACCAACCCCATGGGACATGTAGGAGTAAGTGTCATCCGTTCGTTACCAAACCTAGAAGCGAGAACCCCCTATCATGCTGCACCCTCAGAGTGCCAAAGCAGACACACATGTCAGACTTGTATTACTCAAAACAACAGATTGTTAATTTTTAAAATTGACAAAACTTAGCATATAAAGTAAATAATTCAATCACAGAATCATAGACAAAGAGTTTTACAACAATATGCAGCGGAACAGATAAATAGTAGTTTATGAAGCTACTACAGAAACAACAGAGTCCAAAACAAATACAACAGAAGTCTCTAATACAAAAGCAAAAAACAAGTCTGAAACATACAACTAGAAATAACAAAAATAACAGAAAAACTGAAATATATAAGATAGATCTTCCAAGCAAACTCCCTGCTCCAAAGGTGAGTCTCAAAAGCTGTGACACTCAGGCTGACTCAAGCGTAAAGCTAAACACAAAACACTCGAGTCAGGATTAACATTTTTATGCCAGTAAATTTAAACTCAAGTGAAATGTCAAGTGAAATGCAATATAACTTAAGGGATGTTGGGATTCCATCCTTTAAGGATTCGTAGAACTATCTACATACATAGTATAATACGTTATATATAATGTCTACAGTAAAGTCAAATTTCAAAATAGCGTTATGGCGTTACCCATATCCCCCTTAACATATTTTATATATTCCCGTAGTCTATACAGATATGGTAAGCTGCACCAAACCGGTGGTTTACTCAGGGAGCACTCCATAGGTACGGTACAAACACAAGTCGTAGATGGCGCGATAAGGCATGTGAGAAGGCACGCGAGGCAATGCCTAGGGTAGGATTCTATTGTTTTGCAGAACCGGGTTGGTGGTAACACATAGTAGCTATTACCGCCCATCTCAAGACACACTCCCATAATCAAAGATGCGCACCAATCAAATCACAAAGTAATAGAATGATTTCGAAGAAGCATTCTCGATCGGAAGTGCGACCTCACTTGGCCCAGGTATAGCTCTTGTTTTAGTCACATCAAGCTGACTCGAGGGAGTCAGGGCTGCGTTCATACCTCATAAGAAATTTTCCAAACCATCCTACTTCGTTCTGGAATCTCCACCATGTGCACAGTTGTTAAAGTGGTTTTCGGTATTGTCAGAGAGTATGACAATATCCAATCTCAGTCTCTTTAACAACCAAACGCTTATTTCACACTGCGGCCATTTTATAAATCACTTTATAAATTTCTAAACGAAATCTCAAATCACCAATTTAAATCAAAATTAATTATCCACTTCAAATTTATTCAATTTTAAAATATTCACTTAAATACTTTTTATAACATTTTAAATAAAATCTCAAATTACAAATTTACATCAAATTAAATATTAAATTTTAATTTGATTTAAATTTAAAAATATTCATTAAATCACCTTTAATTAAATCCAGTTATCAAATCATACTTTTAAAATTCCAAAATTAGTAAGTTCCAAATAAATCCTTATTTAAATTCTATTATTAACCAATTTAAATTACAAATCAATTTCAATTTACCTTTCCAACCTTAATTTATTAAAGTTATAAAAGAAATCTATTTTAAAAATATTAATAAAAATTTTAAATAAATATTTATATATTTTACTTAAATTAAATTTTATTAAATTTATTATATTAAATTCTATTATTAAATCTATTTAAATCTTAATTATATATTATAAAAATAGTAAATCTATAAGTAAAATTTTATAATTCAAATTCTTAAACTTAACTTATAATTTTAAAATTTTTGAAACAAATAAATTTAAAAATCTAATTTTTATCAATATTAAAATAAAATATTTATATTATATTTTAAAATCAAAACTCATATATATCCTTTCCAAAACTTCGGAAATCATTTTCAAAATAGACCAACGGTGTCTGTATATAATTTTCTATCATATGGTCAAGTGATACGGATATTTATCATTTCAATCC
Organism: Allium fistulosum; assembly: GCA_030737815.1. Classification (NCBI taxonomy): domain Eukaryota; kingdom Viridiplantae; phylum Streptophyta; class Magnoliopsida; order Asparagales; family Amaryllidaceae; genus Allium; species Allium fistulosum. The sequence goes on from CM060904.1 coordinate 357,691,015, forward strand.
GCAATAATTTAAATTTATGTGTTTATATCATTTCAACCCGCAATCCCAAAATTTCAAAACAATAAAATCGCTTGGGTTTATCATTTCAACCCATAATGATTTTCCCTAATCTAAAAGATCGTTCGGGTATGTATCATTTCTACCCAAAGGGATTTCCTAAAACTAAGGGAACTTGCAGAGTGAGATCAATAAAAAAAAATAGCATAACATATCAATTACAAGTTAATATAATCATTAACAATTTACTCTAATAGTTATTCAACATGTGATGGTGTCAATTTTCATAAGTGAACAATTTAACATGTCATATTCAACAAATTTAACTACTAACAATTCAATTTAACAACACATTTCAATCGTCATTTCATGTGAACATAAATTTACTAAATATTCGAACGTTAATCGGGAGTGATGCTCACCTTTCGAGGCTAGAGAACAAGAAGATGACACAGACACACACACAAATACGGGCATGACTCGTCAAAGAGCTGCGACAAGCACAAAAGGCAGATTTAGCTCGATAATTCGATGGAACATATATATATATAATATATATACATTTTTTTAAATAAAAAGGAGAAGGACATCACAAACAAACTATCTATGCTTCACTGGATCAAGATAAACATGCACGCTTATATAAGCTTATTTTTGAAGCATAAAGCAAATCTATATTGAAGGAAACAATATATATATATATATATGCAATGCATATATAAATCTTTCTGCCATCAAAATATATACATAACACATATGCAATATATATGCAACAATATATGTATACGGGCAATAAGATGGTCTGAGTGCAACATATTTATATATCAAAATATATATAACTTCATATATATATATATATATATATATTTCACATAACAAGCAGAGGAGAAGGTTCAGGAAAAGTCGTCGTGCTCTTCGGCGCTGGCAGGCGGAGGAGGCAGGTTGTGTTCGGGTAAGGCATGGTGGCTTGGGAGATGGACTCATGCGTTAGGGTAGCTAATTGGTTCATCGCAAGCAGTGCCTGTGGTTAAGGGGAGAAGGCCGGTCAGGGGTGTTGGAGGGTGGCGTTCTGAGTTAGGGAGGTGGTGTGGCGTTGCGGATGTCAACTGGGTAGGTCAGCTTGGTGGGACGGTCGTGGAAGGTGGATCGGATCTGGTGGGGGTTCAAGGAGTGGGTGCGGTGGCTGATGGGTGGCAGATCTCGGAGGGTTGAAGGTAGAGGGCGAACGGGAAGGAGGAAGATGGGTAGGCAGCCATGGCTACTTGGGTGAGTTTGCTGGGTGGTGTGGAGCTTAAGGCGGAAAGGAAGAGGAAAATCTTCGGGCACAAACAGGCTTCAACTCGAGCCAAACTTGAAAGCACAGAGACAATTATAAAATATAAATTATGAAAACTTATATTATAAAATTCTACTCGAAGAAAAAGGGAAAGTGACCTGGAGAAAGATAGTATGGATCTTGAAGCCAATATGAAACGATACTGCTTTATTTTTTCAGAATGAAGAAGATGGAATAATGAAAGGATACGACAATATATATCAAAATCAAGGAATAAAAAAGATCAAACGCTTGATTTATGAGATTATTAAAGCAATGGGCTATTGGAATTATATGGCTAAGCAATTGAAAGGACAAAGGAAACAAAAGGGCTCAAATACGGAACCGATATGCCTAATCGTTTCGCCGATTTTGCCGCGTACCGGACGCCGAATTACAAGAATGAATATACTACGGAGATCAGCACGGCGAGAAGAACTGAATGGTACACAAATATCAGCCATACGACCAACCTATCAAAAATCGATTTTTCGCCGACGAAAATGCTTCTAAAACACCGAAAATAAGATAAACGGGGCTATAGCAGTCAAACTTTGGCGAAACGAAATACGACGTCTCACTCAGAAAATAATTTACATTTTTATTATATAAAAATATGCAGATTTCAAAATAATTTAATTTTCATCAAATTAACTGATTTAAATTTAAAATTTGGAAATTTCACAAACAAACAACTTTCATATGTTCATACAAAAATCTGCCATTTGCTTTGTTAATGTAGACGTATTCCAATTATCAAATCTTCATTTCAAAACTTAATTGTTTATTTTCAAGAAACGTTTTAGTTAATTACGTTATTTAAATCGTTAAAATTCTTGGGTTGTTACAGATATCATGCACATTGGTTTCGAAAGCATGGTGGCGAAACGTCCTAGTCGTAACCTCTGATGCCGAAAGAAGCGGAACATATTAAAAACATGTTATTTTGTTTTTAACTTAAAAGAGAAGCACATTTCAACTAACTAGCTATTATTTGTCAAATATTCATTGGTTGCTAAATACCTTTTTCAAAAGTGCTGCCAATATTTTCAGAAATAAACAATAATTTGATTATACAAAATACCCCTTCTCCTTAATTAAATACATAAAACATTTAAGTCCCACACCTTAAATAATTTTATATATTCATCAAATCAATTAGGAAAATTCTATAAAAATTCCAAAAAATCCTCTTTAATATGTTTCCTAACATATATAAATTTTAGACCCAAATAATTAATTATTTAGTAGTAAATAATTTATAACCCAATAAATCAATTTCTTCACTAGAAAATTAATATAAAATCCATATTAATTCAGAAAATTATGAAAATTGAAACCAATCTCTAAAATATATTTTCTGATCTATATCCAAAATCGCAAGGTATTTAGATGTCATTTAATAGGGTTTTTTTATCAAAACATATCATAAAATCTATATGAATAAGCATAAATCATCAACAAGCATATATAATCATTTAATGATTCAAAAATATGGCATAAACTTGCAAGATAGATCGGATTTAACCTTAAAATCGAAAACATTTAGAAAAATGAGATGTAGTCATTATTCACCTTAGCTTTGTGATTAAAGATATGAGATTTGAATAATTTGATGTTGATTAAGCTTCCCCTTTTATCTTACTTCTTCTTACTCCTGAAAATGGTGTTCGACCTCTCTTTTAGTTTTAATTAATTTATTTTTCAAATGAACCGAAGTGATACTCATGGCTAAGGGTTTAGGGTATTAAAGAGCCTTTTTTCCCTATTTTACCCCTCCCTTATAACACTTATTTTCCTAATACATTTTATTCATGCTATCTTGTTTTGATTTACACACTAACATGGCATGGCTACCCTTAATTATAATCAAATCTCAATCTGTTAATCATCTTACATTATTTTATTTAGCTAATTAAATATCTTATAATGTTACTAAAAATATGGGGTGTTACACCTATCCCCCATCCTGCAGAGTTTTCAAAAACTGTTGCAGCTTCTTTTACCGAATCAAATTTTCTATAACATCCTTGATATGCCTACATTCATTTTTATTGTGCCCATAACATTCGTCAAACTGACAATATTTCACGATCTGCTTCTCTTTCTTTGACGACTCTTTTGGAGGCGGCTTCCTATATTGCATGGTATAGCAAGTGGATAGATAAATATTCTTAAGGGACGTGTTTAGTGACGTGTAGTTGTTATACATTGGAATCATAGGCTTCAGTCTCTCAAAATCCCTCTTCCGCTCTCGATTCCTATCTCCGTCTTTCTTTTGTTGATTCGGCTTATTATGAACATTCACCTGAACTTTTTCGGAACTGTCATCAGATTGTTTTATTGCAATATTACTCTGTACTGCTTCTCTACTTGATCCTGCAACGTTCTTTTTCCTGGAGGACTTGGCTTCCTCCTTCCTCAAAAACTGAGCTGCCTTTGAATAGAAGCGCTCCAACGTGGCAGGCGGTTATCCAGCTAGCCAATCACCAAACTCAGATTTCGGATCAATTCCTCTCGTCACGGCCATAAGTATAACATGATCATTTGGGTTACTAACCTCCGTGGCGGCGGTATGAAATCTCTCCAAGTAATCTTTCAACGATTCCCTAGGTTCCTGGATCACACTAGAAAGGGACATCAAATCTTTAGGACAAGTCGCGTGCATTCGAAATTGCTCTACAAACTTAGTTGCCAACTCATCGAATCTCCAAATTGACCACTGAGGTAGTATCATGCACCACATCACTATTATTTCGGAAAGGGTTATGGGAAAGCATTTGCACTTGGTTGCGTCGTTAGCACTCGCAGAATCCATCAACCATTCGTATCTCATGATATGCTGCATGTGGTCGGTTTTTCCCTCGTAGGTAGGCATTGATGGTATGTTGAACCTTCTCGGGTATTCCGCATGCAGAACATTGTCATTAAATGGGGTATGGCTTCTTAGATTCCCCAGTCATCATTAGTCAAGCCTTGGTTCTCTCTCACAAACTATCTAACCATTGCTGATAAGTCCGGCGTCTGGATGGGTGGTGCTAAGCGGTGGTCACGCTCCACCTCACGTGAATGGTTCAGTCGATGTCTGCAGGCCATTTCATGCCTTCTTGATTCACCTTCCCCTTGATGCGTTCTTGAACATTTATCTCGTTGTCGTTCTGGCGGGGTACCTAGTCAGCATTTTATCGAACTCCAACATCTAAGCTTTCGGGAAGAACTCCAGCGCGATTCCCAAAGTGTAGTGGGAGAATCCCTCCTCTAGAGGAGGGATCGGTACCGATCCCTAGGGAGGGATCAGCACCGACCGGTCTTGGCAGACCATATTGTTCTACCAAGTGGCGCACCAATGTTTCTGCGTGATCTCCTTCAAGCCTACGATGCCTAAGCCTGTGGTGTTCATCCAATGAGCTTGAACTTTCCGATGCCGAGTAAGGAGTGGAATCCCTTCTGGCCTTCCTACACTGTTGTTGAGTAATCTCGTTCATCAGGCTAATATTGGTCTGAATCTGCTCATTTAGTTATCGACGGCTTTCCATCAACTCTCTCATTAGATTATGAAATTCAGCTCGGGTGATAGAATCAGCAGGGTTCTGAATTTCAACCGGATCAGCATTCAAATTTGCAGGTTGGTTGCTTGGGCCTCCTTGTCGAATGCTAGCAGTCTCATTTCCATCAACATTCTGAGAAGTAGATCTGGTATGTCTCACCATCATCAACCTCCTTGTTTAGATTTTAGCAAATCTGAGTAGTGTAAGTAACTTTATGAAGATAACTATGGATCTCCTTCAGGGGATTGGCCAATCTAGTAGCGACAAAGGGGATCCTAACATACTGAGAATCAAGTTCTCAGTGAAAGCACCAAAATGTTTACAACCAAATTGGTCACAAGAACCCAAGAATAGATTTATTTAGAGAAGTAAATGAAGAAAGTAAAATTAAAATAGAGGAATAGAATAAACTAACAAGCAAATCAAAGCAATAATCAAGAATACAAGAATTTATAGTGGTTCGGCATTGTATGCCTATGTCCACTTTGAAGATTATCTTTATTAATTCACTAATAGTTTGATTACAGCAACAAATAGCAAGAAATTAGGAGAAAACTTAATTACAATAACGGCTAATGTAACCAGCCGCGTAAAGATCCTCAGAATGACGCTCTAGGCCAATATTTATAGGTGAAGGTGACCACCCATCTCTCTGAAACTTCGGCTATAGGACCTTCTAATCCATATGGGCCCACTATAGGGGTTGCTAGGCCCAAATACCAATGAAGAGGGATTGGTACCGATCCCTTTATTGGTCGATTTTTGGGCAGCGATCCCTATGGTGGCTTCTTCATGCTTAGATATGTAGGCTCTTCAAATATCAAGTCACTTGGACTAGTGGAGCTTATGCTTTTGATTCTTCTCTGGCTCAACTTCCCTTGTAAACTATTTTCTACTGAACCCTTTAAGTAGCCATATGTCGATCCCTCATTCTTTGGCCATTCGACATGCAATCCCTAGGGGAAGTCCCTAGGGTCCATATACCTTTCCCTCCAAATCTCATTTGCTTTGGTCCTTTAGATCCCAAGACATTGATTGCAGAAGTATGAATGAATATGGTTCTGACACATACTGATCCCTTCATAGTAGATTCAAGTATGGCGATCCCTTTCTACCTATCAAACTCTACTGATCCCTCTTATATGCTATGCCGAACCATCTTGCCTTGACCATGCCGATCCTTTGCCTATCCAATTATGCTAATCCATACACTTCTATTCATGTCGAACCATCGATTGCTTCATCCATGTCGATCCCTTGTTTAACTAACCGTGCCGAACCATACACTTCCATCTATGCTGATCCCTCCTTTGCTTCGACCATGCCGATCCCTCGTATAACCAACCATGCCGATCCTTAGGGTTACACCAAGTCATGCCGATCCCTTATTTGTCCAGGCTAATATCCATATTTCAAACATGTTGCATCGTTTTTTACCAACTTCATCCAATTCTTGCTTTCTATAACTGTCTATACTTTACTTCCGGGTCCCATGACCATCGCTTCATGGTCATCGTTCTTAATAATGGTCGAATCTATCTCGTGCAATCAGTCCAATATAGCCGGGTCAGGATAACGGTAACAAAATATTTTCAGAAACAAAAATACTCCAATATTCCTCTTAAATTTAATCATGTTAAATAACAGTTTACGTTTATTTACAATATATTTACACATGTTTTTATTTAAAATTAAATATGTATTAATTGTAGTTAAACTGAATGTTAATTTTTCATTTAATTACCGTTTATATATTTGTAAAAACATTAAGTATGAGTTTTATTTGCTATTTTAGACCCATCTGCTATATCCCCTCTATATCCTCTCTATTTCCCTGTTATGACTTTTTGCACCTCCGTCGCATTGAATCCGCTGAGCGCTTTAAATGCATAGTACCAGAGATAGGGAATTAGATGTTCAGAGATCAGATTAAACATTCAATGGAAGTCTATGTAGAAGACATGTTGATAAAGTCACGAAGATCGTGGAACCATTTAGATGACTAGTTAGAAATGTTTGGCATGCTCCGGAGATACGGGATGAAGCTCAATCCGCTGAAATGGTCTTTCAGAGTCACGACAAGAAAGTTCTTTAGTTTTATTGCAAACTCAAGGGGAATTGAGGCCAATCCAGAGAAGATTGAAGCCTTGAGGAATGTTAAAGCCCCGTAGATAATAAAGGAGGTATATAGTCTGAACGAGAAGGTAGCTATATTAAGCCGATTCATTTTGAAGGCTACAAACAAATGCATACCATTCTTTAATGTCCTCAAAGGAGAGAAAATAAACTTTGCCTGGATGGTTGATCATTTAGGAAGGCCGCCTATCTTGTCAAAGCCTTTGAAGGGAGAGGTTTGTTTGTTTATCTGTTAGTATATGTTCACGCTTTAAGTGTTGCCTTCGTACGTGAATAAATCGGAATCCATAGGCCAGTATACTATATCAGTAAGCGATTGATAGGGGTAGAAAGAAATTATCCAAACCTGGAAAAGTTGGCCTACTACTTGTTGATCGTATCAAGGAAACTCTATCCCTACTTCCAATCTCATCCAATTAAGGTGCTAACTGATCTGCCTTTAAGAAAAGTCCTACAACGACCTAAGAGTTTTGGTAGATGTTAAAAGCGATCGTCAAACTGAGTCAATACAACATATCATGTCATCCTAGAAGAGCCATCCAGGGCCAAGCACTAGCTAATTTCATTACTGAATCCACTACTCAAGATAATGAGAGGGAAGAGCTTGTGGAGCAGAGTGCTCAAAGGAAGTTATACACAGATGGAGCATCCAACGAATGTTTCTTGGAGGTAGGAGCGGTTTTGGTAACCCCCTAAGAAAGATCGGTTTCCTATGCCCTAAAGCTCAAGTTCCCCACAATGAACAATGAAGCCGAATACGAAGTGCTAATCGCGGGACATAGGATAGCAAAAGAATTGGGAATTAAAGTTCTACACACACACACACACACATATATATATATATTGACTCTCAATTGGTGATTTGCCAGGTGACGAAGGAATTCCACGCTAATGAAGCAAGGCTGGCCCCTTATCAAATATAGTTTCTAGAACTACTTAACGATTTTGAGTATTACATGATAAGTATATCCCCAGCGAGGAACACATGAAAGCCGATTATCTAGCCAAGCTGGCTAGCTCTAGGGATGTGCAACTCATGGGTTTAGTTCCAAAAGAGGTATTATCAGCTCCGAGCATCGACCATATGGATGTCAATTGGATCTTGGAGGCTGAATCTGAGAGAGAAGCATGGATGACTCTTATTAAGGAGTATCTACTGAAGGGACCCTTCCAGACGGAAGAAGCGAACGTAGAAATCTCCTACGCCAGGCTCCATGATTTATTTTTCAGAATGGGTTATTATATATAAGAGAGTTCTCTGTTCCCCTGCCACGGTGTGCCATCCACAAAGATGCCAAAAATCCTTGTGGATGTTCATGAAGGAACCTTTGGCGATCACACTTGGGGCAAACATTGGCGAAGAAGATTCTTTGCTACGGATATTTTTGGTGGATTGTCAACGGAGATGCAGCCGATTACACTAGGAGGTGTGATCAATGTTAGAGATTTGTATAAATTACTAGAGCCCCAACTATGGAGATTACACAAATGGTCAGTCCATGGCCATTTGATGTATGGGGAATCAACATTATTAGTTGGTTATTGATGTCGAAGAATGGAGAAAAATACACTATCGTTGCGATTGATTATTTCACGAAGTGGGCTGAAGCGGAGCCGCTCCCCATGATCACTACAAAGAAGGTGATCAACTTCATTGTCAGATATACCATCTATTGATTTAGGAACCTGGAAACGATCATATCCGACAACAAGACCCAATTTAATAGTGTCGAATTCAAGAACTTCTGCAGCAAATATCGAATAGAGAAAAGATTTTCAATAGTAGCACATCTGCAGGCAAATGGACAGGTGGAAGAAGTGAAAAAAATCATCAAGTTAATTCTGAAAAAGCTATTGACAAGGGCCAAAGGCAAATGAGTCAATGGATTACCTTTTCCACTTTGGGCCTATCAAATGACCAACTAATCTAAGATTGGTCACACTCCATTCGCTTTGGCCTAGGATCAGAGGCCATGATATCAATTGAGTCAGAAGTGCAATCTCATCGAAAGATCCAATACGATCCCAAAATGAACGAGGAGCTTCTGCTAGAGTACCTCGATATGATCGATGAGAAGCACAATGAAACTGATTTGAGAGCCGCAACTCACCGAAAGTGAGTAGCTCAACATTGCAACACAAAGGTCAAGAACCGGATCTTCGAGAATGGCAATCTCATTCTTAAACGAATGTTCCCTGGTCTAATGAACATGGGACCGACTTGGGAAGGTCCATATCCTATCAAACGTAGGCTTGGATATGGAACATTCAAGCTAGCAACTATTGATGGAACTTCACTTCCAAGGTCATGGAATAGCGAGCATTTACGATGTTGTTTCACTTAAAGCTATCTTTGTACATACTTTGTTGATTTCATTATAACAAGGCATGATTTGCCATCATTGTGGATACAAAATGAATTGGCTTTGGGGATCGATGAATTTGTATTCTCATTAGCTAAATTTTGCACTATAAACAATAACATGATTGAATAACTTACACCAATATAATGCATGAATCCAGGTGCTTGGAGATAGGTGGCAATCAAATTTTATGGTCCATGACTGGACCTAAGGGGCATGATTATTTTGGGGCATCCAAATTTAGATGCCAATTAAATCCTCTAACCTACGACTTGGACATCGGAGTGAAAACACATAGGGGTTAGATGGGACAATGCACTCTAAGCAACCTTTGCCCGCAGATAGGCAAAGCACCGAACTACTGCCCGAAGGTTGGCAAACCCAACGATCTATGCCCGACGTAAGGTAGGATCTTATACAAACATCCAAAGATAGACGTTGTGATGCCCAAAGATAGGCATCATGCTAATTTATCCCCAAGAATAGGCCAAGTGATCTATGCATGGAGTAAGGAGGGATCTTATACAAACGTTTGGAGATAGACATTGCGATGCCCAGAGATAGGCATCATGCTAACTTAGCCCCATGAATAGAGCCTAAGTGATCGACGCCCAGAGTTAGGAAAGATCATATAAAAACATGTAAGGAATAGGTGTCTGAAACACCGCTCAAGATGATCAATCTCGGTCGATGCCCAAAGTTTGGCGCTCAAGCTACAACTCTATTAATGCAAAGAGTGATAAAAATTCTATTGCTATCGATAGTCAAATGAAGCTCAGCTAAAACGAGTGAAGCAAGCTACTAAGTTAGCTATATAAAAAAATTTCTTGATACATGAATAGACAGACATAGGATTTGAAAGGAAACAAAACTATTCTTTATTAACATACTTCTTTATCAAAGAATACATCTAAGTCTTCTTTTTCCTCCTTTTCTCCTTCTACCCTTCTCAAGAAGACTGAGCATCAGGCAAGCGCAGTTTCTTCCTACTCGTCCTTTTATCTTTGCCTTCCTTACTGGAATAACCTTTTGGGTCCTTCTCCCAAACATAGTCATTTCGTGGAGACTTGGAAGCCGCGCCTTGAACAACCCATGAAGTGGCAGTAGTAAATGGAGCAAAGATAGATTCTGTGGGCAATGTGAAGGACATGGGAGGAGGAATGCCATAAAATTCTTCTACCTTAATCTCCTTAGTCGGCATGGCTTAGGATCATTGCGTCTCTTGCATTGTGGGCCCCGACGAATGCTTAACAACTCCAGTAATAATGATTTCTTTATCTCTTTAACCTTCGTGAAGGTCACCTGCAACCTCCTCCTCTAAAGCATGAATTATTCGGCATTGGGACCAGAGGCAATGCGTGATGGAGGAGCCGGAGTTGGATTAGGAGTGAATACAACAACTGATTTCGTTAGGGTGGCCTATGCCCCTATTGGCAAGCTCACTCCAAGCAAAGGGACAATAGAAGATGGACCTAAAACTTGAAGAACGGAAAAGTAGAGATCAGTAACGTCAACCTCTGTCATATGATCTATCTCAAACTAAGCGAGGTTAATGATATACCTCTGGGAGATGTAGACTTAGTATGTGCCAGAGTGCCACAAAAACCTCGTTCCAAAATAGGAGACAATATGGGCAACTTTGGAAGCTGAGGTTCATCATGGTTGTACTGAGCATCAAATGAAGGTACCAAAATAGTGAAGCGCAAGAAGTGATGTTCTCAATAATCAGCGGCTCTGAAGTCATGGGAGTAGCAATTGTAACAACCCATACCCAATAGGTTCAAATTTCGCTAAATTGAAAATGCAAGTCCACTAAAGTATGGATCGTTGGTTTGGTATCCTGCATATAATATAAATGAATGCACAGTAGAGCACTAATGACATAACTCACAATGGAATAATAAAATATAATAAGTCACATAGTTACGGAACAAGATTGACACTTCAAATGCCTAGTGTCCTTGTCAGTGTTGAGCATGCCAAAGGAACCTGTTCGTCTATGCTATCTTGTAGTTTCAAATGAGGAGGAGGTCAGAACAATGTTCTAGTTACCGGTAAATTATACACTTTATACATAACACTAGTTTATGCCGGTTTTCCTTTATCTCTTACTATGTCTTTTCATTTTCAATTAGTTGTCTCGACTTTACACATGCGTACAAAATGTTCCATCTGCTCATAGTAGACTATAGCTATGTACATACATACATATGTATATATACAAGTACCATGATCCCCCATTCGACCAAGATACTATCCCCGTAGGTATCCTTTAAATCAGCACCCCTTCAGGATCCAGCACCCTTGTTGTATCACACTCTCGTCGCCACACGTACCGAGGAACTCTAGTAATGCCTAATAACGGCTTTACAATAATTTAATCATGCTTTATGTTGCATTTTCAAGGATTTTCTTATCTGCTTCCCAGTTGTAGACTCGGTTCTAAAAACTATAAATATGGTGGATTCAACCCACCGGTTGTGGACTCACCTCTATGGACTACCCCTTGCACGTTTTGAAAGATCCCTCTAATTGGGTTAACTAGCATTGCCTCCTAACAAACAAACTACTAAACAACATGGCGATGCATGACCTAACATGGTCCATACATTAGTAGCTGTGTAGTTATTGCCTCGCTATTACCCCGCTATAACCCCGCTATATCTCATAGCGGATTTCCACCGCTACGATATTTCCATATAGCCCCAAAATATATCCTTTCCGCTTTAAGCCCCGCTATTTCCGATATATCCCGTTATTCCCGCTATATTCCGCTATTTCCGCTATATCTTCTTTAATAAAATGAATTGAAAAAATTGCATTTATACATTATAAAAATTCTGAAACTAATTTTTTTGATTTAATTTTTAATATATTTTCAGAAATGAAAATACTCTAATATTCTACTAAATTCAATTATGTTATATAACAGTTTTACGTTTATTTAAAGTATATTCGCACATGTTTTTATTTAAAATTATTTATGTATTAATTATAATTCAATTGAATGATAATTTTTCATTTAATTACCATTTATATATTTGTAAAAACATTAAGTACGAGTTTTATATGTTATTTTAGAGCCATCCGCTATATCCCGCTATATCCTCGTTGTATCCCCGCTATGACTTTTTGCACCTCCACCGCTTTGAATCTGCCAAGCGCTTTAACTGCACAGATTAGTAGGCAGTGTAGCCTGTTAGGTGTAACACCTGTCTTTCCCATTGACCGCTAAGGATTGATGATATTCTCGACCTACGTGTAGCCCTAGTCCTTAATTTGGTACCAACACATGCTGACATAGCATCGTTCTTGGCTCACTATCTGATTTAGACTACCTATTGTAGGATCTAGATTAACCCTAGAGGGGGGGGGGGGTGAATAGGGTTATAGCAACTTTTCTCTAATTTAAACAAACTGCATAAAAGTAAATAAGCTATAAAGTAAATCACACACAAAATTTACCCAGCTTCGGCAACCCCTACCTACTGCTGCATTCCCAGATTTCTATTAGAATTAAACAGTCTCCCGCTTACAAACACTCTAACAGACTCGCAAACCCTACTACCGCCTATAGAGTTTTGCAAACTCGCAATCCCTGCTCACTGAACTAATCCTAACTAGACAATCTGACACAACCTAAAACCTAGATGGTGATTTACCCTGATTTGATTCTAAGAGTACAAACTTCAAAACAACAAGAGAAAAAATGAAATAGAAAACTTGAAACCAATTTTTGCCCTTAATAAAAAATAACCCCGGCCCAAATGAAATAAAATAACAACTAAAATTAAAGCCCTTGTTTAATGAACAAGTCCGGCCCCTTTTATTTTCTCTAGCCCGTTCTTTTTGTGATAATGGTGACTTTCATTCTTCTGAACTCAGAAATTAGGGCTTCGGCTTGATTTATGTTGATCGATTGATTATCGCCTTGCTCTGTCGATCGATATCTCTTCGTTCTGCTACTTCTCTTGATCGTTTGTGAAATTTGGGTTTTGATACAGTCGGCTTGGTTGCTACGAGATGATTGATTTCGACTTTATCTCTAGTATGTTGTTTTTCCTTTTGATTTCTGGTTTGTTTGCTTGGGTTCGATTGTTCTTTTTTTTGTGCCACACCAGTCGATGATGATTTTGGGGTCTTTATATAGGGTTTTCGAAACCCTTGAATTCGTCTGATTTGAGTTGCTTGGCCTCCACGTTATTGAATCTTTCCATTATTTTGTTGTGCTATTTTGGGTATATACTTCGTACCCACGGCTTTGATTTTGAAACGTTCGATCGTTCTTTGATTGATATGCCAGAAACTTTCCTAATTTAACTCTGATTCTTTTTTACTTTTTCAATTTGTATCTACACTTGATTTCTTTTCTTTACCACCACGTCTCTGACTTGTTCAATGTTGACTTCTATTCTAGACATTTTTGTTGTACTGCACTGCTTCATTGTATTTGCATCATGTACGACTTGTAATTGCTGCATCTCTGGTCTCATATTGAATTTCCTGTCTTGTATTATGCATTCATGTGCTTGCCGTCCCACATCTGTTTCACTTCGACTTGAATTGTTGTATTGGTCTAGTTCATCTTGAATTTCATGTGTGCTCGAGTCTGGTTTGATGTTGAAACTGCTTAGGCCATTTTCCTGACCTTGTATTTGTTTGGACTGACTTGTGTACTCGATCATATTGACTTCAGTTGTATTTGCTTTGAGATGCTTACAAGCTTGGTCTTTGAGTTAATGGTTGTTACACTTCACTGCACTTGATTCATTGCTGTACTGTGTTCTTTTTTTACCTCTGGCCTAGTCTCTGACCTGATGTACTTGAGTCTGGTTCATTCAAGTTCAAAGTATTGGATCTGCTGCCTTTGTAGTTTTGAAGCTTTATTCTTGGTTGAGTTGCATTTCTGGTTCATGTGTACATCTATGTATCTTTTGTTTTGTGTTTTGCCATTCTGGTTTTGGTATCTTCATTATTAAGGCATTGCATTTGTGTTACACTGAGCTGCCATGCATCTGTAGCCTTTGTGCATTTAGCTACATTGATATTCATGTCCCCACATTCAAATTGTGTAGTTGAACACTTGCTGTGTCTTCATTTAGTAGTTTGTAACTTGCTTTGTGGTCTTCATATTCACGTGTGTCTGATGTACTTGAATCTTGACAATTGCTGATCCTTGAATCAGTGCTTTTTGACATGTTTGAGTCTTCGAGTATGTGAACACTTCATGTTAGCATTGTTATGGTGCAGTCTGACTATGTAGTCTATGTTGTGCATGATGACTGCGCACACGAGTTGGCGAGGCAGTGCACACGTGTATAAATGTACACGTGTGTATTGCAGCCACTCATGATTACCTGTCCCTGATAAAAATACTGATATGCACATATATTACACAATCAAGAATGATGACAATAACCCATATATCTGAGGCACCAATAAAAAACAAATTTATATTTTAGCAATTTTAAATTTTTTTATTTTCAGATTACTGCTGCAGTTGCTAATTATACAGGTACACAGAAGACAGGACAAGAACTGGAGCTGGACAATGCAGATAGATGAAGATGTGCAGACAGAGTGAAAAACTGAGTGTTGAGTGTTGTAGTGAGAAAAAAATGTGAATATGAACTGTATGAAACAGATGTATGTATATAGAGAGAGCTGAAAACTTTGTATTGTTTAAGTGTTGAAATAAAATATTATTTTGAATAAAAATACTGATTGAATTATATAAATTCTGTGCAATAGTATTATTATTCAATATGAATATTTATTCCTATATGTGTACAGTACAATCTGCAAACACATTTATAAATTGATATATATATATATATATATATATTTGTTATCATCAAACAAAAAATCACATCAAACACCTATTGTAATCAAGGCAATGCTCCCTTTCCTATTTTATTGAAGCAGACTCCCTTTTCTATTGGGGCATTCCTTTATTTATATGTAAGTGCATACTCTCCACTAGTCCTACGGTTGGATATGTCTCACATCAATGTATACACAACTACTGGTAGCCCGTTGTGGTGGGCATGCTTATATTGTGTAACACTGTCGACCTCTCATTCCAATTTATTCTAACAATTATTTCATTCTTATTCATTTAATCATTTATTAAATTCAATAGTTCGCACCCATCATAAAAGCATACTTAAGGCTACAGACACACACACACACACACACACACACACACAAATATATATATCTTGTATATATCTTGATTCTTTCTTACTTAATTGTTTTGCCTTCATAATTTACTGTTAACCATAATTCTTTACTTCTTTATGTGTTTGTATCTTACTTGGTTTAAGACAATTTACCACTTTTTTTAAAGATATACAGTGCCTTTTTTACATTCTTTTACCCTTTTTTCCCATTCCTATTTCTATTCCTTTTTAACATTAATTTATTCTCACCTATTCTTCAATTTCTTTTCCTTATTTAGTTCTTATCTTTATTTATATCATGCATCTATTCCCTTAAAATATTCTTATCATATTTAGATATCTTTAATTTGCACTTGGGGATTTTTTGCATTTAATGCATTGGAATTACATCTTTCCTAATGGAAAGATTTACACTGTAAATTTCTATATCTTATCCAAAAAGGAAGGTTTGTGTTGTGTTTGGAATTACAAAGAATTATCTCTTTCTATAGTTATTGAAATAGACAGTACAAAATATGATAAGCATCCCTATTTTATACATCGCTTTCTTTTTCGGTGTATTCCTTGTCGTTTCAAATGACGCACTTTTATTTATTTTAAACTTGATAATGTATAGAAATTCACATTGCAACATCTTAGATTCCAACGAGTTAAAATACCACTTAAACTCCTAAGATATTATTGTGATGTCTTTATTTTACATTCTTATTTTTCAATATCCATTTTAAACAACAAATGTGGAATTATTACATCATTTATAAATTCACGTTCTATTACTATTCAACGATATATTTAGGGATTGTTGATACCTAAATCTTTTTAGATTTACATTCATATAACATATAAATATATCAAGTTAATAATTACAGAATATGTAGGCAAAGTCTATAATTTCATTACAAGCGTACCAGTTTAGCCTAAACTCCAATTTACATTTCAGGCATATAGGTATAGATCAATAATGATATAAGTCTAATATTATACAAAAGTATATAATTATTCCCACTCACCTTTCTAGCTTTCCAAATCACTAGATCCGATCCCTATCATTCCACTTTGACTCCCTTTTCCCCCTATTTAGATTTATACACCACAAGCATATACAGATTTATCAGAGGTTTAGACTAGAAAAGGGATTTGGAATTTGATTTGTATTTAAGATTCAGATTTATAGTTTACCTTGGCTTTGGCAATATGATTTGAATATATTCCTCTTATGTATCATCTTCTACAATTCTCCAATGTTGTATATACGTATAAATTAGAACTAATTTAAGAATTTAGAAATTTATGGAGAAGAGAAATGGCCGAGCTTCTATGTTCATCAGAAAATATGAGTTTGGAAGTGAGAGTCTAGGTCTATATTTATAGGGGTTCAAATCAACGCAAGTTGTTAGATTAAACTATTTTAAATCTGGCCAATTAGGCCAACGGTTATTGTAAATTTTTCGCAGGCAAAGGTCGACCGCCTTGGGCCCTAAGTCGACTGTTACCGGTCAACCATTAGGTATGTAGGGTCAACCGCTCCCTTGTTTAACATAGTTTAATTAGTGCGCTAAGATTTTGTTAATTTTATTCTATTTGTTAACCGATTTTATTTATATTTTCCCACTTTAAAATATTATGAGATTTTATTTTAATGTTAACATTTCAAAATAAGTAAGCTTGAATTAATGTTATTAATTAACATTTAATTTATTTTTATTAGCATAATTACATATATAATTATTTCCAATTCAGAAACTTCAAACGCTAATCACTTTTCGTTTGAACTCCGATCGAAAAACTTTATATATGAAAAATGATCAGAAAATCGCCACGAACCCAATGGTAGAAGTTTCATAGCCAAATTCTAACATTTGTAAAAATCTATTTTTCGACTTTATTATTTATTAATTAATTTCTTTTTGATTAGTTGTCGTAAAATCATAGGGTGTTATAGTAATGTTTACCATGAATCATGAAGAGCAGACCCAAATCTCTTACCTCGACCTTTATGGTCATCGATAATTAGTTCGGAGTGTAAGATGCACTCGTCGACCTTGAGCGTTTCTAGATCTTCAACATCCAAAAGGTCGAGTTTTTGCTCCTCTTTGCTGACCTCGACTCCATTGGAGTGTTATCACTTCTATCTCATGATCTCCTCCCAGGCCATACCCAAAGCTTGGGGATATCCATCATCCACCATTTTAAGTTACCAAACTTGGTGAAGTTCGCATTATACCGCAAAAGAATAGGCTCAAGCTCGAATTTTACTCTATTCTCCACGGCCTCTGCCAGCTCTTAAACACCCTTTGCTTGGGCTTTTGCATCGTCTTTCGCTTGACGAGCATCCAACTACTCCTTATAATAACTCTGAGCCTGGGTAATGGCATCGTCTTTTTCCTTCTTTTTGTCTTCCAACAACCTTTTCAACCGAGCTATTTTTGAGGCTTGCTCCTCCATAGTTTTCTTGAATTGTTTATTCTCTAATGATAGGGTATGGCTCCTGTGGTGAGCTGCGTCAGGTTGCCTTTGCTGTTTTGACACTCCTCTTGAATTAACTTAGTCAGATCCTCTACAGGTTTCTTAGCATCGGCCAATGATGCATTGAGCTTTTCAACCTCCTCATCAAGAGTGGAGATGATGCGTTTTCCTTGTTCTTGCATCGATTTTACCCCATTGAGCTCCAATTTTCTCTTGTAGGAGGCATAGAAATAGCCTTTGCTATTCATTTCCACTTGAATATTGGTTTTATCGTCATCTACATAGGCCACGACGTCAGACCTAATCTGTGGACGAATATCCTTTAACTAAAGAACACAAAGGAAATCATCGAATAAAATCTTTGGAAAAGTATGCTTTATGGTAGCCACGTAAAGATTGGAAACAACTTCCATCTTTGCGGCAGTGGTAGGAGTTTCAATTGGCCACTTATCAAGTCTCAGGTGAAGAATTTGAAGGGAACTATCCCTGAAGACTGCTGAGAGTTGTGCCAAGCGAGAGGATGTTACCGTTTGAGTTAATGGAGGAACTAAAATAGGAGTAATCGGTGTCTCAATGGGAGGAGTAGGATCAGGTCTCGTCGAGTGCTTATCCATGTTATGCAGTAAGGGTGAATGAGACTTCCATTGTGGAGATGACCCACGAAACCTATAACTTATGTCACTCATATAATCCTGCCCAGAGCGCCTTTCCAGATCAGGATTATGAGACGAATCACAAGAAAGTGCGGTCGATCCAGGCTTTTTGTACTTGTATCCCTGGCTTTGGACGATGCCATATAAATTACTATGCTCCATCAAATCTATAAAGGAAACATGAACAAGTTAGTACCAATGAAATAGAAACCTAGTGTAGATAGAGCAAAAGTATAGTGTTGTGTAAGTGTGAATGTGTCCTAGTGTCCCCGCATAGATTGTAGACTTGGGTCGTCGGTTTACAAGGAATGCATACTCATCATCACTCCCACTACTAGAGGACTCGTGGCCAATGTCGGCATCATCATTGCCTTCGCCATCGCTTTATCTTCCCTCAACATCCCCGCTCTTGTTTCCACTATCTTTGCCCCTTTGACTTGCTTTAGGATTGATAATGAGCTCGGAACTGGGGCAACTCATGACCTTTATCGACATCCACTACAGCATCGTTTTCTTGCGAAGAATTGTTGCCACCATCATCATCCTTCCTAGCTTTTGGAAAAATGTCAGACACAATGACCTTCCTCTATCAATTTGTGAGCACGCAGATTCTCATCTGTGAGAAGCATTCTCATTTCCCTTTCTTCGAATACGACTTAATGGAGATCCGCAAGGGTACTTGCAATGGCTGTGCCATCAGGCCTTCTTGAATTATCTGCAATCACAAGTAATAATGGTGTTAATAGCTAAAGCTATGACATTCACATCAGGAAAAAGAAAAAGCGAAAGCGAACTTATGTCAAGACAACCACCTTTGTGCAAAGCCAGGTGGACAACGTACAAAAAAGAATCCATTTTTGAAGTAACTTAACTTGTTGCTGAGGCACAACACTGTTCAATAGCCCCTAGAAGGTTCAAGGAAGGCAAGCAAAGGAAATCATTTTTGGCGCTTGAAGTTGTACAGATAACAGATCTCCTGAGCACTGGGCTCATGATTCAGATGGTGGACGAAAATTATATAATACTATTCAGGAAAGCATAGCTGTTCGGATGTAGTTGGGCTGAGGCTAGTTTCCTAAACTATAGAATTATGCGAATAAAATTGTTGAATGGTGGAACTTAGCCAGTCATACACACGTAATGATTATAGGCTATATACCTCACTACTGGCAGATGCGCCAGCTGATAGCATGTAGGAACTAGCATATCTTCAAATGGAATTCCATGTTTTTCGCTTATCCTTCTAAGGGATGGTTCATCATCATTCAAAGCCAGGGAATCCTAAGGATCGTCCAAAATAATGGCATCACCTATATCAATGTCAAGGGAAGCCTCAACTTTAGTCCTTTCGAGCTGATGCAAAAGGGATTATATCTAGGGGTTGTGCTCTTTGATGACTAGTTGACTAATATATTAATGGTATAGGAGTAGGTCTCGATGCAGGTTAAGTAGTAGAACTAGATTCTATATTGGATTCATCACAAACTGATGTCGAAGGATCCGTGGCCATAGTGGAGAGACGCAAGGAACGTTTGTGATCCATAACTATCAAAGCTTCACACATAACTAATATCAGGTTTATTAAAAGAAGCAGTCTTCTTGCTAGAAAAGGAGCTCTTTATAGTCGATGCACCAAACCTATAGATATAACCTTGTGTCAATCGATCAGATCTCGTACATCGACCAAGGGAGGGGCAATTGTGTGTGATTAAAGTTGTGTAGTATATGCATCTAAAATTATGCAGTGCGTGCATCTAACATCGTGTAATTCAAATCCATCATTTGGTAAAATAATTGACGAATAATTCGTACGAGTGTCGATTTATATTTGAAGTGACCGTTACTAAAAACCATCCCAGCCACTCATGAATCACCGACCATGGCCCGACCAAATTCGTTATGGAGCTATTTAAATTATTTTTTCGAAATGCTTGAAGATTTTTCACTAGAAATTTGAAACACGATAGTAACCTTGAGATCGCCTCCAGTAAGATTCAAAACCGACCAGAGTTGAAGCTTTAAATGACTCAAGCTCAAGTCATGCATTGAGAAAAACAAGTCGTGCTTCGAGTGAAATTCATATTTTATTCAAGGCACCTCCTAGCACTCGAATTTTTAGTAGGGTATCGACACCGATCAATAGGAGGAAGACAATGGCTTTCGTTTTTTGGCCGTGCACGGTCGATATTCAAGCCAGTGACGAATGCCTCCAAGTTGCACAACCACCTACCTGAAACAAATTATGGCGATTGGGTTTGAGGGTTTTCAGATCAAAACCTAGAATTAACCCCGTGGTTCGGTGCTCGAAGGTCAGAAGTATGGAGCTAACGATTATGGCGGTGTTGATGACCAAATGAGATGAAGGTGGTGACTTGGAATAGTGGGTTGACAATGTGAGGACTGGAAATGGAGAGCTCAAAGGAAAAGGCTCAAGGCAAAGGGACGAAATAAGTGGAAAATTTGAAGTGTGGGCTTGTGCCTGTATAAGCACCGATCCATAAACTTAGGCATATGAATCACCTATGATTAAGGCACCATGGATAGGTAAAGATCCCTGAAATTTCAAAATAATAGTGTGTATATAATAAATATATAAAAACATATATATATATATATATATATTTATACTCATTTCGCTCGAGACCACTTGTCATCGATTTCGATATGGGTTATATTAAACGATCTGCCTTTAGAACTCTGGAATAAAGATGCAATAAGTCGAATAGCAAGTACTCTTGGTAAACCTATTAGGATGGACACGACTACTGCTAAAGAGACTAGATTAAATTTTGCTTGAGTTCTAGTGGAGGTAGAATATGATTTCACTTATCCTGATACAGTATATCGGAAAAATTATGATGGCACTGATATTGGCATTGCAATATCATATGAGTATAGAGCCAAGCCTTGTACAAACTGTAAAGCATTTGGACACTGCACGCAAAATTATAACAGAGCAGCACAACAGGTTTGGAGAGAGAAAATGAAGTCCACTATTTCGATACCAGAACACCCAGCATTTCGTGGAGAAGGAACCTCCACCTTAAAAACTGACAAAGGTGGTATACCTCTTGATGTGAAATGTATTGAAGAAACTGAATTAATTGATGCATTCGTGTCACCGACCCGTATTAACAAGAAGGTGCATAAAGGGAAAGAACCAATGAGTGTTCACACATCTAATATTTTCGATTGCCTATCCACCAAAGAGGATCCTCCTCCAACTACCGAACCAGAGGTAGTGGTACAAGGAAGACTTGAGCAGGACAAAGTTGTAATAGAAGACGTGAATGATACTTCTAGCTCTGAAGATATGAGTGACTCAGATTGTGGACAGACATCTCAACAGTTCATACAAAAAGTTGTGGCATATATAAGAGAAGTTCCACAACCATCAACTGCAGATTTTTCTTCCATGGTAATCGAAAATCCTAATTATGTACTGAAACACAGGAGTTATTCCCCAAAAACAACCTTAGCTCCACCGAAGAGAAGAACCAGGAGCTCCGCGAACATTACTTGAGTTTAGACGGTATGATAGGAGTGCGAATGTAGAGATGCATTTCGACCTCCTTTGGTTTCCTCTCAAACCTTCTTTGGTTTTGAAAGCAACTAACACCAGATTCGACAGTGCAACAGAAAAAAAGAGAAGAAATTTTTGAGGAGAAGAGAAAGAAAAGATAGACAGAGGAGAGAGAAGAAAACAGGGAAATGCAGTACTAATTTTTTTGTTTTTTTCATAACAACTTTGCCCTCCATATATAGATGGGCAAATACAAGCTATTGGCTAATACCTTGCCACTTGGCGCTACATGATTGAAGATATAAAAAGCTGTAACTAACTTTGTAACAAATTTATTATTTTGCAGAAATATAGAAAATAAAAGAAGCTACTATTTGTTAACTTGTGCGCCACTTGCTGCAGTGAAAGATTCCATATTGTTATTAGTCTGTGAACCTTCTAGGCACTATAATGTTCCTCTGAGGCCTTGTATTCTGAATAGCACCCGTATCATTACCTCCTCCCTGAAGAGTGACCTTGCCCTCAAGGTCATGAAGTGCAGTAATTTCTTTGGGCAGAGGGGCTGGAGTTGTAGTATGTGGGTTAGGGCATAGCTTTAGAACTGAGATGTGGAAAACGGGATGTATGCGAGCTTCTTGAGGAAGTTGAAGTTTGTAGGCTACTGGTCCAATTTTCTCAAGGATTTGGAATGGTCCAAAATATTTTTTGGAGAGTTTGTTTTGTGGAGAACGAATGGAGTACTGTCTATAGGGTTGCAGCTTAACAAAGACCCATGCACCAACAGGAAATTGTTTGTCCGAACGATGTTTGTTGGCTTGTTGTTTCATGCGGAGTTGAGCTCTTTGTAAATTTGTTTTGATGGTGTGTAAAATTTGGTCCCTAGTGAGCGCCCACTCTTCGATTTCTTGGTGGTGAGCGGTCCCCACAATGTAGTCAGAAATTACCGGTGGTGGGCGACCGTAAACGGCTTGAAAGGGTGACATCCCGATGGCAGAATGTTTGCATGTATTGTACCACCATTCCGCCCAAGGTAGGTAGCATGTCCATTTTTTTGGAAAATCACCTATAATGGCTCTAAGATAAGTTTCTAAGCAACGATTGACCACTTCCGTTTGGCCATCCGTTTGGGGATGGTAAGCACTACTCATCCGAAGTTCGGTACCGTGAAGACGAAAAAGCTCTTTCCAAAAGTGACTCATGAATAGCCTATCGCGGTCGGAGACAATGGAACGGGGAAAGCCATGTAAGCGGACATATTCTTGTAAGAAGTGACTAGCTAGTTGTTCCGCGGTAACGGATGTGGGAAGCGCACAAAAGTGACCATATTTAGAAAGTCTATCGACGATGACCCAAATAGAAGTTTTACCAAAAGATGGAGGCAGATGCGTGATAAAATCCATAGAGATATCCTCCCAAATTTGAGCAGGAATTGGTAATGGTTGTAGTAGTCCTTTAGGTGGTGTTGTTTCAGACTTAGCTTGTAGACAAGTTGAGCACTGAGTAACAAAATTCTTAACAGAGTGAAAAAGTTTGGGCCAATAGAAATTTGCAGCTATACGCGACAGAGTACCTTTAATGCCAGAGTGTCCTCCAGTATTCGAACAGTGAAATGTATTGAGAATATGTTGCTGTAGCTCCAAGTTGTCTGGAATATAAATTCTTTTGCCTTTAAAAAGCAAACCATCCCTGTAAGCATAATCCCCATTGTAATTAGGGTCAGACTTGATGCGGTGAATCAAGGTTTGGGCTGTGCTATCCTGACGGAGGATATGTTTGATGTCAGAGATGAGGTGAAACTGCGGCCCGGAGAAAGCCATCATCTGAGCTTCGGAGGTCCATCTAGAAAAGCTGTCAGCCACTATGTTCTCTGATCCAGGTCGATACATGATGTCAAAATCGAACCCAAGAAGCTTGGTCAACCAACGTTGTTGTTCCGGTGTTTGAATAGTTTGGGTCAGCAGCTGTTTGAGGCTTTGGTGGTCGGTCACTATCAAGAAACGCCTCCCCAATAGGTAATGGCGCCATTTTTGTACTGCTGAAGTGATTGCATACATTTCTCGAACATAGGTTGAAGCTTTTCTAACTGATGGAGGAAGGCGTTTACTGTGAAATGCAATGGGATGATTTTGTTGAGACAAAACAGCACCTATAGCAAGTCCTGAAGCATCAGTATAAATCTGGAAGTGAAGAGCAAAGTTGGGTAGGGTTAAAACTGGTGTTTGGGTGATAGCTTGTTGAAGCAACATGAATGATTTATGGGCTGTCTCCGTCCACTTAAAAGATTTTTCTTCTTTTTTTAATAGATCGGACAATGGGGCTGCTAAGTGAGCATAATTTTTTATGAAACGGCGATAGTAGCCGGTTAGGCCTAAAAACCCACGTACTGCTGTGGTTGAAGTTGGAACGGGCCATTCAAGGACAGCTGAAATTTTCCGTGGGTCTACCCGAACTCCATAAAATGAAATTATATGGCCCAGGTAGTCGAGCTCTTGAAGGCCAAAAGCACACTTCGATATGTTGGCAAAAAATTGGTTGCTGGAAAGAATGGCTAGTGTGGTTTCCAAGTGTTGTAAATGAGATGTCCAAGAATTGTTGTAAACTAATATGTCGTCAAAGAAGACCAAAATAAATTTGCGAAGGTATGGCCGGAAAATGTTGTTCATTGTGGCTTGAAAGGTGGAAGGGGCATTTGTAAGACCAAATGGAATGACCAAGAATTCATAATGCCCTTCATGTGTGCGGAACGCCGTTTTGTGTACATCCGGTTGGTGAACTCCTATTTGAAAATAACCACTTCGAAGGTCTAATTTGGAAAAGTGTGTTGAGCCATGCAATTCATCGAGTAGTTCATCAACCGTAGGAATGGGAAATCGGTCTTTGATAGTAATAGCGTTTAGTGCACGGTAATCGACACAAAACCGCCATGATCCATCTTTTTTTTGACAAGAAGAAAGGGCGAGGAGAACGGGCTTGTAGATGGTCGGATAATATTGGCTTGTAACATTTCCCGCACTTGAGACTCAATTTCATTTTTTTGAAAATAAGGATAACGATATGGTTTGACATTAACCGGTTGAGCGGTCGGTTGGAGAGTAATATGGTGGTCTAGTGCACGGTGGGGGGGGGGAAGTTTTGTTGGAGTATTGAAGACGTGGTTATATTTGGCTAGTATGGTTTGTATTTGTGGGTGGGTATTTTCTATTGGGCTTTGTGGGCTTTCAATGGAGGAAGGGTCTAGCAGCAAATGCAAATAGAAGGTGATGGCTGCAGTGGAGTGTAGTCTTTTTAGTTGGTTAAGGGAGATTTGGGCTGGGTGTGTAGTGTGAAGGCCATTAAGGGTGACTGCGTTTTTATTGTAGGTGAAGGAAATAGTATGGTGAAGGAAGTCAGTGGTAATTGGGCCGAGTGTTTGCAGCCACTGAACTCCCAATATAGCATCCGATCCCACAACATGAAGGAGATAGAAATCAATAAAAAAATCAGTACCGTTTATTTGGACAAGGACATCTTTGCATAGGCCTTCACAGTACAGTTTGTCGCCATTACCTACCAGCACGGAAAAGAGGTGGCGGGGATCCCAATGAAGTCCTAAAAAGCGCGCAGCTCGAGGGTGTAGAAAATTATGTGAACTGCCAGAATCGATCAGTATGGAGACTGGGTGGTTGTTAATGGTTGCTGGAAGGCGTATGGAGGTCGGTTTGGTGGTGCCGAAGAGAGCATTAAGGGAGATTTCAGGTTGGTCTGTGTGGTGGGGATCTGGATCTATAGGAAATATTGGAGCAAAATCATCGTCTTCCTCTGGCTGAAGCAAAAGCAGTTGACGAGCTTTGCATTTGTGTCCCGGTTGGTATTTTTCATCACAGTTGTAGCATAATCCCTGAGCTTGTCTCTGTTGCATCTCGAAAGGAGTTAGTCGCTTTATTGGTATGGTTTTGGTCGGATTTTGAAGTGGAGGTGGAATTGGGGGTAAGTGTGAAGTGGGGGTGGGATATTGCGGTGGAAAGTGGCTCGGTTATATGCTGTTCTGGGTTCGTTATTCTTTGTTTCGATCAGTTTAGCCATATCGATAGCGTTGGATAGTGTGGTGGGTTTATGGAGAAGTAGTTCATGTTGGATTTGAGGCTTAAGGCCGGATATGAAACAGTTAAGGAAGGCTTCGGAAGGTAAAATAGTGATTCTGTTGCTTAGGTTTTCGAATTGTGATTGGTACTCTTCGACGGAGGAGTGTTGTTTGAGTTTGAAGAGAGCAGATTGAGGGTTAGTGTGTGAGGGGGGGCCGAATCGTTGTTCCAAGGCTAATGTGAATGCATTCCATGAAGACAATTGTTTGTTTCGATGCATCCACTGAAACCACGTGAGAGCTTGGGATTGCATGGAGAAACTTGCTAGGTCAAGGCGTTGTTCGTCGGGTGTATTGTGGTAAGCAAAAAAACGTTCGGCTTGAAATAGCCAATCAAATGGATTAGATCCATCGAAGTTGGAGAGTTCGCATTTGGGAGGACGAGGTGATGTGTAGGTTGGGTTGGGTAATAATGGTGATTAACGATACTGTTGAGTGTTTGGAGAGGATATGGATGATTGTGGTGAGTGTGCAGGGTTGGTGGATAGTTTGGTATTGATATCTGCAACTGTTTTGATGAGTTGTTGTAGAGAAGATTGGATTTCATTGATCTGGGTTTGCTGGGTTTGTAGTAGATTGGTGTGGGATGTTTGAGTGGCTTGTATGGTGTTGATGGTTTCTTGGTGTTGAGTGGATGAATCACGAAGTTGGGCAATGGCTTCGTCGACTTGGCGAGTCATGATGAGATAATAATGGAAGGTTATGGAGGTTTGTGGGGAGGTGAGGAAGGGATGAAAGCACCAAAATGAAAGCAACTAACACCAGATTCGACAGTGCAACAGAAAAAAAGAGAAGAAATTTTTGAGGAGAAGAGAAAGAAAAGATAGACAGAGGAGAGAGAAGAAAACAGGGAAATGCAGTACTAATTTTTTTGTTTTTTTCATAACAACTTTGCCCTCCATATATAGATGGGCAAATACAAGCTATTGGCTAATACCTTGCCACTTGGCGCTACATGATTGAAGATATAAAAAGCTGTAACTAACTTTGTGACAAATTTATTATTTTGCAGAAATATAGAAAATAAAAGAAGCTACTATTTGTTAACTTGTGCACCACTTGCTGCAGTGAAAGATTCCATATTGTTATTAGTCTGTGAACCTTCTAGGCACTATAATGTTCCTCTGAGGCCTTGTATTCTGAATAGCACCCGTATCAGTTGTTTTTATTTGTAAGCTACAGTTTCAACTGGGAGTTCGTTTTTAAGAACAATTAAACTGTCATCAAAAGTTCATTGCAAGGGTAGTAATTGGAGTATGTAGTTACAAGATGATTGGTTGATTTGAGTTTATGGAAATGGAACTTTACTTTGGCTGAGTTTTGGTGGCTTATGATATGTTTATGAACATAATGACCACGCTGACCATTAATAGATAGTAGATTATGGAACTCGATTAGCAATCAGTGGTTAACAGAAGGGAAGATTGTAGCGATGAGTGCTGCTAACATGTGGATAGTCAAGAGCTTCTTTCGCTGCCTCTTAAAACAAATGTATTTATGGGCTGGTTTGGTAGTTTGATATAAATATGGGAGAAGGAAAAGTGTGTTAGGGTCTTCGTGCATATTGTGCACCTTGGGTCAGTTCAAATGACTCTGTGCATTGAGTGCTTTTTGAAGCATTGCATATTTGCCTTGTGACCTATTGAATTGATCTGGAGTTCTACAGGCACATCATGGACTTACAACATGGTTTACACATAAATGATGTTGTTGCAATGATTCTGGTGACCTGTAAAGGACGGGTTTTATTTTTTCCTTTTTAGTACTAGACTTTTTTTTAGATAGTATTATGGGCTGGAAATGGTGGTATGTAGAGGATAATGGGCTGTGATATGTTGGATGAAGTGTATAACTTTATGTATTGTATTGTATATGCGTGTGTAAGGATATTTGTATATTTAATAAAAGTACCCATTTTTCAATATATATATAAATATATATATATATATACATATATTTATATACATACACAGACGTGGACGCAGAAGTGTATATATGTATGTATGCATGCACGACATTAGACAACCGGAGTTTTAAGAGATCAAAGTCCTACTTGCTTGAAGAAGGAAATCGTTGAAAACTTTCTGAAGTTAGAATGGCAAACTCAAATTACATGCTTCAGTTTTTTATACTTGATGAAAGTTACATGTTCAAGACTACTCAAAGTGATACAGCGATTGATAAAAGATGTTGTACTTCGCAGAAGTAGTTCGAAGGAAAGGGAGTGTCTCTACTCAGAGTAGAACTTGAAATCAATAGTGTGAAATCTATAGCTTATTTCCATCCAAAGCATAACTTGTTAAAACAAGATATTCTTTGGGGTATCCAGCCTAGTAACCAAACCATATTCGAATGAGTCGGATCGGTCAAATAGAGGAATTAAGAAGCAGGAGTTTAGATCAATAACTGCCAGGCTTAAGTGTAAGGCAAGGCTAGGGGGAAAGTCATAGACCAACCAAGATTCTTCAAAGATGACCTACACACCACTCACTGCATGCACCAATGTTAAAATGCAAGAATCAAGTAAAAGTCATGGGTCTGTACCGAACCATAACCAAGGATTGGTACTTATCCATAACACTTGCCCAAATTTGTCACATGGCTCATGCTATGCTAGGTTAGAGTAATTGCTAGTTGGTACATGCCATACGGGATGGTTCGCTCACTATTCTTAGCCCAAAAAATTTATGGATAAGTTAAATGCCTTTGCCTAACCTCCTAACCAAGGAATTCACTCAAGTTCGAGCTTATATCGATGTAACGAAATGTAAAAGGCAAGGATACAAGTCCACCAAACATTCCTGAGAGATTGAAGAAGGTTCAAAGAGCAAACTTATGGATCGGTACCATTCCATGGAGCATGGTTGGGTATCGATCCCTGAACATTGATGAGTTTGCCACTATCTTTTGAGAGTGGCTTCTTTAGGATGTGGAGAATGTGGGCAAGAACGCAGTGGAGAGAATTATGTCGACATACAACTATAAATAGAGAAGGATGGGCACTGGTTAAAGGACTTTTTGGCTTGTTTAACTAATTTATGTACTATCTCTATAATCTCACCGATCATCACCGATCCTTAGCCACCGATCTGTAAGATCAACTTCGTAAAACTCAATAGAAACATAAACAAAGTTCAAATGGACGCAGGCCTTTGATTAGCCGGACCGCTATAATTATTGTGTTTTTCCTTTTTCCTCATTTTCTTTATTTTCCTCATTTTATTCTCCTCTATCAATCTTCGGGTGTTCGTGCCAACTTTTGGCATAAATAGTAGATTAAATCTTATACATATTATATAACGAATTTATATATTCCTGGATTTTCGATTTAATTCGTATATTCAAATTGTTGTAAATAAAAACAAGAAAACTTCATTATAATATATAAGTATATTTCAACCACATTTTTAAGTAAACAAATATTAATTTTGGTTTTAAAACTGTTTTTATTTAGCTAAATTAATTTTATAATATGTTAAATCAGCATACACAGATAAATATATATAATTATTTGAAAATTATTTTATTAAACCGCATGCTTGCGATGAAATTTTTTTAAACAATAATTCATAAATAAATTTTGAGATCATTCTTAAATATTTAATATTATATATTTGAAAAAAAGACAAAACAAATCCTTATGGATTTAAAAAATTAAAAACAAATTTATTTTTTCTTTTAAAAACCTTTCAGTCGAATAATATATATGCATGTATGTATATATTATAACTAACAAATACTTTTTTTAATAATATTTTTATAATTCATAATTGAATATAATTTTATGAAATTTAATATAAGTGTGTGTGTATTCAATTTGAATTCAAAATCATAAGGTCTCATTTAAGTCAAACTTTTTCATGATGTAAAAATTTTGGGATTGGGTCTAACCGCCTCTCTCCCTTTCATTATCTTCACCCCTTTCACCGATTCACTCTCATCGCTTTCTTCTACTCCCACCTTGGATCATGTCTCCTTCCTCTCTGATCTGCCCCTATCTCCCTTTTTGGGTTTTTCTTGAAGTCGTCCCCTTCTTTTTGATGATCGTGTTTCGTGCCCACAACATCTATACCCTAGATTCACAGGCGCTCTTCTTGCCGTTAAGACATGTCGTACTTCTCCTTGCAAGATTTTTGGCTAAGCTTCTAGAAAGAAATTGGAGAGGCCACCCCGCCTTGCCGCGTTGCTGTTGCCAGATCCCGATCATTTTTTGATGTTTTGTCGACTATTATTTTATGTACGATAGTATTTTTATACAGTTTGTTTGGGTTTCTGTTGGATTTTGGCTTGGGTGTTGGCTTTGGGTTTCCTACATTGTTTCGTATGTATGGGTATGACTTCATTGGCAAGAAGTTTTTAGGCTGGGTCATTGTTATTTTTTTCCTTTTACACCATGTCTATTTCCTTTTATGTTCGCCCTATTAACATTTCGGCAATTTTGGGACTGCCTTGTGCAGCAAAAAGTGATGTTTTATGTCGATGAGTGTTTATGCCTCCAGAACAAGGATATGGATGGTGCAAAAATGGGTGTATTAGCCTGTGTAGTTAAAGCCCCGCTAACACATTGTAAAATCCCCACTATAGCACATAGCATACTTCAACCGCTATGGTTTTCCAATTTAGCACTATAAAACAGTGATCCGCTTTAACCTCTGCTATTTTCTGCTACACCCGCTAAATCAAGGCTTTTCAGCACTTGCTTTAGTAAAATTAACATAAAAAGGTTAATTTGACTAGTTTTCTTTTAAACCAAGTTAACAAAGTTAGGGTAAAGACCTAATTTTAAGACACATGTGCTCAATATAAGCAAGAAATCTATTGTATTCACCAAATCCGGACTGCATAAATTATGATATTTTTTGGTTTTGTCATATAAGTGTAAAAACCTGCACCTTAGTGGGCCTGAATTTATGCTAAATATAAAACCCAAGTCCGCTAGAGTACAGATCCATGGTGTTGGTATCCTATAAATAAGCACTATCGACATGAACTCACTGTGGGATAAATAAGTGTAATAAAGCATATACATATACTAACCAAGGCTAATACTTCTAATATCTAGTACCCTTGTAAGCGCCGAGCATTCATAAGAAAATTTGTTCTTCTATTGTTTCCATTTTGTACCAGTACTTGTCCCTATAAATCTATCCTATGGGTTGTAATGAAGAGGGGGTCGGAACAACGTTTTGGTGACTGCTAAATTACATACTTTATCCATAATACTAGTTTATGCCGATTGTTTTTCATTACGTGTTATGTTTATTATTTAAAGCTTAGTCATTTTGACTTCATGTACGCATACAATAGCTTAACCCACTCGAGGTATACAATAAATACATATATATATATATACATATAGGTATGTATATATGTATATGTGTGTGTGTGTACATAGATATATCACGGTTCCCCCATAGACCTGGATACATTCCTCTCCCGTATCCATTACTCTGCACTGCACCGGGCATCCACCATAAGTGCCTAGGTTGAATTGGCAATGTACACCGAGGAACCTCAAGTTAGTGTTTGTAACAATTCAAAATTTTACCGTTTTGATTTGAGAATTCTTAATCAATTTTAAATATTTATTTAATGGTTTTTAATGGTAAAATAACCATTTTTCAATTAATAGGCGATCATGGTGAACTCATTCTAAAATTTGGTTTACAAAAATAAATAGTTCGATGAAAATTGAAAATGTGACCGAATATCGCTTTTCGGATTTTCGATTATTTTATCGATCAAAAGTTGTTGGAACATGTTGTGTACCCTATTACACTTATATAAAAATACCTAAACAACTTTTACTAACTAAATGGTTTAAATAAAAACAAGTTTGAAAATGTACTTAAGTAATTAAGTGGAATGTGGACTTTTCTTATTATTTTAAAAAGGTTAAAGTATAAAAGCATAATTACAAAAGGATATTAAAAAAGAAGATGCGATGGCTTAAGTGACATGAAGGTACCATGGCATGTGAAGGGGTGTGTGTTGTCAAATTTTTAAGGAGGGTATTAGCTTAGGATAGTTTGGTAATTAGCCACTTTCCAACTTCTATAAAAAATACACACCCCTTACGTTTTCCTTTTCGACTTCTCTTCTTTTCATTTTCTTTTCTACTTTTTCATTTTTCTCTAATATCCATGAAAGAAAATCAATTCAAAATCACTCCTTCTTTTCGCCCATTGCTTAAACAAACCTCTAGAAACATAGATAACCTTCTATACATCATAAAGATTCAAACTTTATCACCCAAAACCCCAAATCATTCATAGCCGAGAGCAAGGGAAGGTCCTAGGGCCTTATGCGTGAGATTCTAGGGAAGGGAAAGGTTGGTGCTATGAGGCTTGGACGTGAAGGAAGGTGTGGCTTTGTGTTTGGTTTAAATTAAAGTGAGATTTCTCATTTTTGTTTGAAATGAAAAATGTTGTAATAATTTAATTCTAGCCTATAGTGTTGTATGTTTGTATTTGTGATGTGTATATATTATTGTTGTTGATTCCTTCTTGAAAGCGGATGACATAAATAACCATTTTGTAGTAGGGGACAAAGTGATGAATGGAAGTCAAAGTGTCTTTATAGCGAATAGGTCGCCACGGAAGCATGACCATGGAAGCACTTCAAAGAATAGTAATGTTTTGAGGGATCTAAAAAGATTCCTTGCCCATTGATTTACATTTCATTCATATATGTGTCTCTAAAATGTTTATATGCTATGGTTTGGTAATGTTGAATATAACTTGAAAAGTTGAACTCTTTTGAGAATAAAAACAAATGGTAGCTTGTATAAGTACCATAGCGATCGCAAAGCCTCTTTCCAAATATGAAAAGTTATGGTTTTAAAATGACTTAAAATTTTGGATATTCTGAAGTAAATGTTTTCTATATTTAAAGTGGTTTAAAATATAAAAATAAAATGGATTCTAAAAGCTATTGGATTTACAAAGCAAAGTGGTAAAATTACGGGACCATATAGCGATAGTTGATATGGATGCGCTTTGAAAACCCAAGATTTTAGTAAAGTAAAAGAGGTTATGTACTTAGATATTTTTGATAGGTCTTTTCAAATGTGTTTATAAAGGTTATGTAAGTATTTTAAAAGGAGTTTGAAGTTTTAAAAATAATTTTTAACAAGTGGTTTATTTTAAGAAAATTCCTTTAATTTTTCAAAGTCGAATACTTTTTCAAAAAGTGATGGCTTTTTTCGAATGGAAGTTTTAAACTTGGTCTAAAGCGTTTTAAAGGGGACTTGAAATTTATATAAATATTTTAAAGGATTATTTGATTTAATAAGCAAGTGGTATTTTTATAAAAAGGAATCTTGGCTTCCAAATCAAATATGGTTTTAAACATAGATTTCAATTAAGATTTATATGGAAGTTTTAAACTTTGTTTAAAGAAGTTTTTAAAGTATTCTTTAAAAAAGAATAAGAAATCATGTATTACAATACTATTGTCGTAATAAATGCATTCGAGAAAGAAAAGAGATTATGGACTATAACATTTTTGTTAGAGTAAATAGTTTCGGAAAATTTTAAAAGAAGTTTTGTTTTATAATAATTTGTTTGTAGTAAATAGTATATGAAAATTTACGAATTTGGTTGCTTATGGAAATTTAGTAATCCTATACTTGGCACTAAAAGCCAATGAGTAGATTGATTCTCTATTTGTGAGATTTAGAATCAAAGTGTCTAGATAAGAGTAGGAGCAACCAATGCTCTGACTTACTTGGCTTCGTTTTTGGGCAAGGGATAAAGTAAGTTAAAATAAAGGAAACGTGACAAGTGTAGGAGACTTGAATTCCATAAATAATCTTTATAACTGATAGTGGTACAGAAAGTATTCTTTCCATACTTAACACCAAATTTTGAGGTATGAAAACTCGTCTCTATCTTGAAATTAAGAATGTATGTCGATGTAAGGTTAGTTCTCTAACTTATCTGATTTCATTGTTAGTCGATGAATAGTACTGTTTTAAAACGGAAAGTGGTAGTATGTATATTTGGTCTAATTTCCATATGATCTATTCCCTTACACCAAAAAGAAACGTGGTTTGGTTTTATAGTAAACAATGTTTTTAAATGACAGTTGTTTTTTATCCAATTTGACATGGTTTGGAAAAATATGAAATCATCCTTAAGATATGAGAATATACTTATACCGTTGAGATAAGTATATGAATATAATTACTATGTATTAAAAGTGTAGTGTTTTGTGAATATACTTATACTATTGAAATAAGTATATGGATAATTTTCCAAGCATTGAAAAAGTGTAGGTAAAAAATAAATAAGCAATATACTTATGTATATCTTTTGTAAAAGGGTATTTTAATACAAGTGTTTACAAAGATTTTAATGAAGATTAATTAAAGAGGCTTAATGGTTTCTTATGTGCTTAATCATGCTTGGTTTTCCATATGAAAATAAATCTTCGATTTGGTTGTTTTCTTTGCTTGATTGTTATATAACCGACTATCAAATCTTGACCAAATATAACGCTGGAAATACCTAAAGGAAACATGGGAACTATACCGTACAATTATCTTCGGTAATGCTATATTGTATGTATAAACACATTTTGCTCTTCTAGGAAAAATTATAAGGAAATCCGACCCCAATCGGTTAGGAGGTGATCTCCGCTCTTATTCATTGTTTGTTTATTTCCTAAAGAACCGAAGTTCAGTTTATCGAAAATCTATCTGTCGTTGGCTCAGAGAGACCAAGATCAGATAAGCATGAGTTGTCCGAAAACCACTTTGAACTGACAAAAGCATTCAAACTAAAGACATCTTGAAGTTGATGGAAATCAAAGATGAAGTTCTTTGAAGTGCAAGGGCTACTTAGTACTAATGCGGAGGATGATTCCAAAATGGATGTAGTAGAAGTAGTGCCTTCAGTTTTTTCATTCCTCGAACAACTTGTATAGATGATTGTCGGATTGCATTGCTGCCTAGAGGACAGCGTTAGCATCCAAGTGGGATTTTCTAAATAGGTAAACATAACCACAAGCCTCACATTGAGAAATAACTAAAATAGGGGAGATGTGGCATGGCTATGGTTTGCTACGATTAGGGTATAATTATCACTAGTATCTTAATCGATATTTATGGATTATGCATGTTGGGCCCTCGGAATGGTTTATTAAGTTTGCAGCTGCGGTGGTGATCTTTTTTGGTACTTCCCAGGAAGGGGTAGGATAGTTCTGTGTTGGTAGAGGTGCAAGGTTTGTAGCCTCGGTACATTTTATCTTGAGGTGTATTGTATGGAAGGTAGTCCCTTACCTTGTCATTATTGGAAGCCATTTTCCATTATCTTCCTTAAGGCCTTTGTTGTATACCAAATATGGTGGAACGTGAGATGCAAGCATTTCAGCTATATTATATATTTACTTTAAACCCTAGACATTATTATAATATAATAAGATTTCCTACGAAATGGTTTGATTATCGTAAGGTAAAAACCCGTTCGTGTTTATATGCGGCATGGTCTTATGAGATAATTTTATTTTTGAAAGGGTTTTATAAATATAATAATCCACATGATTTGAGTTAATCATGATGGTTTACCAGACTGATCTAGGGATTATTTTCTTATAATACTCCGGTAATAACCGAGTTCTTTTCCCGATTTAGATATGGATGATTTGGAGTTTTCAAGAAACAAGCTAGATGCCTCCAAAGACATATTCACATATTTTATTTCCGTTGTATTTTCTTGTTTGTATTTATCTGTAATTGTAAAGGCAGACTATTATAGCTATCCAAGCTGACGATAGGTTAGTTACTCTGATCGTTATATGTATATAAAAGTTTCTTTTGTAAAGATCTATTGTATATTATATATTACTCGTCGCTAAGTGATATTTTGTTCTGTCTTTTATTTTCTTTCACCCCAACAATTTGTCTTTCCGACACTCAAGTGCTCGGCACATGAATACCGTGGATGTATTAGTATCGACTTTTGATGGCCGAAAACGCCGGTCGTCACACTTGGTATCAGAGCTGAAGTTTAAGCAAGAACCTTGGCTTTGTTGGGGTAAACTCATTAGAGATAAGGTTAATGCCCTAGAATTAGTTTAAGTGTATGATATATGAGAGCGCGTATCTTTTAGTGGTATAAAAATATTTTATATTATGTTAATTCGTCTGTTGAGTGTGTATGGATTATATTCGATGCACCTGATCAACGTTATCGTTAGGGTTTCCTAAACACTTGAATAAGGCAAACCGATATTGTATTGTTTTGAAATTGGTGAATGAAATAATTTTATCTAGAATTATGTTTTGTATACAAAAGAATAATTTTCAAAAATTGATATAGTTATTTATGATGTGTTTATTTGTTAGGAAATGATAATATACAATTATTATCATTTTTTGGTTGATTAGTCATGCTCATCCAATTTAGAGCATTGACTATTGTTTGTTGATTGATTATTCATGCTCGACCAGTTTATGAGCATTTATTAGTTTGATATAGATTAAATATGAACACCTTGTAAATTTAGTTTTACGATTTGACTTTAAGGTCTTCATTAATAACGTAGGGTTAACAAGTTTACGTTATTAACTTATTCAAAAGGAATGATTTTATATAAAGATGATTTTATAAATCTGATTTATAAAAATGTGTTTTATAAATGAAAAGGATTTTTAAGAATTTAAATCCTGGTGTCTTTGAAAAATATTTCAGATGATTTTTGGAAAACTAATAATAGTAGTACTTGAAAGTACTTATAAGTATAAATATTTCAAGGAGAATTTTAAAGAAAGATACATTTTCTTTGGATAGTTCGGGAATGAGTCTTGATTGGTTTTGTGGTAATCTGAATAATCTTCTAAGTGATGATCGGATATTTTATCAAGCGAATGTTGTAGGGCACGTAGTAAATTATTCCTATTGTCATTGTACGATCGAAACAAGTTCGAATTCGAATGAACCTAAAACTAATTTTAGTAAATAAAGTGCTCAAGATATTATATATATATATATATATGAGAAATATATACAGTATTGTTACAAAGTGGGATTCGAAAAAGAAAAAGTATTTTTATGTTAACTAGTTTGAAATTGAATGGCTCGAAAATGACTAAACATGGGTAGGAGATGTGTTCGGATGGTAAGCACTTCTCTTAAGTACTACTCTTCTTGGTAAGATGGTGTAAGATCTATTTGGTAGGACCTAGTTCCTTAGTAGTTTTGGTGTTACTCGGTCTATATGTATATTTTCTATGGATTAAAATACATTGTATCATTTTAGAAAGGTTTAGAAATAGAAACCTGATATTTAATTCTTAAGTTTCCTTGATAGAAAATGGATTCAAAATAACAAGGTATTTTGATAAAATAATGTGTTGATAGATGAAGTTTTTAAATGGGTTAAATTAATAAGAAGGTATTAAAAAACTATAACGACCTACTAACGACCTGTAAATTTATCACTTTGATAAATTATATTTGTTTTAAAAATATTCAAATATAAGTTTCCAACAGATTATGATGTCATTAACAATAAATAATGATGGTAATATTCTTTTGAATATGTATTTATAAAAATATATACTTTGGAAAAATACCGATAAAATGACCGAAAATCGTTTTATCGATAAACAGCTCTATAATTATCAAAATTCATGCACGGAGCTGGATACATACACTTATTTATTTGTTTAAACAAGAATATGAACTGAAATGAAATAATTTATTTTATTTTGGGAATAAAATGTATTTATGACATTATCAATAGTGAAATCGTATTTAATAATTGATCTATGAATTTAAATTAAGATTT
Organism: Allium fistulosum; assembly: GCA_030737815.1. Taxonomy (NCBI): domain Eukaryota; kingdom Viridiplantae; phylum Streptophyta; class Magnoliopsida; order Asparagales; family Amaryllidaceae; genus Allium; species Allium fistulosum. The sequence continues at coordinate 357,729,111 of CM060904.1, forward strand.
AATGATTTAATAATTATTATAATTATTCAAATAATTGTTTTTAAATGATAATAATTCATTTCAATTAATTATAAAGTGATAAAAAATCATTTATAATAGTTTTATAAAAAAGATATACTTGATTTGAAAATATAAGAAAATTCGTATCGCTTTATCAATATAACCGCACTTTTGTAAATGATTGTTTAATATTTATTTATATGGATCATTTTAATTAGTTAAAAATGATAGGAAATTAGTTTTCAAATTTTGTTTACAATTACATGTAAATTAGTTCATAAGTGAAAATGTGACCAGGAATCGGCTTACCGATTTTCAACGGTTTAACGAACGGAAGTTGTTCAAAGTTGTTGCAATCTTGATTATATCACTTGAACACATATCTAACATACACAAACACACCCTAACATATACATGAACACATATATACATACAAATATACTTACCATTTACATTTGAATTTACATATAGTAAAAATTATAAATATCTAAGATAGTTTCTATTTTAAAAGGCAAACATCAACTCACTTGCACACCATCATCATCACACACATATAGGCATAACGGGTGGTGGCTTGTCGAGCATTTGGAAGAGACCAAGGGGGTGTGGGCAAGGGATAAATGTGTAATGACCTGTATTTTTAATAGTTTAAAATATTAAACTAAAAAAGGTTTTTGAATAAAGTTGTCATAATAAAAAAAGAATTTAAGATTGTATTAATACAAATTAAATTATAATATAAGGTATAAACTTAATTTAAATTTCTATTAATGAGATATGTTTTGCATAAGGTAGTAATGATAACATATGTTAATCAGTATTTTAATGACATTGGTTTGAATGAAATAAATGACCGCCTGAATGTAAATTACAAGTTGATTGGAATAATAAATATTAATAAAGAATAATAAATGCTCCTTTATTAAAGAAGAAATCATATGTTATTTATTTAGAATGTTTGGTAGCTGAAAGATTTATTATATGAATAAGAAATCAATAATTATGAATAAGTGTTAATTTAATAAAGAATAAAATGAATAAGTTTAGTAAAGGAGTAAACATATGTTTATTTGTTTGAAATGTATTTTAGCTTACAGATTAATTAAAGTGACAAGAAACTATTATTTAGTAAGAAATGTATAACTCTGTTTGTATCCAATAATGTATAAATATGTTTAAATTACTATTAGATAGGAAATAATTGTTCTATTTCTCTTTACATTTATTTAGTCCATTTTGATATTCACTTTTGTAATCAAATGAAATTAATGTAATTGAATAATTTCAATTAATAAGAGAGAGAACATTAAATTGTAAATTAATAGGTGTAATTAAACATAGCTTAGGTTTTGTGAAAACAAAAGGAAAGTTTGATTTAATGAAAAGAACATTTTTATCAACTAAAGTGAATGTTTCATTTGTGAATATAAGTTTAATTTCACTAAAATTGAATTTTGTTGCACGTTTCTAGTTGGACTATTTGATTTATTTAAATATTCAAAATTGATTTGAATTTAATTTATAAAAAAATGGTAAGAAAACAACTTGAAGGTTAAATTAAAATTTTGATTTGGGATAATTAGCATGTTTCCATAGGAAATTTATTTCATTCCAAATTTGAATGTGGAGTCCGAGTCATCTTTTATTGTGTGTAGCGGCGGTCCCCATTACTTAATTCCAGTGTTTAATTTTATTTACTGTGTACTGAATAAAGATATATAAATGTGTAAATTTGAGTGTATCGGCGATAATAAAATAGGTTAAAATAAACATTTTTAAATTTGAGTATATTAGTGTTTTCCTTTCCATGTATAGTCTACCTTCTCAAATTTAAATCATTACTCTTATTTATTTTATTTTATTGCTTTCATTTATTAAATACATGCCTCTTTTGGTTTTCCATTAAGTTTTATTTATTTACACATGAGTCTTGCCTTGAAACGTTTCTTGTATGTTAATGAAATTAATTGAGGTAGCGCACTTTTAGAAATTTTATACCAAAAGATTTGCTTGCCTTGTAAACACAACTTCTCAGATTCCAACATTTGTCTTTCATCCTTTGTAAATTACCTACATGTTAGAAGATTTTCATTTTGCAAATTTAAATCTTCTTGTATCCTTCCCTTTCATATTCCAATTTCCAAATGTGTTTTACCCTTATTCATTTCCTATTTCATAAATCTCTTCCTCTAACTTTCCATTTCCAAAATGTGCTGCCATTATTTCTTTTGCCTGAAGTTTTTCTTTCTCTTCTAAAAAAAACAAATGTGAACAACTTATTTGCATGAAGCCAATATTTTCCATTTGTTTTTAAATCCATTTCCTCAAGCCTCTTTCCTACATGCGTGAGCCATCATGTCATTTTTTTCCGTTGATTCTCCAAGTTTTAGAAACATGAGTAGGCTTCCAAATTATTAACATGAGTAACTAATTTGTTCTGTTTTATTATTAAAATGTGTGTACATGTTTTTATATTTCATTTTCATAATATTCTTATAACTTGAATATCTTCCGCATATGAACTCCGATTCATACACGGTTTCTTCCATTGGACTCGTATTGACATTCCAGACAACGAGAAATAGGTTTGGTAGAATTTGGAGACTGTTGAATTTTCGGGCTTTTATTTGATTTTTAATGGGCTATAAATCAAAGGTGAGTGACTAAACCCGCTCACAAATACTAAAATGATTCTGATGTTCGTTAAATTAAATCGTGAAGTTAATTATTTTTATTGACTTTTGTTTGGTAATTTAAATGACATTTAAATTGACATATGGTTTGAACTGATAAGAATTTAAATTGACAGTTAAATTTGAAATTGAATTGCTAGTTAAATACATGATATTGGTAATTAGTTAATTGTTGTGATTTATTGGCTGGTTTGGATGTTGACTGCGATGGATGTCTATTTGTTGACATTTTAGATGATTGGATGTTTATTTATTTTTATATATCCCTATTATCACTCTGTATATTAAGTAACAACATATAAACTGTTATTTGAATTATTTCGAATAAATTAAGAAATGGATTGAAATGATATATACCTATGACACTTTGATTTGGATTGAAATGATATATAGCCATCCATGTAATTAAAACTAAAATAACTGATCACTTGGCCATAGGGTAGAAAATTATATATGGACACCGCACTGGTTAGATTAAATGGTTTTAAAATCTTAAATTTGGACTTTGATTAAATGATATTGTTTTTAAGGAAATAAATTGTGGATTTATATGAATTGAATTATTTCTAATTAAAGCTTTGAAATGTTGAAATTGAAATTGGTTAAAATATTTATTTTAAAAAATTTAATTGGTAATGTGAAGTATAATCGAAATATGGCTTTAATTCGGAAAATTGATTTACTTCGAAGATTCAAACCTTAAAGCTGAACAACGAGGTTTAATTTGATTTAAGTGTTTTAAATCGGTAAATTGAAATTGAACTTGAAATCAATATGAATTGAAATGGTTTAAAATAAGAATTGGATTGAAATTTAAATCATTGAATTGAGTTGTTGAATCGAATTTGAAGTTAGAAACGAATGTTTCGAAAATTGAAGTTAATTCGAATTAAAATCGAAAGCAAGTTGATTTGAAAATAAATCAAAATTGAGTCAATTGAATTGAATGTTTGGAAATTGAGTTTTATTGATTTGAAATTTGGACATGAGTCCAGATTCGTTGAAATGGAAAGAAACTATTTGATTTGATATTATTTTCAAAATAAATTATTTTAATATAAACTGTTTAAAATCTATTTTTTAATGTTCAAATTATTTTGGTTTTCCAAATATTTTACTATATAAACCATTTTCAATACTCAAACCATTTTATATCAAACTGTTTAAACTATCTAAAAATATTTAAACTATTCTAAACTATTTAAAACTATTCAAACTATTTTCTAAAAATTCAAACTGTGCAAAGTTGGAATGTTTATATTTAAATCGTTGATTTAAATGCGAATGTGGTTAAATGAAATGATAACCTAAGTTGGAATTTGAAATAATATTTTCAAGTGAAAATGATATATGAAGTAAATATGATGATTTTGAAATGAAGGATATTTGAAGTGAATATGATATTTTGATATCAAATATGAATCGGTTTCGAAATGTAAAAAAACCAACCAGCGTGAAAAATGATGTTTGTTTTATAAAGAGACTGGGGCCCCTTATTGGCATACTCTCTTTCAATATTGGAACCACTTTAACAACTGTGTACGTGGTCGATGATCCAAAATGAAGTGGTTGGATTTGGTGAACGTTTGCTAGATTTGAAGAAAGAGAACGATGATGGATGACCACGACATTTGTGCCAATTTGAAATGACTAAAATAGGACGGCTTGTCAGGGCCAAGTGGGCTAGCTACCCCTAGCGGACATACCTCTTCGTATTGCTATATTGATTTTGACTAGATCGGTGCACCTTGATTTGATTTTGGAGGTGTTGGACGCGGTGGTCGGTCGTGGCTATGATGCGTTACCACCAGCCTTGCGACCCGAACTAGTAGTACCCTACCTTAGGCATTACCTCACGTGCCTTGTCATTCTTTTATCCTTATTCGTGCCCACTACGATTTTTTTTTAGTATGGTACCTATAGGGACTCACTGGCTACCGACGTTAGTGATTGTGTTACAGGACCTGCATAGACTACCTACTTAAAAATTTGTTAAGGGGGATCAATATAAAGCCTTAACGCTACTTTAATACTTTACTTTACTGATAGACACTACATATTTAGCGTATCTTACTGCATATAGATAGTTTGACCGATCTTTAGGAGATGCAAAATCCCGTAACATCTCTTAAGTTATTTAACGCCCGTTGTACACTTGATAAGAGGTGTAAAATCCCATAAACATCTCTGAAGCTATTACACTCATATTTAATTATTAATGATTTAACTTACATAACATGTAACGACCCGTAAATTTTAATGGTTTTATTAATATATTTCACTGGAATTTTGTGAAATTTTAAATAATTGAGTTTTGAAATAAAAATTTGATATTTGGGATACGTCTAATTAATCATAGCAAATGGTAAATTTTCATCTAAAAATATGGACGTTTATTTTATTGTATAATTCTATTTCAATTCCAATCAGGTAAAAATTTATGGTAATAAAATGTTTCCCAAATCTGAATATTTTTCTATAGAAAATTTGTAAATCATATTCTAAGTGAGACGTCATATTTCTTTTCGTGAAATTTGGAATGTTGTTGCCTCGTTTATCTTAATTCCGACATTTTAGCAGCATTTCGATACCGATACCGACTTTTGATCGGATGATCATACCACTGATATATGTGTGCCATTTTGATCGTCTCGTCGTGCCGATATCTGTGATATATTCATCTCTATGTTTCAGTTTCCGGTACCTGGTGAAATCCATGAAACGATTTCGCACCGATACCGATATAAAAATCTTTGGTTCCCTGACCTTTTATTTTCCACCGTAAATTATCAAACAGCCATTCATTTTCATAACTCTTGAATTCACGTTTCGACTATTTTCCCCTATGATTCAAAATATATCGGTTCATTTCCTATAGCTTATGTTCATGCTTTTTGGAAATATTATCAAACTATATACTTGTTGTTTCATATTTCATCCACGGTCCGTTCTTATTTCCCTTGGCTATTTATATTCTTAACTATTCCTATCTTATTTATTTTGTTGTTCCCTATGTTTCATTTTTTTTATTGTTGCATGACACTTCATTTTTCAAGGGCGTTTCATTCTGTCAGTTCATTTTATTTTCAAGTGCAACATTCATTCTGTCATTTCATTCTCACCCTTACCTTCACCAAACCCGTTCCCACCAAGGCTCCACGTCCATCAGTCATTCCTTCCCCTAACCCGCATTCAATCCTCCACCGCCTCCACCCGGCCATGCAACCCCAACCTCGGCCTAGACCACCACCTCGTTCCACCGCGATCTAACTCAGTTCGGCCGCTCTGCCTCTAGTACGTGATTATCACATTTAGACTTCTCTCCTGATATTATAAAGGTTTTATTTTGATTTTGTTTTAAGTGTTTAAAAATATATATATACGATTTTATATTTATTCACATATATAGTTGTTATGTTCAATTATGTATGTATTATATATTGGATTTAAACATCTTATTTTAGTACTGTATGATAATATATGTAGTTTAACTGTTGGTTTATATATATAAGTGTCTGTTATATATGTCATATGTTTTAAGGTATATACTGGTATATATTCTGTTTTATATAATAACTTTTGACAGTATAAATATATATACTATGGGTCCATACTGTTATATATACAAATGTTAAGGTTTTGAAATGTATATGCCTTGTTGGTATATTTATAAAGTTATATAGATTGATGTTTTATTTATATATATAGGTTTAGAAAGGTTTATACAGTATATATTATCAATTTTACACTGTAAGTTTATGTAAAATCAAAGTTATACATATATATATATCTTTGCATATGAATTTGTATTTGTCTGCATATGTTGGGTCGGTTTTAAAAATTTATATATATTATATTGAATATATGTATATAAATTGATACATATTTATCTGTTGTACAATTATATCAACACTCTTTACAATCTGTTAAGTAAATATATTATCCTAAGTTTTGGTACATTGTTCCTTTTGGTTTGTATAAATATAATAAGTTTTAAGATATAGTGTATATGTGTTGTGTAATCTTTGGCCAAACCATCCTACAACCGAATCAATGCATCTTCGAGCGATGCCGAACCAAACTTCACCGAGCCACTGCCGAATCAGGGGCCTACCGAACCATCTAGAACAACCTGCCGAACCATCCCCTATCACCGAGTCACCGAACCAACTCCACTGCCGAACCATCCCCTATCACCGAGTCACCGAACCAACTCCACTGCCGAACCATCCCCTATCACCGAGTCACCGAACCAACTCCACTACCGAACCATCTCCTATCACCGAGCCACCGAACCAACTCCACTGCCGAACCATCCCCTATCACCGAGTCACCGAACCAGAATGCTCCCGAACCAAGACGTACCAGGCCAGATCACATCAGCCCAGGATCATCAGCAACTATACACATCCTAGACCCCTACTCCCAGCCTCACTCTATAAATAGAGGGGCAGGGGTACAACAATGGGGGACAAGTTTGAGAGCTCAAGCACGGATAGTACTTTCAAACGACTTTCTTTTACTTGTATCAAAGCTTTGTACTTGTAATCAAAACAAGAGAAGAGAAATAACATATAAAGTGGACGTAGGCACATTCTGGCTGAACCACTATAAATCTGCGTGTCTTTTTACAGTTTAGCCCCTGCTTTTCATATATTTGCATAAATCTCCAAAATCACTAAGAACAACATAAGATCTACTAAATCATACAACTTTGAGGTGTTTGTCCATTTTTTGTGCAAACATTTTTGGTGCTTTCACTGAGAACTAGAAGCTCGAAGCTTCAGCTTCATCCACTTAACAGTTTTCCTAACAGCATCGTTCGCCACTTGGAAAACATGCCTCCCAAACAGAGAAAAGATGTTAACAAAGGAAAAAACATCGCATCCAGCAGTCTTCCAGATCCAGCTATCACGAATCAAGTAAATCGTCCTCCTCCAGCAGCAGTAACAAATGAAGGACAGGCTAATCCTACCACTCCTGCCACAAAACAGCCCGCAGCAATTACTAGGGCAGATTTAGATAGGATTGTGGTTGAAGTAACTAACCGCTTCACGTCCCATCAGGAACCCTTGGTGGACCATCTCATGTCACGCTTAAGGGATGCTGAAGAGTCCAATCGCAACAACGAATCATGGGGCGAGTCCCAGTCTGGAGGATCTCAGAGACAACAAAGATCTTCCTTCTTCGAAGGAGCTAATGGCAGAAGTAACCATGGTAGGAGCCGAGATCGAGCACAGCCCGAAGTTAGGCCTGAGGAAGCACTTGGAACCGAACCCAACAGGGGAGGTACCGGGCAAAGGTCAACTGTAGCTGAGCCTGTCATACTGCCTAACCATGAAAACGCCAGTGAACGGGGCCGAGCTAGAGTCCAGCCCGAAGTTGGACCCGAGGAAGTGCTTAGATCAGAGCCCGGCAGGGGAAGATCAAGGCAAGGGCCAACTGTAGCTGATCCTAGCATGCTCCCAGAAGATCAAAGGCAGCCACTGGAAAATATGAGGGATGATAGACAATACCATCCCTACATGTCATCTGGACGGAATCAATCCCGTAGAACAGAACCAAACTCATTTCTATCTGCTCCAAATTCTGATGAAAGGATGGCGCGCTTATTCAGAGAGTATGTCCAACGGGAGCAAAGAGATCGAGGGATAGGCGCTAGGGTAACTAGCCCTTTCGCCCGCAATATCGAAATCGCTATCACTCCTCGAGAATGGAAGATGCCAACAATGGAACCTTACAAAGGAACCTCCGACCCCATTGTACACTTACAGAGGTACACACAACATATGCTCATGAGTGGAGCAACAGAGGGAGTACTGTGCAAATGCTTTCCGCTCTTCTTAGCAGATCTCGCTACCTCCTGGTTCTGTCATCTACCCCAGGGATCCATCAGCTCGTGGGAAATGTTGAAAGAAAAGTTTATCAGTCAGTTCCGTATCCATGTGGAACAACCTAAGGACGCTTATTCCTTTCCAGCGTCAAACAGAAACCTGGAGAGAAACTGCAACAATACCTAACCCGATTCAATGCCGCAGCAGCCGCGGTCCAAGACGCCGATGAGAAGCTTATCCTAATGGCCCTCTGTAGTGGTGTGCATCCGGACACCAAATTTGCTAGAAGATTGACGAAAGAAAAACCAGCTACTTTACCCGATTTCTTCCACGAAGCCGGGAAATATATGAGGCTTGAGGATGCTGCCGTTGAGGGGAAGTCAGGGCAGCAGAATAAGGCAACTCACAGCAACGCCCCTGCTGTAGCAAGGGACGTTCGAAGAAATGATTCCAGGGACAATACTGGGGGCAAGAAGGGAGAAAAATGCCTATATCGGCCTGGACTGAGATTTGACACTTACACTCCTTTGAATGAGACCGCCGAAAATATCTTCCTTGCCACCCAAGGCGAAGTTAGATACAAACGCCCACCATACAAGAAGGAATCAGATAACACGCAGAAGTCTGGAAAGTTCTGCCGCTTCCATGAATCTCATGGGCATGACACCAATGAATGCCATCATCTCCGGGACTTGATTGAGGAACACATCAGAAGGAAGAAACTGGAACGCTATGTAAAAGGTCAGGACAGGACTCCAGCTCCTGCCAATGAGAACCCAAGGCTACCCTCACCGGAGATCGATAGAGGAAACCGCAACACTAGCAGCTCTAGTCAAGAGAAGATAGTGGTCCATACCATCTCGGGAGGACCGCACATCGCTGACAGAAGTTGGAAAGAAATGGAAAGATATGGAAAGTCGCTTAGAGACAATAAAGACTGTGACAATTCGGTTATAGAAGAGCGCCACCCGAAGCGGAAAGAAAGTGATGACATCACATTCGGTAAGCGTGACCTAGAAGGAAGGCAATACCCTCACATGGATCCCATGGTTATCTCTGCCCGGCTCGGCCCCGCCGAGGTTTACCGAATCCTAGTAGACACTGGAAGCTCAGTAAACATCCTGTTCAAACATGCATTCGACAAAATGAAGCTATCAATGAAGGATGTATCTCCCTGCGATAAACCACTACACGGTTTCACTGGGGATGCAAAGATGCCCATCGGGCAACTGGACCTCTTTGTTGAGATTGGAAGCCATCCCCGCTCCATTGTACGGAAGCAGACGTTCGTGCTAATAGAAAGCCATTCGGCCTACAACGCCTTCTTAGGAAGACCAGCCTTGTCTGACTTCCAAATTGTCCTAGCCCCATGGTGCCTAAAGATGAAGTTTCCAACGGACAATGGAATAGGGGAAGTAGAAGGAGACCAGGACGTTGCTCGAGACTGCTATGTGACTGAACTTCGCAACAACCACAGGAAGGATAAAGGGAAGGGTGTAGAGATTGCCCTCTGCATGAAAAGTCTAGAAGCATAGCAACTAAAGAAAGCCCCTCCTCTTCGATATACCAGCGACCCTTTCAATGAATTAGACCCTAGGGACAAAGAGGAGGAGGCCACCGCCGAGCCTGCAGAGGCTATGGAGTTTATGTCTGTAGACAAGCACGACTCAAGTAGACTATTGAAAATTGGGTCCCAACTAAAAGCCGAATTGAAGGAACAACTCATCGATTTTCTCCGCCACAACTTGGATGTATTCGCATGGTCACACGCTGACATGACCGGAATCTCCCCCGACATAGCATGCCACGTATTAAACATTGATCCTACCAAGCCGCCCGTAAAACAAAGAAAGAGAAGTATGAGGGTAGAACGATCAGCAGCCCTCGATGAAGAAGTAAAGAATCTACTCGCCAATGACTTCATACAAGAAGCTATCTACCCGGAATGGATCGCCAACCCGATGCTGGTAAAGAAGGCTAATGGGAAGTGGCGAACCTGCATTGACTTTTCCAACCTAAACGACGCCTGCCCAAAGGATTGCTTCCCACTTCCCCGAATCGACCAACTTGTAGACAGCACAGCCGGGCACGAGCTCCTATCTTTTATGGACGCATACTCAGGATATAACCAAATTCCTATGCATGCTCTCGACCAAGACCACACTAGTTTCATCACCGATCGGGGTTTATACTGCTATAAGGTAATGCCTTTCGGACTTAAAAATGCAGGAGCCACCTACCAACGCCTCGTCAACAAGATGTTTGCAGGACTAATAGGACAAACTATGGAAGTATATGTGGATGACATGCTGGTAAAGTCAAGGAAAGCCAAAGATCACGTAAGCCACCTAGGCGAGATGTTTCAGGTACTTCGACAGTATGGAATGAAGTTGAATCCACTAAAGTGCTCCTTCGGAGTGTCTTCAGGAAAGTTCTTAGGATTCATTGTCCATGCCAGAGGGATTGAAGCAAACCCTGAACAAGTCCGAGCGCTAAGGGATATCAAGATACCTTCCACTCGGAAGGAAATGCAAAGTTTGAATGGAAAAGTGGCCGCCTTAAGCCGATTCATCTCCAAGGCAACAGACAAGTGCGTTCCCTTTTTCGAGGCTCTAAAGAAAGACAAAGGAAAGTTCGAATGGACTGACGAATGCTTAACCGCTTTCCTTAACTTAATCGAACACCTCCAGAAACCACTGGTACTCTCAACTCCAAGCGAAGGCGAAGAATTATACCTATACCTCGCTGTGTCATCTCACGCCCTAAGCGGTGCCTTGGTAAGGGAAGACAACCGCACGCAGCGGCCAGTTTACTTCGTCAGCAAGAGGTTTACCGGGGCAGAAGTCAGATATCCTAAACTTGAGAAGCTAGCATACTGTTTACTAATCACATCACGGAAACTGCGTCACTACTTCCAGTCCCATTCCATCAAAGTTCTGACCGATCAGCCACTGAGGCAGGTACTCCATCGTCCCGACACTTCTGGGCGACTACTTAAATGGTGCATTGAACTAAGTCAGTATGATATCACCTATCACCCTCGCACTGCCATCAAGGGACAAGCCATGGCTGATTTCATTGCAGAATTCACTACCAACGAAGATAAGGAGCAATTGGAAATAGCAAAAGACATCAAGTGGAATCTCTTTGTGGATGGCGCATCGAACGAACAAGGCTCGGGGGCAGGTGTGGTAATAATCACTCCCAGGGGAAATAAGCTGCACTATGCTATAAGGTTGGAGTTCGCTACCACCAACAACGATGCAGAATATGAAGTAGTGATAGCTGGATTAGAACTTGCCATAGAAATCGGAGCCAATTCTTTGTGTCTTCATAGCGATTCTCAACTTATTGTTAACCAAATACTAGGAGAATTCCAAGCTCGAGAAGAGAGACTCATAGCATATTTAAAGAAGACCAAGTTACTTCTCAGCCGATTGGACCACTACTTAGTCAAACACATCCCTCGGGAAGATAACCAAGAGGCCGACGAATTGGCGAAGCAAGCAAGTGTGAGAGACATCGCCATCTTCGGGGCAGTAACCATCTCGAGGCAACTGGCCCCAAGTTTCGAGCAAGTGAATCTGATAGCTGCAACCGAAGAAGCAACTTGGATGACTCCCATCCGAGACTACCTACAAAGTGGCACGCTACCCAACGGGCGTAACGAAGTCAAGAAAATCTTGAGGAAAGCATCCCGCTACACAATACAAGAAGACATCGTCTATCAGCGCGGATTCTCTAACACGTTATTAAGGTGTGTCGCTGGGAGGGAAACCGAGGAAATCTTATCCAACATCCATCAACGAAGCTGCGGAGACCACACCGGAGGACAAACATTAGCAAAAAAGATACTCCGATATGGATATTTCTGGCCCACCTTAAGCAAGGACGCCTTGGATTTCGTCAAAAAGTGTGACAGGTGTCAGAAGTTCGCTAAGATTCCGTGGCTACCAACGATTGAGATTACTCAAATGAACAGCCCTTGGCCCTTTGCAGTATGGGGAATTGACTTAATCGGCGAACTGCCAATGGGCCGAGGCGGGGCCAAATATGCTATAGTGGCAGTCGACTATTTCACCAAATGGGTGGAAGCAGAACCTCTGAATAAAGTATCTTCAGCAAAAGTTATTAACTTTTTGATCAAAAATGTTCTGTGCATGTACGGAGTCCCATTCAAAATCATATCAGACAATGGACTCCAATTTGACAGCGAGGAATTCACCAACTGGTGCCAAGAGCATGGAATTCACAAAAGCTTCTCATCCGTAGCGTATCCCCAGGCAAACGGACAAGTCGAAGCCGTCAACAAAATTCTGAAAACTCTAATCAAAAAGAAACTTGAAAAGTCAAAGGGCGCTTGGGTGGATGAACTCCCTACGGCACTATGGGCCTATCGCATATCTTTCAGAACTTCAACGGGGCGTACTCCTTTCTCTTTGGCATACGGATCGGAGGCTATGCTCCCAGTTGAAACCATTGTGCCTTCCCACCGTAGGATCCACTATAACCCAGAAGAGAACGAAGAACTCCTTCACATGTCTTTGGATCTAGTGGAGGAGAGAAGAAATGATACAGTCCTTAAAGCAGCAGCCCACAAACAAAAAGTGGCAGCACAATACAACTCCAAAGTCAAGCATCGTACCTTACAAGAAGGGGACCTTGTCCTCAAGCGAATCTTCCCCCGCCCCGGAGCACTAGATCCAATCTGGGATGGACCATATGTAATTCATAAAGATCTCCACAATGGAGCTTATATTTTGTCAACAGTGGACGGAGAGGTATTCCAGAGGGCATGGAACATCCAACACCTCCGTCGATACTTTTCTTAACTTGTACTGCCCATATGAAGTGAATTAACAAAGAGAATCAGTGGACGTAGGCCTTTTCGTGCCGAACCACTTTAAAAAACCTTGTCTCTTTTTTAACTTGTTCCTTTATATCTTGGCTGCTTGTTAACTTTATCCTTTTCTGTTGAACAAAATCCTATGCGTATAGTGTTTCCACTCAACGCACTCCACAGCTCAACTTCACCTGGACAAGACCTGACAGGTACTATGCGAATCTATGCCCTCGCCAATGAGACACTTTTGCTCCGGCATCCCTCTGCTGTGGGTTAACTCATTGCTCGCGACGGCCCTTAAAGCCAACTGTAATGAGCCGATTATAAGCCACCGAGAAGGCCGACTATAGCCGAGGCAGCTCATTACGACGTTCGGCTCGCCGGCAACTGTGGACCGACTATAAGCCCCAATATAAGGTGTGGCCAGCCAGGGGCAGTTCACAGTTGACGATCGGCACCCACGCTAGCCGGCCACAGTAAATCGAATAATACCCACGATTACGGGCCATAATGGCCCGGGTAGTGACTGTGCGTGATCTCGGCTCCGATGTTTCTTAAGTGCGGCTGTGGTAAAAAAGAATTAACTCCCCGCGGAGGCGTAAGATGGGTGACAAATGTCTCCAAGACCCACAGCTAGGGAAAGTGACTACAAAGCCCGTTTGCCACGAACTTAAGCACATCGAAGGCCTTCCGTGATTGGAAGTTTTACTATTTCGCATATTTCAATTTTACTTAAGAAACTTTTTATCCTATCCTCTGTAACAAACCCTGAAGTGCAGGACACAAAACATGAGACACTCACTAATAGAAGCAGATACTCACAGCAAGATACTGGGCCGCATCCCTTACTCAGTCACACAGGATACTCAAAGCTGCCATCTACAAGCAAAATATAAAGGATGGTATTTCCTTCTTTCATATATGCCTATAATTTGTTCACACCTCACGCTAACACTGCAAGTCATGAAATTATGTTTTAAACAAGAACCTGACATCGAACGCAATTTAATTACAAGAATATGCATGGCTATATTTCTTATGCAACATGTCAAAATAGCAAAAACATTCAAAAGACGACAAAATCAGCTTAAGTTAAAGAATTGCACATCAAGAATAAAGCTATTTATTACAAGTGGCAAGAATTACAACCTAAAAGTTACTCTACTGTTTTAAGACTAACATATACAGCCATGTCAAGTACACAAAAAGAATTCTCCAGGTCTAATCAGGGAGCCGGCTGCGTTGGAGTCTTGTCCTTGTCCTGTTGCCCACCTGTCCGGTCATAAAAAGAAATCATTAGTGATAAGCAACAGAGTTAACAAGCGAAGAAACTAGTGAAGTAGAGGTTACCAGCAACTTCCCCTTGATCGTCTTGGTCGTCATCCCCTACTTCCACGCCTGCCTCCTCAACCGCGAACAACCTCATCCCCTCTTTCACCGCTGTCTTCTCCTCCTTGGTAAACTGAGCGGTGACCACATCCATCCTAAAGGCCACTCCACCCTCCTTATCCGCCTCAGCCTTGGCCTCCTCTAGAGCCCTGAGGTAAATCCTAGCCATAACCCGGGGGTAGTCGTCCATCCAAGATAAGCTGCCCTGCTTCCAAGTGCGAAAGTACATGTCCTGCAGCATATCATCCATCATCCCCTCATTTTCCTCGAACTCCCTCATACGAGCCTCAGAAACCGATAGCCTTGCAACGGCAGCATCCCTTTCCAGTCGGTATCACGAGCAGTCAGCCTGAAGGAACCTCCTCATCACCTCCATCTCCTCCTTTAGCCTGACCTAAGCAAGCCTACGGCTTCAAGCTTCCCCGACAGCTCCTCTACCTGCTCAAGATCCGCCCTCCGAACCTCGTCCACTATCGAGATGGCCATATTTATCTGCTCCTTGCAAGCAGCCTCCATCTTCCGCAATTCCGCCTTACTAGCCTCCTCCATAGTCTTCCTCAACCGCCCGGAGGCAGCCTCATGCTGAGAAATCTGAATGGCCTGATCAGCAAGCTGTTTGGCCTGGTCCGAAACCATCAATCGTAGTCGGATGTTGGCACTCCCAATCTCCTCTCCAGCCTTAACCAGCCGGGCATGATGCCCCATCAGCTTCCTAGTCTCCTCCACCACCCGATCAATATTATCCTTGGCCTCATCTCCCATGGTAACTATCCGAGTGGTAAGTAAATCGAGATCTAAGGACTTAGCCTCATCAAGCACCCGTACCATGGGATTACGGGGAAGAAGGTGCTCACCGGTAACTTCGTCGAAGGTAATATCATGGGAACCTAGATCCAGATTAGGATGACCCGCAAATGGATTACGAGCCAAACCAGGACGATCAATCTGCGTAACTGTAGGATTCTCAGACGGGTGCGCAGAGAGTGCGAACTCAGTATCCTCCTCCGTGATATCATGAAGAGGCTGAACTGGGGGCTGAGGACTGAGTGAAGGTTCAGATAAGGGATGACTCCTTTTTCTCTTCTGAATACCCTCTTCAATAACCCCGAGAAGAGGACGGTAGCCGACTACATCCCCGGAATGGTGGGTCGGAGTCTTTGGCTTGGCGGAAGCTTTGGAGAGCTTGTATTGTTCAAGCCTGTGCCGAAGATCAGAGACCTTGGCCGTTTTACCTACCCCTGATATGAAGGACAAGTGTCACAAGCTTACATTGATCCATAATTCGAGAAACGCGGTAAATTAAAAGTTAAAAGAAGAAAGGAAACACATTAGTTATACAAACCCTGGGGAGGAGTAGGATACTGCAATGAGTCCTGGATTTCATTCCAGGACGGGAGCGGATCATAAAATATTCCTAAGCCCCTATCATAAATGGAGTCTGCAGGAGTCAAAAGTTCACCTTGAGTCGTCGGAGCCACCTTGGCTGGAATAGTCTGAGAAGACTCGCTTGCACCGGTCCCGGCCTTGTCAGACTTCCCGAATTTCTCGACCAAAGCCGTTTCTCCGTCCAGCCCCTCGAAAGCTTGGTTGAATGCATCATCCGTCCACTCCTGAATCTCGCCTGCTTGCCCAGGAAGCAAGGCCCCGATGCCATCGCCACCATCACCACCTTCCCGGTCATCTCCACCCTCACCTCTCTCCTCCTCCACATCTTCCTTCCCCGGAGTAAGTGGACAAGTGCTGGGGGAAGGACCATCCGACTTCTTAAGCTTCTTACCTCCGACCATTGGAGATTTTGAGAAAGGTTTCCTCTTGCCACTCTCTACTGTGACACCTCCCTTAGCTTGAGCATCCGCCCTCTCCTTCGCCGTTTCCCTCTGCTTGACTACTGACTGCTGTGGAAGGATCAAATTATACTCCAGAAGAGTCGCATTTCTGATCAGGTAAGCAGCCGATCTATCTCTCTTGGGGATAGCTTCTATCTCAACCGCCATCTGAACCAAGCGATCAGTCTCCACAACCGCAAAGCCACCTGTCGCTAGCAAAAATTGAAAAC
Source organism: Allium fistulosum (assembly GCA_030737815.1). Taxonomy (NCBI): domain Eukaryota; kingdom Viridiplantae; phylum Streptophyta; class Magnoliopsida; order Asparagales; family Amaryllidaceae; genus Allium; species Allium fistulosum. The sequence continues at coordinate 357,745,926 of CM060904.1, forward strand.
ATATGAGAAGAAGCATCGCAACCAGAATTGAAATTATAAATAAAGCATCGACTTACATCCAGAGGTCAAACGCCGAATAGAAACAGAGTCATCCCTGATGAAGAACCACTCCTTCTTGAACATACTGTACTTAGAATATAGATCCAAGACCGGCTTGAAGGTTACAGCTGACTCCAAGCTGATGTATGGGGACCCCTTCTTATAGCCCCTCAAATTATATAAATACCGGATCTCCCGGTTGGAAGGAGCACGCCCATGCTTCCTCTGAAAGATGACAAAGAGGCTCACCAATATAGTATAAGAGTTGGGTTAAAGCTGGAATGGGGCCACCTTTAGATATGTAAGAAAGCTGAGTACCCAAGCATTAAGAGGCGGGATAGCACCACACATACAATGGTATTTGCTGTAGGCAAAGTACCCTTCGGGAGGGTCATATGGCATGACTTCTCTCCCTGGCAACAGCATGCGCGCCCTATCAATTCTGAAAGAACGGGAGATGACATCAAGCTGCTCTTCCTTAAGAGAGCTGGGAAAGCAATCGGGCGGGGAGTTCAGAAGCTCCTGAGGGCCGTACCCGTCCACTAGTGATCTCGGGGTAGATCCGTGACGTTCCGGTCCTGGCTGAGCAGGGGGCACTGCGGAAGATTCTCCTTCGCCCTGGGACTTCTTTTTATCTGATCGAGTTTCTGCTTTTCGAGACATTTATCTGCAAACACAAAGGAGTGTGTCGTTAGAATAAAGGAAGTAAAGGAGAAAGTGTGTGCAGTCTGGAGTTTCGCTCATAATTCAAGTCATAGAAGTACATTCGGCACCTAGAGTAAAAGTTCATTCGGTAGTACAGTATAAAAGTTCATTCGGTAGTACAATATAAAAGTTCATTTGGTAGTACAGTGTAAAAGTTCATCCGGCAGTAAAAAGGTCACACCTGGTTCGGCTAACACAGCTGATTCGGCAAAGGGTAGGAATTTTAATTCGGCAATCAGTCGGTTCGGCTATCTCAGACGGTAAGGAAACAACGGTGGCGTAGCTCCCATATTTATAGGCAAGGGAGAGGCCACCGAACCAATCCATCCGGCACGCAGGACCGAACAAGGACGACCAGACTTAAACAAAGCATGCCCTGTGCATACACACGCCCTACTTTGGGGGGCAAGTGTTGTGTGATCTTTGGCCAAACCATCCTACAACCGAATCAATGCATCTCCGAGCGATGCCGAACCAAACTTCACCGAGCCACTGCCGAATCGGGGGCCTACCGAACCATCTAGAACAACCTGTCGAACCATCCCCTATCATCGAGTCACCGAACCAACTCCACTACCGAACCATCCCCTATCACCGAGTCACCGAACCAACACCACTGCCGAACCATCCCCTATCACCGAGTCACCGAACCAACTCCACTACCGAACCATCTCCTATCACCGAGCCACCGAACCAACTCCACTGCCGAACCATCCCCTATCACCGAGTCACCGAACCAGAATGCTCCCGAACCAAGACGTACCAGGCCAGATCACATCAGCCCAGGCCAATCAGCAACTATACACATCCTAGACCCCTACCCCCAGCCTCACTCTATAAATAGAGGGGCAGGGGTACAACAATGGGGGACAAGTTTGAGAGCTCAAGCACGGATAGGACTTTCAAACGACTTTCTTTTACTTGTATCAAAGCTTTGTACTTGTAATCAAAACAAGAGAAGAGAAATAACATATAAAGTGGACGTAGGCACATTCTGGATGAACCACTATAAATCTGCGTGTCTTTTTACAGTTTAGCCCCTGCTTTTCATATATTTGCATAAATCTCCAAAATCACTAAGAACAACATAAGATCTACTAAATCATACAACTTTGAGGTGTTTGTCCATTTTTTGTGCAAACAATATGTATACACTTGGACTTTTTAAATCCATATATGCAGATCCAGATTTTGTATGGGTTTTATTATAGCTGCTTTTTATATATATGTGATTTTATAGTTACTGTAAAGTATATTGTGTATACAAATACACAGTTTGTTTTGATTTCCTTATATTTTATGTTTATTAATAATGTGCGTAAGCTATTTTGTTTACATATAATATACTCAATTTGTATAGCTATGTATAGATATTAAGTTATAATTATATAAGTTGTTGTTTATATATGGGTCATAGTATATAAGTTTTATTTTGTTGGTTTATGGTACGGGTATATTATATATAATATGTTACTGTTTGTATATGAATGCAAATATTATATATTATAGTTCTTTTTGATTACTGTTATATAATGGTTTATAAGTAAATATATTCTGTTATATTTTCTGTTTTGTATAAGGATATACTTTGAAAGTTGTTATACATATTAGTTACATATGTTGTTTAGGCTATTCCTCTAATTTTGAATTTTGCACGTGTATATATATAAGTTATATATATATATACATTTGCTGTTTCTATCAAGTTGTTTTAATTGTCTCATCGATTCCCATTTTATCAGCTGTGTCTGTCGAAATTTGTGTCAATCCTGCCTTGTTTTGGAAATTGTCGTTTGGATTTGGTCAATTTCGCAATTCAAATCGTAGCCTGTTGTGTTGTCTATCTTCTTGTGTTCTCTAGCCTCGAAAGGTGAGCAATCACTCACGATTAATGTTCTTATATTTATTAAATTTGATTTCAATTGAAACGACAATTGAAATATGCTGCTGTTAGTTATTTACATTGCTATATATATGCCATTTCTGTATCTGTTCACCTGTGACATCTGACACCATTATCTGTTATTTATCACTGATTATATATGCCTGTTACTGACTGTTATATTATTATCATATCTGTTATCACTCTGCAAGTTCCCTGTTAGTATAGAATTCACTATGGGTTAAAATGATACATACCCGAACGATCTGTAGAATAGGAGAAAATCGTTATGGGTTGAAATGATAAACCCAAGCGATTTTCATTGAATTGAATTTGGGATTGCGGGTTGAAAAGATATATACCCGTATATAGTTAAATTACGGATTGAAATGATAAATATCCGTATCACTTGACCATAGGGTAGAGAATTATATACAAACACCATTGGTCTATATACAAATATTTTGAAAATGATTTCTATGGTTTTGAAAAGAAATATATGGTTTTAATAAATATTGATTTTAAAGATTTATTAAAGTTGATTTAATAAAGTTGATATATAATATGTTTATGTATTTATTTAAAATTTATATTTTCGAATATAGAGTTTGTAATGATTCGGGTTGTAAAGATAAATTGAAATTGATTTGAAATTATATTTATTTAAGAATTATACTTAAATAAGTTTGATTTGAAATTTATTGAATTTGAAATTTTAAAGAAGTGTTTTACAACTTGAAATTTGATTAAAGGTGACTTAAATGGATATTTCAAACTTATATAAATTTAAATGGGATATTTTGTAAATTGAAGTTGTATTCAAATGATATTGAAATAATTAAGTAAATATTTCAAAACTAAATAATAGAAAAGTGAATTGATATATATATATATATATATATATATATATATATAATTATCGAATTTAGTTTTGAAATGTGGAATATTTGAAGCTTTGAAATATATTGAAATTGATATGGTTTATTTGTGGTTTAAATCGTTATTTGAAATCGATATAACTCGAAAATGTTTAATTGAATTGGAATTGAAATTGATGATTTAGATTTGATTAAATTTTAATTTGAAATTTGAATTGATTTGAATCGATTTGTGAAAGTCGAGGAAACTATTTTATTTTATAAAGTAATTTTAAATTATATTTAAAACTATTGATATTTTACTTTATAAATTATTTTATTATAAACTACTTTAATATAAATCATTTTTAATATAAATTATTTTATTATAAACTATTTTAACTTATAACTATTTATATAAACTATTTTTATTTATAAACTATTTTAATTTATAACTATTTATATAAACTATTTTATTTATAAACTATTTTATTATATATACTAATTTTAATATCTAAACTGTTAAGGGGAAAGTGTTATGATTTCCAAAATGCTATAATTTCAAAAGTGTTATGATTTCCAAAATGTTATAATTTCAAAGTGTTATGATTTCTAAAATGTTATGATTTCAAAGCTGTGATTTCCAAAGTGTTTTTATTTTAAAAGACTATGATTTCGAAAGCGTTATAACTTTGGAAAGTGATATGATTTTTGGAAATGGATATATTTGAAATGGAAATGATATCGTATTGATTTGGGTTTTGAAATGGAAAGGATATTTTGGTTTTGAAGTATAAACTATTTTGAAATGACCGTGGTGTAATAATAATGGTTGGTTGTTAAATAGACCGAGATCAGATATGGGCATACTCTCTGTCGATACCGAAAACCACTTTGACAACCGTGTACGCGGTGGAGATTCCAGAATGAACTAGGATGGTGGCGACGATTTCTATTGAGGTATGTACGTGGACCCGACTCTCATGAGTAGGCATAAGGAGGCTAAAACATGAGCGATTGACAGGCCAATGAGGTAGCACCTCTGATCGGATGCATTTCTTTGATACTATTCTATTACTTTGTGATTTATTTGGTGGCCACCCTTTGATTTTTGATTTGGGAGTGTGTTCCGAGGTGGGCGGTAGTGGCTGCTATCCGTTTCCACCAGCCCGAATGCATAATTGGTATATCTACCCGGGCATTGCCTAGTTGTGTCGTGTCACCTAACTTATCGAGCTTTACTATGAGTTTGGATTTGTGCCATAGCCTATGGAGTATTGAGGGTAGCTCCCGATCTGGGGGTGCGTTGATACTGGATAGACTACTGGGACTATTATGTGTTAAGGGGGATATGGGTTCTCCTTAATGCTATTTAAAAGTAAGTTTATTTTACTATAGAAATTATTATAATAGCGCATATTACTACATAGTAGATAGTTTAACGGATCCTTAAAGGATGGTTATCCCAAACATCCTTTAAGTTACTTGTATTTCAGTTGATATTTCACTTTAGTTGGATTTATTGATATAAGAATGTTAATCCTGACTCGAGTGTTTAGTGTTTTGCTTTACGCTCGGGGTCAGACTGAGTGATACAGCATTTGAGACTCACCTTTGGAGTTGGAGCTTCGCTTGGAGATCCAGCTACCTATCGATTCTGCTATCAGTTATTCAGTTGATTCAGTGATGTATTCATATCTTGTATTTGACTATTGTATTGAGACATCTATGTATTCGAGACTTCTGTTGTATCTTGTTTAACTCTGTTATATATATAGTAGCTTCATGAACTACTATTCTTTTATTTCCGCTGCTTATCATTTATTACTCTATGTCTGTGATTCTGTGATTTTTTTATTTACTGTATATGCCGAGTTTTGCCAAATATAAAATAACAATTTGGTATTTTGAGCAATTCAAATCCGACATATATGGATGCGAATAGTTGAAAATTTCAGGTCGTTACATAACAACTTTTAGTTCGGACTCGAGTGTTTTGTCTTTTCATTACGCCCGGGTCAGCCTGAGCATTTCAGTGTTTGAAGACATTATCTCTGGAGGACGAAGGTGGAGTTTGGTATATTATATTATTAGTATTATTCCATGCATCATTTTGGTATGTTTGTTGATTGTACTCTGATTTTGTTGTAAAAATTGTGTAATCAAGTGTATATTGTAAAACAGCTTCATGAACTGTTTATTTGATTATTATATTTTGTCATTCTGCTGCGAGATTCTGTATTTTGTTTTCCTTTTTTTCTCTTATTTTCTAATTAAATCCCATTGACAATCCTCCCTTTTGAATGGTTTGAATTAGACATGTGTGGTTTATTGTCGATTCAAATCGTCCAAAAAGGTGGGTCATCACAGTTGGTATCAAAGCTTTGGTTTAGAGATACCTTAGCCTATTGGGGTTAAACTCATTAGAGATAGGGTTAGTAATACCCTAGAATGAGTCTGAGAGTATATATATACGAGAGAGTGTATTTGTTTATGCTATAAAAATGTTTTGTATTGTGTTAATTTATTCTATTGAGTATTTATGAATTCTGGTCGGTACATAGGACGTTATGGTATTGATAGGGATTTCTAAACACTTGAATAGGGCAGACCAACACAATATTGTTTTTGAAATAGGTAAATGAAATTATTTTACCTAATATTATATTTTGTATATAAAAGAATAATTTTTATAAATTGATATAGTTGTATGCAATATGTTTGTTTGTTAAGAAGTGAAATTTTATAAATATGGTTTATAAAATAGGATTTAAAAATAAACGAATTTAAATTGAAAATTTGAGAGTTTAAGTTCTGGTGTTGAAATTGGGTTTTCAAAGATTTGGAAAAAATAATATTAGTATTATTTGGAAGTATTTGCAAATAGAAGTGTTTCAATTTCAAAAGGGTACTTGAAAGGAATGTTTTTAAAAGAATTTTAAAAAGGAAGTAAGTTCTGTACTCCTCCCTTCTGTCGTAGGAAAATAATTTCGGTGATGATGGCCGCATCACCGACATTCATTTTCGACTCTCAAAGTGGAGGAGGCCACTTAGTAGCTTTGTTACGCATTTGGTTCGATAAACAGATTTTGATTTAAAATTTCTAAATACGATTTGATATATGTAAAGGATATGAGTATATATTTATTTCAAAATGATTTGAAATGAACCCGGTATTTGAATTCTTAAGCTCCTATTAATTAATGGTTTTCAATTGTAGAAATATAGTGAAATTTTAATAGTTGGAAACTTCTAAAATGAGAAATAAGAAATTAAAAGCTAAGTGTTTAAAGAAAATGTAAAGAAATTGGAGATTTGTAACTTTTAAATTAAAAGATAATGAAAATTAAGAAGAAGTAAACTATTGAACATTTTTGTTAACTAAAATGAATAAGATAAATTTGTATAACACTCAATTACATTCTAAAAACATATATAAAACTTATTAGAAATGTTTAAAAAGTTGAAATGTTAAATATGAATATGTAATAGAAAATTATACAAGTAAAAGCTTAAGTGGAAAAAATGATTCATAAATAGATTTAATATTAAATGATACGATATATGAAAAATAAATGTGAATCAAAGAATAGAGAAACTTAAGTGTGAAATGATTCATTAATGAATATTAATATTAAATGGAAATCAAGTTATATAAGTAAATAAATGCGAATTAAACTGCAAGAAAATTATGTAATACTTTAAGAATTTATTCATTGATGATTTTAAATATTGAATGGGAAATAATCCATGTAAGTAAAGGAATGTAAATTAACAAAAGGTAAGCTTGTATGAATGAATGAGAATTGAAACTAAATGTAAATTAAATGATGTGTTAAAGAAACCAACAGAATAATATTTAAATCTATGTTGTTTGGCTTATAGGAAGTTTGGGAAATGATACTTCAAATCGTTTGAGGTTGTACGAATAATCTATTAAGTAATTATCTAAGACTGTTGAGCGTAAGGTACACTTGGTAGTTCATTTATTACACTTGTACGATGAAAAGTTTCTAAAACTGAACAAACCATTAGTTTTGATTGCTATGGATGTATGATGGATTATTTTGTTGCATATAACGGTTGTACTGCTTTTGTTTGCATATGGTTATTACATATGTTGTGTTGCTTGTGCTATTAATTGAAACAACTAATATATTACTCTTTTTACATAGTTTTAACTCTTTTGGAATATATAAGTGAAATACAGGTTTATGGAAGCAATAGCTGTTGCTTTTGGTTTCATAAATAGAGTTTGTTTGCCGGACAAATAGGTATGTTTTTGGATTACGATTTTTGGAAAGTTATTTTATTGTTTTTCTCATGGTTTGGGATATTTTATTATTGAAATATGATATGTATAATGTAATTATTGATATTGTTATTTTTTCGAACCCAGCAGCGCAAAGGAGATGCTACCGAAATTTTTCGTAAATTTAGGACATAGAAATTTTTTCATAGAAGTTGAGTTTTTTTCAGATTTTTATATAAGCTTAAATATGTAAGTTATCTGTTTATAAATGGACTATTTTGAATAAATATATCAAATTTCTTTATTCTTTCTTATTCCTTTTCGGGGACGAAAAGTTTTGAGTGGGGGAAATCGTAACTACCCATATTTTTAACAGTTTAAATATATTAAATTAAATAAAGTTTTTGAATAAACTTGTTAGAAAAAAAAGAACTTAAGATTGTATTGATACAAATTAAATTATAATATAAGGTATAAACTTAATTTAAATTTCGGTAATAAGATATGTTTTGCATAAGGTAATAAAGATAACATATGTTAATCAATATTTTAATGACGTTGGTTTGAATGAAATAAGTGACCATCTAAATGTAAATTACCAATTGATTGGAATAATAAATATTAATGAATAATAAATGTTCCTTTTTTAAAGAAGAAATCATATGTTATTTATTTGGAACGTTTGGTAGCTGAAAGATTTATTATATGAATAAGAAAACAATTATTATGAATAAGTGTTAATTTAATAAAGAATAAAATGAATAAGTTTAGTAAAGGAGTAAACATATGTTTATTGGTTTGAAATATATTTTAGCTTACAAATTAATTATAGGGATGAGAAACTATTATTTAGTAAGAAATGTATCACTCCTATTTGTATCCAATAATGTATGAATATGTTTAAATTACTATTAGATAGGAAATAATTGTTTTATTTCTCTTTACATTTATTTAGTCCATTTTGATATTCACCTTTGTAATCAATTGAAATTAATGTAATTGAATAATTTCAATTTCAATTAATAAGAGAGAGAACATTAAATTGTAAATTAATAGGTGTAATTAAACATATCTTAGGTTTTGTGAAAACAAAAGGAAAGTTTGATTTAATGAAAAGAACATTTTTATCAGATAAAGTGAATGTTTCACTTGTGAATATAAGTTAAATTTCACTAAATTGAATTTTGTTGCACGTTTCTAGTTGGAATATTTGATTTATTTAAATATTCAAACTTGATTTGAATTTAATTTATTAAAAAAATGGTAAGAAAACATCTTGAAGGTTAGGTTAAAATTTTGATTTGGAATAATTAGCATGTTTACATAGGAAATTTATTTCGTTCCAAATTTGAATGTGGAGTCCCGGGTCATCTTTTATTGTGTGTAGCGGCGATCCCCATTACGTTAATTGTAGTGTTTAATTTTATTTACTCTGTACTAAATAAAGATATATAAAGGTAGAAATTTGAGTGTATTGGCGATAATAAAATAGGTTAAAATGAAAGTTTTTAAATTTGAGTATATTAGAGTCTGCTTTCGATGTACAGTCTACCTTCTCAAATTTAAATCATTGCTTTCATTTATTTTATTTTATTGCTTTCTTTTATTAAATACATGCCTCTTTTGGTTTTCCATTAAGTTTTATTTATTTACACGTGAGCCTTGCCTTGAAACGTTTCCTGTATGTTAATGAAATTAATTGAGGTAGCGCACGTTTAGAAATTTTATACCAAAAGATTTTGCTTGCCTTGTAAACATGTCTTCTCATATTCCAACGTGCGTCTTTCATCCTTTGTAAATTACTTGCATGTTAGTCTCTGTAACGACCCATAAAATTTCAATGGTTTTATTTATTCAATTAATTGAATTTTGTGAAATTTTAAACAATAAAATTTGAAATAAAAATTTACTATTTGAGATGCGTCTAATTAAACATGGCAAATGGTAAATTTTCATCTGATAATATTGAAGTTTATTTTCTAGTGTAATTTTATTCCAATTTATATCAGTTAAAAATTTATGGTAATAAAATGTTTTCCAAACCTAAATATTTTGACATAGAAAATTTGTAAATCATCTTCTGAGTGAGACGTCATATTTCTTTTCTTCAAATTTGGACTGTTATTGCTCTGTCGATCTTATTTTCTACAAAATAGCAGCATTTTTGGTACCGATTGTCGACTTTGATAGAATGATCATACCACTAATATTTTTATACCGTTTTGATCGTCTTGTCGTGCTGATCTCTGCAGTATATTCATTTCTGTGTTTTGTTGTCCAGTGCACGGCGGAATTTGCAAAACGGTTAACCGTATCGATATCCGTTTTGTCACTTTTTTTTTGTGTGTCCATTCATTTACCCACCGTATTATACCAATAGTATCTAACCTTTTATATTCCCCAAATTAATTTCCAGCTTTTAAAATTCGTACCGGTTCAAAGCATATTTACTTTTCCTTGCACTATTCATCTATTCATTTGTCACCATCGTTTATCACTATTCCTGTACTCTTCCACTTTTGAACAAAAGAAGGCTTCATCATTTGGCAACTTTACCCAGTACCCCACTTCACAACTCACCATTTTTCTTCCCACCGCATGTCTAATTCGCTGAAACCCAAAGCCGATCCATCTTCACCCCACCGTCTCCTTTCCAGCCTCCTCCCATCGGCCTCGTAATTCCAAGCAAGTGCCGAGCATCTTCTCCTCTACCACGTGACCCATGCAACACCGCCACTTCCTTCATACTCGGCCTGCCCTTTTGCAATCACCCGGACCGCCTTCAAGTTCCCTCCATGCCACCAAAAATCCCGCCACCATTCGCCTGCCCTACTTGCCGTGATCCCCTGTTCTTCTCCAGTTTAGTATAATACTATTTTTCTATTATCAAGGTATGCTATTTTGTATATAGTTTGTGTAGGCTAGTCTATATTTATATGTATTATGTTGTATATATTGGTTTGTGTTTAAGGTCTGTCGGTGATACGTAAGTTTATATATATACGATTTTATATTTATCTATTTATATGTGGATATAATATACATAAGTTTTTATAATCTGTTGAGTCTGAATAAGTTTATACTCCATATATTTTGTACGTTGATATATATATATATTATATACTGGTAGATATGTTACCAAATATTGTTTTAAAGTATGTAAATTATAGATTTGTTTTATACGAGATCTAATTACTTATGTGTATATAAATGTTACAGTAAGTTTATACAATCTGACATATATATAGTTATATGTTTGTATACAATATGTTGCTGGGTACAAAGGTATTTTACCTATATGTAAGTTTGTGTACATTTGTTAATATATGGAGGAACCTGATTTCCAAATTTGTATAGGTATATATTTATATTTAAAGTGTTGTATATATATAAAAAGTTGCAGTATTATATATGTATATTGTATTATAATGTTTTGTGCTTTGATAACAAAACTTTTGTATGTGCTGCGTTCTATAAGATATATATACTAGTTCTATATACATCTGGTTACTTAATTAGATTTTATTAACATTGAACAGATTTCTGTAATAAATTACTAGTATACATATAGACTCAGTTTTCTAGAAATTTTGTCTGCATATATCTGGTCTATGATTCGAGTTAGATATACATGTTTTACATATCTTTTGTCCAGTGTCTGAGTTGTATATACATATTGGGTTATGTGAAATATGTATGGTCTGGAAGCTTATAATGATAGTATCTCGGGTCAGACCGAGTATTAAAGATTTCCAGGTAAGGACGTTCTGGAGCTTAGGAGGCGAGCTGGATGGCAGGAACGTATGGAGTGTATTCCGCTGTGATATATTATAGATTGTAATCTGGAACATGTTAATTGTATCTGTCCAGTGATTTGTGTATGTTGTAACTCTGATGTATTGATGAAAATTAACAAATACAGTTTTCTTTGTATAACTGATATTATTATTTGATATTGTATTTTGATCCGCTACGAATGTGAGAATCTGTGTCTTGTTCTGTTTCTTTCTTCTATCTCTTTTCTTTTTCTCCTAACTATTTGGAATTTTCGGGTTCGAAAATTCCGGGTCGTTACAGTTGGTATAAAGTAGCGCATGATCTATATTAGTTTATTTATATAAATTATATATATAGTAATGAATAATTTGTTGTATTGAAATTATATTATTCAGAGCTTTATATTTATGAGATAGCCACATATTTTATATGTGAGTTGTAATAACTTGTTTGTAAATATTTTGCATTTTTTTAGTACATATATACGTGTACTTATTTCAAACTACAGTGTAGATATGTTAGTTATTTTATGGATTTATTTAAAAACAATGATTTTGATATATATATATATATTTAATTTAACTTGTGTTTAAATTAATGTTGATTTGAAATTAAATATATATGTATATATATTCTGTTTCTATCTAAATGATTCTGATTTATTTCGTCAATTCCTTATCGATCAGCTTTGTCCGTCGAATTCATGTCCATCTAGCGTTGCTTTGGAATTCGTAGCTCATTTCTGTGTCAATTTTCTCTAGCCTCGAAAGGTGAGCAATCACTCACGATTAACGTTCTTATATTTATTAAATTTGATTTCAATTGAAATGACAATTGAAATATGCTGCTGCTAGTTATTTACATTTCTATATTTATGCCATTATCTGTATCTATTCACCTGTGACATCTGACACCGTTATCTGTTATTTATCACTGATGATATATACCTGTTACTGTTGTTATTTTATTATCATATCTGTTATCACTCTGCAAGTTCCCTGTTAGTATAAGAAATCACTATGGGTTGAAATGATACATACCCGAACGGACTTTAGAATAAGAGAAAATCGTTATGGGTTGAAATGATAAACCCAAGCGATTTTCATTTGAATTGAATTTGGGATTGCGGGTTGAAAGGATATATACCCGTATATATTTAAATTGCGGATTGAAATGATAAATATCTGTATCACTTGACCATAGGATAGAAAATTATATATACAGACATCGTTGGTCTATATATATAAATATTTTGGAAAATGATTTCTATGGTTTTGAAAAGAAGTATATGGTTTCAATCAATATTGATTTTAAAGATTTATTAAAGTTGATTTAATAAAGTTGATAGATAATATGTTTAAGTATTTATTTAATATCTATATTTTCAAATATAGAGTTTATATTGATTTGAAATTGATTTGAAATTATATTTATTTAAGAATTTTACTTAAATAAGTTTTATTTGAAATTTATTAAATTTGAAATTTTAAAGCTACGATTTTATAACTTGAATTTGATTAAAAGTTACTTAAATGAATATTTCAAATTTATATAAATTTAAATGGGATATTTTATTTATTTAAATTTGTAAATTGAAGCTGTATTTAGATATTTTTGAAATGATTAAGTAAATATTTCAAAACTAATAATAGTAAAGTGAATTTGATATATATATATATATATATATAAAATTATCGAATTTAGTTTTGAAATGTTGAATATATTGACTTTGATATATATTGAAATTTGAATGGCTTATTTTATTGTTTAAATATGTATTTGAAAATCGATAATTTGAAATGGTTTATTTAGAAACTGAATCGAATTGAAATTGATGATTTGAGATTTGATTAAATTTGAAGTTTTGGAATTCGAGTTGTTTTGAATCGATTTGTGAAATTTGAGGAAGCTATTTTTATATAAAGTATTTTTAAACCATATCTAAAACTATTTATATTTTACTTTATAAATCATTTTAATATAAACTATTTTAATATAAATCATTTTCAATATAAATTATTTTATTATAAGCTATTTTTAACTTATAACTATTTTACATAAACTATTTTATTTTATAAACTATTTTACTATATATACTAATTTTAATATCTAAACTGTTTAAGAGGAATGTGTTATGGATTCCAAAATGTTATGATTTCAAAGTGTTATGAATTTCAAGGTTTTGATTTCAAAATGTTTTGATTTTTAAAAAGACTATGATTTCGAAAGCGTTATAAATTTGGAAAGTGATATGATTTTGAAAATGGATATATTTGAATTTAAATGATATCGTATCAATTTGGTTTTTGAAATGAAAATGATATTTTGGTTTTGGTGTATAAACTATTTTGAAATGACCACGGTGTTATAATAACGATTGGTTGTTAAAGAGACCGGGATCGGTATGGACATACTCTCTGTCGATACTGAAAACCACTTTGACAACTGTGTACGCGGTGGAGTTTCCAGAATGAAGTCGGATGGTGGCGACGATCCTAAGGTATATGCGTGGACCCAACTCCCGTGAGTTGGGATAAGGTGGCTAAAACATGAGCGATTGACGGACCAAGGAGGTAGCACCTCTGATCGGACACACTTCTTCGATACCATTCTATTACTTGTGATTGATTTGGTGCGCACCCTTGATTTAGGAGTGTTTTTCGAGGTGGGCGGTAGTGGCTGCTATGCGTCACCACCAGTCCGGATGCGTAATTGGTATATCTACCCTAGCATTGCCTAGTTGTGCCGTGTCACCTACCATAGCAAGCTTTACTACGAGTTTTGATTTCTCCCGTAGCCTGTGGAGTATCGAGGGTAGCCCCCATTTTGGGAGTATGCTAATACTGGATAGACTACTGGGATTATTACGTGTTAAGGGCTATATGGGTAACCCCTTGACGCTATTAAAAAGTATGTTTATTTTATTATTAGACATTATTATAATAGCGTATATTACTACATAGTAGATAGTTTAACGGATCCTTAGAGGATGGTTATCCCAAACATCCTTTGAGTTACTCGTATTTCAGTTGATATTTCATTTGAGTTGGATTTATTTATATAAAAATGTTAATCCTGACTCGAGTGTTTTGTGTTTTGCTTTATGCTCGGGTCAGACTGAGTAATACAGTATTCGAGACTCACCTTTGGAGTTGGAGCTTCTCTTGGAGATCCAGTTGTCTATGCTGCTTTCAGTTGTTCGGTTGATTCCGGTGATATATTCAGATTTTGTATTTGATTATTGTATTGAGACATCTATGTACTCGAGACATCTGTTGTATCTTGTTTAACTCTGTTATATATATCTAGTAGCTTCATGAGCTACTATCCTTTTGTTTTCGCTGCATTATTGTTATATTACTTTGTGTCTGTGATCTATGATTATTTTATTTACTATATATGCTGAGTTTTGCCAAATTTTATTTACAATCCATTATTTTGAATTATTCAAGTCCGGCATGTGTGGATTTATTGTCGATTTGAATGGTCCAAAACACTGGGTCGTTACATGTGGTATCAGAGCCGGGTTTTAGGCAAAAATCAACATATGTAGTAAATTTAATTACGGAATCACTTTCGTTCGAGCTTGAATTCCTTCTTCTTTGACTCGGTTTTATTTGAATTTTGGAACGTTCCCTTCGGTTCCAAAGTCCATTCGTGTCTCCCCTATTCGTGTCTTTTTGATTCTGGAGTATCCCATAACTCCACTTCGAATGGTCTCTATAATAAATCGGCAGTCTCGCCAATCTGTGAATGATTTGTAAAGGGGTGAAACTCCTTTACAGTCGGTATGGATTCATTGAAGATTTCTGTATCCTCGGTTTACGATGCTATTATCTTTTGCTATACCCGAATTCTATTTCTGGCAATCGAATGTCAATTTGTTCTAGAATTCTACCTCAATCTTATTTTGAAGTCACGGTTGACCCGGTTAAGGTTTCCCGCGATTTATATAAGTCTATCCATTCTTGTCTCACATTGAAATCTGTTTATCTTCCAATCAAGCCTATCTTCTAGTTGAATTCTCTTTGATTTGGGTCCCTCTAATCTGAATCTCTATTCTTGTTTGAAATCCATTCTTGTATTGTCAAGTGAGGAGTGTTTGTAATTTATATTAAAATATTTTATACATTGTGTTGTTTGAGTTGTTGATGTTGATTTGGGTCTTAAATCGATTCGTCTGATGAGCGATATCGATAGGATTTCCAAAGCACTTTAATAGAGCAAACTGACATAATATTTTTTTCAAATTTGGTAAATGAAATAAATTTGTTTGGTTATATTGTAAAAATAAAAGTATAATTTTTTGGAATTTAATAAGTTAATTAGAATGGTTGTTTGAAATGATAATATTTGATTATCATTTATTGTTCTATAAATGAATTAATAAACATGGTTTATAAATTGATTTGGGATTTGAAATGAATTTAATTCAGAAATTTGAGAATTTAGTTTCCGGTGATTTTGAACCTTGGTTTTAAAATTTTAAAGTATATATTATTGAAAGTATTTTCGAATAGAAATCGTTTTCAAGGAATTTTAAAATGTTGAAATCAGTACTCTTCTCTTTGTCGCTGGAAAATAATTTCGATGATGGCGGCCGCATCATCGACATTCATTTTCGAGTTTCAAAGTGGAGAGACTATTCTGTAGCTTTGCTACAGTTTTGTTTTGAAAAAAAATATTTTGATTTGAATTTCTTCAGTATAATTTGATTTATATATATATATATATATGTATCTTATTTTACAAATTTAATTTGATTTTTTTTTGAAAAAAGGTAAATTTAATAACTAATATAATGGTCTGTGCGGCCCAAAGCTTTTACAACCGACAAGAGATAATTGATTTTACATTACAGGATTTTCCGACATAAACCAAAGAAAACATAAAACTTTCCTTTCATGGCGGCTCCCAGCTCTCTCCTCTACTTGATTCGGTCAACTCCTTCATCCTCAACTTCTCCAATTGTCGTGCTTCTTGTACCGTTGCAGTGGTGAGGATTCTCTTTGGTATCCGATCTATAATTAAGCTTATATCTCTGTTAATTTGATTCATGATGGCTAAAACGTCCTTTTGTTTTTTGTTGAAAGCCCTCTCATTTCTCTCCCTCCAGAGGTGCCAGATAGTGGTTGTGAGTCCAATTTTTCCAATTTCCTGCATCATCTTCGAGAGGCCGCTCCTATTGTTCAGGTATTCTAGTTCCTCTTTAAGTCTCTGGGTGTTATTATTTCTTGAGTATTTTGTTTTTTGTATGTTCCACACCCGTGTGCTGTACTCACATTCAAAAAACAGGTGTTCATGATTTTCCTCCAAGTCATTACAGAGATAACATGTAGTGTCTTCCACAATTCCCCATTTAGAGAGTCTGTCTTTGGTTGGAAGTCTTTTGAGTAGAACTTTGTATAAAGTATGCGCCATTTTTGGGTTATTCGACCTGCTCCATACTACCTTCGACCAGTTATTCAGGGGGTGTTTGTTCCGCGAATCTTCCCAAGCTTCTCTGAACATAAATTTGCCATCTGAATTATTCTTCCATATCCAGGTGTCCTCTCTATTCTCTGTCTGAATGATTTTCTGTTGGATCTCTTCTTTGTAGTTTAAGCATAATATGTTTCTCTCACATTGCCATTCACTGTTATCTATGATCACATCTACTTTGCATGTTGGGGCTTCATATGCTAAGAAAGCTTCCCACCCTAGTCTGTCAATGAAACTCTGTGAGTTTAGCCATGGGTCTCTCCATAAGTCTGTGTTATTGCCCATAGCAATTTCTCTGTCTATATAAGTCTGCAGTTCATTTCTGATTTTTAAAATATTTTTCCATATGGTAGATGCATTGTTATCTATTCTGATAGTCCAGAAATTGTCTTTTAGATATCTTGCTCTCATCCAACTTTCCCACAAATTTTTTGATGTTAGGATATTCCAGGCTAATTTCAAACCATATACTTTCTTGAGTTCATATAAATTCTTAAGCCCCACTCCTCCTTCTTCCTTTCTCCTACAAAGATCTAGATATTTAATTTTATGTATTCCTCCTTTCCATAGAAAATCTGCACAAACTGAGTTAATTTTTGCAATTGAACAATCAGGGATTTGAAAGGATTGTAGCCAGAATCTTACTTTAGATGTGATAACAGTGTGAATTAATTCAACTCTACCTGCAAAGGACAACAATTTTGATCTCCATCCTTGTAATTTGTCTCTGATATTATCAATTAGTCTACCACATTCTAAATCTGTTATTGTGTTATTTGATAGAGGGACCCCCAAATATTTGACTGGAAGGCAACTTTCTGAAACCCCCAGTTTTTCCAGCATAGCCTGTTTGTTGGTACAAAATTTATTGAAATAGCACTTGGTTTTTAGTTCATTCAGTTTGAGGCCAGCTGCTTTCTCCAAATCACTGAAAATTGTCTTGACTTTCTCAATAGCTTTTAAACTCCCTTTCATCACCACTAATAAATCATCAGCATAGATTAAATGAGTAACCTGTGGAACAATGTTATAAACAGGCTGAATAATCCTTTGAAAGCATGCAATCTCCATTTGAAGAGAAAACCATTCCATAGCTACCGCAAACAAATATGGGGACAGAGGATCACCTTGACTGATACCTCAATTACTATGTATATAACCCTTGGGGACTCCATCTATCATGACAGAAAAAGTAGGTGTCTCTAGTGCAAACTTTATAAGATTAACTAGCTTTGAAGGAACCCCCATTGACTCAAGCATGTGTATAATGAAACCTCTATTGATTCTGTCATACGCCTTTTGAAGATCAACTTTGATACATATTTTGTCAGCTCCTTGTTTATTAAAGTCCCTTATCAGTTCGTGTGCCATTAGAGAGTTTTCATAAATCATCCTGCCTTTGATAAAAGCACTTTGGCATTGTGAGATTAAATTTGGGAGAACTCTATTTAGTCTCATACATATAATCTTGCTAAGAATTTTATATACGACATTGCAGCAACCTATAGGTCTGTAATCTTCTATTCTCTCTGGGGATTTAGACTTTGGAATTAGAGTTATGAAAGTGTGATTGATTTCCTGTATAAATTCACCTGTATCCAAGGCTTCATTATAGGCTCTGAGCATGTAATCTTTCAGGTGTATCCAGTTCATTTTGAAGAAGGATGCCCCCATGCCATCGAGGCTAGGGGTGGAATCAACATGAATGGACCAGATGGCTCTCTTCAATTCCCTTTCTTGAATCCTAGTTGTCAACATGGCAACACCAGCAGAGGAGATTTTCCTCCTGCAGTTAACGTGTGGTAAGTGATTGTAATTTTCTCCATTATATAAATTCGTGAAGTATGAGATAGCTTGCTCTTCTACGTGTTTAGTATGTCTGGAAGAATTTCTATGTTCATTCAAATAATTCTTCAGAATGTTGTGGTGTTGTCTTATAGACATCTTAGTATAGAAAAATTATTACATTCATCACCTTGTTGTAACCATTTCTCCTTAGCTTTCTGTTTTATTTCTATTGCCTACTTATTGAGTTCGATTTTGAGTTGTTTTTGAAGTTTGTAGAAGTCAGCATTTAGTCCTTCATGTAGGGGGTCATTGTCCAGTTGACTCTGAATATCGCCTAGCTGTTGTTGGATTGTTGTAATGGTGTCAGTGGTTCTTGTTCTGCACTTATTCCAATCTTTGAGTCTTTTTTTCATGATTTTAATGAGCATAACAAGTCGATACATGTGGTTGCCTGGAGGAATTCTGACTGTGTTAAAGTTTACTACTTCGTCAAAACCTTCAATCATGGGCCAATGATTTGCATATCGGAAAGGTTTTCCTTTATGCATTTCATCATCATCATTGAATTGTATCAGGAGAGGACAGTGGTCACTAGTAGAACAAGGTAGCATAGATACTTTGAATTTTGGGATTTTGTTAAACAGTTCATTATTTCCAAATGCTCTGTCTAGTCTAGATGTTATTTTCTTGGCCTCACCACTTTTCCATGTGTATTTCAGACCTGAGTGTGAAGCTTCCACAAGACCAATGGCGAGCACACAATTATTAAATTCTACGACCTGTGAAACTTTCAATGTAAGACCCCCTTTCTTTTCATTTGTACTTAGAACTGCATTAAAATCTCCTGTAACTAACCATGGCATATTTATACCTTTAGAATTGGCTGTTATTTGTTCCCACAATTCCTTTCTTTCAGATGACAAATTCTTTGCATAAACAAAAGTGACTACCATCTCCAATCCCCCAACATTTTGGAACTTTATTGTGAGTTGCTATTCTCCCATATTCATAATAGAACTATTCCAGTAGTTGTTTTCCCAACCAACTAAGATTCTGTCTTTTGTCTGTGTATGTGTACTTGAATTATGAAAGAAAGACCATTGATACCCCATTTGATGTTCAAACATCTCTATATTTTGATCATTGCATTTATTTTCTAATAGAGCTAAAATTGAAGGCATGTATTTGGCCTTTATGTTATGGAGGTCTAATTTCCTTATATCATTATTTAGACCTCTCACATTCCAGCATAGTATGGACATTTATGATTTTTTGGTGGCTTTACTCCTTGTTAGTGGAGCAGAACCTACCATGACTTATTTATCAGTCCTCTTCTTATCCTCAGTAATGAACTATTTTTCATATTCTGCATTTCTTTCAATATATTTGCTCAGGTCCTCTAATTCATCTTCCTCTTCCTCATTTTCAGATGACTCCAAATCAATACCCAACTTGTGGACATCAGCTAGGGAACTTGGCATCTCCTCCTCAACCTCTTTTTGATCATCAGTAGGTGGAACTAGATCCGTTGCCACTATATACTCAGTTGGAAGGAGACTATCTGGGTTTGCCACCGGTGGAGAGTTCTCTAAATCAGATCCCTTCTCTGACTGAACAGGATATTGAAGAGATGCTTGCCTTGATCCGTAGTCCATCCCCATAAGCTGCTAATGTGATGGTTGACTATGAGGGGAGTTGTTTTGTATATGATTTTTTGTGACCTCCTCATCTTTTTTTGACTGACTGGATTCAGGTAGATCAGTGTTGGGCTCTGATGTGTTCTGTGTTTTCTCTACCCAAACTTGTTTTGTCTTGTCTGCTTTATTGTTTTGGTAGTGTTGATTTATGTTACCAAAACACATACATTCTCCGCATCTAGGTGGCACAAATTCATACTCCACCTGCTCGATGTATTCATTCCCCTTTTTATCAATTGCTTGAACTGTTTTTGGCAAAATAGTTTTTGCAGATATTTCCACTAGAACTCTGGCATATTTAATACGTTTAACTTTCCTTGTATCTTCATCAATATCAATAGGTTTGCCTATCAAACTTGCTAATTTACTTATGCATCGCATATTCCATAGCGCTAAATCTAGGTTATTAAGTTTAATCCATATTGGATAAGTTGTCAATATAACCTTTTCAAAATTAAAATCAGCCTCCCATTGCCTCATGAATATTAATTTACTATCCATAAACCACAGACCACCCTTCAGGATTCGATTGTAATCCTCTTCCAATTCAAATTTTATAAGATAAAAGCCATTATCACGAGGATACACATCCCATGACCCTTTAGGGTTCCATACTCTTCTGATATAAGCATTAAAGTGTATGTAATAGGGCCTTTTACCTGCCATGTATGTATAGATCGAGTGTTGCCATAACCGCTTAGATTCCGCATAATCTTCCTCATCTATCAACTGATATAGATCCCCTCTGCTTGATTGTGGTTCATAGTAATTTGCGAAACCTTTAAGCTCGATTTTGCTGCCTACAGCTTCAACCCATGATTTTGCCTTTGTAATGATTATTTTAGGGTTTTGTTTGATGACATCTGCAAACGACTTCTTTGCCTTTCCCTATAATTAACCTCCTTCCATCCGCCTCCTCCTTCGTCGTCTTCCTCATTGCTACCTAGGGTTTTGGGAATTCTTGTTGTAGTCGCCATTTTTTTAAATTTTTTTTAATTTGATTTGATATAAATAAATATATATAAATATATATCTAAATTGTTTGAAGTAAATCGGAGATTTAAATTCTTAAATTTTAGGTTAAAGATGATTTCAATTATAAACTGAAGTCAAAATTCTTGGATAAATATTTAACTGGGAATAACTGAATTGTAAAATATTATTTGTATAATACTCAATTACATCTCAACATAACTTACCTAAATTTTTCAGAAGTTAAAAATGTAATTGGATAATATACAATATAAAATGACTTTATAAGGAAAAATTGAGTGTTTATAATAAATGTTATACACTTGATTTGAATTTAATTTATTAAAAAAATGGGAAGAAAACAACTTGAAGGTTAGGTTAAAATTTTGAGTTGGAATAATTAGCATGTTTACATAGGAAATTTATTTCGTTCCAAATTTGAACGTGGAGTCCCGGGTCATCTTTTATTGTGTGTAGCGGCGATCCCCATTATGTTAATTACAGCGTTTAATTTTATTTACTGTGTACTAAATAAAGTTATATAAAGGTAGAAATTCGAGTGTATTGGCGATAATAAAATAGGTTAAAATGAAAGTTTTTAAATTTGAGTATATTAGAGTCTGCTTTCCATGTACAATGTACCTTCTCAAATTTAAATCATTGCTTTCATTTATTTTATTTTATTGCTTTCTTTTATTAAATACATGCCTCTTTTGGTTTTCCATTAAGTTTTATTTATTTACACGTAAGCCTTGCCTTTAAACGTTTCATGTATGTTAATGAAATTAATTGAGGTAGCGCACGTTTAGAAATTTTATACCAAAAGATTTGCTTGCCTTGTAAACATGTCTTCTCATATTCCAACGTGCGTCTTTCATCCTTTGTAAATTACCTACATGTTAGTCTCTTTTCATTTTGCAAATTTACATCTTCTTGTATCCTTCCCTTTCATATTCCAATTTCCAAACGTGCTTTACCCTTTATTCATTTTGTGATGCCCCACCTCTATACTCATAATAACAAAGAGTATTAAAAGAAATACTGTCTATTATTACGAAGAATAAGGCTGGATAGGAGCGACCATCCGTAGTTGGCCTTACACTAATATTGGTTACCTCGATAGGAGTGGTATATACTTTTTATTTTTCATCTTTTATTTATTTACTCCCATCGACATACCCAATTCTAGTACAAAACGAACTACGACTGTTCATAATAGTTTAGGACAATGAATATAATAATAACACAGATAATATAAATACGGAACACAGATTAAACAAAAAGTCTCATATATATAACTGATGTCAGTTACAATACAGTTGACACAATACATATGATACAACCACAACTGTCGACTCTGGGTGTTATATATACAAGTACATTATCAACTAATATACATGAATACATATCATCCTATACAATGACAGGACTTCTACAAAACGACGAAAACCACTTCAAAAGATATAAAAAGTCTTCAAAGCCCGAACAGCAACTCAAAGCAGGAAATCTACAACCTGAAATAACTCGGGTCTGACGCGAGTATTACATTCAAAAGAAAACAATACACGGGTCAGTCTAATTCAAACTCAGTTATTAGTGCATAAAAGAAATAATAATCAAATATCAAATAGACGACAGTCACAGAAATCTCTTATATCCGACTCCTTGATAAAAATATCGGATAACGGCAGATATAACACTATATAGTGTTAAACAACAAATCAGCAATCCAAATCAATTTAAACAATTGAAATGTCAATTTAAAAACAACAATGCTGATTGGCTGCAATACACGCTAACGTGTACTGCCTCGCCAATACAGCCTATGAAATACTCAGAAGATCAATGAATCCAAAAGCAAACGGATCCAACACAAATCAAAATGAATCATTTCCAAATTCAACTTCAAAATATTTAATTGCCAACGAAATAATTTAACAATCGAAATATCAACTAAATCTATCAATCCTGCTAGGGCTGCAGTACACGCATGCGTGTACTGCCTCGCCACTACAATAATGCAAGCAAACTCGACTAACAGATCAGAGAACTGCAAGGGTAAAACTGCACCCAAATACAACTGCAACAAGAACGGTGCACCTAGATGCACAATGAAACTTTACAACTAACACAAGGTCAACCCAAAGAAGCCGGTTCAACACATGTGAAAATAAAACTAGATCACACGGGCAACAAGTAGTAGTGAGCAAATGCAGACCACAAGGCAAAGCCTTAACATCAGATATGAAACAAAGAACAAACGCATATGCACAAGTCAAGTGATACAAGTAGAATGAACAAGTGCAGACAGACAGAATAGTCTGGCAATGACTACTCAGATCTGAAACAATAACACAAGACCCCAATTCCAACCTAAGTTCGAACCAAAGCGCAGTGCAAACTAATGCACTAAGTAATGACGTAGACAGTACGAGGTCAAGAAATGAGCAATACAAGTGAAGCTAGGTTACTACATGAATGAATTAGCATAATCATGGCAACATGATTATCAAAGTAAACTACAGTACTCAAAGCTACAAACTGGACAATGCAAACTACAACATGAATGACCAGTTTCAATATTGGACAGAAGCAGCCCACTCTCTAAGAAAGACAACAGAGTAACCCAAAGTCAAATTCAAGTGATAAAAAACCCATCAAGTTCAAAGCAACAGGTATGTGAATAAAACTCAGAGGACAAGGAACACTCAACTGACCAAAGTCAGTGAAACAAAGCATAAATTTCCAAACTAAATTACAATTCCATTTTCTAAAACTTTATGTAGAAATATGCACCAAACAAAACTGAAATGTCTGGCATATTCATTAGAAAACAAATCCATGTCAAAACTAGGTATAACCGAAGTCAAAAGGAAATCATCATCACAGTAAAGTCAATGGAAACCGAGATCGAAATCAACATCAAAACATAATCAGGAGCAATTGGCACCAACTCGAGATCAAGTTCGAGTTATACACTCAAACTTAACTGGTCAGTACCGTCTAACCAAATGCAAGGATGCAAGCAGGGACATGTGTGATCAGTGATACCCAACAACAAAGACCAATGCTCAACACTCAACAGTGATGATACCAGCACACTGACCACATGAAGGAACCCGAACACTAAGTCAAGCAGGGTACATGTGAAGATTAGCTACAGTAAAACAGAGTCAACCCAAAGGCTACAGGAGTGAAGTATATATGCAACCAAACTACACATACATGGATGAGTCAACAACACAATGAAGACACATACAAGAAGACATCGACTACAAAAAGGGTTCAAGGTGAAGTCCACATGGAATTCAAGGTAAATACAACTATCAAAAGAAGACTCAAATGTCTATGGCACTGCCTCATCAGTCAGGTAACAAATGAAACAACATTGCCACCAGGTCACACATGTATACAAATACCCAGACAGTTTTCCTAAAGAAATAAAAGTCATAGCATTTCCGACAAAGACGGGGGATTCCAAACTAGCAGTGGCAATGCCAAAGTCAACAAGCATGATTAGAGGCAAGGCAATCAATCGAACATAAAGAACAAGTCTACCCTGAAGCTTAATCAATTTAACTACAGGGAAGAACAAAATTGGCCAGAGACGAATACAAGTGCAGTGCATACGTATACCAGAACAGGGATGAAATTCACAAAGCATAATCGAAGTCTTCAGAAATTCAAAGCCCAACAACAAAGAAATCAAAGTCGAGAAAATCAAGTAGCAAAATATTTACTAATTTGAATTCGATGCAAGTGATACTTAAATCACTTGTGACGACCGCCCATGACCCATGCACTGATCCTAGAGATAGTGCGCTGTAAAGTGTGCCAGGCGACCATGGACGATTGTCAAGGTAAATTTAAACAACAGAATCTATCGTATTACTCACAGCGCATGGACAAAATACAATAGAATATATATATAGTGAAGCTTCACAGAATAGAATCTCATCAATAAAACTTCATAATAGTTGAATACAAACATCTGAACAGTAAATACATCAAGCCTCACTACATAACACTCAGAGAATATACAAGCAGCGGAACATCCAGTACAGATAGTAAGAAGATAATATGCAACCCTCTAGCTCGTCTTCGACATCAGCACCGTGGAAAGCAAGAACAGCACCTGTCACCTGCTACCTAGTCTGCCCGTCCCAAAATGGACGAACAGCCCAAGGCAATAAGAGTTAAAACATAAAGCCTTGAGTCAGACAACAGTCTTAGTGAGCGGTAAATTAACTAACAACGTACCAAAAGAGCATAAAGGAAAAGGAATAGGAATACAACCCTCCCACTCCACCTCTTTCTACAGTGATAGCCCCCAGACACACACTAAGCAGAAGCAAACATAGCAAACATAGCAAAGCATACAATTTAAAGTAAAGCAATTATCACTCGAGTCAAGGGCGATGCTTTCCAAGTACAAACCCCCAAGGCCTAAACCAAGATCAGATAAGCACCCAGAAAATACCGCTCTTGAGACCGAATGACGATACAACCAAACATCCATGACTCTGGCTATCACTGTTATCATTGCTTCGATATCATCGTTAATTGAATGACCGCTCTTTATTTCATCCGTCCATCAAGGGCTAATGGAAACCCCGGTTCTAGACATAACTCCGCACGTCATCGTGACCCGTGCCTAGGACTATCGAATCTGCCCAGAGTACTTGACTACCAATCAGAAGCCTTCAGGGACTATCGAATCTGCCCAGAGTACTTGACTACCAATCAGAAGCCTTCAGGGACTATCGAATCTGCCCAACGTACTCTTGCTTTGAGCATGCTAGAACCTTCAACAACGATGATATCTCAGCCTTCTAGTCATCCTCCTCGACGACTATTTCCATACTAGCTCAAGCGCCTCTCGAGCAAACCATTATCCTCAAACCCGAACCATATCACCGAGTTATCAATCTGCTTGGAATGATCCCGTCTGGATTAGACCAAGGCTATCTCATATCATACTTCGCCTCATCATCATCATAGCAAAGCTTCATCTCAACATCATCATCAAATCTATCCATATGAGCTTCATCATCCGCTACATATGCCACGAGCAGCTTTTCCAATTCAAGAGCCTTTCTCTTAGCTTTTGAATCATCTTTGACCATCTTGTCTAAATCAAATCATCAATCATCTAATTCATAGAAATCAATCAAACCAAACATTAATCCAAGTAAACAAGCATTCAAATATGATCTAAATAGACAATTATAACAATAATGGCAATTTCGTAATTAAAGAGTCAAAAGTCTAACAAGCATGAAAACATGAGCAATATCTCTATAGTCTTGATGAATGAACTTGCATAGGTTAACATGTAGTAAAATGGATGCCAAATCATTATGAACAATGGATCTATATGGATCTATACTTAGGATTAGGAAAATGCATGGAAATCACTACTTTAACTCAAAATCAAGCCAACGATCCGATATACTCCTTTGGATCCGTGTGAGAGATAATCACCACTCACCAAATCACCTAAACACCTTAAAAGAAACCCACTTCAGATCTGGACAGCGAAGGATCTAACTCGATCTATCACCAATCCGCTTCAAACGATGAAATCTCTCTTCGATGGATGAAGATCTTCAATCTAAGCTCTTGGATCTTCGATTTGATCTTCAATATGGATGGAAGGAATCACTAGATTAGAGTGGAGAAAAGAAGTGTAGAAGTCGAGATCTCAAAATGGCAGCACTTCGTCGCTTCGAAATCCGGATCCCAAAAATGAAGAAGAACCCTCCTATTTATAGGCTGAAATACCCCTTAGGTCGCTCACTCGGAGTTAGGTCGTCCACGACCTACGACCTAAAACCCTTCGACCTAAAACCCTACGACCTAACAAAACCCTGCGATTTATAGATCCAACGACCTAACGCATCAGCGCTTCTACGACCTAACGAATCTGCGCATCCACGCGACCTACGACCTAACACATGCGCGCCTATACGACCTAACGACTTAGCATATGCGCGCTTCCTCGCGACCTACGACTTAACGAGGATGTAGCCTAGCGACCTAACACAGACTGCTTCTACGACCTAACACTCCTGCGACCTAACACAGACACGCTTCCTCGCGACCTAACAATGCCACGACCTAACGATCTAACATACCTACGACTTAACACACACGCACGACCTAACACTTAGCCAGGTTACGACCTAACTATGCTAACTCGCTAACTCTCTTAGGTCGCTGCCTATCCTTAAGTCGTTCACTCTCTTAGGTCGCTAACTCCTATAGGTCGCCTAATTCTATAGGTCGCTAACTCCTATAGGTCGCTAAACCTCCTTAGGTCGCCTAATTCTATAGGTCGCTACAAACCCTTAAGTCGCTCAAAACCTTAGGTCGCTAACATCCTATAGGTCGCTCCAACCGACCTATCCTACCCCACGACCTAAGCCACCACACGACCTATCTCCTATACGACCTAACTCTCACACGACCTAACTCTTAGGTCGTTCCAATACTTAGGTCGCTCCACTTCACTAAGCCGCCTACCCCTTAACTCGCCAACTTCCTTAGTTCGCTCCAAACTCTCATACGACCTAAGACTTAGACTCTGGACGACTTACCAACAATGCGACCAAATGTCAACTGTTTTACGATGTTTCGATCCGTAAAAAAATATGGGTCGTTACATTCTCTCCCCCTTAAGAATTTCGCCCCCGAAATTCCAAACAAACAGAGCAATCAAAGACTATTCTGCATGCCTACCATCCATAGCAATCAACAAACCATGCATCCAATTCTAGCTTAGCATGCAGAATTCTAAAACTAGAACAAGTTACAATGTCGTTAGATGACACAACACTTTAGGGCCATACCTTGAAGAGTTCAGGATGAGCTGCTTTCATCCTCTCTTCCACCTCCCATGTATAGTCGATATCATCATCACTCCATTGTATCTTGAGCAACTTAACTACCTTCCTCCTAAGCTGTTTCGTGTCGGTTTCCACAACACGAAGCGGCTTACGAGGTCTCCTATCGACTGGATCGACTTCGAAATCTTCACAGCTATCAGCAGAAACCACTGTATTCGAGTCGTGCACATACTTCCGTAGATATGATACATGAAAAACATTGTGCACACCCGACATCTTTTCTGGTAACTCCAATCTGTAGGCGAGCTTTCCAATTCGCTCGGTGATCGGGAATGGTCCAACAAATCTCGGAGTCAATTTTCCTTTCTTCCCGAATCGAATAACATTCTTCAGAGGAGAAATCTTCACAAAAACCATATCACCTACGTCGAATTCCAAATCCTTACGACGCTTATCGGCATAACTTTTCTGACAGTCTTGGGCTGCCTTCATTCGTTGCCGAATGATCTCTATACAATCCAAAGTCTGTCGAATCATCTCTGGCCCAAGCATCATCTTTTCTCCTGTCTCTAACCAACATGTCGGAGAGTTACACGGTCTTCCATACAATGCCTCATACGGAGCCATACCAATGCTTGACTGGTAACTGTTATTATACGAAAATTCCACCAAATGAAGGTGATCTTCCCATGATCCTCCGAAATCCAAAACACAAGCTCTGAGGAGATCTTCCAAAACTCGGTTGACTCTCTCGGTCTGACCATCTGTTTGAGGGTGATAAGCTATACTCAAACACAACTCGGTTCCCAAAACTTCCTGGAAGCTCTTCCAAAATCCACTAGTGAACAATGGATCTCGATCGCTCACTATACTCTTCGGAATACCATGGAATCGAACTATCCACTTAACATATAACTCAGCCAACTTTGATGCTGTCCTAGTCGATCGAACATGAATGAATCTTGCACTCTTAGTCAGACGATCTACGATGACCCAAATTCCTTCATTCCCCGTTCTTGTTCTAGGTAACCCATCAATAAAATCCATCGATATTTGCTCCCACTTCCATGTAGGAACTTCTAATGGCTGAAGCAATCCACTTGGCTTCTTCTGTTCGGCTTTTACCAACTGGCAGTTCATACATTTGGAAATAAAATTTTCAACATCTTTCTTCATACCTTCCCAGTAATAGGTTCTCTTCATATCTCGATACATCTTATTTCCACCTGGATGAATTGTCAACTTCGAGTGATGACTTTCCTTCAGAACTTCATTCCTCAATTCATCTATATCGGGAACAACTAGTCGTCCTTGCTTCCGAAGCCAACCCTCTCGATCGACCTCGAATCCTTTATCATTTTCTGGGTCCAATCCAGATTCCAAATCACGGATAATCTTGACAAGATTATCATCTCGCTTTTGGCTCTCGCCAATCCTTTCCACAAGAGTCCGTCTTATCGATAAGTTTGCCAACATCTCAGGTTCCAATTCACATCTAGGCCTGAAGTCAAATCCAGCTAAATACTTAAGATTCTTCCATTCTGAAAACATGGCTCCCAATCCTGCATGTCTTCGACTTAACGCATCTGCCACTGCATTACCCTTTCCCGGAGTATAAGCTATACTAAAATCATATGATGCCAAAAACTCTAGCCATCGCTGCCGCCGAAGATTCAAATCCTTTTGGGAGAAAAGATACTTCAACGACTTATGATCTGTAAACAACTCAAATCGAACTCCTAATAGATAATGTCTCCACATCTTCAGAGAAAATACAATCGCCGCTAACTCCAAATCATGAGTCGGATAATTCCTTTCATGCGGCTTCAGTTGTCGACTTTCATATGCAACAACTTTATCCCTCTACATCAGCACTGCTCCAAGTCCAGTACCACATGCGTCGGTGTAAACCACCATCTCATCATTCCCACTTGGAATAGTCAAAACATGAGCACTTGTCAATCTCTCTTTCAGGATTCCGAAAGCTTGCTCACACTTAGCATCCCATCTGAATACTAGATTCTTTTTCGTCAATCCTGTTAACGGTGCAGCTACCTTGGAGAAGTCTTTGATAAACCGTCGATAATATCCTGCTAATCCAAGAAAACTTCTCACAACAGATGCATTCTTAGGTCTACCCCAATCCTGGATTGCTGCCACCTTAGCGGGATCAACCGCTATTCCATTTCCAGAGATAACATGGCCTAAGAACCTCACTTCACTCTTCCAGAAGTGACACTTCGAAAACTTAGCCTTCAGCTGATGTTTCCGTAAGATTTTCAAAACAATACGCAAGTGCGTCTTGTGCTCTTCTTCAGTTCTGGAATAAATCAGAATATCATCCACGAACACTAGTACGAACTTACTCAATTGATCTCTGAACACTCTATTCATAAGATCCACAAAATATGCTGGCGCATTAGTCAATCCAAACGGCATTACCAGCCACTCAAAGAAACCGGATGGTGTCCTAAAAGCAGTCTTCGGCACACTATCCTTAGCCACTCTCAACTGGTGAAATCCCGTTGCCAAATCCATCTGAGAAAACACCTTAGCTTCGTGAAGCTGATCAAACAAGTCATCTATTCTCGGCAATGGATACTTGTTCTTCTTAGTCACCTTATTCAGCTCACGATAATCCACACACAACCTCAACGATCCATCCGCTTTGGTTGCGAACACAACTGGTGCACCCCATTCGGACACACTATGCCGAATGAATCCTTTCTGCAAAAGATCATCAACCTGCACCCTCAACTCTTGCTGCTCCCTAGGCGCCATCCGCCTAAGAGGCATCACAACAGGTCTGGCTCCTTCAACTAGATCTATACGAAACTCGATCTCTCTATGCGGCGGTAACCCTTTGACCTCGTCAAAGACATCCTCAAATCCATTAGCGATTGGCATAGATGACAGTCCATCCCATGGAAAAACCAGCGAATACATGAAGCTCATGAAGACGCCTTCTTCATGCTTACATCGTATCACAATCTTTCGCCCCTCCACATTCTCGACTGTCACCTCCAACCTTTCACAATCAACCTTTGCCGCATACTTCCTAAGCCAGTCCATACCCAAAATAATTCCAAACCCCGCAAAGTTCAGAACAAAGCAATCACAAACAAAAGAGCAATCATGACTCGATACAATCAGACCACGGCATAACATACACAAACAAGACGAACCCCCAACTTGATTAGTCACAACCAATGGCCTATCAACAATATCCGGTTCTAAACCCAACCGGCCTACAAGTTCATTACAAACAAAAGAATGCGACGCTCCAGTATCAAATAGAACTCTAACTGGAACACCACAAATGGAGAGAGTACCTTGAACCACCACACTCTTTCCTTTCTCTTCAGCGGTAGGAGCTTTCGAAGACGATGGAACAGCTCCCAAAGCATAAGCTTGCACAATTTGCTTGTCCTTCCGCGGTTCTGGACAATTCCTCTTAACATGCCCCAGCTTGTCACAGTTGTGGCACTTCACTGGCACCTTCGGATTCTTGCAATCCATGGAGAAATGGCCCTTCTGCTGACAATTGAAGCAAGTCACTTCGCCCTTCGGCTTCTTCTGGCCATCCTTACCCTTTTGTTGCTGCTGCTTCCTCTTCTTGTTTCCACCCTACTGTGGTCTAAACTCTTCCTTGGTCACAACAACAACAGATCCTTCCTTAGGAAACAGATTCTCATGCCTGAGAGCTTTCTCCACAAGCTTCTCAAATGGATCGTCCAAATGATCCACCAACTGCCTCCCAAGATAACTGTCCAAGCCTGTCACAAACTTCTCATTCTTCTGATACGAAGATTCAATATACGACCGGGCATACTTGGACAAAGCTTCAAACTCAGAAACATACTCAAGAACTGGTCTTCCACCTTGCTTGAGCTCCATAAACTTCTTGAACATAACAGACTTCTGAGCTGTAGAAATGAACTTAGCTTCAAATCTGACTTGGAATTGCTCCCAAGTAATCTCTTCCTCCGGAGTATCAATGGTGATAGAGTTCCACCAATCAGAAGCTCTCCCTTGAAGCTGTCTTGATGCAAGCTTCCTTTTAGTTGCATCCTTAATTCCCAGATCACTAAAGATCCTTCTACAAGCATCTATCCACCTCTGGACTTCAATGGTTGATTCCGTTCCTAAGAAAACCTTTCCTCCAAGAGCAGTGTAGTCCTTACACAGCTTAGCAAAATCCACCGGTTTTGGAGTTTGAAGTTGAACTCCAACATCCACCGATGGCGCCGGAGCTGGCATCCTTCTCATGATCGAAGTCATCATAGCTTCGAACATAGCAGCATAATCAGCAGCCCCTTCAGTAGCACGGCCTTCCCTAGCAGCTGGTCTCCCTCTTTAACTCATCCTTAATATCTATAAAAAGGAATGATTAGCACACCTAGAGAAACAACTGCATAAAGGACTCAAACTCTACTAAGCTACTATATTATATATAGTAATCATCCATCAAAATACAATTACGTCTCTCATACGTAGTTACGTCAGCGAGCGTTGGGTAAAATCGATTAACCAAAGCTCTGATACCAAATGTAACGACCGCCCATGACCCCTGCACTGATCCTAGAGATAGTGCGCTGTAAAGTGTGCCAGGCGACCATGGACGATTGTCAAGGTAAATTTAAACAACAGAATCTATCGTATTACTCACAGCGCATGGACAAAATACAATAGAATATATATATATATAGTGAAGCTTCACAGAATAGAATCTCATCAATAAAACTTCATAATAGTTGAATACAAACATCTGAACAGTCAATACATCAAGCCTCACTACATAACACTCAGAGAATATACAAGCAGCGGAACATCCAATACATATAGTAAGAAGATAATATGCAACCCTCTAGCTCGTCTTCGACATCAGCACCGTGGAAAGCAAGAACAGCACCTGTCACCTGCTACCTAGTCTGCCCGTCCCAAAATGGACGAACAGCCCAAGGCAATAAGAGTTAAAACATAAAGCCTTGAGTCAGACAACAGTCTTAGTGAGCGGTAAATTAACTAACAACGTACCAAAAGAGCATAAAGGAAAAGGAATAGGAATACAACCCTCCCACTCCACCTCTTTCTACAGTGATAGCCCCCAGACACACACTAAGCAGAAGCAAACATAGCAAACATAGAAAAGCATACAATTTGAAGTAAAGCAATTATCACTCGAGTCAAGGGCGATGCTTTCCAAGTACAAACCCCCAAGGCCTAAACCAAGATCAGATAAGCACCCAGAAAATACCGCTCTTGAGACCGAATGACGATACGACCAAACATCCATGACTCTGGCTATCACTGTTATCATTGCTTCGATATCATCGTTAATTGAATGACCGGCTCTTTATTTCATCCATCCATCAAGGGCTAATGGAAACCCCGGTTCTAGACATAACTCCGCACGTCATCGTGACCCGTGCCTAGGACTATCGAATATGCCCAGAGTACTTGACTACCAATCAGAAGCCTTCAGGGACTATCGAATTTGCCCAACGTACTCTTGCTTTGAGCATGCTAGAACCTTCAACAACGATGATATCTCAGCCTTCTAGTCATCCTCCTCGACGACTATTTCCATACTAGCTCAAGCGCCTCTCGAGCAAACCATTATCCTCAAACCCGAACCATATCACCGAGTTATCAATCTGCTTGGAATGATCCCGTCTGGATTAGACCAAGGCTATCTCATATCATACTTCGCCTCATCATCATCATAGCAAAGCTTCATCTCAACATCATCATCAAATCTATCCATATGAGCTTCATCATCCGCTACATATGCCACGAGCAGCTTTTCCAATTCAAGAGCCTTTCTCTTAGCTTTTGAATCATCTTTGACCATCTTGTCTAAATCAAATCATCAATCATCTAATTCATAGCAATCAATCAAATCAAACATTAATCCAAGTAAACAAGCATTCAAATATGATCTAAATAGACAATTATAACAATAATGGCAATTTCGTAATTAAAGAGTCAAAAGTCTAACAAGCATGAAAACATGAGCAATATCTCTATAGTCTTGATGAATGAACTTGCATAGGTTAACATGTAGTAAAATGGATGCCAAATCATTATGAACAATGGATCTATATGGATCTATACTTAGGATTAGGAAAATGCATGGAAATCACTACTTTAACTCAAAATCAAGCCAACGATCCGATATACTCCTTTGGATCCGTGTGAGAGATAATCACCACTCACCAAATCACCTAAACACCTTAAAAGAAACCCACTTCAGATCTGGACAGCGAATTATCTAACTCGATCTATCACCAATCCGCTTCAAACGATGAAATCTCTCTTCGATGGATGAAGATCTTCAATCTAAGCTCTTGGATCTTCGATTTGATCTTCAATATGGATGGAAGGAATCACTAGATTAGAGTGGAGAAAAGAAGTGAAGAAGTGTAGAAGTCGAGCTCTCAAAATGGCAGCACTTCGTCGCTTCGAAATCCGGATCCCAAAAATGAAGAAGAACCCTCCTATTTATAGGCTGAAATACCCCTTAGGTCGCTCACTCGGAGTTAGGTCGTCCACGACCTACGACCTAAAACCCTTCGACCTAAAACCCTATGACCTAACAAAACCCTGCGACTTACGACCTAGCGCAAGCGCGCGACTTATAGATCCAACGACCTAAAGCATTAGCGCTTCTACGACCTAACGAATCTGCGCATCCACGCGACCTACGAACTAACACATGCGCGCCTATACGACAAAACGACTTAGCATATGCGCGCTTCCTCGCTACCTACGACCTAACGAGGATGTAGCCTAGCGACCTAACACAGACCGCTTCTACGACCTAACACTCCTACGACCTAACACAGACACGCTTCCTCACGACCTAACAATGCCACGACCTAACGACCTAACAAACCTACGACTTAACACACACACGCGACCTAACACTTAGCCAGGTTACGACCTAACTCCTTAGGTCGTCTAATGACCTAACTACGCTAACTCGCTAACTCTCTTAGGTCGCTGCCTATCCTTAAGTCGCTCACTCTCTTAGGTCGCTAACTCCTATAGGTCGCCTAATTCTATAGGTTGCTAACTCCTATAGGTCGCTAACTCCTATAGGTCGCTAAACCTCCTTAGGTCGCCTAATTCTATAGGTCGCTATAAACCCTTAAGTCGCTCAAAACCTTAGGTCGCTAACATCCTATAGGTCGCTCCAACCGACCTATCCTACCCCACGACCTAAGCCACCACACGACCTATCTCCTATACGACCTAACTCTTAGGTCGTTCCAATACTTAGGTCGCTCCACTTCACTAAGCCGCCTACCCCTTAACTCGCCAACTTCCTTAGGTCGCTCCAAACTCTCATACGACCTAAGACTTAGACTCTGGACGACTTACCAACAATGCGACCAAATGTCAACTGTTTTACGATGTTTCGATCCGTAAAAAAAATACGGGTCGTTACATCACTCACCTTTGCAATCGAACTGAAGCAGCTAAAACAAGCTACAGGGAGACAAACAATCCTCCAAGGCGCGGCTTCGAAGATAACCACGAGGCCCTAATTGAAAGGAGGAACGGATGAGAAGAACAGGTAGCCGCTATTTTCAATTTTCTTTTCGATTTAGGGTTGAAACGAAAATGAAATGAAAAGGGGAATGGGGACAGGTTGTCTTTGATAAATAGGGCACTAAGAAAGAATGGATCAAGATGATTTTTAAAGCCCACAACCCTTTTTAAAAGAATTTCAACTCAATCTAAAAACTTCAATTAGCAACAATATTAATCGTCTAATGACTATAATAAAATAATTGCGAAATCCCGGGTTGCTACAGACTCCCCTCCTTATAAAAATAGCGTCCCCGCAATTTTCATAATTAAGGTCGTCAACCACAATTATTGCTCTAACATAAACTGGTTAAGCTAGAAAAATAAAAGTCGAGGATTCAAATGCCAAAGTAATCTTTTAATTCCATAAAAGAAATTCACAATATCTCAACAAAGTCCAATTATCAAAAGATAATCAGAAGACAGCAAATAGAATAAATGCAAACATCAGCAATATTCAATTACCAATAGATAATTATAATACAGAATCACAAAACAGCAATATCTAATTATCAATACGATCATTAGAAAACAACAAAATCTAATTATCAACAAAGATAATTATGAAACACAAATCACAATTCGCAAAACTACCAATATCTAGTTATTTAACAATTAACAAGAAAACACAAACTCCATATCAGCAAACTCTAACTATCAACAAAGATAGAAAGAAAACAGCAATTCAATAAAAATCAGCATAATCTAGATTCAATTAGAGACTAGAAAATCTCGTATCAATAAAATCAGCAAACATCCAATTATCTAACGATAGTCAGAAAACAAATCAACAATTATCAAATTATCAATTATCTACTTATCAAAAACGACAACAAATATTCAATTATCAAAAACGATAATCAAATTTCAATCCACAAATATTCGATTATCAAAAACGATAATCAAATTTCAATTCACAAATATTCGATTATCAACAACGATAATCAAATTTCAATCCACAAATATTCAATTATCAAAAATGATAATCAAATTTCAATTCAACAAATATTCGATTATCGCAAATGATAATCAAATTTCAATTCAAAAATATTCGATTATCAAAAACGATAATCAAATTTCAATTCACAAATATTCGATTATCAAAAGCGACAATTAAATATCAAATCAGCAAATATTTAATTATCAAAAGGGATAATTAATTCTCAAATCATCAAATATTTAATTATCAAAAGTGATAATTAAATCTCAAATCAGCAAATATTTAATTATCAAAAGCAATAATTAAATCTCAAATCAACAAATATTTAATTATCAAAAGCGATAATTAAATCTCAAATCAGCAAATATTTAATTATCAAAAGCGATAATTAAATC
Organism: Allium fistulosum; assembly: GCA_030737815.1. Taxonomy (NCBI): domain Eukaryota; kingdom Viridiplantae; phylum Streptophyta; class Magnoliopsida; order Asparagales; family Amaryllidaceae; genus Allium; species Allium fistulosum. The sequence goes on from CM060904.1 coordinate 357,783,155, forward strand.
TCAAATCAGCAAATATTTAATTATCAAAAGGGATAATTAAATCTCAAATCAGCAAATATTTAACTATCAAAAGCGATAATTAAATCTCAAATCAGCAAATATTTAACTATCAAAAGCAATAATTAAATCTCAAATCAGCAAATATTTAATTATCAAAAGCGATAATTAAATCTCAAATCAACAAATATTTAATTATCAAAAGCGATAATTAAATCTCAAATCAGCAAATATTTAATTATCAAAAGTGATAATTAAATCTCAAATCAACAAATATTTAATTATCAAAAGTGATAATTAAATCTCAAATCAGCAAATATTTAATTATCAAAAGGGATAATTAATTCTCAAATCAACAAATATTTAATTATCAAAAGTGATAATTAAAAGCAACAAATATCCGATTATCAAAAACGATAATCAGAACTCATATCAACAAATATCTAATTATCACAAGCGATAATTAGAAACAACAAATATCCGATTATCAAAAACGATAATCAAAACTCATATCAACAAATATCCGATTATCAAAAACGATAATCAAAACTCATATCAACAAATATCCAATTACCTGCAGATAATTGGAAACAACAAATATCTAGAAATCAATTAAGAAGACTAGAAAATCAACATAAAAGCTTGGATCGATCCCATCAGATGGTGAGTTTTTAATTCGTCGCACGTGCATCAACAAATGGCCGAAGCCTACCAAGTACTCAACATAATTTTAGCGCCCAACAAATGACCCGAAGGTCCAACAAATGATCTGAAGGTCTAGTACTGGTATTTGACCCGAAGGTCCATCATATGACCCGAAGGTCTAACATAGTGGCTCGAAAGCACACGAAATCATCAAATATTTCAATTAACGAGTCTGGAATTAACCAAAATAGCAAACGCACATGTCCCATAACCACGAGTTTTACTAAATCGTTTAATTCTCTTCATCGTTTCCTTGAAAGTGTAAAATCTTCAAAACCATCAAAACAACAGATATTTCAATTAACGAGTCCGGAATTAACCGAAATAGTAAAAGTGTGGTTCCATACTCCGCACTTTTGCTAAATCGTTTAAATCTCTTCATCGTTTCCTTGAAAGTGCAAAATTGTGTATTTTGTAAAAATACACTTTACATTCTCAAACGGACAAGTCCGGAATTAAGCGAATCAGTAAAAGAAAGGGGTCATAATCCTCGATTTTGCTAAAACGTTTAAATCGCTTCCTCATTCTTTTGAAATCGCAAACTGTAAAATTTCTGAAAACAATTTTTATTTATTTTATAAAAATAACAATTTACATTCTCAACAGGACAAGTCCGGAGTTAAGCGAATCAGTAAAAGAAAGGGGTCATAGTCCTCGATTTTGCTGAATCGTTTAAGTCGCTTCCTCATTCTATTGAAAGCGCAAACTGAAAAATTTTGTAAAACAATTTTCATTTTTAAAACGATTTCCAATCACGTGATTAAAGCAGCAATATTAGTAGCAATTTCGAAAAGGAAATTGTACTTCTCAAAACACCGTAAAACGAATCTCAAAATCAGTGTTGCGGAATAACCACTTGAAAATCCACTTTTAAAAATTTGACTGTTACTGAAGTCGAAGCGACAGTAATTTTTAAACGTCAAAATCTCATCAAAATAATTTACATCGAAATGTAATATCAGTGAATTTTCATTCATCAAAATGCCACAAAACACCGTGCTCTAAAAATTTAGCATTGGTGTAAAAATCCCGTTATAAAAGTAACGGCAACGAAATACGTTTCATAACCAAGCATTGGTTCAACGTAGAATTAATGCAGTACCGTGCAATTTATATTTGCACGCACACTACAATATAAACAAAGAAATTACTCTATTATCTTTAATGAAGATAATTTAAAACAGCAAAAATCTAATCAATAATGATTAGTATAAAAGAAATCCAGCTAAAATCTCAACAAAAATCTCATACAGCAATCGTTTCGAATCCTCAATCGGATTCGAATTTCTCAAAGAAACAAAACAAATACAGCTATGTAAACAACAAATGGAATTCATTTCAATTTCATATTTCGATTTTTTTTATCAAAAAGATTATCAGTTGTACTCAACGAAGACAGTTTCACTGCTTCCGCTGTGCACTCTGATAAACAGTACCCAAATCAATCAAATCAACAAAACATAGTTTCACTTTTATTTTTAAATAAAGATATTTAAAAATTCCACCAAAATTTCAAAACTTTAGTTTTGACTCAAAGCATAAATAAGAACACCGACCAATAGTTGTAACATATGTTCCATCCAAGTTATGTTTTATATTATGTCCATAAACCCCAAGCTCTGATACCAACTATGACGCCCCACCTCTATACTCATAATAACAAAGAGTATTAAAAGAAATACTGTCTATTATTACGAAGAATAAGGCTGGATAGGAGTGACCATCCGTAGTTGGCCTTACACTAATATTGGTTACCTCGATAGGAGTGGTATATACTTTTTATTTTTCATCTTCTATTTATTTACTCCCATCGACATACCCAATTCTAGTACAAAACGAACTACGACGGTTCATAATAGTTTAGGATAATGAATATAATAATAACACAGATAATATAAATACGGAACACAGATTAAACAAAAAGTCTCATATATATAACTGATGTCAGTTACAATACAGTTGACACAATACATATGATACAACCACAACTGTCGACTCTGGGTGTTATATATACAAGTACATTATCAACTAATATACATGAATACATATCATCCTATACAATGACAGGACTTCTACAAAACGACGAAAACCACTTCAAAAGATATAAAAAGTCTTCAAAGCCCGAACAGCAACTCAAAGCAGGAAATCTACAACCTGAAATAACTCGGGTCTGACCCGAGTATTACATTCAAAAGAAAATAATACACGGGTCAGTCTAATTCAAACTCAGTTATTAGTGCATAAAAGCAATAATAATCAAATATCAAATAGACGACAGTCACAGAAATCTCGTATATCCGACTCCTTGATAAAAATATCGGATAACGGTAGATATAACACTATACAGTGTTAAAAAAAAATCAGCAATCCAAATCAATTTAAACAATTGAAATGTCAATTTAAAAACAACAATGCTGATTGGCTGCAATACACGCTAACGTGTACTGCCTCGCCAATACAACCTATGAAATACTCAGAAGATCAATGAATCCAAAAGCAAACGGATCCAAAACAAATCAAAATGAATCATTTCCAAATACAACTTCAAAATATTTAATTGCCAACGAAATAATTTAACAATCGAAATATCAACTAAATCTGTCAATCCTGCTAGGGCTGCAGTACACGCACGCGTGTACTGCCTCGCCACTACAATAATGCAAGCAAACTCGACTAACAGATCAGAGAACTGCAAGGGTAAAACTGCACCCAAATACAACTGCAACAAGAACAGTGCACCTAGATGCACATTGAAACTTTTCAACTAACACAAGGTCAAACCCAAAGAAGCCGGTTCAACACATGTGAAAATAAAACTAGATCACACGGGCAACAAGTAGCAGTGAGCAAATGCAGACCACAAGGCAAAGCCTTAACATCAGATGTGAAACAAAGAACAAACGCATATGCACAAGTCAAGTGATTCAAGTAGAATGAACAAGTGCAGACAGACAGAATAGTCTAGCAATGACTACTCAGATCTAAAACAATAACACAAGACCCCAATTCCAACCTAAGTTCGAACCAAAGCGCAGTGCAAACTAATGCACTAAGTAATGACGTAGACAGTACGAGGTCAAGAAATGAGCAATACAAGTGAAGCTAGGTTACTACATGAATGAATTAGCATAATCATGGCAACATGATTATCAAAGTAAACTACAGTACTCAAAGCTACAAACTGGACAATGCAAACTACAACATGAATGACCAGTTTCAATATTGGACAGAAGCAGCCCACTCTCTAAGAAAGACAACAGAGTAACCCAAAGTCAAATTCAAGTGATAACAAACCCATCAAGTTCAAAGTAGTAGGTATGTGAATAAAACTCAGAGGACAAGGAACACTCAACTGACCAAAGTCAGTGAAACAAAGCATAAATTTCCAAACTAAATTACAATTCCATTTTCTAAAACTTTATGTAGAAATATGCACCAAACAAAACTGAAATGTCTGGCATATTCATTAGAAAACAAATCCATGTCAAAACCAGGTATAACCGAAGTCAAAAGGAAATCATCATCACAGTAAAGTCAATGGAAACCGAGATCGAAATCAACATCAAAACATAATCAGGAGCAATTGGCACCAACTCGAGATCAAGTTCGAGTTATACACTCAAACTTAATTGGTCAGTACCGTCTAACCAAATGCAAGGATGCAAGCAGGGACATGTGTGATCAGTGATACCCAACAACAAAGACCAATGCTCAACACTCAATAGTGATGATACCAGCACACTGACCACATGAAGGAACCCGAACACTAAGTCAAGCAGGGTACATGTGAAGATTAGCTACAGTAAAACAGAGTCAACCCAAAGGCTACAGGAGTGAAGTATATATGCAACCAAACTACACATACATGGATGAGTCAACAACACAATGAAGACACATACAAGAAGGCATCGACTACAAAAAGGGTTCAAGGTGAAGTCCACATGGAATTCAAGGTAAATACAACTATCAAAAGAAGACTTAAATGTCTATGGCACTGCCTCATCAGTCAGGTAACAAATGAAACAACATTGCCACCAGGTCACACATGTATACAAATACCCAGACAGTTTTCCTAAAGAAATATAAGTCATAGCATTTTCGACAAAGACGGGGGATTCCAAACTAGTAGTGGCAATGCCGAAGTCAACAAGCATGATTAAAGTCAAGGCAATCAATCGAACATAAAGAACAAGTCTACCCTGAAGCTTAATCAATTTAAACTACAGGGAAGAACAAAATTGGCCAGAGACGAATACAAGTGTAGTGCATACGTATACCAGAACAGGGATGAAATTCACAAAGCATAATCGAAGTCTTCAGAAATTCAAAGCTCAACAACAACGAAATCAAAGTCGAGAAAATCAAGCAGTAAAATATTTACTAATTTGAATTAGATGCGAGTGATACTTAAATCACTCACCTTTGCAATCGAACCGAAGCAGCTAAAACAAGCTACAGGGAGACAAACAATCCTCCAAGGCGCGGCTTCGAAGATAACCACGAGGCCCTAATTGAAAGGAGGAACGGACGAGAAGAACAAGTAGCCGCCATGTGATATCCCGGGTTTTTGGACAATATAAATTTAATAATCAGTATTGATAATTTAATTGGATTGATAAATTTTCTTTATAATTTTAATTTAATTTGGTAATTTAATAAAGTTTTATTTTGTATTCTTTGAAATGTTTAAATTTAAGTGGTTATAAATATATATAGATTTAATTAAACCTTTCTTTTTAACATCTCTTAAACTAGAATAGTTGTAAACATAAGTAATATATACATAAATTACTAAATTTCACAATTACATAAATAATAGAAATTCATATTGCACAAATATATAAATACTTTTGTAAATAAGGTTTTAAAATATAAATATTTTTCAAAGGGTATTTGGTTTTATAATATTTTCTCTAAAAATAGTTTATATATACATATACTAAGATAAGTGTTTATTAATTAGTAAAGTAAGTATGAAAAGCTTTATATTAACATTTAAATTAAAAAAAAAATTATTTAATATATTAAAAAGGACATGTGTAAATACATTAACACTTGGTAGTAACAAGTGTAGGGTAATTAAGTGATAAAGGACACATGTATGTTTTAAAAAAATACAAGTGGCAAGATTCTATTTTCTCTAAAAATTGAGTTAAACTAATATAATGTTGTAAAAGAGAAACCTGTTCATTTTCTTTTCCGTTCAAAATTTCTTTCAGTTCAAAACATTTTTACTGTCTCTATTCTTTTCTTCTTCCTAAACTAAAAACTGAAACAAAGAAAATCCTGAAAAGAAAATCTATCAACCTGAGATCAAACTAGCAAATTAACCTACTACAAATCAACCTGCAACAATTCAACAGCAAGTTCAACTTTAAACAACATCAAATTGAAGGCATGCAAAGGAGAATCAAAAGCTTTTCACAAATCAAATGCAAAAGCCTGGAAGTGATAAACTGCTCTGTTTGTTCTCTGCTTCTTTAAAATATTGGTGAGTAAAATTATTTTAAAAACAGTTTTAATCTTATGATTATAATTGATATCAATAATGGATTAAATTGATTATATGGATCTAATATGGATGCATGTATATATATAGTTGAGAAGAAATGTTATTTGTCTATTTATGCTCTGTTTTTGTTTTCAGATTATGGTTTGACATTATAAATTCAAAATCTCACAATAGAATCTATATTAGACTTTGATAATTAAATGAAAGTTCTTGTTTGAAGTATAATGATGATTATAAAAATGGTTTCAGGGATTTAAACTTAGTGAATAATTTTAAAAATAAAAATAACAGTGAAATACATATATATGAAAAAAATCAATAAATTCAATTTTGAATTTGAATTGCAGGAATGTATTTATGGTAGAAATTCATGATTTTTAATGTAAATATCATGAATTTTAGTCTAGAGAATAGTGAGAATTTTGGGTTTGTTCGAATGGGATGATTGGGTTGTTTGCCGATGATCCACTTAGTATTTGAAGTTGAAATCTTGATCGAAGCTAGCTAGTGGATTGTTGATGTAGGGAAAATTGTTGTTGAATTTTTCCTATGATCGAATTGTTCAGATTCGATCAATCTAGGGTTTTAGGTCGTTTTCGATCGGCTTAACTGTCGAAGCATTTGCGACTGGAATGATGGTCCGGAGGCGATCGCGACGTGGGGAATGGAGGCTCGTGGTCGAGGTGGTTCGATGAAGGGGTTGGCGGAGTTCAACGACATCGAGTTCGTCGGCAATGGGGGATTTTGGTGGTTTGGGTTTCTGCAGTTTTTCGAGCAATGGGTTCGATTTTGATTCGCAAAGAAATTGTTCGATCTGGGTTTGTATTTGTGCTCGCGTGCGATCGTGTGATCGTCGAAGATGGATGCGATGGTCTATGGTGGCCGGAGGCGATGGGGCATGTGCACGTGCACGTATGCACGTTTGAGTGTCTGGGTATGTTGGCTTTGGGGAAGAAGAAGTTATCTCGGGGAAGTCTCGTGAAAATTTCGTGGTCGACTCGAAGCTGATGGTTTTCGCGTGGACTCGGGAAAGACTCGGGGAAAACGTGTTTGGCTCGGGTTATTTAATTCCAGTAACCTGGTTTTGGAATTTTTAAAGTAAATCATATCTTAGTTTTTTAAAATTAAAGCATGAACAAGTTTTTAAGTATTAAGAACAAGTTTTAGATAAATAATTGTTTAATTGGATTAAACATGTTTGAAATGTTTTTGTTTCAAAGATTTTAAAGTATATTAAAATTAAATGTTTGAATTGTTTTGTTTAAAATAAATTTTATTTCAAAATTGATTTCTAAATTTGCTTTTAATGAAGTAATGATTTGAGTAAATATTTAATATAAATGTAAAGTTTATTCTTAATTAGTTAAGTAGAGATTAATTAAGAACAATTAATTAATAAATAAATTTAAGCTTAATTAATGTTTGTAATTACGAATAATTACTTAATAAAGGTTCATTAATTAATGTAATTAATTTTAGGTTAATTAATTAGTCTAATTAATTAAAGATAATCACTTGTGATTAATTTAGTATAATTACTTAGTAAAGTAATAAATGGGTAGTTACTGAATGTAATTAAATTAAGAAGAATTACTTATGGAAGTAATTAAATGTAATTGATTAAGGTAAATCACTTGATGTTATTAATTAGAAGATTAATTAATATAATTGATTTGAAGTTAATTAATTAAAGAGTAATTAATTAATTAAAGGATTAAGGTTAATTAATAATGTGATTAATTACTAGTTAAGGTAATTAATTAAAAGAGAGTAATTAATTAAGGATCATTAATTAAATAAATGATGTAATTAAGGGTTGATTAATTAAGATTAATTAATCAATAATAAGTGATTAAAGAATAATTAATTAAGAAGTTAATTAATTTAGATAAGTAATTACAAATTGTTAATTACTATTTATGATTAATGAGATAATTAATTACAAGTTAATTATTTAATCTAATTAAAAGGTTAATAAATTAATAAGGATTATTTAATTAATGAATTAATCAAGTTTGATTAATAAAAGTAATTAATTTAAGTATGATTAATTAATTGTAATTAATTAAGGATTAATATAATTAATTATAGTTAATTAATTAATGAAGGATCATTAATTAGTGTAATTAATGAAAGTAATTAAAGGTTAATTACTGTATATGGTTAAGGATAATTACTTGAATGTAATTAAAGATAATTAATCAAGGAAGATTAATTAAGGAAGATCATTAAGAAATGATTAATTAATTAATGTTAGTAAGCAGGATTAAGATAATCCAAGTGATTAAAGGATAGTAATTAATTTAATTAAAGGTTAATTAAATTGATTTGGAGTTAATCAATTTCTGCTTTTGAATTGGATGATTGATATTGGGTGATTGATTGATACTGGATGATTTAGATATGATATCTCTGATATGAGATATGCTGCTATGTGAGATAAATGTTTGATATGAATTATCTATTGTGATAATATGATTTATCTATCTGTTTATATCATCCTGAATATAAGTTTAAATGTTTAAAACCTTTAAACAACTTGGCCTTAAAAGATACGTTTTGGATTTCGATGAGACCGGGATCGGGTTTCCGTATACCGGTATTCCAGGTCTGGAGACCCGAATACCACATCGATCCAAATTAACGATAGGTCGTGAATCTCAAGTGAAGATGAAGATTCAGAGTGCAAGGGTTATTGTCGTTAACTCTGAGGGTGATTCCAAAACGAGTGTAACGAGATAATGCCTTCGGTTTCGTTCGAACCCGGAACGAACTTGTATGGATTGAATGCTTTCAGCACATCGTCAGGCGGACGATGAGCATTCTAAGTGATATGTTCTGATTAAAGGTAATCGTAACCTCAAGCCTCATCAACCGGGAATGGCTAAAACAGGGGAGGTGCAGCAAGGTTTCGTGGGTAGCACCCACTGAGAGCAAGATAGATCCCTGTCTAGAGGTCCCTTTTCTTTTATTCGGCTTAGTGTGTGGTTGGTCGCGCCAACTACGGGATTGTCTTGTTCGGAATTATCCAGTAAGGGATGGTTCCGGCTTTGTGTTGCATAGGAGCGGGCGTACTCCTCGGTACGGTGATCTAGGCCACGTACTGTGACGGGCGGTACCCCAGTAGCCCTGCCATTGTATGGAATCCAAACTCCAATAAGCGCCGTACGTATTAGTTGTGCCCAACTATGTTGAAATGTGAGATGTAAGCATTTCAGCTATTTCTGTATTTTACTTGAAAACCCTAGACCCTATTATAATACAATCGAATTTCCTATCAAATGTTTTGGTTAGCGTAAGGTAAAAACTTTTCCATGTTTATGTGTGGGAAGTCTTACGTGATAACTTTGTTTTCAAAAGGTTTTGAAGTTAAACAATTTTAACCCGTTTACTCACACCAGACCCATGTCTGACCCAAGTGTTTATTTTCTGTTTTATTAAACTCTTGGGTACTCAAATTTTTACGAGTAGCCAAGGGATTCAGGTTTAGCTTTGACGAATATTCTGGAGGAGCAATGGAGCAGGAGGCTTCGGCGTTCGTAGATATAGTATTCCGCTGTGTTGATATCTGTGATAGTGTCTTGTCTTGTATTTGAGTTGTAATGTCTAGACAGATGTTTATAACTGTCTAGTAAGTGATGTATAAGTTGTGTACTCTGATTATGTAAAGACTATGTATTAGTTATGTGATATATTATAATTTGTTCCGTTTCCGCTGTGAGATTCTGATGTGTTGTTTCTTTCTTTCTCTTCTTTTCTATTCTCTACCCCTTTCTTTCTTCATAATGATGCGACTTTCTATGCCCAGAAAGTCGGGTCGTTACATATGGTATCAGAGCATAGGTTGAGCGAATGCCTAAGCTTTTGGTTAAGTGAATATCAGAACACTAGGTTGAGTGAATACCTAGGCTCTGAAGTGGTGTCTATCTTGAGAGCGCGTAATTGTTAGTTATATAAAAATGGTTTTATATTGTGTTAATTGATCGGTTGAGTGGTATATGGATTCTGGTCAATACGAGTAGCTAACGTTATTGATAGGGATCTCTAAACACTTGAACCAGGCCAACGGACACAATATTGTTTTAAAGAGGTAAATGAAATAATTTTACCCAGAAATAATTTCTATATAAAAAGTATCATTTTAAATATATATATATTTCTACCGATTTATTGGGTTACCTGTTCGGGTTTTCCAATATAAGTTATAAAGGTAGATAAGGTGGTAGTGTGTGTAACACAATTACCAATAGTTGGAGTTTGAATGTTTGAGGTTGGAAGAGTATCTGTCGAGACTGTAAACCTAATACCGTCTCGAGTAAGTTGGGCAATATGGAGTAAGAATTTCTCGGATCTCTGAAGGAAATCTTTTTAAAGATTCGGAGTCCATTATTGGAGTGTAAGTTGGTTGAGCTCGGGTGAGCAGATTTTCTAGAATTTGGATCTGTCGGAAGTACAGAAGAAAGTGATGGTATCTTGGCAACTTCAGGAAGGAGGAGCTGTGTGATGAAACGCAGTATCTATGGATGTTCCCGAAGGAGATTTTCTTTTTGGAACAAGATTAAGAAGGTATTGGAGGAACAGTTGATGCCTACCGTAGGAAAGACTCGGCTGTATAGGAATTCTCTGATATCGAGTAAGAGAGTTTTTAGCTATTTTGAAGTATGGGACTAAGGTCGATTAGTTGTTCTTCGGACATGGTCCCATATTCTCTTAAGAAGAGTAAGATATTGGCGTTTGGTTCGGAGCCGAGTTCTTGAGAGATGTCTGTCGTCTCGGAGGTTCGTTGTAAGGTTAGTTGATGGTTTTAGCTTTGAGAAACCTATGGATTAGAAGTTTTTGGTTAGCTGTGGTAGTAGTGCAACTCGAAATGTTCGGTGTGCTGACGAGGAGGTCTTTGGCTTAGTAGTATCATCGAGATAGAGTTTGGAAGCAGTAGTGTGGCCGTTTCTTAGATGGTTCAGGAATCTTTGTGGTTCTTCTATCAGCAGTCCGGGCAGATGGTGAAGGCTTTCTTGAAGGGTTAACCTTGTTTGGAAAAGCTTAAGGCTGTTTTAATTGGTAAAGAGAGAACAATTTCTTTGGAATCCGAACTAGGTAGTAACGCAAAAGTGACTTGCGATTAGTTTGGGAATTTATCTTGGGTAATCTTTTGTTTGAGATTGAGGTTTCTCATATGGAAGTAGGAGCTACTGAAGTAGTCAGAATTTTTCCGGATGTCTTCGAAGAAGTAGAAGTTTGTCTTCATCTGGAGTTGAGTTCCGTATCGACTTGATTCCAGAAGCGATACCGATGGTTAGTCTGGTAGTAGGATGGTTCTTAGAGAAAGAAGAATTGGTGTAGCAGCTCAGGAATTTTTGGAAATGGATTGGTCAGATCTAGTTTTCAAGTTTGGATTTCAACAGATTTTGGAAAGTTCATATTGTTGAATAGGATCTAGAGATCATTTTGTTCTTGGTTCGAATTTATTTTCAAGAAGCATCAGCGAAGGTTAAGCTGATCAGGAAGAGATGGGGTAGTCCAAGATTGTTTGGTGAGTTATGTAGATATGAGGCAGAGTTTGGAATTCGGAGTTGTAGATTGGAAACTTGCTAAGTTTTCTCCGATTATAAGAACTATAAGATTTGGTAAGTCTGGAAGCTAGCTCCAAAATATTTTGGAATTTTCTTGTGTTCTCGAGAGGAGTAGTTCTTTTATCTACAGGATTGAATGGCCAGTTTGGATAGCTGGAATTCATTCTATTTCACGTATCTCTGAGGGAGTACGTGTATGATTCATCACTGATTGTAGAATCTGCAGTTCAGATGGATTTGGAGGTTGTGCTGGACTTGAGTGTGATCTAATATTCTGTTCAGATTTGTGAATCTAGAAAAGAGGGAGCTCTGGATCATAGTAGTGTAGTTTGTTTAGCTTCTGTAGAGCTAGTCTCCCGGTGATTTATACTTGGGGAAACTCGAGATAGTAGTATGAGATCTATCCTGATTTGTATTAGGATAGTTAGATAAGTTTATTTGATTATTTGATTGGTTGCTTTGGTTGTTAGGAATTGGATGATATGTATGTGGTTGCTGTTTAAAATTAAATCTTTGCTGGATTATTAAAATTAACTTTGTTTTTAATTTCGGGGACGAAATTATTTTAAGGGGGAAGGAATGTGATATCCCGGGTTTTTGGACAATATAAATTTAATAATCAGTATTGATAATTTAATTGGATTGATAAATTTTCTTTATAATTTTAATTTAATTTGGTAATTTAATAAAGTTTTATTTTGTATTCTTTGAAATGTTTAAATTTAAGTGGTTATAAATATATATAGATTTAATTAAACCTTTCTTTTTAACATCTCTTAAACTAGAATAGTTGTAAACATAAGTAATATATACATAAATTACTAAATTTCACAATTACATAAATAATAGAAATTCATATTGCACAAATATATAAATACTTTTGTAAATAAGGTTTTAAAATATAAATATTTTTCAAAGGGTATTTGGTTTTATAATATTTTCTCTAAAAATAGTTTATATATACATATACTAAGATAAGTGTTTATTAATTAGTAAAGTAAGTATGAAAAGCTTTATATTAACATTTAAATTAAATAAAAAAAAATTATTTAATATATTAAAAAGGACATGTGTAAATACATTAACACTTGGTAGTAACAAGTGTAGGGTAATTAAGTGATAAAGGACACATGTATGTTTTAAAAAAATACAAGTGGCAAGATTCTATTTTCTCTAAAAATTGAGTTAAACTAATATAATGTTGTAAAAGAGAAACCTGTTCATTTTCTTTTCCGTTCAAAATTTCTTTCAGTTCAAAACATTTTTACTGTCTCTATTCTTTTCTTCTTCCTAAACTAAAAACTGAAACAAAGAAAATCCTGAAAAGAAAATCTATCAACCTGAGATCAAACTAGCAAATTAACCTACTACAAATCAACCTGCAACAATTCAACAGCAAGTTCAACTTTAAACAACATCAAATTGAAGGCATGCAAAGGAGAATCAAAAGCTTTTCACAAATCAAATGCAAAAGCCTGGAAGTGATAAACTGCTCTGTTTGTTCTCTGCTTCTTTAAAATATTGGTGAGTAAAATTATTTTAAAAACAGTTTTAATCTTATGATTATAATTGATATCAATAATGGATTAAATTGATTATATGGATCTAATATGGATGCATGTATATATATAGTTGAGAAGAAATGTTATTTGTCTATTTATGCTCTGTTTTTGTTTTCAGATTATGGTTTGACATTATAAATTCAAAATCTCACAATAGAATCTATATTAGACTTTGATAATTAAATGAAAGTTCTTGTTTGAAGTATAATGATGATTATAAAAATGGTTTCAGGGATTTAAACTTAGTGAATAATTTTAAAAATAAAAATAACAGTGAAATACATATATATGAAAAAAATCAATAAATTCAATTTTGAATTTGAATTGCAGGAATGTATTTATGGTAGAAATTCATGATTTTTAATGTAAATATCATGAATTTTAGTCTAGAGAATAGTGAGAATTTTGGGTTTGTTCGAATGGGATGATTGGGTTGTTTGCCGATGATCCACTTAGTATTTGAAGTTGAAATCTTGATCGAAGCTAGCTAGTGGATTGTTGATGTAGGGAAAATTGTTGTTGAATTTTTCCTATGATCGAATTGTTCAGATTCGATCAATCTAGGGTTTTAGGTCGTTTTCGATCGGCTTAACTGTCGAAGCATTTGCGACTGGAATGATGGTCCGGAGGCGATCGCGACGTGGGGAATGGAGGCTCGTGGTCGAGGTGGTTCGATGAAGGGGTTGGCGGAGTTCAACGACATCGAGTTCGTCGGCAATGGGGGATTTTGGTGGTTTGGGTTTCTGCAGTTTTTCGAGCAATGGGTTCGATTTTGATTCGCAAAGAAATTGTTCGATCTGGGTTTGTATTTGTGCTCGCGTGCGATCGTGTGATCGTCGAAGATGGATGCGATGGTCTATGGTGGCCGGAGGCGATGGGGCATGTGCACGTGCACGTATGCACGTTTGAGTGTCTGGGTATGTTGGCTTTGGGGAAGAAGAAGTTATCTCGGGGAAGTCTCGTGAAAATTTCGTGGTCGACTCGAAGCTGATGGTTTTCGCGTGGACTCGGGAAAGACTCGGGGAAAACGTGTTTGGCTCGGGTTATTTAATTCCAGTAACCTGGTTTTGGAATTTTTAAAGTAAATCATATCTTAGTTTTTTAAAATTAAAGCATGAACAAGTTTTTAAGTATTAAGAACAAGTTTTAGATAAATAATTGTTTAATTGGATTAAACATGTTTGAAATGTTTTTGTTTCAAAGATTTTAAAGTATATTAAAATTAAATGTTTGAATTGTTTTGTTTAAAATAAATTTTATTTCAAAATTGATTTCTAAATTTGCTTTTAATGAAGTAATGATTTGAGTAAATATTTAATATAAATGTAAAGTTTATTCTTAATTAGTTAAGTAGAGATTAATTAAGAACAATTAATTAATAAATAAATTTAAGCTTAATTAATGTTTGTAATTACGAATAATTACTTAATAAAGGTTCATTAATTAATGTAATTAATTTTAGGTTAATTAATTAGTCTAATTAATTAAAGATAATCACTTGTGATTAATTTAGTATAATTACTTAGTAAAGTAATAAATGGGTAGTTACTGAATGTAATTAAATTAAGAAGAATTACTTATGGAAGTAATTAAATGTAATTGATTAAGGTAAATCACTTGATGTTATTAATTAGAAGATTAATTAATATAATTGATTTGAAGTTAATTAATTAAAGAGTAATTAATTAATTAAAGGATTAAGGTTAATTAATAATGTGATTAATTACTAGTTAAGGTAATTAATTAAAAGAGAGTAATTAATTAAGGATCATTAATTAAATAAATGATGTAATTAAGGGTTGATTAATTAAGATTAATTAATCAATAATAAGTGATTAAAGAATAATTAATTAAGAAGTTAATTAATTTAGATAAGTAATTACAAATTGTTAATTACTATTTATGATTAATGAGATAATTAATTACAAGTTAATTATTTAATCTAATTAAAAGGTTAATAAATTAATAAGGATTATTTAATTAATGAATTAATCAAGTTTGATTAATAAAAGTAATTAATTTAAGTATGATTAATTAATTGTAATTAATTAAGGATTAATATAATTAATTATAGTTAATTAATTAATGAAGGATCATTAATTAGTGTAATTAATGAAAGTAATTAAAGGTTAATTACTGTATATGGTTAAGGATAATTACTTGAATGTAATTAAAGATAATTAATCAAGGAAGATTAATTAAGGAAGATCATTAAGAAATGATTAATTAATTAATGTTAGTAAGCAGGATTAAGATAATCCAAGTGATTAAAGGATAGTAATTAATTTAATTAAAGGTTAATTAAATTGATTTGGAGTTAATCAATTTCTGCTTTTGAATTGGATGATTGATATTGGGTGATTGATTGATACTGGATGATTTAGATATGATATCTCTGATATGAGATATGCTGCTATGTGAGATAAATGTTTGATATGAATTATCTATTGTGATAATATGATTTATCTATCTGTTTATATCATCCTGAATATAAGTTTAAATGTTTAAAACCTTTAAACAACTTGGCCTTAAAAGATACGTTTTGGATTTCGATGAGACCGGGATCGGGTTTCCGTATACCGGTATTCCAGGTCTGGAGACCCGAATACCACATCGATCCAAATTAACGATAGGTCGTGAATCTCAAGTGAAGATGAAGATTCAGAGTGCAAGGGTTATTGTCGTTAACTCTGAGGGTGATTCCAAAACGAGTGTAACGAGATAATGCCTTCGGTTTCGTTCGAACCCGGAACGAACTTGTATGGATTGAATGCTTTCAGCACATCGTCAGGCGGACGATGAGCATTCTAAGTGATATGTTCTGATTAAAGGTAATCGTAACCTCAAGCCTCATCAACCGGGAATGGCTAAAACAGGGGAGGTGCAGCAAGGTTTCGTGGGTAGCACCCACTGAGAGCAAGATAGATCCCTGTCTAGAGGTCCCTTTTCTTTTATTCGGCTTAGTGTGTGGTTGGTCGCGCCAACTACGGGATTGTCTTGTTCGGAATTATCCAGTAAGGGATGGTTCCGGCTTTGTGTTGCATAGGAGCGGGCGTACTCCTCGGTACGGTGATCTAGGCCACGTACTGTGACGGGCGGTACCCCAGTAGCCCTGCCATTGTATGGAATCCAAACTCCAATAAGCGCCGTACGTATTAGTTGTGCCCAACTATGTTGAAATGTGAGATGTAAGCATTTCAGCTATTTCTGTATTTTACTTGAAAACCCTAGACCCTATTATAATACAATCGAATTTCCTATCAAATGTTTTGGTTAGCGTAAGGTAAAAACTTTTCCATGTTTATGTGTGGGAAGTCTTACGTGATACCTTTGTTTTCAAAAGGTTTTGAAGTTAAACAATTTTAACCCGTTTACTCACACCAGACCCATGTCTGACCCAAGTGTTTATTTTCTGTTTTATTAAACTCTTGGGTACTCAAATTTTTACGAGTAGCCAAGGGATTCAGGTTTAGCTTTGACGAATATTCTGGAGGAGCAATGGAGCAGGAGGCTTCGGCGTTCGTAGATATAGTATTCCGCTGTGTTGATATATGTGATAGTGTCTTGTCTTGTATTTGAGTTGTAATGTCTAGACAGATGTTTATAACTGTCTAGTAAGTGATGTATAAGTTGTGTACTCTGATTATGTAAAGACTATGTATTAGTTATGTGATATATTATAATTTGTTCCGTTTCCGCTGTGAGATTCTGATGTGTTGTTTCTTTCTTTCTCTTCTTTTCTATTCTCTACCCCTTTCTTTCTTCATAATGATGCGACTTTCTATGCCCAGAAAGTCGGGTCGTTACACGCCATTTTCAATTTTCTTTTCGATTTAGGGTTGAAACGAAATGAAAAGGGGAATGGGGACGGGTTGTCTTTGATAAATACGGCACCAAGAAAGAATGGATCAAGATGATTTTTAAAGCCCACAACCCTTTTTAAAAGAATTTCAACTCAATTTAAAAACTTCAATTAGCAACAATATTAATCGTCTAATGACTATAATAAAATAATCGCGAAATCCCGGGTTGCTACACATTTCCTATTTCATAAATCTCTACCTCTAACTTTCCATTTCCAAAACGCGCTGCCATTATTTCTTTTACCTGAAGTTTTTCTTTATCTTCTAAAAAAAATTGTGAGCAACTTATTTTCATGAAGCCAATCATTTCCATTTGTTTGTAAATCCATTTCCTGAAGCCTCCTTCCTACATGCGTGAGCCATCATGTCATTTTTTTGCGTTGATTCTCCAGGTTTTAGAAATATGAGCAGACTTCCAAATTCTTAACGTGAGTAACTAATTTTTTTTATTTTATTATTAAACTGTGTGTACATGTTTTTATATTTCATTTTCATAATATTCTTATAACTTGAATACCTTCCGCATATGAACTCCGATTGATGCGTGGTTTCTTCCGTTGGACTCGTATTGAAATTGCGGACAAAAAATAGGTTCGGTTGAATTTGGAGACTGTTGAATTTTCGGACATTTATTTGATTAATGGGCTATAAATCAAAGGTGTATGATTAAACCCACTCACAAATACTAAAATGATTCTGATGTTAGTTAAATTAAATCATGAAGTTATTTATTTTTATTGACTTTTGTTTGGTAATTTAAATGACATTTAAATTGACATATGGTTTGAATTGATAAGTCTTTAAATTGACATTTAAATTTGAAATTGAAATTGAATTGCTAGTTAAATACTTGATATTGATTACTAGCTAATTGTTGTGATTTATTAGCTGATTTGGATGTTGACTTTGATGAATATCTGATTGTTGACATTTTGGATGATTGGATGTTTATTTATTTTTGTGTATCCATGTTACCACTTTGTATATTAAGTGACATCATATAAATTGTTATTTGAATTATTTCAAACAAATTAAGAAATAAGTTGAAATGATAAATATCTATGACACTTTGATTTGGATTGAAATGATTTATATCCATCCATGTAATTAAAATTGAAATAACTGATCACTTGGCCAAAGGGTAGAAAATTATATGCGGACAACGGTGTGGTTAAACTAAATGGTTTTAAAATCTTGAATTTGTACTTTGATTAAATGATATTGTTTTAAACGAAATAAATTGTGGATTTATATGAATTGAATTATTTTTATTTCAAGCTTTGAAATGTTGAAATTGAAATTGGTTAAAAGAAATTGTTTTAAAGAATTGAATTGTAAATGTGAAGTATAATCAAAATATGACTTTAATTCGAAAAATTGATTTGTTTTGAAGATTCGAATCTTAAAATTGAACAATGAGGTTTAATTTGATTTAAGTGTTTTAAATCGGTAAATTGAAATTTGACTTGAAATCGATATGAATTGAAATGGTTTAAAATAAGAATTGGATTGAATTTAAATCATTGAATTGAATTGTTGAATCGAAGTTGAAGTTAAAAATGAACGTTTCGAAAATTAAAGTTAATTCGAACCGAAATTGAAAGCAAGTTGGTTTGAAAATAAATCGAAATTGAGTCAATTGAATTGAAAATTTTGAAATTGAGTTTTGTTGATTTGAAGTTTGGATATGAGTCCAGATTCGTTGAAATGGAAAGAAACAGTATTATTTGATATTAATTTCAAAATAAATCATTTTAATATAAACTGTTTAAAATCTATTTTTTTAATATTCAAATTATTTTGATTTTCCAACTATTTTACTATATAAACCATTTTCAATACTCAAACCATTTTATATCAAACTACTTAAACTATTTAAACTATTCTAAACTATTTAAAACTATTCAAACTATTTTCTAAAAAAATCAAACTGTGCAAAGTTGGAACGTTTATATTTAAATCGTTGATTTAAATGTGAATGTGGTTAAATGAAATTATAACCTAAGTTGGAATTTGAAATGATATTTTCAAGCGAAAATGACATATGAAGTAAATATGATGATTTTGAAATGAAGGATGTTTTGAAGTGAATATGATATTTTGATGTCAAATATGAATTGGTTTCGAAATGTAAAAGAACCAACCGGTGTGAAAAATGACGTTTGATTTTTAAAGAGACCAGGGCCTCTTATTGGCATACTCTCTGTCAATATTGGAGCCACTTTAACAACTGTGTACGTGGTAATGATCCAGAATGAAGTGGTTGGATTTGGTGAGCGTTTTTTGGATTTGAAGAAAGAGAACGATAATGGATGACCCCGGCATTTGTGCCCATTTGAAATGACTAAAATAGGATGGCTTGTTAGGACCAAGTGGGCTAGCTACCCTTAGCAGACACACCTCTTCGTATTGCAATATTGATTTGGACTTGATCGGTGCACCTTGATTTGATTTTGGGGGTGTTTGACGCGGTAGGAGGTCGTGGCTATGATGCGTTACTACCAGCCCTGCGACTCGAACTGTAGCATCCTACCTTAGGCATTGTCTCACATGCCTTGTCATACTTATGTCCTTATTTGCGTTCGCTACAATTTTGTTTAAGTATGATACCTATAGGGGACTCACTGGTTACCGACGTTACTGGTTGTGTTACAGGACCTGCATAGACTACCTACTTAAAAATGTGTTAAGGGGGATCAATGTAAAGCCTTAACGCTATTTTAATACTTTACTTTACTAATAGACACTACATATATAGCGTATCTTCTACATATAGATAGTTTAATGGATCCTTAGGGGATGCAAAATCCCGTAACATCTCTTAAGTTATTGCACTCACGTTGTACACTTAATAGGAGGTGTAAAATCCCGTAAACATCTTTGAAGCAATTTTACTCATATTTACTTGTTGTTGATTTAACTTACATAAGAACTTTTATTACTGACTCGAGTGTTTTGTGTTTTCATTACGCTCGGGTCAGCCTGAGCATTTCAGTATTTGAAGACATTATCTCTAGAGGACGAAGACGAAGTTTGGTATATTGTATTATTAGTATTATCCCACCGCATCATTTTGGTATGTTTGTTGATTATACTCTAATTTTGTTATAAAAATAGTGTAATCAAGTGTATATTGTAAAACAACTTCATGGACTGTTTATTTGATTATTATATTTTGTCATTCCGCTGCGATATTCTATATTTTGTTTTCCTTCTTTTATCTATTTTTTTATTAAATCCCATTGACAATCCTCCCTTTTGAATGGTTTGAATTAGACATGTGTGGTTTATTGTCGATTTAAACCGTCCAAAAAGGTGGGTCGTCGCAAAATGTGTAATTATTCATGTAGATATTAATTTTCAAATTCTTCCAATAAATACCCACCATTCTCTTCATAATTTTACACACTATTCTATTTCATCTTCTTCCTCATTTTCATGCTTTTCATGGCTTCCTACCTCAAGGAAATTATGGAGAAAAATATTGCAAAAAGAAATTAAATTTATATAAGTATCTATACATAAGCAATCCACTTCAAATCCAAAGCAAATCACCCCCTCTCCTCCCTCATAATCCACGGCTACCACCCTCCATCACCAAGATCGAGCACAATTTCATTTGCAATCTTAGGTCGTGCCCTTCTCAAGGTCCAAGGTTCGATTTCGTAGGCTTTAATTCGATCGTAGCGAAGCTATAACAAATTTTCAAGAAGTTAGAAACCAATGAATGTGAGAAACTATATATATATATATGATGTGATATTATTGTGTAACAACCCGGGATTTGCATTACCAATTAATAAATAAAAGTTAGGATTTTTTATTTATTTTAATGAAGCATAAAAGGATTTGGAATAACAAAATTTATTTGAAAAAGGCTATTTTAATTAAATGGGAAATATGGGTTTTTAAAATGAGGATAAAATGTTATTTATAAAAAGTTAAATATTTTAGAGAGATTTTAAAACGGGTTTGGGTAGGAAAAATGAGTTTTATAAACATATATGAACACTTAGACTAATTTTTGGAAACATGTAAATAACACTCTTCTTATTGGGTTACTAAACCTAGCCCAATAACCCACCCTAAACCTCCTCTATAAATTATCTCAAACTCTCCAAACCTCATTCATTCATCCCTAATCAAAACCCTAATCATTTCCTAAAGCTTTCATAACAAAAATGGCCTCTATCTTCATCTCCTTCTAGTTTTAGCTTATGCAAGTCATTCTATGCAAAGGTAATGCAAATACCCACCTCAAATCTTTTTTTTATATCCTTTTCATTTCTGAAATTTATTTGGTAACACATGTTTTATGTGTTTTTTTGATCTTATAGCCTCTTAATCATCTTTTGCTATCTTGGGTTGATGCTATAGTAGTCTTTGTTGCTTTCTAGAGAGGTATATTGCTAAAAACCTCTTCTAATATGTGTTTAATCATCTTTTGATTTTGGTAATCAGTTAGTAACACATGTTTTATTATGTAAGATGTGAATCATAGCTCTTTGATCATCTTTGCTTTCATTTGGGGTGTGCACATAAGGTATTTGTAATATATGCTAGCTGAAATTATAATTAGTTTATTGCTGTTAGTAAATTAGGCATATCTCATTCATCTTAAATCGGAATCAAGATTTTCTTGAAGTTCTGGAAACCTTATTCGGTACCCTATAACTTTTATGTTTTGTGCTTTGCCTAATTTTGAGGTTTGAATGGTAGAAATCATGCTTGTTTGTCGCTGACCTGACAACAAACTACAGGGTTGATAAAATAAAAACCTGAAATTGATTTGGCCATAAGTTACTCGTTTCTTATCCAAATCTAATAATTATGGATGTTCTGGAAAGCTTAGATTTAGAGTTAAAACTTTCATGTTTTGAGTTTCATGAAATTTCGAAGTTAATTTGGTCAAAACTGTGCATTCGTACCACTGTCCCGAGAGCACAACGACAGTGATTTAAAATTTAGATCTGAGAATTCTTTTAGTCATAGAATTTTCATCTCTGGTCGGAATTTGACGATCTTGGTCATTCCGGAAAGCTTAGAAACTAAGATACAACTTTCATTTTATTCATTTTGCCAGAATTTGAAGTTTATTATGCCAAAATTGTGGTTTTTCATCTCTGGCCAGTTAGTGCATAGCTATAGGCCTTAGTCTCTTTTCTCCCGTTGTTTTCAGCGTAGAACCCCGACTTAGCGACGCCATCCCGGGCTCGTCCTTTGTCGGATTTCATCGTTTTTGGTCTCGTTAAAAAGATGAGATCGAGATATTTAAACATGCAAAGTTTGGTTTAGATCTGGGTGCATTAGATACTTTGTTTCTATTGCCGAAGTAGCACCCAGAAACTGTTTTACAATAGTGATCATTTTCAGTTATCGTCGGACCAACTTTGAAACATTGTCGTTTCTTCGTTTCAAGTCGAAACCGAACGATTCTTGTTGCATATCAAAGTAAGAGTACTTTACTACGCTCCTGCAAATTTTCATCAAGATCTGAGTTCATGTGACCCTTCGACCATGTCGTCGAAGTGGGACCTTTACACTGTTTTGACACAGTAAAGTTTTATGATTTTTGTCCGATTTTGAGACGACGCCGTTTCTTCGTTTCAAGTCGGAATTTCCCGATTCTTTTTGCAGTTTAAAGTAGGAATGTTGGACTATATGCCTGCAAATTTTCATGACATTTAGACACCGTTTGCTGGTCCAAATAAATTGCCGAACTTGGGTTCGCAGTTGTTTTTGAATGTTAACAAACACTTAGAATATTTTTCAGTGATTTTCTGGTTTTATTGATTTTTTTGAGATTTGTCTCTTGATTTCGTACACGGATTTTATGAATCATTTTCAAAAGATTTTTCACTCCTAAATGGCTTTCGAAATTATTATATATAATATTATTTTTAATTATTAAATTAATTACTCCATAATAGGAGAGTTATCAAAAGCCGTTTTAAAGTGATTTCAAAAATCAATTATAAATCCGTTTCGCACCATTATTTTCTATAATAAAAATCTCACACTCACATTTTAGCATGTCGAGCGAAGTGGAAAGGTGCTTAAACGGTTAGGAAATCTCCGACTTATGAAACCGTGTGTATTTTCTTTCCGGTTAATCCCTTACCTATTCAATTGATCGTTTTGACCTCTGGGTCTAGTTTACCGATGATACGAGGTGGACTTTTTATTGTTTGGAGTGTGAGCTTGCTATTGGTTAGTAAACCGTTTAGTGCGAACGTGGGGTATGAGACTCATTGTTAACACTTTACGGGTTCCTCTCCAAGAAGTTAGTGACACATTAGCCTCTGGGCGGCCAGTACTGGACCTCTGGGTCACCACGCCTCTGGGCAACCGTCTCTGGACACCTGCTCTATGGAGCAGTTTATTTTTCGGCGTGCGCCTCTGGGCCGTTATCCTTCTAGGAAGGATCTCGCGCGTTCCACATCTGTGCGAGTGATCGATCACAACTCTACAGTACTTGGCAACAACGACTCTGGTCGGTGCACGTGCAATACTTGTATTATCTGATGATTTTTATATCCATTCGAGTACCGCCATTCGGTGTTGGTTCTATGGAACCATACGATGTAAGTGCGATTACCTTGTGGATTCACAGTGTCTTTGGACACTGCTTTTCAGTGTTTGATTTCATTGACTTTTCAGTATATCCCCATTGCTTTTTGGAGCATCGATCTTTGCTTGGGCATTGATTACAGACTCTGGTCACTCTTGGGATTATTGCCTATGGGCAACTTTATATAGCTTTGGCTACGCCGATGATATGAGGCGATTTTATTTATTCAACACTTTGGTGCTGATATTCTCTTTGGAGATTTTTAATGTTGATTGATGATTAGGGACCGTCATTATATACATGTGGTCCAAAATACTCTTCTCTTAGGAAAAGTACTGTTTTATTTATGTACCGCATTATTATATATCTCAGTTATTACTGATTGTTTAGGTAGCCTGACCCGAGTGTTTTCACTCGGGTCAGACCGAGTTGTTTCAGGTTAGGTCTCTGGACTTAGCTTCTGTGCTTCCGCTTGGACATTATCTGCTATGCTGATAGATAGCGCTTTTATTTTTCCACTATTCCGCTACTCTGTTATTATGCAGACTTTGATATGTACATATTTTTGACTCACATGTGTGGGCAGTGGCTTTGTACCCACTTATAGTATTTGGATCTGTATTGACGATGTATTGTTCTGGGATTTTATATCTGTTATGTGATTCTGTTCTGTGATGTTTTATCATTTATTACTATGCTTGTTCTGATAGGTCTTTAGCCATTGTAATTTCGTTATGAATATTTATTGAATATGTCGAACCACTTGAAAAAAATATAGATACCATCCTTTCGACGAATTCAGTAGATAGTTATAGCTTGATTACAAATGGTCGCTTCCACTATACTCTATTCTCCGCTTTAACAGACAGTATTACTCCCGTAATACTCTTTGTTACAGTGGGTCTCAGAGTGGGGCGTTACAGCTTGGTATCAGAGCCTGGTTTCAGGAATAAGCATAATAAACACAGAACAGATACACTTAGTACAATACATTTTAAATTAGATCCGAAATAAATCAAATCCCTTCCTTATGTTTATTGATAGATAAGTTAGGAATATGTATAGGAATCCATTATATTCCGTAGTATTCCTTAATTAATTATCTATCATTGAATCATGTCTAACTCTAATTCCCATTACGACATGTTTGACCAATTGAGCGGTGCGAAGGTCTTCTCTCAACTTGACCTTGCCACCGGATTCCATCAGCTACGAGTCAAGGAAGACAGCATTCCTCTTACAGCATTTCGCACTCGTCATGGTTCTTTTTTAGTGGTTGGTCATGTCGTTCGGCTGGACGAACGCTCCGGCTTTCTTCGTTGATCTTATGAATCGAGTATTCCGGGAATACATCGATAGATTTGTTCTAGTTTTCATCGACGATATTCTTATTTATTCTAGATCCGAGGCATAGCATGCTCATCATTTGCGGATCGTCTTGGATACTATTCGTCAGCATCAGCTTAAGGCCAAGCTCTCCAAGTGCCATTTTTGGGAGAGCAAGGTCAAGTTCTTGGGCCATATTGTATCATCTGAGGGTATTTCTGTCGATCCTGCCAAGATCGAAGCTATTCAGAATTGGAGGCAGCCCGAGAACATTCATGATATTCGCAGCTTCCTTGGGCTGGCGGGTTATTAT
Source organism: Allium fistulosum (assembly GCA_030737815.1). Classification (NCBI taxonomy): domain Eukaryota; kingdom Viridiplantae; phylum Streptophyta; class Magnoliopsida; order Asparagales; family Amaryllidaceae; genus Allium; species Allium fistulosum. Next base: position 357,808,574 of record CM060904.1, read on the forward strand.
CGTCGGTTTATCAAGGATTTCTCTCGAGTTGCACTTCCCCTCACGACTCTAACTCGTAAGGGGGTTCGCTTTATTTGGTCTGATAAGTGTGAAGTTTCTTTCCAGCGATTGAAGGAGCTCCCCACTCATGCTCCTATCCTTGTAGTTCCTGAGAGTAACCAGGATCTAGTTGTTTACACCAACGCTTGTGGTAGCAGCCTCGGTGCTGTGCTTATGCAGAAGGATCGGGTAGTTGCTTACGCTTCTAGGAAGCTACGTCCGAATGAGGTTCGCTATCCTACTCATGATCTTGAGTTAGCTGCTATCGTCTTTGCCTTGAAGACGTGGCGTCATTATCTATTGGGCGAACATTTCATTCTCTGCACCGATCACAAGTCGCTGAAGTATTTATATAGTCAGAAGGATCTCAATATGAGGCAGCAGCGATGGCTCGAGTTTCTCGCCTCATATGACTTATATATTCAGTATACCCCTGGCAAGGGGAATCGTGTTGCAGATGCGCTCAGTCGCAAACACTCGGCAGTTGTTTCTATGATGATTGCCGAGTGGGATATTCTTGAGACTCTTTCTATGTGTGATATTCGAAATCGAGCTCCGTCTTCTGATTCTTAGATCTTATTATTCAGCTTGGAAGCTCGACCTATTCTATTGGATCGCATTGCCCATGCTCAATGGCAGGATCCAGACTTGTTGCGATATATTCATCTCCTTGAGTCGGAATCCTGTGATGAGACATTGTTGGATTATTCTATTGATTCTCATCAGTGTCTTCGTAGAAAGAACCGTATTTTGGACCATCTGATTTATCACTTAGGCATGACATTCTGGACGAGTGTCATCGCACTAAGTACACCATCCATCCCGGCTCAAGCAAGATGTATGCTGATATGTGTCGGGTTTATTATTGGGAAGGGTTGAAGAAAGATGTTGCAAGTTATGTGAGCGGTTGCATGACTTGTCAACAGATCAAGGCCAAACACCAGCGTCCATCCGGTCTTCTTCAGCCGCTAGAGATTCCATTGTGGAAATGTGATCAAATATCCATGGATTTCATCGATGGTCTGCCTCGATCGAGGTCAGGCCATACTTCTATTTGGGTCATCATCGATCGCTTGACCAAACCAGCTCATTTCATTCCAATTAAGTCCACTCAGACTGCTCCTCAGCTTGCCAAGCTATATGTGAAAGAAGTCGTTCGACTTCATGGCATTCCTAGCTCTATCGTCTGTGATCGAGACACTATCTTTACTAGTCACTTTTGGCAGTGCCTACAGTCAGCTTTGGGCTCAAAGCTGAATATCTCGACTGCTTATCATCCTCAGACCGACGGTCAGACGGAGAGGGTGAATCGTGTTTTGGAGGATCTTTTGCGCTGTTGTATTCTGGATTTCGGAGGTAGTTGGGAGCATCACTTACCGCTTGTAGAGTTCTCCTACAACAACAGATTTCAGTCTAGTATCGGCATGGCACCTTTCGAGGCTCTCTACGGAAGGCCATGTCGCTCTCCTGCTTATTGGTTAGAATCTGGCGAGAAGCTCCTTCTTTGTCCAAATTCAGTTCGGGAATCTTCTGAGAAGATTATTCTTATCCGTCAGAGAATGAAAGAGGCACAGGACCGCCAGAAATCCTACGCGGACAACCGTAGGAAGCCTCTTGAGTTCTCCATTGGTGATCATGTCTTTATTCGGATATCTCCCATGAAGGGGGTTGTGCGTTTCAGCTCTACAGGGAAGTTGGCTCCTCGCTATGTCAGACCATTTCCTATTACGGAATGCATCGGCCCTGTTGCTTATCGTGTGGCTCTACATACTCATTTCTCTGGAATACATGATGTGTTCCATGTTTCTCAGCTTTGCAAGTGTGTGCGCGACCCTGATTCTATTCTCGAGCCTCATATCGTGCCCGATTTGGAGATCTCACCCAATCTATCTATAGAGCAGCAACCTCTTCGTGTGCTTGATTCGGAGATCAGACGTCTTCGAAACAAAGAGGTTCCGCTTGTGAAGATTCAATAGTCGTCTAATCCTAAGGACTGCACTTGGGATACCAGAGAATCTATCGAACGCTCTTATCCTGGCTTTCTCTCATCTTCTTCTACGGGTGAGAATTCTCTATTTTATCTCTATCACTTCTTTTGGGGATTTGACGTTATAGACGACGTCTATCTTAAGGAATTGCGAGGAAGCAATTTTCTTAAGGGGGGAGTCTGTAACAACCCGGGATTTGCATTACCAATTAATAAATAAAAGTTAGGATTTTTATTTATTTTAATGAAGCATAAAAGGATTAGGAATAACAAAATTTATTTGAAAAAGGCTATTTTAATTAAATGGGAAATATGGGTTTTTAAAATGAGGATAAAATGTTATTTTTAAAAAGTTAAATATTTTAGAGAGATTTTAAAACGGGTTTGGGTAGGAAAAATGAGTTTTATAAACATATATGAACACTTAGACTAATTTTTGGAAACATGTAAATAACACTCTTCTTATTGGGTTACTAAACCTAGCCGAATAACCCACCCTAAACCTCCTCTATAAATTATCTCAAACTCTCCAAACCTCATTCATTCATCCCTAATCAAAACCCTAATCATTTCCTAAAGCTTTTATAACAAAAATGGCATCTATCTTCATCTCCTTCTAGTTTTAGCTTATGCAAGTCATTCTATGCAAAGGTAATGCAAATACCCATCTCAAATCTTTTTTTTATATCCTTTTCATTTCTGAAATTTATTTGGTAACACATGTTTTATGTGTTTTTTTGATCTTATAGCCTCTTAATCATCTTTTGCTATCTTGGGTTGATGCTATAGCAGTCTTTGTTGCTTTCTAGAGAGGTATATTGCTAAAAACCTTTTCTAATATGTGTTTAATCATCTTTTGATTTTGGTAATCAGTTAGTAACACATGTTTTATTATGTAACATGTGAATCATAGCTCTTTGATCATCTTTGCTTTCATTTGGGGTGTGCACATAAGGTATTTGTAATATATGCTAGCTGAAATTATAATTAGTTTATTGCTGTTAGTAAATTAGGCATATCTCATTCATCTTAAATCGGAATCAAGATTTTATTGAAGTTCTGGAAAGCTTATTCTGTACCCTATAACTTTTATGTTTTGTGCTTTGCCTAATTTTGAGGTTTGAATGGTCGAATTCATGCTTGTTTGTCGCTGACCTGACAACAAACTACAGGGTTGATAAAATAAAAACCTGAAATTGATTTGGCCATAAGTTACTTGTTTCTTATCCAAATCTAATAATTTTGGATGTTCTGGAAAGCTTAGATTTAGGGCTAAAACTTTCATGTTTTGAGCTTCATGAAATTTCGAAGTTAATTTGGTCAAAACTGTGCATTCTTACCACTGTCTCGAAAGCACAACGACAGTGATATAAAATTTAGATCTGAGAATTGTTTTAGTCATAGAATTTTCATCTCTGGTCGGAGTTTGACGATCTTGGTCATTCCGGAAAGCTTAGAAACTAAGATACAACTTTCATTTTATTCATTTTGCCAGAATTTGAAGTTTATTATGCCAAAATTGTGGTTTTTCATCTCTGACCAGTTAGTGCATAGCTATAGGCCTTAGTCTCTTTCTCCCGTTGTTTTCAGCGTAGAACCCCGACTTTGCGACGCCATCCCGGGCTCGTCCTTAGTCGGATTTCATCGTTTTTGGTCTCGTTAAAAAGATGAGATCGAGATCTTTAACCATGCAAAGATTGGTTTAGATCTGGGTGCATTGGATACTTCATTTCTATTGCCGAAGTAGCACCCATAAACTGTTTTACAATAGTGATCATTTTCAGTTATCGTCGGACCAAATTTGAAACATTGTCGTTTCTTCGTTTCAAGTCGAAACCGAACTATTCTTGTTGCATATCAAAGTAGGAGTACTTTACTACGCTCCTGCAAATTTCCATCAAGATCTGAGTTCATGTGACCCTTCGACCATGTCGTCGAAGTGGGACCTTTACAATGTTTTGACACAGTAAAGTTTTATGATTTTTGTCCGACTTTGAGACGACGCCGTTTCTTCGTTTCCAGTCGGAATTTCCCGATTCTTTTTGCAGTTTAAAGTAGGAATGTTGGACTATATGCCTGCAAATTTTCATGACATTTGGACACCGTTTGCTGGTCCAAATAAATTGCCGAACTTCGGTTCGCAGTAGTTTTTGAATGTTAACAAACACTTGGAATATTTTTCAGTGATTTTCTGGTTTTATTGATTTCTTTGAGATTTGTCTCTAGATTTCGTACACGGATTTTATGAATCATTTTCAAAATATTTTTCACTCCTAAATGGCTTTCAAAATTATTATATATAATATTATTTTTAATTATTAAATTAATTACTCCATAATAGGAGAGTTATCAAAAGCCGTTTTAAAGTGATTTCAAAAATCAATTATAAATCCGTTTCGCACCATTATTTTCTATAATAAAAATCTCACACTCACTTTTTAGCACGTCGAGCGAAGTGGAAAGGTGCTTAAACGGTTAGGAAATCTCCGGCTTATGGAACCGTGTGTATTTTCTTTCCGGTTAATCCCCGACCTATTCGATTGATCGTTTTGACCTCTGGGTCTAGTTTACCGATGATACGAGGTGGACTTTTTATTGTTTGGAGTGTGAGCTTGCTATTGGTTAGTAAACCGTTTAGTGCGAACGTGGGGTATGGGACTCATTGTTAACACTTTACGGGTTCCTCTCCAAGAAGTTAGTGACACATTAGCCTCTGGGCGGCCAGTATTGGACCTCTGGGTCACCACGCCTCTGGGCAACCATCTCTGGACACCTGCTCTATGGAGCAGTTTATTTTTCGCCGTGCGCCTCTGGGCATTTATCCTTTTGGGAAGGATCTCGCGCGTTCCGCATCTGTGCGAGTGATCGATCACAACTCTACAGTACTTGGCAACAACGACTCTGTTCGGTGCACGTGCAATACTTGTATTATCTGATGATTTTTATATCCATTCGAGTACCGCCATTCGGTGTTGGTTCTATGGAACCATACGATGTAAGTGCGATTACCTTGTGGATTCACAGTGTCTCTGGACACTGCTTTTCATTGTTTGATTTCATTGACTTTTCAGTATATCCCCATTGCTCTTTGGAGCATCGATCTTTGCTTGGGCATTGATTACAGACTCTGGTCACTCTTGGGATTATTGCCTATGGGCAACTTTATATAGCTTTGGCTACGCCGATGATATGAGTCGATTTTATTTATTCAACACTTTGGTGCTGATATTCTCTTTGGAGATTTTTAATGTTGATTGATGATTAGGGACCGTCATTATATACATGTGGTCCAAGATACTCTTCTCTTAGGAAAAGTACTGTTTTATTTATGTACCGCATTATTATATATCTCAGTTATTACTGATTGTTTAGGTAGCCTGACCCGAGTGTTTTCACTCGGGTCAGACCGAGTTGTTTCAGGTTAGGTCTCTGGACTTAGCTTCTGTGCTTCCGCTTGGACATTATCTGCTATGCTGATAGATAGCGCTTTTATTTGTCCACTATTCCGCTACTCTGTTATTATGCAGACTTTGATATGTACATATTTTTGACTCACATGTGTGGGCAGTGGCTTTGTACCCACTTATAGTATTTGGATCTGTATTGACGATGTATTGTTCTGGGATTTTATATCTGTTATGTGATTCTGTTCTGTGATGTTTTATCATTTATTACTATGCTTGTTCTGATAGGTCTTTAGCCATTGTAATTTCGTTATGAATATTTATTGAATATGTCGAACCACTTGAAAAAAATATAGATACCATCCTTTCGACGAATTCAGTAGATAGTTATAGCTTGATTACAAATGGTCGCTTCCACTATACTCTATTCTCCGCTTTAACAGACAGTATTACTCCCGTAATACTCTTTGTTACAGTGGGTCTCAGAGTGGGGCGTTACAGCTTGGTATCAGAGCCTGGTTTCAGGAATAAGCATAATAAACACAGAACTGATACACTTAGTACAATACATTTTAAATTAGATCCGAATTAAATCAAATCCCTTCCTTATGTTTATTGATAGATAAGTTAGGAATATGTATAGGAATCCATTATATTCCATAGTATTCCTTAATTAATTATCTATCATTGAATCATGTCTAACTCTAATTCCCGTTACGACATGTTTGACCAATTGAGCGGTGCGAAGGTCTTCTCTCAGCTTGACCTTGCCACCGGATTCCATCAGCTACGAGTCATGGAAGACAGCATTCCTCTTACAGCATTTCGCACTCGTCATGGTTCTTTTGAGTGGTTGGTCATGTCGTTCGGCTGGACGAACGCTCCGGCTTTCTTCGTCGATCTTATGAATCGAGTATTCCGGGAATACATCGATAGATTTGTTCTGGTTTTCATCGACGATATTCTTATTTATTCTAGATCCGAGGCATAGCATGCTCATCATTTGCGGATCGTCTTGGATACTCTTCGTCAGCATTAGCTTAAGGCCAAGCTCTCCAAGTGCCATTTTTGGGAGAGCAAGGTCAAGTTCTTGGGCCATATTGTATCATCTGAGGGTATTTCTGTCGATCCTGCCAAGATCGAAGCTATTCAGAATTGGAGGCAGCCCGAGAACGTTCATGATATTCGCAGCTTCCTTGGGCTGGCGGGTTATTACCGTCGGTTTATCAAGGATTTCTCTCGAGTTGCACTTCCCCTCACGACTCTAACTCGTAAGGGGGTTCGCTTTATTTGGTCTTATAAGTGTGAAGTTTCTTTCCAGCGATTGAAGGAACTCCCCACTCATGCTCCTATCCTTGTAGTTCCTGAGAGTAACCAGGATCTTGTTGTTTACACCAACGCTTGTGGTTGCGGCCTCGGTGCTGTGCTTATGCAGAAGGATCGGGTAGTTGCTTACGCTTCTAGGCAGCTACGTCCGAATGAGGTTCGCTATCCTACTCATGATCTTGAGTTAGCTGCTATCGTCTTTGCCTTGAAGACATGGCGTCATTATCTATTGGGCGAACGTTTCATTCTCTGCACCGATCACAAGTTGCTGAAGTATTTTTACAGTCAGAAGGATCTCAATATGAGGCAGCAGCGATGGCTCGAGTTTCTCGCCTCATATGACTTAGATATTCAGTATACCCCTGGCAAGGGGAATCGTGTTGCAGATGCGCTCAGTCGCAAACACTCAGCAGTTGTTTCTATGATTATTGCCGAGTGGGATATTCTTGAGACACTTTCTATGTGTGATATTCGAAATCGAGCTCCGTCTTCTGATTCTCGGATCTTGTTATTCAGCTTTGAAGCTCGACCTATTCTATTGGATCGCATTGCCCATGCTCAGCGGCAGGATCCAGACTTGTTGCGATATATTCATCTCCTTGAGTCGGAATCCTGTGATGAGACATTGTTGGATTATTCTATTGATTCTCATCAGTGTCATCGCAGGAAGAACCGTATTTTGGACCATCTGATTTATCACTTAGGCATGACATTCTGGACGAGTGTCATCGCACTAAGTACACCATCCATCCCGGCTCAAGCAAGATGTATGCTGATATGTGTCGGGTTTATTATTGGGAAGGGTTGAAGAAAGATGTTGCAAGTTATGTGAGCGGTTGCATGACTTGTCAACAGATCAAGGCCAAACACCAGCGTCCATCCGGTCTTCTTCAGCCGCTAGAGATTCCATTGTGGAAATGTGATCAAATATCCATGGATTTCATCGATGGTCTGCCTCGATCGAGGTCAGGCCATACTTCTATTTGGGTCATCATCGATCGCTTGACCAAACCAGCTCATTTCATTCCTATTAAGTCCACTCAGACTGCTCCTCAGCTTGCCAAGCTATATGTGAAAGAAGTCGTTCGACTTCATGGCATTCCTAGCTCTATCGTCTGTGATCGAGACACTATCTTTACTAGTCACTTTTGGCAGTGCCTACAGTCAGCTTTGGGCTCAAAGCTGAATATCTCGACTGCTTATCATCCTCAGACCGACGGTCAGACGGAGAGGGTGAATCGTGTTTTGGAGGATCTTTTGCGCTGTTGTATTCTGGATTTCGGAGGTAGTTGGGAGCATCACTTACCGCTTGTAGAGTTCTCCTACAACAACAGATTTCAGTCTAGTATCGGCATGGCACCTTTCGAGGCTCTCTACGGAAGGCCATGTCGCTCTCCTGCTTATTGGTTAGAATCTGGCGAGAAGCTCCTTCTTTGTCCAAATTCAGTTCGGGAATCTTCTGAGAAGATTATTCTTATCCGTCAGAGAATGAAAGAGGCACAGGACCGCCAGAAATCCTACGCGGACAACCGTAGGAAGCCTCTTGAGTTCTCCATTGGTGATCATGTCTTTATTCGGATATCTCCCATGAAGGGGGTTGTGCGTTTCAGCTCTACAGGGAAGTTGGCTCCTCGCTATGTCGGACCATTTCCTATTACGGAAGGCATCGGCCCCGTTGCTTATCGTGTGGCTCTACATACTCATTTCTCTGGAATACATGATGTGTTCCATGTTTCTCAGCTTTGCTAGTGTGTGCGCGACCCTGATTCTATTCTCGAGCCTCATATCGTGCCCGATTTGGAGATCTCACCCGATCTATCTATAGAGCAGCAACCTCTTCGTGTGCTTGATTCGGAGATCAGACGTCTTCGAAACAAAGAGGTTCCGCTTGTGAAGATTCAATAGTCGTCTAATCCTAAGGACTGCACTTGGGATACCAGAGAATCTATCGAACGCTCTTATCCTGGCTTTCTCTCATCTTCTTCTACGGGTGAGAATTCTCTATTTTATCTCTATCACTTCTTTTGGGGATTTGACGTTATAGACGACGTCTATCTTAAGGAATTGCGAGGACGCAATTTTCTTAAGGAGGGGGAGTCTGTAACAACCCGGGATTTGCATTACCAATTAATAAATAAAAGTTAGGATTTTTATTTATTTTAATGAAGCATAAAAGGATTTGGAATAACAAATTTATTTGAAAAAGACTATTTTAATTAAATGGGAAATATGGGTTTTTAAAATGAGGATAAAATGTTATTTTTAAAAAGTTAAATATTTTAGAGAGATTTTAAAACGGGTTTGGGTAGGAAAAATGAGTTTTATAAACATATATGAACACTTAGACTAATTTTTGGAAACATGTAAATAACACTCTTCTTATTGGGTTACTAAACCTAGCCCAATAACCCACCCTAAACCTCCTCTATAAATTATCTCAAACTCTCCAAACCTCATTAATTCATCCCTAATCAAAACCCTAATCATTTCCTAAAGCTTTCATAACAAAAATGGCCTCTATCTTCATCTCCTTCTAGTTTTAGCTTATGCAAGTCATTCTATGCAAAGGTAATGCAAATACCCACCTCAAATCATTTTTTTATATCCTTTTCATTTCTGAAATTTATTTGGTAACACATGTTTTATGTGTTTTTTTGATCTTATAGTCTCTTAATCATCTTTTGCTATCTTGGGTTGATGCTATAGTAGTCTTTGTTGCTTTCTAGAGAGGTATATTGCTAAAAACCTCTTCTAATATGTGTTTAATCATCTTTTGATTTTGGTAATCAGTTAGTAACACATGTTTTATTATGTAACATGTGAATCATAGCTCTTTGATCATCTTTGCTTTCATTTGGGGTGTGCACATAAGGTATTTGTAATATATGCTAGCTGAAATTATAATTAGTTTATTGCTGTTAGTAAATTAGGTATATCTCATTCATCTTAAATCGGAATCAAGATTTTATTGAAGTTCTGGAAAGCTTATTCTGTACCCTATAACTTTTATGTTTTGTGCTTTGCCTAATTTTGAGGTTTGAATGGTCGAAATCATGTTTGTTTGTCGCTGACCTGACAACAAACTACAGGGTTGATAAAATAAAAACCTGAAATTGATTTTGCCATAAGTTACTCGTTTCTTATCCAAATCTAATAATTTTGGATGTTCTGGAAAGCTTAGATGTAGAGCTAAAACTTTCATGTTTTGAGTTTCATGAAATTTCGAAGTTAATTTGGTCAAAACTGTGCATTCTTACCACTGTCACGAGAGCACAACGACAGTGATATAAAATTTAGATCTGAGAATTGTTTTAGTCATAGAATTTTCATCTCTGGTCGGAATTTGACGATCTTGGTCATTCCGGAAAGCTTAGAAACTAAGATACAACTTTCATTTTATTCATTTTGCCAGAATTTGAAGTTTATTATGCCAAAATTGTGGTTTTTCATCTCTGACCAGTTAGTGCATAGCTATAGGCCTTAGTCTCTTTTCTCCCGTTGTTTTCAGCGTAGAACCCCGACTTTGCGACGCCATCCCGGGCTCGTCCTTTTTCGGATTTCATTGTTTTTGGTCTCGTTAGAAAGATGAGATCGAGATCTTTAACCATGCAAAGTTTGGTTTAGATCTGGGTGCATTAGATACTTCGTTTCTATTGCCGAAGTAGCACCCAGAAACTGTTTTACAATAGTGATCATTTTCAGTTATCGTCGGACCAACTTTGAAACATTGTCGTTTCTTCGTTTCAAGTCGAAACCGAACTATTCTTGTTGCATATCAAAGTAGGAGTACTTTACTACGCTCCTGCAAATTTTCATCAAGATCTGAGTTCATGTGACCCTTCGACCATGTCGTCGAAGTGGGACCTTTACACTGTTTTGACACAGTAAAGTTTTATGATTTTTGTCCAACTTTGAGATGACGCCGTTTCTTCGTTTCAAGTCGGAATTTCCCGATTCTTTTTGCAGTTTAAACTAAGAATGTTGGACTATATGCCTGCAAATTTTCATGACATTTGGACACCGTTTGCTAGTCCAAATAAATTGCCGAACTTGGGTTCGCAGTTGTTTTTGAATGTTAACAAACACTTGGAATATTTTTCAGTGATTTTCTAGTTTTATTGATTTCTTTGAGATTTGTCTCTAGATTTCGTACACGGATTTTATGAATCATTTTCAAAAGATTTTTCACTCCTAAATGGCTTTCGAAATTATTATATATAATATTATTTTTAATTATTAAATTAATTACTCCATAATAGGAGAGTTATCAAAAGCCGTTTTAAAGTAATTTCAAAAATCAATTATAAATCCGTTTCGCACCATTATTTTCTATAATAAAAATCTCACACTCACTTTTTAGCACGTCGAGCGAAGTGGAAAGGTGCTTAAACGGTTAGGAAATCTCCGGCTTATGGAACCGTGTGTATTTTCTTTCCGGTTAATCGCCGACCTATTCGATTGATCGTTTTGACCTCTGGGTCTAGTTTACCGATGATACGAGGTGGACTTTTTATTGTTTGGAGTGTGAGCTTGCTATTGGTTAGTAAACCGTTTAGTGCGAACGTGGGGTATGGGACTCATTGTTAACACTTACGGGTTCCTCTCCAAGAAGTTAGTGACACATTAGCCTCTGGGGCGGCCAGTACTGGACCTCTGGGTCACCATGCCTCTGGGCAACCGTCTCTGGACACCTGCTCTATGGAGCAGTTTATTTTTCGGCGTGCGCCTCTGGGCCTTTATCCTTCTGGGAAGGATCTCACGCGTTCCGCATCTGTGCGAGTGATCGATCACAACTCTATAGTACTTGGCAACAACGACTCTGGTCGGTGCACGTGCAATACTTGTAAAATCTGATGATTTTTATATCCATTCGAGTACCGCCATTCGGTGTTGGTTCTATGGAACCATACGATGTAAGTGCGATTACCTTGTGGATTCACAGTGTCTCTGGACACTGCTTTTCAGTGTTTGATTTCATTGACTTTTCAGTATATCCCCATTGCTCTTTGGAGCATCGATCTTTGCTTGGGCATTGATTACAGACTCTGGTCACTCTTGGGATTATTGCCTATGGGCAACTTTATATAGCTTTGGCTACGCCGATGATATGAGGCGATTTTATTTATTTAACACTTTGGTGCTGATATTCTCTTTGGAGATTTTTAATGTTGATTGATGATTAGGGACCGTCATTATATACATGTGGTCCAAAATACTCTTCTCTTAGGAAAAGTACTATTTTATTTATGTACCGCATTATTATATATCTCAGTTATTACTGATTGTTTAGGTAGCCTGACCCGAGTGTTTTCACTCGGGTCAGACCGAGTTGTTTCAGGTTAGGTCTCTGGACTTAGCTTCTGTGCTTCCGCTTGGACATTATCTGCTATGCTGATAGATAGCGCTTTTATTTGTCCACTATCACTAGTACAAAACTGGTCATTTGTGTCGGTTGTCTAACCCCTGTTGTGTCGGTTTTACAACCGACTCATATGAAGACGACACAAAAGACATTTTTCTGTTGTGTCGGTTGTACGACCGACACAAATATCAATCATTTGTGTCGGTTGTTAATAAAGAACCGACACAAAACTATGAACAGTTGTGTCGGTCTTTCTAATAGGACCGACACAAATCAGCTTGTACAGTGAAGCAAACCGCCGTTTATTGTGTCGGTCCTTTTAGAAAAACCGACACAACTGTTACTTGTTTTGTGTCGGTTCTTTATTGACGACCGACACAAATGATTAATATTTGTGTCGGTTATTTTTGTTTTTTCAACCAACACAATTGATATACAGTTGTATCGGTTCCCTTTGAAGTAACAACCGACACAAGTTATATCTGAAGCAAAAAAATAATATTATTACCGTTTAAGATTATAAAAACAAACTGATTGAACAAAAAATATAATTATACGCCACATACCCTTTCATTCTAACTCGTTCAACTCCAGTTTTACACGTTGCCATGTTACATACTTGTGCAAAGTCACGTATATATTTCATGTAATGGTAATCATGAAGACAAAAGCGTACTCAGGAACAGCAAATCAAATGGTACATTTACTATCGCAATCAACATGTATACATCATTCAATATCATTCATAAATACTGCACAAATCTTCGGGATTACACAGAAATTACAGATCACTCGTAATATCTTCCAACTTCTTATAACTTGTTTTCCTTGAATCTTTTGTCACCATTAACGAATGACCTCTTTCAGTAACGTCTGTTACTTTATTTTGTCAAATTGTTGACCAATTGAACTACTAATTGGACTAATACAATGCCACCAAATAACTGGAAAAACAAAAGATAAAGGGTATGCAGTCAGCACAGGTTTTATTGATTGATTGACTGATCGATACCTTAGACAGCCTTTTGAGCTCTTTTGCATCCATGTCACGGTATCCCTCTGCCAGATCCTCAACCACAGCTTCTCGGACTACAGCTGCAGCCACCTCTTTTGTTATGTCTCGAATTCTATGCAAATAGTATAATGTACATGTATTAGTATAAATTTGGATTTCGGAAACATACTTTGACAAATATAAATGTTGTTCACCACAAAGTTGGTTAAGACTCGATGAACAAATCAAACTAAATTGTGTCGGTATTCATATGGATACAAGAATGGTATTGTGTATTCGTGTTACCAAATAACAAGCATTCAACAATATACATATTGCTTAATCATTTACGTTTTCCGAAAACGAAAAGGGGAAAATCCAGTAAATAGGACCGGCATGGTTCCTTTTGTGTCAATAACCACGACCCTTCTCTTCATTTCCAACTTTACATGACCGAGCAAGTATTATGTATTTATAGTAGAGCATGTGTAAAGGATTATGGTGATATGTCTATATTTTGAAAACAGTTGCCATTATTATTCCAGCCTTGAAGAAGCCCACAGGCAGGGTAATTTTATATATATATATTATTGTTTTTCAACATATCAGGATATTGCACAAGTGTTTGAACTTCAATTAAGGATTTCTGAAACTCATCTGTTCAAATTAGTGCATCATATAAGATCAAACACTACAAACAACACAAATATTTGATTCTGAATTCAATGAAAGAAAGATATTATAATAAGAATTTCTTACATGTAAAAGTTGACAATTAATAGTAATTGATATAACTAAACTAATCCATTCATTCAGCGGAACAAACACTTTTCGACATGGTAGTTGTCTAATGTGTCCTAGCTTCTTGAGTTCTTTTCCATGGCCATCTTAGATATAATATATATTTCATTTTTCTATTTTTTTTGTCCAATTCATTTGCAGGTATTTTAGTCTGTTTGCTTCCCCGTTTTATGAATCTTATTGCTTTATAACCATATTTTAAGACTCTAACATACCAATTTGATAAAATCACACACTTTAACAATTATTTACACACTTCAATACACTTTGAAAAAAAATGGTTAGGGAGAAACAAAAACTCACTTGTGTTGTGGCCCCAACATGTTAACTCAAAAGCTACATGACTATCTTCAGTCAAATAATCCAGAAACTCAAAAGCATCAAAAGATTACCTGATGCTAAACTTTTACCTGAAACGGGTAAATGGAGTGTATTATGGGATCTTTAAGTAAAACATGATGAAAGGTTCAATTTGAACTTTGTAATATTTTATTTAAAATATGTAATATATATGGGACAATTTAGAAAGATAACGACCTTTTCATGTCAACTTTGGCTTAAGCATCTTTGCAGCAAATACCAAAGGATTGGAGAAGCAATATACATACACACACATGTATGTATATACACACACACAAAAGTATGTAAACATACCATGGAGGATGCTGATTCGTAGGATTTCTACTGAATGAAGAGGCCATCAAGAGACATGGTTAAATCGATCAAATGTTGACTTTGATGGTGTTATAAATTAATTTCCATCAATGACAATGCGTTTTCGATCCAGTTATTTGTACTCAATCCACTGATCCATGGAACTTATATATATACATAAAACTATTGTGAGAGAATATTTACATCCAAGTAATATGTAAGGTACACTATGTAGTCTATCTAATACCATTGGGTACGTACCACTAAGTGAGCAGTTTTTGAAACTTAGAAATAGTATGATAATTAGATCATTTAGTAGGATTTATGCACTCTATTTAAGCAACCTTCATGTAATTCTACTGTAATACCTATTCTTGATCACCACTCAAAAAATAAACATATATAAAGAAAAAACACAGGGATAAATGTAATCAATTAGCAAGACAAAACATCTTTTTGATATGAATAGTATAATTCATTCAATTTAAACATTTATAATGTCATTTTCGAAATTGAACCGTTACAAAACTATAAAGGTAATTCAATAATCCTCACACAGAAAAACGCTCAGCTAAAACTAATGTCTGTGTATTTGTGCACATATTTTCACAGTAGCAAAAAATATTGATCCGACAAATGAATGAATATTAATATTGTACAGTTGAGGGACATACCGATTATTTGCTTCAAACCAAAGAGGGAAGACATGAATTGGAAGGGTTGAAGCTGTATGCCTTAATGTCGTTTCGACATGGTAGTTGATATTCAAGCTAATAAGAATTTCTTACATGTAAAAACCTTTTAGTAAAACAAAAATTCAACCTAATCAAGCTTATGCAGCATTCTAAACTAGAAAATGTTATGTTAACATGTACCTACTAGACACGCGATAAGATTGAATAATTACTCTTTGTGAAATAATCGGATAATATTGAGAATTAAGGGATACTAATAAACACACGTTAACATAATCCCTCAGCAATGATTTGATCGAAATATACAAAATTATAAAACATTCCCAAAAGAAAGAAAAAAATTAAGTCCTAAGAGAAGCACTTAGAAATGCAGAAACAAAGACGGGAACAACTGCATTAAAAGATACGGCAAGGTTCAGACAATATCAAATAAACCAAGTTATATACAACGACAACTCTACACCCATAAGTTCAGTTACATGTAGAAAAGGTAACACAATTATTGCAAACTGAGAAGAAATTAAGGCTACAACTAGCAGTTGATGGTGAAAAGTTTAAACAATTTCGGGTACATTTTGGGTTAAGAAATGGAGTATTTGTAGTGATGCACCAAGCAGTTGATGCTTTGATTGTGGTTTTTCACTATGCCAACTTTCAATCAACCAATGCTTTCATTTATACGAATCTATCATAAATGAACTTAACAGATGGCCAACTCAACTCCTCTCCCAAGTTGGTATACTTACTGTCATTACCTCCATTATTGTTGCCATGATATCATACTACTCCAGATCATTCATATTACCTAGGAAACTCATCACTATGTTGAATAGGGCTATCAACCACTTCTTGTGGCATGGTGGTTGCTTTTCAAATAAACCAAAACCATATGCATACAACAAAATCAACAGGCCAGAAAGTAAAGGTGGTTTAGGAATTCTAAACTGGCATTGTGGAACAAAGTAGTTGCGTCTACGCACATGAATAACTTACTACAACCTGAACCCTCTTTGTAGGCTGCTTGGATAATGCAACATCAAGTCGAGAATGAGAATTTCTGGACCATGGAACAGTCCAGCACTTCGAGTTGGTATTTTAGCAATTTTCTTAAGCTCAGAGAAAGAATTCTTTCGATGATTAGGTAAAAATCACTCCATTATGCAAACATAAATTCTAGCACACACCATGGGCCCAATCTGGAATCATACGTAATAAATTCACTAAATATATTATTCTTGCTCATTCGTACTCCCAGAATTATGCTCTTACTCAAGATCCTATCAAATGCTCCAAACGAAAGCTTATAAGACGGTCGACACAGATAAGGGAGGTCCATACTACTTGTTATGTAAAATCAATGGTCATCAAATAGGAGACCGATGAAACCTAAAGATCATTATATCAATAAGATGATAAAGGAAGGTAACTTGCAAGAGTTTGTACAAAAAGATCCTAACCCACCAACTGTTCATCTTATGGATAATGAAACCCATTAAAATGAAATAATGAAACCAATCACATATCATATATTTTGTGATAGAAGAAAAACGATACCTTCGGTTCAGTGGCGAAGGTACAGTGGGACGTAAATCAGCATCACTTGGACCCCTTTTAGCAGATGAATTCTCATTTGCATGAGAATTATTATCTCTTTTGCGCTTATTCTTCTTTCTGCCGTTTTTAGGTACAGCAGTCGAGGGAGATGTTTGGCCAAATCCTTTCTGCTGTTCTTCTTCTGCTTTGGATTCTCGAATGCCCTGAAGAGTGATTTGACGTGATCTTATCCACCTCGGAAATCCAGGAAATTGCGACAGACATAGTAGGTTAATATATGGTTTGGAGTACTTGAGGTACAGCAAAGCTTCACAGGTTTCATCTTCAATCTAGTCTTCAAATGGACGAGACCTGGTATCAGTAGACATTTTTGCTGGTGTGCGATTGCTGTTTTCTTTTTTTTTTTGGGCTAAATTTTCCCTCTAAAATTTAGGGTTCGTGGGAAAAGATTGGGGAAAACATAGGGCGGCTGAAATGGATTTGGGGGAAAAGTTGTGTGCCTATGGTGTCGGTTTTTGGACAACCGATGCTATTGTATTTAATTGTGTCGGTTGTTCAAACAACCGACACGAGTAAATCTATTGCTTCCCTTCAATTGTGTCGGTTTCTTAAGTACAACAGATGCAAATTATATTTTTAACATTTTCTTCTTACCCCATAAGTCAATAGTTTCGGTTGTTAATAAACAACCGACACAAATTACACTATTAGTGTCAGTTTTATGGACAACTGACACAAATGAGGCGAAGCAACTAATCTGTTTTGTACTAGTGTATTCCGCTACTCTGTTATTATGCAGACTTTGATATGTACATATTTTTGACTCACATGTGTGGGCAGTGGCTTTGTACCCACTTATAGTATTTGGATCTGTATTGACGATGTATTGTTCTGAGATTTTATATCTGTTATGTGATTCTATTCTGTGATGTTTTATCATTTATTACTATGCTTGTTCTGATAGGTCTTTAGCCATTGTAATTTTGTTATGAATATTTATTGAATATGTCGAACCACTTGAAAAAATTATAGATACCATCCTTTCGACGAATTCAGTAGATAGTTATAGCTTGATTACAAATGGTCGCTTCCACTATACTCTATTCTCCGCTTTAACAGACAGTATTACTCCCGTAATACTCTTTGTTACAGTGGGTCTCAAAGTGGGGCGTTACAGATTGCTATGGATGTTTACTATGCTTTGGTCATCAATTTTGGTTGTTTACTATAGTTGTTTAATGATGTTAACAAGTCACGCTAAATACACGTCGAATATCACCAAGGAAATCACTTTCCTTTAATATATGAAATGGTGTATATGAGATTATTAAACCCATTTAAATGATTTAAAATGGTTTATAGATGTTTTATAAACTCTAAAATACGATTAGTGATGTTTTGACAAGTTATGAAAATTGAGTCAAAAATGAGCGCGTCGCGTAACTGTAGTTCGCGATTTCGCATCGTAGAAAGTTAAATCCATTTATACGACGGATTTGGAATTCTTTGTAATAAGAATTTTCCAAACTTTTATAATTATAGTTTTCAAACAAAAGAAAAGGATCGATATTTCGTTTAGTAGATTTTTAAATATGAGCAAAAGAAGTTTTCAAAATAGTCGAGGTTTGGTAGTTCATAAACCAAAGCGACAAATTCTTTAAAATTGATATTTTTAATTCTTTAGAAATATGGATAAATTCTATAGATCTTTTAAAATATTTTAAAAGAGATTTGAGTTATAAAAATGGAATTCTAAATGATTGAAAAGTTGTTTTGATCAAAAAAGTTTAAAAGCACTATTCGTAGCACTTTTTGCAGTAGTTTTAATAACTTTTGAAATATGATTTTAAACTTAAGTATTCTTTCCTGAATCTTTTATAAATGTTTTCAAACAAATAATTAAGTATTATAAAGATGATTTAAAGGTTTTATAATTTATTTTAAAACAAGTTTAAACAAATGATTTAAAGAAAAGCTGTTATAATTAAGTGATTTAATCTTGGCTCAAATAGCCGACTAGTAGACTGGATTTTTCTATTCGTGAGATCCGGATGTGAGGTGCTTGAACTAAGGAGATGTTCAGGACCAACCAAGCCCTGGCTCACCTGGCCTTTTTCCTGGGCGAGGAATAGATAAGGTCGAAATGTCGGAAATAAGGCAGGTATAAAAGTTTTAATTTTTCCAAACATAATATAGATTGTATAGAAATAATCTTCTTATACTTGGTATTAAATTTCGAGGAGGGAACCTGTACTATCCGTGTGAATTTAAACGGTGATTTCACTGTTATTCGATGGATAGGAAAGGTTGAATCCGAAAATTTGTGTTGAGTAGAATTAGTATAATTTCTATCAACCCTTTTTACTCAAAAAGGTTTTGCAATATGATTTATGAGAAATGAGTTTGATTTAGTATAATTTCTATCAATCCATTTGAATACTAACTAATTTGGATTTACCATCTTAGAGAACATGGTTTCAAACTGTTAAAAAGATATGTGTTGAAAATAAGAAATCTTTTGTCAAGATTTAAATAAATGATTTGGAATTATTTTAATTCCTATGGATCCTTTTACTTAAAATTAATTGTTTTGAGTTTATTGTCAACGATGTCTTAAATAACAATGTTTTTGACCCATTTAAATGTTATGATTGGAAAATAGGAAATCTTTATAAAGATTTAAATAAATGATTTGGAAATATTTGCCTAATTAAAGAATGAAATGATTTGGAATTATTTCTATATTTAAAAAGGTTTTAATTAAACAAAAATTTGATAAATAAGGTTTAATGATCCCGAATATACAGGAAAGAAATGTTTTAAAGATATATATCTCTAGAAGATATTTTTGATAAAGAGAAACGTAATCAATCAAATGATAAGCACCTATTTACTTAAACATCTTTTTATCGACGATTGGTTCAAAGGAACCGGGGTCGAATTTGAGTGATTCTTATCCGAAAACCACTTCCAACCAATCTACAAGTTCAAAAGTGAAGACATGTTAAAGACGATGAAGTTGATGGCGGCGATCTTCATAACAGAAGGACTGCTTGTTCATAATTTCGAAGTAGCCCCAAGATATATAAATAGCAGTGGTCCCTTCATTCTAGGATCTTCGTATGCATGGACTACTTGCTACTAATCCTAGAAGTAATTCCCGATAGGATGTGGTAGGAGAGTGCCTTCGGTTTGTCTAGTTCCTAGACAATATTTATGAATGAATGTTTGACATTGCATTTCTATGATCATAGTGCATTGATCTCTACAAACGTACACCTGTTTGGTGGTGTAGGAGGTAACCCCTCTTATACTTAACACCCTTCTCCGAGATGAACGAACATAAAGGTTGTACTTTTGGGGGAATCAATAGTGTGTTGTTGGAAATAGCAATGTGGCATTTTAAGTGAAAATGTTCTAAGAAAGGTAAACCTTACCTCGAGCCTCACACCTAAGGAATTGTGAAATAAGGGCTTCTTTAGTGCTAAGTGGTTCGGTACCATTAGGGTATGATATCACCTTTCTAGATTTATTTTGTGCCCGCTATGACGCCAAGTAAAAAATTATGCGGTGTATGGTATGAGAGCTATCAGTTAGGTCGGGAACGGTCGGGGACGGTCGGGGTGATATCATATTCAGTGCTATCTACCACCATATAGGTCTGCGGGTAAGCCGATCTTAATTCGCCGAGGTTCCGAAGATGTTGATCCTAAGTGCATCCCTCTAGAGATGCACTATATAGGAGGTAGTCCATTACCTCAGTATTCATTTGGAAATTTGAATCTCCAATAAGTGCCTCCGGACTTAGTTGTAAACCTATTATGCTGGAATTTAATAAGATAACAATTTCGGCTATTTGAATATGTTTATTTTAAAGGTTTTCAAAAAAAATGTCGTTAAAATAATATCATTGCATTTCATTTAATAATATCACATTTGGTATCAGAGCTTAGGTTGAGCGAACACCTGAGCGTGATAGGGGTAAATTCTCATGAGAGATAAGGTTTGTAATGCTCTAGGATGAGTCGAGAGTATATTTTATAAGAGCGTGTATTTGTTAATGATATACAAATGGTTTTTGTTTTAAGAAAAAAATGTCAAATGAAATAATTTTACATCAGATTATATTTTGAGTATAAAGAATATGTTTTGAAAAATATAATTAGATATGTTATAACTTGAATGATAGTTTATAATCAAGATTAGTAAAATCTAAGTATAAACATCTTGTGATTAGAATTTTGCAGTTTGACTATATGATATTTAATAACAACACTGAGAATATTAAGAGTAATACTTTGGAAAAAGATTTGGATAAATGAGAACTTTTATCTAAAGAACGGTTTTTTTGGGGAAGAGAATGGCTTAAGTGTGTGAGGAGAATGATGTGTGTAAGATAAGGATGAATGTAAAATATTAAGCATGTATAATATAATTATGTCCTTCGTTTATGAATTTGTTCAAAAGTAAATACACAAACCAGTTGAGAAAATTTCATAAGAATAAAATTATATGTTCATGAAATGTTTAAATACTTAAACCAATATTTTCTAAATATTTTGAAAAAGATAAAAAGTATATGCATTTTACAAGAATTATTTCGTAACACAAATTTGGCCTAAAGATTTGAATATAGGATTTTTTATATCCGAAAAGGATTTATCACTTGATGCTTTAGGGAAAACATTGATGAGGATTTTTAGTCAGATCCTTACATTTTCTATCATAGTTGAGAGCTATGCAAGGAAAATAGAAGTTTCTAGCTTGATCAATGTCCACACTAGAGGATCGAAGGATCAATACTAGTTCTGTAACGACCCAGAATTTCTGTCATTTGAAATTCAGATATTTAATTAATTTTAAATATTAACAAGTAAGATTTGTAAGCCGAATGAATTATATTTCGAATATAGTGATTTAATTGGATAATTAAATCGACAATTTAATATTTGAAATTGCATAAATAATTGGAAATTGGATTAGATGTGAATAAAAATGATTTATAAAGTTATATTAAATCATTATTGAATTAGAATGATGTTATAGAACTTTTAAAATTGAATTAAAAGTTAATTTGTAGAAATTGAATATTTTAATATTTAATTGACGACTAAAAATAGTCATTTTTCAAACAGTCTCGGATTTCGACGAAACTAGTTTCATCGGATCCGTAATGTTATATTATTGTAAGATTTCAAATTTCGAGTCAATCGGATTTACGGTTTGTCCGGGGCAAGCCAAAACGCATAGAAATCGTTTTAATCGATTTAATTTAAAAATTGATCATTTAATTCCGTAACTCGCACATATGACCGAATTAGCTCCCGAAAAATGTTCCATTGAGTCCGGAACGCGGGCAAAACATTTTAAACGCCAGCTGGCACGCTTCGTTTGGAGTTCGGAAAAAATTGGATGAATAGTGTTTTGAGAAATTTTCTATAAAAGGACATTATCATTTCCATTTGCACAAACCCTAGCTAGGGTTACAGCAGCCGCCACATATAATTTCAATGGCCGAAATCTCATCTTCGTTTCCTTTAATCTCTTCCAATCCACGCATTGTTTCGAAAAATTATCAACTAGAATGTTGTAGAGAGTGGTGAGAACTTCACATCCATACGGGGATGATCGATTTTCGCTGAGAAAATCAATGGCAAATCAAGCTTGAACGCACCGTGTTCATTCACGTTTATCACGTCGAGATGGAGGCCGAGTGCCACGTCGTTCATGGCGCTGGTGGTGCACACTTCGACGTTTTGCCCGGTGGTCCCTGATCGACATATATGTTAGCGATGGAGGCTCGATAATTCAATTGGTAGTGGCGGCCGATGGGTTTCTCAAACCTGGGGGTTGCGTACAATGGGGAAGAAAGAAAGGTGCGGCCTGATTTGCCTTGATCAAAATTGACGGCTGAGATGAGTAGGGTTTGAAATTTAAAAAGAAAATAGTAAATAATTGTATATTAAATTCGTTCGAACTTTAAAAATGCATAACTTTTTGATGCGAGGTCCATTTCGCACGAAACAAGTGGCGTTGGAACCGTACTGACGAGCACTATGCAATGGAGCTGGTTTGGAGTCAATTGGAGCTAGTGATAATTTCGGGTAAAATTAAACGCGTGTTTAATTTTATTCGAAATAAAACACTTCAACTGTTATTGGAAGCAAGGTGAGAACTTCTCACTCAATCGAATTTGTTTCGATTTAAATTTAAATAGTTAAATTTAAAATTGCTTGATTGTGCGAATTGGATGATGCTTGTCATTGGATGTGTTGAAATAGACCTTATACGCCGCATATTAAGCGGAGGTTATTATATTAAAAACATATACTGCGATATTCCACCTTGAAGTGGAATTGGTATTATATATGTATTTGGAGTTGATTTCCCGCATTATATAGCGGATGAGACCCTATTGCGCCGCATAATAGCGGATAATATTTTATAAATCCCATATACCGCGATATTCCACCTTGAAGTGGAATTGGTATTGTGCTAACATATGTGGATGCAGGGAACAGGTTGGAGGGATCCAACTGGATTCCTCAAACATTTGAATTTGTTTCATATGTTGTGTGTTGATTATTTATAATCACCGTGCGATTATTTTTGTGATTGGAATTGTTGAAGGCTATAATTTAGCTGAATATATTTTTGGTATCGTTGGATACCAGAAATAAATAAATAAAATTTGATTTTCGAAATTCAAGTTGAAAATTTATCGAAAAATTTATTTTTGAGAATTGGATAAATTTAAAAGGAGTTTTAAAAAGATAAAAGTCTTATTTTTGAACTATATTGAATTAAATTTCAAATTTTGGGAAAAAGGGCTTAGTAAATGGATTTTTAATAATATTATTTATAAGTCGAAGAATTTATTTAAAAATTTGGATTTTTAAATAGATTTGAAGAGATAAAGAAATTTATTTTAAAAAGGAAATAACTTTGGAAATTTATCTGACTTTAAATTAATTAGATAATTTAATTAATCCTACTTATGGATTGTTGGATTATATTGGATGTTGAATTGTTTGATATCCCTGATATGCGATGCTTTGTGATATATCATGTTCTGTGTTGTGATTTGTGATCTATTTATCTATGATATGAATATCTATGATCTGTGGATTAAAGATAAGCGTTATAGTTTATACCGCTTATCAACTATATTTCTGTGTTCTGATCTGTGATGGTTGGATGTTGTTGCACTATTGTGTTAAACCCTTGGACTATACAATACACACACAAATGTGGATTTCACGTGGAAATTGGTTAAGTCACAGATTTTTGATAATTCTAAAGATTGAATTTTTGAATCCAAATTTGTTTTGGAAATTGGAATTGAAAGTTTTTTGAAAATGAGTATCAAAAATAAGAGTTATTTTAAATAACTTAATAAAAATTGGGATTTAAATCATTTGATTTGAATTTTGAATTCAATACTTGAAATTGAATTCAATGATTTGGGAAGTATGGTCTAAAAGATTATACAAGTGTAAAAGGTGTTTATATGGGTTTTTAACCATTTAAAATATGGTTTTGGAAATTTAAATTTAAATTCTAGTATATACTTGAGTGGCTTTAACTCATGTAAAATTTGTAATCAGTTTTCCCAAAACGGAAATAATCCGTTTTCAAATAATGATAGCTTTCATATAAGGAAAGAATTGCCAATTTGTGTTAAAAGGATGTTAATTTGAAATTGAACTGTTTTGAAAACTATGAATTAACCTTTGTGAAGATGATTAAGCTTTATTTTGAAATCAAAGAAGATTTTAAAAGGTGTATCTTTTATATTATAAAAGACTTGAATTGTGAATAGTTTTGAAAGCTATAAGTTAAATATTGATTTAAAGATTTAATGGGTTAATCCAATTGAAATGGGAAATGATTTGGGAATCTGTGAATGAATCTTTGTGAAACTGGGTAAACTTTGTGAAGTAAATCTATTTGTTTAAAGATTTAAAATGGTAATGTGTTTAAACCATTTAAAGGAAATGATTTGGGTAATAAGTTGTGACTTAATTGAAATCCCTATATCCATATGTTTTAAATATTGTGCTCACTATTCGGTTTAGCTGGGAAGGACCTTTGTGTCATATAACCCATTCCGAATAAGTGATATGACGATATGGATCGCATTGAAGACCGGTGGTGAAGACCGGGTATTTGTGAAAATGATAGGATGACCTATCGATTGTCTCTGCACCGTTAGCTACGGTATAGAGATTTTCTTTGTGATGGGAAGTTCGATTGGGATTGTGAATACCCGGATTGCAAGGGCTTCTTTGGAAGTGCCTTCGGTTCTGTTCGAACTCGGAACAGACTTGTATGGTGACATGTCTGACATTACATTTTGAGATATAAAGCTGATTTCTTTCAAATACATTTCTGTTGGTGGCGGAGAATTTATTCTCTTAGCTTAACACCCTTCTTTGAGACGTACGAGCTCAGAGGTTATGTAGTTGAAGGTTATCAGTGATATACTCCCAATTTGGTAATGTGACATGCTGAGTGTTGTTGTGTGATGATTATTTATTGATCATTTGTTGATCAAAGCGTGGCTTTGTGAAAAAGCGTAGCTTTGTGGACGAGACTTCGTCAGACCTCACAACCCGGAAATGGTCAAAACATGAATGATGCGGCAAGGTTATGATGGTCGCTCCCTTTAGGGTATGTCATTTCCTTCTGGAAAAGGGTGGTATCAGGTATGGATCCCTGGTATTTAACCTATGTGGTTGCTCTAATCTCATTTACTGTGTGATTGTTGTTGTGTGATCAAGGCGCCTCTGATAAAGGTCCCAAAGGACCGGGGGGTGGCATATTCGTGTAGTAGTTACCTAGTGTAAGAGGTAACCCGGCCTTGTGTTGGCAGAGAGCTAGTTAGTTCTCGGGACGTCCCGCCAGAGGCGTACCCATGTGGCAGTAGGAAGTTCTTTAGCCTGACAATTTGTTGGAAATCCAAAAAAAACAATACGAACCTTGTACGGTTTTAGTTGTATAACCTGCTATGGAATGTGGCGGTAACCTGCTATTGAACATAGTAGCTATAGTAGGCATACAATAATGGTTGTATGTTGCTAAGATTAATATTATACTTTCGAAATGGTTTTCTACACTATGCACTAATAATAATATTAAATGATTTTGCGTAGTAAGCATGTTTGACTATCATAAGAAGAAATCTCCTCCAATTCCGCGTTTGCATTGTGTGTGTGGCAGGAGGTCTTATTGTAGTTTCATTTTCCAAAAGCATTGTGTAACGACCCGTTATTTTCAACCATTCGCATCCATTATAAGTGTATAGGTAGACACTCATGCCGGAATTGAATTGCTCAAAATACCGCATTGTAAATAAAATTTGGCAAATCTCAGAATATATAGTAAATAAATATAATCACAGATCACATAGATAGAGTAAAATAATGCAGCGGAAGTAAAAGAAATAGTAGTCCATGAAGCTACTGTATAAATATAACAAAGTTACATAAGATACAACAGAAGAAATAGAGTACAACAGAAGAAATAGAGTACAACAGAAGTCTAAATACAATAACCAAGTACAAGCTGAGTAGAACAACAGAACTGAAATAGATAGGGCAAGACAAGCAAACAATCTCCAGCGATTCAAAT
Organism: Allium fistulosum; assembly: GCA_030737815.1. Classification (NCBI taxonomy): domain Eukaryota; kingdom Viridiplantae; phylum Streptophyta; class Magnoliopsida; order Asparagales; family Amaryllidaceae; genus Allium; species Allium fistulosum. The sequence goes on from CM060904.1 coordinate 357,835,023, forward strand.
CTCCAGAAAGTGGAATCCGAATCTGTGAATAACTCAGGCTGACCCGAGCGTAAAGCAAAACACAAAACACTCGAGTTAGGACAGTATATACTTATATAATGTAAACCAACTCAAGTGAACTGTAATAAAGGTACAAGTAACTTAAAGAATGCTTGGGATCGCCCATTCTTTAAGGATCCGTTAAACTATTTACTATGTAGTAATATACGCTATATAAAGTAGTATCTAATCAGTAAAGTATAATCATATAGAAAATAGCGTTAAGGGGATGGAGAACCTTAACGCGGTCGGATCTTAAAATCATAATCGTAGTAAAGCTCGATATGGTAGGTGACACGGCACACAAGGCAATGCCAGGGTAGATATACCAATTACGCACACGGACTGATGGAGCGGATAGCAGCCACTACCGTCCACCTCGAACAACACTCCCAAATCGAAGGGTGGCCACCAAAAATCAAAAGTAATAGAATGGAATCGAAGAAGTGCGTCCGATAAGAGGTGCTACCTCAGTGGTCCGAGATCGCTCCTGTTTTAGCCACCTTATGCCAACTCACGGGAGTTGGGTCCACGTATATACCTTAGGATCGTCACCACCATCCTACTTCATTCTGGAAACTCCACCGCGTACACAGTTGTCAAAGTGGTTTTCGATATCGACAGAGAGTATGTCCATATCCGATCCTGGTCTCTTTAACAACCAATCGTTATTATAACCCGTGGTTATAACTTTTAAAACAATACTTTACTTCAAAATAAAATATCATTTCAAACCATATATTTATCAAAATAAAGATTAAATCAATTCCAAACCATTTCTATATATTTAAAATATCATATCATTTCAAAACTTCATTTCAAATCATTTCAATATATCAAATATCATATCTTTCCAAAACTTCATTTCAAATCATTTTTAATATATCAAATATCAATCTTTCCAAATCATCATTTCAAATCATTTAATACAATAAAATATCATATCCTTACCAAACTTCATTTCAAATCATTTTAATAAAATAAAATATCATATCCTTACAAAACTTCATTTCAAATCATTTTAATATAATAAAATATCATATCAGTTCAAATCCAAGTATTCAACCTTATATACCTTTTAAATTCAAAGATATCGTTCATTTACTATCATTTCAAATCACCTTTAAATAGTTTATATTCCAATCAAAATAATTCATTTAAACCTTTTAAAAGTGTAATTATTATATTTTCAAATCAAGTATTCAATTTCCAAAGTTTCAAACCATTCTGAGTTCGTTTACTAAGTCAAAAACCATAATTATTAAAATTTCAGCCTTTCGCAACATTTAGAAAAAGCTATTATAAGTTATACTTGAAAACATTTTATATTCAGCAAAGACAGCACTTAAAACAACTGTTAAAACTCAGTTTTAGTTGAATTATAGTTCAAAACAGAAAAGACAGCATTTCAGAAGTGCTGCGGTAGTTCAGATTTCAAAACAAGTGTTAAATTTGGTTTCAGCAAAGACTGCAGACCATTATAGCATTTTCAGAGAATGCTATAATAGGCCTGAGTTCAATATTAGCCTATAAGTTCAATTATAGCAACTACAGCATTTCAGAAATGCTGTAATAGCTCTTTTTACACAATTTTAGTTCAAAACAGAGTCTATAGCATTTCTGAATACTATTGAAAGTAGATTTCAGGTGTTAGTGTATTTCCAGCAATTGAATAACTTCAATTTAAAACACATAAACATTTTAAAAATCATATTTTAACATTTAAAATGTTCATTTTCATATCATTTAACATATATCTTTTTCACAATAAATTTCTTATAATTAAATCCAATTTTCAACAATTTACTTAATAAATTTAAGTGTAAAAGTTTCCAATTCTTCACATTTCAACAAATAACTTAACACTTCAAATTTAAATTACCATTTCACAAATTTAACTAAATTTCCAATTTTATTTAATTAACTTAAACCGTTAATTAAAACCAAATTTCACATTTCCAAGTCAAGTTATATTTTAAAAGATCACTCTTAAACATTCATTTATTTAACCACTTAAATTCATAGAAAAATCAATAATACTTTAATAAATCGCTTAAATTCAAATTTAATCAAATTATCATATTTACCAATTTACAAATATAATTAAATTTTCATTTTTATTCATATAACTTAAATATCATTTTTAACCAAAATTCCAAATTCCAAACTTAAGTTATATTTCAATAATCCAATTTTAACCATTCATTAATTACATTTTTTACTCATAGAAAAATCATAATTTCTTTATTTTAAAACATTTCAAAATCTATTTAAATCAAATTTCATAAATTTATATTTTTAAAAATACTTAAAATCATCAAAAACACTTTATAAAATAACCACGGGCCTGTATATAGTTTTCTAACCTAGGTCAAGTGATACGGATATGTATCATTTCAATCCGCAGTTTAAAAAGAAAATTCCAGGTTCTATCATTTCAAACCCGCAATCCCAAGTTAAAATAAATTATATAAAAACCATTCAGGCCTATCATTTCAGCCCATAACGATTTTTCCCTATTCTAAAGTCCATTCGGGTATGTATCATTTCAACCCATAGTGATTCTAGTCTACATGGAACTTGCAATGGTGATAACTGATATAAATAACAGAATAACATTAAATAATAGTAACATATGATATAACAGGTGTATAAACATCATATGATCATAACATAGTCAAGTATAACATGATAATATATTTCTACAGATTCACAGGGTGTAAATTTACTAGTTATATAGGTACATATTGTCTGGTGAGAATAACTCACCTGTTTGTGCTGGAGATATCAAAACCAATGACACAGAGGAAACAAAAGCACGATGACAAGACTACGGACTTGAGTGGAGAGCGAATCCAAGCTACAACTCTTGTGCACAACCCAAAACAAACAATCAAAACAACAAAATTCAATACGACTTTAAAATGAAATAACTTTGAAATACAAGGAGATACGAATACGTAGTCTTTTGCTTTGCCTCCTCTACTATTTGGTATGGCTTAGGGTCTGATTTGGTTCAGATATGGTCAAGTTTTGGATCAGGTTTGGGCTAACATAGCTCGGGTTCAAGGTGGTGTAACTTGTAGTGGAAGTTGTATTGAGGAATGGGAAGAGGTTTAAGGCAATAAGGTAGTTTTTAGTCATCAAGGTGGTTCGGCCATGGATAGTGGGCTCGGCCTGTGGGTGCACCATGACTGGACATAGGTGGAAAAGGGTGTGCCGTGGTCAGGTTAGAGAAGTGGTGGCAGCTATGGTGGTGGTTTGGGTGGTGGTTGAAGTGGATGAGCAAGAAGTGGTCAAACAAGCATGGTTTTAGGCCTTTGGTTGCATTTGGAAGGGTTTGGCCATCAAGGGGTGTTCAGCCTTGGTCATGGCTGGTGGGGTAGATGGTGGTGATGGTCTGGAAGAGATGGAAGGTGGTGGTGGTCGTGGAACAAGGGGGAAGCCGATCCAAACTAGCATAAGAAACAAGGAAAAATTGCATAAAATAGGAAGAAAAAGTAGAGAAAAAAAGAGCGAAACCATTACCAAAATTTTGCAAGCCGTGAATGAAATGATATGAGAAGTTTTTTTCACGTAAAAATGAATGTAATACACGGCCAAACTGAAGAAAAGAACAGCCAATTGAATTAAAGTGAGGGTTATGGCATTTGAAGAGTTTAGGAGGTGAAGAGACTTAAGTTAAATAAGCTTTTTAACTCTTTATATTTCTTATTTCTTTTTAAAATAAATAAAACAAAATAATTTCAGAAAATACTTTTAAAAAACGAAACAAAGTGAAATAATATTAAAATAAATAATATATTTTAAAGAAAATAGAAAAAGATTTAAAGAAATTGCTTTAAAATCCAAAACAGTGTCCAGAAATTACAAATAAATCACCATTGACTTTGAAAAATTATTTTCTCCATTTTAAAAATATTCAAAAACAAAATTTGAGCTAAAATGATTTTTAAAACATTTTCAAAGTGAAATAAATAATTAAATTCAGAGAAAATAGCAAAAGAATTGAAGAAATTGTTTAAAAATAGAAGACAAGACATGAAAATTTCACATAAATTACCATTGACTCTAGAAAAATGTCCACTTCACTTTAAAAATAATAACAGACAAAAATATACATAAAATAACATAATTAACACATATTAAAATAAAATATGACAAAGAAAATAAAATTTATAAAATTTAAAATAGGCAAAAATGCACAATAAAACAAATTATACTAAAATTTGAAATGTACATAACTTTTACATTTTAACTCCGTTTTCAACGAGACGAAAAGCAATATTCATGTTATTAAATCTATTTTGATAATAAAAGATAAAATTTATAATTTCAAATATTTAAAATTTAAATTTAAAAGTCAAAGTTTGACTATTTTAACCAAAATTCACTCTTTCTGGAAATATTAAATTTAGTCATATTTGGAATTCTAATCCACATCAAAATCAAAGTTTATATTTAAAATAACAAAATTTATTCTTTTTCATAAATAAAGCTTTTGAATCTGGAAAAATCAATTTAAAAATATTTGTAAAATACAGGGTTGTTACACTCTCCCCCACTCAAAACTTTTCGTCCCCGAAAAGGAACGAAGTACGGGAAAGCACAGAAAAAGATAGAATGAAATAGAATTATGACAAAATGATAAGAAGATTGGAATTACACCTGATAACTATTGTTATAGGTAAGTTTAACAAGATGGAGGTGATCAAATCAAGAATATAAGCACAAAAAAGATCCTCTAGAGTCTGAATCTCCCTTTTCACTTGATCGACGGTCTATGAATGGAAAAACAGTGTTCAGATCCAGATGTGTAACAAATATTCAAAGATTACAGAAAGATTTCTAAATAGACTGGTATAAGCAATAGCCTTCCCATTCTGTAACAAGATAAGAGAAATAAGGACAACCAAAAGATAGTTTGGAAAAAAAAACAAAACAAGATAATAAATTTGAAACCATAATGCTTTGAAATCATAACAATTTAGGGATGTTTATCATTTGGAAATCACACTACTACAAACACTTTGGACAAGTTATTCTTTAAAAAAAACATAATACTTAGAAAATCATAACACCCTTAAAAAAAATAAAAAAAATCTTCATTTAAACCATTTTAATTCAAGGTCAAATAATATTCATTTTAAAGTTGTAACATTTCTAAGTTCATTCAATTATAAAAATTTCCAAAACATTGTCTTTTCAAAATAGCAGCACTTATAAAATGCTAAGTAGATATATTAATATTTCAAATCAGTTTAATTCCAGAAATATTTATTTGGATATCATTTAACTTATGACTTATTAAAACAAACTTTTATGAATGGAATATTCAAATCAAACTATACTTCATTTATTAAATTAAAAGTTCACTATTTTAGTTAGCTCTTAATTTAACACATAACCTAACACTTTATTTAAAATACCCATTTCAAAAATAGATATTCCTTTAATAAGTTACACTTAAAATTCCATTTGAAAACCAAATTCTCAATTATCAAATTTTAGTGATGTTAAAATACATTTTAACTATTTAAATCATAATTATTCATTTTTTAAGACATATCTATTTCATAAATAAAATATTTATCATAGCAAATATAACAATCAAATTTCTTTACACATTTATTCATTTAGACATCAATTGAACTATGAATTCAAATTAAATAAACTTTATTACCAAAAGTCCAATTCAAATGTATTTTATTTTATCTATTCAAAGATACATTATTTATTATACAACATATTCATTTCAGGAAATAACCTTTATTAAATTCCTAGGTTAGACTTAAGGTTCCATTAGAGACAAAGTTCTACTTGGAAATACTTTAAATAATATATCCTTTTAAAAAATTTAAACACAAGGTTTGAAACCATTGGAAATTAAATTCTTTAAATTTCTTGTTTTAAATTCATTTCAGTTCCCAAATAAATTTATAAACAACTATTTATAAATTCATTTGTAGAACAATAAATGATAAATCAAGTATTATCATTTCAAATTATCAATTTAAATCAATTTATTAAGTTCCATAAAATTGTATATCCAAATTTATTTCATTAACCAAATTTTAAAATAATATTGTGTCAGTTTGTTCTGTCAAAGTGTTTTAGAAATCCTATCGATAGCGTTGATCAGACGAATCGATCGGAAACCCAAATCAACATCAACAACTCAAACAACACAATATACAAAACAAAATATAGATTTACAAGTACAATTTTAAAATGTTTGGAGTTATTTTTGGAAACAAGGACAAGATGATTAATTAACAAAATATGAAGATGGATAAGCTTAGATAAATCGCGGGCCACCTTAACCGGGTCAACCGTGACTTAATGGATAAGATCAAATGTGGATGTTTCTGGGGTAAATCTACATCCGATCTCAAGAGATAGAGTTTGGAATAACAAAAGATATTAGCATCTAAACCAAGGATAGATATAAATCCCTGGTGAATCGATGCAAATTTGCAAAGGAGTTTCCCCCTTTACCAGAAAATTAGAATATTGGCGAGACAGCCAATTCACTATAAAGATCATTCGAAGTGGAGTTATGTGATACTCCAAAATCAAAAGAAGATGAATAGTGAGGGACAAGAATGAATTTTGGAACCGCAGGGAACGTTCCAAAAATTCAAAGGAAATTCGAATCAAGAGGAAAAGATTCAAACTAGAAAGAAAGTGATTCTGTAAATAAATCTACTCCATATGCCGAGTTTTGCCTCAAAGCCAAAGCTCTGATACCAACTGTAACGACCCGTTATTTTCAACCATTCGCATCCATTATAAGTGTATAGGTAGACACTCATGCCGGAATTGAATTGCTCAAAATACCGCATTGTAAATAAAATTTGGCAAATCTCAGAATATATAGTAAATAAATATAATCACAGATCACAGAGACAGAGTAAAATAATGCAGCGGAAGTAAAAGAAATAGTAGTTCATGAAGCTACTATATAAATATAAAAAAGTTACATAAGATACAACAGAAGAAATAGAGTACAACAGAAGAAATAGAGTACAACAGAAGTCTAAATACAATAACCAAGTACAAGTTGAGTAGAACAACAGAACTGAAATAGATAGGACAAGACAAGCAGATAATCTCCAGCGATTCAAATTTCCAGAAAGTGGAATCTGAATCTTTGAATAAATCAGGCTGACCCGAGTGTAAAGCAAAACACAAAACACTCGAGTCAGGACAGTATATACTTATATAATGTAAACTGTAACGACCCATAAATTTCAACTGTTTTAATAACGTATTTAATTGAAATTTTGCAAAATTTTAAACGATAAATTTTTGAAATATAAATTTGATATTTGGAATGCGTCTAGTTAAACATAGCAACTGGTAAATTTTCGTCCGAAAATATAAAAGTTTATTTCGCGCGTAAATTCACTTCAATTTAGTCAGTTAAAAAGCGATGAAAATAAAATGTTTCCGAAACCTAAATATTTTTACATAGGAAAATTCTAAAACATCTTCTGAGCAAGATGTCAGTTTGTCGTTTTTCCAAATTCGGACATCTTTGGCTCCGTCGATCTTATTTTTCAGCGTTTTTCTTGCATTTTCCGCTATTAGAAAATTTGAAATTTTTATAATTCAATCGTACACAGATATCTGTATACCGTTGAGATCGTCTCGTCGAGCTGATCTCTACGGTATATTCAATTCTGTGCTCTGAAGTCCGGTTCGCTTCAGAATCGACAAACTGATTTTTGTATCGATATCGATTTTAAACCCTTTAGTTTCCATCTACCTACCTGTTCAAATCTATCGGCCACTTGATATTTATTCTCTAAATTTAATATACGTTGTGAATTATATCCTTTCCATTTCTACTTGTCAGTTCATATTTTATATTTATTACTTACATTTTATTTTGGAAACAATTGGACCTATTAAATCAAGACTCTTCCTCTTCAATTCCTTATTTTTCCAAATCCTCCCTCCTATATTCCATCCATTCTTATTCCCATTCAATCTTCTTTTCTCGGCTTCGCTCGTTCCTCAACTATGCACCAACCCAGATCTTCCCACGCAAGCAATTCCTCAGCCGTTCTTTCTCTCCTCGTTCACCTTGCCGCATGGCAACACATACCCATCTCGAACAGCATATCGACCATCCTCCTCCCAGGCTCAGCCGTGCATGCTTCCATTGGCATATGTATATTTTTTTTAAGGTACATATATATATTTATTTTGGCATAAAACTGTTGCATTTATATTTTTGGTCTGCATGTGAATTTATATTGTAGTCATCATACCTTTAAAGTATTAAAATATGTTAAATAACTATACAAAGTTGTGCTCTTTTGTTGGATGAAAACAACAGTAATATATATATTGGTCTACTGATATAAAAGCTTGAAAGCCGTCCCTCATATATATATGAGTTATATTTTTTTTTGTTTGGATACATGTTTAATATTTAGACTATATGTATAAAGATATTGACTTTAAGTATATACATGGGTGGGTTTAATAAATATACATGCGTGTGTGTAGTATTAAATTAAGTTCAAGTAAAAGGAAATTGCACTTTAGTCCATATTATTGTGTTCTTTTGCACTAAGGGGAAGGGGAGTTTATTTTGTTTTCAGATCTGGATGTTCTAGCATGGTGGTGAGTATGGGTTGGGCTTACTGAAAGGTTGGGTGAGATTTATTTTAGTTAAGTTATTTTAGTTTAATAGTTTAGTTACCAATTTGTTTAATTTATTTAAGTTAATAGTTAGTTAATAAATTAAGTTTAGTTTAGTTTAAACTGAATTTGGAAAGGGGTGGCAACTTTGGGTACAGGCGTTTGAAAATGTAAATGGAGAAAGTGGGAAAAATGTAACTTTGGGTACAGGCGTAATAAATTAGTGTCAATGCTTTATTTTATAATTGCCTGTCTACTGCATATTTGCCAGCTCTATCAATTTGTAAGATAATGTGCTACTATGGTATATCCATTGTAACTCACTATTTGATTACTTCTTGCGTGAAAACCTGTATAATTCCATTTATATATAAGCGAGATTTGGTTATTGTCCTATATTTATATGTTTCTATTTTAATTTTATATATGTGTTTAAAAATTTAAGATTGATATAAAATGTATATGTATATATATAAAAAAAATTGAATATTTTGTTTAAGGAGAATTAAAATATATATATATATTGTTCAGCCTATATCGAGCAGATTCTGATTTGTTTCGTCATTCACTTATCTATCAGCTTGTCAGTTGAATTTGTGCCAATCTAGCTTTGCTTCGAAATTCGTGCTTGGATCCATAGCTCTGTTCATTTTCAAATATCTCTAGCCTCGAAAGGTGAGCAATCACTCACGATTTACATTCTTTTATTTATTAAATTTGATTTCAATTGAAACGACAATTGAAATATATTGCTGTTAGTTAATTTCACTGTTATATATGTTATTACCTGTATCAGTTCACCTGTAACATCTGACACCATTATCTGTTAATTATTTATGCGATGATAATACAGTTTGGCTGATAATTGATTGATTTTTGATGTTTATATCGGACGTTAAATTGTTAATGTTAAAGTGATAAATAATGTGAAATTGAAATTGACGTAGGATAGTTAGATTTGATATGTGTTAAATTTGATTAAATGACATTGGTATAATATGACCCCTTTAACTGTCAAAATTTATTTACACGTAGGATTTGTTTAATTATACTTTGAACCACTGAATGTATGTTGTTAAATTGATGATGTATGAAATTGTAATAGATGACAAGTGAAAGCAGTAATGTAATAATTGTAACATCCCGTATTTTTAAGCTATTGAATTTGAACATTTAATTTGTTTTAAATGTTAATGTGGGTCCTTAATTGATGTTGGAATGAATGGATTCGGGTTCATTCAATAAAATAAGCTATAATTTTTAGTTATAGCAATCCTGGTTGAATTTGAATAATGTGGAAATAATAAATTAACTATTCGGGATTGGGATAAAAAGGTGGATTTGGGTGTAAATAGCTATTAAATGGTGTTTAAATGTATTTTTAGGTTCGATTGGTTATAAACAATATTATTGGAATTTTAGAAGAATTTTAAAGTCGATAAATTATTATTTGGGATTTTATATTAATTTAATAATGAATTTAATATTATTAAAAATGCAATTTAATCAGATTTTGGTCTAGAATGAGCCAGAATGATTTTTAATGTGTTTATAAATTTTATATGATTTATTGTTAAGTTAATAAAATTTTAAAAAGTAAGATTTTAAGCGTTTCTGATAATTTCAGAAAATCGCTAGATTTAATAGACGAGTAAAATAGTCTTCCGGGGCACAGTCTCGGAATTCGACGAAACCAGTTCCATTGGATCCGTAATAGTTAGTTATTATCGGATTTCAATTTTCGTAGCAATCGGAGTTGTCGTTTGACCGTGGCAGCTCGAAACGCATCGAAATTGATTTAACCGATTTAATTTTAAATTGATCATTTAATTTTGTATCTCGCGCATACGATCAAATTAGCTTACGAAACCTCTTCCATTGTGTCCGGAACGAGGAAAAACCCTAGGATAGCCTGTCGGAACGTGAGAATTGGTGGTCGTTTGCATTTACGGTTTAGTCGAGCATTTATATTAATTAAATAATATATATATATATATATATATATATATATATATAAATGTCTCTAAACCCTAACATTACTTCACCGGCCGCCGCTTATACGTTTAATGGCCGGGAAGCAACGATTTTCTTCCTCCACATCTGCTCGATCCATGCATCGATTCATGAAGTGTTCAACTAAGAAAAGGTTGATCTCGACGAGCTCTAGGGATCCAACGGTCGGAATCGTCTCAAGCGCTGCGAGGAGGAGGAGAGGGAGGCCCGTTCGTGCTCCGTTCGATCGCGTTGTGCATGTGATTTTGACCACCGAGCTTGGCCGCCTTCTGGCCATAAGCGCGCGTGGTGTGGAGCTTCAGGTCGGAGGTGTTTGATCGATCTATCGCGAAGCAAGGAGGGTGCGGCATCAAGCCCTAATCGATGTCGGCATGGGTTCGTCGACCTGCTTGTGTTCGCGAGGAAGAATAGGGTGAGCGGCCACGATTTGTTCTCTGGTGAACGGCTGAGATTGAGGGTAAAGCTTTTATAAAAGGAAATTTTTAAAAATTCGTTTCAAACTTTAAAATTTAATAACTAATTCGTTCGATATTAGAATTCGACGATTTTGATGGCGTTGGAATCGCAGAAAAGAGTTCTTCGAGATGGTACAGATCCGGAGTCATTCCGGGCAAGTAGAAATTTGGATTAAATCGGACATCGTCCGGTTTAATTTAAATTTCGAACGCTCGCCGAACTCAAAGTGAGTTTTTCTCACTCACATCTGGATGCTAGGCATTTTAAATAGTTAATATTTAAATATCTGTGTGGATGGCTGAATACAATTGTTATTATCAGTTTGGATTGATATTTATATTGTGATGTGCTAATATTTGTGGATGCAGGGAGAAACAGGTTGGAGGGATCCAACTGGATTCCTCAAAATGTAGCAATTATTTATAGTTGATAGTCATACCTGTTTATATGTTGTGATTGATAAATCTGGAAGTTTAATTGTACTGTGAAATTGTTGTATAAAGTATAATCACAAAATTTAATTATAAATGGATAAATTGTGTTTTTACGAAATAAAATGAATTGTTAAATTTAGAATTTCAAAGAATAAAATTTGAAATCGGATTTGAAAAGAAAAATGTAAATTGGGTCAAATTGGGATTTTGAATGTAATGGGAAGTTTATAAAATGGGTAAATGGGAAGTATAGTTTTCTGGAAATGAAATTTATGAAAATATAAATTGTTTAAAATAACGATGTTTATTTTAATAATGGCTAATGTTATCCGGAAAGTAAAAATATGTTAAATGGAGTTTCCAACTATAAATTAACAAGTTCAAATGAAAAATAGAATGTTTTGAAATGCCGTATTTCATTTGAATTTAATTAAGTGAATTGGAAATTTGGCTTCCATTGGAAATTCACCAAAAAAATGTTTAATTTAAAATGTTTAAACTATGATTTAAAAATGAATTTCCGGATATGGGAAATTGGGTGTGAACTTCGGATGAAGTCATAGTTAAATATGGGATTTGGGATTTATGTTGTAAAACATAATTGACTTGAAATAAATCAGTGGATTTATATGAAAGAGTACTTTGAAATGTTTAGGAACGGGAAAGTGTTTCCCTGGGAAAACCAAGTAAATGTTTATAAAAAGATTTTATTTAACTAAAGGTTAAGTTTTAAATCGTTTTAAAAAGTATTTTTAAGAAATCGTTATTTTTAAAGAAATAAATTAATAATTTTTAATACCGTAATAATTTGGGAGTATATTAGCAATTATTTTACAAACGGATTTATTTAAAAGTTGGTTTTAGCTTAAGCTGTTAAAATTAGCATTTTCCTTCTTATAACGCTATTTTGAATTTAGTGAAACTAAAACCCTTATCTTTAAATCAAAGTTTATGTGTTAATAACTAGTTTTCTTCACATATTTTAAATTTATATTTTGAGTAAATAAATAGAAGTAATTTTCATATTTTAAAGTATATTTCAGTATAAAATATTTTAACTGTTTTAAATGCAAATTGTTTTATACTTGGTTTTTCCCGATGGGAATAAAGGGTAAAGGATTTACCTTGTAAAGGAAGAGTTTGGAAATTTTTTTTCAAATGAGTTTTGAAAATGTGAAAATATATCTTTGAAAGATATTAGAAGCAAATAAATAATATGGAGATTATTTATTGTGTGATGGATGTGTATGGATGTTTGTGAACATTAATTGATAGTTAAATCACCGACTATCAATATTGGCCAAATGCGCTGATCGTTTCGAAGAGACCGGGATCGGGTTTCCGTATACCGGGATTCTAGGTCTGGAGACTCGAAAACCACTTCGATCCGGTTTGTACGTTTTGCGAAAACAATTTCGGAGTCGAAGATGGAGCAGTGAAGTGCAAGGGCTAGTCGCTACTAATCCTGAGGATATTTCCAAAATGGATGTAGTAGGGGTAGTGCCTTCGGTTCCGTTCGGACCCGGGACGGACTTATATGGACGAATGCTTTCGTGACATCGTCAGGTGGACGATGGGCATTCTAAGGGATATGTGCTATAAAGGTATCGTTTAGCCTCAAGCCTCATCAACCGGGAATGACTGAAAATCAGGGGTTATGCAGCAAGGCTTCGTGGGTAGCCCCCACTTGAGAGTAAGGTCATCCCTGTCTAGATGTCCCTTTTTATTTCGGCTTAGTGGTGCGGTTGCTGATCCCAACCGTGGGGTGATTTTACTTGGTATTATCCAGTAAGGGATGATTCCGGTCTTGTGTTGCAGGGGAGCGGGCGTACTCCTCGGTACTGTGATCTAGGCCACGTACTGTGACAGGTGGTACCCCAGTGCCTAGTCATTCGTTGGAAATCCATTCTCCCTACGAGCCTGTACGGTTTTGATTGTGCCCAACTATTGTTGAAATGTGAGATGCAAGCATTTCAGCTAGATTCTATTTTACTTTCTATAGACACTATTATAATATTAGAGGATTTTAATATAAGAGTGTTTTAGCTATCGTAAGGTAAAAACCCGACATGTTTATTTGTGGCGTGGTCTTACGAGATGCTTTTGTTTTTAAAGAATTTTGAAACTTTAATAATCAATTGGGTGTATTTATGATGCGCTGGTATTCCAGACTGACTCGGGTGTTATTTTATTATAATGCTCGGGTCAGACCGAGTATTTTACAGGATAGGTTGCTATGGAGCTCAGGAGAGGAGCTGGAGTTCGAGACGTATTTCTCGTACTTGTATTATTCCGCTGCTGTGATTGTTGTATTGACTGATTGACTGGATATTGATGATTGTATTGATATTCTCTGATGATGATGTATTGTATATAAACAGATATAGTTTCATTTTGTGTAAAGATCTGTTCTATATATTATATTTTATCCGCTGCGACTGTGAGGTTCTGATTTTGTTTAGTTCTTTCTTCTTCTATCTACTTTCTTATTCTTCTACAATCTGTCTTTCCGGCATTCGATCGTCGGCATATTATACTGATGAGTATTTTGTGTCGATTTTCGAGGGTCGTGAAGGGCGGGTCGTCACACTTGGTATCAGAGCTTAGGTTGGCGACAACCTAGGCTTTGGTGGGAAAATTACTCATTTTTAAATAGCGTCAGAAGTACTCTATAATGAGTTGAGTGTAATAATAGCTATGAGAGCGTACTTGTTAGTGGATATAAAATTGTTTTTGTACTGTGTTGACTTATCGGTTGAGTGTTTATGAATTCTGGTCGGTGCGGGAAGTACAACCGTATCGATAGGGGTTTCTAAACTCTTAAACAAGATAAACCGACATAGTATTGTTTTTAAAGTGGGTAAATGAAATAATTTTACCCAAAATTGTATTTTGATATAAAAAGAAATAATTTTCTAAATTATTATATGTATTGGATGCTTGTTTGGTTGTTTCTTCTATAACCAAATAAGAAATTAAAACATGATCTAAAATTTGAAATGATATATATAAGAAAATAAGAATTTAAAATATTAAAATGGTTTATAACCAAATGGAATTAACTAAATATGGTTTAAATAAGAAGAAGTATAATTAAAATTAGATTTAAACCAGAATTTTGATTCCGGAAATTTTGGGAAGGGTTTTAAATTGAATTTGATTGAAATTTTGGGAATGTTGAAATGTTTTCCAAAAGTTTTGAAGTCAATGATGGAGTATATTTTGGAAAATATTTTTGAATGGGAATTGATTTGAAGTGGATTTTGGAAGTGGAAAGCATTGAACTCACTTCAGTCGCTGGAAAATAATCCTGATGATGCTGGCCACATCATCAGAATTCATTTTCGAGTTTCTAAAGTGATGGATTGCTACCAAAATAGTTGGGTATGACATTGTTTGGACTTGTTTGGGAAACAAGTGATTTTGGAATTTTCAAAGGAAAATTGTTTGGTAAAAGCAGTTTGTTTTGGAATTTGGTATTTGATTTGAATATCAAAAGAGAAATGTGTTGATTTTTATTTCGAATTGGTTTTGAAATAAATCCGGGTAAATTGAATTCTGGGAATTCTGTTAAAATAAAAATGTGGAAATTGAAATAAATCAACTATAACCTTGAAAGTAAAGTTGATTTAAGTGAGAAAAGAAGTAAATGAAGTTATTGAAGTGAATAGAAATTTGAATCTAACTTGGGATAAGTTAAATGAAATTGGGAACTGGAATAAATTTGATTTGAGTTAAGTTGAAAAGCAAAATGACTTTGAAATTGGGGGGTCATTGTGTAATAAATTGTACCCATAAGCTATTAAGTATTATACTTACAACCTAAAATTTGTGAATTCAAAATGGTGCAAATAACTTCATATTCTTAAGTTATAAGGTGTTATAATTTGAAGTTGTGATTAAATGGAAAGAGACTTAAATGGGCAATCTAAACCCTTAAATAGAAGTGAAATTGAAGTTCATTAATGGAAATAGCTGGATGGTGAGGCAAATTTAAACTTAATCCTAAATGGAATGTAAAGTAAGACCAAGTAATGTGAGATGTAAAAAGTAGTGAATGAACTCACAATAGAAAATAAGTTTTGAACCTATTTATGGAGAAAAATAAATTGAATTGAAATGAAATCCGAAATACAGTTGTATTATAAACAATATTGAATGGAATTCAATTCTTATTTAAATGGTAAAAGAAGTGAAATGAATGAAATTTGACTAAATAAAATTTAGTTAAACTTGGAATAAATTTGGATAAGAATCAAATTGAAAGGGAATTTGGTTTAGTTGATATGATGTTGAATGAAGTAAATGCTTACTCAATTAAATCTAAAATGATTGTTTGGAAATGAATTTTGTGTAAGCTAAATTAAATGGAATTTGTATTGCAATAAATAGAATTTTGATAGTTTGGTCAAAATTTAGAAAGTAAGGAAAAAATCCAGTTGTTGAATGAAATTTAAGTTTGGTAATAAATGTTGGAAGTGAGAATGTATAATGGGATTAGATTATAATAGTGATGGTTTGAATTGTAAGTAAATTCAAATGAGAGAAATAATTTGAATGGTCTCTTTGTTGATAAAATAAATCTAAAATGGATTGGATAAATAAACAAAGAGCATTAAAGTCGTAAATAAATTGAAATTTGATTGAGTGAGGATAAATTGGAAATCAAATAAAATTGATATAGAAGATAATGAAACTATTGTGAAAGGACTTAAGTAACTTGAAAGACAAACAAAGTGATTTTGAATGGGCTTTATTAAGTAATCTTGAATGCAATTTGTTAAATAATAAAATGGAAATGCATGTGTAATTGTATTAATTAATTATTGAGGTGAAATAAAATGTAAGGGAAGTTTAATTTAATTAACAAATTGCATTGGAATAAAGATACTTGGATTGTGAACCATGAAAATGGAATAAAATTAATATAAACCTGAGTTGAAATTAATTTTAAATGGTTATAAGCTTAAGTGGTAATAAATTTTGTTTGTATGACATGAAATTGCTTGTATTTGGAGTTGAGTTGTTTAACAAGCAATTGAAATTGATTTTTTGCATAAGTTAATATGGATTGGAACCCAATTCAAAGAGTTTTGTATATGAATGCAAGTGAATTGGTTAAGAATAGCAAATGAAATTGATTTTGAATCAATAGGAATGAATTGACCTCTTAATGAGTAATGTTTGCATATGAATGGAAATGGATCATAATTGAAATGCAAATGTTTCAAGTTTAAAATGAAATTTGATTGTAAATCAAATTTGGAATGTAAGTAAAATTAAAAGGTAAGAAAGGCATATGTAATCATATTGAAGTAGAAATGAATTGGTTGAGATAAATATAAATTGTATATGGTGAACTTGAATGTAAATCATTCAAATGAAATAAAATAGTTGGACTTGAATAAGTAACTTGAAAGGTGATTGAAAACTTGAATTTAAGGCATTCAAGTGAAATAAAATGAAGTAGACTTGAATAAGTAATTCGAATGTGATTGAAACCTTTAAATTGTTGATAAAATATGATTAACATTGTTACATTATGAATTTGCTTGGTTTGGTTATGAAATGGATATGTTTGGCTTGCATTTGTGTTGGAAATGTTATTAAAATGCTCATATCATTGAAACTGATGAGTTTGTTGAGTATAGTACAGGTACGGGAGGCGTTCGAGAGAGTTGGAGCGCGTATATGCGTTATATTAGTCGCTTGCTATTAAAAATTTTCTAAGAGGTACGCCTACGCAAATATAATTGGGAAAATGATATATATATTGTGATATATTTTGGTTTCCGGCCATGTGAGCCGATGTATATATATTTGTGTATCCTGCGATATCGCAGAAGCTCCTCCGTGCAAAGGAGACTCCGCTAAAATTTTCCAGAAATTTTGGGAGTTAGAAAATTTTTGGGCTTTTTGGAAAAAATTTCTTAACTAGTAAAGTTATTTTGAAAACGAGTGTTAAGATAAAGGCTTTAGAGTAAATAAAGAAAATGGTTTTGGAATGGAGTTGAAACTTTTTGGGAAGTGGATATATGTTTTTAACTAAGCCAATTGGATAAGTAAATGGATTGGAGAGTATTTTCTACCTTAGCAAATTTCGGGGACGAAATTTTTATAAGGAGGGAGGAATGTAACATCCCGTATTTTTAAGCTATTGAATTTGAACATTTAATTCGTTTTAAATGTTAATGTGGGTCCTTAATTGATGTTGGAATGAATGGATTCGGGTTCATTCAATAAAATAAGCTATAATTTTTAGTTATAGCAATCCTGGTTGAATTTGAATAATGTGGAAATAATAAATTAACTATTCGGGATTGGGATAAAAAGGTGGATTTGGGTGTAAATAGCTATTAAATGGTGTTTAAATGTATTTTTAGGTTCGATTGGTTATAAACAATATTATTGGAATTTTAGAAGAATTTTAAAGTCGATAAATTATTATTTGGGATTTTATATTAATTTAATAATGAATTTAATATTATTAAAAATGCAATTTAATCAGATTTTGGTCTAGAATGAGCCAGAATGATTTTTAATGTGTTTATAAATTTTATATGATTTATTGTTAAGTTAATAAAATTTTAAAAAGTAAGATTTTAAGCGTTTCTGATAATTTCAGAAAATCGCTAGATTTAATAGACGAGTAAAATAGTCTTCCGGGGCACAGTCTCGGAATTCGACGAAACCAGTTCCATTGGATTCGTAATAGTTAGTTATTATCGGATTTCAATTTTCGTAGCAATCGGAGTTGTCGTTTGACCGTGGCAGCTCGAAACGCATCGAAATTGATTTAACCGATTTAATTTTAAATTGATTATTTAATTTCGTATCTCGCGCATACGATCAAATTAGCTTACGAAACCTCTTCCATTGTGTCTGGAACGAGGAAAAACCCTAGGATAGCCTGTCGGAACGTGAGAATTGGTGGTCGTTTGCATTTACGGTTTAGTCGAGCATTTATATTAATTAAATAATATATATATATATATATATATATATAAATGTCTCTAAACCCTAACATTACTTCACCGGCCGCCGCTTATACGTTTAATGGCCGGGAAGCAACGATTTTCTTCCTCCACATCTGCTCGATCCATGCATCGATTCACGAAGTGTTCAACTAAGAAAAGGTTGATCTCGACGAGCTCTAGGGATCCAACGGTCGGAATCGTCTCAAGCGCTGCGAGGAGGAGGAGAGGGAGGCCCGTTCGTGCTCCGTTCGATCGCGTTGTGCGTGTGATTTTGACCACCGAGCTTGGCCGCCTTCTGGCCATAGGCGCGCGTGGTGTGGAGCTTCAGGTCGGAGGTGTTTGATCGATCTATCGCGAAGCAAGGAGGGTGCGGCATCAAGCCCTAATCGATGTCGGCATGGGTTCGTCGACCTGCTTGTGTTCGCGAGGAAGAATAGGGTGAGCGGCCACGATTTGTTCTCTGGTGAACGGCTGAGATTGAGGGTAAAGCTTTTATAAAAGGGAATTTTTAAAAATTCGTTTCAAACTTTAAAATTTAATAACTAATTCGTTCGATATCAGAATTCGACGATTTTGATGGCGTTGGAATCGCAGAAAAGAGTTCTTCGAGATGGTACAGATCCGGAGTCATTCCGGGCAAGTAGAAATTTGGATTAAATCGGACATCGTCCGGTTTAATTTAAATTTCGAACGCTCGCCGAACTCAAAGTGAGTTTTTCTCACTCACATCTGGATGCTAGGCATTTTAAATAGTTAATATTTAAATATCTGTGTGGATGGCTGAATACAATTGTTATTATCAGTTTGGATTGATATTTATATTGTGATGTGCTAATATTTGTGGATGCAGGGAGAAACATGTAACAACCCGCATTTTTGACCGTTCAAGTCGACAAAACATACACACATGCCGACTCAAACAGTCCGAAATACGGATAGTTATTGGGGTAAATAAGAAAAGAAAGAAAAGAAAGAACAGAAACAAACTCAGAATCTCGCAGCGGAAGGAACAAGATATAATAATAAAATAACAGTTCATGAAGTTGTTAAATAAATAAATTTGATTATTATTATACATCATAAATCACAGTTACATACATATCAGAGATAATACAACAATGCAGCGAAAAAAATAATGCAGTAGTAGAATACAAATGATGTAATACCAAACTCCGTCTTTGTCCTCCAGAATAGATCTTCAACCTTATCTGAAATGCTCAGGCTGACCCGAGCGTAATGAAAAGGCAAAACACTCGAGTCAGGACTAAAATATCTCATGTAAGTCAAATCGAATAAGAAAATATGAGTGTGGCGGCGTCAGAGATGTTTACGGGTTTTGACATCTCCTATCCAGTGTCAACGTGAGTGCAATAACTTAAGAGATGTTACGTGTAATATCCCGGAAATTTGGGGCAATATCAATTTAATAATCTGTTTAAATAATTAAATTGATTTGATAATATTTGATAATAAAAAAATTGAATTGGTTAATAATCTAATTAAATAAATATTTAATTAGTGAATTTTATCTTTTATAAGTTAATAAAATGATTTCTATCTATAATATATATATGAGTATATATATTGTAAATAGATTGCCTTTGATTTGAAAGTTAATAAATAAATGAAATCTTGTTTTAAATTTCTAATATATATATTGATAATTTTGAGATTTTGATTTATTTAATATTTGCTTTTCAAAGCTATTTAAACAAAATATCTATATAGTTTTAAATAAGATTATAATAAGGATTATTTTATTTTCTTATTAAATATGATTTAAAAGTGAATATATATATATATATAAGTTTAAAATACAATTTACATATGATATGTTAATTCATTTAATAATAGTAGTAATTTATAATCTCTTTATAAATTATTTAAAATTGATAAATGAGTTATTTCCAAACAATATTAATAGTATATTGTTTTTATAAAATAGATTTTTATGTAAAATAAGATTTTAAAGAATTTGAATGTGTTCTTTTAAATTGACTTTAAATTGGATTTTAAATATAATTTGAATTTGGATTTAGATTTAATTTTTGAATTCAAAAAGAGGTAATATTTAAATAGTTTGGATCTCAAAGTATATGTAAACTTTTATTTATAATAATTAGTTTTGTTTCTTTATAAGTAATATATATAAATAGATAAGTAATTGTATTTAATAAATAAAGAAAAGCTTTTATTTACATTTAAATAAATAAGTGTTACTTAAATGACATGTGTAAATCTATAAAAGCTTGTTTAAACAAATGTAAACTAATTAACCACTCTAAGTGACAAATGTCAAGTTTTTAAAATTTTGTTTTCTTTTATTTTTAAGAAACTACAAATTAACTTATATATGCATACCTCTCCCTTCATTTTATTTTTCTATCTTCTTGAAATTCAAAGAGATAAACTTTCAGCCTGAAAATTCAAAACAAATCTGATAATCAACTTCCCAAAATCATAACAAAACCTGTAACCTCTCCAAAGAGAATCTGTAATCAACTCCTCAAACAATAATCAACATTTCTTCAATCTCAAAACAAAGCCTGCAAGTGTAAACCTGTAATTCATTATTCCAAAAAAAATCAAAAGGCAAAGCCTGTTTTCTCTTCAAATCTGAAAGCCTGCATATTTTCTTTAATCTGGAATCAAATTCCAGTCTGCATGCAAGATTCTGTAAACAAGCAACTCAAGTTTTAAATCAAAGAAGCAAGGCATCTCTGCATACAAATTTCTATAGCTAGCATTCCAATTTTCAAAGAAAATCAAGCATTCAGTTTTAAAGGTTTCAAAATCAAGGCTATTTCAAAGAATAAAGCTCTGTTCTCTGCTTTTAAAAATAGGTGAGTAACACTTTCTAAAAACTTAAGTATTCTATATAATCTGGTTGCATGCTTATCTCTGAAATAAGTTGTCTGTGAATATATTCTAAGTATATCTCTATGCATGTATGTATATATAGGTTGGTGTGCATGTTTGTTAACTATGATATCTCTGTTTCCAGTTTCAAGCTCAGATTTGATTTAAATTTTGTATCTATTGACCTAGTCATTATCATGATTTAAATTATAAACAATAATTGATTGTTTTATCATATATTAGAGTTTAAATTTTTATTTAAGTTAAAATAAAATGAGGACTTCTCTGGAAAATAGAATAGAGCAGGAAAACTTAAGTTTTGTTAAAATTCGAACCTCTTAATTCATTGATTCAGGTATACGATCTGAATCCCTGATTGAAACCATGATTTTTAAGATTCGAATCATGATTTTTAGAAGTAGGTTGAAGGAGCAGTTCGAGGTTGATCAAAATGAGTGTTTTGAGTTACCTCTGATGATCTAGTTGGTCGGAGTAGTCGAAATTTTCTCTGGTGATAGAGGAGTAATAAGGGATTGTGGGAAAAATGTCAGATGAATGTTCTAATCATTGGGGAGGCGGCGGTGATCATTTTATGTCTGGAAACCTAGTTTTGCAGTGCTGGGATGTTTGATTTTTCGCGAGGCCTCTAAGTGATCGAGTGCCTTGTTATTCGAAGACGCCATAGCTTGGATGTTGAAGAATGAGTGGACGAAGTTTCAAAGCTTCTGATGGTCGGAGTTGCTAGGTCGTGGCGATGTCAGGTTTGAAGATGGTTCCAGTTTATTGTTCCAGGTGAGGATCAAAATGCTCGATTTCGATTTTCGTGTTTGATCGAGGCTCTGGTGATCGAGTTAGGGTATGGGGTTGATTGTCGACTTGTAGAGTTCGTCGTGGGTGGCCGGAGCTCAGGCGAATAGCGGTGCACGTGCACATGATTGATTCGAATATCTGGAAGAATTTGAGTTAGAGGAAGAAGATAAGGCATACTCGAGTAAGTTGATGAGTGACTCGAAGTCGTACTCGTGGAAGTGTAGAAATGGCTCGGGTTCGTACAGGGGAGATTCGAGTGAGTTTAAACTGTTTTTAAAATTTCTAAACATAACAGAGTTTAAAATAAGAAGGGGAGGAAAACTCGAAGTAGGTCTCGGGGTTTCCAGTTTTTACTCGGGTAATTTGAAGTTTTGGCTCGGGTAAGTTGTGGCGTTATAGTTTAAAAACTGGACAGTGTTTTTAATTTTAAACTTAATTTTAAAATGTTTAGCAAGATTTAAAAAAATCCAGTTTTAATGAAATTTGAAGGCATGGATTCAAGGTTAAATTATATTCTAGATTTGAAATGAATAAAGCTTATAAAATTTTAATGTTTTAACAAATGTAAATATTTAAAGTATATTTAAAAAGGGTTTGAATTTTAATAAATTGGTTTAAAAATCTTTTAAATATTAAGTGCTTTCTTAACATTTGGTTTTAAAAAGAATTTGGTAAATTGATTTAAAAATTGTTAATAATTAATGAGGGTTCATTAATTAGGAATTATTAAATAATTAATTAATGGGATTAATTTTGAAAATCAATTAGATTAATTAACTAATGATAATCATTTATAAATTGGTTAAGTATAATTTACTTAATGGAAATAATTAAATGAATTAATTACTTAAGGTAATTAATTAAATAAATTTGATAAATTTAAATTAATTTGTTTAATTAAATTAAGAAATCACTTGGTGATTTGATAATTACTTAGATGTAATTAGTGAAAGTATAAATTACTTAGGAAAGTAATTAAAGTTAATTAGTGGATGTAATTAACTAAGGATGATTTAATAAAAGTAATTTGAGTTTAATTACTTTGAATAATTAATCAACGGATTAATTAAAGGATAATTAATTAAGAAGTAATTAATTAAGGGAAGAGTAATTAAGGGTAGTTAATTACTAAATGTGATTAATCAAAGGTGATTAATAATTAAAGATTAATTATTAAATGTAAATAATTTAAATGGAGTAATAAATTAAAGGAGTAATTAAAGATTATTATTAATTAATATAATTAATATTGTAATTAAGGATTAATTAATTAAGATTAATTAATCAATAATAAGTGATTAAAAAGTAATTAATTAATTGTAATTAATTAAGGATTAATGTAATTAAATATAGTTAATTAATTAATGAAGTAATTAAAGATTAATTACTGTAATGGTTTAAGATAATTAATTTGTGAAATTAATTAAGTATTAATTACTTAAAGTAATTAAAGGGTAATTAATCAGGAATGATTAATTTAGATGGATACTTAGAGTAATGATTAATTAATTGGTTTAATTAATAATTAAGTAAGCAGGATTTATAGAATGAAGTAATTAGTTTAATTCACTTTAAATTAATTAGATGATATAAATCATTGCTTAAGGATGGATGAATGAGATTGAATGTATTTCATTGTTTGATATCTCTGATGAGATATGTGTTGATATATGATATGGATGTTTGGTTGAATTATAATGATAATGTGAATTATCTGTTTGGATGATAATGTAGATTATCTATTGAATTATCTATCTTTGTGTATATAGATAAGAATTGAATTGTTTTAACCTTTAAAACAACTTGGCCCTTAAAAGATACGTTTTGGATTTCGATGAGACCGGGATCGGGTTTCCGTATACCGGATTTCCAGGTCTGGAGACCCGAATACCACATCGATCCAAATTAACGATAGGTCGTGAATCAAGTGAAGATGAAGATTCAGAGTGCAAGGGTTATTGTCGTTAACTCTGAGGGTGATTCCAAAACGAGTGTAACGAGATAATGCCTTCGGTTTCGTTCGAACCCGGAACGAACTTGTATGGATTGAATGCTTTCAGAACATCGTCAGGTGGACGATGAGCATTCTAAGTGATGTGTTCTTTTCTAAGGTAATCGTGACCTCAAGCCTCACAAACCGGGAATGGCTAAAACAGGGGAGGTGCAGCAAGGTTAGTGGGTAGCACCCAAGTAGGACAAGGTTACCTCTGTCTAGATGTCCCTTTCTATTTTCGACTTAGTGGTGCGGTTGCTGATCCCAACCGTGAGGTATCTTGTGCGGGAATTATCCAGTAAGGGATGTTCCGACCTTGTGTTGCAGGGGATTGGGAGTGATCCTCGGTACGGTGATCTAGGCCACGTACTGTGACGGGCGGTACCCCAGTAGCCCTGCCATTGTATGGAATCCAAAATCCAATAAGTGCCAACGGACTTGATTGTATAACCCACTTTGTGGCTAGTATGCTGGAATTTAATAATGTAACAATTTCAGCTATTTCATATTTATTTGAAAACCCTAGACCCTATTATAATACAATCGAATTTCCTATCAAATGTTTTGGTTAGCGTAAGGTAAAAACTTACCCATGTTTATGTGTGGGAAGTCTTACGTGATACTTTTTCTTTCAAAAGGTTTTGAAGTTAAACAAGTTTAACCTGTTACTCACACCAGACCCATGTCTGACCCAAGTTGTTTATTTCTGTTTTATAAACTCTTGGGTACTCAAATTTTTACGAGTAGCCAAGGGATTCAGGTTAGCCTTGACGAACTGTGGAGGAGCAATGGAGCAGGAGGCTTCGGCGTTGTAGATAGATAGTAGTTTCCGCTGTGTTGATCTTTGTTTAGATCTTTGTTTTGTATTGAGATGTAATAACTAGACAGATGTTTATAACTGTCTAGTATATGATGTGAATCTGTGTAACTCTGATAAGTGTTGTATATGATACTATGTAATATTTATGTGATATAATATATTTTGTTCGTTTCCGCTGTGAGTATTTGTGTTTGTTTCTTTTCTCTTCTTTTCTTTTCTACTTCTCACCCCTTTCTTTCTTATTAGCGATACGACTTTCTATGGAGAGAAAGTCGTGGTCGTTACAGTGGCATCAGAGCATAGGTTGAGCGAATGCCTAAGCTTTTGGGTTAAGTGAATATCAGAACACTAGGTTGAGTGAATACCTAGGTTCAGAAGGATTGTTCATTAGAGATAGGATCTGTAGCAACCTATTTGAGTCTGAGTATATCTATATACGAGAGCGCGTATTTGTTAGTTATATAAAAATGATTTTATATTGTGTTAATTGATCGGTTGAGTGGTATATGGATTCTGGTCAATACGAGTAGCTAACGTTATTGATAGGGATCTCTAAACACTTGAACCAGGCCAACGGACACAATATTGTTTTAAAGAGGTAAATGAAATAATTTTACCCAGAAATAATTTCTATATAAAAGTACCATTTTAAATATATATATATATATTTCTACCTATTTGTTGGGTTACCTGTTCGGGTTTTCCAATATAGGATATAAAGGTAGATAGAGTGGTGGTGTGTGAAACACGACTACCAATGGTTGGAGTATGAGTGTTGAGGTTGGAAGTGTATCTGTCGAGACTGTAGACCCAATACCGTCTCGAGTAAGCTTTGCTATGGTAAAGGATTTCATCGATCTCTGAAGGAAACCTTTTAAAGGTTCGGAGTTTATCTTTGAAGTTGGATGAGTAGAGTTGGATCTGTCGGTTAGGCAGAAGCGAGTGATGGTATCTCAGGAAATTGTAGCTGTGTGATGAGACGCAGTGAATATGGATGTTCCCGAAGATGTTTTCTTTGGAACAAGTTGTGGAAGTGTGTCTGCTTCGGTGTTGTGGCTGAGTTCAGCATGGTGATTCTGTTTGGTTTGAAGTTCGAGTTTCTCGAAAAGCTTTGGATTAGAAGTCTTTGGCATCTGTGGCAGCAGTGCAGCTCGGGAGTATTCTTTGTGTTGGCAGGAAATTTTCTGACTGAGCATTTTTTTCTGAAGTGGAGTTCAGAAGCAGCAAAGTGGATCCATTTCTTCAATGGATTGGATAAATAAGCGTAAGCTGTTCTAATTGGTAAAGAGAGAACAGTTTCTTTTCATTTGGCTGAGTGGATCGCAAAAGTGACTTGCGATTGTTGAGTGTTCTCTTGAGTTACCTGAGATTTTCTGGGATGTGTTGTCCAGTTTGTGCTTGTGTTCTTCATCAGCATTCTACTCCAGATCAGAGTTGAGCAGTAGAAGCAGTTTGGGATTGAATCTCTGGATAGGAGAAGTAAGTTTGGAATCTATGGATATTTGGTAGTAGAGTTGTGTTTTGGATTATGGGTAGATCATGAGAGGATCATTCTGTTGAGTTGTTTTTGGTTCTATCTGTTTCTAGAAGCATCAGCGAAGGTTGAGCTGATCAGGAAGGATGTAGTTAGCCCAGGATTGTCTGAAGGATTTTGTGGATAAGAGATGAAGAGGAATTTTGAATTCAAAGTCGGAGACTTCGTTGTTGTTGAAGTTTTCTTTGGTAAAGGGAGCTATAAGATTGGGTAAGTCTCGGAAGTTAGCTCCGAGTTATATTGGATCTTTTCGGTGTTCTAATTTGGATAAGTGCTTTGATCTACTGAATTGAATTGTCAGTTTGGATGACTAGAATTCAATGCATTTTACGTATCTCTGAGGGAGTACGTGTTTGATCTATCTCTGGTTTTGGAACCAGCAGTTCTGGAAGATTTGGTTGTTGAGTCAGACTCGTCTGTAGTCTGATATCTTGTTTAGTTCTATAGATCTAGATGAGTAAGAACTCTATAGCTTAGTATTGTTGATTGTTTGGATTTTGTAGAGCGAGTATCCCGGTATATTTATACTTGGGGAAACTCGAGGAAATTCTATTCAGAATTTTTCGCTGGGTAGTTAGAATTGTTTGTTTGGATGATTGGTTGCTATGATTGTTAGCATATAGATGATAATACATCCTTGTGATTTAAAAAGATTATTAAATTACCTTTGTTTTAAATTTCGGGGACGAAATTATTTTAAGGGGGAAGGAATGTAATATCCCGGAAATTTGGGGCAATATCAATTTAATAATCTGTTTAAATAATTAAATTGATTTGATAATATTTGATAATAAAAAAATTGAATTGGTTAATAATCTAATTAAATAAAT
Organism: Allium fistulosum; assembly: GCA_030737815.1. Classification (NCBI taxonomy): domain Eukaryota; kingdom Viridiplantae; phylum Streptophyta; class Magnoliopsida; order Asparagales; family Amaryllidaceae; genus Allium; species Allium fistulosum. Next base: position 357,862,443 of record CM060904.1, read on the forward strand.
ATTTAATTAGTGAATTTTATCTTTTATAAGTTAATAAAATGATTTCTATCTATAATATATATATGAGTATATATATTGTAAATAGATTGCCTTTGATTTGAAAGTTAATAAATAAATGAAATCTTGTTTTAAATTTCTAATATATATATTGATAATTTTGAGATTTTGATTTATTTAATATTTGCTTTTCAAAGCTATTTAAACAAAATATCTATATAGTTTTAAATAAGATTATAATAAGGATTATTTTATTTTCTTATTAAATATGATTTAAAAGTGAATATATATATATAAGTTTAAAATACAATTTACATATGATATGTTAATTCATTTAATAATAGTAGTAATTTATAATCTCTTTATAAATTATTTAAAATTGATAAATGAGTTATTTCCAAACAATATTAATAGTATATTGTTTTTATAAAATAGATTTTTATGTAAAATAAGATTTTAAAGAATTTGAATGTGTTCTTTTAAATTGACTTTAAATTGGATTTTAAATATAATTTGAATTTGGATTTAGATTTAATTTTTGAATTCAAAAAGAGGTAATATTTAAATAGTTTGGATCTCAAAGTATATGTAAACTTTTATTTATAATAATTAGTTTTGTTTCTTTATAAGTAATATATATAAATAGATAAGTAATTGTATTTAATAAATAAAGAAAAGCTTTTATTTACATTTAAATAAATAAGTGTTACTTAAATGACATGTGTAAATCTATAAAAGCTTGTTTAAACAAATGTAAACTAATTAACCACTCTAAGTGACAAATGTCAAGTTTTTAAAATTTTGTTTTCTTTTATTTTTAAGAAACTACAAATTAACTTATATATGCATACCTCTCCCTTCATTTTATTTTTCTATCTTCTTGAAATTCAAAGAGATAAACTTTCAGCCTGAAAATTCAAAACAAATCTGATAATCAACTTCCCAAAATCATAACAAAACCTGTAACCTCTCCAAAGAGAATCTGTAATCAACTCCTCAAACAATAATCAACATTTCTTCAATCTCAAAACAAAGCCTGCAAGTGTAAACCTGTAATTCATTATTCCAAAAAAAATCAAAAGGCAAAGCCTGTTTTCTCTTCAAATCTGAAAGCCTGCATATTTTCTTTAATCTGGAATCAAATTCCAGTCTGCATGCAAGATTCTGTAAACAAGCAACTCAAGTTTTAAATCAAAGAAGCAAGGCATCTCTGCATACAAATTTCTATAGCTAGCATTCCAATTTTCAAAGAAAATCAAGCATTCAGTTTTAAAGGTTTCAAAATCAAGGCTATTTCAAAGAATAAAGCTCTGTTCTCTGCTTTTAAAAATAGGTGAGTAACACTTTCTAAAAACTTAAGTATTCTATATAATCTGGTTGCATGCTTATCTCTGAAATAAGTTGTCTGTGAATATATTCTAAGTATATCTCTGTGCATGTATGTATATATAGGTTGGTGTGCATGTTTGTTAACTATGATATCTCTGTTTCTAGTTTCAAGCTCAGATTTGATTTAAATTTTGTATCTATTGACCTAGTCATTATCATGATTTAAATTATAAACAATAATTGATTGTTTTATCATATATTAGAGTTTAAATTTTTATTTAAGTTAAAATAAAATGAGGACTTCTCTGGAAAATAGAATAGAGCAGGAAAACTTAAGTTTTGTTAAAATTCGAACCTCTTAATTCATTGATTCAGGTATACGATCTGAATCCCTGATTGAAACCATGATTTTTAAGATTCGAATCATGATTTTTAGAAGTAGGTTGAAGGAGCAGTTCGAGGTTGATCAAAATGAGTGTTTTGAGTTACCTCTGATGATCTAGTTGGTCGGAGTAGTCGAAATTTTCTCTGGTGATAGAGGAGTAATAAGGGATTGTGGGAAAAATGTCAGATGAATGTTCTAATCATTGGGGAGGCGACGGTGATCATTTTATGTCTAGAAACCTAGTTTTGCAGTGCTGGGATGTTTGATTTTTCGCGAGGCCTCTAAGTGATCGAGTGCCTTGTTATTCGAAGACGCCATAGCTTGGATGTTGAAGAATGAGTGGACGAAGTTTCAAAGCTTCTGATGGTCGGAGTTGCTAGGTCGTGGCGATGTCAGGTTTGAAGATGGTTCCAGTTTATTGTTCCAGGTGAGGATCAAAATGCTCGATTTCGATTTTCGTGTTTGATCGAGGCTCTGGTGATCGAGTTAGGGTATGGGGTTGATTGTCGACTTGTAGAGTTCGTCGTGGGTGGCCGGAGCTCAGGCGAATAGCAGTGCACGTGCACATGATTGATTCGAATATCTGGAAGAATTTGAGTTAGAGGAAGAAGATAAGGCATACTCGAGTAAGTTGATGAGTGACTCAAAGTCGTACTCGTGGAAGTGTAGAAATGGCTCGGGTTCGTACAGGGGAGATTCGAGTGAGTTTAAACTGTTTTTAAAATTTCTAAACATAACAGAGTTTAAAATAAGAAGGGGAGGAAAACTCGAAGTAGGTCTCGGGGTTTCCAGTTTTTACTCGGGTAATTTGAAGTTTTGGCTCGGGTAAGTTGTGGCGTTATAGTTTAAAAACTGGACAGTGTTTTTAATTTTAAACTTAATTTTAAAATGTTTAGCAAGATTTAAAAAAATCCAGTTTTAATGAAATTTGAAGGCATGGATTCAAGGTTAAATTATATTCTAGATTTGAAATGAATAAAGCTTATAAAATTTTAATGTTTTAACAAATGTAAATATTTAAAGTATATTTAAAAAGGGTTTGAATTTTAATAAATTGGTTTAAAAATCTTTTAAATATTAAGTGCTTTCTTAACATTTGGTTTTAAAAAGAATTTGGTAAATTGATTTAAAAATTGTTAATAATTAATGAGGGTTCATTAATTAGGAATTATTAAATAATTAATTAATGGGATTAATTTTGAAAATCAATTAGATTAATTAACTAATGATAATCATTTATAAATTGGTTAAGTATAATTTACTTAATGGAAATAATTAAATGAATTAATTACTTAAGGTAATTAATTAAATAAATTTGATAAATTTAAATTAATTTGTTTAATTAAATTAAGAAATCACTTGGTGATTTGATAATTACTTAGATGTAATTAGTGAAAGTATAAATTACTTAGGAAAGTAATTAAAGTTAATTAGTGGATGTAATTAACTAAGGATGATTTAATAAAAGTAATTTGAGTTTAATTACTTTGAATAATTAATCAACGGATTAATTAAAGGATAATTAATTAAGAAGTAATTAATTAAGGGAAGAGTAATTAAGGGTAGTTAATTACTAAATGTGATTAATCAAAGGTGATTAATAATTAAAGATTAATTATTAAATGTAAATAATTTAAATGGAGTAATAAATTAAAGGAGTAATTAAAGATTATTATTAATTAATATAATTAATATTGTAATTAAGGATTAATTAATTAAGATTAATTAATCAATAATAAGTGATTAAAAAGTAATTAATTAATTGTAATTAATTAAGGATTAATGTAATTAAATATAGTTAATTAATTAATGAAGTAATTAAAGATTAATTACTGTAATGGTTTAAGATAATTAATTTGTGAAATTAATTAAGTATTAATTACTTAAAGTAATTAAAGGGTAATTAATCAGGAATGATTAATTTAGATGGATACTTAGAGTAATGATTAATTAATTGGTTTAATTAATAATTAAGTAAGCAGGATTTATAGAATGAAGTAATTAGTTTAATTCACTTTAAATTAATTAGATGATATAAATCATTGCTTAAGGATGGATGAATGAGATTGAATGTATTTCATTGTTTGATATCTCTGATGAGATATGTGTTGATATATGATATGGATGTTTGGTTGAATTATAATGATAATGTGAATTATCTGTTTGGATGATAATGTAGATTATCTATTGAATTATCTATCTTTGTGTATATAGATAAGAATTGAATTGTTTTAACCTTTAAAACAACTTGGCCCTTAAAAGATACGTTTTGGATTTCGATGAGACCGGGATCGGGTTTCCGTATACCGGATTTCCAGGTCTGGAGACCCGAATACCACATCGATCCAAATTAACGATAGGTCGTGAATCAAGTGAAGATGAAGATTCAGAGTGCAAGGGTTATTGTCGTTAACTCTGAGGGTGATTCCAAAACGAGTGTAACGAGATAATGCCTTCGGTTTCGTTCGAACCCGGAACGAACTTGTATGGATTGAATGCTTTCAGAACATCGTCAGGTGGACGATGAGCATTCTAAGTGATGTGTTCTTTTCTAAGGTAATCGTGACCTCAAGCCTCACAAACCGGGAATGGCTAAAACAGGGGAGGTGCAGCAAGGTTAGTGGGTAGCACCCAAGTAGGACAAGGTTACCTCTGTCTAGATGTCCCTTTCTATTTTCGACTTAGTGGTGCGGTTGCTGATCCCAACCGTGAGGTATCTTGTGCGGGAATTATCCAGTAAGGGATGTTCCGACCTTGTGTTGCAGGGGATTGGGAGTGATCCTCGGTACGGTGATCTAGGCCACGTACTGTGACGGGCGGTACCCCAGTAGCCCTGCCATTGTATGGAATCCAAAATCCAATAAGTGCCAACGGACTTGATTGTATAACCCACTTTGTGGCTAGTATGCTGGAATTTAATAATGTAACAATTTCAGCTATTTCATATTTATTTGAAAACCCTAGACCCTATTATAATACAATCGAATTTCCTATCAAATGTTTTGGTTAGCGTAAGGTAAAAACTTACCCATGTTTATGTGTGGGAAGTCTTACGTGATACTTTTTCTTTCAAAAGGTTTTGAAGTTAAACAAGTTTAACCTGTTACTCACACCAGACCCATGTCTGACCCAAGTTGTTTATTTCTGTTTTATAAACTCTTGGGTACTCAAATTTTTACGAGTAGCCAAGGGATTCAGGTTAGCCTTGACGAACTGTGGAGGAGCAATGGAGCAGGAGGCTTCGGCGTTGTAGATAGATAGTAGTTTCCGCTGTGTTGATCTTTGTTTAGATCTTTGTTTTGTATTGAGATGTAATAACTAGACAGATGATTATAACTGTCTAGTATATGATGTGAATCTGTGTAACTCTGATAAGTGTTGTATATGATACTATGTAATATTTATGTGATATAATATATTTTGTTCGTTTCCGCTGTGAGTATTTGTGTTTGTTTCTTTTCTCTTCTTTTCTTTTCTACTTCTCACCCCTTTCTTTCTTATTAGCGATACGACTTTCTATGGAGAGAAAGTCGTGGTCGTTACATTACGGGATTTTCCATCTCTCAAGGATCCGTTAAACTATCTACTATGTAGTACAATACGCTATTATAATATGTCTACATTAAAGTAAAAGTATTAAAATAGCGTTAAGCCATGGCCCATTCCACCCTTAACACATTTTTATTCCCAAAAGCATATACAAGACCGTAGTTTCCCCAAAACCGGAAGTCACCAGAGGGCAATCCATATACTAAAGGTAAATCAAAATCGTAGTGGTCGCGTATAAATGGAATACAAGTATGACAAGGCACATGAGGCAATACCCAAGGTAGTGATACTACCGTTCGCCTGATCCGGACTGGTGAGAACGCAACGCCGCAGCGCCCGCAACACCGTGAAACAACACTCCCAAAATCAAGGGTGCACCAATCGACAACATATAATGAGTAGTTCGAAGAAGTGTGTCCACTTGAGGTAGCAAATCCTCCATTGGCCCGGCACAGCTCCTGTTTGAGTCATTTCCAATTTGACACAAGTGTCAAGGCTATCCATCATCGTTCACTTTCTTCAGTCATCAACGAACATCATTCCAACCACTTCATTCTGGATCATCACTCCGCGTATAGTTATTAAAGTGGTTTTCGGTTTAGATAGAGAGTATATCCATAACCGAATTCCGGTCTCTTTAATAACTTCCGTAATTATTTCACCGATTGGTCGTTTATTTATTTCAAAACCAAATCAATTTCAATTCAATTAGAATTTATAAATCAACATTTCATTTGTCTTTCTAAATCAATTTCCACAATTTACGTTTCAAAACTTCCAAATCAAAATTTCAAAATCTTATAATTCAATTTCAATTTAAACAATTCAAATATTGATTCAAGTTCGTATATAAGTTTCATTCCGAAATCATTTAAATTAATTTAATTCAACATTCAAATCAATTTAAATTCATTTATCGATTTCATTTAATATCCGTTAAGGTACTTTATCATTCAAAACAATTTCTATTAAATTTCAAATCCATTACACTACCTTTTTAAGTTCAACTTCATTAAATCAAAACTTACAATTTTGAATTAAATTAAATTCGTCAAATCAATTCTTTCAATTACAAGTCTTACATTAATTCCAAAAATATCACATTTTCATTTCTTGTTAAAAAAATTCAATTTCACTTATTTACTTTCTTAAATAATTTTCCAAAACTTAATTAATAAAGAAACTCAATTTCAATTATTTATGAAGTAAAAATTCACTTATTCAAAAGTTCAAAATTTTCTTATTAAAGAATTTCAATTCAATTTAATCATTAAATAATTTAACCTTATTTAATTATTAAATAATTCAATAGTTTCAATTTAGTCCAATTCACAAATTTCTTTGAATTTCAATTAAATTCCAAATTAATTAAATCTCAATTTTAAATAAATTTTCAATTCCAAACTCAAACTTGAAATATCATTTCATAAAAAATTTCTTAGAAATATTCAGAGTTCGATTAAAAGTCCAATCTTTTAAAACAAATCAACTTTCGAAAATTTACGCTATATTTCAAAAAAAAAATTTATTCTTTTTTTAAAAAAAAATCTAAACTTCAAATAATTAAACAATTTCATTTACCAAGTTTAAATTCCAACATCTTGAGCTTCAATTCAAAATAATTCAATTTCCATAAATTGGATTTTTATTCTTAAAATCAATTCATTTAAATAATTTCAAAACAACTTTAAAATCATTTAATTTAACCAACCTGGTGTCCGTATATAATTCTCTAACCTATGGCCAAGTGGTTAGTTATTTCAATTAAATGTCAGGGATGAATATATATTACTTAAACCAATCACAGTGTCATGTGCATGTATAACAGGATATATATAAGCAAATAAACATCCAAACATTTAAATATCAACCAATAGCATCCATCGAAATAAATCATCCAATAGTCAATACAATTCACGGCAATTTCATAGTTATCAATATCGGGAAATTTGATTTCAATTAAATCCTAATTTCAATTTACTGTCAATTTAAATTTTCAACGGTGAATTCACACGACAATCTATATGACAATTAAAATTTATCAAACAACGACAAATAAATTCATATCACTTCATAATGTCAAATTTAACTACCATAAAAATATTCAGTACATTGTGAGCGTTATAAAACACTCACCTTTTGAATTTAAATTGAATTTAAATTCAATTTAAACCCAAAATTTTGACAGTCTCCAAATCCATCCAAACCAGCGTCAAAGTGTCCGGAATTTCGATACGATCCTAACAAAAGAAACCTCGTCCAAATCCGAGTCCGTATGCAAAAGTTATGAAAATTTGAAGATTGGAAAATTCTGGTGCTGAGTCGACTTCGAGTTCCCACCTCAAATACCCGATGCCTGCTTGGAGTTTTTGCGAAAACGACCCGATGACCCGAGTAGTTTTCTTCCCGACTCGAAGTAGCTCCAGGGTTTTTCCCCCTGAAACCCCAAGCGCGACCCGAAGCGCGTAAATCTCGAATTTTTTTTTTTTTTTTTTAGATTTTGGAATTTGGGAATAGGTTTTGTCTGCCATTGGAATGAGAAGCTAAGAAGAAGATGAATTGTACGTACAGACAAAAAAAATTAGGGAGGCTAGAGTTTATAACTGTGTTTATATAGGTATGTTAGAGATAGAGTAGATAGACTGGATAGATGAACGTGCGGAACAAACTATGGCCCGAAAAGCCCGTTCTGACCCCGAAACGAAATTGGGTAAACTCATATATCAAAATAGGTGTTTTAAAATATTTTAAACGCAATGGAAAAGGTTTCAAGTCCAAATTCCATCGTATGAAGAAGTTATGCTAAAATCAAAATTTCAAATTGATTTTAATTGATTATAATTGCATTTATTTCAAGGCGTTTCGAGTCCGTACGATCAAACGACAAGTCTGATTGCTACGAAAATTGAAACCTTACAATAATTCACTGTTACGGATCCGATGAAACTGGTTTCGTCGAAATCCGAGACAGTTGTAAAAATGGCTATTTTTACTGTTTAATTTCAATATAAAATTCCCAATTTTAAATTATTAACTTTTAAATCAAATTTCAATTGTTCACAAATTTCATTTTTAATTTCATAGTAATTAACAATCTTTTACAATGCAATTTTCCATTATAAATCCAATATAAAAGATTATATTAGATTCAGCGTTCAATTATATTGTAATTCAAATTCAAGTTATTTAATTCCAAATGAATTTTTTTTATTTCGATTTACACTTTCATTATTGAATCAACCATTTACTTATACATTATTATCAATAGTTTATAATTCATTTACTTTCATTTTCTTCAGCTATCATCTTATTTAAATTTACAGTAATATTAAATTACATTCATTTACGTTGATTTCCATATTATAACTTCAATATTAAATGTACATTTTATTTATTTCGTTGTTTACAATCAAATTCAATTCAATTCAATTACTTGTTACATTCAAATTTAAATCTTTACTTACGTTCAATTACCAGTTAACATCTTTATCAAATTACAGTTTCGGTTATTATTTGATTTCAATCAACTGTAATATTAGGTTACATTTATTTATATTAGTTTCAATAACATAAACTTCCACTATTAAATCTACCGTTTTATTTATTCTTTGTTTAGAATCATAACCAATTTGGTTTACAATCAAACTCAATTCATTGCTTACATTCAATACAGGTTAACATCCATATTTAATTTACAAATAAGTTATTTCAGAATTCAGTTTTGCATTTTAACTTGTAATTCACATTTAACAACACAAAATTTTATTTCCTTCGGATTTTTATCCAATTTTTTTATTTTAATTCGTATTTTTAAAGTGTTAAAAATACAGGTCGTTACAAAACAGGTTGGAGGGATCCAACTGGATTCCTCAAAATATAGCAATTATTTATAGTTGATAGTCATACCTGTTTATATGTTGTGATTGATAAATCTGGAAGTTTAATTGTATTGTGAAATTGTTGTATAAAGTATAATCACAAAATTTAATTATAAATGGATAAATTGTGTTTTTACGAAATAAAATGAATTGTTAAATTTAGAATTTCAAAGAATAAAATTTGAAATCGGATTTGAAAAGAAAAATGTTAATTGGGTCAAATTGGGATTTTGAATGTAATGGGAAGTTTATAAAATGGGTAAATGGGAAGTATAGTTTTCTGGAAATGAAATTTATGAAAATATAAATTGTTTAAAATAACGATGTTTATTTTAATAATGGCTAATGTTATCCGGAAAGTAAAAATATGTTAAATGGAGTTTCCAACTATAAATTAACAAGTTCAAATGAAAAATAGAATGTTTTGAAATGCCGTATTTCATTTGAATTTAATTAAGTGAATTGGAAATTTGGCTTCCATTGGAAATTCACCAAAAAAATGTTTAATTTAAAATGTTTAAACTATGATTTAAAAATGAATTTCCGGATATGGGAAATTGGGTGTGAACTTCGGATGAAGTCATAGTTAAATATGGGATTTGGGATTTATGTTGTAAAACATAATTGACTTGAAATAAATCAGTGGATTTATATGAAAGAGTACTTTGAAATGTTTAGGAACGGGAAAGTGTTTCCCTGGGAAAACCAAGTAAATGTTTATAAAAAGATTTTATTTAACTAAAGGTTAAGTTTTAAATCGTTTTAAAAAGTATTTTTAAGAAATCGTTATTTTTAAAGAAATAAATTAATAATTTTTAATACCGTAATAATTTGGGAGTATATTAGCAATTATTTTACAAACGGATTTATTTAAAAGTTGGTTTTAGCTTAAGCTGTTAAAATTAGCATTTTCCTTCTTATAACGCTATTTTGAATTTAGTGAAACTAAAACCCTTATCTTTAAATCAAAGTTTATGTGTTAATAACTAGTTTTCTTCACATATTTTAAATTTATATTTTGAGTAAATAAATAGAAGTAATTTTCATATTTTAAAGTATATTTCAGTATAAAATATTTTAACTGTTTTAAATGCAAATTGTTTTATACTTGGTTTTTCCCGATGGGAATAAAGGGTAAAGGATTTACCTTGTAAAGGAAGAGTTTGGAAATTTTTTTTCAAATGAGTTTTGAAAATGTGAAAATATATCTTTGAAAGATATTAGAAGCAAATAAATAATATGGAGATTATTTATTGTGTGATGGATGTGTATGGATGTTTGTGAACATTAATTGATAGTTAAATCACCGACTATCAATATTGGCCAAATGCGCTGATCGTTTCGAAGAGACCGGGATCGGGTTTCCGTATACCGGGATTCTAGGTCTGGAGACTCGAAAACCACTTCGATCCGGTTTGTACGTTTCGCGAAAACAATTTCGGAGTCGAAGATGGAGCAGTGAAGTGCAAGGGCTAGTCGCTACTAATCCTGAGGATATTTCCAAAATGGATGTAGTAGGGGTAGTGCCTTCGGTTCCGTTCGGACCCGGGATGGACTTATATGGACGAATGCTTTCGTGACATCGTCAGGTGGACGATGGGCATTCTAAGGGATATGTGCTATAAAGGTATCGTTTAGCCTCAAGCCTCATCAACCGGGAATGACTGAAAATCAGGGGTTATGCAGCAAGGCTTCGTGGGTAGCCCCCACTTGAGAGTAAGGTCATCCCTGTCTAGATGTCCCTTTTTATTTCGGCTTAGTGGTGCGGTTGCTGATCCCAACCGTGGGGTGATTTTACTTGGAATTATCCAGTAAGGGATGATTCCGGTCTTGTGTTGCAGGGGAGCGGGCGTACTCCTCGGTACTGTGATCTAGGCCACGTACTGTGACAGGTGGTACCCCAGTGCCTAGTCATTCGTTGGAAATCCATTCTCCCTACGAGCCTGTACGGTTTTGATTGTGCCCAACTATTGTTGAAATGTGAGATGCAAGCATTTCAGCTAGATTCTATTTTACTTTCTATAGACGCTATTATAATATCAGAGGATTTTAATATAAGAGTGTTTTAGCTATCGTAAGGTAAAAACCCGACATGTTTATTTGTGGCGTGGTCTTAGAGATGCTTTTGTTTTTAAAGAATTTTGAAACTTTAATAATCAATTGGGTGTATTTATGATGCGCTGGTATTCCAGACTGACTCGGGTGTTATTTTATTATAATGCTCGGGTCAGACCGAGTATTTTACAGGATAGGTTGCTATGGAGCTCAGGAGAGGAGCTGGAGTTCGAGACGTATTTCTCGTACTTGTATTATTCCGCTGCTGTGATTGTTGTATTGACTGATTGACTGGATATTGATGATTGTATTGATATTCTCTGATGATGATGTATTGTATATAAACAGATATAGTTTCATTTTGTGTAAAGATCTATTCTATATATTATATTTTATCCGCTGCGACTGTGAGGTTCTGATTTTGTTTAGTTCTTTCTTCTTCTATCTACTTTCTTATTCTTCTACAATCTGTCTTTCCGGCATTCGATCGTCGGCATATTATACAGATGAGTATTTTGTGTCGATTTTCGAGGGTCGTGAAGGGCGGGTCGTCACAATAATCTTTAATCTACATGAAATGATAGTGTAGATTCTAGAAATAATTATATTAATTCGTACAAATAACAATGCGAATTAATACGGTTATTTCGGGATTATTTGAATTGACTATTGGATTGATATAGGTTGTTGTTATTGTTTGTTTATTTACTTTGACACCATCCCAGTTATCACACTGCAAGTTCCCTTTGTTATGTTTTGATTTTGAATTGAATTGGAATCGGGTTGAAATGATAAATACCCAAATTGAACTTTGACCTAGGAAAGAGAATTAAATAAAACCCGATTGGTCAATAATTTGATTTAAAAATAAACGAAGATTTTATTTGAATAAATAATATGGTTTTGAAATGAAGTTGAAATTTGAATTTTTAATGAAAGGAAAATGTTAATATTTAATAATCTGAAATAAAATGTTAACCATGTAATTGATGGAAGAATGTTGTTTAATTTGAGAAATGATTGAATTGAGTTTGAAATGATTAAATAATTAAGTTTGAAATTATAATTAAGTTTGAAATTATTACAGTTTAAAATGATTTAATAATTAAGTTTGAAATTATAATTAAGTTTGAAATTATTAAACTTTGAAATGATTTAATAATTAAGTTTGAAATTATAATTAAGTTTGTAATTATTAAACTTTGAAATTATTTAATAATTAAGTTTTGAATTATTTAATAATTAAATAAGATTGAGTTATTTAATGATTAAATTGAAGTGAATTCTTTAATAAGTAAAATTTAATTTTTGAATAAGTGAATTTTACTTCGTAAATAATTGAAATTGAGTTTCTTTATTAATTAAGTTTTGGAAAATTATTTAAGTAATTAAATAAGTGAAATTGAATTTCTTTAACGAGAAATAAAATGTGATTTATTGAAATTGATGTAAGACTTGAAATTTAAAGAAATCTTATTTAATGAATTTAATTTAATTCAAATTGTAAGTTTTGATATAATGAAGTTGAATTTAAATAATGGATTTAATGAATTGGAAATTTAATAGAAATTGTTTTGAATGACAAATTTACTTAACGAATATTGAATGAAATCGATTTATGAACTTAAATTGATTTGAGTGTTAAATTAAATCAAATGATTTCGGAATGAAACTTATATGCGAACTTGAATCAATATTTGAATTGTTTAAATAGAAATTGAAATTGTATTATAAGATTTTGAAATGGTAATTTGGAAGTTTTGAAACGTAAAGTATGGAAATTGGTTTTGAAAGACAAATGAAATGTTGATTTGCGAATTCTAATTGAAATTGAATTTGATTTGGTTTTGAAGTATATAAACGACCAATCGGTGTAATAATTACGGAAGTTATTAAAGAGACCGGGATCGGATATGGACATACTCTCTGTCGATACCGAAAACCACTTTAATAACTAACATTCGCGGAGTGTTGATCCAGAATGAAGTGGTTGGAATGATGTTCGTGATGACTGAAGAAAGAGAACGATAATGGATAGCCTTGACACTTGTGTCAAATTGGAAATGACTAAAACAGGAGCTGTGCCGGGCCAATGGAGGATTAGCTACCTCAAGTGGACACACTTCTTCGAACTACTTATACTTGTTGTCGATTGGTGCACCCTTGATTTTGGGAGTGTTGTTTCACGGTGTTGCGGGCGCTGCGGCGTTGCGTTCTCACCAGTCCGGATCAGGCGAACGGTAGTATCACTACCTTGGGTATTGCCTCATGTGCCTTGTCATACTTGTATTCCATTTATACGCGACCACTACGATTTTGTTTTGTACCTTTAGTATATGGATTGCCCTCTGGTGACTTCCGGTTTTGGGGAAACTACGGTCTTGTATATGCTTTTGGGAATAAAAATGTGTTAAGGGTGGAATGGGCCATGACTTAACACTATTTTAATACCTTATATTACTGATAGACATTATCTACTTAGCGTATATTACTACCTAGTAGATAGTTTAACGGATCCTTAAAGGATGGTTATTCCAAACATCCTTTGAGTTACTTGTATTTCAATTGCTATTTCACTTGAGTTGGATTTATTAATATAAGAATGTTAATCCTGACTCGAGTGTCTTGTGTTTTTGCTTTACGCTCGGGTCAGACTGAGTGTACCAGTATTCAAGACTCACCTTTGAAGTTGGAGCTTTGCTTGAAGATCCAGCCATCTATTCTGCTTTCAGTATTCGATGATGTAACGACCCGAAATTTTGGACCATTCGCATCCATTATAAGTGTATAGGTAGACACTCATGCCGGAGTTGAATTGCTCAAAATACCGCGTTGTTAATTTAAATTTGGCAAAACTGAACATATACAGTAAATAAAATAATCACAGATCACAGACACAGAGAATAAGTGCAGCGGAAATAAAAGAGATAGTAGTTCATGAAGCTACTATATGAATATATAAAATACATCAGAGTTTACAACAGAAGAGTAATATGATACATCAGATACAAATCAGAATACATCGATCACTGGAATCATCGAATGCTGAAAGCAGAATAGATGGCTGGATCTTCAAGAAAAGCTCCAACTTCAAAGGTGAGTCTCGAATACTGGTACACTCAGTCTGACCCGAGCGTAAAGCAAAAACACAAGACAATCGAGTCAGGATTAACATTCTTATATTAATAAATCCAACTCAAGTGAAATAGCAATTAAAATACAAGAAACTCAAAGGATGTTTGGAACAACCATCCTTAAGGATCCGTCAAACTATCTACTATGTAGTAATGTACGATAAGTAGATAATGTCTATCAGTAATATAAAAAGATATCAAAATAGCGTTAAGTCATGGCCCATTCCACCCTTAACACATTTTTATTCCCAAAAGCATATACAAGACCGTAGTTTCCCCAAAACCGGAAGTCACCAGAGGGCAATCCATATACTAAAGGTACAAATCAAAATCGTAGTGGTCGCGCATAAATGGAATACAAGTATGACAAGGCACATGAGGCTATACCCGAGGTAGTGATACTACCGTTCGCCTGATCCGGACTGGTGAGAACGCAACGCCGCAGCGCCCGCAACACCGTGAAACAACACTCCCAAAATCAAGGGTGCACCAATCGACAACAAGTATAAGTAGTTCGAAGAAGTGTGTCCACTTGAGGTATCAATCCTCCATTGGCCCGGCACAGCTACTGTTTTAGTCATTTCCAATTTGACACAAGTGTCAAGGCTATCCATTATCGTTCTCTTTCTTCAGTCATCACGTACATCATTCCAACCACTTCATTCTGGATCATCACTCCGCGTATAGTTATTAAAGTGGTTTTCGGTTCAGATAGAGATTATATCCATTAACGATCCCGGTCTCTTTAATAACTTTCGTAATTATTACACCGATTGGTCGTCTATATATTTCAAAAACCAAATCAATTTCAATTTGTAAATCAACATTTCATTTGTCTTTCAAAACTGATTTCCAATAATTTACGTTTCAAAACTTCCAAATTATCATTTCAAAATCTTATAATTCAATTTCAATCTTTATTTAAAACAATTCAAATATTGATTCAAGTTCGTATATAAGTTTCATTTCGAAAACATTCAAATTAATTTAATTTAACATTCAAATCAATTAAAACTCATTTATCGATTTCATTCAATATTAGTTAAGTAAATATGCCATTCAAAACCATTTCTATTAAATTTCCAATTCATTAAATCCATTATTTAAATTCAACTTCCTTATATCAAAACTTACAAATTGAATTAAATTAAATTCATCAAATCAATTTTTTTTTTAAATTTCAAGTCTTACATTAATTTCAATAAATCACATTTTATTTCTTGTTAAAGAAATTCAATTTCAGTTATTTACTTTCTTAAATAATTTTCCAAAAACTTACTTAAATAAGAAATTCAATTTCAATTATTTACGAAGTAAAATTCACTTATTCAAAAGTTCAATTTCTTTATCAAAGAATTCAGTTCAATTTAATCATTAAATGATTCAACCTTATTTAATTATTAAATAATTCAAAACTTAATTATTAAATAGTTTCAAAGTTTAATAATTTCAAACTTAATTATAATTTCAAACTTAATTATTAAATCATTTTAGAGTTTAATAATTTCAAACTTAATTATACTTTCAAACTTAATTCAATCATTTCTCAAATTAAACATCGTTCTTTCATCAATTTCTTTATTAATATTTTATTTCAGATTATTAATATTCACATTTAAATTTCATTAAAATTAAATTTCCAACTTCATTTCAAAACCACATTATTTATTCAAATAAAATCTTCATTTTATTTTAAATCAAATTATTGACCAATCGGGTTTTATTTAATTTCCTATCCTAGGTCAAAGTTCAATTTGGGTATTTATCATTTCAACCCGATTCCAATTTAATTCAAAATCAAAACATAAAGGGAACTTGCAGTGTGATAACTGGGATGGTGTCAAAGTAAATAAACAAGCAATAACAACAACAATAACAATCCAATAATCAATTCAAATAATCCCAAAATAACCGTATTAATTCGCATTGTTATTTGTACGAATTAATATAATTATTTCTAGAATCTACACTATCATTTCATGTAGATTAAAGATTATTACATTACGGGTTTCACTTGTCATCTATTACAATTTTACACTACAACAATTAGTCCAATATACGTCGATGGTTCAAAGTGTAATTATCACTATTCTACATGTCAATTAATTTAACAATTAAAAGGGGTCATATTCAACTAATCAAATTTAACATATGAATCAGTTTTAAAATTGTTAACTATCCTATATCCATTTCAATTTTACATACTATTTATCATTTAACACTAACAATTTAACGTCCAATATAAATATCAACAATCAATCAATTATCAGCCAAACTGCATTATCATCACATAAATAATTAACAGATATTGGTGTCAAATGTCATAGGTGAACTGATACAGGCAATAGCATATATAACAGTGTAATTAACTAAAAGCAGTATATTTCAATTGTCGTTTCAATTGAAATCAGATTTAATAAATAAAAGAACGTTAATCGTGAGTGAGTGCTCACCTTTCGAGGCTAGAGAAATGAACGAGGATGGAAACGGATAGGCAATGATAAGCATAAGGATCAAGCGATCGAGACAGTGACAAGTTAGGAATTTTGCTGCAACAAACACGATATTGAAAAAGGTAAATCGAGATGGGCAAGAGATCGATTGAACAAGATATATGCTATCCATATATATATACACACACACGCATATTCTTTAAAATCAAGTTGAACATACGATTTCAATTTAATACTTAATTTAAACAAAAATAAATCTTCCATATATTTTGAAAGTCACACACATATATATACGTATATAGTTAATATATAAACTGACTCATCATAACTTATATAATAAAATTATAAAACCAACATTTAAATATATTTACAACTTACATACCCTATATATAACAACCACGTGACACCTAATTTATATAGACTCTTCTATACAACAACATATCATATATAGGCTAATATATATAAGATGAAACAACAGCCCGAACTAAAGGTTGAATATATATATTCAGATTCTTTTATCTGTGAACTACCAGTATATACATGTTAATATGTAAACACTAGATTAAATTTATATGCAAACTAATGTGCAACCTCGGCACATACTTATAAACCGTATATATATACTTTTACTATTTGTTACAAATATAACTTATACAATTTATATATATAGCAAATAGATCCTAATCTTTATCACTTATATGTTCACACAGATCATCCAAAACTCAGAAATTTTACTATACAACTCGTATAAATATATATACTTTACCAACATCATGTAAACTCATATGTATATCTTGGTAAAACATGAAGACTATCACCCAAATATATATTGTAAACATAATACATATACATAGGGACGTATATATGATTTAAACTTGTACATAACTAACGTATAAAATTTCAATAGTATATATATATATAATAGAACCCAACAATATATATACCTCAAGATATTTATAACAGATTGAATATTATAGCAAAATCTTGTTATATAAACAAACATAAAAAAAATATAACCACATAACCATATAAGTATTAAACACCAAATTTATACTTGTAACCCACTGCAATTAACAAACTATATAACAACTTTAAAATAAATGTTCATAAACTGAAATGTAAATATTTAATACAAAACTGATATGAACAACACTTCACTAGAACTTATATATAAACCTTCCGACACGCTTAATTCATTTGGCCAGACTATTTTATATATATCATATATGACTTAAGTTGTTATATAATTATAAACTGCTATATTATAACTATACATATACCATATGTATGTAAACTGTAGTTTATATAAAGCAGCTTATAAAAAAATATAGACTATTATAATTTATACACTCAAAACTCAACAGGCTATTATACATCTCACATATATATATCTTACAACACAGTAACCTATGCATAGTAGACCTAAATGAACATGATATAACATATATATCTATATAGTAACCTATTATAACTGCAATATAAAAGTCCAGGAAGCTAACATGTGAACGCAAACTGACCTAAGACATATGCGTGAGTCAGTGGAACAGAGGAGGAAGGAAGAGGAGGGGCGGTATTCGCGTCAATGAAGAGGAGTTTTCGGCTAACTTCGGTGAGGCCGTAGGGAAGTTTAGACGGTGGTGGGCGAAATAGAGGGAGGGGAGGTCGGTTGCCTATGCGGAAGTGGGCCTGGGCGAACTGGAGGACAGTGGGCCGGAGGAGGGCGAGTGGTTGATGGGAAGGCGAAGGGTGGTGGAAGGCCGGTGTTGGAGGTGGTGAAGCGGGGCTGCCGATGTGGAGCTGCTGGTTTCGAAGTTTGGAGCCGAACATAGGCTTTGGTTGGGCAACAGGAAGGTGAGGCGGAGGTCGGAGATTGCTCGAAGTGGAGACGTGGATGAGGAGGATGAACACGTGCTACAAGTATTTTTATATTGAGCATGACAAAGAATAGAAGATGAAAGGCAGTGCACCAAAGAATGAAAGTGCACTAATAATAAATATTGAAACAAAGGTGAATAGCCACAGTACGGTTGAATTCAAGGAATGAACATATTAATGGTTGTTTGTTTCAACCGATAAAGAAGTGTAGACGTACAGTCATTTCTTTTATAATTCAACTTCCAACAGATAAAGGCACCAAGCAAGCCATCAATAATTTTTGCCATTGGAAATAGTAATATTTAAAGACTGAACTCAAGAATGGTCAACAGCCGACAGCTAGTTGCCTTACTTGAATGGCCAAGAAAAGGACACAGAAATCTGAAAGGCACGAATGCGGAATCGGTACGAAGAATCGTTACGCTAATTTTTGTCGCGTATCGGTCGTCAAAATGCACAATTGAATATACAGCAGGAATCCGTATGTCGAAACGATCAAAACGGTATACGGATATCAGTGGTACGATTGAATTACGAAAATTCGAATTTTTCTACTATGAAAAATGCAAGAAAAACACTGAAAAATAAGATCGACGGAGCCAAAGATGTCCGAATTTGGAAAAACGACAAACTAACATCTTGCTCAGAAGATGGTTTAGAATTTTTCTATGTAAAAATATTTAGGTTTCGGAAACATTTTATTTTCATCGCTTTTTAACTGATTAAATTGAAGTAAATTTACGTGCGAAATAAAATTTCATATTTTCGGACGAAAATTTACCAGTTGCTATGTTTAACTAGACGTATTCCAAATATTAAATTTTTATTTCAAAATTTTATTGTTTAAAATTTTCACAAAATTTCAACTAATTACGTTATTAAAACAGTTGAAATTTACGGGTCGTTACACTCTCCCCCACTCAAAACTTTTCGTCCCCGAAAAGGAACGAGGTAGGAGAATAGAAACAACCAGAAAGAAAACAGATTTAAAATACAAAATAACAATTAATTTAAACCATATAAATTCAAATTTAAATCAATTGATATTCAATAATTGATTTAATCCATTTGATTTCACTAAAATCAATCTCAACTATTTCTA
This sequence comes from Allium fistulosum, assembly GCA_030737815.1. NCBI lineage: Eukaryota > Viridiplantae > Streptophyta > Magnoliopsida > Asparagales > Amaryllidaceae > Allium > Allium fistulosum. Next base: position 357,882,200 of record CM060904.1, read on the forward strand.
AATTCATTATCTATCCAATTATCTTAAATTTACAATTTCTAAAACCATAAATTTGAATAGTCTTTTATTATAATCATATTTTTTTTAGCAATTTAAATTCTTCTTTATTCCAAATTACTGTTAAATTTATTCTACTTAATATATCTACTCACATATATTTAACCCATATAAATTAATTTAAAACATAAAAGTTTCGATTTAAATTAATTTACATCTATTAATTTCTTTTAAATTCAAGGTATTTTCATATGTTGATCAAATTTCAAATTATTAATTCTTTCAAAACAAATTTATTTCATTATTAACTGAGTTTACTAATTATCCTATCTAACTTTATTAACATCTTTATAATCAAAATTTAGTGTATAACATTTATTATAAACACTCAAATTTTATTTATAAATTCAATTTATCTTATATATTATCCAATTACATATTCAACTTCTGAACGATTTAGGTAAGTTGTATTAGAATGCAGTTGAACAATATACAAATAAAATTTTCCCAATTCAATTATTCAAGTTTAAATATTTATTCCAAATTTTTGGTTTTATTTATAATTAAAATCATCCTTTAACAAAATTTAAGAATTAGATTTCCGATTAACTTTAAACAATTTAGAGATATATATAATATATTTATATCAAATCAAATTAAATTTTAAAATAAGATACTTATATATATATAAATCAAATTATACTCAAGAAATTCAAATCAAAATATTTTTCAAAACAAACCGTAGTAAAGCTACAGAATAGTATCTCCGCTTCGAAACTCGAAAATGAATGTCGATGATGCGGCCGCCATCACCGAAATTATTTTCCAGCGACAAAGAGAAGAGCACTGATTTCAACATTTTAAAATTCTTTGAAAATGATTTCTATTCGAAAATACTTCAATAATATATACTTTAAAATTTTAAAACCAAAGTTCCAAATCACCGGAAACTAAATTCTCAAATTTCTGAATTAAATTCATTTCAAATTCCAAATTAATTTATAAACCGTATTTATAAATTTATTTAGAACAATAAATGATAATCAAATATTATCATTTCAAACAACAATTTAATTAACTTATTAAATTCCAGAAAATTTTACTTATATATTTATGGTATAATCACACAATTTTATTTCATTTACCAAATTTGAAAACAATATTGTGTCAGTTTGCTCTGCTCAAATGTTTTGGAAATCCTATCGATAGCGTTGATCAGACGCATCGATCGAAAATCCAAATCAACATCAACAACTCAAACAACACAGTATATATATTAAAACATTTATATATTAGTTTACAAATACATTTCTTTGCTCGACGATACAGGAATGAATTTTCAAAATAAGGATAGGGATTCAAATTTGTTGACTCAGATCAAAGGGAATTTCGATTCGAAGATAGGTTTGAACAAAGGCGAGATAATTAAATAACAAAATAAGGCGATGGATAAGTTTATATAAATCGCGGGCAACCTTAACCGGGTCGACCGTGACTACAAGCATAAGATCGATGCAGAATTCCGAGGCAAATCTACATTCGATCTCAAGAAATTGAATTCAGGTATAGCAGGAGATAGATAGCATTGTAAACCGAGGATACATAAATCTCCGGTAAATCGATGTCTATTATAAAGGAGTTTTGCTCCTTTACGAATCATTCGAAGATTGGCGAGACCGCCGATCTATTATAGATAACATTCAAAATGGAGTTATGGGGTGCTCCATGATTGAAAGAAGACGAATAGTGAAGGACACAAATGAATTTCGGAACCGAGGGGAACGTTCCAAAATTCAAAGGAATTGAGTTAAGGGAAAAGATTGAAACTCGAATGAGAGTGATTCTGTAAATACATTTACCCTATATGTTGAGTTTTGCCTAGAGCTACCAAAGCTCTGATACCAACTGTAACGACCCGAAATTTTGGACCATTCGCATCCATTATAAGTGTATAGGTAGACACTCATGCCGGAGTTGAATTGCTCAAAATACCGCGTTGTTAATTTAAATTTGGCAAAACTGAACATATACAGTAAATAAAATAATCACAGATCACAGACACAGAGAATAAGTGCAGCGGAAATAAAAGAGATAGTAGTTCATGAAGCTACTATATGAATATATAAAATACATCAGAGTTTACAACAGAAGAGTAATATGATACATCAGATACAAATCAGAATACATCGATCATTGGAATCATCGAATGCTGAAAGCAGAATAGATGGCTGGATCTTCAAGCAAAGCTCCAACTTCAAAGGTGAGTCTCGAATACTGGTACTGTAACGTCCCGAAAATTTTCGACTTTCGAAAATTCAACATCGATACTCACTTTATCGACTGCTGAGCCATCGAATGCCGGAAACCCGAAAAGTTATGGTTTTAAGAAAAAGAAAAAGTAGAAGAAGAAGAAGATAGAAGAAAAAGAGAAGAAAAAGAAAAGAAGAACAACAGAACAACATCAGAACAGAAACAATATCAGAATCTCACATATCGCAGCGGAACAATATATAATAGATAAATGAATAATCTTTAAATAAAGAACTATATCATTTTATACATACATCAATCATCAGAGTCAATATACAACTCAGTACAACAATGGACAGTTATATAAACTTGTCCTCATACAGAATACACAGCGGAATAAATATATCAAATACAAATACTACGTCTCGTCATCCAGCTTATCTCCAAAGCTCCAGAATATCCAGAATATCCTGATAATCTAACTCTAGACTGCCCGTGTGGAAATTGGTGGGCACCCAGAGTTTAGAAGGGAAACAATAAACTCCGAGTCAGTCATGGAGACTGGTGTGAGATCGTAAAACAGTTATTCTTTAAAATAAATAGCAGGAAATTTTAAAGTCAATTCGCAATGCTTTTGGAAAATGAAACTACCATAAGACCTCCCACCACACACACAATGCAAACGCAGACTTGGAGGAGATTTCTTCTTATGATAGTCAAAGATGCTTACTACGCAAAATCAAATCATTTTTGATATTATTATTAGTGCATAGTGTAGAAAACATTTCGAAAGTAGAATATAAATCTTAGCCAGCATAGGTACCATTATAGTATGCTTGCTATAGCTACCATATTAAATGGCAGGTTCTACAACTAATACCGTACAAGTCGCGTATTGTTTCTTTGGATTTCCAACAAATGGTCAGGCTAAGGAACTTCCTATCCACGATGGGTACGTCCCTGGAATAGACGACCCGAGAACCTAACCGGATCTCTGCCAACACAAGGCCGGGTTACCTCTGCAAAAATAGGTAACTACTGACACGCGTATGCCATCCCCCGATCGTCACCGATCTTCCCGAGGATCCCCGATTCCAACAAACCACATAGATAATAATAATGCAGTAACCACAGAGGTTAAGTATCTGGGCTCCATACCATGATACCACCTTTATCCAGAAGAAATGACATACACTAAGGGGCGCTACTCCCTAGAACCTTGCTGCATCCTTCCTGTTTCGACCATTTCCGGGGTGTGAGGCTCGATGAAGTCTCGTCCACAAAGCTACGCTTTCTCAAAAAGCCCTGCTTCGGGTCAAACAAAAATGATCAACCTATGATCACAAAGATATAAGATCAACCAAATGATCATATCACAAATGATCAAACACTGATCATTTCACAGCAACACTCAGTATGCCACGTTACCAAATTGGGATATATCGCTGATAAATTTCAACTACATAACCTCTGAGCTCGTACGTCTCAGAGAAGGGTGTTAAGCTAAGAGAATAAATTCTCCGCCACCAACAGGAATGTATTTGAAAGAAATCAGCTTTATATCTCAAATTGTAACGTCAGACACACAATCCATACAAGTCTGTTCCGGGATCGAACAGAACCGAAGGCACTTCTCACGAAGCCCTTGCATATCCGGATAATTTTCAATCACATCAGGACTTCCCGTCACTAAGGGTGATAAAACCTCTAAATCGGAGATCAGCCGATGTAGAGTAACTCGACGGTAATCCTTCCGTTTTCAAAAATATCCGGTCTTCAACACCGGTCTTCAAATGCGATTCATAACGACGTATCACATATTCGGAATGGGTTATACGACCCCACGGTCCTTTCCCGGCTAACCCGAATAGTGAGCGTTTATTTAAAAACAAGTGTGGCATTCAAATTCATCCAATTCACAACAAATACCTATCTAAAGGTAATTATTGATAGTCGGTTATTTAACTATCAATAAAGATGCGCAACATCATCAGATTCCAAATAATTTTCCAAATTATTTCATCTTCAAAAATATCTTTACTAGATATAAAATTTCCACACTTAACCGTTTGAAACAAATTTCAAATATTCAATTTCCACATTTCATTTTATCTTTGAAGATAAAATCTCAAAAACAGTTCATTTCATATTGGAAAAGCATTTCCATACTTATTTAAGATAAGTAATTCACAAAACTATTTATTTTCAACATTTGAAAATATTCGATATACTTAAATCAAATTAAGTATATATTCATTCTTTAAGGAAATCATTTACTTTGACAACATTTATTTGAGTCAAAACGAATGTTACGTAAAACATCGTTACGACGACTCAAAATCACTAGTATAGGGATTCGAAATTTAGATAGATATATAAATCCCAATACTATATAAAACATTTCCTTTCGGAAATCATTTACTATAACAACAGTGTTATAGTCCACCATTTCCTTAAATTTCTCGAAAACGTCTATTTCAACAAGAACTGCGGAAATCTCTGCTTTCGATTTATAATACATTTTAAAACACCTTTAAAATGTTTAACTTCATTTTTAAAATATTACTTCTTCAAAAATGAATCCATTTTACTTAACAATATATTCACTGTCCAAAATCGTGAATAAAATTTACTTAACCCCATTTCAATCATTCCTACACATTTTTATTTCAATAAAAATTCGCTATTCAAAATCGTGAATATATCTTCTTAAATAATCTTCTATATTAAATTTATCACATTCAATCTATTTTCGAATTTATAAGCACGTTTATAAATTCTATTTCTCTTTTTAATAACAACTTCGACTTATAAACCTTCTTTTATCAACTTCTATATTTAACTTATCAAATTCCATCGCTTTCGAATTTATAAACACGGTTATAAATTCTATTTCTATTTTAATAACAACCTCGACTTATGAATCTTCTTTTTATCAATTTCTATATTCTACTTATCAAAATAAGTGATTTCGGATTTATAAACAACTTTTATAAATTCCAATTCCATTTATAAAAACTTCAATACCAAATCAATTTCAATATTGATTTCTAAATTTATTTTCACTACTAAAATAAATTCCTTATTTTTCTCAAATTATTCAACATCCTGTTTTTAAATGGATTCTTTAAATTGAAGTCATTTTACATTTACTTCCCAAATCATTTCAATTTACCAAGTAAATTTCTAATCGGATTTCCAACTTATCTTCTCTTAAATAAATTCCTTTTTAAGAAAATAAATTTCAATCGTTTCTTTCAATCTATTTTAAAAATCCAAAATTTAAATTAAATTCTTCAATTTAAAATCACTATTTTACGAAATCCATTTATTTAACATTTTCACTTGATTCTGGAATAAATTTGATAAGATTACAAAAATTTACTTTTTATACTTTAAAATTCCTTCCTTCAAAATTTATTCAATTTCTAAAATTAAATTCACTTAGAAATTTCTATTTTGATTCCAAAAAATTCAATTTCGTTTATTTTTGGAATCTAATGATATCAAACATCCGTTCAGCTAAATTTTAGCTTTCAATCAATTTCCAGACATCAACATGATTAATAACATCAATAATCATTCACAGATTAACACATCACAGTAGAATAAAAATTCAATCAATGTGAGGGGTCCAGTTGGATCCCTCCAACCTGTTTCCCTGCATCCAAAGATGTTAGCACAATACCAATTCCGCTCCAGTACGGAATTATCGCGGTATATAGGTTTTTATAAATCCGCTTACTAACGGCGCAATAGGGTCTCATCCGCTATACGAGGCGGGAAATCATCAATCCAATATATACATATGCCAATATGTATATACTGCTATATATATAGATATATCCTATCATATCTAATACAAACAGCAATCATAGCAATCAAACAATAACTGTAAAAATTCCACATTTTATTCGAGTGAGAAAAATCTCACCTTAGCTTTTTAATTGGCCATCCATTTCCAAACTTGACTCGATTCCCTTGATTTATACCTTGTATAACAATTGTACGATATATCAAATTTTGAAAAATTCGAATTACCAATTATCGTTTAATAGATTTAATTAACTAATTGTTTATTTTAAACCAATTTCTTTTAATAGAATTATTTAACAAGAAATTAAATTTAAAACTAATTTCTCCTTTAACAAAATATTTTCCAGTTACTAAAATAATTACATAAGTTAATTAATTAGTAATCCGTACTTTATATTTATATAACACTCCATATAGATTTTAAAACTCAAACTTTTAAAATATCATTTATCTATGTTATTATCACTACTATCATTATTTTGTTTCCTCTTCATTAAACATATCAAAACTAAATATATATATATGTTAACTGTTTTCGATTAAAAATATGAGTTTATATACTTTACTGAAAAAAATAAATCCTGCATGTTATATTTTTGTTTTTCAATTAAAACATGTCTACGAATATACTCGTGTATAAATTAAATTAAAATAAAAACAAAAATCAAAATACCTTCTGCCTTCTTCGATCGAAACCCAGGCTCACGGACCCCTCACCGAAGATCGCGATCGATCTGCTACCCTTGACCTCGTGACGCTACCCTGGCTCCGATCCCCAGCTCGAACGCGCTACCGTGCTTGCGATGCTCCCCAACCCTTCAATCGATCGTCGATGCCAAGTACTCGCGTGCGTCGCCGCCTGAGATTCGCGACCCACCCCACGCGCCTGAAACCCCTATCTCAAAAAGCCCTGACTTCGCGAGCCTCGAAGTCGCTCGCGTCCCCCCCTGCGCTTCGCGTCGCCGCCCTCTCTACGAAATCGAAGGGTTTTGTTTTATCTCGAATTCTTGAGTCGTTCAATCGATTTGCTTCCATGAGTTGGAACATTCGAACCTGATTTACTATTATTATTTGAGGACGAGGTTACAGGATTTGATGAGGGCGCTTCTTTGGCAAATGAACGAGAGCATTATCGATTTTCAAGCGAGGCGGTATATTTCTATTTTGATCTGGGAAATGATTTTCACGATTCTTTTCAGAGGCCATAAATTTTCTTTCATTTCGAACTGAAGATGAGATAGGAGAATATGGGTTGCACGATACTCTTCGTGATCTCGGCGTGAATGTAGGCGTGAGTGAAGGAGAAAAAAGTAGCTGACGTTGACCAAATAAATAAAAAATTAAATTTAAACTGAATTCAATTTAAATTGCAATGCGTTTAACCGCCGTACTGTCACAAAACAACTCCGAAAAATATGAAAATTGAAATCCGGTAATAACTCGATATTACGGACCCAATGGAACTGGTTTCGTCGAATTCCGAGACTGTTTGAAAATTGACTATTTTATAAATATCGGTTCGAGTGATTATTTTCAAAACTGATCAAAGCAATTCAAATTCGATTCTGAAACTTCTATTATCTCCGGTATGGTCAATACGAATTTTTAAAAAGTTTTCGAAATATTTTTCTTCAGCTTAAACTGAAGATTTAAATTTTTATTCAACTTTCAATTGATTAAATTTTATAATTTAATCGCCAAATTCAAAGTTATATTGAGGATTCAAATTAAATCATCGTTCAAATATTTAAAATTAATTAAATATTCTCAATTTAATTTGTTCAAATTTCAGGGTCGTTACAGACTTCCCTCCTTAAAAGAATTTCGTCCTCGAAATTACAAGTTAGGAAAAATGGTCCTTAACTCGTCTACTATTTTTCACAATCTAATAGTTTTATCAATTTTCAAAACAAATCTTTCTACTAAAGATTCGTTATCATCTCAACTAAATTTCCAATTCCAATTATAGTTCAAAACAACATTGTTTTCTTAACAATTCAAATTTTACTTCAAATTTCAAATTCAAATTTTCAAAATTTTCTCAAAAAAATTTTCTAACGCCCGATTTTTTCGAAAAATTTCGCCAGCGTCTCCTTTGCGCGGCTAATACGGCACGACTACAAAACGTCCCTACGGACCCTCAGATTTCAAAAAGAAAAAGAAAAAGCCAAGCGGCTAGAGAGAAATCATCAAAAACTCATATTAAAACTCAAATACGTACCTTTTTCGAGCAAATTCAAATTCATCTTTGAAGATCAAATCCAATTTATAACACCTGTATATCTACTAGCCATTATATCTAGTTACAGCATTCAATCCAATTTGCAAATTCTATTACAAAATTTCAAATATAAACTGTTTACACATTTTTAACTTACTATTGAAGTTACATCTCTATTCTCACTCAATTTTACATTTCAATTCTCATTCGAATTCAATTCACAATTCCAATCTAATTTGGATTTAGTTTACTTCTGGATATTGAATTTTATCAATTAACTTTAGTTCACTTCAAACTAATCTCAAAACTTCATTTAATTTCACACAATTCAACTTCATTTTCAATATTCAGTTTTAATTCCGGTTTTATTCTTTTGCTCATTTCCAAAATTGTTTTCAATTTACCCTTCGGTTAAATCTACTGTCATTTAAACTGGATTTCCAATTTGAATTCAATTTACTTCTCTTTTATAATTATTGAATTTAATTCGTTCATCTACTGTCATCTTACTTTCATTGCACTTACAGTTGCAATTTATTCATTCATTTGAAATTTATTTCTACTTACTTGAATTTATCTTCAATTTCGAACCACTCTTTTATTTAGTTCACAATTCAAGTTTAAATTTAACTAATTCAATTTCCATTTCGTGAATTAATTAATTATCAAAGTAGTTTATTCGGATTCAATCCTTATTCATTTTCCTTTTCCAAGTTAGGAATTTCCTATTCAACGTGATTCAAATCAAATCACATTCCATTATTTTATACCTATCTCCTATATTACTTCGTCTTGAAAATATCTTTATATAGTATTCCAGAGTCTTAATAACATTTTCAAAACCATTTCTGAAAACAATTCAAATTATCTCTTGAATTTTCTAAAACAAAATCCAACTTCGCAAAACAACTTTCATTTAAACAAATTGGGCAGCAATTTCTCTTTTGGAAACCCGAAAATGAACATCGATGATGCTGCAGTCATTACCGAAGTTATTTTCCAGCGACCGAAAAGAGTTTAGAGCTTTATCTCTCCAAAATACTTTTTCAAAATCCTTTGAAATTCATTTTCAACTCCAAAAAGAATTTAAATCTTTCCAAATCTCAAAAATTTCAAATTCTTCTCAAAACATTTCCAAAAACTTTTCTGGAATTCCGTTTTGAATTACAATTCACATTTATAATTTATATCTTAAATTTCATTCGTATGTGAATTTATTTTAACTTTGGAGTAACGATTTCGGTTTCTTATTCAATTTCAATGATAATAATTAATATTACCACTTCTAACAACCATGCAGCCATATACTATAGTAATTCATAGAAAATGATTTCTTTTTTTATACAAAAATAGTTTTGGGTAAAATTATCTCATTTACCCCATTTTAAAACAATACTGTGTCGGTTTATCTTGTTTAAGAGTTTAGAAACCCCTATCGATCACAGTTAGCTAGACTGCACCGACCAGAATCCATAAACAATCAACCGATAAGTCAACACAATACAAAACAATTTTATATTCAAATAACAAATACGCGCTCATATCTATTATTACACTCAACTCATTCTAGAGTACTACTGACTCTATCTCTAATGAGTAACACCCAACAGAGCAGGGTTGTCGCTTAACCATATGCTTTGATACCAAATGTAACGTCCCGAAAATTTTCGACTTTCGAAAATTCAACATCGATACTCACTTTATCGACTGCTGAGCCATCGAATGCCGGAAACCCGAAAAGTTATGGTTTTAAGAAAAAGAAAAAGTAGAAGAAGAAGAAGATAGAAGAAAAAGAGAAGAAAAAGAAAAGAAGAACAACAGAACAACATCAGAACAGAAACAATATCAGAATCTCACATATCGCAGCGGAACAATATATAATAGATAAATGAATAATCTTTAAATAAAGAACTATATCATTTTATACATACATCAATCATCAAAGTCAATATACAACTCAGTACAACAATGGACAGTTATATAAACTTGTCCTCATACAGAATACACAGCGGAATAAATATATCAGATACAAATACTACGTCTCGTCATCCAGCTTATCTCCAAAGCTCCAGAATATCCAGAATATCCTGATAATCTAACTCTAGACTGCCCGTGTGGAAATTGGTGGGCACCCAGAGTTTAGAAGGGAAACAATAAACTCCGAGTCAGTCATGGAGACTGGTGTGAGATCGTAAAACAGTTATTCTTTAAAATAAATAGCAGGAAATTTTAAAGTCAATTCGCAATGCTTTTGGAAAATGAAACTACCATAAGACCTCCCACCACACACACAATGCAAACGCAGACTTGGAGGAGATTTCTTCTTATGATAGTCAAAGATGCTTACTACGCAAAATCAAATCATTTTTGATATTATTATTAGTGCATAGTGTAGAAAACATTTCGAAAGTAGAATATAAATCTTAGCCAGCATAGGTACCATTATAGTATGCTTGCTATAGCTACCATATTAAATGGCAGGTTCTACAACTAATACCGTACAAGTCGCGTATTGTTTCTTTGGATTTCCAACAAATGGTCAGGCTAAGGAACTTCCTATCCACGATGGGTACGTCCCTGGAATAGACGACCCGAGAACCTAACCGGATCTCTGCCAACACAAGGCCGGGTTACCTCTGCAAAAATAGGTAACTACTGACACGCGTATGCCATCCCCCGATCGTCACCGATCTTCCCGAGGATCCCCGATTCCAACAAACCACATAGATAATAATAATGCAGTAACCACAGAGGTTAAGTATCTGGGCTCCATACCATGATACCACCTTTATCCAGAAGAAATGACATACACTAAGGGACGCTACTCCCTAGAACCTTGCTGCATCCTTCCTGTTTCGACCATTTCCGGGGTGTGAGGCTCGATGAAGTCTCGTCCACAAAGCTACGCTTTCTCAAAAAGCCCTGCTTCGGGTCAAACAAAAATGATCAACCTATGATCACAAAGATATAAGATCAACCAAATGATCATATCACAAATGATCAAACACTGATCATTTCACAGCAACACTCAGTATGCCACGTTACCAAATTGGGATATATCGCTGATAAATTTCAACTACATAACCTCTGAGCTCGTACGTCTCAGAGAAGGGTGTTAAGCTAAGAGAATAAATTCTCCGCCACCAACAGGAATGTATTTGAAAGAAATCAGCTTTATATCTCAAATTGTAACGTCAGACACACAATCCATACAAGTCTGTTCCGGGATCGAACAGAACCGAAGGCACTTCTCACGAAGCCCTTGCATATCCGGATAATTTTCAATCACATCAGGACTTCCCGTCACTAAGGGTGATAAAACCTCTAAATCGGAGATCAGCCGATGTAGAGTAACTCGACGGTAATCCTTCCGTTTTCAAAAATATCCGGTCTTCAACACCGGTCTTCAAATGCGATTCATAACGACGTATCACATATTCGGAATGGGTTATACGACCCCACGGTCCTTTCCCGGCTAACCCGAATAGTGAGCGTTTATTTAAAAACAAGTGTGGCATTCAAATTCATCCAATTCACAACAAATACCTATCTAAAGGTAATTATTGATAGTCGGTTATTTAACTATCAATAAAGATGCGCAACATCATCAGATTCCAAATAATTTTCCAAATTATTTCATCTTCAAAAATATCTTTACTAGATATAAAATTTCCACACTTAACCGTTTGAAACAAATTTCAAATATTCAATTTCCACATTTCATTTTATCTTTGAAGATAAAATCTCAAAAACAGTTCATTTCATATTGGAAAAGCATTTCCATACTTATTTAAGATAAGTAATTCACAAAACTATTTATTTTCAACATTTGAAAATATTCGATATACTTAAATCAAATTAAGTATATATTCATTCTTTAAGGAAATCATTTACTTTGACAACATTTATTTGAGTCAAAACGAATGTTACGTAAAACATCGTTACGACGACTCAAAATCACTAGTATAGGGATTCGAAATTTAGATAGATATATAAATCCCAATACTATATAAAACATTTCCTTTCGGAAATCATTTACTATAACAACAGTGTTATAGTCCACCATTTCCTTAAATTTCTCGAAAACGTCTATTTCAACAAGAACTGCGGAAATCTCTGCTTTCGATTTATAATACATTTTAAAACACCTTTAAAATGTTTAACTTCATTTTTAAAATATTACTTCTTCAAAAATGAATCCATTTTACTTAACAATATATTCACTGTCCAAAATCGTGAATAAAATTTACTTAACCCCATTTCAATCATTCCTACACATTTTTATTTCAATAAAAATTCGCTATTCAAAATCGTGAATATATCTTCTTAAATAATCTTCTATATTAAATTTATCACATTCAATCTATTTTCGAATTTATAAGCACGTTTATAAATTCTATTTCTCTTTTTAATAACAACTTCGACTTATAAACCTTCTTTTATCAACTTCTATATTTAACTTATCAAATTCCATCGCTTTCGAATTTATAAACACGGTTATAAATTCTATTTCTATTTTAATAACAACCTCGACTTATGAATCTTCTTTTTATCAATTTCTATATTCTACTTATCAAAATAAGTGATTTCGGATTTATAAACAACTTTTATAAATTCCAATTCCATTTATAAAAACTTCAATACCAAATCAATTTCAATATTGATTTCTAAATTTATTTTCACTACTAAAATAAATTCCTTATTTTTCTCAAATTATTCAACATCCTGTTTTTAAATGGATTCTTTAAATTGAAGTCATTTTACATTTACTTCCCAAATCATTTCAATTTACCAAGTAAATTTCTAATCGGATTTCCAACTTATCTTCTCTTAAATAAATTCCTTTTTAAGAAAATAAATTTCAATCGTTTCTTTCAATCTATTTTAAAAATCCAAAATTTAAATTAAATTCTTCAATTTAAAATCACTATTTTACGAAATCCATTTATTTAACATTTTCACTTGATTCTGGAATAAATTTGATAAGATTACAAAAATTTACTTTTTATACTTTAAAATTCCTTCCTTCAAAATTTATTCAATTTCTAAAATTAAATTCACTTAGAAATTTCTATTTTGATTCCAAAAAATTCAATTTCGTTTATTTTTGGAATCTAATGATATCAAACATCCGTTCAGCTAAATTTTAGCTTTCAATCAATTTCCAGACATCAACATGATTAATAACATCAATAATCATTCACAGATTAACACATCACAGTAGAATAAAAATTCAATCAATGTGAGGGGTCCAGTTGGATCCCTCCAACCTGTTTCCCTGCATCCAAAGATGTTAGCACAATACCAATTCCGCTCCAGTACGGAATTATCGCGGTATATAGGTTTTTATAAATCCGCTTACTAACGGCGCAATAGGGTCTCATCCGCTATACGAGGCGGGAAATCATCAATCCAATATATACATATGCCAATATGTATATACTGCTATATATATAGATATATCCTATCATATCTAATACAAACAGCAATCATAGCAATCAAACAATAACTGTAAAAATTCCACATTTTATTCGAGTGAGAAAAATCTCACCTTAGCTTTTTAATTGGCCATCCATTTCCAAACTTGACTCGATTCCCTTGATTTATACCTTGTATAACAATTGTACGATATATCAAATTTTGAAAAATTCGAATTACCAATTATCGTTTAATAGATTTAATTAACTAATTGTTTATTTTAAACCAATTTCTTTTAATAGAATTATTTAACAAGAAATTAAATTTAAAACTAATTTCTCCTTTAACAAAATATTTTCCAGTTACTAAAATAATTACATAAGTTAATTAATTAGTAATCCGTACTTTATATTTATATAACACTCCATATAGATTTTAAAACTCAAACTTTTAAAATATCATTTATCTATGTTATTATCACTACTATCATTATTTTGTTTCCTCTTCATTAAACATATCAAAACTAAATATATATATATGTTAACTGTTTTCGATTAAAAATATGAGTTTATATACTTTACTGAAAAAAATAAATCCTGCATGTTATATTTTTGTTTTTCAATTAAAACATGTCTACGAATATACTCGTGTATAAATTAAATTAAAATAAAAACAAAAATCAAAATACCTTCTGCCTTCTTCGATCGAAACCCAGGCTCACGGACCCCTCACCGAAGATCGCGATCGATCTGCTACCCTTGACCTCGTGACGCTACCCTGGCTCCGATCCCCAGCTCGAACGCGCTACCGTGCTTGCGATGCTCCCCAACCCTTCAATCGATCGTCGATGCCAAGTACTCGCGTGCGTCGCCGCCTGAGATTCGCGACCCACCCCACGCGCCTGAAACCCCTATCTCAAAAAGCCCTGACTTCGCGAGCCTCGAAGTCGCTCGCGTCCCCCCCTGCGCTTCGCGTCGCCGCCCTCTCTACGAAATCGAAGGGTTTTGTTTTATCTCGAATTCTTGAGTCGTTCAATCGATTTGCTTCCATGAGTTGGAACATTCGAACCTGATTTACTATTATTATTTGAGGACGAGGTTACAGGATTTGATGAGGGCGCTTCTTTGGCAAATGAACGAGAGCATTATCGATTTTCAAGCGAGGCGGTATATTTCTATTTTGATCTGGGAAATGATTTTCACGATTCTTTTCAGAGGCCATAAATTTTCTTTCATTTCGAACTGAAGATGAGATAGGAGAATATGGGTTGCACGATACTCTTCGTGATCTCGGCGTGAATGTAGGCGTGAGTGAAGGAGAAAAAAGTAGCTGACGTTGACCAAATAAATAAAAAATTAAATTTAAACTGAATTCAATTTAAATTGCAATGCGTTTAACCGCCGTACTGTCACAAAACAACTCCGAAAAATATGAAAATTGAAATCCGGTAATAACTCGATATTACGGACCCAATGGAACTGGTTTCGTCGAATTCCGAGACTGTTTGAAAATTGACTATTTTATAAATATCGGTTCGAGTGATTATTTTCAAAACTGATCAAAGCAATTCAAATTCGATTCTGAAACTTCTATTATCTCCGGTATGGTCAATACGAATTTTTAAAAAGTTTTCGAAATATTTTTCTTCAGCTTAAACTGAAGATTTAAATTTTTATTCAACTTTCAATTGATTAAATTTTATAATTTAATCGCCAAATTCAAAGTTATATTGAGGATTCAAATTAAATCATCGTTCAAATATTTAAAATTAATTAAATATTCTCAATTTAATTTGTTCAAATTTCAGGGTCGTTACAGACTTCCCTCCTTAAAAGAATTTCGTCCTCGAAATTACAAGTTAGGAAAAATGGTCCTTAACTCGTCTACTATTTTTCACAATCTAATAGTTTTATCAATTTTCAAAACAAATCTTTCTACTAAAGATTCGTTATCATCTCAACTAAATTTCCAATTCCAATTATAGTTCAAAACAACATTGTTTTCTTAACAATTCAAATTTTACTTCAAATTTCAAATTCAAATTTTCAAAATTTTCTCAAAAAAA
Organism: Allium fistulosum; assembly: GCA_030737815.1. Taxonomy (NCBI): domain Eukaryota; kingdom Viridiplantae; phylum Streptophyta; class Magnoliopsida; order Asparagales; family Amaryllidaceae; genus Allium; species Allium fistulosum. Next base: position 357,897,967 of record CM060904.1, read on the forward strand.
TTTTCTAACGCCCGATTTTTTCGAAAAATTTCGCCAGCGTCTCCTTTGCGCGGCTAATACGGCACGACTACAAAACGTCCCTACGGACCCTCAGATTTCAAAAAGAAAAAGAAAAAGCCAAGCGGCTAGAGAGAAATCATCAAAAACTCATATTAAAACTCAAATACGTACCTTTTTCGAGCAAATTCAAATTCATCTTTGAAGATCAAATCCAATTTATAACACCTGTATATCTACTAGCCATTATATCTAGTTACAGCATTCAATCCAATTTGCAAATTCTATTACAAAATTTCAAATATAAACTGTTTACACATTTTTAACTTACTATTGAAGTTACATCTCTATTCTCACTCAATTTTACATTTCAATTCTCATTCGAATTCAATTCACAATTCCAATCTAATTTGGATTTAGTTTACTTCTGGATATTGAATTTTATCAATTAACTTTAGTTCACTTCAAACTAATCTCAAAACTTCATTTAATTTCACACAATTCAACTTCATTTTCAATATTCAGTTTTAATTCCGGTTTTATTCTTTTGCTCATTTCCAAAATTGTTTTCAATTTACCCTTCGGTTAAATCTACTGTCATTTAAACTGGATTTCCAATTTGAATTCAATTTACTTCTCTTTTATAATTATTGAATTTAATTCGTTCATCTACTGTCATCTTACTTTCATTGCACTTACAGTTGCAATTTATTCATTCATTTGAAATTTATTTCTACTTACTTGAATTTATCTTCAATTTCGAACCACTCTTTTATTTAGTTCACAATTCAAGTTTAAATTTAACTAATTCAATTTCCATTTCGTGAATTAATTAATTATCAAAGTAGTTTATTCGGATTCAATCCTTATTCATTTTCCTTTTCCAAGTTAGGAATTTCCTATTCAACGTGATTCAAATCAAATCACATTCCATTATTTTATACCTATCTCCTATATTACTTCGTCTTGAAAATATCTTTATATAGTATTCCAGAGTCTTAATAACATTTTCAAAACCATTTCTGAAAACAATTCAAATTATCTCTTGAATTTTCTAAAACAAAATCCAACTTCGCAAAACAACTTTCATTTAAACAAATTGGGCAGCAATTTCTCTTTTGGAAACCCGAAAATGAACATCGATGATGCTGCAGTCATTACCGAAGTTATTTTCCAGCGACCGAAAAGAGTTTAGAGCTTTATCTCTCCAAAATACTTTTTCAAAATCCTTTGAAATTCATTTTCAACTCCAAAAAGAATTTAAATCTTTCCAAATCTCAAAAATTTCAAATTCTTCTCAAAACATTTCCAAAAACTTTTCTGGAATTCCGTTTTGAATTACAATTCACATTTATAATTTATATCTTAAATTTCATTCGTATGTGAATTTATTTTAACTTTGGAGTAACGATTTCGGTTTCTTATTCAATTTCAATGATAATAATTAATATTACCACTTCTAACAACCATGCAGCCATATACTATAGTAATTCATAGAAAATGATTTCTTTTTTTATACAAAAATAGTTTTGGGTAAAATTATCTCATTTACCCCATTTTAAAACAATACTGTGTCGGTTTATCTTGTTTAAGAGTTTAGAAACCCCTATCGATCACAGTTAGCTAGACTGCACCGACCAGAATCCATAAACAATCAACCGATAAGTCAACACAATACAAAACAATTTTATATTCAAATAACAAATACGCGCTCATATCTATTATTACACTCAACTCATTCTAGAGTACTACTGACTCTATCTCTAATGAGTAACACCCAACAGAGCAGGGTTGTCGCTTAACCATATGCTTTGATACCAAATGTAACGTCCCGAAAATTTTCGACTTTCGAAAATTCAACATCGATACTCACTTTATCGACTGCTGAGCCATCGAATGCCGGAAACCCGAAAAGTTATGGTTTTAAGAAAAAGAAAAAGTAGAAGAAGAAGAAGATAGAAGAAAAAGAGAAGAAAAAGAAAAGAAGAACAACAGAACAACATCAGAATAGAAACAATATCAGAATCTCACATATCGCAGCGGAACAATATATAATAGATAAATGAATAATCTTTAAATAAAGAACTATATCATTTTATACATACATCAATCATCAGAGTCAATATACAACTCAGTACAACAATGGACAGTTATATAAACTTGTCCTCATACAGAATACACAGCGGAATAAATATATCAGATACAAATACTACGTCTCGTCATCCAGCTTATCTCCAAAGCTCCAGAATATCCAGAATATCCTGATAATCTAACTCTAGACTGCCCGTGTGGAAATTGGTGGGCACCCAGAGTTTAGAAGGGAAACAATAAACTCCGAGTCAGTCATGGAGACTGGTGTGAGATCGTAAAACAGTTATTCTTTAAAATAAATAGCAGGAAATTTTAAAGTCAATTCGCAATGCTTTTGGAAAATGAAACTACCATAAGACCTCCCACCACACACACAATGCAAACGCAGACTTGGAGGAGATTTCTTCTTATGATAGTCAAAGATGCTTACTACGCAAAATCAAATCATTTTTGATATTATTATTAGTGCATAGTGTAGAAAACATTTCGAAAGTAGAATATAAATCTTAGCCAGCATAGGTACCATTATAGTATGCTTGCTATAGCTACCATATTAAATGGCAGGTTCTACAACTAATACCGTACAAGTCGCGTATTGTTTCTTTGGATTTCCAACAAATGGTCAGGCTAAGGAACTTCCTATCCACGATGGGTACGTCCCTGGAATAGACGACCCGAGAACCTAACCGGATCTCTGCCAACACAAGGCCGGGTTACCTCTGCAAAAATAGGTAACTACTGACACGCGTATGCCATCCCCCGATCGTCACCGATCTTCCCGAGGATCCCCGATTCCAACAAACCACATAGATAATAATAATGCAGTAACCACAGAGGTTAAGTATCTGGGCTCCATACCATGATACCACCTTTATCCAGAAGAAATGACATACACTAAGGGGCGCTACTCCCTAGAACCTTGCTGCATCCTTCCTGTTTCGACCATTTCCGGGGTGTGAGGCTCGATGAAGTCTCGTCCACAAAGCTACGCTTTCTCAAAAAGCCCTGCTTCGGGTCAAACAAAAATGATCAACCTATGATCACAAAGATATAAGATCAACCAAATGATCATATCACAAATGATCAAACACTGATCATTTCACAGCAACACTCAGTATGCCACGTTACCAAATTGGGATATATCGCTGATAAATTTCAACTACATAACCTCTGAGCTCGTACGTCTCAGAGAAGGGTGTTAAGCTAAGAGAATAAATTCTCCGCCACCAACAGGAATGTATTTGAAAGAAATCAGCTTTATATCTCAAATTGTAACGTCAGACACACAATCCATACAAGTCTGTTCCGGGATCGAACAGAACCGAAGGCACTTCTCACGAAGCCCTTGCATATCCGGATAATTTTCAATCACATCAGGACTTCCCGTCACTAAGGGTGATAAAACCTCTAAATCGGAGATCAGCCGATGTAGAGTAACTCGACGGTAATCCTTCCGTTTTCAAAAATATCCGGTCTTCAACACCGGTCTTCAAATGCGATTCATAACGACGTATCACATATTCGGAATGGGTTATACGACCCCACGGTCCTTTCCCGGCTAACCCGAATAGTGAGCGTTTATTTAAAAACAAGTGTGGCATTCAAATTCATCCAATTCACAACAAATACCTATCTAAAGGTAATTATTGATAGTCGGTTATTTAACTATCAATAAAGATGCGCAACATCATCAGATTCCAAATAATTTTCCAAATTATTTCATCTTCAAAAATATCTTTACTAGATATAAAATTTCCACACTTAACCGTTTGAAACAAATTTCAAATATTCAATTTCCACATTTCATTTTATCTTTGAAGATAAAATCTCAAAAACAGTTCATTTCATATTGGAAAAGCATTTCCATACTTATTTAAGATAAGTAATTCACAAAACTATTTATTTTCAACATTTGAAAATATTCGATATACTTAAATCAAATTAAGTATATATTCATTCTTTAAGGAAATCATTTACTTTGACAACATTTATTTGAGTCAAAACGAATGTTACGTAAAACATCGTTACGACGACTCAAAATCACTAGTATAGGGATTCGAAATTTAGATAGATATATAAATCCCAATACTATATAAAACATTTCCTTTCGGAAATCATTTACTATAACAACAGTGTTATAGTCCACCATTTCCTTAAATTTCTCGAAAACGTCTATTTCAACAAGAACTGCGGAAATCTCTGCTTTCGATTTATAATACATTTTAAAACACCTTTAAAATGTTTAACTTCATTTTTAAAATATTACTTCTTCAAAAATGAATCCATTTTACTTAACAATATATTCACTGTCCAAAATCGTGAATAAAATTTACTTAACCCCATTTCAATCATTCCTACACATTTTTATTTCAATAAAAATTCGCTATTCAAAATCGTGAATATATCTTCTTAAATAATCTTCTATATTAAATTTATCACATTCAATCTATTTTCGAATTTATAAGCACGTTTATAAATTCTATTTCTCTTTTTAATAACAACTTCGACTTATAAACCTTCTTTTATCAACTTCTATATTTAACTTATCAAATTCCATCGCTTTCGAATTTATAAACACGGTTATAAATTCTATTTCTATTTTAATAACAACCTCGACTTATGAATCTTCTTTTTATCAATTTCTATATTCTACTTATCAAAATAAGTGATTTCGGATTTATAAACAACTTTTATAAATTCCAATTCCATTTATAAAAACTTCAATACCAAATCAATTTCAATATTGATTTCTAAATTTATTTTCACTACTAAAATAAATTCCTTATTTTTCTCAAATTATTCAACATCCTGTTTTTAAATGGATTCTTTAAATTGAAGTCATTTTACATTTACTTCCCAAATCATTTCAATTTACCAAGTAAATTTCTAATCGGATTTCCAACTTATCTTCTCTTAAATAAATTCCTTTTTAAGAAAATAAATTTCAATCGTTTCTTTCAATCTATTTTAAAAATCCAAAATTTAAATTAAATTCTTCAATTTAAAATCACTATTTTACGAAATCCATTTATTTAACATTTTCACTTGATTCTGGAATAAATTTGATAAGATTACAAAAATTTACTTTTTATACTTTAAAATTCCTTCCTTCAAAATTTATTCAATTTCTAAAATTAAATTCACTTAGAAATTTCTATTTTGATTCCAAAAAATTCAATTTCGTTTATTTTTGGAATCTAATGATATCAAACATCCGTTCAGCTAAATTTTAGCTTTCAATCAATTTCCAGACATCAACATGATTAATAACATCAATAATCATTCACAGATTAACACATCACAGTAGAATAAAAATTCAATCAATGTGAGGGGTCCAGTTGGATCCCTCCAACCTGTTTCCCTGCATCCAAAGATGTTAGCACAATACCAATTCCGCTCCAGTACGGAATTATCGCGGTATATAGGTTTTTATAAATCCGCTTACTAACGGCGCAATAGGGTCTCATCCGCTATACGAGGCGGGAAATCATCAATCCAATATATACATATGCCAATATGTATATACTGCTATATATATAGATATATCCTATCATATCTAATACAAACAGCAATCATAGCAATCAAACAATAACTGTAAAAATTCCACATTTTATTCGAGTGAGAAAAATCTCACCTTAGCTTTTTAATTGGCCATCCATTTCCAAACTTGACTCGATTCCCTTGATTTATACCTTGTATAACAATTGTACGATATATCAAATTTTGAAAAATTCGAATTACCAATTATCGTTTAATAGATTTAATTAACTAATTGTTTATTTTAAACCAATTTCTTTTAATAGAATTATTTAACAAGAAATTAAATTTAAAACTAATTTCTCCTTTAACAAAATATTTTCCAGTTACTAAAATAATTACATAAGTTAATTAATTAGTAATCCGTACTTTATATTTATATAACACTCCATATAGATTTTAAAACTCAAACTTTTAAAATATCATTTATCTATGTTATTATCACTACTATCATTATTTTGTTTCCTCTTCATTAAACATATCAAAACTAAATATATATATATGTTAACTGTTTTCGATTAAAAATATGAGTTTATATACTTTACTGAAAAAAATAAATCCTGCATGTTATATTTTTGTTTTTCAATTAAAACATGTCTACGAATATACTCGTGTATAAATTAAATTAAAATAAAAACAAAAATCAAAATACCTTCTGCCTTCTTCGATCGAAACCCAGGCTCACGGACCCCTCACCGAAGATCGCGATCGATCTGCTACCCTTGACCTCGTGACGCTACCCTGGCTCCGATCCCCAGCTCGAACGCGCTACCGTGCTTGCGATGCTCCCCAACCCTTCAATCGATCGTCGATGCCAAGTACTCGCGTGCGTCGCCGCCTGAGATTCGCGACCCACCCCACGCGCCTGAAACCCCTATCTCAAAAAGCCCTGACTTCGCGAGCCTCGAAGTCGCTCGCGTCCCCCCCTGCGCTTCGCGTCGCCGCCCTCTCTACGAAATCGAAGGGTTTTGTTTTATCTCGAATTCTTGAGTCGTTCAATCGATTTGCTTCCATGAGTTGGAACATTCGAACCTGATTTACTATTATTATTTGAGGACGAGGTTACAGGATTTGATGAGGGCGCTTCTTTGGCAAATGAACGAGAGCATTATCGATTTTCAAGCGAGGCGGTATATTTCTATTTTGATCTGGGAAATGATTTTCACGATTCTTTTCAGAGGCCATAAATTTTCTTTCATTTCGAACTGAAGATGAGATAGGAGAATATGGGTTGCACGATACTCTTCGTGATCTCGGCGTGAATGTAGGCGTGAGTGAAGGAGAAAAAAGTAGCTGACGTTGACCAAATAAATAAAAAATTAAATTTAAACTAAATTCAATTTAAATTGCAATGCGTTTAACCGCCGTACTGTCACAAAACAACTCCGAAAAATATGAAAATTGAAATCCGGTAATAACTCGATATTACGGACCCAATGGAACTGGTTTCGTCGAATTCCGAGACTGTTTGAAAATTGACTATTTTATAAATATCGGTTCGAGTGATTATTTTCAAAACTGATCAAAGCAATTCAAATTCGATTCTGAAACTTCTATTATCTCCGGTATGGTCAATACGAATTTTTAAAAAGTTTTCGAAATATTTTTCTTCAGCTTAAACTGAAGATTTAAATTTTTATTCAACTTTCAATTGATTAAATTTTATAATTTAATCGCCAAATTCAAAGTTATATTGAGGATTCAAATTAAATCATCGTTCAAATATTTAAAATTAATTAAATATTCTCAATTTAATTTGTTCAAATTTCAGGGTCGTTACAGGTACACTCAGTCTGACCCGAGCGTAAAGCAAAAACACAAGACACTCGAGTCAGGATTAACATTCTTATATTAATAAATCCAACTCAAGTGAAATAGCAATTGAAATACAAGTAACTCAAAGGATGTTTGGAACAACCATCCTTAAGGATCCGTCAAACTATCTACTATGTAGTAATGTACGATAAGTAGATAATGTCTATCAGTAATATAAAAAGATATCAAAATAGCGTTAAGTCATGGCCCATTCCACCCTTAACACATTTTTATTCCCAAAAGCATATACAAGACCGTAGTTTCCCCAAAACCGGAAGTCACCAGAGGGCAATCCATATACTAAAGGTACAAATCAAAATCGTAGTGGTCGCGCATAAATGGAATACAAGTATGACAAGGCACATGAGGCTATACCCAAGGTAGTGATACTACCGTTCGCCTGATCCGGACTGGTGAGAACGCAACGCCGCAGCGCCCGCAACACCGTGAAACAACACTCCCAAAATCAAGGGTGCACCAATCGACAACAAGTATAAGTAGTTTGAAGAAGTGTGTCCACTTGAGGTATCAATCCTCCATTGGCCCGGCACAGCTCCTGTTTTAGTCATTTCCAATTTGACACAAGTGTCAAGGCTATCCATTATCGTTCTCTTTCTTCAGTCATCACGTACATCATTCCAACCACTTCATTCTGGATCATCACTCCGCGTATAGTTATTAAAGTGGTTTTCGGTTCAGATAGAGAGTATATCCATTACCGATCCCGGTCTCTTTAATAACTTTCGTAATTATTACACCGATTGGTCGTCTATATATTTCAAAAACCAAATCAATTTCAATTTGTAAATCAACATTTCATTTGTCTTTCAAAACCGATTTCCAATAATTTACGTTTCAAAACTTCCAAATTATCATTTCAAAATCTTATAATTCAATTTCAATCTTTATTTAAAACAATTCAAATATTGATTCAAGTTCGTATATAAGTTTCATTTCGAAAACATTCAAATTAATTTAATTTAACATTCAAATCAATTAAAACTCATTTATCGATTTCATTCAATATTAGTTAAGTAAATATGCCATTCAAAACCATTTCTATTAAATTTCCAATTCATTAAATCCATTATTTAAATTCAACTTCCTTATATCAAAACTTACAAATTGAATTAAATTAAATTCATCAAATCAAATTTTTTTTTAAATTTCAAGTCTTACATTAATTTCAATAAATCACATTTTATTTCTTGTTAAAGAAATTCAATTTCAGTTATTTACTTTCTTAAATAATTTTCCAAAAACTTACTTAAATAAGAAATTCAATTTCAATTATTTACGAAGTAAAATTCACTTATTCAAAAGTTCAATTTCTTTATCAAAGAATTCAGTTCAATTTAATCATTAAATGATTCAACCTTATTTAATTATTAAATAATTCAAAACTTAATTATTAAATAGTTTCAAAGTTTAATAATTTCAAACTTAATTATAATTTCAAACTTAATTATTAAATCATTTTAGAGTTTAATAATTTCAAACTTAATTATACTTTCAAACTTAATTCAATCATTTCTCAAATTAAACATCGTTCTTTCATCAATTTCTTTATTAATATTTTATTTCAGATTATTAATATTCACATTTAAATTTCATTAAAATTAAATTTCCAACTTCATTTCAAAACCACATTATTTATTCAAATAAAATCTTCATTTTATTTTAAATCAAATTATTGACCAATCGGGTTTTATTTAATTTCCTATCCTAGGTCAAAGTTCAATTTGGGTATTTATCATTTCAACCCGATTCCAATTTAATTCAAAATCAAAACATAAAGGGAACTTGCAGTGTGATAACTGGGATGGTGTCAAAGTAAATAAACAAGCAATAACAACAACAATAACAATCCAATAATCAATTCAAATAATCCCAAAATAACCGTATTAATTCGCATTGTTATTTGTACGAATTAATATAATTATTTCTAGAATCTACACTATCATTTCATGTAGATTAAAGATTATTACATTACGGGTTTCACTTGTCATCTATTACAATTTTACACTACAACAATTAGTCCAATATACGTCGATGGTTCAAAGTGTAATTATCACTATTCTACATGTCAATTAATTTAACAATTAAAAGGGGTCATATTCAACTAATCAAATTTAACATATGAATCAGTTTTAAAATTGTTAACTATCCTATATCCATTTCAATTTTACATACTATTTATCATTTAACACTAACAATTTAACGTCCAATATAAATATCAACAATCAATCAATTATCAGCCAAACTGCATTATCATCACATAAATAATTAACAGATATTGGTGTCAAATGTCATAGGTGAACTGATACAGGCAATATCATATATAACAGTGTAATTAACTAAAAGTAGTATATTTCAATTGTCGTTTCAATTGAAATCAGATTTAATAAATAAAAGAACGTTAATCGTGAGTGAGTGCTCACCTTTCGAGGCTAGAGAAATGTACGAGGATGGAAACAGATAGGCAATGATAAGCATACGGATCAAGCGATCGAGACAGTGACAAGTTAGGAATTTTGCTGCAACAAACACGATATTGAAAAAGGTAAATCGAGATGGGCAAGAGATCGATTGAACAAGATATATGCTATCCATATATATATACACACACACGCATATTCTTTAAAATCAAGTTGAACATACGATTTCAATTTAATACTTAATTTAAACAAAAATAAATCTTCCATATATTTTGAAAGTCGCACACATATATATACGTATATAGTTAATATATAAACTGACTCATCATAACTTATATAATAAAATTATAAAACCAACATTTAAATATATTTACAACTTACATACTCTATATATAACAACCACGTGACACCTAATTTATATAGACTCTTCTATACAACAACATATCATATATAGGCTAATATATATAAGATGAAACAACAGCCCGAACTAAAGGTTGAATATATATATTTAGATTCTTTTATCTGTGAACTACCAGTATATACATGTTAATATGTAAACACTAGATTAAATTTATATGCAAACTAATGTGCAACCTCGGCACATACTTATAAACCGTATATATATACTTTTACTATTTGTTACAAATATAACTTATACAATTTATATATATAGCAAATAGATCCTAATCTTTATCACTTATATGTTCACACAGATCATCCAAAACTCAGAAATTTTACTATACAACTCGTATAAATATATATACTTTACCAACATCATGTAAACTCATACGTATATCTTGGTAAAACATGAAGACTATCACCCAAATATATATTGTAAACATAATACATATACATAGGGACGTAGATATGATTTAAACTTGTACATAACTAACGTATAAAATTTCAATAGTATATATATATATAATAGAACCCAACAATATATATACCTCAAGATATTTATAACAGATTGAATATTATAGCAAAATCTTGTTATATAAACAAACATAAAAAAAATATAACCACATAACCATATAAGTATTAAACACCAAATCTATACTTGTAACCCACTGCAATTAACAAACTATATAACAACTTTAAAATAAATGTTCATAAACTGAAATGTAAATATTTAATACAAAACTGATATGAACAACACTTCACTAGAACTTATATATAAACCTGCCAACACGCTTAATTCATTTGGCCAGACTATTTTATATATATCATATATGACTTAAGTTGTTATATAATTATAAACTACTATATTATAACTATACATATACCATATGTATGTAAACTGTAGTTTATATAAAGCAGCTTATAAAAAAATATAGACTATTATAATTTATACACTCAAAACTCAACAGGCTATTATACATCTCACATATATATATCTTACAACACAGTAACCTATGCATAGTAGACCTAAATGAACATGATATAACATATATATCTATATAGTAACCTATTATAACTACAATATAAAAGTCCAGGAAGCTAACATGTGAACGCAAACTGACCTAAGACATATGCGTGAGTCAGTGGAACAGAGGAGGAAGGAAGAGGAGGGGCGGTATTCGCGTCAATGAAGAGGAGTTTTCGGCTAACCTCGGTGAGGCCGTAGGGAAGTTTAGACGGTGGTGGGCGAAATAGAGGGAGGGGAGGTCGGTTGCCTATGCGGAAGTGGGCCTGGGCGAACTGGAGGACAGTGGGCCGGAGGAGGGCGAGTGGTTGATGGGAAGGCGAAGGGTGGTGGAAGGCCGGTGTTGGAGGTGGTGAAGCGGGGCTGCCGATGTGGAGCTGCTGGTTTCGAAGTTTGGAGCCGAACATAGGCTTTGGTTGGGCAACAGGAAGGTGAGGCGGAGGTCGGAGATTGCTCGAAGTGGAGACGTGGATGAGGTGGATGAACACGTGCTACAAGTATTTTTATATTGAGCATGACAAAGAATAGAAGATGAAAGGCAGTGCACCAAAGAATGAAAGTGCACTAATAATAAATATTGAAACAAAGGTGAATAGCCACAGTACGGTTGAATTCAAGGAATGAACATATTAATGGTTGTTTGTTTCAACCGATAAAGAAGTGTAGACGTACAGTCATTTCTTTTATAATTCAACTTCCAACAGATAAAGGCACCAAGCAAGCCATCAATAATTTTTGCCGTTGGAAATAGTAATAGTTAAAGACTGAACTCAAGAATGGTCAACAGCCGACAGCTAGTTGCCTTACTTGAATGGCCAAGAAAAGGACACAGAAATCTGAAAGGCACGAATGCGGAATCGGTACGAAGAATCGTTACGCTGATTTTTGTCGCGTATCGGTCGTCAAAATGCACAATTGAATATACAGCAGGAATCCGTATGTCGAAACGATCAAAACGGTATACGGATATCAGTGGTATGATTGAATTACGAAAATTCAAATTTTTCTACTATGAAAAATGCAAGAAAAACACTGAAAAATAAGATCGACGGAGCCAAAGATGTCCGAATTTGGAAAAACGACAAACTAACATCTTGCTCAGAAGATGGTTTAGAATTTTTCTATGTAAAAATATTTAGGTTTCGGAAACATTTTATTTTCATCGCTTTTTAACTGATTAAATTGAAGTAAATTTACGTGCAAAATAAAATTTCATATTTTCGGACGAAAATTTACCAGTTGCTATGTTTAACTAGACGTATTCCAAATATTAAATTTTTATTTCAAAATTTTATTGTTTAAAATTTTCACAAAATTTCAACTAATTACGTTATTAAAACAGTTGAAATTTACGGGTCGTTACAGATGATTCCAGCGATGTATTCTGATTTGTATCTGATGTATCGTGTTACTCTTCCGTTGTATCTGGTTTAAATCTGATGTATCATATTACTCTTCTGTTGTAAACTCTGATATATTTTATATATTCATATAGTAGCTTCATGAACTACTATCTCTTTTATTTCCGCTGCTCTTATTACTCTGTGTCTGTGATCTGTGATTATTTATTTACTGTATATGTTCAGTTTTGCCAAATTTAAATTAACAACGCGGTATTTTGAGCAATTCAATTCCGGCATGAGTGTCTACCTATACACTTATAATGGATGCGAATGGTTCAAAATTCTGGGTTGTTACAGTTGGTATCAGAGCTTTGGTAGCTCTAGGCAAAACTTAACATATAGGGTAAATGTATTTACAGAATCACTCTCATTCAAGTTTCACTCTCTTCCTTTTGACTCGATTCCTTTGAATTTTGGAACGTTCCCTGCAATTCCAAAATTTCATTCGTGTCCTTCACTATTCGTCTTCTTTCAATTCTGGAGCATCCCATAACTCCATTTTGAATGATATCTATAATAGATCGGCGGTCTCGCCAATCTTCGAATAATTTGAAAAGGAGCAAAACTCCTTTACAATAGGCATTGACTTACCGGAGATTTCTGTATCCTCGGTTTACGATGCTATCTATCTCCTGCTATACCTGAATTCTATTTCTTGAGATCGAATGTCGATTTACCTCGGAATTCCACTTCGATCTTATTCTTGAAGTCACGGTCGACCCGGTTAAGGTTGCTTGCGATTTATATAAACTTATAAATCTTCCTACTTTGTTATTTAATCATCTTATCTTTGTTTCGAACCTATCTTCAGAAAAAAAAAATCTCTTTGATTTGAGGCTATCAAATTTGAATCCCTATCCTTGCTCTGAATCCATTCTTGTATAGTCGAGCGAGGAAGTGTATTTGTAAATTAATATTTAAAATGTTTTAAAATATATTGTGTTGTTTGAGTTGTTGATGTTGATTTGGGTTTCCGATCGATTCGTCTGATCAACGCTATCGATAGGATTTCCAAAACACTTGAGCAGAGCAAACTGACACAATATCGTTTCAAATTTGATAAATAAAATAAAGGTTTTGTATGATTATATTATATATAAGTTTTTCTGAAATTAAATTATTAATAAATTTGTTGTCTAGAACAATAATATTTGATTTTCATTTATTGTTTTGTAAACCATTGACTATTGCATAATATAAATAAATGAATTTATAAACTTGGTTATAAATTGATTGAAATTTGAAATGAATTTAACTCTGAAATTTGAGAATTTATTAGTTTCCGATGATTTTTAACTTTGTTTTTTTTTAAAAAAAAATTTAAAGTATATATTATTGAAAGTATTTTCGAATAGAAATCGTTTCAAAGAATTTTTCTTAAATGTTGAAATCAGTGCTCTTCTCTTTGTCGCTGGAAAATAATTTCGGTGATGGCGGCCGCATCATCGACGTTCATTTTCGAGTTTCGAAGTGGAGAAACCATTCTGTAGCTTTGCTACGGTTTTGCTTTGGAAAAATATTTTGATTTGAATTTCTCCAGTATATTTTGATTTACATATATATAGGTATCTTATTTTAAAATTTAATTTGATTTGATATAAATATATTATATATATCTCTAAATTGTTTAAAGTTAATCGGAAATCTAATTCTTAAAAATCATATTAAAGGATGATTTTAATTATAAATAAAACCAAAATTTGGAATAAATATTTAAACTTGAATAATTGAATTGGGAAAATTTTATTTGTATATTGTTCAACTACATTCTAATACAACTTACCTAAATCATTCAGAAGTTGAATATGTAATTGGATAATATATAAGATAAATTGAATTTATAAATAAAATTTGAGTGTTTATAATAAATGTTATACACTAAATTTTGATTATAATGATGTTAATAGAGTTAGATAGGATAATAAGTAAACTCAGTTAATAACGAAATAAATTTGTTTTGAAAGAATTAATAAATTGAAATTTGATCAACTTATGAAAATACCTTGAATTTGAAAGCAATTAGTAAATATAAATTAATTTAAATCGAAACTTTTATGGTTTAAATTAATTTATATGGGTTAAATATATGTGGTAAGATATATTAAGTAGAATAAATTTAACAATAATTCGGAATAAAGAAGAATTTAAATTGCTGAAAATGTATGATTATAATAAAAGACTATTCAAATTTATGGTTTTAGAAATTGTAAATTGAAGATAATTGGAAATAAGATAATGAATTTAGAAATAGTTGAGATTGATTTTAGAGAAATCAAATGGATTAAATCAATTATTGAATATCAATTAATTTAAATTTGAATTTATATGGTTTAAATTAATTGTTATTTTTTATTTCAAAATCTGTTTTTTCTGATTGTTTCTATTCTCCTACCTCGTTCCTTTTCGAGGACGAAAAGTTTTGAGTGGGGGAGAGTGTAACGACCCGTAAATTTCAACTGTTTTAATAACGTATTTAATTAAAATTTTGCGAAATTTTAAACGATAAATTTTTGAAATATAAATTTGATATTTGGAATGCGTCTAGTTAAACATAGCAACTGGTAAATTTTTGTCCGAAAATATGAAAGTTTATTTCACGCGTAAATTCACTTCAATTTAATCAGTTAAAAAGCGATGAAAATAAAATGTTTCCGAAACCTAAATATTTTTACATAGGAAAATTCTATAACATCTTCTGAGCAAGATGTCAGTTTGTCGTTTTTCCAAATTCGGACATCTTTGGCTCCGTCGATCTTATTTTTCAGCGTTTTTCTTGCATTTTCCGCTATTAGAAAATTTGAAATTATTATAATTCAATCGTACACAGATATCTGTATATCGTTGAGATCGTCTCGTCGAGCTGATCTCTACGGTATATTCAATTCTGTGCTCTGAAGTCCGGTTCGCTTCAGAATCGATAAACTGATTTTTGTATCGATATCGATTTTAAACCCTTTAGTTTCCATCTACCTACCTGTTCAAATCTATCGGCCACTTGATATTTATTCTCTAAATTTAATATACGTTGTGAATTATATCCTTTCCATTTCTACTTGTCAGTTCATATTTTATATTTATTACTTACATTTTATTTTGGAAACAATTGGACCTATTAAATCAAGACTCTTCCTCTTCAATTCCTTATTTTTCCAAATCCTCCCTCCTATATTCCATCCATTCTTATTCCCATTCAATCTTCTTTTCTCGGCTTCGCTCGTTCCTCAACTATGCACCAACCCAGATCTTCCCACGCAAGCAATTCCTCAGCCGTTCTTTCTCTCCTCGTTCACCTT
This sequence comes from Allium fistulosum, assembly GCA_030737815.1. Classification (NCBI taxonomy): domain Eukaryota; kingdom Viridiplantae; phylum Streptophyta; class Magnoliopsida; order Asparagales; family Amaryllidaceae; genus Allium; species Allium fistulosum. Next base: position 357,913,964 of record CM060904.1, read on the forward strand.
GCCGCATGGCAACACATACCCATCTCGAACAGCATATCGACCATCCTCCTCCCAGGCTCAGCCGTGCATGCTTCCATTGGCATATGTATATTTTTTTTAAGGTACATATATATATTTATTTTGGCATAAAACTGTTGCATTTATATTTTTGGTCTGCATGTGAATTTATATTGTAGTCATCATACCTTTAAAGTATTAAAATATGTTAAATAACTATACAAAGTTGTGCTCTTTTGTTGGATGAAAACAACAGTAATATATATATTGGTCTACTGATATAAAAGCTTGAAAGCCGTCCCTCATATATATATGAGTTATATTTTTTTTGTTTGGATACATGTTTAATATTTAGACTATATGTATAAAGATATTGACTTTAAGTATATACATGGGTGGGTTTAATAAATATACATGCGTGTGTGTAGTATTAAATTAAGTTCAAGTAAAAGGAAATTGCACTTTAGTCCATATTATTGTGTTCTTTTGCACTAAGGGGAAGGGAAGTTTATTTTGTTTTCAGATCTGGATGTTCTAGCGTGGTGGTGAGTATGGGTTAGGCTTACTGAAAGGTTGGGTGAGATTTATTTTAGTTAAGTTATTTTAGTTTAATAGTTTAGTTACCAATTTGTTTAATTTATTTAAGTTAATAGTTAGTTAATAAATTAAGTTTAGTTTAGTTTAAACTGAATTTGGAAAGGGGCGGCAACTTTGGGTACAGGCGTTTGAAAATGTAAATGGAGAAAGTGGGAAAAATGTAACTTTGGGTACAGGCGTAATAAATTAGTGTCAATGCTTTATTTTATAATTGCCTATCTACTGCATATTTGCCAGCTCTATCAATTTGTAAGATAATGTGCTATTATGGTATATCCATTGTAACTCACTATTTGATTCCTTCTTGCATGAAAACCTGTATAATTCCATTTATATATAAGCGAGATTTGGTTGTTGTCCTATATTTATATGTTTCTATTTTAATTTTGTATATGTGTTTAAAAATTTAAGATTGATATAATATGTATATGTATATATATAAAAAAAAATTGAATATTTTGTTTAAGGAGAATTAGAATATATATATATTGTTCAGCCTATATCGAGTAGATTCTGATTTATTTCGTCATTCACTTATCGATCAGCTTGTCAGTTGAATTTGTGCCAATCTAGCTTTGCTTCGAAATTCGTGCTTGGATCCGTAGCTCTGTTCATTTTCAAATATCTTTAGCCTCGAAAGGTGAGCAATCACTCACGATTTACATTCTTTTATTTATTAAATTTGATTTCAATTGAAACGACAATTGAAATATATTGCTGTTAGTTAATTTCATTGTTATATATGTTATTACCTGTATCAGTTCACCTGTAACATCTGACACCATTATCTGTTAATTATTTATGCGATGATAATACAGTTTGGCTGATAATTGATTGATTGTTGATGTTTATATCGGACGTTAAATTGTTAATGTTAAAGTGATAAATAATGTGAAATTGAAATTGACGTAGGATAGTTAGATTTGATATGTGTTAAATTTGATTAAATGATATTGGTATAATATGACCCCTTTAACTGTCAAAATTTATTGACACATAGGATTTGTTTAATTATACTTTGAACCACTGAATGTATGTTGTTAAATTGATGATGTATGAAATTGTAATAGATGACAAGTGAAAACAGTAATGTAATAATCTTTAATCTACATGAAATGATAGTGTAGATTCTAGAAATAATTATATTAATTCGTACAAATAACAATGCGAATTAATACGGTTATTTCGGGATTATTTGAATTGACTATTGGATTGATATTGGTTGTCGTTATTGTTTGTTTATTTACTTTGACACCATCCCAGTTATCACACTGCAAGTTCCCTTTGTTATGTTTTGATTTTGAATTGAATTGGAATCGGGTTGAAATGATAAATACCCAAATTGAACTTTGACCTAGGATAGAGAATTAAATAAACCCGATTGGTCAATAACTTGATTTAAAAATAAACGAAGATTTTATTTGAATAAATAATATGGTTTTGAAATGAAGTTGAAATTTGAATTTTTAATGAAAGGAAAATGTTAATATTTAATAATCTGAAACAAAATGTTAACCATGTAATTGATGGAAGAATGTTGTTTAATTTGAGAAATGATTGAATTGAGTTTGAAATGATTAAATAATTAAGTTTGAAATTATAATTAAGTTTGAAATTATTACAGTTTAAAATGATTTAATAAATAAGTTTGAAATTATAATTAAGTTTGAAATTATTAAACTTTGAAATGATTTAATAATTAAGTTTGAAATTATAATTAAGTTTGAAATTATTAAACTTTGAAATTATTTAATAATTAAGTTTTGAATTATTTAATAATTAAATAAGATTGAGTTATTTAATGATTAAATTGAAGTGAATTCTTTAATAAGTAAAATTGAATTTTTGAATAAGTGAATTTTACTTCGTAAATAATTGAAATTGAGTTTCTTTATTAATTAAGTTTTGGAAAATTATTTAAGTAATCAAATAAGTGAAATTGAATTTCTTTAACGAGAAATAAAATGTGATTTATTGAAATTGATGTAAGACTTGAAATTTAAAGAAATTTGATTTAATGAATTTAATTTAATTCAAACTGTAAGTTTTGATATAATGAAGTTGAATTTAAATAATGGATTTAATGAATTGGAAATTTAATAGAAATTGTTTTGAATGACAAATTTACTTAACGAATATTGAATGAAATCGATTTATGAACTTAAATTGATTTGAGTGTTAAATTAAATCAAATGATTTCGGAATGAAACTTATATGCGAACTTGAATCAATATTTGAATTGTTTAAATAGAAATTGAAATTGTATTATAAGATTTTGAAATGGTAATTTGGAAGTTTTGAAACGTAAAGTATGGAAACTGGTTTTGAAAGACAAATGAAATGTTGATTTGCGAATTCTAATTGAAATTGAATTTGATTTGGTTTTGAAGTATATAAACGACCAATCGGTGTAATAATTACGGAATTTATTAAAGAGACCGGGATCGGATATGGACATACTCTCTGTCGATACCGAAAACCACTTTAATAACTAACATTCGCGGAGTGTTGATCCAGAACGAAGTGGTTGGAATGATGTTCGTGATGACTGAAGAAAGAGAACTATAATGGATAACCTTGACACTTGTGTCAAATTGGAAATGACTAAAACAGGAGCTGTGCCGGGCCAATGGAGGATTAGCTACCTCAAGTGGACACACTTCTTCGAACTACTTATACTTGTTGTCGATTGGTGCACCCTTGATTTTGGGAGTGTTGTTTCACGGTGTTGCGGGCGCTGCGGCGTTGCGTTCTCACCAGTTCGGATCAGGCGAACGGTAGTATCACTACCTTGGGTATTGCCTCATGTGCCTTGTCATACTTGTATTCCATTTATACGCGACCACTACGATTTTGATTTGTACCTTTAGTATATGGATTGCCCTCTGGTGACTTCCAGTTTTTGGGAAACTACGGTCTTGTATATGCTTTTGGGAATAAAAATGTGTTAAGGGTGGAATGGGCCATGACTTAACACTATTTTAATACCTTATATTACTGATAGACATTATCTACTTAGCGTATATTACTACCTAGTAGATAGTTTAACGGATCCTTAAAGGATGGTTATTCCAAACATCATTTGAGTTACTTGTATTTCAATTGCTATTTCACTTGAGTTGGATTTATTAATATAAGAATGTTAATCCTGACTCGAGTGTCTTGTGTTTTTGCTTTACGCTCGGATCAGACTGAGTGTACCAGTATTCAAGACTCACCTTTGAAGTTGGAGCTTTGCTTGAAGATCCAGCCATCTATTCTGCTTTCAGTATTCGATGATTCCAGTGATGTATTCTGATTTGTATCTGATGTATCGTGTTACTCTTCCGTTGTATCTGGTTTAACTCTGATGTATCATATTACTCTTCTGTTGTAAACTCTGATATATTTTATATATTCATATAGTAGCTTCATGAACTACTATCTCTTTTATTTCCGCTGCACTTATTACTCTGTGTCTGTGATCTGTGATTATTTATTTATTGTATATGTTCAGTTTTGCCAAATTTAAATTAACAACGCGGTATTTTGAGCAATTCAATTCCGGCATGAGTGTCTACCTATACACTTATAATGGATGCGAATGGTTCAAAATTCTGGGTTGTTACATAAACCAACTCAAGTGAACTGTAATAAAGGTACAAGTAACTTAAAGAATGCTTGGGATCGCCCATTCTTTAAGGATCCGTTAAACTATTTACTATGTAGTAATATACGCTATATATAGTAGTGTCTAGTCAGTAAAGTATAATCATATAGAAAATAGCGTTAACGGGATGGAGAACCTTAACGCGGTCGGATCTTAAAATCATAATCGTAGTAAAGCTCGATATGGTAGGTGACACGACACACAAGGCAATGCCAGGGTAGATATACAAATTACGCACACGGAATGATGGAGCGGATAGCAGCCACTACCGTCCACCTCGAACAACACTCCCAAATCGAAGGGTGGCCACCAAAAATCAAAAGTAATAGAATGGAATCGAAGAAGTGCGTCCGATAAGAGGTGCTACCTCACTGGTCCGAGATCGCTCCTGTTTTAGCCACCTTATGCCAACTCACGGGAGTTGGGTCCACGTATATACCTTAGGATCGTCGCCACCATCCTACTTCATTCTGGAAACTCCACCGCGTACACAGTTGTCAAAGTGGTTCTCGGTATCGATAGAGAGTATGTCCATATCCGATCCCGGTCTCTTTAACAACCAATCGTTATTATAACCCGTGGTTATAACTTTTAAAACAATACTTTACTTCAAAATAAAATATCATTTCAAACCATATATTTATCAAAATAAAGATTAAATCAATTCCAAACCATTTCCATATATTTAAAATATCATATCATTTCAAAACTTCATTTCAAATCATTTCAATATATCAAATATCATATCTTTCCAAAACTTCATTTCAAATCATTTTTAATATATCAAATATCAATCTTTCCAAATCTTCATTTCAAATCATTTAATATAATAAAATATCATATCCTTACCAAACTTCATTTCAAATCATTTTAATAAAATAAAATATCATATCCTTACAAAACTTCATTTCAAATCATTTTAATATAATAAAATATCATATTAGTTCAAATCCAAGTATTCAACCTTATATACCTTTTAAATTCAAAGATATCGTTCATTTACTATCATTTCAAATCACCTTTAAATTTTTATATTCCAATCAAAATAATTCATTTAAACCTTTTAAAAGTGTAATTATTATATTTTCAAATCAAGTATTCAATTTCCAAAGTTTCAAACCATTCTGAGTTCGTTTACTAAGTCAAAAACCATAATTATTAAAATTTCAGCCTTTTGCAACATTTAGAAAAAGCTGTTATAAGTTATACTTGAAAACATTTTATATTCAGCAAAGATAGCACTTAAAACTGCTGTTAAAACTCAGTTTTAGTTGAATTATAGTTCAAAACAGAAAAGACAGCATTTCAGAAGTGCTGCGGTAGTTCAGATTTCAAAACAAGGGTTAAATTTTGTTTCAGCAAAGACTGCAGACCATTATAGCATTTCCAGAGAATGCTATAATAGGCCTGAGTTCAATATTAGCCTATAAGTTCAATTACAGCAACTACAGCATTTCAGAAATGCTGTAATAGCTCTTTTTACACAAATTTAGTTCAAAACAGAATCTATAGCATTTCTGAATGCTATTGAAAGTAGATTTCAAGTGTTAGTGTATTTCCAGCAATTAAATAACTTCAATTTAAAACACATAAACATTTTAAAAATCATATTTTAACATTCAAAATGTTCATTTTCATATCATTTAACATATATCTTTTTCACAATAAATTTCTTATAATTAAATCCAATTTTCAACAATTTACTTAATAAATTTAAGTGTAAAAGTTTCCAATTCTTCACATTTCAACAAATAACTTAACACTTCAAATTTAAATTACCATTTCACAAATTTAACTAAATTTCCAATTTTATTTAATTAACTTAAACCGTTAATTAAAACCAAATTTCACATTTCCAAGTCAAGTTATATTTTAAAAGATCACTCTTAAACATTCATTTATTTAACCACTTAAATTCATAGAAAAATCAATAATACTTTAATAAATCGCTTAAATTCAAATTTAATCAAATTATCATATTTACCAATTTACAAATATAATTAAATTTTCATTTTTATTCATATAACTTAAATATCATTTTTAACCAAAATTCCAAATTCCAAACTTAAGTTATATTTCAATAATCCAATTTTAACCATTCATTAATTACATTTTTTACTCATAGAAAAATCATAATTTCTTTATTTTAAAACATTTCAAAATCTATTTAAATCAAATTTCATAAATTTATATTTTTAAAAATACTTAAAATCATCAAAAACACTTTATAAAATAACCACGGGCCTGTATATAGTTTTCTAACCTAGGTCAAGTGATACTGATATGTATCATTTCAATCCGCAGTTTAAAAAGAAAATCCGGGTTCTATCATTTCAAACCCGCAATCCCAAGTTAAAATAAATTATATAAAAACCATTCAGGCCTATCATTTCAGCCCATAACGATTTTTCCCTATTCTAAAGTCCATTCGGGTATGTATCATTTCAACCCATAGTGATTCTAGTCTACATGGAACTTGCAATGGTGATAACTGATATAAATAACAGAATAACAGTAACATATGATATAACAGGTGTATAAACATCATATGATCATAACATAGTCAAGTATAACATGATAATATATTTCTACGGATTCACAGGGTGTAAATTTACTAGTTATATAGGTACATATTGTCTGGTGAGAATAACTCACCTGTTTGTGCTGGAGATATCAAAACCAATGACACAAAGGAAACAAAAGCACGATGACAAGACTACGGACTTGAGTGGAGAGCGAATCCAAGCTACAACTCTTGTGCACAACCCAAAACAAACAATCAAAACAACAAAATTCAATACGACTTTAAAATGAAATAACTTTGAAATACAAGGAGATACGAATACGTAGTCTTTTTCTTTGCCTCCTCTACTATTTGGTATGGCTTAGGGTCTGATTTGGTTCAGATATGGTCAAGTTTTGGGTCAGGTTTGGGCTAACATAGCTCGGGTTCAAGGTGGTGTAACTTGTAGTGGAAGTTGTATTGAGGAATGGGAAGAGGTTTAAGGCAATAAGGTAGTTTTTAGTCATCAAGGTGGTTCGGCCATGGGTAGTGGGCTCGGCCTGTGGGTGCACCATGACTGGACATAGGTGGAAAAGGGTGTGCCGTGGTCAGGTCAGAGAAGTGGTGGCGGCTATGGTGGTGGTTTGGGTGGTGGTTGAAGTGGATGAGCAAGAAGTGGTCAAACAAGCATGGTTTTAGGCCTTTGGTTGCATTTGGAAGGGTTTGGCCATCAAGGTGTGTTCGGCCTTGGTCATGGCTGGTGGGGTAGATGGTGGTGATGGTCTGGAAGAGATGGAAGGTGGTGGTGGTCGTGGAACAAGGGGGAAGCCGATCCAAACTAGCATAAGAAACAAGGAAAAATTGCATAAAATAGGAAGAAAAAGTAGAAAAAAAAAAGAGTGAAACCATTACCAAAATTTTGCAAGCCATGAATGAAATGATATGAGAAGTTTTTTTCACGTAAAAATGAATGTAATACATGGCCAAACTGAAGAAAAGAACAGCCAATTGAATTAAAGTGAGGGTTATGGCATTTGAAGAGTTTAGGAGGTGAAGAGACTTAAGTTAAATAAGCTTTTTAACTCTTCATATTTCTTATTTCTTTTTAAAACAAATAAAACAAAATAATTTCAGAAAATACTTTTAAAAACCGAAACAAAGTGAAATAATATTAAAATAAATAATATATTTTAAAGAAAATAGAAAAAGATTTAAAGAAATTGCTTTAAAATCCAAAACAGTGTCCAGAAATTACAAATAAATCACCATTGACTTTGAAAAATTATTTTCTCCATTTTAAAAATATTCCAAGACAATATTTGAGCTAAAATGATTTTTAAAACATTTTAAAAGTGAAATAAATAATTAAATTTAGAGAAAATAGCAAAAGAATTGAAGAAATTGTTTAAAAATAGAAGACAGGACATGAAAATTTCACATAAATTACCATTGACTCTAGAAAAATGTCTACTTCACTTTAAAAATAATAACAGACAAAAATATACATAAAATAACATATTAACACATATTAAAATAAAATATGACAAAGAAAATAAAATTTATAAAATTTAAAATAGGCAAAAATGCACAATAAAACAAATTATACTAAAATTTGAAATGTACATAACTTTTACATTTTAACTCCGTTTTCAACGAGACGAAAAGCAATATTCATGTTATTAAATCTATTTTCATAATAAAAGATAAAATTTATAATTTCAAATATTTAAAATTTAAATTTAAAAGTCAAAGTTTGACTATTTTAACCAAAATTCACTCTTTCTGGAAATATTAAATTTAGTCATATTTGGAATTCTAATCCACATCAAAATCAAAGTTTATATTTAAAATAACAAAATTTATTATTTTTCATAAATAAAGCTTTTGAATCTGGAAAAATCAATTTAAAAATATTTGTAAAATACAGGGTTGTTACACATTACGGATGTCTTTTACTTCCTTTGTTGTTGTTTTAAAGATAATAACTGTTTTAAGTTCTCACAGCAGTCCCATGTCTGACCTGGAGTTTATTGTTCCCTTCCTAAACTCTGGGTGCCCATCTTTTTCCACACGGGCAGCCTAGAGTCAGGTTATCAGGTCATTCTGGATTTCAGGAGGCTGTGGAGCTCAGTGGCGAGCTGGATGGCGAGACGTATCACTTGTATATGATATTATTATTTCGCTGTGTATTCTTTATGAGGACAAGTTTGTATAACTGCCCATTGATGTATTGTGTGTATATTGACTCTGATGATATGATGTAATGTATAAACTGATATAGTTCTTTGATTTAAAGATTATTCATTTATCTTTTATATGCTGTTCCGCTGCGATATGTTAGATTCTAATATTGTTTATGTTGTTTCTTCTTTCTTTCTTTCTTTCTTTATGTCTTCTTCTACCTCTTCTTTTTAACCATAACAATTCGGTTTTCCGGCATTCGATTGCTCGGCAGTTGTTACAGTGGACGTATTAATGTCGACTTTCGAGCGTCGAAAATCCCCGGATGTTACATGTGGTATCAGAGCATATGGTTAAGCGATAACCTTGGCTCTGTTGGGTGTTACTCATTAGAGATAGAGTCAGTAGTACTCTAGAATGAGTGTGAGTGTAATAATAGATATGAGCGCATATTTGTTAGTGAATATAAAAATGTTTTATATTGTGTTTGCTTATCCGTTAAGCTGTTTATGAATTCTGGTTGGTGTGTGGGACGCCATATTATCGATAGGTGTTTCTAAACACTTAAACGAGGCAAGTCGACATGGTATCATTTAAATTGGGTAAATGGAATAATTTTACCTTGGTATTATATTTTACATATAAAGGAAATAATTTTTCAGAAATTATTAAAGTGTATATAAATTGATTGTTTGGTTGTTGAAAATGTAAAAATATATAAGTCAATAAAAGATGTTATATTATTATAAATCTAAGTAAGATAAATAAATTTGGAATGATCTTATGTAAGTGAAGTGGAATAGTGAAATTATATGAGAAAAAGATTTATAAATGTGATTTATAAATAAAAGGAAAATTTTGAAAGAATAAAAAGCACTGAATTCACTACTCTTGCTGGGAAATAATAAGCGTGATGACTGCAGCATCATCAGTATCATTTTCGAGTTTCTGTGTGATTGATTTGCTACCATAATAAATTGAAAAATTGAAGTTTTGTTGTGATAAACAGATTTGAAATTAAAATCCAAGTTGTAATTGATGAATATAAATAAAATGAGTTTTGAACTTATAATGTGAAATAATAAAAAATTTAGCTTTGGTAAAGTTAAAGAATTTGAGTTAGCATAGTAAATATATGATGTGAATTTAACTAAAGGAAGGTTAAATAAATTGAATTGGATTTATAAGTGGAAATTTGAGTTAAGCTAAACAAATAATGTTTAAAAGGAATATAACTTAAGTTGTATAGTGAAAGCAAATGTAAGTGGAAATTTGAAATGGAATATAACTTAAGTGATGTTAAATGAAGTTGATTTTGGTGTCGAAGTGAAATAACAAAGTAAATTAAATGGATGTGAACTTGAGTTATATAAAGGAGATTCAACTTTATTTGTAAAATGAATTAGCAATTGAATTAACAAATGAATTGAATGTTAATCAATCTAATGTAAATGAATTGATATGGAATAATGGATGTAAGTGTTAATTCATTAAAGCTAATAAATTGGAAATTCAATGAAAGACAATTTAATATTAAACCAATTGGAATTAAAAATGTTGAACCAAATTGAATGTGAAGTAAAGTAAATTGAATGAATTTGGTTATGTTGATTATGATTTGGTTGTTAGATAATTGTTAGTTGATTGTATAGAAATTCATATGTAATTGAATTAATCAAATGGAAAGCTAACGTATGAAAGCTATGTAACTGAATCCAAATTGAAAGTGAACCAACTTGAATTTAAATTAGTGAATGTAAACTAATTGAAAGTGAAGAAATGAATGTCATTGTATATGAATTGGTTTTAAGCAATTAAAATTTGTATCGAACCTTATAAATTGCTTATGGGAATTATTTTGATTGCATTGCTTATGAAAACTATGTGTTTTCTATTGAAAATTAGTAAAATGTTAATAGATTTCGTATATATGTCACTTACGTATTTAAATTGAGTAAGTACAGGTGCCGTGGCTGCCGTTTGGCAGCATTGGGTCACGCTAAAATGCTTAATAAATAACTGCTTTGCTTAAAAATGCTAAAAAGGTACGCCTACCCAATAAAAATAGGAAATATGAACTGTTTTTCTGCTTTTCCGACCGTGTGGGTCGATGTATATATATTTATATCTATTGTGATTTTGCAAAAGCTCCTCCGTACAAAGGAGACTCTGCCAAAATTTTCCATAAATTTTGGGAGTTAGAAATTTTTTGAACTTTTGGAAAAATTTTGTTAACGGAAAGTCGTTTTCCCAAATTGTAATAAAACGTAGGAATTGAACTAGAAAATGGAAACCATTGTTTTGGTTGAAGTTAAAGGTTTTGGAAAAAGTGAATATAAAATTTTCACTAAGTGGATTTTTGAAAAGTTAATGGATTTGGGCATTTTTCTAACCTTGCAATTTCGAGGACGTAATTCTTTTAAGGGGGAAGATTGTAACGACCCAGAATTTCTGTCATTTGAAATTCAGATATTTAATTGATTTTAAATATTAACAAGTAAGATTTGTAAGCCGAATGAATTATATTTCGAATATAGTGATTTAATTGGATAATTAAATCGACAATTTAATATTTGAAATTGCGTAAATAATTGGAAATTGGATTAGATGTGAATAAAAATGATTTATAAAGTTATATTAAATCATTATTGAATTAGAATGATGTTATAGAACTTTTAAAATTGAATTAAAAGTTAATTTGTAGAAATTGAATATTTTAATATTTAATTAACGACTAAAAATAGTCATTTTTCAAATAGTCTCGGATTTCGACGAAACTAGTTTCATTCGATCCGTAATGTTATATTATTGTAAGATTTCAAATTTCGAGTCAATCGGATTTACGGTTTGTCCAGGGCAAGCGAAAATGCATAGAAATCGTTTTAATCGATTTAATTTAAAAATTGATCGTTTGATTCCGTAACTCGCACATATGACCGAATTAGCTCCCGAAACACGTTCCATTGAGTCTGGAACGCGGGTAAAACATTTTAAACGCCAGTCGGCACGCTTCGTTTGGAGTTCGGAAAAAATCGGATGAATAGTGTTTTGGGAAATTTTCTATAAAAGGACATTATCATTTCCATTTGCACAAACCCTAGCTAGGGTTACAGCAGCCGGCACATATAATTTCAATGGCCGAAATCTCATCTTCATTTTCCTTTAATCTCTTCCAATCCACACATTGTTTCGAAAAATTATCAACTAGAATGTTGTAGAGAGTGGTGAGAACTTCACATCCATACGGGGATGATCGATTTTCGCTGAGAAAATCAATGGCAAATCGAGCTTGAACGCACCGTGTTCATTCACATTTATCACGTCGAGATGGAGGCCGAGTGCCACGTTGTTCACGTCGTTCACGGCGCTGGTGGTGCACACTTCGACGTTTCGTCCGGCAGTCCCTGATCGACGTATATGCTAGCGATGGAGGCTCGATAATTCAATTGGTAGTGGCGGCCATGGGTTTCTCAAACCTGGGGATTGCGTACAATGGGGAAGAAAGGAAGGTGCGGCCTGATTTTCCTTGATCAAAATTGACGGCTGAGATGAGTAGGGTTTGAAATTTAAAAAGAAAATAGTAAATAATTGTATATTAAATTCGTTCGAACTTTAAAAATGCATAACTTTTTGATGCGAGGTCCGTTTCGCACGAAACAAGTGGCGTTGGAACCGTACTGACGAGCACTACGCAATGGAGCTGGTTTGGAGTCAATTGGAGCTAGTGATAATTTCGGGTAAAATTAAATGCGTGTTTAATTTTATTCGAAATAAAACACTACAACTGTTATTGGAAGCAAGGTGAGAACTTCTCACTCAATCGAATTTGTTTCGATTTAATTTAAATAGTTAAATTAAAAATTGCTTGATTGTGTGAATTGGATGATGATTGTCATTGGATGTGTTGAAATAGACCCTTTACGCTGCATATTAAGCGGAGGTTATTATATTAAAAACATATACCACGATATTCCACCTTGAAGTGGAATTGGTATTATATATGTATTTGGAGTTGATTTCCTGCATTATATAGCGGATGGGACCCTATTGCGCCGCATAATAGCGGATAATATTTTATAAATCCCATATACCACGATATTCCACCTCGAAGTAGAATTGGTATCGTGCTAACATCTGTGGATGCAGGGAAACAGGTTGGAGGGATTCAACTGGATTCATCAAACATTTGAATTTGTTTCATATGTTGTGTGTTGATTATTTATAATCACCGTGTGATTATTTTTGTGATTGGAATTGTTGAAGGCTATAATTTAGCCGAATATATTTTTGGTATCGTTGGATACCAGAAATAAATAAATAAAATTTGATTTTCAAAATTCAAGTTGAAAATTTATCGAAAAATTTATTTTTGAGAATTGGATAAATTTAAAAGGAGTTTTAAAAAGATAAAAGTCTTATTTTTGAACTATATTGAATTAAATTACAAATTTTGGGAAAATGGGCTTAGTAAAGGGATTTTTAATAATATTATTTATAAGTTGAAGAATTTATTTAAAAATTTGGATTTTTAAATAGATTTGAAGAGAAAAAGAAATTTATTTTAAAAAGGAAATAACTTTGGAAATTTATCTGAATTTAAATTAATCAGATAATTTAATTAATCCTACTTATGGATGTTTGGATTATATTGGATGTTGAATTGTTTGATATCCATGATATGCGATGCTTTGTGATATATCATGTTCTGTGTTGTGATTTGTGCTAGTTTATACCGCTTATCAACTATATTTCTGTGTTCTGATCTGTGGTGGTTGGATGTTGTTGCACTATTATGTTAAACCCTTGGACTATACAATACACACACAAATGTGGATTTCACGTGGAAATCGGTTATGTCACAGATTTTTGATAATTTTAAAGATTGAATTTTTGAATCCAAATTTGTTTTGGAAATTGGAATTGAAAGTTTTTTGAAAATGAGTATAAAAAATAAGAGTTATTTTAAATAACTTAATAAAAATTGGGATTTAAATCATTTGATTTAAATTTTGAATTCAATACTTGAAATTGAATTCAATGATTTGGGAACTATGGTCTAAAAGATTATACAAGTGTAAAAGGTGTTTATATGGGTTTTTAACCATTTAAAATATGGTTTTGAAAATTTAAATTTAAATTCTAGTTTATACTTGAGTGGCTTTAACTCATGTAAAATTTGTAATCAGTTTTCCCAAAACGGAAATTATCCGTTTTCAAATAATGATAGCTTTCATATAAGGAAAGAATTGCCAATTTGTGTTAAAAGGATGTTAATTTGAATTTGAACTGTTTTGAAAACTATGAATTAACCTTTGTGAAGATGATTAAGCTTTAAATCAAAGAAGATTTTAAAAGGTGTATCTTTTATATTATAAAAGACTTGAATTGTGAATAGTTTTGAAAGCTATAAGTTAAATCTTGATTTAAAGATTTAATGGGTTAATCCAAGTGAAATGGGAAATGATTTGGGAATCTGTGAATGAATCTTTGTGAAACTGGGTAAACTTTGTGAAGTAAATCTTTTTGTTTAAAGATTTAAAATGGTAATGTGTTTAAACCATTTAAAGGAAAGGATTTGGGTAATAAGTTGTGACTTAATTGAAATCCCTATATCCATATGTTTTAAATATTGTGCTCACTATTCGGTTTAGCCGGGATAGGACCTTTGTGTCATATAACCCATTCCGAATAAGTGATATGACGATATGGATCGCATTGAAGACCGGTGGTGATGACCGGGTATTTGTGAAAACGATAGGTTGACCTATCGATTGTCTCTGCACTGTTAGCTACGGTATAGAGATTTCCTTTATGATGGGAAGTTCGATCGGGATTGTGAATACCCGGATTGCAAGGGCTTCTTTGGAAGTGCCTTCGGTTCTGTTCGAACCCGGAACAGACTTGTATGGTGACATGTTTGACATTACATTTTGAGATATAAAGCTGATTTCTTTCAAATACATTTCTGTTGGTGGCGGAGAATTTATTCTCTTAGCTTAACACCCTTCTCTGAGACGTACGAGCTCAGAGGTTATGTAGTTGAAGGTTATCAGTGATATACTCCCAATTTGGTAATGTGACATGCTGAGTGTTGCTACTTGATGATTATTTATTGATCATTTGTTGATCAAAGCGTGGCTTTGTGAAAAAGCGTAGCTTTGTGGATGAGACTTCATCAGACCTCACAACCCGGAAATGGTCAAAACATGAATGATGCGGCAAGGTTATGAGGGTCGCTCCCTTTAGGGTATGTCATTTCCTTCTGGAAAAGGGTGGTATCAGGTATGGAGCCATGGTATTTAACCTATGTGGTTGCTCTAATCTCATTTACTGTGTGATTGTTGCTGTGTGATCGAGGCACCTCGGATAAATGTCCCAAAGGACCGGGGGGTGGCATATTCGTGTAGTAGTTACCTAGTGTAAGAGGTAACCCGACCTTGTGTTGGCAAAGAGCTAGTTAGTTCTCGGGACGTCCCGCCAGAGGCGTACCCATGTGGCAGTAGTAAGTTCCTTAGCCTGACCATTTGATGGAAATCCAAAAAAATAATATGAACCTTGTACGGTTTTAGTTGTATAACCTGTTATGGAATGTGGCGGTAACCTGCTATTGAACATAGTAGCTATAGTAGGCATACAATAATGGTTGTATGTTGGCTAAGATTAATATTATACTTTCGAAATGGTTTTCTACACTATGCGCTAATAATAATATTAAATGATTTTGCGTAGTAAGCATCTTTGACTATCTTAAGAAGAAATCTCCTCCAATTCTGCGTTAGCATTGTGTGTGTGGCGGAAGGTCTTATGGTAGTTTCATTTTCCAAAAGCATTACGGATGTCTTTTACTTCCTTTATTGTTGTTTTAAAGACAATAACTGTTTTAAGTTCTCACACCAGTCCCATGACTGACCTGGAGTTTATTGTTCCCTTCCTAAACTCTGGGTGCCCATCATTTTCCACACGGCCAGCCTAGAGTCAGGTTATCAGGTCATTCTGGATTTCAGGAGACTGTGGAGCTCAGTGGCGAGCTGGATGGCGAGACGTATCACTTGTATATGATATTATTATTCCGCTGTGTATTCTTTATGAGGACAAGTTTGTATAACTGTCCATTGATGTATTGTGTGTATATTGACTCTGATGATGTGATGTAATGTATAAACTGATATAGTTCTTTGATTTAAAGATTATTCATTTATCTATTATATGTTGTTCCGCTACGATATGTGAGATTCTGATATTTTTTCTGTTGTTTCTTCTTTCTTTCTTTCTGTCTTCTTTTACCTCTTCTTTTTAACCATAACAATTCGGTTTTCCGGCATTCGATTGCTCGGCAGTTGATACAGTGGACGTATTAATGTCGACTTTCGAGCGTCGAAAATCCCAGGATGTTACAAGTTCGAAAGTAAAGTTATGGATTTGAATAATAGATTGAATCAAATATGTCATACACATGATCTATATACATCGTACGTGAGTAAGTTTAAAAATAAATATTTTGGGCAAACACCTTTAGGTTTTGTGTTGTAATTTCGAGAAAGAAATTCTATTTAAGGAGGGGGGTCTGTAACGACCCGCAAATTCATCACTTTCATAAGTTATATTATTTGTAAAATATTCAAATATAAGCTTTCCAGCATAGATTATGATGTGTTGAACAATAAATAATGACGATAATCTTATTTTGAATAAGTATTTACAGAAATATATACTTTGGAAAAATATTGATACAATATTCGAAAATCATTTTATCGATAAACAACTCCATAATTATCAGAAGTCTCGCACGGAGCTGGATACATACACTTATTTATCCTTTTAAACAAGAATATGAAATAAAATAATTTATTTTATTTTTGGAAATAATGTGTTTATGACATCATTAATAATGCATCGTATTTAATAATTGGTCTATGAATTTAAATTGAGATTTAATGATTTAATAATTATTATAATTATTCAAATAATTGTTTTTAAATGACGATAATTCATTTAAATTAACTATGAAGTGATGATAAATCATTTATAATAGTTATATAAAAAAAGATATACTTGATTTGAAAGTCTAAGAAAACTTGTATCGCTTTATTGATATAACAACACTCTTTGTAGACAATTGTCTAATATTTATTTATATGGTTATATAAATCAAATATGATCATTTTAATTAGTTAAAAACGATAAGAAATTAGTTTTCAAATTTTGTGTACATTTATATGTAAATTAGTTAATAAGTGAAAATGTGACTAGGAATCAGCTTCCCGATTTTCAACGGTTTAACGAGTGAAAGTTGTTCAAAGTTGTTGAAACCTAGTTTATATCACTTGAACATACACATACACAGTAGCATATACATGAACACATGTATACATACAAATATACTTACTAGTTACATTTGAATTTACATATAGTAGTGCGTTTGGAAGAGATGGAGGGAGTGCGTGCAAGGGGCAAATGTGTAATTATTTTAACACCCCTAATTTTAGTGACATTATTCAGGAGATTTAATTAGAATAAATTAAATAAAATAATGTAGATAAGGAGAGTGAGGTTGATTAATAAAAAAATAGTGGCCATGCTTATTAAACTTAATGAACTTAAACATGGTTAAGTACTAAAATATAAGGGCACAAGAGTAATTTCCACCCATATTTCCCACTCTTATACTATTCCCCTAACCATACAAGTTCATTATTATTCTTAAACAAAAACTATGAACGTAAGAAGCAACAAGGCCTGCCATAAGAAGATAAAAGAGAAGAAGAAAATTTAAGAAAAACTTAGGATTCAAGCTAGAGGAAAATCAATCTCAAATAATCTCTAATCTCCTTATCTCAAGCAAGATGAATAATAATTTCTACATCTCTATTTTTATTTTACATCAAATGGGTTCGTATTTAAGGATAAATCTGTTTTATGATATGTGATTGACGATATGCTTGATTTGATTTATATATGTTAAAACAAGGTTGCTTAAAAGGATATATACACGATTTTAGGGTAAAACCGAGATGAAATGATGTTCAAATGCCATGGGAAAATTTTATGTTATAGAAAACATGATTTTGGAGTTGGATTCAATTTTTATAATTTTCCAAGCACTGGATAATTTATTATGAATTTTCAAAGGAAAATATGGTTTATAAATTATTTTGGGAAAATATAATAAGAATTTAGGTCTGAAATTTTATTATGTTAGATAATATGATTAAAGTGAATTTCTAGAATTTTTGGGGAATTTTACTAAGTGATTTGGTATGGAAATTAAATTGTTTTGAAAGGAGGACCTAAATGATTTAATTTCTTTATAAAAGGAAGGGCTTTTTTACTAAATGTTGAATTGGTTTAGATTTGAGAAAATTGCGGCAAATATTATCCAAAATATCTAAAAAGTTATGAAAGCCAATCAAATGTTTACAAGTAGGCAAGTTAGTTGCAAAATGTTTACTTATTTTGGAAAAATCAGCTTTTATCTAGAAAAAGTTGGTTCCGCCTTCTTCGATGAACCTTTCATATCAGACATCTCGAACAAGACCTTTCAACTTCAATGACCAATAAGGTCGAAAGCGATGAACATGATATCATTTAAGTGGTATGTAGTGAATTAAACTAAGTCAAAAGTATAGTGTCAAAGGGTTGCATTCGAAGGGTTGCTTCCGAAGGAGATGGATCCTTAGTTTATTTTGATTTGAAAAGAGAAATCACTTGCCTATTTTCTAAAGACCTTTCGACACAATCGAAAGGTTTGGTTTTCAAAAGGATGTTTTAAAAGACCTTTCAAAACGGCCGAAAGGTATGGTTTTTGTAAGTTGTTCTATAAGACCTTTCGACACAATCGAAAGGTTAGGTTTTGAAAGGATTTAAGATACCTTTTGAAAAGGCCGTAAGGTTTGGTTTCGAAAGGTCATTTCAAAGAGGTTTTGAAAGGATTTGCCGCCTTTATTTTGTTCAAACCCTTCGATGGGATCGAAGGTAGGAGCATTCGACTTAGAAGAAAGGTTTACTGGTTGTATAAATGTAAGCCGCTTCCCAACCTTCCGAAGGGACCGAAAGCAGGAGCTTTTGGCACAGTCGAAAGGTTTATATGTTTTTCCCCAATGTTTTATAAAGTAGAAATTGGTTTTGAAAACTTTCATCTATGACCCAAAGTAATATTATAAGTATAAACCCAATGCTTTCGGAAGGGTTACTTCCAATGGTGTCGAAAAGATTACTTTCAACTGGTTTCGAAGCTAAGCTTCTCAAGTTAAATACTAATATTTTAATATATTCGAAAGGTTTCGAAAGGTAGTATTTAAGGTATTATAAGGCAGGAGCCAAATTTTTATAAGTGCTTTCGAAGGAGGTTATCCTATGAAGTCGGAAGCTAGGTTTCGAAGGTATCGAAAGGTTTTAAAGCCTAAACTCAAATTTTTGAAGGAAAAACCCACGACATAAATAAAGGAGTGTTTATAAAGGTTTTAAGAAGAAGCTATCTTTGAGAAAGAAATATGTTAAAGGAATTAACCATGTCTTTATTAAACCCTGAGGAGTGGTATTGCTATGTTGTTATATTGCTTCTTCTAATATGAATATATTCACTTTATAATGGACCCATAACTGCATTTTGGGGGTAAAGAGTAGGAGAACCAGTTAGGTTAACCCAGTAGTGAATGTAAATTGATTAAATCCTGAATATAATTGCATCCATGAGGTCAGGAAGACCAGGATATGGGATGCTAACATATAAAGGAAAGATATTGGCAGGGGCTAATAGGTTCATAGTAAACCCATGAAAATTGTATGATATTGGCAGGGGCCAATAGGTTAATAGTAAGCCCATGAAAAATATGTATAAAAGAGGATGTCAGATAGATAGGTTCATAGTAAGCCCATGAAAACAATGATTGAATATAGCATGGGCCAACAAGTTTGTAGTTAGCCCATGAAAACTATATTCGGATGTAATATTGACAGATGTCAATAGGTTCCTAGTCAACCCATGAAAACTAGGATAAGAAAGAAGTTATTGGAGTTACCATGTAACGACCCGATATTTTGGACCATTCGCATCCGCACATGTCGGACTTGAATTGCTCAAAATACCGCGTTGTAAATAAAATTTGGCAAATATCAGAATATACAATAAATAAATAATCACAGATCACAGACACAGAGTAAGAAGTGCAGCGGAAGTAAAAGAAATAGTAGTTCATGAAGCTACTATGTAAATATATCAGAGTTAAATAAGATACAACAAAAGAAATAAAATACAACAGAAGTCTCAATATGATAACCAAGTACAAGATAAATAGAACAACAGAACTGAGATAGATACAACTAGATAAGCAGATAATCTCCAGCGATTCCAATCTCCAGAAAGTGGAATCAAATCTGTGAATACTCAGGCTGACCCGAGCGTAAATAAAATACAAACAATCGAGTCAGGACATACATACTTATACAATGTAAACCAACTCAAGTGAACTATAATAAAGGTACAAGTAACTTAAAGAATGCTTGGGCTTGCCCATTCTTTAAGGATCCGTTAAACTATCTACTATGTAGTAATATTCGCTATTATAATAATGTCTAATCATAAAATAAACATACTTTTAAATAGCGTTAAGGCTTTACATTTTCCACCTTAACACGTAATATGCCAATAGTCTACACAGTACCTGCATACCTCGCAAGGCTATGAGAATATACTCCATAGGTACGACACAAATAGAAACTCGTAGTAAAGCTCGATATGGTAGGTGACATGGCACAACTAGGCAATGCCAGGGTAGATATACCAATTACGCATCTGGACTGGTGGTGACGCATAGTAACCACTACCGCCCACCTCGAACAACACTCCTAAATCAAGGATGTGCACCAAATCAATCACAAGTAATAGAATGGTATCGAAGAAGTGTGTCCGATCAGAGGTGCTACCTCCTTGGTCCGTCAATCGCTCCTGTTTTAGCCACCTTATGCCAACTCACGGGAGTTAGGTCCACGTATATACCTTAGGATCGTCGCCACCATCCTACTTCATTCTGGAAACTCCACCACGTACACAGTTGTCAAAGTGGTTTTCGGTATCGACAGAGAGTATGTCCATATCCGATCCCAGTCTCTTTAACAACCAATCGTTATTATAACCCGTGGTTATAAATTTAAAAACAGTATTTTATACTTCAAAATAGAATATCATTTCAAATCCAAATCTTTATCAAAATAAAGATTAAATCAATTCCAAACCATTTCAATATATTTAAAATATCATATTATTTCAAAACTACATTTCAAATCATTTCAATATATCAAAATATCATATCTTTCCAAAACTTCACTTCAAATCATTTTAATATATCAAAATATCATATCCTTTCAAAACTTCATTTCAAATCATTTTAATATATCAAAATATCATATCCTTTCAAACTTCATTTCAAATTATTTTAATATACCAAATATCATTTGAGTTCAAATCTAAATATTCAACTTTAAATACTTTTTAAATTTAAAGATATCATTCATTTATTATCATTTCAAGTCACCTTTTAAATAGTTTATATTTCAATCAAAATGATTCATTTAAACCATTTAAAAGTGAAATTATTATACTTTCAAATCAAGTATTAAAATTTCCAAAGTTTCAACTCAATTCAATCATTTATTTCAATTAAATTTCCATAGACCATTTCAAATCTTATAAATTTCAAACGTAGATTTAATCCACAAAATAACTATTCAAATTATAAAATAAATTCCAAAGCTTCATTATCCTATATTTCATAAGTCTAATATCTTTTAAATAGATTCAAATTACAAGTAAACCAAATATTTTTCATTCTAATATAACTTCAATTATTTATTCCAAGATTTAATATCATTTATTTAATTTAAATTTAATACCATTTAATCACATTTCAAAATAGTTGTATTTCCCAAATCAACTATTCCATTTTAGATCATTTTAAGTCAATTCATTATATTTAATAATTAAATATTTAATTTCCAAAATTTAATCTTTTTCAAAGATCATTTATCCATTTAAGTTTATTAAAACAATGAAAATTCAACTTTCGCAGCACTTAGGAAATGCTACGAAATGTTATGTTTTAAAACAGTTCATTAACAAAAGACGGCATTTAAAATGCTATAATATCTTAATTTAGTTTCAATTAAAAACTCAGTTAAATTTAACCACTATAGCACTAACAAAGTGCTATAATAACCCTTAGTTCAAATTTGCTATTTGGTTCACTAACTACAGCATTTTCCAATGCTGTAATATCTTTACATTACATTTCAAAAATGCTGTCAATCAAATTCATAGTTTTATTTACAATTTCACACATAATTAGCTTTTAACATAAATCATTTTAACTTATAAAATCATATATTTTCACATTTAAAAACAATCATTTAAATACCTTTATTTCTATGATTTTATAAAGTCAAATTTCCATACAAAAATCAAATTAAATAACAATTAAATTTTCATTTCTTTAATTAAATTCTTAACTTAACAACTAAGTTTAAATTTCCAAAATATAACTTATTTCCATTTTTTTACTTAATTAAAATTTCACTTTCAACAAAATTCACAATTTCCCAATTTAAGTTATATTTCAAAAAAAATTCAACTTAAACATTCATTTATTTCATATTTTAATTTATACAAAATCATTAACACTTTCAAAAATTATTATTACTTAATAAAAATCATTAAATTCGTCCTTTAAATTAAATTTGTCATATTTTCTTACTTTACATAAATTCCATTTATAAACAAAATCAAAAATTCCAAAATTTACTTATATTTCAAATTCTACTTCACTATTTACTTAATTCACTTATTTAATTTGTAGAAAATCACTAATATTTTATAGAAATCATTTTAATAAAATTTAAACCAAAATATCATAATATTTACATTTTTGAAATATTTTAAAATTTTCAGAAAAATATATAAACCACGAGTCTGTATATAATTTTCTAGCCTAGGTCAAGTGATACGGATATGTATCATTTCAATCCGCAGTTTACAAAGAAAAACAGGGTTCTATTATTTCAAACCCGCAATCCCAAGTTAAATAAAATAAATAAAAAGTCGCTCAGGCTTATTGTTTCAGCCCATAACGATCTTTCCATATTCTAAAGTCCGTTCGGGTATGTATCATTTTAACCCATAGTGAACCTAATCTACAGGGAACTTGCAGTGTGATAAACTGATAAAATGAACAGAATAACATCATATAACGATAATAGATGATATAACATATGTAATAACAGGGGTAAACATTATATGATCATAATATAACAGTTATAACAGGATGATATAATTTTACAGATTCAAATGGTGTTAGTTTACTAGTTATATAAGTACACATCGTCTGGTGAGAATTACTCACTTGTATTTGCTGGAGATTACAACCAAAGCACACAACAGAGATTCAAAAAGGCATGAAAACACGACTACGATTCAAGTGAGGGGAGAGCCAAAATTATTTGTCTTGCATATAAAACAAAACAACATAAAACACATGAATTTCAAACCAAAATATTACAAGACAATGCTAGTAATAACTACACAATTCAAAGCTAGAGCTTTTGCACTTGCATTAAACATCATATGCTTCAGCTATGGACAGGAAAGTCACAGTTATGGGATGGTTTTGGATCAGGTTCAGGTCATATAGGGGTCGGCCATAACAACATATAGAGGAGATGAAAGATGTATGCATGGATTTACAAAGCAAGGCAATACAAGTGGGTTTCAAGGCATAAATGGCTTCGGCCAAGCATGGATTGGGCACGGCCTGATCTGGAGGATCAAGTACAGGTGTGTCAGAGGTAGTTGAGTCAGCAAGTGGCTGGTGGTGGTGGTACAAGGGTCGGCCAAAGTGGTGTGGTGAAGTGGTGAAGCAAAGGTGGCTCGGCTATGATGTATAGGTGGAGATTGCTTCATATTTTTGTGGATCATCAACATGGATGGCTTCGGCTTTGGGATGGCAGTGGGAAGGAGGGAATAATGGCTGGTTGTGGTGGTGGTGGAGGCGGCCAAGGTGCTGGAGATGGAGGGGCCGAAATACATGAAGGTGAATACAAGTACAAAATCAACCAAACAAATGGAAAAATGAACAAAAAAGAGTGAAAGGTTTTACCAAAACTTTTCTTCAGGATGATGGCCGAATATTTTAGGGTTGAGAAGTATTTTTTCACATGAGAAACAAGAAGGAGTTGGCTGAAACAAAGAGATATGGTCAGCAAATGATTAATGCATGAGTTGATTGGAATTGAAAAAAAGGCAAAGAAGGTGAAAAGTCTAAGGCACACAAAGGGTCACAAACTCTTCAAATTTTCATAATTCTTTTTGCAATTTTTAATACATGAAAAATACATATAAATAAAGATAGAAACACGAAAATAAAATAAATAAACAAAAATAAGTAAATAAATTTTAAATAAATATATTTAAATCAAGAAAATAGCTAGAAATTGGAAACTAGGCTTTAAAATTTGAAAATAAATTCAATATGCTTTAGAAAAATTTTATATTCACTTTAAAAATATATAAAATTCAAAATATATATGATATAACCTAAATATACAAATTAAAGTAAGATATATCAAATAAAATGTCATTTATATAAATTAAAAATAAAGAAAATTGTTAAATAACTCAATATACACACAATATTGAAAACAATATAACTTTCACAATTTAACTCCGTTTCCAACGAAACGAAAAGCAGTATTCATGTTATTAAATCTATTTTCATAATAAAAGATAAAATTCAAAAATTTAAATATTTAAATTTAAAATTTAAAAGTCAAAGTTTGACCAGTTTGACCATAGATCAACTTTTCAGGAAAATATTCAATTTATACAAGTTTGAAATTATAATTCATATAAAAATCAAAATTTATATTATAAAATGAAATGTTTGAGATAAAAAAAGTTTAAAAATAATTTCAAAATAAAATAAAGTCAAATTTAAAATATATGCAAAAATCTACGGTTGTTACACTCTCCCCCACTCAAAACTTTTCATCCTCGAAAAGGAATGAGGTACGGGAAAACACAGGAAAGATAAAATTTAAATGAGATTAAGACAAGATGAAAAAAGATTGAAATTATACCTTATAACTGTGGTTATAGTTAAGTTTAACAAGATGGAGATGATCTTCCCAAGATCCCCCAAAATCAAGGACACAAGCACAAAAAAGATCCTTTAAAATCTGATTCACCTTTTCCGCTTGACCGACGGTCTGTGGACTGCAAGCAGTGCTCATATTCAATTGAGTACCAAAGATCATCAAAGATTATAGAAATATTTCTAAACAGAAAGGTCCTAGAAAGACACCTATACCAGTTTGTAGCACGATAAGGAAAAATAAGGACACCCAAAGATAGTTTAAAAAAACGAAATAAGATAATAAGTTTGAAACCATGGAGATTTCAACTTAAATTGATAATTAATTTTACACAAGTTAAATAAGTCTTAACTATTTCTAATTTCATTATCTTATCATCTAATTTTCTTAAACTAACAATTTCAAAAATCATGGATTTGCAAATTCATTATTTATTATACTCATAATGTACTTAATAAATTTAATTCCTCTTTATTCCTAATTAAAATTAAATTTATCCCTCTCAATATATTTTATCACCTATGTTAAATATACTTACACTTATTATAACTGTTTTAATTTATTCCTAATTCCCTTAACATCATTTATATTGTAAATTATTCAATTAACCTTTTAGTCTATTTACCTCTGTTAATCTTTTTATAACTAAAATTTAAGTGTATAATATTTAATATAACCACTCAAATTTTATTTATAAAAATCTTTTTATATTGTATATTATCCAATTACATTGTTAACTTCTAAAAATTAAGGTAAGTTATATTGGAATGCAATTGAGAATTATACAAATAAACTTTCTAAAATTAATATACAATATAAACATTCTAATTCAATCATTTCAAGCTTGAATATTTATTCAAAATTTTGATTTTCTTTTTATACTTGAAGTTATTATTTAAGATAGAATTTAAGAATAAAATTTCAGATTCCTTTCAAACCATTTAGAGATAAATAAATGTATGTACATAATTTGTCAAATCAAATTTAAAATCATATATCTATACATATTATAAATCAAATCATATTTTAGAAATTCAAATCTATTAAATTTCCCAAAATAAAGCTGTAGCAAGACTACAGAATGGTCTCTTTACTTCGAAACTCGAAAATGAACGTCGATGATGCCGCGGTCATCACCGAAATTATTTTCCAGCGACAAAGAGAAGAGCACTAAAATTTTAAAACATTAAAATTCTTTGGAAACAAATTTTTGTTCACAAATACTTTAGATAATATATCCTTTAAAACTTTAAACACAAGGTTTGAAACCATCGGAAATTAAATTCTCAAATTCTTGATTTAAATTCATTTCAGTTCCCAAATCAAATTTATAAACAACTATTTATAAATTCATTTATAGAATGATAAATCAAGTATTATCATTTCAAATAATCAATTTAAATCAATTTATTAAGTTCCATAAATTTACTTATATCAAAATTTATTTCATTAACCATATTTTAAAATAATATTGTGTCAGTTTGTTATGTCAAAGTGTTTTAGAAATCCTATCGATAGCGTTGATCAGACGAATCGATCGGAAGCCCAAATCAACATCAACAACTCAAATAACACAATATATAAAACAAAACAAAGATTTACAAGTACAATTTACAATGTTTTGAGATATTTTGGAAACAAAGACAAGATGATTAATTAACAAAATATGAAGATGGATAAGCTTAGATAAATCACGAGCAACCTTAACCAGGTCAACCGTGACTTAATGAATAAGATTAAATGTGAATTTTTTTCTGGGCTAAATCTACATCTGATCTTAAGAGATAGAGTTTGGAATAACAAAAGATATTAGCATCTAACCAAGGATAGATATAAATCTCTGGTGAATCGATGCTAATTGTAAAGGAGTTTCCCTTTTTACAAGTCATTAGAGTATTGGCGAGACCGCCAATTTACTATAAAGCTCATTCGAAGCGGAGTTATGGGATATTCCAGAATCACAAGAAGATGAATAGTGAGGGACAAGAATGGATTTTGGAATTGCAGGGAACGTTCCAAAATTCAAATGAAATCAAATAAAAATAAAGAGATTCAAGCTCGAATGAAAAGTGATTCTGTAACTAAATTTACCATACATTCTAAGTTTTGCCTCAAAGCCAAAGCTCTGATAACAACTGTAACGATCCGATATTTTGGACCATTCGCATCCGCACATGTCGGACTTGAATTGCTCAAAATACCGCGTTGTAAATAAAATTTGGCAAATCTCAGAATATATAGTAAATAAATAATCACAGACAAAGAGTAAGAAGTGCAGCGGAAGTAAAAGAAATAGTAGTTCATGAAGCTACTATGTAAATATATCAGAGTTAAATAAGATACAACAAAAGAAATAAAATACAACAGAGGTCTCAATATGATAACCAAGTACAAGCTGAATAGAACAACAGAACTGAGATAGATACAACTAGATAAGCAGATAATCTCTAGCGATTCCAATCTCCAGAAAGTGGAATCCAAATCTGTGAATACTCAGGCTGACCCGAGCGTAAATAAAATACAAACACTCGAGTCAGGACATACATACTTATACAATGTAAACCAACTCAAGTGAACTGTAATAAAGGTACAAGTAACTTAAAGAATGCTTGGGATTGACCATTCTTTAAGGATCCGTTAAACTATCCACTATGTAGTAATATTCGCTATTATAATAATGTCTAATCATAAAATAAACATACTTTTAAATAGCGTTAAGGCTTTACATTTTCCACCTTAACATGTAATATGCCAATAGTCTACACAGTACCTGCATACCTTGCAAGGCTATGAGAAGATACTCCATAGGTACGACACAAATAGAAACTCGTAGTAAAGCTCGATATGGTAGGTGACACGGCACAACTAGACAATGCCAGGGTAGATATACCAATTACGCATCCGGACTGGTGGTGACGCATAGCAGCCACTACCGCCCACCTCGAACAACACTCCCAAATCAAGGGTGCGCACCAAATCAATCACAAGTAATAGAATGGTATCGAAGAAGTGTGTCCGATCAGAGGTGCTACCTCCTTGGTCCGTCAAACGCTCCTGTTTTAGCCACCTTATGCCAACTCACGGGAGTTGGGTCCACGCATATACCTTAGGATCGTCGCCACCATCCTACTTCATTCTGGAAACTCCACCGCGTACACAGTTGTCAAAGTTGTTTTCGGTATCGACAGAGAGTATGTCCATATCCGATCCCGGTCTCTTTAACAACTAATCGTTATTATAACCAGTGGTTATAAATTTAAAAACATTATTTTATACTTCAAAATAGAATATCATTTCAAATCCAAATCTTTATCAAAATAAAGATTAAATCAATTCCAAATCATTTCAATATATTTAAAATATCATATTATTTCAAAACTTCATTTCGAATCATTTCAATATATCAAAATATCATATCTTTCCAAAACTTCATTTCAAATCATTTTAATATATCAAAATATCATATCAAAACTTCATTTCAAATCATTTTAATATATCAAAATATGATATCTTTTCAAAACTTCATTTCAAATCATTTTAATATATCAAAATATCATATCTTTTCAAACTTCATTTCAAATAATTTTAATATACCAAAATATCATTTGAGTTCAAATCTAAATATTCAACTTTAAATACTTTTTAAATTTAAAGATATCATTCATTTATTATCATTTCAAGTCACCTTTTAAATAGTTTATATTTCAATCAAAATGATTCATTTAAACCATTTAAAAGTGAAATTATTATACTTTCAAATCAAGTATTAAAATTTCCAAAGTTTCAATTCAATTCAATTAAATTTCCATAGACCATTTCAAATCTTATAAATTTCAAACATAGATTTAATCCACAAAATAACTATTCAAATTATAAAATAAATTCCAAAGCTTTATTTTCCTATATTTCATAAGTCTAATATCTTTTAAATAGATTCAAATTACAAGTAAACCAAATATTTTTCATACTAATATAACTTCAATTATTTATTCTAAGAGTTAATATCATTTATTTAATTTAAATTTAAATACCATTTAATCACATTTCAAAATAGTTGTATTTCCCAAATCAACCATTCCATTTTAAATCATTTAAAGTCAATTCATTATATTTAATAATTACATATTTAATTTCCAAAATTTAATCTTTTTCAAAGATCATTTATCCATTTATGTTTATTAAAACAATGAAAATTCAACTTTCGCAGCACTTAGGAAATCCTACGAAATGTTATGTTTTAAAACAGTTCATTAACAAACACGACATTTAAAATGCTATAATATCTTAATTCAGTTTCAATTAAAAACTCAGTTAAATTTAACCACTATAGCACTAACAAAGTGCTATAATAACCCTTAGTTCAAATTTGCTATTTGGTTCACTTAAACAACTACAGCATTTTCCAATGCTGTAATATCTTTACATTACATTTCAAAAAAGCTGTCAATCAAATTCAGAGTTTTATTTATAATTTCACACAAAATTAACTTTTAATATAAATCATTTTAACTTATAAAATCATATATTTTCACATTTAAAAACAATCAATTAAATACCTTTATTTCTATGATTTTATAAAGTCAAATTTCCATACAAAAATCAAATTAAATAACAATTAAATTTTCAATTCTTTAATTAAATTCTTAACTTAACAACTAAGTTTAAATTTCCAAAATATAACTTATTTCCATTTTTTTTACTTAATTAAAATTTCACTTTTAACAAAATTCACAATTTCCCAATTTAAGTTATATTTAAAAAAATCAACTTAAACTTTCATTTATTTCATATTTTAATTTATACAAAATCATTAACACTTTTAAAAATTATTATTACTTAATAAAAATCATTAAATACATCCTTTAAATCAAATTTGTCATATTTTCTTAGTTTACATAAATTCCATTTATAAACAAATCATAAATTCCAAAATTTACTTATATTTCAAATTCTACTTCACCATTTACTTAATTCACTTATTTAATTTGTAGAAAATCACTAATATTCTATAGAAATCATTTTAATAAAATTTAAATCAAAATATCATAATATTTACATTTTTGAAATATTTTAAAATTTTCAGAAAAATATATAAACCACGGGTCTGTATATAATTTTCTAGCCTAGGTCAAGTGATACAGATATGTATCATTTCAATCCGCAGTTTACAAAGAAAAACCGGGTTCTATTATTTCAAACCCGCAATCCCAAGTTAAATAAAATAAATAAAAAGTCGCTCGGGCTTATCATTTCAGCCCATAACGATCTTTCCATATTCTAAAGTCCGTTCGGGTATGTATCATTTTAACCCATAGTGAACCTAATCTACAGGGAACTTGTAGTGTGATAAACTGATAAAATGAACAGAATAACATCATATAACAGTAATAGATGATATAACATATGTAATAACAGGGGTAAACATTATATAATCATAATATAACAGTTATAACAGGATGATATAATTTTTCAGATTCAAATGGTGTCAGTTTACTAGTTATATAAGTACACATCGTCTGGTGAGAATTACTCACTTGTATTTGCTGGAGATTACAACCAAAGCACACAACAGAGATCCAAAAAGGCACGAAAGCACGACTACAATTCAAGTAAAGGGAGAGCCAAAATTATTTGTCTTGCATATAAAACAAAACAACATAAAACACATGAATTTCAAACCAAAATATTACAAAACAATGCTAGTAATAACTACACAATTCAAAGCTAGAGCTTTTGCACTTGCATTCAACATCATATGCTTCAGCTATGGACTGGAAAGGCACTGTTATGGAATGGTTTTGGATCAGGTTTAGGTCATATAGGGGTCGGCCATAACAACATATAAAGGAGATGAAAGATGTATGCATGGATTTACAAAGCAAGGCAATACAAGTGGGTTTCAAGGCATAAATGGCTTCGGCCAAACATGGATTGGGCACGGCCTGATCTGGAGGATCAAGTATAGGTGTTGCAGAGGTAGTTGAGTCAGCAGTTGCTGGTGGTGGTGGTGCAAGGGTCGACCAAAGTGGTGTGGTGAAGTGGTGAAGCAAAGGTGGCTCGACTATGATGTATTGGTGGAGATTGCTTCATATTTTTGTGGATCATCAACATGGATGGCTTCGGCTAAGGGATGGCAGTGGGAAGGAGGGGATGATGGTTTTTTGTGGTGGTGGTGGAGGCGGCCAAGGTGCTGGAGATGGAGGGGCCGAACTACATGAGGGTGAATACAAGTACAAAATCAACCAAACAAATGGAAAAATGAAAAAAAAGAGTGAAAGATTTTACCAAAATTTTCTTCAGGATGATGGCCGAATATTTTAGGGTTGAGAAGTATTTTTTCATGTGAGAAACAAGAAGGAGTTGGCTGAAACAAAGAGATATGGTCAGCAAATGATTAATGCATGAGTTGATTGGAATAGAAAAGGCAAAGAAGGTGAAAAGTCTAAGGCACACAAAGGGTCACAAACTCTTCAAATTTTCATAATTCTTTTTGCAATTTTAAATACATGAAAAATACATATAAATAAAGATAAAAGCGCAAAAATAAAATAAATAAACAAAAATAAATAAATTTTAAATAAATATAATTAAATCAAGAAAATAGCTAGAAATTGGAAACTAGGCTTTAAAATTTGAAAATAAATTCAATAAGCTTTAGAAAATTTTTATAATCACTTTAAAAATATTTAAAATTCAAAATATATATGATATAACCTAAATATACAAATTAGAGTAAGATATATCAAATAAAATGCCATTTATATAAATTAAAAATAAACAAAATTGTTAAATAACTCAATGTACACACAATATTGAAAACAATATAACTTTCACAATTTAACTCCGTTTCCAACGAAACGAAAAGCAGTATTCATGTTATTAAATATATTTTCATAATAAAAGATAAAATTCAAGAATTTAAATATTTAAATTTAAAATTTAAAAGTCAAAGTTTGACCAGTTTGACCACAAATCCACTTTTAAGGAAAATATTCAATTTGTACAAGTTTGAAATTATAATTCATATAAAAATCAAAATTTATATTATAAAATGAAATGTTTGAGATAAAAAAAAGTTTAAAAATAATTTCAAAATAAAATAAAGTCAAATTTAAAATATATGCGGATGTCAATAAGTTCCTAGTCAACCCATGAAAACTAGGATAAGAAAGAAGTTATTGGAGTTACCAATGGGTTCAGAGAGAACCCATGAAATGATTGAGTTAATTGGCAGGAACCAGTATGTTCCTAGTGATCCCATGAAAACTATGTAACCGGACAGGGAGTTCGTGAGTCAAAAATAGGTTAACAGTTAGCCCATGAAAACTATGAAACTGGACAAGAAGTCCATAAATATTAAACAGGTTATTAGTGAACCCATGAAAACTAATAGGTTGATAGTAACCCTAAAACTACGATTATGACAGGGTGCCAAATAAAACTTGGGATGGGTAATTCTAATTATTTTAAGTATGCATATCATCATAATATTTTGACAATGTATGTTTTAACCATTGTGAATGCAGGAGCACAGTATATGGTTTTGAAAAGGTTTTAGGATACTAATGAGGGGAAAACCCATTCCGCTAAGCGGCGTGGTCTCACTAGATATCTAAAAATGATTGAGATGTTAGATTATTATTCGTACCAGGCTTTATGTCTAACTCAAAGTTTTTGTTTTTCCCCTTAAACTCTCGAGTACTCAATTCATTTTGAGTAGTTTGAGATTTAAGGTTTTTAGGTTTTCTTGACGATAAAGCTTCCAGTGGCGTGTAGGAGGCTTATAGGTACTTATAGTTTTTCTTTTAGCTGTGTATTTTGTTGTAAAGGCGGACTTATTAGCCTTACTACATTCTTTGATCAACCAAGGGGGCATCTTCATATGTCGCTCTTGGCGTAATTGTAATAATTATATTTTGCAGAACGTGGTTAACATAATTTGGGGATTATGTAGTAAACAAGAAATGTTTTGTTTTGAATGTGGAATTATGTTTTTGAATTGTTAAATTTTTTCCGTATATCTATGATCTGTGTATCAATGTATCTAACACCGCCGTGTCTGGTCGCCGGAGATTAATACATATGGACGACTACAGCTTCCATAGCCATTAGTTTTGGGCCTCCAAGTAGGGGGATGTTACAAGTTGGTATCAGAGCATAGATTTATGAAACTTTAAAAGAAAAGATAAACCTAAAAGCTTTTTTCAAACATAATCCGATGAATTTGAAAATATGATCAGGGTTTTGGGTTAACGCTGTAGTAACGTATTTGTATTTGATATATAGGTATATATCTAAGTACGTATTCCCCTCTCTCTTAGACCGTTCTTCTGTATCTTACTAAGGCTCGTATGCAAATAATCGAGAAAGAAGATATGGAGGTAGGAAACGGAAGAGGAAATCTGGGTGGAGGAAGCACCACTACCAATGGAAATGCTCGACCTAATACTCGGAGAAACCCAGGTCGACAGGCCAATGCTAATCAAAATGTTGAGGCCAATGTTGGTGCTGGAAATCCACCAATAGATGTGGGGCTGGTGTATCAGTTGTTGGCTAATCTTTTGCAAGCAAGGGCTGTTGGGAATGTTGGTGGAGCTAATCCTGTAGTTCCAGCTGGTTATAACTATGCTAAGCTGAGTAGAGACTATGTCAGTCTGGGAGGAAAGCTGTTTATTGGAACGGAAAATGCTGTGGAAGTTGAAAACTAGCCGTTGAACCATGAAAAGATCTTTACAGATTTAGGCTTGAATGATGGAGATAAGAGAAGGCTAGCCTCTACAGAGTTGCAAGGTTAGTGCTGCATTGGTGGAACAGTGTGACGGCTGGAGTGCCTGAGGAATAGTTGATGTGGGCTAATTTCATAAGGAGATTTGAGCTAAGGTTCTTGTCTGAGGTTGCCAAATCGGCATCGATGAGGAAGTTCATGGATCTTGTCCAAGGACAGATGTCTGTGATCGAGTATGCTGCTAAGTTTGATGAGCTATCTCGATATGGATATACTTTGGTTGACATAGATGTCAAAATGAATGAGAGATTCATTAGGGGTTTGAGGCTAGAGCTAGGAAGGATGGCTATGACTCATATTAGAGAACCTTATCATGTGATGGTGGAAATGACCGTCTGCCATGAGGAGATGCTTGCTGTTTTAGCTCAAGAGAAACCATTTGAGTCCCAGGGCCCTCAGGGAAAGAAAAGGAAGTTCTTCAAGAGGAAAGGAGTCCAGAAATGGGATGCTGCCAAGAAGGCGAAGGCCGTGATGGTGTGTTATAAGTGTGATAAGAAGGGCCATTATACCAACGAGTGTAGAACTGGTAAAGGAAAGAAGCCTACGAAGAAGAAGAATATGAAATGCTTCAATTGTGACCACGTTGGGTATTATAAGAACCAGTGTCCAGAGCCAATTAGGGCGGACAGAGGGAAGGTGTTTGCTATTGGACCACCATCTTCTCCGAGGCCTACTGCAGTAGAGAAAGGAAAGACTGTGATGGAAGGTACGCTTTTGATACAGAGTATACCAGTTAGGGTACTTTTTGAAACCGGTGCATCACATTCATTTATATCTCAGTATTTGGTTGATAAGTTATGTATAGAACCCACATACCTTGTCACTTCCTTAAGGGTCGCGAATCCAATAGTATGGTATGCAACTCTTGGGATGAGATGTGACCAGTTAGAACTTGATTTGTTAGGTCATAAGTTTGCATGCAGTTTTTATTTTTTGATTTCGTACATTTCGGGATCATTTTGGGTATGGATTGGTTGGGTAAGTATGAGGCTAGGATATTTTGCCAGGATCGGGAATTATCATTGAGGCACCCAAATAGTCATAACCGAATCATTTTCTCAGCGAAGAATTATAGTAAGAGTGTTTCTTCTTTGTTGAGTGCCATGGAAGCTGGAGAAGAGCTTAGTCAGGTTCATGTGGCTAGAGAGTTTGCAGATGTCTTTGAGCAATCTACTGGATTACCACCAAAACGAGCTGTTGAGTTTCAAATAGACCTTGTACCGTGAGCTAAAGTCATCATTAGACCACCTAGCAGGATGACACCGACAGAGATGAAGGAATTGAAGGTGCAGCTAGTGGATCTTGAGGGAAGGAATTTTATTAGACCAAGCAGTTCGCCTTAGGGAGTGGCCGCGATGTTTGTAAAGAAACCAGATGGATCGTTAAGGATGTCCATCGACTATCGTAAGTTAAATGAAAGGACGATCAAGAATAGATACCCTCTGTCGAGGATAGATGATATGTTTGATCAATTGAGTGGAGCCATAGTATTTTCCCAATTGGATTTGGCGATGGGGTTCCATCAGTTGAGAGTGGCAGAGGATAGTATTCCTTTGACGGCATTTCGGACTAGATATAGTTCGTATGAGTGGTTGGTGATGCCATTCGGATTGGCGAATGCACCTGCTTTCTTCATTGATTTGATGAACTGGGTTTTCTAGGAGCACTTGGATAGGTTTGTTTTGGTGTTCATAGATGACATTCTGGTGTACTCTAAAGATGAAAGAGAGCATGAGATTCATCTTAGAGTGGTGCTTGAAACGCTAAGGCAGAATCAGTTGAAGGTGAAGTTTTCCAAGTGTCATTTCTGGAAAAGGGAAGTTAAGTTTCATGGTCACGTAGTTTCAGAGGTAGGATTGTCAGTTGATCCAGTTAAGATCGAGGCATTCAATAATTGGAAGAGACCAGAGACGGTAACCAAGATCAGGAGTTTTCTTGGACTTGCTGGCTATTACCTGAGATTCATCAAGGATTTCTTGGGGATAGCAGCGCCTTTAACTAAGTTGACCAGGAAGAAAGTGAAGTTTGTTCGGTCCAACAAATGTGAGGAAGCATTCCTTAAGCTAAAGCATTTATTAACCAATGCTCCAGTGTTAGTAGTTCCAGATGGTAACCAAGGGTTGGTAGTATACACGGAAGCATGTGGCACTGGATTGGGAGAAGTATTGATGCAGAAGGGCAAAGTTATTGCTTACGCATCTAGGCAGCTTAGACCGCACGAAGTTAGATATCCTACTCATGACTTAGAGTTGGCTACAGTGATCTTTGCCTTGAAGATCTG
The DNA here is from genome assembly GCA_030737815.1 of Allium fistulosum. Taxonomy (NCBI): domain Eukaryota; kingdom Viridiplantae; phylum Streptophyta; class Magnoliopsida; order Asparagales; family Amaryllidaceae; genus Allium; species Allium fistulosum. The sequence continues at coordinate 357,950,094 of CM060904.1, forward strand.
GAGGCATTATCTGTTGTGAGATAGATTTGAGTTGTATACTGATCATAAGTCATTAAAGTATTTATTCTCTCAGAAGGAGTTGAATATTAGATAGCAGAGATGGCTGGAGTTTTTGGCCGCTTATGATTTCGGTATAGAATATACCCTTGGGAAAGGAAATAAGGTAGCAAATGCACTTAGTAGAAACATCAGAATGTGGTGTTAGCGATGTTGGCAGAATGGAAGGATGTAGAAGCTTTAGCCAGTTGTGGTGTGCAGTTGAGATCTACCGCTAGTTCTAGTCAGGGTACTGCCATGTTGTCTTATTTAGAATTTTGACTAGTGCTGATCGAGAGGATAGCTTCTAAACAGAGAGTGGATGCAGTTTTAGCCGAGAAGATTAGATGCGTAACTTCGTGAATTTTGACCATGGCCTTCCAGTTTTAACTATTTTGGAGGAGTTTACAAGAGGTATTAGGCACCAAGCTCAAGATGAGTATAGCTTATCACCCACAAACGGATGGGCAGACAGAGAGAGTCAATAAGGTACTCGAGGATTTATTGAGAGCTTGTGTGTTAGACCTCGGTGGATCTTGGGAAGATCAACTACATCTGATTGAGTTTTCCTATAATAATAGCTATAAGACTAGTATAGGAATGACGTCATTTGAAGCTTTGTATGGAAGGCCATGCAGATCGCCAACATGTTGGTTAGAGACTGGAGACAAATTGGTCTTAGGTCCAGATTTGGTAAGAAAGGCGTTGGAAAAGATTGAGTTAATCCGAGGACAGATGAAGGAAGCTCAATCCAGGCAGAAGAGTTACGCAGATAAGAGTCGTAAAGACCTAGAGTTCTTAGTAAGAGACAAGGTTTTCATTAATGTATCACCGATGAAAGGTGTGGTACGATTTGGAAAGTTGGGAAAGTTAGCCCCGAGGTATGTTGGTCCATTTCAGATTATAGAAAGGATTGGAAAGCTCGCATACATAGTAGAATTGCCGAGCAGTTTGGCTGGTGTCCATAATGTGTTCCATATGTCTCATCTTCATAAGTATGTGCATGATCCAGAGTCTACTATTCCCCAGACTGAGTTAGAGGACTTAGTAGTAGAGCCTAATTTGACTTTTGTTAGACAACCAGTTCGGCTTGTAGCGAGAGATGAGAAGAGATTGAGGACCAAGATAGTCAAGTTAATGAAAGTTCAATGGAGCAACAACGAGAAAGACTGTACTTAGGAGACAGAGGACAGGATTCGAGAGGCTTACCCTGATCTGCTTTGATGGTTTGTCTATATTAGATTTATATAGATTGGTTGCTAGTCAGATAGGCTAGTATAGATGTTAGGAGTTGTAACAGATTATTGTTGTGGTTTCTAGTTAGTCCTTACTGAATTTCGAGGACGAAATTCTTTAAGGAGGGGGCCTGTAACACCCTTAATTTTAGTGACATTATTCAGGAGATTTAATTAGAATAAATTAAATAGAATAATGTAGATAGGGATAGTGAGGTTGATTAATAAAAATATAGTGGTCGTGCTTATTAAACTTAATGAACTTAAAAATGGTTAAGTACTTAAATATAAGGACATAAGAGTAATTTCCACCCATATTTCCCACTCTTATACTATTCCCCTAACCATACAAGTTCATTATTATTCTCAAACAAAAACTATAAACGTAAGAAGCAACAAGGCCGGCTATAGGAAGATAAAAGAGAAGAAGAAAATTTAAGAAAAACTTAGGATTCAAGCTAGAGGAAAATCTATCTCAAACAACCTCTAATCTCCTTATCTCAAGCAAGGTGAATAATAATTTCTACATCTCTATTTTGATTTTTACATCAAATGGTTATAGATTTAAGGATAAATCCGTTTTATGATATGTGAATGATGAGATGCTTGATTTTGATTTATATATGTTAAATCAAGGTTGTTTAAAAGGATATATACATGGTTTTAGGGTAAAATCGAGTTGAAATGATGTTCAAATGCCACGGGAAAATTTTATGTTATAGAAAACATGATTTTGGAGTTGGATTTCAATTTTTATAATTTTCCAAGCCGTAGAGAATTTATCATGAATTTTCAAAGGAAAATATGATTATTTGGGTTTATAAATTATTTTAGGAAAATATAATAAGAATTTGGGTCTGTAATTTTATTATGTTAGATAACATGATTAAAGCGAATTTCTAGAATTTTTGGGGATTTTTACCAAGTGATTTGGTATGGAAATTAAATTGACCTAAATAATTTAATTGTTTTATAAGAAGAAGGGTTTATTTGCTAAATGTTAAATTGGTTTAGATTTGAGAAAATTGTGGCAAATATTATCCAAAATATTTAAAAAGTTATGAAAGCCAATCAAAGATTTACAAGGAGGCAAGTTAGTTGCAAAATGTTTACTTATTTTGGAAAAATCAGCTTTTACCTAGAAAAAGGTGGTTCCGCCTTCTTTGGTGAACCTTTCGTATCAAACCTCTCGAACAAGACCTTTCGACTTCAATGACCAATAAGGTCGAAAGCAATGCACATGATATCATTCAAGTGGTATGTAGTGAATTAAACTAAGTCAAAAGGTATGGTGTCGAAGGGTTGCATTCGAAGGGTTGCTTCCGAAGGAGACGGATCCTTAGTTTATTTTGATTTGAAAAGAGAAATCACTTGCCTATTTTCTAAAGACCTTTCGACACAGTCGAAAGGTTTGGTTTTCAAAAGGAAGTTTTAAAAGACCTTTCGGAAAGGCCGAAAGGTTTTTTATAAGTTGTTTTATAAGACCTTTCGACACAGTCGAAAGGTTAGGTTTTGAAAGGATTTAAGATACCTTTCGACAAGGCCGAAAGGTTTGGTTTCGAAAAGTCATTTCAAAGAGTTTTTGAAAGGAGTTTCCACCTTTATTTTGTTCAAACCCTTCAATGGGGTCGAAGGCAGGAGCTTTCAACTTAGACGAAAGGTTTACTGGTTGTATAAATGTAAGTCGCTTCCCAACCTTCTGAAGGGGCCGAAAGCAGGAAATTTTGGCACAGTCCAAAGGTTTATATGTTTTTCCCCAATGTTTTATAAAGTAGAAAGTGGTTTTGAAAACTTTCACTTCTGACCCAAAGTAATATTTTAAGTATAAACCCAATGCTTTAGAAAGGGGTACTTTCAATGTTTTCGGAAGGGTTACTTCCAATGGTGTCGAAATGGGTACCTTCAACTGGTTTCGAAGTTGAGCTTCTAAAGTTAAATACTAATATTTTAATATATTCAAAAGGTTTTGAAAGGTAGTATTTAAGGTATTATAAGGCAGGAGCCTAATGTTTATAAGAGCTTTAGAAGGAGGTTATGTTTGTACCAAAAATGGGCACAACACTCTTCGGAAGTTTTTGAAGAGATAAAAGTGAAGAATGAAAATTAAGACTGTGAATTATCTAACAAAAACTCCAAATAGCAGAAAGTAAATTGCAAAGACAAGCGATTTAGAGTGGTTCGGCGTTTCGCCTACGTCCACTATGAAGTTTGATGATTTTATTGCTCGATACTTGAAGATTACAATTTCTTATAGTGTAATACAACTGACTTTATGAGCTAGATCTGAATCTAAGGCAGCAGTGGTGATTTTGAGTAAATCTGGCAGAGTTTGGGCGCTCTTTAGCTCTCAAAATTGTCCGGCCTCCTTTCTGAATGACCAGGGGCTCTATTTATAGGTGTAGGAGGCTGATATTTCGCCTAAATTTAAGGGAGACCAGTTCTGGCACGTGAGGGGGCCCATACGCCCGCTTTCAGGAAATCCGGGCCCACTTTGGGATCGATTCGAAGTCCATTCGAATCGATCAAGAAATTATCCAATCGAGCTGAAATTTGGTGTGGACATTCTTCAACATGTGTGCAAGCTTCTGTGAAAATTTCATAGCATTTGGACTTGTAGATCTCAAGAGCGATTCAAGATTGCATTTCCGGTTGACATGCTTGGTTCGAATCGATCCCCTTCGAATCGATAGGGTCGAATCGATGGTTTGCGCGTGTGAATGGTGACATGTCGCACGCGCTTCTCGGGTTGATCCAGCTTTTTCTCCGAGTTTACTGGGTCGAATCCATGGTTTTAGCCGCCTTTAATTAGTGGATTCGAGGGAATGGATTCGAGGAGATGTTCGTTCGAATTGATCGAGGTATCCCATAGTTGATCGATTTGAAGCTGCCTCAACAGGGTTGATTCGAAGTAAGTTATGGGATGGAGTCGAAGTATATCGATTGCATGGATTCGAAGTAGAGGAAAACCTGATGGATTCGAACCAAGGCTTGGTTTTATGGATTCGAACATAGACTTCTATGACCAATACGAACTCGACGCACGTGAATAGCGCAGCCTTGAATCGACTCAGACCTGATGGATTCGAATAGATTAGATCGATTCGAACACCATGTCTCTTCTAACTTGTGTTGATCATAATTTTATCATACGAACTTGGATTGACTTGAAACTTGGAACGTTGGCTTCCCTAGCTTTGCTTGTCATGTCTTGCTAATCGTGGCTTGATCTGGACTCGGACAAAATTCATCGATATCCATGACGAGTGACTCCTGGTTTTTTGTCAAGTTCTTGGTGTCACGGCCTTGCCAAAAGGCGGGAAAACATTTGCCCCCCCAAAGTACGTCTTGTGTAAACATGACGTGCTTTGAAAAGCTGCAGTCTCACGTTGGACAACTATGACATGCTAAGTTGAAAGTGTCACTTTATTGCTGTAATTGATCGATGTATGATTGTAATTGGCTGTTTGTCGTCGAAATCATGACGAGATGAGCATTTGATCCCTGTGAATGTCAAAGATCAAATGTTAGTTAGACATATGTGCATATATGTGTTACCCTGACTTTAGCTAACGTTGCGTGTTTGCAAGTCGTTGCCAGTTCAGTTTGTTTTCGAATTCTATATCGATACTCTCCTGAATCGATTTGTAATTCGAGTTAAAACATTGTTTTGATGATTGTCTATGATTATCCTCTTGTATCGACCCTCTCCTGAATCGATGTAAAAGGTGGACAAGTAATTTTTTCATATCAAAGCGATGCGTTCATTCTCATCGATGGTTTCCGATGGATTCGAAGTGATTGTTCGAATCGATAGTCTTCGAATCGCTGCGAATCGATGGTCGTGAAGTTGGTACTTCGAATTCGATGGGATATGGCGATTTCAATTTAGCTTCTGTTAACTGCTTCGTATCGATGAAGCTTCGTATCAGCGCCGCCTTGATGGATTTGAAGCATGGTGGATTCGAATGCGCTCGTTCGAATCGATCGGTGTTTGACCGGTAACAATCGGTCAGGTCGACCGGGAGGCGAAGCGTCTCATTTCCTCCCTAGGATCCATATAAATACGTGAGGCATAGCTCACTTTCATTTTTTACTTTTTACTATTACTCTGCCTTCCTCTTCGCATCGATCCTCCAGACTCGAGAAAGACACTCTTTCGAATCGATCTAGCCTTCAATCCTTCGATCATAATCAAAACAAATCAGGTAACTAATGCATACGGCCGTGCCAAGAACGATGGAACCGGAAATCTTCGCCACCATTCTTGAATTCTGCTAAGATCAATTTCGAAGGGTTTTGAGATTTGAGCGAAACTGATCGAGTCGAGGGATGGTGTGCGACAAAGTGTTGATGTTTTCTTGGAAAAGAAGGAGAGATCTTGAGGAATTGCTTTTCTCTTTGCCTCGTATCGATCCGGGATGGAGTAGTTCGAATCGGTCCCGATTGTGTGGCCTCGGATCGATGCTCGTGAGGTGAAGTGGTTCGTATCGGTCGATTCGAACCCATAACCCCACGATCGATTCGAAGGTATCGAGTTTGGTCGATACGAAGTCGTTTTCCTTGGTTGGTATGAATGCTTTCTCGGTCGATTCGAAGTGCTCCTCCAATTGAGACTAGACAGCGCTTCCAAGGGCCGTATCGATACGAAGCGCATTGAGTCAACCCTTATCGATTCGAAGCACATCGAGTCGACCTGTATCGATTCGAGATGATCGATTCAATCGTCCTCAGTTCAAAGAATGCAATATCTCTGACTTGCTCCAACACTTGAACCACAACCGATTTTGAGCTGACATTTGACGAACTTGATGAATTTTAGCACACTCGAACATTTGATTCCGACGAGCTTCGGCCTTGCATAATTGAACTGGACTATAGGACTGCACATTTGACTGCCTTTTGAAGCTCGTTGATGGAACTGTGGCCTAACCAAAAATATAATGGAATTATGCTTGAATCGATCGGTAGCATCTGGATGGTCTGGTTGTGACGGTCAGCGATGATGGTCATTTCCAGTCTGATTTTCAGAGTCTTGTCGTTCGCACATTTCGTTTTATTCCGTAAAATCTGCTTAAGTAATGCACAGCACTTGCACTGCACGACACATTCATACGCACTTCACTGGGGAATGCACGGGTTTTCTATGAACTTAACGTTGCTTTCTAATAAGTTAGTCAGTTATGGAATCTTCGAGCTCTCAACAGTAGGAGATTCAGAGTTCTCCTCCTCCGGTCCTAGTAATTCCATATATCCCAGTGGATATAATAGATCTAGCCCCTGACGAACTACAGGAGGCTATATTTATTGATGACCCGGTAGACTCCGTTCAGTCCAATATTTCCAGAAACTTACTGGGCAGGATATGCACGAGACATAATATCTCTTTGGACGATGCACTATTATCGGGACCTAGTGACAGACCTCGCTGTCCGCTCGAAGGGTATACCGCCTTTTATCGACATGCTTGTGCGGCCGGAACACTCCCTCCATTCAATCAATACATTAGGGAGAAGCTATCGTTTCTTGGAATCGCTCCTTCTCAATTACACCCTAACGGGCATGCGCTAATGAATAGTGCGTTTATTGTATTTATGGAACACCTCTTCCGTCCTCCAAGGCCGACGGAAATCAGATATCTATTTAACTTCAAGAGCAGAGGTGATAGTCCATCTTTTACATTTTTAAAGGCAGTGAGAAATTGTCAAGTTATTACTGGAGCCTAGACCAGACTTAGTTACTTCAAGAATGAATGGTTCTATGTCCGGTGTCCTCCAGGTTTTGCCAGGCGATGGTTGTCTAGACGTAAGTACCGTAATCTGTCAATGATTTTCTTGATTAACAGCTTTTTGGCATTGGTATTGACATCTTGTTTCTCGTATAGCCATTATTTCCAGACCCGATGGCGGGTATTACAAGGGCGTAGTTCGAAGCCTCCAAGAAATTCCGAGCGAGCTGAGACACATCGACTCGGTGTTGAATGACTATAACTTAAGAGCTCTCGGCTTGATTGAAAGGAAACAGAGCATAGTCACCGAAGGGATGCTAAAGTACGTTTCAAAGAAAAAGAAGAACAAGAAGAAGAAGAAAAAGACAGTAGCGAAGAAAACGTTCGGAGTTGTGATAACTGAAGTGAGCGACGAAGAAAGGACTCACACGGACGTAGAGCCGATGGCCGATCTGTCGAGAAATCTTGAAGACTTGGGAGAGAGACGGAAAAGCAAGACCGTCATCTCTAAAAAACTTAAATCTAAAGGGTGGAAGTCTGTAGTTGTGTCTCCTCCCACTTCCGGAGCTGTAGTTTCTGAGGCCGCCCCTTCTCATTCGAGAGATGCTTTCAAAGGGCTTGATGATATTCCCATCCCGGATTTTATATTGATTCCTCACAATTCTGGGTTGGAGGAATTTCAAGATGATTTAAATATGAGCGAGCCCTTTTCTTTGAGTGCGGTCAACACTTCCGGTTGGGCAGGGGATTTACACATTTACACACACTTCCACAGCACTACACGATCTCCGCATATTGAACAACGCTTTTGTAGGATTCTAAACTGCGGTTACTTCTTATTGCAGGTGAGATGTCAGGTCGTGGATCCACTCTGGATAGGCTCCGCAATGTGCACCAATCTTCCCCATATTATAATTCCCGTAGGAGAGAATCAGATAGGGATCACGGGCGAGGCTATATCAACCAGGATCGCTATGATAGAGATCGAGATTATTGGCGTAGCCATTCTTGTCAAGATCGTAGAGCTATCAGTACCGACCGCGATCTCGTTCTCCTCCACCCCCAAGGGCCCCAGTAGATCCTCCTGAGTCTTCACAGCAACAACCACCTTCTCAATCTTCCAGGCCCGAAACTCAACGGCCAAGAGTTGAGCCACCGACAACTGCCATCGTTGAACAGGCTCCGGCTGAGTTGACAAGCGAAGGAGCCATCCAGCTTGCTCAAATGAAAAAGGACTTTCCAGAAATTTTTCTGGATGCATATGTCTTCCCTCCCCATCTCAAGAGGATTCCTCAGGATGCCAAAAATATTGCACATAGTTATATCCGTGACTTTTATGCTCAATACAAGGAGTGGTACAAAGCAGCCGTGAAAGCTTCAAAGGTAGCTTTTGACCGGGCAAAGATTATTGAGGAGCGTGATGCTGACATTGTTAAGAAAGACCGCATCATCCAAGTTCTCCAATATGAGATGGAGTTATCTCGAAACTCAGAACTCCAAGCACTTAAAAAACATGAAGATGCTGTGGAGAAGATGGCGAGGATGCAGCAGGCACACTGTGCCTTGGTAGAAGGGATGGGCCACCGCTATACCACGGTCGTAGCTGAGCGAGACACCGCCGTTAAAGAGCTGAACGAGCTTAAAGCTAAATTCGTTGAGGTGGTGAAAGAAAAAGATGATGCAAACACCACCGCTCAGGAGGCATGCGACCAAGCCATATCACTTCGAGCTGAACTTGCTGCGGCGGTGGCCAAGACTAAGTCTGCGGAGGCAGAAATCCAAGAAAAGATTATGGTGGAGCAGTCCAGGATGGAAGCTGATTTTGATGATCTCCTGGTCACATACAATGCTAATGTGCTGGAGCACAGAAATTTATCATGGCTGGGAGATGACTCTATGATTCTGTACAACGCCTGGACTAGGCTGGTGGTGGAGAAGAAAGCATCGCATCCGGATGAAGCACTGGATGATTTCGAGCTTGAGACGCGCTTGCTTTCTAAGGAAGAGAGGAAAGTTCTCCACGAGGCGGTGATTTCCGTGGAGAAAGAGAGGCTTGGAGCTCGTCAAATAGAGACTGGTGAGGGCTCGGGGATCGAGCATCTTGAAGCAAGTGTTGGAGCTGTAATTCCGACACTGCCTGAGGTTACTGGCGCGGTTGATCCCTAGTCTGTCCCTGCTTATAATCCTGACCAGCCGCAACTGACTCCTGTTGATCCCCCTGTTTCTGCACCTGCCTATGCTCGGGGTCAGGCTAAGGAAGGTATTTGAACGCTTCCCCGTATACACTTTTAGTGTGATGAATCTGAAACAATACACTTAGCTAACAATCTTTGCTTTTTCATATTTCAGTGACCGAAGTCGTTGCCTCTGCGCCTCCTGCATCACAAGTTCCTTATCAAGCGCAAGGGGCTATCGTCACCGAGGCCGTTATGACATCTACTGTGGTCGGCGAAGAGGGAGAAGCGAGCATGCTATCTTTTGATGCTCAGATGATCGAAGAACTCCTCAGTCAACCCAATGATCCCTTCGTCGATCCATCCTTTGCCATGAGCAGGACCACTCCGGCTGTTAGCTCCTTTATGCCAGCTACTAGTACTTCCAGTGCGGCTCAAGTATCTCGTGCGGATGAAATCCTTGCCGAGATCAATGCTGAGATGACATCAGTGACCGCCGGCATGAATCCGTCTGGTCCTGCCCCGCTAATGATGATATCGCCGGGCGGAACTGTGGTTATTGCGAGTGTTCCTGCCCCACTTCCTGTTACTGCTCCTATGCCTCCAGTTCCATCTTCCGAGAGAATCTCTGTCGCCTCAAGCTCTGAGGAGGATGTTGACATTATGTCACAATTGGAGGCAAACCGGAAAAGAGCAAGAGATTGAGGAGGAAGCCGGGTAGCGAATCCAGTGGGACTACCCCGATGAAGAAACCGAGGAAGAAAAAAGACTGAACTCTTCCTTTAGTGTGCTTGCCATGTTCGGGGGTAGTGTTTTGTTTTGTCTTTTTGGTTTTTCTTTTTATAGCCGTGTATAGACGTGGACTCGGCTCCCACTAGTAGGAATTTTTCGAACCATCTTGTAACCGGATTCTTTTTGTTGATAATGGAAATGAAAATATATTCTCTTTTGTCTTCAACTCAATACTTGCTTTGGTTCTGCCCCCAGTCTTGGGGATAAGTAGGGAGTTGATGTGTGTTTATATTCCGTCTCGTACTCTGGGAGTACGGAGTTAAGTAATGTTTATACTCCGTCCCGCACTCTGGGAGTACGGAGTTTAGTTAATGTTTATACTCCGTCTCGCACTCTAGGAGTACGGAGTCTAGTGAATGTTTATACTCCGTCTCGCACTCTGGTAGTACGGAGTTAAGTAAATGTTTATACTCCATCTCGCACTCTGGGAGTATGGAGTTTAGTGAATGTTTATACTCCATCTCACACTCTGGGAGTATGGAGTTGATTAATGTTTATACTCCGTCTCGCACTCTGGGAGTACAGAGTTAAGTAAATGTTTATACTCCGTCTCGCACTCTGGGAGTACGGAGTTTAGTGAATGCTTATACTCCATCTCGCACTCTGGGAGTACGGAGTTGATTAATGTTTATACTCTGTCTCGCACTCTGGGAGTACGGAGTTTAGTGAATGTTTATACTCCGTCTCGCACTCTAGGAGTACGGAGTTGATTAATGTTTATACTCCGTCTCGCACTCTGGGAGTACGGAGTTAAGTAAATGTTTATACTCCGTCTCGCACTCTGGGAGTACGGAGTTAAGTAAATGTTTATACTCCGTCTCGCACTCTGGGGGTACGGAGTTTAGTGAATGTTTATACTCCGTCTCGCACTTTGGGAGTACGGAGTTGATTAATGTTTATACTCCGTCTCGCACTTTGGGAGTACGGAGTTGATTAATGTTTATACTCCGTCTCACACTCTGGGAGTACGGAGTTTAGTGAAGGATTGTCGTGCATCAACCCATTTTTAGCCTTGATGTGATGGCTTTCCCCCGAGCTCGAGTTTCACTTAGCGAGTGGCCGGCCGTATCGCAGCCGCTCCCTACTTGAATAAATTCCACTTGCAGGATGGAATTCAGCTCTCCGTGCATCGTGATGTTGTACATTGTATTTAATGAATCACAGCTATGGCCCGAAGAAATGGCATTTTATTGCTGAAATCAGAAAATATGGCAAAGTCAGTTGCCTTATTACAAGTTCTAATTTCGAAATGCAGAAACAAATTTTAAAACAGAATTTAAACTAAATAGATAAACATAGCCTGTTAGTTGCAGTAGCGATGAAGACTTTCGCTATTCCAGGCCCTTGGTAAATCTAGACCATCAACGGTCGCTAACTTAAATTTGCCATCCCCGAGCTTTCGCTTAATTTTGTGCGACCCTCTCCACGTTGATCTCATGTGTGGGAGTGCCGGATAATCTTTTTTAGTGACTAGCTCACCGAGTTCAAAAGTTTTAAGTCGGTCCTTGGCATTGCGTAATCGGGCAACTCGATTTCGGCTTATGATTGTTCTCAAATCAACCTGGTCGCCCTGGACGACCCCAACTCCGTTGACGGTTGGGAACTTTAAAGTTAAACACCACGGGGCGATTATGGCCCTGAATTCAGCAAGGGCAGGTCGACCTAAAAAGGCATTATATGGCGAGTCTACATCCAACACAACGAACTGTAATGTCCAAATCGATCTACGTTCTCCGGCTCCCAACTCAACTGGTAACTCTACCATCCCAACAGGTATGGTAGCACTGCCATTGAATCCATGGAGATGAGTTTGGCAGGGTTTTAGATCCCCAGCTTTCATCTTCATTTGATTATAATCATGTACAAATATGATATTCATAGAGCTCCCACAGTCAATCAGGATCCTCTTCATCCACATCGGACCTACTCGGGTCGATATCACAAGTGGGTCAGTAGTCGGGCTTCCGACGTAGTCAACATCGCTGTCTCGGAAAGTGATGTCGTCAGTCATCGCTCTCTTTCGCTTGGTTGAAGGTTTATCTTCCAAGTTATCATCATACTCGAAGTTTGTACGTCTAGCTAAGTTGTTATATGATTCCATTTCCTCCCAGCTTCGAACCGCTGGATGAGGACTACCACTTACAGCATTAATTACCAATCTTCCTCCGACACGACCTGGTTTTTCCTGTCTTTCTTGATTCTGTGCATGATTTTGATTTGAGGGGCCCGCTCCACCAGACTGCGGTGCCCGTACAAACTGGTCTAACTTTTTCTCTCTGATCAACTTTTCGATGAGGTCCTGCAGATGTCGACACTCATTGGTATTGTGGCCATAACTCTTGTGAAATCTACAAAACTTCCCTATTTGAATCTGCCTCTCCGACGATTGCTTCGGAGCAGGTTTATTATATTGCACAGTGTTGCAAGTTTGCAGATACACATTCTCCAACGATGTATTCAATGGCGTGTAATTATCAAACATTGGGGTCCTACGTTGTGGGCCTCGATTCTGATCTCTTTTCTTATCCTGACCACTGTTGCCTCTTGGCTGAGTTTGTTTGTTCTGTATATTTAACTGAACTTTTCCGGAACTCTCACCGGACTGCTTAAATGCCACATTACTTTGTATTCCTTCAGTTCTGGGTATCGCATCGTCCTGTTTCCTAGACTGTTTCGTGTCCTCTTGCCGTAAGAATTGAGCGGCTTTGGAGTAGAAATGGTCCAACGATGCGGGTGGTTTCCCGGCTAGCCAATTTCCAAACTCAGAATCGGGATCGATTCCTTTGGTTAACGCCATCAATATTGAGTTATCGTTAGGATTACTAATCTCTACACATGCCGCGTGGAATCTTTCAAAATAATGTCTGAGTGTCTCTCCCTTAGCTTGGGTGATGCTGGATAGGGTGTTAACGTCTTTAGGTCTGGCGACATGCATACAGAACTGTTCGACAAATTTCTTAGCTAATTGATCGAACGAAGAGATAGATCTGGGTGGCAATCTTGTGAACCACATTGTTGCGATTCCTCCCAAAGAGATGGGGAAACTTCGACATTTTACAGCATCATTAGCCCTTGCGGCGCTCATTGACCATTCATATTTCAAAATATGCTGATTAGGATCGGAATTTCCTTTGTACATAGGGAGAGTTGGCATTCTGAATCGCCGAGGAGGTTCAGCGTATAATATTTCGTTTGTGAAAGGAGTATTACTACGGGAGATTCCCCAGTCGTCATTGGTAAGTCCTTGACTTTCGCGAATCATTTGACGTATCATGGTTGAAATATCGGGCATAACCACATTTTGTGCATGCTGAGCTAAGGTGTGGTCGGTTTCCACAGCGCGAGTTTGGACCGGACGCTGTCGACAGCCTATGTCTTGCCTCCTTGGCTCGACATCTTCTGGGACGTATAGTTCAGGAGTACGTCCACGTTGTTGATTATTCGGATCTGACAGATTTCGGGTATCAACCCTTGTTTCTACCACAGCGGTTGCCGTGCGATTGTCTACGGTATGCTGTGGAACAGTACCTCCTCGTGATGAGGACCCGGCCTGGAAGCTAGTTGACGGTCTAACCCTCAATTGTCCTACAGTCAAGGCAGGTTGATATCCGGTAGCTTGTGTGTGATTTTCGTCCAATCGGGGACGTGTAGATCTGCCGTGATAGTCAGATGAGGCAGAAGTTTCAGTGGACGAGTGGGAAGCATCATTCCTCCTGGTCCTCCTGCGCCTTTGGCGGTTTAATTGATTGGTCAATCCAATATTAGACCGCAACTGTTCGGCCAGCTGTTGCCGACTTTGAGTCAGTTCTTGAAGCAACGCTTGGAACTCTTGTCTGGTGACTGGTCCAGACGGATCTGAGTGAGCAGTGTTGTCTTGATTGGATTATAACTACTGTATAGGATTTTGTCCATCCCAACCTTCTTGATTAGCAGCTGTAGAAGCAGTTCTTGTGCTAACCATCTTGAGCAGTGGATTTCTATTTGCACAAAAAATGGACAAACACCTCAAAGTCGTTTGATTTAATTGATTTTATGTTGTTCTTAGTGATTTGGGTGATCTATGCAAATATATGAAAAGCAGGGACTAAACTGTAAAAGACACGCAGATTTATAGTGGTTCCGCCAGAATGTGCCTACGTCCACTTTATATATTATTTCTCTTTTCTTGCTTAGATTACAAGTACAAAGCTTTTATACAAGTATCTGAAAGTTGTTTGAAAGTTCTCTCCGTGCTTGAGCTCTCCAACTTGTCCCCATTGTTGTACCCATGCCCCTCTTTTTATAGAGTGAGGCTGGGGGCAGGGGTCTTGGATGTATATAGCAGCCGGTGGGCCTGGGCTAATGTAATCTGGCCTGGTGGAGTTGGTCCGGTTTACCTTGGTTCGGTGGAAGGAGTATGGTGGACCGGTGGAGCTTTGGTTCGGTGGTAGGAGTATGGTGGACCAGTGGACCTTTGGTTCGGTGGTAGGAGTATGGTGGACCGGTGGAGCTTTGGTTCGGTGGTAGGAGTATGGTGGATCGGTGGACCTTTGGTTCTGTGGTAGGAGTATGGTGGATTCGGTGATGATGAAGATGGAGTTAGTTTGGACCGGTGGTCTCCTCTTCCTGGGCCGATGGTGTGTAGGAAATGCACCCAACAATTTCCCCCTAAAGTAGGACATATGCATGTATATGGCGTGCTTTGTTTTAACGTGGTTATTCCCATCCGGTCTCTGACGCCGAGCCATCCGGTTTGCTTATAAATAGGGACCACATGCCTTCGATATTTCTCACTAACCGAGCCAAATCTTTTGCCGAATCAAACTCTCATTTTCACCTAATCAAAGTGCTAGCCGAACCAGGTGAGACCTCTTTGCCGCCGAATGAATTTTTATATTGTACTACCGAATGGGCTTTAGGGTTCTGAGTACCGAATGTATTGGAGAGTATGATCGCCGAATGTGTCCGAGAGTTGGAATCCCGAATGGTCTTTCATATTTGGAATGCCGAATGAGCTTTCATATTTGGAATGCCGAATGAGCTTTCACATTTGTAATGCCGAATGAGCTTTCATATTTGGAATGCCGAATGAGCTCTTGGTTGGGCCTTACTGAATGAATTCGGGGATTCCGAGTGTTGAATGAACCCTTTACCGGATGGACTTTTATACCTGAATCACCAGTGAAACTCTAGATTACATAGTTTATGTGTCTTAACGATATACTTTCTTGTTTCTGCAGATAAATGTCTCAAAGAGTGGAAACCTGATCAGAGAAAAAGAGATCTCAGGATAGGGAAGAGCCTTCCTTAGTGCCCCCAGCTCAGCCAGGATCTGCCCGTCATGGGCCCACCCCGAGATCATTGGTGGATGGATACGGTCCTCAGGAACTTCTTAACTTGCCTCCTGATTGCTTCCCAAGCTCACTCAAGGGCGAGCAACTTGATGTTATATCTCGCTCTTTCGGGATCGATCGAGCGCGCATGTTATTGCTAGTTGCGGGAGTGATGCCGTATGATCCTCCCGAAGGATATTTTGCCTACAGCAGATACCATTGCATGTGTGGTGCCATCCCGCCTCTCAATGCCTGGGTAGTCAGCTTTCTCACATATCTAAAGGTAGCTCCATTCCAGCTTCAGCCCAACTCCTATGCCATTCTGGTGAGTCTCTTCGTCATCTTCCAGAGGAGATATGGGCATCCTCCTTCCAACCGGGAGATCCGGTATTTGTACAACTTGAGAGGCTATAAGAAGGGGTCTCCCTACATCAGCTTGGAATCGGCCGTATCTTTTAAGCTAGTCCTAGATTTATACTCCAAGTACAACATGTTCAAGAAGGAATGGTTTTTTGTCAGGGATGATTCCGTTTCTATTCGGCGCTTCACCTCCGAATGTAAGTCAAAGCTTTATTTTTAATTCTCGTTCTGGTTGCAATGCTCCTTCTTATGTGTTTTTATTTTTTGCTAGCGACGGGTGGTTTTGCGGTTGTGGAGAATGATCTCCTGGTTCAAATGGCAGCAGAAATAGAAGCTATTACTGGAAGAGATAGGTCGGCTGCTTACCTGATCAGGAACGCTACACTTTTGGAGTACAACTTGGTCCTTCCACAGCAGTTCGTGGTCAAGCAGAGGGACACGGCTGAAGAGAAGGCTGCCCAAGCTAGAGAAGGGGCCGAGTCGAAGAGCAGCAAAAGAAGGCCCTTTCCGAAACATCCGGTTGCCGGGGGGAAGAAGCTCAAAAAGTCTGACGGTCCCTCTCCCAGCACATGTCCAGATATCCAGGAGGAGGGAGATGTGGAGGAGGAGCAAGGCGGAGATGGAGGAGAAGGCGCTGGAGGTGGTGACGGTGTCAGGGCTTTATCTTCTGGGCAAGTAGGCGAGATGCAAGAGTGGATGGATGACGCTTTCCGCCAGGCCTTCGAAGGTCTGGAGGGGACAGAGAAGTCCAGGAAAGCTGAGAAAGTTGGGACCGACGTCGATTTATCTTCCGGGAGCACTTCTACTGAGGCAACCTCTACGGTTCAAGGTGAATTTCCCTCTGTTCTTTTTATTCTCGAATGATGGCTCAATGCATACTGGTGACACTTGATTCTTACTCCAGGGGTGGATAAAACGGCCAAGACCTCAGATCTTCGGCACAGGCTTGAACAATACAAACTCCTCAAAGCTTCCGCCAAGCCGAAGCCTTCTACTAATCGCCCGGGAGACATAGTCGGCTATCGTCCTCTTCTCGGAGTTATTGAAGAAGATATACAAAAGAGGAAGAGGAGTCGATCTTCGTCTGAACCTCTTCTTGAACCCCCGGCCCCACTCCAGCCTATTCACGACATTACAGAGGAGGATACCGAGCTTATGCCCTCCCCCCATCCGTCTGAGAACCCAACCATCATCCCAATAGATCATCCTGGCTTAGTACGCAATCCGTTTGCGGGTCATCCGGACCTGGACCCGGCATCTCATGACATCTCTTTTGATGAGGTTACTGGTGAGCACCTTCTTCCTCGCAATCCTATGGTAAGGATGCTTGATGAGGCCAAGTCCCTGGACCTTGATTTGCTTACTACTCGGGTTATCGCTATGGGGGACGAAGCTAAGGCAAATATCGACCGGGTTGCTGAGGAGACCAGGAAGTTGATGGGGCATCATGCCCGACTGGTCGAGGCCGCGGAGGAAATTGGGAGTGCCAACATAAGACTGCGGTTAGTGGTTTCCGACCAGGCCAAGCAACTCGCCGATCAGGCCATCCAGATCTCTCAGCACGAGGTCGCCTTCGGACGACTAAAGAAAACTATGGAAGAGGCCAACCGGGTCGAACTGTGGAAAATGGAGGCTATTTGCAAGGAACGGATCGATATGGCCATTGCCACAGTGGATGAGGTTCGGAAATCGGATCTTGAGCAGATAGAGGAGTTATCTGGGAGGCTTGAGGCCGCAGAGCTTGCTCAAGCCAAGTTGAAGGAGGAGATGGAGGCGATGCGGAAATCCCTTCAGGCTGACTGCTCGAGATACCAATTGGAGAGAGATGCCGCCGTCGTAAGGTTGTCGGCTTCCGAGGCCCGGACGAGGGAGTTTGAAGAGAACGAGGGGCTGATGTAGGGGATGCTCCAGGATATGTACTTCCGTACTTGGAGGCAGGGTAACTTGTCCTGGATGGACGATTACCCCCGGGTTATGGCTAGGATCTATCTCAGGGCTCTAGAGGAGGCCCAGGCTGAGGCAGATAAGGAAGGTGGTGTGGCCTTCAGGATGGATGCAGTTACCGCCCAGTTTACCAAGGAGGAGAAGGTGGCGGTGAAGGAGGGCATGTGGTTGCTTGCAGCTGAGGAGGCAGGTGTGCAAGTGGAGGATGATGATCAAGTTGATCAAGGAGCAGATGCTGGTAAGTCTTCCTTTCTAGTCTTTCCGTTAACTTGGTTTCTTATCACTAATGAATTCTTTCTCTGATCGGACAGGTGGGCAACAGGACAAGGATAAGACTCCGACGCAGCCGACTCCTTGATTAGACCTGGAAATTTTTTTTTTGTGGACTTGACAAGGTTGTATATGTTAGTCTTAAAAAAGTAACGTAACTCTTAGGTTGTAATTATTGCTACTTGTAATAAATAGTTCTATTCTTGATGTGTAATTCTTTAACTTAAGCTGATTCTGTTGTCTTTTGAATGTTTTTGCTATTTTGACATGTTGTATGAGAAATATAGCTATGCATATTCTTGTAATTAAATTGTGTTTGATGTCAGGTTTTTGTTTAAAACATAACTTCATGACTTGCAATGTTAGCGTGAGGTGTGAATAAATTATAGCCACGTGTTTACTCATGAAAGAAGGAAATACCGCCCTTTATATTTTGCTGGTAGATGGCAGCTTTGAATGTCTTGTGTGACCGAGTACGGAATGTGGTCCCGTATCTTGCTGTGAGTATCCGCTTCCATTAGCGAATGTCTCTTGTTCTGTGTCATGTACTTCAGGGATTGTTACAGAGGATAGGAGAAAAGTTTCTTAAGTAAAATTGAAATATGTGAAAAGGTAAAACTTCCAATCACGGAAGGCCTTCGATGTGCTTAAGTTCGTGGCAAACGGGCTTTGTAGTCACTTTCCCTAGCTGTGGGTCTTGGAGACATTTGTCACCCATCTTACGCCTCCGCGGGGAGTTAATTCTTTTTTACCACAGCCGCACTTAAGACACATCGGAGCCGAGATCGCGCACAGTAACTACCCGGGCCATTATGGCCCGTAATCGTGGGTATAATTCGATTTACTATGGCCGGCTAGCGTGGGTGCCGATCATCAACCGTGAACTGCCCCTGGCTGGTCATACCTTATGTTGGGGCTTATAGTCGGTTCACAGTTGCCGGCGAGCCGAACGTCGTATTGAGCTGCCTCGGCTATAGTCGGCCTTCTCGGTGGCTTATAATCGGCTCATTACAGTTGGCTTTAAGGGCCGTCACGATCAATGAGTTAACCCGCAGCAGAGGGATGCCAGAGCAAAAGTGTCTCATTAGCGAGGGCATAGATTCGCATAGTACCTGTTAGGTCTTGTCCAGGTGAAGTTGCGCTGTGGAGTGCTTTGAGTGGAAATGCTATACACATAGGATTTTGTTCAACAGAAAAGGATAAAGTTAACAAGCAGCCAAGATATAAAGGAACAAGTTAAAAAAGAGACAAGGTTCTTTAAAGTGGTTCGGCACGAAAAGGCCTACGTCCACTGATTCTCTTTGTTAATTCACTTCATATGGGTAGTACAGGTTAAGAAAAGTATCGACGGAGGTGTTGGATGTTCCATGCCCTCTGGAACACCTCTCCGTCCACTGTTGACAAAATATAAGCTCCATTGTGGAGATCTTTATGAATTACATATGGTCCATCCCAGATTGGATCTAGTGCTCCGGGGCGAAGGAAGATTCGCTTGAGGACAAGATCCCCTTCTTGTAAGGTACGATGCTTGACTTTGGAGTTGTATTGTGCTGCCACTTTTTGCTTGTGGGCTGCTGCTTTAAGGATTGCATCATTTCTTCTCTCCTCAACTAGGTCCAAAGACATGTGAAGGAGTTCTTCGTTCTCTTTTGGGTTATAGTGGATCCTACGGTGGGAAGGCACGATGGTTTCAACTGGGAGCATAGCCTCCGATCCATATGCCAAAGAGAAAGGAGTATGCCCTGTCGAGGTTCTGAAAGATGTGCGATAGGCCCACAGTGCCGTAGGGAGTTCATCCACCCAAGCGCCCTTTGACTTTTCGAGTTTCTTTTTGATTAGGGTTTTCAGAATTTTGTTGATGGCTTCGACTTGTCCGTTTGCCTGGGGATACGCTACGGATGAGAAGCTTTAGTGGATTCCGTGCTCTTGGCACCAGTTGGCGAATTCCTCGCTGTCAAACTGAAGTCCATTGTCTGATATGATTTTGAATGGGACTCCGTACCTGCACAGAACATTTTTGATCAAAAAGTTAATAACTTTCGCTGATGATACTTTATTTAGGGGTTCTGCTTCCACCCATTTGGTGAAATAGTCGACTGCCACTATAGCATATTTGGCCCCGCCTCGGCCCATTGGTAGTTCGCCGATTAAGTCAATTCCCCATACTGCAAAGGGCTGGTCATTTGTGTAATCTCAGTTGTTGGTAGCCGTGGAATCTTAGCAAACTTCTGGCATCTGTCACATTTTTGATGAAATCTAAGGCGTCCTTGCTTAAGGTGGGCCAGAAATATCCATATCAGAGTATCTTTTTTGCCAAAGTTTGCCCTCCGGTGTGATTTCCGCAGCTTCCTTGATGAATGTTGGATAAGATTTCCTTGGCTTCCCTCCCAGCGACACACCTTAATAATGGGTTAGAGAATCCACGCCGATAGAGGATGTCTTCTTGTATTGTGTAGCGGGAAGCTTTCCTCAAGATTTTCTTGACTTCGTTACGCCCGTTGGGTAGTGTGCCGCTTTGTAAGTAGTCTCGGATGGGAGTCATCCAAGTTGCTTCTTCGGTTGCAGCTATCAGATTCACTTGCTCAAAACTTGGGGTCAGTTGCTTTGAGATGGTTACTGCTCCGAAGATGGCGCTGTCTCTCACACTTGCTTGCTTTGCCAATTCGTCGGCCTCTTGGTTCTCTTCCCGAGGGATGTGTTTGACTAAGTAGTGGTCCAATCGGTTGAGAAGCAGCTTGGTCTTCTTTAAATATGCTATGAGTCGTTCTTCTCGAGCTTGGAATTCTCCTAGTATTTGATTAACAATAAGTTGAGAATCGCTATGAAGACACAAAAAATTGGCTCCGATTTCTAAGGCAAGTTCTAATCCAGCTATCACTGCTTCATATTCTGCATCGTTGTTGGTGGCAGCGAACTCCAACCTTATAGCATAGTGCAGCTTATTTCCCCTGGGAGTGATTATTACCACACCTGCCCCCAAGCCTTGTTCGTTTGATGCACCATCCACAAAGAGATTCCACTTGATGTCTTCTGCTATTTCCAATTGCTCCTTATCTTCGTTGGTAGTGAATTCTGCAATGAAATCAGCCATGGCTTGTCCCTTGATGGCGGTTCGAGGGTGATAGGTGATATCATACTGACTTAGTTCAATGCACCATTTAAGTAGTCGCCCAGAAGTGTCGGGACGATGGAGTACCTGCCTCAGTGGTTGATCGGTCAGAACTTTGATGGAATGGGACTGGAAGTAGTGACGCAGTTTTCGTGATGTGATTAGTAAACAGTATGCTAGCTTCTCAAGTTTAGGATATCTGACTTCTGCCCCCATAAACCTCTTACTTACGAAGTAAACTGGCCGCTGCGTGCGGTCGTCTTCCCTTACTAAGGCAGCGCTTAGGGCGTGAGATGACACAGCAAGGTATAGGTATAACTCTTCGCCTTCGTTTGGAGTCGAGAGTACCGGTGGTCTCTGGAGGTGTTCGATTAAGTTAAGGAAAGCGGTTAAGCATTCGTCAGTCCATTCGAACTTTCCTTTGTCTTTCTTTAGAGCTTCGAAAAAGGGGACGCACTTGTCTATTGCTTTGGAGATGAATCGGCTTAGGGCAGCCACTTTTCCATTCAGGCTTTGCATTTCCTTTCGAGTGGAAGGTATCTTGATATCCCTTAGCGCTCGGACTTGTTTAGGTTTTGCTTCAATCCCCCTGGCATGGACAATGAATCCCAAGAATTTTCCTGATGATACTCTGAAGGAGCATTTTAGAGGATTCAACTTCATTCCATACTGGCGAAGTACTTGAAACATCTCGCCTAGGTGGCTTACGTGATCGTCGGCTTTCCTTGACTTTACCAGCATGTCATCCACATATACTTCCATAGTTTGTCCTATTAGCCCTGCAAACATCTTGTTGACGAGGCGCTGGTAGGTGGCTCCTGCATTTTTAAGTCCGAAAGGCATTACCTTATAGCAGTATAAACCCCGGTCAGTGATGAAACTAGTGTGGTCTTGATCGGGAGTATGCATAGGAATTTGGTTATATCCTGAGTATGCGTCCATAAAAGATAAGAGCTCGTGCCCGGCTGTGCTGTCCACAAGTTGGTCGATTCGGGGAAGTGGGAAGCAATCCTTTGGGCAGGCGTCTTTTAGGTTGGAGAAGTCAATGCATGTTCGCCACTTCCCATTAGCCTTCTTTACCAGTACCGGGTTAGCGATCCATTCCGGGTAGATGGCTTCTCGTATGAAGTCGTTGACAAGTAGATTCTTTACTTCTTCATCGTGGGCTGCTGATCGCTCTGCCCCCATACTTCTCTTTCTTTGTTTTACGGGCGCCTTGGTAGGATCGATGTTTAGTACGTGGCATGCTACGTCGGGGGAGATTCCGGTCATGTCAGCGTGTGACCATGCGAATACATCCAAGTTGTGGCGGAGAAAGTCGATGAGTTGCTCCTTCAACTCTGCTTTTAGTTGGGACCCAATTTTCAATAGTCTACTCGAGTCATGTTTGTCTACAGATACAAATTCCATAGCCTCTACAGGCTCGGCGGTGGCCTCCTCCTCTTTGTCCCTGGGGTCTAATTCATTGAAAGGATCGCTGGTATATCGAAGAGGAGGGGCTTTCTTTAGTTGCTATGCTTCTAAACTTTTTGTGTAGAGGTAAACCTCTACACCCTTCCCTTTATCCTTCCTGAGATTGTTGCGAAGTTCTGTTACATAGCAGTCTCGAGCAACGTCCTGGTCTCCTTCTACTTTCCCTACTCCATTATCCGTTGGAAATTTCATCTTTAGGCACCATGGGGCTAGGACAATTTGGAAGTCAGACAAGGCTGGCCTTCCTAAGAAGGCGTTGTAGGCCGAGTGGTTTTCTATTAGCACAAATGTCTGTTTCCGCACAACGTAGCGGGGATGACTTCCAATTTCAACAAAGAGCTCCAGTTGCCCGAGGGGCATCTTTGCATCTCCAGTGAAACCGTGTAGTGGTTTATTGCAAGGAGATACATCCTTCATTGATAGTTTCATTTTGTCGAATGCATGTTTGAACAGGATATTTACTGAGCTTCCAGTGTCTACTAGAATTCGGTAAACTTCGGCGGGACCGAGCCGGGCAGAGATAACCATGAGATCCATGTAAGGGTATTGCCTTCCTTCTAGGTCACGCTTACCGAATGTGATGTTATCACTTTCTTTCCGCTTCGGGTGGCGCTCTTCTATAACCGAATTTACACAGTCTTTATTGTCTCTAAGCGACTTTCCATATCTTTCCATCTCTTTCCAGCTTCTGTCTGCGATGTGCGGTCCTCTCCGAGATGGTATGGACCACTATCTTCTCTTGACTAGAGCTGCTAGTGTTGCGGTTTCCTCTGCCGATCTCCGGTGAGGGTAGCCTTGGGTTCTCATTGGCAGGAGCTGGAGTCCTGTCCTGACCTTTTACATAGCGTTCCAGTTTCTTCCTTCTGATGTGTTCTTCAATCAAGTCGCGGAGATGATGGCACTCATTGGTATCATGCCCATGAGATTCGTGGAAGCGGTAGAACTTTCCAGACTTCTGCGCGTTATCTGATTCTTTCTTGTATGGTGGGCGTTTGTATCTAACTCCGCCTTGGGTGGCAAGGAAGATGTTTTCGACGGTTTCGTTCAAAGGAGTGTAAGTGTCGAATCTCGGTCCTGGCCGATATAGGCGCTTTTCTCCCTTCTTGCCCCCAGCATTGTCTCTGGAATCATTTCTTCGAACGTCCCTTGCCGCAGCAGGCGTGTTGCTGTGAGTTGCCCTATTTTGTTGTCTTGACTGCCCCTCAACGACAGCATCCTCAAGCCTCATATATTTCCCGGCTTCGTGGAAGAAATCGGGTAAAGTAGCTGGTTTTTCTTTTGTCAACCTTCTAGCAAATTTAGTATCCGGATGCACACCACTACAGAGGGCCATTAGGATAAGCTTCTCATCGGCATCTTGGACTGCGACCACTGCGGCATTGAATCGGGTTAGGTATTGCTGCAGTTTCTCTCCAGGTTTCTGTTTGATGCTGGATAAGGAGTAAGCGTCCTTGGGTTGTTCCACATGAATGCGGAACTGACTGATAAATTTTTCTTTCAACATTTCCCACGAGCTGATGGATCCCTGGGGTAAATGGCAGAACCAGGAGGTAGCGAGATCTGCTAAGAATAGTGGAAAGAATTTGCACAGTACTCCCTCTGTTGCTCCACTCATGAGCATATGCTGTGTGTATCTCTGTAAGTGTACAATGGGGTCGGAGGTTCCTTTGTAAGGTTCCATTGTTGGCATCTTCCATTCTCGGGGGGTGATAGCAATTTCGATATTGCGGGCGAAAGGGCTAGTTACCCTAGAGCCTATCCCTCGATCTCTTTGCTCCCGTTGGAAGCACTCTCTGAATAAGCGTGCCATCCTTTCATCAGAATTTGGAGCAGATAGAAACGAGTTCGGTTCTGTTCTGTGGGATTGATTTCGTCCAGATGACCTGTAGGGATGGTATCGTCTATCATTCCTCATATTTTCCAGTGGCTGCCTTTGGTCTTCTGGAAGCATGCTAGGTTCAGCTACAGTTGGCCCTTGCCTTGATCTCCCCCTTCTGGGTTCTGATCTAAGCACTTCCTCGGGTCCAACTTCGGGCTGGACTCTAGCTCGGCCCCTTCCGCTGGCGTTTCCGTGGTTAGGCAGTACAACCGGGTCAGCTACAGTTGACCTCCGCCCGGTACCTCCCCCGTTGGGTTCGGTTCCAAGCGTTTCCTCAGGCCTAACTTCGGGCTGTGCTCGATCTCGGCTCCTACCCTGGCTGCTTCTGCCGTTAGCTCCTTCGAAGAAGGAAGATCTTTGTTGTCTCTAAGATCCTCCAAACTGGGACTCACCCCATGATTCAGTGTTGCGGTTGGACTCTTCAGCATCCCTTAAGCATGACATGAGATGGTCCACCAAGGCTTCCTGCTGGGACGTGAAGCAGTTAGTTACTTCAACCACAACCCTGTCTAGATCTGCCCTAGTAATTGCTGCGGGCTGTTCTGCGGCAGGAGTGGTCGGATTAGCCTGTCCTTCATTTGGTACTACTGTTGGAGGAGGACGATTTACTTGATCCGTGACTGCTGGATCTGGAAGACTACTGGATGCGATGTTTTTTCCTTTGTTAACATCTTTTTTCTGCTTGGGAGGCATGTTTTCCAAGCGATGAACGATGCTGTTAGGAAAAAGGTTAAGTGGAAGAAGCTGAAGCTTCGAGCTTCTTGCTCTCAATGAAAGCACCAAAAATGTTTGCACAAAAAATGGACAAACACCTCAAAGTCATTTGATTTAATTGATTTTATGTTGTTCTTAGTGATTTGGGTGATCTATGCAAATATATGAAAAGCAAGGACTAAACTGTAAAAGACACGCAGATTTATAGTGGTTCAGCCAGAATGTGCCTACGTCCACTTTATATATTATTTCTCTTTTCTTGCTTAGATAACAAGTACAAAGCTTTGATACAAGTATCTGAAAGTTGTTTGAAAGTTCTCTCCATGCTTGAGCTCTCCAACTTGTCCCCATTGTTGTACCCCTGCCCCTCTATTTATAGAGTGAGGCTGGGGGCAGGGGTCTTGGATGTATATAGCAGCCGGCGGGCCTGGGCTGATATAATCTGGCCTGGTGGAGTTGGTCCGGTTTACCTTGGTTCGGTGGAAGGAGTATGGTGGACCGGTGGAGCTTTGGTTCGGTGGTAGGAGTATGGTGGACCGGTGGAGCTTTGGTTCGGTGGTAGGAGTATGGTGGACCGGTGGAGCTTTGGTTCGGTGGTAGGAGTATGGTGGACCGGTGGAGTTTTGGTTCGGTGGTAGGAGTATGGTGGACCGGTGGAGCTTTATGGTTTGATTCGGTGATGATGAAGATGGAGTTAGTTTGGACCGGTGGTCTCCTCTTCCTGGGCCGGTGGTGTGTAGGAAATGCACCCAACAATTTCTTTCCTAGATTTTATGCAAATCTGAATAGAATGGAAGGATTCTGGAGTAGAGATCTGGATCTTCCCCTTGGATTTATGCAATCCGATATCGATGGTAGATCCAAAGAGCAGGAGAAAAACTGGTTTTCTCAGTGAAAGCACCAAAGTTTTTGTACCAAAAATGGGCACAACACTCTTCGGAAGTTTTTGAAGAGATAAAAGTGAAGAATGAAAATTAAGACTGTGAATTATCTAACAAAAACTCCAAATAGCAGAAAGTAAATTGCAAAGACAAGCGATTTAGAGTGGTTCGGCGTTTCGCCTACGTACACTATGAGGTTTGATGATTTTATTGCTCGATACTTGAAGATTACAATTTCTTATAGTGTAATACAACTGACTTTATGAGCTAGATCTGAATCTAAGGCAGCAGTGGTGATTTTGAGTAAATCTGGCAGAGTCTGGGTGCCCTTTAGCTCTCAAAATTGTCCGGCCTCCTTTCTGAATGACTAGGGGCTCTATTTATAGGTGCAAGAGGCTGATATTTCGCCTAAATTGAAGGGAGACCAGTTCTGGCACGTGAGGGGGCCCATACGCCCGCTTTTAGGAAATCCAGGCCCACTTTGGGATCGATTCGAAGTCCATTCGAATCGATCAAGAAATTGTCCAATCGAGTTGAAATTTGGTGTGGACATTCTTCAACATGTGTGCAAGATTCTGTGAAAATTTCATAGCATTTGGACTTGTAGATCTCGAGATATGATCGATTCAAGATTGCATTTCCGGTTGACATGCTTGGTTCGAATTGATCCCCTTCGAATCGATAGGGTCGAATCGATGGTTTGCACGTGTGAATGGTGACGTGTCGCGCGCGCTTCTCGGGTTGATCCAGCTTTGTCTCCGAGTTTACTGGGTCGAATCCATGGTTTTAGCCGCCTTTATTTAGTGGATTCGAGGGAATGGATTCGAGGAGATGTTCGTTCGAATCGATAGAGGTATCCTATAGTTGATCAATTCGAAGCTGCCTCAACAGGGTGGATTCGAAGTAAGTTATGGGATGGAGTCGAAGTATATCGATTGCATGGATTCGAAATAGAGGAAAACCTGATGGATTCGAACCAAGGCTTGGTTTTATGGATTCGAACATAGACTTCTATGACCAATATGAACTCGATGCACGTGAATAGCGCAGCCTCGAATCGACTCAGACCTGATGGGTTCGAATAGATTAGATCGATTCGAACACCATGTCTCTTCTAACTTGTGTTGATCATAATTTGAGCATACGAACTTGGATTGACTTGAAACTTGGAACGTTGGCTTCCCTGGATTTGCTTGTCATGTCTTGCTAATCGTGGCTTGATCTGGACTCGGACAAAATTCATCGATATCCATGACGAGTGACTCCTGGTTTTTTGTCAAGTTCTTGGTGTCACGGCCTTGCCAAAAGGCGGGATAACAGGTTATCCTATGAAGTCGGAAGATAGGTTTCGAAGGTATTGAAAGGTTTTAAAGCCCAAACTCAAATTTTTGATGGAAAAACCCACGACATAAATAAAGGAGTTTTTATAAAGGTTTTAAGAAGAAGCTATCTTCGAGAAAGAAATAGGTTAAAGGAATTAACCATGACTTTATTAAACCCTCAGGAGTGGTATTACTATGTTGTTATATTGCTTCTTCTAGTATGAATATATTCACTTTATAATGGATCCATAACTGCATTTTGGAGGTAAAGGGTAGGAGAACCAGTTAGGTTAACCCAGTAGTGAATGTAAATTGATTAAACTCCTGAATTAATAGAATCGCATCCAGGAGGTCAGGAAGACCAAGATATAGGATGCTAACATGTAAAGGAAAGATATTGGCAGGGGCCAATAGGTTAACAGTAAACCCATGAAAACAGTATGATATTGGTCGGGGCCAATATTTTAAAAGTAAGCCCACGAAAACTATGTATAAAAGAGGATGTTAGATAGACGGGTTCATAGTAAGCCCATGAATACTATGATTGAATACTAGTAGGGGCTAGTACGTTTGTAGTTAGCCCATAAAAATTATATCCAGATGTTAATAGGTTCCTAGTCAACCCATGAAAACTAGGATAAGAAAGAAGTTATTGGAGTTACCAATGGGTTCAGGGAGAACCCATGAAATGATTGAGTTAATTGGCAGGAGCCAATAGGTTCATAGTGATCCCATGAACACTATGTAACCAGACAGGGAGTCCGTTAGTCAAAAATAGGTTAATAGTTAGCACATTAAAACTACGAAACTGGACAGTGTGTCCATAAATATTAAACAGGTTATTCGTTAACCCATGAAAACTAATAGGTTGATAGTAACCTTAAAACTATGATTATGACACGGTTTCAAATAAAACTTGGGATGGGTAATCCTAATTGTTATAAGTATGCAGATCATCGTAATATTTTGAAAATGTATGTTTTAACCATTGTGGATGCAGGAGCACCATATGGTTTTGAAACGGTTTTAGGATACTAGTGAGGGGAAAACCCATTCTGTTAAGCGGCGTGGTCTCACTAGATATCTAAAAAGGATTGAGATGTTAGATTATTATTCATACCAAGCTTTATGTCTGACTCGAAGTTTTTGTTTTTCCCCTTAAACTCTTGGGTACTCAATTGATTTTGAGTAGTTTGAGATTTAGGGTTTTCAGGGTTTCTTGACGAATAAAGCTTCCGTTGGCATGCAGGAGGCAAATAGATATTTAGAGTTTTTCTTTCCGCCGTGTATTTTGTTGTAAAGGCAGACTTATTAGCCTTACTATATTCTCTGATCAACCAAGGGGGCCTCTTCATATGTCGCTCTTGGCGTAATTGTAATAATTATATTTGCAGAACGTGGTTAACGTAAATTGGGATTATGTAATGAACAAGAAATGTTTTATTTTGATTGTGGAATTATGTTTTTGAATTGTTAAATTTTTTCCATATATTTGTAATCTGTGTATCAATGTATCTAACACTACCGTGTCTGGCCGCCGAAGATTAATATCTATGGATGACTGCAGCATCCATAGCCGTTATTTTTGGGCCTCCAAGTAGGGGATGTTACAATTATGCAATTAGTTATTTATTTCCAAATTTTTCCTATAAATACCCACCATTGTCTTCATAATTTTACACACTATTCTACTTCATCTTCTTTCCCATTCTCAAGCTTTTACATGGCTTCCTACCTCATGGAAATTATAAAGAAATATATTGCAAAAGGAGATAAAATTTATATAAGTATACATACGTAAGCAACCCACTTCAAAACCAAAGCAAATCATCTCCTCTCCTCCCTCATAAACCACGGCCACCACCCTCCATCACCAAGGCCGAGCACAATTCCATTTGCAAGCTTAGGCTATGCTATTCTTAAGGTCTAAGGCTTGATTCCATAAGCTTTAATTCGATCCTAGCGAAGCTATAGCGAATTTTCGAGAAGTTAAAAACCAATGTAGGTGAGAAACTATATATATATATATGTGATGTGATATGATTGCTATGGATGTTTACTATGCTTTGATCATAAAGTTTGGTTGTTTACTATAGTTGTTTAATGATGTTAACTAGTAACGTTAAGTACAAATCGAATATCGCAAAGGAAATCACTTTCCTTTAATAAATGAAATGGTTTATATGAGATTATTAAACCACTTTTAAATGATTTAAAAATTTTCATAAATGTTTTATAAATACTAAAATCCAATTTGGGAAAATTTTGACTAGTTATAAAAATTGAGTCAAAAATGGGCGCGTCGAGTAATTGTAGTTCGCAATTTCGCACCGTAGAAAGTTAAATCCATTTATACGATGGATTCAGAGTTAGAATTCTTTGTAATAAAGATTTTTCAAACTCTTATAATCATAGTTTTCAAACAAAAGAAAAGGATTGAGATTTCATTTAGTAGATTTTGAAATATGAGCAAAACAAGTTTTCAAAATAGTAGCGGTTTGGCAGTTCGGAAACCAAAATGACAAATTATTTAAAATTGATATTTTTAATAAAAATATGGAATAAATTCTACAAATATTTTAAAATGTTTTAAAAGATAATTGAGTTATAAAAATGGATTTCTAAATGACCGAAAAGTTGTTTTGATTAAATAAGTTTAAAAGCACTATTCGTAACACTATTCGTAGCACTTTTTGCAGCACTTTTAATAACTTTTGAAATATGGTTTTAAACTTAAGTATTCTTTCCCAAATCTTTTATAAATGTTTTTAAATAAATAATCATGTATTTTAAATATGATTTAAAGGTTTTATAACTTATTTTAAAAGAAGTTTAAACAAATGATTTAAAGAAAAGTTATTATAATTAAGTGACTTAACCTTGGCTCTAAAAGCTGATGAGTAGACTGGATTTTATATTCATGAGATCAGCATGTGAGGTGCTTAAACTAAGGAGATGCTCAGGAGCAACCGGTGCCCTGGCTCACCTAGCTTTTTTCCTGGGCGAGGAATAGATAAGATCGAAATGTTGGAAACGAGGCAAGTATAAAAGATTTAATTTTTCCTAATTTAATAGAACTTGGATTGTATAGAAATAATCTTCTTATACTTGGGACTAAATTTCGAGGAGGGAACCTGTACTATGCGTGTGAATTTAAAAGGTGATTTCACCATTATCCGATGGATAGTAAAGGTTGAATACGGAAATTGATGTTGAGTAGAATTAGTATAATTTCTATCATCTCCTTTTACTCAAAAAGGTTTTGCAATATGATTTATGAGAAATGGTTTTTATTTAGTATAATTTCTATGAATCCGTTTTACTCGAATACTAACAAATTTGGATTTACCATCAGATAACATGGTTTCAACCATTCAAAAGATATGTGTTTGAAATAAGAAATCTTTTGCCAAGATTTAAATAAATGATTTGGAATTATTTTAATTCATATGGATCCTTTTACTTAAAAGTAATTGTTTTGGGTTTATGGTAAACGATGTCTTAAATAACATTGTTCTTGACCCGTTTAAAAGTTATGATTGGGAAATAGTAAATCTTTGTAAAGATTTAAATAAATGATTTGGAAACATTTTACTAAGTAAAGAATGAAATGATTTGGAATTATATCAAGATTTAAAAAGGTTTTAATTAAACAAAGATTTGATAAATGAGGTTTAATGATCTCGTATATACCGAAAAGAAATGTTTTGATGATATATATCTTTAGAAGATATTTTTGATAAAGAGAAAAGTAATCGATAAATTATAAGCACTTATTTACTTAAACATCTTTTTATCGATGATTTGTTCGAAGGAACCGGGGTCGAATTTGAGTGATTCTTATCCGAAAACCACTTCAAACCAATTTACGAGTTCGAAAGTAAAGACATGTTAACGACGATGAAGTTGATGGCGGGGATCTTCATAACGGAAAGGCTGCTTGTTGATAATTTTGGAGTAGCTCCCGAGATAAATAAATAGTAGTGGTCCCTTCATTCTCGGAACTTCGTATCAAGGACTGCTCACTACTAATCCTAGGAGTAATTACCGTTAGGATGTGGTAGGAGAGAGGCTTCGGTTTGTTCTGTTCCTAGACAACTTGTATGGATAAATGTCTGACATTGTATTTTTAAGCTCACAGTGCATTTATCTCTATAAACGTACATCTGTTTGGTGGTATAGGAGGTAACCCCTCTTATACTTAACACCCTTCTTTGAGACGTACGAGCTCAGAGATTGTACTTTTATGGAAATCAATAGTGTGTTGTTGGGAATGGCAATGTGGCATTTTAAGTGAAAATGTTCTAAGAAAGGTAAATGTTACCTCGAGCCTCACACCCGGGGAATTGTGAAACATAGGCTGCTTTAGGGCTGGGTGGTTCGCTACCATTAGGGTATGCTATCACCTTTCTAAATATGTAGTGTATTGTATGAGAGCTCTCGGATAGGTCCGGAACAGCCGGGGTGATGTCATATTCGATGCTATCCGCCACCATATGGGTCTGCAGATAGGCCGGTCTTAATTCGTAGAGGTTTCGAAGATGTCGATCCTCGGTGCATCCCTCTAGAGATGCACTGTACAGGAGATGGTCCCTTACCTGGCTATTCACTTGAAAATCTAAATCTCCAATAAGTTCCTTTGGACTTAGTTGTAAATCTATTATGCTGGAATTTAATAAGGTAACAATTTTGGCTATTTGATTTTTTTTTTTGAAAGGTTCTCAAAAGAATGTCATTAAAAATAATATCATGGGATTTCATGTAGAAATTTTCGTTATTAAACCCGTTCCATGTTTATGTGGGGTGTGGTCTTATGAGATACCCTTTTTTTCCAAATACTCGTATTTTGAGTTTCTCACACCAGTCCCATGACTGACTCGGATTTTATTTTCATTCCCTTAAACTCTGGGTGCCTATTTTTTCATGCAGTCTAGTAGTCAGGTTATATTTTGAGCATTTTGGAAGTGCTCAGAGCATGGAGTTAGAAGCTTCTTCTACAAATTGTTATCCATTTCCACCACACTCATGTACTATTGTATTCCACATTTGTAAGGACATATATTTATACTTGTCCATGTTGATGTTAAGTTAAACTCTGATAAATGTATTTAAAATTTTCCACTGTAAAGATTATATATTGAAATAATATATGTTATTCCATTCGTGTAAGATTCTGTTCTATCTTTATTTTCTTTCTACCCTTAACGGTCGGGTTATCCGGCACCTGAATTTGCGGCACGTGAATACTGAGGATGTATTAGTGGTAGTTTTCGAGGGTCGAAAAGCTGGGTAGTCACAAAAAATTTGTTTTATTGAAACCATGTCTTTTGTTTTAACATCTAAGTTGTATAAAATATTAGATGTTATTAGGCTGACTAATAAAACATCTTTACCTTAGAAATGTCTAAGGAAAAGTAGACTCAAGGACTGAGTTTGGATACCAGCATCAAGCTTTTCTTTGCTACTTACTAGATAGGATGGGTAAAGAGGTCGAAGAAGTTGACTCAGTTTTAAGACCTAGATTTATTTTTGTGCTGCATTTGAATTTAAAGATAAATGATTAAATTAGAAAACTGTATACACTCCCAGGATGTAGTAGGGTACTATACAAGTTTAAAACTTAAGTTATGTTTCTATGAAATGTTTTCATAAATGATTTTGGGAAGTTAAAAGAAATTCGTATTAGTAAGAACCAATAAGAATAAATACGTTAGTTATACGTAGATCATTTCTTCGCATGGTTCTTGATCCAAGATTCGAGTACATAACTTTGAGGTGGTTCACACCGACCTGGATAAGGATTTATCACTCGATTCTTGACGGTGGACACTTGGTGATGGTTCTTGATATGGAACCGAGGTTTTCTATCACATTATATGTCTATGTAATGAGAATGGAGGTTTCTAATCAAGAAGCCTGATCGGAATCGACACTAGAGAAGTCGGGCGAGCGATACTAGAGTAGTTCATGCATTTGAGTAAGTGATCGAATCTGATATTGCGTATGGATGAACTACATACATCGTACGGGCTTTTTAAATTGTTAAGTATTTATGTGGGCTTATTTCTTTCTTTGTTTGTTGTTATGAAATTTCGAGGTCGAAATTCTTTTAAGGTAGGAAGAATGTAACGACACATAATTTTACCACTTTGATTTAAGAATATTAATGGTTTCTAATGGTCAAATAACCCTCTTTTTATTAATAAGTAATGATGGTAAACTCATTTTGAAAATTTATTTACAAAAATAAATAGTTCGATGAAAAATTGAAAATGTGACCAAAAATCGTTTTTTGGATTTTTGATTTTTGATTTTTCATCGATCAAAAGTTGTGGGAACATGTTGTGTACATATACAAATAACAAAACAACTTTTACTGATTAAATGGTTTAAATAAAAATAAGTTTAAAACAGTACTTAACTAATTAAGTGGAAATTGGACTTTTCTTTTTATTTTGAAAAGGTTAAAAGTATAAAAGTACAACTACAAAAGGATATTAAAAAGGAGATGTGACTGTAACGACCCGCTATTTTGGACCATTCGCATCCATTATAAGTGTATAGGTAGACACTCATGCCGGAATTGAATTGCTCAAAATACCGCGTTGTTAATTTAAATTTGGCAAAACTGAACATATACAGTAAATAAAATAATCACAGATCACAGACACAGAGTAATAAATGCAGCGGAATTAAAAGAGATAGTAGTTCATGAAGCTACTATATAAATGTATAAGATACATCAGAGTTTACAACGGAAGAGTAATACGATACATCAGATACAAATCAGAATACATCACTGGAATCATCGAATATTGAAAGCAGAATAGATGGCTGGATCTTCAAGCAAAGCTCCAACTTCAAGGTGAGTCTCGAATACTGGTACACTCAGTCTGACCCGAGCGTAAAGCAAAAACACAAGACACTCGAGTCAGGATTAACATTCTTATATTAATAAATCCAACTCAAGTGAAATAGCAATTAAAATACAATTAACTCAAAGGATGTTTGGAATAACCATCCTTTAAGGATCCGTTAAACTATCTACTATGTAGTAGTGTACGATAAGTAGATAATGTCTATCAGTAATATAAAGATATCAAAATAGTGTTAAGGCGTTACCATTATCCCCCTTAACACATTTTATACAAGCGTTATAGTCTATACAGCACTGTAACTCCACCGTAAACTAGTGGGCTATCAGGGAGTACTCCATAGGTATAACACAAAACAATTTCGTAGTGGTCGCGAATATGGAATACAAGTATGACAAGGCACATGAGGCAATACCCAAGGTAGTGATACTACCGTTTGCCTGATCCGGACTGGTGAGAACGCATCGCCGCCGCGACCGCAACACCGTGAAACAACACTCCCAAAATCAAGGGTGCACCAATCGACAACATGTAATGAGTAGTTCGAAGAAGTGTGTTCACTTGAGGTAGCTGACCTCCATTGGCCCGGCACGGCTCCTGTTTTAGTCATTTCCAATTTGACACAAGTGTCAAGGCTATCCATTATCGTTCTCTTTCTTCAGTCATCACGTACATCATTCCAGCCACTTCATTCTGGATCATCACTCCGCGTATAGTTATTAAAGTGGTTTTCGGTTTAGATAGAGAGTATATCCATAACCGATTCCGGTCTCTTTAATAACTTTCGAAATTATTACACCGATTGGTCGTTTGTTTATTTCAAAACCAAATCAATTTCAATTTCAAATAGAATTCGTAAATCAACATTTCATTTGTCTTTCAAAACCAATTTCCAATAATTTACGTTCAAAACTTCCAAATTCATAATTTCAAAATCTTATAATTCAATTTCAATTTCTATTTATAACAATTCAAATATTGATTCAAGTTCGTATATAAGTTTCATTTCGAAATCATTTAAATTAATTTGATTTAACATTTAAATCAATTTAAATTCATTTATCGATTTCATTCAATATTCATTAAGTAAATTTTCCATTCAAAACAATTTCTATTAAATTTCCACTTCATTAAATCCATTATTCAAATTCAACTTCATTATATCAAAACTTACAAATTGAATTAAATTAAATTCATCAAATCAAATTCTTTAAATTTCAAGTATTACATTTATTTCAATAAATCACATATTTCTTGTGAAAGAAATTCAATTTCACTTATTTATTTACTTAGTTACAATTTCCAAGCTTAATTAATAAAGAACTAAATTTCACTTTTCAAGAAGTTCAATTTTACTTAATAAAGAATTCAATTCAATTTAATCATTAAATAATTCAATCTTATTTCATTATTGAATAATTTCAAACTTAATTATTAAATAATTTCAACTTAATTATTAAATCATTTCAAACTTAATTATTAAATCATTTCAAACTTAATTCAATCATTTCTCAAATTAAACAACGTTCTTTCATCCATTACATTGTTAATATTTTGTTTCAGATTATTAAATATTAACATTTTCCTTTCATTAAAATTTAAATTTCAACTTCATTTCAAAACCATATTATTTATTCAAATTCCATCTTCGTTTATTTTTAAATCAAATTATTGACCAATCGGGTTTTATTTAATTCTCTATCCTAGGTCAAAGTTCAATTTGGGTATTTATCATTTCAACCCGATTCCAATTCAATTCAAAATCAAAACATAGCAAAGGGAACTTGCAGTGTGATAACTGGGATGGTGCCAAAGTAAATAAACAAGCAATAACAACAACCAATATCAATACAATAATCAATTCAAATAATCCCCAAATAATCGTATCAATTCACATTGTTGTTTGTGCAAATTAATATAATTATTTCTAGAATCTACACTATCATTTCATGTAGATTAAAGATTATTACATTACAGTTCTTCACTTATCATCTATTTACAATTTCATACATCATCAATTTAACAACATACATTCAGTGGTTCAAGGTGTAATAAAACAAATCCTACGTGTCAATAAATTTAACAGTTAAAGGGGTCATATTCAACTAATCAAATCCAACATATATGTCGATTCAAATTTTAATTATCCTACGTCAAATTTACTTTCATAATATTTATCACTTTATACATTTCAATTTAACATCCAATATAACAACAAACAATCAATCAATTATCAATCAAACAGGATCATCATCGTATAATCAACAAATAATGGTGTCAGATGTCACAGGTGAACTGATACAGGTAATAGCATACATATAACAGTGTAAATAACTAACAACAGCATATTTCAATTGTCGTTTCAATTGAAATCAAATTTAATAAATAAAAGAACATTAATCGTGAGTGATTGCTCACCTTTCGAGGCTAGAGAGAAGATAGACATCATGACCAGCTACGATTTGAATTGCGAAATGACCAATCCAAATAACGATTTTCAAAGCAAGTCGAAATTGGCACAAATTCGATGAACAACCAAGCTGATAACAGAAATTGATGAAAACGGATCAGATCGGGCGGATAGAAGCGGAAAATATATATTTATTTTATTTTCAAATCAATATTAATTTAATCACATATTAAATTAAATATATATATTTCAAAATCATTGGTTTGAATAACACACAAATAAAACAGCATATCAACATAATATAATTTGAAATAAGATATATATATATATATATATATATATATATGTACATAATACACTTTTAAGTTATTAAAATCATATTTCTACATATACTATCAACACAACAAATGTTACTCCATAATATAACTTTGAATTATACTTATTTAAAGAGTACCCGACTCATATATTACAGAATACATATTGTTACACCTTCATGTACGCAACTTATACACTGCTACCCTTATATATATCGTACTGCACATACATACTAATACTAACAAATCTGTATAAAATATATATATATTAAAATATGCAGACATATATGTGTAAGAACTACAGACCAAACCTTCATAACTCACTAACATTTTATCACTACAAAGATGTAACATCAACTGACTAAGCTTTAGACTATTGTATTTTATATGGATACTAATATACATAACTCACCAATACTGACACACGTTATATATAGATTACATATATATATATATATATATATATCTTCATATAAATACAAACTGTATAAACTCAAATAAATTTTGTATAAACTTTACAAACTTTATATATATTATCATGTACGAAACTGTTAAGTCCAATCTTATGAAACAAAATTATAGGAGATAAGGTAGGCACAGCTGTAAACACTGACACATATGTATATTTTTTTTAAAGAAATCTTGCAACTTAACTAATGCAGAAATCAAAACAGAATAAACAAAATGACTTTAGTATGCACCCAAGCTTTTATAGTTTTACATAGAACAACCCTACAATAATATGGCAAATGATATGGAAAAGCCTAGCATAGGTATCAACGGGGTTGCATATGAACGAACTGTTAAGCTTTAAAGATATACACTTTACTGCAACTATATATATAAATATACAAAATGTGTTGACAACTTATACACTTTAAAGATTTATATAAATAACAAAAGATATACTTTTACTGCAACTATATATATAAATATATAATACTTATATACTATTTCAGAATACTTATATAATACTAACGTATATAAATATATGGACATACCAAACTAACAAATATAGTAACAAAACAGTATCAATGAAAATATAATCTGGAAACATACGTACGGTTTCAGGCGAAGTTGCTAGGATTGGATGAGTTGTTTTGGCAACATGATGGACGTGTAGGCAGGAGATGTGGGGATGAGGAGGAAGGACAGGGGTGGAGTGACATGGCCGGTGAACGGGTCCGAGGCCAGGGAAAGTGGTCGACTTCGGTGGCAGAAGGCAAGGTAGCATGGCCGAGCTAGAAAGCGGAGGTAGGTCTGTGGCATCAAGACGTGGCGGAGGAGCAAGCGGAGGTGCAGGTGGTTGCGTAAGCGGCGGAGGAAGGCAAGGTTGACGAGCTCGGGCTGAAATGGTGGGCTTTCATTCGGTTATGGCTGAAGGGTATGGGTTTGTTGAAGGGGAGAGGTGGTCACGGCCATTAGAATTTGTGTATTTTTTTTTGAAGAAGAAAAAGAACGTGAGAGGATGAGAAAGAATTGAGAACAAAAAGAAATGGGAAGTCAAGCAAAAGCAAATAGAAATGAACGTACACAAAAAAAATTAAATGTATATAGGAATAAGAACCCAAAAGTTTGAACGCTGAAAAAATGGAACGTATGAACTGCTAAATGATGAATTAGTGGGAAGGCTACAGGTCCCCAGGCTAAAGTGGAATTCCAAAGAAAAATGAGCTGTCAAGACCAAATGCAGTGAAAGAAATTGCAGCGTCTTACATTGAAAATGTTAATGCAATTTATTACTGAGGTCAGGTTGAACGGCTTCAATATTTTTAAAACAAGGAAATCCCAAAAGTCACAAATTTATATACCGGTACGACGCACATTTTATCGTTTCTGCCGCGAACCGGAACTCCAAATACAGAAATGGATACACCGTCGTGATCAGCATAACGAGACGATCAAAACGGTATACAGATATTAGTGGTACGATTAAATTTTAAAAATTCGAATTTTCTACCAGCGGAAAAATGCAAGAAAAACACTGAAAAATAAGATCGACGGAGCCAAAGATGTCCGAATTTGGAAAAACGACAAGCTGACATCTTGCTCAGAAGATGGTTTAGAATTTTTTCTATGTAAAAATATTTAGGTTTCGGAAACATTTTATTTTCATCGTTTTTTAACTGATTAGATTGAAGTGAAATTACACACGAAAATAACTTTCAAATTTTTGGATGAAAATTTACCAGTTGCTATGTTTAACTAGACGCATTTCAAATATCAAATTTTTATTTCAAAATTTTATCGTTTAAAATTTCACAAAATTTCAACTAATTACGTTATTAAAACCAGTTAAATTTACGGGTCGTTACACTCTCCCCCACTCAAAACTTTTCGTCCCCGAAAAGGAACGAGGTAGGAGAATAGAAACAACCAGAAAGAAAAATAGATTTGAAATACAAAATAACAATTAATTTAAACCATATAAATTCAAATTTAAATTAATTGATATTCAACAATTGATTTAATCCATTTGATTTCACTAAAATCAAACTCAACTATTTCTAAATTCATTGTCTTATTATCCAATTATCTTAAATTTACAATTTCTAAAACCATAAATTTAAATAGTCTTTTATTATAATCATATTTTTTTTCAGCAATTTAAATTCTTCTTTATTCCAAATTATTGTTAAATTTATTCTACTTAATATATCTACTCACATATATTTAACCCATATAAATTAATTTAAAACATAAAAGTTTCGATTTAAATTAATTTACATTCACTAATTGCTTTTAAATTCAAGGTATTTTCATATGTTGATCAAATTTCAATTTATTAATTCTTTCAAAACAAATTTATTTCATTATTAACTGAGTTTACTTATTATCCTATCTAACTCTATTAACATCTTTATAATCAAAATTTAGTGTATAACATTTATTATAAACACTCAAATTTTATAAATTCAATTTATCTTATATATTATCCAATTACATATTCAACTTCTGAATGATTTAGGTAAGTTGTATTAGGATGCAGTTGAACAATATACAAATAAAATTTTCCCAATTCAATTATTCAAGTTTAAATATTTATTCCAAATTTTGGTTTTATTTATAACTAAAATCATCCTTTAACAAAACTTAAGAATTAGATTTCCGATTAACTTTAAACAACTTAGAGATATATATAATATATTTATATCAAATCAAATTAAATTTTAAAATAAGATACCTATATATATATAAATCAAATTATACTGAAGAAATTCAAATCAAACTATTTTTTCAAAACAAAACCGTAGCAAAGCTACAGAATAATATTGTAACATACCGAAATTTTCGACTTTCGAAAATTCGACATCGATACTCACTTTATCGACTGTCGAGCAATCGAGTGCCGGAAACTCCAATAGTGATGGTTTTTAAAAAGAAGAGATAGAAGAAAAGGTAGAAGAAAAAGAGAAGTAGAAGAAAGAGAGAAGTAGAGAACGAAGAACAACAACAGAAACACATAACAGAAAACAATATCAGAATCTCACATATCGCAGCGGAACAATATATAATAAATAAACACTAGTCTTTTAAAACAAAGAGCTATATCAGTTTATACATACATCAATCATCAGAGTCAATATACAACAATGGACAGTTATATAACTTGTCCTCATACAGAATACACAGCGGAATAAATACTATCAGATACAAATACTACGTCTCGCCATCCAGCTTGCTTCCAAAGCTCCAAAATATCCAGAATATCCAGATAACATAACTCTAGACTGCCCGTGTGGAAATTGGTGGGCACCCAGAGTTTAGAAGGGAAACAATAAACTCCGAGTCAGTCATGGTGACTGGTGTGAGATCGTAAAACAGTTATTTTTCACAAAGAAAATAAAACAAATTCGCAATGCTTTTGGAAAATGAAACTACCATAAGACCTCCCGCCACACACACAATGCAAACGCAGAATTGGAGGAGATTTCTTCTTATGATAGTCAAAGATGCTTACTACGCAGAATCAAATCATTTTTGATATTATTATTAGTGCATAGTGTAGAAAACATTTCGAAAGTATAATATTAATCTTAGCCAACATACGACCAGTATCGTATGCCTACTATAGCTACCATCTAAACAGTGGTGACCACCGTACGTAAATGGCAGGTTCTACAACTAATACCGTACAAGGCTCGTATTGTTTCTTTGGATTTCCAACAAATGGTCAGGCTAAGGAACTTCCTTTTCCACGATGGGTACGTCCCTGGAATAGATGACCCGAGAAATAACCTAACATTACGGTTAGATCTCTGCCAACACAAGGCCGGATTACCTCTGCAAAAGTAGGTAACTACTGACACGCGTATGTCATCCCCCGATCGTAACCGATCTTGTGACGCCCCACCTCTATGCTCATAATAACAAAGAGTATTAAAAGGAATACTGTCTATTATTACGAAGAATAAGGCTGGATAGGAGCGACCATCCGTAATTGGCCTTACACTAATATTGGTTATCTCGATAGGAGTGGTATATACTTTTTATTTTTCATCTATTAATTATTTACTCCCATCGACATATCCAATTATCAGTATAAAACAAACTACGATAGTTCATAATAGTTTAGGACATTAGATATAACAATAACACAGATAATATAAATGCAGAACACAGATAAAAACAAAAGTCTCAGATATATATAACTGATGTCAGTTAATACATAGTTGACACTATACATATGATACAACTACAACTGTCGACTCTAGAAGTTATATATACAAGTACATTATCGACTAATATACATGAATACATATCATTCTATACAATGACACGACTACTACAAAATGACTGACAACTTCAGAAGATGTGAAAAGTCTTCAATCCCGAACAGCAACTCAAAGAAAGAAATCTACAACCTGAAATACTCGTGTCTGACCCGAGTATTACATTCAAAAGAAAATAATACCCAGGTCAGTCTAATTCAAACCAGTTTATTAGTGCATATAGGCAGTAATAATTTAAACAGACGACAGTCACAATAATTCCCGTCTATCCGATTCTTTAAACAAAGAAACCGGATAACGGTCAATATAACACTTAACAGTGTTAAATGATAAATCAACAATTCAAATCAGGATACAACTCCAAAACATTGAAATTCACCAACGAAACAATTCAACAAATCGAAACATCAATTTAAAACTGTCAAGACTAATAGGGCTGCAGTACACGCACGCGTGTACTGCCTCGCCACTATCGCAGGAGATACACTAAAGCTCAAGGAATCAGAACAGATGGCATCAAACGAAATAAGATCCCGATGTGGCTGCAGTACACGCACGCGTGTACTGCCTCGCCACTACCGTAAGTCGAATCTACCAGGGTCAAGACACTGATTTAGCTCGAATGCAGAACACAGAGGCACGAATGACCCAGTGCACGAAGGCAATGGTACAAACTACCAAAAAGGAACCGGACCAGATAATCAAGCAGTGACCATGAAATACAAGATCATCATGAACCAGATGAACAAGACATGGCAGAAGTGTCTCGGCATCAAAGACCAAAAAAAGCAAATGAAGACCAGTAGTGTGCAACAACGTTGCATCCAAGATAGTGCAATGCAGATTCAAGACAAACCAGAGTGCCATGGAATCACCCGAACAATGAACTCGAGCACACCACATCAAACATGTGAATAGTAAGGCTACAGGTCTGAATCTCTAAGGCAAACACAACTGAAGTCATGAATGCTACAACAACGAAGACTACAATGTGCACAGATGTATACAAAGACTTCAAACTACACATGTCAACATAATAACAATGCTACAAGACCAACTCAAACCAATACAAGAATATAAGGTCAAAATCAACCAGTGCCAAGTTCGAACAGTGGCAGGTGTATCAATCTCAAAATCAAATATGGTTCCATGCCAAAGTCAATAAATCGAATCGGCGAACAAAATGAATCTACAAACTCAACAGTGACACAGGGAACACAGTGAACAAAATCAAGTCTACATACAAATGTGCCAGACTCGATTTGCAATTCAAGCCAACCCACCTATATATGCATACACACATACATATGTACATATGCACATATATGCAGAAACAGTGGACGAGCTTAACAAAACAACTCAAACTCACAATGGGACAAACTTCAATATGCACATGTCAGACTACATGGAGTCCAAACATGACTCAGTGAATATGATACAGACGTGAAGGCAGCAGAACTCAAACCAATCATGATATGTAAGCAAACCAGACCAGTTCAAGTGAAAACAGAATGGTACAGATGCAAGCTTGAACAAGACTCAATTGTCACC
The DNA here is from genome assembly GCA_030737815.1 of Allium fistulosum. Taxonomy (NCBI): domain Eukaryota; kingdom Viridiplantae; phylum Streptophyta; class Magnoliopsida; order Asparagales; family Amaryllidaceae; genus Allium; species Allium fistulosum. The sequence continues at coordinate 357,993,203 of CM060904.1, forward strand.
AGAGCTCAATGCGGACTCGATGCAACCGACTAAGTCAACTACAAGTGTACAGGTGCGACCTTATAAAGAATCAGAACAAGGTGCATAGCCACTAGCCCATATATTCGCAGTGCAAACTTGAAGATATATGTACAATTATAAAGTAATCAAGTGTACAACTATACCAGACTCGTCTAAGAAAACTACAACATTACTGCAACTACAGCATCAAGTCAGAACCATGGTGGCAATGACAGGATGAACAAAATCATTCCAAGTGTCCAACTATACAAGAGAATGAAGATACACAATGACCAGACAATTATGCAAAAGTATGCAATGGCAATTAGCAACCATGAATAAGTGGGTGCTCGACAAAGTACAAACTGGAATGGCCAAAGTCGAAATACAGGGATGTAAGCAACAGTCAATTGAAATCAACCACGATAAAGTTCTCAAGACCGAAGAATTTCACAACTACAAAATATTTTCACAAAACCAATGTTGCCGAAGTCTTCAGAAATTCAAAGATCAACGACAACGAATTCAACGCCGTGACAATCACGAAATAATCGAACCAAATACAAATATCACAAAATCAGATGACAAGGAAATCGACTAAGTCGAAAACAATATCAGCTTTTAAAACCCAAAACGAACAGTCGAAGTACAACAACCAAGAAGAACTAGATGCGAGTGAATATTCACTCACCTTAGGTTCGACGACCTCCAAAGACCGCGCAATACGAATCGAAGCTGGGACGAAGCAGGCATCACGAAGTCGATTGAAGCCAATTGACAGAAGCCCTAATTCTTTAATTTGGGGACGAGAACGAATAACCTAGCCGCCTCCATTTTTTTTCTTTTGATTTCGAACGAAGAAAAATAAGAATGAGGGAAGACCCGGTTTTCGTTTGATGATAAGGCACTCAAATAAAATAAAGCATGGGCTAGCTTTAAAGGCCCACTAACACTTAACAATTTTTTTATCAAAGGTATTTCCACTCGATATAGAAACTCCAATCACCATTTATATAAACGAATGTCAACTTGAATAAAAATTCGAATTGCAGTTGTTTAACCAATTAAATCGTCATTTGACGATAATCAACTATTTTAAAACCCCGGGTTGTTACAGACTCCCCTCCTTATAAAAATTGCGTCCCCGCAATTTTCATAGTTAAGGTCGTCAACCACTATTATTCTTCTAACATAAACTGGTTAAGCTAGAAAAATAAAAGTCGAGAATTCAAATGCCAAAGTAATCTTTTAATTCTATAAAAGAATTTCACAACATCTCAACATAGTCCAATTATCAAAAGATAATCAGAAAACAATCAAAACCGAATAAATGCAATCATCAGCAATATCCAACTACAGTTAGATATTCAAAAATACAAAAATCTCAAAAATAGCAATATCTAATTATCGATACGATAATTAGAAAACAACAAAATATAATTATCAACAAAGATAATTATGAAGCACAATTCACAAATAGCAAACTGACAATATTCAGTTATTCAACAATTAACTGGAAAATACAATTTCAAAATCAGTAAACTCTGACTATTAACAGAAATAGATAGAAAACAATGATTCAATAAAATCAGCAACCATCCAATTATCCAAACGATAGCCAGAAAACAAATCAACTATCTAATTATCTCAAACGATAATCAGAAAACAAATCAACAATTGTTAGATTATCAAAATCGATAATCAAATTTCTCAAATCGACAAATATTCGATTATCAAAAACGATAATCAAATTTCAAATTCAACAAATATTCGATTATCAAAAACGATAATCAAATTTCAAATTCAACAAATATTCGATTATCTCAAGCGATAATCAAATTTCCAACTCAAATAAATATTTGATTATCTCAAGCGATAATCAAATTTCAAATTCGATAAATATTTGATTATCTCAAGCGGTAATCAAATTTTCAAATCAACAAATATTTAATTATCAAAGACGATAATTAAATCTCAAATCAACAAGTATTTAATTATCTAAAGCGATAATTAAATCCAAAATCAACAATTATTTAATTATCAAAGACGATAATTAAATCTCAAATCAACAAGTATTTAATTATCTAAAGCGATAATTAAATCCAAAATCAACAAATATTTAATTATCAAAGACGATAATTAAATCTCAAATCAACAAGTATTTAATTATCTAAAGCGATAATTAAATCCAAAATCAACAAATATTTAATTATCAAAGACGATAATTAAATCTCAAATCAACAAGTATTTAATTATCTAAAGCGATAATTAAATCCAAAATCAACAATTATTTAATTATCAAAGACGATAATTAAATCTCAAATCAATAAGTATTTAATTATCTAAAGCGATAATTAAATCCAAAATCAACAATTATTTAATTATCAAAGACGATAATTAAATCTCAAATCAACAAGTATTTAATTATCTAAAGCGATAATTAAATCCAAAATCAACAAATATTTAATTATCAAAGACGATAATTAAATCTCAAATCAACAAGTATTTAATTATCTAAAGCGATAATTAAATCCAAAATCAACAAATATTTAATTATCAAAGACGATAATTAAATCTCAAATCAACAAGTATTTAATTATCTAAAGCGATAATTAAATCCAAAATCAACAATTATTTAATTATCAAAGACGATAATTAAATCTCAAATCAACAAGTATTTAATTATCTAAAGCGATAATTAAATCCAAAATCAACAATTATTTAATTATCAAAGACGATAATTAAATCTCAAATCAACAAGTATTTAATTATCTAAAGCGATAATTAAATCCAAAATCAACAAATATTTAATTATCAAAGACGATAATTAAATCTCAAATCAACAAGTATTTAATTATCTAAAGCGATAATTAAATCCAAAATCAACAAATATTTAATTATCTAACAGCGATAATTAAATCCAAAATCAACAAATATTTAATTATCAAAAGCGATAATTAAATCTCAAATATCTAATTATCACAAGCGATAATTAGAAACAACAATTGTCCGATTATCAAAACGATAATCAGAACTCATATCAACAAATATCTAATTATCACAAGCGATAATTAGAAACAACAAATATCCGATTATCAAAAACGATAATCAGAACTCATATCAACAAATATCTAATTATCACAAGCGATAATTAGAACAACAAATATTTAATTATCGATACGATAATTAAATCTCATAACATCAGATATCTAATTACCTGCAGATAATTAGAAACAACAAATATCTAGAAATCAATTAAGAAGACTAGAAAATCAACATAAAAGCTTGGATCGATCCCATCAGATGGCGAGTTTTTAATTCGCCGCACGTGCAACAACAAATGGCCGAAGCCTACCAAGTACTCAACATAATTTTTGGCGCCCATCAGATTGACCCGGAGGTCCGCAGAGTGACCCGAAGGTCTAGTACTGGTATTTGACCCGAAGGTCCGCAGAGTGGCTCGAAAGCCCAACAAATGACCCGAAGGTCCAACAAATGACCCGAAGGTCCTCATAGTGGCTCGAAAGCACACAAAATCATCAAATATTTCAATTAACGAGTCCGGAATTAACCGAAATAGCAAACGCACATGTCCCATACCACGTGTTTTACTAAATCGTTTGATTCTCTTCATCGTTTCCTTGAAAGTGCAAAATTGTGTATTTTGTAAAAATACATTTCACATTCTCAAACGGACAAGTCCGGAATTAAGCGAATCAGTAAAAGAAAGGGGTCATAGTCCTCGATTTTGCTGAAACGTTTAAATCGCTTCCTCATTCTTTTGAAAGCGCAAATTGTTAAAATTTCTGAAAACAATTTTTATTTATTTTATAAAAATAACAATTCACATTCTCAACTGGACAAGTCCGGAGTTAACCGAAACAGTAAAAGAAAGGGGTCATAATCCTCGATTTTGCTGAATCGTTTAAGTCGCTTTCTCATTCTTTTGAAAACGCAAACTGTTAAAAATTTATAAAACACTTTTCATTTTAAAACGATTTTCCAATCACGTGATTAAAGCAGCAAATCAGTAACAATTTCGATAAGGAAATTGTACTTCTCAAAATACCGTAAAAACGGTTACACATCAGTATTGCGGAATAACCGCTTGAAAATCTACTTTTAAAAATTTGGTTGTTACTGAAGTCAAAGCGACCGAAATTTTAAAACATCAATTATCTCATCAAAAGAATTCACATCAAAATGTGACATCAGTGAATTTTCATTTATTAAAATTGTCAACAAAACACCGTGCCTCAAAAATTCAGCATTGGTGTAAGAAGTCCGTTATAAAATAACGGCAACAAAATACGTTTCATAACCAAGCATCGGTTCAACGTAAAATAATTGCAATAACGTGCAATTTAAATTTTTGCACGTACTACAAAATGAACAAAGAATCATTCAAATGTATCTTCAATGAAGATAATTTAAAACAGCAAAAATCTAATCAATAGATGATTAGTACCAAAAGAAAGCCAGAGGAAATTTCAACAAAGTCACATATCTGCAATTTCTTCGAATCCTCAATTCGGATTCGAAATTCTCAAAGAAACAAAATAATTACAGCTATGTAAACAACAAATGAAATTCATATCAATTTCGTATTTTGATTTTTAAATCAAAAGATTATCAGTTTTACTCAGCGAAGACAGTTTCACTGTTTCCGCTGCGCACTCTGATAAACAGAACACAAATCAATCAAATCATCAGAACACAATTTCACTATTATTTTTAAATAAAGATATTTAAAAATTTCATCCAAATTTCAAAACTTTAGTTTTGACTCAAATCACAGATAAAACATCGACCAATAGTTGTAACATATGTTCCATCCAAGTTATGTTTTATATTATGTCCATAAACCCCAAGCTCTGATACCAACTGTGGCGCCTCACCTCTATGCTCATAATAACAAAGAGTATTAAAAGGAATACTGTCTATTATTACGAAGAATAAGGCTGGATAGGAGCGACCATCCGTAATTGGCCTTACACTAATATTGGTTATCTCGATAGGAGTGATATATACTTTTTATTTTTCATCTATTAATTATTTACTCCCATCGACATATCCAATTATCAGTATAAAACAAACTACGATAGTTCATAATAGTTTAGGACATTAGATATAACAATAACACAGATAATATAAATGCGGAACACAGATAAAAACAAAAGTCTCAGATATATATAACTGATGTCAGTTAATACATAGTTGACACTATACATATGATACAACTACAACTGTCGACTCTAGAAGTTATATATACAAGTACATTATCGACTAATATACATGAATACATATCATTCTATACAATGACACGACTACTACAAAATGACTGACAACTTCAGAAGATGTGAAAAGTCTTCAATCCCGAACAGCAACTCAAAGAAAGAAATCTACAACCTGAAATACTCGTGTCTGACCCGAGTATTACATTCAAAAGAAAATAATACCCAGGTCAGTCTAATTCAAACCAGTTTATTAGTGCATATAGGCAGTAATAATTTAAATAGACGACAGTCACAATAATTCCCGTCTATCCGATTCTTTAAACAAAGAAACCGGATAACGGTCAATATAACACTTAACAGTGTTAAATGATAAATCAACAATTCAAATCAGGATACAACTCCAAAACATTGAAATTCACCAACGAAACAATTCAACAAATCGAAACATCAATTTAAAACTGTCAAGACTAATAGGGCTGCAGTACACGCACGCGTGTACTGCCTCGCCACTATCGCAGGAGATACACTAAAGCTCAAGGAATCAGAACAGATGGCATCAAACGAAATAAGATCCCGATGTGGCTGCAGTACACGCACGCGTGTACTGCCTCGCCACTACCGTAAGTCGAATCTACCAGGGTCAAGACACTGATTTAGCTCGAATGCAGAACACAGAGGCACGAATGACCCAGTGCACGAAGGCAATGGTACAAACTACCAAAAAGGAACCGGACCAGATAATCAAGCAGTGACCAGGAAATACAAGATCATCATGAACCAGATGAACAAGACATGGCAGAAGTGTCTCGGCATCAAAGACCAAAAAAAGCAAATGAAGACCAGTAGTGTGCAACAACGTTGCATCCAAGATAGTGCAATGCAGATTCAAGACAAACCAGAGTGCCATGGAATCACCCGAACAATGAACTCGAGCACACCACATCAAACATGTGAATAGTAAGGCTACAGGTCTGAATCTCTAAGGCAAACACAACTGAAGTCATGAATGCTACAACAACGAAGACTACAATGTGCACAGATGTATACAAAGACTTCAAACTACACATGTCAACATAATAACAATGCTACAAGACCAACTCAAACCAATACAAGAATATAAGGTCAAAATCAACCAGTGCCAAGTTCGAACAGTGGCAGGTGTATCAATCTCAAAATCAAATATGGTTCCATGCCAAAGTCAATAAATCGAATCGGCGAACAAAATGAATCTACAAACTCAACAGTGACACAGGGAACACAGTGAACAAAATCAAGTCTACATACAAATGTGCCAGACTCGATTTGCAATTCAAGCCAACCCACCTATATATGCATACACACATACATATGTACATATGCACATATATGCAGAAACAGTGGACGAGCTTAACAAAACAACTCAAACTCACAATGGGACAAACTTCAATATGCACATGTCAGACTACATGGAGTCCAAACATGACTCAGTGAATATGATACAGACGTGAAGGCAGCAGAACTCAAACCAATCATGATATGTAAGCAAACCAGACCAGTTCAAGTGAAAACAGAATGGTACAGATGCAAGCTTGAACAAGACTCAATTGTCACCAGAGCTCAATGCGGACTCGATGCAACCGACTAAGTCAACTACAAGTGTACAGGTGCGACCTTATAAAGAATCAGAACAAGGTGCATAGCCACTAGCCTATATATTCGCAGTGCAAACTTGAAGATATATGTACAATTATAAAGTAATCAAGTGTACAACTATACCAGACTCGTCTAAGAAAACTACAACATTACTGCAACTACAGCATCAAGTCAGAACCATGTTGGCAATGACAGGATGAACAAAATCATTCCAAGTGACTAACTATACAAGAGAATGAAGATACACAATGACCAGACAATTATGCAAAAGTATGCAATGGCAATTAGCAACCATGAATAAGTGGGTGCTCGACAAAGTACAAACTGGAATGGCCAGAGTCGAAATACAGGGATGTAAGCAACAGTCAATTGAAATCAACCACGATAAAGTTCTCAAGACCGAAGAATTTCACAACTACAAAATATTTTCACAAAACCAATGTTGCCGAAGTCTTCAGAAATTCAAAGATCAACGACAACGAATTCAACGCCGTGACAATCACGAAATAATCGAACCAAATACAAATATCACAAAATCAGATGACAAGGAAATCGACTAAGTCGAAAACAATATCAGCTTTTAAAACCCAAAACGAACAGTCGAAGTACAGCAACCAAGAAGAACTAGATGCGAGTGAATATTCACTCACCTTAGGTTCGACGACCTCCAAAGACCGCGCAGTACGAATCGAAGCTGGGACGAAGCAGGCATCACGAAGTCGATTGAAGCCAATTGACAGAAGCCCTAATTCTTTAATTTGGGGACGAGAACGAATAACCTAGCCGCCTCCATTTTTTTTTCTTTTGATTTCGAACGAAGAAAAATAAGAATGAGGGAAGACCCGGTTTTCGTTTGATGATAAGGCACTCAAATAAAATAAAGCATGGGCTAGCTTTAAAGGCCCACTAACACTTAACAATTTTTTTATCAAAGGTATTTCCACTCGATATAGAAACTCCAATCACCATTTATATAAACGAATGTCAACTTGAATAAAAATTCGAATTGCAGTTGTTTAACCAATTAAATCGTCATTTGACGATAATCAACTATTTTAAAACCCCGGGTTGTTACAGATCTTCCCGAGGATCCCCGATTTCCAACAAACCACATAAATAAAAATGCAGCAACCACATAGGTTAAGTATCTGGGCTCCATACCATGATACCACCTCTATCCAGAAGGAATGACATACACTAAGGGGCGCTACTCCCTAGAACCTTGCTGCATCCTTCCTGTTTCGACCATTTCCGGGGTGTGAGGCTCGACGAAGTCTCGTCCACAAAGCTACGCTTTCTACAAAGCCATGCTTCGGGTCAAACAAAAATGATCAACCTATGATCACAAAGATATAAGATCAAACAAATGATCATATCGCAAATGATCAAACACTGATCATTTCACAGCAACACTCAGTATGCCACGTTACCAAATTGGGAGTATATCGCTGATAAATTTCAACTACATAACCTCTGAGCTCGTACGTCTCAGAGAAGGGTGTTAAGCTAAGAGAATAAATTCTACGCCACCAACAGATATGTATTTGAAAGAAATCAGCTTTATATCTCAAATTGTAACGTCAGACACACAATCCATACAAGTCTGTTCCGGGATCGAACAGAACCGAAGGCACTTCTCACGAAGCCCTTGCATATCCGGATAAATTTCTAATCACGTCCGGACTTCCCGTCACTAAGGGTGATAAAACCTCTAAACCGGAGATCAGCCGATGTAGAGTAACTCGACGGTAATCCTTCCGTTTTCAAAAATATCTGGTCTTCAACACCGGTCTTCGAATGCAATTCATAACGACGTATCACATATTCAGAATGGGTTATACGACCCCATGGTCCTTTCCCGGCTAACCCGAATAGTGAGCGATTATTCAAAAATAAGTGTGGCATTCAAATTCATCCAATTCACAACAAATACCTATCAAGGTAATTATTGATAGTCGGTTATTTAACTATCAATAAAGATGCGCAACATCATCAGATTCCAAATAATTTTCCAAATTATTTATTTTCCAAAAATATCTTTACTAGATATATAATTTCCACTTCAAAAATAAATCAATATTTATTTTTATAAACAGTTTCCATTTCCTTTATAAATTCCATATTGAATTTACATTTTTCGAATATCTACTAATATTCGATTTTCAATCGTTTTCAAATATTCATTTTCGATTTATCTTTAAGAAGATAAAATCTCAAAACGTTTCATTTCATTTTGGAAAACATTCCATACTTATTTAATAATAAGTGTTTCACAAACCTTTTATTTTCAACATTTGAAAATATTCGATATACTTAAATCAAAATTAAGTATAATTTCATTCTTTAAGGAAATCATTTACTATAACAACATTTATTTGAGTCAAAACGAATGTTACGTAAAACATCGTTACGACGACTCAAAATCACTAGTATAGGGATTCGAAATTTAGATAGATATGTAAACCCCAATACTATATAAAAACATTTCCTTTCGGAAATCATTTACTATAACAACAGTGTTATAGTCCACCATTTCCTTCTTCCTCGAAAACGTCTATTTCAACAATAAAATGTTGAAATCTATGGTTTCGATATTTAACACATTTTAAAACATCTTTTAAAACAATTAACTTCATTTATAATATCGCTTTCCCAAACTTAACCATTTTTTTCAATAATATATTCACTGTCCAAAATCGTGAATATAATTCACTTAACCAAATTTCAATCATCTCTACACATTTTATCTTAAATAATAATTCGCTATCCAAAATCGCGAATATATCTCCTTTAATAATCTTCTATATTTGATTTATCAAATCCAATTGATTTCAAATTTATAAAACAACGTTTATAAATTCTATTTCTATTTTCTAACAACTTCAATTTAATAAATCTCCTTTGTTAAGTTCTAAAATTTCACTTATCAAAATAAGTGATTTTCGGATTTATAAACAACGTTTATAAATCACATTTCTATTTATAAAAACTTCAATTTATAAGTTCACAATTTATAAATTTCATTTATTTATAAATTCTTAAAAATTCATTTTAACGCTTATAAAAACTCGTTTTATAATACCAACATTTTAATTTATAAAATGTCAACTTTATAAACCTTTTAAGTAAACCGTTTATAATATTTTAAAAATCTTAATTTAAAACATTTTATAAATCAATCAACTATTTATTCCAAAAATCACTTTTCGGTTATATTTCACAAAGATCTTAACTTTTATAACTTTAAAATTAGAACGTTTATTTATTTAAAATAAATCACTTCAAAAATTTAATAAAACGTATAATTTCAAAGATCACTTTAAAAATCCTTTTAAATTGAAAGTCGTTATTTTTAAAACTTGAATCCGATGATGCAACAGCACCAATTAGTCAATCACAACAACAAACATCATATATCAATATGATAACAGAATATACATCAATATCTGTAAATAAATAAATACTGATGAGGAATCCAGTTGGATCCCTCCAACCTGTTTTCCTGCATCCAAAGACGTTAGCACAATACCAATTCCACTTCGAGGTGGAATATCGCGGTATATGGGTTTTATAAAAATCCGCTTACTAACGGCGCAATAGGGTCTCATCCACCATACGAGGCGGGAAATCAATCAATCCAATATATACATATGCCAATATGTATATATTGCTATATATATATATATCCTACTATATCTAATATCACATCCAATAGCAATCAATAACTGCAAAAATTCCACATTCAATTTTTGAGTGAGAAAAATCTCACCTTAGCATTTAAATTTGCCATCCATTTTTCCATCCAGTTTGTTTTCTCGATTTAGACCTTGTATAAAAATTTACACAGTTTATCAATATTCGAATTAACTGAACACTTAAATTATCGTTATGTTCATTTACTTAACAATATTTTATTTTAACTAATTTTTCTTTTAAAATAAATTTAACTGGAATTTTAAATTTAAAAAACTAAATTTTTCTTTAATAAATTTCTTTTAGTAGTTAGATAGATTTAATAGGTTAATAAACAAACAACCCACCCAATCCATTTTCTTTTAAATATATTAGCAAATTAAAATCTATCTATATATATAAAATTATCTACTTACTGTCAATCTGTTTAAAAATAGAAATCTTACTGTGTAAATCTTTTCTTCTTTTCTATAAACATTTTCATTACTGTAAACTTATTCACATATACGTATATATAAATCGATTTCAATCTGCATATTTATTTAACTTTACTGTAAATCAAAAACTCAATATACATATTATTATTATTTTTCAAATTAAAACAAAACTGCTAATACCTTAATGCCAAAATGCGAACCCAGGTCGATCTCGACTTCAACTCCAGACTCGCGACCCAAACCCCTATATTGCTCGAGACCTTTCTCAGCCTCGTCGAACTACACCGCCCTTCGAACACGCCGCATCGACCACGATTCCTGCCCTAGCCTCGCGAGCGCCTCGACTCTGTTTCCTTGTGACCTTGAATCGCCACATCCTCCTACGCGTATGCGTACGCGAGCAGACACCACCCAGATAAGCCATCGACCATCGTCACGTGCGCGCGCATCACCAGTTCTCAGTCGCGAAACCCTACTTCACTGTCGAACGCCTCCAAATCACGCGCGCCTATCGCGACCGCCGTCGCCTTCAATCGTTGCCCCGCCGCCACCAATCGCGTACGCGAGCTCACGTGTGCCGCCCTCGCCTGAGTCGCGACCTCCAGACCTCGCGCTCGCCATTGCTCGTTTCTTTTTTTTTCTTTGATGTTTGAATCTGGTTTCGTGAATGAATTAGAGGAGAGGGGGAAACTCGGCTGTCATTGTTCTTTGATTTTATTTTCGTTCGTTTACTTGTGAACGAGAGGATATTTGAAATGGAAGGGAATGGGTTGCACGATAGATTTCATGATTCTTGGCAAAAATTTAGGCGTGGTTTAAGGCAGAGACAAAGGGATGCTGTCCCCTGTTTAAAATTTTTAAATTTAAATTTAAATTTAAATCAAATTCATTTTTAGAATTTCAACGCGTTAAATTTCCGTGTGCTCACATATCAACTCCGAAAATTACGAAAATTGAAATCCGACAATAATTTAATATTACGGACCCAATGGAACTGGTTTCGTCGAATTCCGAGACTGTGCCTCGGACGACTATTTTTAAATATCGATTCAAACGATATGAATTTCAAAACTGATCAAATCAATTCGAAATTAGATTCTGAAGCTTCTGTTATCTTCGGTATCATTAATATGAATTTTAAAAGCTTTTGAAATATTTTTCTCCAGCTTAAAACTGAAGATTCAAATTTTTATCCAGTTCAATAGATTAAATTATAAAATTTAATCGCCAAATTCTGAATTATATTCGGGATTCAAATTAAATCATCGTTCAAATATTTAAAATTAATTAAATATTCTCAATTTAATTTGTTCGAAATTATGGGTCGTTACAAACTTCCCTCCTTAAAAGAATTTCGTCCTCGAAATTACAAGTCAAGAAGAAAAAGCCCTTAACTCGTCTACTGTCTTTAACAATCTTATAGTTTTATCAATTTTTCAAAACAAATCTTTCTACTAAAGATTCGTTATCAATCCAACTAGCTTTCTAAACCCTTTCATAATTTTCAGACAATATTGTTTCTTTAACAATTCAAATTTAAATTCAAATTCAAATTTCAAACTTTCAAAAATTTCTCAAAAATTTTCTAACACCCTAAATTTCCGAAAAATTTCGCCAGCGTCTCCTTTGCGCGGCTAATACGGTACGACTACAAAACTACCCTACGGACTCTCAGATTTCAAAAAGAAAAAAGAAAAAGCCAAGTGGCTAGACAAGAAATCATCAAAAACTCATATTATAATTCAAATACTTACCTTTTTCGAGCAAATCACTTTATCTTTGAAATCAAAATCCCAATTCATTTACACCTGTATATCCTACTAGCCATTATATCTAGTTACAACATTCAAACCAATTTTGCACATTCTATTACAAAATTTTCAATATAAACTGCTTATACATTTTTAGCTTACTTCACTGTTGAAGTTACATATTCATATCCATTCAATTTTACATTTCAAATTCATTGAATTCAATTTCACAATTCCAATCTAATTTGGATTCGGTTTATCTCCTGAATATTGAATTTCATCGATTAACTTTCATTTACAACTGCTTATTTTAGATTAGTTTCAATTACTAATTCATTTCAAATTGTAATCCACTTTATTCAAATTCAAATTCGGTTTCAATATTCAGTTTAAATTCCAGTTTTATTCTTTTGTTCATTCCCAAAATTTATTTACAATCCACTATTTTGGTTTATAACCACTTATACTAAACTGGATTTCAAATTTCATACGAATTTTAATTCCTCTTTCATTTATAATTATTCAATTCAATTCTATTGCTTACAATTTCGAAATGAATCTCAACCTTCCATTTCCCTTTCATTTATTCAAATTTATTCACTTATACTTTCTTTAATTTAACTCCATCTTTTAAGTTAAATTTATTTTATCAAAATTCAAATTGTATAAGTTATCAACTTAATAATATTTCATAAGTATTTTTATATAGTATTCCAGAGTCTTTTCAACATTTCAAAGCCATTTTGAAAACAATTCAAATTATCCTTTGAATTTCAAAAACAAACTCAAAATTTTCAAACAACTTCCTTTTAAAACAATTTGGCAGCAATTTCTCTTTTGGAAACCCGAAAATGAACACCAACGATGCCGCGGTCATCATCGAAGTTATTTTCCAGCGACCGAAAAGAGTTTAGAGCTTTTCATTCCTCCAAAATACTTTTCAAAACCTTCGAAATTCATTTTCAAATCAAAAAAAGAAATTTAAACTTCCCAAATCTCCAAAATTTTCAAATTCTTTTTAAAACATTTCCAAAAACTTCTCTGGAATTCTACTTCAAATTACAATTCACATTTATAATTTACATTCTTTAAATTTCATTTGTATATGTGAATTTTATTTCTTAACTTTGTAGTTTATAATTCCAATTTCTCATTTAATTTCAATGATAATAGTTTAATATTATCACTTCTAACAACCATGCAACCATATACTATAGTACTTTATAGAAAAACATTTCTTTTCTATACAAAAATAGTTTTGGGCAAAATTATCTCATTTACCCTATTTAAAACAATACTGTGCCGAATTGTTCTATACAAGTGTTTAGGGATCCCTATCGATAGAGTTGTACGGACAATACCGACCAGAATCCATATACCACTCAACAAACCAATCATCACAATATAAAACAATTTTATATTCACTAACAAATACGCGCTCGTATATATTATTACACTCAACTCATTCTAGAGTACTACTGACTCTATCTCTAATGAGTAACACCCAACAGAGCAGGGTTGTCGCTTAACCATATGCTCTGATACCACTTGTAACATACCGAAATTTTCGACTTTCGAAAATTCGACATCGATACTCACTTTATCGACTGTCGAGCAATCGAGTGCCGGAAACTCCAATAGTGATGGTTTTTAAAAAGAAGAGATAGAAGAAAAGGTAGAAGAAAAAGAGAAGTAGAAGAAAGAGAGAAGTAGAGAACGAAGAACAACAACAGAAACACAGAACAGAAAACAATATCAGAATCTCACATATCGCAACGGAACAATATATAATAAATAAACACTAGTCTTTTAAAACAAAGAGCTATATCAGTTTATACATACATCAATCATCAGAGTCAATATACAACAATGGACAGTTATATAACTTGTCCTCATACAGAATACACAGCGGAATAAATACTATCAGATACAAATACTACGTCTCGCCATCCAGCTTGCTTCCAAAGCTCCAAAATATCCAGAATATCCTGATAACATAACTCTAGACTGCCAGTGTGGAAATTGGTGGGCACCCAGAGTTTAGAAGGGAAACAATAAACTCCGAGTCAGTCATGGTGACTGGTGTGAGATCGTAAAACAGTTATTTTTCACAAAGAAAATAAAACAAATTCGCAATGCTTTTGGAAAATGAAACTACCATAAGACCTCCCGCCACACACACAATGCAAACGCAGAATTGGAGGAGGTTTCTTCTTATGATAGTCAAAGATGCTTACTACGCAGAATCAAATCATTTTTGATATTATTATTAGTGCATAGTGTAGAAAACATTTCGAAAGTATAATATTAATCTTAGCCAACATACGACCAGTATCGTATGCCTACTATAGCTACCATCTAAACAGTGGTGACCACCGTACGTAAATGGCAGGTTCTACAACTAATACCGTACAAGGCTCGTATTGTTTCTTTGGATTTCCAACAAATGGTCAGGCTAAGGAACTTCCTTTTCCACGATGGGTACGTCCCTGGAATAGACGACCCGAGAAATAACCTAACATTACGGTTAGATCTCTGCCAATACAAGGCCGGGTTACCTCTGCAAAAGTAGGTAACTACTGACACGCGTATGTCATCCCCCGATCGTAACCGATCTTCCCGAGGATCCCCGATTTCCAACAAACCACATAAATAAAAATGCAGCAACCACATAGGTTAAGTATCTGGGCTCCATACCATGATACCACCTCTATCCAGAAGGAATGACATACACTAAGGGGCGCTACTCCCTAGAACCTTGCTGCATCCTTCCTGTTTCGACCATTTCCGGGGTGTGAGGCTCGACGAAGTCTCGTCCACAAAGCTACGCTTTCTACAAATCCATGCTTCGGGTCAAACAAAAATGATCAACCTATGATCACAAAGATATAAGATCAAACAAATGATCATATCGCAAATGATCAAACACTGATCATTTCACAGCAACACTCAGTATGCCACGTTACCAAATTGGGAGTATATCGCTGATAAATTTCAACTACATAACCTCTGAGCTCGTACGTCTCAGAGTAGGGTGTTAAGCTAAGAGAATAAATTCTCCGCCACCAACAGATATGTATTTGAAAGAAATCAGCTTTATATCTCAAATTGTAACGTCAGACACACAATCCATACAAGTCTGTTCCGGGATCGAACAGAACCGAAGGCACTTCTCACGAAGCCCTTGCATATCCGGATAAATTTCTAATCACGTCCGGACTTCCCGTCACTAAGGGTGATAAAACCTCTAAACCGAAGATCAGCCGATGTAGAGTAACTCGACGGTAATCCTTCCGTTTTCAAAAATATCCGGTCTTCAACACCGGTCTTCGAATGCAATTCATAACGACGTATCACATATTCAGAATGGGTTATACGACCCCATGGTCCTTTCCCGGCTAACCCGAATAGTGAGCGATTATTCAAAAATAAGTGTGGCATTCAAATTCATCCAATTCACAACAAATACCTATCAAGGTAATTATTGATAGTCGGTTATTTAACTATCAATAAAGAAGCGCAACATCATCAGATTCCAAATAATTTTCCAAATTATTTATTTTCCAAAAATATCTTTACTAGATATATAATTTCCACTTCAAAAATAAATCAATATTTATTTTTATAAACAGTTTCCATTTCCTTTATAAATTCCATATTGAATTTACATTTTTCGAATATCTACTAATATTCGATTTTCAATCGTTTTCAAATATTCATTTTCGATTTATCTTTAAGAAGATAAAATCTCAAAACGTTTCATTTCATTTTGGAAAACATTCCATACTTATTTAATAATAAGTGTTTCACAAACCTTTTATTTTCAACATTTGAAAATATTCGATATACTTAAATCAAAATTAAGTATAATTTCATTCTTTAAGGAAATCATTTACTATAACAACATTTATTTGAGTCAAAACGAATGTTACGTAAAACATCGTTACGACGACTCAAAATCACTAGTATAGGGATTCAAAATTTAGATAGATATGTAAACCCCAATACTATATAAAAACATTTCCTTTCGGAAATCATTTACTATAACAACAGTGTTATAGTCCACCATTTCCTTCTTCCTCGAAAACGTCTATTTCAACAATAAAATGTTGAAATCTATGGTTTCGATATTTAACACATTTTAAAACATCTTTTAAAACAATTAACTTCATTTATAATATCGCTTTCCCAAACATAACCATTTTTTTCAATAATATATTCACTGTCCAAAATCGTGAATATAATTCACTTAACCAAATTTCAATCATCTCTACACATTTTATCTTAAATAATAATTCGCTATCCAAAATCGCGAATATATCTCCTTTAATAATCTTCTATATTTGATTTATCAAATCCAATTGATTTCGAATTTATAAAACAACGTTTATAAATTCTATTTCTATTTTCTAACAACTTCAATTTAATAAATCTCCTTTGTTAACTTCTAAAATTTCACTTATCAAAATAAGTGATTTTCGGATTTATAAACAACGTTTATAAATCACATTTCTATTTATAAAAACTTCAATTTATAAGTTCACAATTTATAAATTTCATTTATTTATAAATTCTTAAAAATTCATTTTAACGCTTATAAAAACTCGTTTTATAATACCAACATTTTAATTTATAAAATGTCAACTTTATAAACCTTTTAAGTAAACCGTTTATAATATTTTAAAAATCTCAATTTAAAACATTTTATAAATCAATCAACTATTTATTCCAAAAATCACTTTTCGGTTATATTTCACAAAGATCTTAATATTTATAACTTTAAAATTGGAACGTTTATTTATTTAAAATAAATCACTTCAAAAATTTAATAAAACGTATAATTTCAAAGATCACTTTAAAAATCCTTTTAAATTGAAAGTCGTTATTTTTAAAACTTGAATCCGATGATGCAACAACACCAATTAGTCAATCACAACAACAAACATCATATATCAATATGATAACAGAATATACATCAATATCTGTAAATAAATAAATACTGGTGAGGAATCCAGTTGGATCCCTCCAACCTGTTTTCCTGCATCCAAAGACGTTAGCACAATACCAATTCCACTTCGAGGTGGAATATCGCGGTATATGGGTTTTATAAAAATCCGCTTACTAACGGCGCAATAGGGTCTCATCCGCTATACGAGGCGGGAAATCAATCAATCCAATATATACATATGCCAATATGTATATATTGCTATATATATATATAGATATATCCTACTATATCTAATATCACATCCAATAGCAATCAATAACTGCAAAAATTCCACATTCAATTTTTGAGTGAGAAAAATCTCACCTTAGCATTTAAATTTGCCATCCATTTTTCCATCCAGTTTGTTTTCTCGATTTAGACCTTGTATAAAAATTTACACAGTTTATCAATATTCGAATTAACTGAACACTTAAATTATCGTTATGTTCATTTACTTAACAATATTTTATTTTAACTAATTTTTCTTTTAAAATAAATTTAACTGGAATTTTAAATTTAAAAAACTAAATGTTTCTTTAATAAATTTCTTTTAGTAGTTAGATAGATTTAATAGGTTAATAAACAAACAACCCACCCAATCCATTTTCTTTTAAATATATTAGCAAATTAAAATCTATCTATATATATAAAATTATCTACTTACTGTCAATCTGTTTAAAAATAGAAATCTTACTGTGTAAATCTTTTCTATAAACATTTTCATTACTGTAAACTTATTCACATATACGTATATATAAATCGATTTCAATCTGCATATTTATTTAACTTTACTGTAAATCAAAAACTCAATATACATATTATTATTATTTTTCAAATTAAAACAAAACTGCTAATACCTTAATGCCAAAATGCGAACCCAGGTCGATCTCGACTTCAACTCCAGACTCGCGACCCAAACCCCTATATTGCTCGAGACCTTTCTCAGCCTCGTCGAACTACACCGCCCTTCGAACACGCCGCATCGACCACGATTCCTGCCCTAGCCTCGCAAGCGCCTCGACTCTGTTTCCTTGTGACCTTGAATCGCCACATCCTCCTACGCGTATGCGTACGCGAGCAGACACCACCCAGATAAGCCATCGACCATCGTCACGTGCGCGCGCATCACCAGTTCTCAGTCGCGAAACCCTACTTCACTGTCGAACGCCTCCAAATCACGCGCGCCTATCGCGACCGCCGTCGCCTTCAATCGTTGCCCCGCCGCCACCAATCGCGTACGCGAGCTCACGTGTGCCGCCCTCGCCTGAGTCGCGACCTCCAGACCTCGCGCTCGCCATTGCTCGTTTCTTTTTTTTTTCTTTGATGTTTGAATCTGGTTTCGTGAATGAATTAGAGGAGAGGGGGAAACTCGGCTGCCATTGTTCTTTGATTTTATTTTCGTTCGTTTACTTGTGAACGGGAGGATATTTGAAATGGAAGGGAATGGGTTGCACGATAGATTTCATGATTCTCGGCAAAAATTTAGGCGTGGTTTAAGGCAGAGACAAAGGGATGCTGTCCCCTGTTTAAAATTTTTAAATTTAAATTTAAATTTAAATCAAATTCGTTTTTAGAATTTCAACGCGTTAAATTTCCGTGTGCTCACATATCAACTCCAAAAATTACGAAAATTGAAATCCGACAATAATTTAATATTACGGACCCAATGGAACTGGTTTCGTCGAATTCCGAGACTGTGCCTCGGACGACTATTTTTAAATATCGATTCAAACGATATGAATTTCAAAACTGATCAAATCAATTCGAAATTAGATTCTGAAGCTTCTGTTATCTTCGGTATCATTAATATGAATTTTAAAAGCTTTTGAAATATTTTTCTCCAGCTTAAAACTGAAGATTCAAATTTTTATCCAGTTCAATAGATTAAATTATAAAATTTAATCGCCAAATTCTGAATTATATTCGAGATTCAAATTAAATCATCGTTCAAATATTTAAAATTAATTAAATATTCTCAATTTAATTTGTTCGAAATTCTGGGTCGTTACAAATATCTCCACTTCGAAACTCGAAAATGAATGTCGATGACGCGGCCGCCATCACCGAAATTATTTTCCAGCGACAAAGAGAAGAGCACTGATTTCAACATTTTATAAATCCTTTGAAACGATTTCTATTCGAAAAATACTTTCAATAATATATACTTTAAAATTTTAAAAACCAAAGTTCGAAATCACTGGAAACTAATAAGTTCTCAAATTTCTGAATTAAATTCATTTCAAATTCCAATCAATTTATAACCAAGTTTATAAATTCATTTATTTATATTATGCAATAGTCAATGGTTTACAAAACAATAATGAAAATCAATATTATTATTTCAGACAACAAATCCATTAACAATTTAATTTCAGAAAACTTATATTTATATATAAGATAATCATACAAAACTTCTATTTTATTTATCAAATTTGAAAATGATATTGTGTCAATTTGCTCTGCTCAAGTGTTTTGGAAATCCTATCGATAGCGTTGATCAGACGAATCGATCGGAAACCCAAATCAACATCAACAACTCAAACAACACAGCATGTTAAAACATTTTAAAATTAATTTACAATACACTTCCTCACTTAACGATACAATAATGGATTTCAAAGCAAGGATAGGGATTCAAATTTTTGATAGACTCAAATCAAAGAGAATTTCGATTCGAAGATAGGTTTGAACAAAGACGAGATAATTAAATTACAAAATAAGGCGATGGATAAGTTTATATAAATCGCGGGCAACCATAACCGGGTCGACCGTGACTTCAAAATAAGATCGGTGTAGAATTCCGAGGTAAATCAACATTCGATCTCAAGAAATATAATTCAAGTATAGCAGGAGATAGATAGCATTGTAAACCGAGGATACAGAAATCTCCGGTAAATCAATGCCTATTGTAAAGGAGTTTCGCCCCATTACAAATCATTCGAAGTTTGGCAAGACTGCCGATTCATTATAAAGGTCATTCGGAGTGGAGTTATTGGATACTCCAGAATTCAGACGAATATGAATAGTGAGGGACAAGAATGAATTTCGGAACCGAGGGAACGTTCCAAAAATTCAAGGGAATTGAGTCAAAGGAAGAGATTGAAACTCGAATGAGAGTGATTCTGTAAATACATTTACCCTATATGCTAAGTTTTGCCTAGAGCTACCAAAGCTCTGATACCAACTGTAACGACCCGCTATTTTGGATCATTCGCATCCATTATAAGTGTATAGGTAGACACTCATGCTGGAATTGAATTGCTCAAAATACCGCGTTGTTAATTTAAATTTGGCAAAACTGAACATATATAGTAAATAAAATAATCACAGATCACAGACACAGAGTAATACATGCAGCGGAATTAAAAGAGATAGTAGTTCATGAAGCTACTATATAAATGTATAAGATACATCAGAGTTTACAACAGAAGAGTAATACGATACATCAGATACAAATCAGAATACATCACTGGAATCATCGAATACTGAAAGCAGAATAGATGGCTGGATCTTCAAGCAAAGCTCCAACTTCAAGGTGAGTCTCGAATACTGGTACACTCAGTCTGACCCAAGCGTAAAGCAAAAACACAAGACACTCGAGTCATGATTAACATTCTTATATTAATAAATCCAACTCAAGTGAAATAGCAATTGAAATACAAGTAACTCAAAGGATGTTTGGAATAACCATCCTTTAAGGATCCGTTAAACTATCTACTATGTAGTAGTGTACGATAAGTAGATAATGTCTATCAGTAATATAAAGATATCAAAATAGTGTTAAGGCGTTACCATTATCCCCCTTAACACATTTTATACAAGCGTTATAGTCTATACAGCACTGTAAACTCTACCGTAAACTAGTGGGCTATCAGGGAGTACTCCATAGGTATAACACAAAACAATTTCGTAGTGGTCGCGAATATGGAATACAAGTATGACAAGGCACATGAGGCAATACCCAAGGTAGTGATACTACCGTTTGCCTGATCCGGACTGGTGAGAACGCATCGCCGCAGCGACCGCAACACCGTGAAACAACACTCCCAAAATCAAGGGTGCACCAATCGACAACAAGTAATGAGTAGTTCGAAGAAGTGTGTTCACTTGAGGTAGCTGACCTCCATTGGCCCGGCACGGCTCCTGTTTTAGTCATTTCCAATTTGACACAAGTGTCAAGGCTATCCATTATCGTTCTCTTTCTTCAGTCATCACGTACATCATTCCAACCACTTCATTCTGGATCATCACTCCGCGTATAGTTATTAAAGTGGTTTTCGGTTTAGATAGAGAGTATATCCATAACCGATTCCGGTCTCTTTAATAACTTTCGAAATTATTACACCGATTGGTCGTTTGTTTATTTCAAAACCAAATCAATTTCAATTTCAAATAGAATTCGTAAATCAACATTTCATTTGTCTTTCAAAACCAATTTCCAATAATTTACGTTCAAAACTTCCAAATTCATAATTTCAAAATCTTATAATTCAATTTCAATTTCTATTTATAACAATTCAAATATTGATTCAAGTTCGTATATAAGTTTCATTTCGAAATCATTTAAATTAATTTGATTTAACATTTAAATCAATTTAAATTCATTTATCGATTTCATTCAATATTCATTAAGTAAATTTTCCATTCAAAACAATTTCTATTAAATTTCCACTTCATTAAATCCATTATTCAAATTCAACTTCATTATATCAAAACTTACAAATTGAATTAAATTAAATTCATCAAATCAAATTCTTTAAATTTCAAGTCTTACATTTATTTCAATAAATCACATTTTATTTCTTATTAAAGAAATTCAATTTCACTTATTTATTTACTTAGTTACAATTTCCAAGTTTAATTAATAAAGAACTAAATTTCACTTTTCAAGAAGTTCAATTTTACTTAATAAAGAATTCAATTCAATTTAATCATTAAATAATTCAATCTTATTTCATTATTGAATAATTTCAAACTTAATTATTAAATAATTTCAACTTAATTATTAAATCATTTCAAACTTAATTATTAAATCATTTCAAACTTAATTCAATCATTTCTCAAATTAAACAACATTCTTTCATCCATTACATTGTTAATATTTTGTTTCAGATTATTAAATATTAACATTTTCCTTTCATTAAAATTCAAATTTCAACTTCATTTCAAAACCATATTATTTATTCAAATACAATCTTCGTTTATTTTTAAATCAAATTATTGACCAATCGGGTTTTATTTAATTCTCTATCCTAGGTCAAAGTTCAATTTGGGTATTTATCATTTCAACCCGATTCCAATTCAATTCAAAATCAAAACATAGCAAAGGGAACTTGCAGTGTGATAACTGGGATGGTGTCAAAGTAAATAAACAAGCAATAACAACAACCAATATCAATACAATAATCAATTCAAATAATCCTGAAATAATCGTATCAATTCACATTGTTGTTTGTGCAAATTAATATAATTATTTCTAGAATCTACACTATCATTTCATGTAGATTAAAGATTATTACATTACAGTTCTTCACTTGTCATCTATTTACAATTTCATACATCATCAATTTAACAACATACATTCAGTGGTTCAAGGTGTAATAAAACAAATCCTACGTGTCAATAAATTTAACAGTTAAAGGGGTCATATTCAACTAATCAAATCCAACATATATGTCGATTCAAATTTTAATTATCCTACGTCAAATTTACTTGCATAATATTTATCACTTTATACATTTCAATTTAACATCCAATATAACAACAAACAATCAATCAATTATCAATCAAACAGGATCATCATCGTATAATCAACAAATAATGGTGTCAGATGTCACAGGTGAACTGATACAGGTAATAGCATACATATAACAGTGTAAATAACTAACAACAGCATATTTCAATTGTCGTTTCAATTGAAATCAAATTTAATTAATAAAAGAACATTAATCGTGAGTGATTGCTCACCTTTCGAGGCTAGAGAGAAGATAGACATCATGAACAACTATGATTTGAATTGCGAAATGACCAATCCAAATAACGATTTTCAAAGCAAGTCGAAATTGGCACAAATTCGATGAACAACCAAGCTGATAACAGAAATTGATGAAAACGGATCAGATCGGGCGGATAGAAGCGGAAAATATATATTTATTTTATTTTCAAATCAATATTAATTTAATCACATATTAAATTAAATATATATTTCAAAATCATTGGTTTGAATAACACACAAATAAAACAGCATATCAACATAATATAATTTGAAATAAGATATATATATATATATATATATGTACATAATACACTTTTAAGTTATTAAAATCATATTTCTATATATACTATCAACACAACAAATGTTACTCCATAATATAACTTTGAATTATACTTATTGACAGAGTACCCGACTCATATATTGCAGAATACATATTGTTACACCTTCATGTACGCAACTTATACACTGCTACCCTTATATATATCGTACTGCACATACATACTAATACTAACAAATCTGTATAAAATATATATATATATTAAAATATGCAGACATATATGTGTAAGAACTACAGACCAAACCTTCATAACTCACTAACATTTTATCACTACAAAGATGTAACATCAACTGACTAAGCTTTAGACTATTGTATTTTATATGGATACTAATATACATAACTCACCAATACTGACACACGTTATATATAGATTACATATATATATATATATATCTTCATATAAATACAAACTGTATAAACTCAAATAAATTTTGTATAAACTTTACAAACTTTATATATATTATCATGTACAAAACTGTTAAGTCCAATCTTATGAAACAAAATTATAGGAGATAAGGTAGGCACAGCTGTAAACACTGACACATATGTATATTTTTTTAAAGAAATCTTGCAACTTAACTAATGCAGAAATCAAAACAGAATAAACAAAATGACTTCAGTATGCACCCAAGCTTTTATAGTTTTACATAGAACAACCCTACAATAATATGGCAAATGATATGGAAAAGCCTAGCATAGGTATCAACGGGGTTGCATATGAACGAACTGTTAAGCTTTAAAGATATACACTTTACTGCAACTATATATATAAATATACAAAATGTGTTGACAACTTATACACTTTAAAGATTTATATAAATAACAAAAGATATACTTTTACTGCAACTGTAATATCCCGGAAATTTTAACAATATCAATTTAATAATCTGTTGAATAATTAAATTGATATGGATAATCTTTGATAATAAGATTTGAATTTAATTTAATAATCTGATTAAATTAGTATTAATTGATGATTTTATCTTTTAAAAGTTAATAAGATATTTCTATTTGAATATATATATTTATTTATATATATTGTAAATAGAAGCTTTGATAAATTGGGAATTTATATTTAATTTAATCTGGACTTTTCAAAGATATTTAAATAAGTAATTTTATAGTTTTAAAATACTTTAAGAAAATATTTAATTGGTTTAAGATATTTTTTTTACTTAAGCTTAAATATAATTAGCTTTTGTTTCTCTTTAATATATATAGATAAGTATTTTAATAAATAAGAAAAGACTTTTATATACTTTTAAACTAAATAAAAATATGAATAATTACTTAAAAGACATGTGTCTTTATCTAAAGCTTTATTTTAACACTTGTAATTTAAGTAACAAGTATATGTGACAAGTGTCTTAATTATGTTCATTTTCTTTTATTTTTATAAAATCATAAATTTATTTATATAAACTTACACATTTCCTTTACTTCATTCTTTCAAATTTCTTTTCAAAACAAGAAACTCAAAACCTTTTTCTCTAATAAAAATCTGAAAACCAAATCAGTACCACTTCTCAAAACATTCTCTAGTCTAAAATCTGAAATACAAATCAGTAATCAAATGCTTCAAACCAAATCAAAGAAACCAGTCTGCAATTTTCGAATTCAAGGGAAATCAAATCCCTATAACCAAGTTAAAAATCTGAAATCAATAATCCTCCTCAAATCAGAAAAGTACATAAGCCTGAACTAAAATCATTAACCTGCATCTTCTTCAAATCTGTAAGACAATTCCAAATCAAAGTCTTCAGCCAGAAATTTCTTTTCAAACCTGGAATCAAAACTCCAGCATGCATGCAAATTGTAGAATCTGAAAGCAAAGCATTTGCAGTAAAATCAAGACTAAAGTTTTTAAGAAAAAAATAAGAGAAGCAACTTGAAGTTTTGAATCAAAAGCAATCCAGTTCAAGTTTTCAAATCAAAGAAACATTCAAGTTAAAGTCTTCAAGAGATAAAAACTGCCTCTGTTTCATCTTTGTATATCAGGTGAGTAACTTTAAAAAAAAAATTAAAATATAATTTGGTTGCATGCTAGTATGGATGAATTTAAATGTGTATTACATGTATATATAAGTGAATACCTGATATTGTGTGCATGCTGTTTATAATTGCTTTGTTCATCATTTTGTTTTAAGTAAGTAACAATCTTTCTAAAAAGGTTCAAAATTTGTTTTAAAAATCTGGATGCATGAAATAAACATCTGAAGTAGAGTGTGATAATTGTTTGTGATGTTTTAAATATGAACTGTATGTATATATATATATATCTAAATATGTGAATGTGCATGTTTGTTTACAGAGTGTAGTCTCTGTTTTTGATATACAGGTTACAAAACCTGATAAATAATTCATATCTCCTTCCCTAGATCTCTTTAGTCTTCAACATCTAAACGAAATCTGTTGTTATGACAAGTTCTAAATTTCAAAAATAATTTTTGAGTTAAATATGAAAATAGTTTTAACTGAAAGGTAAATTTACAGTAAAAACTTAATCATATCAAAATTTGGTCACAGAGATTAAGTGTTTCAGGTATATAACCTGATTTTCATTTGAAAATTTTGAATTTTAAAAATAAAATTAGGACTTTTAGACTTGTGATTCGAGAAGGATAGAAAGATGAACAGAATGCTTGTTTGAGGTGATTTCTGGTGATCTATGTATTCGTATGGGTCGGGGTTCTTCAAAAGGATGGAGGAGTGATCGTAGTATCTTGGAAAAATAATGGATGGCGATGCCTTTTATCGAGGAGGCAGCGGTGGCAAGATTTGTTCTGGAACCCTAGTTTATCTAGGTTGAATGTTTTGGTTTGGTTCGACTTCTAAAATTGATCGAGTGCAACAAGGAATTGGAGATGGGATGCTGGAGCGTTATCGAAGTTGTAGCCGGAGTATCAACAACTCTGGTGATCGGAGGCAGAAGTACGCGAGATTTTCAAGGCTTTGGTGGTTCGAGACCTTCTGTTCCAGGTTTCATTTGAATGTTCGAATTTAAATTCGAGCTCGTATTGATGTTTGTGTTGATCGTGTTGGGACGTGAGTGTGATCGTCGATGTGAGAAGATCATCTCTGATGATCGGAGGCAACTAGCGGCAACGTGCATGTGCACGGTGTACAAATTTCTCTGGTGATGTCGATTTGGGTTACTCGAGTAATTTTGGTTGTTTGACTCGAAGTAGAGATTGGTGAGTTTCTTCGTTTAGCTGTAGGTTTTTGACAGGGGAAACTCGGTGAGACTCGAAGGATTTAAGGGTACGACTCGAAGTAATCAGGGGTCTCGAGTATGTTGGTGTTGACAGGTTTAAAACCTGTATGTTTAAAAAAGTTTAAACTAAAATTAAATTTGTAAAGAAATATTTAAACATGTTTTAAATTTAAGTTTAAATTGATTTAAGTTAAATTTGAATCTCAGTTCAAAATAAAATAAGTTTTTAACATTTAAATATTTGAACAACCTTAAAATGTTTAAATAGCTAAATTTAAAAATAAAGTTTTAAATTGGAAGTAAGTTTAAATCTAAACTTAAAACTGGAATCAAATGTAAATCTGTATTTCAGAATTGAAATAAAAAGGAAGTTTTAAATGAAATTGTTTTAATAACTTAAATTGTTTAAATCTTGTAAAATTTCTTTTATAGGAAAAATATTATTTATTACTTAAAGGTTTTAAATTGATTTTAAAACTTGTTGAAGTTAAATTATAAGTTAATGATTTGTATGCATTTAATTACTAGGGAAATTAAATGGACAATTAATTTTTATCTAAAAAATTAATAAAATAAATAATTACTTAAAAGTAATTAAAGGTTTAATCTTAAAGGTTTAAGATTAATTATTTTTAGAATAATTAACTTATAAATAAGATTCATTTATTAAATAGGATTTGATTTTTAATTAATGATTAAGAATTAATTAATAAAGTAATTAAATATTAATTAAGTTATGGTTAATACTTAATTAATTAAGTAATTAGAAATTAATAAATTGGTTATTTAGTTTATTAATTTAGAATTAATAATATTAATATAAGTTAATTACTTAAGGAAAGTAATTAAATAATAGTTAATGAAGTCATTAACTATGGATTGTTAAATAATTAATTAATGGGATTAATTTTAATAATTAATTAGATTGATTAATTTAAAGATAATCAAATATAGAATTTGTTAAATGAATTACTTAATGGAAGTAATTAAGGATTAATTACTTATTGTAATTAATTGAAGTTAATTTGATTTAGTTTAAGTTAATTAATTAAGTTTAATTAATTTAGAATAATCAAGAGATGATTTGATAATAATTACTTAATGTAATTATTAAGGTAAGATTATTTAGGGGAGTAAATAATAAGATAATTACTGGAAGTAATTAGTTGAATAAATGATTTTATTAATAGAAGTAATTTGAGTTAATTACTTTGAATAATTAATCAAGGGATTAATTAAGAAATTAATTAAGGAGTAATTAATTTAGTTAATGAAAGTAATTAAGGGGAGTTAATTACTAGATGAGATTAATCAAGAGTGATTAATAAATGTTGTTTAATTAAAGGTTAATTACTTAATGTAATTAATTTAATTAAGTAATTAATAATTAATTTGTAATTAAGGATCATTAATTAATATAATTAATGATGTAATTAAGATTTATTAATTAAGTAATAATAAATAAATGAAGTGATTAATTAATGTAATTAATTAAGGATTAATATAATTAATTTTAGTTGATTAAGTTAATTAATGATAGTTAATTAATTAATGAAGTAATTAAAGGTTAATTACTAAAAATGATTAAGGATAAATTACTTGAAGGTAATTAAAAGATAATTAATCAAAGATGATTAATTGAAAAAGGTAATTAGAGAATAATTAATTAATTGATTATAATTAATTAATGGTTAAGTAAGAAGGATTTATAAAATGAAGTAATTAATTTAATTCACTTTAAATTAATTAGAGATGATATAAATCATTACTTATGGATGGATGATAATACTGAATACTTGACTTTGATTGATATCTCTGATGAGATATATGCTGTGTGATATGGGTGTTAGTTGAATTGTATGGATTATCTGATAATGTTGATTATCTGTTGTGAATTATCTTTCTTTGTGTATAAAAATAATGAATTAAATTGTTTTAACCTTTAAAAAACAACTTGGCCTTAAAAGATACGTCTTTGGATTTCGATGAGACCGGGATCGGGTTTCCGTATACCGGATTTCCAGGTCTGGAGACCCGAATACCACATCGATCCAAATTAACGATAGGTCGTGAATCAAGTGAAGATGAAGATTCAGAGTGCAAGGGTTATTGTCGTTAACTCTGAGGGTGATTCCAAAACGAGTGTAACGAGATAATGCCTTCGGTTTCGTTCGAACCCGGAACGAACTTGTATGGATTGAATGCTTTCAGAACATCGTCAGGTGGACGATGAGCATTCTAAGTGATGTGTTCTTTTCTAAGGTAATCGTGACCTCAAGCCTCACAAACCGGGAATGGCTAAAACAGGGGAGGTGCAGCAAGGTTAGTGGGTAGCACCCAAGTAGGACAAGGTTACCTCTGTCTAGATGTCCCTTTCTATTTTCGACTTAGTGGTGCGGTTGCTGATCCCAACCGTGAGGTATCTTGTGCGGGAATTATCCAGTAAGGGATGTTCCGACCTTGTGTTGCAGGGGATTGGGAGTGATCCTCGGTACGGTGATCTAGGCCACGTACTGTGACGGGCGGTACCCCGGTAGCCCTGCCATTGTATGGAATCCAAACTCCAATAAGTGCCGTACGTATTAGTTGTGCCCAACTATGTTGGAATGTGAGATGTAAGCATTTCAGCTATTTCTGTATTTTACTTGAAAACCCTAGACCCTATTATAATAAAATCAGATTTCCTATCAAATGTTTTGGTTAGCGTAAGGTAAAAACTTACCCATGTTTATTTGTGGGGAGTCTTACGTGATACCTTTTCTTTCTAAAGGTTTTGAAGTTAAGCAAGTTTAACCTGTTACTCACACCAGACCCATGTCTGACCCAAGTGTTTATTTCTATTTTATAAACTCTTGGGTACTCAAATTTTTACGAGTAGCCAAGGGATTCAGGTTTAGCTTTGACGAATTGTGGAGGAGCAATGGAGCAGGAGGCTTCAGCGTTCGTAGATATAGTAGTTCCGCTGTGTCTATATCTCTGTAGTGTATTGAGATGTAATGTCTAGACAGATGTTTATAACTGTCTAGTGTATGATATGTAATCTGTGTAACTCTGATAAGTGTTGTATATGATACTATGTAATATTTATGTGATATAATATATTTTGTTCGTTTCCGCTGTGAGTATTTGTGTTTGTTTCTTTTCTCTTCTTCTTCTTTTCTCTTTTCTCACCCCTTTCTTTCTTATTAGCGATACGACTTTCTATGGAGAGAAAGTCGTGGTCGTTACAGTGGTATCAGAGCCAGGTTGAGCGAATACCTAAGCTATTGGTTAAGTGAATATCAGAGCGAGGTTGAGTGAATACCTAGGCTCTGAAGTGGTGTCTATCTTGAGAGCGCGTAATTGTTAGTTATATAAAAATGATTTTATATTGTGTTAATTGATCGGTTGAGTGGTATATGGATTCTGGTCAATACGAGTAGCTAACGTTATTGATAGGGATCTCTAAACACTTGAACCAGGCCAACGGACACAATATTGTTTTAAAGAGGTAGATGAAATAATTTTACCCAGAAATAATTTCTATATAAAAAAAAAATATCATTTTAAATATATATATTTATGTATTTCTACCTATTTATTGGGTTACCTGTTCGGGTTTTCCAATATAAGTTATAAAGGTAGATAAGGTGGTAGTGTGTGTAACACAATTACCAATAGTTGGAGTTTGAATGTTGAGGTTGAAAGTGTATCTGTCTGGACTGTAGACCTAATACTGTCTCGAGTAAGCTTTGCTGTGGTGAAGGATTTCATCGATCTCCGAAGGAAACTGTAATGGTTTGGAGTTTATCTTTGAAGTGTGGATGAGTAGAGTTGGATCTGTCGATGAGACAGAAGCGAGTGATGGTACCTTGATACCTCAGGTAATAGTAGCTGTATGATGAGATACAGTGACGATGGATGTTCCCGAAGATGTTTTCTTTGGAACAAGATTAAGGAAGTGTGTATGCTTCGGTGTTGTGGCTGAGTTCAGCATGAAGTTTCTGCTTTGGTTTGGAGTCCGAGTTTCTCGAAGAGCTTTGGATAAGAGCATCAGTGTCAGCAGTGCAGCTCGGAGTATTCTGTGATGGCAGGAAGTTTTCTGGATGAGCAGTTTTTCTGGAAGTAAAGTTCAGAAGCAGCAGAGTGGATCCATTTCTTCGATAAATTGGATAAATAAGTGTAAGCTGTTCTGATTGGTAAAAAGAGGAACAGTTTTCTTTGGAATTAGGATGGGTTGATCGCAAAAGTGACTAGCGATTGTCTGAGTGTTCTCTTGGGTTGTCAGAATTTTCTGGATGTCTTCAGAGAAGTCAGAAGTTTGTCCGCATCTGAAGGTTGAGTTTTCTTATCAACTTGGATTCCAGGAGTGATACCGGTGGTTCAGTCTAATGGAAGGATGTTTCCTAGAGATGGAGTTGGTGAAGCAGCTCAAGTTTTGCTGGAATATCTGAGTTTTATTTATGGATCAGTGAACCTTATTTCTGGAATGAGTTGTCCAGTCTGTGCTTGTGTTCTACCTCAGATCAGAGTTGAGCAGCGAAAGCAGTTTGGAGTGTATCTTTGGATAGGAGAAGTAAGTTTGGAATCTACGGATAATTGTGAAGTAGAGTTATGTTTGGATCTAGTCTGTGTTCTGATTTGGATAAGTATTTGGACTTCTGAATTGAATTGTCAGTTTGGATAACTGGAATTCATTGAGTTTTACGTATCTCTGAGGGAATACGTATTTGATCTATCTCTGGTTTTAGAATCTACAGTTTTGGGAAGTTTGGTTATTGAGTCAGACTCGTCTGTAGTCTGATTTCTTGTTTAGTTATATAGATCTAGATGAGTAGAAGATCTATAGCTTAGTAGTTTAGATTGTTTGTAGAGCGAGTATCCCGGTATATATATATACTTGGGAAACTCGAGGAATTTTATCTAGAAATTAGTCTAGATAGTTAAATTGTTTGATTGGATGATTTGGTTGCTATGGTTGTTAGAATATGGATGATAGAATATGCTTGTGTTTTAAAATTTAAAATCTTTAATAAGATTATTAAATTACCTTTGTTTAAATTTCGGGGACGAAATTATTTTAAGGGGGGAGGAATGTAATATCCCGGAAATTTTAACAATATCAATTTAATAATCTGTTGAATAATTAAATTGATATGGATAATCTTTGATAATAAGATTTGAATTTAATTTAATAATCTGATTAAATTAGTATTAATTGATGATTTTATCTTTTAAAAGTTAATAAGATATTTCTATTTGAATATATATTTATTTATATATATTGTAAATAGAAGCTTTGATAAATTGGGAATTTATATTTAATTTAATCTGGACTTTTCAAAGATATTTAAATAAGTAATTTTATAGTTTTAAAATACTTTAAGAAAATATTTAATTGGTTTAAGATATTTTTTTTACTTAAGCTTAAATATAATTAGCTTTTGTTTCTCTTTAATATATATAGATAAGTATTTTAATAAATAAGAAAAGACTTTTATATACTTTTAAACTAAATAAAAATATGAATAATTACTTAAAAGACATGTGTCTTTATCTAAAGCTTTATTTTAACACTTGTAATTTAAGTAACAAGTATATGTGACAAGTGTCTTAATTATGTTCATTTTCTTTTATTTTTATAAAATCATAAATTTATTTATATAAACATATACATTTCCTTTACTTCATTCTTTCAAATTTCTTTTCAAAACAAGAAACTCAAAACCTTTTTCTCTAATAAAAATCTGAAAACCAAATCAGTACCACTTCTCAAAACATTCTCTAGTCTAAAATCTAAAATACAAATCAGTAATCAAATGCTTCAAACCAAATCAAAGAAACCAGTCTGCAATTTTCGAATTCAAGGGAAATCAAATCCCTGTAACCAAGTTAAAAATCTGAAATCAATAATCCTCCTCAAATCTGAAAAGTACATAAGCCTGAACTAAAATCATTAACCTGCATCTTCTTCAAATCTGTAAGACAATTCCAAATCAAAGTCTTCAGCCAGAAATTTCTTTTCAAACCTGGAATCAAAACTCCAGCATGCATGCAAATTGTAGAATCTGAAAGCAAAGCATTTGCAGTAAAATCAAGACTAAAGTTTTTAAGAAAAAAATAAGAGAAGCAACTTGAAGTTTTGAATCAAAAGCAATCCAGTTCAAGTTTTCAAATCAAAGAAACATTCAAGTTAAAGTCTTCAAGAGATAAAAACTGCCTCTGTTTCATCTTTGTATATCAGGTGAGTAACTTTAAAAAAAAAAAAATATAATTTGGTTGCATGCTAGTATGGATGAATTTAAATGTGTATTACATGTATATATAAGTGAATACCTGATATTGTGTGCATGCTGTTTATAATTGCTTTGTTCATCATTTTGTTTTAAGTAAGTAACAATCTTTCTAAAAAGGTTCAAAATTTGTTTTAAAAATCTGGATGCATGGAATAAACATCTGAAGTAGAGTGTGATAATTGTTTGTGATGTTTTAAATATGAACTGTATGTATATATATATATATCTAAATATGTGAATGTGCATGTTTGTTTACAGAGTGTAGTCTCTGTTCTTGATATACAGGTTACAAAACCTGATAAATAATTCATATCTCCTTCCCTAAATCTCTTTAGTCTTCAACATCTAAACGAAATCTGTTGTTATGACAAGTTCTAAATTTCAAAAATAATTTTTGAGTTAAATATGAAAATAGTTTTAACTGAAAGGTAAATTTACAGTAAAAACTTAATCATATCAAAATTTGGTCACAGAGATTAAGTGTTTCAGGTATATAACCTGATTTTCATATGAAAATTTTGAATTTTAAAAATAAAATTAGGACTTTTAGACTTGTGATTCGAGAAGGATAGAAAGATGAATAGAATGCTTGTTTGAGGTAATTTCTGGTGATCTATGTATTCGTATGGGTCGGGGTTCTTCAAAAGGATGGAGGAGTGATCGTAGTATCTTGGAAAAATAATGGATGGCGATGCCTTTTATCGAGGAGGCAGCGGTGGCAAGATTTGTTCTGGAACCCTAGTTTATCTAGGTTGAATGTTTTGGTTTGGTTCGACTTCTAAAATTGATCGAGTGCAACAAGGAATTGGAGATGGGATGCTGGAGCGTTATCGAAGTTGTAGTCGGAGTTTCAACAACTCTGGTGATCGGAGGCAGAAGTACGCGAGATTTTCCAGGCTTTGGTGGTTCGAGACCTTCTGTTCCAGGTTTCATTTGAATGTTCGAATTTAAATTCGAGCTCGTATTGATGTTTGTGTTGATCGTGTTGGGACGTGAGTGTGATCGTCGATGTGAGAAGATCATCTTTGATGATCGGAGGCAACTAGCGGCAACGTGCATGTGCACGGTGTACAAATTTCTCTGGTGATGTCGATTTGGGTTACTCGAGTAATTTTGGTTGTTTGACTCGAAGTAGAGATTGGTGAGTTTCTTCGTTTAGCTGTAGGTTTTTGACAGGGGAAACTCGGTGAGACTCGAAGGATTTAAGGGTACGACTCGAAGTAATCAGGGGTCTCGAGTATGTTGGTGTTGACAGGTTTAAAACCTGTATGTTTAAAAAAGTTTAAACTAAAATTAAATTTGTAAAGAAATATTTAAACATGTTTTAAATTTAAGTTTAAATTGATTTAAGTTAAATTTGAATCTCAGTTCAAAATAAAATAAGTTTTTAACATTTAAATATTTGAACAACCTTAAAATGTTTAAATAGCTAAATTTAAAAATAAAGTTTTAAATTGGAAGTAAGTTTAAATCTAAACTTAAAACTGGAATCAAATGTAAATCTGTATTTCAGAATTGAAATAAAAAGGAAGTTTTAAATGAAATTGTTTTAATAACTTAAATTGTTTAAATCTTGTAAAATTTCTTTTATAAGAAAAATATTATTTATTACTTAAAGGTTTTAAATTGATTTTAAAACTTGTTGAAGTTAAATTATAAGTTAATGATTTGTATGCATTTAATTACTAGGGAAATTAAATGGACAATTAATTTTTATCTAAAAAATTAATAAAATAAATAATTACTTAAAAGTAATTAAAGGTTTAATCTTAAAGGTTTAAGATTAATTATTTTTAGAATAATTAACTTATAAATAAGATTCATTTATTAAATAGGATTTGATTTTTAATTAATGATTAAGAATTAATTAATAAAGTAATTAAATATTAATTAAGTTATGGTTAATACTTAATTAATTAAGTAATTAGAAATTAATAAATTGGTTATTTAGTTTATTAATTTAGAATTAATAATATTAATATAAGTTAATTACTTAAGGAAAGTAATTAAATAATAGTTAATGAAGTCATTAACTATGGATTGTTAAATAATTAATTAATGGGATTAATTTTAATAATTAATTAGATTGATTAATTTAAAGATAATCAAATATAGAATTTGTTAAATGAATTACTTAATGGAAGTAATTAAGGATTAATTACTTATTGTAATTAATTGAAGTTAATTTGATTTAGTTTAAGTTAATTAATTAAGTTTAATTAATTTAGAATAATCAAGAGATGATTTGATAATAATTACTTAATGTAATTATTAAGGTAAGATTATTTAGGGGAGTAAATAATAAGATAATTACTGGAAGTAATTAGTTGAATAAATGATTTTATTAATAGAAGTAATTTGAGTTAATTACTTTGAATAATTAATCAAGGGATTAATTAAGAAATTAATTAAGGAGTAATTAATTTAGTTAATGAAAGTAATTAAGGGGAGTTAATTACTAGATGAGATTAATCAAGAGTGATTAATAAATGTTGTTTAATTTAAGGATAATTACTTAATGTAATTAATTTAATTAAGTAATTAATAATTAATTTGTAATTAAGGATCATTAATTAATATAATTAATGATGTAATTAAGATTTATTAATTAAGTAATAATAAATAAATGAAGTGATTAATTAATGTAATTAATTAAGGATTAATATAATTAATTTTAGTTGATTAAGTTAATTAATGATAGTTAATTAATTAATGAAGTAATTAAAGGTTAATTACTAAAAATGATTAAGGATAAATTACTTGAAGGTAATTAAAAGATAATTAATCAAAGATGATTAATTGAAAAAGGTAATTAGAGAATAATTAATTAATTGATTATAATTAATTAATGGTTAAGTAAGAAGGATTTATAAAATGAAGTAATTAATTTAATTCACTTTAAATTAATTAGAGATGATATAAATCATTACTTATGGATGGATGATAATACTGAATACTTGACTTTGATTGATATCTCTGATGAGATATATGCTGTGTGATATGGGTGTTAGTTGAATTGTATGGATTATCTGATAATGTTGATTATCTGTTGTGAATTATCTTTCTTTGTGTATAAAAATAATGAATTAAATTGTTTTAACCTTTAAAAAACAACTTGGCCTTAAAAGATACGTCTTTGGATTTCGATGAGACCGGGATCGGGTTTCCGTATACCGGATTTCCAGGTCTGGAGACCCGAATACCACATCGATCCAAATTAACGATAGGTCGTGAATCAAGTGAAGATGAAGATTCAGAGTGCAAGGGTTATTGTCGTTAACTCTGAGGGTGATTCCAAAACGAGTGTAACGAGATAATGCCTTCGGTTTCGTTCGAACCCGGAACGAACTTGTATGGATTGAATGCTTTCAGAACATCGTCAGGTGGACGATGAGCATTCTAAGTGATGTGTTCTTTTCTAAGGTAATCGTGACCTCAAGCCTCACAAACCGGGAATGGCTAAAACAGGGGAGGTGCAGCAAGGTTAGTGGGTAGCACCCAAGTAGGACAAGGTTACCTCTGTCTAGATGTCCCTTTCTATTTTCGACTTAGTGGTGCGGTTGCTGATCCCAACCGTGAGGTATCTTGTGCGGGAATTATCCAGTAAGGGATGTTCCGACCTTGTGTTGCAGGGGATTGGGAGTGATCCTCGGTACGGTGATCTAGGCCACGTACTGTGACGGGCGGTACCCCAGTAGCCCTGCCATTGTATGGAATCCAAACTCCAATAAGTGCCGTACGTATTAGTTGTGCCCAACTATGTTGGAATGTGAGATGTAAGCATTTCAGCTATTTCTGTATTTTACTTGAAAACCCTAGACCCTATTATAATAAAATCAGATTTCCTATCAAATGTTTTGGTTAGCGTAAGGTAAAAACTTACCCATGTTTATTTGTGGGGAGTCTTACGTGATACCTTTTCTTTCTAAAGGTTTTGAAGTTAAGCAAGTTTAACCTGTTACTCACACCAGACCCATGTCTGACCCAAGTGTTTATTTCTATTTTATAAACTCTTGGGTACTCAAATTTTTACGAGTAGCCAAGGGATTCAGGTTTAGCTTTGACGAATTGTGGAGGAGCAATGGAGCAGGAGGCTTCAGCGTTCGTAGATATAGTAGTTCCGCTGTGTCTATATCTCTGTAGTGTATTGAGATGTAATGTCTAGACAGATGTTTATAACTGTCTAGTGTATGATATGTAATCTGTGTAACTCTGATAAGTGTTGTATATGATACTATGTAATATTTATGTGATATAATATATTTTGTTCGTTTCCGCTGTGAGTATTTGTGTTTGTTTCTTTTCTCTTCTTCCTCTTCTTTTCTCTTTTCTCACCCCTTTCTTTCTTATTAGCGATACGACTTTCTATGGAGAGAAAGTCATGGTCGTTACAGCAACTATATATATATAAATATATAATACTTATATACTATTTCAGAATACTTATATAATACTAACGTATATAAATATATGGACATACTAAACTAACAAATATAGATAACAAAACAGTATCAATGAAAATATAATCTGGAAACATACGTACGGTTTCAGGCGAAGTTGCTAGGATTGGATGAGTTGTTTTGGCAACATGATGGACGTGTAGGCAGGAGATGTGGGGACGAGGAGGAAGGACAGGGGTGGAGTGACATGGCCGGTGAACGGGTCCGAGGCCAGGGAAAGTGGTCGACTTCGGTGGCAGAAGGCAAGGTAGCATGGCCGAGCTAGAAAGCGGAGGCAGGTATGTGGCATCAAGACGTGGCGGAGGAGCAAGCGGAGGTGCAGGTGGTTGCGTAAGCGACGGAGGAAGGCAAGGTTGATGAGCTCGGGCTGAAATGGTGGGCTTTCATTCGGTTATGGCTGAAGGGTATGGGTTTGTTGAAGGGGAGAGGTGGTCACGGCCATTAGAATTTGTGTATTTTTTTTGAAGAAGAAAAAGAACGTGAGAGGATGAGAAAGAATTGAGAACAAAAAGAAATGGGAAGTCAAGCAAAAGAAAATAGAAATGAACGTGCACAAAAAAATTAAATGTATATAGGAATAAGAACCCAAAAGTTTGAACGCTGAAAAAATGGAACGTATGAACTGCTAAATGATGAATTAGTGGGAAGGCTATAGGTCCCCAGGCTAAAGTGGAATTCCAAAGAAAAATGAGCTGTCAAGACCAAATGCAGTGAAAGAAATTGCAGCGTCTTACATTGAAAATGTTAATGCAATTTATTACTGAGGCCTGGTTGAACGGCTTCAATATTTTTAAAACAAGGAAATCCCAAAAGTCACAAATTTATATACCGGTACGACGCACATTTTATCGTTTCTGCCGCGAACCGGAACTCTAAATACAGAAATGGATACACCGTCGTGATCAGCATAACGAGACGATCAAAACAGTATACAGATATCAGTGGTACGATTAAATTTTAAAAATTCGAATTTTCTACCAACGGAAAAATGCAAGAAATACACTGAAAAATAAGATCGATGAAGCCAAAGATGTCCGAATTTGGAAAAACGACAAGCTGACATCTTGCTCAGAAGATGGTTTAGAATTTTTTCTATGTAAAAATATTTAGGTTTCGGAAACATTTTATTTTCATCGTTTTTTAACTGATTAAATTGAAGTGAAATTACACACGAAAATAACTTTCAAATTTTTGGATAAAAATTTACCAGTTGCTATGTTTAACTAGACGCATTTCAAATATCAAATTTTTATTTCAAAATTTTATCGTTTAAAATTTCACAAAATTTCAACTAATTACGTTATTAAAACCAGTTAAATTTACGGGTCGTTACAGTGACGCCCCACCTCTATACTCACACTAGCCAAGAACACTACGGGGTAATGCCGTCGACTAGCACGAAGAATAAGGCTGTTGAGGAGCGACCATCTGTGTAATTGCTTTATGCGAGTACCGATATGTCAGATAATATAACTTACACTTCATTTCAAGAGGAAATCCGACATATCAAATACAAACTCAAAGCTACCACACAGTGGCTATGAGGCCTTCGGAAACAAATATAGAAATAAACATAACACAAATCAGTCACAGATATTCATACCACAAAGGCGGAAACATATATGAATATATCACATAGAAGTGTACATCAAAGTAGTGGTCATACAAGATCCACTACATCACAAAACAATTGATACAAGTACTAGACAAAAGAATAAGTATACAACAAGGAGTCTCTTTCTCATTTGTATACTAACAAAAACTACTGAGCTAAAGTAGTTAGCCAAAAGTCAGGTGACGAACCCTGATAAGAAGTCAAGCAGAAGCACCTGAAATACCTTAGTCTGACCCGAGTATTATTTAAGAAGAAAATAATAAACAGATCAGTCTAGCTATAAATATCAGATAAAATGAGATAGGGTAAGAGACATGACTAAAACGTCTGATAACAATAATGCCATACTATGACAAGTAGACATCAAATAACAACAAAAATCATACAAAATCTCAAATCATCCCAAAACACCAAAAAGAATCACATTCTTTAAATTATTCACCAAAACACAAATATTGACAAAACATATCAATGTCAA
Source organism: Allium fistulosum (assembly GCA_030737815.1). NCBI lineage: Eukaryota > Viridiplantae > Streptophyta > Magnoliopsida > Asparagales > Amaryllidaceae > Allium > Allium fistulosum. Next base: position 358,033,314 of record CM060904.1, read on the forward strand.
TCGCAAAATTCGGTGAAACACAAATACTAGAAATCATCAACTAGAAATCCAGAAACGCAAATGGAACGCTATTCCATAAAATGAGTCGGAGCTCCTCCAAACAGGGTATAGTCCCCCATTGCAGACTATGAGTCAAAGCTCCTCCAAATGAGCCGAAGCTCCTCCAAATAGGGTATAGTCCCCCATTGCGGACTATGAGTTGAAACTCCTCCAAATGAGCCGAAGCTCCTCCAAACAGGGTATAGTCTCCCATTGCGGACTATGAGTCGAAACTCCTCCAAATGAGCCGAAGCTCCTCCAAACAGGGTATAGTCTCCCATTGCGGACTATGAGTAGAAACTCCTCCAAATGAGCCGAAGCTCCTCCAAACAGGGTATAGTCTCCCATTGCGGACTATGAGTCGAAACTCCTCCAAATGAGCCGAAGCTCCTCCAAATGAGCCGAAGCTCAACAAAACGAGGTATAGTCCCCCACGCGGACAAAGAGACATCGCTCATCGCTAGTCTAAATCTCAAAATGATCGTCATCGATCAATAAAAAGTGTCAATTACACTAAGCTAGTAAATATAAGGGTTTAGCTTCATGTCACATAACCACTAGCTTAACTCAAATATTTACGAACAGATTGTAGATTTCCACTCGAAAATTGTCACAAGAGTTCAATCGAACAAGTCTATGAATTAACCGACAAAGTAAACGCAAGCGTTTCATACCACTTGTTTTGCTAAGTCGTTTAATTAGATTTCTCATACGAATGAGGTAAAGGTTTGTATATACTAATAGATTGGAAAATAGTTTTTATAAACGAGATTTGTATTAAAAATAGAGTTGGAATCATCTTTGTGAAAGAGTTTGAATATTTACTACTAGTATAGAAACCTTTGAATTTTAAAGTGACAAATCACAGAAATGATTGTAGAAACAATCAATCACCAAAAATTCACATACGAAGACGTGAACCAAATCCATAAAAATTAATACCGAGTCCATCAAAATGGATATTCCCAAAAATATCGAAAAAGAAGTCATCAAAGTCGATATAAATGATAACAACAAATCGGATCAACACGAATCGATTAAAAATTGAAAACCCAAACAAAATAGGCAAATTGGGCTGAGACAAGCAGATCAGTCGACTGCACCAGGTGGTCAGTCGGCTGACCCAATGCCTGGAAACTTTCGGTGTCCTGGTCAGTCGACTGATCTAGGTGGTCGGTCGACTGATATAGGCACAGAGCATTTTCTGTCCCATAAACGTGTTACAGTCGACTGATCCTGCTTCTACAACAATATTAGCCTAGCCCTTAAGTGGGGCAAAATTCTATCCGGAGGCGAACGGACGAGCAACGGAGACTAAGGATATATGCCAAGCGACAACCCAGCCTTGTATGGCTCTTCGAAACACCCCATAAACGTGTTCAAACATCAAAGATAGGATTTTTAAAGATTTGACCTCAAAACACTAAAAATTGGAATATTCATCAAACCAATTCAATTCAAAAGCAAATGAACAAGGAATAGATGTTAGAAATTACTACCAAACAACTATCAAAGATATAGACATAGATGTGAGTTCAAAAACTCACCTTTTAAACTCGAAACACAAGTGAGAAGCTTGAAAACAAAGGAAAGACCAATTCCTCTTCAATCTCAACTCAAGAAGCTCCAATCTAAGCTAATAAGCAAATATTTCCTAAGTTAGGGTTTAGGAATCTCTGAAATTGAAGAGAGATAGAGATGTAGAAGATGAAGAGGAGGCTTACCTAAGCTTCTCTTTGATTTTGGAGCAAGAACTTGAGTTTCCAAATCAAACTAGGGTTTGGAATTTCTATTTCCAATCTTTTCCCCCCATTTTCTCTTGAGCTAGAGTGTTAGGAAAAGGAATGAGTGAATGAAGAGGAGTTGAGTGGAGTGTTAGGGTATTAGATGGGTTGGTGGGCTGAAACCCAAACCCAAAGCCCTAAATGAAAATATCAAAATTTCACTCAACTCCAAACATATCGATGTTTATACTTAAAAAGGTTGCAAACACCATTTTGGACTCAATGGAAGTGGTCTCGAGTCCTAATTCGACTGTTTTCAAAAAGTACAATTTCGGACATAAATCCGACTAACGATGCTATATTTAAATAAAACATTTAAATATACAATCGTAAAATACGCGGGTTGTTACAGGAGATGTGATGGCTTAAGTGACATGAAGGTACCATGGCATGTGAAGGGGTGTGTGTTATCAAATTTTTAAGTATGGTATTAACTTAAGATAGTTTGGTAATTAGCCACTTTCCAATTTCTATAGAAGAATACACACTCTTTACTTTTTCCATTTCCCCTTCTCTTCTTTTCATTTTCTTTTCTACTTCTCCATTTTACTTCACCTTACATTCTTTTTCTCTAATGTCCATGAAAGAAAATCATTTCAAAGCCACTTATTCTCTTCGCCAATTACATAAACAAGCCTCTAGAAACATAGGTAACCTTCTCTACATATCAAAGATCCAAACTATAGCATCCAAAACCCTCAAAGCATTTATCGCCAAGAGCAAGGGAAGGTCCTAGGGCCTTGTGCGTGAGCTTCTTGGGAGGGAAAAGGTTGGTGCATGAGAAAGAGGAAGGGAGGGGAGGTGCTAGGAGGCTTGGACATGAAGAAAAGTGGTGGCTTTGTGTTTGGTCAGAATTAAATTGAGATTTTTCGCTTTGGTTTAAAATGAAAAATGATGTAATAATCTAGTGCTAGCCTATAGTGTTGTATGTTTGTATTTTTGATGTGTGTATATTAATGTTGTTGATTCTCACTTTAAATTGGATGACATAAATAACCAATGTGTTGCAACGGACAAAGCAATGAGTGGAAGTCAAAGTGTCTTCGTAGTGAATTAGTCGCTACGGAAGCACTTTGAAGAATAGGAATGTGTAGAGGGATCCAAAAGGATTCCTCGCCCATTGATTTACATTTCGTTTATATATGTATATATGAAATTTTTATGTGCTATGGTTTGATAATATTGAATATAATTTGAAAAGTTGAACTCTTTTGGGAATAAAAACAAATGGTAGCTTGTTTAAGCACCATAGCGATCGCAAAGCCTCTTTCCGAATTTGAAAAGTTATGGTTTTAAAAATGACTTCAAATTTTGGATATTTTGAAGTAAATGTTTTCTATATTTAAAGTGGTTTAAAATATAGAAATAAAATGTAGTTTAAAGGCTATTTGATTTACAAAATAAAGTGGTAACATTACGGATCCATATAGCGATAGTTGCTATAAATGCACTTTGAAAACCCGAGATTTTAGTAAAGTAAAAGAGGTTATCTACTTAGATATTTTTTAAAGGTCTTTTCAAAGTATTTCAAAAGGAATTTGAAGTTTTTAAAATAATTTTGAACAAGTGGTTTATTTTAATAAAATTCCTATATTTTTTCAAAGTCGAATTCTTTTTTAAAAAGTGATGGCTTTTAAGTTATGTTTCGAATGGAAGTTTTGAACTTGGTTTAAAGTTTTTTAAAAGGGACTTGAAATTTATATAAGTATTTTAAGGGATTATTTGATTTAATAAACAAGTGGTATTTTTATAAAAAGGAATCATGGGTTCCAACAAAGATTTCAAGAAAGATTTATATGGAGGTTTTAAACATTGTTTAAAGAAGTTTTTAAAAGTATTTTTTAAAAAAAGAGGAAGGAATCATGGGTTCCAACACTATTATTGTTATAAATGCTTCCAAGAAAAGGAAAGAGATGATGGAATATAACATTTTAGTTATAGTAAATAGTTTTGGGAAATTTGGAAAGAAGTTTTGTTTTATAACAATTTGTCTATTATAAATAGTATATGAAATTTACGAATTTGGTTGCTTATGGAAATATAAAAGTTCTATACTTGGCACTAAAAGCCGATGAGTAGATTGTTCCTCTATTTGTGAGATCTAGAATCAAAGTGTCTAGGTAAGACTAGGAGCAACCACTAATATGACTTACTCGGCTTCGTTTCTGGGCGAGAGATAGAGTAAGTTGAAATATCGAAAACGCGACAAGTGTAGAAGATTTGATTTCCATAAGTAATCTTTATAACTTATGGTGGTATGGAAAGTATTCTTTCCATACTTAACACCAAATTCCAAGGTATGGAAACACATCTCCATCTTGAGAATTAAGAATGTGTATTGAAGCAAGGTTAGTTCTCTAACTTGTCCGATTTTATTGTTAGTCAAGGGATCACATAAGTATGAGTTATTCGAAAACCACTTCGAACTAACATAAATGTTCATATTAAAGACATATTGAAGATGACAGAAATTGAAGATGGAGTTCTTTGAAGTGCAAGGGCTACTTACTACTAATCTCGAGGATGATTCCAAAATGGATGTAATAGAAGCGGTGTCTTTTGGTTGTTCAATACCGGAACAGCTTGTATGGATGAATGCTGGATTTGCATTGTTGCCTGGAGGGTAGTATTAGCATTCCAAGTGGATTTTCTAAAAAGGTCAAAGTAGCCCTAAACCTCACATCGAGAAATGACTAAAACATGAGAGATGCAGCATGGCTATGTGGTTTGCAACCATTAGGGTATGATCATCACTTGTATTTAGATCGATATTTATGGATTATGTATGTTGGGCCTTCGGAATGGTTTGTCAACTTGGCAGCCGGGGTGGTGATTATATTTAGTACTATCCAGGAAGAGGTAGGCGGTTCTGTGTTGCTAAAGGTGCAAGGTGTGTAGCCTCGGTACATTTTATCTTGAGGTGTACCGTATGGAAGGTAGTCCCTTACCTTATCGTTGTTGGAAGCCGTGTTCCAATACGTGCCTTACGGACTTAGCTGTATACCAAATATGTTGGAATATTAGATGCAAGCATTTCAGCTATGTTATATATTTATTTTAAACCCTAAACATTATTATAATATCATAAGATTTCCTACAAAATGGTTTAGTTATCATAAAGAAAAAACCCGTCCGTATTTATGTGCGGCGTGGTCTTATGAGATACTTTTATTTTTAAAAGGGTTTTATAAATATAACAATCCATATGATTTGAATTTCTCACGCTGGTTTACCAGACTGATCCAGATGTTATTTTTGTATAATACTTCGGTCAGACCCGAATACTTTTCCAAATTTAGATATAGGTGCTTTGGAGTTTTCAGGAGACAAGCTGGAAGTCTCCAAGACGTATTCACACACTTTATTTCCACTGTATTTTCTTGTTTGTATTTATCAATAATTGTAAGGACAGATTGTTATAACTGTCCCGGTTGATAGTAGGTTAGTTACACTGATTGTTGTATGCATGTAAAGGTTTTCTTTTGTAAAGATCTGTTGCATATAATATATTACTCATCACGATGTACAATTATGTTTTTTCTTTTCTTTTCTTTCTCCCCAACAATCTATTTTTCCAACACAAGGATGCTCAGTACATGAATATTGTAGATATATTAGTGTCGACTTTTGAGGGTCGAAAAGGATAATCGTCATAGTGACTAATAACGGCATTACAACTATTTAATCTTATTATAATTTGTCCTAAAGACTCAACTAAGGGATATCTATCATTTGTCTCTAATGACAAACAAACTAACAAACAACTTTGAGACGGTGAATGTCCATATGGAACCTACACTAGTTGGAGGTATTATCCATCTAGACGTAACCCAAGTCGTACTAACGATCGCACCAAGACCGATGACGCTCTTGACCTATGTGTACATCCCTAATGCTCGCATATATGGTACCAACCTTGCTCATATAGCACCGAGCCTACGCCCACTGTCCCATTTAGATTTCCTAATGCAATCAAGGAAATGCCCACCTAGTTACTTAGTACCCCCTATAAGGATCGAAGTAGACCTTACTTGGCCGTTTAAGACTTCAACCAAGGCGAACCCCCTTTGGTATATTCCCTTCACCTATATGCCAATGTATATTCCCATGGGTCCTATAGTTAGAGATGTCCCACATTAGTACAATGTATACATAACTACTGGTAGCCTCTTTCGAAGGGTAAACTTGTATTGTGCAAAACTACTGACCTTGCATTCCAACCCTTACTCATGACTACATCAGTCATAGTTAAATTAAATATTTATCTAAATCTAATAATTCACACTCTTATCCTGATTTCTTTCAGCACATTTATTCGACAAAAGAAAGGAGTTCCTTTTCGTTACATTAATAACTGGTGCTATATTGAAGGGTATGCTCACTGTATAGTAAAGGGTTGTCGGCTAATACTTGGGGTTCCCTATCATACATACTGTTACACAAACTAAAGACAGTAATGGTAGAATTGAAGGCATGGCATAGATCAAGAGAAACTGGTAACTCTATTACTACATTGCAGACTGACTTTGATTCAATTTTCCATCAGCTAGACCAACAACCAGAGAATGAACTTCTTTATGATAATATGTATTATTTGGGCCAGCAGCTTAATGACCAAATGTGTAAGCATCATGAATTTTTGCAGCAGCAAAGCAAATTTTGCTGGTTACAAAAGGGGGATCATAATAGTAAATATTTTTATGCCAAGATGTCTATGAGACGACATAAAAATAAAATACACGCTTTACTAGATTCACAAGGAAATTATATTTATGACAACAATAGTATTCGAGATGAAGCCATTGAATACTACAAACTTTTTTTCAATGGAGACACAATAAGTGCTGACCCATCTATTACAACTTGACTGCAAATTAATAATTCTGGGAAAGAATACTTATCTTCATTAGTCACATTGGAGAAAATAAGAGCGGCAATATTTTCTATTGATGATTCCAAAAGCCCGGGACCTGATGGATTTTCAGCCAAATTTTACAAATTGCATTGGGACTACCTACATGAAAACATTTTCAATTCGGTGTCATAAATTTTTCAAATGAAAAAAACTACCGCATGGATTAAATCACAATTTCATCACTCTAGTTCCCAAAGAAGATAAGCTGCAATCTATTTCAGATTATAAACCTATTTCATGTGCTAATGTTCTCTACAAAATTATTTCTAAGATTCTGTGTAATCGTATTAAATGGTTCCTGTCGTTATTGATTGCAAACAATCAATCATCATTCATTCCCAGTAGAAATATCGGTGAGAATGTGCTGCTTGCTCATGAACAGATTCGCGACTTTACTAAAAGGGGTAAACCAAAAATGTGCTTAAAAATTGACTTGCAAAAAGATTATGATATGGTGAATCGTAATTTCATCTGCCATATGCTTATGTGTATGGGATTTCCTACATCCATCGTACAATTAATTCATGAGTGCATTTCTACACCTACTTTTTCCATAATGATTGATGGGAGACCACGCAGTTTTATTTCTTCCAATAGAGGTCTATGGCAGGGTGACCCGTTATCTCCTTATTTATTTTGCATAACTATGGAATATTTCACTTTACTAATGGAAGAAGGTGTGATTGACAAACATTTACAGCCTTTTTCTATAATGCAGCCTGTTATAACGCACCTTTTATATGCTGACGATGTTATGATTTTCTTAGTCGCTACTATAGAAAATGAGAACTATATGAATCTCATTTTCTCTACACTAGAGGACACTATTGGTTTACGCATCAACCAAACTAAGTCTCAATTATTTTTCAGTATGGGGACTGAGAATAAAACTAAAATTTCTACTATCTTACATATACTAGAGAAGAATTTACTTGTTAAGTACCTTGGCATCCCCCTAACTTCATATTATATTCATGCTGCACACTGTGTCCTCTCGTTACAGAAGATCAGTACTAAATTAGATGGTTGGGACAGTAAGCTTTTAACAACTGGGCCTGTTGAACTCATTCATAGTACTATAACTCCTATAGTTATATATTGGATATTAATATATCATTTGCCAGCATCAATTTTGCAGAAAATTCATAAATTATGCGCAGATTTTTCTATAAAGGGAAGCTACATAAGATATCATGGGATACATTATGCAGGCCCAAAATTGAAGGGGGTATTGGCCTTAGAAAGTTTACTGACCTTACTACTACTACCATGATTTAGTTGCTATGGAATTTGTTAACCACTAACTGTCTTTGGTCGAGATGGATGAGAGCTGAATATTTATCGAAGACAAATTTTATGGGTATTGCCTATTAATAATAATGCTTTTGGTTCTTTTAAATCGATTTTATGACAACGTGACATAGCTGCAAAAATTATGAATCGAGTTATTGTTAATGGGGAGAAAACTGAGCTATGATTTGACCCGTGGATAAATCATAAATCTTCAGTTGACCTGATTGGCTGGAATAGGGTTTACCTAAGTAATTCAGTTAACAATAAGGTGAGCTATATCATATGTAACAGACAATTACAACCACAGCTCCTATCAGAGACCAGGGAAGTCTCCTCATAGATTATGCAAGTAAATTTAAGTACCGATGGCCTTACTGACTACTAGACTATTGCCAATCAAAGGAAATTTGTTTTTGCTTCGGTTTGGAACAACATTCGTCAACCTCAACAAAGAGATGACACTTTTGTTTTAATATGACATACCACGACAACAAGAAAATTTTCTTTTATTACGTATCTAGCATACATCAAACATTTTCCTACAGTTGATAGATTGGCGATTTAGGGAATTGTAACGACCACGACTTTCTCTCCATAGAAAGTCGCATCGTTAATAAGAAAGAAAGGGATAGAAAATAGAAAAGAAAAGAAGAGAAAAGAAAACAAACACAAATACTCACAGCGGAAACGAACAAAATATATTATATCACATAAATATTACATAGTATCATATACAACACTTATCAGAGTTACACAGATTCACATCATATACTAGACAGTTATAAACATCTGTCTAGTTATTACATCTCAATACAAACAAAGATCTAAACAAGATCAACACAGCGGAAACTACTATCTATCTACAACGCCGAAGCCTCCTGCTCCATTGCTCCTCCACAATTCGTCAAGGCTAACCTGAATCCCTTGGCTACTCGTAACAATTTGAGTACCCAAGAGTTTATAAAACAGAAATAAACAACTTGGGTCAGACATGGGTCTGGTGTGAGTAACAGGTTAAACTTGCTTAACTTCAAAACCTTTTGAAAGAAAAGGTATCACGTAAGACTTCCCACACATAAACATGGGTAAGTTTTTACCTTACGCTAACCAAAACATTTGATAGGAAATTTGATTGTATTATAATAGGGTCTAGGGTTTTCAAATAAATATGAAATAGCTGAAATTGTTACATTATTAAATTCCAGCATACTAGCCACAAAGTGGGTTATACAATCAAGTCCGTTGGCACTTATTGGATTTTGGATTCCATACAATGGCAGGGCTACCGGGGTACCGCCCGCCACAGTACGTGGCCTAGATCACCGTACCGAGGATCACTCCCAATCCCCTGCAACACAAGGTCGGAACATCCCTTACTGGATAATTCCCGCACAAGATACCTCACGGTTGGGATCAGCAACCGCACCACTAAGTCGAAAATAGAAAGGGACATCTAGACAGAGGTAACCTTGTCCTACTTGGGTGCTACCCACTAACCTTGCTGCACCTCCCCTGTTTTAGCCATTCCCGGTTTGTGAGGCTTGAGGTCACGATTACCTTAGAAAAGAACACATCACTTAGAATGCTCATCGTCCACCTGACGATGTTCTGAAAGCATTCAGTCCATACAAGTTCGTTCCGGGTTCGAACGAAACCGAAGGCATTATCTCGTTACACTCGTTTTGGAATCACCCTCAGAGTTAACGACAATAACCCTTGCACTCTGGATCTTCATCTTCACTTGATTCACGACCTATCGTTAATTTGGATCGATGTGGTATTCGGGTCTCCAGACCTGGAAATCCGGTATACGGAAACCCGATCCCGGTCTCATCGAAATCCAAAACGTATCTTTTAAGGGCCAAGTTGTTTTAAAGGTTAAAACAATTCAATTCATTATCTTTATTCACATAGAAAGATAATTCACAACATCACAATAGATAATCAACATTATCGATATAACAGATAATCCATATTATCATCACAATTCAACTAACATCCATATCACACAGCATATATCTCATCAGAGATATCAATCAAATGCAAAGCATTCAGTATTATCATCCATCCATAGGTAATGATTTATATCATCTCTAATTAATTTAAAGTGAATTAAATTAATTACTTCATTCTATAAATCCTGCTTACTTAACCATTAATTAATTACAATTTAATTAATTATCCTTTAATAATTCATTTCAATTAATCATCTTTGATTAATTACCTTTTAATTACATTCAAGTAATTTATTCTCAATTAATTACTTAAATTAATTATCCTTAACCACTTATAGTAATTAACCTTTAATTACTTCATTAATTAATTAACTAAAATTAATTAACTTAATCAACTATAATTAATTACATTAATCCTTAATTAATTACATTGATTAATTACTTCATTTATTAATTATTACTTAATTAACCAATCTTAATTACATCATTAATTATATTAATTAATGATCCTTAATTACAACTTAATTATTAAATACTTAATTAAATTAATTTCATTAAGTAATTAACCTTTATTTAAACAACATTTATTAATCACTCTTGATTAATCTCATCTAGTAATTACTCCCCTTAATTACTTTCATTAACTAAATTAATTACTCCTTAATTAATTCCTTAATTAATCCCTTGATTAATTATTCAAAGTAATTAACTCAAATTACTTCTAATTATAAAATCATTTATTCAACTAATTACTTCCAGTAATTATCTTATTATTTACTTCCCTAAATAATCTTACCTTAATAATTACATTAAGTAATTATTATCAAATCATCTCTTGATTATTCTAAATTAATTAAACTTAATTAATTAATTAACTAAATCAAATTAACTCAATTAATTACAAATGAGTAATTAATTCCTTAATTACTTTTATTAAGTAATTACATTTAAACAAATTCATAAATGATTATTCTTAAATTAATTCAACTAATTAATTATCAAAATTAATCCTATTAATTCATTATTTAATAACCCATAGTTAATGACCTCATTATTATTTAATTACTTTCCTTAAGTAATTAACTTATATTAATTATTATTAATTTCAAATTAATAAATCTAAATAACCAATTTATTAATCTCTAATTACTTAATTAATTAAGTGTTAACCATAACTTAATTAATATTTAATTACTCTATTTATTAACTCTTAATCATTAATTAATACTCTAATTTATAATCCTCAATTATAAATTAATCATTCCTAATTAATTTATCTTAATCATAAATAAATTAGTTTAATCCTTTAATTATTTACTTAATTAATCCAAATGATTAATAAATCAAACAAATTAATTATCCATTAAATCTCCTAATTAATTTATTGAACACAAATCTTTAATTTCTTTAAGATAAAACATTTTCTTATCCATGGTTACATTATCATTCACAAATACATTTGAAAACATCCATTTTCAAATTTACTTTTAAATTTCATTTTAAATTCTAGATTTAAAATGAATACCAATTTATCTTTAACAAAGTTTAAACAAATTTAAAAAAAAACCTTTATATGTTAAAGAATTCCTATATCTTATAAAAGAACTTAAAGAATTTAAATCAATTTACTTTTAAATTCTAACCATTTAATATATATTTAAACAATTAAAGTTATTAAACAATTTAATTTAAAAACTTTCTTTTATTTCAAATCTGAGATACAGATTTAAATTTGATTCCAGATTAAACTTAGATTTAAAAATCTGTTTAAATATTGCTTTAGAAATTTAAATTCAGTTTAAAACTTAAACTGACAGGTTTTAAAACCTGGCAACATCTACTGTACTCGAGCCTACCCTAGATTACTTCGAGTCGCAACCCTAAGTACTTCGAGTCTCCCTCGAAACAATTCGAACAAACGCGAGTATTCTTCTTTCCCAAATAGCTGACACACCAACTTCCTCGTGCACCTGCACCAACGCTGCAACCATCTCCAGCCTATCGCGACCACCCACTCAAGTCAGCGACCACCTTCCAACTAATTTCCGATCAACACATCGATAGGAGAAACCCCAAATCAAAATCGAGCATCGCGCTCGAAACTGGAAGCAAATGTCGAACTGGAATTTGCTTCAAACACCACGTTCCGATCACCTGAGAAGCTTCTCCTCCGGCCTCGAACTCCCCTATACTCCATCTATCACCAGCTTGAAACACGAGGAACTCGATTGCCTCAAGGAACTTCGGCGATCAAATTTACTGATGAACAGAAAACTAGGTTTATAATATTTGATTCAAAAACACAATCGCCCCAAAGCTTTAATCCACCTACTACCATTTTTCCTTGCAACTTCGATCAACTCTCTATCACCAGAAAAGATACTGGCCACCCAAACTTCCTAGATCGACAGTTCTAACCCAAAATCCAATTTTAGTTAAAACCAGAACTGCACCTTCATTACTAAACTAAATTTTTTGATTTTAATGCTAAAAATCATGTTATAGTTTAGATATTCAATTTATAATCCTGCATTTATGAATTACCAAGTTTGAATTTTCACTTTTATATACATGCACTAATTGTTTTTGGTTTACAGAGACACTCGGCTTGAAGTTTGACTTAATTAAGATTTTTAAACATTAGTCTATGATAAATCAAACAACTCTTGTTGTAAATTAAGTTCTAACAAAAACTAGATCAAGTGGTAAAAGATTTTAAATGGAATTTTGAGTCTGGGCAAACAAAACAAGAACAGAGTACAATCACATATGCACACAATACATCCACATATACATACAGGAAAATGCATTTGTATATTCATACATCAATACATATATATGCAGAACTACTTATAAATATTCACATGCAACCATCTTTCATTCAGAACTTAACATGAAATCCAAAATCAACTTAAGTTTATTTTTAAAAAATGTTACTCACCTTATTTAAACAGAGGCATCCTCTTTAATTTTGAAAAGCTTTTGAAACTCTAAAATCTGAATGCCTTTTTGATCTTTAAAACTTGAATACTTGCTAAAGAAACTTGCATGCAGGCTAGATCCCATATTTCATTTGAAAGCTTTAAATTTTGAATGCTGCTTTACAACTCAGGTTGAAAAATGAATGCAGACTAGTTGCTTTATCTTGAAAAAGAATTACAGTTTTGATTTGAAGAAGAATGTTGGCTGGAGTTCCAGATTTGAAAAGAATGAACTACAGATTGATTATTTGAGTTGCAAGCTTGATTACGGTTGGTCTTTTTGATTTGGAAGATGAATTATAGATTGTTGAATTTGGTTTTTGGTTTGAGGCATTTAGATTATTGATTTCAGATTTTTAGATTAGAGAATTTGTTTGAGAAATGGTTACTGATCTGATTTTTTTCCAGATTTGTATTTGAGAAAGGAGTTTGAGTTTATCTTGGTTTAAAAAAAAATGAAGTGAAGGAATGCATATGTGTATATAAGTAAATTTATGATTTTATAAAAATAAAAGAAAAAGAAAATAAAAAGACACTTGTCACATAGATTAATCCATTTATTTACACATGTTTAAACAAGGCATTAGTTAAATGACACTTGTCTTTTAAGTATTTATCTTATTTTTATTTAGTTAAAAGTAAATGAAAAGCCCTTTTCTTATTTATTTAAACACTTATCTATATATAATTCTATTTTAAAGAGAAACCAAAAACTAATTATATTTATAAATAAAAGTTTATACAAATATTAAAAAATCCAAAATAATTTAAATAATTATTCTTTTGAATTTCAAAACTTTAAATTCAAATTCAAATTAAATTAAATCCTAAGATTCAATTTAAAAAGTCAAGTTATATATATATATACACTTATATAACTACTTATCAATTTAAAAATAACAATTCCATATTCTTTAAAATCCATTCATATTTATAAAAATAATACATTATACTTATTATTTGAAAATAACATATTTGATAATTTAAATAATTCATCTAAGAGATTATATTATCAAGTAATATTTTAAAAAGAAATAAAACAAACCTTTTTGTTAAATCTTATTTATTTTTAAGCTTAAGTAAAAATATCTTAAACAATTAAAACATTTATCTAAAGTATATTTAAAACTATAAAGTTATTTATTTAAATATCTTTGAAAAGTCCATATTAATTTAAATCTAAATTTCCAATTTACCAAAGCTTCTATTTACAATATATATAAATAAATATATATATTCAAAATAGAAAATATCTTATTAACTTTTAAAAGATAAAATTACCAATTAATACTAATTTAATCAGATTATTAAATTAAATTCAAATTTTATTATCAAAGATTATCCATATCAATTTAATTATTCAACAGATTATTAAATTGATATTGTTAAAATTTCCGGGATATTACAGGAATGAATGTTTAGCAACAATGTTTACTTTCTGACACCTATAATGAATCTCATGACCATCTATTTTCAAATTGCAAATTTAGTACTTATCTTTGGAGAACGCTGCTCCAGAATTTAGATCTTCAACATGACACTGAGACCACGTTGAACCAACACCTTTCGACCTTGAGGCAGAGTTTCCCACTCAAATCTGTTGCTCAGCACCTAGCATATGTGGCGGCTTCCACACTGACCCACCATATATGGCTGGAGCGAGTCCACCACCGATTCGAAAAGAAGGCATGCTTGATGGAGCAAAGGATGAAGCTAATCGAAATTGATGTACACTTGCGACTGGTTCAACGCTTCCAACGGTGAAATCTATCTTCGGTGGAGAGAGAAAAGATTTTGAAATGGGGTATCGATTTGGAGGTCTCTAGATAATCGCCTGGAGCTGATCGAAGATATTTTAGGTATTTTGTTTAATTGTATTTGGGCTGGGCTGGGCTGGTTGATCTCATATGCAGGTGGAGGCGTGTCAAGTTATTACCTAGTTTTGGTCCGATTTTCTTTCCTTTTTAGCTTGTTTTGAAGTTTATTCTCAACTGTAATAGAGTTGTATTGTGTAATAGCGGATGTCCTGCTCTTTTTCCTTACCACAATGGTAAGGTTTTTTAAGGAGGCGAATCCTGCTACCATATGGTTCTATTTCGTTCATTAATAAAGAACCTTTACCTTCAAAAAAATATTCACACACGTCATAACGTATACTTGAGGCTATATAAACTTAATTGTAAATTTATCGTGCCTCCTAAGTTCAATTATCAGTATTCACACACTTTTGCATGAACTTACTTCTTTTTTCTTTAATACTATTAAATGTCATTTGCAGCTTATTGATAGATTGAATACTTTTTGACTATCTAATTCTAATTAATACCATTAGATATATTTTACTGTTCCTTTTTAACTAATATCTCCCTTTCTTTTATTACTATATCTTTCCTAATTCCTTATTACTTTTTCTTATTACCACTTTCATCGCTAATTGTTTATTTCATTTGTTATCATAAAACACATATATTAAATTAACAACAGAAATATTGTTGTTACTTCAATTTATAATAATGTGATTTTACATTTAGGGGTTTTTATATTTTAATGCATTAGAACCATATCTTCCTAAAAGTTAGTGTTAACACTATATCCCATAAAAAGAGGATTTGTGTCATGTTTGGAATTAGAAGGTATTATCTTTTCTATTATTATCGAAATAGATGGTATAAAATATGGTAAACATCCTTATTTTGTACATCTCTTTCTTTTAGTCATCTTCCTCGTTATTTCAAACAATACACCCTCGTGCATAATTATAAAGTTGTCTAATTTATAGAAATATATATTATGACATACTTCATTCCATGAATTAAAATATTACTTAAATCCCAATCCAATTTGTAACAATCTTCAGTTTAAGTTTAATAATATATTACATTCACACTTGTGATTTACATAGAATCTTAATAATGAATTGCCTCACATCTTTTAGGCATATTCACAACATATAATCAAAGCTAACAATTCACAGAATATGTAGGCAGGGGTCCCAAATTCATTGCGTATATATGTATTAAGCCTGCAACTCCAAATTTACATTTAGGTGTCTGGCGTATGATTCACAATGATATAAATCCTATATTACATAAAAATATATAATTTCCCACTCACCTCTAAGCTACCAAATGTCCAGATCTAAATCTGTTATTCCTGATTGACTCCCTTTCTTTCTTCCAAAATATGTATAAAAAGGTAAATACATATTTATTAGAATTATAGATCCGAGAAGTGATTTGATTTAAATATAGATCTGGATTTAGATTAACAATTACCTCTTTCTTCAGCAATTCGATTCGATCCTATTCTTCTTCCTATTGTTTTTCGCTATTCTCCAGTTATATATATAACTAGTGTGAACCCGTGCTTTGCACACGAGTGCGGTGAAAATATTGTAGTATAGCAAATTGAAAAATAGGAAAATCATTTACATAAGGAATAGAAAGTAAATAAGGTAAGGGAATAGCATGTATAGTAAGTAAGGGAACATTAAACCATAATTTTACGATATTGAAAAGAAACATACTGAAATACACATGGAAACGAAAACCAAAGGTACATAAGTAAGTCTTCTTTCAGCTGTAAATTTAAATACTGGATTAATTAAAAAAAGGATTTAGCATTATTAAATGCTAAACAAAGATTCAGGACTGGTGCAGTAGCATTGTAGCTAAGTCAGTACATGTTCAACTATCAATATTAGTTTGACAAAAATTAGAAGAAATAGATTTTGGTACACCCAGTGAAAGAAAAACACCTTTTGATATCAATGTACATGAGGCTTAGCTGTATAAAGAGTACATTGTAATAAGTAGCAGCACATAATTTTGTTAACAGAAGATTGCTTAAAGCAGCGGTCATCTTAGTTGTATACTACTAATAATTGGAAATAATCGAAAATAAAAAATTTCTTTAGATTTATCAGTCGGCAAAATTAGTAAATATTGAGCAGTAATGTGGCACTGTCATCATTTATTATTGGAAAGTCTAAAAATAAGGGAATTTTATTATTTATGAACGTTGGGAAGCTTTTTCTCTCATAATTATCGATTATAAAAAAGTCGCATATCACAATGTGTAAGATATTGAAATCTAATTGAAATTGTGGTTCTATTATTCTTATAGATCTGTTTTATCCAGTTTTTTATTCTCATGTTAATCATAACTTTCCACTTGGTTGTATATGTGATAATTCAATGTAAGAATTTTTTTAAGAAACTGTTTTTCAAGTTATGTCTCTCTAATTTTTGAGTTGCTTTATTTGGGTGATAGGAAAGGAGATGATGTTATACATATTTTGTAACCCATTTCAAGTTTAATAGTCTCTAAATGTAGACGGGCGACCATTATAACTATTGAGCATATCTTTGTAAAATCTCGTGCATAAGTGGAATGAAGAGAAGGATAAATGTAAGGCCCATAGAAATTTGCCTACTTGTAGTTATTTAACATGCATTAGTTGAGAATATATATAGTTCCTTTAGCTAAAAATGACTACTCAATACATGGTTCATTTACTATTAGCAGAATTTGTTTCACCGTTTACCGTCACTATACAACATTCAAAAGAAAACGCTGATTAGAATTTATCTTGATTCATAATGTAATTGGTAATAAATTATGAACAACATGAAAGCTATAAAGTGTCCACAGACCTTTTGTCGGTCACTAATATGCAAAAGAACCCATTGAATGATTGTTTTTACATGGCATTCTAATAGGTTATGCAAATAAAAATAAATTAAAAGATAAACCAACAAAAAATTAGGAAGTTCACATGATATATCATTATCATTAAAAACGTGAAACATCCTAATTAACATATATTTAGGTAAATAAAGGTACATAATTGCTTTACTAGATTTCTCATCCACTTCTCCCATTAATTTATTAATTCTATTAAGTTCTAATAGCACTTTCTAAAAAATTAGTCAACCTCATAGGAAGCACATTGTTCTAAAATAGAAAAGGTAACCGGACAGAAATCAAGGTTTTATAATGTTAAAATTAATGTGATAGTATAATAACAGAAACACGTCTACTAGAATAATCCCATTCATTTTGTCACAGTGACACAAAATAATATAGTACCGAATAAAATAGTTCACATAATGAAAATATCACAGCATAAAATATCAAACGTAGCATATAACCAAGATGAAGAAATCAGTAACAATTTTAAGACGTGTGAATGCAAATCAATACTTCTCCATCGATCAAGATGGCTCTAAGCCTTGAGTAAATCTTTCTTGCGGTTAACTCCAAAGTGAGACTCCAGTCTCTTGTAGCTTCAATTTTCAAAAAAGAACTTAATATAATATATGAATTATTATATCAGCAATAACTATTCTTGTTCTAGTGGAGTTCTTATTCACAGTTGCCTCTTTTCATATATTTTCATAAATTGATGTTGAATGCGAATCCAGCAGGTTAGGAAAACAACTTGCCTAGTTTGATGAAAGCGTTCTTGATAACAGTAATACTTGCAGCTAAAGTATCTGACTGTTGGCAAGCCCTCATTATATGGACACGTGAATTGATATGTTAAGCATGAGCCTTTGCACTTCTATATTGCTTACCACATAAAGAAAAGTTGTATGGCATTGGCTTTTCACTCAACGTATTACGTTCTTCTGCTATAGCAGCTTGCCTAGCCAGAAATAATGCTTCAGTTACTCTTGGGACACCTTCTACCTGTTTTAAGCATGTGCATAGAAAATGAATGAATGTAGAAACATGGTAAATGAGTAACAGAAAGAGTTGAGTAACCTTAACAGTTTACTGAGCACAGCTTATACACTACATGATGCGCAGCTTTTACACTACATGATACGGATCCGATGAGCTAAAATAAATATCAGATTTAAAGAAGCAAAAGAATTTCTAACGACATAGCTACCTTTAAAATTAAATAAATGGGAGAAGCAAAACAATTTGTTTTGAAAGTAATCGCGTTGGAGAAACAAAAACCAAAAACAAAAACTTTAAAAAATAATATAAAAAATAAACTTGTTCAACAATCCTTTGGAAAAAATATATATTAAAAGGGTATTTTGAACAATTTTATGTTCAAAGGACAGGAAAAAGGAACAATCAAAATCATTATTCGAAAACGTAAAATTTACCTTGCGTTTTGATTGTAGCGATGCCATTCAGATTTGTAATGGAATTTCTGCTCTTCTTCCTCATTAAATTCTGTGCTACATGCATTACATGTCAACACTGCCATGGTCTCTCTCTTCTACTGGAGAAAGAATCAGAGAACATATAGTTTATGTGCCTTTTGAGGCTGTGGTGGCTACAAATGGAGTTATTTGGAACCGTTCATCTAGCGGGGTTGCTGTAGGCTGTTGATTATTAGACTGGCTTCAAGCACAATTATGCTAATGAATAACACATTTATATTATAACTTATATTTTTATATATATGTGTGTATAGAATTATGAATATATGGGAAAAAAATATAATATTTATATCTATGGTGGTGTGTGTCTATACAACACTCCCCCCGACACACTTACATATATCCGTGTCTATAGAATTATGAATATGTGTGTGTGTGTCTCTCTCTCTCTATGTGTGTGTACGTATGTATATGTGTGTGTGCCCGCACATACATGCAACCATAGATACCTACTACATCAAGAAGCCAAGAAGAGACACATTTAGGAGTTTCGATCTAATTCATACAGTTCAAGAATTTCAGTTTCAGTGTTGAATTTTGTTGTTTATTTTTTGTATATCTTTGAGTTGATCAATGATTTTTTTAGGGACCGGTTCATAATGACTGAATCAAACAGATTCAAACAAAAAATGTAAATTAAAATTCAAGTAAAACTGCAGTATTAAGTATATTTAACCAAATAAAACAAAATGCTAATTAAACTATGTTAATACCTTGTCAATGAATCTTACTATTGCATACGAAATCACTTTAATTTTGATGTTCATGTGGTATTGATTAAGACAATAATAATTCTCAAGTCTATATCTATCATAAACGCAACAATTTTGTGAGTTCAACATTCATTCTACATCAATTATTAATATAGTTAGTTGAAGAATTAGGAGAAACTAAAGTGTGCAAACCTTGTGTTTTGAGTGGCTAACATATCAACACAATAACAAATGTCTAGATTAAGGGTCTGAACAGAATAATTAACTTATAGTGACAAATATATGAATAGATAAATAAATGTAAATTCGAGAGTACTTTTGAATGATGATATCGTAACAGATAATGTGATCGAAGAAAATATATTTAAAAACCATTAAGAAACAAATGACATTAAAAAAAACATAAACAAATGAAACAACTTGTTAAAGGACTATATTTTATTTATACATCATAGCATAATGCAAACTTGTAGCCCGAACACTTTCCATATTGAAGATCATAATGCATGAAATTATTGCTCTATTACTTCATGACTACTGAGTTGTCCATAATTCAGAGGAAGAAAAGCAATAAACACATATGGATAAAGTATGAAGTCATGATTGCTTGACATTATAACAGAATCCACCATAAATCCAATGCTTTAAAATTTAAATACCACATGGGTGAATAAACTAAAACGTTACATAGATCCGATGCTTCATGAATCAATCCAAATAGTAGAAAATAATCTAGAATAATATGTGCAATCGGTGCTTTAAAGTAAGCCAAAATAACTATGAATCAATGCAAGCAATCAGATGAGGAAAAATGGAGAAATAAAAACCCTTATATTTTCTCTAATCCTCATAACTAAGTTTTTTCACCTCTTCTCTAGAACTACTTCTTTAATAAAAGGAAAAAAATATTTCACCTAAAGAAAACCCAAGCAAAAAAGAGAAGGGGAATGGAATCAAATAAAAATATTGTTTTTGCTATATGAATCAGGGACAGGTGTCCACTGATTTAATTGATAACTATATTAAGTGTCCAAAATAGGCTAATAATATTCAAAATTATTAGTTATCTTTAAGTAACCCAATAAAACTTGAGAGAACCGTGTTATAGTGGATTTTTAAGCTTTAGTTTCCTACCAACAGCAACCTTTTTCACTATTGGAGAGACAAAATAAACATTTCCATTTGCGTCCAAACTTATCCTTTGGAGAAATCAAACAATCAGTTTTAATAAACATCTCATTGAGAATTAACAGATGGCAATGTACCTAATATTCATTTTGTCCAGACAAAGAATCATCAGATAGAAACTTACAAATGGTAAAAACAGCTATCTAAATTGGTTCTTATAGTGGAACTCTTGATTGTCCTCAATATTCATCTCAAGGAATTAATGAACCGTATGCAAAATTAAAATTTACATAAGGTAATGACTGATATTTTTATTCCAGTTAAAACTTACTGTAAGTATTCCCAAGCTATCTCAAGAATTGAAATTTAATTGATAACGAAACTCTGATAACACACAAACACTGTGAGCATTTGAAATATTTCATTAATTGAATGGCCTACAAAAATATTACTCATTTTGAGTTAGACTTAAGCATGAACGAAAATAGCCAATGATGGGATATAAACTAACCGAAATCGAAGATAAATAATCAACAGTAAAAAATAGAAAACAAAATTGGGAAAAGAGAAAGGTCACCCAAATTACCGACATTCGACTAAGGTTTGAATCTTCAGATGAATCAATTTCACGCCATCATTAGTTCATCATTTAGTTGAGGTGTACTCGTCAGTAAAGCTGATTTGATACCATTGCGCAAGAGAAGAATCGAATATGCAGCAGGTTGTAACCCTTTTGACCATAGTAGATGAAGAGTAGGGTTGTTGGTGATTTGTTTTGGAATGGTTACGGGGGATTTGATTTTAACCTCAAGTAGTAAAAGGAGTGGTGTTGATGGGGTAATGGAGGGATAGGGGTTCGACGATGTGTAGAGAAACACGGGAGTACATGCGGACGGTAGGAGAAAGAAAATGTTGGATCTAGGGTTAGGTTCAGGGTGGAGAGATCAGAGAAGGAGATGCGTGGAATAATAAAAATAAAAAGATAGGAAAGGCACAAACATAAATTTGGTGACTGTTCGGTTGCCAAAATTCAAGGGTGCTTGTGCGCTCTTAAAATTGAACTCACTAATAATATAATAGTATAGATTTATAGTTTATACAATTTATTGAATTTGTAGAGAAAAGAAAATGGTAGAGCTTCGCCGTTGATTCAGAAAATATGAAGAAAAAAAGTGAGGGAATATGCATGTATTTATAGGAATTTGAATTATTCCCAGCCGTTAGATTAGATTATATTAAATCTGGACCGTTTGGCTAAAGGTTATTAGCAGCGGCTAATGTACCACTAGTCAACTGCTAGCGATTGACCAGTCTCAATAAGGGGTCGACCGGTTGTCTTTATACGCTAACTGTTTATTTTGTTTTGTTTGTCTCCTTCTGCGACTGATTTTGTTCCATCTGATTAATGTTAACGTTGCTTAGTCATTAAGTGTTCGATTAACATTAAATTACCATTACCTGATAGTAATTTTTTTCCTTAATACATATATAATTATTTTTGATCCGAAATCTTCAAATGTTAATAACTTTTTGTTCGAACTCCGATCGTATAACTTCATATATGAAAATTGATTAAAAAATCACCACGAACACAACGATGCAAGTTTCATATCTAAATTTCTAAATTTCTAAAAATTCCATTTTTCGGCTTTAATAATTATTTATTAATTCTTTGTAATTAATCATCATTCAATTTACAGGCTGTTACATTCTTCCCCCTTAACAGAATTTCGTCTCTGAAACTCCTCAAGGACTAAATCACGTAACGTAATGTAAGCTATCCAACCAATTAGTGTCCAAATTTTTTTGCAGCCAATAGTGTACAACTGTATAATGTATCACAACATATATGATATGTATGTTGAGTAATACTAAATCAATGCCTTCTATATGAATGCATTCTTTAAAACAATTTTGAAAATATGGTGCAAAAAAATTATATATACACTAGCACTTCTATACGTATGTATGTTTTCAAAAATCAAAAAAACTTTTCCATACAATAATTTCCCACAGTCCTACGAATAGGGTATTGTTCAACTAATTTTGCATCTAATTCCACCAATCAAATACCCAACATACCATTTCTAACATCCAAAATTTTGAAAATCCAATTTTCTTGACCTGTACTATTATGTCGGAAAAGGGATTTAGATGGAGAATTCCATATTTCCATCATTTTCTTGTGTACCCATTCCATTATACCTTGGAACGTTCCCTTTTATTCTCGAATCTTTTCCAACTTTTCCGAGTAGAAGTTTATTTTTAAAATTTTAAAACAAAGTTATTTCATAACAAGTTTTGTTCCACTATCAACAAGGTATGGAAAAAGAAATTCCAAAGCAAAAATAACTTTTTCCCTCGCCATTAACTATAGTTTACATAATATCACTTCTTCTAAATAGTAAAATTTATACTGGCTAACCCGTCGACTTTTCCTACGCTAAGCATGGGCATTTCAAAATTTAGAAATTTTCTCTTTTCCATTCAAAATCATTTTCAGTTAAATTTTGAAATAGTTGGAAATTTTTAAAATAAAAACTCATTTTCCAAAACTTTTACAAAAATATTTATATTTTAAAAATCAAAGATTTTAGAACAAAATTTTCAAAAGTATTTGTTTTTAACTTTTCAAAACAAATCAAGCCACATCCAACGCAATCGATATTTTGTCAATGGGCAAACGCCTATGATTGACCTTAGCCTATGACACAGTAAATTAAAAAAAATTGTTTATTTTAAAACAACAACTAGCGTACAAGTATATTTGTAAAATTCAGCTTTTAAGGCATAGGATAGTGACATGTGGTTTCGCACAACATTTCCATGTCCTTTACTTCCTAAAACTTATCAATCTAAATGCTTTCGGGACTTAACATTATTTACTTTTAGTAGCTAATTCAATGAATTTCCTAATATATTTTATAAACTTCCCGTCATTTTATTCTTTTTTTCTCTTTTGCATTAGATAAGTGTCTTTACGAGATTTCCTTATTATACCATTTTCCAATCTATATATCGGTCAATCCAGAAAGTCAACACGGTAATAAAAAGAAACGTTTCTCATAATATCGTATGCATTTTTATATAACAGTAACAACTAATGCTTGCAACCCAAAGCCAAAAGAAACAATTTCTATAAGCTGCCCTTCAACATTAATTGGTATTAATGATGTTGTGGCTCTATCACTTCTGACTGAATTAAGATGGACATTTTTAGCATGTCATTCTACCATAACCTACATGTCTTAACTCACCTTTTTGGCTTCTAATAAATAAGCTCCATCCATTACTTTAATTATTACACCTGATTATGAGATAAACTATGCATTTTCACACTGAAGTATGTAATAAATATAAACTATGCACTTTTAGAATAATTCATCGGAAAATTGGTTTGGTGGAATAGCTTTCCTACCACCTATCTTGCTTCTTGAGTCAACCAACGTCCTCTATATGTGTTAGCCATCTCATTATTCTCTTCTCAAACTACATTACTTTCTTCTTTTAATTCGAATCTCTGGATAATATTCTCAAATTTCAGTATATACTTTCTTTGTCTTTGATCTTTCATGTGAGTATACTCTAAAACTCACAGATATGTACTTTGATACCATTCATCATTCCTTTTTGGTTTCTTCTTATGGCTTTCACACATACCAAATAAAACATTTCTAAGCTTATACTAATATTCCTTATATTCTTTGAGGATTAATTGTTGCTACTCTATAAGCATTCATAGATATTTAATTCATAGCCTCAACCTTTACCCCGTCTTACCTAGGTAGTCATCATTATCTACTCCATATCAAAGTTGGTTTGGTTTTCACTACTGTTTATAAAATTATTAAACTTCACAGTCGTAAAGTACTTAACCAGAAACTTTCATCTTTAAAATATAAACTCAGAATTTTTAAAACTATGTTTTACAAGTTTATTTATTATTCCAAAAGCCATTATTAGCAATTTAGTATAAAAATACCATTTCCTTTAAAGCTTTTTCACAACAAAGATTTGACTTCTTAAAAAGTAGGGTTTTTAACTCAAACTATTTATTAAGTTTTACATTCCAAAACCTAATTTTTATACCAAACCATTTTTCAAAAATGCACTTTACTGTGTTTTCTAAATCACCTTTAATATCTATACAAATAATAAAAACTAGAGTAGAAAAGGACAACTTTCATACTATTATTCTTCATTACTCATGTTATTCCCACTTTTAACTTTAGTGGAGACTCTAATAGAATTTGATGGTGACCTTCAAAATATATCTGTAGTCAATGCACACAATTATGGAAAATATCCATTTCCCTTTGTTTTGCCTTTAATATCCTATGTTGTTTCTAATTAGATTACTAACATTATTTTAATATCAATTCCTTGTTTTTACCTAAAATTCATAATGTTGTTTCTATTTCAATTCCCTAATGTTGCTAATATTTAAATTCCTTCTATCTAAATTGCTCTTATCAGAATGACTTCTCCTTATATATCTCTTTTTATGTATAAACTTATTGTAGTTGTTTTTATCCGTATTTTCCTTATATGGAATTTTTTTTCTATCTTAAATTCCGAGCATTCTTTCCCTTCCATTCTCCTTACCCCATTTAAAAGCAGTATCAGATCATATCCTCACCCCCTTAAAAGAATTTTTAGAACTTCAAATTTTGCAAAATCAAAAAAATCATTGAGCTAAACAATTGTTTAATTTTCCATTTATTTCAAAGGAAACATCTCTTTATTAAAACCCTTTTTTAACTGAAATTTTTGGTTCAAATAGTTTTAATTTAGCTAGAAATTCTATTTTAAATAAGGATCGAAGTAAACCCTACTTGTCCATTTAAGACTTCAACCCAAGGTGATCCCCCATTGGTATATTCCCTTCACTTATACTTAAACGTATATTCTCACGGGTGCTATAGTTTGAGATGTCCCACATCAGTACAATGTATATACAACTACCGGTAACTCCTTTTGGAGGGCAGACTTCTGTTATGCAACATTACTGACATTGCATTCCAATTCTAACTAATGACTACATCATTCATAGTTAAATTAAATATTTGTCTGGATCTAATAGTTCACATCCATCATAACGTATACTTGAGGCTATATAAATATAACTTTAAAATTACCATGTCTCCAAAGTTAAATTATTTGTATTCATACACTTTTACATGAACTTACTTCTTACCTCTTACTTCTTTAATGATATTAAATGTCATTTACTACTTATTAATAGATTAAGTACTTTTTTACTATTTGATTTCCAATTAATACCATTAGATATATTTTATGTTCCTTTTTAACTAATAGTTGCCTTTCTTTGATTCGTATAACTTTCCCAATTCCTTATTCCATTGTTTTATTACCACTTTCATTGCTTATTGTTTATTTTGTATGTTATCTTTAAATACATATATTAAATTAACAACGGAATTATTGTTATTAATTCTATTTATAATACTATGATTTTACATTTATGGATTTCAATATTTTAATTTATTAGAACTACATCTTCCCAAAATGTAATGTTAAAACTGTAATTTCCCATATTAACCTGAAAGAGGATTTGTGTTATGTTTGGAATTAAAAGAGATTATCATTTCTATTATTATTGAAATAGACGGCACAAAATATGGTAAACATCACTATTTTGTACATCTCTTTCTTTTAGTCATCTTCTTTGTTATTTCAGACATTACACCTTCATACATAATTATAAAGTTGGATAGGTTATAAAAATTTACGTTGCGACATACTTCATTCCAATGAATTAAAATATTACTTAAATACCAATCTAATTTATAACAATCTTCAATTCATGTTTAATAACATATAACATTTAGATCTGTAATTTACATAGAATCTTATCAATGAATTACCTCACAACTTTTAAGCATATTCACAACATCTAATCAAAGCTAGCAATTCATAAAATATGTAGGCAGGCTTCCCAAATTCATTGCATATATTTATGTATTTAAGCCGACAGCTTCAAATTTACATTTAGGCATAAGAGTAATAGATTCACAACAATATAAATCTAATATTATATAAAAATGTATAATTTCCCACACACCTCCAAGCTTCCAAATCTTCAGATCTAAATTGATTATTCTTAATTGACTCCCTTTCTTTCTATCGAAATATGTATCAAAAATTATATACATAGTTATTAAAATTATTGATCCGAGAAGTGATTTGATTTAAATAGATTTGGATTTACGATATACCTTTGGCATTGGTGATTCAACTCGACCCTAGTTTTCTGCCATTCTCCATATATATATAATTTTTAGTTTATATAAATTTTAGAATTTGTGAAGAAATAAAAATGGCAAAGCTTTGCTACTAATTCCGAAAATATGAGAAGAAAAGTGAGGGACTAGGCCTTTATTTATAGGGGTTCAAATCAATCTCAACCGTTAGATTAGAATATATTAAATCTAGGCCATTCAGCCAAGGGTTATTAGCAACTTCCAATGTACCAACTATCGACCGCTATACATCCACCAGTTGATCGCTAGCGCTCGAGCGGTCCTAATAAGGGGTCGACCGGTCGCCTTTATATGTGAACTTTTTATTTTGATTTATTTGTTTTCTTGCGCGACCGATTTTATTCCATCTTTTTAACATTAGAGTTGCCTAGTCATTAAGTATTCGATTAGTGTTAAATTAGCATTAATTAATAATATTTATTTCCATGACATATATAATTATTTCCGATCTGAAATCTTCAAACGTTAATAACAATTTTGTTTGATCCTCGATCGTAAGGCTTTATATATGAGAATTGATTAGAAAATCACCATGAACATAATGTTGCAAGTTTCATAGCCAAATTCTAATGGGCCTAAATATTCCATTTTTTATTTAGCTAATTATTTATTAATTATTTTAATTAATTATCATTCAATTTATGGGGTGTTATAGTAAGATTAAACAATATTTCATTTTCTTACAAAACTGATGTAAGAACGTGACTGAATTAACTTTAAATATTTAGTTTTATATCCAACGAAGGTTTTTTGCACCTTCGCTATTTTCCACTATATCCCCGCTATATCTTTTGGCATATCTACTTGTAACGACCCAGAATTTTGAACGAATTAAATTGAAAATATTTAATTAATTTTAAATATTTGAACGATGATTTAATTTGAATCCCCGATCTAAGTTTGAAATTGGTGATTAAATTATAAAATTTAATCTAGTGAATGCTGAATAAAAATTTGAATCTTCAATTTTAAGTTGAAGAAAAATATTTCAAAATCTTTTAAAATTCGTATTGACAATACTGAAGATAACAGAAGCTTCAGAATCTAATTTCGAAGTGAATTGTTCAGTTTGAAATTTATATCGTTCAACCGATATTTAAAAATAGCCGTCCGAGGCACAGTCTCGGAATTCGACGAAACCAGTTTCATTGGGTCCGTAATATTGAATTATTGTAGGATTTCAAATTTCGTAATTATCGGAGCTGTTATGTGACTATACGATATGCAAACGCATTGAAATAAAAAGAAATTCAATTTAAAAATTTAAATTTAAATTTATTTACATCAACACGTTCATCCCCTTAACTCACGCCTAGTATCACGCAGAAAATCACGATAATAGATCGTGTGAGCCATCCTCTTCAATTTTTAAATTCCACCCTTCCATCAGTTCAAAAGAAAAAAAAAATCGAAATCTTCTCGTTCAAAATAAACAATGGCGACTGCTTCAAATTTCCCCAATTCAAATCGCGAGTTACCAGTCAAACCGAAGCCCCTCCCTCATTCATTTTCAAAATCAAGACAGTTCGTTTCCCTTCCTTCACAAACGAAATATAAATGGCCACAATAATTCTCAGATTAGAAATCGAATTTCCCCTTTTCTCGAAATCAATCGAAGAAATCATGGCCGGTCTAGGGGCGTTCTCAAACTCGAGAACGAAGGTGGGAAGGCGGCGCGCTCGAGGCCGCAGCGATGAGGTGAGGCAGTCGAAGGCATCGCGATTTCGTGAGGTTGGAGGGTTCGTCAGCAGTCATCGTGGTACGGCAGGGGGGAAGTCGCGACTTCTTCTATCGCGTGTGAAGCGAGGCGCGGCACCGCGTGGGGTCGCGATCGAGGCGCTTGGAAAATCTGGGGCGTGCGTTCAGGCGAAGACTTCGGCAACGAAGTCAGGGTTTCAAAAAGTAAAGAAGCCAGCAGAGGAGGTGGTCGTGAGTTCGTTCACGATCGAGGAAGGATGCAGCATCGAGCTTGGCGAACTGTTTGTCGATCAAAGTGGGATTCGTGGCGTTCGAGTTGAAGGCGTAAGCAGGTTGGAGTTGATCACGAGTTCGACTGAGAGGGTATATTTTCTTTATTTTAATTTATTTTATTTTCAAGATGCAGTTTACAATAAATAATTGAAGACAATGCATATATGAATATGTGTATATGAATTTATATCTTCACAGTAAGTATATATATATATATATATATATGGATTTTTAATGAGGCTTGAAAGTTACATAAAATCAGATTTCTATTTAAATATATATATGAAATAAAAGAAAAATATATACCCATGCCAATCTTAGTTAATTTAAGAAATTGGTTTAGATAAAATTATAAGTTGAGGTATCAAAGAATTTTACTTTACAAAAAAAAAAATTTTTATGTACAGTTTTAGAAAAAATTTGATTGGTCCACTGAAAATAATTTATTAAGGAAAATTTAGTTCTAATTTAAATTTGGTTAGACAAATTTTTTAAAGGAAAATTGGTTTAAAATAAAATCTTGGGATAATTAAAATTACCAAACGAAAATTTAATCGATCGATTATTTTGAATATTGATTAATTTATATAATTGTTATACAAGGTATAAATCAAGAGAACAATCCAATTTGGAAATGGGATGGCAAAATTAATAGCTCAGGTGAGATTTTTCTCACTCAAATTTAAAGTGGAATTTTTGCAGTTATTGATGATTGCTATGTTGATGTGATATTAGATATAATAGGATATATCTATATATATAGCAGTATATACATATTGGCATATGTATATATTGGATTGATTGATTTCCCGCCTCGTATAGCGGATGAGACCCTATTGTGCCGTTAGTAAGCGGATTTATAAAAACCTATATACCGCGATAATTCCGTACTGGAGCGGAATTGGTATTGTGCTAACATCTTTGGATGCAGGGAAACAGGTTGGAGGGATCCAACTGGACCCCTCACATTGATTGAATTTATTTCTATTGTGATATGAATCTGTGAATGATTATAGTGATGCTATTAATCATATTGATATCTGGAAATTGTTTGAAAGCTAAAATTTAGCTGAATGGATGTTTGACATCATTGGATTCCAAAGATAAACGAAATTGAATTTTTGAGATTCAAGTAGAAAAATTTCTAAGTGAATCAATTTTTGAAATTGAAGAAATTTTGAAGAAAAGAATTTAAAAGTATAAAAGTTGTTTTTATAATCGTATCGAATAAATTCCAGAATAAGGTGAAAATGCTAAATAAATGGATTTCATAAAACAGTGATTTTAAATTGAAAAAAATTAATTTAAATTTGGATTTTTAAATAGATTGAAAGAAACGATTGAAATTTATTTTCTTAAAAAGGAATTTATTTAAAAGAAGATAAGTTGGAAATCCAGTTTGAAATTTGATTGGTAAATTGAAATAAGTTGTGAAATCAATGTAAAATTATTTCAATTTGAAGAATCCATTTAAAAAATGGAATATTGAATGATTTGAGAAAAATAAGGAATTTATTTAGTAGTGATAAATAAATTTAGAAATAAATATTGAAATTGATTTGATATTGAAGTTCTTATAAATAAAATTGGAATTTACAAATGCTGTTTATAAATACGAAATCACTTATTTTGATAAGTAAAATATAGAAGTTAATAAAAAGAAGATTTATAAGTCGAGGTTGTTATTAAAATAGAAATGGAATTTATAGACGTGTTTATAAATTCGAAATAGATTGAATTGGATAAATTTATTTATGGAAGATTTTTAAAGAAAGGATATATTCACAACTCTGGACCGTGGATATATTATTGAATAAAATGGATTCATTTTTGAAGAAGTGATATTTTAAAATGAAGTTAAATTGTTTTTAACGATGTTTTAAAATGTATTATGAATCGAAAGCATAGATTTCAACATACTTGTTGAAATAGGCGTTTTCGAGAGATAAGGAAATGATAGACTATAACACTGTTGTTATAGTAAATGATTTCCGAAAGGAAATATTTTTATCTAGTATTGGGATTCATATATCTATCTTAATTCCGAATCCCTATACTAGTGATTTTGAGTCGTCGTAACGATGTTTTACGTAACATTCGTTTTGACTCAAATAAATGTTATAGTAAATGGTTTCCTTAAAAGAATGAAATATATACTTAATTTGATTTAAGTATATTGAATATTTTCAAGTGTTGAAAATAAATAGATGTGTGAATTACTTATTATTATATAAGTATGGGATTGCTTTTCCAAAATGAAATGAAACGTTTTGAGATTTTATCTTCTTAAAGATAAATCGAAAATGAATATTTGAAAACGATTGAAAATCGAATATTAGTAGATATTCGAAAAATGTAAATTCACTATGGAATTTATAAAAGGGAGACCGTTTAAGAATAAATATCGATTTATTTTAGAAGTGTGGAAATTCTATATCTAGTAAAGATATTTTTGAAGATGAAATAATTTGGAAAATTATTTGGAATCTGATGATGTTGCGCATCTTTATTGATAGTTAAATAACCGACTATCAATAATTACCTTTAGATAGGTATTTGTTGTGAATTGGATGAAATTGAATGCCACACTTATTTTTGAATAAACGCTCACTATTCGGGTTAACCGGGAAAGGACCATGGGGTCGTATAACCCATTCCGAATATGTGATACGTCGTTATGAATCGCATTTGAAGACCGGTGTTGAAGACCGGATATTTTTGAAAACGGAAGGATTACCGTCGAGTTACTCTACATCGGCTGATCTCCGATTTAGAGGTTTTATCACCCTTAGTGACGGGAAGTCCTGACGTGATTGAAAATTATCCGGATATGCAAGGGCTTCGTGAGAAGTGCCTTCGGTTCTGTTCGATCCCGGAACAGACTTGTATGGATTGTGTGTCTGACGTTACAATTTGAGATGTTGAGCTGATTTCTTTCAAATACATATCTGTTGGTGGCGGAGAATTTATTCTCTTAGCTTAACACCCTTCTCTGAGACGTACGAGCTCAGAGGTTATGTAGTTGAAATTTATCAGCGATATATCCCAATTTGGTAACGTGGCATACTGAGTGTTGCTGTGAAATGATCAGTGTTTGATCATTTGTGATATGATCATTTGTTTGATCTTATATCTTTGTGATCATAGGTTGATCATTTTGTTTGACCCGAAGCAGGGCTTTTTGAGAAAGCGTAGCTTTGTGGACGAGACTTCATCGAGCCTCACACCCCGGAAATGGTCGAAACAGGACGAATGCAGCAAGGTTCTAGGGAGTAGCGCCCCTTAGTGTATGTCATTCCTTCTGGATAAAGGTGGTATCATGGTATGGAGCCCAGATACTTAACCTCTGTGGTTACTGCATTATTTTTCTATGTGGTTTGTTGCGAATCGGGGATCCTCGGGAAGATCGGTGACGATCGGGGGATGGCATACGCGTGTCAGTAGTTACCTATTTTTGCAGAGGTAACCCGGCCTTGTGTTGGTAGAGATCCGGTTAGGTTCTCGGGTCGTCTATTCCAGGGACGTACCCATCGTGGAAAAGGAAGTTCCTTAGCCTGACCATTTGTTGGAAATCCAAAGAAACAATACGCGACGTGTACGGCTTTAGTTGTATTACCTGCTATGGAATGTGGCGGTAACCTGCTATTGAACATAGTAGCTATAGTAGGCATACGATACTGGTCGTATGTTCGCTAAGATTAATATTATACTTTCGAAATGATTTCTACACTATGCACTAATAATAATATCAAAAAGAATTTGATTTTCGCGTAGTAAGCATCTTTGACTATCATAAGAAGAAATCTCCTCCAATTCTGCGTTTGCATTGTGTGTGTGGTGGGAGGTCTTATGGTAGTTTCATTTTCCAAAAGCATTGCGAATTGACTTTAAAATTCTCTGCTGTTTATTTTTAAAGAATAACTGTTTTACGATCTCACACCAGTCACCATGACTGACTCGGAGTTTATTGTTCCCTTCTAAACTCTGGGTGCCCACCAATTTCCACACGGGCAGCCTAGAGTTATATTATCAGGATATTCTGGATATTCTGGAGCTTTGGAAGCAAGCTGGATGACGAGACGTAGTATTTGTATCTGATATTATTTATTCCGCTGTGTATTCTGTATGAGGATAAGTATAAAACTGTCCATTGTTGTACTGAGTTGTATATTGACTCTGATGATTGATGTATGTATAAAATGATATAGTTCTTTGTTTTAAAGATTATTCACTTATCTATTATATATTGTTCCGCTGCGATGTGTAAGATTCTGATATTGTTTTCTGTTGTTCTGTTGTTCTTCTTCTTTCTTTCCCTTCTATCTTTTCTTCTACATTTTCTTTTAAAACCATAATTTTTCGGGTTTCCGGCATTCGATGGCTCGGCAGTCGATAGAGTGAGTATCGATGTCGAATTTTCGAAAGTCGAAAATTCCGGGATGTTACAGCGTGGTATCAGAGCATATGGTTAAGCGACAACCCTGCTCTGTTGGGTGGTACTCATTAGAGATAGAGTCAGCAGTACTCTAGAATGAGTTTGAGTGTAATAATAGATATGAGCGCGTATTTGTTATTGAATATAAAATTGTTTTATATTGTGATGATTGGTTTATTGAGTGGTATATGAACCTTCGTCGGCACAGTCTTGCAAAACTGTATCGAAGGGGTTTCTAAACACTTGAATAGAACAAATTCGGCACAGTATTGTTTTAAAATAGGGTGAATGAAATAATTTTGCCCAAAATTATTTTTGTATATAAAAGAAATGATTTTCTGTAAATTATTACAGTATATGGATGCATGGTTGTTAGAAAAGTGATGATATTGAAATGTTATCATTATTATTGAAACTGAATAAGAAACTGAAATCGTAACTCCAAAGTTAAGAAATTAATCCATATACAAATGAAATTAAAGAATGTAAATTATAAATGTAACTTATAATTTAAACGGAATTCCAGAGAAGTTTTTGAAAATGTTTTGAAAAGAATCTGAAAATTTTGGAGATTTGGAGAGTTTAAATTCTTTTTGGTTTGAAAATGTATTTCAAAGGTTTTGGAAAGTATTTTAGAGAGATGAAAGCTCTAAACTCTTGTCGGTCGCTGGAAAATAACTTCGATGATGACCGCGGCATCGTTGGTGTTCATTTTCGGGTTTCCAAAAGAGGAATTGCTGCCAAATTGTTTTAAATGGAAGTGTTTGGAAAATTTGGGTTTGGTTTTGGAAATTCAAAAGATAAATTTGAATTGTTTTCAAAAATGGTTTTGAAAAGATTGAAAAGACTCTGGAATACTATGTAGAAATATTTATGAGATATTATTAAGTTGATAACTTATACAATTTGAATTTTGATAGAATAAATTTAACTTAAAGAATGAAGTTAAATCAAAGCAAGTATAAGTGAATCAATTAAATGATTGTATAAATCGAAATGAAAATAAGTTGATAACTTATAGAATATTTGAAATCTGATTGGAATGAAATTCAAATTGAAGACGAATGAATTAGTAGATGAAACTAATTTAAAATAGTGCAGTTATGAATGAAAGATAATTGATAAATTCGATATTCAGAAGATAAATAGAATCCAAATTGAATTGAAAGATAAATTGAACTCAAATAGAATCGAAATTGTGAATTAAATTCAAATGAAATTGAAATGTAAAGATTGAACAAAATTGAATAGGTGTAACTTCAATAGTGAAGTAATGATGATATAAGCAGTTATATTGGAATTTTTGTAACAGAATTTGCAAAATGGTTTGAATGTGTAACTAGATATAATGACTAGTAGGATATACAGGTATAAAGGGAATTGAATTTGATTTCACAGATAATTTGAATTGCTCGACAAAAGGTACGTATTTGAATTATAATATGAGTTTTTGATGATTTCTGGACTAGCCGCTTGGCTTTTTCTTTTTCTTTTTGAAATCTGAGAGTCCGTAGGGACGTTTTGTAGTCGTACCGTATTAGCCGCGCAAAGGAGACGCTGGCGAAATTTTTCGAAAATTTAGGGTGTTAGAAAATTTTTGAGAAAATTTTGAAGTTAAAATTTGAATTTAAACTCGAATTTGAATTTTTAAGTTAAACAATGTTGTTTTGAAACTTATAATTGAAGTTGAAATTTAGTTGATGAATAACGAATCTTTAGTAGGAAGATTTGTTTTGATAGATTGATAAAAACAATTGAATTGTGAAAAATAGTAGACGAGTTAAGGACATTTTTTTCTTGACTTGTAATTTCGAGGACGAAATTCTTTTAAGGAGGGAAGTTTGTAACGACCCAGAATTTTGAACGAATTAAATTGAAAATATTTAATTAATTTTAAATATTTGAACGATGATTTAATTTGAATCCCCGATCTAAGTTTGAAATTGGTGATTAAATTATAAAATTTAATCTAGTGAATGCTGAATAAAAATTTGAATCTTCAATTTTAAGTTGAAGAAAAATATTTCAAAAGCTTTTAAAATTCGTATTGACAATACTGAAGATAACAGAAGCTTCAGAATCTAATTTCGAAGTGAATTGTTCAGTTTGAAATTTATATCGTTCAACCGATATTTAAAAATAGCCGTCTGAGGCACAGTCTCGGAATTCGACGAAACCAGTTTCATTGGGTCCGTAATATTGAATTATTGTAGGATTTCAAATTTCGTAATTATCGGAGCTGTTATGTGACTATACGATATGCAAACGCATTGAAATAAAAAGAAATTCAATTTAAAAATTTAAATTTAAATTTATTTACATCAACACGTTCATCCCCTTAACTCACGCCTAGTATCACGCAGAAAATCACGATAATAGATCGTGTGAGCCATCCTCTTCAATTTTTAAATTCCACCCTTCCATCAGTTCAAAAGAAAAAAAAAATCGAAATCTTCTCGTTCAAAATAAACAATGGCGACTGCTACAAATTTCCCCAATTCAAATCGCGAGTTACCAGTCAAACCGAAGCCCCTCCCTCATTCATTTTCAAAATCAAGACAGTTCGTTTCCCTTCCTTCACAAACGAAATATAAATGGCCACAATAATTCTCAGATTAGAAATCGAATTTCCCCTTTTCTCGAAATCAATCGAAGAAATCATGGCCGGTCTAGGGGCGTTCTCAAACTCGAGAACGAAGGTGGGAAGGCGGCGCGCTCGAGGCCGCAGCGATGAGGTGAGGCAGTCGAAGGCATCGCGATTTCGTGAGGTTGGAGGGTTCGTCAGCAGTCATCGTGGTACGGCAGGGGGGAAGTCGCGACTTCTTCTATCGCGTGCGAAGCGAGGCGCGGCACCGCGTGGGGTCGCGATCGAGGCGCTTGGAAAATCTGGGGCGTGCGTTCAGGCGAAGACTTCGGCAACGAAGTCAGGGTTTCACAAAGTAAAGAAGCCAGCAGAGGAGGTGGTCGTGAGTTCGTTCACGATCGAGGAAGGATGCAGCATCGAGCTTGGCGAACTGTTTGTCGATCAAAGTGGGATTCGTGGCGTTCGAGTTGAAGGCGTAAGCAGGTTGGAGTTGATCACGAGTTCGACTGAGAGGGTATATTTTCTTTATTTTAATTTATTTTATTTTCAAGATGCAGTTTACAATAAATAATTGAAGACAATGCATATATGAATATGTGTATATGAAT
Organism: Allium fistulosum; assembly: GCA_030737815.1. Lineage (NCBI taxonomy): Eukaryota > Viridiplantae > Streptophyta > Magnoliopsida > Asparagales > Amaryllidaceae > Allium > Allium fistulosum. The sequence continues at coordinate 358,070,189 of CM060904.1, forward strand.
TTATATCTTCACAGTAAGTATATATATATATATATGGATTTTTAATGAGGCTTGAAAGTTACATAAAATCAGATTTCTATTTAAATATATATATGAAATAAAAGAAAAATATATACCCATGCCAATCTTAGTTAATTTAAGAAATTGGTTTAGATAAAATTATAAGTTGAGGTATCAAAGAATTTTACTTTACAAATTTTTTTTTTTTATGTACAGTTTTAGAAAAAATTTGATTGGTCCACTGAAAATAATTTATTAAGGAAAATTTAGTTCTAATTTAAATTTGGTTAGACAAATTTTTTAAAGGAAAATTGGTTTAAAATAAAATCTTGGGATAATTAAAATTACCAAACGAAAATTTAATCGATCGATTATTTTGAATATTGATTAATTTATATAATTGTTATACAAGGTATAAATCAAGAGAACAATCCAATTTGGAAATGGGATGGCAAAATTAATAGCTCAGGTGAGATTTTTCTCACTCAAATTTAAAGTGGAATTTTTGCAGTTATTGATGATTGCTATGTTGATGTGATATTAGATATAATAGGATATATCTATATATATAGCAGTATATACATATTGGCATATGTATATATTGGATTGATTGATTTCCCGCCTCGTATAGCGGATGAGACCCTATTGCGCCGTTAGTAAGCGGATTTATAAAAACCTATATACCGCGATAATTCCGTACTGGAGCGGAATTGGTATTGTGCTAACATCTTTGGATGCAGGGAAACAGGTTGGAGGGATCCAACTGGACCCCTCACATTGATTGAATTTATTTCTATTGTGATATGAATCTGTGAATGATTATAGTGATGCTATTAATCATATTGATATCTGGAAATTGTTTGAAAGCTAAAATTTAGCTGAATGGATGTTTGACATCATTGGATTCCAAAGATAAACGAAATTGAATTTTTGAGATTCAAGTAGAAAATTTTCTAAGTGAATCAATTTTTGAAATTGAAGAAATTTTGAAGAAAAGAATTTAAAAGTATAAAAGTTGTTTTTATAATCGTATCGAATAAATTCCAGAATAAGGTGAAAATGCTAAATAAATGGATTTCATAAAACAGTGATTTTAAATTGAAAAAAATTAATTTAAATTTGGATTTTTAAATAGATTGAAAGAAACGATTGAAATTTATTTTCTTAAAAAGGAATTTATTTAAAAGAAGATAAGTTGGAAATCCAGTTTGAAATTTGATTGGTAAATTGAAATAAGTTGTGAAATCAATGTAAAATGATTTCAATTTGAAGAATCCATTTAAAAAATGGAATATTGAATGATTTGAGAAAAATAAGGAATTTATTTAGTAGTGATAAATAAATTTAGAAATAAATATTGAAATTGATTTGATATTGAAGTTCTTATAAATAAAATTGGAATTTACAAATGCTGTTTATAAATACGAAATCACTTATTTTGATAAGTAAAATATAGAAGTTAATAAAAAGAAGATTTATAAGTCGAGGTTGTTATTAAAATAGAAATGGAATTTATAGACGTGTTTATAAATTCGAAATAGATTGAATTGGATAAATTTATTTATGGAAGATTTTTAAAGAAAGGATATATTCACAACTCTGGACCGTGGATATATTATTGAATAAAATGGATTCATTTTTGAAGAAGTGATATTTTAAAATGAAGTTAAATTGTTTTTAACGATGTTTTAAAATGTATTATGAATCGAAAGCATAGATTTCAACATACTTGTTGAAATAGGCGTTTTCGAGAGATAAGGAAATGATAGACTATAACACTGTTGTTATAGTAAATGATTTCCGAAAGGAAATATTTTTATCTAGTATTGGGATTCATATATCTATCTTAATTCCGAATCCCTATACTAGTGATTTTGAGTCGTCGTAACGATGTTTTACGTAACATTCGTTTTGACTCAAATAAATGTTATAGTAAATGGTTTCCTTAAAAGAATGAAATATATACTTAATTTGATTTAAGTATATTGAATATTTTCAAGTGTTGAAAATAAATAGATGTGTGAATTACTTATTATTATATAAGTATGGGATTGCTTTTCCAAAATGAAATGAAACGTTTTGAGATTTTATCTTCTTAAAGATAAATCGAAAATGAATATTTGAAAACGATTGAAAATCGAATATTAGTAGATATTCGAAAAATGTAAATTCACTATGGAATTTATAAAAGGGAGACTGTTTAAGAATAAATATCGATTTATTTTAGAAGTGTGGAAATTCTATATCTAGTAAAGATATTTTTGAAGATGAAATAATTTGGAAAATTATTTGGAATCTGATGATGTTGCGCATCTTTATTGATAGTTAAATAACCGACTATCAATAATTACCTTTAGATAGGTATTTGTTGTGAATTGGATGAAATTGAATGCCACACTTATTTTTGAATAAACGCTCACTATTCGGGTTAACCGGGAAAGGACCATGGGGTCGTATAACCCATTCCGAATATGTGATACGTCGTTATGAATCGCATTTGAAGACCGGTGTTGAAGACCGGATATTTTTGAAAACGGAAGGATTACCGTCGAGTTACTCTACATCGGCTGATCTCCGATTTAGAGGTTTTATCACCCTTAGTGACGGGAAGTCCTGACGTGATTGAAAATTATCCGGATATGCAAGGGCTTCGTGAGAAGTGCCTTCGGTTCTGTTCGATCCCGGAACAGACTTGTATGGATTGTGTGTCTGACGTTACAATTTGAGATGTTGAGCTGATTTCTTTCAAATACATATCTGTTGGTGGCGGAGAATTTATTCTCTTAGCTTAACACCCTTCTCTGAGACGTACGAGCTCAGAGGTTATGTAGTTGAAATTTATCAGCGATATATCCCAATTTGGTAACGTGGCATACTGAGTGTTGCTGTGAAATGATCAGTGTTTGATCATTTGTGATATGATCATTTGTTTGATCTTATATCTTTGTGATCATAGGTTGATCATTTTGTTTGACCCGAAGCAGGGCTTTTTGAGAAAGCGTAGCTTTGTGGACGAGACTTCATCGAGCCTCACACCCCGGAAATGGTCGAAACAGGACGAATGCAGCAAGGTTCTAGGGAGTAGCGCCCCTTAGTGTATGTCATTCCTTCTGGATAAAGGTGGTATCATGGTATGGAGCCCAGATACTTAACCTCTGTGGTTACTGCATTATTTTTCTATGTGGTTTGTTGCGAATCGGGGATCCTCGGGAAGATCGGTGACGATCGGGGGATGGCATACGCGTGTCAGTAGTTACCTATTTTTGCAGAGGTAACCCGGCCTTGTGTTGGCAGAGATCCGGTTAGGTTCTCGGGTCGTCTATTCCAGGGACGTACCCATCATGGAAAAGGAAGTTCCTTAGCCTGACCATTTGTTGGAAATCCAAAGAAACAATACGCGACGTGTACGGCTTTAGTTGTATTACCTGCTATGGAATGTGGCGGTAACCTGCTATTGAACATAGTAGCTATAGTAGGCATACGATACTGGTCGTATGTTGGCTAAGATTAATATTATACTTTCGAAATGATTTCTACACTATGCACTAATAATAATATCAAAAAGAATTTGATTTTCGCGTAGTAAGCATCTTTGACTATCATAAGAAGAAATCTCCTCCAATTCTGCGTTTGCATTGTGTGTGTGGTGGGAGGTCTTATGGTAGTTTCATTTTCCAAAAGCATTGCGAATTGACTTTAAAATTCTCTGCTGTTTATTTTTAAAGAATAACTGTTTTACGATCTCACACCAGTCACCATGACTGACTCGGAGTTTATTGTTCCCTTCTAAACTCTGGGTGCCCACCAATTTCCACACGGGCAGCCTAGAGTTATATTATCAGGATATTCTGGATATTCTGGAGCTTTGGAAGCAAGCTGGATGACGAGACGTAGTATTTGTATCTGATATTATTTATTCCGCTGTGTATTCTGTATGAGGACAAGTATAAAACTGTCCATTGTTGTACTGAGTTGTATATTGACTCTGATGATTGATGTATGTATAAAATGATATAGTTCTTTGTTTTAAAGATTATTCACTTATCTATTATATATTGTTCCGCTGCGATGTGTAAGATTCTGATATTGTTTTCTGTTGTTCTGTTGTTCTTCTTCTTTCTTTCCCTTCTATCTTTTCTTCTACATTTTCTTTTAAAACCATAACTTTTCGGGTTTCCGGCATTCGATGGCTCGGCAGTCGATAGAGTGAGTATCGAGGTCGAATTTTCGAAAGTCGAAAATTCCGGGATGTTACACTACTGCTAAAGAACTGCTAAGCGCTTTAACTATGCAAGTATTAGCATACGACTAGCTATTGGCTTTGGCTCATGTTAAGTTACTTTCAAATCGGTTCTGCTTTTGGTATGCTGCTTGCTTCTGCCAGTTTGGAATTTGTTCTCTTTGTGATTGCAATCTAGTTTCCACTGAATGTAATATTGGCCTACATTGTACTGGTTATTGGTTATCCTTTTCTCCATGTATGTCACCATGTTGCATATGTCATAGTGCTTATTTTGTGTGTATGCATGCGTCCGTAGTTGCTAAGTTGTCTTCGCCTCACACCTATAATAAATTCTATAAAACTAGAATCCCTACTTGCCATTGCAAAATATAATATAATTTTTTGCCTGAAGAAAAAATATTTCAAATTTAAAATAGATATTTTGTTTAAAAACATATATTTGATTTGAATTATTCAAAATCAAAGTTAGATTTTTAGAATAATAATTCAATATAAATTGACTTAATACAATCAATTTAAATTAAAAATACATACAAATATTCTTTATATAGTTTCAAAATAAAACTATGGACAACAAAAGACATAAATAAAAGGCAAATATGTTCGTTGTGATGTAAATCTCAACATTTATAAACGTACACATTAACTGTGCACACCATTTACATGTTGCACGTGCACTATACACATTAGTAAATTTGGATATACTCGAACTTAAATATAAATATAAATTTAATTCATTATTTATAAATTAAATGAAATAATATTTAGACTGAATCTAAAATAATTCAGGCTTCATAGGCCCAACAAAGATTCAAAAATGAGAAAAAAAATTGAAATTCATACACTTAATATGCTACGACCCGACCTCGTTCCTTCAATGCTATTAGAACCTAAAAGCCTATACAGTCCAAATTAAATATTAGGGCTAACTTATTAAAACCTACCCATTTCATAAGGTCTCTAGAAAGATATTGTCTAAGGTTGGGGTTGGGTAATCAAGTACTCAGCCCTACTTGACTACTGGCTTGGCTCAAGGGATGAAATAAGCCCATAGATTATTCTAAATATAATGGCCTGAATTGATTTTTGGCCTTGGGCTAAATTTTCAAAAAAAAATTTGAAAATTTAAGTTATATTTTATTCATAAAAGCTAACTTTAAAATATAAAAGGTATTTTTATAAATTTTCAAAAATATTTTCAAAAATTATTTTGAAAATTAATATATTTTTTTCAAAATTTTATTTTAATTATTTAATTAAGTGGATTAGTTAAATATATAGTTAATCAAGAATTAATTAAATTAAATTAAAATGTATATAATGATATATGTGTGTTTATCTTAAAATTTTAGGGTAAATAATAATAAAATTTGAAAAATTAATAAATATTATTTTACTTAAGAATTGTTTTAATTAATTAAAAGTTAATTACTATATAATATACATGTATAATTATATATGTACATATAAATTAATATAAGTGTTATAGTCAACTTTCATCTTTGATTGTTTAGGATGAATAAAAAATAATTAAATTAATTAAATAATTAGTTAAATATTATCAATTAATAAAATTAAAATTAAGCTAAATATGATGTAGTTAAATAGAGTGGAACAACAAGTAATCCAAATTAGGTTTAGGGAATAAATACATACGTATAGTACATATACTATGATTTCAAATATATCCAACACTTGGATCATGAGGGTGTTTCATAAGAAATATATTATTCCCAAAATCGATATTAGTCAAATAAATATTAAAAATTAGGAATCTTTTATATAAATGTTGTCGTCTACTATTTATAAATTTATAAATTACTTGCGTACTCTCTTTTTGTTGTGCAAACTTAGGCTAGAGGTATTATGTATAGTTTTATTAATATATTAACTATATGAGGTAAGATAACTATATGTATTTTACTGAGAAAACTCAAGGTATATACACTATCCTTAGGCTGTGGCGCAATGTTAGGGCCGAGTGAATAATCTCTTTCGATTTTTTGAGCAAATTCAATGTCGAGATGATATTAGGACAAAGACCCTAGGATAGGGTTTGTATATGATATGTCTAATAATGTGTTATCCATTACTTGCAGACATATGATTTCTCAAGAAAACTGAAGGTCAGAATCCTAAGGCAAGCGAGTCCTACCACTCACTAGAGATGTTGAAAGACTTCTATAATTCTCTTTGGGCTTTTAGAAATACAAAATTCTTATAGGAGATTACTAGTAAAATGAAATAAATAAATATATATATATATATATTTAACCTTGCTAAAAATATAAGAACATTTGCTATGTATAAAATCTCCTAATCTACTCAAACTAAATATGTAGAAAGTGTCCACATGAAAGTTATTTTCAGAAAATAACAAGCTCAATGGACGTAATTTCATAGATTAGCTAAGAGCATTCAAATAGCGACAACTTTAGGAATACTTATGGTCATCCATTCATGGACCCCTAAAACAAAAATGCACTGACAGTGCGAATCCTAAATTGGTTATTGCTTATAATAAATGGGTAGCGGATCTTAAAATAGCCTAAGTTTACGCGCTATCTACTTTAGACAAGCCATTGCAAAGACATCATGAAAGCATGACTATCCATCAAATTTTTATAGCATCAAAGCTTTGTTTGAGGAGCAATCTCGTTTTATGAATTATGAGATTACTAAGTAATCGTTCAATATAAAGATGACAAGTTTAGGCTATATTGATAGACTATCATAGCTAGACATTACTATGAGCAATGAGATGCTAATGGACTTGATATTTGGCTTTCTTACCCTATAGTTTAGGCCATTCATATTGAACTAGAATACTTAGATGAATGTAAGCCTCGAGGAGCTACTCAATAAGCTGAGACCAGCCGTGTGCTTATGTAAGGATCAAGGAACAACGCACAATATAAAGGAAAAGGCATCATCTTTAAGTAGGTTCAAAGAAGAGAAGCATGTTAACAAGAAGTGTAAGAAGATTGTTGTTAACGATAAGGGTGAATGTCACCATTGTCACAAGAAGAGACATTGGAAGCAGAATTGTCTAGATTACTTGAAACTTGTCAAAGAGAAGAAAGAGAATAGTTCTACCGCTCATACTAGTATGTTTTGATTCAAAATTGTTTTGCAATAAATAAATTATCTTAGGTTTTAGATACTTGATTTGTACTCATGTCTGTAATTTGATATAGGGACTTAGGAGAAAATGACATGTGGAAAAGGCGAAATGAGACTTCAAGTTGATGATGGATCTATTGTAGATGAAATGGTTTTTAGAAACTACCATTTACTTATACCTAATATTTTTTATTTGGTTTTAAATAATTTCTATTATGTTAGAAACTTTATTTTCAGTATTCTATCTATTTTGAGATAGTTTGAAACCGGTTATGTTTTTCATTGTAATAACAATATCATGAATACTGTTTTTGTAGAAATAATATCTATGATGGTTTTTGTGATAATGGAATTTATGTGCTTAATTTGAGTTTATGCTATTAATAATTCTACTAATGTTAATAATATTTATCTATGGCATTATAGACTTGGTCAGTGACAAACGACTGTAGAAATTGAAAATTGGATGTTTTCTTCCATTATTTGATTATGAATCATTTGATACTTATGAGTCATGTTTCAAATGAAAAATGGCCAAGCACCATTTCTGTGGGAGCAACGATAGAGTGGATGAACTCTAGGGTCTCGTGCATACTGATGCATGCAGTCCAGTTAGCTACAAAGATAATTCTTCTTACTTTGTAACTTTTAGTGATGATTTATTGAGACTAGGATATGTTTATCTTATGAAAAATAAATTCAATGTCTATGAGAAATTTAAAGAGTATAAGAATGAGGTTGGGAAAAAATGAAGCAGAAGCTTAAAACACTTTGATCTGATTGAGGAGATGAGTTTGTTGGACAAGAGCTCCAACTATACTTAAATGATAATGATATTATCTCTTAAATACTCCACCCTATACTCTACAACACAACGGTGTTTTAGAAAGAAGGAATCGTACCCTTTAGATATGGTTCGTTCCATGATGAGTAAAGCTGATTACCTCTTTCTTATTGAGGATATGCGTTAGAAACCACAGCCCATATTTTGAAACTGATGCCTACTAAATACTTTGAACTTAAGGTGTGGATTTTCCAACCAATGCTAAGAACGTTGGCCCCAACAAACTGGAGGAAAGATCGGCGTTGTGTAAATTTATAGTATATCCCAAGAATTCAATAGGATATAATTTGCATAATACCAAGGAACAAATGGTTACAGTTTCTCAGCATGTTGTCTTTTTTAAAAAGGAATTTCTATGAAAGAAATTAACAGTGAGATTATAGACATGGATGAGACCTGAGAAATCAAAATTGAAGCTGAACCGATAGATGAATCAAATCCACTAGTATATGAAAAAACACAACCTATTAGAAAGTCTAATAGAGAATCTCGTGCACTAGAGAGATACTAAGGTTTTATCATGGATGACGAGAAAGAGGATTGCGTATTAGAATATGATACTCGTCCCTCATTCCAACAAGCATTTTAGAGTAGGGACTCGATACTTTGCCTTGAAGCTATGAAATCCGAAATGTATTCCATGTATGACAACAAAGTTTGGACTTTGGCTGACATGTCCGAAGGGACAAAACCCATCGGTAGCAAATGGTTAAGAAAAACTAAATGCAGATGAACCAGTAGATGCCTATATGACAAGGCTAGTTGCAAAAGGGTTTCATCAAATTCAAGTGTTGATTATAATGAAACATTTTGCACTATAGCTAAGCTTAAGTCCATTCAAATAATGCATGCCATCGTCATGTTCCAGGACTATGAAATATGACAAATGGACGTACAAGTGACATTCTTAAATAGTGATTTAGAAGTGACCTACATATCACAGCCCAAGGGTTTTGAGGTCAGTGGGATCAAGAGTAGGGCTTACAAATTATTAGATCGATTTATAATATTAAACCAGCATCATGGAGTTAGAATAAGTATTTTGATAAATTAATCAAACTTTTAGTTTTCATCATAATATAGAGGAAGAGTGCGTATATCAAAAGAAAAAGGAGTACTATAGTGTTTATAGTCTTGTATGTTAATGACTCCCATTGTTGTAATCAATATAAACGTAGTTATGTACAAACTTCTACATGAAGGATTTGGGAGAAGCAACCAACACACCTGATATGAGGATCTATAGAGATAGGTCCAAGAGGGTGTTGGGATTGTCCCAATCAATGTACATAGATACCATACACATGAAAAAATCAATATGGAGAATTCCAAGCGTGGAAATTTTTCGACGCTATCTGTAAATCGTCCTTTCGAAGAAGGATGCTCATCGTACTGATGAGGAGAAGGAGCATAAAAAAGATACTATATGCATCTGCAATCATTCCCATTATATACGCAGTACTAGACCGAATGTGGCTTATGATTAGGATGCATAAGCGAGTACTAGTCTAATCCTTGTAAGGAGCATTGGACAACTGTAAAAATTTATTATTACATATTTGAGAAATACTATGGACTTATTTCTCATATATGGGAATGAAGATTTCCTTATGTGGGGGTATTCAGATTCCAACTTTCAAAGTGATGTCGATGGCAGTAAGTCTATATCTAGTTATGTTTTACATTAAATGGTGGGTTGTAATTTGGAAAATTTCCAAATAGGAAATAATAGTTGATTCAATGGTGGAGGTGGAATGCATCGCCCTCAACGAAGTAGCTAAAGAAATGGTTTGGATGCGCAAATTATGACTAAGCTATGGGTGATTTCGAACATTGAGGACAAATGACATTATTCTAATTTAAGTGTATTTGATAAATAAATCCTTAAATAATATTTAAACGATACTAATTACAATATTTTATAATCATGAGAAATTTACCACAATAAAAGAAATATATTATTTTCAATATTCCTAGTTAAGATGTTTTGTGATAAGACATCGATACAACCAATGAGACTAGGGAACATAACGATCTCTAAATGTCGGATGGTGTATTACTCATGGCTAGTAGGGGCACAAAAAGGGTTACTACTGATAATTATTGGATAACTATGGAATGACTCACTCAAGAGTTATCTATTGGTTAAAATAACTATGGTCAAACAAAGAATCTAAAAGTGACGATATCATATATTTCTCTTGACTTGAGAATACAGTTGAATTTCAATGTGGATGCTCCACTTTGATTATAGTTATATCGTGGCAAGGTGACCATCGAACGACCATAGTAGGGTCTAATTTGAAACATTCGAAGGGAAACACTGTTCAGTAGAGAATCCGTCTTCTCAGTTGTATGAGGTTAGTATAACAACCAATTATAGCCAACTCAAAGTCAAAGTCTCTGGTCAAAGTAGTATAGTTAATAGTAGTAATTATTATTAAACCAAGGACTTTGCCTTTGGACTAACCTGGATGATTATAGACGATATTGGAATTTTGGCCAAGACCAAATTCCTTAAGTTCTAAAGTGATATGGGTTTGATGAAGAGAATTTGATTTAAATAATCGTTACTATTGGGTACTACTTAAATTGTAAAATTGGATTTTACGGAAAATATATGTAAGTGATAAATTCCGCCAAACTATCTCACCACTAACTAAGGTGACAAGTGAACCTTAATATTTGAATTGATTGATAGTGATCACTGATTGAATTTACACCTATAAGTCGCATAATCGTAATGATAAATACTCTAAAATACCGCATGATTTAATTAATTTATAATTGATGTAAATTAATTAATATTTGTGAAAGAATAATTATTAAATTTTATTTTATTTTTAGGTTCCATTAGTATTTAATAAAGTGCATACATAAAAGTTATGTATGTACATGTCGATATACAATATCGATAAATATTTAAATCGATTAATTACTAAATGGGATTGGGAGCTATGAAGGCCCATCTAAGCACATACTATGGCCAACCTAGTGTAACGAGACAGATTTTGCCCGCTCGAAAATCGACATCCATACTTTACATCGTACTCGAATGTCGTAGATTCGACCGTTCAAATCCGAGTCGCCGGAGCTTATAACACCATTAAGTATAACAACACAGCGGAAAAAAGAAAACAATGATATCATATACAACTCCAATGAATACAATATCCAGAATGATATACAACAATGATATCAATATACATCAGCAATATCAGAGATATGATACAAGAAATAGCAGCGGAAAGAAAATAGATAACACCAGCAGCGGATAGAATGTCTCCAATAGAATGCTTCATAAGCAACGTCAGTCCATGAACTCCAAGAACTGGACCAGCTCCAAATAATCTACTAAACCTGAATATCTGAAAAACCCAACTCTAGACTGCCCGTGTGGAAAATGGTGGGCACCTAGAGTTTAGGAAGGGAACAATAAACTCCGGGTCAGTCATGGGACTGGTGTGAGCAACAAAAACAGTTTATCTTTAAAACAAGCAACAAAGGCTTTTAAACATTGAAATCCGCAATGATTTTCGAAAATGAAACTACCATAAGGCCTCCCGCCACACACACAATGCAATCGCAGAATTGGAGGAGATTTCTCCTTATGATAGTCAAACATGCTTACTACGCAAAATCAAAACTCTTTTGATATTATTACTAGTGCATAGTGTAGAAAAACATTTTGAAAATATAATATAAATCTTAGCCAGCATACAACTATTGTTGTATGCCTACTATAGCTACTACGTTCAATAGCAGGTTACCGCCACATTCCATAGCAGGTAATACAAATAAAACCGTACTGGGTTCGTACTGTTTATTTGGATTTCCAACAAATGATCAGGCTAAGGAACTTCCTTACCGAAATAGAAACGCCTCTGGAAAGACGCCCCGGATCCTAACCGGATCTCTGCAAACAAAAGGCCGACGCTACCTCACGCTGTACAGCTGTAACTAGGTAACTAACACACTGACGCTACCTCACGCTGTACAGCTGTAACTAGGTAACTAACACACAAGTATGCCATCCCCCGGTCGTAACCAACCTTTATCCGAGGATCCTCAATCATAAAGCAACAGCCACAAAATATAATCAACATAGGTAAAATATCTGGGCTCCATACCATGATACCACCTTTTATCCAGAAGGAAATGACATACCCTAGGGGCGCTAACCCTACAAACCTTTGCCGCAACATTCCTGTTTCGACCATTACCGGGTTGTGAGGCTCGACGAAGTCTCGTCCACAAAACTACGTTTTTCCACAAAGCAACGCTTTTTCACAAAGCAACGCTTCGATCAACAAATGATCAGCAGCACTTCGTATGCCACATTACCAAATTGGGAATGTATCACTAGTAACCATCAACTACATAACCTATGAGCTCGTACGTCTCAGAGAAGGGTGTTAAGCTAAGAGAATAAATTCTCCGCCACCAATAGAAATGTATTTGATAGAAACCAGCTTTACATCTCAAAGTGTAACGTCAGACACACATCCATACAAGTCTGTTCTGGGTTCGAACAGAACCGAAGGCACTTCCAAAGAAGTCCTTGCAATCCGGGTATTCACAATCCCAATCGGACTTCCCATCACTTAGGAAATCTCTATACCGTAGCTACTCAGTGCAGAGACAATCGATAGGTCATCCTATCGCTCTCGCAAATACCCGGTCTTCACCACCGGTCTTCAAATGCTATCCATATCGTCGTATCACTATTCGGAATGGGTTATATGACACAAAGGTCCTCTCCCGGCTAAACCGAATAACGAGCGCAATTAAAAATCATATGGATACTGGGGTCTTAGTTAAATCACAGCTTAAAAGCCCAAAACTTTTCATTCGAATGGTAAAATAAATTACCATTTCCAATCTTTTAAATAAAAAGATTTAATTCAAAAACCTTCAATGGTTTAAACAATTTCCACACTTTTAATCTTTTAAACAAAAAGATTCAATTCACAAAGTTAACCCCGTTCACAAAGATCCATTTATGGATTTCAAAACAATTTCCATTTCACTTGGATTAACTCGTTAAATCTTTAAGTCAAGATTTAACTTATAGCTTTTAAAACAATTCCATTTCAAGTTGGATTAACTCGTTCGGTCTTTGAATCAAAGACTCATTTCATAAATTTCAAAACATTTCAATTCTATTTCAAACTTGAAACCGTTCAACACAATTGGGAAATCCTTTCTTAAAATGAAAGCTATTATTAGTTGAAAACAAGTAGTTTTCGTTTCGAAAAAAATCCAGTTATATTTACACGAGTTAAAACCCTTGAATTAAATTCAAATTCCCAAATCAAAAAATGGTTTAACCCACATATAACTTGTACAGCATTTTTAATCCCTAGTTTCAAATCATAGAATTCAATTTCAAACTTGAATTCAAATTCAAATCAAATTATTCAAATTTTCAAAACTCGATTAAGTTATTCGAAATAACTTTTATCTTTGAAATCCCATTTCAAAAGCTTTTCACTTTAAATCCAAATTTCTAATTTCAAAATCAATTGAAATTAAAATTTAAATTTCAAAAACATTGAATTTAAATTATCTGTGACTTAACCGATTTCCACGTGTTATCCATATTTGTGTGTGTAAAGGTGTAGTCCAGGGGTTTTACACACAATAGTGCAACATCAATCATCACAGATATATCGATAAGCGGTATAATCGATAACGCTTATCTTCATTCACAGATTCATAGATAAAATAAATTTATCAGTCACAAAGATTCACTATTATAATTCGATGTGGGTTTCGGATAACCAACTTGTGATATCCCGGAAATTTGGCAATATCAATTTAATAATCTTTATAAATAATTAAATTGATTTGTTGATTTTATTTTATAAATTGACAAGTTTATTCATTTTAAAAAGCTAATAATAACTAATTTGGCAATATCTTTTCTAACAATTTTAAATTGAGAAGATTTATCTTTCTAAAACTTATATAAATGTTTTATATTTATAATGTATATATATATATTGGTATATATATATTATGAATAGGGAATCTTTTAATTTAATAAAACTATGTTTTCAAATTATAATATATATGTATATATATATTGTTATTTGAAGTTATGTATTAAATCTCAATATGATAATTATCAAAACTAATGTTAAAAGTATTTTCCATTTAGAATATATATATTTGTATATATTGGAATGGAAAGAGTATTGGATTTGAATTTAATTAAGATGTTTTCAAACTTTAATATTTATACAATTTTTAATTTGACAATACTTTTGGAAATGATAATTGAGATTTAAATAACAAGAATAATTTCTTATTCATTAAAGATATATTTTAGCTTAAGTTCTGAATAAGATTAAATTAAGAAGTTCAATTGTTTTAATATTCTTTCATTTTTAAAATACAAACCTAAGACAAATTTAGTTTGAAAAAATATATATATAGTAAAATAAGTTTCTCAAGCATATATAAATATGTTATAAATATTTGATTAAGGTATAAGTTACTTAAATAATAGTTTTCACATTTGTATATTTTTATAGGAATGTAAAAGCTTAATTATAAAAAGACAAATATATCATTTTATACATATAAATATTTCTTAAATACACATATATGACTTAAGTAAATTAATTAAAACAAGAATTTACACTTGTTAGCATATTAGAGTGGTTTAGTGACATTTGTAAAGATGTAAGCCTATGTGTAAGCAAATTAACACTTAAAGAAGACACATGGCTATTTTCTTTGGTAATTAAAGTTTTAAAATTTTAAATATAGAAAAAGATCTGCAATTTTCTTTCTTCAGCTCTAATTTTTCTTCACTCTTCAACTAAAAATACAATTCGAATCAAAAGAAAAGATAAACCTGCAAATCAAAGAAGAATGAAAACCTGGAAACTAAAACTCAAAGCAAAGGAAAGATCAAGGCTAATTACAACATCAGTTTCAAATTTTCTCAAATGCAAATCAGTTTCAAATCTATCAACTAGTAACCAGAGATCAAACAGCAAGAATTTAAAATCAACAAAGCAAAAAGAAAAAGCAAGTTCAAATCTGGAACAAGTCTGGAAATCAAGAACAGGTTATCTGTTCTCTGTTCTAAGTACTGGTGAGTAAACATAAGTTTTAAAAACAGTTTAAATTGGATTTCAGTTAGATGATTTTGAATGAAAATATTCTGTTATCTGAAATGTTGGAATTAAATGTATGCATGCTTGTATATGAGAGTTTGATTTCCTGTATAGACATAATTTAGTCTCTGTTTAGTGATAATAGACATGATCTCTTAATCAAACCATTATTTCATCATTTAATCACTGTTAGCCCTTGATTTGTGAATAAAAGATGTTTAAAATCATATGATATCATTATTGAAAATAAGTTGTGAAACTTTTATAAAATATTTGACTTGAAATTTTATAAACAGCAGTAAATTATAAATTTGGTCAAAAATTGATTAATTTAATTTTAAGTTTGAATTGCATAATTGAATTCCTAATGCTAAATCATGAATTTTAAGATATGGATCATGATTTCTAGTTGGGTAATTAAAGAGAATTTTGGGATTTTCTGTTTTGGGCATTTTGGTCGATTCACGGCGAACAACGGCGAAGTTGGGGACGTGTTTGAGCTCGAAGGTGGAGGGGGCAATGGAGATCATAGGAAAAATAAATTGGGAATTTATTTAGATTCGAGTTGGCCAATAATTGATGGATTAGGGTTTAACACCCTGTGTTTTGTCGTTGATGTTCATTTGATCTTCGCGGCGATGAGGGGCTATCGGAGTCCATCGCGAGTGGTTCTGGAGGTACGGGAGGTTGCGACGTGGCCTAGGGAAGGATCGCGTGTCATCTCGAGGCAAGGATCATCGGCGGCAACAAATTTTCTGATGATATTAGGTTCAGGCAGTTGGGTTCGAT
Source organism: Allium fistulosum (assembly GCA_030737815.1). Classification (NCBI taxonomy): domain Eukaryota; kingdom Viridiplantae; phylum Streptophyta; class Magnoliopsida; order Asparagales; family Amaryllidaceae; genus Allium; species Allium fistulosum. The sequence continues at coordinate 358,086,318 of CM060904.1, forward strand.
GATCATTTTTCGAATACTCGATCGAACGAGTTTTCTGGGTATAGCGTTGTGTTGCGGAGGTCGTTTGCGAAGTGTCGGAGGTTGGAGCAGGATTCATCGCCGATCAACGTGGTCGTGCACGTTAACGTGCACGTTTGTGCACGAGCTCGTTCGTGTGCAAGTTTGGAAGCAGGCGACTTTGGTTTCGGGGAAGAAAGGAACTACTCGAGGAGATCTCGTGATTTTTGTCAAGAGACTCGAAGCAGGAAGCTTAGTTGAGTGACTCGATAATTACTTCGAGAATTCTAAAGTTTTTCTCGGGTTTTGGTAGGAATGGTTTTTAAGAATTATTCAGGAATGTTTTAAAAGTTTTAACAAAAGAAACTTTGTTTCTATGGTATTCCGGAGTTTTAAAAACAAGGATAAAACAAGATTTTTACTTTTAAAACTAATTTGTTTTCTAGAAAAATTGTTTAAACAAGTCTTAGTAATTTAAATAAATAAGTTTAAAAAAAAAAATAGGAAGTGGATTTAAAAATGATCTTTGTATTTAAAATTTATTTAATAACTTTGAATGGTTTCAAGAGTTAAGGAAGAAATTTAATGTTGTAATTGTTTAATTATAATAAAGATTTTTATCTTAAGAAATTAAGATTTGATTTATTAAAAGAAATTAATGTGTGAAATTCATAAGGATAATTCATTTATTTTAAATAATTTAAGAATAGATAATAATTTAATTAAGATAAATGATTTTCTTAATTAAGATCTTTAAGTATAAGGAGTTAAGGAATTATTTAATTCAATTTAAATAATTAGTTAAATAATTAACTAAGTAGTTAATTAATGATTAACTTAAGATAATCATTTATAAATTAATTAAGTATAATTACTTGTTGAAGTAATTAAGGAATAATTACTGAATATAATTAAGTAAAGATAAAATATTTAATAAAGTAATTAGAGGATAATTATTTTATTAAATGAAAATGATTAAGAGTTAATCACTTGTTATTAATTTAATAATTTATTAAATTAATTAAAGGATTAGATTAATCAAAGATGATTAATAATTATGGTTTAATTAAGGTTAATTAATAATGTAATTAATTATTTATGAAGGTAATTAATTAAAGTAATTAATTAATAGAAGTAATTAAAGGAAGTTAATTACTGGATTAGATTAATCAAAGATGATTAATAATTATGGATTAATTAAGAATAATTACTTAATGTAATTAATAAATAATTAAAGATGTAATTAGAGATCATTAGTTTATAATTAATGATGTAATTAAGAGTTAATTAATTAAGATTAATTAATCAAATGATAACTAATTAATTATAATTAATTAAGGATTAAAGTAATTGATTATAATTAATTGATTTATGAAGTAATTAAAGGTTAATTACTGTATTTAATTAAGAATAATTAATTTGTGAAATTAATTAAAGATAATTACTCAAATGTAAGTAAAGTATAATTAATCAAGGTGATTAATTAAAATGGATAATTAGAGAAGATTAATTAATTTATTTGTAATTAATTAATGATTTTATAAGAAAGATTTATAATGATAAGAAATTAATTTAATTTACTTTAAATTAATTAAGAGATGAAGTAATTAATTTAATTCACTTTAAATTAATTAAAGATAGAGATAGTTAATTTAATTCATTTTAAATTAACTATGTTGTGATTAAGTAAATCATTGCTTATATAAGAATGAATGACATTGATTGTCTTGAATGAATGTATCTCAGAAATGAGATAAGATGTTGTGTAGTATGAATGCTTGGTTGCATTATGATGGTAATATAGATTAACTATTGTGATGTTGATATGGATTACCTATTTAGTTATGAATCATCTGTTTAATTGATAATATGATTATCAATTATGATTTGTGAATTATCTATTTGTATAGATAAGTTAAATTGTTTAAACCTTTAAACAACTTGGCCTTAAAAGATACGTTTTGGATTTCGATGAGACCGGGATCGGGTTTCCGTATACCGGATTTCCAGGTCTGGAGACCCGAATACCACATCGATCCAAATTAACGATAGATCGTGAATCTCCAATGAAGATGAAGATTTAGAGTGCAAGGGTTATTGTCGTTAACTCTGAGGGTGATTCCAAAACGAGTGTAACGAGATAATGCCTTCGGTTTCGTTCGAACCCGGAACGAACTTGTATGGATTGAATGCTTTCAGCACATCGTCAGGCGGACGATGAGCATTCTAAGTGATATGTTCTGATTAAAGGTAATCGTAACCTCAAGCCTCATCAACCGGGAATGGCTAAAACAGGGGAGGTGCAGCAAGGCTTCGTGGGTAGCACCCACTGAGAGCAAGATAGATCCCTGTCTAGAGGTCCCTTTTCTTTTATTCGGCTTAGTGTGTAGTTGGTCGCGCCAACTACGGGATTATCTTGTTCGGAATTATCCAGTAAGGGATGGTTCCGGCTTTGTGTTGCAGGGGAGCGGGCGTACTCCTCGGTACGGTGATCTAGGCCACGTACTGTGACGGGCGGTACCCCAGTAGCCCTGCCATTGTATGGAATCCAAACTCCAATAAGTGCCGTACGTATTAGTTGTGCCCAACTATGTTGGAATGTGAGATGTAAGCATTTCAGCTATTTCTATATTTTACTTGAAAACCCTAGACCCTATTATAGTACAATCGGATTTCCTATCAAATGTTTTAGTTAGCGTAAGGTAAAAACTTACCCATATTTATTTGTGGGAAGTCTTACGTGATACTTTTGTTTTCAAAGGTTTTCAAAGTTAAGCAATCTAACCGTTTACTCACACCAGACCCCTGTCTGACCCAAGTGTTTATTTTCTATTTTATTAAACTCTTGGGTACTCAATATTGTATTGAGTAGTCGAGGGATTCAGGTTAATCTTGACGAATACTGGAGGAGCTGAGGAGCAGGAGGCTTCAGCGTGTAGATATATAGAGTTTCCGCTGTGTTTGTAGTAGTCTGTATAGTACTGATGTACTTGTGTTGTATAATAGACAGAAGTTTATAACTGTCTATTCTGTGATGTATAAATTGTGTACTCTGATGTATATGATACTATGTAATATCTTATGAGATATAATATATTTTTCGTTCCGCTGTGAGATTCTGATATTGTTGTTGTTCTTTCTTCTTTTCTTTTCTTCTTCTATCCCTTTCTTTCTTAATTAACGATGCGACTTTCTATGGAGAAAAAGTCTGGTTGTTACATTTGGTATCAGAGCCAGGTTGGTTGAGTGAATACCTAGGCTCTGAAGTGGTGTCTATCTTGAGAGCGCGTAATTGTTAGTTATATAAAAATGATTTTATATTGTGTTAATTGATCGGTTGAGTGGTATATGGATTCTGGTCAATACGAGTAGCTAACGTTATTGATAGGGATCTCTAAACACTTGAACCAGGCCGACGGACACAATATTGTTTTAAAGAGGTAAATGAAATAATTTTACCCAGAAATAATTTCTATATAAAAAGTATCATTTTAAATATATATATTTCTACCTATTTGTTGGGTTACCTGTTCGGGTTTTCCAATATAAGTTATAAAGGTAGATAAGGTGGTAGTGTGAGTAACACGACTACCAATAGTTAGAATTTGAGTGTTGAGGTTGGAAGTATATCTGACGAGACTGTAGACCTAATACTGTCTCGAGTGAACTTTGTTGTGGTGTAAAGATTTCACCGATCTCTGAAGGAAACCAGTTATGGTTTAGAGTTTATCTTTGAAGTTGGATGAATAGAGTAGATCTATTGGATGAGCTGAAGAGAGTGATGGTATTTTGGTAACCTCAGGAAGTAGTAGCTGTGTGATGAGACACGGTGGCTATGGACGTTTCTGAAGATGTTTCTTCTGGAACAAGTTTGAAGAAGTGAGTCTGTTTCGGTGTTGTGGCTGAGTCCAGTGGGGTGTTTCTATTTGCTTTGAGGTCCGAGTTTCTCGAGGAGTTTCGGATAAGAAGTCTTTGGTTTGTGGCAGCAGTGCGGCTAGGAGTGTTCTGTGTGTTAGCAGGAAGTTTCTGGCTGAGTAGTTTTTCTGAAGTTGGAGTCCAGAAGCAGCTGAGTGAATCCATTTCTTCGATGAATTGGATAGTTAAGTATGAGCTGTTCTAATTTGTGAAGAGAGAACAGTATCTGTGGAAGTTAGGTCGAGTTGATCGCAAAAGAGACTTGCGATTGATTGAGTGTTCTTTTGGGTTATTGGAGATTGAGATTCCGTATCGACTTGATTCATGGAGTTACCGGAAGTTCAGCTTAGTAGAAGGATGTCTTCTAGAGAAGAATTTGGAGAAGCAGCTCAGGATTCTTTGGAGAAGGATTGATCAGCCCTAATTTTCTGTAGGGGATTCTACTGGGATGTTTTTGACCAGTGGGAAGGTTCACTAAGATTTTATAGATATGGTGAATTGTGGATGATCAAGTTTGCTCGAGTTTCTCCGATGGCATTCTCATCTATTCCAGATCAGAGTTGTGCAGCGGAAGCAAGGTAGTAACTATTCTAGAACGGAAGCATTCGGGAGTTGTAATTTTCTTGGAATAGAGAATTTCTATAGGAAATTCAAGTGTATCTCTAAGTGTGAAGAAATTTTCAGGATTTGGAGATAAGGTTGTCAAGTGCAACTGTTTTGGCTATTCCAGATAGGAGAAGTAGTTCATAGTTCTCTAATGTTTGTGGAGTAGAATTGTGTTCTGGATTTCGGTGATTTTTGGGAAACCATTTTGTTGAGTAGGATCCGGAAATTGGTTTGATATTGGTCTAATCTGTTTCAAGAAGCATCAGCAAGGGTTAAGCTGATCAGGAAGAATGAAGTGACTCAGGATCGTCAAAGGAGTTATGCAGTTAAGAATTGATGGAATTTGGAAATTGATGTTGAAATTGGATATTGTTTAAGTTTTTCTCCGATCAAAGGAGATATAAGATTTGGTAAGACTGGAGAGTAAGCTCCAGAAGTATTATGATATTTTTCTGTGTTCTTTGGAGATTAGATTTTGATCCCCAGGATTGAGTTGCCAGTTCGGATAACTGGAATTCATTTTATTTCACATATCTTTGAGGAATATGTGTATGATTCATCGAGTGATGGAATCAGCAGTTCAGAAGGATAGTTGGGATGGTTTTGAGTTAGTCTGATATCTTGTTCAGATTTGTGATCTAGAAAGGAAGGACTTCTAGATTATTATAGATAGTTAGTTTAGATCATGTAGAACGAGTCTCCCGGTATATATATATACTTGGGGAAACTCGAGTAAATTCTATCCAGATTTTGACTGGATAGTTAAATTTGTTTGATTAAATTGTTTGCTATGGTTGTTAGAATATGATTGATATGTATGATTGCTGATTAAAATTTAAAATTTTGTTGGGTTATTAAATTATCTTTGCTTTTAAATTTCGGGGACGAAATTATTTTAAGGGGGGAGGAATGTGATATCCCGGAAATTTGGCAATATCAATTTAATAATCTTTATAAATAATTAAATTGATTTGTTGATTTTATTTTATAAATTGACAAGTTTATTCATTTTAAAAAGCTAATAATAACTAATTTGGCAATATCTTTTCTAACAATTTTAAATTGAGAAGATTTATCTTTCTAAAACTTATATAAATGTTTTATATTTATAATGTATATATATATATTGGTATATATATATTATGAATAGGGAATCTTTTAATTTAATAAAACTATGTTTTCAAATTATAATATATATGTATATATATATTGTTATTTGAAGTTATGTATTAAATCTCAATATGATAATTATCAAAACTAATGTTAAAAGTATTTTCCATTTAGAATATATATATTTGTATATATTGGAATGGAAAGAGTATTGGATTTGAATTTAATTAAGATGTTTTCAAACTTTAATATTTATACAATTTTTAATTTGACAATACTTTTGGAAATGATAATTGAGATTTAAATAACAAGAATAATTTCTTATTCATTAAAGATATATTTTAGCTTAAGTTCTGAATAAGATTAAATTAAGAAGTTCAATTGTTTTAATATTCTTTCATTTTTAAAATACAAACCTAAGACAAATTTAGTTTGAAAAAATATATATATAGTAAAATAAGTTTCTCAAGCATATATAAATATGTTATAAATATTTGATTAAGGTATAAGTTACTTAAATAATAGTTTTCACATTTGTATATTTTTATAGGAATGTAAAAGCTTAATTATAAAAAGACAAATATATCATTTTATACATATAAATATTTCTTAAATACACATATATGACTTAAGTAAATTAATTAAAACAAGAATTTACACTTGTTAGCATATTAGAGTGGTTTAGTGACATTTGTAAAGATGTAAGCCTATGTGTAAGCAAATTAACACTTAAAGAAGACACATGGCTATTTTCTTTGGTAATTAAAGTTTTAAAATTTTAAATATAGAAAAAGATCTGCAATTTTCTTTCTTCAGCTCTAATTTTTCTTCACTCTTCAACTAAAAATACAATTCGAATCAAAAGAAAAGATAAACCTGCAAATCAAAGAAGAATGAAAACCTGGAAACTAAAACTCAAAGCAAAGGAAAGATCAAGGCTAATTACAACATCAGTTTCAAATTTTCTCAAATGCAAATCAGTTTCAAATCTATCAACTAGTAACCAGAGATCAAACAGCAAGAATTTAAAATCAACAAAGCAAAAAGAAAAAGCAAGTTCAAATCTGGAACAAGTCTGGAAATCAAGAACAGGTTATCTGTTCTCTGTTCTAAGTACTGGTGAGTAAACATAAGTTTTAAAAACAGTTTAAATTGGATTTCAGTTAGATGATTTTGAATGAAAATATCCTGTTATCTGAAATGTTGGAATTAAATGTATGCATGCTTGTATATGAGAGTTTGATTTCCTGTATAGATATAATTTAGTCTCTGTTTAGTGATAATAGACATGATCTCTTAATCAAACCATTATTTCATCATTTAATCACTGTTAGCCCTTGATTTGTGAATAAAAGATGTTTAAAATCATATGATATCATTATTGAAAATAAGTTGTGAAACTTTTATAAAATATTTGACTTGAAATTTTATAAACAGCAGTAAATTATAAATTTGGTCAAAAATTGATTAATTTAATTTTAAGTTTGAATTGCATAATTGAATTCCTAATGCTAAATCATGAATTTTAAGATATGGATCATGATTTCTAGTTGGGTAATTAAAGAGAATTTTGGGATTTTCTGTTTTGGGCATTTTGGTCGATTCACGGCGAACAACGGCGAAGTTGGGGACGTGTTTGAGCTCGAAGGTGGAGGGGGCAATGGAGATCATAGGAAAAATAAATTGGGAATTTATTTAGATTCGAGTTGGCCAATAATTGATGGATTAGGGTTTAACACCCTGTGTTTTGTCGTTGATGTTCATTTGATCTTCGCGGCGATGAGGGGCTATCGGAGTCCATCGCGAGTGGTTCTGGAGGTACGGGAGGTTGCGACGTGGCCTAGGGAAGGATCGCATGTCATCTCGAGGCAAGGATCATCGGCGGCAACAAATTTTCTGATGATATTAGGTTCAGGCAGTTGGGTTCGATGATCATTTTTCGAATACTCGATCGAACGAGTTTTCTGGGTATAGCGTTGTGTTGCGGAGGTCGTTTGCGAAGTGTCGGAGGTTGGAGCAGGATTCATCGCCGATCAACGTGGTCGTGCACGTTAACGTGCACGTTTGTGCACGAGCTCGTTCGTGTGCAAGTTTGGAAGCAGGCGACTTTGGTTTCGGGGAAGAAAGGAACTACTCGAGGAGATCTCGTGATTTTTGTCAAGAGACTCGAAGCAGGAAGCTTAGTTGAGTGACTCGATAATTACTTCGAGAATTCTAAAGTTTTTCTCGGGTTTTGGTAGGAATGGGTTTTTAAGAATTATTCAGGAATGTTTTAAAAGTTTTAACAAAAGAAACTTTGTTTCTATGGTATTCCGGAGTTTTGAAAACAAGGATAAAACAAGATTTTTACTTTTAAAACTAATTTGTTTTCTAGAAAAATTGTTTAAACAAGTCTTAGTAATTTAAATAAATAAGTTTAAAAAAAAAATAGGAAGTGGATTTAAAAATGATCTTTGTATTTAAAATTTATTTAATAACTTTGAATGGTTTCAAGAGTTAAGGAAGAAATTTAATGTTGTAATTGTTTAATTATAATAAAGATTTTTATCTTAAGAAATTAAGATTTGATTTATTAAAAGAAATTAATGTGTGAAATTCATAAGGATAATTCATTTATTTTAAATAATTTAAGAATAGATAATAATTTAATTAAGATAAATGATTTTCTTAATTAAGATCTTTAAGTATAAGGAGTTAAGGAATTATTTAATTCAATTTAAATAATTAGTTAAATAATTAACTAAGTAGTTAATTAATGATTAACTTAAGATAATCATTTATAAATTAATTAAGTATAATTACTTGTTGAAGTAATTAAGGAATAATTACTGAATATAATTAAGTAAAGATAAAATATTTAATAAAGTAATTAGAGGATAATTATTTTATTAAATGAAAATGATTAAGAGTTAATCACTTGTTATTAATTTAATAATTTATTAAATTAATTAAAGGATTAGATTAATCAAAGATGATTAATAATTATGGTTTAATTAAGGTTAATTAATAATGTAATTAATTATTTATGAAGGTAATTAATTAAAGTAATTAATTAATAGAAGTAATTAAAGGAAGTTAATTACTGGATTAGATTAATCAAAGATGATTAATAATTATGGATTAATTAAGAATAATTACTTAATGTAATTAATAAATAATTAAAGATGTAATTAGAGATCATTAGTTTATAATTAATGATGTAATTAAGAGTTAATTAATTAAGATTAATTAATCAAATGATAACTAATTAATTATAATTAATTAAGGATTAAAGTAATTGATTATAATTAATTGATTTATGAAGTAATTAAAGGTTAATTACTATATTTAATTAAGAATAATTAATTTGTGAAATTAATTAAAGATAATTACTCAAATGTAAGTAAAGTATAATTAATCAAGGTGATTAATTAAAATGGATAATTAGAGAAGATTAATTAATTTATTTGTAATTAATTAATGATTTTATAAGAAAGATTTATAATGATAAGAAATTAATTTAATTTACTTTAAATTAATTAAGAGATGAAGTAATTAATTTAATTCACTTTAAATTAATTAAAGATAGAGATAGTTAATTTAATTCATTTTAAATTAACTATGTTGTGATTAAGTAAATCATTGCTTATATAAGAATGAATGACATTGATTGTCTTGAATGAATGTATCTCAGAAATGAGATAAGATGTTGTGTAGTATGAATGCTTGGTTGCATTATGATGGTAATATAGATTAACTATTGTGATGTTGATATGGATTACCTATTTAGTTATGAATCATCTGTTTAATTGATAATATGATTATCAATTATGATTTGTGAATTATCTATTTGTATAGATAAGTTAAATTGTTTAAACCTTTAAACAACTTGGCCTTAAAAGATACGTTTTGGATTTCGATGAGACCGGGATCGGGTTTCCGTATACCGGATTTCCAGGTCTGGAGACCCGAATACCACATCGATCCAAATTAACGATAGATCGTGAATCTCCAGTGAAGATGAAGATTTAGAGTGCAAGGGTTATTGTCGTTAACTCTGAGGGTGATTCCAAAACGAGTGTAACGAGATAATGCCTTCGGTTTCGTTCGAACCCGGAACGAACTTGTATGGATTGAATGCTTTCAGCACATCGTCAGGCGGACGATGAGCATTCTAAGTGATATGTTCTGATTAAAGGTAATCGTAACCTCAAGCCTCATCAACCGGGAATGGCTAAAACAGGGGAGGTGCAGCAAGGCTTCGTGGGTAGCACCCACTGAGAGCAAGATAGATCCCTGTCTAGAGGTCCCTTTTCTTTTATTCGGCTTAGTGTGTAGTTGGTCGCGCCAACTACGGGATTATCTTGTTCGGAATTATCCAGTAAGGGATGGTTCCGGCTTTGTGTTGCAGGGGAGCGGGCGTACTCCTCGGTACGGTGATCTAGGCCACGTACTGTGACGGGCGGTACCCCAGTAGCCCTGCCATTGTATGGAATCCAAACTCCAATAAGTGCCGTACGTATTAGTTGTGCCCAACTATGTTGGAATGTGAGATGTAAGCATTTCAGCTATTTCTGTATTTTACTTGAAAACCCTAGACCCTATTATAGTACAATCGGATTTCCTATCAAATGTTTTAGTTAGCGTAAGGTAAAAACTTACCCATATTTATTTGTGGGAAGTCTTACGTGATACTTTTGTTTTCAAAGGTTTTCAAAGTTAAGCAATCTAACCGTTTACTCACACCAGACCCCTGTCTGACCCAAGTGTTTATTTTCTGTTTTATTAAACTCTTGGGTACTCAATATTGTATTGAGTAGTCGAGGGATTCAGGTTAATCTTGACGAATACTGGAGGAGCTGAGGAGCAGGAGGCTTCAGCGTGTAGATATATAGAGTTTCCGCTGTGTTTGTAGTAGTCTGTATAGTACTGATGTACTTGTGTTGTATAATAGACAGAAGTTTATAACTGTCTATTCTGTGATGTATAAATTGTGTACTCTGATGTATATGATACTATGTAATATCTTATGAGATATAATATATTTTTCGTTCCGCTGTGAGATTCTGATATTGTTGTTGTTCTTTCTTCTTTTCTTTTCTTCTTCTATCCCTTTCTTTCTTAATTAACGATGCGACTTTCTGTGGAGAAAAAGTCGGGTTGTTACACAACTGGAATCCAACTCCCTGTCGCATCGAAATTCAAGTGTCGTTTTTTGGGCCAAGGGTTTTCATATTCATATAACAGTATATTCATCACAGATATCACAGTTCAGCATAAAGCAATTCGTAGCATCATAATCACATAACAGAGATATAAATCCAATATGCAGCATTCAATGAAATCCAAACATCATAAGTAAGGTCAATTAATTATCTGACTAACTTAAATCAGATTAATTACTAATCCTGGTTAATTAATTTCAAACTCTTACTATTCATTATTCTTTAACCATCAATTAATCAACCTTTAATCATTAAATAATTAACCTTTAATTATTTAATTCACCATTTAATTAATTATCTTAATTAATAAATTAAACCTTTATTAATTACCATTTAATTAATTATCCTTAATTGATTAAAATAGGTGATTATTCTTAATCACTTAATCAACTTTATCCATTAATTAATTACTTTTAATTAAGTAATTATCGTTAGGTAATTACCCTTAATTACATTACTAAATAATTAGGCTTCATTAATTACATTAAGTAATTATACTTATCACATTTACTTTCCAATTTCACTTTAAATTTAAGACTAAAAAATGAATACCAGTTTAACTTAACAAAGTTTGAAACACATTTAAAAACAATATTCACCTTTAACTTACTTTTAAATTCCTTAAAATATACTTTCAATTAGTTAACCAATTTAATTTAATACTTGATTTATTTCCAAAGTAAGTTTCAAAGCTAACTTGTATTCATTATTACACTTTGATTTTAAAACTTAGCTTAAACCTTGTTTTTATAATTTGAAATTAAGATTTGAAATTTCAAAAACAGAACAGGTTTTGAAATCTGCTACCAAACATCACCCGAGCCATGACCAAAATGGCTTCGAGTCCCAACTTAAACTGCTTCGAGCAAAACATAATTTAACCCGAGTGAAAAATCTCACCTTCCCCAAAAGGAACAGGGATGAGAAAACGTGCACGTGCACGGGTACTTCGCCGACGTTCATCTCCAGCCTACCCCACGTCGTCGAACACGTCGACGTTCAACCTCGCCTCCATTTCCGATCACCTGAACTACCCAATTATCTCGAAATCAAATTCGAGAAGCTCGACCCCATAACTGGCAGCATAGTTAACTCAACACGACCAACCCTATCAACATTGCCTCGACCACCACGTGCCGACCACCTGAGAGCTTCCTCCTCCGACTACTGCTTCGACTACGTCTCCTCTACCATTCCCCAAACTCTCGCCACGCTCGATCGTCAGAGGACCACGCACGAATCGAAACAAGTATCGCACACTAAAACTAGGTTACGAAAAACAAAAGCTCACCGCCGCCGTCACATCGTCTTGATCCACCACCTGACATTTTTCCATGATCCTCCGATCATCCTACTGTCACCAGAAGAAAACTCGAACCTCCAGATCATTCAGATCCCCAGAGATGAACCAAAACTCCATTTCTATTCAAACCAGAAATGTAAATCCAATCCCAAACTAAAATTTTTGCTTTTAGTTTTAAAAATCTGGTTTTTTTTCTATGGTTTCAGATCACAAGCCTGAAATTATGAATTTGAATGTTTGAATTTTCACTTTATACAAGTTTACTCTGTTATTTTATTTCCAGAACCATTTCAAGTTTATGGTATCTTGAATAAATTCTAATAACTTAAATCTTTGAGAAACAACAAATTTTGTTTAGAACTAATATCCTAACTTAGACTAGAAATGAGATAATGAATATTGATTTACAACTTAGGCCTGGAAACAAAGTCTGGGAGAACCCAGATACACAGCAGCATGCACACAAATATATTCACAAATATATTCACAATATATATACAGGTACTCACTTATATATACTTATAACAGAGATTACCAAGCAACCATATTTATTTAAGTTTTAAAAGTTACTCACCAGTTTTAAAAAGAGGAAGAACAGAGCATCATTTTGAAAACAAGCTTTGATACTTTAAAACTGGAAGGTGTTTGAAAGTTGCTACCCTGTTCTGATTTTCTTGAAAACTTTGCCTTGTTAAAACTGGAATGCTCAGTCTCTTTTGTAAACGAGATGTAAACGAGATGAAATGAAAAAGCTAAACAGGTTAATAAATAGATAGAAAGATGTTTTACAGGCATTGTTTCTTGTGAACGAAAATGAAATGAGGCAGATAGATATGTGTGAACAAATATACAGGTTATTCTTTCTTTTGGTACAAACATGTTTCAGAGATTTTTATCTCTATGGGGGCTGAAGTGATCTATACAATGTACACTAGAGATAGTAGCATTTAATGACAATGTCCTTTATGTCTACATTTACAATACCAGTTGACTTCGGCTGATATAATTTTGCTTTGCCTTATCACTTTATATTTAGAACTTTGCTTTGTCATTAAGTGTTGTTTGTATTTGTTCAACTTGACTATATCTTTTTTCTTCTTTTTCTCGGCTGAGATGATAGTGTTGTGGTGCTTGCATTAAATTACTTTGTACTTTATGTTTCTTCATTTACAAGTGCACATACTTAAGGATATTTTGTTTATTTTTAATGTGTGGTTTTAATTTAACTAATGTGTTATTCTATACCTTTACAATTTATAAATTTTGTAATATAAATGGGTTTCTATTTTTAATATATTGTTTAAATCTAACTAATTTGTTTACTATATATTTTTATTAAAATTTAACTTGTTATAATTTGTCATATTTATTAACCATCAATCCTAAATTTAAATCATTTATTTACAATTTAAATTCAAATCAAAAGTAGATATATATATATATATATATATAATTTCAAATTCGCTCATATATGCTCAACACATATATATTCACATACATATAATATTTACAATATTTAAATTTTAAATGATTTAACATAGGATTTATTTGAGTTCGGGGAAACTCGCATCACTTTATCACTTAATTCTACAAATTTTAATTCAAAAATTCATTTAATTATCAATTAAATGTAATTAAAATTCGGGGTCATTATAGACTTCCCCCCTTAAAAGAATTTCGTCCTCGAAATTGCACAGGGAGACACAAAGATAGATGAAAAATATTTCATCAACTCAAACTGAATATTTATTCTGCATTTGGCTTACCAATTCAGAATATCAATAATAAATACAAGAACGAATCTGTTTGACATTTCACAAAATACTCGGGTTATCCAGATCTACGAAATATACAGTGGCATCGGTTAGTTCGAAAGAATAACTAACCATTCGTAGAATATATTGGGACCCAAAGAAGTAGATAGATATGTGGATACAATTTCAAAACTTTCTAGTTTAAAAACTAAAGTATATCTATCAACCATAGCAATCAAAGCAACCAATACATCCAAACAAACAAAATTAGTCCATCCGGAGTTTATGTCCCATATTGATATATCGAATTCCTTCCTAGATCTACCAGAAACTATCGAAGAATTGAGAAAAGATGCTGAAACAAAAAGATTGATAGAGAAAAGATTGTTTCCTCTGTTGTTACAGAGTATTGACCATTTATAGTCGTATTCCCCTGTCCCCTATCTCATCCTCTTCTTGCACTCATACTTACTATCAGTGGATAGCAAGAGAATTTACTGAGGCGTACAGGCAGATATCTTAGAGATTACTCATTCTAGGGTATACTTCACCCTATCTCTAATGAGCTACTTAATGTGTAATACTCCTGAGCTAAAGTTCAACCTTAGCTCTGATGCCACATGTAACGAGACGGATTTTGCCCGCTCGAAAATCGACATCCATACTTTACATCATACTCGAATGTCGTAGATTCGACCGTTCAAATCCGAGTCGCCGAAGCTTATAACACCATTAAGTATAACAACACAGCGGAAAAAAGAAAACAATGATATCATATACAACTCCAATGAATACAATATCCAGAATGATATACAACAATGATATCAATATACATCAGCAATATCAGAGATATGATACAAGAAATAGCAGCGGAAAGAAAATAGATAACACCAGCAGTGGATAGAATGTCTCCAATAGAATGCTTCAAGATAAGCAACGTCAGTCCATGAACTCCAAGAACTGGACCAGCTCCAGATAATCTACTAAACCTGAATATCTGAAAAACCCAACTCTAGACTGCCCGTGTGGAAAATGGTGGGCACCCAGAGTTTAGGAAGGGAACAATAAACTCCGGGTCAGTCATGGGACTGGTGTGAGCAACAAAAACAGTTTATCTTTAAAACAAGCAACAAAGGCTTTTAAACATTGAAATCCGCAATGATTTTCGAAAATGAAACTACCATAAGGCCTCCCGCCACACACACAATGCAATCGCAGAATTGGAGGAGATTTCTCCTTATGATAGTCAAACATGCTTACTCCGCAAAATCAAAACTCTTTTGATATTATTACTAGTGCATAGTGTAGAAAAACATTTCGAAAATATAATATAAATCTTAGCCAGCATACAACTATTGTTGTATGCCTACTATAGCTACTACGTTCAATAGCAGGTTACCGCCACATTCCATAGCAGGTAATACAACTAAAACCGTACTGGGTTCGTATTGTTTATTTGGATTTCCAACAAATGATCAGGCTAAGGAACTTCCTTACCGAAATAGAAACGCCTCTGGAAAGACGCCCCGGATCCTAACCGGATCTCTGCAAACAAAAGGCCGACGCTACCTCACGCTGTACAGCTGTAACTAGGTAACTAACACACTGACGCTACCTCACGCTGTACAGCTATAACTAGGTAACTAACACACAAGTATGCCATCCCCCGGTCGTAACCAACCTTTATCCGAGGATCCTCAATCATAAAGCAACAACCATAAAATATAATCAACATAGGTAAAATATCTGGGCTCCATACATGATACCACCTTTTATCCAGTAGGAAATGACATACCCTAGGGGCGCTACCCCTAAAAACCTTTGCCGCAACATTCCTGTTTCGACCATTACCGGGTTGTGAGGCTAGATGAAGTCTCGTCCACAAAACTACGTTTTTCCACAAAGCAACGCTTTTTCACAAAGCAACGCTTCGATCAACAAATGATCAGCAGCACTTCGTATGCCACATTACCAAATTGGGAATGTATCACTAGTAACCATCAACTACATAACCTCTGAGCTCGTACGTCTCAGAGAAGGGTGTTAAGCTAAGAGAATAAATTCTCCGCCACCAACAGAAATGTATTTGATAGAAACCAGCTTTACATCTCAAAGTGTAACGTCAGACACACATCCATACAAGTCTGTTCTGGGTTCGAACAGAACCGAAGGCACTTCCAAAGAAGTCCTTGCAATCCGGGTATTCACAATCCCAATCGGACTTCCCATCACTTAGGAAATCTCTATACCGTAGCTACTCAGTGCAGAGACAACCGATAGGTCATCCTATCGCTCTCGCAAATACCCGGTCTTCACCATCGGTCTTCAAATGCTATCCATATCGTCGTATCACTATTCGGAATGGGTTATATGACGCAAAGGTCCTCTCCCGGCTAAACCGAATAACGAGCGCAATTAAAAATCATATGGATACTGGGGTCTTAGTTAAATCATAGCTTAAAAGCCCAAAACTTTTCATTCGAATGGTAAAACAAATTACCATTTCCAATCTTTTAAATAAAAAGATTTAACTCAAAAACCTTATATGGTTTAAACAATTTCCACACTTTTAATCTTTTAAACAAAAAGATTCAATTCACAAAGTTAACCCCGTTCACAAAGATCCATTTATGGATTTCAAAACAATTTCCATTTCACTTGGATTAACTCGTTAAATCTTTAAGTCAAGATTTAACTTATAGCTTTTAAAACAATTCCATTTCAAGTTGGATTAACTCGTTCGGTCTTTGAATCAAAGACTCATTTCATAAATTTCAAAACATTTCAATTCTATTTCAAACTTGAAACCGTTCAACACAATTGGGAAATCCTTTCTTAAAATGAAAGCTATTATTAGTTGAAAACAAGTAGTTTTCGTTTCGAAAAAAATCCAGTTATATTTATACGAGTTAAAACCCTTGAATTAAATTCAAATTCCCAAATCAAAAAATGGTTTAACCCACATATAACTTGTACAGCACTTTTAATCCCTAGTTTCAAATCATAGAATTCAATTTCAAACTTGAATTCAAATTCAAATCAAATTATTCAAATTTTCAAAACTCGATTAAGTTATTCGAAATAACTTTTATCTTTGAAATCCCATTTCAAAAGCTTTTCACTTTAAATCCAAATTTCTAATTTCAAAATCAATTGAAATTAAAATTTAAATTTCAAAAACATTGAATTTAAATTATCTGTGACTTAACCGATTTCCACGTGTTATCCATATTTGTGTGTGTAAAGATGTAGTCCAGGGGTTTTACACACAATAGTGCAACATCAATCATCACAGATATATCGATAAGCGGTATAATCGATAACGCTTATCTTCATTCACAGATTCATAGATAAAATAAATTTATCAGTCACAAAGATTCACTATTATAATTCGATGTGGGTTTCGGATAACCAACTGGAATCCGACTCCCTATCGCATCGAAATTCAAGTGTCGTTTTACGGGCCAAGGGTTTTCGTATTCATATAACAGTATATTCATCACAGATATCACAGTTCAGCATAAAGCAATTCATAGCATCATAATCACATAACAGAGATATAAATCCAATATGCAGCATTCAATGAAATCCAAACATCATAAGTAAGGTCAATTAATTATCTGACTAACTTAAATCAGATTAATTACTTATCCTGGTTAATTAATTTCAAACTCTTACTATTCATTATTCTTTAACCATCAATTAATCAACCTTTAACCATTAAATAATTAACCTTTAATTATTTAATTCACCATTTAATTAATTATCTTAATTAATAAATTAAACCTTTATTAATTACCATTTAATTAATTATCCTTAATTGATTAAAATAGGTGATTATTCTTAATCACTTAATCAACTTTATCCATTAATTAATTACTTTTAATTAAGTAATTATCGTTAGGTAATTACCCTTAATTACATTACTAAATAATTAGGCTTCATTAATTACATTAAGTAATTATACTTATCACATTTACTTTCCAATTTCACTTTAAATTTAAGACTAAAAAATGAATACCAGTTTAACTTAACAAAGTTTGAAACACATTTAAAAACAATATTCACCTTTAAATTACTTTTAAATTCCTTAAAATATACTTTCAATTAGTTAACCAATTTAATTTAATACTTGATTTATTTCCAAAGTAAGTTTCAAAGCTAACTTGAATTCATTATTACACTTTGATTTTAAAACTTAGCTAAAACCTTGTTTTTATAATTTGAAATTAAGATTTGAAATTTCAAAAAACAGAACAGGTTTTGAAATCTGCTACCAAACATCACCCGAGCCATGACCAAAATGGCTTCGAGTCCCAACTTAAACTGCTTCGAGCAAAACATAATTTAACCCGAGTGAAAAATCTCACCTTCCCCAAAAAGAACAGGGATTAGAAAACGTGCACGTGCACGTGTACTTCGCCGACGTTCATCTCCAGCCTACCCCACGTCGTCGAACACGTCGACGTTCAACCTCGCCTCCATTTCCGATCACCTGAACTACCCAATTGTCTCGAAATCAAATTCGAGAAGCTCGACCCAAAACTGGCAGCACAGTGAACTCACCACGACCAACCCTGTCAACATTGCCTCGACCACCACGTGCCGACCACCTGAGAGCTTCCTCCTCCGGCTACTGCTTCGACTACGTCTCCTCTACCATTCCCCAAACTCTCGCCACGCTCGATCGTCAGAGGACCACGCACGAATCGAAATAAGTATCGCACACTAAAACTAGGGTTACGAAAAACAAAAGCTCACCGCCGCCGTCACATCGTCTTGATCCACCACCTGACATTTTTCCATGATCCTCCGATCATCCTACTGTCACCAGAAGAAAACTCGAACCTCCAGATCATTCAGATCCCCAGAGATGAACCAAAACTCCATTTCTGTTCAAACCAGAAATGTAAATCCAATCCCAAACTAAAATTTTTGCTTTTAGTTTTAAAAATCTGGTTTTTTTTTCTATGGTTTCAGATCACAAGCCTGAAATTATAAATTTGAATGTTTGAATTTTCACTTTATACAAGTTTACTCTGTTATTTTATTTCCAGAACCATTTCAAGTTTATGGTATCTTGAATAAATTCTCATAACTTAAATCTTTGAGAAACAACAAATTTTGTTTAGAACTAATATCCTAACTTAGACTAGAAATGAGATAATGAATATTGATTTACAACTTAGGCCTGGAAACAAAGTCTGGGAGAACCCAGATACACAGCAGCATGCACACAAATATATTCACAAATATATTCACAATATATATACAGGTACTCACTTATATATACTTATAACGGAGATTACCAAGCAACCATATTTATTTAAGTTTTAAAAGTTACTCACCAGTTTTAAAAAGAGGAAGAACAGAGCATCATTTTGAAAACAAGCTTTGATACTTTAAAACTGGAAGGTGTTTGAAAGTTGCTACCCTATTCTGATTTTCTTGAAAACTTTGCCTTGTTAAAACTGGAATGCTCAGTCTCTTTTGTAAACGAGATGTAAACGAGATGAAATGAAAAAGCTAAAGCAGGTTGATAAATAGATAGAAAGATGTTTTACAGGCATTGTTTCTTGTGAACGAAAATGAAATGAGGCAGATAGATATGTGTGAACAAATATACAGGTTATTCTTTCTTTTGGTACAAACATGTTTCAGAGATTTTCATCTCTATGGGGGCTGAAGTGATCTATACAATGTACACTAGAGATAGTAGCATTTAATGACAATGTCCTTTATGTCTACATTTACAATACCAGTTGACTTCGGCTGATATAATTTTGCTTTGCCTTATCACTTTATATTTAGAACTTTGCTTTGTCATTAAGTGTTGTTTGTATTTATTCAACTTGACTATATCTTTTTATTTCTTTTTCTCGGCTGAGATGATAGTGTTGTGGTGCTTGCATTAAATTACTTTATACTTTATGTTTCTTCATTTACAAGTGCACATACTTAAGGATATTTTGTTTATTTTTAATGTATGGTTTTAATTTAACTAATGTGTTATTCTATACCTTTACAATTTATAAATTTTGTAATATAAATGGGTTTCTATTTTTAATATATTGTTTAAATCTAACTAATTTGTTTACTATATATTTTTATTAAAATTTAACTTGTTATAATTTCTCATATTTATTAACCATCAATCCTAAATTTAAATCATTTATTTACAATTTAAATTCAAATCAAAAGTAGATATATATATATATATATATAATTTCAAATTCGCTCATATATGCTCAACACATATATATTCACATACATATAATATTTACAATATTTAAATTTTAAATGATTTAACATAGGATTTATTTGAGTTCGGGGAAACTCGCATCACTTTATCACTTAATTCTACAAATTTTAATTCAAAAATTCATTTAATTATCAATTAAATGTAATTAAAATTCGGGGTCGTTACAGACTTCCCCCCTTAAAAGAATTTCGTCCTCGAAATTGCACAGGGAGACACAAAGATAGATGAAAAATATTTAATCAACTCAAACTGAATATTTATTCTGCATTTGGCTTACCAATTCAGAATATCAATAATAAATACAAGAACGAATCTGTTTGACATTTCACAAAATACTCGGGTTATCCAAATCTACGAAATATACAGTGGCATCGGTTAGTTCGAAAGAATAACTAACCATTCGTAGAATATATTGGGACCCAAAGAAGTAGATAGATATGTGGATACAATTTCAAAACTTTCTAGTTTAAAAACTAAAGTATATCTATCAACCATAGCAATCAAAGCAACCAATACATCCAAACAAACAAAATTGGTCCATCCGGAGTTTATGTCCCATATTGATATATCGAATTCCTTCCTGGATCTACCAGAAACTATCGAAGAATTGAGAAAAGATGCTGAAACAAAAAGATTGATAGAGATAAGATTGTTTCCTCTGTTGTTACAGAGTATTGACCATTTATAGTTGTATTCCCCTGTCCCCTATCTCATCCTCTTCTTGCACTCATACTTACTATCAGTGGATAGCAAGAGAATTTACTGAGGCGTACAGACAGATATCTTAGAGATTACTCATTCTAGGGTATACTTTACCCTATCTCTAATGAGCTACTTAATGTGTTATACTCCTGAGCTAAAGTTCAACCTAAACTCTGATACCACATGTAACGAGACGGATTTTGCCCGCTCGAAAATCGACATCCATACTTTACATCGTACTCGAATGTCGTAGATTCGACCGTTCAAATCCGAGTCGCCGAAGCTTATAACACCATTAAGTATAATAACACAGCGGAAAAAAGAAAACAATGATATCATATACAACTCAAATGAATACAATATCCAGAATGATATACAACAATGATATCAATATACATCAGCAATATCAGAGATATGATACAAGAAATAGCAGCGGAAAGAAAATAGATAACACCAGCAGCGGATAGAATGTCTCCAATAGAATGCTTCAAGATAAGCAACGTCAGTCCATGAACACCAAGAACTGGACCAGCTCCAGATAATCTACTAAACCTGAATATCTGAAAAACCCAACTCTAGACTGCCCGTGTGGAAAATGGTGGGCACCCAGAGTTTAGGAAGGGAACAATAAACTCCGGGTCAGTCATGGGACTGGTGTGAGCAACAAAAACAGTTTATCTTTAAAACAAGCAACAAAGGCTTTTAAACATTGAAATCCGCAATGATTTTTGAAAATGAAACTACCATAAGGCCTCCCGCCACACACACAATGCAATCGCAGAATTGGAGGAGATTTCTCCTTATGATAGTCAAACATGCTTACTACGCAAAATCAAAACTCTTTTGATATTATTACTAGTGCATAGTGTAGAAAAACATTTCGAAAATATAATATAAATCTTAGCCAGCATACAACTATTGTTGTATGCCTACTATAGCTACTACGTTCAATAGCAGGTTACCGCCACATTCCATAGCAGGTAATACAACTAAAACCGTACTGGGTTCGTATTGTTTATTTGGATTTCCAACAAATGATCAGGCTAAGGAACTTCCTTACCGAAATAGAAACGCCTCTGGAAAAACGCCCCGGATCCTAACAGGATCTCTGCAAACAAAAGGCCGACGCTACCTCACGCTGTACAGCTGTAACTAGGTAACTAACACACTAACGCTACCTCACGCTGTACAGCTGTAACTAGGTAACTAACACACAAGTATGCCATCCCCCGGTCGTAACCAACCTTTATCCGAGGATCCTCAATCATAAAGCAACAGCCACAAAATATAATCAACATAGGTAAAATATCTGGGCTCCATACCATGATACCACCTTTTATCCAGAAGGAAATGACATACCCTAGGGGCGCTACCCCTACAAACCTTTGCCGCAACATTCCTGTTTCGACCATTACCGGGTTGTGAGGCTCGACAAAGTCTCGTCCACAAAACTACGTTTTTCCACAAAGCAACGCTTTTTCACAAAGCAACGCTTCGATCAACAAATGATCAGCAGCACTTCGTATGCCACATTACCAAATTGGGAATGTATCACTAGTAACCATCAACTACATAACCTCTGAGCTCGTACGTCTCAGAGAAGGGTGTTAAGCTAAGAGAATAAATTCTCCGCCACCAACAGAAATGTATTTGATAGAAACCAGCTTTACATCTCAAAGTGTAACGTCAGACACACATCCATACAAGTCTATTCTGGGTTCGAACAGAACCGAAGGCACTTCCAAAGAAGTCCTTGCAATCCGGGTATTCACAATCCCAATCGGACTTCCCATCACTTAGGAAATCTCTATACCGTAGCTACTCAGTGCAGAGACAATCGATAGGTCAGCCTATCGCTCTCGCAAATACCCGGTCTTCACCACCGGTCTTCAAATGCTATCCATATCGTCGTATCACTATTCGGAATGGGTTATATGACACAAAGGTCCTCTCCCGGCTAAACCGAATAACGAGCGCAATTAAAAATCATATGGATACTGGGGTCTTAGTTAAATCACAGCTTAAAAGCCCAAAACTTTTCATTCGAATGGTAAAACAAATTACCATTTCCAATCTTTTAAATAAAAAGATTTAATTCAAAAACCTTCAATGGTTTAAACAATTTCCACACTTTTAATCTTTTAAACAAAAAGATTCAATTCACAAATTTCACTTGGATTAACTCGTTAAATCTTTAAGTCAAGATTTAACTTATAGCTTTTAAAACAATTCCATTTCAAGTTGGATTAACTCGTTCGGTCTTTGAATCAAAGACTCATTTCATAAATTTCAAAACATTTCAATTCTATTTCAAACTTGAAACCATTCAACACAATTGGGAAATCCTTTCTTAAAATGAAAGCTATTATTAGTTGAAAACAAGTAGTTTTCGTTTCGAAAAAAATCCAGTTATATTTACACGAGTTAAAACCCTTGAATTAAATTCAAATTCCCAAATCAAAAAATGGTTTAACCCACATATAACTTGTACAGCATTTTTAATCCCTAGTTTCAAATCATAGAATTCAATTTCAAACTTGAATTCAAATTCAAATCAAATTATTCAAATTTTCAAAACTCGATTAAGTTATTCGAAATAACTTTTATCTTTGAAATCCCATTTCAAAAGCTTTTCACTTTAAATCCAAATTTCTAATTTCAAAATCAATTGAAATTAAAATTTAAATTTCAAAAATATTGAATTTAAATTATCTGTGACTTAACCGATTTCCATGTGTTATCCATATTTGTGTGTGCAAAGGTGTAGTCCAGGGGTTTTACACACAATAGTGCAACATCAATCATCACAGATATATCGATAAGTGGTATAATCGATAACGCTTATCTTCATTCACAGATTCATAGATAAAATAAATTTATCAGTCACAAAGATTCACTATTATAATTCGATGTGGGTTTCAGATAACCAACTGGAATCCGACTCCCCGTCGCATCGAAATTCAAGTGCCGTTTTACGGGCCAAGGGTTTTCATATTTATATAACAGTATATTCATCACAGATATCACAGTTCAGCATAAAGCAATTCATAGCATCATAATCACATAACAGAGATATAAATCCAATATGCAGCATTCAATGAAATCCAAACATCATTAGTAAGGTCAATTAATTATCTGACTAACTTAAATCAGATTAATTACTAATCCTGGTTAATTAATTTCAAACTCTTACTATTCATTATTCTTTAACCATCAATTAATCAACCTTTAATCATTAAATAATTAACCTTTAATTATTTAATTCACCATTTAATTAATTATCTTAATTAATAAATTAACCCTTTATTAATTACCATTTAATTAATTATCCTTAATTGATTAAAATAGGTGATTATTCTTAATCACTTAATCAACTTTATCCATTAATTAATTACTTTTAATTAAGTAATTATCGTTAGGTAATTACCCTTAATTACATTACTAAATAATTAGGATTCATTAATTACATTAAGTAATTATACTTATCACATTAACTTTCCAATTTCACTTTAAATTTAAGACTAAAAAATGAATACCAGTTTAACTTAACAAAGTTTGAAACACATTTAAAAACAATATTCACCTTTAACTTACTTTTAAATTCCTTAAAATATACTTTCAATTAGTTAACCAATTTAATTTAATACTTGATTTATTTCCAAAGTAAGTTTCAAAGCTAACTTGAATTCATTATTACACTTTGATTTTAAAACTTAGCTTAAACCTTGTTTTTATAATTTGAAATTAAGATTTGAAATTTCAAAAACAGAACAGGTTTTGAAATCTGCTACCAAACATCACCCGAGCCATGACCAAATGGCTTCGAGTCCCAACTTAAACTGCTTCAAGCAAAACATAATTTAACCCGAGTGAAAAATCTCACCTTCCCCAAAAAGAACAGGGATGAGAAAACGTGCACGTGCACGTGTACTTCACCGACGTTCATCTCCAGCCTACCCCACGTCGTCGAACACGTCGACGTTCAACCTCGCCTCCATTTCCGATCACCTGAACTACCCAATTGTCTCGAAATCAAATTCAAGAAGCTCGACCCCAAAACTGGCAGCACAGTGAACTCACCACGACCAACCCTGTCAACATTGCCTCGACCACCACGTGCCGACCACCTGAGAGCTTCCTCCTCCGGCTACTGCTTCGACTACGTCTCCTCTACCATTCTCCAAACTCTCGCCACGCTCGATCGTCAGTGGACCACGCACGAATCGAAATAAGTATCGCACACTAAAACTAGGGTTACGAAAAACAAAAGCTCACCGCCGCCGTCACATCGTCTTGATCCACCACCTGACATTTTTCCATGATCCTCCGATCATCCTACTGTCACCAGAAGAAAACTCGAACCTCCAGATCATTCAGATCCCCAGAGATGAACCAAAACTCCATTTCTGTTCAAACCAGAAATGTAAATCCAATCCCAAACTAAAATTTTTGCTTTTAGTTTTAAAAATCTGGTTTTTTTTTCTATGGTTTCAGATCACAAGCCTGAAATTATAAATTTGAATGTTTGAATTTTCACTTTATACAAGTTTACTCTGTTATTTTATTTCCAGAACCATTTCAAGTTTATGGTATCTTAAATAAATTCTCATAACTTAAATCTTTGAGAAACAACAAATTTTGTTTAGAACTAATATCCTAACTTAGACTAGAAATGAGATAATGAATATTGATTTACAACTTAGACCTGGAAACAAAGTCTGGGAGAACCCAAATACACAGCAGCATGCACACAAATATATTCACAAATATATTCACAATATATATACAGGTACTCACTTATATATACTTATAACAGAGATTACCAAGCAACCATATTTATTTAAGTTTTAAAAGTTACTCACCAGTTTTAAAAAGAGGAAGAACAGAGCATCATTTTGAAAACAAGCTTTGATACTTTAAAACTGGAAGGTGTTTGAAAGTTGCTACCCTATTCTGATTTTCTTGAAAACTTTGCCTTGTTAAAACTGGAATGCTCAGTCTCTTTTGTAAACAAGATGTAAACGAGATGAAATGAAAAAGCTAAAGCAGGTTGATAAATAGATAGAAAGATGTTTTACAGGCATTGTTTCTTGTGAACGAAAATGAAATGAGGCAGATAGATATGTGTGAACAAATATACAGGTTATTCTTTCTTTTGGTACAAACATGTTTCTAAGATTTTTATCTCTATGGGGGCTGAAGTGATCTATACAATGTACACTAGAGATAGTAGGATTTAATGACAATGTCCTTTATGTCTACATTTACAATACCAGTTGACTTCGGCTGATATAATTTTGCTTTGCCTTATCACTTTATATTTAGAACTTTGCTTTGTCATTAAGTGTTGTTTGTATTTGTTCAACTTGACTATATCTTTTTTTTTTCTCGGCTGAGATGATAGTGTTGTGGTGCTTGCATTAAATTACTTTGTACTTTATGTTTCTTCATTTACAAGTGCACATACTTAAGGATATTTTGTTTATTTTTAATGTGTGGTTTTAATTTAACTAATGTGTTATTCTATACCTTTACAATTTATAAATTTTGTAATATAAATGGGTTTCTATTTTTAATATATTGTTTAAATCTAACTAATTTGTTTACTATATATTTTTATTAAAATTTAACTTGTTATAATTTCTCATATTTATTAACCATCAATCCTAAATTTAAATCATTTATTTACAATTTAAATTCAAATCAAAAGTAGATATATATATATATATATAATTTCAAATTCGCTCATATATGCTCAACACATATATATTCACATACATATAATATTTACAATATTTAAATTTTAAATGATTTAACATAGGATTTATTTGAGTTCGGGGAAACTCGCATCACTTTATCACTTAATTCTACAAATTTTAATTCAAAAATTCATTTAATTATCAATTAAATGTAATTAAAATTCGGGGTCGTTACAGACTCCCCCCCTTAAAAGAATTTCGTCCTCGAAATTGCACAGGGAGACACAAAGATAGATGAAAAATATTTCATCAACTCAAACTGAATATTTATTCTGCATTTGGCTTACCAATTCAGAATATCAATAATAAATACAAGAACGAATCTGTTTGACATTTCACAAAATACTCGGGTTATCCAGATCTACGAAATATACAGTGGCATCGGTTAGTTCGAAAGAATAACTAACCATTCGTAGAATATATTGGGACCCAAAGAAGTAGATAGATATGTGGATACAATTTCAAAACTTTCTAGTTTAAAAACTAAAGTATATCTATCAACCATAGCAATCAAAGCAACCAATACATCCAAACAAACAAAATTGGTCCATCCGAAGTTTATGTCCCATATTGATATATCGAATTCCTTCCTGGATCTACCAGAAACTATCGAAGAATTGAGAAAAGATGCTGAAAAAAAAAGATTGATAGAGAAAAGATTGTTTCCTCTGTTGTTACAGAGTATTGACCATTTATAGTCGTATTCCCCCGTCCCCTATCTCATCCTCTTCTTGCACTCATACTTACTATCAGTGGATAGCAAGAGAATTTACTGAGGCGTACAGACAGATATCTTAGAGATTACTCATTCTAGGGTATACTTCACCCTATCTCTAATGAGCTACTTAATGTGTTATACTCCTGAGCTAAAGTTCAACCTTAGCTCCGATACCGCATGTAACGAGACGGATTTTGCCCGCTCGAAAATCGACATCCATATTTTACATCGTACTCGAATGTCGTAGATTCGACCGTTCAAATCCGAGTCGCCGGAGCTTATAACAACATTAAGTATAACAACACAGTGGAAAAAAGAAAACAATGATATCATATACAACTCCAATGAATACAATATCCAGAATGATATACAACAATGATATCAATATACATCAGCAATATCAGAGATATGATACAAGAAATAGCAGCGGAAAGAAAATAGATAACACCAGCAGCAGATAGAATGTCTCCAATAGAATGCTTCAAGATAAGCAACGTCAGTCCATGAACTCCAAGAACTGGACCAGCTCCAGATAATCTACTAAACCTGAATATCTGAAAAACCCAACTCTAGACTGCCCGTGTGGAAAATGGTGGGCACCCAGAGTTTAGGAAGGGAACAATAAACTCCGGGTCAATTATGGGACTGGTGTGAGCAACAAAAACAGTTTATCTTTAAAACAAGCAACAAAGGCTTTTAAACATTGAAATCCGCAATGATTTTCGAAAATGAAACTACCATAAGGCCTCCCGCCACACACACAATGCAATCGCAGAATTGGAGGAGATTTCTCCTTATGATAGTCAAACATGCTTACTACGCAAAATCAAAACTCTTTTGATATTATTACTAGTGCATAGTGTAGAAAAACATTTCGAAAATATAATATAAATCTTAGCCAGCATACAACTATTGTTGTATGCCTACTATAGCTACTACGTTCAATAGCAGGTTACCGCCACATTCCATAGCAGGTAATACAACTAAAACCGTACTAGGTTCGTATTGTTTATTTGGATTTCCAACAAATGATCAGGCTAAGGAACTTCCTTACCGAAATAGAAACGCCTCTGGAAAGACGCCCCAGATCCTAACCGGATCTCTGCAAACAAAAGGCCGACGCTACCTCACGCTGTACAGCTGTAACTAGGTAACTAACACACTGACGCTACCTCACGCTGTACAGCTGTAACTAGGTAACTAACACACAAGTATGCCATCCCTCGGTCATAACCAACCTTTATCCGAGGATCCTCAATCATAAAGCAACAGCCACAAAATATAATCAACATAGGTAAAATATCTGGGCTCCATACCATGATACCACCTTTTATCCAGAAGGAAATGACATACCCTAGGGGCGCTACCCCTACAAACCTTTGCCGCAACATTCCTGTTTCGACCATTACCGGGTTGTGAGGCTCGACGAAGTCTCGTCCACAAAACTACGTTTTTCCATAAAGCAACGCTTTTTCACAAAGCAACGCTTCGATCAACAAATGATCAGCAGCACTTCGTATGCCACATTACAAAATTGGGAATGTGTCACTAGTAACCATCAACTACATAACCTCTGAGCTCGTACGTCTCAGAGAAGGGTGTTAAGCTAAGAGAATAAATTCTCCGCCACCAACAGAAATGTATTTGATAGAAACCAGCTTTACATCTCAAAGTGTAACGTCAGACACACATCCATACAAGTCTGTTCTGGGTTCGAACAGAACCGAAGGCACTTCCAAAGAAGTCCTTGCAATCCGGGTATTCACAATCCCAATCGGACTTCCCATCACTTAGGAAATCTCTATACCGTAGCTACTCAGTGCAGAGACAATCGATAGGTCATCCTATCGCTCTCGCAAATACCCGGTCTTCACCACCGGTCTTCAAATGCTATCCATATCGTCGTATCACTATTCGGAATGGGTTATATGACACAAAGGTCCTCTCCCGGCTAAACCGAATAACGAGCGCAATTAAAAATCATATGGATACTGGGGTCTTAGTTAAATCACAGCTTAAAAGCCCAAAACTTTTCATTCGAATGGTAAAACAAATTACCATTTCCAATCTTTTAAATAAAAAGATTTAATTCAAAAACCTTCAATGGTTTAAACAATTTCCACACTTTTAATCTTTTAAACAAAAAGATTCAATTCACAAAGTTAACCCCGTTCACAAAGATCCATTTATGGATATCAAAACAATTTCCATTTCACTTGGATTAACTCGTTAAATCTTTAAGTCAAGATTTAACTTATAGCTTTTAAAACAATTCCATTTCAAGTTGGATTAACTCGTTCGGTCTTTGAATCAAAGACTCATTTCATAAATTTCAAAATATTTTAATTCTATTTCAAACTTGAAACCGTTCAACACAATTGGGAAATCCTTTCTTAAAATGAAAGCTATTATTAGTTGAAAACAAGTAGTTTTCGTTTCGAAAAAAATCCAGTTATATTTACACAAGTTAAAACCCTTGAATTAAATTCAAATTCCCAAATCAAAAAATGGTTTAACCCACATATAACTTGTACAACATTTTTAATCCCTAGTTTCAAATCATAGAATTCAATTTCAAACTTGAATTCAAATTCAAATCAAATTATTCAAATTTTCAAAACTCGATTAAGTTATTCGAAATAACTTTTATCTTTGAAATCCCATTTCAAAAGCTTTTCACTTTAAATCCAAATTTCTAATTTCAAAATCAATTGAAATTAAAATTTAAATTTCAAAAACATTGAATTTAAATTATCTGTGACTTAACCGATTTCCACGTGTCATCCATATTTGTGTGTGTAAAGGTGTAGTCCAGGGGTTTTACACACAATAGTGCAACATCAATCATCACAGATATATCGATAAGCGGTATAATCGATAACGCTTATCTTCATTCACAGATTCATAGATAAAATAAATTTATCAGTCACAAAGATTCACTATTATAATTCGATGTGGGTTTCGGATAACCAACTGGAATCCGACTCCCTGTCGCATCGAAATTCAAGTGCCGTTTTACGGGCCAAGGGTTTTCATATTCATATAACAGTATATTCATCACATATATCACAGTTCAGCATAAAGCAATTCATAGCATCATAATCACATAACAGAGATATAAATCCAATATGCAGCATTCAATGAAATACAAACATCATAAGTAAGGTCAATTAATTATCTGACTAACTTAAATCAGATTAATTACTAATCCTGGTTAATTAATTTCAAACTCTTACTATTCATTATTATTTAACCATCAATTAATCAACCTTTAAACATTAAATAATTAACCTTTAATTATTTAATTCACCATTTAATTAATTATCTTAATTAATAAATTCACCCTTTATTAATTACCATTTAATTAATTATCCTTAATTGATTAAAATAGGTGATTATTCTTAATCACTTAATCAACTTTATCCATTAATTAATTACTTTTAATTAAGTAATTATCGTTAGGTAATTACCCTTAATTACATTACTAAATAATTAGGCTTCATTAATTACATTAAGTAATTATACTTATCACATTTACTTTCCAATTTCACTTTAAATTTAAGACTAAAAATGAATACCAGTTTAACTTAACAAAGTTTGAAACACATTTAAAAACAATATTCACCTTTAACTTACTTTTAAATTCCTTAAAATATACTTTCAATTAGTTAACCAATTTAATTTAATACTTGATTTATTTCCAAAGTAAGTTTCAAAGCTAACTTGAATTCATTATTACACTTTGATTTTAAAACTTAGCTTAAACCTTGTTTTTATAATTTGAAATTAAGATTTGAAATTTCAAAAACAGAACAGGTTTTGAAATCTGCTACCAAACATCACCCGAGCCATGACCAAAATGGCTTCGAGTCCCAACTTAAACTGCTTCGAGCAAAACATAATTTAACCCGAGTGAAAAATCTCACCTTCCCCAAAAAGAACAGGGATGAGAAAACGTGCACGTGTACTTCGCCGACGTTCATCTCCAGCCTACCCCACGTCGTCGAACACGTCGACGTTCAACCTCGCCTCCATTTCCGATCACCTGAACTACCCAATTGTCTCGAAATCAAATTCGAGAAGCTCGACCCCAAAACTGGCAGCACAGTGAACTCACCACAACCAACCCTGTCAACATTGCCTCGACCACCACGTGCCGACCACCTAAGAGCTTCCTCCTCCGGCTACCGCTTCGACTACGTCTCCTCTACCATTCCCCGAACTCTCGCCATGCTCGATCGTCAGAGGACCACGCATGAATCGAAATAAGTATCGCACACTAAAACCAGGGTTACGAAAAAAAAAAGCTCACCGCCGCCGTCACATCGTCTTGATCCACCACCTGACATTTTTCCATGATCCTCCGATCATCCTACTGTCACCAGAAGAAAACTCGAACCTCCAGATCATTCAGATCCCCAGAGATGAACCAAAACTCCATTTCTGTTCAAACCAGAAATGTAAATCCAATCCCAAACTAAAATTTTTGCTTTTAGTTTTAAAAATCTGGTTTTTTTTTCTATGGTTTCAGATCACAAGCCTGAAATTATAAATTTGAATGTTTGAATTTTCACTTTATACAAGTTTACTCTGTTATTTTATTTCCAGAACCATTTCAAGTTTATGGTATCTTGAATAAATTCTCATAACTTAAATCTTTGAGAAACAACAAATTTTGTTTAGAACTAATATCCTAACTTAGACTAGAAATGAGATAATGAATATTGATTTACAACTTAGGCCTGGAAACAAAGTCTGGGAGAACCCAGATACACAGCAGCATGCACACAAATATATTCACAAATATATTCACAATATATATACAGGTACTCACTTATATATACTTATAACAGAGATTACCAAGCAACCATATTTATTTAAGTTTTAAAAGTTACTCACCAGTTTTAAAAAGAGGAAGAACAGAGCATCATTTTGAAAACAAGCTTTAATACTTTAAAACTGGAAGGTGTTTGAAAGTTGCTACCCTGTTCTGATTTTCTTGAAAACTTTGCCGTGTTAAAACTGGAATGCTCATTCTCTTTTGTAAACGAGATGAAATGAAAAAGCTAAAGCAGGTTGATAAATAGATAGAAAGATGTTTTACAGGCATTGTTTCTTGTGAACGAAAATGAAATGAGGCAGATAGATATGTGTGAACAAATATACAGGTTATTCTTTCTTTTGGTACAAACATGTTTCAGAGATTTTTATCTCTATGGGGGCTGAAGTGATCTATACAATGTACACTAGAGATAGTAGCATTTAATGACAATGTCCTTTATGTCTACATTTACAATACCAGTTGACTTCGGCTGATATAATTTTGCTTTGCCTTATCACTTTATATTTAGAACTTTGCTTTGTCATTAAGTGTTGTTTGTATTTGTTCAACTTGACTATATCTTTTTTTTTCTTTTTCTCGGCTGAGATGATAGTGTTGTGGTGCTTGCATTAAATTACTTTGTACTTTATGTTTCTTCATTTACAAGTGCACATACTTAAGGATATTTTGTTTATTTTTAATGTGTGGTTTTAATTTAACTAATGTGTTATTCTATACCTTTACAATTTATAAATTTTGTAATATAAATGGGTTTCTATTTTTAATATATTGTTTAAATCTAAATAATTTGTTTACTATATATTTTTATTAAAATTTAACTTGTTATAATTTCTCATATTTATTAACCATCAATCCTAAATTTAAAACATTTATTTACAATTTAAATTCAAATCAAAAGTAGATATATATATATATATAATTTCAAATTCGCTCATATATGCTCAACACATATATATTCACATACATATAATATTTACAATATTTAAATTTTAAATGATTTAACATAGGATTTATTTGAGTTCGGGGAAACTCGCATCCCTTTATCACTTAATTCTACAAATTTTAATTCAAAAATTCATTTAATTATCAATTAAATGTAATTAAAATTCGGGGTCGTTATAGACTTCCCCCCTTAAAAGAATTTCATCCTCGAAATGGCACAGGGAGACACAGAGATAGATGAAAAATATTTCATCAACTCAAACTGAATATTTATTCTGCATTTGGCTTACCAATTCAGAATATCAATAATAAATACAAGAACGAATCTGTTTGACATTTCACAAAATACTCGGGTTATCCAGATCTACGAAATATACAGTGGCATCGGTTAGTTCGAAAGAATAACTAACCATTCGTAGAATATATTGGGACCCAAAGAAGTAGATAGATATGTGGATACAATTTCAAAACTTTCTAGTTTAAAAACTAAAGTATATCTATCAACCATAGCAATCAAAGCAACCAATACATCCAAACAAACAGAATTGGTCCATCCGGAGTTTATGTCCCATATTGATATATCGAATTCCTTCCTGGATCTACCAGAAACTATCGAAGAATTGAGAAAAGATGCTGAAACAAAAAGATTGATAGAGAAAAGATTGTTTTCTCTGTTGTTACAGAGTATTGACCATTTATAGTCGTATTCCCCTGTCCCCTATCTCATCCTCTTCTTGCAATCATACTTACTATCAGTGGATAGCAAGAGAATTTACTGAGGCGTACAGACAGATATCTTAGAGATTACTCATTTTAGGGTATACTTCACCCTATCTCTAATGAGCTACTTAATGTGTTATACTCCTGAGCTAAAGTTCAACCTTAGCTCTGAAACCACATGTAACGAGACGGATTTTGCCCGCTCGAAAATCGACATCCATACTTTACATCGTACTCGAATGTCGTAGATTCGACCGTTCAAATCCGAGTCGTCGGAGCTTATAACACCATTAATTATAACAACACAACGGAAAAAAGAAAACAATGATATCATATACAACTCCAATGAATACAATATCCAGAATGATATACAACAATGATATCAATATACATCAGCACTATCAGAGATATGATACAAGAAATAGCAGTGGAAAGAAAATAGATAACACCAGCAGCGGATAGAATGTCTCCAATAGAATGCTTCAAGATAAGCAACGTCAGTCCATGAACTCCAAGAACTGGACCAGCTCCAGATAATCTACTAAACCTGAATATCTGAAAAACCCAACTCTAGACTGCCCGTGTGGAAAATGGTGGGCACCCAGAGTTTAGGAAGGGAACAATAAACTCCGGGTCAGTCATGGGACTGGTGTGAGCAACAAAAATAGTTTATCTTTAAAACAAGCAACAAAGGCTTTTAAACATTGAAATCCGCAATGATTTTCGAAAATGAAACTACCATAAGGCCTCCTGCCACACACACAATGCAATCGCAGAATTGGAGGAGATTTCTCCTTATGATAGTCAAACATGCTTACTACGCAAAATCAAAACTCTTTTGATATTATTACTAGTGCATAGTGTAGAAAAACATTTCGAAAATATAATATAAATCTTAGCCAGCATACAACTATTGTTGTATGCCTACTATAGCTACTACGTTCAATAGCAGGTTACTGCCACATTCCATAGCAGGTAATACAACTAAAACTGTACTGGGTTCGTATTGTTTATTTGGATTTCCAACAAATGATCAGGCTAAGGAACTTCCTTACCGAAATAGAAATGCCTCTGGAAAGACGCCCCGGATCCTAACCGGATCTCTGCAAACAAAAGGCCGACGCTACCTCACGCTGTACAGCTGTAACTAGGTAACTAACACACTGACGCTACCTCACGCTGTACAGCTGTAACTAGGTAACTAACACACAAGTATGCCATCCCTCGGTCGTAACCAACCTTTATCCGAGGATCCTCAATCATAAAGCAACAGCCATAAAATATAATCAACATAGGTAAAATATCTGGGCTCCATACCATGATACCACCTTTTATCCAGAAGGAAATGACATACCCTAGGGGCGCTACCCCTACAAACCTTTGCCGCAACATTCCTGTTTCGAGCATTACCGGGTTTTGAGGCTCGACGAAGTCTCATCCACAAAACTACGTTTTTCCACAAAGCAACGCTTCGATCAACAAATGATCAGCAGCACTTCGTATGCCACATTACCAAATTGGGAATGTATCACTAGTAACCATCAACTACATAACCTCTGAGCTTGTACGTCTCAGAGAAGGGTGTTAAGCTAAGAGAATAAATTCTCCGCCACCAACAGAAATGTATTTGATAGAAACCAGCTTTACATCTCAAATTGTAACGTCAGACACACATCCATACAAGTCTGTTCTGGGTTCGAACAGAACCGAAGGCACTTCCAAAGAAGTCCTTGCAATCCGGGTATTCACAATCCCAATCGGACTTCCTGTCACTTAGGAAATCTCTATACCGTAGCTACTCAGTGCAGAGACAATCAATAGGTCATCCTATCGCTCTCGCAAATACCCGGTCTTCACCACCGTTCTTCAAATGCTATCCATATCGTCGTATCACTATTCGGAATGGGTTATATGACACAAAGGTCCTCTCCCGGCTAAACCGAATAACGAGCGCAATTAAAAATCATATGGATACTGGGGTCTTAGTTAAATCACAGCTTAAAAGCCTAAAACTTTTCATTCGAATGGTAAAACAAATTACCATTTCCAATCTTTTAAATAAAAAGATTTAATTCAAAAACCTTCAATGGTTTAAACAATTTCCACACTTTTAATCTTTTAAACAAAAAGATTCAATTCACAAAGTTAACCCCGTTCACAAAGATCCATTTATGTATTTCAAAACAATTTCCATTTCACTTGGATTAACTCGTTAAATCTTTAAGTCAAGATTTAACTTATAGCTTTTAAAAC
Organism: Allium fistulosum; assembly: GCA_030737815.1. Classification (NCBI taxonomy): domain Eukaryota; kingdom Viridiplantae; phylum Streptophyta; class Magnoliopsida; order Asparagales; family Amaryllidaceae; genus Allium; species Allium fistulosum. Next base: position 358,122,406 of record CM060904.1, read on the forward strand.
AATTCCATTTCAAGTTGGATTAACTCGTTCGGTCTTTGAATCAAAGACTCATTTCATAAATTTCAAAACATTTCAATTCTATTTCAAACTTGAAACCGTTCAACACAATTGGGAAATCCTTTCTTAAAATGAAAGCTATTATTAGTTGAAAACAAGTAGTTTTCGTTTCGAAAAAAATCCAGTGATATTTACACGAGTTAAAACCCTTGAATTAAATTCAAATTCCCAAATCAAAAAATGGTTTAACCCACATATAACTTGTACAGCATTTTTAATCCCTAGTTTCAAATCATAGAATTCAATTTCAAACTTGAATTCAAATTCAAAACAAATTATTCAAATTTTCAAAACTCGATTAAGTTATTCGAAATAACTTTTATCTTTGAAATCCCATTTCAAAAGCTTTTCACTTTAAATCCAAATTTCTAATTTCAAAATCAATTGAAATTAAAATTTAAATTTCAAAAATATTGAATTTAAATTATCTGTGACTTAACCGATTTCCACGTGTCATCCATATTTGTGTGTGTAAAGGTGTAGTCCAGGGGTTTTACACACAATAGTGCAACATCAATCATCACAGATATATCGATAAGCGGTATAATCGATAACGCTTATCTTCATTCACAGATTCATAGATAAAATAAATTTATCAATCACAAAGATTCACTATTATAATTCGATGTGGGTTTCGGATAACCAACTGGAATCCGATCCATGTCGCATCGAAATTCAAGTGCCGTTTTACGGGCCAAGGGTTTTCATATTCATATAACAGTATATTCATCACAGATATCACAGTTCAGCATAAAGCAATTCATAGCATCATAATCACATAACAGAGATATAAATCCAATATGCAGCATTCAATGAAATCCAAACATCATAAGTAAGGTCAATTAATTATCTGACTAACTTAAATCAGATTAATTACTAATCCTGGTTAATTAATTTCAAACTCTTACTATTCATTATTCTTTAACCATCAATTAATCAACCTTTAATCATTAATATTAACCTTTAATTATTTAATTCACCATTTAATTAATTATCTTAATTAATAAATTAACCCTTTATTAATTACCATTTAATTAATTATCCTTAATTGATTAAAATAGGTGATTATTCTTAATCACTTAATCAACTTTATCCATTAATTAATTACTTTTAATTAAGTAATTATCGTTAGGTAATTACCCTTAATTACATTACTAAATAATTAGGCTTCATTAATTACATTAAGTAATTATACTTATCACATTTACTTTCCAATTTCACTTTAAATTTAAGACTAAAAAATGAATACCAGTTTAACTTAACAAAGTTTGAAACACATTTAAAAACAATATTCACCTTTAACTTACTTTTAAATTCCTTAAAATATACTTTCAACTAGTTAACCAATTTAATTTAATACTTGATTTATTTCCAAAGTAAGTTTCAAAGCTAACTTGAATTCATTATTACACTTTGATTTTAAAACTTAGCTTAAACCTTGTTTTTATAATTTGAAATTAAGATTTGAAATTTCAAAAACAGAACAGGTTTTGAAATCTGCTACCAAACATCACCCGAGCCATGACCAAAATGGCTTCGAGTCCCAACTTAAACTGCTTCGAGCAAAACATAATTTAACCCGAGTGAAAAATCTCACCTTCCCCAAAAAGAACAGGGATGAGAAAACGTGCACGTGCACGTGTACTTCGCCGACGTTCATCTCCAGCCTACCCCACGTCGTCGAACACGTCGACGTTCAACCTCGCCTCCATTTTCGATCACCTGAACTACCCAATTGTCTCGAAATCAAATTCGAGAAGCTCGACCCCAAAACTGGCAGCACAGTGAACTCACCACGACCAACCCTGTCAACATTGCCTCGACCACCACGTGTCGACCACCTGAGAGCTTCCTCCTCCGGCTACTGCTTCGACTACGTCTCCTCTACCATTCCCCAAACTCTTGCCATGCTCAATCGTCAGAGGACCACGCACGAATCGAAATAAGTATCGCACACTAAAACTAGGGTTACGAAAAACAAAAGCTCACCGCCGCCGTCACATCGTCTTGATCCACCACCTGACATTTTTCCATGATCCTCCGATCATCCTACTGTCACCAGAAGAAAACTCGAACCTCCAGATCATTCAGATCCCCAGAGATGAACCAAAACTCCATTTCTGTTCAAACCAGAAATGTAAATCCAATCCCAAACTAAAATTTTTGCTTTTAGTTTTAAAAATCTGGTTTTTTTTCTATGGTTTCAGATCACAATCCTGAAATTATAAATTTGAATGTTTGAATTTTCACTTTATACAAGTTTACTCTGTTATTTTATTTCCAGAACCATTTCAAGTTTATGGTATCTTGAATAAATTCTCATAACTTAAATTTTTGAGAAACAACAAATTTTGTTTAGAACTAATATCCTAACTTAGACTAGAAATGAGATAATGAATATTGATTTACAACTTAGGCCTGGAAACAAAGTCTGGGAGAACCCAGATACACAGCAGCATGCACACAAATATATTCACAAATATATTCACAATATATATACAGGTACTCACTTATATATACTTATAATAGAGATTACCAAGCAACCATATTTATTTAAGTTTTAAAAGTTACTCACCAGTTTTAAAAAGAGGAAGAACAGAACATCATTTTGAAAACAAGCTTTGATACTTTAAAACTGGAAGGTGTTTGAAAGTTGCTACCCTGTTCTGATTTTCTTGAAAACTTTGCCTTGTTAAAACTGGAATGCTCAGTCTCTTTTGTAAACGAGATGTAAACGAGATGAAATGAAAAAGCTAAAGCAGGTTGATAAATAGATAGAAAGATGTTTTACAGGCATTGTTTCTTGTGAACGAAAATGAAATGAGGCAGATAGATATGTGTGAACAAATATACAGGTTATTCTTTCTTTTGGTACAAACATGTTTCAGAGATTTTTATCTCTATGGGGGCTGAAGTGATCTATACAATGTACACTAGAGATAGTAGCATTTAATGACAATGTCCTTTATGTCTACATTTACAATACCAGTTGACTTCGGCTGATATAATTTTGCTTTGCCTTATCACTTTATATTTAGAACTTTGCTTTGTCATTAAGTGTTGTTTGTATTTGTTCAACTTGACTATATCTTTTTTTTTCTTTTTCTCGGCTGAGATGATAGTGTTGTGGTGCTTGCATTAAATTACTTTGTACTTTATGTTTCTTCATTTACAAGTGCACATACTTAAGGATATTTTGTTTATTTTTAATGTGTGGTTTTAATTTAACTAATGTGTTATTCTATACCTTTACAATTTATAAATTTTGTAATATAAATGGATTTCTATTTTTAATATATTGTTTAAATCTAACTAATTTGTTTACTATATATTTTTATTAAAATTTAACTTGTTATAATTTCTCATATTTATTAACCATCAATCCTAAATTTAAATCATTTATTTACAATTTAAATTCAAATCAAAAGTAGATATATATATATATATATATATATATAATTTCAAATTCGCTCATATATGCTCAACACATATATATTCACATACATATAATATTTACAATATTTAAATTTTAAATGATTTAACATAGGATTTATTTGAGTTCGGGGAAACTCACATCACTTTATCACTTAATTCTACAAATTTTAATTCAAAAATTCATTTAATTATCTATTAAATGTAATTAAAATTCGGGGTCGTTACACCTAGGGTGTAAGAGAAGGAGGTTTTAAGTGTTCAAATTTGATTTGAAATGGTAAATAAAAGAATGAGTAAAGGTAGGATAAAATTTCTCCACGTTTATCTCTTCATAATGCCTTCTTAAACACATCACTATTCATTCATTTTGCCTTCATTCTCATCACTATTCTAAACACAGGTATCAAGGTTCCATAGCGAAAAATTCCCAAAAGGCAATATTAATACAATACAAATTAATAGAAAGGCGGTGTTTGTATCTAGGTCATAGCAATATCCGAAGGTTGATTCAATCCAATCTCGGGGTTATTCAATCATTCAAGGTGTGAACCTTAGGCCACATATTCAGGTACTAATCTAATACTATTTTTGGTTATATATTACATCATGCTATTGTATATTAGATCCTATATTTATATTTTATAATGTATTTATATATGCCGGTGTTGTCCTATTTAATTTGTATATTCAAATTGTTTTAAAAAAACATGAATATAATATATAAGTATACTTCGGCCGTATTTTTGAACAAATAAATTTTAATTTTGGATTTCAAAACTATTTTCAATTAGCTAAAATAACTTTATAATATGTTAAATACACATTTATATATAATATATATATGTAAAAGATATTTTATTAATATATATATATATATATTTCCGATTTATAAAGAAACATAATTTTATGAAAATGAATATAGGTGTGTGTGTATTTCAAATATAAAATAACTATCTTATTCAATTTTAATTCAAATTTTAAAATAGGTATTTTGTTTAAAAACATAGATTTGATTTGAATTTTTCAAAATCCAAATTAGATATTGGAATATTAAAAATAAATTGAATTAGTCAAAATCAATTTTAATTAAAAATACATACATTTATTATTTTATATATAATTTCAAAATAATACTATGGGAAATAAAGGCATATATAAATGGTGAATGTGTTAGTTGTATTGTAAATCCTAGCACCTTTAAGTGCACTAATTAACTATGTACACCATTTACACATTGTATGTGCACTATACGCATGAGTATATTTGGATATACTCAAATTTAAATTCAAATTAAATTCATTAGTTAATTAATTAAATAAAATAAAATATTATTTTGTTTAAATAATATTTTAGATTAGATCTAAAATCAATTAGACTTCATAGGCTCAACAAAGATCCAAAAATGGAATTTTTTTAAAATTCATCCAATTAACTCACTACGACCCGGCCTAGTTCCTTTACTCATAGATTTACATTTTGGCTAGGATGTGTAGATTTTAGGCACCTTTCCTTTGGTCCTTGGATTGTAGATCGAGACTCCAATGTTAGAAGATTTATCGATGAACTTTCCCCATAGGAGGACGATTTCAGTGACATGGAAGAATCTATAATTTTATCAATCTCAACCATTTAATAGGTTTACCTATCTTGGGTAGAAGACTTGCCTAGCGGAATGGCAAAGAGGTACATTCAACAAACTAGGTAGATATATTCTTCATTTGTGGAGAACTGGAAGAAAAATTTATGTTAACCAAGCTGCCCGACCTTACCTATCTTAGTACTTATCATTGTCTTTTTCAATTAAAAACCCATGATCAACTGATAAAAATAAATCTCCTAAATTTAAAAAATTGTGGTTGAATGAAGATAACTTTTAGGATTTAGTTACAACTTAGTGGAAATGGATAATTACTTCTTTGATAATGCAGTGAAAAAACTTGTATTTAAATATGAACATGCTAAGTATTAGGAAAAAATGGAAGAAAAATGTTTTTGTTAATTGTTGCTCAAATTTCTCACAAGTATAATTACTAAGCCGACCCTACACATCAAGGCTTGAACCAATTCTAACAGCCCTCATTCAGCCTAACTCCATCCCAGCAATTCTAACAAGCAGGTACCAGATGGGCCAGCCTGCACTCCTATGCCTGGCCTGACATGAGTCAACATGATCATCTTATATGGCTCGGTCTGGCCCCAAGCTAGCCTATCTATTCAGTAACACTTCAGGTCCATTACATGTTGGATTAAGTCAAGTCGGCATCAACAGCCAACTCATTATACAATGCTCGGCTTAAGCATGAATCATCATTTGCCTAGCTTCATCACAACCCGCATTCGAACTGTCCCGAGCAGCCCATCTCATCTTTCCTTAGTCGCCTTGCACATCCCTTGAAACTTAGTCCTTTGCAACATTTAGATTTCCCTAACAAGCTATGAAAACAAGCGACTGGACATCACATCCCAGAAGATGCTACTCATCTGCATTGGCATATAGACACTATAAAAGTAAATGATAAGTCGTACAGCCAGTCGTACTAGATACGGTAGCGGATCTACCCAAAACATGCCTACTCCTGTAGCATGCCTCCAACATCAAATGTGCATTAAATGTAAAGCATGCGGCTAGTACGGGGGAGAATTTGCATACTTCTCAGCCACACATTCCAAAACACCTTTATAGTTGTCTTTCATCAGCCCGTGCGACCAGATCAATGACCAGGCATAAATCCCGCCTATTTCCTTGCGCGGTCTCAGCCATTCATCTTCCATTTCAACTACAATAATTTATCATATGACATGCAACATGAAAGGGGTTGGAAACTGATTTCTAATGATTCTCTCGCAGCTCAAATTCACTCCTTAATGAAAACTAAAGCCCAAAGCTCTTAAGATTAGCAACTTTTTTAATCTTGCTATATTTCTTATTATTCTCTTATAATTCCTTGCAATTGTAAGGGAGAAACATAGTAAGAGATCTTCATAGTAGACGTAGGCAAGTTTGGCTGAACCACTATACATCCTTATGTCATTTACTTTAATATGCTTGTTTCTCTCCTCTTTAAAATTTTTAGTTCTAATGTTAGCAAGTAGCCGTTGCTTTCACAAAAACATTAGTCCACTTCCATGATTGGCTAATTTTTTAGTCGACATTAATAGCAGGGTTTAAATAGATAAGACCTGTAATGACTCGTCATTCATAACACTCGATATCCATGCATGAAGCACTCAAATGCCATAAGTATCACGGATGATGGTTTTTTAAGGGTAGTATTTTATACAACAACATAGTGCATACCTTTTAATATAAATATTAAATCTCATAGCGAAAGTAATAAATATAATATTAACATAAACATGTAATAAACTAAATGCATATTATATCAAAGAGACATATGATTCAATATCATAATACACGTGCAAATTGTACATCAAGTCTAATATACAACATGTCTTAAAATCAATATAGTCTAAAACATCTACACAAAATGCTGGATATGTATAATCATACAAGTAATAGCTATGGCTCTATAACTCACCTCCAACTAACAGAACCCTCTTCATTAAGTTAACCAATTCATGGAATCGATAACAAAAGAGACAACGAAGAGAGGGTCAAATATAAAGTTTGGTGAAAAGGAAGTATCACTAAACTACATGATTACCAATACTCTACTATATCCTGTACAATACCAAATGGTAATATACGAGGTAACGAAACCATACCTCAACCTGCACCCTCACTTGCATCCAATAAGTTAGCACATTTCTACTATAGTACTATATAATACATGGTATGTATAGTAATTTCTAATCAGCAAGGAAACCCATCAGGACTTAACCACTACACACACTAAGCTAGTGGGTCCCGGGTCTTCCAGTAAGGCCAAAACCTGCAAAATATGGTCATCGTTGTAGCACTACTACTATGAATTTTTACTACATCATCCACCATATATAATTGCATCGAACACAAATCGGTATACATATGTCTAACCGCTACCATTTGTTTGACAAGAAAACCAAGGATAAGTAAGCCAAGGCTAATAACCCTTGCTATAAAATAGAAAGATGTCCATCAACTTATTACCAAGACATTCATACCGATACCGCTTAATAAGAGAAATCAAGACAATAGCACCCCGTTGAATAAATGGTCTATAAATATCAAACCCCAAGGCCATAACAAAGGGACATGGACTTACTTCACATAAGCAACATAGTATGAAATCGTACAATGTAGTACCTTAGTTAGCCGCTTCACCTTGAGGCCATTGGACGAGCATATAAAACCACCATACAGATCATTTTGCATCTTCTTTCTTTGTCATAGTCTTTATATCACTTGGCATCCATCGCATGTTTTCCAAAACATGGCATCCCATCTTTGAACTTATTATATTATTCTATAGTTACCTCGAATCTTATGAGCATCATGCATATGGACGAAAATGAAACCGAACTCTGGAAACTCCAATATTTCAAAAGAGAAATAAATTTTCTCAAACATACAGCAGTTCAGATGTTTGAAATGGGAATTTAGACGTCTAACCTTTATTTCAGACATCTGATCCAAAATCTAAGCATCATAATATTCCAGTGTTAGAGTGGAATAATACATGGTCAATATTCCAAAATTTCAAATGTCTAAACTAAGAGTACAAATGTCTAAATGCTAGATGCGGTCTGGTCTGAACCTTGATGGAAGAATTTCTTTAGTGGAAACTCATTACACCTTTTTTCTGTTTGTCTTTCCTTCTCTTTCCTTCGACATTTTGCTTCATCTCACCATGACACTTTGCAATGTCTCTCCACTCAGATCCACGTCTTTGCTTATAGTGGTTCGACAATCAGACGAATATAGCTTCATACTCGTCGAACGACATTAAAGTGGTGAACCATTTCGGCCATTGTTCGAGTATAACTACTCTACTCACACTCTAACTTCTATATTCATTCGATAATCTCATTCTCAACTATCCTAAACCAGTATTACTTGTATTCTCATTCCTGATCCAAAGCAACAATCCAATAATTCAAACAAAACATATCAATGTACAACATTCACTGAAGCATTACAAAACATTCATTTTATGATTAAACACTTATAATTTGTTATTCAACATGATTAATATCTCTAAAATCCCAATTCAAGTTCAGTTATCAATCCCTAATCTAACCATTAGCTTTTAACAAGAGTATATAACTATACGGTGATTATAAAGCATAGAAGGTAAAACTTGCTGACTAAAAACTACGAAATCCAAGCTCCGATTCAACCCTACTTTCAAGCTCTCTCGATTTCTTCAACATAATGCTAACTTGAAGAGCTGGATTTCTAGAGAACTTCAAACTTAAATTTAGGGATTTAATTTGGTATTTTTAATTAGGATCTGAAAGAGTTATGATAATTTGAATTCGAGGAAATCCTTGTTTTATTTTTGGAAGAAAAACAAAATGAAAAGTAAGGAAGAAGAGTTTCATTTTATAAATATGATAAGCAATTCTATCCAAAGTACAACTTTACCCCTAGCTTCTTTTTTGTCTATTTTTATCACAATATCTGGCTTTGACACACTTTATATCTATTTCATATGTAAATGACATTAAAATGCAATATAATAGATCTTGAGTCATAATTCATTAATCTTCAGAAATTCCTATTTAAGTCATCAGTTTGTTTAAGTCGCTCAATTTTATTAAACAATTTATCTTTTTGATTATTGAGTGAAAAAATGGTTTGTTACATTCTCCCTTCCATAAAAGGATTTCTCTCTCAAAGTCATCAGAGGTGTAACTATGTGTTACATCAACCCCAAATACATAACGTCACTAACACATAGCATCATAACATCAAAACTAGCAAATAAAACATAACACACAAAGCAATTCTTATATTAGCATGCTACATCAATCAACTATTTTGAAAAAACATTCACAAAACTAGATGTAATCATACTGGTAAAAATTTCTATACTGGAAGCACTCATCTTCTCTTCCAGCTCCCATGTAATATTTCCAAAACCACACCCCACTAACTCAAACAAGGTTAACAACCTTATTCCAAAGTTTCTTGATTGTACTCTCAATAATACGAATAGGTCTTCTAGGCATAGAAACCTTTGGTTCAACATCCACTTCCTCTAACTGACTTGGCTTAAGTATGAGACTTGAGTCATTTACACAGTTGCATAAGTATGAAATGTGAAGCATAATGTGTACTCACAACATCCTTTTAGGAAGATCAACTCTCTATGCAAACTTTTCGATCCATTCCATTAAAGGAAAATGTCCAACAAATCTCGATGTAAGTGTCTCCAATTGCCAAATCAAACAACTCTCTTCAACAGTGATGTTTTACAAACCATATCATCCTCTTTGAACTAAAGATTAGTACATCTCTTATTAGCATAAGACTTTTGTCTATTTTGAGATGCTTTTATCCTTTTTCGTATTATCTTCTCTGAAGTTTGACAAATTATGTCATGTCCAAGTGTTCCTTATTCATGGTTTACTACCAATAAGTACTCGATTTACATGACCTCCCATTCCACATTTCAAGTGGTGCCATGTCAATACTAGCTTGATAGCTATTGTTGTATGCAAACTCAAAAGAGGCTAGTGATCCTCTCATGATCCTCCAAAATCAAGTACACAAATTCTCAACTAGTCCTCAAGTGCACAATTCACTCTCTTAGTTTGGCCATCCGTTTGGGGATGATAGGCTGCACTCATTCAATTCCCTACCTAATGCATGTTACAAGCTCTTCCAAAATACTCTCATGAAAAGTGGTTCTCAATCACTTAAAGAGTACATAATGCAACCTCACCATTTAACATACATACAACATAGCTAAAATGAAGAGGTCTTTCAAACTTTCACCAAAATGAAATGAGCGATCTTTGTAAAGCCACCTTCAATAACCCAAATGCTTTCATTTTTTTTCTATGACTTTATAGTAAACCATATAAGAAATATATAGAGAAATGTTCCTACTACTAATAAGAAACCTGCAAAGATAATAATAAACCATCTAGCTTCTTTTGTTCTCTTTGAAAAGTCATGCACTTCTTTGTGAACTCCTAAACATGCTATTTCGTATGCTTCCCATAATAGTGTATTTCACAATGTTGTAGAGTTTTTCCACCGAGATGAATAGTCATTATAAAATGATGGCACTCTCGAAGTACTACATTAATAAAATTCTATAATTCAAGAACACACAATCTCCCCTCCTTACTAAGCCCACTTTCACACCAATAACATACCGATCTGTATAACTACACTTTTCTCCCTTCCTAATCCTGCCCAAGATCTCTTCTAAACTAGGATCAAATCATTGGAAAGATTTAATCCAACTTAGAACTATGGGCCAAACTTCTAATGTTGCTAAGAAACTGAGAAATATATCATAAGAAGGTTGGAAATCAAACTAGTAATATACTCCAAAACCCTTCCATTCAAAAAACATAGAGCCCAACATTGCATGCCTTTTATTCAATGCATCCACTACAATAATTTCCTTTCTAAGAGTATAAGAAATACCAAAGTCCACTACAAGAAAATTTATTATATATTGAAATAAAGTACATCATTTATGAAATCAATGCAATTAAAGGTGATTGGAAAATAAAATAAAAAACTAAATGCTATATGATATAGATTTAGGCGGTTGGTGAGTAAAAAGGTAGGACATAATAAAATATAAGGACGTGGCAAGCGAGGTAAAACCTCTGACTATTCGTTCCTCCCACTTTCTCTCCCTCTTTCTTATTTATGCCCTAATTAACCAACACTAGAAACCTAAAAATTCTCATGCTCTCCTTTAATTTGACAGCTCACGCTCTCCTCTAAAATCTCTCCCCTCGGTCTTGCTGAAATCGAGCTTACTAAAGTAGAGGATTTTATACCATTTTTAACACTGATCACTTTTTTGCATTAGTAGGTAATCCATGATTTGTTAAGCGAAATAATACCCTTGAACATAACCGTATATTAGTAGAACACTAGTGTCATGATTACTCACTTCATTATCTCGCAACATGACATAACTAGTGTACATTTGATAACATATGCTTTGGACATATCCCAATGATGTATGCTTATATCCTCACAATCCTATGATAAAATAACCAAATTACAATTCAAATTTAAATAACAAAAAGGATTGAAGTGGTTTTTGTTCGACATAGATGATTAGCATAACTAATTTGAATGCCTATTTCATAAATTGACGTTTTCTTATCTAGGTTTAAGTCTAGTAGATTTAAAGTTCAATGAGCTTATGTAAAGACCCCACCGCTATAGCCATGTTATTAAAGAACATTATAAGTAATGTCCTCTAATAACACAGAGAATACGGCTGGTTAAGGATGATCGAATGTAAATATATCTTTGGACTAACATTGGCATGTCTTTATTACCAGTATGAGGATCTGAACTAATTTTTTTTACATATATAGTATTAATATAAAGTAATAAACATACCTATTTAAAATATTCAGAACAATATATAATATAAATAAATCAGAATCGGAGTCACAAATCATAGCGGGATAATATACATCATATAACATAATAAAATATGAATCTACAAAATATCAGTACTAGGCCTACATAAATATATACATCACATCAAATACAGTATCAGGTACTGTAATGACCCGTAAATTTTAAATAATTTTTATTTGTTTTATTTATATATTTAATTGAAATTTGTGAAATTTTAAACAATAAAATTTTGAAATTTAAATTTGATATTTGGAATGCGTCTAGTTAAGCATAGCAACTGGTAAATTTTCATCAGATAATTTGGAAGTTAATTTTCTTGTGTAATTTTACTTAAATTTATATCAATAAAAATCGATGATAATAAAATGTTTTCCAAACCGAATATTTTTATATAGAAAATTTGTAAATCATCTTCTGAGTGAGACGTCATATTTTGTTTCTCCAAATTTTGACTTTTATTGCTCCATCGATCTTATTTTCGGCGAAATAGCAGCATTTTGGTACCGATATCGACTTTTGATAGGACGATCGCACCACTGATATCTGTAAAAAAGATTGATCGTCTCGTCGTGTCGATCTCTGTGGTATATTCATTCGTGTGTTACAGAGTTATAAACACGACAAAAATCGGTGAACTGATTAACCGTATCGGTACGATTTCTAAGAAAACATTTTGAATTCCTAGTCCCTTCATCTTACCACTGAATAAAACCAACGGTCATCAATTTTTTTTAGCCTTGAATTCAAACGAACTGATTTCCTTTTTCCCAACGTTAAATCTTATTTCCCATTTCATTTTTGTGGCTTACACTGTGTCTCTGTCTCTTCCATACCCCTTCCTTCTCTCCTCTTCTTTATTTTGGTTCTGAGAAAATGTGTTGCCTGGAAACCCAATGCATACCTCCTCCTCCAAATATCACACTACACATCCTCCATCACTATGCTCGGCCGCCACCCCTCGTAGCTCGCCCATCACCGTTGCCCTGCTCTTCCCACGGCCTCACGACCACCCTGCTCCACCTTGCATTGCCATCAGCCCTCTCGCCAAACTGCCACTCGACTTCTTCCCATTCACCGCGTTCGCCAGCAGCCTCTGGCCCACCTCCCCGTCAGTGAGCACGCGAGCGACCGTCGTGCTGCCATCGTCAACCCCACCTCAAACCCCACCGCAACCGTGCAGCCTTTTGCCTCCACCTCTCCGGATACGCTCGTGCCACCGAGTCTACCCGTCCAGCCCTTGCCTTGCATGCATCCCCTCTGTGTATTTGGTATGTATATATAGTAAGTTATATATATTAATTTTTATAAGTTATACAACACCAGTTTGGTAATATATGTAATGTATATTGTTAAGAAGTTTGGATCTAAGCAAGAATAAGTAGAAGTAAAAGATGAATCAAGACTTTGGAAGCCATTAATCAGATCTCAGTTTCTTTTTAATCATTACTTGTAGAAGAAGATACACAGATATATGTTTGTATCAGTGATACATGTACATGCTTTTGTTCAAGAAACAGGAAAGGCCCAATCTGACTCGAAGTTAACTCTGAGTAAACTCAATCCAAACCGCAAGAAAATCTATCAAAGACACCAAGCACATTATCTGGACTAGCAACTAAGTACATATATGTGTTTCATTACACTCCTCCTCAAGTTGGGTTATATATATCTATTAAACCCAACTTGCTTTTCAGGTATTTAATTCTATCTCCATTTAATGCCTTGGTTAGAAGATCAGCTGGTTGCTCTTGAGTTTGGACATAGTGTTTAATTACTTCTCCCTCTTGAATTTTGTCTTGAATAAAATGGCAGTCAACTTCTATATGCTTGGTCCTCTCATGGAATATAAGATTAGATGCAATGTGGATGGCTGCCTTATTGTCACACCATAGTCTTGCAGGTTGCTCAAACTCAAGTTTACACTCTTTCATTAAGTGTTTAATCCACATAACTTTACACACTGCCTTGGACATTGCTCTATACTAAGATTATGCACTGGATCTTGATACAATATGTTATTTCTTACTTTTCCATGATACTAAATTCCCTCCAATGTATATATAGAATCCAATGGTTGATCTCTTATTATCCTTTGATCCATCTCAGTTAGCATCAGCAAAACTGTCAATCCTCATATGACCATGATTAACATATATGATACCTTGGCCAATAGATCCTTTCAGATATACTAATATGTGTTCCAGTGCTTGCCAGTGTTGTTTTGTTGGTGAAGCCATGTATTGACTCACCATACTTACAGTAAAAGCAATATCAGGCCTAGTTATGGTTAGATAGTTCAACTTACCTACAAGTCTCCTATATCTTTCTGGATCATCAACTGGTTCTCCTTCAGACGTTAGATAACTATTAGGCAAGATAGGGGTGCTTTGTGGTTTAGTGCCAAGTCTTCCAGTTTCTGATAGCAAGTCTAAGGCATATTTTCTCTGGCATAATAAAATTCCTTTACTGCTTCTTAGAACTTCTACTCCTAGGAAATATTTTAACTCTCCTAAATCTTTAGTCTGGAATTTATTGTTGATAAATTGCTTCAGTGAAGCAATTCCTTGTTCATCATTTCCTATTATGATGATATCATCTACATACACAACTAATAGAAGTATACCTCTTTCAGAATTATTATAAAACACTGAATGATCACTCTTGCATTTGGTTACTCCAAGTTCTTCCAAAGTTTGGCTGAATTTTCCAAACCAAGCTCTTGGACTTTGCTTAAGTCCATAGAGAGTCTTTTTCAATTTGTAAACAAGCCCACTTTCTCCTTATGCAATAAATCCAGGTGGTTGAGTCATATAGATCTCTTCTTTGAGATCACCATGTAGAAATGCATTCTTAATATCCAGTTGATGAAGCTTCCAATTAAAATGTGCTGCCAATGCTATGAATAATCTAATAGAAGTCATCTTAGCCACTGGAGAGAAAGTTTCTGAGTAATCCATAACATATACTTGTGCATATCCTTTAGCCACGAGTCTTGCCTTGAATCTATCAACTATTCCATTTGGATTCATTTTAACTGAATATATCCATCTACATCCAATTGCCTTTTTATTCTTTGGTAGCTTGACCAGATCCCAGGTATTATTTCTTTCTAAAGCATTCATTTCATCAATCATAGCTTCTTTCCATTCTTGTTTGGATAGAGCTTCAGCAACAGTTTTAGGAGTATAGATAGAGTCTAGGGAAGTGGTGAACATGTAAGATAATGGTGAGAGATTATCATATGACATGTAATTAGAGATGGGATAGGTGCATTTCCTTTTCTCTTTTCTGAGAGCAATGGGGAGATCCGGACTTGGATCTACTGGTGTAGAGCTTTCACTGATGGTTCCAGAAGTTGTATCACTCTCAGTATCTGGTTCATATTCTTGAGATGGAAAAGTGGAATAAACCATATACTCATCAGTCTCCTCCTGACTTGGTGTGTGTGGTGCTTGATAGAATGGTCTCTCTTCCATGAAATTTACATCTATTGATACTATATATTTATTTAGACTTGGGCAGTAACATCTATATCCTTTCTACAGTCTTGAGTACCCAACAAATATACATTTTAAAGACTTAGGATCCAGTTTTCCCACTTGTGGATTTACATCTCTCACAAAACAGGTGCATCCAAATATCCTTGGTTTAATAGGATATACTTCTTTGTTAGGACATTACACTTTGTAAGGAATCTTGAAATTAAGAACTGTTGAAGGCATTCTATTAATAAGGAAACAAGAAGTTAGCACTACATCAGCCCAGTAGACTTTTGGAACATTCATTTGAAATAATAGTGCTATAGCAGTTTCAAGAAGGTGTCTATTCTTTCTTTCAGCCACCCCATTTTGTGCAGTAGTATCTACACATGATGTTTCATGTAGAATACCATGTTGACTCAGGTATGAGCTAAAGGTATGGGCAGTATACTCCTTAGCATTATCACTCCTTAGTGTTTGAATACATGTTTTAAATTGGTTTTGAATTTCTACATGAAATGTACAAAAAATAGAGAAGAGTTCAGATCTACTTTTCATTAAGAATAACCAAGTAACTCGAGAGTAGTCATCTACAAATGTCACAAAATATTTATAACCATATTTAGAAACAACAGATGACGGTCCCCATATATCAGAATGTACAGGTCAAATGGTGCACTTGCACATTTATTTATTCTAGGTTTTAAGCTACCCCTATGTAGTTTAGCATATTGACAAGGCTCACAGTCAAGAGTAGATATGTAGTTATACTGAGGATAGAGATGCTTGAATAAAGTGACAGATGGATGAACAATTTGTTGATGAAGTTTGATGGAAGAATTCATACTTGAGCAAGCTACTAGTGGATTTTCCAAAACATAGAGTCCCCCTCATTCATGTCCTTTACCAATAATCTGTTTCATTGTAAGATCCTGAAATATACATGCTTCAGGAGAGAATACTACACTACAATTCATGTCTTTAGTAAGTTTGCTCACAGATAACAGATTGTATGATAAGGAAGGTATGAATAATACTGATTTTAATGGAAAAGTGGTATCAATATTACCAAATCCATGAACATTAGATTGTGACCCATCTGCCAAAGTGACTGCTTGACTTTCTCCATGTTTTTGAAAATCTATAAATAATTTAATGTTACCTGACATATGATTTGTGGCTCCTAAATCAATGATCCACTTTGAAGTTGGTTTTTCTGAGTTGGCAATTGTAGAAACAGCTAGTTTGTTATGAGATTCCTGATATTTTGGGTACTTATCAAATTCTTCAGTGGTCATCAGAACAGTTTTATGAGTATTGTTATTATTACTGGATGCTCCTTGATTCTTGAGTTGATTATTGTATTGTAATTTCCTACATTCAATGATCAAATGTCCAGGCTTTTTGCAGCATGAACACACTTTGTTATTTGGTCTCCCTCCACTTCTTTGAGGCCTCCAAGATTGAGATGGTGGTGGTCTCCATGTTTCAAGTCTATGTGAAGGATTCCATGGTGGTCTTATGTCAGATGGGGGTCTCCACGCAGTAGGGGGTGTGTTAGAGCTTATTAATGCACTGTTATTCATGTTTATACTTGGTGATACATTCTCGGTTCTAAGAACACGGCTAAAGACTTCCTAAAGAGATGTTATTGTGGATCCAGATAGTATTTGTGATTTTGCAGACTCAAATGCTGATGGTAAACCAGCAAGGAAGGACATTATGGCCATTTGTTCTCGTTGAAGCTGTTGAACCTTCACATCTGGGCTCAAAGGTAGTAGACTATTGAATTCTTCATAAGTTCTATTAATGTTCATGAAGTAATTTGTGAGAGATTGATCTTGTTTCTCAGTTCTATAGAAAGATTTACATACTTCAAAATACGAGTGAGGTTGCCTTTTCCAGAATATAAGAATTCGAGATATTCAATTAACTCTTTTACAAATTCACAGTGATTTATCAGGCTAATGACCTCATCATCAATTGAGTTTCTGATTTGTAAGAACAGTCGAGCATCTTCCCTTAACTAGATAAGATCCTTTTCTTCTGTAGTTACTGGTGGACTTGTAGTTAAGTGATCATCCTTATCAATACTTCGAAGATACAATCGGATTGTCTTACTCCATTCTAGGAAATTTGTGTGGTTTAACTTGCGATTTGTGATTTTTGACATTATTGGAAGAACATCAACCATAGTAGAATTCTTGCTTTCAGACATATTTCTAGATTTAAGAAAAAATTAGATCTGAGTCGATTTTGAGAAGCGCGATTTCGAGAAGCCCTAGATCGATATCAGATGCTCCGATACCATGTTGAGAAGTTTGGATCTAAGCAAGAATAAGTAGAAGTAAAAGATGAATCAAGACTTTGGAAGCCATTAATTAGATCTCAGTTTCTTTTTAATCATTACTTGTAAAAGAAGATACACAGATATATGCTTGTATTAGTGATACATGTAAAGGCTTTTGTTCAAGAAACAGGAAAGGCCCAATCTGACTCGAAGTTAACTCCGAGTAAACTCAATCCAAACCGCAAGCAAATCTATCAAAGACACCAAGCACATTATCTGGACTAGCAACTAAGTACATATACATATATGTGTTTCATTACATATATATGTTTGATTGGGTGTATTGATATGTATGTAAGTTATAACAGCTAACAGTATTATATGATAAAGTGTTCATATATAAAGTTTATGTAAGTGATATATAATGATTTAACTAAAAAAAGGAGTAAGTTAAAGATTGATATAAAGTATAGGCTGTGTATTTGAATAAATGTCTGCATACTTTTGTTATATATAATATATATAGTTGTCCTTTGTTATATTGTTACAAAGTTATCAGTCTATAAAAGTTTTATCTATTGTTATGTATAAATATTATATAAGTTATGTTCTGTTATATTTAAAAGGTTTTGGTTTATAAAGTTCTTTATAGTTAGTATATGCAAGGTCTGTTATATGGATAATGTACATTGTATATATTTTGGTTATTGATTTTGGTTTATGATGGTATGTTTATTGTATTAGACGAGTTATGTTCTGATGTTTATATTTGTGTATTCTAAAGCAAGTTATACAAGTTTATTCGGTTATAAAAATATATTCTATATTATTATTTTAGTTTTATACTATACTAGGTATTATACTAGCTATAGTTTAGAGGTATCAATTTCTATTTTATAAGATTATATATATCGAATACTTGCTGTCAGGGATGTTTTATAAAGAAGGTGTGTACAGCATACTCTGTTGGATTTTGACCATACATATATTACAAAGGGCTGTACATAGTTGACTCCTGGTTTATATACATATTTCAAAAATTTCGTGTGTATATATATATGTTATATTATATTATAGTATTATCTATTATCTATTTATATAAATTATAATATATAGGTCAGTAAATTGCATAAAATCTGTTATTTGAAATATATATCCTGTTGGATCGTGAGTTGTAAATATATATTGTTAATTTTAAAGTGTACGTAGTATATATATATATAAGTTACTGTTCATACATATTGGGCTGATACTTGGTGTCATTGCATTACAGATTTTTGAAGTATAATATATTATGTTTGATTTGAAGTATCATAATATATAATGCTGTATATGTATATTTGTCTATATATATATGTGTCTGTTTCATATATTAGTATTGATATGTTTTAATAACCTACATTTCTAGTATATATCTATATCATATAACTGATTTATTAAGGGTTTAACTTATGTATATATGTCTGATTTTTTTTACGTGTGCTTTAATTTAAAACTATGATTTTTGAAAACCATATATATATTTAATTTAATATATATATATTTGAATTTAGAATATGATTTTTATATATAGTTATATATAAAAATCCACTCATACCATTTATCATCATCGATCCAGTTCTAATTTGATTTCGTCTGTAACGACCCGCAAAATTTAATGGTTTTAAAAGTATATTTAACTGGAAATTTGTGAAATTTTAAACAATAAAATTTGAAATTTAAAATTTATTACTTGGGATATGTCTTATTAAACATAGCCAATGGTAAATTTTCAATTAATTATGGAAGTAAAATTATGGTGTAATTCTATTTCAGTTTAAAACGGTTAGTAATTGATGATAATAAATTTATTTTCAAACCTAAATATTTTTCTATAGAAAATTTCTGAGTCCTCTTCTGAGTGAGACGTCATCTTTCGGTTTTCCAAATTTGGACAGTTATTGCTCCGTTTATCTTATTTTTGGCAAATTAGCAGCATTTTCGGCCCTGATTTTTCGACTTTTGATCGGATGATCATACCACCAATATTTGTATACCGTTTTGATTGTCTCGTCGTGCTAATCTCTGCGGTTTATTCAATTTCATGTTTTGAAGTATGGTATGCAGCGGAATCTACGAAAACGATTTCGTATCGGTACCGATTTTCCTTTTGGTTTTCCTTACTTTTTTATATTCCACCGTTTAAACCCAACATTCATTTCCTTTTTATATATTCCAAAACTTTTGGCTTTTATAAACCGTTGTTTTTTTCTTAATATTGACGATTGCCGTGATAAATGTTCATTGTTTCAGAAAGGAAACCGCATACAAGAACTTAATACAAGTATATGTATCGGTCCAGTTCCTTCACCCGTCCATTTTTCCTTTCCTTTTATTCTCTTGATAACCGCTCTTCATCTGGTTCCATACAAGTATATTACAAAGCACGTATATATGGCTTGAGAAGGCTGTCGCATGTTCCCTTCTTCCATTCCTTGACCGCCTCTCATCCCATACTCTCCCCACCGTGCCAAGCAAACCAACCACATCACCATCCCCATCCCATCACCCAATCTCCACGCCGACCTCCACCAAGCTCCGGCCGAGCAAACCCGCACTCGCCTCCCACCATCGCTGACCAGCCGCAACCTCCTTCATAAACCGACATAGCCACATGTTCTCCAAGCCTGCATCACTCTTCGGCCTCTACTTCTCCCCTCTACCGCCTTGGCAACCCAACTCGAGCCAATGTTGCTGCTTGTCCTCCATTCCCTTATATAGCTTCCTCTTTAAGGTCCGTCTTCAACTTTTGTGTGTTGGTTGGTTGTATATTTGTCAGTTATATATATTTATATAATTTTTACAAATCACAGTTTATGTCGTGTATATATTATGTTTATAAGCCATACCATATGTTGTTCGTAGGTAAGAGATTTCAACCATATTTTATGTAGTATATATAAAGGTTATATAAGTTTCTATTTTATACAAGTCATATATATATGGAGGGTATGTTGTTATATGTTCTAGTTGTTGTTTTAAAGGAAGTTGTATATAAATACTTTGTTATAAAAGTTACCCGTTAGTTATAAAGTTTGTATAATAGAATTATTTACAATCTGTAATGGTATGTAAATTTATGTAAGTATATATATAGATTTTACAAATCTTTTCGTCTGTATTCAATTTGATTTTTTTTATAAATGAGTCTGCATACAAATGGATTGACATTTTATATATGAAATTTTGAAAAAGGAAATTTGTGAGTTGGTTGATATATAATAACATAGGTTATATATATTTGATCATATGGGTTTAAGATTTGGAGTTGTATTTGTTTTTAAAGGCAATATCTTTCCTGTATGTTTGGACCTTAAATGTTATATATTTAAACATATATGTACGGTCATATATATAGTTATATTATAGGTCGTATATATATAGATATTTTCAATCTGGTAGCTACCTTGTTCTTTGTCTTATAATATAGGCATAAGTTCTGTTTTGTGTGTGTATACACACACACATATGCAAATGCCATTTTGTGTCTGTTTTATACCTTTAGGTTGATTTGAAATATAGTTTCTTTAAAAAAACAAGTATTATATATATATATGTTAGTTAGTTATATTCAAAGTTATATGTAGTTTATACATTAGTTATATATATACATATATAGGTATTCATAGTTTTGCCAGTTGTATTATTCAAAGTGGATGTTGGGTTATAACATATATTCTGTATGAAAGTATACGTATATAAGTATAATTGGTTTCACGCTCAATTGATGGCAGTATGTATATATAATTTATGACACTATTTTATTATAAGATTAGTTATATCTATATATTATATAAGTTAAATATAGGCATGCACATCCTATGTACCAACGTATATATATATTTTCCGTTTAAATGTTTTATTGTCTGTGTGTATTCATTTATTTATTTGTTTGTTTGTTTATTTAAAATTTTACTATGTAGAAATGTTGTTTATATTGGTTTTATTTAAAAACAATGATTTTGGAATATATATATATATATATATAATATAATTTGTGTTTAAAATTTATTTGATTTGAAAATAGATATAATATATATGTATATATATATATCTTGTTTTAAATGTATGTCTAAAATCGGTTTAGAGAGAAGTATAACATATATTTTGTTTCGATTATATCAAGACGATTGTGATTCATTTCCATCAATCCATATCTTTCAGCTTTGCCCATCAAATCCACTTTCAGCTTACTTCGCTTTGAGATTGTTGTTTGGATTTGTTCGACTGTCTAGATCGTGATCCAATTCGTAGCTCAATTGATCGTCAAATCATCCCTAGCCTCGAAAGGTGAGCAATCACTCACGATTAACGTTCTTTTATTTATTAAATTTGATTTCAATTGAAATGACAATTGAAATATGCTGCTGTTAGTTATTTACACTGTTATATATATGCTATTACCTGTATCTGTTCACCTGTGACATCTGACATCATTATCTGTTATTTATATTGATGATATACGCCTGTTATTATTATTATTATCATATCTGTTATCACTCTGCAAATTCCCTGCTAGTATAGAATTCACTATGGGTTGAAATGATACATACCCGAACGGACTTTAGAATAGGAGAAAATCGTTATGGGTTGAAATGATAGACCCAAGCGATTTTAATTTGAATTGGATTGGGATTACGGGTCGAAATGATATCTACCCGTATATATTTAAATTACGGATTGAATTGATAAATATCCGTATTACATAACCATACGATAGAATTATATACAGACGGCGTTGGTCTATTTTAAATATTTTGAAAATATATTCTATGGTTTTGGGAAGAAGTATATATGGTTTTAAATAAATGTTGATTTTTAAATATTTATATATAAATGATATTTTATATATAGATTTAACAACAATATTTAATTGAATGAAGATTTATTTAATTAATATATGATATGTTTAAGTATTTTTTGTAATCTATATTTTTAAATAGATTGTTGCAATAATTTGAATAAGTTAAGGTTGAGAAAATAAAGTGGAATTAATGGGAATTGTATTCATTTCAAAATTCTACTAAATTAAATCGATTTGAACTGTTAAATTTGAAGTTTAAGACTTGATTTTATAACCTGATTTTGATTTAAAATGATTAATTGGATATTTAAGTTTAAATAAATTTAAAGGAATAATTGTTTTAAAGGTAAATTAAGGTTATTTAAATGATAGTGAATTTATTAAGTGGATATTTCAAGACTAAATAATAATGAGATTAAATCAAGATCTATATGAAATCGCCTTGAAATATAGTGGAATTTATATGGTTTATTTTGTGATTTAAACTTGTATCTGAAATCTATATAATTTGAATGTGTATTTAGAAATTGAATTGAATTAAAACGGATAAGTCTAGGTTGAATAAAAATTTGAATTTGGGAATTGAGTTGATTTGAATCGTAACATTGAAAGTGATAAAATTTCAAATATATATATATATATATATATATATTTGAAATGGAAATGATATTGTGATTTTGAAGTATAAATTAATTTGAAAACGACCACGGTGTTCTAGTGTATATTTCAACATTGCAAATAGTTACACAGATCCTTAGAGGATGGTTATCCCAAACATCCTTTGAGTTACCCGTATTTCAGTTGTTATTTCACTTGAGTTGGATTTATTGATATAAGAATGTTAATCCTGACTCGAGTGTTTTGTGTTTTGCTTTACGCTCGGGTCAGATTGAGTGATACAGCTTTTTGAGACTCACCTTTGGAGTTTGGAGCTTCGTTGGAGATCCAACTATCGAATCAGCTTTCAGCTATTCCAGTTGATTGGTTAAGAGAAGTCATCTGTTGCATTGGAGACTTCACTGTATTTGAGATATCCTGTTGTATTTTATTTTCTAACTCTTATGTATATAGTAGCTTCATGAACTACTATTATTTTATCTATTTCGCTGCATTATACTACTTTGTGTCTGTGATATGTGATATTTATTTACTGTTTATGCTGAGTTTTGTTAAAATTTTATTTACAATTCGGTATTTTGAATTATTCAAGTCGGACATGTATGGTTTTATTGTCGATTTGAATGGTCCAAAATAGCGGGTCGTTACGTCGTCAATTCCTATTATCAGCTTTGTTCATCGACTCAGTGCCAACCTTGAATTGCTTTGGAATTCATAGCTTGTTCTGTTATCAAATCTATCTTGCCTCGAAAGGTGAGCAATCATTCACGATTAACGTTCTTATATTTATTAAATTTGATTTCAATTGAAACGACAATTGAAATATGCTGCTGTTAGTTATTTAAATTGCTATTTATATGCTATTACCTATATCTGTTCACCTGTGACATCTGACACCATTATCTATTTTATATTGATGATATATGCATGTTATATTATTATTATATCTGTTATCACTTTGCAAGTTCCCTATTAGTATAGAATTCACTATGGGTTGAAATGATACATACCCGAACGATCTATAGAATAGGAGAAAATCGTTATGGGTTGAAATGATAAACCCAAGCGATTTTCAATTGAATTGAATTTGGGATTGCAGGTTGAAATGATATATACCCGTATATATTTAAATTATGAATTGAAATGATAAATATCCGTATCACTTGACATAGGGTAGAAAATTTTATACAGACATCGTTGGTCTATATATAAAAATTTTGAAAATGATTTCTATGGTTTTGAAAAGAAATATATGGTTTTAATAAATATTGATTTTTTTAAGATTTATTAAAGTTGATTTAATAAAGTTGATATATAATATGTTTAAGTATTTATTTAAAATATATATTTTCAAATATAGAGTTTATAATGATTCAGGTTGAAAAGATAAATTTGAAATTGATTTGAAATTATACTTATTTAAGAATTATACTTAAATAAGTTTGACTTGAAATTATTAAATTCGAGATTTTAAAGATACGTTTTTTTTACTTGATTTTTGATTAAAAGTGATTTAAATGAATATTTTCAAATTTACATAAAATTGAAATAGGATATTTAGTTTATTTAAAATTTGTAATTTGAAGTTATTTATATGTTATTGAATGATTAAGTGAATTTTTCAAACTAAATAATAATGAAGTTAAATTGAGATATAAATGAAATTATCGAATTGAGTTTTGAAATGTTGAATATTTAAAGCTTTGAAATATATTGACTTTGAAATATATTGGAATTGAAATGGCTTATTTTATGGTTCAAATATGTATTTGAAAATCGATAATTTGGAATGGTTTATTGAGAAACTGAATTGAATTGAATTTGATGAATTGAGATGGAATAAAATTGAATTTGAGTGGATTTGAAATCGATTTGTGAAACTTGAG